>CM038677.1:754127937-756729583 GCA_021605205.1 Aegilops longissima | reverse complement strand
ATTTTGAGTTTTTCACAAGTACGTATTTCTTTCTTTCTTTTTTTGCGGGTGACACAAGTACGTATTTCTGAAGCACTTTTTTCCTGTATAAAGAAGTTACTGTTTTCACATATTGATATATTGTGTGACATGAATGTCGATAGAACTTCTGATTTTCTGACAGTATATAAATTAATTTCTGCAGCGAATTTATACTAATTAGTGTGTATAATCCTGAGATTAATCTTGGTCAGATGCGATTTTGAGCGGACAGAAGAGAAGTCGTCACGCACGACGCGGCCAACAGCGTGCCATTATCCTCGTTTGTGCCCGGCCATGAGGTTTTTCCCCTGTCGCCCTCTCAAATTAAACTCCAATCTGGACCTCTCAGTAGTGACGATTTTTCTTTGCATGAGCAGCACCATCAGTGCTGACTTTGGGGTCTGCTTTCCTTTGTTATGGTCTAGGTCGACCTTGCTGTCTCATCAATACCAGTCCTTTCTAGATTGTATTATTGAAGTGCAATAAAAGTCCAGTCTAGATTTGAACTTGGAAGGACGAGGAAGAAGTCTCCAACCACACATCTACTCAGTAAACTGTTCCGAAGAAGAAGAAAACTGTCCCGAAGAACCATCACCTCAATTGTTATCTTCTATAGGTGCGTGTCATTTTCTTCACTTCGGCACAAAGCATTTTCCGATGAATATGGCCGCATATTGCATCCCCATTTTCGTCCTCTTCTTCCTGAGCTCACATTGCAAATCTGATGATACTTTTCCACATGCAAAACCACTCTTTTCCGGCGACAAGCTCGTCTCCAGTAAGGGAGTCTTTGCTCTCGGCTTCTTCTCCCAGGCGAGCTCCAACACGAGCCTATACCTTGGTATATGGCACAATAAGATCCCCTATCGACGCTTCGTGTGGATCGCCAACCGCGATAACCCAATCACTACACCACCTTCTGCCGCGCTGGCGTGAATGCCAGGAAGGCGGATGAGCTCCGCCTGAATGCGGGAGGAAATCGTCCTCTCACCCGTCCGTTCATGTTTGATTTAAAACAACATTAACGCGCTGTAAGCGGCGCGCCGGAGCAGCTTTCTCGACCACGACACCAGTATGAATGCCACGTCATTGAATGTGACACGGAGAGCGTAGTGACGACTGGAGCAGAATGGGAGAGGGCGTTTGGGGTGAGCCGAGGGTGTCGATGCGATGCCTATGTGGGGGAGGCCCGGACGCCCGTAAACCTCCCCAACATTGCTTCCGGTTTGTGTGATTTTGGATGTCCGGACCAGGCCGCGGACGTTTTCTTTTGAAGGTGCACGTCGTTGGATGACCTAAAGTGTCGGGACAGCGCGGTCTGGACATTTACGGGCAATTTGGTGCATGGGGTTGGAGATGCCCTTATATGGGTTTTTGCTCTGGTTTCTCTTCATGAAAAAATTATTATCGGTTTTCAGCCAATTTACCATACTAACCCTGGTCAATCCTACTCTCTCTTAATGTGTAGGCCTCTTGTGAGTTACTCGGAAGAAAAAGCACATAGTGCGTATGTCGACCACAGCGTCCACCGGCTCCGACGATATCAAGCATTGCATTATCCTAGGAAGCGATGAGCGCATGATCATGAGCTGTCACTCTACTCAAGTTTGAATTGTTCGTAGTAACGACTTTTCTTTGGGCGTATGGCATTATTCAAGTCTATGAGACTTGCTGGCCTGCTGTCGTCCAGCCATCAGTACCAGTCAAGGTCCCTGAAGAAAGGTTGTTCTCCTTGCCGTCTATAGATTAGTCCCAAAATCAAGACTTTGCCACTTTAATATCTTCAGTTCAATTTCTCTTATTCTCTGGTACTACCTCTATATCAAAATATAAGACGTTTTTTAGGCCAAACTAACCTAAAAAACATCTTATATTTCAATATGGAGGAAGTATACATTTTCAAATCCTTCGGTTGGGTCTTACCCATTTGGGTCCATAGTGAGATGCCAATGTCAAAGCCCTCTGCCCACTCATGCCTGTTCATAACTCCATACACAACTCAATCGGAAACAACACAAGGCTTTAGCACGCACGTCGCTCTTGCAGTGCGGGTGAAGCTCATGACTCATCAACCGGCCGTTTTGTGGCCCTGATGAGAAGACGGTGATAGTCATCAGGTATGGCCGAAGATGATGCCAACGAGGTTTCGGATGTCGATCCGGACCTGTAGTGACGATTTTTCCTTACGTGTTGAATGCCGTTTGGAGACTTTTTCAGTCTGGCCAGTCATCTATGCTAGTATGATCTAGTCGACCTTGATGTCTTTATCTATATCATCATCACTAGTCTGCCCAGCCGTGTCTTTTTTACCCCATCATTTCAAGATGCTGCCATCTTCCATTTATATCAGTGACACACTTTCGTCCTCGGCACAACCAGATGAAGGAGGCAGCCTAATGGGTATGCACTACATCCCCATCTTCCAGCTTGAGTTCTTTCTGCAAATCAGATGACCAGCTAACACAAGCAAAGCCACTAACCCACGATGACAAGCTCATCTCCAAGAGCGGGGACTTCGCTCTTGGCTTCTTCTCCCCAATCATCTCCAACAAGAGCTTTTACCTTGGCATATGGTACCATAGTCTTCCCGGACCACGCACCATCGTGTGGGTCGCCAACCGAGACAACCCAATCACCACACCTTTATCCACGAAGCTCATCATCACCAACAACGCTCAAATGGTATTGGTTGACTCCAGAAGCCACAATATTTGGATGACACCAAGCAATAACACTGCTGGAGCGCCAGGAGCTTACGCAGAGCTAAGCAACTCTGGGAACTTTGTTCTCCGGTTGCCAAGTAACACTGACATATGGCAGAGTTTTGATCACCCAACCGACACAATACTTGCAGGCATGAGGTTTTTGGTGAGCCACAAGGCACAGGTCGTCACGCGGCTAGTTGCTTGGAAGGGCTCAGATGATCCATCTTCTGGGGACTTCTCATTTAGCGGCGACCCTAGCGCCCCAGACCTTCAGCTTGGCATTTGGAACAAAACTAGGCCATACTGCCGCGCTGTTTGGAACGGTGTGTCAGTGTCCGGTGGCGCATACCTAACCAACACCAGCTCCATCCTTTACCAGACGATTGTAAACTCTGGAGACGAGTTCTACTTCACGTATGCAATCTCCGACAACTCGGTGTACACACGCATCACGCTTGACTACACTGGTAAGTACAAATCTCTAGCATGGAAGAATCACTCGTCATCATGGGCACTCAGCGGTGGATGGCCCACTGCCGCATGCGAGCTCTATGCCTCGTGTGGCCCATTCAGTTACTGTGACTTGACTCAAACGGCCCCAGCTTGCCAATGTCTTGAGGGGTTTGAGACTGTCGATGATGCAAACTTTTCTAATGGATGCCGGAGAAAGCAAGCGTTGAAATGCGGCAATCAAAGTCGTTTCATGGCCTTGCCTGGGATGAATGTTCCTGACAAGTTCTTGCATCTACACAACAGAAGCTTGGATGAGTGCGAGTCTGAGTGCAGGAGCAACTGCTCATGCACAGCTTACGCTTATGCTAACTTGAGCAACGGGGCCATTGCCATGGCTGACCCGTCAAGGTGCTTGGTTTGGTCAGGGGAGCTTGTCGACATTGGGAAGGCAACCACAGGCGGTGAGAGCCTGTACTTAAGGCTTGCTGATTCTCCTGGTATTGTTCCATGTCCTCCTTTCTTCCCAAGTAAATAGCATGAACTCTTCAAATTAATACCAATATTTACAAAGTGAGCCTCTAGACATATGATTTCTCATGAAAATACCCAGATTATAAAATGTTGCATTAGTTATATGACAGTACTGCTTATGACTAATTATTCAAGTGTGTCCATCTAATTTTCCCATCACCTTGACATGATATTTTGAATGATGACATGGTAATCTAAATGTGAACAGTGTTTCCTACTTTAACATATGTACTAAACCCAACAAGATTACATTACTATAGAAGTAATGTCTGGAGAAAATTTAGGCATATAATTTTGAAGTACCTAATTTAAATTTTTTGAATGGTATCAACAACTAAAATTTAGAAATTCCATATCCAAAACGTCACCTTTTCAATAACATGAGAAAGTAATATGGAACATCCTTTTTAACAAACTGGCAATTCCTTTCAACATTATTTACAAATGCAATAGATATGCTTTTCAATTACGTCGAGCATTCAGTTTCAAATGCGTTTACATTTCTTTTCAGATTTCATGTCTTAGCTTGTCCATAAGGAAATAGCCAGTTACTGCAATTAAGGAAATAGCCGGTTACTGACTGACACTAGCCAAATAATTATTTAGTTTGGAGCGGTAGTTTCTACAGGAGCATGTTTGCAAGATCAAATTCTTAATTTACCACAAGTTGCGGTAGCGCAGTTAGCTAAATTGTGTTAGTCTACGCACTTGGTGTAGTTCCACAGACCCACCATGGTATTTATGCAGGTAAATTCCAAATTTTTGGTTTGTTGCTTTCTGCAGTTGACAAGGAGATCAGTTTAGTAAAGATTACAATCCTAATTACAGCATGCCTGTTGGTACTAACATGCCTAGGCCTTGTCTGGATGTGCAAATACAGAGGTAGAGTAACAAATGTCCTCTTATTTTACATATGACACAAGTGTAAATGTTAAGAAAAATAATTGATGTCCTAACAAGCAGGCAAGTTGCGAAAGAAGGAAAAGCAGAAGAGACTGTCGCATGAATACTTTAGCACATCCAACAATCTTGAAGGCAAACATACAGAATTTCCATTTGTTAGCTATGAAGACATCCTTTCAGCAACAAATTTTTTCGCTGATTCCAACTTACTTGGATGGGGAGGTTTTGGCAACGTTTACAAGGTAATAGATAGTGGTGATTAGAATGTGTTTTGCCAGAAGACCAAACAAACATATTTTACACTTCAATCGTTGTCTGACTCCTAAAACACCCTTGACTCTTGAATCATTTTTATCTAACTATAAAATTATTGAGAAATAGGTTAGTGACCTATTTAGTAATCTATATAGGATTGGGTTATTGAAAATAAGTAGCATAATAGAATGGAGCATTTTTTTCATGCACGGTTGCATGTTGAGGTCGGCTGTTTCCTATGCATGGTTGCATGTTCAGTTGACATGTTGAGAGAAATTGGCTAGTGAAGATAGCCTATTAGTACTCCCTCTGTTCCGAAATAATTGTCGGTGGAGAAAACTAGTACAAGTTTCGGCACGCCACGAATTTTTTGCGCTTTCCACTTTTACCCTCGCGTCGGCACTGACTCGCTCCTCACTCATTGCTTTCTCTTCTCCCCGTCGCCTCTCTCTTCTCGCCAACCTCGCCGGCAACCACCTCGCCCACCTCACCGGCTACCACCTTTTCCACCTCACCCACCTCGCCGGCCACCATCTCTCCCCGTCGCTGCCATCTTTCTCCCGCCCCCACTCGCACCCCACATCCGAGGTCAAAGCTTGGATTTTTGCACCGGCGGCGAGCTTCTGGGCGACGGAGGCGCTGGATCGCGTGCACCACCGCTGATCTGCGTGCACCTGCTCTGGATCTGGCGGCGGAGGCGGTGGATGCGGTGCAGAGGTGAGCTTCGGGCGACGGACGACGCCACACAGTTGGTCGTTGCTGCCAGGAAGAAGAAGGGCAAAGGGATGGCCGCCGACGCCGCGTACTCGAAGCTGGTGCTGCTCGCCTGCAATGGCGGCGTCGGCGTCCGCGCCACACCTGCTGCAGTGCGGAGGGTTCGGCCGGGGCCGCGTCGTGGCCGGGCTCGTCTCCCGCTCCCGTGCCGCTCCACGCACCAACACCAGCGACGCCTCCGCCGCGTGCTCGCCATCGCCACCGAGCCCAGGCCCCCTCCCTCGCCGCCGGCCCCATGCACGGGCAGGACCAGGGCCAACACCATCCAGTCCACCGTAAGCCCCTTCCGCTCCGGCTTCTTGATTAATTACAGTACCTCTGACGATGATGGTCTCGCTGACTGACTGACATGACACGCGCTGCGCTTTCAGCTCTGGGTGGACATGGATATGCTATGCAGAGGTTCGGGGACGTGTCCAAGGAGATCGAGCGGGTGCGGAAGCAGATGGAGGAGGACGAGCAGCTGGCCTCCCTCATGCGTGGCCTCCACGGCCAGAACCTCCGCGACGACCAGGATGCAGTTAGTTGTACTCCTGTATCTCTGCATACTCCGTACTTAATTCAGTTTGGTTGCAGTACTTGTATCTCTCTGTATCTCTGATGTACAGTATATTCAGTTTGGTTGCAGTACTTGTATCTCTCTGTATCTCTGATGTATATTCAGTTTGGTTGCAGTACTCCTGTCTCTGCATACTTAATTATGTAGTTTCTCTCTGATGGTAGTACTTGTATCTCTGCATACTTAATTCACTGAATTTCGTTGCAGTAGTTGATTCAAGTGAAAAGATTCAGTTAGTTTTCCAGTAGTTTTGCTGGAGTAATAAGGAAAAGTTGCAGTAGTTTGTCAATGTTAACCTCGACGTATCTGCAGTTTCAGTCACTGCTTGCTACTCCTCCTTATAACTGCAGTTTAGTTGCTTCAGTCGCTGCTTATTTCTTCAGTAGCTAAATAAGTTCAGTTTAGTTTAGTTGAAGTGAGCTGTGTTCTTGCTGCGGCCTTGCGTATTTCATTTTGTTTAGTCTAGTCCTCTGATTTTAACACAAGCCTTCCTGAGTATCAAAAACTCCAGACCTTACTTCCAAACTTCAACATTAAAATAAACTTTTTCCTCTCCTCTCCTATTCCACTCCACTCCTCTCTCTTCTATTCCACTCCTTTCCTCTCAACAAGTCATTTCCTTTAATTAATTAAAATGAAACTAAATGATTTTTTCAACAAATGATTTTTTTTAATTAACTGAAACTTGTTTTTTATTAAAGCTAAATGATTTTTTTCAGTAAATGAACTTGAGTTAACTAAAATTAAATGAATTGTAGCAGGAGTACCCTCCTTCTCTTGACTTCTCTTCTCTTTTCAGCAAGTGCAGCAACAATATGAGTAGTTCTTGGAGTAGTGTAGTGTTTAGTGTAGGACTTGCAAGTACTCCTCTCCTCTCCTACTATTATCCTATCAGATATTACTGTAAGTGTAGTACTGCTTGGAAAGATTAGTGACATCAGTATTTGTATTTTGGTCTAGTACTGCTTTAAGTGACCTTAGTTGGTTTAGTACTGCTTGGAGTAGCTTGTTGTAGAGATTTGTGTATTCAACTTGGAGTTGTTAATACTCCTTTTCATGCAGTGCCAAAATACTCCTTTTAATGCAGGTTTTTTAAAATTAGGATTAGGAGTAGGATTAGTAGGAGTAGGACTAAAATTAAAAGTTTCTCTTCTTGTCTCTTCTTCTCTTTCTCTTCTCTTCTCTTTCATTTAAATGGAGTAGTCCAGACAAGCAAATGAAACTTTTGAAACAGTAATGACTGAGTTCAGTTTTCATTCTCCATTGTTAAATAATGTACTGATCTGTAGGAGTATTCCAGATTTAGTGTAGGAGTAAAAATTAACTAAATCCTTTTCCAGTTAATTAAAATTAACTAAATTCTTGCTTCTCACTCCTTTTTCTCTTCTCTTACATTAGTTAAGGATCTTCTTCATTTAATTAGGAGTAGTGTAGGAGTAAAAGCTTGCAAAAAGACCAAATCAGATTTAGCACTTGCAGTAGTATGGCACTTGTACTAATATTTCTGTTTACTCCTATTAATATTGCTAGTGTTTAATTCTGTTAATATTACTAGTGTTTACTCATTTCAATTAGTGCTAATGTTTACTCCATGTCAATATTACTTTTACTGTCATGGTCATCTTATTTGAACCTTAAGGCTTTGTGCACCTTATTTGAACTTTCAGAAAACAGCTTAATTTCCTTAGGTGAACTCATAATATGACAATTGTTTCAGAAACAACACCCTTTTCAGTACATCAATTCTACCTTTTCTTGTCAAGAAACAACACCCTTTTCAGTACATCAATTCTGCCTTTTCTTGTCAAGAAACAACACCCTTTTCAGTACATCATTTGCAAATTTGATTCTTACTCCTAACTGAATTCCTTTGGCAGTGTGAAAGAAAGCGAACTCAAGCCAAGGTGATGGTGATGGAAATGAATGAAAGAAAGAGAAGCTGGTAAGGTGACCTAGCTACCATTTTCAAACCAAGACTTTCTGTTTTGTGACTGGTCTTATTGTTTTGAAATTGTGCCCTGGCTGAATTTTCTCAACTGCAATTCTGTTGGTGGGGACGCTCAAGATACCGTAATTTTGTACCCACACCTAGCGACAATGTACATGTGCACACTACTCCATTACCAAAACATTTTGATATCCTGATTGACTGATTTCCTGAGTGAACGTTTCCAAAACTAGCAGATCATGATCTTGATATCGATATATTGCTAGTATTCCTGATTTCTTGATTGAAAAGTAACATGAACAATTTTGCAGGATGCCTGCCACAAAGATGAGCAGAGAGCAGGGGAGTTCGCTGGTGGCCTGGCCATAGCCGTGGAGGTGGGGGCGGAGGAGGAGTTGAGCGCTGGCCAGGGTCAGGCGGGGCAGGAGGTGAGCGCTGGCCTGGAGGAGCCCGGCGGAGAAGCAGGGGCGACGAGGGGCCTGGCGGAGGGGCAAAGAGGAGTGCTGGCCTGGAGGAACCTGGCGGAGGGGCAAAGAGGAGCGCTGGCCTGGAGGAGCCCGACGGAGGGGCGCTGGCCTGGAGGAGCCCTGGCTTGGAGGAGCCCGACGGAGGATGGAGGAGTGCTGGACTGGAGGGGTGCTGCCTCGTGGATGGAGGAGGAAGACGATCTGTTTTCAAACCAGGGGTATTTCTGTACTTTTGTGCGTTTTCACCTTGTCGGAAAGGAACTCCCAACGACAATTATTTCGGAACGGAGGGAGTAATATGTAATTACTGACATATATGTCCATGTTGATGCCACATAGTCCAAAATCACCGTGGTTTTCAAGGGCATAACATATTTTTTTTTTCTTCAGATTTGAATAATATCTCGTGGGATCAGAATTAGAAGGGGCTAAAGTATACTTCTTTTTGTTAAATAAAACAGTTATGGAAATGATAACCTGCAGAGCGTATCCTTATTGGTCTTTGGTGTCATACCATCTACCTACTCGTGCACAAAACCCATCAAAGGGTGACTTTAGAAGTAAAAAAAGGTCGGTTTTCAACTTGTTCAAGTGAAAAAAATGCGCTCATGTAGGGCACACTGGAAGGTGGAAATGAGGTTGCTGTAAAGAGGCTTAGTCAGAGTTCCGGACAAGGTATAGTGGAGTTCAAAAATGAAGTAATTCTAATTGCGAAGCTGCAGCACAAGAACCTAGTCAGACTTCTTGGATCGTGCATTCATGAAGATGAGAAGTTACTGATCTACGAATACTTACCTAACAAAAGCTTGGATGTTTTTCTTTTCGGTATATCCCTTCTTTCTTTTATTGAATGCGCATCAAAAGGTTCTTCAAATTAACCAAAGTGATATTCATGTTGACAAGCTTCATCTCATATTAAACATGAAAGATGCTTCGCGGAAACATGTGCTTGATTGGTCAACACGGTTCAAATTAATTAAAGGGATAGCAAGAGGTCTTCTTTATCTCCATCAAGATTCAAGATTAACAATAATTCACAGGGATCTCAAACCAAGCAACATCTTGTTGGACACGGAAATGACTCCCAAAATTTCAGATTTTGGTATGGCAAGAATTTTCGCTACAAACCAAAACCAAGCAAACACTACCCGGATCGTTGGCACATAGTAAGTAATTGTTAACCAACATACCCTCGACATTGCTATTTTATGGTTTGTTATAATTCATTTTGCGGATTCCTTGACTTGTTTAATGTTTAAACAGTGGTTACATGTCACCTGAATATGCGATGGGAGGTGCTTTTTCTGTAAAATCAGACACATATAGCTTTAGTGTTCTTCTCTTAGAGATTGTCAGTGGCTTGAAGATCAATTCACCTCAGCTCGTAACAAACTTTTCTAGCCTTATCACTTATGTAAGTATGATTATAAGATATTTTCAATCTCCACCTCCCCACTTTCCCAGCAGAAAAGTTAGTAACTTGATGTTGACCTCATTCTATTACTCAGGCATGGAGATTGTGGGAAGATGGAAACGCAATTGAACTTGTGGACTCTTCCTTTGTTGCAAGTTGCCGAGTTCATGAAGTTCTGCGCTGTATTCATGTGGGACTCTTGTGTGTTCAGGACCATGCTAGGGATAGGCCACTTATGTCATCGGTTATGTTCATGTTAGAGAACGAAACCACACCGCTTCTAGCTCCAAAGCAACCTGCATATTTTACTCTAAGTACTTGTGCAGACGAAGAAGGAAGGGAGATTACAACAAACTCTACGAATGCAGTGAGTATCACAACAGTTGATGGCCGTTAGAGATCTTAGTACAGCTTAATTGTATACTTTATGGCTTTCTCTGGTTATTTATAATAACGTGTACTACTTCGTATGAGTTTATATTATACTAGCAAAACGGCCCATGCGTTGCAACGGGAGGAAAAATAATAATCAATAATACCCCTACCGAATAGGAATGACCTAAAATACAAGTGTGATTATTTGATTTGTGACCCGCATCGGTTATTCACAATATGAAAAATAATGATACTTTAAGCAGGACGATATTTACAAAATGGATAAGAAATGTATGCATTATTTGGTTTGCAACTTCCGTAGTTTTATCCTAACTTCCACTATTTCATGATCAACTTCCACTCATCCAAACCCATGATCATATTTCTACTTCCCATGGAGCCTTCTAAATCCTCAATGCAACTTTCAACTTGCTTTATTTCTAATTTAGGAAATTTGATTCACATTTTACTTGGTCAGATAAATGTTACATGTGTGCCCATAAATCATACTTCCACTCATCCAAACCCATTTGGAATCCATGCAAAGTTTTTTTTAAATTCAAACTTGTTTGAATTTTATTCAAACTTGTCCAAAATTCCAACCCATTTGGATTCCATCTAAAGGATTTCTAAATTCATTTTTTTTAATTTTATTCAAACTCGTCCAAAATTCCATCCCATTTTGGTTCCATCTAAAGGGTTTTCTAAATTCAAACTTCTTTGAATTTTATTCAAACTTGTCCAAATTTTCATCTTCTAGAAAATCCTCAAACCTATTCCATAAAAACATGCATATTTTTTCTAAGTCTAGAAAATATGTCACCTTGTGAGATTCCCTCTCTATCACTCTCTTTATTTTCTTAAAAGTTTATGTTTATTAAAAGTAGTAAATAAAGGAACACTAGTAGAAAAGGGGGCAATGGTCCAGGCCCGGCCAGCCCATTAGTCCCGGTTCAATCCAGAACCGGGACCAATGGGGCATTGGACCAGTTCGTGAGCCCGAGGCCGGCCGGGCCACGTGGGCCATTGGTCCCGGTTCGTCTGGACCTTTTGGTCCCGGTTGGTGGGACGAACGGGACCAATGGGCCTCGCTCTGGCCCACCACCATTGGTCCCGGTTGGTGGGACGTGTCGGGACCAAAGGCTGCCCTTTAGTCCGGTTCAAGTCACCAACCGGGACCAATTAGTTGCCTATATATACCCTCGCCATGAAAGCGAGCACTCCAGTGCTCTGTTTTTAATGGCCGGCGAGGAAGAGCTTTGTGGTGCTCTAGCTCACCTCCTATGCACACGAGGTGTTCGATGGAATGCCCGAGCCACACTACTTAAGCTTTCTCCTCTCCAAGCTCGACCTCCAAGTTCCATTTTCCTTAATATTTGTCTAGGTTTAGCGGTCCGTCACGTCCCGTCCCCGTCTTCACCGCCGTCGATCGCCCGTGCCGATCTCGTCGCCGGCACCACCGTGGTGAGCCTCTTGTTCTTATCTTCTTTCTGAAAGGAAAAAATTCTTACTTGTATGTTTATATAGATACTTGTATAATTTTCTTACTTTTATTATTGCATCTTATATAGTGCGATGGTTTTGGTATCCGCCCCCGTCGGCCCTCGTCCTGTCTATGATTCGGATGTGGTATATATTATCTTTTCATAACTATTGGTTCATTTATTGTTTATGACAATTATGCCGACCAACGTGACATAGATTTTATTTATCTAGGAGGTTGTTGAACAGGAAATTCCAACCGACCCTATTGTCGAGAGATTAAATTTAGTTGAAGAAGAAAACAATTTGTTGAAGGAAAAAATTAGAAAAATTGAGGAGGAGAAGATGATATTGGAGTTGCATGTTGCGGATGTCGTCGATGATCACAAGATCAAGATGGATGCAATGCGCTTGAAGATTAGAAAGATTAGAAAATATGCCATTCATACCGAGGCTTGGTATCATTATGCCGTTGGATCAGTTGTTACATTAGTTGCGATTATGATCGCATTTGTTTTCACATTGAAATGTTTTACATAGTTTCAGTGTATGGTTTAATTAATTTAGATGCTCTGCAGAGCTTTATGTTGTTAGATGAGAACTATGTATGTACTTTGATTTTAATGTGATGATGAACTTCTATTAATTTGGTCACTTAATTATCTATTCATGATGTTCTGTAATGATTTTTGACACACTTAATTATATATAATGCACGCAGATGAACCAGCAATGGATATACGGTTCAAGACACACCTCTGAGTACATTAAGGGCGTGCATGATTTTCTCGAAGTGGCTGAGGCAAACAAGCAGAATGGTTTTATGTGTTGTCCATGCCCTATATGTGGAATCTGAAGTCTTACTCTGACCGGAAAATCCTCCACACCCACCTGCTTTACAAGGGTTTCATGCCACACTATAATGTTTGGACGAGGCACGGAGAAATAGGGGTTATGATGGAAGACGGCGAAGAAGAAGAGTACGATGACAACTATGTGCCCCCTGAATACGGTGATGCTACTGAACATCAAGAGGAACCAGACGATGTGCACGATGATGCTGCAACGGGCGAAGCTGCTGAAGATCAAGAGGAACCAGACGATGTGCCCGATGATGATGATCTCCGCCGGGTCATTGTCGATGCAAGGACGCAATGTGAAAGTCAAAAGGAGAAGCTGAAGTTCGATCGCATGTTAGAGGACCACAAAAAAGGGTTGTACCCCAATTGCGAAGATGGCAACACAAAGCTCGGTACCGTACTGGAATTGCTGCAGTGGAAGGCAGAGAATGATGTGCCCGACAAAGGATTTGAGAAGCTACTCAAAATATTGAAGAAGAAGCTCCCAAAGGATAACGAATTGCCCGACAGTACATACGCAGCAAAGAAGGTCGTATGCCCTCTAGGATTGGAGGTGCAGAAGATACATGCATGCCCTAATGACTGCATCCTCTATCGCGGTGCGTACAAGGATCTGAACGCATGCCCGGTATGCGGTGCATTACGGTATAAGATCGGACGAGATGACCTCGGTGATGTTGACGGCGAGCCCCGGAAGAGGGTTCCTGCGAAGGTGATGTGGTATGCTCCTATAATACCACGGTTGAAACGTCTGTTCAGAAACGGAGAGCATGCCAAGTTGATGTGATGGCACAATGAGGACCGTAAGAAAGACGGGAAGTTGAGAGCACCCGCTGACGGGTTGCAGTGGAGAAAAATCGAGAGAAAGTACTGGGATGAATTTGCAAGTGAGCCAAGGAACGTATGGTTTGCTTTAAGCGCGGATGGCATTAATCCTTTCGGGGAGCAGAGCAGCAATCACAGCACCTGGCCCGTGACTCTATGTATGTATAACCTTCCTCCTTGGATGTGCATGAAGCGGAAGTTCATTATGATGCCAGTTCTCATCCAAGGCCCTAAGCAACCCGGCAACGACATTGATGTGTACCTAAGGCCATTAGTTGAAGAACTTTTACAGCTGTGGAATGGAAACGGTGTACGTACATGGGATGAGCACAAACAAGAGGAACTTAACCTAAAGGCGTTGCTGTTCGTGACCATCAACGATTGACCCGCTCTCAGTAACCTTTCAGGACAGACAAACAAGGGATACCACGCATGCACGCACCGTTTACTTGACACCGATAGTATATACCGCAAGCTGCGGGAAGAATGTGTACACGGGCCATCGTCGATTTCTTCCGACCAACCATCACTTTGTCGAAAAGAAAGGCAATCATTTCAAAGGCGAGGCAGATCACCGAAGAAGCCTGCCATGCGTACCGATGATCACGTACTTGCTATGGTCAATGATTTACACGTAATCTTTGGAAAGGGTCGGCGGACTAGCTGTTCCCAATGACGCGAGAATCACGCACCCATGTGGAAGAAGAAATCTATATTTTGGGACCTACCCTCTTTGGAAAGACCTAGAGGTCCGCTCTTGATCGGCGTGATGCACGTGGCGAAGAACCTTTGCGTGAACCTGCTAGGCTTCTTGGGCGTGTATGGGAAGACAAAAGACACACGAGGCACGGAGGACCTGCAACGCTTGCACGAAAAAGAGGGCATGCCTCCAAGCAAGATGAAGGTCCTGCCAGCTACGCTCTTACGAAGAAGAGAAAGAAATCTTCTTTGAATGCCTGCTCAGTATGAAGGTCCCGACTGGCTTCTCGTCGAATATAAAGGGAATAATAAATATGCGAGAGAAAAAGTTCCAGAACCTAAAGTCTCATGACTGCCACGTGATTATGACGCAACTGCTTCCGGTTGCATTGAGGGGGCTTCTACCGGAAAACGTCCGATTAGCCATTGTGAAGCTATGTGCATTCCTCAATGCAATCTCTCAGAAGGTGACCGGTCCAGAAATCATACCAAGGCTAAGGAGTGATGTGGTGCAATGTCTTGTCAGTTTCGAGCTGGTGTTCCCACCATCCTTCTTCAATATCATGGCGCCTGGCCCTAGTTCATCTAGTTGACGAGATTGTCATTCTGGGCCCGTATTTCTACACAATATGTACCCCTTTGAGAGGTTCATGGGAGTCCTAAAGAAATATGTCCAGTAATCGCTAGGCCGAAGGAAGCATCTCCATGGGCCATCAAACAGAGGATGTCATCGGGTTTTGTGTTGACTTCATTCCTGACCTTAAGAAGATAGGTCTCCCTAAATCGCGGTATGAGGGGAGACTAACTGGAAAATGCACGCTTGGAAGGGACTCAATAATATGCAGGACGGATATTCTTGGTCTCAAGCACACGACACAGTTCTACGAACTCTACCTTGGTGACCCGTATGTCGATGAACACAAGAACGATCTGCGCTCCAAACACCGGAGCGGTCGACGACTGGATTACATGTGAACACATCAGGACTTTCAGCAGTTGGTTGGAAGCACGTATCAGAGGTGACAACGCTGTTTGTGATGAGCTGTACTTGTTGTCCATGGGACCATCTTTGACTGTATTGATTTGGAAAGGATACGAGATAAATGGGAATACGTTTTACACGATTGACCAAGATCAGAAGAGCACCAACCAAAACAGCGGTGTCCGCTTTGATGCAACAACCGAGAGGGGAAATGACACATATTATGGTTACATAGTGGACATATGGGAACTTGACTACGGACATGATTTTAAGGTCCCTTTGTTTAAGTGCAAATGGGTCAATCTGTCAGAGGCGGGTGCAGTAGACCCACAAGATGCGGAATGACAATAGTGGATCTGAAAATCTTGGGTACACTGACGAACCGTTCGTCCTAGCCAATGATGTGGCACAGATTATCTATGTGAAGGACATGTCTACCGACCGAGAAAGAGAAAATATAAGAAGCGAATACATCATACGATGAGCCAAAGCGCCACATAGTTCTTTCGGGAAAAAGGACATCGTGGGAGTGGAGGACAAGATGACATGTCTCAAGATTATGAAAAGTTTCATGAAATTCCTCCTTCAAAGTCAAGGCTGACCCAAGATCACGATAAGCGATGAAGAGTATCTATAGTTACGGCGCAATAAGCAAATGACACAAGCGAAGAAAAAGTGAAGACTTTCTCCGCAACTATTATGATGATACCATGCCAACTTTGTAACTGATGAGTATGATACCATGCCAACTTTCAACTTTTTCAGAGTTCATTTGAAATGCTTTAATGTCTTATGGTTCGGCCCTCGTAATAATTAAAAATAGCAACAATAAGTTTTTTGTTGTAAGTAGAAACAAAATAAAATAAATAAAGCAAGAAAGAAAAAAACAATAAAAGTGTTTTCAAATTTGAAAACTAATGGCACTAACAGAAAGTTTATAATTTTCCTAAAACTAAAAGCAAAAAGAATTGAAAAATAAAGCAAAAAACAAAAATAATAATAATGCAGAAATCAAAACAAAAAAACAACAATAAGTATTTTGTTGTAAGTAGAAACAAAATAAAATAAATAAAGCAAGAAAGAAAACAAAAAAACAAAAAAAGTGTTTTCAAATTTGAAAAGTAATGGCACTAACAGAAAGTTTATAATTTTCCTAAAACTAAAAGCAAAAAGAATTAAAAAATAAAGCAAAAAACAAAAGAAAATAAATAATGCAGAAAACAAAACAAAAAAACTGGAAAAAAATAAAATAGCAACAATAAGTAAAGAAAACGAAAAAACAAAAAAAATGCCTCCTACTGGGCCCCCACGGCCTCAATACGACATGAAACCCTACTATGGGCCAGGATTCAGGCCCGCAGTAGGCCCAGAAGGCCCATCAAGCACAGCAATAACAAGTAGGCCCGAAAGCCTGCGGTGGAGAGGAGCTAGAGAGGGGTGCAGCAATGGGGCTTATAAACCACTGCGGGCCCCTCTCAACTAGCTAGGTGGGACTAAACTTTGGCCCTGACGCATGCAGCACAGGGGCCTTTGGTCCCGGTTGGTGGCACCAACCGGGACTAAAGGGGAGGCATTGGTACCGGTTCGTGGCACCAACCGGTACCAAAGGCCGCCGCTTCCGCCCTTTGGGCTGCCGAAAAAGAGGTTTGGTCCCGGTTGGTGGCACCAACCGGGACTAAAAATGCATTAGTCCCGGTTGGTTTCACGAACCGGACCAATGGCTTTGCTATATAAGCAAACACTTTGCAAAATTCAGAATCTCATCGCCATTGCCCCGACGACGCCGACCCTCCTCGACGCCGCCAGCTGCTCCACCTCGCCGTCGCGCCCGCCGCCAAGGCCGCCGCCCCAACCCACGCCGTCCTCGTCGCCGGCCTCCCCGCTATGAGCCGCCCGCCTCACCTCTGTGTTTTTTCATTTTTATTAGTTTAATTTTTTGTTCATATATATATATATATATATATATATATATATATATATATATATATATATATATATATATATATATATATATATATATATGTATGTATGTGTGCTATGTGTATGTAGATGTTCAAAATGTATAAAAAATTGTTCAGAGCATGTTTTTCTTCATATATGTATTTTTTGTTCATATGTGTATTAATGTTTCCATATATGCAAAAGATAGATTTTAGAAAAGTTAGGTTTTTTCTGTTCATAGATTTTTTTGTGATATTAATTATTGTAGAATATGCAAATGTTTGTATATTCATATGAACAATGCATTAGGCAAAACCTTTGTATTTTTCAAATTTTCTATTTGAACATTTTTTAAAACAAGCAATACTAAAAGAATGAGAGGAAAAAGGAAAATAAGAAGAGGAAGAAAGGAGAAGAAGAGGAGAGGAAGAAGAGGAGAAATAAATAAGAAGAGGAAATAAGAAAGAAGAGGAGAAGAACAAAGGAATAGAGGAGAAGAAGAAAAATAGAAATTTTCTATTTTTCTTTCTTCTCCTCTATTCTTTCTTCTTCTCCTTTTTTTTTTCTTTTTTCTTCTTCCTTCTTCCTTTTCTTCCTTTTCCTTATTTTCCTTTCTCGAGGGAGAAGAAGAAAAGAAGAGTAGTAGAAGAAGAAAGGAATAGAGGAGAAAGAAGAAACTTCAACACGAGGGGGGTACCGATACCCCCTCCCCGATAACATTATTTTCCCATGTATATGTATGTCGCGTCGTTGTCGATATAACCCCCTCTAGATAACTTCGACATGAGGGGCAGTCGATATATATACCCCTCTCGACCGTGATAACTTATACAACGGCAACACCCCTCGGCCCTCTCGCCGACCAAAACTCTCGAGGACACCCAAACCCTAGAGAAAAACGATGTTGGTCTCCTACCCCCCCCCGCGCCCCTACCCGACAAATTAACTCTCTCGAGGCCACCCAAATTAACCCTTGAAGCGTTGTGTCGAGGCGACCCCAAACCCTAGAGAAGCAGCGTCGAGGCCACTAACAAGATTCCTTATTGTGATTAGCTAGCTAGTTCTCGTTTGCCACTAATATATATATATATATATATATATATATATATATATATATATATATATATATATATATATATATATATATATATATATATATATATATATATATATATATCCATACCATGTTTGAATAATAATTGACATGTTGTAAATATTTGCGAAACTATGGAGCACTCCGAGACGAAGAAATGAAGCGATGTTGGGGCACATAATCGCACAAGGAAGTGATGAAGTTGCGTCATTTCTCAACGGCACCGATGGTCCCAAGGACTGGGTGAAGAAGAGGGCTATGTTCATGATGGCTTCACCCATTAATGCGGTACAAGAAGAGGACTGTGTTCATGATGGCTCCGGTGACACAATGGAGGTACAAGAAGGAGACCGTCTTGATCGCTCCGGTGACCGAACCGAGTCCGGTCAGGTATATATATATATAGTTAAGCCCGTGCTGACTAGTTAATTGATGCATCCATTGTTTTGGTATATGTACACATATTATTTACTCGCGTCTTTCTTCCTTGTAATTTCTAGCCCTCCGGATCGAGCACAACTTCGTAAGGAGACGAGGCCCAAGAAAAGTTGAGCTCGGATGAAAAGTTTGAGATCATAGAAATCGCGCCCGACGGCGAACCGATTGAACCCATGCGGACAAGGAAGGCATTTTCTGCTCGGTCGCGGGTTCTTGTTAGGGACAAGATCGATCAGCATCCATCAATGGTATAAGCCTAAGCAGGAAGACCACGAGGTGTCTTATGTCAATGATATGCAGAAAGAAGATCTTTGGACTCAGCTGAAGGCAAATTTCACCCTACCGCCAGAGGAGGATCCGGAGAAGCCAGTTAAAGAGCAATTAATCAAGTCTTGTGCTCTTAAGAAGATGGCAACCCTAATGAGGAGGTGGAGGAAAGAGCTGAACCAGTTTGTCGAGAAAGAAAAGACACCATAATTCATCGGCAAATATGAGAAGATCAAAGATCACTGGCCCGCATTTGTGGCCCACAAGACATCGGAAAAGAGTAAGAAGATGTCGGCGACAAACAAGCAAAATGCTGCGAAGAAGAAGCTTCACCATCGCACGGGGTCGGTGGCTACCTCAAAGCCCGCCTAAGTGGTCCAAGGCTGAGCATGATCTGCTTGAAAAGGGATCGAACCGAGACAATGTCTCGGCGCACTGTTGCGGACTTGGTTCTTGAGGCTGGCGGAACCTTGGACCCTGTAATGAGGAAGTGCCGGTGGGCGGACGAGCAACGCAAATACCAGTCAGAAGCTTGACACTACATCGATGCAAAGCAGCGAGGGACGTTCCTTCAAACAGGGTGAAGGACGAGCTCACAATGGCCCTTGGGAATCCAGAGCACCTCGGACGGACACGAGGCACGCCAGGCTCCCTTTCGTGGAAGGTTGGTTTTCCGGACGCAGGGGGTTACAAAACCCATGAGAGGAGGAAGAGATTGGAGCAGGACCAACTGCAGACGCTGCACGAAAGGGTAATGGGGCTAGAGGAACGAGAAGAGGAACGAGAAGCAGCAGATCGCAGCAAACGACCTGCCGAAGCTTCCCCGGCTACCCGCCATCTCGGAGGAGAAGCAGCGTGGCTTCCACCGAGCTGCTTCAGCCGGAGCATGTCTTGACGGCTCCTGCCAGCTATCCCGTGGATGGTATCACGGAGTCTCAAAATTTCCACATTATGGCGCGATGTATGAATTTGATGGTCAAGGCGGCTGTTGGCCAAGTTTATCCTAGTGGACCCGGCACAACTTATCACTGCCAGCCGATTCCAGAAGGATATGCTAAGGTGATGGTGGATGAAATAACGAGGGATTTGAGGACCTCCTGCTTGACCACCCTACCGGTGAAGGGGAGACTAGGCTGGGTTCTGCTCTGAAGACTCCATGCCTATGGCGGAAGGAGCTCATCAACCTTCCGAACTGGACGCCTCCGCCTCCTCCTCCTCCTCCGGCGAGTCAGGGAACTCCGCCTCCTCCACCGCCTCCTCCTCCTGCGAGTGACGATTAGGGCACGCGTGGCGGCACTCCGCCTCCTTCTCCGGCGCGTGGCGGCACTCCGCCTCCTTCTCCACTGCTGGCGGCGCTTCCAGCAGCCAGCCTCCTCCTTCTCCGCCTCGTCGGCAAGGGCGGAAGAGACCCGCCGCCGCTCCGGCTGCTCCGGCGCGTCGTAGTCCTTCTCCTCCGCCTCGTAAGCAAGCAAAGAAGACATCCACTCTGCTCGCTCTGCCGGCGTCTAGCAAGACAGCCAAAGGCGGGAGGAAATACTGATTCGGTCCTTGTCGAAGACTCGGAGAAGTTACCGTACGAGAGGACCGAGGAGGAAAACGCGAAGATCGCGCAGACCGAAGTGGATGACTGGTTTGCAGGGTTGAAATCAAAGAGACATCCACCTCCGGAGGAGAAGGTAGATCCGGTGAAAGTGAAGCGCACTCTGGTTGCCCTGAGGAAACCGGCAAAGTCTCCGCCGAGAACCAACTATGAGTGCATTCTTGAATGACATATCTCCAAGCGGAGCGGTCGGAATCTTGTCGGACATGAAAGAGCAAAAGAACGAGCAGCTGCGAAAAAAATTGACCAGCTCGACGAACAAGCAAACCAATCGTGCCCCCCGCTCAATGTGTCTAGCGGCAACATCATCGCTAATGTTCCGGGGATGGTGGCCGGTTATGGCAATCTACAAGATTACCTGCCTGACGATGCACTTCCTGAATACATGAAGGTGGAAGAACACAGATCTGATGCGGGAAGCCTCTCGTCAAAGATGAAAAATCTCTAACAACGATGATGCGAAGATTCCATACTTGGTACATGAAAACCTGCAGAGAGTCTGGGGGGGACGAATACTTTGTATCTGAGAATTAAAGAGGAGCACGACCTCGTTGGAACTGATCTGTTGCCTATTCCATTTGAGGAGTTCTTCGAGTTCTTCAATCAAAAGGCCCTCGATAAATTAACGGTCTTTTGCTACTGCATGTAAGTACTATTTCTGTCATTAAGTCTCTCTATATAGCTCGGCTCTTTCATTGCATGCATTTATAATTAATTATCCTCAATATATTATGCAGATTGAAGATCGTCGAGTGCAAAAAAAAATGAAATCTATGATATTGGGTTCATTAACACAAATATCATAGATGTATTTCTGGTTGAAAAGCACGTCAAAGAGGCCGAGGACAACTCTACAATCGTTGATATAAAATCAAAACAAAGATAACATACTCTTTCCTTACAACGACAAGTGAGTGTTACTGATCATTTGCATATTCGGTTTCCGTTATTACTCGAGCGAGGTTATAGTAATGTAATTGATGAGTTATGCATGCGTGTGCAGGTTCCACTATATTCTTCTGGAGATTAAGCTTGAGCGTGGACTAGTAACCGTCTTAGACTCGAGACGGAAAGATCCCAGCACCTATGCGGACATGACTGAAATGCCCAGCAAGTAAGTTCAATCGATCATTATCGCACCATAGCGGCAACTTTTTGTTCATTTCCTGATATCTCAAGTAATAATAATTATTTTCTTTGTCTTGCAGGGTTTGGAAACAGTTCACCGCAAAAGCTCCGGGACTGCCGAAGGAGCTGCGATATACATACCCGAAAGTAAGTACTACTGGCTAGCTAGTTCTGCACATCTCCCGTTGATTCTATAGCTATACTTTCATCAATGCCATTTATAATGCTTCATTATCAGTTTGATTGACCTCTATTTCTCGTAAAGTGCTTGTGGCAGGAACAAGGGAATGATTTCTGTGGATACCACGTGTGCGAGTTCATCTACAACGCGACTTTGAAAAATAAGCGGGGCTACTCTCAAAGACAATATGAAGTGCGTAAGCAATTAATAATATTCACAATTTCATTTTATTACACCATCATTTCTGTTGAGTTTCATTCATATATATGTATTAATTAACCCCCTTCTTTAAATTAGACGTGGCAGATGCGGAATGAACTCCTAGAACCATATCGCATTAAAGCAATTCAAGAGGAATTGGCGGGATTCTTTCTTGACCACGTCATCAATAAAGCCGGAGAATACCATGTGGAAGTTGATTTCAAATGCTAGGGGACTGTAATTGAGAGATCTTATATATTGTACATGTATGTAGCCAGTAGCGTCGGACGTACATGATACGAAAACTTGTTGTTCGACCAATCTCTCGGAGAAGGAGAGGTCGATCGATCATTTCTCTCGGTATGCATGATGAACTTCTGTACTCGATGGTTCTCTTCATTTTCTTACTAGCTAGCGTGTCGAGGGCTATATGTATTTAGTACGTAGCGTCGACCAAGCACGGACATAAGAGATGACACTTCTCTCTAGTAATTTGCTAGCTAACACAATATATGAAACACCTAAATTAACCCCCAACCCCCCCTTCAAACAAAAACAAAAACCCCAGCCACTGGAATGCTGATGCGTGGATGCCTTTTGGTCCCGGTTGGTGCCACCAACCGGGACCAAAGGCCCCCCTGCCTGGGCTCGGCGCACTGGCCACATGGAGGACCATCTGTCCCGGTTCGTGTAAGAACCGGCACTAAAGGGGGGAGGTATTAGTAACGACCCATTAGTCCCGGTTCATGAACCGGGACTAAAGGCCCTTACGAACCAGGACTAATAGGTGTTTTTCTACTAGTGGAATGGGAGAGGGGGGAGAGGTGCGGGCCAGCAAGGAAGGGAGATTACAACAAACTCAGTGAATGCAGTGAGTATCACAACAGATGATGGCCATTAGAGATCTTAGGAGAGCAACTAATTAACGAGAACTCCTTCGGGAGCCTCGCAATGATCAGCACCATTTGGCGCGCTCTCAGTCATTTGCCACGTATCGCGCTCTGGGCGCTCCCTCCGGATTTCGTTTTTTTTCCGCACGCGTTTTCGGCTTTTTAAACGTTTTTTTGGGTTTTTTCAATGTTTTAGTTTTCCACCGGTCTTCCTTAGCTTTTCAATCAATTTTTTTCCTGAAAAAACACGTTTTCCTTTTTTTCCTTTCGCGAGAGTCACGGTTTTGCTTTCGCGAGAGTCACGGCCGTGCCTCTCGAAAACGGGAAAATTGCGTTTTCTGTTTTTTTGCTTTCGCGAGAGTCACGGTTTTGCTTCCGCGAGAGGCATGGGTGTGCTTTCGCGAGAGTCACGACCGTGCCTCTCAGAAAGGGAAAAAATGCGTTTTCTTTTTTTTCTATCGCGAGAGTCACGGTTTTGTTTCCGCGAGAGGCATGGTTGTGCTTTCGCGAGAGTCACGGTCGTGCCTCTCGGAAAGGGGAAAAACGTGTTTTCTGTTTTTTCCTTTCGCGAGAGTCACGGTTTTGCTTCTGCAAGAGGCATGATTGTGCTTTCACGAGAGTCACGGTCGTGCCCCTCGGAGACGGAAGAAAAAAACGCGTTTTCTTTTTTTTCCCTTCCGCGAGAGTCACGGTTTGCTTCCGCGAGAGGCACGGTTGTGATTTCGTGAGAGGCACGGGTGTGCCTCTTTCGAAAAGGGAAAAAACCCGTGTTCCCGGTTCAGTTTTTTCGTTCGGTTTTTTCGTGAAAAAAAAGTTCGTCAAAACCTATCAACATGGGATTTAGTTTTGAAGATCTCGACGCGAGGAATTCAACGGTGAAAGCGGTTCGAGATTTGGACGCACGATTTGAGAGATAAAACGTTTTAATAAACGGATCTACGAAAAAAGGGAAAACTCCCAGGTTGCGACAAGTGGCGCGCTGCATGTGCGCCACTTGTCACAACCAGGGGAATTGGAGTGATCTTTGCAACCAGTACTCCTCAATTAGTGATTTGGAGATCTTAGTACATCTTAATTGTATACTTTATGGCTTGCTCTCCGTGAACTGATTTTGTGTGTGGTTATTTATAATAACTTGTACTGTATGAGTTTATTATATGAGAAAAGTTGTGAATATCAGAGGGGGAACATTCCTCAACCCTCCCCCTGCCCTGCAACTCAATATGCTGTGCTTCAACGCTCTCAAATGTCCCCAACGCCGAGACCACTCATGGGCCGTGCTTCAACGCTCTCAAATGCGGCACAATACTTATTACACTCTTGTTGGATGAACAACCACCTCTTTTGAATCGAGGTGATGCCACGGTTGCTTGTCATTTGGTAGGGCTCAAACATCCTCCTTTCACGGAATGTTTTGTGGACTCTTGTCCAAAAAACAAGGCCCTTTTGTTGCGCGCCGGTTTTCGGATCTTGGCTAATCTCCATCCAACATTGGCAAATCAACTTATCCCCATCTTGTGTATATGAACCCGTGCGAATGCTCTTCCTCCTCTTTTGTGCTTCCGCTCTTTGGGTGAGCTCGTCGATGAACAATGGCTCGCCACCAATATCAATGTCATTGCTTTGTTCTTCATCACCATCACCTTCGCAATAGATGTCATCGTCTTCATGCCACGAGCCACCATGGTCGTAGTCAGCACGGTCGTCGGCCTCTTCATCAAGAACGTACTGGGCGCGGCCATCCTGACTTTGGGTCTCGTCGGGGTCGTAGGCACGGCCCTGCCCACCCTCGTAGATCACATCCTCTATGAACTGGCTGTAGAAGGGGTCGTCGACCGGTGGCGTTGGTGTTGGCATTTCGTCGAACAAGACGCGGGGGGACAGCATGGTGCCCGTGAACGGTGCCCGTGCTTTCTTTCTTTACATCTCGACGGACGGACGGCCGCCACTGCTGGACCCAGGCGTGACGTTGAGGTCGATGACGGCCGAGGGGCGCAGTGTGGATGGCGCGATCACGCCAACGTCCGGCGACCCTAAGAAACGGGTCTAGCCGTCGTGCCTTGGCGGGGGAAAGCCGGGCGACATGGGCATGGTCTGCGATGTCGGCGACTGGCAGTGCGGAGGCCGGGCGACCGATGAGCATGTGCTTGCCGGGCCGACGGCCGCTGCAGGGAAACCGGTCGGACGGCACATGCCAAGCATGAGGAGGGTGTGCGCTTTGTTGACGATGTCCTCCTTCTCGTCGACCGCGGCCTTGCGCCGCGCGGCCTCCATTGCATCGCGCTCGGCAGCGAACTTGGCCGCGGCGGCATTGACCTTGACGACCGCTCTCCGGCCCCTCCTCTTCGCCGATTCCGCGTCCAACTTGGCGATCTTCTCCGGCGTGCACTCCGACCGCGGCTTCCTTGGCGCCTTGGCCGCCTTCTTCTTCACCTTTGGGGGAGGGTCGACGGCCGGTCACCGAATTTGGCTGGCGTCGACCATGGGCGGGGAGGGGGGCGACGGAGGGACGTGGGAGGTTTAGAAATGGCGCCAAATGAGGCGCGGGGGTTTGCTTTGTGGCACCGACAGGCGGGCCAGGGGAGGACAAGCGCGCGCGTCCCGCCCGTCCGCGCGTTGTCCGTTTCACCCCAAAGTCAACGCAAACTTGGGCCGGGGATGGGTCGAAAGCGGACAGAAAACGGGCAAAAGTCCATTTGCTCCCGCGCGCTGGGCCGTCTGGTTTGTCCCTTTTACCCCAAATGGACGGGGCCGGACAGGATGGGGTCGCGCGGTGGAGTTGGCCTAAATGTATACTACTGCTACCTTTTTTTGTTGATATAAAAGAGTTTAATCAGATTTCTACTTTTCTGAAGCCGATTTTCACCTTCTGCTGTTTGATCACTTAATTTTTTTATGTGTCCAAAACATTGGAAAATACTCCTACTTAGAACCACCATTTAGTTCATGTAACTGTAGCACACGCCATTTGATTAATTAACCAAATTGTACACTTCATGTCACTATGGCAAACGCCATTTGCTCCATCCGTCAATCAAATTGGACACTGAACTCAAGATACCCTCCTTCGCATCTCAATCAAAAGCTTGGATGTTTTTCTTTTCGGTAAATCCGTTTTCTCTTTTGTCGAATGCACATTAGAAAATTCTTTAAATTAACCAAAGTGTTAATCATGTTGACAAGCTTCATCTTATATTAAACATGAAAGATGCTTCACGGAAACATGTGCTTGACTGGTGGACACGGTTCAAAATAATTAAAGGAATAGCAAGAGGTCTTCTTTATCTCCATCAAGATTCAAGATTAACAATAATTCACAGAGATCTCAAAGCAAGCGACATCTTGTTGGACACAGAAATGACTCCCAAAATTTCAGATTTTGGTATGGCAAGAATTTTCGCTACAAACCAAAACCAAGCAAACACTACCAGGGTCGTTGGGACATAGTAAGTAATTGGTTTACCAACAAACCCTTGACATTGCTATTTTATGGTTTGCTACAGTTTGTTTTGAGGATTCCTTGACTTGTTTAATGTTTAAACAGTGGTTACATGTCGCCTGAATATGCGATGGGAGGTGCTTTTTCTGTAAAATCAGACACATATAGCTTCGGTGTTCTTCTCTTAGAGATTGTCAGTGGCTTGAAGATCAATTCACCTCAGCTCATAACAAACTTTTCTAGCCTTATAACTTATGTAAGTATGAATACAAGATATTTTCAATCTCCCCTCTCCCCTTCCACAACAGAAAAGTTAGTAACTTGATGTTGACCTCATTCTATTGCTTAGGCATGGGGATTGTGGGAAGATGGAAGCGCAATTGAACTTGTGGACTCTTCCTTTGTTGCAAGTTGCCGACTTCATGAAGTTTTGCGTTGTATTCATGTGGGATTCTTGTGTGTTCAGGACCGTGCTAGGGATAGGCCACCTATGTCATCGGTTATGTTTATGTTAGAGAACGAAAGCACACCGCTTCCAGCTCCAAAGCAACCTGTATATTTTGCTCTAAGTACTTGTGCAGACGAAGAAGGAAGGGAGATTACAACAAGCTCTGTGAATGCAGTGAGCATCACAACAGTTGATGGCCGTTAGTATATACAGATCTTAGTACAGCTTAATTGTATACTTTATGGCGGCTTGGTCTCCGTGAACTGATTTTTTGTGTGGTTGTTTATAATAACCGGTACTGTATGAGTTTATTATATGAGAAAAGTTGTGAATAACAGAGGGGGAATCGTCCTCACTACCCCTGCCGTGCAACTCAATATGCCGTACTAAATGTATACTACTCAGATTTCTACTTTTCTGAAGCCATCCATGATATAATATCCTACTGAATAAGATTTTCACCTTCTGCTGTTTGATCACTTGATTTTTTTAATGTGTCCAAAACATTGGAAAATACTCCTACTTATAATCACCATTTAGTTCATGTAACTGTGGCACACGCCATTTGATTAATTAACCAAATTGTACACTTCATGTCACTATGGCAAACGCAGAACTCAAGATACCCTCCTTTGCATCTCAATCAAATGACCTATGCTAGCTACAAATAAGTTCAGAATAGGAATCTAAATGCGGGTTAGTATCTTTGCTCAAGTCGGGACTAGGAAGGCATCTTGTGTCCTGCTCCACCATTTCGTCGAACAGGACCTGTGCAGACCTGCTCCACCATTTTGTAAACCTGATCTCCATCAAGGGACGGCCGGACCGCCGCCTCGCCCTTGGTCGCATCGGCTCCGCGACAAGCGGCTGCCACTGCGCCACCACGGGCTGCTGAGCCGGTTGCTTCCTCCGAGGCCTGTACGCTTCTCGACCGGCGCGCCGCACCGGCGGTGGCCCATGCAGCTTTCCTCATCCTCGTCCTCTCAAAGAAGGAATGGCAGTTTTTTTTTTTTTTGAGACAAGAAGGAATGGCAGTTGTAGTGTGGTACCACTCGGCAGGCCTTGGCCCATCCCTTCCGTGTCGACTGAAGTGCTTACGAGGCCGAAAGTCCGTGATGGTCCACGGTTGGGAGGCCCATATCGAGCTCTCGTTGCTCCCCAATTAAAAAAAAGCCAAAAAAACACATTCTTCCCCAAACCCACGTCATCGGCTCCTCGACCAAATCCACTCCGGTCGCCGCGATACCTCTCCAGCAGAGCAATCCGGGCGGAATGGAGAAGCCACACCATCGCTCCGATCCCAATCGACCATTTCGTCCAGGCCCGGCACCCGGAGGAGGCGACGGCGGCACGGTAGGGTGCACCCCGCGGGGGTTGGTGCCTCGGTAGCGGCGGAAGGAGGTCGCCGTGGTTACCCTCAAGGGTTGAGGGGGCAGAAGGAGCTCGCTACCGTGGCGTGACCCTCCATCCGGCCCACGCCTCCGAGCCATGAGGTTTCCCCTGTCGCACTCTCGGTCCAAAGCGAAAACTCCCACATGGAGACCTGAAATCTGAACTCGTAGCAACGACTTTTCTCTGCACCTGTAGCATCGTCGAGGACTTCTCTTGCTCTTGCTTGCATCAGTTACTTTTATTTATGTTGGAGAACGAAAGTGCACTGCTCCCCAGCACCAAAGCAGCCTGCATATTTTCCTCTACGAAGCTTCCAACCTGGAAAAATAACGGAAAAAAGGAAAATTTCTATGAATGTAGTTAGATGGGAAGCCGTACACTTTATCAGAGGCTGATACTTTATGATGTACAAGTATGTGGAGTGCAAAAAATTTCAGTAGGTTGTTGGGTGAGAGCGAAAAGGCTGTGAATTGGGAACTACTAGCAAGGAATGTAGGCGCTGTATCAGTATGCTAACAGTTTAAATTGCAGCAGATATCATGCTCATGAACATATCACCCGGACACCCGGTGCACTTGTCTCTTCTACATCTAACTCAAGACTATCATCGTAGATGTAGACTATTTGTTTATCTCTCTTCTTAGTATGTATTGTTAGCCTAAAAGTTCCACAAATCAATCAAACTGGGAACACTTCTATTAGCTGCACTTTTATCCGCCTGACAGATACATGCTTTTAGTCCTGTATTATGAACTTGAACTTGTCTTTACCCATATGAATGTTGGTGATGGTAAAACTAACCTGCTACATAACCTCCTTGTTGCCTTGATTTTGAATTTTTTTGACATGTATTCCTAAAGCCCTTCTTTCCTGTATAAAGGTACTGTTTTCACATACTGATATATTGTGTGACATGAATGTCAATAGAACGTCTGATTCCCTGACTGTATATAAATTTAATTTCTGCAGCGAATTTATGCTAACTAGTCTGTATCATCCTGAGATTAATCTTGGTCAGACGCGATTTTATGCCGACGGAAGAGAATTCGCCACGCACGACGCGGCCAACAGCGTGCCATTATCCTCGTCTGTACGGCAGCAAACATACCCACGTATGCCCGGCCATGAGGTTTTTCCCCTGTCGCCCTCTCACTTTAAACTCCAATCTGGACTTCCCAGTAGTGACGATTTTTCTTTGCATGACCAACACCATCAGTGCTGACTTTGGGGTCTGCTCTGCTTTGTTATGGTCTAGGTCGACCTTACTGTCTCATCAATACCAGTCCTTTCTAGATTGTTTTATTGAAGTGCAATAAAAGTCCAGTCTAGATTTGAACTTGGAAGGACGAGGAAAAAGTCTCCAACCACACATCCACTCAGTAAACTGTTCTGAAGAAGAAAAAAACTGTCCCGAAGAACCATCACCTCAATTGTTATCTTCTATAGCTGTGTGCTGTTTTCTTCACTTCGGCACAAAGCATTTTCCGATGAATATGGCCACATCTTGCATTCCCATTTTCATCCTCTTCTTCCTGAGCTCATTCTGCAAATCTGATGATACTCTTACACATGCAAAGCCACTCTTTCCCAGCGACAAGCTCGTCTCCAGCAAGGGAGTCTTTGCTCTCGGCTTCTTCTCCCCAGAAAGCTCCAACACGAGCCTATACCTTGGTATATGGCACAACCAGATCCCTGATCGACGCTATGTGTGGGTCGCCAACCGCGATGACCCAATCACTACACCTTCTTCTGCCATGCTCTCCATCACAGACAGTTCTGACTTGAGATTGTCAGGCTCCCAAAGCATCACTTCATGGACGATGAAGATTAATATCACCTCTGGGGGAGCTGGAGTTGTTGCAGTGCTGCTGGACACGGGTAACTTTGTCCTCCACTTTGCAAATGGCACATATATTTGGCAAAGCTTCGATCATCCAACCGATACCATCCTATCAACCATGAAGTTTCTTGTGAGCCACAAGGGACAAGTGGGTGGGCGCCTCGTTGCTTGGAAGGGCCCGAATGACCCATCATTCGGGGACTTCTCCTGCAGCGGTGCCCCAGTCTCCCCGGATCTTCAAATGCTCATTCGGAATGGGACCGGAAAATATCCCATGGAGCTTAGGCTCATGGACACCCCCTTATCTAGCCATTCAATTCTGCATCGCGATTCGTGCAAGTACTTTTCTCTTTTTCGTTTCTCTCATATAGTTTGACATATGAACTTCATACTTTTCAGCACAACAGAACATTCTTACTAGAATGTGGGAAAAATACTTTCAGATTTTTTCACGCATCATAAATAATAGAAATAAGATTTTTTTTAATTAAAAAAATCTCATTTTCTATATTTTTCTTGGACAAAAAAATCTGAAAGTTTTATCCCACATTGTTCTAAGAATGTTTTGTTGTCCTGGAGAGTTTCAAGTTCATTTGTTGTTTTGTTTTGAAGAAACAAAAAAGAGAAAGTTTCCATGTGGTAAGTTAGTTGTGTAGTACGGATCTCAAAGCAACATTAGATGGTGAGGATAGGAGGTGTCCAGGAGCCCGTGCTCTAAAAATCCGCGTCCGGCGGATGGGACCAGACCGTACTACCGAGGTGTGTGGAATGGTCGAACAGTGTCCGGTGGCATGTACTTGATCAATAGCAGCTCCATCGTCGTCCAAACGACCATCGACCTACAAGATGAACTCTACTTTATGTTCACCATCTCCGATGGATCACCATTCACCTTCTTCATGCTTGAGCACACTGGCAAGTTGACATCTCTAAGCTGGAACAATCAGTCATCCTCATGGGTACCCATTGCTTCCCACCCTGTTGGTGCATGTGACATCTACTCTTCATGTGGACCGTTTGGATACTGTGACCTCACCATGAGAGGGGCAATGTGCCGGTGCCTCGATGGATTCGAGCCTAATGGTATAAACACTTCAAGGGGATGTCGGAGAAAGGAAACACTAATGTGTGGAAAGCAATATCATTTCGTGCCCTTGTCTATGATGAAGGTCCCTGATAAGTTCTTGCATATACCGAATAGAAACCCAGAAGAGTGTGAGGCCGAGTGCAGCAGCAATTGCTCGTGCACGGCATATGCTTACACAACTTTGAGCCATGATGTTGGTAAGGTCGACCCGTCAAGGTGTTTGATTTGGACAGGAGAGCTTATCGACACTGAGAAGTATCCAGGCGACTCTTTTTTTACTCCAGGGAAATCCATTAACTCTGGCGAAAACTTGTACCTCTGGCTTGCCATTTCACATGGTATACACCAACCTATTATTGTAGCCATCTTTTTCTATTTTCCCCATCTTTCAGTTTCATTTTAGCTTATTTCTTTTTTGTCCATAGTGGGTTGTCCAGCTGCTTTTCATGGACAGTTTTCCCTTAACTAGTCTGCGGCTCGAACGAAATAACACCAATGTTGATGCGGTTTATAAAGGAACGTCTAGGCATATAGGAATGCAATATTAAAAGTTGGTGTGAACTTACTCAAGCGCATATGTGCTACTAGCTTTCCTGCACAATGGATGTTTTTGACTGCAAATAACGCATGCCTGAATTAGCTACTGACTGAATGACTGAAGTGTTAGAAGTCTCATCTCCAAAACGTCATGCCTGAATTGACTAGGATGTTTTCAAGTACCAAATCTAAATATTTCTAATAGTATCAACAATTAAAGTGTTAGAAGTCTCATCTCCAGAACGTCAAGATTTGGTGGACTGGAGTAACATGGAAGATCCTTTATATTAGATAAAAGGAACACTCCTTTTAACATCATTTTACAAGTACAATACATATGTTTTTAAATTTCTTCTAGCCTTCACTTTTGAATACGTTGACAATTCTTTTTAAATTTCATGTCTAAGCTCTTAAATTGACATTAACAAATTAAGTATTTCATTTGGAGTGGTAGTTTCTATACAAGCATATTTGCAAGATCAATAATTACAAAAGGTAAAATATTTGATTTACCACAAGCCTCCGTAATTTGGGAACTTAAATTACGTTAGAATAAGAACTTAAGTAGCTTCATAGATCTGTCACGGTATTTATGCAAGTGAATTCCAGATTTCTGAGTAGTTGCTTCCCACAGTTGACAAGATCAGTTTAGTAAAGATTGTACTCCCAATTATGGCCTGTGTGTTACTAACATGCATAGCCCTCATCTGGATATGCAAATGCAAAGGTACAGTAACAAATTTCCTCTTGTTTTAGACATACGACATTAGTATAGGAAGAGTTAAGAACAACAATGGATGTCATAACCAGCAGGAAAATGGCGAAACAAGAAAGATCAGAAGAAAATGATGCGAGGATACTTTAGCACATCCAACAGACTTGAAGATGAAAATACAGAAATTCCACTTGTTAGCTATGAAGACATCGTTTCAGCAACAATCTTTTGGCCGATTCGAACCTCCTTGGACGTGGAGGTTTTGGAAAAGTTTACAAGGTAGTTGAAAGTGGTACTTACAATAGAACATGTTTATGATAGAATAAGAACAAACATAATTACCTTTCAACTGTTATCTGACTCAAGAAAGCTCCCTTGACTCTCAATATGTTTCTACAGTTGCTCCCCAAGTCAACCCCAATATGGATAATGTGGCATCTGTTTGAATAAGTAGATTACTTAGATCACCAGGAAAAAGATGATGGCGGCGCTTGTCATTGTCATCATCGTCGTCATCGTTGTTGTTTGTTTTCTAATCAAAGGCTTTGCTGACCTAACAATAAACACATATTCAGGTTGACGCCAAATTAGTGTAACATGTCCATGTCGATACCACATTGTCCAAAATCCATGTGGCTTTGGACGAGTTGGATTTGTACTAGTTTTGATATCCGAGGTTACAAGGGGATAGTTTTAGAGTTAATAAATGTCTCCTAGGCTGGAGTTAAAAGGGGCTAAATGCACTTCTTTGTGTGAAAGGATAATTAACTACAAAAGCAAAAGAAAAGATTGGTGTCCACATTTTGCTAATTCAATAATATTTGCTCATGTAGGGCACACTGGAAGGTGGAAATGAGGTTGCTATCAAAAGGCTTAGTAAGAGTTCTGGACAAGGTATAGTGGAGTTCGAAAATGAAGTGGTTCTAATCGCCAATTGCAGCACAAGAACCTAGTCAGGCTTCTTGGGTGTTGCATTCATGAAGATGAGAAGCTATTGATCTACGAATACTTACCTAACAAAAGTTTGGATGCCTTTCTTTTTGGTATGTGCTTGTTCAATTATCACATACATATTGTAAAGTTCTTACACTAACCAAATTGATACTCATAATAAATAGCTTTGTTTCATAATTGGCCGTGAAAGATTCCGCAAGAAAACATGTGCTCAATTGGGCGACACGGTTCAAATAATTAAAGGAGTAGCAAGAGGCCTTCTTTATCTCCATCGAGATTCAAGATTAACAATAATTCACAGAGATCTTAAAGCAAGCAACATCTTATTGGACACGGAAATGACTCCCAAAATTTCAGATTTTGGTATGGCAAGAATTTTTTGCAAACCAGAATCATGCAAACACTACAAGGGTCGTTGGGACATAGTAAGTAACTAGTGAACAAACAAACCCATAAAAGTCTAGTTTTTATGATCATGTACAGAATACTATATACATTCCTTACTGACTTGTTGCATGTTTTAAACAGTGGTTACATGTCGCCTGAATATGCGATGGGAGGTGCCTTTTCTATGAAAGCGGACACTTACGGCTACGGTGTTCTTATCTTGGAGATTGTTAGTGGCATGAAGATCAGCTCGCCTCAGCTCAGAACAAACTTTTCTAGCCTCATAACCTATGTAATTATTATGGAATATGTGAAATTATCAATAAGATCCTAGGCCCACAAAAATATATTTAGTAACATGGTTTCGTTCTGTTGGCCAGGCATGGAGATTATGGGAAGAGGGGAAAGCAACTGAACTAGTGGACTCTTCAGTTGTTGCGAGTTGCCCATTTCATGAAGCTTTAAGGTGCATTCACGTGGGACTCTTGTGTGTTCAAGACCATCCAAGTTATAGGCCACTAATGTCATCGGTTCTGTCTATGATAGAGAATGAGAGTGCACTGCTTCTAACTCCAAAGCAACCTGTATATTTTACTACAAGTAATTATGACGGTGAAGAAGCAAGGGAGAACATGGAGAAACCGTTGAATGCAATTAGTATCACAACACTTAAGGGTCGTTAGATGTTGTCAAATTTAGCGTGTGTGAATTCTATTATAGCTGGTTGTATGCTTTATGAGTTTACTCTATGAACTGAATTTTGAATAGAAGGGTGTATTTGTGAATTTACTATATATATAAAGAAGTTGTCAACGACAAAAGCAGAGGCACCGTAACTGTAAGGATGCTCATCGTAGTCCTCATATATAAAGCAAATCTTGTGATAACCGGACAACAGGAATTGCATAAAAACGTGAAAAGGCAGAAAACAAGATGACTACGCTGTCGAGCATGAACATAGGAAGGCCTGAAGACAATGCCTGCCAAAAACCATGGCATCCGAGCTCCACGACAACGCTCCCAGAAGGGTAACAGACATCAGTTTTAACCTGGAGCCCTTGCCTGGGGAGGAGAACCATGATGGTGTCCTCAAGAGGAAAGTGGCACCAGTGGGTGGTGCCGCCGGAGGTGCCAAAGCGCAGAGCTTTCACTCTGTAGCTCACCCGTGTCACGACGAGGAACCAAGGAGACCAGCGACAAGTGCAGACCTCCAGATGATTGTAACAAAATTCTTTTTGTTAGGTTAGCATTCAGATTATTCGTTCATTCCAAGTAGTTCAACCTCGAGGAAAACGCACACACATCCTCACCAAGTGCGTCGGCTTTCTGAAGTAACTGGCGGAGCGAAACATGCTTTGGGCATCCTCACTAGGGGTAAATTGCTTTGCAAATTCAGAGTTTGTTTTCAGTGTTATGAAAATCCATTGTAATGGCAGAATATGTTAGTGTTTCCCAACTCTTAGTGATGTGTAATTTGTTAGTGCTTCAGTGTAGTTATAGATTTTTTTTATTATGCGAGTGACATGGCTAAATTTATGCACTTGAATGACTATTCAGTAGTAGCACTTGTTGCAGCAGAATTTTCAAGTACTTCTGAATTTCAGTGGCAAGCGGGACAGAATTTCGGTTTAGTGCTTCAGAATTTCTTTGATGAATGGGTTGTCTGAATTTAAGAATTGATGATTTGGTACTGCATACCAGGACTACTATTTTTCTTAAAGGAGATGAATGGTGATAGCTATAGCGTATTAAGTGTCAATTTTAATGTATGCAAATTCATACAACATATATGGCTGTTGTTTGTGTTGTTGAATGAATGCTGAAAAGTTGTTGTTTGTATTGTCTAGTGACCGAAAATGGCTAACTCTGAAACTCCGTTGAAAGCCTGTGCATGTCGGCGTTCTGGGAACGGGGGTCCCCAGATTTGCTTGCCTGCGGTCCACCGCGTGGCTAAGCCAGTAGGCCGTACGGCCCATCTTCATCAACAAGGCATCCAAGACCCTCACGAGGGTCCAAGCCTCGCGAGGCGGACGACACAAGACCTCGTCTGGAGTGGCCTAGCCAGGCAGGCTCACGAGTAGCGGAGATATCAAGGCGGGGCGAACCTCACGAGGCTCTCGTGACGTGTGCTACCTCTTGAGCATTGCGTTGGATTTCCTTGAAGAGGAAAAGATGATGCAGCAAAGTAGCGTAAGTATTTCCCTCGGTTTTTGAGAACCAAGGTATCAATCCAGTAGGAGGCTACACACGAGTCTCTCGTACCTACAATAAGAAAATAACTCCTCGCAACTAACGCGATTAGGGGTTGTCAATCCCTTCACGGTCACTTACGAGAGTGAGATCTGATAAAGATGATAGATAATATTTTTGGTATTTTTATGATAAAGATGCAAAGTAAAATAAAAGTAAAGTAAAAGCAAAGGAAATAAATAAAGTGATGGAAGATAAATATGATGGAGATAGACCCGGGGGCCATAGATTTCACTAGTGGCTTCTCTCAAGAGCATAAGTATTTTACGGTGGGTGAGCAATTCTTGTTGAGCAATTGACAAATTGAGCTTAGTTATGAGAATATCTAGGTATGATCATGTATATAGGCATCACGTCCGAGACAAGTAGACCGACTCATGCCTGCATCTACTACTATTACTCCACTCATCGACCGCTATCCAGCATGCATCTAGAGTATTAAGTTCAAGAAAACAGAGTAACGCCTTAAGCAAGATGAGATGATGTAGAGGGATAATTCCATGCAATATGATAAAAACCCCATCTTGTTATCCTCGATGGCAACAATACAATACGTGCCTTGCTGCCCCTACTGTCACTTGGAAAGGACACCGAAAGATTGAACCCAAAGCTAAGCACTTCTCCCATTGCAAGAAAAACCAATCTAGTAGGCCAAACCAAACTGATAATTCGAAGAGACTTGTAAAGATAACCAATCATACGTAAAAGAATTCAGAGAAGATTCAAATATTGTTCATAGATAATCTTGATCATAAACCCACAATTCATCGGTCTCAACAAACACACCCCCAAAAGAAGATTACATCAAATAGATCTCCACGAGAGAGGGGAGAACATTGTATTGATATACAAAAAGAGAGAAGAAGTCATCTAGCTACTAACTATGGACCCAAAGGTCTGAAGTAAACTACTCACACTTCATCGAAGAGGCTATGGTGATGATGTAGAAGCCCTCCGTGGTAGATGCCCCCTCCAGCGGAGCTCCGGAACAGGCCCCAAGATGGGATCTTGTGGGTACAGAAGGTTGCGGCGGTGAAATTAGGTTTTTGGCTCCGTATCTGATCGTTTGGGGGTACGTAGGTATATATAGGAGAAAGAAGTATGTCGGTGGAGCAACGTGGGGCCCACAAGGGTGGAGGGCATGCCTGGGGGGGAGGGCACGCCCCCAACCTCGTGCCCACCTCCTTTCTTTCTTGACGTAGGGTCCAAGTCTCCTAGATCATATTCGGTGAGAAAATCATGTTCCCGAAGGTTTCATTCCGTTTGGACTCCGTTTGATATTCCGTTTCTTCGAAACTCTGAAATAGGCAAAAAACAGCAATTCTAGGCTGGGCCTCCGGTTAATAGGTTAGTCCCAAAAATAATATAAAAGCGGAAAATAAAGCCCAATATTGTCCAAAACAGTAGATAATATAGCATGGAGCAATCAAAAATTATAGATACGTTGGAGACGTATCAACGTGAGCCATGACGAACGGCACCAGGCGGATGCCAGGCGGGCGCTAGAAAGCACAGCATCTCTATTTCCTCTTTGGTGCTAAGGAGGCCAGCGCAGGCGAAGAGTACCGAGGCATCAGGCAAGGCTATATTGGTGCAACGAGACTAAGACCGGAGGACGGCAAGGTGGACGTCATCATGGAGCCCAAGACGGCGTCACCCCAGAGCTTTTCGCAGGCGAAGACCGCTTTTGTCAGGATAGCTTGTACTAGCTACCCCCCTTCAAATTTGCCCGCCGTTGTTGGCTCCCTTCCGGTTCAACATTTGGGAAGAGGACCAGGGCCTCTATAAATAGGACTAGCCACCACAGTAGGAGGCAACGGAGCCCGAACTGGTTCAGATCATCCTCAACCACTCAAGCACAAGAACACCTCAACCTCAGGAGGCTGTTCTTCCCTTGTACTATTCATCATCAGCCCAAGAGGCAATCCACCACCACCACACTGGAGTAGGGTATTACACCACAACGGTGGCCCGAACAAGTATAAACCTTGTGTCTTTCTATGTTGCGGGTTCGTCGAGATCGTCCGCGAGATCTTAGCGAGCTTGAGCGTAGATCGGTAGGAGGGAGAGACTTCGCGCGCACCCCAGTGTTCGAACCTTAAGGGTTAGCCGGAACCCCACATCCGACATTTGGCGCGCCAGGTAGGGGTGTGCCGTAGTTTCCCTTCCATAAGTTCGTCGCTCCATCGCTCCATCGTCTCCATGGCGGACGCTCGCCGTGCTCGAGCTGAGCGTCAGGCTGCCCTCTCCGCCCGCGTCGCTCAGACGGCTCCTTTAGGCGGGCCACCTCGTCGTTCTCCGTCTCCCGCCGCCAACTCTGCCACTGGCCGACGGGGAACAAGCAGCAGGTGTCCTAGCTGCATCCTTTGGTGCGGCATGACAGCCGCACCGATACTCCATCACTTACCCCTGCCGGTTCTTCGTCTCATGCGCACCGCGCTCCCATGGAGGCGCGGGCCGCGCTCATCGCGGCAAACGAGCTCCTGTGTTACCGCCTCGTCGATGACCTCTATGAGGAGTGCTCGACCGCGTCGCCGAGCTCGTCCGCGCCGCAGGGGGCTCTCCGGCGCCATCCCACTCTCTGCCTCCCCCTCAACCAGCCGCGGACGATGGGGCTCAAGGCATGCCTCCACCACCTCAACCCCAAGACGGTGCCTTGGCACCAAGGAGCGCGCCTCCGCGGCGTGATCCACCGCGCCCAGCGCCCGCGCGTGAAGAAAGAAGCTGCCAAGAAATCCCGCAGCCGCGTGAAGCTGCACCGGCGCTCCCTGCGCCACCTCGTCAAGACCGCGTGCCGCCCGCAGTGGCGCAGCGTGGACCTCGCCAAGACCAAGCTCCACCTCAGAAGCGGGCCCCGGAAACCATGGCCGGCTGCCGCACCTTCACCCCGAACTGCATAGCGTCGCCTGGCCAGGCAAGTTCAAGCCAGATCTGCCTCCTCGCTACGACGGCACCGCCGACCCCGCGGAGTTCCTGCAGCTCTATGAGCTGAGCATCGAAGCGGCCAACAGCGACGAAAAATTCATGGCGAACTGGTTTCCTATGGCTCTCAAGGATGGGGCCCGCTCCTGGCTCCTGAACCTGCAGCACGGCTCGATCTCATCATGGGATGAGATGCGCGACCGCTTCATCGCCAACTTCCAGGGCACTCGCGACCGCCCACCGGCCGCGGGTGACCTATGCCGCATCAAGCAACAACCGGGAGAGACCCTCCAGAAGTACATCCAGCGCTTCAACAACACCCGCCTCAAGATCCCCAAGGTCACGGACGAAGCCATCATCTCTGCATTCCCGGACGGCGTCCGTGACGTCAAGATGAAGGAAGAGCTCGCTATCCACGAGGAGCTCTGCACATCTCAGGAGCTGTTCAACTTGGCGACCAAGTGCGCAAGAGCTGAGGAGGGGCGCCTCTCTCTCCTTGAGCTACCAGCTGCAGGAGCGGAGGAGAAGAAGGCCGAGGCCAAGGACGTGAAGCGCAAAGAGGCAGTAGTGCTCACGGCAGAGCCCGACACCAAGCGAGGCAGAGATCAGCCCGAGTCATCCAAGAACGGCCGACCGTTCTGCGCCTTCCACAACCTGAACACCCACAACACCAGCGACTGTCAAGAGCTCAGAGCCATACGGGAAGGACGCTAGGTCGACGCCCCGAGCGCAACGACCGGGGCTACGGCCGCGGAGGAGGACGCGGAGGCGGACGCTGGGACGACCGTGGCCCGCGCCAGGAGTGGTGTGACTGGCCTCGTGAGGACTTCTGGCAGGACCAACCTCGCGAAGGCGCCTGGAGGGACCCGCCTCGTGAGGATCGCCCCAAGGGCAATGCCGGTCTTCCCCCACTGCCGCCGCCAAGAAGGAACGACGACCACCACCAGGACGAGGGGGCTGGGGGCTTCCAGGAGCCACGTGCGATCGCCTGCATCTTGGGCGGTGCCCAGGCACCAGCCTCTCAGCGCATCTTCAAACAGTTAGCTCGCGAGGTGAACGCCGTGCTCCCCAAGCTCGAGGCCACGCGCCCGCTCAGGTGGTCCCAATGTGCCATCACCTTCAACTCGACAGACCAGCTCAAGTGCGCAGCCACTGCTGGCGCCCTCTATCTGTGCTCCCGGTCATCGGCAATGTGCAAGTCACCAAGACTCTCATCGACGGCGGCGCAGGGCTCAACGTCCTGTCCGTCGACACGTTCCACAACCTCCAAGTGCCATATGAGCAGCTCCTGCCAACCAAGCCTTTCTCAGGAGTGACCGACGGTTCCACCACACCGATAGGACAGGTCCGCCTGCCTGTCACCTTCGGGGAGCGCAAGAACTATCGCACCAAGCTCATCAACTTCGACGTCGCGCACATCCGCCAGCCGTACAATGCCATCCTCGGGTATCCAGCCCTAGCCAAGTTCATGGCAGTCACCCATCACGGCTACAACGTTCTCAAGATGCCAGGAAGCGGAGGAATCATCATGGTCCCGTGTGAAGAGAGGGATGCGGTGTGCTCCCTCGAGCGCGCCTTTCAAGCCGCAGCAATCGATGACCCCGACAGCAAAAATGAAGGCCCTCCGGAGACTATCCCCAAGAAGAAGTATTCGCGCCGTGCGGGACCTCAGGAAGATGGCGTTGCGGTAGGAGGCTCGTCAGGATCAGCGCCTATTCAAAGGGCGCCTCCCTCTGTCGCATAGGAAGGCGCGCCCGGCATCCTCCTCGGGCAGGGTTCGCGGGCACTCTTTTGGAGGGCCTCAGACCTTGCCAACCTCACGAGGGAGGCGCTTGGGAACCACTTGGAGAAGTGCTTCGCGACACGTGTCCCTCAGGAGAGCACAAGGCAAGGAGTGTCCACCACCCAGGAGTTCATCACCAAGACCATCCAGGAACTGCAAGAAGCAATAGCCATGTGCGGCGACAGCCGCCCACAAGGCGCAGCTCCCCATCCAGGCGAGGATGCTGGGCTGCGCGTCTGCGTCGATGTTCCAGGGCTCAACAGGGCCGCATCTCAGGAGCGCTTCTGGCCATCGCGTGTGGGCCGCTGCGAGGGCCCACCACACAGCTACATTCGCATGCCCTTCGGCTTGCCGAGCGTGGCGTCGGCCTATCAACGCAACGTGTGGCGCGTCCTGGTGTTGGAAATATGCCCTAGAGGCAATAATAAAATGATTATTATTATATTTCCTTGTTCATGATAATTGTCTATTGTTCATGCTATAATTGTGTTATCCGGAAATCGTAATACATGTGTGAATACATAGACCACAACATGTCCCTAGTGAGCCTCTAGTTGACTAGCTCGTTGATCAATGGATGGTTATGGTTTCCTGACCATGGACATTTGATGTCATTGATAACGGGATCACATCATTGGGAGAACGATGTGATGGACAAGAACCAATCCTAAGCATAGCGCAAGATCGTGTAGTTCGTTTGCTAGAGCTTTTCTAATGTCAAGTATCATTTCCTTAGACCATGAGATCATGCAACTCCTGGATACTGTAGGAGTGCTTTGGGTGTACCAAACGTCACAACATAACTGGGTGGCTATAAAGGTACGCTACAGGTATCTTCGAAAGTGTCTATTGGGTTGGCATGGATCGAGACTGGGATTTGTCACTCCGTATGACGGAGAGGTATCTCTGGGCCCACTCGGTAATGCATCATATAATGAGCTCAATGTAATCAAGTGGTTGGTCACGGGATCATGCACTATGGAACGAGTAAAGTGACTTGCCGGTAACGAGATTGAACGAGGTATTGGGATACCGACGATCGAATCTCGGGCAAGTAACGTACCGATTGACAAAGGGAATTGTATACAGGATTACTTGAATCCTCGACATCATGGTTCATCCGATGAGGTCATCGTGGAACATGTGGGAGCCAACATGGGTATCCAGATCCCGTTGTTGGTTATTGGCCGGAGAGCTGTCTCGGTCATGTCTGCGTGATTCCCGAACCCGTAGGGTCTACACACTTAAGGTTCGATGACGCTAGGGTTATAAGGAAGATATGTATGTGATTACGAATGTTGTTGAGTCCGGATGAGATCCGGACATCACGAGGAGTTCGGAATGGTCGGAGGTGAAGATTTATATATGGGAAGTTGTCATACGGTCACCGGAAAAGTTCGGGGGCATACCGGTATTGTACCGGGGCCACCGGAGGGGTTCCGAGGGTCCACCGGGAGGGGCCACCTCTCTCAGAGCGCCTTATGGCCGTAGAGGGAAGGGAACCAGCCCCTAGGAGGGCTGGGCGCATCCCACCCTTGGGCCCATGCGCCTAGGGTTGGGGGGGAACCCTAAGGGGGGGCTCCTCTCTTGCTTGGGGGGCAAGCCCCCTCCCCCTTGGCCACCGCCCCCCTCTAGATCTCATCTAGAGGGGCCGGCCCCCTTCCCCCCTTCTCCATATAAATAGAGAAGCGAGGGGAGGGCTGCAACACCACATCCAAGGCGCAGCCCCTCCCCTCCCCAACACCTCTCCTCCTCCGTTAAGAGCTTGGCGAAGCCCTGCCAGAGTACTGCCACTCCATCACCACCACGCCGTCGTGCTACCGTTGGAGCTCTCTTCCTCAACCTCTCCCTCCTCCTTGCTGGATCAAGGCGCGGGAGACGTCTCCGCTCTGTGCGTGTGTTGAATGCGGAGGTGCCGTCCGTTCGGCGCTAGGATCATCGGTGATTTGGATTCGACGAGTACGACTCCATCAACCCCGTTCTCTTGAACGCTTCCGCTCGCGATCTACAAGGGTATGTAGATGCACTCCTCTTTCTCGTTGCTAGATGACTCCATAGATTGATCTTGGTGATGCGTAGAAAATTTTAAATTTCTGCTACGATCCCCAATAGTGGCATTATGAGCTAGGTCATGCGTAGTTTCTTTGCATGAGTAGAACACAAGTTGCTGTGGGCGTCGATTTTGTCAATTTACTTGCCGTTACTAGTCTTATCTTGATTCGGCGGCATCGTGGGATGAAGCGGCCCGGACCAACCTTACACGTACACTTACGTGAGACAGGTTCCACCGACTGGCATGCACTAGTTGCATAAGGTGGCTAGCGGGTGTCTGTCTCTCCCACTTTAGTCGGATCAGATTCGATGAAAAAGGTCCTTATGAAGGGTAAATAGAAATTGGCATATCACGTTGTGTTTTGGCATAGGTAAGAAACGTTCTTGCTAGAAACCTATAGCAGCCACGTAAATTTTTTTGCAACAACAATTAGAGGACGTCTAACTTGTTTTTGCAGCATATGCCGTGTGATGTGATATGGCCAAAAGGATGTGATGAATGATATATATATATATATATGTGATGTATGAGATTGATCATGTTCTTGTAATAGGAATCACGGCTTGCATGTCGATGAGTATGACAACCGGCAGGAGCCATAGGAGTTGTCTTAATTTATTATATGACCTACGTGTCAATGAATAACACCATGTAATTACTTTACTTTATTGCTAAACCGTTAGCCATAGTAGTAGAAGTAATAGTTGGTGAGACAACTTCATGAAGACACGATGATGGAGATCATGGTGTCATGTCGGTGACGATGATGATCATGGCGCCCCAAAGATGGAGATCAAAAGGAGCAAAATGATATTGGCCATATCATGTCACTATTTGATTGCATGTGATGTTTATCATGTTTTTGCATCTTATTTGCTTAGAACGACGGTAGCATAAATAAGATGATCCCTCATAATAATTTCAAGAAAGTGTTCCCCCTAACTGTGCGCCTTTGTGAAAGTTCATTGTCTCGAAGCACCACGTGATGATCGGGTGTGATAGATTCTAACATTCACATACAACGGGTGTAAGCCAGATTTACACATGCAAAACACTTAGGTTGACTTGACGAGCCTAGCATGTACAAACATGGCCTCGGAACACAAGAGACCGAAAGGTCGAACATGAGTCGTATAGAAGATACGATCAACATGAAGATGTTCACCGATGATGACTAGTCCGTCTCACGTGATGATCGGACACAGCCTAGTTGACTCGGATCATGTATCACTCAGATGACTAGAGGGATGTCTGTCTGAGTGGGAGTTCATTAAATAATTTGATTAGATGAACTTAATTATCATGAACTTAGTCTAAAAACTTTTGCAAATATGTCTTGTAGATCAAATGGACAACGCTCATGTCAACCTCAACTTCAACATGTTCCTAGAGAAAACCAAGCTGAAAGACGATGGTAGCAACTATACGGACTAGGTCCGGAACTTGAGGATCATCCTCATAGCTGCCAAGAAAGCATATGTCCTAGAAGCACCGCTAGGTGATGCACCCGCCCCAGCGAACCAAGACGTTATGAACGCTTGGCAGTCGCATGTTGATGATTACTCCCTCATTCAGTGCGGCATGCTTTACAGCTTAGAACCGGGGCTCCAAAAACGTTTCGAGCAGCACGGAGCATATGAGATGTTCCAAGAGCTGAGAATGGTTTTCCAAGCTCATGCCCGGGTCGAGAGATATGAAGTCTCCGACAAGTTCTATAGTTGTAAGATGGAGGAAAATAGTTTCGTCAGCGAGCACATACTCAAAATGTCTGGGGTGCACAACCGCTTGTCTCAGCTGGGAGTTAATCTCCTGGATGACGCGGTCATTGACAGAATCCTTTAGTCGCTTCCACCAAGCTACAAGAGCTTTGTGATGAACTTCAATATGCAGGGGATGGAGAAAACCATTCCTGAAGTATATTCAAAGCTGAAATCAGCGGAGGTGGAAATCAAAAAGGAACATCAAGTGTTGATGGTGAATAAAACCACTAAGTTCAAGAAGGGCAATGGTAAAAAGGGTTTCAAGAAAGACAGCAAGGGAGGTGCCGCGCCCGGCAAGCAAGCTGCCGGGAAGAAACCAAAGAATGGACCCAAGCCTGAGACCGAGTGTTTTTATTGCAAGGAAGTGGTCCTTTGAGCGGAACTGCCCCAAGTACTTAGCGGACAAGAAGGCCGACAACACCAAAGGTATATGTGATATACATGTAATTGATGTGTACCTTACCAATACTCTTAGTAGCTCCTGGGTATTTGATACCGGTGCGGTTGCTCATATTTGTAACTCAAAACAGGAGCTGCGGAATAAGCGGAGACTGGCGAAGGACGAGGTGGCGATGCGCGTCGGGAATGGTTCCAAGGTCGATGTGATCGCCGTCGGCACACTACCTCTACATTTACCTACGGGATTAGTTTTAAACCTCAATAATTGTTATTTAGTGCCAGCTTTGAGCATGAACATTGTATCTGGATCTCGTTTAATACGAGATGGCTACTCATTTAAACATGAGAATAATGGTTGTTCTATTTATATGAGAGATATGTTTTATGGTCATGCCCCGCTGGTCAATGGTTTATTCTTAATGAATCTCGAATGTGATGTTACACATATTCATAGTGTGAATACCAAAAGATGTAAGGTTGATAATGGTCCCACATACTTGTGGCACTGCCGCCTTGGTCACATTGGTGTCAAACGCATGAAGAAACTCCATGCAGATGGACTTTTGGAGTCTCTTGATTACGAATCATTTGACACGTGCGAACCATGCCTCATGGGTAAAACGACCAAGACTCCGTTCTCCGGAACAATGGAGCGAGCAACCAACTTATTGGAAATCATACATACTGATGTGTGTGGTCCAATGAGTGTTGAGGCACGCGGTGGCTATCGTTATGTTCTCACCCTCACTGATGACTTGAGTAGATATGGGTATGTCTACTTAACAAAACACAAGTCTGAGACCTTTGAAAAGTTCAAGGAATTTCAGAGTGAGGTTTAAAATCAACGTGACAGAAAAATAAAGTTCTTACGATCAGATTGTGGAGGGGAATATTTAAGTCACGAATTTGGCACACACTTAAGGAAATGTGGAATCGTTTCACAACTCATGCCGCCTGGAACACCTCAGCGTAATGGTGTGTCCGAACGTCGTAATCGCACTCTATGATGTCTCTTACCGAACTACCGCTCTCATTTTGGGGTTATGCTTTAGAGACTGCCGAATTCACTTTAAATAGGGCTCCGTCAAAATCCGTTGATACGACACTGTATGAATTATGGTTTGGGAAGAAACCTAAGCTGTCGTTTCTAAAAGTTTGGGGATGCGATGCTTATGTCAAGTTGTTGCTAAGAACGGGTCCTTTCTGGAGAAAGAGTTTCTCTCGAAAGAAGTAAGTGGGAGGAAAGTAGAACTTGATGAAGTACTGCCTCTTGAAGCGAAAAGTAGCACAGCTTAGGAAGATGTACCTGTGGTGCCTGCACCGGCTAGAGAGGAGGTCAATGATGATGATCAAGGTACTTCGGATAAAGTTGCTACTGAGCTTCGTAGGTCCACGAGGACACGTTCCACACCAGAATGGTATGGCAACCCCGTCCTGGAAATCATGTTGTTAGACAACGGTGAACCTTCGAACTATGAAGAAGCGATGGCGGGCCCAGATTCCAACAAATGGCTTGAAGCCATGCAATTCGAGATAGGATCCATGTATGAAAACAAAGTATGGACTTTGACATACTTGCCCGATGATCGGCGAGCAATAGAAAATAAATGGATCTTTAAGAAGAAGACGGACGCGGGTGGTAATGTTACCATCTACAAAGCTCGACTTGTCGCTAAGGGTTATCGACAAGTTCAAGGGGTTGACTATGATGAGACCTTCTCACCCGTAGCGAAGCTTAAGTCCGTCCGAATCATGTTAGCAATTGCCGGATTCTACGATTATGAGATATGGCAAATGGACGTCAAAACGGCATTCCTTAACGGCTTTCTTAAGGAAGAATTGTATATGATGCAGCCGGAAGGTTTTGTCGATCCTAAGAATGCTAACAAGGTATGCAAGCTCCAGCGCTCCATCTATGGGCTGGTGCAAGCATCTCGGAGTTGGAACATTCGCTTTGATGAAATGATCAAAGCGTTTGGGTTTATGAAGACTTATGGAGAAGCCTGTGTTTACAAGAAAGTGAGTGGGAGCTCTGTAGCATTTCTCATATTATATGTGGATGACATACTGTTGATGGGAAATGATATAGAACTCTTGGAGAGCATAAAGGACCTTGGAGAAGCTGCTTACATATTAGGCATCAAGATCTATAGAGATAGATCGAGACGCCTCATAGGTCTTTCACAAAGCACATACCTTGATAAGACATTGAAGAAGTTCAATATGGATCAGTCCAAGAAAGGGTTCTTGCCTATGTTGCAAGGTGTGAAATTGAGCTCGGCTCAATGTCCGACCACGGCAGAAGATAGAGAAAAGATGAGTGTCGTCCCCTATGCCTCGGCCATAGGGTCTATCATGTATGCCATGCTGTGTACCAGACCTGATGTAAACCTTGCCGTAAGTTTGGTAGGAAGGTACCAAAGTAATCCTGGCATGGAACACTGGACAGCGGTCAATAATATCATGAAGTACCTGAAAAGGAGTAAGGATATGTTTCTCGTTATGGAGGTGACGAAGAGCTCGTCGTAAAGGGTTACGTCGACGCTAGCTTCGACACAGATCTGGATGACTCTAAGTCACAAACCGGATACATGTATATTTTGAATGGTGGGGCGATGGCTGGTGCGATTTGCAAGCAAAGCGTCGTGGCGGGATCTACATGTGAAGCGGAATACATGGCAGCCTCGGAGGCAGCACATGAAGCAATCTGGATGAAGGAGATCATTACCGACCTAGGAGTTATTCCCAATGCGTCGGGGCCGATGACTCTCTTCTGTGACAACACTGGATCCACTCCCTTGCCAAGGAGCCCAGGTTTCACAAGAAGACCAGGCACATCAAGCGTCGCTTCAACTCCATTCGTGAAAATGTTCAAGATGGAGACATAGATATTTGCAAAGTGCATACGGATCTGAATGTCGCAGATCCGTTGACTAAACCTCTTCCGCGAGCAAAACATGATCAACACCAGAACTCTATGGGTGTTCGATTAATCATGATGTAACTAGATTATTGACTCTAGTGCAACTGGGAGACTGTTGGAAATATGCCCTAGAGGCAATAATAAAATGATTATTATTATATTTCCTTGTTCATGATAATTGTCTATTGTTCATGCTATAATTGTGTTATCCGGAAATCGTAATACATGTGTGAATACATAGACCACAACATGACCCTAGTGAGCCTCTAGTTGACTAGCTCGTTGATCAATGGATGGTTATGGTTTCCTGACCATGGACATTTGATGTCATTGATAACGGGATCACATCATTGGGAGAATGATGTGATGGACAAGACCCAATCCTAAGCATAGCGCAAGATCGTGTTGTTCGTTTGCTAGAGTTTTTTTAATGTCAAGTATCATTTCCTTAGACCATGAGATCGTGCAACTCCCGGATACCGTAGGAGTGCTTTGGGTGTACCAAACGTCACAACGTAACTGGGTGGCTATAAAGGTACGCTACAGGTATCTCCGAAAGTGTCTGTTGGGTTGGCACGGATCGAGACTGGGATTTGTCACTCCGTATGACGGAGAGGTATCTCTGGGCCCGCTCGGTAATGCATCATCATAATGAGCTCTATGTAACCAAGTGGTTGATCACGGGATCATGCATTATGGAACGAGTAAAGTGACTTGCCGGTAACGAGATTGAACGAGGTATTGGGATACCGACGATCGAATCTCGGGCAAGTAACGTACCGATTGACAAAGGGAATTGTATCACGGGATTACTTGAATCCTCGACATCGTGGTTCATCGATGAGATCATCATGGAACATGTAGGAGCCAACATGGGTATCCAGATCCGCTGTTGGTTATTGGCGGAGAGCTGTCTCGGTCATGTCTGCGTGATTCCCGAACCCGTAGGGTCTACACACTAAGGTTGGATGGCGCTAGGGTTATAAGGAAGATATGTATGTGATTACGAATGTTGTTGAGTCCGGATGAGATCCGGACGTCACGAGGAGTTCCATAATGGACGGAGGTGAAGATTTATATATGGGAAGTTGTCATACGGTCACCGGAAAAGTTTGGGGGCATACGGTATTGTACCGGGGCCACCAGAGGGGTTCCGGGGGTCCACCGGGAGGGGCCACCTCTCTCGGAGGGCCTTATGGGCCGTAGAGGGAAGGGAACCAGCCCCTAGGAGGGCTGGGCGCATCCCCCCCTTGGGCCCATGCGCCTAGGGTTGGGGGGAACCCTAAGGGGGGCGCCTCCCTTGCTTGGGGGTAAGCCCCCTCCCCCTTGGCCGCCGCCCCCCTCTAGATCTCATCTAGAGGGGCCGGCCCCCTTCCCCCCCTTCTCCATATAAATAGAGGGGCGAGGGGAGGGCTGCAACACCACATCCAAGGCGCAGCCCCTCCCCTCCCCAACACCTCTCCTCCTCCATTAAGAGCTTGGTGAAGCCCTGCCGGAGTACTGCTAGTCCATCACCACCACGCCGTCGTGCTGGTGTTGGAGCTCTCTTCCTCAACGTCTCCCTCCTCCTTGCTGGATCAAGGCGCGGGAGACGTCTCCGCTCCGTACGTGTGTTGAGCGTGGAATTGTCGTCCGTTCGGCGCTAGGATCATCGGTGATTTGGATCACGACGAGTACGAATCCATCAACCCTGTTCTCTTGAACGCTTCCGCTCGCGATATACAAGGGTATGTAGATGCACTCCTCTCTCTCGTTGCTAGATGACTCCATAGATTGATCTTGGTGATGCGTAGAAAATTTTAAATTTCTGCTACGATCCCCAACACCTGGCGGCTAAGGAGGCCAGGTACCGCGCCGTCCTGGAGGAGATGGAGACGGTCTTCCGGGAGTCTCCCGAGCCCCCAGAGCCTCCCGAGGCTCAGGGCCCCGGTAGCTCATGAGGAGTCATTCCTTCAATGCACGGCTTCAGCTGCACCAACTCTACTTCGTCTACAGAACCAGGTGACATCATCCAAGCTCGTTTAGCTGGGAGCGCCCCTCGGGCTGCATTATTCCCAGGCCACGTGGGTCCGTCCCTGCGGCATGTATCCCTTTTGCTTAAGTCTTTAGCTTACCTTGCTGGGGGCGCCCCTCAGGCTGCATCATCCCCAAGCCGCTCAGGCCGGAACCGGTGGCATGTATCTTCCTGCATTTATCCAAGTTGATCTACTCCCCATGCTTGGCCTTCTCGCGGCTATCGCGTGCTCAATCGCTACCCGCCACGGGTCTGTTCGTCCTATGCAATTCGCTTGCAAGTTAAAAGTGGGGCTCCTGAGCATCGCGACTCAGGAGCTCTTATTGGCTCTCCAGCCCTCACCCCCTGGCCTTGACCACGGCATCGCGACCTGGCATACCAGCGGCGGCTGAGCTCGCTAGGGGGCCGGGACCTGAGGACGTAGAGTGCTTGCATCTAACTACCTTGCAGGAACACACAGTCACCAAGACTCAAGACCAGGCACAACCCGCCTTGAGGTAGGGCCTCGTGAGTCCCGCGCTGGCTCACGAGTGCCACGATACACCTCGCAGCCCTGTCGTGCAAGCCACGTGTCAGGGCGGGGCTGTCTGCGCCAGGGGCTCCTCCGGGGGGCCCCATCCACGCCCAAGTGGAAGCACCATGCTCCGTGCTTTGCTGTCAACCTTGCCGAGGCGGCTATGCCGTGCACAAGCAGAAGAACTATGCTCTGCGCTGGTGATAAACAACCGAGGGCGACCCAGTCGTCGTGCCAACCTCGAGGAGCCAGGCTCAGCGCCCAGCCTTACATAGCGCATCCCTCGGGAAGGCCGCGCATGGGGCTGGGCACGGGATCTGCGCCCGGGTCGCGCCCAGGCGCACGCCACCTAACCAGGTCCCCCTGACCTGGGCTTCGCGCGCCCTCCCGAGGCCTCGGTGAGGGCAGGTATAGGAATTGTTTGCACGTCAAGGGGGACTCCTGAGCATCGCGACTCAGGAGCCTAACTAGTCACGTAGACCCTCACTCCTTGGTCCGTCCTGGTCTCCGGTCGGCCCAATGGCGGTTGAGGTATGCGCGGGGCCGGGCCCTGCCGATGTAGAGCATTGATCTATCCTCATAAATTCTCCCTATATATTGTTTGCGCGTTAAGGGGGACTCCTGAGCATCGCGACTCAGGAGCCTAACTGGTCACGTAGCCCCTCACTCCTTGGTCTGTCCTGGTCTCCGGTCGGCCCAATGGCGGTTGAGGTATGCGCGGGGCCGGGCCCTGCCGACGTAGAACATTGATCTATCCTCATAAACTCTCCCTATATGTTGTTTGCGCGTTAAGGGGGACTCCTGAGCATCGCGACTCAGGAGGCTACGCGCGAGTCCCTTGTACCTACCCAAAGAAAATAACTCCTCGCAACCAACGCGAATAGGGGTTGTCAATCCCTTCACGGTTACTTACGAGAGTGAGATCTGATAGAGATGATAGATAATATTTTTGGTATTTTTGTTATAGAGATGCAAAGTAAAATAAAAAGCAAAGTAAAAAAGCAAAGCAATAATAAAGTGATGGAAGATTAATATGATGAAGATAGACCTGGGGGCCATAGATTTCACTAGTGGCTTCTCTCAAGAGCATAAGTATTTTACGGTGGGTGAACGAATTACTGTTGAGCAATTGACAGAATTGAGCATAGCTATGAGAATATCTAGGTATGATCATGTATATAGGCATCACGTCCGAGACAAGTAGACCGACTCCTGCCTGTATCTACTACTATTACTCCACTCATCGACCGCTATCCAGCATGCATCTAGAGTATTAAGTTCAAGAAAACAGAGTAACACGTTAAGCAAGATGACATGATGTAGAGGGATAAATTCATGCAATATGATAAAAATCCCATCTTGTTATCCTTGATGGCAACAATACAATACGTGCCTTGCTGCCCCTACTATCACTGGGAAAGGACACCACAAGATTGAACCCAAAGCTAAGCACTTCTCCCATTGCAAGAAAAACCAATCTAGTAGGCCAAACCAAACTGATAATTCCAAGAGACTTGCAAAGATAACCAATCATACATAAAATAATTCAGAGAAGATTCAAATATTGTTCATAGATAATCTTGCTCATAAACCCACAATTCATCGGTCTCAACAAACACACCGCAAAAAGAAGATTACATCGAATAGATCCCCACGAGAGAGGGGGAGTGAGGGAGTCCTGGATTAGGGGGTGCCCGGATAGCCGGACTATGACCTTTGGCCGGACTCCTGGACTATGAAGATACAAGATTGAAGACTTCGTCCCGTGTCCGGATGGGACTTTCCTTGGCGTGGAAGGCAAGCTTGGCGGTGCGGATATGTAGATCTCCTACCATTGTAACCGACTCTGTGTAACCCTAACCCTCTTTGGTGCCTATATAAACCGGAGGGTTTTAGTCCGTAGGACGAACAACAATCATATCATAGGCTAGCTTTTAGGGTTTAGCCTCTCTGATCTTGTGGTAGATCTACTCTTGTACTACCCATATCATCAATGTTAATCAAGAAGGAGTTGGGTTTTACCTCCATCGAGAGGGCCCAAACCTGGGTAAAAACATCGTGTCCCTTGTCTCATGTTACCATCCGCCTAGATGCAGTTCGGGACCCCCTACCGAGATCCGCGGTTTGACACGACATTGGTGATTTCATTGAGAGTTCCTGCGTATGCGTCATCTTTAGGCCCGATGGCTCCTCCGATCATCAACAACGATGCGCTCCGGTGAGACTTTTCTCCCAGACAGATCTTCGTATTCGGCGGCTTTGCACATGGGCAATTAAACAGCCATCTGGAGCAGATTAAAGCTCGCCCCTGCCACCAGTCAGATTTGGAAGTTTGAACTACGGCTGGCGTCGCGGAGACTTGATCTTGATGGGTTTGAGCCACAGCCAAGCGCGCCCGCCTTATCACGAGGGCATGATCTAGCTCGCCGCCAAGCGGTGTCACGGAGGCCGCACCGATGTCGCTCCGACCTTTAGCTCGGTCATTGCGCCGATCAGGGCGGGTGGCTGGACACCGCCTCGGGGCTGCGATCTCTCTGGCGATTGAGCCGTACACCTACCCCTCGCTGCGGCTTCGTGACTCAAGGTGCGGACTCCTCTCCGGACTCCGAGCCTTCGCGCCCCATAATCGAATCCGATTGGGCGCCGATCATGGAATTCACTGCGCGGACATCTTTCATTTTCGCCCTTTGGCGACATCCTAAATTCACTAAAGTCTCTCTTTATCGGAGAGCCTGGCGGATTATGGTCGGGAAGGTTGGGATCTCGGATGGCGAAGAAATTCAAAGCCACCCACCACCCACTTCAGTAGCTAATCGGCGATTTAACCGACATGCTCGACTTGACTCTGAAGACATCGACGGTATGGACGACGATGCGAGGAGCGACCAAGAACCACCGCCCGAGGGCGCTGGAAAACCACCTCGTCATCGATATATACATGGTGGACATCCCAAAAGATGGGAATGGCGAGGGAACAGCGAAGGATGACCCCTCCAAGAAACAGCCTAAGCGCCGGGTCAGCGGCGCCGCTCTAAATCCCGCCACAGCAAAAACGGTGAATCCAGCACAGGAGACAATAACACCCCGGACAATGCCGAAGACAACCCCCTCCAGTAGGATTCAGCGCAGGAGGATGGAGATGCCAGCCCTCATGAGAGAGCGGTAGAAAGAGAGGTAGAGGACGATAATTACATGCCTCCCTCCGAAGATGAGGCAATTCTCGTGACGATGAATTAAATGCGTGCCCGAGATCCCGTCGAACAAGAGCGTTTCAAGCGCAGGCTCATGGCCACGACAAGCAGCCTCAAGAAAAGCAGCAACAACTTAGAGCTGACCAAGACTTGCTAGCAGACAGAAGGACTGAAGTCCTTGCGGCGAAGAGTATGAACTCGGCGCCCTCAAAACTACCAAAACGCGGGTTGCTACCCGATTAGAGGAGGAAGCACCCAAACCTACATCACCTGCGCATGATACGGCTGACCGGCCACCTCGTGGCCACGACAGAGAGGCCTCTCGGCCCTCAACTCAAGCCGCACCCCGGCGTCGCTCAAAAAATACCAAGGCATGGGGAAATGCGCCAGACTTGCGAGATATATTGGAGGACAAGGCAAGGCAAACAAGATCTATCTACGGATCGCGTGGGCGCCCCACGACACGTGACAATAACCGTCACGCCGGATATGGCAACTCCGGCTGGGCCGAACATAGTAGACAAAGCTCATTTGAGTTGCGTCGTGATATAGCCCAATACAGAGGCGCCACACACCCAGTATGCTTCACAGATGAAGTGATGGATCATCAAATCCCTGAGGGTTTCAAACTCGTAAACATTGAATCATACGATGGCACAACAGATCCTGCGGTTTGGATCGAGGACTATCTCCTTCACATCCACTTGGCCCGCGTTGATGATCTACCGCCATCAAATACCTCCCTCAAGCTTAAAGGACCAGCCCGGCATTGGCTTAACAGCTTGCCAGCCAGAGTCAATTGGTTGTTGGGAAGACACGGAAGCCGCATTCTCGACAATTTCCAGGGCACATATGTGCGACCACCGAGCGCCGATGACCTAAGCCACATAATTCAGCAGCGGAGGAATCGGCCGGACAATTCTGGACACGGTTCCTAACCAAGAAAAATCAAACCGTTGATTGTCCGGATCAGAGGCCCTTGCAGCCTTCAAACACAACATCCGGGCAGTGGCTTGCCCGGCACCTAGGATAGGAAAAGCGAAATCCATGGCAGCCCTCACAACACTCATGACCGCTTTTGCGGGAGAGGACAACTGGCTGGCTCGTAGTAACAACATGACCAAGAACCACTGTAATTCGGATACCAAGGACAACAATGGTAGGTCGCGTCGCAACAAGCACAAGCGCGCGTGCGATGATAATCTTGAGGATCTGCGATCAATGCTGGATTCAGAGGCTCTAAACCGGTCGTGAAAAAAGCCATTTAAAAGAAATACTCCGGCTCGTCAATTTGGACCGAATACTCGATCGCTTCGTGCGATACACAGCACCCCGAAAAACCAGCCAACCACACCAAGGGATTGTTGGGTGTTCAAGCGAGCGAGGCAAGTTAAATGCGAAAACAATGACAAGGGGCTGCATAGCGATGGCGAGGAGGAGCCCGACGCCGAATAATAGAGGACGGAAGGGCTTCCCCCACAAGTGCGGATGGTGAACATGATATCGCAACCCACATACCCAAAGGGAGCGAGCGTGCACTAAGGGGCGTATATGCGATGGAGCAGTCGCCCCAAAGTTCAACCCGTGGTCTTCCTGCCCGATCACTTTTGATCGAAGGGCCACCCACTAGCATCCGCCATGGCGGATTCGCGCGATGGTTCTAGACCCAATCATTGTGGATTTCACCTCACTAGAGTCCTAATGGGCGGCGGCGGCAGCCTGAACCTGCTTTATCGGGACACGGTCGCGCAAAATGGGCATAAATCCATCAAGGATTAAACCCACGAAGACGACCTTTAAAGGCGTCATACCAGGTGTAGAGGCCAACTGTATAGGCTCAGTTACACTTGAAGTGGTCTTCGGATCCCCGGATAACTTCCGAAGCGAGGAGTTAATCTTCGACATAGTCCCGTTCCACAGCGGCTATCACGCACTGCTCGGACAAACCGCATTTGCAAAATTCAATGCGGTGCCTCACTACGCATATCTCAAGCTCAAGATGCCAGGTCCTTGAGGAGTCATTACGGTCAATGGAAACACCGAACGCTCTCTCCGGACGGAGGAGCATCTGGCGGCCCTCATGGCGGAAGTAAAAGCAGCCTCTTAAGGCAATTCTCGAGTCCGGCTATTAAGCGTCCGGACACCGTCAAGCGCGCCCGAGTAACCTACAACAAGACCGCTTTGGCACGTTCCGAACACGCGCCTAGCAATGCGGCCCAAACCCAGCCCTCGCGAAATTGCGAAAACCAGTACTACTGCGTACATAATTACGCTTTGGAAATACCATGGGCATAGGGGAGGGCACGACCACGGCATGCCAGAATGCGGCTCAACCGCACGGGGGCTCCGATTGTGTCATTCTTTTCTTTTCTTCTTTCTTTTTGCTTTTAGGACTCCGTTCTCACGAAGACCTGTCCGTGATAGAATCGTCGAACACACGATGCAACAGCCAGGGCAGAAGCGGACTTCGTCAGTGTCGGGTGGTCTCTATTACGATCGGTATACCTGTTTTACATACCATCCGCAGCTTACCCACGGAGAGGGACATGTTAAAAGTCCGTCCCTTGCTTATCGCACTATTTGTATCGTTCGCTCTTCTGCAGCCCTTTTGAATAAACAATACATAGCTTCGCCTATTATTGAATTCCTTTTTCTATATATATATATATATATATATATATATATATATATATATATATATTCAGTTATGACATTGTGCAACCGTACACTTTGGTACGGGCAATACACCAGGGGCTTAAGTACCCCACAATATGGTGTGATAAGTCCGAACACTTTCACAAGTGCGTTACCCCGAACTTACAGCATTATATGCGGCTCCGAATCATGTCTTGGGTCAATAGTTGGGTTTGCCTGGCTCCCGTGTTTTGGCACCTTATGTTCCGTTATATCGGCTAAGGTAGCGCTGGGAGAACCACTGCGATTGTGCCTCGGTTGAGCTGGGTTAAGCACCTCAGTGGAGAAAGCTAAAACTGACTGTCATGATAGGGCGAGAGCCGGTCGCTGTTCGAGAGGTTTTCGAGTCCCTAAAGACTTATGCCGCTTAGTGCGAGGAGTCGGCATTGTCCGGCCTAGGCGTGGATAGCGCCCCGAACTCGGTCTTCCGAACATCAGGGGCTTCGCCGAAATTTAAAATTATAGAATTCTATGGCTAAGTGAGAGTGTTCAAGCATTATAGTCCGGTTGCCTTGTTCGTTGCATTGAGCGCCTCCCTCGAAGGACCCAAGAATGGGAACAAGAGCGCTCAAGTTTATCCCGAACACCCCAGCACTCGTGGCATGGGGGCTGAAGCCGACGACTCGCCATCTCTCGAATTTAATACACGGCCGCACAAAAGGTAATATTTTAAATTCAAAAGTGTATCTTAGCGCATATGAACAAGTTTTCAGCATACAGGATAACAAATGCGAGTCTACTAAAAAATTACATCTTTGGAGCATTCACCCGCTATAAGGCGGGCACCCTTCAGGACGCCCTCATAATACATTTCAGTCTTGTGATGCTCCTTGCCCGATGGTGATCCGTCCGTCACAAGCTTCTCAGCGTCCATCTTGCCCCAGTGCACCTTAGCGGGCAAGGCCCTCTGAGCACCTTCGATGCGAGCAAGCGCTTGGCGACTTCAACCCATGGACAGGCGTCCACCAGCCGCCTCACCAGCCGAAGTAGCTCCTGGCATGGCTTCCTTAGGCCACAGCCGAACTATGAGGCCCTTCATGGCCTGTTCGGCCACCTTATGGAGCTCGACTAGCTGCTTCAACTGGTCGCTTAAGGGCACGGGTGTCGGCCTCGGCATCTTGAGACCGAACACCTTCTCCGTCGAGCTTCCCTCCTCGGCTTGGTAGAATCTGGCAGCATCGGACACTGCTGAGGCAGATCTGCGAATGCTTCAGAGCTCCGGATCCGGGTAAGTAACAGATAATTCACTTTCACATGCTTGCTTTGCATAAAGAATGCCTTACCCGCCGCTATCTTCTTCATCGCCTCAATTTCTGGAGGGCTTTTTGGGCTTGGCCTTAGCGGCTTTAGGCGCTCTCAAGGGCAGGCGAGCTCGGACTCTCGAGTCTTTGAGTCACGCTCAAACTCTCGTGTTTTTCCACGAGCACTGGAGCTCTTGCCGCCCCGCCGCCACCTGCGCCTCCTGCTTCTCTCGCTCGGTGCGCTCCGTGGCGCATTGCTTTGGCCTTGGACACCGCTTCCTTGAGGTCACCACCTCGTTCGTGGCCCTGCAATATTCACGTTATTCCTGTCATTTTTTGCAACCACATCTTTTAAGTACTCCCATAAGGTATTACTTACCTTCCTTGTCCTCGAGCTGCTTTTTGGCAAGGCCGAGCTCGTTCTCGGACCGCTCGAGGCTCTGCTTCAATGCATCAACCTCCACGGTCGGTCTGGCGGAGGTCGGCGCAGCCTGCATTCCCATATTGACATACTTATGTTAGACTCCTGCGTATATCTTTTAGATCCTCGGTTGGCTTTTCTTTCCGAACACCAAACCGAGCATCGGGGGCTACTGTCTATGCGGTAATATTTTTACATATCTTAAATACATACCTCAAAGCTTTGTTAGAAGGCTGGCACAAGCTTGATCAGCCCGCTCTTGGCGGACTGAACTTCTGGATCACCACACTCATAACAAAGGCGGTGCTCCTCGTCGATGGAAGCGCCATTAAGCGCCTCCATCAAATTATCCGTGCCTCCGGTTGGGCCGGAGGTCACCGGCGTCATGATCTTGCCCTTCTTACGAAGGGTGCGCTGCCGGACTCGGAACCAGAAGGTTCGATGCGAATCTGCACGGGCGGACTTAAAGCCCTTTGGGGTTTTATCCCCTTTGCGCCCGGAGTCCGGGAGGTCGCCTTGCGGTGCCTCCAGGGCCACCTCCTCCTGGCTGGGCCCCTTTTGGGACTCCACCTCGGCGTCATCCGCGGCGGGAGGAGATGAGGAGGTCGTAAGTGAGGTGCTATTCACATCCGACGGATCCAGGGAGCCGCTCGACGAAGCGTCGAGCCTGTCCTTGGGCGGGCTGCATGGTTATATTCGGCGTTAGAAGATGATGTGCGACAAATGGAACGCCATGAGTTATTCTGGTGTCCGGACACTTACGATTTTGCTAGGGGCTTGGTCCTTGGTGGCCACTCCTCTTCGCCGTCGTCGGCGTTGGTGGTGTAGTCTGGAGGAAGGGTCCTTCCCTTCTTGGACCCTCTGGCCTCCCCAGTTGGGGCGGCCTTCCTTTTCTTCTCCCCCCCCCCCGCTGGGGGAGAGGCCTCTTTTTCCTCCTCCTCGTCTTGGCGGGAGGAGTCCGCCTCAGTCATGGGGCGATGAGTCCAACAACACTGGCGCGGGAACTCCTTGAGTTCCGTGGCCTTCTTCTCCGCACCACGTAAGGTGCGGAACCAACAACCCGTCAATCGGGCGTCCGCTGGAGTCTTCGGCAAGGGCCGGACAGTCAACCTGTCCGGCGTCTTCTGCCATCTGTCAAAGGTGAGGGAGTTTTAGATCCCGCATAGAGTCAAACTATGAAAAAGAGTCCCATAAAGGGTAAAATAGCTTACCTCGCTCGCTTGATGCATGAGCTGAATCCATGATCTTGATGCGGATCCGGAGCCTCGGCGCCTGAACAGCACCTTCCGGGCATCTTCGTACATAGTGTGAAGAGCGGCTCAAGGTTCGGTCTGTGCTGGATCAAACTCCACAAGTTGAAGGCCCGTTCTTTGGCATGGGAGGATCCGGCGGATGAGCATAACACTGACTACGTTGACAAGCTTGAGCTTCTTGTCCACGGGTTTCGTCTGCAGGTTTGGAGTCCGGTCAGCTCTTCGAATTACCCCACGTCAGGCCGTCTCTTTCCATGAGGTGAGCCATGTAGGGAAGCCAGATCAGAATTCGGGGCGCTGCCCATTTAGAGTCGCGGCTCGGTGATGTAGAACCACCCGATTGCCACCTTTATGGTATCCACAAAGGAGCCCTCGAGCCATAGGACATTGGCCATCTTGCCCACCATGGCACCTCCGCACTCCGGCTTGGCGGCCCCCTACTACCTTGACTTGACATTGAAGGTCTTCAGCCATAAGGCGAAGTGGGGCTGGATGCAGAGGAAGGCCTCGCACACGACGATGAACGCCGAGATGTTGAGGATGAAATTCGGGGCCAGATCATGGAAATCTAGGCCGTAGTAGAACATGAGCCCCCGGACAAATGGGTCAAGTGGAAAACCTAGTCCGTGGAGGAAGTGGGGGAGGAACACCACCCTCTCATTGGGCCTAGGGGTGGGGATGAGCTGCCCCTTGTCGGGGAGCCGATGCGCGATGTCGTCGGACAAGTATCCGGCCTTTCGCAGCTTTTTGATGTGCCCCTCCATGACGGAGGAGGCCATCCACTTGCCTCCCGCTCCGGACATAGTTGGAGAAGGTTGAGGTGGGATGTGCGGACTTGGGCGCTAGAGCTCAAGTCTTGCGGAAATGGATGAGCAAAGGAGGAAGAAGGCGTGTGTGAAAAAGTAGATCCTTATCCCCTTATATGGACGGACAAAGCTATGCGTCCCCACCGGCCTGATAAAACTCGCTTATCTCCCAAGCGCCGTAATCAATGGTGCGGTTGGGTTACCCACGCCCGTATTGATGAGAATCCCGGAATAAGGGGACACGATCTCTTCTTTGACAAGACGTGCCAAGGAAACCGCCTCGCTAAAGGCGCCGAGGTGGAGACGGTGAAAGCGATTCAAATAAAGGCTTGGCTGTGGTGTGATGTCACGCTGCGGAATCGTCGGTGATTGAGTTTGTGTAAATAGTATTCTCTCTACGGTGGTATGTGGAACTTATTTTGCAGAGCGGACATTATCCTTGTGTTCAAAATCTTCTATGAAGAATTGGAGGAGGAACCCGCCTTGCAATGCGAAGACAATATCGCGCCGGACTAAATCGTCATTGAAGCCTCGTTCAGGGACTCTTGAGGATTCCTAGATTAGGGGTGTCCGGATAGCGGACTATGACCTTTGGCGGACTCACGGACTATGAAGATACAAGATTGAAGAATTCGTCCCGTGTCCGAATGGGACTTTCCTTGGCGTGGAAGGCAAGCTTGGCGGTGCGGATATGTAGATCTCCTACCATTGTAACCGACTCTGTGTAACCCTAACCCTCTTCGGTGCCTATATAAACCGGAGGGTTTTAGTCTGTAGGACGAACAACAATCATACCATAGGCTAGCTTCTAGGGTTTAGCCTCTCTCATCTCGTGGTAGATCTACTCTTGTACTACCCATATCATCAATATTAATCAAGCAGGAGTAGGGTTTTACCTCCATCGAGAGGGCCCGAACCTGGGTAAAAACATCGTGTCCCTTGTCTCCTGTTACCATCCGCCTAGACGCACAGTTCGGGACCACCTACCCGAGATCCGCCGGTTTTGACACCAACAGGGAGAACATTGTATTGAGATCCAAAAAGAGAGAAGAGGACATCTAGCTACTAACTATGGACCCGAAGGTCTGAGGTAAACTACTCACACTTTATCGGAGGGGCTATGATGATGTAGAAGCCCTCCGTGGCGGATTCCCCTTCTGACGGAGGTCCGGAACAGGCCCCAAGATGGGATCTCGTGGATACAGAAAGTTGCGGCGGCGGAATTAGGTTTTTGGCTCCGTATCTGATCGTTTGGGGGTACATAGGTATATATAGGAGGAAGGAGTACGTTGGTGGAGCTTCATGGGGCCCACGAGGGTGGGGGCGCGCCTGGGGGGTAGGGCACGCCCCCTACCTCGTGCCCACCTCGGAGCTTTCTTGACGTAGGGTCCAAGTCTCTTGGGTCATATTCGGTGAGAAAATCACGTTCCCGAAGGTTTCATTCTGTTTGGACTCCGTTTGATATTCCGTTCCTTCCAAACACTGAAATAGGCAAAAAAACAGCAATTCTGGGCTGGGCCTCCGGTTAATAGGTTAGTCCCAAAAATAATATAAAAGTGGAAGATAAAGCCCAATATGGTCCAAAACAGTAGATAATATAGCATGGAGCAATCAAAAATTATAGATACGTTGGAGACGTATCAGGCATCCCCAAGCTTAATTCCTGCTCGTCCTCGAGTAGGTAAATGATAAAAAAGAATTTTTGATGCGGAGTGCTACTTGGCATAATTTCAATGTAATTCTTCTTAATTGTGGTATGAATATTCAGATCCGAAAGATTCGAGACATAAGTTTAAGATTGACATAAAAATAATAATACTTCAAGCATACTAACAAAGCAATCATGTCTTCTCAAAATAACATGGCCAAGAAAAGTTATCCCTACAAAATCATATAGTCTGGCTATGCTCTATCTTCACCACACAAAGTATTTAAATCATGCACAACCCCGATAACAAGCCAAGCAATTGTTTCATACTTCTGACATTCTCAAAACGTTTTCAATCTTCACGCAATACATGAGCGTGAGCCATGGATATATCACTATATGTGGAATAGAATGATGGTTGTGGAGAAGACAAAAAGAGGGGAAGATAGTCTCACATCAACTAGGCGTATCAACGGGCTATGGAGATGCCCATCAATAGATATAAATGTGAGTGAGTAGGGATTGCCATGCAACGAATGCACTAGAGCTATAAGTATATGAAAGCTCAACAAAAGAAACTAAGTGGGTGTGCATCCAACTCGCTTGCTCACGAAGACCTAGGGCATTTGAGGAAGCCCATCATTGGAATATACAAGCCAAGTTCTATAATGAAAAATTTGCACTAGTATATGAAAGTGACAAAATGAGAGACTCTCTATCATGAAGATCATGGTGCTACTTTGAAGCACAAGTGTGGTAAAAGGATAGTAACATTGTCCCTTCTCTCTTTTCTCTCATTTTTTTGGGCCTTTTCTCTTTTTTTTATGGCCTCTTTTTTTCGTCCGGAGACTCATCCTGACTTGTGGGGGAATCATAGTCTCCATCATCCTTTCCTCACTTGGGACAATGCTCTAAAAATGATGATCGTCACACTTTTATTTTCTTACAACTCAACAATTAAAACTCGATACTTAGAACAAAATATGACTCTATATGAATGCCTCCGGCGGTGTACCGGGATATGCAATGAATCAAGAGTGACATGTATGAAAGAATTATGAACGGTGGCTTTGCCACAAGTACGATGTCAACTACATGATCATGCTAAGCAATATGACAACAATGGAGCATGTCATAATAAACGGAACGGTGGAAAGTTGCATGGCAATATATCTCGGAATGGCTATGGAAATGCCGTGATAGGTAGGTATGGTGGCTGTTTTGATTAAGGTATATGGTGGGTGAAGGAAATATGCCCTAGAGGCAATAATAAAGTTATTATTTATTTCCTCATATCATGATAAATGTTTATTATTCATGCTAGAATTGTATTACCCAAAAACATGATACATGTGTGAATACATAGACAAACATAGTGTCACTAGTATGCCTCTACTTGACTAGCTCGTAAATCAAAGATGGTTAAGTTTCCTAACCATAGACATGAGTTGTCATTTGATTAACGGGATCACATCATTGGGAGAATGATGTGATTGACCTGACCCATTCTGTTAGCTTAGCACTTGATCATTTAGTATGTTGCTATTGCTTTCTTCATGACTTATACATGTTCCTATGACTATGAGATTATGTAGCTCCCGTTTACCGGAGGAACATTTTGTGTGCTACCAAACTTCACAACGTAACTAGGTGATTATAAAGGTTCTCTACAGGTGTCTCCAAAGGTACTTGTTGAGTTGACGTATTTCGAGATTAGGATTTGTCACCCGATTGTCGGAGAGGTATCTTTGGGCCCTCTCGGTAATGCACATCACTATAAGCCTTGCAAGCAATGTAGCTAATGAGTTAGTTACGGAATGATGCATTACGTAACGAGTAAACAGACTTGCCAGTAACGAGATTGAACTAGTTATTGAGATACCGACGATTGAATCTCGGGAAAGTAACATACCGATGACAAAGGGAACAACGTATGTTGTTATGCGGTTTGACCGATAAAGATCTTCGTAGAATATGTAGGAGCCAATATGAGCATCCAGGTTCCGCTATTGGTTATTGACCGGAAACAGTTCTAGGTCATGTATACATAGTTCTCGAACCCGTAGGGTCCGCACGCTTAACGTTACGATGACAGTTATATTATGAGTTTATGAGTTTTGATGTACCGAAGGTTGTTCAAAGTCCCGGATGTTATCACGGACATGACGAGGAGTCTCGAAATGGTCGAGACATAAAGATTGATATATTGGACGACTATATTTGGACACCGGAAAGGTTCCGGGTGAGATTGGGACTATACCGGAGCTCCGGGAGGTTACCGGAACCCCCCGGTAGGTATATGGGCCTTATTGGGCCTTAGTGGAAAGGAGGGAGAAGGAGCAAAGGAGCCCCCCCCCCAAGCCCAATCCGAATTGGGAGGGGGCCGCCCCCCCCCCTTTCCTTCTTCCCTCCCCTCTCTTCCTTCCCTCTCCTACTCCTAATAGGAAAGAAGGGCCAAACCTACTTGGAGTAGGATTGCCCCCCCTAGGGCGCGCCTCTCCCCTTGGCCGGCACCCTCCTCCTCCCCCCTTTATATACAGAGGAGGGGGGCACCCCATAGATACACAAGTTGATCTTCGTGATCGTTCCTTAGCCGTGTGCGGTGCCCCCCTCCACCATATTCCACCTCGGTCGCGGTGCTTAGGCGAAGCCCTGCGTCGGTAGAACATCATCAACGTCACCACACCGTCGTGCTGACGAAACTCATCCCTGACACCCTGCTAGATCGGAGTCCAGGGATCGTCATCGAGCTGAACGTGTGCTGAACTCGGAGGTGTTGTACGTTCGGTACTTGGATCGGTCGGATCGTGAAGACGTACGACTACATCAACCGTGTTGTCATAACGCTTCCGCTTTCGGTCTACGAGGGTATGTGGACAACGCTCTCCCCTCTCGTTGCTATGCATCACCATGATCTTGCGTGTGCGTAGGAATTTTTTTGAAATTACTACGTTCCCCAACAGTGGCATCCGAGCCTAGGTTTTATGCGTTGATGTTATATGCACGAGTAGAACACAAGTGAGTTGTGGGCGATACAAGTCATACTGCTTACCAACATTTCACACTTTGGTTCGGCGATATTGTTGGATGAAGCGGCCCAGACCGACATTACGCGTACGCTTACGCGAGACTGGTTCTACCGACGTGCTTTGCACACAGGTGGCTGGCGGGTGTCAGTTTCTCCAACTTGAGTTGAACCGAGTGTGGCTACGCCCGGTCCTTGAGAAGGTTAAAACAACACTAACTTGACGAACTATCGTTGTGGTTTTGATGCGTAGGTAAGAACGGTTCTTGCTCAGCCCGTAGCAGCCATGTAAAATTTGCAACAACAAAGTAGAGGACGTCTAACTTGTTTTTGCAGGGCATGTTGTGATGTGATATGGTCAAGACGTGATGCTATATTGTATGAGATGATCATGTTTTGTAACCGAGTTATCAGCAACTGGCAGGAGCCATATGGTTGCCGCTTTATTGTATGAAATGCAATCGCCCTATAATTGCTTTACTTTATCACTAAGCAGTAGCGATAGTCGTAGAAGCAATAGTTGGCGAGACGACAATGATGCTACGATGGAGATCAAGGTGTCGCGCCGGTGACGATGGTGATCATGACAGTGCTTTGGAGATGGAGATCACAAGCACAAGATGATGATGGCCATATCATATCACTTATATTGATTGCATGTGATGTTTATCCTTTATGCATCTTATCTTGCTTTGATTGACGGTAGCATTTTAAGATGATCTCTCACTAATTATCAAGAAGTATTCTCCTGAGTATGCACAATTGCCAAAGTTAAATGCGTGCCCGGACACCACGTGATGATCGGGTGTGATAAACTCTACATCCATCTACAACGGCGCAAGCCAGTTTTGCACACGGAATACTCAGGTTAAACTTGACGAGCCTAGCATATGCAGATATGGCCTCGGAACACGGAGACCGAAAGGTCGAGCGTGAATCATATAGTAGATATGATCAACATAGTGATGTTCACCATTGAAAACTACTCCATCTCACGTGATGATCGGACATGGTTTAGTTGATTTGGATCACGTGATCACTTAGATGACTAGAGAGATGTCTGTCTAAGTGGGAGTTCTTAAGTAATATGATTAATTGAACTTAAATTTATCATGAACTTAGTACATGATAGTATTTTTCTTGTCTATGTTTGTTGTAGATAGATGGCTCGTGCTGTTGTTCCGTTGAATTTTAATGCATTCCTTGAGAAAGCAAAGTTGAAAGATGATGGTAGCAATTACACGGACTGGGTCCGTAACTTGAGGATTATCCTCATTGCTGCACAGAAGAATTACGTCTTGAAAGCACCCACAGGTGCGGGCCCTCTTCAGAGCAACGCCGGATGTTATGAGCGTTTGGTAGAGCAAAGTGATGACTACTCAATAGTTCGGTGTGCCATGCTTTACGGCTTAGAACCGGGTCTTCAACGGCGTTTTGAGCGTCATGGAGCATATGAGATGTTCGGGGAGTTGAAGTTAACATTTCAAGCAAATGCCGGATTGAGAGATATGAAGTCTCCAATAAGTTTTATAGCTGCAAGATGGAGGAGAATAGTTCTGTCAGTGAGCATATACTCAAAATGTCTGGGTATAATAATCACTTGATTCAACTGGGAGTTAATCTTCCGAATGATAGCGTCATTGACAGAATTCTCCAATCACTGCCACCAGGCTACAAGAGCTTCGTGATGAACTATAATATGCAAGGGATGAAAAGACAATTCCCGAGCTCTTCGCAATGCTAAAGGCTGCGGAAGTAGAAATCAAGAAGGAGCATCAAGTGTTGATGGTCAACAAGAGCACTAGTTTCAAGAAAAAGGGCAAAGGTAAGAAGAAGGGGAACTTCAAGAAGAACAACAAGCAAGTTGCTGCTCAGGAGAAGAAACCCAAGTCTGGACCTAAGCCTGAAACTGAGTGCTTCTACTGCAAGCAAACTGGTCACTGGAAGCGGAACTGCCCCAAGTATTTGGCGGATAAGAAGGATGGCAAGGTGAACAAAGGTATATGTGATATACATGTTATTGATATGTACCTTACTAGAGCTCGCAGTAGCACTGGTATTTGATACTGGTTACATTGCTAATATTTGCAACTCGAAACAGGGACTACGGATTAGCGAACACTGGCCAGGGCGAGGTGACGATGTGCGTGGGAAATGGTTCCAAAGTCGATGTGATCGCGATCGCACGCTACCTCTACATCTACCTTCGGGATTAGTTTTAGACATGAATAATTGTTATTTGGTGCCAGCGTTGAGCATGAACATTATATCTGGATCTTGTTTGATGCGAGGCGGTTATTCATTTAAATCAGAGAATAATGGTTGTTCTATTTATATGAGTAATATCTTTTATGGTCATGCACCCTTAAAGTGGTCTATTTTTGATGAATCTCGATTGTAGTGATACACATATTCATAATGTTGAAGCCAAAAGATGCAGAGTTAATAATGATAGTGCAACTTATTTGTGCAATTTGTCGTTTAGGTCATATCGATGTAAAACGCATGAAGAAACTCCATCTTGATGAACTTTTGGAACCACTTGATTATGAATCACTTGGTACTTGCGAACCGTACCTCATGGGCAAGATGACTAAAACGCCGTTCTCCGGTACTATGGAGAGAGCAACAGATTTGTTAGAAATCATACATACAGATGTATGTGGTCCAATGAATGGTGAAGCTCGTGGCGGATATCGTTATTTTCTCACCTTCACAGATGCTTTAAGCAGATATGGGTATATCTACTTAATGAAGCATAAGTCTGAAACATTTGAAAAGTTCAAAGAATTTCAGAGTGAAGTTGAAAATCATCGTAACAAGAAAATAAAATTTCTATGATCTGATCATGGAGGAGAATATTTGAGTTACGAGTTTGGTCTACATTTGAAACAATGCGGAATAATTTCGCAACTCACGCCACCCGGAACACCACAGCGTAATGGTGTGTCGAGCGTCGTGTCGTACTTTACTAGATATGGTGCGATCTATGACGTCTCTTACCGATTACCGCTATCGTTTTGGGGTTATGCTTTAGAGACGGCCGCATTCACGTTAAATAGGGCACCATCAAAATCCGTTGAGATGACTCCTTATGAACTATGGTTTGGCAAGAAATCAAAGTTGTCGTTTCTGAAAGTTTGGGGCTGCAATGCTTATGTGCAAAAGCTTCGACCTGATAAGCTCGAACCCAAATCGGAAAAATGTGTCTTCATAGGATACCCAAAGGAGACAGTTGGGTACACCTTCTATCACAGATCCGAAGGCAAGACATTCGTTGCTAAGAATGGATCCTTTCTAGAGAAGGAGTTTCTCTCGAAAAAAGTGAGTGGGAGGAAAGTAGAACTTGATGAGATAGCAGTACCAGCTCCCTTATTGGAAAGTAGTTCATCACAGAAACCGGTTTCTGTGACACCTACACCAATTAGAGAGGAAGTTAAAGATGATGATCATGAAACTTCAGATCAAGTTGTTACTGAACTTCGTAGATCAACCAGAGTAAGATCCGCGCCAGAGTGGTACGGTAATCCTGTTCGGAAGTCATGCTACTAGATCATGGTGAACCTCGAACTATGAAGAAGCGATGGTGGCCCAGATTCCGCAAAATGGCTTGAAGCCATGAAATCTGAGATGGGATCGATGTATGAGAACAAAGTGTGGACTCTGGTTGACTTGCCCGATGATTGGCAAGCAATAGAGAATAAATGGATATTCAAGAAGAAGACTGACGCTGACGGTAATGTTACTGTCTACAAAGCACGACTTGTTGCAAAAGGTTTTCGACAAGTTCAAGGGGTTGACTACGATGAGACCTTCTCACCCGTAGCGATGCTTAAGTCTGTCCGAATCATGTTAGCGATTGCCGCATTTTATGATTATGAAATATGGCAGATGGATGTCAAAACTGCATTCCTGAATTGATTTCTGGAAGAAGAGTTGTATATGATGCAACCGAAAGGTTTTGTCGATCCTAAGGGAGCTAACAAAGTGTGCAAGCTCCAGCGATCCATTTATGGACTGGTGCAAGCCTCTCGAAGTTGGAATAAACGCTTTGATAGTGTGATCAAAGCATATGGTTTTATACAGACTTTTGGAGAAGCCTGTATTTACAAAAAAGTGAGTGGGAGCTCTGTAGAATTTCTGATATTATATGTAGATGACACATTGTGTCGGGGAAGCTGATCTGACCCACGAACACCTATGGTACCGACGGACCGAGCCCCTTTCGGTTCGGCGGGGGGCGGAGATCGCACGAAGAGCAGATCGAGGCGAAGCACACGAGCAGTTTACCCAGCTTCGGAGCTCTCCGGAGAGATAATACTCCTACTGCTGCTTGTCTAGTTTGTATTGTGTTCTTGCTCAGGAGCGCTGAATGCTACAGTATACACCAGCTGCTAACGAGACTGAGCGTGAGAGTGTTTGAACCCCTCTCTACATTGCGCATGGGCCTCCTTTTATATGCTCAAGGGGTCACCGACAGGTGGCAACGTAGTCAAGGGCAAAAAGGGAAAATGAGTTGCGGTTGGTACAACTACTTGTACAAAGGTATCATACCTAACCCTGATGGCAGGGGACAAAGGCATTAAATGCCCGCCCATGTCTCCTAAACAAAGGCAGAAAGGGACCGTCGGGACGCCACCGCTGCCATGATGGCAATCTTGTCAGCGCCACTTGCCACCGCTGGCTTCACTGGACGACATCTTGCCACGCCGCTACCGAAAGGTCCCAAGGCGACACGTTGATGGATGTGCCGGAGCGCAGAATATAGTGAATCTGTCGCGACAAGCGCCTTTGTCGCGGTTGTTGCCTTGTCACGTCCGAAAGCTTGTCGCTCACCGGGCCTTCCCGGCAAGCTCCTCTTGCCGGGGCCTTGTCTCCTAGGTGCCTTGGTTGGCCTTCCCGATAAAATCCTCTTGCCGGGGTCTTGTCTCCTTGGCTTGAATACTTTGTTCTTGAATGGCTCCAAGGGGACCATGGAGGACCTAGGCGGTCACCGCGACATGCCTTGCCGCGGGGTGCTGCAACTGCCCGCTACGAAGTTCGCTCCGGGCTGATACTATGGTACCCAAAACAGGCACATCACGCCCTTGGTTACCATTCACTCCGGAACGGCCCCACGCATCGAATGCGGCGTCGTGGGAGAGATCATGGGTGGTTTCTTTATTAGGAAAAGCGGAGCGCCCGCCCCCTCCCTCTTTATATGCAGAGGAAGCAGGGGCAGTTCGCCCACCTTGCCATTTGCTGTCCGATCTTGAAAAACCTCCGCTGCTCCCCCTTCTTCCCAAGGCTGAAAAGAGAGCAGCGCTCCGCTCCTCCATCGCCACCAGCATCACCAATGCCGTCGGTCTCCCCCACCACCTCCGCCATGGCTCCAAAAGCCGACAAGGGGAAGGGCGTGAAGTCGGCCGAGGCGCAGCGGCTCGCGGCGCTGCTAAAGGAGCGGGCCATCTTCCCCCCCTCAGCTCGCCGCGAAGGAGCTGAGGGAGTACTACTACCTCTTCTGGTCAACGGAGACGCGAGCACATCCGCGCACGAAGGTACTCTCAGCCGCCGCATCTGAACTGGCTCCGAGCGGGTATCCCTTCTTCGCGCTCTTCTTCTACTGCGGGCTCTGCCCGCCCTTCTCCGAATTTTTCTGCGATATCAGGAACACCTACGGGTTTCGCCTCCTTGATTTCACTCCCAATGCTGTCCTGACCATGGCAGTTTTCGCACATCTCTGCGAAAACTTTGTCGGAGTCCATCCCAACGTAGCCCTTTTCCGCCATTTCTTCATGCCTCGAGTAGAGAGAGGAGAGCCTCTTGCCGGAGGAATCGCCTGGATCTCAAGGATCGGCAAGAAGGAAGCCTATCTGGAGGGAGAGCTCCGCAGCAAGTGGGAGGAATGGAGGGCAGATTGGTGCTGGATTGTAGAGGAGAACCCGCAGCCATTCACCGCCCAGCGCCAAACCCCAATAGTGCGCGGCAACGATTGGAGCAACTTGGCGCCGGAAGATGCTAGATTGAAGATTGCCGTCACCCGGATCCTGCGCCTCAGCTTGCCGGACTCATCAGAGGCGCCGCATGCGCAGATTTCCTTCACCGCCAGACGCTTCTTTGCAGAGAGGAGGAGATCCGCTTGGGAGTTCCGAATCGCGGCAGATATCATGAGGTTGCGCCGGGCCTCAACTTCAACTTCACCGCCTTGGAATTGGATGCGATGCTCTTGAATTGTTCAACCACGACCTGATCATCCCGAATGGTTCAGGTTGCCGAGGGATTCGTTCCATTGTGCAACAATTCCTCGCCGACCGCATCCGCAATGATGCCGCCAGCGACTCGCATGGAATTGTTCCAACTTGGCAAGAGCCTGCAGATGACGCCAGCGGCAGTTCTTCGATAGCTTGAAGAAGTGCCGATCCGCCCGATGAGCGTAAGGGCCTCACCATGACACCATCGATGACGAGATGCAGCGACGCCACCAGGTTAGAAGAGGCGGCAGCAGCTGCCGCGGTGAGTTTGATTTACCGTGGAGGAGGCAGAGGCAGAGGCGGCAAGCCTTGTCGACGAGAGGAGCTTGCCGCGAGGAAGAGCATGTCGAGCCCGGTTGAGCCGAGCGAGCCTGCCGAGGGCGCCTCCTCCCCACCTTCAAGTAGCTTGTCAGCAGCGGAGCCCACAGCTCCACCAAGAAGGCGCTCGCAAGGCCGGGAAGCAGCGGGCGGCAGACGGGCCAACAGCCCGTCAAGGCCACAGGATGACGCTTCCACCGCGGCAAGCACTGTTGCCGCGGGAGCACCTCATGCCGCTGCGGCAACTGGAGCGGGGCCTTATGGGACCACAGCTCCTGCACCTGCCAAGCGGCCAAGGGAACCTACTCTTCCAGCTCGTCGCACCGGAGGCGAACCGGAATTATCTCTCCGCGCTCAGCTCCGAGGAAGAAGAAGAGTAAGATTCTTTGTTGTATTTGTAGTTCTTCAATCTGTTGCTTTGTCTTGTATCTGATTTGCTTCATTCTAAACCTATTCCTTTTCAGGACGCTGGCCCAGAGAGCGTCGAAGAGGGCCAAGGTCCCGGTGATTGTCATCGAGGATGAACCCACCGCGGCAGCAAGAGGCGTGCCCGAGACCACCTTGCCGGACCCGGCAACCCTTCCCCAAAGCAGCCCCTAGCGTAAGTGCATGGTTTTCTTCCTGCTGTTAGGCGTGCATGGGTGTTCTTTATTTGCTGATATCTGACTGTTGATTTGTGTAGGAGCAGAGCAGCCCCACCAGGAGTGCCCTGATGCCGCTCCTGACATGCCATCTGCTTCGACTACACCGCCAAGGGAGGATCCCCCGGCAAGGGAGTGCTCTCCGGCAAGGGAGACGTCTCCGACAAGGGACAGCTCTCCGGCAAGGGACAGCTCTCCGGCAAGGGATAGCACCAGCGAACCTCCGGTGGTTGAGACCACTGCTGCAGATCCAAGTGCATGTAATTTCCTTGCTTGAAAGCTGCCCTTGTATTCTTCTTCTTATGATCTTCTTTTTGGATACTTGCTTGACTTTTCTTCATTTTTTGGTCGTCAGATCCATCTGCCACGGAGCCGATGGACACCGAGGTCGCCGGCGAGGAAGACGCTACAACAACACCGACGACGCCGCCGCCGCCGAGGAGGAAGCCGGCGCCGACGAGCCCGCCCGGCGAAGAGGCCGCCAAAGGCTGCCGCCGAAGCCGGGCGAGGGTCCGCGATCGACCGACGGCCTGAGGCCGCAGGAGCGCCAGGCGCTACACCGACCGCCGATCCCTCCGCTGCTGCCGCAGCGCCAGTCTCCGAAGAGCCCCAGCCCGACGCCTATCTGAAGGCCGGCGATGGCGTCTTCATCAAGCTCCCCTGGGCGTCGAACTCCATGGCGCCGGTCGAAGGAGAGACCTTGACTAAGAGCTGCTCGCCTCCGCTGGCCGACGCTGGTCGACGCGCCAAGCAGCAGCAGCGGGCGAAGTCTGAGGAGGAGCAACTATTCGGAAGTTCTTGCCGCTCTACCGCACCCGACAAGCCAAGTTGGAATCCCGGAAGCGCTTGTCGCGGGCGGAGCGTATATAGAGAAGCGCATGGAGGAGCCTCCGGCACCAACCAAGAAGCTCTCCGGTCCTTGGCGAGGAGCGGGAGTGACTTGCCGAGGAGCGCACAGCCTTCATCCTCGAGAAGGCTGAGGTTGAGGAGCAGCAGCGGCTTGCTGCCGAGAAGTTGTCTCAAGAAGAAGGCGAAATGGCGCAGCGGAAAATCAATCTTGACAGCCATGAGGAAGAGCTTGCGCACGCGAGCAAACATTTGGCGGGCCCTCAAGGAAGCAAAGGATGCCGCCGCAGCTGCCGAGGCCGCCAAGATGGAACCGGAGACGAAGGTGACGCAGCCGAGGCCAACCTCAAGAAGAGCGGCGAGGAGCTTGCTGCACTCAAGCATGAGCGCGAGAAGGACGCTTACACTCTTGGCGAGCTGCAGGGCCATCTCGCCAAGAGGAGCAAAGAGCTCAGCGCCGCCAAGGACTCCAACACGGATCTCGAGCTGAAGCTGACTACTTTGATTCAGACGCTGGACGGCGCCAAGGAGCGGGAGGTGGCCTTGTTGGAGAAGATCAAGACCGACGAGGCGCTGGCGAAAAGCTACTGCCGCCAGAGCACCTTCAGAGAGAATGTGGAGCACTGGACCGAGGGTCTCGTGAATGTTGCCGCCACCATCGACAGGGAGTTGGCGGAGCTGGGGATGGTGGATCTCGGGTATTCTCCGATGAGCACCTCCAACCCAGCGCCAAGCTCAACTTGTTCTTCAAAGGCATGGTGACGGCCCTCCAACGACTCCGGAAGAGATCCCAAAGCAGCTGGCCGACGAGTCGCGCCCGATCTGTGCGGAGCTCTTCGAAGGTGCCGATGAAGGTGGCCTTCCGCAATCCAGCCTTAGCTTCACCAACGCCCTCAAGTCCTTGCCGCCGGATGCTGATGTGGAGGCGCCAAGACCCTTGTCGCACCCATCGTGGACAGGGTGAGCGGGATCAAGAGGGTTGATGGCGACCGCATAGATTAGGCCGCCCGTTTTATCTCTTTCTTGTCGCTGCTGATCATGTCATGAGAACAATCTATTAGAGCTGCGACAAGCTATCTTGTAATATAACTCTATTTCAGTTAGTGATTGCTATGTTATTTCCTTTACTTGAGTCCTTCCTTTGTATGTTTTTGCCCCACGCTTTTAGAGAACTTTTACGGGCGCTGGCACCTTTGTCATGAAGGCTGAGTGCGGAACGTCAAGAGCCTCGCTGGCGGTGCCGCTCCGACAAGCAACCTTGTCGCAACTAGTTGCAACTCACTTAAGTTGTTGAGCGGACTCAAACAAAGTAAGGGCGCAACTAGCCATGAGTTGGTTCCTTCACGCACAGTGTTTTCCATACAAAGCACGGTCGCTCGAGGAAGATAACTTAAATTTTTTAAAACTGATTGCTCAAACTTTGGCAACTTAGCTTTTCTGTCGTTTGCTTCCCGGTAAGGCAAAACTTCCTTGAACGACGCCTGGTCCACACCATTATCTTCTCCTTCCCCCCCGGCAAACTTGTGGGCGAGGGAACCTTCCTTTCTTTGAGAAAGAGAAAGAAGAGAAAATAAAGATATGGAGCCTTGCGGCTCGTTATTGCTTACCGGGGTAGGTGCTGCACCAAGTGTCAGATAACACATGCAAATAGAAGTAGAAAGCATGAAATTGTCAAGATGTGCGGAGCACATTAGCTTTACTTATGCGCGGGATCTGCGCCCGGCTTTGTACAAAGGATTACATGCAACATCGGCAAGACTTGTATTAAAGGTAGTTGCCGTAACAGGTTCCGCAACCACGCCTCTGAGTAAAACTTACGAAGATGTTCGATGTTCCGTGAGTTGCTCACCGAATGCCATCTTCGGTCTCAAGGCGGACAGCTCCAGCCTAGTGACTCATTTCACCCGATAAGGGCCTTCCCACTTCAGCGCCAACTTGTTGGAATTCTTGGCGGACTAAACGCACCAAGAACAAGGTCGCCTTCCTCGAGACTTCGCACTAACTTTGCGGCTATGGTAGCGGCGCAAAGCTTGCTGGTAACAAGCAGCTCGTGACAAATGGCCTCAAGATGGTCCTCCTCAAGGAGCAAGAAGGCCATCTTGTCGCAGCTGCTCTTGCTCAAGCTCATCATAAGCGAGCACTCGAGGCGATCCATATACGAAGTTCCGTGGGGAGAACTGCCTCTGCTCCATAGACTAGAGCGAAGGTGTCCGCAAGTGGCTCGACGGCTTCGCTCGATCGACCAAAGAACCACCGCAGCTCCTCAATCCAGCTTTCTTCCGCGACTTGCGCAGCTCGCCGAAAGTTCTGGTCTTGAGCCCTCGCAGCACTTCAGATTTGCCCTCTCCGCTTGACCGCTACTTCTGATGAGCAACATAAGCGGCATACCTTGGCGCCAAGATCTTGGACGATCGCATGAAGGTGCGACTCAGGAATTGTGTGCCGTTGTCGGTGATTATCCCGTTAGGGATTCCAAACGGCAAACAATCGACCAAGAACTTGACTACCGACCGTGTCTGTCACCTTCCTCATCGCTTCCACTTCCGCCACTTTGTGAACTTGTCGATGGCAACGCATAAGTACTCAAAGCCCCGACAGCTCGGGGAAGGGGCCGAGGATGTCGAGCCCCGCACCAAAAATGGCCAGGATAAAGGGATCGCCTAGAGAGCTTGAGCTGGCTGGTGTATCTGCTTGGAATGGAACCGCACGCTTCACACTTGGTTACTTGTGCAGCAGCATCCGGAGGGCTGTCGGCCAAAAGAAACCTTGCCGAACGCTTTGCGGCAAGTGCTCTTGCGCCAATGTGGTGACCACATATGCCTCCATGTATCTCTCGCCAACAGCTTCGCCCATCTTCCCGTGAATACACTTCAATTTCACACCGTTGAGTCTTCTTCGCATAAAGTGTCGACTACAAACTGGTACATACTTGATCGCCGGGCTACTCTTTCCGCTTCTTCTTGCTCTTCGGAAGTTCTCCGTCTCAAGGAAATGGACGATCTGCTGCCCCATGCCGGAGCTTGCGGCTCGACAACAAGGACTAAAGGCATATCTGCTGCTGCGGGAACATCCGCTTCTACGGCGAGAACCTGCGGCTCAGCCGGAGCTTGATGTTCCCCGGCAAGCTTGCCGGAGCAAAACTTGTCGGGAGCGTCTGCTTCAACGAAACAAACCCTAGGGCTTGTCGGAGCAGATCGCTCCTCAAGACTCTCGGCGTTGATCTTGGGGACCTTCTTGACGGCGGCTTTGGGAGCTCTGCGAAAATAGTCACCAAAATCAACTTCCTCTTCTTGTTCTGTCCAGCTTGATGGTGCTACAGTTGGTTGAGTCAGCTTGAGCACGAAGATCCCTGGTTCCATTGTGTAACTTAAGTGCGGCGCACTTCGACAGGCCATCAGCAATGTCATTCTAAGCTCTTGGAATATATTCCATTTGTAGGCCGTCAAAGTGCTCTTCTAGCTTTCTCACTTCATCAACATAAGCCTCCATCAACGAACTCTGATAATTCTTGTTTACTTGGCGGACAACAAGTTGTGAGTCACCCCTGACAATGAGCTTCTTTATCCCAAAGTCTGCTGCGATCCTGAGACCGCAAGCAAACCTCATACTCAAGTATTGTTCGTTGCTTGCTCCTTGGGAAAGTGCATCCGACTACGACTTGAGGTGCTCTCCGTGGTGCGACAAGTAGCATGCCCGAACCGGCGCCTTGCAGCGAGAAGGCACCATCAAAGTACATAAGCCACTCTTTGCTTGCTTCCTTGACGGGGATGCTCGTTTCTGGAATTTCTTCGTCTTGTGTTGGTGTCCATTCTGCTATGAATTCTGCCAAGGCTCTGCTTTGGATAGTTGAAGTGCTCTCAAACTTGAGGCCAAAGCTTGACAGTTCCAGTGCCCACTCGACAATCCTGCCTGTTGCTTCCGGATTTTGCAGTATCCTCTTCAGCGGAAAGCGAGTGACAACTGTGATCTCATGTGCTTGGAAGTAATGGCGCAGCTTTCTCGAGGCCATGAGAAGGCCGAAAAGCAATTTCTGCACACCAGAGTACCTTGATCTAGCCCCCTGCAGAAGGGAACTGACAAAGTAAACTGGGCGCTGCACCATCCTTTTCTGCATCTTCTCATGCTCCTGCGCAGATCCATCTTTGTCGGGACCAGAGCTTGTCGGTGAAGCCCTTGCTTGTCGCTGGATGCATCTGCCATGGTTGCCGGCTCATCATCCGCCTCCCTCTCCGCTACTAACGCAGCACTAACCACTTGATTGGTTGCCGCTATATATAGCAACAACTTCTCTTGTGGCTTAGGTGCGACAAGTATTGGAGTGGAGGACAGGTATCTCTTCAAGTCCTGCAGCGCAGCCTCCGCTTCCAGAGTCCATTTCATTGACCTGCCTTTTCAATATTTTGAAAATGGCGGGCCTCCAGCAGACCTAGAGATAAACCTGCTGAGAGCAGCCACGCATCCGCAAGTCTTCGACATCCTTGACGCGCTTTGGTGCTTCAATCTGCTCGATGGCCTTGATCTTGTCGGGATTGGCTTCAATTCCCGCTGAGACATGAAGAACCCGAGAAGCTTGCCGGAGGGGACTCCAAACACACACTTCTCGGGTTGAGCTTGAGGTTGATCTTGCGCAGATTTGCAAAGGTTTCATCTAAATCTTGAATCGAGTTGCCTATCCTTGCTTTTGACCACTATGTCATCCATGTAGGCTTCCACATTTCGTATTTGTGGCTCAAAAGCGTGATGGACTACTCTTGCAAATGTTGAACCAGCATTCTTTAAACCAAAAGGCATCCGTACAAAACAGTATGTGCCACATGGGGTGATGAACGCGGTCTTCTCCTCATCCTCTTCTGCCATGAAGATCTGATGGTATCCTGAGTATGCATCAAGAAATGAAAGCAAATCACATCCAGCCGTGGAGTCAACAATCTGATCGATGCGCGGCAAGGGAAATGGGTCTTTGGGACAAGCTTTATTAACATCGGTAAAGTCGATAAAGAGCCTCCATTTCACGTTTGCCTTACGCACGACTACAGGATTGGCCAACCACGTAGGATGGAGCACTCCTCTGACAAGGCCTGCTGCTTCCAACTTCTTGATTTCTTCTGCGATGAATTCTTGGCGCTCCACTGCCTGCTTCCTGACTTTCTGTTTGACAGGCCGCGCATGAGGACAAATAGCAAGATGGTGCTCAAATACTTTCCTGGGAACACCGGGGATGTCAGACGGTTTCCATGCAAACACGCCGACGTCGCCACAGGAAAGCAACGAGCGCGCCTTCCTATTTAGGGTCAAGTGTGGCACCGATGGTGAAGGTACCACCAGCGCCATCCTCCTTGGCGGACACCTTCTTGGTCTCCGCGGAGCTGCCATCGTCTTCTTACACTTGCCGGTGGAGCTCGATGGTGCGCCTCGACGGTAGCGCAGCACCAAGAGGTGCGCTTGCGGAGTGGGCATCGAACTCTTGCCGGACTTGGTCTTCTTCTTCGCCACGGAGCTTCAGCGGCAAGTGACTTGTGATCTATTGCGGCTGCTGCTTCCGTAGATCTTGTCGGCGCAGATAAGAGCATCCTTCTTGTCGCCAGGACAGAGATGACACTTATCGGGCCTGGCATCTTCAACATGTTGTATGCATAGTGAGAGGCTGCCATGAATTTGGCGAAGCGCCGATGGCCAAGTATTCCATTGTAGGGCAATGGAAAATCAGCAACGCCAAAAGTGACCTCTCGGGCCTGAAGTTCAACTCGCGCCAAATGTCACCGCAACGCGATCTTTCCCTTTGGCTTGCTCCTTCCGGATTGATTCCTTGAATGTGCCGGTCTCTTCGAGCTCATTGCCGGGATCCGAGTTTCGGAGTACCGCCGAGGAGATCAGGTTCAAGCCGGCCCCGCTGTCAACTAGCATCTTAGTGACCTTGAGGTTGCGGATAGTTGGTGAAACCAACATCGGCAAGCACCCGACCGCAGTTATGCGATCAGGGTGGTCCTCAATATCAAAGATGATAGGCGTGCTGGACCATTTCAGAGGCTTGCGTGACTCGAGGATGGTTCTGCTGCATTGACTTCCCGCATCCACTGCTTGAGCTAGCGGTGTGAAGTATGCAGAGAAGCACCGCCGTCAACGCACAAGACCTCCGTGGCTTTCTGGAACTCCTGCTCATCGGCCTCGTCATCATCCATGTCTTCGCTGCCGCGCCATCGTCATCTTCATCCTTGTTGCGCCACGGGAGGTCTGTCTCCTTGCCGCTGCTTGGCCTTGTCGCGGCGTCCTCCCCGGCCGGGGCGTTTCTTGCTGGCTCCTCCAGCACCTTCTTGGGCCTTCTCCTTGTCGCGTCGCTCGTACTCAGCCTTCTGCTGCTCGACAAGCTGCTCGACCTTCTTGCAGCTCTGGAGATCATGGCCCTTGGTGCGGTGGATCTTGCAGTACTGCTTGTTGGAGCTGTCCTGCTTGTCGGCGACTGCCACAGTCTGGTAGTTGGTGCCAGCGGCAACCTCCTTGCCGGAGCTACCAACTTTGGCCTTCTTGGCGCCACCTTCGTTGTCGGACTGCTCAATAACTAGCACATCTTTGCCTTTCTTTTTCCTGTTGTTCCGCCGCCGGCTTTTCTTCGTCGGGGCAGTCTCCTCACTATCAGATCCTCCTGCTCCGGTGTTCTCTCCGGGGAGTCTCCTCCCTTCTTCAGCACGTGCACACTTGTCGGCCAGGGCATAGAGCTCACTGACGTCTCTGATCTTGCACATCGCCATCTCTTCGCACATTCTGATGGAACGTGCTGATTACCGCGGCAGGGTGGACATCTGGGATGTTCTGTTGTACACGGCTGAATCTCTGAATGTACTTGCGCAGGGGCTCTCCTTCCTTCTGGGCGAGCAGATGAAGGTCGCTCTCTTGGCCATGAGGCTTGTGGCCGCCTGTAAAGGCGCCGACAAACTGATGGCACAGATCCGCCCAAGAGGATATGGAGTTGTCCGGCAAGTGCATGAGCCAGGATCTGACATTGGGCTTGAGCACCAGCAGGAAGTAGTTGGCCAGAATCTTATCGTCTCGCCCCCCGGCAGCTTGCACCGCAATGGTGTATATGCTGAGGAACTCCAATGGATGCGTCTTGCCATCATACTTCTTTGGTACATCTGGCTTGAAATTCTTCTTGCTGGGCCACTGGACTTGCCGCAGCTCACGAGTGAACGCAGGGCAACCTACCGCGTACGGCAAGTCGCCTGGTTCCTCTGGCGCATGCATGTCGACAGAGGGCCCAGCGCGCTGGTCGGATTGACGCCACGCTTCTCTTCGGCGCTCGATGCGAGTTCGAGCGTCTTCTTGTTGTCGTTCGTGAAGAACTTGGCGCTGATCGCGACGAGCTCGCGGGTCCGACGACGCGGTGGAGTCGCTGTCGAGGTGGATCCGGCGAGTCGGCAATCTTGGCCTTCGGGGTGGAGAGTGCATAGTGGTTGCACCCCCATAGGTTTCGTCGCCACTGGCTCGAGCCTTGTCGTCCTGCCGCGGCAGCGATGCGCTCGGTTGCCGCGAGTGTCGCCGTTAAGCGGCCGATGAGACTCGAATGGTGGCCTCCATTCATCGACCTTGTCGGCCGTTGGAGGGTAATCCAGAGCAGCTTGAGCTCTCGCCAAGGCTTCTGCTGGAGTGGTGGGTGGCAGTGGCGAACGGTGCGAGGAGCGGGATATGCTCGGACTCCTAACTATGTTAGAAGGAGCAGATCCCGACCAGCGACGATGCCTCGCTTCGCGCCCGGCAGACGGCGTGCATGCTGGTCTTGAGCATCCCGAGATCCACCAGCTCGATCTTGGCCCAACGAACGTATGGTACTGCGAGTACCATGACGTTGTCGGTCCCGCGCCTCCTGAGATGGGCGCGGTGCATGTACGGACGCCGAGGTCTACGCAGCCTTGTCCTTGGACTTGGCGGCACCATGGGCTCCCTCGTCGACGCCCGTTCTTCCGCCGGCGTCTACCCCACCACTCGTTTGCTCCGGTGGTGGTGGGATCGACGTGGACGGCTCCGCTGCCGCCGAAGCCTTCTTCTTCGGTGGCATGTCGATGAAGAAATTGAATATCTTGCTCGTGTGAACGCCGGATCAGGTTCACACAGCCTCGACGCCCCCTACCTGGCGTGCCAAAGATGTCAGGGAAGCTGATCTGACCCGCGAACACCTATGGGACCGGCGGACCGAGCCCCTTTCGGTTCGGCGGGGGGCGGAGATCGCACGAAGAGCAGATCGAGGCGAAGCACACGAGCAGTTTACCCAGCTTCAGAGCTCTCCGGAGAGATAATACTCCTACTGCTGCTTGTCTAGTTTGTATTGTGTTCTTGCTCAGGAGCGCTGAATGCTACAGTACACACCAGCTGCTAATGAGACTGAGCGTGAGAGTGTTCGAACCCCTCTCTACGTTGCGCATGGGCCTCCTTTTATATGCTCAAGGGGTCACCGACAGGTGGCAACGTAGTCAAGGGCAAAACGGGAAAATGAGTTGCGGTTGGTACAGCTACTTGTACAGTGTATCATACCTAACCCTGACGGCAGGGGACAAAGGCATTAAATGCCCGTCCATGTCGCCTAAACAGTGCAGAAAGGGACCGTCAGGGACGCCATCGCTTGCCACGATGGCAATCTTGTCGGCGCCGCTTGCCACCGCGCCCCGCTGGCTGCACAGCCTCTTGCCACACGCGCTTGGAAAGGTCCCAAGGCGACACGTTGGTGGATGTGCTGGAGCGCAGGAACAGAGTGGTAGTCTGTCGCGGCAAGCGCCTTGCCGCAGTTGTTGCCTTGTCGCGTCCGGAAGCTTGTCGCTCATCGGGCCTTCCCGGCAAGCTCCTCTTGCCAGGGCCTTGTCTCCTAGGTGCCTTGGTTGGCCTTCCAGGCAAGCTCCTCTTGCCGGGGTCTTGTCTCCTTGGCTTGAATACTTTGTTCTTGAATGGCTCCAAGGGAACCACGGAGGACCTAGGCGGTCACCGCGGCAAGCCTTGCCGCGGGGTGCTGCAACTGCCCGTGCACGAGTTCGGGATACTAGGGTACCCCTACTCTAGTACACCGACACATTGTTAATTGGAAATGATATAGAATTTCTGGATAGCATAAAGGGATACTTGAATAAATGTTTTTCGATGAAAGACCTCGGTGAAGCTGCTTACATATTGGGCATCAAGATCTATAGAGATAGATCAAGACGCTTGATTGGACTTCAAAGCGCATACCTTGATAAAGTTTTGAAAAAGTTCAAAATGGATCAGGCAAAGAAAGGATTCTTTCCTGTATTACAAGGTGTGAAGTTGAGTCAGACTCAATGCCCGACCACTGCAGAAGATAGAGAGAAAATGAAAGGAGTTCCCTATGCTTCAGCCATAGGCTCTATCATGTATGCAATGCTGTGTACCAGACCTGATGTGTGCCTTGCTATTAGTTTAGCAGGGAGGTACCAAAGTAATACAGGAGTGGATCACTGGACAGCGGTCAAGAACATCCTTAAATACCTGAAAAAGACTAAGGATGTGTTTCTCATTTATGGAGGTGACAAAGAGCTAGTCGTAAATGGTTACGTCGATGCAAGCTTTGACACTGATCCGGACGATTCTAAATCGCAAACCGGATACGTGTTTATATTAAACGGTCGAGCTGTCAGTTGGTGCAGTTCTAAACAAAGCGTCGTAGCGGGATCTACATGCGAATCGGAGTACATAGCTGCTTCGGAAGCAGCAAATGTAGGAGTCTGGATGAAGGAGTTCATTTCCGATCTACGTATCATACCTAGTGCATCGGGACCAATGAAGATCTTCTGTGACAATACTGGTGCAATTGCCCTGGAAAAGGAATCCAGATTTCACAAGAGGACCAAGCACATCAAGAGACGCTTCAATTCCATCCGGGACCAAGTCCAGGTGGGAGACATAGAAATTTGCAAGATACATACGGATCTGAATGTTGCAGACCCGTTGACTAAGCCTCTTCCATGAGCAAAACATGATCAGCACCAAGACTCCATGGGTGTTAGAATCACTACTGTGTAATCTAGATTATTGACTCTAGTGCAAGTGGGAGACTGAAGGAAATATGCCCTAGAGGCAATAATAAAGTTATTATTTATTTCCTCATATCATGATAAATGTTTATTATTCATGCTAGAATTGTATTACCCGAAAACATGATACATGTGTGAATACATAGACAAACATAGTGTCACTAGTATGCCTCTACTTGACTAGCTCGTAAATCAAAGATGGTTAAGTTTCCTAACCATAGATATGATTTGTCATTTGATTAACGGGATCACATCATTGGGAGAATGATGTGATGGACCTGAACCATTCCGTTAGCTTAGCACTTGATCGTTTAGTATGTTGCTATTGCTTTCTTCATGACTTATACATGTTCCTATGACTATGAGATTATGTAACTCCCGTTTACCGGAGGAACACTTTGTGTGCTACCAAACGTCACAACTGTGACACTCAATAAAATTTGTTTGGTTTTCAACAAAAACTTTGTTGGATTTGAAGAAGGTCATTTAAATTCTTCCAAAAACCTCTCTCTCAAAACTTCTCCCTTGGCAAGGATTTCATTGTTGATGTCTTCTTCAACTCTGGTGTTTGGTTATTAAAAACCTTTCTTCTGATTCTCCCCCTTCTCAAATTTATTTTTGGGATTTATTTTCTTTTAAAAGAAAACCCTATGAGTTTTGGGTCTTCTCTTATTTTGAAACCAACCATGATTTTACCATGCCTCATGTGGTAAATCTTCCCAAAAACCCCTCCTTCCACTTTGGGGCAATCCAAATATTCTGTCCCAACAAGTCCAACTCATTTTTGGATCTTATTTCATCTATTTCTTTCCCCAAAACATTTTTGTCCATTATTTTGAGCCTAGGTGAATTGCAAAGCAAGTACCTAATTGCCTTTGAACTTTGGTCTCAAACCAACTCCTCTGGATAGTCCCTAGCACCCACAACCTAGAACCAACAAGATCCACTCTTCTTCTCTTCAAAATTTTCAAGTTTCAGCTTCTGCAAGTTTGGACCAGATTTGTCAAATTTGGTGAAATTCATATCTCCTCTTCTCCAAAAATTCCACCAAAATTCAGGCAGCCCCCAGATGCAGTGAGAGGCCACCTCACCAAAAATCAGCTCAAGGAAAAATCCCCAAGCCAAAACCATTTAAATGAACACTGCCTGCATCACATACTTTGCACTTTCAGAGAAATTCAGAGATTCAGAAAGTTCAGTGTCGTTTCTTCGTCAGAGTTCAGTCACCTGTCAACAGTGCGCCCTGGCGCGTTGCGCATGGCCCCTCCTCCCTGGCAAGAGCGCCGCACGCCCCCTTGGACGGGTGCAGGCTCGGTGGCGGCGAGCCTCGCCGGCGTTGGCAGTTTCTGCGGTGGCTGCACCACCCGTGGCAGCCAGCGAGGGCCTGAGCCTGCTCGCCACGCCACCCGGCGCCGCCCATTGCTCCCTGGCCCTCCGCGTGGCTCATGCATGCCAGCGCGCTCCCGCTGCACCGTCGCCGTGGCCCGGCAAGCACAGGGCACGCCCTCTGCCGCCGACGGGCCTGCGCCGCCCCGTTCCGTCGAACCCACCCCAAAGCTTCTAATCCAAGCTCGTTTAGTGCCTAAATGGAGCCAGTGGACCTCCACGATGACGCTCAACCACTAAACCACCCCGACCAAGCCCTGCGCCGCCGTAACCTTCGCCGGAGAACTCCGTTCACGGCCATCACCTCGGATCGCCTATAAAAAGGGGCCCCGAGCTCACCCTCGAGCACGCACCACCTCTGCACCTCACCAACACTCCACCAGGCCACTAGGAGGACCTCGAGGAGGTCTCCTCCCCCAACTCCGGCCGCCCCGTTCCGCCTCGGCCTCCACCTCGATTCACTCCGGTGAGGCCGTCCCCGGCGCCCTAACCTCGTCAGCAATCCCCTCGAGCACCCAGAAGTCTAACCCCCACTTCAATTTGCCCTTCGCAGCACTCTCCGGCGAGACCCAACTCCACCTGAACCGCCGCCCGCCGGAGCAAGGGCCGCCATAGACGTAGTGCTCGCCGGCGACCACCACCACCACCCACCGACGCGAAAGGATGCACTGAGCACGGAGGTACCACCCGATCCCCCTGCCTCGACGTGGATCGCCGCCGGCGACCACCGCAGCTCTCGGGCGCCGACGAGCTCCGTCTCCCCGTTTTAAATTTTCAAACCTGATGGGTGGGACCCGCCTATCAGTCTCTCATTGTTTTTTTAACGAACCGTTTTCTGAAAGCGTATTCTGGCAAAATGCGCTTTCCAGTCTGAATCGTTTTCTGGACTTTTCTGCTTAGCCCCCTGGGAACTTTCTGTTTCATTACAGAAAGGTCCTTGGACCAAAACACTTATAAATTTTAAACAGAAAAGGGTTTTTGAGTGATTCTTTTTCTGCCCTCTTCAAAATTTTGTCTAGTTTTTATCAGATTTATTTGAAAAATATTTGGTATATTTCTGTACACCTCACGGTATTTACGATAGCGCATGTATTTTTGTATACCGTAGATACCAAAGGAGGTGACGGAACCGCAAACTTCACCGAGCTAGGCCCCGACTACTCCGAACCAGGCAAGCATGTTTGAACTTTCGATATGATGAGTGTTTTGGCACGTTTGCATTAAGTAGTTGCATGGCATGATCATGAGCACCTCGATGAATGTCATATTACATGCAAAGTGGAGACAAGTGAGTTTCGAAAATCCATAAGATATTGGATATGAGTTTGCATGGCCATGTGATGGCGTAAGAATGGGTGAGATGGCAGTGTTGTAGCATGCCAGTCTTATGCCTGACTGTTTGACCAGTGTCAACATGAATCGGTCCAGTTTCCATCTGTTTCCCTCCTGTACTACCATATGTTTTTCCGCAAGGAAATATGGCTTAGTAAGTTGCAAACCGCTTTACGGTACACACCAAATCGAGAGGCGGGATGAGGGTTCCATGGCCTGGATTAAAGCCTATCATCCGGTCGGGGGCATGGGTGTTTCCGGTTGGGACCGAGAGGGGGCACCCTTAGAGCGCGCGTGTATAAATTTGATCCCATGCTATTCGAGATTGTGATCTCCCCGTCTCAAAGTTTTTCTTGAACGCTGTCTAGGGTGATTCCTGGCATCGTGAGGTGGGATGGGTGTGTACTGGTTAGATGTGTTTCCTCCAAAATACCGTAAATGGAACTAGTCCCTCGTGACTACGGAAATCCGTTGGCTGTGGATAATTTAGTACAAACTCTGCAGAGTCAATAATCCTTGAAATCAACTTATCCATGTACAAGTACTATTTTCATCTTATCTTGTCAAGTGTCAGTCTCGGTGACAGAAACTCCGGAGGACCATATGAGTGTTAAGTCCGGTTAAATGTTTAATCCTATGGATGGACTAACCCATTTATTACCATGTGTTGAATATTTTCCTATGAGCACTATTTCTTGCAAGTTAACAGATATGAAAAGTGAATTTTAAGCCCTTTCTGAGATGTCGCTCAGACGTCCGAATGCGGCATTGTTATTATTTACTTCTGATATAAGCCCTTTATGCGATGTCGCTCAGACGTCCGACTGCGGCATTGTTATTATTTACTTTTGATATAAGCCCTTTCTGCGATGTCGCTCTGACGTCCGACTGCGGCATTGTTGTCATTTACTTTCAATATAAGCCCTTTCTGTGATGTCGCCCCGACGTCCGACTGCGGCACGCATGTCTCTTACTTTCAATATAAGCCCTTTATGTGGTGTCGCCCCGATGCCCGACTGTGGCATGTTTTTTTTGTTCACCCTTCGAGGCGTCGCTTCAGACACCCGATCGGTTTTCAGTTATATTTTTTTTACTACCACCTGACTTCCTTCTTACTAATTAATGCCGTGTTACTTCCTCATTTGGATGTACCATACTAATTGTTCATGACGCATTCATGCATGCATTTGTTATATTTTATGTCCGAACTATCTTGCGAGTACTTTCAAAGTACTCACCTGGCTTGTTGATTTGGCCAGATGTCTTGTGAAAGCGATCTCATGGATGAAGAGTTCGATAGCGAGTCCGCGCCTAGAGGAATCCTACGGTCTCGTGCGACCCTGGTTTTGGTCACTGTGTTATATCCGCTTCCGCTACCCAAATAAATTCATCGAGCCTCACCTCGGCGCTCGATGAGCTGACAGTGTAGGAGTCATGTTATCCACTCCACTGTGTTATTCCACCACCACTCTACCTCGAGTCAGTAGAATGACACCCCATTCCATTGTGTCATATCCGCCATTAAGTATAACTATTAGCGTGCTTGTAATAATTGGTTGAGCACCCCGGCTCGACCCTGTAATATATTCTAATGCTACTGGCTTATTGTATCAAGATTTTGTCTACCAGTCAGGAGGATTTTTCCTCGTACTGGACTCAAAAGGTCGGTTTCTCAATAAACATTTTATTGGAAAACCGGTCGTGACAAGCTTGGTACCAGAGCCAGGCTGACTGTAGGAAGCCACTAGGTGCGATCGCTAATAGGTTATTAGCATAATAGAGCTAATTCATATTTTTTTTTTACAAATGTAGTCAATTTCTGACAGTCAGCATAAATTTATGATCTGACCACTCAGAATTTTTGCCTACTTTTGTAGATGGCTGGCAATGACTGCGAGTCACAGATGTTCGCCAACATGCCTGATGGGTTCGTCAAGCTTCTCTCCTTCATGGTCCAAGTCGCGATGGGGCCATCTGTGCGCCCAGTCTTCACGCTCTCTCAGCACAAGGTCAACGACAGTCTAACCATGCACCAGGCCGCGGTGCAATTCAGGGGAGGGCGTATTGAGTTATGATGTTTCCAGTTCTTGGGAAGAGCCATGCCTACGGAGAAGCATGCGATGCAGATGGCAGCCCGTGAGGCGATAGCTCGTCTCAGGGATGTCCTTCCTTCGATGAAGACTCGTCGTTACCGCTACCTTCCATGTCACGTGCCATACACCTGTCACTACGCGTTCTCTTGCCCCAGAGGAGAACGAGACGAGGCTTTTGAGATGCTTATCGAGTATCTCCGGGCTCTGGAGGCAGCCTTCGACAACCTGGTGGACGACCTTGTGGCTGCCGCATGGACTCAGTCCATGGCTGTGCCGCCAACAGAGGGAGCTCCTGCGCACCGCCGGCCACTGACTTTCGTCTCGTCATCGGCATCTTTTGCACCTACTACTCTCGCCACTACTTGTCGCCTGCCTACCACTGAGGAGTTCAACCAAGTCATTGCGCCTACTCCAGTTCGTTCTGCACCACCCCTTGCGCCCACTCATGTTCGTGTTGTCCCGCATAGGGCGCCCGCTCCACCAACTCAGCGCAGCACTTCACGTCTGGAGCCTATTAGCGAGGAGGAGGTTGAGTCCCCAGCCTCACTGCGCCTCACCCTCGGCAGGCCAAGGGAAATCCTTACCATCTCCGACTGAGTACGCTTAGCTGCCATGCGATGTACCGACTTGTACGATATGTTTATATGTGCATAGGCTGTGAGAAGTAGCTTGTTTGCGCATCATGTAGGAACTGGGAGAAGTGCACTAGCCTAAATAACCTGTCAGGTATATGTACGCATATCCTGAGTGATGTATTGTATAATTACTGTTTGCGTGTAAGATATGTAATGAGCAGTCCTTCTCCGTGCGCAAACGTTTATTCTCTGGAAAAATCTTGGAGCATTTAAGACTTTTTCCGACTTCATGAATTCATTAACTTTTGCGACTCAATTTCTTTTCTTATGAGTTTTACAAAATATATCCCCTGAGTGAAAAATGTCTCGTCCTTGGACGCGCTCCATGCCAACTCCGTCAGAGGAAAATTATGGCACACAACCAAGCAACAATTTCACACAGGGGCAGTCAAGTAAACAGGACAGTGAAACAACACTTTCCCAAATGTGCCGTCTTTATGAGCAAAGTCAGCAACAATATCAGGAAATGATGAACCAAGTAATCAATATGGGAAATCACCGTGGACAGTATCAGCAGCAATCAAAGTTATCTGAGCTACAGAAGACGCATCCCCAAACATTTTCTCATACTGACAAACCTCTTGAAGCCGAGGACTGGCTTCGAGACATGGAAAGAAAATTAATTATTGCCCAGTGTTCAGATCTTGAGAAAGTGCTATATGCACCGCACTATCTCACTAGAGCAGCTGCATCGTGGTGGGAAAATTTCCTACACATGCACCCCAACAAAAATAGTATAACCTGGGAGGAGTTCAAAGAAGGTTTTCATGGGGCACAAATTCCTAAAAGTCTTATGAAGATCAAAAAGAGAGAATTTGACGGCCTCAAGCAAAGGACCATGATGGTGTCAGAATACAACAGTCAGTTTACTCTGTTGTCTCGCTACGCCAACGAGGAACGTATGTCTGAAAGCAAGAAGATGGAAAAATTCCTAGACGGTCTGGCGCCCGCGCTTAAATGCCAGCTGGTTGTGCACACCTTCCCAGATTTTAAAATGCTGGTGGATAAGGCCATTACCTTGGAGAATGAGAGACGCAGCTTGGAAGATTTCCGCAAGCGAAAAACGGACCAGACTAATCATGCTCGCAACCACCGCAGCAAGACAGATTTTCAGAAAGGTGGGACACCCAAACCCATGACAAACGTCTCACGCCCAATCAAGAATTTCCATGCAAGGGACAAGGAGTTCACATATCACCCAGGCGTTACTTGCTACACTTGTGGAGAAGAAGGGCACTATGCCAAGCAGTGCCCCAAACCCAGGAACTCGACCCCAAAGCCGAACAACGGAGGCAATAATTCGGCGCTAAAGCGCAACAATTTCAATCCAAATAACAACCACAGGAAGGGTCATCTGAACCACGTGACCAAAGAAGAAGCACAGAATGCCCCAGATATCATACTCGATGCGTTTCCATCAACACAATACCTGCCATGGTTTTGTTTGATTCGGAGCTTCTCACTCATTCATTTCAAAAGTTTTGCCTTGCAAAATAATTTTTGATGCTTCCCTTGGAAAAATCTATGATCGTCAAGTCCCCTGGGATTAAGCAAGTTACCCAGAGTTATTGCCAAGGTGTGGTTATTGAGTTTGAAGGGTTGAAGTTTCACGCCAATCTTATTGTGTTGGAAAATAAAGGACTGGATGTCATCTTAGGGATGGATTGGTTAACCACCAACAAAGGTTTTATTGACTGCTTCAACCGGAACGTAATTCTCACCCACCACCATGGGAAGACAATAAAACTTTCAGCCAAAGAAAGAAAAATATCCCGGCAACCGAGATTGAACAAGGTGGATATTTCTGAATTAAGCAAGGTTCCAGTAGTGTGTGAATTTCCAGACGTATTTCGAAGAACTACCGGGCATGCCACCGGACCGAGAGATAGAATTCAGCATTGAGCTAGCACCGAAACGCCCCATATACAAGAAACCATACAGAATGGCACCATCCGAATTGGTAGAACTGAAAAAGCAAACAAAAGAATTCTTGGACAAAGGATATATCTGAGCCAGCTCCTCACCTTGGGGTTCACCAATTTTATTTGCCAAAAGAAGGATGGAACTCGAGGTTGTGTATAGACTATCGAGCGCTTAACATGGTCACAATCAAGAACAAATACCCGATGCCACGGATAAATGATTTATTTGATCAGCTCGCTCGGGCCAAGGTATTCTCAAAAATTGACTTGAGGTCGGATACCATCAATTAAAGGTACGAACAGAAGATATTCCCAAGGCGGCATTTACCTCCGGATCACGGATTATATGAGTTCACCGTAATGCCATTTGTACTAACGAACGCCCCGCATATTTTGTTCACCTCATGAACAAAGTATTTATGAAGTTTATGGACAAGTTTGTTGTGGTATTTATCGATTTATATTCGATATACTCCAAGACACCGAAGACCACGCTGAACATCTTGAATTGTACTAGGGAACTCAGGAAACATCAATTGTACGCTAAATTCAGCAAGTGTGAGTTTTGGCTAAGGAAAGTAGGTTTTCTGGGCCACGTACTAACCCAAGAGGGTATTGCCGTAGACCCGGAAAAAGTCAAGGCCGTACTTGGCTGGAAACCACCAGCCAGCGTAACGGACGTACGAAGTTTCTTGGGAATGGCAGGATACTACCGAAGATTTATTGAAGGATTATCCACCATAGCAAAGCCAATGACACAGCTACTCAAGAAAGACAAGAAGTTTGAATGGACGGAAGCTTGCGAGAAAAGTTTCCAAGAATTAAAAAGGAAATTAACGACAGCACCAAGATTAATTGTGCGGACATACACAAGAATTTTGAGGTGTATTGTGGCGCATCCGGAAGGGCCTCGGATGCGTGTTGATGCAAGAAGGCAAGGTAGTCGCATATGTCTCCGACAACCGCAAGCATGAGGAAAATTATCCTACTCATGACCTGGAGTTAGCAGCGATTATTCATGCACTCAAGGAATGGAGACACTTTTACTTGAAATCGTGGTGAAATATACACGGACCATAAGAGCCTCAAGTATATTTTCACACAACCGAACTGAATTCTGACAACGACGCTGGTTGGAATTAGTGAAAGATTATGACGTTGGAATCCACTACCATCCAGGAAAAGCAAATGTAGTGGCAGACGCTCTAAGTCGGAACCCTAGCCCAAACGACGACAACCTACCAAACCTGAGACCTGAATTTCGGCAGGAGTTTACTAAACTCAACTTGCTGGTAGTTACCAAAGGCAGCATATCGAATTTAGAAATGCAGCCTACCTTGATAGAAAAGATTAAAGAGGCTCAGCATGGACACCCCAGCATTGAAGGCATTAAACGGAAAGTGAGTTTGGGCAAGGCCTCAGAATTCGTTATCGACGAACAGGGAATATTGTGGTACGGAAATAGACTTTGCGTACCAAATATCAAGGACCTTAAACAGCAGATCTTAGCTGAAGGCCACACCGCCCCGTATTCAATCCATCCCGGAGGGACAAAAATGTACAAGGATATTCAGGAAAAAATTTGGTGGCACGGTCTAAAAAGGGACATAGCCGCGTTCATCGCATGTTGTGACTCTTGTCAACGCATCAAGGCCGAGCACCAGAAACCGGCCGGACTTTTACAGCCAAATAAAATACCCGAGTGGAAATGGGACGAGATTGGAATGGATTTTATTGTTGGGCTACCTCGGTCACGGCACGGAAATGATGCCATATGGGTCATCACTGATAGACTGACTAAAGTAGCACACTTCATCCCCGTGAAGACAACCCACACCACTCAGAAGCTTGCCAGGCTTTATCTCTCCCGTATCGTCTGCTTACATGGAGTCCCAAAGACAATAATATCAGACAGAGGCACTCAATTTATCTCCCAATTTTGGGATCACTTACAACAAGCTCTGGGAACTCAACTGGCGTTCAGTACCGCATACCACCCCCAGACTGATGGACAAACTGAACGCGTAAACCAAATTCTAGAAGGCATGCTAAGAGCATGTGTCCTCACCTATGGGACCAGTTGGAAAGAAAGCTTACCATACGCAGAGTTCGCATACAACAACAGTTACCAAGCCAGCCTGCAAATGGCACCATTTGAGGCTCTGTACGGGCGGAGATGGCGTACCCCGCTAAATTGGTCAGAAACCGGAGACAGCCATATCTTCGGCCCAGACATGCTCAAGGAGGCAGAAGATAAAGTTAAGGTGATTAGGGATCGACTCAAGACAGCCCAAAGTCGACACAAGAGTTTTTACGATCAAAAACATTGGGGAGTCAGTTTTGAACCCGGTGAGTTTGTGTACCTACGAGTATCTCCTATGAGGGGCCTGCAACGATTCAACATTAAGGGGAAGCTAGCACCAAGATTCATCGGACCATTCTGCATAGTGGCACGGTAGCCTACCAGCTAGACTTACCCGAGGATTTATCCGATGTCCACGACGTGTTCCACGTCTCGCAGTTGAGGAAGTGCGTAAGCAACCCCGAGAAGCAGGTATCCCATGAAAACATTGACGTGCAGCAAGACCTCTCATATCGGGAGCATCCAATAAAAATCTTGGAGGAGTCTGAAAGGAGGACCCGACAGAAAACCATCAAGTTTTTCAGAGTTCAGTGGAGCAATCACACCGAGAGTGAAGCCACTTGGGAAAGGGAGGATTTTCTTCGGACAGAGCACCCACATTTATTTGAGGATCAGCTGAAATCTCGGGGACGAGATTTTTCCTAAGGGGGTAGGTGTTGTGACACTCAAAATTTTTGGTTTGGTTTTCAACAAAAACTTTGTTGGATTTGAAGAAGGTCATTTAAATTCTTCCAAAAACCTCTCTCTCAAAACTTCTCCCTTGACAAGGATTTCATTGTTGATGTCTTCTTCAACTCTGGTGTTTGGTTATTAAAAACCTTTCTTCTGATTCTCCCCCTTCTCAAATTTATTTTTGGGATTTATTTTCTTTTAAAAGAAAACCCTATGAGTTTTGGGTCTTCTCTTATTTTGAAACCAACCATGATTTTACCATGCCTCATGTGGTAAATCTTCCCAAAAACCCCTCCTCCACTTTGGGGCAATCCAAATATTCTGTCCCAACAAGTCCAACTCATTTTTGGATCTTATTTCATCTATTTCTTTCCCCAAAACATTTCTGTCCATTATTTTGAGCCTAGGTGAATTGCAAAGCAAGTACCTAATTGCCTTTGAACTTTGATCTCAAACCAACTCCTCTGGATAGTCCCTAGCACCCACAACCTAGAACCATCAAGATCCACTCTTCTTCTCTTCAAAATTTTCAAGTTTCAGCTTCTGCAAGTTTGGACCAGATTTGTCAAATTTGGTGAAATTCATATCTCCTCTTGTCCAAAAATTCCACCAAAATTCAGGCAGCCCCCAGATGCAGTGAGAGGCCACCTCACCAAAAATCAGCTCAAGGAAAAATCCCCACATGCCCAAACCATTTCGTCGAACACCTGGCCTGCACTGTTACTTTGCACTTTCAGAGAAATTCAGAGATTCAGAAAGTTCAGTGTCGTTTCTTCGTCAGAGTTCAGTCACCTGTCAGCAGTCGCGCCTAGTGCGTTCTTGCGACCCTCCTCCTGGCCAGAGCGCCACACGCCCCTTGGGCGGGTGCAGGCGTCGGTGGCGGCGAGCCTCGCCGGCGTTGGCGATTCTGCGGTGGCTGCGCCACCGTGGCGACCAGCGAGGCTGAGCCTGCTCGCCACGCCACTGGCGCCGCCCATCGCTCCCTGGCCCTCCGCGTGGCTCATGCATGCCAGCGCGCTCCCGCTGCACCGTCGCCGTGGCCCGGCAAGCACAGGGCACGCCCTCTCCCGCCGACGGGCCCGCCCCGCCCCGTTCCATCGAACCCACCCCAAAGCTTCTAATCCAAGATCTTTTAGTGCCTAAATGGAGCCAGTGGACCTCCACGATGACGCTCAACCACTAAACCACCCCGACCAAGCCCTGCGCCGCCGTAACCTTCGCCGGAGAACTCCGTTCACGGCCATCACCTCGGATCGCCTATAAAAAGGGGCCCCGAGCTCGCCCTCGAGCACGCACCACCTCTGCACCTCACCAACACTCTGTCAGGCCACTAGGAGGACCTCGAGGAGGTCTCCTCCCCCAACTCCGGCCGCCCCGTTCCGCCTCGGCCTCCACCTCGATTCACTCCGGTGAGGCCGTCCCCGGCGCCCTAACCTCGTTAGCAATCCCCTCGAGCACCCAGAAGTCTAACCCCCACTTCAATTTGCCCTTCGCAGCACTCTCCGGCGAGACCCAACTCCACCCGAACCGCCGCCCGCCGGAGCAAGGGCCGCCGTCGACGTAGTGCTCGCTGGCGACCACCACCACCACCCACCGACGTGGAAGGATGCACTGAGCACGGAGGTACCACCCGATCCCCCTGCCTCGCCGTGGATCGCCGCCGGCAACCACCGCAGCTCTCGGGCGCCGACGAGCTCCGTCTCCCCGTTTTAAATTTTCAAACCTGACGGGTGGGACCCGCCTGTCAGTCTCTCATTGTTTTTTAACGAACCGTTTTCTGAAAGCGTATTCTGGCAAAATGCGCTTTCCAGTCTGAATCGTTTTCTGGACTTTTCTGCTTAGCCCCGTGGAAACTTTCTGTTTCATTACAAAAAGGTCCTTGGACCAAAACACTTATAACTTTCAAATAGATAAGGGTTTTTGAGTGATTCTTTTTCTGCCCTCTTCAAAATTTCGTCTAGTTTTTTATCAGATTTATTTGGAAAATATTTGGTATATTTCTGTACACCTCACGGTATTTACGATAGCGCGTGTATTTTTGTATACCGTAGATACCAAAGGAGGTGACAGAACCGCAAACTTCACCGAGCTAGGCCCCGACTACTCCGAACCAGGCAAGCATGTTTGAACTTTCGATATGATGAGTGTTTTGGCATGTTTGCATTAAGTAGTTGCATGGCATGATCATGAGCACCTCGATGAATGTCATATTACATGCAAAGTGGAGACAAGTGAGTTTGGAAAATCCATAAGATATTGGATACGAGTTTGCATGGCCATGTGATGGCGTAAGAATGGGTGAGATGGCAGTGTTGTAGCATGCCAGTCTTATGCCTGACTGTTTGACCAGTGTCAACATGAATCGGTCCAGTTTCCATCTGTTTCCCTCCTGTACTACCACATGTTTTTCCGCAAGGAAATATGGCTTAGTAAGTTGCAAACCGTTTTCTGGTACACACCAAATCGAGAGGCCGGGATGAGGGTTCCATGGCCCTGGATTAAAGCCTATCATCCGGTCAGGGGGCATGGGTGTTTCCGGTTGGGACCGAGAGGGGGCACCCCTTAGAGCGCGCGTGTATAAATTTGATCCCATGCTATTCGAGATTGTGATCTCTCCGTCTCAAAGTTTTTCTTGAACGCTGTCTAGGGTGATTCCTGGCATCGTGAGGTGGGATGGGTGTGTACTGGTTAGATGTGTTTCCTCCGAAATACCGTAAACGGAACAAGTCCCTCATGACTACGGAAATCCGTTGGCTGTGGATAATTTAGTACAAACTCTGCAGAGTCAATAATCCTTGAAATCATCTTATCCATGTCCAAGTACTATTTTCATCTTATCTTGTCAAGTGTCAGTCTCGGTGACAGAAACTCCGGAGGACCATATGAGTGTTAAGTCCGGTTAAATGTTTAATCCTATGGATGGACTAACCCGTTTATTACCATGTGTTGAATATTTTCCTATGAGCACTATTTCTTGCAAGTTAACAGATATGAAAAGTGAATTTTAAGCCCTTTCTGAGATGTCGCTCAGACGTCCGATCATGACATTGTTATTATTTACTTCGATATAAGCCCTTTATGCGATGTCGCTCGAGACGTCCGATCATGCATTGTTATTATTTACTTTTGATATAAGCCCTTTCTGCGATGTCGCTCGACGTCCGATCATGGCATTGTTGTCATTTACTTTCAATATAAGCCCTTTCTGTGATGTCGCCCCGACGTCCGACTGTGGCATGCATGTCTCTTACTTTCAATATAAGCCCTTTATGTGGTGTCGCCCCGACGCCCGATTGTGGCATGTTTTATTTTTTTTGTTCACCCTTCGAGGCGTCGCTTCAGACACCCGATCGGTTTTCAGTTATATTTTTTTTACTACCACCTGACTTCCTTCTTACTAATAAATGTCGTGTTATTTCCTCATTTGGATGTACCATACTAATTGTTCATGACGCATTCATGCATGCATTTGTTATATCTTATGTCCGAACTGTCTTGCGAGTACTTTCAAAGTACTCATCTGGCTTGTTGATTTGGCCAGATGTTGATGAAGGCGATCTCATGGATGAAGTTCGATAGCGAGTCCGACGCCTAGAGGAATCCCAGTCAGTCTCGTGCGACCCTGGTTTTGGTCACTGTGTTATATCCGCTTCCGCTACCCAAATAAATTCATCGAGCCTCACCTCGGCGCTCGATGAGCTGCCAGTGTAGGAGTCATGTTATCCACTCCACTGTGTTATTCCACCACCACTCTACCTCGAGTCAGTAGAATGCCACCCCATTCCATTGTGTAATATCTGCCGTTAAGTATAACTATTGGTGTGCTTGTAATAATTGGTTGAGCACCCCAGCTCGACCCTGTAATATATTCTAATGCTACTGGCTTATTGTATCAACATTTTGTCTACCAGTCAGGAGGATTTTTCCTCGTACTGGACTCAAAAGGTCGGTTTCTCAATAAACATTTTATTGCAAAACCGGTCGTGACAACAACGTAACTAGGTGATTATAAAGGTGCTCTACAGGTGTCTCCAAAGGTACTTGTTGAGTTGACGTATTTCGAGATTAGGATTTGTCACTCCGATTGTCGGAGAGGTATCTCTGGGCCCTCTCGGTAATGCACATCACTATAAGCCTTGCAAGCAATGTAGCTAATGAGTTAGTTACGGAATGATGCATTACGTAACGAGTAAAGAGAGTTGCCAGTAACAAGATTGAACTAGGTATTGAGATACCGACGATCGAATCTCGGGCAAGTAACATACCGATGACAAAGGGAACAACGTATGTTGTTCTGTAGTTTGACCGATAAAGATCTTCGTAGAATATGTAGGAGCCAATATGAGCATCCAGGTTCCGCTATTGGTTATTGACCGGAAACAGTTCTAGGTCATGTCTACATAGTTCTCGAACCCGTAGGGCCCGCACGCTTAACATTACGATGACAGTTATATTATGAGTTTATGAGTGTTGATGTACCAAAGGTTGTTCGGAGTCCCGGATGTGATCACAGACATGACGAGGAGTCTCGAAATGGTCGAGACATAAATATTAATATATTGGACGACTATATTTGGACACCGGAAAGGTTCCGGGTGAGATTGGGACTATACCGGAGCTCCGGGAGGTTACCGGAACCCCCCGGTAGATATATGGGCCTTATTGGGCCTTAGTGGAAAGGAGGGAGAAGGAGAAAAGGAGGGGGCGCCCCCCCCCCCAAGACCAATCCGAATTGGGAGGGGGGTCCCCCCCCCTTTCCTTCTTCCCTCTCCTCTCTTCCTTCCCTCTCCTACTCCTAATAGGAAAGGGGGGCCAAACCTACTTGGAGTAGGATTGCCCCCCCTAGGGCGCGCCTCTCCCCTTGGCCGGCCCCCTCCTCCTCCCCCCTTTATATACGGAGGAGGGGGCACCCCATAGATACACAAGTTGATCTTCATGATCGTTCCTTAGCCGTGTCGGTTCCCCCCCCCCCCCCTCCACCATATTCCACCTTGGTCATATCGTAGCGGTGCTTAGGTGAAGCCCTGCGTTGGTAGAACATCATCAACGTCACCACGCCGTCGTGCTGACGAAACTCATCCCCGACACCCTACTGGATCGAAGTCCGGGGATCATCATCGAGCTGAACGTGTGCTGAACTCGGAGGTGCCGTACGTTCGGTACTTGGATCGGTCGGATCGTGAATACGTACGACTACATCAACCGCGTTGTCATAACGCTTCCGCATTCGGTCTACGAGGGTACGTGGACAACACTCTCCCCTCTCGTTGCTATGCATCACCATGATCTTGCGTGTGCATAGGAATTTTTTTGAAATTACTACGTTCCCCAACAGTGGGTGTATGATACCGGCGAAAAGTGTGCGGTATTAGAGAGGCTAGCAATGGTGGGAGAAAGAAAAGTGCGTATAATCCATGGACTCAAGATTAGTCATAAAGAACTCGTATACTTATTGCAAAAATCTACAAGTTATCAAAGAAAAGTATTACGTGCATGCTCCTAGGGGGATAGATTGGTAGGAAAAGACCATCGCTCGTCCCCGACCGCCACTCATAAGGAAGACAATCAATAAATAAATCGTTCTCCGACTTCATCACATAACGGTTCACCATACGTGCATGCTACGGGAATCACAAACTTTAACACAAGTATTTCTCAAATTCACAACTACTCAACTAGCATGACTCTAATATCACCATCTTCATATCTCAAAACAATTATCAAGCATCAAACTTTTCTTAGTATTCAACGCACTCAAAAGAAAGTTTTACAAATCTTGAATACCAAGCATATTAAAAATATTAAGCAAATTAGCATGCTATTTAAGACTCTCAAAATAATCTAAGTGAAGCATGAGAGATCAATAGTTTCTATAAAACAAATCCACCACCGTGCTCTAAAAGATAAAAGTGAAGTACTAGAGCAAAACTATATAGCTCAAAAGATATAAGTGAAGCACATAGAGTATTCTAACAAATTCCAAATCATGTATGGCTCTCTCAAAAGGTGTGTACAGCAAGGATGATTGTGGTAAACTAAAAATCAAAGACTCAAGTCATGCAAGACGCTCCAAGCAAAACACATATCATGTGGTGAATAAAATATAGCTCCAAGTAAAGTTACCGATGGAAGTAGATTAAAGAGGGATGCCTTCCGGGCATCCCCAAGCTTTACTTTTGGTGTCCTTAGATTATCTTGGGGTGCCATGGGCATCCCCAAGCTTAGGCTCTTGCCACTCCTTGTTCCATAATCCATCAAAAGATTTCACCCAAAACTTGAAAACTTCACAACACAAAACTCAACAGAAATCTCGTGAGCTCCGTTAGCGAAAGAAAACAAAAGACCACTTCAAGGTACTGTAATGAACTCATTCTTCATTTATATTGGTGTTAAACCTACTGTATTCCAACTTCTCTATGGTTTGTAAACTATTTTACCAGCCATAGATTCATCAAAATAAGCAAACAACACACGAAAAACAGAATCTGTCAAAAACAGAACAGTCTGTAGTAATCTGTAACTAACGCAAACTTCTGGAACTCCAAAATTTCAGCCAAAATATGACGACCTAGGCAATTTGTTTATTGATAAGCAGCAATTGGGATTACTATTTTATCACATTCTGGTGATTTTTAACAATTGTTTTCGTGAAAAGAAAGTTTCTGGAAATTACAGCAAGATCAAATAACTATCATCCTAGAAGATCCTATAGGTTTAACTTGGAACAAACACTAATTAAAACATAAAACCACATCTAAACAGAAGGTAGATGGATTATTTATTCCTAAACAGAAGCAAAAACAAAAAAAAACTAAAAATAAAATTGGGTTGCCTCCCAACAAGCGCTATCGTTTAACGCCCTTAGCTAGGCATAAAAGCAAGGATAGATCTAGGTATTGCCATCTTTGGTAGGCAATCCATAAGTGGCCCTCATGATAGATTCATATGGTAATTTTATTTTCTTACTAGGGAAGTGTTCCATGCCTTCCTTTAATGGAAATTGGAATCTAATATTCCATTCCTTCATATCAATAATTGCACCAATCGTTCAAAGGAAAGGTCTACCAAGAATAATAGGACAACAAGGATTGCAATCTATATCAAGAACGATAAAATCTACGAGAACATAATTCATATTTGCAACAATAATAACATCATTAATTATTCCCATAGGTTTCTTAATAGTGGAATCCGCAAGGTGCAAGTTTAGAGAGAAATCATCAAAATCACGGAAATCTAGCAAATCGCATAAAGTTTTGGGAATAGTGGAAACACTAGCACCTAAATCACATAAAGCATAAAATTCATGATCCTTAATCTTAGTTTTAATAGTTGGTTCCCACTCATCATAAAGTTTTCTAGGGATAGAAACTTCCAACTCAAGTTTTTCTTCGTAAGATTGCATCAAGGCATCAACGATATGTTTGGTAAAGGCTTTATTTTGACTATAAGCATGAGGAGAATTTAGCACAGATTGCAACAAGGAAATACAATCAATTAAAGAGCAACTTTCGTAATTAAATTCCTTGAAATCCAAAATAGTGGGTTTAGCAACATCTAGGGTTTTAATCTCTTCAATCCCACTTTTATCAATTTTATCATCAAGATCTAAAAACTCCGAATTCTTGGAACGCCTTCTAGGTAAAAGTGGATCATATTCAGCCCCATCATTATCAAGATTCATATTGCAAAACAAAGATTTAATAGGGTACACATCAATAACTTTTAGATCTTCATCTTTATTTTCATGGAAATTGGAAGAACGCGCTTTAATAAAGGCATCTTTCATAGCACGCATCCTAGCGGTTCTTTCCTTGCACTCATCAATGGAAATTATCATGGCTTTGAGAGACTCATTGATATCATGCTTAGGAGGAATAGATCTAAGCTTTAAAGAATCAACATCAAGAGAAATTCTATTAATGTTCCTAGCCAATTCATCAACTTTAAGTAATTTCTTCTCAAGCAAAGCATTGAAATTCTTTTGTGAATTCATAAACTCTTTAACACTAGTCTCAAATTCAGAGGGAATCTTATTAAAATTTCCGTAAGAGTTGTTGTAGGTATTTCCATAATTATTAGAAGGATTACTAGGATAAGGCCTAGGATTAAAGTTCCCTCTATATGCGTTGTTACCAAAATTATTCCTACCAACAAAATTCACATCCATAGATTCATTATTATTCTCAATCAAAGTAGACAAAGGCATATCATTAGGATCAGAAGAAACACTCTTAGTAGCAAATAATTTCATAAGTTCATCCATCTTTCCACTCAAAACATTAATTTCTTCTATCGCATGCACTTTTTTATTAGTAGATCTTTCAGTGTGCCATTGAGAATAATTAACCATAATATTATCTAGGACTTTAGTAGCATCTCCTAAAGTGATTTCCATAAAAGTGCCTCCCGCGGCCGAATCTGAAAGATTTCTAGAAGCAAAATTCAATCCGGCATAAAATTTTTGTATAATCATCCACAAGTTCAAACCATGAGTAGGGCAGTTACGTATCATTAATTTCATTCTCTCCCAAGCTTGTGCAACATGTTCATGATCAAGTTGCTTAAAATTCATAATATAGTTTCTAAGAGAGATGATCTTAGCGGGAGGAAAATACTTAGAGATAAAAGCATCTTTGCACTTGTTCCAAGAATCAATACTATTTTTAGGCAAAGATGAAAACCAAGCTTTAGCACGATCTCTAAGCGAAAAAGGAAATAGCTTCAACTTAACAATATCATTATCAACATCTTTCTTATTTTTCATGTCACACAAATCCACGAAGCTGTTTAGATGAGTAGCGGCATCTTCACTAGGAAGGCCGACGAATTGATCTTTCATAACAAGATTCAATAAAGCAGTATTGATTTCACAAGATTCAGTGTTGGTAAGAGGAGCAATCAGAGTGCTAAGGAAATCATTATTGTTGGTATTGGTAAAGTCACACAATTTGGTATTATCTTTAGCCATAGTGACAAGCAAGCAATCCAACACACGAGCAAACAAAGAGCAAGCGAGAAAAAGGCAAACGGAAAAGAGAGGGCGAATAAAACGGCAAGGGTGAAGTGTGGGAGAGGAAAACGAGAGGCAAATGGCAAATAATGTAATGCGAGAGATAAGGGATTGTGATGGGTACTTGGTATGTTGACTTTTGCGTAGATTCCCCAGCAACGGCGCCAGAAATTCTTCTTGCTACCTCTTGAGCACTGCGTTGGATTTCCTTGAAGAGGAAAGGATGATGCAGCAATGTAGCGTAAGTATTTCCCTTAGTTTTTGAGAACCAAGGTATCAATCCAATAGGAGGCTACGCGCGAGTCCCTTGTACCTACACAAAGCAAATAACTTCTCGCAACCAACGCGAATAGGGGTTGTCAATCCCTTCACAAATCCTTACGAGTGAGATCGATAGAGATGGTAGATAATATTTTGGTATTTTTGTTATAGAGATGCAAAGTAAAATAAAAAGCAAAGTAAAAAAGCAAAGCAATAATAAAGTGATGGAAGATTAATATGATGAAGATAGACCCGGGGGCCATAGATTTCACTAGTGGCTTCTCTCAAGAGCATAAGTATTTTATGGTGGGTGAACGAATTACTATTGAGCAAATGACAGAATTGAGCATAGTTATGAGAATATCTAGGTATGATCATGTATATAGGCATCATGTCCGAGACAAGTAGACCGACTCCTGCCTACATCTACTACTATTACTCCACTCACCGGCCGCTATCCAGCATGCATCTAGAGTATTAAGTTCAAGAAAACAGAGTAACGCCTTAAGCAAGATGACATGATGTAGAGGGATAAATTCATGCAATATGATAAAAAAAACCCATCTTGTTATCCTCGATGGCAACAATACAATACGTGCCTTGCTGCCCCTACTATCACTGGGAAAGGACGCCGCAAGATTGAACCCAAAGCTAAGCACTTCTCCCATTGCAAGAAAAACCAATCTAGTATGCCAAACCAAAATGATAATTCGAAGAGACTTGCAAAGATAACCAATCATACATAAAAGAATTCAGAGAAGATTCAAATATTGTTCATAGATAATCTTGATCATAAACCCACAATTCATCGGTCTCAACAAACACACCGCAAAAATAAGATTACATCGAATAGATCTCCACGAGAGAGGGGGAGAACATTGTATTGAGATCCAAAAAGAGAGAAGAAGGCATCTAGCTACTAACTATGGACCCGAAGGTCTGAGGTAAACTACCCACACTTCATCGGAGGGGCTATGATGATGTAGAAGCCCTCCGTGGTGGATTCCCCTTCTGGCGGAGCTCCGGAACAGGCCCCAAGATGGGATCTCGTGGATACAGAAAGTTGCGGCGGTGGAATTAGGTTTTGGCTCCGATCTCGATCGCTTTGGGGTGCGTAGGTATATATAGGAGGAAGGAGTACGTCGGTGGAGCTTCGTGGGGCCCATGAGGGTGGGGGCACGCCTGGGGGGGTAAGCGCGCCCCTACCTCGTGCCCACCTCGGAGCTTTCTTGATGTAGCCAAGTCTCCTGGGTCATATTCGGTGAGAAAATCACGTTCCCGAAGGTTTCATTCCGTTTGGACTCCGTTTGATATTCCGTTCCTTCGAAACACTTAAATAGGCAAAAAAAACAGCAATTCTGGGTTGGGCCTCCAGTTAATAGGTTAGTCCCAAAAGTAATATAAAAATGGAAAATAAAGCCCAATATGGTCCAAAACAGTAGATAATATAGCATGGAGCAATAAAAATTTATAGATACATTGGAGACGTATCAGGTATGCGCGGGGCCAGGCTCTGCCGACACAGAACGCAAAGCAAATGGGAAGGAAATCGCAAAATCCCGAAGCAAATATTACAAGCATACTTTTTTCACAATACCAAATGAAAAGTTTAAATGCCTCCACGAGGCCTGATACATGTTGCAGGAATGAAACGGGAAGAATAGCCGCAGGTCACCCCTGGATATCGCCATTGCCTGTGGAAGGTGCCCCCTTGTGAGCGATGATGTTCTCACCTTCACCACCAGCCGCAGGATCCGCGGCGTCGCCTGATAGAGGATCGGAGACAAAGCCGCGGAACCTCCCCAGCAAGGCCTCCACTTGACCTTGTACAGCTGCGGCGGCAACCGCGATGATCTTCACCACAGGCTCCAAAGAGCTCGTCAAAGGCGGCGTTAGGGTCGCTGGAGGTGCAGATGGTGAAGACGCGAAGTCGATCTGGTGAAGACAGGACGCGAGCTTCTGTCTCCGCCATGGGACCGAGGCCATCGTCGACCTCTTCGAGCGCCCTCACCACGAGAGGAAGCAGCTGGGCGGAGCCGTCCTCGTCGGTGTCCAGCGACTTCTCCATGCCGTGCTCGTAGAGTGTCTTCAGCGTATTGCGAGACTTCTTCTCGAGATCGGTGAAGGCCACGCGGTCTTCGGCCAGGACTCGCGCCTTGGCATCAAGATCGGCCTCCCTCGTCCCCATCTTCCGCTCCAACTCTTCCAACCGGTTGCGCTCGGCAGCCTACTTCTTCCCCAGCTCCGCCAGCTCTGCATCACGGTTCTTAACGGCTTCCTCCCGGGCCTTCATCTCCTCCTCCTTCGCTTGGCGGCAGCGTGCCTCTTCGGCGTGCTTGTCGTGCAGGCTCTGCAACTCGCCCTCCAGCACTTGGCAGCGGTCACGGGCGGCCTTGGCGTCTTCCAGCGCCGCCTCGCGATCGGCTGCAGCCCTGGCGGCTCCTTGCTTCTCCTTCTCGAAAGCCGCAGCAGCCTGGCCCAGCGCTGCGCGGACCGCCAGGTCGAAGTGAAGCCAACCAGAGGCCAGTTCTAGACGCCCGGCCACCAGGCGCGGGTCCGCGCTCAGGAGATCCGCCTGCAGCTGGGCCATTTCCGAAAGGGCATGCTCCAAGACAGCGGCAAGAGCAGAAGAACCAGGGGGTGGAGGTGCTGAAGTGGGAGGAAGCGGCACCGTCACCAGGGCTTGGGAGACCGCGGGTTCCAGAGCAGCTGGGTCCTCGTCAGCCGCGCCAAGCACGAGCACCTCCGGAGCCAGCGGGGTCATGGGGGCTGATTCCGCGCGGTGATGTTCCTCTTAGCCCCGCAAGGACGACCGGGCTGGGGAGATGCGGGGCGCTGCTGCCTCCTTTCTCTGCGGAAGGAGGCATGGACGCCGTATCCTCCTTCCTCTTCTTCGCCGAAGATGTCGGCCTGATAAACCAAGGGAAAGCGTCAGGAAATAACAAGTACCGGCAGGGATAAAGCAAAGCTCGAGACACCTACCGGTCCAACGCGAAGTACTCCACCTTTCGCTTGGAGGGCCTGAAGCCTGACAGCATCGGGACCTGAGGGGTAGGCGTTCGCGCTCCGGCGGCGCCAAGCGGTGCGGAGGCAGAACCGGACCCGGCCCCAGGAGGCGTTGGGGTGGAGGCGACACCACAGACCACCAACGACGACCTACCCTTTGTTGGGATAAGGGGTCGCTCCCTCTCCCCTTGTTAGGTGTCGGTCTCGGCATCATCAGGAAGGGCGCGGAGAATCTCGGCCTTGCTCAGAGGGGAAGTTTCCCCCACCTCTTCCAGGGTCTTCTCCGAGTCCACCTCCTCTTCCCCCTCTCCGCGGGACTCGCCAGAAGACACCTCCACCGGTTTATGTGCCGAAGGAGCTCCCGGAAGCGTCGGCGGCACCAGCCCACGCACATCAAAAGTTGGCCTGGAGGCGATGAATTCCTCCTGACCCTTGCGCTGGAACAAGGGAATGAACGCACTAGGCGGGTACTCCTGGTTGTCCCCGACAATGAGGCGCAGGACGACATCCAATTCATCGCCAGACAGGTCCCCCGGCCTCAGGCGGGTCTTGTTTCCCCCTTCTTCGAGCTCCCATAAGGGGCGCGCGCGCCTAGAGTGGGGTGACCCGCGGCATCAGGAACTCCCTCAGGAGCATCGCCCCCGTTACCTTGGCCGCCCTCGCGTTACCCGGCCTCAAGTCGGTCATCATCTGCCCCAACACTAATGATGCCCGCTCGTCGACGAGTTCCGCCTAGGGCCACCACCCGTTGGGAGAGGGCGCCGCCGTCGGCAACGCCAGACGCGGGTCGACAAGCTTGGCGTCCATCATGACCCATTTGGATCGAATATTGTCGGCCCTCTTCCCGGTGCTCGAGATCAAATTGGCCTTGCCACATGCGATAAAATTAGTGCATCCGGTGATGTGCTCGCCACTGACGCGGAGGAAGAAGAAATGGCGCAAGAGCGCCACGGACGGCATGACGCCCAGGTACGCCTCACAGTAGTAGGCGAAGATGGACAGAAGGAAGACAGAGTTGAGATGGAGATGCAACGCCTGCAGACCATAGTGGTCGAGGACTTCATAAAAGAAATCGGAGAAAGGAGGGACCAACCCAACGGCGACGCTGCTCGAGAAGAAGGGAAGAAGGTGCTCCACTCAGGCTCTGGCTCGTCGGAGGCAAGCCGGAGCTCCGTCTTCCCCCACTCATTACTATCGCCCGCTGTCCGCAGGCGCACAGAGGCAAGGCTCTTCTCTGTGATGGTGGGTGCTTCGAGGGCCGGCTCATACCACGCTGGTGCCGAGGAAGACTTGACCTTGCGCGGTGCCATGGGCGGCAGATACAGAGCAAGGATGGAGCAGATCTAGAGGTAGCAACAGTGAAGAGCGAGAAAGGGGATCTGGGGAGAGGCGATGAAGAAGAAATGAGGGCAAGAACTGCCCGCGCCAGCCTTTTGTCAGAACAAGCAGTTGCCGAGGTAGCGTGGGGAAGCGGAGACGCCCACATCCAATCAACAGCCACGCGTCAACTGAGGCCGCAGGCTTTTGGGGCCCGCGGCGCTCCGAACTTGACCCTTGGCTTAGCCGCGAAACCAAGCCCGAGCACACCTTGAGCCCGGGGGTTACTGTCGGCGTTCTGGGAACGGGGGTCCCCAGACTTGCCTGCCTGCGTGTAACGCCCCGGATTCGATGCGCCAGGTGTCCGCCAGTTATTCGCCGTCGTTGCCATGTCATTTGCTCGCGTGTTGCACTTTTCCATGTCATCATCTGCATTTCATATCATGTCATCATGTGCATCGCATTTGCATACGTGTTCATCTCATGCATCCGAGCATTTTCCTCGTTGTTCGTTTTGCAATCCGACACTCCTATGTCTCCCGGCGCTCCCTTTTACCTCTTTTCATGTGCGGGTGTTAAACGGTCTCGGAATGGACCGAGGTTTGTCAAGCGGCCTTGGTATAGCACCGGTAGACCGCCTGTCAAGTTTCGGATCATTTGGAGGTCGTTTGATACTCCAACGGTTAACCGCGATATAGTCGGTATATTCGCCGGACGTTTCGGTCTCCGGAACAGTCACCGGGCCTCATTTCTCTTCTCTCCTCTCAGCCCGAGGCCTCTCTTCACAGCCCACCAACCCCCTCTCTTAGTCCCTCTCCGCTCCGGAGCCGTTCGATGGCGATCAGACGCGCTCAAAACCCCTAGAGACTAAACCCTAGCCCCCTACCCTATATAATCACCCCTCCTTCCTAATTTGGCAGCCTAGTCCTTCCCCTACCTCCCTGCCGCCTCCCTCCTCAAATTCCGTGCGCCCCAATCATCAGCCCTGCCGCCCCTCCTCCGTTTTCCGCGCCGGCCACCTCCTCAGCGCCACTTGGCGAAGTCGCCATAGGCGCGCCGCCGCCAGACGCCGCCAGGCCAACCGGCGCCCGCCATGTGGCTCGGCCACGTCGCCCAGCGCCCCCTCCACCAGGCTGCCCGCCAGCCAGGCGCAGCCCGCCAAGCCCATCGGGCCCGGACCGCGTCGCCCTGCGCCTGAGCTCCAGATCGGGAGAGGAGCTCCCGATCCAGCTCCGACCCGCCTCGTCGACCCGCCGCCCGCACTCCTCGGCCTCGCCGCGGTGATTTAACTCCGCCGTCCCAGTGTCGCCGCCTCCGCCGTCTCCGTCCTCCTCTCCTCCTTCCTCACTACCTCTCTCTCTCTCTCCCGCAGGATGCCGCCGCCGCCGGAGCCTCGAGCTCGCAGCCCCACTTGTCCCCGCGTCTCCACCGCCGGATCCGGACGGAATGGATCCGTCGCGGCCGGATCTGCCGTCCCCGCCTCCGGATCGGACCCCTCCGCGCTCGTCGCCGTCACCGGAGTGGCCCTCCACCGCCGCCACCATGTCCTGCTCGGGCGAGCGAAGAGCTGCTCGTCCGCGTGCACCGCAACCGCGTGCCCCTCATTGCCCATCTCCCGGCCCGGCGCGGCCCTCGTGCCCAGCCGGCGCCCTCCCTGCAAACTGGGCCAGGCCCAGTGGTGAGCCCCCGATATCCCGCGCCCGTGCGTCATTTTGCTATCCGACGCTCACATGTTTTTTCCCTGAAAATCGCCTAAGTCCCCGAGTTTGTGATTATTTTTCATGCATTTTCGCCATGCCATAACTCTTTCATCATTGCTCCGTTTTGCGCGTATAATATGTCATAATGTTCGTCTCGAAGAGTAGATCATTTCATCTCATTGCATCATTTTCATTTGAGCTCATCTTGATGCCCGAAATGCTGTTGGAATAGTGCTATGTGATGTTAGTTTCAGATTCTTATCAGGACATGCATTTTTGTCATTTTTGCCATGATTGATGTGTGCACCCTATGAACTTGAGTCCTACATGTGTTTTGTAATATGCCATGCCATCTTTACAGGGGTGTATGCTATGTATTTTTGTGATCAATGTGGTGACTAGCACAAGCATGCAAACTAGGTGTCTTGTTGTTGCTGATTTCAGCCCTGTTCTGCTGATATTTTGATGCCATGTTTACTTGATGCTACAGAGAGATCCATGCATATTTTGAGATACTTCAGTAAGGATGTTTTGTTATGCATGTCTTGCACTATCCATCCATGTCCTTGTTTTCAATTATGGAGTGCCATAGCTTGAGTCAATCGAGCTCTACTTTTGCTATAAAATGTTCCTGGCAGATTGTTTACATGTTATTCAATTTTGCCAAGGTTGTTGTAGTTGATCCTTGCATGCTATGTTGTTGTTCTTGCCATGTATAGCTTCTATGCCATGTCTTATTACTGTGAGTTGCCTTGACATGCCATGTATTGCTTTGTGGTGAGTGGTTCAAGCTCACCAACATGCCTACTTGTTGTTCCTGCCATGTTTAAATCTGTAATATAACTTGACATGTTTACATGGGTGCCATCATATTTTCTGATCCTTTTTGGCTTATGGTCAGTAAGGGACTTTTGTTCTATGCAATTAGTAGATTCATGCCATGCCTTTGTTTGCCATGATAAGTTCATGTAACATGTTGTTTCATTGCTCTAAACATTGCAACCTGATGTTATTTTCTGCCAAAGTCTGAAACTGTTATTATTTGCAATCTTGCCTTGTGTTTTTGAGCATGTTCTAGTGATTTCTGGAGATAGCTCAGTGTTCATGTTTTGTAATGCTTTACCTGTAGATCATGCCCATGCCTTTTGTTATTATGTTGTGGTGCTGTAGCTTGTTGTTTTGATGCTTGCAATATGCCTACTTGCTGTTTTGGACAGATTGTTGCTATGACTTGTATCGGGTGTATGTGTTGAACCGTTGCTCCGTTTGGTGTGTGCTCTATATGAAACTTGCTTGATTTTGCATGTAGTTTCATATTATCATGTTGCATCCTTGTTTTGAGGTGTTTGCTTGATGTTTGTATGCATTTTGCATCAATGCCATGCTTATCTTGTTTTGCTCATATCTTCTAAGCCGTAGCTCCGAATCTAATGAACTTTATATGTAACTTGACTAGAATTTCGTGTAGATCATCATGGTGCATCTTAATTTGCTGTTTAACAACTTGAACATAAGATTTTTCCAGATCTGGACCAATTTCGAAATTTGCATATGAGGACTTACCGGAATTTGTTATATGTTGTTCCCGGCCTCATTTAAACTTGCCTTGATGTGTTGTTCTTGTTTGCATCATCTATTGCCATGAGTAGCCTCATCTAGATGTGTCATGCATCATGCTTGTTTTGCATCATGTCTTGTCTACGTCTGGTGTGTTTACTATGTTGTGTGCTTCTTCTTGTTAGTTCCTGTTTCGTTGCGATCGTGAGGATTCGTTCGTCTACGCTTGGTTCGTCTTCGTGGCTTCATCCGTTCGTCTTCTTCATGGACTCCTTCTTCTTCCTAGAGGGATTTCAGGCAAGATGACCGCTACCCTGGATCTCACTACTATCATTGCTATGCTAGTTGTTTCGTTCTATCGCTATGCTGCGCTACCTATTACCTGTTCATCAAGCCATCCCAATTGCCATGTCAGCCTCTAACCGTTGTCACCCTTCCTAGCAAACCATTGTTTGGCTATGTTACCGCTTTGCTCAGCCCCTCTTATAGCGTTGTTAGTTGCAGGTGAAGATGAAGTTTGTTCCTTGTTGGAACATGGAGATGTTGTTCCTTGTTAGAACATGTTTACTTGTTGGGATATCACAATATATCTTATATAATTAATGCATCTATATACTTGGTAAAGGGTGGAAGGCTCGGCCCTATGCCTAGTGTTTTGTTCCACTCTTGCCGCCCTAGTTTCCGTCATATCGGTGTTATGTTCCCGGATTTTGCGTCCCTAACGCGGTCGGGTGATTTATGGGACCCCCTTGACAGTTCGCTTTGAATAAGACTTTTCCAGCAAGGCCCAACATTGGTTTTACCTTTTGCCTCACCACCACCTACCTTTTCCTTGGGAGTCGCTCTCTCGAGGGTCATCTTTATTTTAGCCCCCCGGGCGTTGCTTCTCTAAGTCTGGCTCGAACCGAGCTACTGCAGGGGCCACCTTGAGGCAACCCGAGGTTTGGTTTTACTCGTAGCTAGTCTCATCCGGTGTTGCCACGAGAACGAGATATGTGCAGCTCCTATCGGGATTGTCGGCGCATCGGTCGGTCTTGCTGGTCTTGTTTTATTGTTGTCGAAATGTCTTGTAGCCGGATTCCGAGACGATCGGGTCTTCCGGGAGAAGGAATATCCTTCGTTGATCGCAAGAGCTTATCATGGGCTAAGTTGGGACACCCTGCAGGGTTTGAACTTTCGAAAGCCGTGCCCGCGTTATGTGGCAGATGGGAATTTGTTAATATCCGGTTGTAGTAAACCCGGTTGATCTTAATTAAAATACACCAACCGTAATGCGTAACGTGAGTGTCTCTTTTCGGGTTGATCGAGAGGAGAACACGGTTTCGGGTTATGTCGGCGTAAGTAGGAGTTCAGGATCACTTCTTGATCATTGCTAGTTGACGACCGTTCCTTTGTTTCTCTCCTCGCTCTCATTTGCGTTGGTTAGCCACCATATATGCTTAGTCGCTGCTGCAACCTCACCATTTTACCCCTTCCTTTCCCTTTAAGCTTTGCTAGTCTTGATACCCATGGTAATGGGATTGCTGAGTCCTCGTGGCTCACAGATTACTACACCACCAGTTGCAGGTACAGGTTTTGCGATGATCATCACGTGAGAGCGATGTTTGCTTGTTTGGAGTTCTTCTTCTGCTTCTTCTTCGATCAGGGGATAGGTTCCAGGTCGGCAGCCTGGGCTAGCAGGGTGGATGTCGTTTGAGATTCTGTTTATGTTTCATCCGTAGTCGGATGTTGATCTCTTGTATTTGATGTTGATGTATTCATGTGGCATTGTATGTCTTGGATGTATCCCTACCTTTTATGTAATGTTGATGTAATGATATCCACCTTGCAAAAGCGTTCCAATATGCGGGTCTATCCTTGGTGGGACCGTCGAGTTCCTTTTGGATAGGGTCGCATATTGGGCGTGACAAGTTGGTATCAGAGCCTCGACCGACCCTAGGAGCCCCCTTGATTGATCGTGTAGTTTGGCCGCAGTTGAGTCTAGAAGAAAACTGTTTTCAGAGTCTAGTTATATCGGAGAGTAGGAATTCTTTTTACTCCTCTGCCCCTTCGTCGCTCTGGTGAGGAATCTTGACGTAGGTGTTTTGAATTACTCCTCGTCCCCTTCAAATTTTTCTTTAGGTTCACGCAGTTGGTTTTCCGATCGTTGGCCCTCAGCTCTTTTCATCCGGTGCATTTCTCGTCAAGTTGACTCGACCATCTTCATCTTTGAGTTCAATCCTCTGTTGTTTTCTTTTCCCACCCGCCCACCCTTCTTCTTATTGGAACCGGAGTCCAATCGAGTAGCCATTCTACTCGTGCGAAGCCTTTGTTTTCTTTCCTCAATGTTTTCAACCGGTGTTTCCTCTTGAAGTCACTCGTCGTTTCCCCTTCCAAGTTGTCTGTGTTTTCCCGCCCTCCCACCCTTTTCTTCCCGGAGTTTGCCTCTCTCCCGACCATCTATTTAATTTGTGTGGAGCCTCTTCAGCCTTCCCTCAATCATTTCAACCGGTGAATCCTCGTCTTGTTCGTCATTCTTCATCTCTTTTCTTTTCCGATGCACTCAATTCAAGTTTTTCGGTTGATCATATTCTTTTCTTGGATCAAGTGTTGTCCTTGCCTGTTCGTCTCTCGCCAGTTTATCATTCCGGAGTTCGGAAGACATCTCAGGAGATTCGTCTGTGTTCCAATTAATTCGAGGTTGTCACCCCATTTAAATATTTCAGTTCTTCCGGTGCATTATCTATCTCTTCAACAATCCTTTCCAACGGTGTTTTCTTTTAGTGGGCCCTAACCCACAGGTCTTTCCCAGGATCTTACCTGACTCTTCTAATTTTCCCGGAGTCATTCTCAATTCTTTTCAAGTGTGATGTAAGAATGGATCCCATCAGTCACATGCCTTCTCCAAGATCGCTTTCAAATTCTTTTCATTGTTGGCTCAACCTCTTCGCTTTTCATTCTCCCGGAGTACCTCAGTTAATTTTGGTGATGTTTATCGTCGTCCTTTGAAGACCGTCGTAGATTTTTCTCTCTCTTAAATCGTGTCCGTTCTCCCGAAGATTTGTGGTGCTAGCTCGATGTTATCCTATCTATTTGTTTCCAGTCATGCAAATTCTTTTCATCCATCCGGAGTATTTCAGGAGTTACATTCCGTCTCAATCATCCGGAGGCCATCTTTTTGGAAGATTTCTTCGTTCCAAGTTTTTCAAAGTCGTTCTCCAATTATTCTATATCCGTGTCCCTTCGTTCATCTCAATATTCTTCCGGTGCTTCGTTCAAGTATTCTTCAATAAGTTCGCGATCTCTTCGCTCTTTTGCATCTAAATCCCCTCTAGCATATTTGTTCTTCTATTTTTTCCCGGCGATTCTTCCATCAGTCATTTCCGAATTCTTACGGTGGCTCGTTCAAGATTCTTTTTCTTTGATTATCACACTAATCCATTCGTTCTTTTCAATCCTACCGGTGGTTCATGAAGTCCTTCTCAAGTTTGTGATATGTCACTTCTCAATCCTTTTCAAGAAGAATAAGTAGTATGAAAAATCCATTTCTTGTCATCAATTTATTTTGATGAAGGATAAGCATACAATAAATCTTATTCTTATTTCATCCAAGTGATTAATCTTTTTCTTCGGAGTTTGTTCTTGAGGAATAAATTCTAGTTCCAAGTGTTTTCATCTTTTCTTATCCGGAGTTCAGTTTCCTCGGCCATTTCGTCGGAATCTCCATCTAAATCATCGCAACGCTCATCTATTCTTTCATCCTTTATTTTATCTCGTCATCCTTTTGTTACCGGAGTTCTTCACGGTGGATCGTCATGATTTAATTCTTTCGTCAAGAGTTCATCAACATTTTGTTGGCGGAGTTCAAGTATCTTTTCTTCTCGCGTCTCAAAGTGCAATTAATTCTCCGTATTCTTTTGAAGTGGAGTTTTGCATCTCTTCGTTCTTCTCAGCTATTCAATCTTTTCCGCTTGTGGTCGGTTATCACCTTATAATTTTGAGATGTTTTCCATAAGTCCACAGCAATCTTATTCTTTTGTTGTTGAATTTACAACAACTCCGTTCAATGCTTCCTTCTAAGGATGCTTTCTATTTCATTCGTGGCACAAGTTGTCATTTTCTTCTTCGTTCTTTCATTCAACTTTTTCAATTCTTCCGGAGGCATTGCGTTGTTTATCTCGCCAAGTGTCATTCCATCTTGTGAAGTTCGTGTTCTATTCTTTCCTTGTTCAGCCGGAGTGCTGCCTAAATCGTTTCAGTCTTATCCGTTTCTTTTTCCATTCTAACCTTTCCGGTTAGAACGAGTTGTTTCTGAGTCTATCATGTTTCCATGAGCTTTTGATTCTCGTCATTCCTCTCTTCCTCTCGAGTGCTCTCGATTCCTTCTTCTTCTCTTGAGTTCTTGTTTCACCTCTTCCTCTTTCTCTTCCGTCTCGGTCCTAAGATCTCGGGGCGAGATCTCTTGTTAGTGGAGGAGTGTTGTAACGCCCCGGATTCGATGCGCCAGGTGTCCGCCAGTTATTCGCCGTCGTTGCCATGTCATTTGCTCGCGTGTTGCACTTTGCCATGTCATCATCTGCATTTCATATCATGTCATCATGTGCATCGCATTTGCATACGTGTTCATCTCATGCATCCGAGCATTTTCCCCGTTGTCCGTTTTGCAATCCGACACTCCTATGTCTCCCGGCGCTCCCTTTTACCTCTTTTCATGTGCGGGTGTTAAACGGTCTCGGAATGGACCGAGGTTTGTCAAGCGGCCTTGGTATAGCACCGGTAGACCGCCTGTCAAGTTTCGGATCATTTGGAGGTCGTTTGATACTCCAACGGTTAACCGCGATATAGTCGGTATATTCGCCGGACGTTTCGGTCTCCGGAACAGTTACCGGGCCTCATTTCTCTTCTCTCCTCTCAGCCCGAGGCCTCTCTTCACAGCCCACCAACCCCTCTCTTAGTCCCTCTCCGCTCCGGAGCCGTTCGATGGCGATCGTACGCTCCGAAAACCCCCTAGAGACTAAACCCTAGCCCCCCTACCCTATATAATCACCCCTCCTTCCTAATTTGGCAGCCTAGTCCTTCCCCTACCTCCCTGCCGCCTCCCTCCTCAAATTCCGTGCGCCCCAATCATCAGCCCCGCCGCCCCTCCTCCGTTTTCACGCACCACCTCCTTAGCGCCACTTGGCGAGTCGCCATTAGCGCGCCGCCCAGACGCCGCCAGGCCAGCCGGCGCCCGCCATGTGGCTCCGCCACGTCGCCCAGCGCCCCTCCACGCTGCTGCCGCCAGCCAGGCGCAGCCCGCCAAGCCCATCGGGCCCGGACGCGTCGCCCAGCGCCTGAGCTCCAGATCGGAGAGGAGCTCCCGATCCAGAGCTCCGACCCCGCCTCGTCGACCCCGCCGCCCGCACTCCTCGGCCTCGCCGCCGGTGACGAACTCCGCCGTCCCAGGTCGCCGCCTCCGCCGTCTCCCGTCCTCCTCTCCTCCTTCCTCACTACCTCTCTCTCTCTCTCTCTCTCTCTCTCTCTCTCTCTCTCTCCCGCAGGATGCCGCCGCCGCCGGAGCCTCGAGCTCGCAGCCCCACTTGTCCCCGCGTCTCCACCGCCGGATCCGGCCGGAATGGATCCGTCGCGGCCGGATCTGCCGTCCCCGCCTCCGGATCGGACCCCTCCGCGCTCGTCGCCGTCACCGGAGTGGCCCTCCACCGCCGCCGCCATGTCCCTGCTCGGGACGAGCAGAGGAGCTGCTCGTCCCGCATGCACCGCAACCGCGTGCCCCCACCGTGGCCCATCTCCCGGCCGAAGCCCCTCGAGCCTAGCCGGCGCCCTCCCTGCAAACTGGGCCAGGCCCAGTGGTGAGCCCCCGCTATCCCGCGCTCGTGCGTCATTTTGCTATCCGACGCTCACATGTTTTTTCCCTGAAAATCGCCTAAGTCCCCGAGTTTGTGATTATTTTTCATGCATTTTCGCCATGCCATAACTCTTTCATCGTTGCTCCGTTTTGCGCGTATAATATGTCATAATGTTCGTCTCGAAGAGTAGATCATTTCATCTCATTGCATCATTTTCATTTGAGCTCATCTTGATGCCCGAAATGCTGTTGGAATAGTGCTATGTGATGTTAGTTTCAGATTCTTATCAGGACATGCATTTTTGTCATTTTTGCCATGATTGATGTGTGCACCCTATGAACTTGAGTCCTACATGTGTTTTGTAATATGCCATGCCATCTTTCCAGGGGTGTATGCTATGTATTTTTGTGATCAATGTGGTGACTAGCACAAGCATGCAAACTAGGTGTCTTGTTGTTGCTGATTTCAGCCCTGTTCTGCTGATATTTTGATGCCATGTTTACTTGATGCTACAGAGAGATCCATGCATATTTTGAGATACTTCAGTAAGGATGTTTTGTTATGCATGTCTTTCTCTATCCATCCATGTCCTTGTTTGCAATTATGGAGTGCCATAGCTTGAGTCAATCGAGCTCTACTTTTGCTATAAAATGTTCCTGGCAGATTGTTTACATGTTATTCAATTTTGCCAAGGTTGTTGTAGTTGATCCTTGCATGCTATGTTGCTGTTCTTGCCATGTATAGCTTCTATGCCATGTCTTATTACTGTGAGTTGCCTTGACAAGCCATGTATTGCTTTGTGGTGAGTGGTTCAAGCTCACCAACATGCCTACTTGTTGTTGTTCCTGCCATGTTTAAATCTGTAATATAACTTGCCATGTTTACATGGGTGCCATCATATTTTCTGATCCTTTTTGGCTTATGGTCAGTAAGGGACTTTTGTTTTATGCAATTAGTAGATTCATGCCATGCCTTTGTTTGCCATGATAAGTTCCTGTAACATGTTGTTTCATAGATCTAAACATTGCAACCTGATGTTATTTTCTGCCAAAGTCTGAAACTGTTATTATTTGCAATCTTGCCTTGTGTTTTTGAGCATGTTCTAGTGATTTCTGGAGATAGCTCAGTGTTCATGTTTTGTAATGCTTTACCTGTAGATCATGCCCATGCCTTTTGTTATTATGTTTTGGTGCTGTAGCTTGTTGTTTTGATGCTTGCAATATGCCTACTTGCTATTTTGGACAGATTGTTGCTATGACTTGTATAGGGTGTATGTGTTGAACCGTTGCTCCGTTTGGTGTGTGCTCTATATGAAACTTGCTTGATTTTGCATGTAGTTTCATATTATCATGTTGCATCCTTGTTTTGAGGTGTTTGCTTGATGTTTGTATGCATTTTGCATCAATGCCATGCTTATCTTGTTTTGCTCATATCTTCTAAGCCGTAGTCTCGAATCTAATGAACTTTATATGTAACTTGACTAGAATTTCGTGTAGATCATCATGGTGCATCTTAATTTGCTGTTTAACAACTTGAACATAAGATTTTTCCAGATCTGGACCAATTTCGAAATTTGCATATGAGGACTTACCGGAATTTGTTATATGTTGTTCCCGGCCTCATTTAAACTTGCCTTGATGTGTTGTTCTTGTTTGCATCATCTCTTGCCATGAGTAGCCTCATCTAGATGTGTCATGCATCATGCTTGTTTTGCATCATGTCTTGTCTACGTCTGGTGTGTTTACTATGTTGTGTGCTTCTTCTTGTTAGTTCCTGTTTCGTTGCGATCGTGAGGATTCGTTCGTCTACGCTTGGTTCGTCTTCGTGGCTTCATCCGTTCGTCTTCTTCATGGACTCGTTCTTCTTCCTAGCGGGATTTCAGGCAAGATGACCGCTACCCTGGATCTCACTACTATCATTGCTATGCTAGTTGTTTCGTTCTATCGCTATGCTGCGCTACCTATTACCTGTTCATCAAGCCATCCCAATTGCCATGTCAGCCTCTAACCGTTGTCACCCTTCCTAGAAAACCATTGTTTGGCTATGTTACCGCTTTGCTCAGCCCCTCTTATAGCGTTGTTAGTTGCAGGTGAAGATGAAGTTTGTTCCTTGTTGGAACATGGAGATGTTGTTCCTTGTTGGAACATGTTTACTTGTTGGGATATCACAATATATCTTATATAATTAATGCATCTATATACTTGGTAAAGGGTGGAAGGCTCGGCCCTATGCCTAGTGTTTTGTTCCACTCTTGCCGCCCTAGTTTCCGTCATATCGGTGTTATGTTCCCGGATTTTGCGTCCCTAACGCGGTCGGGTGATTTATGGGACCCCCTTGACAGTTCGCTTTGAATAAGACTTTTCTAGCAAGGCCCAACATTGGTTTTACCTTTTGCCTCACCACCACCTACCTTTTCCCTTGGGAGTCGCTCTCTCGAGGGTCATCTTTATTTTAGCCCCCCCCCCCCCCGGGCCAGTGCTTCTCTAAGTGCTGGCCTGAACCGAGCTGCCTGCGGGGCCACCTTGAGGCAACCCGAGGTTTGGTTTTACTCGTAGCTAGTCTCATCCGGTGTTGCCCTGAGAACGAGACATGTGCAGCTCCTATCGGGATTGTCGGCGCATCGGGCGGTCTTGCTGGTCTTGTTTTATTGCTGTCGAAATGTCTTGTAGCCGGGATTCCGAGACTGATCGGGTCTTCCCGGGGAGAAGGAATATCCTTCGTTGATCGCGAGAGCTTATCATGGGCTAAGTTGGGACACCCCTGCAGGGTTTGAACTTTCAAAGCCGTGCCATGGTTATGTGGCGATGGGAATTTGTTAATATCCGGTTGTAGTAAACCCGAAGTTGATCTTAATTAAAATACACCAACCGTGTGCGTAACCGTGAGTGTCTCTTTTCGGGGTTGATCGAGAGGAGAACACGGTTTCTGGGTTATGTCTGACGTAAGTAGGAGTTCAGGATCACTTCTTGATCATTGCTAGTTGACGACCGTTCCTTTGTTTCTCTCCTCGCTCTCATTTGCGTTGGTTAGCCACCATATATGCTTAGTCGCTGCTGCAACCTCACCATTTTACCCCTTCCTTTCCCTTTAAGCTTTGCTAGTCTTGATACCCATGGTAATGGGATTGCTGAGTCCTCGTGGCTCACAGATTACTACACCACCAGTTGCAGGTACAGGTTTTGCGATGATCATGACGTGAGAGTGATGTTTTCTTGTTTGGAGTTCTTCTTCTGCTTCTTCTTCGATCAGGGGATAGGTTCCAGGTCGGCAGCCTGGGATAGCAGGGTGGATGTCGTTTGAGCTTCTGTTTATGTTTCATCCGTAGTCGGATGTTGATCTCTTGTATTTGATGTTGATGTATTCATGTGGCATTGTATGTCTTGGATGTATCCCTACCTTTTATGTAATGTTGATGTAATGATATCCACCTTGCAAAAGCGTTCCAATATGCGGGTCTATCCTTGGTGGGACCGTCGAGTTCCTTTTGGATAGGGTCGCATATTGGGCGTGACACTGCGGCCCACCGCGTGGCTAAGCCAGTAGGCCGTATGGCCCATCTTCATCAACAAGGCATCCAAGACCCTCGCGAGGCGGACGACGCAAGACCTCGTCTGGAATGGCCTAGCCAGGCAGGCTCACGAGGAGCAGAGATATCAAGGCGGGGCGAACCTCACGAGGCTCTCATGACGTGAGCCATGACGAACGGCACCAGGCGGATGCCAGGCGGGCGCCAGTACGCGCAGCGTCTCTATTTCCTCTTTGGTGCTAAGGAGGCCAGCGCAGGCAAAGAGTACCGAGGCATCAGGCAAAGGTTGCTATATTGGTGCAACGAGACCAAGACCGGAGGACGGCAAGGCGGAGGTCATCGTGGAGCCCAAGACGGCGTCACCCTAGAGCTTTTCGCAGGCGAAGACCGCTTTTGTCAGGATAGCTTGTACTAGCTGTCCCCCTTCAAATTTGCCCGCCGTTGTTGGCTCCCTTCTCGCTCAACATTTAAGAAGAGGACCAGGGCCTTTATAAATAGAACTAGCCACCACAGTAGGAGGCAACGGAGCCCGAACTGGTTCAGATCATCCTCAACCACTCAAGCACAAGAACACCTCAACCTCAGGAGGCTGTTCTTCCCTTGTACTATTCATCATCAGCCCAAGAGGCAATCTACCACCACCACACTGGAGTAGGGTATTACACCACAACGGTGGCCCGAACCAGTATAAACCTCGTGTCTTTCTATGTTGCGAGTTCGTCCATGAGATCTTAGCGAGTTTGAGCGTAGATCGGTAGGATGGAGAGACTTCGCGCGCACCCCAGTGTTCGAACCTTAAGGGTTAGCCGGAACCCCACATCGGACAGTGCAAAATTGTTGTTAAGTGCTGAAGCGTTTTCTTTTTTCTTTTCTTTGGGTCACTGTTGTTCCTTGGATCATGTTTGGATGGCAAATGAGAGGGGGCAAGTTATGACCTCAGTTGAATAAATGAACCTGAGACAGATGGAGTGGCAGCAGCCTTTGTTTCTTAAGTGGTTTGCTTTCAGTTCTGTTTTGTACTCTGTCTTAGTTTCTAACCCAGCTGACCCTGGGTTCAGCTTCGGTAACTACTCTTTCCCTCCTTAATGCAAAAGAAAAAATTTACATAAAAATAATTCAGATTTTTTTGAATTTTTACTAATTTATTGTTCACCAGGGAGCATTTGAGCTCAGGAGTAGGAGATAACTTTCCGCTGCCTCATTTTTAGGCCACGTTCGAAATCCCTCCACTCCGCTCCAATATTGCTGACTCCGTGGAGCTGTGGAGCTCGGTTTTAGCCGTCCCTTGGAAATAAACTACAGACGGGTCCGCTCCGAGAACGCGGCCAAGGGGACGGAGAGGAGCCGAACGCGGCCTTACTTGCATTGGCTCCGCAACAGTGACGGTAATGCAACTAGGCCAACACGACATCAGTCGGCTGCTTCCTCCGAGGTGTCACATTGGCGGTGGCCGAGTCAGCACGCCGCGGCACGCTCAGTTGTTGTCCTCCCACCCAGTTCATCTCAGGAAGATATCTGGTGCACCGTTGTATTTTTGTTTTTGTTTTTTTTTTTGAGGAAGGTGCACCGTCGTATTTGGTACTACTGCAGCACCGAAGTACTCCCTCCGTTCGGAATTACTTGTCATCAAAATGGATGTACCTAGAACTAAAATACATCTAGATACATCCATTTTAATGACAAGTATTTCCGAACAGAGGGAGTAGCACAAAATGATTTTTTAGCGAAACCAAATGGTCGGGTGCGCTGTATACTTTCTTGGTTTGCATCTTCTCTCTCTTTTTTTTTAGGAAAACCTCTCCTCTCTCGAAAAGAATGTCAATTGTACCAGTAGGCCTACATTGAGAGAACTTATCACATGCGCTATTTGTTTGGCCAACCTATTACGCGCTACTGGCCGTGAACCGCCAACCGATTTTTGGAAGTTTCTGAAACCATCCAGGGTTTTAAAAGTTTTTTCTCTTTCTGATTTTTCTGTTTTCCTCACCAGTTTTTCCTATATCTCTTTCACATTCTCTATATTTGCAAACACTTTTCAAACTCATGTGTGTTTTTACAATTCGCCAACATTTTTTAAATTTAAGAATATTTTTCAGATTCGTGAACATTTTATAAATTCATCAACATTTGTTTAAATTTGTGAAAAATTCCATACTCATGAACATTTTTTCATACTGCAACCATTTTTATGATTTTTGAAATTTTAAAAAATACACAAAAAATGTTGATTCAAGAAGATTTATTAAAATTTACGAATTGTTTTAAAACTAACGAGTTTTTATCAATTCCGTGAACATATTAGAAATTCTTGAGCATTTCACAAATTCAATATTTTGAATATTAGTGAACATTTTTAAAATTTGTGGTTTGGTTTTCCAAAATAAAATCAGAAACAAAAAAGTGAAAAACCAAACCGAAGGAGACAGAGAAAAAATTAATGAAAAACGATGTGTGCATCGCTCATAAGAAAAGAAATGCGTGGCTCGCTGGGAGACGCACGGGATTCCCGTCATGCTTTGGGCTTGGCTCATGTACTTGGCATTGTAGGCGTTTCCCCCACAGCGCCTCGCGTCGGGGGAGCTCCAGCTTCCTTTTTCTGTTTTTCTTTTTTTTCTTTATTTGTTTATACATCCAAATATTTTATATATATACATACATATGTGTGTGTTTGTGTGTGTGTGTGTGTTTAAAGAACACTTTACAAAAAATATTTGCATTTTTTGACCATGCATTTGACAAATGTTAAATGTGTAAATAGAAAATGTTTATCATGTATACAAAAGTATATAAAATTGATCATCAATTCAAAAATGTTAATCAAGCATTTGAAAATAATGTTGAACAAGTATTTGAAAAATATTAAATGTGTATAGAAAAAAAGTTGACCATGTATTAAGAAAACTAGATGATACCCGCACATTGCTGCGGGAACTGTTAATAAATAACTTGATGTTTTAAAACATGGAAAATTTATGAAACATAGTATAATTTGATGACAATTTTTTTAAAAGAAATATTGTTTATTGTAAACATCTAAGGAAAATAGATGAAAAATAAAAAATGAGTGTGATTTTTGTCCTGTTAATTTATTGACAAAACAATGTTGAGTAGAGACAGAGGAGACATCGCCACCCTTGGCTAAACCTAAAACAATGATAGCAAATACAGATGTGCATTCATAAAAAAGTTGGTCGTATAGAAAAATAAAATACGAATTAACTCATAATTTGATTTTCTATATAAAAAAGTCACTTATAAATCATGAGGCCCACTGTTTCGCAAATCATGCTTCTCACTGGATCAACCATGTGAAGTGTACTGCACCCATTCACCATATACCCAGGTAGCTCTAATTCTTTTTATTTGTCTTGTTTGGTGCGCAAGCATGCATGCTTCATCATTAGGTGCAGCATAGTTCCGTCGTTAGAATGGTTGCTTGGAACACCGGGGTTCGAGGAAACGAAGACATTTGGCGCAATTATATGGCTTTTAGGAGCAAAGAAAACGTAATCAGGAAGCGCACGAGAATGAAAATGAGAAAAGATGGGTGTTTGGGCTTTCAAAATTAGATGATCACATCATCAACACATGATGTCTAACCAAATGTTTGAACGGGGACTCATGTTGGACATTTGGAGTGGATCGTATGACGTCAAGACATATATAGCAAGAGAAACCTAGAATGACCTGAACCCAGTTTATGGTTAATGGCTGCTTGAGATTGCACAATAAAAATAGTTAATGGTTATTTGTGATAAATTGCATGCGCATCAAAAGCTAGTGGGAGTATGTGCATGAAAAGTTAGTGGGAAAGAGTTTTTAATGATGGACCTACTTGATGATGTGGATAGGTTGCATGTCAAGATAAATAGCATAGTGGGGATGAATCTCTTAGGTATATAGGATGATGATTTTTTAAACATATATATAAAAATGTTGATCAACCATTTGAAAATAAATGTTGAGTAAGTATTTGAAAATGTTAATAAAACATTTAAAAAAGTTAAATGTGTATACAAATAATGTTGACCATGTATTAAAGAAATAATGAATTTTTTATCATGTATATAAAAATGTTATTCAAGCATTTGAAAAATGTTGAACATGTATTTGAAAATGTTATTCAATCATTTGAAAATGTTAAATGTGTACATAAAGATGTTGACCATGTATTTAAAAATAGTGAATTATTTTTGATCATGTGTTAGTTAAGCATTTGAAAAAATGTTGAACATGTATTTAAAAGAATGTTAATCAAAAATTAGAAAATGTTAAATGTGTATAGAATAAATGTTGATGATGTATTAAAATGTTAAATTTGTATTGTGAGAATGTTAAACACGTATTAGAAATATGTTAAAAATGTTCAATGAAACCATATGAAACAAAGAACACAAAATAGAGCCCAAGAAACAAAATAAAACAAATATAAATATAAATATAAAAACAAAGAAAAAAATTCAAAAAAGAATTAAAAAATGGAGAAGTAAACTTTATATAAAAAGGGAGAACAAAAGAAATGAATAAAAGATGAAAAAGGGAGAATTAAAAAAATCTAGCGTCTTTCCATTCAAGTAAGTCGCGCCTCCTGTATTACCACTGACGCAAGCATGGTGCGATTGCTAGCACGCCTCGCACTATCCCGGGCGGCCTTGGGGCAAATCCTTGTGAGCCCTCCTTTCCTAACATTTTCTCCTATTTTATCACTAGCGCTGATCCGCCTCGTTACATCTCCTTTGCGCGAGAGATCCTTACATGTCACGTAAAGAGAGATATACTCGCCTATCCCCTCAAGAAAAAGAGATATACTCGCCTCGTTTGAGTCGTTTCCCCAGAGCTCGCTTGAAGCGATACATATCAGCACCCCAGAACGTATCTGGTGAAACGGCCAAACTGGTGCACCGGATGCACCAGATATACGTGGGCCGTCAGATTCAAAAGAGAGGAACAGGATTTGGGCGGCGATGGACTTGCTTGTACATTTGTAAGACAGTCCTTCAAGTACAGCTAAATCCAGCGATCTGAGCTCTCTGTACCTGTATCGTCTTCCTCCCCTTGCCATGCATGTTCTGTACCAGCCCGTCCAGCTGCGCGCTAGGGTTCGGGAAGGCTGCTCCGTCCGTCGCCTCTCTCTCCCCCCACTCCTGGACCTTCTCCCCCTTCTATCCCCGTACCTAGTTCGGGCGCCGACGCGCCGTTGAAGCACGAGCTCCCCTCCTCTCCTCTGAGTCGCGCCCAAAGAAGACGCCATTGCCGCCGGCGAGCACGTAAACATAGTGGCGGTGCTCTTGTACGTGCAAAAAATTATTTTCTACTTCAGGACCAACTCAGGAGCTGGTTTAAGTCAAAATTTTAGTGCTATATAGCTTTTATTTGTCTGCTAATGAAGCTTAACAAATGCTTGGTGGTCTAATCAGGCCTGGGACTGACCGGCTGACTCTTTAGGTGAACACAAAGAGTGGTCAGGAGTTCTGCAAAGTCTACAGCCTGTTTTTCTGCTTTTCGCAAAGGATGCTTCTGCTTATCATCGACCGACATGCGCTGCGATCTGGCTAACTTGCAATACAAAAATCATATATTCTGTTGAAAAGGTGAAATTTATTCCGAAAAATAGGGTGGAACCCCCGGCTTCATTTAATTAAAATGGAACCACATCGTAGCCAGTTACATATCTGCTCACCGACATCTGCCTATGGCAGTTCAAAAAATCAAAAACAAAGTAGAAAACTAAAGTTCCAAACATTCCAGCACATTACAAAATCTAAACAGAAACTACATGTTTCAAGCTTTAGGAAAGGTGTCCATAGCTCCAGATAACTCCACAAGGGCATCATCCACGAATAACATGAATCGAGGGATGCTTTTGTATGCCAATAGGTTGAGCACCGTGCAGCTCCCATGATCATATGAACAAGACATCTTGGCTTCCTGAAAGAGACAAAGTGGATGCAGCTGAACTTGCAATTTTTTTTTGCAGATATAAACTTGCATGTTCAGCTTCCTGAAAGAATACTAGCTCGTCACAACAAGCATTTTTTTCCAGATGTTAACTTGCAACAGAACATGCAGATCATACCTGAAAAAAGGAACCAGATCATACCTGAAAGAATATCTATTTTAATATGCACATCCAAGACAAAAAGGTCAATAAAATGATCTGGTTTGACAAGAATTAAACTTATGTTGAATAGAATTTCAACGATGCTAGTTAAAATTTGGGTACCAGAACATGACTACAACTCCTAAAATCACTAGTGAGTGTTGATTACAAAAGAATTTGTCCTTACTTGCTTCCATTGGTTCAAGCTTTTTCTTGAACTTATTGATAGTTCTTCATCTTACAATCCTGATATACTATAGAAAATTTAAAAGGAATAGGAGTACAGCTAACCTGAAATTGTTATGGCTCAGGTGAACAATCATCTAATCAAATCAAATTTTTAATTATGATTAGCATGTAGACAATACCAGAAAAAATAGGAATATCATCTGATTTCATATGCATATCAAGACGAAGGGTCAACAAAATGATCTGGTTGAAGTTTTTTTAAATTGCTCTTTAAATTGATGGTAACCTAGCTTCATCTTCAGATGGCTCGTCATCTTGTAGTAGTTCTTCATCTAATTTAGAAATTGCAAAAGTAAACTGAATGTATCAAGACAGTGTATAAAAGAAATGCAGCATAACTACATAAGGCCCAGCTATATTGCTTATATAGCAACTAAAATTCAGTACAGCTACAACCTACAACTCTTAATATATGACAAGCCCAGTTTGGAATACACTACTACTGCTGGTTCTTAATAATATATGACAAGCTACAAACTACACTACTATTGTCAGTTGTTAATATACAACAATCCCAGTACTTGATATATGACAAGATAAGCTACAGCTACCAGTGCCAATTCTTAGTACACCACCACTGCTAGGTGCTAGCTAGCCTAGCTCATTTCTGAAAAATCCTACTGAAAGAATTGACCTGTTCTTTTCTGTTATGTTCTTTTCTTAATAATGAGATACTGGACCAAGAGAAGAGAACAAAATCTGAACTGAGGTGCATCTCTATTCTCTAAAGACTAACACAAAATCTTAAATTAATTTGAATTTACTCCAAGTCTTCAACAAACGTTGCTACAGGCTGCATCAGTCAGCGGTACAACACTACAACTAGGATATGTACAGTGCAGTGCACTTACAGTTGCTGGATTGGAGCTAGACGCTATGGAACATGGTGAGCTGCAGCCTCCGGCCCGCCGGATTTGATGAGCTGGACTACCGGAGCTCGGTGGGATCGAGCATGGAGGGTATGGGGTGTACAGCAGCCGAACATGGAAGTGCGTTGACCAGGGGAGATCGAGGAGACGCCGAGCGTCACCGCACTGCTACCTCGATGGGGAGGCCGCGGCTGGGAGGGGAGAGTCTGGAGGGTTACCTGGAGGAAGGGCGTCGTCTTGCTCTCCCTCTTCGGCCGGCGTCATCAGCCAGCTGCCATCAGAAGAGGATGGGGAGAGGAACATGATAAGGAAGGAGAGGACAGGTTATGTTGAGGACTATTTAGGCATTTCGACAATTCTGCAAGGTCCAGGACATAAAACGTACCTGCAACCCTTCTTGTGATAAATCTGTTCCATCTATTATGAATCCAGTGGCCCAGAATCTACAGGTGCATTCGTTGCACGAGTTGAACCGGTGCATAGGATACGTCCTCATCAGCAGCCCACATAGCCCTCAAAAACAATTCAGAACCCCCCATGTCTGGACTGACATGATGTTCTTATATAAAACAGAAAAATGGTCCTAAAAATAGAAAAATATCTGGTTGATTATGGCGGATCAGCTGCTATACTAATCCCTCAGATTAATCTGGGCAGACTCCTGATTTTCTTGAAACAGGTTGATTATATACGGTTCCTAGACATTGTGATCCATCTTTGTACTCCTTATATTCTCTCCATGACTCCATTAACCCTAGTGCAAGTCATTTTCTGCGAATAAGGCCATATATTAAGCATTATATGTCCTTACAAACACACCCATGCAAGTCTGACAAGTGAATGGTGTTATACCTGTTCTCCCGTTCCAAATTATATATTCTGAGGTACAATAGCAATGTTGGACATTTTGTCTAGAACTAATAAACATGTATATAAAGTAGTACTCTACAAGATTTTCCATACAGAGAAATAACCATACAACAAAAGTACATCCACACCTGGTTTTTAGGGCTTGAAAGTAGGGACTTGAGCTGTAGCACCCCAAATCGCTCGGTACAACGTGCGCCGCATTATACTTCAGTAAGGATCTTCTTCTCTCTTCCTCTTAAGATAAGACACTAAGTTCCCCACTTCCGATTTTGTGTGTAGATAGAGATCGTTTGCTAGCTTCTTGTCCATCGGGAGATTGTCCATTCCTTTAGTATCGATTGGCTTGCCAAACAGGAAGTACAAGCGACCTGGTACTTTAGGGAGAACGACAAGGAGATGCAAGACCTGGTTCCCATCCTCCCCAATCATAGTATCTCTGAAATAAACTTGTCAGCATGGCTTGTGTTGATCAAGTAATTTTGTGATGGAAAATACTTTGTTATTTTTCCTTTTTGATCCAAGGGAAACTAGTCAGGAAGATAAATGTCCGACCTTACACTTGGAAGATCTGAATTAAATGATTTTATCCAGTCTCTAAGATAAGGGATGTTCTTTTGATCATTGAAATCTAGAGCTATCTGTGGAAGGAAAAAGAATTAGCAAATACGTCATCTCTTAAAAAGGAAGATTAATTTGTGGAATATTACTCTGTTACGATGCATAAATCATGAAAACAGTAAACTAAATATGGGTAAATAAAAGTACCAACCCCGCATTCCTTTTTTTTGCGAATACCAACAACATGTTCCTTGAGTTGATTCAGTTTACAAAGGCACATAATGATACCTCCAAAATGTCATCTTCTCCGACACAACCAAATGGCATGATAGTAACTCCAAATCTGGCAGCTATTCTTATAAATTCTTGTTTATCTGACCAAAAACACTGGTAGCCTTCACCCTAGCCAGTTCAAACATAATAAGTACATCTGGGGGACAATTCATATTCATGGTGGGAGAGAACATGAAATTCATGTGTACAAATACAAAAGAATGTTTAGTTCAAGTACACCTTTCGATGCAGAACTTCCCGAGCACCGCCTGGATAGAGGAGAACAGATTCATTTTTCTCAAGTAACTTATACATATTGATTGGACTGACTGGTACTCCACCGTATATGGATACTGCATCAGACAGAGACAACTCCTGGCGCAAAGCCCAATTGTTTCCAACAAAAAATAGTGGGTTGGCCAATGCTCGGATAGTTATTTTCTTCTCTTTCAAGAACCCCTCAAAAAGTGAAGGTACCTCTATCCCTAGGAGTTGGTGATTACCCACAAACAAGATAGGACCATTGTCAGGAATACCGGTGAGTCCACGAACAATTTTTCCAGTCTCCATTGTAGACAACATAACTAGGCTTAGTAATTCATTGAGTTGTCTGAAGAAGAGTTTCAGCTAATCAACCTATTATCCTAGATAAATACACTGTCATGGTAGAGTGCATCTTTGATAAATTAAATACATACTTGAAATCTTCAGTTGATTTCTTGAACTCAGTAAATCTAGGTGGAAGGAAATCGGTCACGACGTCCCGTTTTTTGCCTTGGCGGTACATGTTGACCCCTTTTATTAGAGTTAGCAGATTAAAATCATGCCCCTGCGTAAATACATTGAACTGTGATCATTATTGTACAAGTCGTACTAAAAGGTAAAGTAGTCCGTTGTTTTTCAAGAGGATTAGGAATTAACATCAACAGATCAAGTGATAACAAAGTCATCGTGAAGCATGATATATGTATCACATACCATTAGTAGTGTGTGACCCTGGTTCCTAAAGTATCTAACTTTGCAATTTTTCAGTGTCTTAAATAGTCGATCTGCTTCTCCACTTGGCGGAAGACTCTCATTGCCACTAAAACCCAAATATATTGCAATGTGAGAAAAAATTTGTAAAGGTTCTGAATCAACAAGGAATATGAATCAATTGAATGTTTGATACACTTATATGATGAAAGCACCTGGCAAGAAGTAGAACTTCCGCTTGTACTGCATGAAGACGAGAGTTGGCATAGGCTGCACCTGACTTAAGAAGCTTGAGCCTCCATAGTATCCATTTTTATGATATCCACAATTTCCTGAAAAGTGGCAAGGATGCATAAACTATAAAACAAAGATGATATATTGTTGCGCTCTCTATCCAAAAGTAAGGCAAACAAATGAGAATTATCTGCCTTGTATCATATTTTATTACCTATTTAGACCATGTAATTGGAGTTCAGAGTTGAGAACACTTTGTTGAATTTTTTGGTTGTTAGTGATGAAGACTGTTGCTAAATGCTTAATACTGTTCTAAACAGTAAACACATACATTTGCACAAAACCTAAGAACATATATAAAATGATGAAGGAAAGATAACTTACAGAAGTTAAAGTTAGCATAGAGCTAAGAGTTTGTGAAAACATTGGCAGAGCCCCTTGAAGAGAAGGGTCATTTTGAATGCTCACCATGGCCATCTTAAGGGGTTCGCCTATTTCATCAAACAAATGATATATCAGGAAGACCCTGATTTCTTAAATTGACCAATGTAGGTAGGCAAAATTAAGAAGTATATTAATTTTATTCCAAAAAATTGTACATTAAAACATGTACTATATTGGCTCATATAATGACGAGTAATAGTCTCCCTAAAATATTAGATACTAATGTTTCTTCACACAGTTGAATTTATTTATTTCACTCTAATCATTGTATGTTTAGTCCAAGGAACATGTTGAGTCCATGCACCAAGTACCATTGCAATAAAGGATGGATCACTCCGAGAAAAAACTTATATTAGACGGGCCATCACAAAAAAGTTTCTGAAAAACGCAAAAGAAAAAGCATCACAATGTAGTTTTCCAAGTGGAATCATATGAATGGTCCTCACTCATTTAGATTGGTACACAAGTATCACAAATGGTTCATATGAGAAACCGCCGGTGAAGTAGCACACACGTTTGGTGTGGAATAATCCATCAATGGTTCGTATGTGATGTATCCTAGACTTTGCTTGAAAAAATACAGGAAAAATCAAGAGTCTGAATAGTAAAAAAAGCAACCCACATTGCACTACCTTGAAGCATTAGTGAAGTCTTTTTTAAAGAGAACTGGCATATCTCACTTAGTTGGGGGAGTGAATGTACAAGCCCACATCTAGGTTCAACCATTTATAAGAAAAGTAAATCAAAGTAGATTTTTTTGAAAAGGAAGATTACCCCCGGCCTCTGCATTGAGCGATGCACACAACCATATTTATTGCATTGTTCAACAAGGTCTTACAAAATAAATACACAGATAAACCCAAAGCCACCTTCCTGGCAAAAACAGTCACCCTACCTACAAGATTGATGATGTGCCCTGACCGCGCGTCACGCACACCAAGAAATCCGGTGGCCTCACCAAGCCGCCTGCCAGCTAGCCAGGAGCACCAACCGGTCTAGCAAACCCTCAACGTGCACTGCTTGCGCACGCTGTAGAATCTATTGCCCCCTTCTTCCGCAGTCCCATATTTAGGACCAATCAATGTACTGATCTTGCTAGACCCTTCTGCCGTCGATGCCACCACGACGCCAAACAGCGCCTACCTCCTGCGCGCCCATCGAACAATATCCAGCATCGAGACCTTGCTGCCAAGACTCACTATCATCAATACTGTAGATGGCACGCCACTCCACCTTGTTCACCGTATGAGAAACATACGGAGACCTGCGCCCAGCCACCAAGCCAAACACTTGTCCCTCCAGCCCATGTACAATCCCAAAGATGATGTCCCCATGGGGTGACGACGCAGCAACATCTCATCATTCGATCTGAAAAGCTCGAAACTAGGGTTTCCCCTGGGCCACACAGGGAATGCGAATTGCCCCACAATAACTTGAACGAGGTAAGGACGCCCGTGGGCGCCGCCGTTGATAGTTCTATCTGAGGCCAGTCCAAGCTTTTGCTGGCAAATTCACACATATCCCCGGTTAAACCACCAGATCGACCTCCTCTATCATCTAGCATGCCCATGGGTAACGTTTGCCACCGGGAAACTGCATGACCGGAGCTGCACCACCGCCCGGAGATGTCGCCCCACGTGGGTGAGCCATCGACGGTGGATGGGCCCTAACTGTTGCACCACCGACATCGGATGACACACACGTCCAGTACACCCACGTGAATCTCCACCGCTAACCACATCTCGGAGCCGCGGCAGAGGAAGGCCCTGCCACCGCCATCATCCTCCGCGTGGGCTTTGCCCGATGGAGCTTCGGCGGTGGCGAGGAGAGGGGCGGCGTTGACTCAAAGCCCTAGATCGTATTGGGAGGGAGGAGATCGGGAGGAAGGGGATCAGGAAGGAGGAGCTCGGGGTCGAGGACAAGGATGGCGGCGGCTCGAGGAGGGAGGAGATCGGGAGCCCCTTGTACTAGCGGGTCAGATGCCTTGTTGCGCACCTTGGCTGAGTGGTAGATCAAATCAAAGTTGATAAATAGGTATAATTGATCTGGTTAACTGGAGTTTTGATGTGGAAAATGTGAATTTAATTAACAATGTGAATAATTTGCATTACAAATTGTGACATAAATTGTGCATCTACGACACTTATGATGTTGATATGTTATTTTCTAGAGGTGACGGCCAGTACTTTTCTGACTAGCTCAAAAGCAAGAAAAATCAACACATTCTAGAATTCTATATAAAAATTAATGCTTTTGTGTCATTAGACGTGTGATAAGTATCATATATGGTTATTATGCATTAACCTTTGATGAATAAGTCATCACAGCTAGGTCTCGTGGAAAATCCATATGTGATACATAATAGTTTCTTGGTCATGAAATGTATCTTGCGACCTTTTCACAAATGGCTATGTAACCCTACTTATGTTTCCGAGGAAGACTTTGAAAGACGATTACTCAAATGATCATTTATGATTTTTTTTAAACCACCGTGATGATGGTAAATGCACAACATAGAACATTCATTACAACATAAGAACCCATTCTTTTGTAAGGACTCAACAAACAAGCATGAAATAATGTTATAATCGAAGTAGTCCACTTTCAATAAGATGTAGATTAAATTACTACTTTTTACAGTTAATTGTAATTTTGTGATCGCATTTATCCCATTTAAATATTTTCCATAGTTTAACCCATAATTTTGTGATCCACTAGTTAGGACAACATGGAAGTTGACTAGACAAACAAGCTGAAAAGATCAAGATGGATTTACACGGGGTGAAGATCTCTCTACAAATTTATCCCTTTTCTTAACATATTTAGGCTTTGTTGAATGTAAAGTGAGCGCAAAGATGTTATGGTTAGTTAACAAGCTATATGATGCTTGCAAATTCAAGGAACCAAAGTAATATACAAATGGACGAGCTAGGGATAACCGAAGACACTCAAAGAAGAAAATGTATCTTGGTGTCTACTTCCTTGAATGGGAGCTATGCACCATTGAAGAGAGGTGGTAATTCACAAAGGAAACCAACACCACAAAGGCCCAACTTCTTCTCCATGAGATGTTGCCACAAAGGTGATTCCCAGCAACTCGTGGTAGACCTTGGGCGGCTTCCAATTCTTTACAAATGTCGAAGGTAAGTCATAATTTTATTCCTCGCCAAAGACTCCTACTGCCTAGGAGTCTCCAACCTCGAAGAGTAACAAGATCGATGGGCTAAGCTCGTGACTTGCTTCAATAGATTGATCGGTCAAGAGAGAGAAAGAGAATGAACGGATCTTCCTTAGGTGGCTTTCTCTCTCATATCTCTCAATAAATCTTGTATTTAGAATGAAGAGAAAGTAGGGGAAGTTCTTCTCGGATCTAGTCAATGAGGTATGAAGTGGTCAACAACCTACCAGAGTAGTAGGCAGATTAAATTGTGTGGGGGGCAAACTAGCCATTTTACCTCAATAACTACACAACCAGAGTCTCCAACAAAAATGGCTCAGAGGCTCCACGTTAGCTATTGCAGATAAACCAAAGCAACGCTAGTGAGGAAGAGGCTGGCGAGGCAAGGATGCATGGATGTTCCAGGGAGATACCCAAATAATCCGCATCGGACCTGAGAGCACCTAGGAAGAAGTATCAGATACTCTGGTTGGGTCTCACCCCATTGGTAGAGCAGCAGACGGTAATAGGGGAGGCCCAAATACTCTAGCAAGTTGCCATGATACTCCGGAGGAACCCGCAAGCACCTAGAGAAATTGTCAGATACAATGGCTCCAGCCCTTGAGTAGCAACAGAAAACCCCAAATGCTTTAGCTACAAAAACACCCCTTCTCCTAAACCTCATGCGCCTACCCGGAGATTCCGACCAACTAAAAGTTGCACTTTTGTAGCTTTTGGATTTGGATTATAGGTCATGGGAAATGAGTTGCCTTGCTCATGACTTGATCTTGTCCTTTGCCTCTCAACGATCCTCGATACTCAAGAACAAATAAATATGACTAAACTAGCTAGCATTCTAGAAGTCCTTCTTGAGCACTTGAATTTTCAATGATCATAAATCCACATCACTATGCATGCATGGAACTAAAACATATTCAAACATTTAGCGGCCTTCACTAGTCCCAAATAGTACATCGTCATAAATACGAAAACATAAATTAAGGTGCCCAATTGCACTTTTACAAGACAATAAGTATTCATCCATTATGGGCAAATTGAATTATTCATAAATTTTTATGAACTGTGTCAAATTATGTAATATTGGCTACACCACACTACTCCAGCACCATATTGGATACCCCTAACGGAAACTTGCATGAGTTCCTAACCAGGTAATGACCACATCATTCTGGCACATGGGTATGTATTGTCAGTTGAGAAAAATAATAATATGGGGTAACCACTATCACTAGGTCAACACTATGAGGTAGAATATATATATATATATATATATATATATATATATATATATATATATATATATATATATATGTAAATGGGGTAATGTTGCCATAAGGTTACAATGGTGGAGAAAAAGAGGAAGCTATTCTAAATTTAATATCATTTCATATATCAAGTTTAAAGGTTGAAAATATTCACTCCATCCTAACTATTATTTTCTACTTACAAAAATGATGTAATAGTTAGTTGAGAAATTTACCAATCAAACATCTTAGAAGGTGTGGATGTATAATTGAAAGGTTGCTTGGCATTAGTTCCAAAAGAGGCAACTTTGCTTGTACGGTAGTTTTGACACATGACATTGCTGAAAGAACAGACTAAATTATATTGCAACTTGAAACGCAAGTACTATCTCAGCTTAAATCTGAGATAAAATATTCACCTACCTGGATTTACTAGTACAAGAACCAAATCATTGTTTGGACTGCGAGCTGCGACCGAAATTACCAAGCACCCACCAAGAGAATCTCCAGTTACAAATATTGGTCTGTTTGGTGACAAAGCTTGCTCATATTTGATGCATTCTTCCACATTTTGTAGTAGCCCTATATGCATTTAAACTCAGCATCCATCACTAAAGCTTAGGAAGGTGGTTCTTGTCACTAGTTGTTAAGTGTCACAATATAGAAGTGACAATGTTGAAGACACTAGTACTTGTGTACGTACAACATATTTGAATCAATCAACGGTATATTGGTTATGACCGTGTACATTGGACCGGGGAGGTTATTTTTATGAAAAGGCAATCAACACTGATTTTCATTGAATAATAGAGGGGGGAAACCAGTTATAGGCGACCAAAATGGTCGCAAGAAACAAAGGAAGTATGGGGGAAAAGACTACAACATGTTGTGTGGAGCAGCGAGTAACAAACAACATACAACACAAAACCATGTAATTAAGTATTATGGAAATAGACTATTTGTCCACCACTAAATTTTCAAGCTCCAACAAGTATTATGAAATCATATAACATATTATAAGAATACAACCATCACTCTAATACATTAATCAAAATGATGGAAATAGCAAAACATAAGATGACAATCATGGTTTGAAATATCTAATATATTACCCCCTCTATTCATAAATATAAGACGTTTTAGACACTTGCATTACGTCTCTAAAGTGCCTCGTATTTATTTACAGAGGGAATGTCAATCATAAAAATAACAGAGAAGCATAAAATATGCAATGTCTTGTAAAAATCTAGCAATAAAACCAATCAAACCATTCTATTATCAGTGTGTATAGAGAAAACTAATATGGAAAATACATTGTCGAGGAACCTAATTAAGTCACAATTCATGCTGATTTGTAAGACTTGGACGATATATTATGGGAGCTAGTGTATAATACAGTTTGTAGGTTTTTAACTTTATTCAATCACGGGTCACTAAACTATAGTTAGATGGACTGCTTTGAGGTTGTGAATTCTAAGAAATCGTATGTTTTATATTAGCATGGATACATTACAAGTATCTCAAGAATAATTAATTTTGTTAAATTTAATGCAAATAAAAACATGAGGTACCATGTATCTTTGTTTCACAATTTTTTTTGCATGTTTACAGTTTGGTCTCTCATATTTATTTGGTAAAACTATGAAGTACCTCTATTGGCATAGACCAAGCTAATGAAAATAATATTTTCTGGAATATAAGCAATCTATTTTGTACCTCGAAATGGTGTACGATCGTGTACTGGTATGTGTAAGCAGCACACCTCAAATACCCTGCTGACAAAAAAAGAAAAATAAATTGAATGTTAGTGCCTCGTTTTAAGGATTGTTTTAGATTTGAGTATGCAAGCAATAGCAGTGCAAAATAATACCATTCAGTATTCTCTCTCTCTCTCTCTCTCTCTCTCTCTCTCTCTCTCTCTCTCTCTCACTAGTAGAAAACAGGGCTATGAGTCCGGGCCAATATTCACATTAGTCCGGTTCAATCACGAACCGGGACTAATGTGAGCATTTATCCCGGTTCGTGCGGCTAAGGCATTAGTCCCGGTTCACCTGTGCCCTTTAGTCCCGGTTTGTGCCTCAAACCGGGACTAAAGGGTGCGATGCCCATAGTCCCGGTTCATGCCTCAAACCGGGACTAAAGATTAGACCTTTAGTCCTGGTTTGAGGCACGAACCGGTGCTACTGGGGTTGAGACCTTTAGTCCCGGTTCGTGCCACGAACCGGTACTAAAGGTCCCATTTTCAAACTCTACCCCCCCCCCCCCATGGATCGCCTTTTCAGTTTTTAAAAAAAATAAAAGAAAATGATGGAAATGTCAACAAAATAAAAGAAAATAAGTTTCCCATGTGATATGTGGTCTAGTTGTTGGGAAAATTTGCAAATGTGAATTTCGACTTTATTTGCAAAATCTCTCTGGAATTTGTAAATATGGGCATAACTTTTGCATACTAACTCGGATGAAAAAGTTTTTTATATGAAAAATCATCTACTCGAAAAGTTACATCCAAATTTAACTGGGGGAACCCCGGTAAACATTTTCAAAATCCTCAAAAACCTAAGAGAAAAAAGTTACGGGGCTTTTAAGATCTAGAGTGGAAAAAATCGAAAAAATTTCAAACTGTGGACAAACAATGGTCAAACTAATTATTCTAGAATATTAGTGTTACTAAATAATTATTTCAGTTATTTTGAATTTTGGTCAAATCTGGTCAAACTGTGGTCAAACTGTGGTCAAACTATGGTCAAACAATGGTCAAACTAATTATTCTAGAATATTAGTGTTACTAAATAATTATTTCAGTTATTTTGAATTTTGGTCAAATCTGGTCAAACTGTGGTCAAACAATGGTCAAACTAATTATTCAAAATAACTATTATTTTCTAAATAATTATTGTTTTTTAAAAACAATAGTTTCAAACTCAAACAGTGAAATGTGTCACTTCATGCTCAAGCAAAATTCCTGAGGGTTAATAAGATTGACATCTTACTATTGTCAGGAAAACAACAAGTGCAGACTTGGAAACGAGGGAGAATAGAACCCGGAAGTTAAGCGTGCTCAGGCTGGGGGAGTGGGAGGATGGGTGACCGTTCGGGAAGTTAGATGATTTGGAATGATGAGGGTGATTAGAGATTAGAGGATAAATTGAGCAGTGATGAGGGGTGCTGATTAGAGATTAGAGGTTAAAATAATTCAGAAATTTGAAAATAAAAAATTATTCAAAAAAAATTCAAAAAAAAAATTCAAAAAAAAATTCATAAAATTTCCTTTAGTCCCGGTTGGTGTTACCAACCGGGACACCAACCGGGACTACACGTGGCCGCTGCGTTTAGTCCCGGTTCTGGATTGAACCGGGACTAAAGGGGGGAGGCATTAGTACCGACCCTTTAGTCCCGAACCAGGACTAAAAGCCCTTACCAACCGGGACAATAGGCCCTTTTTCTACTAGTGCTCTCTCTCTCTCTCTCTCTCTCTCTCTCTCTCTCTCTCTTTTCATTAAAGAACTGGATCATGTAGGGTTTTGAGTGTGACTTTTTTTTAATGAATTCAACAAGTTCACGATACTCGCTGGAGTTGGAGTCTAAAATTGATGCAATTAAACCTTGGTATATAGTCCTTTCCATTGGAGAATATGCCTTCTATTAAATATCAGACAAGCAAGTTTATATGTTTGACCTAGAAAAGTAGTAGTATTGTAGAATGATACTGTAACATGTGGATATATAGGGGATACGTTTAGGAATTGGACACTATGTACATCGATTCATATATACGAGAATATGTCTTGGAGTAATCATGAGGAGTTACCCCTTTAAAAAAACCATGAGGGAGTCAGAAGTTATAATATTAGATGCGAGATCAAAGCCAGTTGGTAGGGTGGTTTGCAGTCTCATTGTGGGTAGCCAGAGATGCCGATGGTTAGAATGTGCACAATAATATGTAGGGCTTAGCATCCGTTGATAGGCTCCTAGGGGTTAGTTATGTTCACAGAATCTCGGTGTCTTCTTGTTGTGATTGCTTATCTTGATATATCATACTAGGGCCGATGGTTAGCATGTGCACATAATATGTAGGGCTTAGCATCCGTTGATAGGCTCCTAGGGGTGTAGTCATGTTCACAAAATCTCGGTGTCTTCTTGCTGTGACTACTTATCTCGGTATATCATACTAGGGATATTTTGAGGTTTTAGGTTTTTTGTGTTGATTTAGAGGAGGAGGAATCAATAATCTCTCGGGCGATCTCAGTTTAATCACGGTGATGATTTCCTGAGTTTTGAATGGGAGCGAGAAACCATGCATCGCACACAAGCAGAAGGGCTGATTTTAACCAATGGCAAAACATCTGTCGGATGGATTGCAACAGGATTGTCAATGTTAACAATAATGCTTGTGGGTTCAATGTCGTTCAAGTCTCTAGGGTGTGGTGGCACGTAACACGAGTTGGAGAACTGTCAGAAGCTACAACGAGTCCGAGGCTAGCTAGTTCAAATTTGTTGGGTGGCTTTGGTCATTGAGCTACAAGATGAAATCCCAAGTCCAATATATTGTTTTTTAGACAAAGTCCAAGATAATGGTGGGTGTAAGAGGTGGTGGTGGGCCAAATGAGGCATAGTGGAATTATTATTTTGACAGACCATTGCGGAATCAGGTGGAGGAGGGGACATTTGCTTATTTCAAAAGGCAAGTTATTTGCGAAGATAAAAGCTTTGATCAATAATTACTTTGTTAATATATTTTTGTGACCCAAAATTGATGACCTTATTTTTAAATGATTTTGTATCAGTTATACCACATAACATTATAATAGTTATTGATCAAAACATCGTCTTCAGGAATCAAAAAATATACATTATATATTGGGACGAAGGGAGTAATTAAGAGTAGATGGTCTACTCTAGAATCACTGCAACGTCAACACACAAATAGTTGAGAGTAGATTGGTTTACTGCAAAACCCCATGGTAATATATGGATGGTAATAGAACACTTTTTATTCTTTCTGAAAGGAGGATACCCCCCTCTGCATAGGAATAGAACACTCACATGCCCAAAGATTTGTGGTGCAAAATGAGTTCCATTCCAACACCACCGGTTCCTGCAGTTCCCACAATTACAAAAGACAATATTAAACAGACAGTAGAAGAAAGGCAAGATAAATATCCTTATATAATATATATATATATATATATATATATATATATATATATATTGTAATAGAACACTTTTATTCTTTCTGAAAGGAGGATACCCCCCTCTGCATAGGAATAGAACACTCACATGCCCAAAGATTTGTGGTGCAAAATGAGTTCCATTCCAACACCACCGGTTCCTGCAGTTCCCACAATTACAAAAGACAATATTAAACAGACAGTAGAAGAAAGGCAAGATAAATATCCTTATATATATATAGAAATCTAACCACGCTCTGGCGCGTAAAAAGAGCTCCAGAAAAATAGTGCCTCCACTAGGATTCGAACACACAACTAGTTGGTTGTGACCATGATGCACTACCAGCTGAGCAGACAATCTGTTGTGTTACATTTGCGGGTTAATATCTATTTCTATCTTAGTACTCCCTCCGTCCCATAATATAAAAGCGTTTTTGGCACTACACTAGTATCAAAAACACTATTATATTATGGGACGGAGGAAGTACATGAGAGCAAGAAAGAAAGACCACAACGCCTTTGACGAGGAGACAAAACCATTTGCTCCAAGTTTTTCAAAGGGCCGATGCAACGTGTCTTGTACTCCACTTGTCTCTTTTTTTTTGTAGTGAAGATTTTTTTCTAGAGAAATAAATGTTTCACTCCTACAGAATTCGAACAACGGTCTTTTTCTCATTTGTCATATCTCGGTAAATTCTTTTGTAATGAGCCTAATAATTATACGCATCACAAACCTGATAGCTTATGTACAAATATCGTCGTAGCTTCTTTTAACCAAAAAAACTAATGTAAACATACACTCAATAACATTTTTGTATGAATAGTATGATAAGTCACACATCGCATAGCTGATAACTTATGCACCAAGGTCCTGGTAACTTCAGCGACCGGGGTGATCGATATACCATGTAACTTTTCGTGAATTGCATGATAACTCACACTTTGCGACATGATAACTTATGTACCCTGTCCCGATAACTTTGGCGATGAAGGTGGGGGATTGACAAACTTTGTGTGAATAGTACGTAGACCTGATAACTTATGAGCCTCATCCGTAACTTTGGCAACGATCGGGGGGAGGTTGATGAAATATCCTCGGTAGATTTTTGTGTCAATATCATGATAAGTCAAACATCATATACCTATAACTTATGGACCCCGGTCCTGATAACTTTGGTATGGGGTGGGGGAGGAGGAGTTGACGAAACATCCCCTCGGTAACTTTTTGTGTGAATAGCATTGTAACTCGACATCGCACACCTGATTACTTATGCACCCCAGTCCTGATAACTTTGGCATAACTTTTGGCATGAGGAGGGTGGGGTGGGGGGGGGGGAGGTCCGGTAACATTTGTGTGAATAGCATGGTAACCCACACATTTGCAGGCCTGGTAACTTATGTACCCCTGTCCTGATAACTTCGACGAGGGGGTTGATTAAATATACCCACAATAACTTTTCATGTTAATAGCACGGTAACTCACGCCTCGCAGACCTGATAACTTATATACCCCGGTCCTGATAACTTTGGGGACCGGGGGTGGGGGAGGGAGGAGCATCATGAAATATACCCCCGGTAACTTTAATTGATGAAGTGGAATTTTTTCCAGAAAAATAGCTTTGATTTTTCTTATGACAGCAGTAAGGAAGAGTTTAAAGGAATTTCATTTTCAACTAATGAACAACAAACTAGGCTGGCGTGATGGTAGTTGGGCTTGGTACTTGGGCTTGTCCTTTCCATCTCAACGCAGGTTTGAATCCCGTGTAGGTAAAAAAAATCACGTTTTTAATTACGGTGCAATATATCGATCAGGAGGAGAACCAGAATAACGGGTGGGGCGTTGTTTCAGCCATCGAGGGGATCATGGTCGCGTCATCGTGGAGGTATAAATATTACTCAACTTAATTATAACCAGAATTTAAGCTAGTTCAGTTGGTTGCGAACAGCTATGGTGAACCATAGGTAGTGGGTTCGACTCCCACTTCCTACATGTTTTTTTACCACGCCAGAAAAAAACGGGAGAAGGGAGAGGAACGAAGCGGGAGAAGCGGAGGGGAACGAAGCGGGAGCGGGAGAAGCGAATCGAACGAGATTGACACGATCGTGCGGATCTGTCGCTAACGACCAGTCGACTGGTCGTTAGCACATATATATATATATATATATATATATATATATATATATATATATATATATATATATATATAGTGTTACTATTCATCACCCAGGGTGCAGAATAAGTTATTCTTCACCCGAGGTAATCTTACGATCGCTTCCTAAATAAATTACATTTGAAATTCAAATAGTTACACTCTTATTGATTCACTACGTCAAATTTGGCATAAGAAAATAAAAATATAGGTCATAAGACAAGAAAATTTGTAGTTTATGTATATTTTACACTATATTTTTACGTTTGTAAATTTACATGACATAAAATATTTTTTACGGCGACTATATATTTTCTTAGTCTCTTTTTACATCAGAAATAAGAGAAAATTTACGGAACGTAAAATTACGGTGCATTGATGGTAAAATAGAGGGGGGTGAAGAATAACTATTCCTCACCCAGGGTGACGAATAGTCAATCCTATATATATATATATATATATATATATATATATATATATATATATATATATATATATATATATATATATATATATATATATATATAGTTTGGAATTTGAGCTGTTCGTATTATTCGAAAAGTTGGAACAACACTACCGTTGTACTCCCTCCGTTCCAGATTCTAGTGCGTATAGTTTTTTGGCTTCGATTCCGATATGTAGTGCGCATAAGCGCTGTGAAGCTGCTTTGGACGAAATAACCCTCAACTAGTTCACGGCAGTGCAGCAGCAGGTACCCACGTGCGTGACAGACCAAGCAAGGGAGGGGTAATTCTTGTCCAAACAAAGACGCCAGCTCATGCATTGGTATAAGTGCCCCTGCCAAAGGCGCACTATAAAGAGGAATGGAGGAAGTATCATATACTATCATTGAGCCATGACAACGCTTGGACCAACCTGGCAAGAACAGCAGCAGAGGTGGATTATCAACCACCGGCCGGCCGCACTCAACGGGGCAGAACCATCATGGTGGCCCGCCGTCGTCCTTGGGCATGTTCCTAACCGCCTCCAGGTAATCCTTCATGGTGACGCTCCCGAACCCATCATCATACAGAGCCTTCAATTTGGTTTCCTCCGCGGCCTTCTTATCCCTCCTGTTGCTGCTCTCCTGCTTCTTCTCCCAGTTGACTGCCTTGGAAGAGCTCGCGTGGAAGCCGAACCGGGCATGCCGTCCAAGACGGCGGCCAACGGGGTTGATGCAAAAGGGGCGCAGAACGCTGTGGGGGGCAATGGGCATGGCGAGAAGGTTGAACTTCATAGCGCCGGGTATACAAGGAACCGAGTTAAACGAATATATAAAGAAAAGCTTGTGAAGAGGGAAAAAACCGAAATACAAGAGTCTACTCAAATTGAATGGGATTTTTAGGCGTCCGGCTCTTTAAGGCACAACAGCTAACCGGAGAGAATATCATACGGAAATCAACATTCGATGGAAACTGATAAAAATCACGCGAAAAAGATGTAGTGATGTTTCGTAAAAATCTCAAAAGAATACGGGATGTTAAGATGGTGATGTTCTATTGCCATGCGAAATTCAAGGTTCGAACACATTACGTGAGGTGAGCTATGAAAATAAAAAAGACATATTAAATAGTGTTGAACAGTAATGTCAGTATTCATAGTTGAAGCTTTTTTTTCATAGCTCACATCTCGTCATGTGTTTCAACTTAAATTTCGCATGGGAATATAACATCACCTTCTTGACATCCCCTATTTTCTTCACATGTTTTAGAAAATTTTAAATGTGATTTCCACGAAATTTTCTTTGAATGTTGGTTTCCGTATGATATTTTCCCCGGCTAACCGAAGAGTAGTCATTAACTTGGCCATCACCGTTACTGTTTGCTATTGGTCCAACACCAACAGTGCCGGCCGGTGGAGGGATCACTGTTTTCCTTCAATTTGTCCAACTGCCTTGATCGATTAGCGATATCATGAAATGCATGGCAATAGTCGCTCTGTGCCGATGGTACCCCACGCATCGTTTGCATATCTCAGGGCGATGAATCCAAAGTTTTAACGGCGAGCGCTAAGAAAATGACGTACTCCCTCCGTCTGAAAATATTTTTCATCAAAATGAATAAAAAGAGATGTATCTAGAACTAAAATACGTCTAGATACATCCCCTTTTATCCATTTTGATGACAAGTATTTCCGGACGGAGGGAGTAGCATTCTGATGTAGTTAGTTAGTTGGCTAACACTTGCTCTCAAAGCAATGTTGGAGGATAAGGATAAGAGATACAGTGTACTTGGGCTTAGAAATGCAGTTCTGGTGTCCAAAATTTCAGTGCATAGGCTGTCCAAATTCAAGTTTATCTGTTGTCTAAATTTCAGTGTATATGCCCTGCTTTTTTACTGCCATTTATCAAGTGATCTCAGTGTACAAGAGTTGGCCTTAACCCTCTGTTATCTTCTGTTTTCCTGGGCACGCAAGAGCTGGCCTTGTTGCTTCAAAAATGAATTTTTTTATCTTGTAATCGATGGAACAAAAGTTACTGAGTATTTACTATGTCTAGGAAATACTAGTATATATAGTTTACATTTTCAAATTTTTGGTGCTCTTCTTTAGTTTAGCTTGCCAAACCTTTTCTTTGTAGCTCCACAACTGAAAGGTAGGCCCCAATTTCAAATTTGGCTCCCCTAAAAAAAGTTTAGATTTTGGCATGGGACCCTAGATTTTTCAGCTCGGCCCTGCGCATCAGGTTTGCACAGCAGGCTCAGCAATCCTAAACTGAAAACAACTCCTTATTTCCCTGAAAAATCTCAAGAAGACGATTAGCTTATTCCGAACATCCGTGGCATCATACACAGCCACTGGCTTACATTTTTGTCCTGCTCTGCTCCAGAGATATGGACATCAAATAACCCACACGCCATGAGATTTCCAGCCGGTCACCCTCTCACTACAGACTCTGCATTTGTCCATGAATTTTCTTTGAGCCTACAGCAAGCCGGTGGAGACTTGGAGTTTGAATTTTTAGAGAGACTAAGTGGCACCACTATCGAAGGAGGGGAAACCAAAATCCATATTGGACTGTCGTACTAACTAAATATTAACACCTTCTACAATTCGATCACATGGAAATTTGAACGTTTCCAGAACATCACAACATCTTGTAATCACCACCATTAGTTTCCGGTAATTATGGAACACGCCATTCAATTCGTATCAGTTAAGAATTGTGTACTGGATTCCAAAATTCCTACCTTCCTTCATGCCTCAAGAAAGTAGCATTGACAAGATACGGTTAGAACATAAATCCAAATCCTGACTGGTCGGCGCCACAACACAGTCCGACCACCATGTCGTCCTTCCTTGCATTGGCCATGCAACAATGACAACCACTGCCCCATGACCACCATGGCCTAAGCCGACTCCTTCCTCCGAGGCATGCATGCCGATGATGCATTTATAAAATACATGCTAAACATTTATACAATTACATGATCAAATTCTTTAAAATATACGGAAAAAAATTCCAAAAAAATATGAACATTTTTCTAAAATGAATAAAAACAAAGGTGAGAAATAAAAAAGAAACAAAAAGGAAAAAATATAGAAAAGGTGAATAATAAAAAGAAAATAAAAAGGAAGCAAAACAAGGGAAAGAAGATAAAAGATGGTCACATATTGCGAGAATAAATTGTTGGCATATAATATATATCTAAGAATTCATACAATTCTTAAAAAATGACCACACATTTTAAAAATACTCCCTCTGCCCCATAATATAAGAGCGCTTTTACACTACAGATAGTATCATATCAGATTAAATCTCTGAAAAATACAGGATGAATATTTTAAACAAGACCTACATTTTTGAATAAAACTATGAACAAATTTTAGAAAACACTGGCAATTTTTTGATAAAAAACAAAAACATATTTTAGTACATGATGAATAGTTTGTAGGTTCAATGCAAATAATTTTTCAAATACACGATTAATATTTTTTGAAAAATGGGTGAACATTTTCTTAAATACATGATGGACAGTTTCTTGATAAACATAAGTATAACTTCAAATATGGGATTAACATTTTAGTTACATGCCAGTTTTTTTAAAAAACTCTATGACCATTTTTGAGAAAGCGAAGAACATTTAGTACACAATAAACAATTTGCTCATATTTTGGAAAACTGTTGACATGTTCCAAAAAAGAGAGCATAGCTAATAAAAACGTTTTTATATTTGTCAAAAGTATTTATATTTTGAAAATACAGTAAAAAAAATAAAAAGGGAAGCAAAAAAGTAAAAGCAAAGATAACAACAAAAAAGTAAGAAATGGAGGAAAAATGAAAAGAAAAGGAAAAGGAAAAGGGAAACAAAAAAGTTGAATATAGCAAAAACTAGAAGAAAAAATGGAAATCGGACATAAAACTATGCTGCTGCAAAAAATCAACAATGAAAAGAATCCCCTGCAAAACTGCGACCGAATACACTGGAACCATTCTCAACCACCATGTGCTACTGGGCCGGCCTGCTTCTTAACAGCTTTAGGCGATGCGCTACTCTATCTCTCAATAGACGTGATATAGCATTCATGATCCTAAGTCTGAAAGATCCAAAATGTATATTCATTGGTGCATATGTCTATTCATTATAATAATTTTAGTACAGCCTAAATACTCCAAAATTGAAGAACATAAAAATAAAGAATTCTGACTCAACCCATCATAAAGCTCTGACTCTACCCTAAAGCCTTGCCCAGCCCATTTCCACTTCACGTATATACTCCAACCCACATTTAAACAAGCAAAGACACTTCCCAATATCAATTGTGGTGTGGTACTGGCACGCAGTTATAGTGTTAGATTTTATTTGAACTTCTTGTATTGTACCTTTAGACAATTCAAACCAATATGTCAGGAACTATGCTATCATTAGCATTTATTAACTATTTGTAATGTGTTTCGATATAGAACTGTAAACATTGTGATGTTGCCCATGGTTACATTGCTCGAATCCTGGCAGTAATATGCGTCACATAAGCGAGAAACAAGCCTTGCATCGCTCGCACGGCAGCAGCCCGCTCGTGATCGCTAGCGTAGTAGGCCAGCCCATTAGGGACCTCGCATCGCTCGCGCTGCTGCCATTGCTCATTCACGTCTCCTGCGTGTGTGTTTCTTTTTTAATGGATTTGTGTTTTGTTTCTTTTAATCTAAAAAAGGCAAAAATAAAAATAAAAACATTGTGATTCGAAAAAATATTCATGCATATAGAAATTTTGGAAAGAGAGAACATTTTCTAAAATACGGTGAACTTTTTAAAAAAATACACACTGAGAAATTATTTAATATATGATGAACATTTTATTTATGTACAATGTACTTTTAAAAATATACGGTGCGAAAATTCAATTGCAAACTAAATATTTTTAAATAAGTTGAATTGTTTTACAAAACACGCACTAAAGAATTATTTAATATACGATGAACATTTCTTTATATATAATTTATTTATTTTAGTAACCTGTGAACAATTTTAGGTTACACAATGGATTTTTGTAAATACGGTGAACATTTTACAAAATACACACTAATTATTTAAAATACAATGTACATTTTCTTTATATACAATTACTTCTTTAATATCCCGTGAACAATTTTTAGATTACACACTGAAGTTTTGTAAATGCGGTGAACATTTTACAAAATACACACCAAACAATTATTTCATATATGATGCACATTTTCTTTATATACTCCCTCTGATCAAGCCATGCAACGACATTGTACTAAATCAGCAACAATTAATATGGATCGGAGGAGTACAATGAAATTTTTTAAATATACGGTGAACAATTTTCTTTTTGTTCAAATACTGACTATTTGCTAAATGTGGTAAACATTTTTAAAAATACACACTGAACATTTATTTAGTATACAAAATATACAATGAACATTCTTTCAATATGCGGTGAACAATTTTTTTAAATCACAAACAATTTTTGACATCGCGATCACTTTTTGAAAAATATAAATAATTTTTGAAGTCGAGAACAAATTTTGAAATTACAAACATTTTCTAAAAACACAAACATTTTTTTAATAAACACGAATATTTTTGAAAATTTGAACATGTTTTTGAAATTTTGAGTAAAAAGAAAAAAAGAAGAAAAAAAGGAAAAATAATAAATAACCAGTAAAAAGCAACAACAAAAGAAAATAAAAAACGTCCTGAAAGCTTCCAAAACCAGCAGCGAAGCTTCCGGAACGTTCCGAAAACAGGCCACAGCGAGCATCCTGTAGTCGATTGAACGGCTGGCCTGTTGCGAGCCGCGTTGGCGATCCGAACCTTAACACTCGCGGCAGGTGATACATATCAGTTGCGATCAAATCCTAGATCCACCCCTGTGTGTTGGTCTACTTGAGATGACATATGATGTTGGAATGTCGATGGGGGCTATTTCTTCGTATTTGTGGAGCAAATAAGCAACTGTATATATCTTGTATATTTCAGGGAGAATATATCTTGATCAGTATATTTGTAATTTCTTAAATAGTTAAATTATTCATCTTTGCCAAGCCAACAAATCTGGGTATTGAAATAACATGGGTGGAAGGTCTGTGTTTTTCTTATACACCGAAGAATTATTAATAAATAAGTTTCACATTGTATTCAACCCTACCTTGTGTTGGGTAAAAAAAAATGCTCTGAACTTTTGTGCTGTTTTTCCTAACAGTATGAGGTAACTTTTTTTAGAGGAGGTAACTGTTTTCAGCCATTAAGTTTATGGCTTCCCCCAAATGCAACACCGATTATTACAAGGATTTACCTGCTACTGACTTGTGTTACCTTTCTGTTTTAGTTTTTGTTATGAAGGTTTGAAAATATATTGGTTTTGTAGGTTGCCGGCCATGCAGCCCTTGCTGCAATCTTATGGAAGTGTGCACGTTCAATTTGACTTGACAACTAAATCTGCAATAACATCCTTAGACATGTTCATTTGGAAGTTAATTGGTAACTTGGTCGTCGATTCCTGATTTTGTGGTTGTCTACGTCACCATGTTTTCTGTTTGGTTGTGTGGATAAGGTTAGCTCATGTTTTGTTTGGTTAGAAGGATGAATCACGGTTGTGGATAGCCATTTTCTGTTTGGTTGGTGGGTATGGTTAGCCCATTTCTCAATATATGAGGCAATCAAACATGATATGTACAATAGTAATTATAAGGAAAAATTTAGAAACTTGAGCATCATACCCATACAAACTCATCAGTAGTACAAGTTAAACGTTAACTTCAATACACATCATAGTTCAACATTTCCATATGTAAAACACAAGTGCAAAGAGCTCATAGTTCGACATTCCATATAATCCTAGATCAAATCTATATAGTTATATAACCCATACATAGTTCAATGTTTCGGTTGTAATCAAAAGAACAAGTCCATACAACCCATAGCTACGTTGTTTTGGTTGTCATCAAAAGCATAAAATCAAAGGGAGGAGGGAGATGTCACCCCCGACTTCAACATTGTCTTTCCCTTTCAATTCCTGTAGAAAAATAAGATAACACGCACACACACACACACACACCACAAGTCAATACCACCTGCTCGGTCCCTCATCGCCCGCCGGGCGACTTTCGGGCGGATCTCGATCCCTAGCCGGGGTCCTCCGCCGCCGCCGAAGGACGCCGCCGGCGATAGCCCGGGCTGACGGCGGTGGCGGGGTCTTCCTCTGCTCGCGCTGGGGCGGTGCGGAGCCCATGGCGTGGGTGGCGCGGCCGATCCGCTCGGCGGCGCGGTGGGTCTACCTTCCGCGACGGCTGCCTCGGCCAAGGGCGGCGATGGTGGGGTGCGGCAGCCGGCTCTGCCTCGGGCAGCGTGGCGGTGTTCGGCGACAGCGGCCGGGTCTGCGGCGACACACCATCTGACCTCGGATCGGCGATGGCGGCATGGATGGCCTGGTGGTTGGGTCGGCACCATGCGGGTTGTGCCCTCCGGACAGATCTGATCTGGCCAGTGCGGCCTGCTCGATGTGGCTCAGATCGGCGGCAACCCGTGCACACAATTCGTGATGGAGGTTCTTCGAGCGGATCCGGGTGAAAACCTTGTGCTCGGCTTGATGCCATGACCGGCGTTGGGGCACCCATTTGTGTCATTACCTTCTTGAAGGCATCGCCGTGGAGAAGCTCTAGACCTCTATCCGCTACCTCCGGGGGAAACCCTAGATCAGTTGATCGGATGACGGCGGCGCGTTGGTGTCGTTTCCTCCTTGGGGCGCTATTCTTGGAGGCGACACGGATCGAGGGACCAGCGGGCGCTTTTGGTGGAGCGGTGCTTCATCCTTCACATTGATGACGGCGGATCTCGGCGGTGTGGTGCAGTGGAGACTCGGCGCCCGCTGCGCGGTGATGGACTCGCGCAGGTGGAGGTGGTTGTCTGGCGTTAAAGTGGCGTCGATGACGGAGTGACCTGACAAGGTAGAAGCCTCAATATCTGCTCTGAAGACGGACCTGTGGAAGATGGCGGCGACGACACATGTGAGTGCTTCAGACCAGTTTATGCCCCAGACCCAGTATGTGGCTCGGCTAGGGCTTCCGGCTTTTGATGATAGGATTAGGTGAGTAGTCTGGGTATCTGGCCCAGGTAGCACCCCTGTATCAGTTGGATAGGAGTAGTGGCATATGTTGCCAAGATGACGGATTCAGGCATATTGTTGTACTACTTTGTAAGGTCCTCGAGAATAATCAATAAAGTGGCCGTATGCATCTCCCAGATACAGAGGCCGGGGATCATCCTCCTTTTCTAAAAAAACAAACAAGTCAATACCACCGGCAGCACGTACACCACCCTGAAACTGCCCACCACGGACCACGCGCGCTATGTTGCCGTCCATCTTCCTACATCTAAGAGCATCTCCAACAGCCGCGCTATACTAGCGCCGCGCCGCAAAATAAAGGACTATAGCGCGCGCGCAACGCGGCCGACAGCTCCAGCGGGCGCGCAAAAAACGCGCGCGCGCTAAAACGAGTTCGGCGCGCTGGCCATAGCCTCATCCCGCGCGGTTAATTTCGGCGTCAATTCCATTCGCAGGCAGACTCGAAGCAGCCTTGAACTCGCTTCTTTCCTTCCTCCTTCGCGACTACAAGCACGCCAGCGCCAAGCCACAATGGACGCCAAGACACCGCGCCCGCTGACCCGCACCAGACAGCCGACCCTCCGCCCGCTTCGCCGCCGCCGCAGCCGCCGCCGCCGCCGCCGCCGCCCGCCATCGCCACCGAGTTCCGCCGACCGTCGGCCTCGCGCGCAGCCTCTTCTTGCCGCCATGCGGATGACCACGCCGACGGGTGGCGTCGCGCCAGCGCCGTCCGTGCTGCCGCCACGCACAAAGCTCCCCAATGCGCCGGAGCCAAGAAAGGAAAAAATCCGCGAAAAAGAAGGCGGCGGACGGCCCGCAGCTCAAGGCGAAGAAGAAGTTTGCAGGCGGCGGACGGGCGTGGCGTCTACCGAAGCGCCGATGAGCTCACTATGTTTCAAACTATTTTGTGTCTATATGCCCTATATTTGAAAGCTGCTGGAGCGGGCGCAGTATTTTAGCGCTTGCCGGAGCGGAGCGCCTTGCTGCATTTTAAAGCTGCCGGAGCCAGCTACGCGACGCGCAAAACCAGCGACCAGCGCGCGGCAAACAGGTTTTTTAGGCGCGGCGCGTAGCGCGGCTGTTGAAGATGCTCTAACGCCCACAAGCCGAGCTGACCGTGCCCTACAGCTGCCTGAGTACATACGTCTACCGCCGGCGCCACGCCCATCTGCGAACGCTACTGCCAACACACCCATCCACGTCTGATCCCGCCGCCGCACCCATCCACGTCTGATCCCGCCGCCGCACCCATATGTGTAAACCTGTTAATAGTTTGACATCCAGGCCAAAACCAGTCCAGACTGTACGGGTATAGCTCCAGCGTCCAAACCAATCCAAACCAAAAACTTGTAGCTAGAATCCACACCAAACCAAACTATACGTATTTCCCACCCAGTCCAGCTCAAACTGTTTCCAGGTTTTGGATTAAACCCACAAACTCAAACCATGGACTTGCACAACAGCCGTGTAACTGACTAGTGAGTATCTGCTGCTCGGGTGTTGGAACTTGGATACAAACAAACTTGAAGAAGGCAGTTGCCGTTCAGGTCATGATCGTTTGCTCAGGGTGTGTTGGTCGCCGGCGTCTCCTATGTTAGCTAAAACGGACTCCCGGCGCACCGGTGATCACCGGAGACAACAAGACACAGTGGGAGAATGGACACAGAGAATTTAGTCACGGACAAACACCTTGCCGCACCGACGGTTTTTCTGTTTTTCTCCTCGAGCACGAACTCAATCCGCTTGGTACAATACATGCGAGGGAGGGGGACTTATACGCGTGTGCACTCATGCGCCACGCCGCGCTCTCGACGCACCCCACTCGCACACTCGCCATGTCCCGGGCTCCACGGCTAACACGCCCGACGCGCATGCACGCAGTCGACGCAGCCGGCTCGCGCGCCCGACGCCCATGCTACACTCCCGACGCACGCACACACACGCGCTCGTGCCCTGCACGGATCACTCCTGGCGCACACACGAACGGATAAACGCACACACGCGCCTGTGGCCTGCACGGACAGCTCTTGGCGCACACGCATGCCGGTGGCCACCGTGCGGTCACGGCTTATTCCCAACATCCTAGGTTCTACGCCGGCGTCGGCGTGGTCATGGATGTCACCCTTGTCGTCGGCGTGGTCATGGAGGTGCAGCAGGTCCAAGTCAAGATCATCTTCTCCCAAGTCAGAGGCGTCCATGGCACGAGTACGCACGTGGACGAAGCTTGAGCTGGACGATGGATAGATTGAGAAGAAGCGACTGAGCGTGCTGGGAAGGCGGTGGGCCGGTGGAGACTAATCCATCAATACGGTCTCAACCCATAGTTTGCAGCAGTTTTCAACCCATAAGTCTGCACTCAACCCAAACCTATCCAATCCGTTATTAGCCACAACCCAAACCGGACCAAATTGTTTGTTTATCTAAATCCAGTAGAGACCAAACTAGTGAGACCAAATCAAAAAACAAACCAAAAACTAAGTTTTGATCCAAACTATTCCCAGGTTTACATATGTGCCCGATCCTGCCACGACAACCATCTGAGTCCCTTCCCCCATCGCAACCATCTGCATCCACCACCGTCCCCGCATATCTGTGTCGGGAGAGAAAAGAAAGGAAGAAGAGAGGGCCGGTGAACTGACCTTTGCGAACGTCTCCTCGATTTACAGCAGTCGGCGCCCACGGGGGAGGAGAGATTCAAGGGAACGAGGGGAAAATATAGGGTTGAGGACGTTTGGAGAGATGAGCAAGCCTTTTAGAGAGGTGGGCGGGGGCGAAAATGCTTTGGGCGCGAGCCTTGCTTCCCATGTCTGTGAGGTTTTCGTGCGGCGGAGGAGCCGGATTTTTCACGAATATTCAAAGCATCTGGTTATCCATGTCCTGCCTCATCCAAGCCCGTCCATGAATCAAACATGTGGTATCCATCCTAAATATGGCTATCCATGACCCCTGGGTAGCTACCCCTCCAACTAAACGCATCCTCGGAGCATCTGGTTATTCATGTCCTACCTCATCCAAGCTCGTCCATGAACCAAGCATGTGGTATCCATCCTAAATATGGCTGTCCCTCCAACCAAACACATCCATAGTAGCGAATTAAATTAGTTTACTTTCGGCTTGGTTCCTAACCTCACATGGCTTTGCAGCTTGTTATACGCAGAGTACCCGATCATTCCATTGATAAGATGAGGACAACATGCTCCAGGGATTGAAGTGCGGCAATGTGCCTCATGATTTTGAAATCCATTCTGAAAACAAGATCGCTTACTACGGCGTAGCACACCGTCAGCTCATCAGAAATGTTTTTGTTAGAACTAATCTGAGGCGTATCATTGATCATCTGCGGACTAAGCAATCACACATGACATCAAGATTTGTTAACGAGATTCGCCAACATGGTTACATCCATGGGGTCTGATTACGGACGCTCCTCACCGTGACACTATCACAATACCATACAACGAACACCCAGGTAAAGGCACATGCCGCCGTCTTCCTCTGCGTGGCTGTGTTATTATGTTGGCATATGTTACATCATGTGTCTACCCTCATCATTATAGAAGAGATCTAGGATACATGTATCCTATTAGGACATGACTCCATATCTTGTCTTAACACAATACAACTTAAAGCCCAACTGTAACCTACCTTATACACAATATTTGACACAACTCTAACAGTTGTCAAATCCCAAAGGCAGCTGGCAACCTGGCACCTCATATGAGAGAAAATAGACAAAGGTGGCTACTACAAATCAACCGACTGATTTCCTGGAGAAATCAGTCGAGTTGACAGCCGTCCTATCACCTATCCCATAACCGTTGGATAGGTCAACTCATATTCCCCCCTTTCGCTTGACCATCACCTATCTCGCGTGTCTTTCCTGCATCCTTACTAGTTCCTCAGCTTCCTAGAATGCAGTCGTCTCAGCACGCCTGCCCCAGCTTGCCAGAAACCACTCCTTGCAGCGCTGGTGGACACTCGTTAAAGTATCATCCATGGTCACCGGGCATGTCAGTGGCTTAGACAACCACATGCTGCAAGTGGCAACGGACCAGCGGTGTCTGCAATGGAGCCGCCCTACTGCAATGCAATGGAGCCACCGGGTTGGCAGCAACTTCCTTGTTGCATCACCTGAACGGAGCTTCGCCGGTTGCCGACAAGTGTTGCATCATAGCGTTGGCAACCGACCAGGAGCGTTGCCCCATCCGGATTGTAGTGCCGCCGACTGCTACATTGCAGCACCAACAACATCCAACGACGAGCTCAGAAAAGCATCAACCGGGAGAGCTCGCAGCAGCTCGTGGTGACGGGGGGTTGAAACACCAAGAGCACCAAAACTTCTCGTACGAGGGATAACCGAAGGACGTTGTGGAGGGGCGAGAAGAAGAGGGATATTGTCTCGGGAGAGCTGAAGTAGGAGGAGGGGTGGCTGAGCTCGCTGGAGGAATGGGTGAGAGATAGGAGAGGGTCGGCCGCGCCTGAGAGCATCTCCAACAGGCGCCGAATGCGGCGCGCGCAAAAAACAGCTTTAGCGTGCGCCCATCGCCTGGTTTGGCGCTTGGCACTGCGCCCGCTCCAAAGAGCGTTAAAAAATGCAACGCTACACGCTTCCCAGCAGCGCGCAAAAATGCAGCGCGCACGCTCATTCTACAAACTAGAAATGTAGGCATTGGAAACATAAATTTTAAAAAAACTAGATAGATTTCATAGATTTTAAACGATACAAAGGTATTTTACATCCGAAACATAGATTGCATAATAAATAAAAACGACAAACGATAAAAAACATAGATTGCATAAAAAAACTACTCTAAGTCGCTATCATCATCACCATTATCATCCTCGGCGGTGTCGTCCGAGGTGTCTAGCCAGATGTCCAGCCACCGACCATCGTCCGGCGTGAAGAACGACTGCCCACCTGCTGCAACAAGGTCGGACTGCGCATTCGCCAACGCCTTCCGCCGACGCTTTTCCAACCGCGTCTCGCGGCGCCTTCGCATGTCCTCCTCGCGGCGCCTTGCCCAGTAGGCCTGCTCGTGGGCGACGCCCTCCGAGTGGCGTTAGCGCCACTCCGCCATGACCCGCCGTCCTCTGGCGATGCGAGGAGGCGGCGTTGCCGCTGGCGTGCTCCGCACGGTCTTCCGCCGTGTTCAGACGAGGCGGCGGAGCGAAGTTGAGCGCTTGCCGGGCGTGTACACATCTTGAAGTTCATCTGCCGCTGCCGCCTAGGGCGGCACACCGCCGCTGTCAGACGCTGCTGGAGGCCTCGCGCCGCCCCCCGTGACGTGCGAGGCCGAGACGAAGATCGCCGGAGCGTATCTCCGCGGAGTAGCTGTCGTTAGGCGCAGCGGACGCCGCGTAGCCGGACGCCTCAACGCGCGCGGCGGCATGGCGCGCGTCGGTGACGGGTGCTGGAGCGGCGCGTGGCGAGAGGGAGAGGAAGAGGAGAAGAGGAAGCGTGGAGAAGGCGCGTGCACGCGCCAAGACTTTTTATAGGCGCGCCGAAGCGGCGCAAAAAAATGACGCGCGAGCTGGCGCTTCACAAGACGCTGCAAACGGTTCCACAAGACGAAGTTTCCATGCGGCACGGAGCGCGCAGCAACGCTTCGCAAGCGCCGCTTGACGCGCCGTTGGAAATGCTCTGAGGAAGACAAACCACCAAAAACAAAAGGAGAGGTCAAGAGAATAAGGTGAGGAGGGATAAGGATGAGGGCCCATGCATGTGGTGCACGCATGGGTCCACAAGGACACGTGCGACGCAAACGACGCGGCTTACACACAGAGATCAGTCGGTTAATTTTAACACTTTTTCATAGACAAAACTACATATCAAGCAACGCATTCGGTGCCTGCATGCAACAATAACGAATTACTCCTTTGCGAGCGCCCCGCAAAGGTCACCTGGCGGCATGCTCTCTGTCACCACCACGTGTCGCGCTCTGGGCGCTCTCTCCGATTTCTATTTTTCCGCACACGTTTTTGGCCTTTTAGATGGTTTTTTCTATTTTTTTGGATTTTCAGTTTTCCCCATTCGTTCTTAGGTTTTGGACAAACAAATCGATTTTTTGCGCGAAATAACATGCATTTTTCCTTCTACGGGAGGCACGGGTTTACTTCCATGATAGGCACAGTCGTGCCTCTCGAAAACGAAAAATAAACGTATTTTCTTTTTTTTTCGCAAGGGGCATAACAGGAAAAAATGTGTTCTCTTTTTTCCCTTCCTCGAAAGGCACAGATTTACTTTCGGAAACGAAAAAAAATATGCGTTTTCCTTTTATACCTTCCGCGAGAGGCACATATTTGCTTCCACGAAAGGTATAGTCGTGCCTCCAAGAACGAAAAAAGTGTTTCTTTTTCATTCCGCAAGAGGCACACATTTAGTTCTCATGAAGTCATGGGATTTGCTTCTGCGAACTTTTGTAAGAGAAAAGAATGTTCCTGGTTCAGTTATTTCATCCGTTTTCTTCGTAAAAAAGTGCGTCAAAATCTATCAACATAGGATCTATTTTTAAGATCTCGACGCATAAATCCAACGGTGAAATCAGTTCAAGATTTGGAGGCACGGTTTAAGAGATAAAACGTTTTGATTAAACGAATCTATGAAAAAAAGAAAAACTCCTAGATTGCAACAAGTAGTGCACACCTTAATTAGTGATTTCGATAGCAAAAATGCTAAACACACGGTCCTATTACGGGATGGGTACGTGCCTTTCCTATAATACTTTTCATCCTCCCTGATTTTCAGAAGGGCGAGGCCCGTGCATCCACCTTAAACCGATAGAATTTTGCCATGTCAACACCAGCCATGTAAAATGCCCCTGAATCTCCGTGTGTGTAGCGTTGTTCTTTGGATAATCCATGCATGTCCATAACTCCATGTGTAGCCCAAGAACAACACAACCGTACATGTCGTGGCCGAGGCCATGATGAGATCGATGAGCAGATCTCGCTCTACACTCCAATCTGAAATATGGGAAACCCACATGCCGTCGTGAGGTTTCCCCTGTTGCGCTCTCATTCTAGACTCCAATCTGGACCCGTGGTGATGAATTTTCCTTGCGCGTGCAGCATCATCGCGGAAGACTTGGATTCTTCTATCCGGCCAGTCCTCTACAGGCCAGCCATCTGTAGTTTGGGTCTATGTCGACCCTTTTTTATCCATATCACTAGTCCCATTAACTCCACAATATGACATATTTCATCTATATCAGCGACAAACTTTCGTCCTCGTCCTCGGCACAAGCAAATGAAGGAGGCAACCTAATGGCTGTGCACTACATCCCCATCTTCTTCCTCCTATTCTTGAGTTCATTCTGCAAACCCGATGACTAGCTCACACAAGCAAAGCCACTCACCCACAACGACAAGCTCATCTCCAAGAGAGGGGATTTTGCTATTGGTTTCTTCTCCCTGACAAGCTCTGAGAAGAGCATATGGTACCATAGTCCCCCCATACCACGAGCTGTCGTGTGGGTCGCCAATTGAGACAACCCAATCACCAACCCTTCGTCTGCGACGCTCACCATCATCAACAATTCATCATTGTTATTATCTGACTCCAAAGGCCGCAATATATGGATGACAACAAGCAATATAGCCGTTAGAGTATCCAAAGCTCACACAGTTCTACTCAACTCGGGAAACTTTGTTCTCCGGTCACTGAATGGCGCAGACATATGGCAGAGCTTTGATCACCCAACCGACACAATGCTTCCAACAATGAGATTTTTGGCAAGCTACAAGACACAAGTTGTCGGGCGGTTCATTGCTTCGAAGGGACCGCATGACCCGTTGTCTCGGGACTTTTCCTCAATTAGCGACCCCAGCTCGCCAACCCTCCAGCTCCTCATTTGGTATGGGACCAATCCATACTACTGCACCACTGTGTGAAATGAAGCTTCGGTGATCTACGGGGGGACATACCTGAGCAACACCGAATCTATGTTGTACGAAGCGAATATAAACTCTAGAGGTGAGTACTACGAAATCATGTTCACAGTCTTAGAGAACTCACCATTCACAGTGTTGCCTTGAGCTCGCTTTCCCCTTTCTAGCTTCCTTATGCCTGAACTACTGTATTTCCTTTATGAAAAGTAATGGAAAGGGTTATGACTGGCTCAAAAAAAAAAGAACACACCATTCACGCGCATCATACTTGACTACAGTGGCAAGTCTCTATTTCTACGCTGGAACAATCACTCATCTTCATGGGAACTCATTGGTGAACACCCCACTGCTGCATGTGACCTCTATGCCTTGTGTAGGCCATTCATTTATTGCGACTACACTCATTTATTGCGACTACACTCAGATCATCCCAGCCTGCCAATTTAACATCCCAAATTTTCAATTTGGAATGTTATACATTAGGTCATCATGCATATCATATTTCTCGCATTTTCCGATCCTAGAAGATTTCACGCAACTCAAGGACCCTCGGAGAGAGTTGGAGATTTCATTATTTTCATATTTGGGATTTCTCAAATTTTGAAAAATAGGATCATTTGGATTTATTTAATTATCTTCATAAGTTTTTCCGGTAAAAAAATTAAGAGAGGGAATAATATGACTTTCCCAACATTTAGGAAAATGAAGATTTTATAAATAAATCAAATTTTGGTTTTTGAAAGATTATTTGCTTTAGGCAAAAAAAAATGAGTATTTTAAAAATATGCATATTTGCCCCGTTTTAAAGTTCATTTTGTTCGACTCATTTTAGGAGTCGGGAAAATTAATTTTATTTAATTTGGAGTTCGTTTGGTTTTATTTTTATTTCGCTTAGTTTTGTTTAAAAAACGCTGAGGCCCCTTTGGGCCAAGGGCCCAGCCCACCGCCATGCCCAACTCCCCCCCTCACAGGCGCCCGTGGAGGAGCCCCCCACCACACGCCGAGTCCGCTCGGACCACGGACGCCGCCGCCGTGTCCCTCCCCAAGGCACGGAGCCCCCTCCTATTTATAGCCGCCTCTCTCTCACCCCGAGCGCCGCCGCCCCACCCGAGCCGCCGCCCGCCTCAAGCCGCCGCCGCCTGCCGCCGACGCCGCCGCCACCCCGCCGACCTCCGCCACCCACCGCCCATCGCCCGACCTCACGGAGCCCGAGCCCCGCGGCGACTCGCCGGAGGTAGCCGACCTCGCCGCCCCCCGGTCCGGTTTTAGTTTTAAAACCGATCCGGTTTTTCGTTCGTTGTTCGTTTTTTTTTTAAAAACCCTAGATGGTTTTTTTTTCGGTTTTATTAATTAGTTAACGTTCACCGACCCGTTCTTTTCAATGAACGTGTTCGTCGGATTAGTTCTGTTAACGAACGTCCGTCGTTTTATCTGTTCGTCGTTTTTCTTTTAATCGGATTTAATCCGTTATTTTCCGAATTCGATTTCCGATTCAATTTTCAAATCTGTTTATTTTCTCGCTGGTTTATCGGAATCAGGTGATTCAAGCGCCTGGAGTTTCGTATTTAAACCGCCGTTCGACTAACCTACTTAAACAAAGTTTTGCTACTGTAAGATTCTGACCTAGTTTCAGATTGCTAAAACCGAGTTGTTTTCTCGATTTTCGACTTTCGCTGCTTTATTTGATTCGATTCTTTTGCAACCAGGGTTCTTAAGTTGAACTCTCCGTTAGATCTTTTATTCGAGTTTTCCTGTGCATTAGATGAGTACTTATTGTATGCTTGTTGTTTGTCTGCGTTAGATCACCCGGAGTGCGCCGCTTGTTACTTCGAATCTCTAGGTTTCGCGGATCATCAGCAAGGCAAGTAACACTTGATCATACCTTTTCTACTACCCAGTTTTATGCATTAGCCTTATTCCCCAAACACTTGCATGTTTAGGATCAACTTAAATTGTGGGATGGAAAGTAGATTGAGGTAGTACCTATTACCTGTTTTCTTATGAAACCTTGGGAGTTACTTCTACGTTTGCTTATTATGCCATGCTATGCTAGTAGACGTGGATTGGGTGAGTGAATATCCATGACAGATGTGAGATTGTTAATTAATGGTTTACCTAAGGTGGCAACCTAAACACACATCCTGGGTGGATTGAGGCACTGGTTTCTATCAGACTTGCTGTATTTCTTCTGACCGCCACCTGTGCTCTAAGGGATCATAAGATTATTCAAACTGGAAACTTCCGTGTGCAGCCACAAGCCAATTATGGGCTCTGGCATAGTTGAGTAAGTTGTGCGAGCTCTTACGGGTAGGCTAGCTGATGTAGGGGATGTAGGTTGGTACGGTCTACCCACATGTAAGGTGCTAGTGCTTCCGAAAGATTGTGTCTCGGTCATCCGTTTCTCAAACACCATGTAGTGCGAGAACCAAGCGGAGGCGATCGAGTCTTGTGGGGAAAAGTGCGCAAACCTCTGCAGAGTGTATAAACTAATCATGATTAGCCGTGTCCCCGGTTATGGACGTTTTGAGTATCTAGTACTTGAATATCATGTGAATCTCAACACGTTACTTCTAATAAATGTTATTGGGTTTTGATGAGTACTTTTTAATTGGGATTGAGGATGCTGTCAACCATTCTCAATGTTTAACAACCACCATGATAGTTAAAAAAATTATTCCTTTGTTGTAGGGAAAATTAGCTTTATGCAAAAATGTAACCGTAGAGCTTTACCACCAGCCATATATGCATGTAGTATAGACTTATTCCTTCATTACTCTCTATGTGTTGCTTTGCCAAGATATTCCATGTGTTGACCGTTTTGGGCTGCAACTTTCATGTTGCGACTTTTCGATTTACAGTAAGGTGTTAGGTCGTGGTTCTATACTCAGTGATGCCGATGGAGTTGATGGACTCACTTATCTTCCAAGCCTTCCGCTGTTATTGTTAGATGGCCTTAAGCCATATTATTGTTATAAGTTCCCTTGTGGACAATGATGTAATAAGTGTGTGATTGCTACTCGCTATAAATCCTTCAAGTACTGTGGTGTCGGCATTATCGATCCGTGGATGACATCGAGCACGAGACTTGATCCATTAGGGTCTGGTTGCTAGAGATGGTATCGAGCACACGCCGATCGTAGGGACACGACCACTAAGTTAAAGCCATAGATCACTACTCTCTTACCACTTTCTAACTCCTCATCTTTTCTACTCTTTAGGATGACGGACGCCAAGATCAAGTACACCCAACCAGATGAAGGCACACCTTTTGGATTCCACTTGAAGGAAGTCACCAAGTACTGAACATTGGACTACCCAGCTTCACCGGAACTTTCAACGCCACTCTGCCTGAAGAGGAGCGCTGGAAGATTCAAGCTCACGTTCCAGGAAGGACATTCGCCCCAATCACCAAGCCTATAGATAGTGTTTTCAGTGAACCAACTTGGAGTCTGGGAAAGAGCATGGCAGCTCATATCACCATGGGACGCATTGGAAAAGTTTATCAAGAAGACCTCAAGGACACCATCTATCAGATTTGCGGACGCCGAGATGACAAATGGGACATAGTCAGCACCAAGAAGGATAGATCCATTGCAGCTTTCATCCAGGAGTTAAACCAACACATTCGACGCCAGGAGAACCAGATGTGCAATGATATGTTGGAGTTGCAGAATGCAAAGGGAAGGATCATCGAACTTGAAGAAGAACTAAAGACTACCCGCAAGGACTACATGGACGAGATCGTAGCTCTAACAAGACACAATAACGATCTTAAGCACGAGATCGAAGAACTCAAGAAGAAGTTGGCACTCAGGAATGAAGGCCAGTATGTTGGTTTCCCAAGCGACTACATCAACATCGACGACACCGATTCGGATCCAAGTGAACCCGACTTTGAAGACGAAGCTGGAGCAGACATCATGGAGTCTTCCACCGGTTCAAATTAGTAGAAGTCCCCCACATATTAGTAGTAATCCCTCCATGTACACATTATAGTACACGCACTTTTTGCGATAATTAGATCGTTGTAAGCCCTTTTGTTTGATTGAATGAAGTGATTTTGTGTGTTTTGCTCATGTGCATTTGGGTAGTGATTCCCTTAGACCTCAGTCTATTCTTAATTTCTCGCCTCTTCTAAACCCATCGATGCCTCCGAGATGCGACCCGGTTCGCTTTTCCCGCCAGAGATCACCCAATTGATTCAGCGAAGAATACCCTGATTCAAACATTGGTGCGTAACTGGCAACAACAACAACAACAACAACCCACCACCACCACCACCGCGGATCACCGACTCGCTTCCTTAGACTAAATTCGCGGTGTATTCCAAAGAGCACCGAGGCGATTGTAGCAGATGATTGGCTCCGCAAGATAGGAAGGAGTTGACCAACGCAGGATGCATGATGGAGAAAGAGTGAAGTTTGCAGCACACCAGCTTGAAGGACCCGCAGCAGAAGATGGTGGGAGAATTTTACAGCCACTTACCCGTGAGACACCGCCACATGGGATCGGTTTCAAGAAGCTTTCCGACCGCTCATGTTTCAGCAGGAGCCATGGCCATGAAGAAGCGTGAGTTCCGCAACTTACGCCAAGGAGGAAGGACTGTTGGCGAGATGTGGATGATTTTAGTAAGTTAGCACATTATGCCCCGGATGACGTTACTCTGACGCAAGCTAAGCAGGAGAAGTTTCTAGAAGGACTGAATGGTGAGTTCAACATGCCGTTGATGGTAGCAAGTTTCAACAACTACCAGGAGTTGGTAGACCGAGCCCTCATGATTGAAGGAAGCAGAAGAATTGAGAACTGCAAGCGGAAGTATGGACAGGGAAGTATAACTCGGAGCCCAAGAAGCCTCGTTATACCCCTAAATCAGGAATTCAGTTTCAGCATACCCATGGAGGAGGTAATTCGATAACCATAATGGCACTAAGAATGGGAACGGGAATGGAGGAAGCAATGGACAGAACCGCACCAACCCGTCAACACCATCCAAGGCAGACCTGAGTCACATCACTTGTTTTAAGTGCCGCAGGACTGGGCATTATGCAAATGACTGCCCAGAAGGCCATAATGGAAATGGCAATGGAAGCTCTGGAAAGAAGCCCAACCCTTTCAACAGGGGACAGGTGAACCACATTGACGTGGAGGAGGTTGAAGATCAGCCCGATGCAGTAATCGGTAAGTTTTTGGTTAAGTCATTTATTGCAGTTGTTCTTTTCGATACTGGTGCATCGCATTCATACATATCAAGGGGATTTGTGGATAAGTACAAATTACCGACCCAAGCCCTTAGGTCACCCATGCTAGTAACCTCACCCGGAGCAGAATACATGGCTAGTAAATGGTGTGATCGACTACCATTAAGGATTGGACACTATGTTTTCCCCTCCAAGACCTAATAGTTCGGAATCTCAAGGATTGGATGTGATATTAGGTATGGATTGGTTATCAAAGTATGGAGGGAACATAGATTGCACCACAGTCAATTTTGCTCACTACACCAGAAGGAAGAAGGATCAAGTATGTATCACGACACGAGCCGAGGAGAGCGCAAGTAAATTGCTTATCAGGAGTTGTGCAAGAAGAAGTACCAGTGGTGAAGGATTTTCCTGATGTATTTTCTAAGAGTTGCTGTGAATGCCACCGGATAGAGACATTGAGTTTTCGATTGAGCTGTTGCCGTGAACAGGCCCAATATCGGTTTAATCGCATGTGATGCCCGCATGTGATTTGGCGGAAATCAAGAAGCGATTAAGGAACTATTGGATAAGGGTTTTATTCGCCCAAGTTCTTCACCTTGGGGATCACCCGTATTGTTAGTGGAGAAGAAGGATGGATCGTTAAGAATGGTTGTTGATTATCGTGGATTGAATGAAGTAACAATCAAGAACAAGTACCCGCTACCTATGATAAATGATCTGTTTGATCGTTTGCAAGGAGCTAAAGTATTTTCCAAGATCGACTTGCGATCAGGGTATCATCAGTTGAAGATTCGGGAGCAGGACATACCTAAGACAACATTTACCACGAGATATGGACTGTATGAGTATACCGTTATGTCATTTGGACTGACTAACGCACCAGCCTATTTCATGAACCTGATGAACAAAGTGTTTATGGAGTTTTTGGATAAGTTCATCGTGGTGTTCATTGATGACATTTTGATTTTCTCAAAGAATGAAGAAGAACATAAGGAACATTTGAGATTGGTTTTGGAGAAACTGAGGGAACACCAGTTATATGCCAAGTTCAGCAAATATGAGTTTTGGCTAAAGGAAGTTGGATTTCTTGGACATGTTATATCCGGAGAAGGAATAGCAGTTGACCCCACAAAGGTTGAGACCGTAACCAAATGGGAAGCACCAACGACAGTTGGAGAGATTCGGAGTTTCCTTGGACTCGCAGGATACTACCGAAGATTCATTGAGAATTTCTCAAGGATTGCAAAGGCTATGACAGAATTGTTGAAGAAGGATAACAAATTCATATGGACTGAGGACTGTGAGGCAAGTTTTCAGGAGTTGAAGAAAAGATTGGTTACCTCACCAGTGTTAATATTGCGGATCGACCAAGGATTATGAGGTGTATTGCGGCGCTTCACGCCGAGGACTTGGAGCAGTGCTTATGCAGGGAAGGAAGAGTTGTTTCGTATGCTTCACGACAACTTAAGCCCCATGAGTTAAATTATGCCACACATGATTTGGAGTTAGCAGCCATTGTGCATGCCTTGAAGACATGGAGACATTTTCTCATTGGAAATCATTGTGAAGTGTACACGGATCACAAAAGTTTGAAGTACATTTTCACACAGAAGGAATTGAATCTCAGACAAAGGAGATGGTTAGAGCTTATCAAGGATTATGATATGAGATTGCATTATCACCCCGGAAAGGCTAATGTCGTAGCAGACGCATTGAGCCGTAAGAGCCACGTCAATACCCTAATGATGGGAGGAATACCCAATGAGATAGCCGAGGACCTTCGAGAGCTATGTTTGGAAATAGTTCCAAGAGGCTATGTAGCAGCATTGGAGATTCAGTCAACACTGATGGACAAAATCAGAGAAGCCCAAAAGGCAGATAAGGAAGTTGCCTCTATAAAGGAGAAAATGAGCAAGGGAAGAGCTAAAGGATTTCGTGAGGATGAGCACGATACCCTATGGTTTGCGGACCGTGTTTATGTGCCCAATAACCCAGCGATTAGGAAGTTGATTTTGCAAGAAGCTCATGATTCACCCTATTCGATTCACCCAGGAAATACCAAGATGTATTTGGATTTGAAGAATACTTTCTGGTGGACCGGAATGAAGAAGGATATTGCGGAGTATGTAGCAGTTTGCGATGTATGTCAGAAAGTAAAGGTAGAGCATCAGAAGCCAGCAGGATTGTTACAACCATTGCTGATACCCGAATGGAAGTGGGATAAATTAGGCATGGATTTCATCACAGGTTTGCCAAAGACTCGTTCAGGATATGACTCGATATGGGTTATAGTCGATCGTTTAACGAAGGTAGCTCATTTCATTCCAGTCAAGACTACCTATAGCAGTGCTAAGTTGGCAAAGATATACATGACCAGAATTGTGTGTTTACGGAGTTCGAGGAGCATCGACGATAGAGGAACCCAATTTACCTCAAAATTTTAGAACCAGCTTGCATGAAACATTGGGAACCGATGGAATTCAAGACAACTTTACACCCATGCACCGATGGACAGATGAGAGGGTCAATCAGATTTTGGAGGATATGCTGAGAGCTTGTGCACTAGATTATGGATCTAGTTGGGATGATAATTTGCCGTATGCAGAATTTTCTTATAACAACAGTTACCAAACCAACTTGAAGATGGCACCTTCGAGGCTCAGTATGGAAGGAGATGCAGACACCGTTGTCATGGGATGAAACCGAGATCGCCGCTTGTTTGGACCAGATTTGATTAAGGAGTCTGAGCGGAAGGTTAAACTGATTCGAGATAGGCTCAAGGTAGCCCAGTCCTGCACGGAAGAGCTATGCAGATTCAAAGCGCAGCGATTGAGTATGAAGTTGGAGACAGAGTATATCTTAGAGTATCCCGCTTGAGGAGTTAAGCGTTTTGGAGTTAAAGGAAAGTTAGCACCACGTTTAGTTGGACCATATAAGATTTTGCAACGCATGGGAGAAGTTGCTTATAAGTTGGAATTGCGGAAGGACTGTCGAGTGCATGATGTATTCCATGTTTCTCACCAAGAAATATCACCCGAGATAGCAGAGATACCGTTAAGAGACACACGGTGCCACCGAAGCAATTCAGTTGAAGGATGACTTAACATATGAGGAAAAACCGGTTAAGATTCTCGATTATGCCAGCAGAGTTACTCGCAGCAAGGTTATCAAGTTTTGCAAGGTTCAGTGGAGCCACCACACTGAAGATGAAGCCACCTGGGAAAGAGAGGAAGTTTTGCTCAAGGACCACCCTCACCTATTTTCTAGCCAACCCGAATCTCGAGGGCGAGATTCATCTTAAGGGGGTAGGTTTGTAACATCCCAAATTTTCAATTTGGAATGTTATACATTAGGTCATCATGCATATCATATTTCTCGCATTTTCCGATCCTAGAAAATTTCACGCAACTCAAGGACCCTCGGAGAGAGTTGGAGATTTCATTATTTTCATATTTGGGATTTCTCAAATTTTGAAAAATAGGATCATTTGGATTTATTTAATTATCTTCATAAGTTTTTCCGATAAAAAAATTAAGAGAGGGAATAATATGACTTTCCCAACATTTAGGAAAAATGAAGATTTTATAAATAAATCAAATTTTGGTTTTTGAAAGTTTATTTGCTTTAGGCAAAAAAATGAGTATTTTAAAAATATGCATATTTGCCCCGTTTTAAAGTTCATTTTGTTCGACTCATTTTTAGGAGTCGGGAAATTAATTTTATTTAATTTGGAGTTCGTTTGGTTTTATTTTTATTTCACTTAGTTTTGTTTAAAAAAAGCGAGGCCCTTTGGGCCAAGGGCCCAGCCCACCGCCGCGCCCAACTCCCTCCCCTCAAGGCTGCTGGAGGAGCCCCCCGCCCACAGACGCCGAGTCCGGCTCGGACCACGGACGCCGCCGCCGTGCCCCTCCCCAAGGCACGGCCCCCTCCTATTTATAGCCGCCGCCCTCTCTCTCCTCACCCAGCGCCCTTGCCCCCCCACCGAGCCGCCGCCGCCCGCTTGAAAGCCGCCGCCGCCTCAGCGTCGCCGCCCGCCGCCACCCGCCGACCCGCCACCCACCGCCCGTCGCCCGACCCGCCGGAGCCCGGAGCCCCGCCGGCGACTCGCCAGAGGTAGCCGACCTCGCCGCCCCCGGTCCGATTTTTGTTTTAAAACCGATCCGGTTTTTCGTTCGTTGTTCGGTTTTTAAAAAAAAACCCTAGATGGTTTATTTTTTCTGTTTTATTAATTAGTGAACGTTCACCGACCCGTTCTTTTCAATGAACGTGTTCGTCGGATTAGTTCTGTTAACGAATGTCCGTCATTTTATCTGTTCGTCGTTTTTCTTTTAATCGATTTAATCCGTTATTTTCCGAATTCGATTTCCGATTCAATTTTCAAATCTGTTTATTTTCTCGCTGGTTTATCGGAATCAGGTGATTCAAGCGCCTGGAGTTTCGTTACGAAACCGCCGTTCCGACTAACCTACTTAAACAAAGTTTTGCTACTGTAAGATTCTGACCTAGTTTCAGATTGCTAAAACCGAGTTGTTTTCTCTCGATTTTCGACTTTCGTTGCTTTATTTGATTCGATTCTTTTTGCAACCAGGGTTCTTAAGTTGAACTCTCTGGTTAGATCTTTTATTCGAGTTTTCCCTGTGCATTAGATGAGTACTTATTGTATGCTTGTTGTTTGTCTGCGTTAGATCACCCGGAGTGCGCCGCTTGTTACTTCGAATCTCTAGGTTTCGCGGATCATCAGCAAGGCAAGTAACACTTGATCATACCTTTTCTACTACCCAGTTTTATGCATTAGCCTTATTCCCCAAACACTTGCATGTTTAGGATCAACTTAAATTGTGGGATGGAAAGTAGATTGAGGTAGTACCTATTACCTGTTTTCTTATGAAACCTTGGGAGTTACTTCTACGTTTGCTTATTATGCCATGCTATGCTAGTAGACGTGGATTGGGTGAGTGAATATCCATGACAGATGTGAGATTGTTAATTAATGGTTTACCTAAGGTGGCAACCTAAACACACATCTGGGTGGATTGAGGCACCTGGTTTCTATCAGACTTGCTGTATTTCTTGGACCGCCACCCGTGCTCTAAGGGATCATAAGATTATTCAAACTGAAACTTCCGTGTGCAGCCACAAGCCAATTATGGGCTCTGCATAGTTGAGTAAGTTGTGCGAGCTCTTACGGGTAGGCTAGCTGATGTAGGGGATGTAGGTTGGTACGGTCTACCCACATGTAAGGTGCTAGTGCTTCCGAAAGATTGTGTCTCGGTCATCCGTTTCTCAAACACCATGTAGTCACGAGAACCAAGCGGAGGCGATCGAGTCTTGTGGGGAAAAGTCAAACCTCTGCAGAGTGTATAAACTAATCATGATTAGCCGTGTCCCCGGTTATGGACGTTTTGAGTATCTAGTACTTGAATATCATGTGAATCTCAACACGTTACTTCTAATAAATGTTATTGGGTTTTGATGAGTACTTTTTAATTGGGATTGAGGATGTTGTCAACCATTCTCAATGTTTAACAACCACCATGATAGTTAAATAAAATTATTCCTTTGTTGTAGGGAAAAATTAGCTTTATGCAAAAATGTAACCGTAGAGCTTTACCACCAGCCATATATGCATGTAGTATAGACTTATTCCTTCATTACTCTCTATGTGTTGCTTTGCCAGCATATTCCATGTGCTGACCCGTTTTCGGGCTGCAACCTTCATGTTGCAGACTTTTCAGACGACGAGTAAGGTGTTAGGTCGTGGTTCTATACTTAGTGATGCCGATGGAGTTGATGGACTCACTTATCTTCGAAGCCTTCCGCTGTTATTGTTAGATGGCCTTAAGCCATATTATTGTTATAAGTTCCCTTGTGGACAACGATGTAATAAGTGTGTGATTGCTACTCTGCTATAAATCCTTCGAAGTACTGTGTGGTGTCAGCATTACTGATCCAGGGATGACACCGAGCACAGAGACTTGATCCATTCGGGTCTGGTCGCTACAGCCAATGTCTTGAGGGGTTTGAGCCCATTAATTATATTACCTCTTCTAAAGTATGTAAGAGAAAGAAAGTGCTGAAATGCAGCGAATCGAGTCATTTTGTGTCCTTACCTGGGATGAAGGTTCCAGACAAGTTCTTGCACATACAAAATAGAAGCTTTGATGAGTGTACTGCCGAGTGCAACCGCAACTGCTCATGCACGGCTTACACTTATGCCAACTTAAGCAGGGCTGGTGCTATGGTCGACTCATCAAGGTGCTTGGTTGGCTTAGGGGAACTTATCGACGCTGGGAAAGGAAACGCCGGTGAGAACCTATACTTCCGACATGCCGATGCTCCTGGTATTTGGTGTCCCATTCCCTCTGTCTGTATTTTCATGGAAATAGTATGTGTTTTCACTAAAATTAACACCAACATTTACAGGGAAGACATGGGGACATGAATTTTCATGCAAATGCATATATATTACAAAATAAAGTTGTATTAGTTATATACAAGTACTGATTATGACTAATTATTCTAGTGTATCGAATTAATATGTGTATCGCCTTGACACGGTGTTTTGAATATAAACAAGGTCCTCAAAATGCAACTTTGACCTTGTTTTATAATAATAATATATGTATTAAACCCAACACAATTACAATAGCATAACAACATTTTTCAAGAAAATCTAGACATACCATTTTCAAGTACCCAATCTAAATATTTGAAACAATATCATTGGTTTCATATTGTAAGTGCATCTAGTGCCACCCCTAGTTTGTTTTGGTGTATTGATGACAAACTTGGCTGATGGACTAATGTGTTTGTAAGATTCACATGAGAACACAGGTAGAAGTCCCTATTGATTTGGTTTACCCATCGAAGATGACCCCTAAAAATGTATGAAGACATTGAAGACAACGGTGGTTCGCGAAGACATTCGTCTATAGATAATGGAGCACAAAGACATAGTTTCTTTCGTAGTTTCGTTTTCTTCTTTCCTCAGTCATAGGAACCACCGAACTGTTAAGTGGGGTCGAGGTAAACAAAGTTAGAAAACTAATGTGATGCTCAACCTAAAATCCTATGTGTTCGAGCATAGACAAATGAGAGAAAATCTTATCCTGTGTTGGATGAGTCAGCTTCACTTGGATCCCAAGTCAAGCTGCCATGTGTGTTTGAAATCCGATCATTGCACATGTTTCGGTTGTCCATTGACCCAGGGTCATTTCAGGCATATCATGTCGGGTTGCCTCCTCGCTATAAAGTGCCCACCCCCTCCACCATAAGCTGGTGGCTGCTCCGAGTATTGTGTACGGCTTTTGTCGTTTGAGCGCAACCCAACTCCAAGGCCTTTGAGAGAGAATCCTTGCGAGAACTAACCCAAAAAAACCCAGAGCCCAAAGAGTTTTGAGCATCACTAAATCCTTTCTGTTCAGCGTGAACCGAATACTTATTATACTTGAAGACTGTGATCTTCTAGTCGGTTAGGCATCGCGTTCTGAGCATCCAAGAGTCATTGTGGATTGCCATGAAGGAAATATGCCCTAGAGGCAATAATAGAGTTGTTATTTATATTTCCTTATATCATGATAAATGTTTATTATTCATGCTACAATTGTATTAACCGAAAACTTAGTACATGTGTGAATACATAGACAAAACAGAGTGTCCCTAGTATGCCTCTACTTGACTAGCTCTTTAATCAAAGATGGTTAACTTTCCTGACCATAGACATGTGTTGTCATTTGATAAACGGGATCACATCATTAGAGAATGATGTGATGGACAATACCCATCCGTTAGCTTAGCATAATGATCGTTAAGTTTATTGCTATTGCTTTCTTCATGACTTATACATATTCCTCTGACTATGAGATTATGCAACTCTCGATACTGGAGGAACACCTTGTGTGCTATCAAATGTCACAACGTAACTAGGTGATTATAAAGATGCTCTACAGGTGTCTCCGAAGGTATTTGTTGGGTTGGCATAGATCAAGATTAGGATTTGTCACTCCGAGTATCAGAGAGGTATCTCTGGGCCCTCTCGGTAATGCACATCACTATAAGCCTTGCAAGCAATGTGACTAATGATTTAGTTGCGGGATGATGCATTACGGAACGAGTAAAGAGACTTGCCGGTAACGAGATGGAACTAGGTATGAGGATACCGATGACCGAATCTCAGGCAAGTAACATACCGATGACAAAGGGAATAACATATGTTGTTATTGCGGTTTGACCGATAAAGATCTTCGTAGAATATGTAGGAACCAATATGAGCATCCAGGTTCCGCTGTTGGTTATTGATCGGAGATGTGTCTCTGTCATGTCTACATAGTTCTCGAACCCGTAGGGTCCGCACGCTTAACGTTCGATGACGATTTGTATTATGAGTTATGTGTTTTGGTGACCGAAGATTGTTCGGAGTCCCGGATTAGATCACAGACATGATGAGGAGTCTCAAAATGGTTGAGAGGTAAATATTGATATCTTGGACGAAGGTATTCGGACACCGGAATGGTTTCAGGATGTTTCAGATATTTATCAAAGAACCGAGGGGTTACCGGAACCCCCGGGGAAGTAATGGGCCTTCATGGTCCATAGGGGAGAAAGAGAGAGGAGCCTGCAGGGTGCCCCCTATTGGGGAACACAACAATTTCAAAAGAATTCCTACGCACACGCAAGATCTATCATGGTGATGCATAGCAATGAGAGGGGAGAGTGTAGTCCACGTACCCTCGTGGACTGTAAGCGGAAGCGTTATGACAACGTGGTTGATGTAGTCGTATGTCTTCACGATCCGACCGATCCTAGTACCGAGAGTATGACACCTCCGCGATCTGCACACGTTCAGCTCGGTGACGTCCCACGAACTCTTGATCTAACTGAATGTCGAGGGAGAGCTTTGTCAACACGACGACGTGATGACGGTGATGATGAAGCTACTTGCGCAGGGCTTCGCCTAAGCACTACGATGATATGATCGAGGTGGATTATGGTGGAGGGGGGCACCGCACACGGCTAAGACAATGAACAACTTGTGTGTCTATGGGGTGTCCCCCTCCCCCGTATATAAAGAAGTGGAGGAGGGGGAGGGCCGGCTCTCTCTATGGCGCGCCCTAGGGGAGTCCTACTCCCACCGGGAGTAGGATTCCCCCCTTTCCAAGTAGGAGTAGGAGAGGAAGGAAGGAGGAGAGAGGGAGGAAGGAAAGGGGGGCCGACCCCCCTCCCAATTTGGATTGGGCTTGGGGGGGCTCCTAGGCCGCCTCCTCTCTCCCACTAAGGCCCAATAAGGCCCATCCACTCCCCGGGGGGTTCCGGTAACCTCCCGGTACTCCGGTAAACGCCCGAACTCACCCGGAACCATTCCGATGTCCAAACATAGCCATCCAATATATCGATCTTTATGTCTCGACCATTTCAAGACTCCTCGTCATGTCCGTGATCACATTCGGGACTCCGAACAACCTTCGGTACATCAAAACACATAAACTCATAATACCGATCGTCACAGAATGTTAAGCGTGCGGACCCTACGGGTTCGAGAACTATGTAGACGTGACCGAGACTCATCTCCGGTCAATAACCAATAGCGGAACCTGGATGCTCATATTGGTTCCTACATACTCTATGAAGATCTTTATCGGTCAAACCGCATAACAACATACGTTGTTCCCTTTATCGTCAGTATGTTACTTGCCCGAGATTCGATCGTCGGTATCTCAATACCTAGTTCAATCTCGTTACTGGCAAGTCTCTTTACTCGTTTCGTAATGCATCACCCCGCAACTAACTCATTAGTTACATTGCTTGCAAGGCTTAGAGTGATGTGCATTACCGAGAGGGCCCAGAGATACCTCTCCGACAATCAGAGTGACAAATCCTAATCTTGATCTATGCCAACTCAACAAACACCATCGGAGACACCTGAGAGCACCTTTATAATCACCCGCATTCGCCAGTGACGCTTTGGTAGCACACTAAGTGTTCCTCCGGTATTCGGGAGTTTCATAATCTCATAGTCATAGGAACATGTATAATTCATGAAGAAAGCAATAGCAAATAAACTAAACGGTCAAGTGCTAGGCTAAGGGAATGGGTCAATTCAATCACCTCATTCTCCAATGATGTGATCCCGTTAATCAAATGACAACTCATGTCTATGGCTAGGAAACCTAACCATCTTTGATTCAACGAGATAGTCAAGTAGAGGCATACTAGTGTCAGTCTGTTTGTCTATGTATTCACACATGTACTAAGTTTCCGGTTAATATAATTCTAGCATGAATAACAAAAATTTATCATGATATAAGGAAATATAAATAACAACTTTATTATTGCCTCTAGGTCATATTTCCTTCAGTCTCCCACTTGCACTAGAGTCAATAATCTAGATGACAAAGTAATGATTCTAACACCCATGGAGTCTTGGTGCTGATCATGTTTTGATCGTGAGAGAGGTTTAGTCAACGGGTCTGGAACATTCAGATCCGTATGTATCTTGCAAATCTCTATGTCTCCCTCCTTGACTTGATCACGGATGGAATTGAAGAGTCTCTTGATGTGCTTGGTTCTCTTGTGAAATCTAGATTCCTTTGCCAAGGCAATTGCACCAGTATTGTCACAAAAGATTTTCATTGGACCCGATGCACTAGGTATGACACCTAGATCGGATATGAACTCCTTCATCCAGACTCCTTCATTTGCTGCTTCCGAAGCAGCTATGTACTCCGCTTCACACGTAGATCCCGCCACGACGCTTTGCTTAGAACTACACCAACTGACAGCTCCACCGTTCAATGTAAACACGTATCGGGTTTGTGACTTAGAGCCATCCGGATCAGTGTCAAAGCTTGCATCGACGTAACCATTTACGACGAGCTCTTTGTCACCTCCATAAATGAGAAACATATCCTTAGTCCTTTTCAGGTATTTCAGGATGTTCTTGACCGATGTCCAGTGACCCACTCCTGGATTATTTTGGTACCTCCCTGCTAAACTAATAGCAAGGCACACATCAGGTCTGGTACACAGCATTGCATACATGAAAGAACCTGTGGCTAAAGCATAGGGAATGACTTTCATTTTCTCTCTATCTTCTACAGTGGTCGGGCATTGAGTCTGACTCAATTTCACACCTTGTAACACAGGCAAGAACCCTTTCTTTGCTTGATCCATTTTGAACTTCTTCAAAACTTTATCCAAGGTATGTGCTTTATGAAAGTCCAATTAAGCGTCTTGATCTATCTCTATAGATCTTGATGCCCAATATATAAGCAGCTTCACCGAGGTCTTTCATTGAAAAACTCTTGTTCAAGCATACTTTTATGCTATCCAGAAATTCTATATCATTTCTAATCAACAATATGTCATCCAGATATAATATTAGAAATTCTACAGAGCTCCCACTCACTTTCTTGTAAATACAAGCTTCTCCGAAAGTCTATATAAAACCATATGCTTTGATCACACTATCAAAACATTTATTCCAACTCCTAGATGCTTGCACCAGTCCATAAATGGATTGCTGGAGTTTGCACACTTTGTTAGCATCCTTTGGATTGATAAAACCTTCAGGTTGCATCATATACAACTCTTCTTCCATAAATCCATTCAGGAATGCATTCTTTACATGCATTTGCCAAATTTCATAATCATAAAATGCAGCAATTGTGAACTTGATTCGGACGGACTTAAGCATCGCTACAGGTGAGAAAGTCTCATCATAGTCAATTCCTTGAACTTGTGGAAAACCTTTCGCAACAAGTCGAGCTTTGTAGACAGTAACATTACGTCAGCGTCAGTCTTCTTCTTGAAGATCCATTTATTCTCGATGGATTACCGATCATTGGGCAAGTCAACCAAAGTCCACACTTTATTCTCATACATGGATCCCACCTCAGATTTCATGGCCTCAAGCCATTTTGCGGAATCTGGGCTCATCATCGCTTCCTCATAGTTTGTAGGTTCGTCATGGTCAAGTAACCTGACCTCCAGAACTAGATTACCGTACCTCTCTAGTGCGGATCTTACTCTGGTTGACCTACGAGGTTCAGTAGTAACTTGATCTAAAGTTATATGATCATCATCATTAGCTTCCTCATTAATTGGTGTAGGAGTCACATGAACTGATTTTTGTGATGAACTACTTTCCAATAAGGGAGCACGTACAGTTACCTCATCAAGTTCTACTTTCCCCCCACTCACTTCTTTCGAGAGAAACTCCTTCCCTAGAAAGGATCCATTCTTAGCAACGAATGTCTTGCCTTCGGATCTGTGATAGAAGGTGTACCCAATAGTCTCCTTTGGGTATCCTATGAAGAAACATTTCTCCGATTGGGTTCGAGCTTATCAGGTTGAAGCTTTTTCACATAAGCATCACAGCCCCAAACTTTAAGAAACGACAACTTAGGTTTCTTGCCAAACCACAGTTCATAAGGTGTCGTCTCAACGGATTTAGATGGTGCCCTATTTAACATGAATGCAGCCGTCTCTAAAGCATAACCCCAAAACGATAGCAGTAAATCAGTAAGAGACATCATAGATCACACCATATCTAATAAAGTGCGGCTATGACATTCAGACACACCATTACGTTGTGGTGTTCCGGGTGGCGTGAGTTGCGAAACTATTCTGCATTGTTTCAAATGAATACCAAACTCGTAACTCAAATATTATCCTCCATGATCAGATCGTAGAAACTTTATTTTCTTGTTATGATGATTTTCCACTTCACTCTGAAATTCTTTGAAGTTTTCAAATGTTTCAGACTTATGTTTCATCAAGTAGATATACCCATATCTGCTCAAATCATCTGTGAAGGTGAGAAAATAATGATACCCGACATGAGCCTCAATATTCATCGGACCACATACATTAGTATGTATGATTTCCAACAAATCCGTTGCTCGCTCCATTGTTCCGGAGAACGGAGTTTTAGTCATCTTGCCCATGAGGCATGGTTCGCAAGTACCAAGTGATTCCAAAAGTCTATCAGAATGGAGTTCCTTCATGCGCTTTGCACTATCATTATCAACTCTGCATCTTTTGGCTTCAATATTATGAATATGTGTGTCACTACTATGGAGATTCAACAAAAATAGACAACTCTTCAAGGGTGCGTGAGCATAAAAGATATTACTCATATAAATAGAACAACCATTATTCCCAGATTTAAATGAATAACCGTGTCGCATCAAACACGATCCAGATATATTGTTCATGCTCAACGCTGGCACCAAATAACAATTATTCAGGTCTAAAACTAATCCTGAAGGTAGATGTAGAGGTAGCGTGCTGACGGCGATCACATCGACTTTGGAACCATTTCCCATGCGCATTATCACCTCGTCCTTAGCCAATCTTCGCTTAATCCGTAGTCCCTGTTTCGAGTTGCATATATTAGCACCAGTATCAAATACCCAGGCACTACTGCGAGCATTAGTAAGGTACACATCAATAACATGTATATCACATATACCTTTGTTCACCTTGCCATCCTTCTTATCCGCCAAATACTTGGGGTAGTTTCGCTTCCAGTGACCAGTTCCTTTGTAGTAGAAGCACTCAAGTCTCAGGCTTAGGTCCATACTTAGGCTTCTTCACTTGAGCATCAACTTGCTTGCCGTTCTTCTTGAAGTTACCCTTCTTCCCTTTACCCTTTTTCTCGAAACTGGTGGTCTTGTTGACCATCAACACTTGATTCTCTTTCTTGATTTCTACCTCCACAGCCTTTAGCATTGCGAAGAGGTCGGGAATTGTCTTATCCATCCCTTGCATATTATAGGTCATCACGAAGCTCTTGTAGCTTGGTGGCGATGATTGAAGAATTACATCAATGACACTATCATCGTGAAGATTAACTCCCGCTTGAATCAAGTGATTGTTATACCCAGACATTTTGAGTATATGCTCACCGACGTAACTATTCTCCTCCATTTTGCGGATGTAGAACTTATTGGAGACTTCATATCTCTCAATCCGGCATTTGCTTGAAATATTAACTTCAACTCTGGAACATCTCATACGCTCCATGACGCTCAATACGCCGTTGAAGTCCCGGTTCTAAGCCGTAGCATGGCACACTGAACTATCGAGTAGTCATCGCTTTGCTCTGCCAGACGCTCATAACATCCGCGTTGCTCTGCAAATGGGATTGGCACCTAGCTGTGCTTCCAGGACGTAATTCTTCTGTGCAGCAATGAGGATAATCCTCAAGTTATGGACCCTGTCCGTGTAGTTGCTACCATTATCTTTCAACTTAGCTTTCTCTAGGAACACACTAAAATTCAATGGAACAACAACACGGGCCATCTATCTACAACAACATAGACATGAAAAATACTATCAGGTACTAAGTTCATGATAAATTAAAGTTCAATTAATAATATTACTAAATAACTCCCACTTAGATGGACATCCCTCTAATCATCTAAGTGATCACGTGATCCATATCAAGTAAACCATGTCCGATCATCACGTGAGATGGAGTAGTTTTCAATGGTGAACATCACTATGTTGATCATATCTACTATATGATTCACGCTCGACCTTTCGGTCTCAGTGTTCCGAGGCCATATCTGCATATGCTAGGCTCGTCAAGTTTAACCCGAGTATTCTGCGTGTGCAAAACTGGCTTGCACCCGTTGTATGTGAACGTAGAGCTTATCACACCCGACATCACGTGGTGTCTCGGCACGACGAACTTTCGCAACGGTGCATACTCAGGGAGAGCACTTGTACCTTGAAATTTAGTGAGAGATCATCTTATAATGCTACCGCCGAACTAAGCAAAATAAGATGCGTAAAGGATAAACATCACATGCAATCAATATAAGTTATGATATGGCCATCATCATCTTATGCCTTTGATCTCCATCTCCAAAGCACCGTCATGATCACCATCGTCACCGGCGCGACACCTTGATCTCCATTGTAGCATCGTTGTCGTCTCGCCAACTATTGCTTCTACGACTATCGCTACCGCTTAGTGATAAAGTAAAGCAATTACATGGTGATTGTATTTCACACAATAAAGCGACAACCATATGGCTCCTGCAACAAACAAGTTAGACGTCCTCTACTTTGTTGTTGCAAGTTTTACGTGGCTGCTATGGGCTGAGCAAGAACCGTTCTTACCTACGCATCAAAACCACAACGATTTTTCGTCAAGTGTGTTGTTTTAACCTTCAACAAGGACCGGGCGTAGCCACACTCGATTCAACTAAAGTTGGAGAAACTGACACCCGCCAGCAACCTGTGTGCGAAGCATGTCGGTAGAACCAGTCTCGCGTAAGCATACGCATAATGTCGGTCCGGGCCGCTTCATCCAACAATACCGCCGAATCAAAGTATGACATGCTGGTAAGTGATACGTCTCCGTCGTTTCTATAATTTTTGATTGTTCCATGCCAATATCCTACCACTTTCATATATTTTTGGCAACTTTTTATACTATTTTTGGGGACTAACATATTGATCCAGTGCCCAGTGCCAGTTCCTGTTTGTTGCATGTTTTTGTTTCGCAAAATATCCATATCAAACGGAGTCCAAACGGGATAAAAACGGACGGAGATTATTTTTGGAACATTCGGAGAATATGGGAAGGAAAATCCACGCGAGACGGTGCCCGAGGGAGGCACGAGGCAGGGGGCGCGCCCCACCCCCTGGGCGCGCCCCTGACCCTCGTGGGACCCCCGTAAGGCGGTTGATGCCCTTCTTCGGCCGCAATAAAGCTAATCTTTAGGAAAAAATCACGGCGAAGATTTCAGTCCAATCGGAGTTACCGATCTCCATATATATACGAAACGGTGAAAGGGCAGCAGAACAGAGCGCAGAAACGGAGAGCGACAGAGAGACAGATCCAATCTCGGAGGGGCTCTCTACCCTCCCACGCCATGGAGACCATGGACCAGAGGGGAAACCCTTATCCCATCTAGGGAGAAGGTCAAGGAAGAAGAAGAAGGAGGGGGGCTCTCTCCCCCTCACTTCCGTGGCGCCGAACACCCGGGCCATCATCATCACCGCGATCTTCACCAACACCTCCGCCATCTTCACCAACATCTCCATCACCTTCCCCCCTCTATCTACAGCGGTCCACTCTCCCGCAACCCGCTGTACCCTCTACTTGAACATGGTGCTTTATGCTTCATATTATTATATAATGATGTGTTGCCATCCTATGATGTCTGAGTAGATTTTCGTTGTCCTATCGGTGAATGGTGAATTGCTATGATTGGTTTAACTTGCTTGTGGTTATGTTGCTGTCCTTTGGTGCCCATAATATGAGCGCGCGCGTGGATCACACCATAGGTTAGTTGTATGTTGATAGGACTATGTATTGGAGGGCAAGAGTGACAGAAGCTTCAACCTAGCATAGAAATTGATGCATACGGGATTGAAGGGGGACCAATATATCTTAATGCTATGGTTGAGTTTTACCTTAATGAACGTTAGTAGTTGCGGATGCTTGCTAATAGTTCCAATCATAAGTGCATAGAATTCCAAGTCAGGGATGACATGCTAGCAGTGGCCTCTCCCACATAAAACTTGCTATCGGTCTAGTAAAGTAGTCAATTGCTTAGGAACAATTTCACAACTCCTACCACCACTTTTACACACTCTCTATATTTACTTTATTGTGTATTTATCTAAACAGACCCTAGTCTTTATTTACGTGTTCTTTACTATCTTGCAAACCTATCCAAAAACACCTACAAATTACTTCTAGTTTCATACTTTTTCTAAAGCGAACGTTAAGCGTGCGTAGAGTTGTATCGGTGGTCGATAGAACTTGAGGGAACATTTGTTCTACCTTTATCTCCTCGTTGGGTTCGACACTCTTACTTATCGAAAGAGGCTACAATTTATCCCCTATACTTGTGGGTTATCAAGACCATTTTCTGGCGCCGTTGCCAGGGAGCAATAGCGTGGGGTGAATATTCTCGTGTGTGCTTGTTTGCTTTATCACTAAGTAATTTTTATTTTCTATTCTAAGTTGTTTTATATCTTTAGTTACGGGTAGGAAATGCAAAGTACCAAAAAAAATTAGTTGTACCCACTGAACCAATGGTTGAAGAACCACTCAAAATCTATCACACTCCCGAAGCTCTTTACCTGGATCATCTTCGATCCCTATGTGCTCGTGCTGAAACCCCAACTAGCTTAGTTGAGGGCAAATCTTTAGATGAGCATGCTTGTTATGTACGACACCGCATATCTGAAAAAGGGACACTTTTACTGGATCAAATTCATCGTTTGCAATGCTATGCTTGGAATTTATGTGAAATATATGATGTTACTTGTTGTTTTGAAAACCCTAAGAAACACCTTCCCTACCAATGTGAGTTTATAGATAGTGGAATCGTGTCTTCATATGCTAAAGGTGTTTATAATTACTATGATGTTCAACAAATTGAAGAATTTGTTGCTTTTAAGGGTGCTTATGAAATTGCTTCTTTGATTGAAAAGTATGATGCTACTCTTTACAAATCTAAATTTTTTGCCATACTTAAATATTTCTATGATAATTATGCTTATAATGCTTATGTTAAACCATATATTGAGGACTCCTCCGCTGTCCAAGAAGAGATTAATATTTTGCAGGAGTCTATGGAAGAAGAAATTGATGAAACTGTGAGCTCATTGGATGAAAAAGATGATGAGGAGAGCGAAGAACAAAATAAGGAAGAGCGGATTAGCTACCCGTGCCCACCTTATAATGAGAGTAACTCTTCAACTCATACATTGTTTAATTTCCCTTCGTGCTTACTGAAGGATGATTTCTATGATGATTGCTATGATCCCGTTGATTCTTTTGAAATATCCCTTTTTGATGATGCTTTCTATGCTTGTGGCCAAGATGCCAATATGAATTATGCATATGGAGATGAACTTGCTATAGTTCCTTATGTTAAACATGAAATAGTTTCTATTGCACCCACACATGATGGCCTATTATCTTTTTGAATTCTCCAAACTACACTATATCGGAGAAGGTTGCACTTATTAAGGATTATATTGATGGGTTGCCTTTTACCATTGCACATGATGATTTTGATAGATATAATATGCATGTGCTTTCTGCTCCTACTTGCAATTATTATGAGAGAGGAACTATATCTCCGCCTCTCTATGTTTCCAACACGAAAAATTGCAAGAAACTGCTTATACTATGCATTGGCCTTTACTTTGTGTGCATGAATTGTTCTTTTATGACATGCCGATGCATAGGAAGAGAGTTAGACTTCGTCATTACATGATATATGTTACTTTGTGCTCACTACTAAATCACAAATCATTGCTAATTAAAATTGGCTTTGATATACCTTGGGATCCGGGTGGATTCACTACTTGAGCACAATATGCCTAGCTTAATGGCTTTAAAGAAACCGCTGCCAGGGAGACACCCCGGAAGTTTTAGAGAGTCATTTATTTCTGTTGAGTGCTTTTATAAAGTTTAAAAACAAAAAAATAAATAGGGGAACCCAAAACTTTTCAAAAAGGAAAGTGAAAGTGAGAGAGACAAGCATTGTTGAACTGGGAGCTAGCCTTGAACTTTGTTCATGCTCACGGAAACTTTGTGAATCTTGATTACAGAAACTTTTCAACAAAAATAATTATCCCCTTGTAAAATTTCATTGTATTATAAAAATAATGTGCCAAGGTTTGCCTTTAGGATGTTTACAATGCTTGTTGGTTTGTATGATGCAGGACAGAAACTTTGGCTGTAGTGCGCGATTTTTCATGTTTTACTGGAACGTCAAACGGTTCTTAAACTTTTTGCACTGTATTTCTATTTTTTTTTTAATAATTTTGGCAGAACTTTTCAAGTACCATAAGTATGGTTAATGTTCAGATTCTTACAGACTGTTCTGTTTTAGACAGATTCTGTTTTTGATGCATAGTTTGCTTGTTTTGATGAAACTATCAATTCATATCAGTGGATTAAGCCATGAAAAAGTTATATTACAGTATATATAATGCAAAAACAAAATATGAATTGGTTTGCAACAATACTTAGATTAGTGATTTGCTTTATTATACTAACGGACCTTACCGAGTTTTCTGTTGAAGTTTTGTGTGGATGAAGTGTTCGATGATCGAGGAGATCTCGATGTGAGGAGAAGGAGGAGAGGCAAGAGCTCAAGCTTGGGGATGCCCAAGGCACCTCAAGTAAATATTCAAGGATACTCAAGCGTCTAAGCTTGGGGATGCCCCGGAAGGCATCCCCTCTTTCTTCAACAAGTGTCAGTATGTTTTCTGATTTGTTTCGTTCATGCGATATGTGCAAATCTTGGAGCGTCTTTTGCATTTAGTTTTCGTTTTTCTTTTAAGCACCATGCTGGTATGAGACAGTCCTTGGTTGATTTATATAATGCTCTTTTCACTTCACTTAAATCTTTTGAGTATGGCTTTATAGAATACTTCATGTGCTTCACTTATATCATTTGAAGTTTGGATTGTGTGTTTCTCTTCACATAGAAAACCACCATTTGTAGAATGCTCTTTTGCTTCACTTATATTTGTTAGAGCATGGGATCTTTTGTAGAAATAACTAAACTCTCTTGCTTCACTTATATCTATTTAGAGAGATGACAGGAATTGGTCATTCACATGATTAGTCATAAAATCCTACATAAAACTTGTAGATCACTGAATCTGATATGTTTGATTCCTTGCAGTAGTTTTGCGATATAAAGATGGGGATATTAGAGTCATGCTAGTGGGCACTTGTGGATTGTAGAAATACTTGTGTTAAAGTTTGTGATTCCCGTAGCATGCACGTATGGTGAACCGTTATGTAACGAAGTTGGAGCATGAGGTATTTATTAATTGTCTTCCTTATGAGTGGCGGTCGAGGACGAGCGATGGTCTTTTCCTTCCAATCTATCCCCCTAGGGGCATGCATCGTAGTACTTTTCTTTGAGGGCTAATAAACTTTTGCAATAAGTATATGAGTTCTTTATGACTAATGTTGAGTCCATGGATTATACGCACTCTCACCCTTCCATCATTGCTAGCCTCTTCGGTACCGTGCATTGTCCTTTCTCACCTCGAGAGTTGGTGCAAACTTCGCTGGTGCATCCAAACCCCGTGATACGATACACTCTGTCACACATAAGCCTCCTTATATCTTCCTCAAAACAACCACCATACCTACCCATCATGGCATTTCCATAGCCATTCCGAGATATATTGCCATGCAACTTCCATCATCATCATATACATGACTTTAGCATTTATTGTCATATTGCTTTGCATGATTGTAAGATATCCAGCATGATGTTTTCATGGCTTGTCCGTTTTTTATTTCATTGCTACGCTAGATCATTGCACATCCCGGTACATCACCGGCGACATTCATATAGAGTCATATCTTTGTTCTAGTATCGAGTTGTAATATTGAGTTGTAAGTAAATAAAAGTGTGATGATCATCATTATTAGAGCATTGCCCCAAGAAAAAAAGGAGAGTCCAATGAAGCCTAAATAAAAAAACAGGGCCAAAGAAGCCCGCAAAAAAAGAAAAAAATAAAAAAAAGAAAAAGGGGCAATGTTACTATCCTTTTACCACACTTGTGCTTCAAAGTAGCACCATGTTCTTCATATAGAGAGTCTCTGGAGTTATCACTTTTATATACTAGTGGGAATTTTCATTATAGAACTTGGCTTGTATATTCCGATGATGGGCTTCCTCAAATGCCCTAGGTCTTCATGAGCAAGCAAGTTGGATGCACACCCACTTAGTTTCAGTTTGAGCTTTCATATACTTATAGCTCTAGTGCATCCGTTGCATGGCAATCCCTACTCCTCACATTGACATCAATTGATGGGCATCTCCATAGCCTGTTGATTAGCTGCGTCGATGTGAGACTTTCTCCTTTTTTGTCTTCTCCACACAACCTCCACCATCATATTCTATTCCACCTATAGTGCTATGTCCATGGCTCACGCTCATGTATTGCGTGAGGGTTGAAAAGGCTGAAGCGCGTTAAAAAGTATGAACCAATTGCTCGGCTTGCCATCGGGGTTGTGCATGATTTGAATATTTTGTGTGGTGAAGATGGAGCATAGCCAGACTATATGATTTTGTAGGGATAACTTTCTTTGGCCTTGTTATTTTGAAAAGACATGATTGCTTTATTAGTAGGCTTGAAGTATTATTGTTTTTATGTCAAATGATAGACTATTGCTTTGAATCACTCGTATCTTAATATTCATGTCATGATTAGATACATGATCAAGATTATGCTAGGTAGCATTCCACATCAAAAATTATCTTTTTTATCATTTACCTACTCGAGGACGAGCAGGAATTAAGCTCGGGGGTGCTAATACGTCTCCGTCTTATCTATATTTTTTGATGGTTCCATGCCAATATCCTACAACTTTCATATATTTTTGGCAACTTTTTATACTATTTTTGGGGACTAACATATTGATCTAGTGCCCAGTTCCAGTTCCTGTTTGTTGCATGTTTTTGTTTCGCAGAATATCCATATCAAACGGAGTCCAAATGGGATAAAAACGGACGGAGATTATTTTTGGATTATTCGGAGAATATGGGAAGGAAAATCCACGCGAGACGGTGCCCGAGGGAGGCACGAGGCAGGGGGCGCGCCCCTGACCCTCGTGGGCCCCCCGTAAGGCGGTTGATGCCCTTCTTCGGCTGCAAGAAAGCTAATTTTTAGGAAAAAATCACGGCGAAGATTTCAGTCCAATCGGAGTTACGGATCTCCATATATATAGGAAACGGTGAAAGGGCAGCAAAACATAGCGCAGAAACGGAGAGAGACAGAGAGACAGATCCAATCTCGGAGGGGCTCTCGCCCCTCCCACGCCATGGAGACCATGAGCCAGAGGGGAAACCCGTCTTCCATCTAGGGAGAAGGTCAAGGAAGAAGAAGAAGGAGGGGGGCTCTCTCCCCCTCGCTTCCGGTGGCGCCGGAACACCGCCGGGGGCCATCATCATCACCGCGATCTTCACCAACACCTCCGCCATCTTCACCAACATCTCCATCACCTTCCCCCCTCTATCTACAGCGGTCCACTCTCCCGCAACCCGCTGTACCCTCTACTTGAACATGGTGCTTTATGCTTCATATTATTATATAATGATGTGTTGCCATCCTATGATGTCTGAGTAGATTTTCGTTGTCCTATCGGTGATTGGTGAATTGCTATGATTGGTTTAATTTGCTTGTGGTTATGTTGCTGTCCTTTGGCGCCCATTATATGAGCGCGCGCGTGGATCACACCATAGGGTTAGTTGTATGTTGATAGGACTATGTATTGGAGGGCAAGAGTGACAGAAGCTTCAACCTAGCATAGAAATTGATGCATACGAGATTGAAGGGGGACCAATATATCTTAATGCTATGGTTGGGTTTTACCTTAATGAACGTTAGTAGTTGCAGATGCTTGCTAATAGTTCCAATCATAAGTGCATAGAATTCCAAGTGAGGGATGACATGCTAGCAGTGGCCTCTCCCACGTTTAACTTGCTATCGGTCTAGTAAAGTAGTCAATTGCTTAGGAACAATTTCGCAACTCCTACCACCACTTTTCCACACTCGCTATATTTACTTTATTGTGTCTTTATCTAAACAGCCCCTAGTCTTTATTTACGTGCTCTTTATTATCTTGCAAACCTATCCAAAAACACCTACAAATTACTTCTAGTTTCATACTTGTTCTAGGTAAAGCGAACGTTAAGCGTGCGTAGAGTTGTATCGGTGGTCGATAGAACTTGAGGGAACATTTGTTCTACCTTTAGCTCCTCGTTGGGTTTGACACTCTTACTTACCGAAAGAGGCTACAATTGATCCCCTATACTTGTGGGTTATCAGTAAGCAGTATGACTATTATCGCCCACAACTCATTTGTGTTCTACTCGTGCATATAACATCTATGCATAGAACTGGCTGGGATGCCACTGTTGGGGAACGCAGTAATTTCAAAAAAATTCCTACGCACACGCAAGATCTATCATGGTGATGCATAGCAACGAGAGGGGAGAGTGTAGTCCACGTACCCTCTTAGACCGTAAGCGGAAGCATTATGACAACGCGGTTGATGTAGTCGTACGTCTTCATGATCCGACCGATCCTAGTACCGAAAGTACGGCACCTCCGCCGATGATGAAGCTCTCCCTCGGTGACGTCCCACAAACTCTCGATCCAGCTGAGTGTTGAGGGAGAGCTTCATCGACACGACGGCGTGATGTCGGTGATGATGAAGCTACCGGCGCAAGGCTTCGCCTAAGCACTTCGGCGATATGACTGAGGTGGATTATGGTGGAGGGGCGCACCGCACACGGCTAAGACAATGATCAACTTGTGTGTCTATGGGGTGCCCCTCCCCGTTATATAAAGGAGTGGAGGAGGGGGAGGGCCGACCCTCTCTATGGCGCGCCCTAGGGGAGTCCTACTCCCACCGGGAGTAGGATCCCCCCCTTTCCAAGTAGGAGTAGGAGAGGAAGGAAGGAGGAGAGAGGAGGAAGGAAGGGGGCGGCCTCCCTCCCAATTCGGATTGGGCTTGGGGGGCACCTGTCGTGGTTCTAAGTCCCACAATGAGATTGGGGGTAGGTATGGAGAGGCAAGATCCTAGCTATGGAGTAGTTGTATCGCAAGAGATTTACGAGTTCAGGCCCTTCTCGAGGAAGTAATAGCCCTCGTCTCGGAGCCCGAGGCGGTCGATTGGATTATATGCGTATGTGTTATGAGGTGCGAACCCTTCTACCGTGGAGGGGGTGGCTTATATAGAGTCGCCAGACCCCAGCCAGCCCACGCAGAGAGGGTTTAAGGTGCGTTAAAGCTAGGCGTTCTTGGTAACGCCTTACATAAAAATGTCATTAAGGTCATAAAGACTATTTAACTACAGACCGCTTTGGGTACCGAGTGGCTCTTGGACTCTGGTGGTCGAGTGGGTCTTCATGGTCGAGTGTCTTTGAATCTGTCGAGTGGAAACCTACCAGGTCGACCGCAGGCTGCTTCTCTTGTGAGTGTCCTTGTGGAGGGTACCTTTGGGCAGGTCTATGACCCTACCCTGTACATGACTTCATCATTAGCCCCCGAATGGATCGAGGTTTGAGTGAGGAAGGAGTTGATAATCTTTCCGACCTGTTCTTCGCGTTGTGAGTGCGTCCTACTCTGGATCAACGACCTTTTAGTGATGGCGTCAACTTCTCTTTCAGTCGCCTTGATCCATTCTTCACGTTTGTCGAGTGAACTTTGTGAACCTGAGGATTTCCGAGCGACGGATCAGAGGAAAACTGTTATTTGACGAGTTGCTCTGCGGTTAGCGGATTTCGCGGGATCCGAATTTTGGGAAGCGCGCGAAGTGGAGAAAACCGCGGCACTCAGATGGGATAAGACGATGACGCCTCGATCTTCATGCCGCCTTTTTCGCCACGTATCGTGCACGCGCCTGTTGCGGGATTGTGACGGGATTGCCTGGGCCTACCGGTCAGCCACTCGGAAGCGGCCCCATATAAAGCGTTGGACCGGGCATTTTGAACAGTGCGACCTCAGACTTCTCCTCTCTCCACCTCCAAACCTTCTCGCCGCGCTCTTCGTCTGTCCAGCGCCGAAGCTCGGTACTTGCCTCGCCGGCGACCATGGTGAAGGAGAAGACCGCAGCCCTAGAACGTGAGAAGAAGGCGGCGGCGAAGGCCAAGGGGAGAGCGCCCAGTCGGGGCGGTTCCTCTTCGCGGTCCAAGCTACCGCAGGGCTGGGTCCAAGGAGACTGGATCCGCTCGACCATCACCGAGAAGGATCTCACCGATCTGGCCAATGAAGGACTGATCCCCCATGGGTCGGCGAGGCTTCCGGGCATGGAGTGGCAACCGCAGCCTGAAGAGGGTGAGTGCATCCTCCTGGCCACCCACGTAGATCGGGGGTTTTCTCTGCCGCCAAATCCTTTTTTTCCGGGGGTTTTTGAACTTTTTTGGAGCGCAACTCCATCATTTCACTCCAAACTCCATTGTCTATCTTGCTGCTTTCGTTCGCTATGCGAGAATTTCTTGGGTTGTCGACCGCACTGGGGTCTCTTCAAGCACATATTCACCTGTCGCTCTCAGACGGTGAAGAAAACGAGCCCGAATGACGAGAGGACCCAAGTAATCCAGATGTGTGGGGGACTCGGGGTCCAGATGAGGGGGAAGAGCGCCTTTCCAGCTATGACTCTCCCCGACTCGGTTAGAGGGTGGCAGTCGACCAGGTTTTACTGCCAAGACCAGCCGACGCCGGGGCAGTCGACTGGGCTCCCTCCTTTCTCCATGAGTCGAGTGAACAAGCCATCTTCTCTGAAGGTTTTACCAGAGGAGAAGGCCCAAGTAAAGCTGCTGATGGAGCGTGTAGTCCAGCTTATTCGCGATGGGTGACCGGTATGGATCTCCTGGAGGTCTTTCTCCGACGGCGTATTCAGCCACTCCAATACCAAGGTCATCCGATGTGGATGTACTCTAGTACGGATGATACCACTCGGGTCCATCCAGAGGAGGTCGATGGCGCCACGCTGGAGAAGTGGATGACTGCCATCACAGGAAACAAGGACAACCCTCGCGGAGCTAGGAGGATTCCACCACTCGACCAGAGTTACCAACCAGACAAGGTATAACCACTTATCTTCGACTGTGATTCTGCTGCATTCATTCTGTTTTGATGCCTATTCGTCGACTGACTTTCACCTTGTTTTGTTGTCTTCTAGGTCACCACTGAGATGTACTCGATGCCCAACAGGGCGCAGGAAACAGTCGAAGAAGAAGAAGGAAGTGGAGGCGAAAGTCCGGAGGAATGGGAGTCTAACGGCGAGGAGGATGAGGAGGATGATGGCTCTGATGATGATGAGGAGGAGGAGGAAGAGGAGGAAGACGTCGATCCTCCTCGCTCGGAGGGAAGGTCCAAGTTGACGCATGACCCGGCGGCCGGGCGCGGTAAAGCTGTTGTGCCCACCGGGCAGTCGACGAAGCGACCTAGGACAACTTCTCCCGCGCCGACTGAGAAACCGCCGAAGCAACCTCGAGCGACGTCGTCAAAGCCGGCGAAGGCCCTGCCCAAGATGCGAATGGTCATTCCCACCATCTCCGGGTAACCAACAGAACCTTGTATTTCCTTATTCAACATGAGTGAACTTTTGGTCGACTTGATGACTGATCAGTCGATTCTTGAAATCTACAGCGCCGCTACCTCCGAGACTTCAGCCAAGCACGAAGATCAGGAAATGGAGGATGCGGTCACCTCCAACCTTGGTAAGATCTCTGAGGTTTCGCTTTTAGTCGACTGGAGCTTCTAGTCGATTGGACTTCCATGTTTACTTCTGAATCTTTCTTGTAGTTCCGCCTCACGTCATTGATCTCCCCGATGATGACGAGGAAGCGCCATTGAGGAAGAGGAAGAACAAGAAATTGCTTGCTAGCAAGGCTGCTCAAGTCGCAGCGATTCCTGAGACGCTGATTTCCGAGGGAGGCAACCCCACTCGGACTTCTATGTCTTTCGCTGTACCGCTGACAAGTGCCCGACCCACTTCGTCGACTGCTGATCCACCATCACTCTTTGCTACACACCACGTCCCGGAAGACCAAGTAAGTGCTGCTAAGGAGGCCATACGCCAGGCAGGGATCATGATGGAGCAGGTGAAAGTAGTCCGAGAGGCTAGTCAGGCGGCCTATGATGCTAGTTCAGCTGTCCAGAGCAATGTCCAAGTAAGTCAGTCGTTGCTTGCTTTGTTAGGATATGCTACCTGAAACTGCTTCCTTCTGGAGATTTCCATATCTGACACCCACCGGGTGTGTGTGTCGATTGAACTTTTGTGGGCACGCTGAGTGCACCCACGGTGTAGTCCCCGAGACTATGGTCGATCGCGTGCGATCGGCTATAGTCTTTATGCTGTGATCTTCTTCACTCGACCGGACGGACCAAGTCGAATGGAACCAGAAACCGGTGGGGGCACGCTAAGTGCACCCATCGGTGTAGTCCCCGAGACTATGGTCGACTGCGTGCAGTCGACTATAGTCTAAAGAACGGTTTTTTTTACTGCGGCTGACCGCTGACAATTAGCCATGGTTTTAGAATCATAAACTTTTTGCCTCTTTTGTTCGACTGGTCGAACCAAATTGGTAAACCAGTGGGGGCACGCTGAGTGCACCCGCTGGGTGTAGTCCCCGAGACTACTGTCGAATGTTTTGACTTGACTGTAGTCTTAGAAATGCTACTATTTTTCCTTAATCACTCGGAAGTGATATGTCTTTGATGTCTTTCGTTGGTTGACTCTTTGTAGAAATCTTGCGAGCTTGTGGCTCGCTATACTGAGTTAGAGAAAAAGCAGATCCAGCTCAACCTCGATTTGAAGCTTGCTCGGAGAATTTGCGTAAGGCAAAGGATGAAGCAAAAGGTATGGCTGGTGAGAATTTTGATTTACTACCTTTGTTTTTCTGCTCATTCTCAACTCTGTTCTCATTGTTGCTTTGCGATAAACCGAAGAGACTTTGACGAAGAAGGACCTTGACCTTGCAGAGGCACGTATATGGCTTTGGAGAAAACAAAGCTCATGAAGAGAAGCTTGCCTCAATCGACAAACTCGAAGATGAAAATGCCAAGCTGAAAGCCTCTCTTGACGCGGCTAACAAGGAAGTTAGTCGACTAAAGAACGACAAGATTGTTCTGTCTGACAGGGTTGGCCAACTGGCGGGGAAGCAAAACGACCTGGAGATTTATCTTGGAGGGCTTGCCAAGAAGCTGTTTCTCATGCTTGAAGGTAATCTCTTTTATCCGACTGTCTTGCTCTCACCGGCTCATCACATGATCTTTATTTTGAGTGAGATGTGTTTTCAGAATTCTGCCAAAACTTTGAAGAAGAAACCAGTCGAGTGGAAACCAGCTTGGACCCCATCAACTCTCCTGTGAAGGACGAAGCTGCTATGAATGTGCTCCGACTGGAGTCTCGTGTTGCTAGCGTGGTGGATTATCTTGCTCGACTGAAAGTTGCAGTGTCGTGGATCGACTCGACTCTCTGGCCCGAACAGACTCTTCAGAATGATCTTGAATCCCTGATGACTCGACTGAATGAGATTCCAAGTCGAGTGCAAGAATGGAAAAAGTCTTCTGCCAGGTGTGGTGCTGATGTTGCTCTATCTCTGGTTCGTGTCCACTGCAAAGAAGCGCAAGAAGACAAGCTGGTGTCTCTCAAGGTTGCCAATACCAGGAAGCACGACTTCAGATCTTTCATGGAGACTTTCATCGCTGCTGCTACCCGTATTGCCGACGGAATCGACCTCAACCAGTTTGTTGCACCTTCCAGTCCTCCGCGGGAGTAAAAACTTCTAAGTCCCACTTTAAATTTGCCTCGAATGCCGAGTGGTTTCAGAATCGATAAACTTTAACGTGCTTAACGCTCGAGCACCTTTGGATCGAGAGGACGTTTATCCCAACTTGATTTTTCCTTTAACATGCTTTGTTTGCCTTCGAGAGAACTTTATTCTTCATTCGGAAGATATTCCGTTGAAATTCCAGTCGACTTGTGCTTCATCTATCCTGCAGGTAGAGATGGAACACAGACTGCGACTGACCTCGTCGTCCTTACGGATTGGGACGGACCGCACATTGTACTTGTGGCGAAGCTCTGAAGGAGGAGGTAGCAGTCGACCTGCACCTCGTCGTCCTGGCGGATTGGGATGGACCGCACGTTGTACTTGTGGTGAAGCTCCGAAGGAGGAGGTAGCAGTCGGCCTGCACCTCGTCGTCCTTGCGGATTGGGATGAACCGCATGTTGTACTTGTGGCGAAGCTCCGAAGGAGGAGGTAGCAGTCGACCTGCACCTCGTCGTCCTTGCGGATCGGGATGAATTCCTTACTTAGGCGAGCACTGGGCTGCAACTAAGCCCCCGAGTGGGAGGTTTGCTCTCCACTCGGTAGGATTTTTATTACTTAGGCGAACACTAGGTTGCAGCTAAGCCTCCGAGTGGGAGGTTTGTTCTCCACTCGGTAGGATTTCTATTACTTAGGCGAGCACTGGGCTGCAGCTAAGCCCCCGAGTGGGAGGTTTGCTCTCCACTCGGTAGGATTTCTATTACTTAGGCGAGCACTGGGCTGCAGCTAAGCCCCCGAGTGGGAGGTTTGCTCTCCACTCGGTAGGATTTTTATTACTTAGGCGAGCACTGGGTTGCAGCTAAGCCCCCGAGTGGGAGGTTTGCTCTCCAGTCGGTAGGATTTTTATTACTTAGGTGAGCACTGGGCTGCAGCTAAGCCCCCGAGTGGGAGGTTTGCTCTCCACTCGGTAGGATTTTTATTACTTTGGATGTTTAAGGCGAATCCTTGGGCTGTTGTAAGCCCCCGAGTGGGAGGCTGGCTCGCCACTCGGTAGGATTTGAATACTTAGGCGAGTACTTGGACTGCAGCTAAGCCTCCGAGTGGGAGGCTGGCTCGCCACTCCGTAGGATTTTGAATACTTAGGCGAGTACTTGGACTGCAGCTAAGCCTCCGAGTGGGAGGCTGGCTCGCCACTCGATAGGATTTTGAATACTTAGGCGAGTACTTGGACTGCAGCTAAGCCTCCGAGTGGGAAGCTGGCTCGCCACTCGGTAGGATTTTGAATACTTAGGCGAGTACTTGGACTGCAGCTAAGCCCCCGAGTGGGAGGCTGGCTCGCCACTCGGTAGGATTTTGAATACTTAGGCGAGGACTTGGACTGCAGCTAAGCCTCCGAGTGGGAGGCTGGCTCGCCACTCGGTAGGATTTTGAATACTTAGGCGAAGTGGATTCGCAGCTAAGCCCCCGAGTGAGAGACTGGCTCGCACTCGGAAAGGATTTTTTTTTACAAACTTAGGCGAATCGGATTCGCAACTAAGCCACCCACTGGGGGAAATTTCAACAAAAATTAATAACAATCACTGGGAAAATTATAACATTCTTGTCTGAGATAAACAAACTATAAAAGTACTTTTATTACATCTCAACCGAGTGAGTTTTAAGTGTAAAAGGGGCGGAGCAGCTCCGCGTTCCAAGCTCGAGGCTCGTCGATCTGGCGATCAACGTTGTAGAGATGATATGCTCCGTTGTGGAGGACTCTTGTGACGATGAAGGGACCTTCCCAAGTGGGGGGAGCTTGTGTGGTTTCTGTTGATCCACTCGGAGGACTAAATCCCCCTCTTGGAAGGCTCGACTCTTCACATTTCTGGCATGAAACCGACGCAAGTCTTGCTGATAGATAGTCGAGCGGATCAGGGCCATTTCTCTTTCCTCTTCCAAGAGGTCGACTGCATCTTGCCGGGCTTGTTCCACTTCTTCTTCAGAGTATAGCTCGACTCGAGGCGCATTGTGAAGCAGGTCACTCGGCGAACTGCTTCAGCTCCATAGACCAGGAAGAATGGAGTTCTCCCAATGACCGATTAGGAGTGGTCCTCAATCCCCGTGAGAACTGATGGAAGTTCGTCGACCCAAGCTCCTGCTGCGTGCTTGAGATCACGATCGACCGTGGTTTCAGCCCTTTAAGAATGAGGCCGTTTGCTCGTTCTGCTTGTCCATTCGACTGAGGATGAGCCACTGAAGCATAGTCGACCCGCGTGCCTTGAGAGGCACATAAGGCTTTGAACTTGTCATTATCGAAGTTTGACCCATTGTCGGTGATGATGCTATGCGAAACTCCATATATGAATATCAACTCTCCGATGAAACTGATAGCAGTGCATGCATCGAGGTTCTTGATGGGCTTGGCTTCGATCCACTTGGTGAACTTGTCGACTGCTACTAGCAAATGAGTGAAGCCGCTTCTGCCAGTTCTCAATGGTCCAATCATTTCCAATCCCCAAACAGCGAAGGGCCAGACGAGTGGAATGGTCTTCAAGGCTGAGGCGGGCTTGTGCGACATGTTGGAATAGAACTGACATCCTTCACACTTGTCAACTATTTCTTTTGCCATTTTATTTGCTTTTGGCCAGTAATATCCCGCTCGGTATGCTTTAGACACAATGGTCCGAGAGGACGCATGATGGCCACAGGTCCCCGAGTGGATATCCTCAAGAATTATCTGACCTTCTTCGGCGTGATGCACTTCGGCCGACTCGACCACGCTTTCTCCGAACAACTGTCCCTTGATCATCAGAAGGCCTTGGATCGCTTGGACAATCTGTCGAGCCTCTTCTTCATTCTCTGGGAGCTCTTTCCTTAGGATATATGCGATGTATGGCACCGTCCAGTCGGGAGTGATGACCACCACTTCCATAATTAGGTCGACCACGGCTGGGATCTCAACTTCAGTCGGATCATTGGCACTCTTTTGCTGCGGGGCTTCTTCCGTGAAAGGATCCTCCTGCACTGAAGGTGCATGAATGTGCTCCAAAAATACATTACTGGGAATGGCTTCCCTTTTGGATCCTATCTTCGCCAAATCATCTCGCAGCTTGATTTTTCAATCGGGTATATGATGAAGCTCTAACCCCTCGAATTTCTTCTCCAGCTTTCTCATCATTACAATAACCTGTCATAGCTGGGCTTCGACATCCCACTCCTTCATCACTTGATTAACAACCAGATCCGAGTCGCCAGAGACCATAAGGCGATTTGACGCCGAGTGAAATGGCCATGCGCAACCCATACAGGAGTGCTTCATATTCTGCTTCATTGTTGGAGGAATCAAAGTGAATCGAGAACATACTTGAGCCTATCTCCTCGGGGAAACCAATACAACCCCCGCACTGTAACTGCTCAGCATCTTGGAACCATCAAAAACATAGTCCAAAGGTTCCGAGTGAACTTGAGTCGAAGCTGCTGTTCAGTCCACTCGGCGAGGAAATCTGCTATTGCTTGGGACTTGATGGCTTTCTTTGCCTCGAATTTGATATCAAGGGGAAGGAGTTCAATCGCCCATTTTGCCACTCGACCAGTTGCATCTCTGTTATGAAGAATTTCCGACAAAGGGGCGTCGCTGACGCCTGTAATGGAATGATCAGAGAAATAATGAGCAACCTTCTTCGTGGTCATATAGATCCCATAAACAAGCTTCTGATAGTGAGGGTATCTTTGCTTTGACGGGGTCAGCACTTCAGAAAGATAATAAACTGGGCGTTGAACTTTGAAGGCTTTTCCTTCTTCTTCCCGCTCGACCATAAGTACGCAGTCGACGACTTGTCCAAAGGGCTCTTTACGCCTGCCGGATGATTAAGGAACAAGAAACACCCGATTCTCGTGCAAACCTCACGTTGATTCGAACCCGCCTAATGCAAAATCAAAACAAAAGCAAAGATAAAAGGTTTCAAAACAAAACTAAAATGTTCGGGGTTGTCTAAAATAGCAAACCTAATTATGGTGGGTGCACTAATTTTAGTAAAATGCTTTGGCATTTTAACTAAACTAAAAAAGAAAAAGAAAAATAATAAAAGAAAAGAAAGACAAAAGGAGGGAGGAAAACCCTGCCCAGCCAGCCCCCTCCCACCGGCCCCTCGCCCCGCCCATTCCCCTGGCCGCCCACCGCCCGCCACATATCCCCCACCCCCCCGGCGAACCCTAGCCGCCCCACTCTCCCCCACGCGCCCCCACCCCTCTCCCCGCCTCACCCGATCTGGATCGGGCGGAGACTCCCGACCGAGTCGCCCGCACGCCCACCTGTCTCCGGCGGCCCCCGCCCCCCGCCGCCTGGGACCTCCTCCTCCTCCTCTACACGCCGCCCGGCCCTCCTCCCTCCTCGCCCCACGCCTGCCAAGACGCCATTGATCTGCCCTGCCCCTCCGCAAGCAAGACGCTACCCCAACCGCCTCCTCGCCGGTCGCCACCGACCTCCACCGAGCCGCCTCCTAGACCTCATGGGCGCCTGGAGCTCGCCTCCCCCGTTTTCTCCCTCTCTCCCTCCCGAACGCCACCCGAGCCCCATCGCTGCTCCGCTCCGGCCGGCCACCAGCCACCCTCGCCGTTCCTCTCCTCCCCTCCTCGCTGCTCCGCCGTCCGAGGCCACGACCCTCCTGCCACCGAACCCCCTGGTCCTCTCCTCTCCGGCGCCCCGAACGGCCCTCGCCCCCACGGCCATCAAACCTCGCCCCGTCTGACGACCTCCCGTCGCCGGCTCCACGCCGTCATGGCCGCGTCATGAGAGCCCCTCCCTACCCTCGCGCCCGTCGCCGCCGGCCCCGCCCCCCAGAGCACGTTCTTCCCCTGCCGGGACCGAACCCCCACCTCCTCGTGCCTCCGCCGACGCTGCCATGCCGCCGGTCATGCCCACAGGCTGCGGCCCCTGGTCAGCCGTCTTGGCCTCGGCGCCTGTCCCCGTTGGCCTCGGGTTCGGCTTCATACCCTCCGCAAGACGCCTTGGGATCAATTCTTTGGGGCAATGACATGGGGCCCCACCCCATTACACGTAACGCTTTTTTATAAAAAACAGGAATAAAAATAAAATGAAAATGAATTAAAAACTAATTAACTAATTAATTAATTAATTAATTAATTAAGTAATTAATTAATCTAATTAATTTTGATTAATTAACCCTAATCACTAATTAACCTAATTAACTAAAGTTAATTAACCCTGATTAGGTTAATTAGATATTAGAGAATGACATGCGGGACCCACCTGTCAGGGTTGACTCACTCAACCCTGTTGATCGCCGATGTCAAGATGACATCATGTCGATGTCATAAATGCATTTTCGAAATTAATTAAATAATTAATTAAAATTCCGTAAATTAATAAAATCTTTTAAAATCATATCTTTTAATCCGTAATTGGATTAAAATATTTTCAACATGAAAGTTGCTCGTAACGACGTGATTTAATCCGGATACGCAATCCGCTCGTCCACCACACGCCTAACCTATCGAACCTGCAAACTTTCCTCTCCGGTTCATCTGTCTCGACAGACGTTCGAACCGGAAAACTCCCTGATGTTTTCCCCTAACCAAGACCCCTCTTACCACGTTAGGGCACGCCTAGCATCGCTTCTTGACATGTCATGCATCGATATGCATCTGCTTACTTTGTATTCATTGTTTCTTCCCCTCTTCTCTCCGTAGACTACGAGACCGACGCAGCACTGCCGGGCCTCGACCACGGTGTTGACGACCCTCTCTCTTGCAGAGCAACCAGCAAGCCCCCCTTGATCACCAGATATCGCCTACTCTCTCTATACCGCTTGCATTAGAGTAGTATAGCATGTTATCGTTTTGATACTCCTATACCGCTGCATAGCCTCGTCCTTGTAACTTCATTGTTACCTTACCGCAATCCTATATGCTTAGTATAGGATGTTAGTACTTTCATCTGTGGCCCTACTTTCTTGTCCGTCTGCGTGCTATATTATCGGGCCGTGATCACTCGGGAGATGATCACGGTATATACTATATACTTATACATGATACATGTGAGACTAAAGTCGGGTCGGCCGATGGAGCACCCGCGAGTGGATCTTTGAGGCGGAGCGACAGGCAGGTTGAGACCGCTTAGGAGAGAGGTGGGCCTGCCCTCGATCGGCGTTCGCATGTTACTTAACACGCTTAACGAGGTCTTGGTATTTGATCTGGGTTGGCTACGAGCTTATACGCACTAACCATCTACGCTGGAGTAGTTATGGGTATCCCGCCGTGGTATCACCAAGTACTTCAGACGTCACGACGAGCGGCGCTGCCGGGATTGGACTGAACGCCTGTTGGGCTAGGTCTGCTTCGCCACAGACGCAACGTGCAGTGTGTGTCAGTCGGCGATGGGCCTGCACTGCCGCGCTTAGGTTTAGACCGCGTGTTGGCCTCTCACAGTGCCTAGGTGGGGCTGCGACGTGTTGATCTTCCGCGGCGGGCATGACCCAGAAAGTGTGTCCGCCAAATGGGATCAAGCGTGCCGGTAAGATGGTGCACCCTGCGGAAGTTAATCTATTCGGATAGCCGTGATCTTCGATAACAGGACGACTTGGAGTTGTACCTTGAGCTTATGACAACTAGAACCGGATACTTGATAAAACACACCTTCCAAGTGCCGATATAACCGTGGTCGCTCTCGCTCGTGGTTATGAGCAGGGGATTGCCGGGTAGGATTATTGCTATATGATGTTACTTGAGGACTTCCATTGTCCTCTTACGTCATGCAAGACCGTGTCCGTGGCGTAGTCTTCGTTAAGACTAGCTATCCCCTCTTATTCGGCATTCTGCGCAGCTTCAGTCCATCGATATGGCCCTTTACACATATATCCATGCATATGTAGTGTAGCTCCTTGCTTGCGAGTACTTTGGATGAGTACTCACGGTTGCCTTGTTCCCCCTTTCCCCTACCTCTACTCGATTGCTGCAACCAGACGATGGAGCCCAGGAGCCGACGCCACCGCCTATGACGACTACTACTCCGGAGGTGCCTACTACTACGTGCAGCCCGCTGACGACGACCAGGAGTGACCTAGGAGGATCCTGCAGGAGGCCTGCTCCTCTTCGATCTGTATCCCAGCTTTGTGCTAGCCATCTTATGGCACCTTGTTTAACTTATGTCTCACTCAGATATTGTTGCTTCCACGACTGCGTCTATGATCGAGCACTTGTATTCGAGCCCTCGAGGCCCCGGCTTGTATTATGATGCTTGTATGACTTATTTTATTTGTAGAGTTGTGTTGTGATATCTTCCGTGAGTCCTTGATCTTGATCGCATACATTTGCGCAGTATGATTAGTGTATGATTGAATCGAGGGCGCCACAAGTTGGTATCGAGCCGATCGCTGTAGGAATCCCCTTCCACACTCCTTGGCCAAGTCGAGTCTAGACATTGCAAAAGCTTTTACTAACTTGGCTGTGTGCCTTACGGCCCACGCCGCCATCGGGTGGTACTAGGATCTTTTACTCCTCGACCTTTACTCGGGACTCTGAACTCTCTTCTACTCGGGTTAAACGATTTTACTAACTATCACTAGGATCCCGTGACCGCATTCACCCCAAAGTTGGATATAGCCCTAGTTTTTTGGAATTGTATTTGAGAAATTTCCACACCGTCATTTGACTCCTTTGAAACGCCTTTGTTTTCAGATGGAACCCACGAGGCAGGTCGTATGCCACACGACGGCCATTGGTGCTCGGGATCACCTCGCGTGCTAGCCGAGATGATGACCTATCCGGTTATCGCTGGCACCCCGAGTACACCGCCTATGAGGAGTACCAGACTATAACCAGAGCAGATGCCGCCATCGCCCACCTCTACTCTCGGAGTACGAGTCCACTCATCGCGGCTGCACACCGCACATGGTGTTGGAGTGACTATCGATATGGCAGTCCACGATGCTGCTTATGCTGCTCGACACGCCTTCGCAGAGTATCGAGAGTTGGACACCTCCCCTTCGTGCACATTGCTATCGCGTCGATGTTGGTGAGGAGGGTTACTACACCGCTGCCTACACCATCGTTACCAGAGAGCTCTTCCACCATCGTAACTTTGTTCGCATGCCGATGGGCTGGATCGAGCTAACCGAGCTCTTCGCCACGAGTTGTACATCACCCGTCAAGACTCTACCGTGCTCGACGCTGATGCACCCTTTGTCCGATCCGGAGAGCTGCCGTTCTCGCGATCTACCCAGCCAGACCGTGATGCCCTGTGGTGTCGGTTGGCCGACGGGAGGCTACTCTCCGCACTTGGTCCTTTTCTCGCCACCGGACGCCGGATTCAGCACTGTGAGTATCCGCGCCCCTGTGTCACCGACGTGGAGGACTATCCGCCGCCGCACTATCAGCTTTCAGCTACAGCCTACCTCCGCAGATCAGCGTGGGACTGATGTAGACTTGCTTGTTAGTGTTTGATGTATTCGCCATGAGCTCAAGGTCGCCTATGATGTAGTAGTCTATGTAATCGGACTCTATGTATCGAACTCTATGCATGATTCCTTTTGTAAGATATGCCAACTACTATGTAGTTCCCATCATGCTGCTTTCATTATGCATGTTTCATCATGAATGATTCTGCCTCTTGCTTAATTTCTCAAATGCTGAACTACCCTCGTTATATAATAGCAGGATGGTTAGGCCAGCAGGTCGTGGTCGTGGTGCCAACTTCCCACCACCGCCGAGTACATGGCTGGTATGATCCAACAGCTCGAGATGAATCGCCAGTTCATGGAGAACATGATGGCTCAGCCTCGCCCCAATATGAACCAAAGCACCCAAACGGAACAACTCGCAGGATTTCATACGCTCAACCCCAGCAGTACCGCAGCTCAACTCAGCCACCGGATGTCGATGATCGCCCGTGACATCACCTATGAGATGGAGTCTGCTGATGTAGCCCTCGCCAGCTATGTCACCTTTGCTTCCTTCTTCCCAAGGGACCCGCAGCTCAATGGTGGACAGCCACAGCGTATTTCGCCAGCTTGGAACACTCATCACCGCCGACTTCCAGGCTGCCTTCCGTGCCCGCTTCATCCTCAAGGGGTCATGGACCGAAGAAGCGTGAGTTCCGCAACCTCACCCAAGGCAACAAGACTGTTGAAGCTTATCACGAGAGTTCTTGGACTTGTCTCGCTATGTCAAGAGGATATTGCAACCGATGCACGCAGACAGAGAAGTTCCGTGACGGTCTTCAAGTCGACATCAAGCTCGCACTTCTAGTGCACGACTTTGCTGATTTCGCCACCTTGGTGAACAAAGCTATCAATGTCGTGAACTGGTCTCGCAGGAATACCAGAGCTCTAACAGCGCAACTGCGACACGGGCTCATCTTCGGCCCGCCCTCGAAGCGCAAGATATGGATTCCCAACAAGATGTACCAGCCGAATGCACCGCTTCAAGGCAGAACTATGCTACACCTCGCTCGCCCACAACTAAGCAGCCAAAGCTTCCAGCTCCACCACCCCAAGCTCCTGTTCCCACTCCCAATAATGGCTTATGCTTTAGGTGCGGACAGCCAGGCACCGTGCTAGAGAATGCAACCGTAACCGTAATCAATCGCCCTTCCAAAGCAGCTGGCCGTGGAAACACCTGTAATCCGCAACAACACCGGCAAGTCTTATGGGCAAGCTCAGCCAACCACGTTGATCTGAACGAAGCTCAAGACCAGCCTGCTCTCGTGATGGGTACACTCGTAAATTCAGTACAGATCTGTTTTATTCGATTCAGAGCATCGCATTCATTCATGTCTCAAGACTTTGCATACAAGCACGACGTTAAGTGAAGAGATGAACTCTTCGGTAGTGGTAAAACCCCATTGGGACAATGTCAAACCTCCATGGTTGGCGCCGACGCCCCGTGGAAATCAAGGGCTGGAATTCTTGCCTCCCCATTATCCTCAAGACGCCTAACATCGACCTCATTTTGGGGATGGATTGGTTGAAAGCGATACGGCGCCAATCGCTTGCGCCACTAAGACCGCCCATCTGCTACACCCTTCCGATGAAATAGTAGCTACAATGCTCGTCTCGTTCAAGATGCCGAGGCAAGGCTCTATGCATTGAATGCATTGAACGCCGCACCCTCGAGGGAATTGAAAACATTCCTGTCGCTTATGCATTTCCAAGACGCCTTTCCTCAAGAACTTCCAGGATTCCCCGCTAGAGCTGTCGAATTCGCCATCGACTTGAAACCAGCACCACTCCTATAGCCAAGTTTACCCTACAAGATGCCACGCATGAACTCCTTGAGCTAAAGGAGGAAATCGACAAATCTCTTCAAAGCGGCTTCATTCGCCCAAGTTGCTCACCTTGGGGAGCACCTTCTCTCTTGTCAAGAAGAAGGATGGGACAAACCGATTGGTCCAAGACTACCGCCCCATAAATCAAGCTACCATTCGAATAAGTATCCTCTTCCTCGGATCAATGATCTTTATGATCAACTGGCTGGTTCGCCGTTGTTCTCAAACTCGACTTGAGGTTGGGTTACCACCAGATCCGTGTTCGTGAGGAGGATATCCCCAAGACCGCATTCGTGACTCGTTATGGTTCATACGAGTACACCGTCATGTCTTTCGGCTTAACCAATGCTCCAGCCACCTTCTCTCGCCTGATGAACTATATATTCATGGATTACCTCGACAAGTTCGTGGTGGTTTATCTGGATGATATCCTGATCTTTTCCAAGAATGAAGAAGAACATGCTGAACATCTTCGTCTTGTGCTGGAAAAGCTACGAGAGCATCAACTCTATGCCAAGTTCTCCAAATGTGAATTCTGGCTTCCCGAAGTAACCTATCTTGGGCATGTCATTTCTAAGGATGGTATTGCCGCCAACCCCGAAAGAGTTCAGGCTATTCTCGATTGACTCCTCCAAGAACGCATAAGTCGAAGTTTTCTCGGTCTCGCCACTATTGCCGTCGATTTGTCGAGAACTTCTCCAAGATTGCCGTGCCTCGACTAACCTGTTGCATAAGGGCGCCAAATTCCAATGGATGATAAGTGTCGTGAAAGTTTCGAGCACTCAAAGACAAGTTGACTTCTGCCCAAGGCTAGCTCCTCCGATACTAAGAAGGACTTCACATTTATCGCGACGCTTCTCGCCAAGGTTTAGGCGGTGTCCTAATGCAAGAGCGCAAAGTGGTTGCTTATGCCTCTCGACAATTGCGCCTCACGAGGAGAACTACCCAGTTCATGACCTCGAACTTGCTGCCGCTATTCATGCACTAAAGCAAAGGCGACATTACCTTCTCGTAATCGCTATGTAGATCTTCACCGACCACCAAAGTCTGAAGTATCTGTTTACTCAGCCAGACCTGAACCTCCGCCGTGAGAGATGGATGGAGACTGCTGCGACTTTGATTTGGGTATTTCCTATACGCCGAGCAAGGCTAATGTAATGGCTGATGCCTTGAGCCGCAAGTCTTATCGCAACCACCTTCGTGTTCACAAAGTTCAGCCCTCACTTGTTGAAGAATTCAGAAAGCTGAACCTCCATATTGTTCCTCCGGTGCACTTCGCCCCCTCCTCCGGAGTTCCGCAAGATGAATCTCCGTGTTGTTCCCCGTGGTTCCTCTATACCTGGCTGTTGAACCCGATCTCGTGGGCACCATAAAGACAATGCAGGATTTGACTCAAGTCTACAAGCTTAAACAAGACATCAAGAAAGGAAATCCTCATCCTTCACTATTGCCGATGATGGCGCCTTTGTACTTCAAAGGCCGCCTAGTGGTGCCGTAAGAAGGAAAACCTGAATATGACTCGAAGGTTATGAAAGAAGCTCATGATACGCCTCTATGTATCCATCCCGGCAGTACAAAGATGTATCAAGACATTCGCCGAGATTCTCGTGGTCTAATATGAAGCAAGACATTGCTCGCTATGTTTCGAGTGTGACGCTTGCCGTCAGATCAAAGCAGAACATCAAAGGCCTGCCGGAACTCGCAACCTATCTCTATTCCCGAATGGAAATGGGACCATGTTGAAATGGACTTCGCCACAACGGATTTCCCAAATCGCAGAAAGGTAATGATGCAATTCTTGTCGCCATTGACCGCTTTCTAAAGTTGCACATTTTCCGGCGGTCAAAGAAACGATCACCGCTAGCCAGCTTGCAACGCTCTATATGTCCAGAATTGTTTCACTTCACGGTATTCCACCGGTTATCAGCTTGGACCGTGGCAGCTTATTCACTTCAAGATTCTCGGGCAAGTTTTCAAGAAGCTATGGGGACTCATTTATCTTTCAAGATCGCTTTCATCCGCAGCCTCAAGGGCAAGTTGAACGTGTCAACCAAATTCTCAAGACATGCTTCGAGCTTGTGTCGCTTCCTTCGCAAGAAATGGAGGAATCTCTCCGTATGCTGAGTTCTCTTATAATAATAGCTATCAAGCTTAGTCTCAAGATGGCCCCTTCAAGTGTTATATGGACGAAAGTGCCAACCCTCTCGAACTGGTCGAAATCGGGAACGCCCACTCTTCGTCCGGATATTATCCAACATGCCAAGAACAAGTCCGCATTATTCGCGAGAATCTCAAGACCGCTCGATCGCGCTAAAAGAGTAATTATGACCGCTATCACAAGGACATGGTCTATCAACTCGGCGAAAAGGCCTATCTTCGCTACACCAATGAAGGGTGCTCACCGCCGGGATCAAGGGCGTTAGCGCCGCTATATTGGCCCTTTCACTATTCTCGAAAGGCGGAAAAGTGGCTTATCAATCGAGCTTCCGTCGAACCTTTCTCGTGTTCACGATGTGTTCCACGTGTCCCAACTCCGACGCTGCTTCAAGGACCCAATCCGAGCAAAGGACCATGAAGTGCTCGAATTGCAACAGACCTCTCCTATAAAGAGCATCCGTCCGCATTCTCGACCAAGCTGAACGCCGCACACGCCGAAGGCGATCAAGTTCTCAAAGTCCAAAGGGTCGAATCACTCTGAAGATGAAGCCACCTGGGAACGCGAGGATCGTCTTCGAGATGAATATCCCGCACTCTTTTCTTCTGCCTCCTAAATCTCGGGACGAGATTTCTTGTAGTGGAGGAGATTTGTAACGCCCGGATGATTAAGGAACAGTAAACACCCCGGTTACTGTGCCAAACCTCACGTTGATTCGAACCCGGCCTAATGCAAAATCAAAACAAAAGCAAAGATAAAAGGTTTCAAAACAAAAACTAAAAATGTTCGGGGGTTGTCTAAAATAGCAAACCTAATTATGGTGGGGTGCACTAATTTTAGTAAAATGCTTTGGCATTTTAACTAAACTAAAAACAGAAAAGAAAAATAATAAAAGAAAAGAAAGACAAAAAAGGAGTGGGAGGGGAAAACCCCCTGGCCCAGCCAGCCCCCCCTCCCCACCTGCCCCCCCCGCCCATTCTCTGGCCGCCCAGCCGCCCGCCACATATCCCCCACCCCCGGCCGAACCCTAGCCGCCCCACTCTCCCCCACCACGCCCCACCCTCCCCCGCCTCGCCTCGATCTGGATCGGGGTGGAGACTCCGACCGAGTCGCCTCGCCACCACCTGCTCTCCGGCGGCCCCCCGCCGCCCCATCATCCGCCTGGACCTCCTCCTCCTCCTCTACACCGCCGCCCGGGCCCTCCTCCTCCTCCTCGCCCTGCGCTGCTGGCCCTGATTCGCCCCCCGCCCTCGACGCCCAAGACGCTACCCCAACCGCCTCCTGGCTGCCACCGACCTCCACCGAGCCGCCTCCCTAGACTCAAGGCCAGCCAGGAGCTCGCCTCCCCGGCTGTCGTTCTCCCTCTCTCCTCCCGAACGCCCAGGCCGGAGTCTCCCGCTGCCCCTGCTCCCGGCCCGCCACCATGCCACGCCGCGCCTCCCCTGCTCCTCTCCTCCTCGCTGCTCCGGCCGTCTGAGGCCACGACCTCCCTGCCACCAAACCCCCGGTCCTCTCCTCTCCGGCGCCCAACGGCACCTCGCCCCACGGCCACCAAACCTCGGCCCCGTCTGACGACCTCCCGTCGCCCGGCTCCACGCTGTCTCATGTCAAGCGTCACAGCCCCTCCCTACCTCGCGCCCGTCGCTGCCCCCTGCCCCCCAGAGCACGCTTCTCGTCCGGGCCCAACCCCACCACCTCCGTCGCCTGCTGGCGCGGCCACGCCGCCGGCGGTCACAGTGGCTGCGCCCCTGGTCGCCGCCTTGGCCTCGGCGCCCGGTCCTCATTGGCCTCGGGTTCGGCCACGCCTGCCTGGCCGCCTCCTGATCAACCCCTTGGGGCAATGACATGGGGCCCCACCCCATTATTACGTAACGCTTTTTTTATAAAAAAACAGGAATAAAAATAAAATGAAAATGAATTAAAAACTAATTAGCTAATTAATTAATTAAGTAATTAATTAATCTAATTAATTCTGATTAATTAACCCTAATCACTAATTAACCTAATTAACTAAAGTTAATTAACCCTGATTAGGTTAATTAGATATTAGAGAATGACATGCGGGACCCACCTGTCAGGGTTGACCCAGTTAACCCTGTTGACTGCTGATGTCAGCATGACATAATGCTGATGTCATAAATGCATTTTCGAAATTAAATAAATAATTAATTAAAATTCCGAAATTAATAAAATCTTTTAAAATCATATCTTTTAATCCGTAATTGGATTAAAATATTTTCAACATGAAAGTTGCTCGTAACGACGTGGCGAATCCGGATACGCAGTCCGCTCGGCCCACCACACGCCTAACCTATCGAACTCCTGCAAACTTTCCTCTCCGGTTCATCTCGTCTCGACAGACGTTCGAACCGGAAAACTCCCCGATGTTTTCCCCCTAACCAAGACTTCTCTTACCACGTTAGGGCACGCCTAGCATCGCTTCCTTGACATGTCATGCATCGATATGCATCTGCTTACTTTGTATTCATTGTTTCTTCCCCTCTTCTCTCCTAGACTACGAGACCGACAACAACCGCCGGTTCGACTACGGTGTTGATTTACCTCTCTCTTGCCAGAGCAACCAGCAAGCCCCCTTGATCACCAGATATCGCTTACTCCTCTCTATACTGCTTGCATTAGAGTAGTATAGCATGTTACTGCTTTTCAGATACTCCTATACCGCTGCATAGCCTCGTCCTTGTAACTTCGTTGTTACCTTTACCGCAATCCTATATGCTTAGTATAGGATGCTAGTACTTTCATCTGTGGCCCTACTTTCTTGTCCGTCTCGCCGTGTTATATTATCGGGCCGTGATCACTCGGGAGATGATCACGGGTATAGACTATATACTTATACATGATACATGTGAGACTAAAGTCGGTCGGCCGATGGAGCACCCGCGAGTGGATCTTTGAGGCGGAGCGACAGGCAGGTTGAGACCGCCTTAGGAGAGAGGTGGGCCTGGCTCGATCGGCGTCATTGTTACTTAACACGCTTAACGAGGTCTTGGTATTTGATCTGGGTTGGCTACGAGCTTATACGCACTAACCATCTACGCGGGAGTAGTTATGGGTATCCCGGCGTCGTGGTATCAGCCGAAGTACTTCAGACGTCAGCGGGTCCATACAGACGGATCTGATGGTACCCGGAATAGGCGTCTAAAAAAGACAACCTCTCACATCCCGCAGTTGAGTCGACTATTTGGTCGATGCGAGGAAGAGGGAAATGATCAATCGGGCAGGCCCGATTGATATGCTTGAAATCGATGCACATGCGCAACGACTTGTCCTTCTTGGGGACCATGACAACGTTGGTGAGCCACTGAGTGGTAGATCTCTCGGATGAACTCTGCTGCTAAGAGCCGAGCCACCTCCTCGCCAATGGCCTTTCTTCTACGGACGACGGACCGCCAAGATACTTTTTAACCGGTTTGAATTTGGTCGACTCATAGGCGATGCTCAGCCAGCCCCTGAATACCCGGCATGTCGCCAGGCTTCCATGCAAAGATGTCCTAGTTCTCACGGAGGAACCGGATGAGCGCTTCTTCCTATTTTGAGTCGAGTGTTGTTGAGATGTTGGTCGAGCAGCATTGGGATCACCGGTGAATGTGAACCTGTTTCGCCTCGCCAATGACTAAAATGTTGACTCAGAAGCGGGCTTCTTAGCTCGCAACAAATCACTCGGATCTGCAGTTTTCTCATACTCTTGTAGCTCTACCACTGCCAACTGAGCATCGACGATCTTAGAGCCTTTCTGGAAGCACTCTTTTGCCTTCTTCCGATTGCCCGTGACAATTATCACGCCTTTGGGACCAGGCATCTTCAGTTTAAGATACACGTAACATGGTCGGGCCATGAAACATGCATAAGCTGGTCTCCCCAGAATAGCGTGATAAGCGCTCTGGAAATCCACGACCTCAAGGGTCAACTTTTCTTTCTGGAAATGCTTTGAATCACCAAAAACTATATCGAGAGCAATTTGGCCGAGTGACTCAGCCTTCTTTCCAAGAATGACTCCGTGGAAGCTCATGTTACTGGTACTGAGTCTGGACATCGGAATGCCCATCCCTTTCAACGCCTCCGCATAAATATGTTCAAGCCACTACCACCATCCATCGGGACTTTGGTCACCGAGTGCCTTCAACAACCGGGTCGACCACCAATGCTTGCCTCCTGGGGTGGCAATGTCGTCGGTGATCGACCGGTCGAATGTGATGGCGGTCCGGGACCATTTCAGATAATTGGGAGTCGCCGAGCGACCAAGTTCACTTCGATTGATAACCTTCAATCGACTTTTGCCTTCGACGCCAAGAAAATCATCGTGGTGGAATTGACCGGGATATCCACCATCACCGCTATCTCTGTCCTCAACTTTGTCTCACAACTTATCCTTATCCTTGAGATGTTTCCTTGAACCGCTGAATCAAGAGCCGACATCGCCGAGTGGTATGTTTCGGGTAAATGAGTTTACCCTCTTCGCCTTTCTTTGTATGAATATGACATGGCAAATCCAACACGCCGTTTCCATCCTGGTCTTTCACCTTCTTGGGGTTCCAAGGACCCTTGGGTTTCCCTTGAACTTTCCTCGGGTCACGCCAAGGCCTCTCCGGAGCATTGGCTCGGCTTTACGCTTCGCTCCGATCGAATTTCCTCCGCCGCCTCATTGGCAGCCGATTTATATTTACCACTCCGAGCCGATCCTCTTCTTCACCATTTGCATACTTGGTGGCAATCTCCATCATCCGACTCAGGGTCATATCTCCGGTTCGACCAAATTTCAAACTCAATTCTCTATTCTTGACACCTTCCTTGAAGGCACAGATCGCTGGTGATCGAGATACATTCTCGATCGTGTGGTGCAAAGTGATCCACCTCTGATATAATCTCTCAAAGTTTCACTCGACTTTTGCACACACGATCGCAACTCCGTCAAACCTGCTGGTCGCTTGCAAGTTCCTTCAAATGTCTCGACAAACACTCGGGCAAGATCTTCCCAAGTGTAAATCTGCTGGTGCTAATCGATTCAACCACGCCTCGGCTGAACCTTCCAACATAAGAGGCAAATGCTTCATGGCTACCTCATCGCTGCCACCGCCGATCTGAACCGCCACTCGGTAATCTTCAAGCCAAGTGTCGCTTAGATTCTCCAGTGAACTTGCTGACTCGATCGGCAACCCAAGCCGGGAGGAATCACCGCGGCTCGATGGCTCTGCTGAAACACTCGGTCCCGAGACATGAACTCTGCTGCTGGAAGGAACATCTCTATCATGGCCGCCTCGGTGAGCTCTGTTCTCGCCGACCAAACCTTGAACGATAATAGATCTCGCATCAAAGCCTGGTTCCACAGGGTCGACCGAACTCTTCGCCCAACACTGCTTTTGGCGTCGTCGTCTTGCTGCCGAGGAGCGATGATCCACCTCTTGGGGAGGAGGGCACTCGACGCCGATCGTGGCGATCGAATCGGTGCTCATACTGCCATGCCCTTGTATTGATCAACACGCCGGACCCCACGCTCTTCACGCCTCGGGGCGATCTTGGACTATGGGCCGACCGACTGGTTCGCAGCGACGGATCGGTCAGTGAACCCTGTTCGCGATCGATACAACTGAGTTTTGATCTCCTGCCGCCCGAGCAAATCTCGATTTGCTGCAAACCTCTACCCGCCTCCGACCGAAGGCTGAATTGACTCTGCTATACGGGCAGCAAAAGCAAATTCTGAATCGGAGTTCGATATACCTGAGTTGGCGGTTGAAAGAGCTGGCGTCGACTGGATTCTGGAACCCTTGGTCGCGTACGCTCGTCGAGTACTCGCTGAAGATTCTCCAGTCGAGTGCGCTCAGCCAGGTTGGCCAAGTGCGCATCCTCCAAGGCGCGAGCCTCGGGGGTTTCTCCAACGATAGGATTGTGAAGTGCATCCATGTTCCGACGGTGAAGCTCCTCCCTCTGGAGCAAAGTGAGGGGCTCGGGAAAGTACTCTTCATGGACTTGCTCCGGATCATCTCCACCGCCACCTCCGTTGGTGCGGGTGAATCCAAGGGGACTGCGTGGTCCATCGACCATCAGAACCTCTGCCGCCGGGTCACTGCTATCGCATTCGGACGTAGTCTCTACGGAGCCAGTCGAACAGGCCGTAGAGAGATTCGTCGGGCTCGATCGCCGCGACTTGGGGGATGGCCGACTGGTGGGCCACCGCATGCCTCACCCACCGCTGAAGCCTCGACCGACCGGAACGCTTGCGCCGGTGGGAGACTGGGAGTGAAGACAGCACAGGAGCCGACCCATATTGGGTCGATGGTTGCCGCAGGAGGACGCCGCGGACACATGCGCGAAAGTGTGTCGCCCCGCGGACGGGGAGCGCGTCCACGTCGAGTGGATCCTCCTGGCCAAGCGGAGTCGTCGGCGATTTAACGTGAGCGCTGCCGAGACGGATCTCGTGGCCGCCAACCAGAACTCCACCGAAATCATGATGCCGAGATCGAAGAATCCCAACTTCTCCAACAAATCGCTAGAACACCTGCCCCACGGTGGGCGCCAACCGTCGTGGTTCTAAGTCCGACAAGAGAATGGGGGTAGGTATGGAGAGGCAAGATCCTAGCTATGGAGTAGTTGTATACGCAAGAGATTTACGAGTTCAGCCCTTCTCGAGGAAGTAATAGCCCCACGCCCTGGAGCCCGGAGGCGGTCGATCGGATTATATGCGTATGTGTTACAGGTGCGAACCCTTCTACTTGTGGAGGGGTGGCTTATATAGAGTCGCCAGACCCCAGCCAGCCCACGAGTAGAGGGTTTAAGGTGCGTTAAAGCTAGGCGTTACTGGTAACGCCTTACATAAAGTGTCATTAAGGTCATAAAGACTATTTAACTATAGACTGTTTGGGTACCGAGTGGCTCTTCGGCTCCTGGTGGTCGAGTGGGTCTTCATGGTCGAGTGTCTTTGAATCTGTCGAGTGGAAACCTACCAGGTCGACTGGCAGGCTGCTTCTCTTGTGAGTGTCCTTGTGGAGGGTACCTTTGGGCAGGTCTATGAACCTACCCCAGGTACATGACTTCATCACACCCCTCCTAGGCCGCCTCCTCCTCTCTCCCACTAAGGCCCAATAAGGCCCATACACTCCCCGGGGGGTTCCGGTAACCTCCCGGTACTCCAGTAAATGCCGAACTCACCCAGAACCATTCCGATGTCCAAACATAGCCATCAAATATATCGATCTTTATCTCTCGACCATTTCGAGACTCCTCATCATGTCCTTGATCACATCTGGGACTCCAAACAACCTTCTGTACATCAAAACACATGAACTCATAATACCGATCGTCATCGAACGTTAAGCGTGCGGACCCTACGGGATCGAGAACTATGTAGTTATGACCGAGACTCATCTCCGGTCAATAACCAATAGCGGAACCTAGATGTCATATTGGTTCCTACATATTCTACGAAGATCTTTATCGGTCAAACCGCATAACAACGTACGTTGTTCCCTTTGTCATAGGTATGTTACTTGCCCGAGATTCGATCGTCGGTATCTCAATACCTAGTTCAATCTTATTACCGGCAAGTATCTTTACTCGTTCTGTATTGCATCACCCCGCAACTAACTCATTAGTCACATTGCTTGCAAGGCTTATAGTGATGTGCATTACCGAGAGGGCCCAGAGATACCTCTCCGACAATCGGAGTGACAAATCCTAATCTCGATCTATTCCAACTCAACAAACACCATCGGATACACATGTAGAGCACCTTTATAATCACCCAGTTACGTTGTGACGTTTGGTAGAACACTAAGTGTTCCTCCGGTATTCGTGAGTTTCATAGTCTCATAGTCATAGGAACATGTATAAGTCATGAAGAAAGCAATAGCAAATAAACTAAACGATCAAGTGCTAGGCAAACGGAATTGGTCAAGTCAATCACATCATTATCCAATGATGTGATCCCGTTAATCAAATGACAACTCATGTCTATGGCTAGGAAAATTAACCTTCTTTGATACAACAAGCTAGTCAAGTAGAGGCATACTAGTGACACTCTGTTTGTCTATGTATTCACACATGTACTAAGTTTCCGGTTAATACAATTCTAGCATGAATAATAAACATTTATAATGATATAAGGAAATATAAATAAAAACTTTGTTATTGCCTCTAGGGCATATTTGCTTCACCCCCCCAAGGGAGTCCGAATTGGACAAGGGGGAGGGGGCGTGGCCCCCTTTCCTCTTTCCCTCTCCCTCTCCCTCTCCTTCCCTTTTCCCCTCCGACAAGAAGGAAAGGGGGGGGGGGGACTAGGATTGGGAGTCCTAGTCGGTTTCCCCCCTATGGTGCGCCCCTGGTGGCCGGCCTCCTCCTCTCCCTCCTTTATATACGTGGGCAGGGCACCCCTTGGAGACACAACAATTGTTCCAAGCCGTGTGTGGCGTCTCTCTCCACAGTTTTCTCCTCCGGTCATAGCGTCGTAGTGCTTAGGTGAAGCCCTGCGCGGATCACATCACCATCACCGTCACCACGCCGTCGTGGTGATGAAACTCTCCCTCGACCCTCTGCTGGATCAAGAGTTCGAGGGACATCATCGAGCTGAACGTGTGCTAAACTTGGAGGTGCCGTACATTCGGTACTAGATCGGTTGGATCGTGAAGACGTTCGACTACATCAACCGCGTTAACCTAACGCTTCCGCTTTCGGTCTACAAGGGTACGTGGACACACTCTCCCCTCTCGTTGTGATGCATCTCCTAGATAGATCTTGCGTGATCGTAGGAATTTTTTTGAAATTGCATGCTACGTTCCCCAACATGCTGGTGAACAAAGTCTGTGAAGGTTGACACGTCTCCATTGTATCTACTTTTCCTAGGGCTTTGCTCTTGTTTTGGACTCTAATTTGCATGATCGAATGAAACTAACCCAGACTGATGTTGTTTTCAGCAGAACTACCCTGGTGTTATTTTTGTGCAGAAATAGAAGTTCTCAGAATTGGACGAAACTTTTTGGAGAATTATTTTGGAAAAAAATACTAGAAACAAGACCCACTAGAGGGGGGCCCCCAGCGGCCCCCTATGCACCAGGGCGTGCCACCCCCCTCTGGCGCGCCCTGGTAGGTAGTGGGGCCCATGAGGCTCCGCTGACCCTAATTCCAACACTATATAATCCTATTTTTGGGGAAAAGAATAGGAGAGGAAGTTTCATCATGTTTTATGATACAGAGCCACCGCCACCTCCTGTTCTTCATCGGGACGCCAGGTCTGGAGCCCGTTCAGGGCTCCAGAGAGGGGGATCTTCAGTCTTTGTCATCACCAACCATCCTCCATCACCAATTTCATGATGCTCACCGCCGAGAGTGAGTAATTCCTTCATAGGCTTGCTGGATGGTGGTGGGTTGGATGAGATTGATCATGTAATCGAGTTAGTTTTGTTAGGGCTTGATCCCTAGTATCCACTATGTATGTTCTATGATTGATGTTGCTATGACTTCGCTAAGCTTAATGCTTGTCACTAGGGCCCTAGTGCCATGATTTTAGATCTAAACCGCCTATGTTTTCACCATTATATCTATGTACATGATCCGATCTTGCAAGTTATATGCACCTATTACATGTTATTATCTGCATACCCAAGGTGACAATAATTGGGATTCTTTTTGGTGATTACCGTAATTTGAGGAGTTCATGTATTCAATATGTGTTAATGCTTTGTTTCGGTTCTCTTTTAAAAGGAGGCCTTAATATCCCTTAGTTTCCTTATGGACCCCGTTGCAACAGGAGGGTAGGACAAAAGATGTCATGCAAGTTATTTTCCATGAGCACATATGACTATTTGCGGAATACGTGCCCACATTATATTTATGAACTAGAGCTAGTTCTATGTCGCCCTAGGTTATGACTATTACATGATGAATATTATCCAACGTTATCACCGATCCAATGTCTACGAGCTTTTCACATATTGTTCTTGCTAAGTTATTACTATTGCCTTTGCTGCTGTCACAACTATTACAGAATTATTGCTATTGTTGTTACTGTTACTATTGCTGCTACTACTATTGCTATTGCCATCAAACTATGATACTACTATGCTACTGATCACTTTGTTGTAGATATTTAATCTGCAGGTGTGGTTGCATTGATAACTCAACTGCTAATACTTACAAAAATTCTTTGGCTCCCCTTGTGTCGAATCAATAAATTTGGGTTGCATACTCTACCCTCGAAAACTATTGTGATCCCCTATACTTGTGGGTTATCAAAGATTTGGAAGTCTACCTTCAAGACTTACCTGAGTGATTGGGAGAGATCTGTGGATATTAGCTCAAGGGGAATAAGGTGAAGACATGGTATTCTGAGTTCAATCTCAGCCTCCCTAACCAAACGTACAGTTATCACAACAACTAGAACTAGTCTACCAAATCCTTTTCTTCATCGAGCAAATGGTTCTATCACTTCGCTCCTTTACTTATAGTTTAGCTTCATGAAGTCTTTGCTTGCATGTTCTGTTCGAAGACATTGTGTGAAGACATTCACTCTGATTGCATATTTTTCTTCACAGTATCCTCTTCTTCTGATATATTCTACCTAGCTCAGTTTGTCTTTATGTATCACTTGTACTGTACTTTAGCATCCTTGCATGGCTAGTGTAGTTTGTCTTCCGCTGCATCTCGTTTAGTTAATGTCTTAGTTTCCTGTCTTCGAAGACATTGCCTGTTTCAAAGACTTGCATCAAAAGCGCCTATTCACCCCCCTCTAGTCGATAACTAGCACTTGCAATTGGTATCAGAGCAAGGTGCTCCCTTGGTTCTGTGTGATTCGGTTCAACCACCTGAAGTTTTAGCTATGTCGACTGCAGGGATAATCAAGGTCTCCGCTGCATGCCCCGTCTTCGATGGCACTGATTACCCCTATTGGATGAATAAGATGTGCATGCATCTTGAAGCCATTGACAATGACCTTTGGTATGTCATCAGGACTGGCGTTCCCAAAGTCGGTGAAGGCATCATGGGCTCACGGCTGCTGATGTGAAGAGGTTCCCGCAATTGGACTCGACCACCGAGGACATCATCTGTGGTCATCTGACCAAAGGGTAGTATGACCGTGTGAGTGCTCCGGAGTCTACGAAGCTAGTCTGGGGCTGGCTATCCAAGGTCAACGAAGGTGTCTCATCTCAGAGAGACTCAAGAATTGATGTTCTTCGCAATCTCTTCAACTGCTTCAAGAGGCTTGACAATGAGAATGTCCAGCTCACCTTCGACCGTCTTACTGATATCACCAATGAACTTCATGCACTCGACGCCACAGACATCACCAAGCATGAAGTCATGAAGAAGCTATTGAGGTCACTTGATAGTTCCTTTGACACTTTATCATTAATGATTCAAGAACGTCCAGACTTCAAGCAACTAGATCCTGGAGATATACTTTAGAGGCTCAATACTCATGAATTCTGTGACACCCCAACTTAACCGTGCACTAATCATCCATGCAAATGTGCACGATCAAGTTCAGAGACTCACGAGAAGATATCTCAACACAACTCCAGACAAAAATTAAAGTCGTACAAGCTTTATATTACAAGCCAGAGGCCTCGAGTGCTCGAATACACAAGATTCAGTGGAAGCAACAATATATGAATACAAACATAAGTGAACAAGTCTGCCTAAGAAGGCTAAACAAAACAACGAAAACTGAAACTTCGATCTCGAGCTCCTGCAATGTTCAAACACCACAAAAATATGCACGCACCCTGGACACCCGAGACTCTTCGATGTTGCAAAATTTCATATTTTTTGATTTTTTTGCTATTTTTTGAATTTACTATTCAAATGCATAAAGATTAAATTCTTTCCTTTCTCACGGGCTCCTGGAATGTCCAAATACCACAAAAATTTGCACGCACCTTGCGCACTCGAGTATCTTCGATCCCACAAAATTTCATATTTTTTTACTATTTTTTCAGACGGTCAAAGCCCTTTGACCGGACGATAATGGCACAAAAGGGCATTTCTATAAGGTGACTTAACGGCAGAGGGGCAAATTTGAGCCTGCTTCAAAATTAGGGGCAAATATAAATAGGTGCTTTGAGTTAGGGACAGAAATGCAAATGGCCTATTAACTAATCCTAATTGGAAAATTAAATTGAGTTTATTTAAAGGAGGGGCTTGACTGTCAGTCTCATAGGGCTAAGTTAATTAGCGTCACTAGCGTCTAACAAGTCCGGACATGTCAGCGCCGCCGGAGTTACGCCGATGATGGCCAAACTGACATCGGAATTTCACCACGCGGGCGCTGCAAGGCACCAAATCGCGTGTGGTTTGCGGCTATGGTTAGATGGTGATGCAGCGCATCTAGTGGAGCAAGCAATAGGGGCGGGGTGGTCGGAGGTGGGCGCTACAATGACGGCAGGTGGCACCGTGTTTCGGGCTCGAACGGATCAAGCGCTAGGGGGCACGGGAGCATGAGCTGGTGGTCGCGTTTGGTTCCTGGGAAGGTGCTAAGCTCAAGCGATGCACAGGTGGGGCTTCCAGGGGCTAGGGGCATGGAGAAGACGACTAGCGAAGCGGTAGCCGGAGCTACGGGCGGCGAGGAGATCATGCTGGAGCTCAAATCCAAGCTCGGGAAGGCACAAGGGGGTGGCGGAGCTCAAAGTGGTGCTAATGACGAGCTCGAGGAGGCCGGGGCTCGTTGGAGTGAAGCGAGTTGAGTGGTGGGCCGTGGCGATCCAGTTGATGGCGATCAATGAGGGCAACTGCTCAAGGGCGTCCTATCTCGCGTGGTTGGACGTAGACGAAGGCGACAATGAGGCGCAACTCCTGGACAACAACGGTGGCGCGGCGAAGGCTGCGTTCGGGCGCCGTTGAAGAGTGTTGACGTATAATGTGCTGCCTAGTCTCTTCCATCAGATCGGTCTTTTGGTTGCATTGGCTAGAGCATGCACTTCTACATGGTATCAAAGCATGCTGAGGAGGAGGTCATCATTGATCTTCGTGCCAATATCACAGAGCTCATCAGCGAGAGTCTTCAGGCAGCGACAATAGTCGTCGACGGAGGTGTTGTCCTAGTGACACCCAAAAAACTCTTGCTGCAAAAAAATGCGACGCTAGAGCTGGTTGTTAGTGAAGAACCCGTTCAGCTTGGTCCACACGGCGCATGCGTCATCACCGTCCTGCACAACCATCTGGAAGAGGTCCGGTGAGATGGTGAGGAAGAACCACCGGATGATCGTGGTGTCGATGGTGGACCAGTCATGGAACTCGGGGACGAGGCTGGAGTCAACAGTGTCGTCCACGTGATCAATGAGATGATACTCCCGGAACACGAGGGAAAAGTAGGTCTTCCACGTGTAGTAGGAGGAGTCCGCCTGGGAGAGACGAACCTGCACCTGCTCGAAGATGTTCAGGTTGCGGACGTCATTCACGTCGGGAGGGTTGGCGTCAGAGAACGGTTTGAAGTTGGTGGACGCGGAGGAGGTGACGGACGACATGACGAGGCGGCTCGGCGGCTCGGGTGATGCGGGGTGGAAACAGGGGCGGGCGATGCAGGCGAGCGGTGTCGGGCAAGACTAGCTGGTGATCGGTCAAGTGTGCTAGCGGGCGATGCGAGTGGCTGGCGAGGCGAGCGGCTGCTGACACGAGAGGCGAGCAGCTAGCGACGCGAGGCGATGTAGCTAGCAGCTTGGGGCGATGCGTTCAGCGAGCGGCTGGTGACGTGAGGCGATGCACCTAGCGGCTCGGGGCGATGCGATCGACGAGCGGCTGGCGACGCGAGGCGATGCAATCGGCGAGCGGCTGGTGATGCGAGGCGATGTAGCTAGCGGCTCGGGGTGATGCAATCAGGCGGGGCAGGCGACGCGATGCGAGGCTAGCGGGCGGCTGGGGAAGCGCGCGCGCAGGGAAGGAAGGAGCGGCGATCGGCACAGGAGGCGCACAGACGGCAACGGCTGGGTGGCGGCGGTGCGGAGGAGACGCGCGGCGGCGGCAGCGAAAGACTAGGATGAATACCTAAAAACTAATACCATGTAGACCCGGCTGGCGCAATTAAATTACAGCCCACTTTCGGTCCACGTTTAGGCCTGAGGAAGCCACACGTGAGGGGGAGTGTTGACGTATAATGTGCTGCCTAGTCTCTTCCATCAGATCGGTCTTTTAGTTGCATTGGCTAGAGCATGCACTTCTACAAAGAGAAAGGGGCGAGCGAGAGAGTGAGGGTTCGAGGTCTAGGGTGCCAAGGCACGAGGGCGGCCTTCTTATCTACCAGGGGACCATGAGATGGCCTCCGCATGTCCGGGGTGCTGCCATGGCGGGCGGATGGGCGCCATGCGCTGGCCTCTGCCTCTCCCCTGCGAGCGGTAGGAGAAAGGCCGGGCTTAGTGGGTCGGGCTGCACTATGGCCACTAGGGCCCAGTGCAGCTATAGCAGATTCCCTTTTTCTTTTCCTTTTTAATGCTTTTCTTTGACTGTTTTACATTTCTTTAATCAAATGACTTTTGTCTCTGATGAGATTTTACATATAAATACCCAAGCCTCTATATCTGGGAGCTTTTTCGCTCCAAGATTCATCCACTTCGATGAAAAATACTTTTGGGTAAATTCCTATGGGGCACGTGTATTATTTTGGTAGCTGGTTGTGTACAAACGCGTTGTGGATTCATGTTTTCGTTTGAAATTTTTTGAACTAGTGTGATGGTTCTTTTGGTTGGTTTAGCATTTTTGATTGCATGTGGGGCAGGCTGGCGTGGTTGTTCTTCTTATATGCTTTGTTTCTTTCATTTCTACTGGCCGTTAGATTTCGTTTGTGTCCTTGTCGGGTCAGTTTTCACGTCGCTGTCTGCGCTGATTTTGTTGAGCGCTGTTGGTCCAATTGTGCCGTCCCTTTCTGCTGCTCGGCCGCTGTTGGTCTATTTGTGTTGTCGCTATCCCCTCCCTTTTCAAGATTTGTCGGGATTAGCAAATATGCAGTGCCGTCGTTCTTTGTCAGGGAGCAATGCCGCTTTCAATACCTCAGTGACTCTATCTACGCTGTGCTAGTGGTGCCGCTGTCGACGTTGCTTCCGGACGTTTTTTTGGAACATAGACCAAGAAGCGTCCGACTTTAAATTAATAAAGCCACCAGGCAGCATCCACACATACTTAAGTCTTACAAACCAAATTAAATAGTCATCGAGCCCTATGCTCTGGATAAAGCTAAGAAGGAACAGACAGTAGTTCTAGATCACAAAAGCGGAGCATCAAGAAGATAGATAGCTAAAAGTAGAGATCTCATGGTCAAGCAGTCGCCCCGTCTTGTCGAGCCTTCACCATGGTCATCTTGATCAGCTCCATAGTCTCGGTCATGCGTTCCACGTCACGCTTCTTTCCCAACGGCGCCCATACCTAAAGGAAAATGTGACATTTGAAGATGATATCAGCGGGGTGGGCCGCGATCTTGTGCTCAATCATAATTTTATTCTGAACCGACCAAAGGGACCAAAGCAGCGCCCCAACCCATCTCCAAACTATCCTTTCATTGGCCCCTCTTTGCGCCGTTAAGATAGTAAGTAAATCGTGGCTAGACTATGGATTCCAATTTTGTTTGAAAGCATCTCTTACCGCACTCCACGCAAATCTAGCAAGCACACATCGAAAGAACATGTGATTTGCGTTTTCCCCTGAACCGCAAGTGGTGCACGTTCCGTCCGCTTGCCCATTTCGTTTGGCCACGTTATCAGAGGTTGGTAAGCGGTTGTGAAAAAATTGCCACAAAAAGATCTTGATTTTGAGAGGTATACCGGCCTTCCATAGCCCCTAGCTATATCTAGCGTAGTACCCTCGGATAGCTTGTCGTACAGGGACTTGACCGTAAATTTCTTGGAGGAGGTCAACTTCCACATAATCGTATCCGCCCCATTACTATGAGTCAATCCACCCAAGTCAGCCGCCAACGAGTCCCAGCTGGCGGCCTCCGTCGTCTCTAGTGTCCTAATAAAGGAGATAGTAGGCGGATGGACTCGCAGAGCATCAGCCACCATAATGTTGGTGTCCGTTGCCAGTTGGTACAGTTCCGGATGGGAATGCCACAACGGTTCCTAACCCCACCAATGATCACTAGTAGAAAAAGGGGCTATCGTTGAGGCCTGTTTTGCCCATTAGTCCCGGTTCAATCCAGAACCGGGACTAATGTGAGCATTTATCCCGGTTCGTGAGCCCAGGGGGCCGGCCGGGCCACGTGGGCCATTGGTCCCGGTTCGTCCGGACCTTTTGGTCCCGGTTGGTGGGACGAACCGGGACTAATGGTCTGGCTCTGGCCCACCACTATTGGTCCCGGTTGGTGGCATGAACCGGGACCAAAGGCTTCCCTTAGTCCCGGCTCATGCCACCAACCGGTCTAATGGTGCTGCCTATATATAGCCCCTCACAAGCAGAGCAGAGCACCCTGCTCTGCTTTTTTCTCGCCGAGGGGAGAGGGCTTGGTGGTGCTCTAGCTCACCTCCTATGCACACAAGGTGTTCGATGGAATGCCCGAGCCACACTACTTAAGCTTTCTCCTCTCAAGCTCGACCTCTAACCTCCATTTTCCTCAATATTTGTCTAGGTTTAGCGGTCCGTCACGCCCGTCCCGTCTTCACCGCCGTCGATCACCAGCGCCGATCTCATCGCCAAGACCACCGTGGTGAGCCTCTTGTTCTTATCTTCTTTCCGAAAGGAAAAATATTCTTACTTGTATTATTTTCTTACTTTTATTATTGCATCTTATATAGTGCGATGGTTTTGGTATCCGCCCGTCGGCCCTCGTCCCATCTATGATTCGGATGTGGTATATATTATCTTTTCATAACTATTGGTTCATTTATTGTTTATGAAAATTAAGCCACCAACGTGACATAGATTTTATTTATCTAGGAGGTTGTTGAACCGAAATTCCAACCGACCCTATTGTCGAGAGGTTAAATTTAGTTGAAGAAGAAAACAATTTCTTGAAGGAAAAATAAAAAACTTGAGGAGGAGAAGATGATATTGGAGTTGCATGTTGCGGATGTCGCCGATGATCACAAGATCAAGATGGATGCAATGCGCTTGAAGATGAGAAAGATTAGAAAATATGCCATTCATACCGAGGCTTGGTATCATTATGCCGTTGGATCAGTTGTTACCTTGGTTGCGATTATGATCGTATTTGTTTTCACATTGAAATGTTTTACATAGTTTCAATGTATGGTTTAATTAATTTAGATGCTCTGCAGAGCTTTATGTTGTTAGATGAGAACTATGTATGTACTTTGGTTTTATGTGATGATGAACTTCTATTAATTTGGTCACTTAATTATCTATTCATGATGTTCTGTAATGATTTTTGACACATTAATTATATATAATGCACGCAGATGAACCGACAATGGATGTACGGTGATGACACACCTCCGAGTACATTAAGGCGTGCATGCTTTTCTCGAAGTGGCTGAGGCAAACAAGCAGAATGGTTTTATGTGTTGTCCATGCCCTATATGTGGAATACTGAAGTCTTACTCGACCGGAAAATCCTTCACACCCACCTGCTTTACAAGGGTTTCATGCCACACTATAATGTTTGGACGAGGCACGGAGAAATAGGGGTTATGATGGAAGACGGCGAGGAAGAAGAGTACGATGACAACTATGTGCCCCTGAATACGGTGATGCTATTGAACATCAAGTTGCACTGACGATGTGCACGATGGTGCTGCAACGGGCGAAGCTGCTGAAGATCAAGATGAACCGACGATGTGCCCCATGATGATGATCTCCGCCGGGTCATTGTCGATGCAAGGACACAATGCGAAAGTCAAAAGGAGAAGCTGAAGTTCGATCGCATGTTAGAGGATCACAAAAAGGGTTGTACCCCAATTGCGAAGATGGCAACACAAAGCTCGGTACCGTACTCGAATTGCTGCAAATGGAAGGCAGAGAATGTCAGGCTCGATAAAGGATTTGAGAAGCTACTGAAAATAATGAAGAAGAAGCTTCCAAAGGATAACGAATTGCCCGACAAGTACATACGCAGCAAAGAAGGTCGATGCCCTCTAGGATTGGAGGTGGAGAAGATACATGCATGCCCTAATGACTGCATCCTCTACCGTGGTGCCTACAAGGATCTGAACGCATGCCCGGTATGCGGTGCATTGCGTATAAGATCGACGAGATGACCACGTGATGTTGACGGCGAGCCTCCGGAAGAGGGTTCTGCGAAGGTGATGTGGTATGCTCCTATAATACCACGGTTGAAACGTCTGTTCGAAACGGAGAGCATGCCAAGTTGATGCGATGGCACAGTGAGGACCGTAAGAAAGACGGAAGTTGAGAGCACCCACGACGGGTCGCAGATGGAGAAAAATCGAGAGAAAGTATTGGGATGAGTTTGCAAAGGACCCAAGGAACGTATGGTTTGCTTTAAGCGCGGATGGCATTAATCCTTTCGGGAGCAGAGCAGCAATCACAGCACCTGCCCGTGACTCTATGTATGTATAACCTTCCTCCTTGGATGTGCATGAAGCGGAAGTTCATTATGATGCCGCTCTCATCCAAGGCCCTAAGCAACCCGACAACGACATTGATGTGTACCTAAGGCCATTAGTTGAGGAACTTTTACAGCTGTGGAATGGAAACGGTGTGCGTCGTGGGATGAGCACAAAAGGAGGAATTTGACCTGAAGGCGTTGCTGTTCGTGACAATCAACGATTGGCCCGCTCTCGATAACCTTCGGACAGACAAACAAGGGATACCACGCATGCACGCACTGTTTACTTGACACCGATAGTATATACCGGAAGCTGCGGGAAGAATGTGTACAGGCCATCGTCCGATTTCTTCCGACCAACCATCAATGTCGAAAGAAAGGCAAGCATTTCAAAGCGAGGCAGATCACGGAAGAAGCCCGCCATGCGTATCGGTGATCACGTACTTGCTATGGTCAATGATTTACACGTAATCTTTGGAAAGGGTCCCGGACTAGCTGTTCGAATGACGCCGAGAATCACGCACCCATGTGGAAGAAGAAATCTATATTTTGGGACCTACCCTCTGGAAAGACCTAGAGGTCCGCTCTTGATCGACGTGATGCACGTGACGAAGAACCTTTGCGTGAACCTGCTAGGCTTCTTGGGCGTGTATGGGAAGACAAAAGATACACACGAGGCACGAGAGGACCTGCAACGCTTGCACGAAAAAGAGGGCATGCCTCCGAAGCGGTATGAAGGTCCTGCCAGCTACGCTCTTCTGAAAGAAGAGAAAGAAATATTCTTTCAATGCCTGCTCAAGATGAAGGTCCCGACTGGCTTCTCGTCGAATATAAAGGAATAATAAATATGTCGAGAAAAGTTCCGAACCTAAAGTCTCATGACTGCCACGTGATTATGACGCAATCGCTTCCGTTGCATTGAGAGGGCTTCTACCGAAAACGTCCGATTAGCCATTGTGAAGCTATGTGCATTCCTCAATGCAATATCTCGAAGGTGATCGATCCAGAAATCGTAGCAACGCTAAGGAGTGATGTGGCGCAATGTCTTGTCGGGCTTGAGCTGGTGTTCCCACCATCCTTCTTCAATATCATGACGCACGTCCTAGTTCATCTAGTCGGCGAGATTGTCATTCGGGGCCCGTATTTCTACACAATATGTACCCCTTTGAGAGGTTCATGGGAGTCCTAAAGAAATATGTTCAGAACCGTGCTAGGCCGAAGGAAGCATCTCCATGGGCCATCAAACAGAGGATGTCATCGGGTTTTGTGTTGACTTCATTCCTGGCCTTAATAAGATAGGTCTCCCTAAATCGCGGTATGAGGGGAGACTGACCGAAAAACACGCTTGGAAGAGACTCAATAATATGCAGGGGCGGATATTCTTGGTCTCAAGCACACTACACAGTTCTACGAACTCTACCTTGGTGACCCGTATGTCGATGAACACAAGAACGATCTGCGCTCCAAACACCGGAGCGGTCGACGATCGGATTACATGTGAACACATCAGGACTTTCAGCAGTTGGTTGGAAACACGTCTCGGAGGTGACAGCACTGTTTGTGATGAGTTGTACTTGTTGTCCAGGGACCATCTTCGACTGTAATGATTTGGAAAGGATACGAGATAAATGGGAATACATTTTACGATTGACCAAGATGAAAAGAGCACCAACCAAAACAGCGGTGTCCGCTTTGATGCAGCAACCGACAAGGAAATGACACATATTATGGTTACATAGTAGACATATGGGAACTTGACTACGGAGTAGATTTTAAGGTCCCTTTGTTTAAGTGCAAGTGGGTCAATCTGTCAGAGGCGGGTGCAGGTAGACCCACAAGACGGAATGACAACAAGGGATCTGAAAAATCTTGGGTACACCGACGAACCGTTCGTCCTAGCCAATGATGTGGCACAGGTTATCTATGTGAAGGACATGTCTACCAGACCGAGGAAAAGAAAAGATAAGGAAGCGAATACATCATACAATGAGCCAAAGCGCCACATAGTTCTTTCAGAAAAAGGGACATCCACAGGAGTGGAGGGCAAGATGACATGTCTCAAGAGTATGAAAAGTTTCATGAAATTCCCCCTTCAAAGTCAAGGCTGACCCAAGCATCCCGATAAATGATGAAGATTATCCATGGTTACGGCGCAATAAGCAAACGACACAAGCGAAGAAAAAGTGAAGACTTTCTCCATAACTATTATGATGATACCATGCCAACTTTGTAACACACGTAGTATGATACCATTGTCCGTTTTGTTCATGAACATGCTATGCCAACTTTGAGAACCTCGCCAACCAAGGGCGCCACACCGTTTATAAGCCCGTCCCTCTCGCCTTGTTGAGCTCACAAACTTGTGATTCACACAAATTTCAAAGAATTCAAATTTTATAAAACTAATGGCACAAACAGAAAGTTTATAATTGTTCTAAAACAAATGGCACTAACAGAAAGTTTATAATTTTGCTGACCTAAAAGCAAAAAGAATTAAAAATAAAGCAAAAACCAAAAGAAAATAAATAATGTAGGAAACAAAACAAAAAACTTGAAAAAAATAATAATAGCAACAATAAGCATTTTGTTGTAAGTAGAAACAAAATAAAATAAATAAAGCAACAAAGAAAACAAAAAAGTGTTTTGAATTTTAAAACTAATGGCACAAACAGAAAGTTTATATTTTTTCTAAAACTAAAAGCACTACCAGAAAGTTTATAATTTTGCTGACCTAAAAGCAAAAAGAATTAAAAATAAAGCAAAAAACCAAAAGAAAATAAATAATGCAGAAAACAAAACAAAAAAACTTGAAAAAAATAAAAATAGCAACAATAAGTATTTTGTTGTAAGTAGAAACAAAATAAAATAAATAAAGCAACAAAGAAAACAAAAAAAGTGTTTTCAAATTTTAAAACTAATGGCACTAATAGAAAGTTTATATTTTTTCTAAAACTAAAAGCAAAAATAAATAAAATATAAAGCAAAAAAAACTGCCACCTACTAGGCCCCCACGGCCTGAATACGACTAGAAACCCTACATGGGCCAGGATTCAGGCCCGCAGAGGCCCAATAGGCCCACAGGCAGTAGCATGATTAGGCCCGAAAGCCTGCATTTGAGAGGAGCTCGAAAGGGGACGCACACCAGCGCTTATAAACCAGTGCCGGCGCCCTTCAACTAGCGAGGTGGGACTAAACATTTGGGTTCGGGGCAGCACAGGCCTTTGGTCCCGGTTGGTGGCACCAACCGACTAAAGGGGTTTAGTCCCGGTTGGTGCCACGACCCGGGACTAATGCCCCCCTTTAGTCCCGGTTGGTGCCGCCAACCGGGACCAAAGACCAGGACCAAAGGCCGCCGCTTCCCGCCCTTTGGGCTGCTGAAATTTGGCCTTTGGTCCCGGTTGGTGGCACCAACCGGGACTAAAGGGGGGCATTAGTCCCGGTCGTGCCACGAACCGACCAATGCCTTTTCTATATAAGCAAGACTTGTGAAATTTCAGATCCATCGCCCATTTGCCCCCAACCTCCCGGCGCCGCCAGGCTGCCCAGCCGCCGCCGCGCCGCCGTCAGCCGTCCATGCGCCTCGTCGTCGTCGCCGCCTGCCTGCGTCGTCGCCGCCGTCTCCCTCGCCTCGTCGTCGCCGTCGCCCTGCCTCGTCGTCGCCCGTCGCCCTGCCCCGCCGCTCGCCGCCGCCCGCCGCCGCCGCCGTCGCCCTGCCTCGTCGTCGCCGTCCCGCCCCGTCGCCGCGCCCTCGCCGTCGCCGCCCCTGCCTCCCGCGACCTCGCCGACCTCGCCGTCGCCGCCCCCCTGCCTCCCGACCTCGCCGTCGCCTCCGCCTCCCGCCCCCCCATCGCGCGACCTCGCCGTCGCCTCCGCCTGATGAGCCCCAGCGCGCACCTGCCTCCCCCACACACCTGCCTGCCCGGCCCCCCGCCATGATTTTTTTTTTCATATATTATGTGATGTTTTTTGTATATATATTGATGTATAGAATATGATGTTTTTATTGATGTATAGAATATGATGTTTTTATTGATGTATAGAATATGATGTTTTTGCAGATAAATGTTCATGTATATATATTGATATATTCATTGATGTATAGAATATTTTATAAAAAGAAGAAGAAGAAGAAGAAGAAGAAGAAGAAGAAGAAATGAGAAGAAGAAAAAGAGAAGAAGAAGAAAGAAGAAGAAAAAATAGAAGAAAAAAAGAGAGGAGAAGAAGAAGAAAAAGAATGAGAGGAAAAAGAAGAAAAAGAAGAGGAGAAGAAGAAAGGAATAGAGGAGAAGAAGAAAAATAGAATTTTTTCTATTTTTCTTCTTCTCCTCTATTCTTTCTTCTTCTTCTCTTTTTTTTTTTTTTTTCTTCTTCTTCTTCCTTCTTCCTCTTTTCTTCCTTTTCCGATAGGGGGGTACCGATAGTGTCAAAGTATTGAAGAAATCCATCGCTTCATCATTAGCCGGAAGTAACCATGGCATGATGGTACGAAGTCCTCCATGGAATGGAGTCCCGGATAGGATAATTTGCCTTTTTGCTGAACTTTGTACCAAAAAGCGAATTATCCTATCTGGGACTCCGTTCCAAAACAACTTTGGAGAGCTTCGTACCATCATGCACCTGTTACTTTCGCCTAATGATGAAGACATGGTTTTGTTGAATCCTTTGACACTAGGCAACCTCCCGACCCCTCGGCGATCTTGACCCTTGACCTCGACCGCTCGGCGATCCACGACCCTCTACCCTACTTGTGGGACATAGATGTACTGTTCAACGCCGACCCCCTCCCGATAGCTTCAACACGTGGGGGGTCGATATTACGTACCCCCTCCTAGCTTGAAGCGTTCTCGAGGCCACCCCCTAACCCTTGAAGCGTTGTCGAGGCCACCCCAAACCCTAGAGAAGCAGCGTCGAGGCCACTAATATGATTCCTTATTGTGATTAGCTAGCTAGTTCTCGTTGGCACTAATATATCCATATCTGTCATGTTTGAATAATAATTGCCATGTTGTAAATATTTGTAGAAACTATGGACACCCCGAGACGAAGCACAAGAAGCGTTGTTGAGGGACATAATCGCACACGGAAGTGATGCCGTCTCCTCGATGATGTTTCTCAACGTCGATAACGATGGTCCGGAAGGAGAGGGTGAAGAAGCAGCTGGCTATGATTTACATGGCTCCGATGACCCAATGCGGTGCAAGAAGTAGACCGTGAGGACGGCTCGGTGATCACCAAACCGAGTCCGCCAGGTATATATATTAGTTAAGCCTGTTCGACTAGCTCTCGTCTTTGTTTTGGTATATATATATGTACACATATTAATTAACTCTCGTCTTTGTTCTTTTTCTAGCCCTCCGGATCGAGCACAACCGGTAAAGAGACGAGGCCCAAGAAAAAGTTGAGCTCGGATGAAAAGTTTGAGATCATACAAATCGCGTGACGGCCAACCGATTGAACCCTACCGGACAAAGAAGGCATTTGTTGCTCGGTCAAGGGTTCGGTTAGGGACAAGATCCCGATCAGCATCCACCAATGGTATAAGCCTAAGAACGAAGACCACGAGGTGTCTTATGTCAATGATATGCAGAAAATGATCTTTGGACTGAGCTGAAGTCAAATTTTACCCTACCGCCAGAGGATGATCCGGAGAAGCCAGTAATAGAGCCATTAATCAAGTCTTTTGCTCTTAAGAAGATGGCAGAACTATTCAGGAATTGGAAGAAAGACCTCAATACGTATGTCGAAAAAATTGAGACACCAGAATTCACGAGCAAATATGAGAAGATCAGAGATGATGGCCCGCATTTGTGGCCTACAAGACATCGGAAAAGAGTAAAAAGATGTCAGCGACAAACAAGAGAAATGCTGCGAAGAAGAAGCTTCATCATCGCACGGGTCGTGGCTACCTCATAGCCCGCCTAAGTGGTCCAAGGCTGAGAATGATCTGCTTGATAAAGGGATCGAACCGAGACAATGAACTGGCCAGACCGTTGCGGACTTGGTTCTTGGGCCGGCGGATCCTTGGACCCTATAACGGGAAGTGCATTTGGGCGGACGAACAATTGGACATACCAGTCAAGAGGCTTAAGCATTATATCGAAGCAGCGTAGCAAGGGAAGTTCGTTCGAGACGAGGAGAAGGACGAGCTCACAATGGCCCTCGAAATCCGAGCACCACGGACGGACACGAGGCACGCCAGCCTCCCTTTCGTGGAAGGCTGGATTTCGGACGCAGGGGGTTACAAAACCCATGAGAGGAGGAAGAAACTGGAGCAGAGCCTAATGCAGGCGCTGCACGAAAGGGTAATGGGGCTAGAGGAACGAGAAGAGGAACGAGAAGCAGCCGATCACAACAAACGACCTGCCGAAGCTTCCCCCGAAGCTACCCGCCATCTCAGCGGAGAAGCAGCGTGGCTTCCACCGAGCTGCTTCAGCGAGCAGCATGCCTTGACGGCTCCTGCCAGCTATCCGTGGATGCTATCACGGATGCTGAAAGTTGCCACCTTATGGCGAATGGAGCAATTTAAAGGTCAAGGCGGCTGTTGGCTCTGTTTATCCCACTAAACCCGACTCAACTTTTCACTGCCCCGATTCGTAAGGATATGCTAAGGTGATGGTCGATGAAATAACGGAGGATTTGAGGAGCTCGGCTTGACCACCCTACGGTGAAGGGAGTATCGGCTGGGTTCTGCTCAAGACTCCATGCCTATGGCGGAAGGATCTCATCAACCTTCCGAACTAGACGCCTCCGCCTCCTCCTCCTCCTCCGTCGAGTCAGGGCACTCCGCCTCCTCCACCGCCTCCTCCTCCTCCTCCGGCGAGTCAGGGCACTCCGCCTCCTCCACCGCCTCCTCCTCCGTGAGTGACGATCGGGGCACTCGGCGGCTCCTTCTCCGGCGCGGCGGCACTCCGTCTCCTTCTCCGCTTGCACCGGCCGACGCGTCCGGGCAGCCAGCCTCCTCCTTCTCCGCCTCGTCAGCAAGGGCGGAAGAGACCCGCCGCCGCTCCGGCTGCTCCGGCGCGTCGTAGTCCTTCTCCTCCGCCTCGTAAGCAAGGAAAGAAGACATCCGCTCCGTCTGCTCTGCGGCGTCTAGCAATCTTGCCAAAGGCGGGAGGAGATATGATTCGGTCCTTCTCTCAAGACTCGGAGAAGTTACCGTCGAGAGGAGCGAGGAGGAAAACGAAAGATCGCGCAGACCGAAGTGGATGACTGGTTTCAAGGGTTGAAAGCAAAGAGACATCCACCTCCGGAGGAGAAGGTAGATCCGTCAAAGCGAAGCGACTGCTGCCCCGACAAAACCACCCATGTCTCCGCCGAAAGGCAACTATGAGCGCATTATTGGAAAGGCATTTGCCGAGGCGGAGAGATCGGGAAGTACTATCAGTGATAAAAGGATGAAAGAACGATGAGCTGGGAAACAAATTGCCCAGCTCGGTGAACAAGCGAAGGAAACGTGCCCCCCGCTCAAGGTGCCTGCTAGCGACATCGTCGATCCGAGGATGGTGCCCGGTTATGGCAATCCTGAAGATTACTTGCCCGACGATGTACAATTTGATTTCTTGGAGGTGCAGATACAAAGATACGAGTACGGGAAGCCTCTCGTCAAAGATGAAAGCTCTCTAACAACGATGATGCGAAGATTGCATGATTGGTACATGAAAACCTGCAAAGAGTCGAGGGAGGAATACTTTGTATTTGAGAGTTAAAAGGAGCATGACCTCCTTGGAATTGAACTGTTGCCTATTCCATTTGAGGAGTTCTATCAGTTTTTCAATCAATTGGCCATCGATAAAGCAACGGTCACCTGCTACTGCCTGTAAGTAGTACTACTTCTGTCATTAAGTATATCTATATAACTCAGCTCTTTCATTGCATGTATTTATAAATATCCTCACTATATTATGCAGATTGAAGATCGCAGAAATGAAGAAAAACAAGTGGGTGATATTGGGTTCATTAACACATATCTCATCGATGCAAATGAGGTTAAATATCGTGCCAAGGAAACCGAGGCCAACTTGCTACGATCGTTGGAAATAAATGAACACAAAAATACAATACTCTTTCCTTACAACTACACGTGAGTGTTACTGTCTTATGGCATATTCGGTTTCCCTTATTTAATCCAGGTTATAGAAATGTAATATTGATGAGTTATGCATGCGCATGCAGGTTCCACTATATTCTCCTAGAGATTAAGCTTGAGCAGGGAGTAGTAACTGTCTTAGACTCGAGACGAAAAGATCCCAAGGAGTATGCGGAAATGACTGAATTGCTCGAGAAGTAAGTTAAATCGATCATTATCCACCATATCAGCAACTTTGTTCATTTCTGATATCAAGTAATTGTTTTCTTTGTATGGCAGGACTTGGGGAAAATTCACCAAAAAAGCTCCGGGACTACCGAAGAAGCTGCAATTTAGACACCCGAAAGTAAGTACTATATAGTAGCATATTCCACGCGCATCTCCTAGTGATTCAAGCGCTAGTTTCATCAATACCATTTAGCATGTGCTTGATATATATAATTATCAGTTTGATTGACCTCTGTTTCTTGTAAAGTGGTTGTGGCAGGAACAAGGAATGATTTCTGTGGATACTACGTTTGCAGTCCATCCGCCACACGACCTATGAGAGGGCTACTCCGACAAACAATTTGAAGTGCGTAAATAAAAATATTCACAATTTTATTTTATTACCATCATTTGTGTTGAGTTTCATTCATTCATATATATATATATATATATATATATATATATATATATATATATATATATATATATATATATATATATATATATATATATATATATATATATATATATATATATATTGACTCCTTTCTTAAAATTAGATGTTTCGCAGCGGATGAACTCCTAGCACCAGATCGCATGCGAGCAATTCAAGAGGAATTGGCGGCATTCTTTCTTGACTATGTGATCGCTGAAGGCGGGAATACCATGTGGACCACGCGTCCGTATTGTAAAAGATAATTATTGTATATATGTAGCCGGTAGCGTCGGATAGATATACGAGAACTTGTTGTTCGACCAATCTCTCGGAGAAGGAGAGGTGGTCGATATCACTTCTCTCTGTATGCATATATATGTTCATGACGATCTTCTGTTTGCTTAATTACTAGCTAGCTAGCATGTCTAGTTAGTCCTCTCTATACGTATGTATAGTACGTAGCGTCGACCAAGCACGGACAAAAGAAATGGCAGTTTTGTCTATTAATTAGCTAGCTATAGCACAATATATGAAACACCTAAATTAACCCCCCAAAACCCCCCAAACCCCCCTCTTTTGAAAAAAAACAAAAACCAGAGCCAAAGAAATGCTGACGCGTGGATGCCTATTGGTCCCGGTTGGTGCCACCAACCGGGACCAAAGGCCCTCCCGCCTGGGCTCAGCGGACAGGCCACGTGGAGGCCCATCTGTCCCGGTTCTGGATAGAACCGGGACTAAAGGGTGAGGGTATTAGTACCGACCCTTTAGTCCCGGTTCAAGAACCGGGACTAAAGGCCCTTATGAACCGGGACTATAGGCCCTTTTTCTACTAGTGGATCGAGCAAGAAACGTGTGGACTTGCCATCGTTAACACAGAACTGTGCACCCACTGCGAAAGCCGGCCGAACCGCTTGGACCCCATTCCAAAAGGCCGAACCGTTGCTTTTTGCCTTGAACAAATTCCCATTCGGGAAATATTTAGCCCGAAGGATGTCGGCCCAGAGTCCCGACTCGTTTTGGGCAAGACGCCACCACCATTTAGTAAGCAGGGCCACGTTCATAAGTTTGGAATTCATAACACCCAAGCCGCCGATTTTTTTGGTCTACAAACCGCTGCCCATTTCACTAAGTGGTATTTGCGTTTGGTCCCAGCTCCTTCCCAAAAGAACCGAGAGCGCGGTGTATCGAATCTAGCGTGAACCCCATCCGCTAGTAGGAACATTCCCATTGTGAAAAGTGGGAGGGAGGATAAGCTCGAGTTAGTGAGAATAAGCCGTGCCGCCGAGGACATAAACCTGCCCCTCCAAGGGCTCACCCGGTTAGTGACTTTCCCATAAAGAGGCTCCCATTCTGCAGTGGTTAGTTTCTTGGTCGATATCGGGAGGCCAAGGTACTTAATCGGGAAGCTCCCCAGCTTGCAATTAAGTAGGTTGGCGATCCGAGCGCTTTCTAGATCATCCACCACAATGGTGATCACTTCACTCTTCAGAAAGTTGATCTTAAGCCCCGATAATATCTCGAAAGCGAGCAACAGTAGTTTGATTGTAGCTATGCTATGCTCGTCGGGCTCGAACAAGAGCATCGTATCATCTACGTATTGCACATGCATAACCCCACCAGGGATAAGGTGGGATACTAGCCCTTTAATGTGTCCCGCTACTCGCGCTTTGTTAATCATGGCTGCCAAGGCATCCGCAACAAAGTTGAAAATGAGAGGCGAGCTTGGGTCTCCCTGCCGGAGACCACATTTGTTACGGAAAAACTTACCCATTGTGCCATTGATAGTGACCGCCGTGTGCCCACTACCCACGAGGTGGATGATGCGATGCACAAAACCTGCCTCAAAATCCTTTTTGAGGAAGACCTCTCACACAAACTCCCAGTTCACGCGATCATAAGCTTTCTCGAAATCTAATTTAAGGAGCACACCCTGTGCCCTGGTGCGTTTTAACTCGTGGAACGATTTTCTTGTAACGAGATTGGGCCCTCAAGTATGTTTGGGCATTTAAGAAAACCTGTCTGACTAGAACTAATGACCCGTTGAGCGACCGGTGCCAAACGCGAGACATAAGCTTTCACACATATTTTGAAAGGAACGTTAATCAGGGTGATGGCTCTAAAAAGCTTAATGTTATCCGCCCCTTTCACCTTAGAAATAAGGCTAATTGCTCCATAATTTAGGCGAGAAAGGTCTATCGTGCCCAAAGCAAAGCCGTTGACGATATCTTAGAGCAGGTGCTTAAGGCAGGGCCAAAACCTCTTGAAGAAATCGACAGGCCACCCGTCCGGCCCGGGCGCCGTGCTCGTTTTCATGCCATCTAGGGCCTGGTCTATTTCCTCGGGCAAAAAAGATAGAGCAAGCATGTCGTTCTCCTCCGGAGAGACACACTCCGCGTGATCCCACAGATCATCGCGAAAGCAAAGAGGTTTTTCATCGGCCGTCCCCAAAAGGCCTATGAAAAACTCATAAATATGAGCCACGATTTGTTCCTGCGTCAACAGGAGCCCATGATCAGATTGAAGACGCATAATGGAGCACTTCCGTTTCCTCCCGTTCGCATAAGCGTGGAAATATCCGGTGTTTGCTTCTCCTTTCGTGACCCATTTGACTCCGCCCCTACATCGCCAGTACTCCTCCGCGCGAAAAATCGCCATGACTTGGTTTTCCAAGGCGTACCTATGGGCCCTCTCGTCCTCCGAAAAAGGACGGCGATCTGCCTCCGCATCTAACAGCGCAATTGCCTCTATGATATGCGCATGAGCCTTCTTGGATTCGCTACCGTGATTAGTGCCCCACCCGCACAGGAAAGCATGGAGCTTGCCTGCTGCTGCATTCCAGCTCTCCGCTGGCCCATGTTGGGGCCCCAATTGGGCACAGATTGATCCCCATCGATCTACCACCATCTGGGCGAAACCCTCCTCTTCGAACCAAGTCGTTTCGAAGTAGAATCTAGGGTTACGACGGATGAGATCCTCCCCTGAGGAAAATATAAGCGGAACATGGTCTGATCCAATGCGCGTCTCAGCCACGAGAGAACACATGGGGAACAACACCAATCATTCGGGCGTAAAAAAGACCCGATCCAACATGCTACGAACCGGTTGTGTTTGTTTGTTAGTCTAGGTATATCTGGCCACGGTCCGCGCCGCTTCACGCAATGCTGCTTCCGCAATGGCATTATTGAATAAGGACACCCTAGTCCAATCAATATTAGCATTATTCTTGTCCGCCCCCGAGCGTATCAAGTCAAAATCACCGCCAACAACCATAGGAAGGTTGTTAGCCCGTTTGGCCCCAGCCAGATTTGTCAGTTCGAGAAGGAACGCAGGCGATTTGGAGTGAGCAGCTGGTCCATAAACACACACGACAACCCACGACAAACCAGATACACGATGTTTAATAGTTGCGGACAGAAAGAAAACACCAACATCCCATTGCAAGACATCACATACATCCCGATTACAACCCATCAAAATAACACCAGAATGCCCCATAGAGGGAACCCAATGCCATTCAAAATGCTGAAGGGGATCGTACGCGAGCAGTTCTCTGAAAGTAAAGTCCGTTTTAATCATCTCCGGAAGCGCAACCACATCGATACGTTCTTTGGCCATGTACTCTTTTAGTTGAGTGCGACGGCCACCGTGGCCACAACCATGGATATTCCAGAACATGTAACTCATCTATAGAATTCTATTACGTAGGCGCACACCCCGAGAGGTCACCGCCTTCGCCACTCTCTTCCTAGCCGTCTCACGACCATTAGAAGGAAGGACACCAGCTTCCCTAGCTTGTGTCGCTTCATCGGGCACGTCCTCGTCACCAGCCTCTACTGGTATGATGGCTAACGTGTTGCTATCAGCGCAGCGAACAGCCGCGGCAGCCAGCGCTGTTTGCGCCTCTTCCCTAGCACGAACGAGAGGTATAATATCGCTCTGAGGACCACTAATCTCCACTTCGCAATCATCTAAAATGATCGCCAGGTGATCGTCCGAGAAAGCGTTTAGAATACGGAAAGAGGGCAAGGGGTTACCGGAGGAGTCCATGTCTTTTCTGCGATGCGGAGCTTGGCGCTCTCCATGGATGACAGATCACCCAGCTTGGCCTTGGCCCGAATGCTAGGAGCTCTCTCCACCACCGGAGTCGCCTTGGAGCGCCTAGCTTTGCTGCTCGCTCCAGTCGCCCCCAGCGCCGCCCCCAAATCTCCTCCAAGGTCAGACGTAGCCACCGCCGCCACGGTCACCGCCTGCTTGTTAGCCGGATTCCTCCCCACCTTCTCCTTGGGTTGCCGCCCGACGCTGTTGGAACCATGACGCGGAGCAGGCGTCAGGTCGGCACCCTCGTTCACCATGCAGCCAGAGTCCGCCCCCACGGCCACTGGAGAGGATGAGGCAGGGAGAGGAGCAACAGTAGAAGCCCCAACCGTGCCAAGCTAAGACGCTACCTCCTGGATCGGGGCTGAGAAGTTGGACCCGTATTCATTGAAGGTCAGCTCCTGAGAGCGAGCTAGTGGAGGCACACTCACCGTCGTGTCCTGTGTCGCCACCCCAATGGCTCCAGCCCCAGCCGACAGCGCTCCCAACTTGTCCCAAGTTTCAGTGTCAATGGTTGTGTCCTGGATGCCGTCGTCTTGTTCGCCCCCCATGTCGAGCATCTTGGAGTCCTGGTTCGCCGCAGCACTTGGGGCGCCCTCGCCCCCTTGCTGGTCATTGCCTGGTTCGGCCCTGCCCTGCTTGGTGTTGCCCGGAGGCCACGCATCCTTTGACAGATCGGCGTCCTTGGGGGGAGGATTGGAGGGGCCAGAGCCGTGCCCTGCCCGCTCGCCACCCCGTTTGGGCAGGGTCTCTCTCTCAACCTTGATCTGATATCCCTCGTGGTTGAATCACACCTCGCCGACTCCATTAAGCTTCTCCGGGGCTTTGCATGCGAGCTTCATCCGAACAGGTCCCAACCTAATCACAGATAGCTCATCGACCACGATCGGCCGGCCCAGCATCCAGAACCCCTCCTTGATGCGGTCCTCACGCCGATGCTTCTTTGGAATGCCATGGAGCCGACCCATGTCTCAGGCATCACCATAGGCTGGATCTCCTCGTGAAGCATGTCGCACACACGCGCAGTGATGTCATTGATAGACAGAAACAACTTCCCGCTCGATTTCGCCATGTGTAACAGATCTGCAGACGGAAAGACCACCACGAAATCGTCATCTCCCACTTGAGTGACCTGCCAATCCCAATCGCCCGTCACCATGTGCTTCAGCTCTTGTTAAAGGATGCGGAGGTTAACCTTCCCCGGCTCCATTCGTGCTGATCGGTGTGCGCTCTCTCATGTCTTCCGGTGATTTTTGTGGTCTCTTAGTGATGGTTCGTCCTACTTCCATCCGTGCTGGTCCGCGTCGCCGGGTCGCCAAGCAGCACCGACTGCTCATGCCGTGCAAGAGCCAAGAGATGGCGATGCGGCTAGCTATTCCTACGTGCAAGTCCAGGCCTACGACGCGACCGCCGCGACAGGCCCGTGCTCGGTTGCAAGAAGCTAGGCTGTGACGAGGCCTAGCGCTTCATCGCCGGCTGGGGAAGATTCTTGATGTAGAATGGCTCGGACGTGGATAGCGACGTGAGGGCCGAGGACCTAGAGTCGGCCACGGTGGACCTGTGGGCGTTCCGGTTGCCGGCGCTGGAGGTGGGCGTCACCAGTAGCAGGCCAAGCGCGAGTGGTGGCTGGCTACGGAGGTTGACGTGCGCGGCAACGGCCGTGCACCCAGATAGTCTGCCTGCTATGTCGCCATCGTTGGGACGCCGGGCCGGACAAACAGGGGTCCGTGTGAGGGAGCGCCGAGCGCCTGCTGCGTCGCCAGTGACTGCAACAGCGTCGCCTCCGCGGATGCCGGACCGCCCTCTCTCCTCTCCATGTCATGTCTGCGGTGGCCGCCGAGACCGCGACATTCTCTGGTGGTGCATGCGGAAGCGTCTCGAGTACTTATGCGGACGTTGCCCGGTGATGGAGGAGGCCATCATCGTCGCCCCCCGCTTCTACCAAAAAATCGACCTCATTCCGCCTCCCCGCGACACTTCGTCGCCGTGTATTACGACGGCGATGGTGGCGCTCAGGTCGCTGTCTATTGCTAGGACATGCTAATGCCGCGGTCGCCGAGGAGCTGCGTACTGCAGACGACCGCGCCGACGCCTCCAACAACCTGAGCTCTCTGAACTCCAAAAAAGGGACTGCTTCTGCCGTGTCGACACCGAGGCCGAGGCGTCGGCGATCTCGACCTCGTGCTCCCCCGACCCGTCGGCGCCTTGATCCCATCCAACCCCGCTCTAGCTCGCGCTGACCGTGTCGACCTCATGCATGCCAGGCCGCCGGCGCCCCGTCGAAAACGACGCTAGGAGGCGCTCCAGCTCCCTGTCGCCGTGACTCCATGTGAACTTCAGCATAGTGCTCGCATGGCGGCTGCCTCGCCCTCGCTCTCTTGGCCGTGCGTCCTACCGCCCCGTGCGTTGCGTTGCATGCTTCTGGCTTGCGGGGGCTGCCGCTGCATAGAGTGTGTGCACGGCTCCGCTCTATCGTCTCTCAGTGTGTTTGTGTGCGTGGTGGGTGCGTTTGCCCGTGTTTGCTTCTATTGACCTGGGCGCACACTTGAGGTTGTGGGTGCCTATAGTTAATCCATCTTCACTAATTAATCAACCGTGCTTCTTATTAATTCTAACGCAAGTTGTACACCGGCTGTTTTTAGTTGCAGTTCTACAGCCTTGAAATGATAATATTGATTAGTTTTTTCTTATCGTTGTTTACACATGTTTTTGGCTTTAATTTAAATAATTCCAAGCCCTACAATAGATACGATTGGCCAAGGTAGTTGGTGTATCTACCATTAATTTGCATGGTTTTGATGCTAAAGAATTTTTATTTTTTTGCATTAGGCTTAAAGTGTTGTCCTCGCGGATCTTGAATGTGTATCCTTATAGAATATACTGAACTGGTACTGCTTAATATACTGAACACGTCATGCTACATTTATCCTCATTTAAACTTTCTTCAACGTGGGCAGGCTACAGATAAATAGAAGGTAATCTTGTTGGTCCAGGGTGAGCCTTCTTGGATGTTGTAAGTTCAGTGGATTTGAAGCTCCAGCAAAACCAGCGTCTATTTGATCTATCCCCCGACCAACATAGAGGACTGAGTAACATCACAAGACTGGTAAGCATTAGTGTTTTACTTATTTATTCCACTTACTTTTCTCTTCTCAATGCTCTATTCTGTTGTAATCTGTTACGGAGAAGTTGGTATAAGAACTTGATTTTTTATGAGATGTATCTAACAGACTCCAATCATGCACATGAAGTCATATTGATCGAATGATCGTTGTGCATGCAGAACAGGTAATGCTTCGGAGCAAGGGTCTCAAAACTATGCAAACGATTTTCCGAGGTGCTGGTGCCATGTTGTCAATTTAACTTGGTCAGGAAACCCCTTCGCCCACCACATACCAGGCAAGATATTTTTATTGCCAAGTAACTAATCCAATTGGATATTTTCTGCTTTTATCTGCCTTTGAAGCTATTTACTTTCTTTTTTAGAAAATAAAAATTTGGAAAGTATTGTTTCCTAACTATGACAGAATTTAATTGTAGGGTGAAGATGAGAAAATTTATAAAAAAAAGAAGCCACTCTGGATGCACGAGACGGATGGATTTTTACTGCACATTACTGGAAAAACATTGTAGCTTTTCAATTTGAGGTTGGTCAATTTTCTTTCCTTTAAAGGGTGCATGGCTGTAGCGACCAAAAGTCTCTGTGCTTAAGTTTCATCCCTGGATCGGTAATGCGGACATACACAGTACTCGAAGGATTTATAACAGAGTAGCAATCATACACTTATTACATCGAGTGTCTCAAAGGAGAACTTATTACAATAAATATGGCTTAAGGCCATCTAAATAAGATAACGCCGGAAGGCTTGGAAGATAAAGTGAGTCAATCAACTCCAACGGCATAGTTGAGTGCATGACAACGGCCTAGCGAACCTTACTCTTCGTCTGAAAAGTCTGCAACATGATTCGTTGCAGCCCGAAAACGGGTCAACACATGGAATATGCTGGCATAATAACACAATAGAGCAGTGAATAGAATAAATGCTATCAGTACATGCATATATGGCTGGTGGAGGCTCTATGGTTATACTGTTTTGTGAAAAGCTAATTTTTTCCTACAACAAAGAAATATATTTTATTTAACTATCATGGTAGTTGAAACATCATTGAGAAGGTTCCTCCAACTCAATCCCAACTAAAAGTAATTATCAACCCAACAAAATTAAATTAGAGTGATGAGATCCATATGATAATCCAATAACCAGATACTCAAGATGTCCATAACCAGGGACACGGCAAACCATGATTAGTTTGTATACTTTGCAGAGGTTTGCGCACTTTTCCCCACAAGACTCGATCTCCTCAATTGTATTTCTTGTACTACATGGTGTTTGGGAAACGGATGACCGAGACACAGTCTTTTAGAAGCACTAACTCTTTACTCTGGGTGGATAGTTACGCCTACTTTCCCTCCACATCTGCTAGCCCACCACTGAAAGAGGTCATGCAACATACTCAACTATGCTAGAGTCCATAATAGCTTGTGGCTGCACACGGAAGTTTCTAGCATGAATAATCTTATGATCCCTTTGAGCCTGGGTGGCGGACCGTAGGATGATCACACAGGTACTCCATGATATCCTAGGACAACACTGGATTCTCCAGGTGCCCAAACCAACAATCCACCCAGATGTGTATTAAAGTTGCCACCTTAAGTTGAACCATTAATTAACAATCTCACATCTGTCATGGATACGCTCAAATCCAATCCACGTCTACGAGCATAGCATAGCAGTATAAGCATAACGTAGTAACTCCCGGGGTTTTGATATAGAGGACAATAGGTTCCATCTCATCATCTACTTCCCAATACCCACAAGTTAATCACATCCTAATCATGCAATGTTTGAGGATTGATACTAATGCATAAAAACTGGATATGAAAAGAGTATGATCAATGTGTTACTTGCCTTGCTGACGATCCGCAAAACCTAGTGACTCGTAGTAGCACGCTTCGCACTCCGGGAATTCTATCGCAAACAAACAATTGCATACATAAGCACTCAAGTGAAGATGCACGGGTAAAACTCAAATAAGAAGATCGAATCTGAAAACTCAACTAAAGAGATTGGATTTGCAAAAAGAATCAAATCAAACGGAGCAACGAAACTCAAACTACGAAAGAAACAAGATACGTTTACTAATCTGGACTAAAGTCAAATTTTACAGTACCAAAATATTGTTCAAGTTGGTCAAACAGAAAGAGGGCTTTGAGCGAAGATCTAGATGCTTGTTTCACCTGATCTGGATAAACGAGCGAAAAGTTATACTAGAACGAAGATTAGGGCAGAAATCGCGATAAAAAAATAATCACGGAAAACCCTGAAAAAAAGAAAAACTGACGAACAGGCTAACGAACGAATGTTCGCTGTCTGAGGCTAACAGACGAATAGCGTTCGTTAAAACGAACGTAGGGACGAACGTCCGCTATTTATCCGGACCGAGAAAAAACGAAACAAAACTGATCTAAAAAAATGAACTAGGGTTTCAAAAAAAAAAATGAACGGTTTTCTCGCGAAAACCGGCGACGGCGATGGCGCGGGTGGCGGCGCGGCGATCGGCGGCGGCGGGCAAGGCGGAGCGGCGGCGGCCTTGGCGCGGATTGGGCGCGGGCTGGGGTGGGCTAGGGCGCTCGGGCCTCCCGGCTTATAAAGCCGGCCGGGCTAAGTGTCCAGGTCGGACACGGCCCGGTAAGTCGGTTACTTTATTTAAATAAATCCTGACATGGAAAAAAAGTTTAAAGAAATACTAAACGGACTCCAAAAATTCTGAATAAATTTTCACAGTCCTCAAATAATATTGCGGACAAAGTGAACATTTATTTGGGCCTCTAATGCAATTTTGAAAAACGCATATTTTTCCTAATTCAAATAAAATTGCAATAAAATCCAAATAAAAATTATCATTTGATTTTTAAAATTTTTCCTCCAATATTTAATTTATTTTGGAGAGGTCATATTATCTCCTCTCATATATTTTAATATGAAATATTTTCGAAGAGAAAAATAATAAGAATCAAAGTGATCCTTGTTTCGATATTTGATAAAATTCAAATATGAAAAACGTGAAATCCCCAACTCTCTCCGTAGGTCCTTGAGTTGCTTAGAATTTCGAGGATCACAAAAGGAAATGCAATAAAATATGATATGCATGAACGACCTATGTATAACATTCCAAATTGAAAATTTGAGATGTTACAAACCTCCCCCCTTAAGATGAATCTCGCCCTCGAGATTCGGGTTGGCTAGAAAATAGGTGTGGGTGGTCTTTCCATAGATCATCCTCTCGTTCCCAGGTGGCTTCATCCTCGGTATGGTGGCTCCACTGAACTTTACAAAACTTGATAATATTGCTGCGCGTAACCCGGCTGGCAAACTCGAGAACCTTGACAGGTTTCTCTTCATAGGTCAAATCACTGTCCAACTGAATTGCTTCTAAGGGCACTATATCTCTCAGAGGAATATCGGCCATCTCGGCTTGGCGCTTCTTCGACTGGGAAACGTGGAACACATCATGAACTCTTGACAGTCCTTCGGGTAACTCCAACATGTAGGCCACTTCTCCCATACGTTCCAAAACTCGGTATGGTCCTACAAATCTCAGGGCTAACTTTCCCTTAACTCCAAAACATTTAACTCCTCGCAGAGGTGACACACGAAGATATGCTCGGTCTTCGATTTCATAGACTACATCCTTGCATTTTGAATCTGCATAACTCTTCTTCCTGGACTGAGCTACCTTCAGTCTATCCTGAATCAACTTAACCTTCTCTTCTGACTCTTTCATCAAATCTGGTCCAAACAACTGACGGTCTCCAACTTCATCCCACATCAACGGTGTTCTGCACCTTCTTCCATAAAGGGCTTCAAACTGTGCCATCTTCAAACTGGCCTGGTAGCTATTGTTGTATGAAAACTCCACGTATGGCAAGTTATCATCCCAACTAGATCCATAGTCTAGCGCACAAGCTCTCAACATGTCTTCTAGAATCTGATTGACTCTCTCAGTCTGTCCATCTGTCTGTGGACGAAAAGTTGTACTGAACTCTAGTCTGGTTCCCAAAGTCTGGTGTAGCTGGTGCCAAAACTTTGAAGTAAACTGTGTTCCTCTATCTGATACGATGGTCCTCGAAACTCCATGAAGACATACGATCCTAGTCATGTATATCTTGGCCAATTTCGCACTTGTATAGGTGGTCTTCACTGGGATAAAGTGAGCTACTTTGGTCAAGCGATCCACTACTACCTAGATAGAATCATATCCCGATCGGGTCCTGGGTAATCCGGTGATAAAATCCATGCCAAGCTTATCCCACTTCCATTAGGGTATAGGCATAGGCTGCAGTAATCCTGCTGGCTTCTGATGTTCTGCCTTCACTCTCTGACATACATCACATACGGCTACATACTCAGCAATATCCTTCTTCATACCAGTACACCAGAAACGCTCCTTCAAATCCAAATACATCTTAGTGTTTCTGGGGTATATCGAGTATGGCAAGTCATGAGCTTCCTGTAGTATCAACTTCCTGATTTCTACATTATTGGGCACATAAACACGGTCCTCGAACCACAAGGTGTCGTGCTCATCCTCACGAAATCCTCTGGCCTTTCCTTTGCTCATTCTCTCCTTTATCTCAAAAATTTCCTTGTCATCCTTCCGAGCTTTACGAATCTTTCCCAACAATGTAGACTGAACTTCCATCGTTGCAAAAAAAAACTCTAGGAACAATCTCCAAACGAAGTTCCCTGAGATCCTCGGCTAACTCCTTTGGCAACCCTCCCGTTAGGAGAGTATTGGCATAACTCTTACGGCTCAAGGCGTCTGCTACGATATTGGCCTTGCCTGGATGATAGTGCATCTTCATGTCATAATCCTTTATAAGCTCCAACCATCTCCTCTGCCTGAGGTTCAGCTCCTTTTGGGTGAATATGTACTTCAAACTTTATGATCCGTGTACATATCACAACGATTTCCAATAAGAAAGTGTCTCCAAGTCTTGAGAGCATGCACTACGGCTGCTAACTCCAAATCATGAGTGGCATAATTTAACTCATGCGGTCGAAGTTGACATGAGGCATATGAAACAACTCTTCCGTCCTGCATAATCACTCCTCCAAGTCCTAAGCGAGAGGCATCACAATACACTTGGAAATCCTTGCGTATATCCGGCAGAATCAACACTGGAGTTGTAGTTAGTCGTTCCTTCAACTCCTGGAAACTGGCCTCACATTCTTCTGTCCATTTGAACTTAGTGTCCTTCTTCAACAGCTCCGTCATGGGCTTCGCAATTTTAGAGAAATTCTCGATAAATCTCCGGTAATATCCTGCGAGTCTAAGAAAACTGCATATTTCTCCAACTGTGGTGGGCGATAGCCAATCGGTGACTGACTTAACCTTGGTGGGGTCTACTGCTATACCTTCTCCTGATATAACATGTCCAAGGAATCCAACTTCCTTCAGCCAAAATTCACACTTGCTGAACTTGGCATATAACTGATGTTCCCTGAGCTTCTCGAGAACTAAACGCAAATGCTCCTTGTGCTCCTCTTCATTCTTTGAGTATACCAAGATATCATCAATGAACACCACAACAAACTTGTCCAAGAACTCCATGAATACTTTATTCATCATACTCATGAAATAGGTAGGGGCATTAGTCAATCCAAATGACATAACCATATACTCATAAAGCCCGTACCTTGTGGTGAAAGCTGTCTTAGGTATATCTTTTTCTCGAATCTTCAACTGGTGGTATCCTGATCGCAGATCGATCTTCGAAAACACTTTAGCTCCTTGCAGCTGGTCAAACAGATCATTGATCATCGGCAATGGTACTTGTTCTTGATCGTCACTTCATTCAGCGCATGATAATCAACAACCATTCTCAAAGATCCATCCTTCTCAACCAAGAGCACTGGGGCTCCCCATGGTGATGAACTTCGTCGGATGTAACCTTTCTCCAATAACTCCTTAATCTGCTTCTTGATCTCTTCCAGATTATTCGCGGGCATCCGGTATGGTCTCTTCAATATAGGCCCGGTGCCTGGCAACAGCTCTATCAAAAACTTGATGTCTCGATCTGGCGGCATGCCTGGTAGTTCCTCTGGAAACACATCCGGGTAATTCTTCACAACAGGCACTTCCTCCTGAACAACACCTGAGAGGGAATTTACTTGGGTTCTCCTTGGCGCATGCCTGGATACATACTTGATCCTTTTTCCCTCCGGGGTGGTAAGCAGAATTGACTTACTGGCGCAATCGATGTTTCCTCCATACATCGACAGCCAATCCATTCCTAGTATCACATCCAATCCTTGCGACTCCAGAATTATCAAGTCGGAGGGGAAAACATGACTACCTATGGTTAATGGCAACTGAAAACATCCACTGCTTGCCATATACTCAGCTCCGGGTGAGGTTACTAGCATATGTGTCCTAAGAACTTTAGTGGGCAACTTATACTTATCCGCAAATCCCCTTGATATGTTTGAATGTGATGCACCAGTATCAAAAAGAATGATTGCAGTAAATGACTTAACCAAAAACTTACCAATAACTGCATTTGGCTGTTCTTCAACCTCCACGTTTATGTGGTTCACTTGTCCCCTATTGAAAGGGTTGGGCTTCTTCCCAGAGCTTCCATTGCCATTCCCATTCTTCGCCTCGGGGCACTCAGTAGCATAGTGCCCAGCCTTCCCGCACTTGAAACAAGTAATGTGACTTAGGTCCTGATACGTCTCCAACGTATCTATAATTTTTGATTGCTCCATGCTACTTTATCTACTGTTTTAGGTTTTATTGGGCTTTATTTTACACTTTTATATTACTTTTGGGACTAACCTACTAACCGGAGGCCCAGCCCAGAATTGCTGTTTTTTTGCCTATTTCAGTGTTTCGAAGAAAAGGAATATCAAACGGAGTCCAAACGGAATGAAACCTTCGGGAACGTGATTTTCTTGCCGAACGTGATCCACAGAACTTGGAGTGCAAGTCAAGAAGCATCCGGAGCCTCCATGAGATAGGAGGGTGCGCCCCACCCTATAGGGCGCGCCCCCTATCTCGTGGGCCCCTCGGGCGGCCACCGACGTACTTCTTCTTCCTATATATACCTACGTACCCCGAAAACATCCAGGGGCACCACGAAACACAATTTCCACCACCGTAACCTTCTGTATCCGCGAGATCCCATCTTGGAGCCTTCGCCGGCACTCTGCCGGAGGGGGAATCAAGCTCGGAGGGCCTCTACATCAACATCCTTGCCCCAACGATGAGTTGTGAGTAGTTTATCACAGACCTACGGGTCCATAGTTATTAGCTAGATGGCTTCTTCTCTCTTTTTGGATCTCAATACAATGTTCTCCCCCTCTCTTGTGGAGATCTATTCGATGTAATCTCTTTTTGCGGTGTGTTTGTCGAGATCCGATGAATTGTGGGTTTATGATCAAGTTTATCTATGAATAATATTTGAATCTTCTCTGAATTCTTTTATGTATGATTAAGTTATCTTTTCAAGTCTCTTCGAATTATCAGTTTGGTTTGGCCTACTAGATTGATCTTTCTTGCCATGGGAGAAGTGCTTAGCTTTGGGTTCAATCTTGCGGTTTCCTTACCCAAAGTGATGTAAAGGGTTGCAAGGCATGTATTGTATTGTTGCCATCGAGGATAACAAGATGGGGTTTATATCATATTGCATGAGTTTATCCCTCTACATCATGTCATCTTGCTTAATGCGTTACTCTGTTCTTATGAACTTAATACTCTAGATGCATGCTGGATAGCGGTCGATGTGTGGAGTAATAGTAGTAGATGCAGGCAGGAGTCGGTCTACTTGTTATGGACGTGATTCCTATATACATGATCATGCCTAGATAATCTCATAACTATGCGCTTTTCTATCAATTGCTCGACAGTAATTTGTTCACCCACCGTAATACTTATGCTATCTTGAGAGAAGCCACTAGTGAAACCTATGGCCCCCGGGTCTATATCTTATCATACTTGTTTCCAATCTACTTTTATTTGCATCTTTACTTTTTTCATCTATATCATAAAATACCAAAAATATATTTATCTTATCATACTATCTTTATTAGATCTCACTTTCGCAAGTGGCCGTGAAGGGATTGACAACCCCTTTATTGCGTTGGTTGCGATTTCTCGGTTTGTTTGTGTAGGTGCGTGGGACTTTTGAGGAGCCTCCTACTGGATTGATACCTTGGTTCTCAAAACTGAGGGAAATACTTATGCTACACTTTGCTGCATCACCCTCTCCTCTTTGAGGAAAACCAACGCAAGCTCAAGACGTAGCAAGAAGGATTTCTGGCGCCGTTGCCGGGGAGGTCTTCGCTCAATTCAAGACATACCAAGTACCCATCACAAACCTATCTCCCTCGCATTTACATTATTTGCCATTTGCCTCTCGTTTTCCTCTCCCCCACTTCACCCTTGCCGTTTTATTCGCCCTCTCTTTCCCGCCTCCCTCTCTTTTAAGCTTACCGTTTTTCTGTTTGCTTGTGTGTTGGATTACTTGTTGCCATGGCGCAAGATAATACCAAATTGTGTGACTTCTCGAATACGAATAATAATGATTTCCTTAGTACTCCGATTGCTCCTCTTAATAATGGTGAGTCTTGTGAAATCAATACCGCTTTCTTGAATCTTGTTATGAAAGATCAATTAGCGGCCTTCCTAGCGAAGATGCCGCTACTCATCTAAACAACTTTGTTGATTTGTGTGATATGCAAAAGAAGAAAGATACGGATAACAATGTTGTCAAACTGAAGTTATTCCCGTTTTCACTTAGATATCGCGCTAAAGTTTGGTTTTCATCTTTGCCTAAAAATAGTACTGATTCTTGGAACAAGTGCAAAGATGCTTTTATCTCTAAGTATTTTCCTCCCGCTAAGATCATCACTCTTAGGAACGATATTATGAATTTTAAACAACTTGATCATGAGCATGTTGCCCAATCTTGGGAAAGAATGAAATTGATGCTTCGTAATTGCCCTACTCATGGTTTGAATTTATGGATGATCATACAAAAATTTTATGCCGGTTTAAACTTTGCTTCTAGAAATCTCTTAGATTCGGCCGCGGGAGGCACTTTTATGGAAATTACTCTAGGAGATGCTACTAAACTTCTAGATAATATTATGGTTAATTATTCTCAATGGCATACCAAAAGATCTACTAATAAAAAATTGCATGCGATAGAAGAAATTAATGTTTTGAGTGGAAAGATGGATGAACTTATGAAATTATTTGCTACCAAGAGTGTTTCTTCTGATCCTAATGATATGCCTTTGTCTACTTTGATTGAGAATAATAATGAATCTATGGATGTGAATTTTGTTGGTAGGAATAGTTTTGGAAACAATGCTTATCGAGGAAATTTTAATGCTAGACCTTTCCCTAGTAATCCCTCTAATAATTATGGAAATTCCTACAATAATTCTTATGGTAATTCTAATAAGATGCCCTCTGATTTTGAGAATAGTGTGAAAGAATTTATGATCTCTCAAAAGAATTTTAATGCTATGCTTGAAGAAAAATTGCTCAAAGTTGATGATTTGGCTAGGAACGTTGATAGACTTTCGCTTGATGTTAATTCTCTTAAAATTGGGTCTTCTTCTCCTAAGCATTATATCAATGAGTCTCTCAAAGTAATGAGAATTTCCATTGGCGAGTGCATGGAAAGAACCCCTAGATTGCGTGCTAAGAAAGAAAGCTTTATAAAAGCGTGTTCGTCTAGTTTCCGTGAAAATAATGATGAGGATCTTAAAGTTATTGATGCATCTCCAATTTGATCTATCTTTTGCAATATGAACTTTGATGATTATGGGACTGATGATGAATCAACTTTGCCTAGAAGGCGTCCCAAGAATTCGGAATCTTTAGATCTTAATGATAAATTTGGCAAAAGTGAGATTGGAGAATCCTCAACTTCTAATAATGTTCAACCCACTATCTCGGACTTCAAGGAATTTAATTATGATAGTTGCTCTTTAAAAGTTTGTATTTCCTTGTTGCAAGCCGTTGTTAATTCTCCTCATGCCTATAGTCAAAATAAAGCTTTTACCAAGCATATTGTTGATGCCTTGATGCAATCTTATGATGAGAAACTTAATTTGGAAGTTTCTATACCTAGAAAACTTAATGATGAGTGGGAACCTACTATAAATATTAGAATTAAAGATTATGAGTGTTTTGATTTGTGTGATTTGGGTGCTAGTGTTTCCACGATTCTGAAAACTTTATGTGATATTCTAGGTTTCCATGATCTTGATGACTGTTCTTTAAATTTGCACCTTGCGGATTCCACCATTAAAAAGCCTATGGGAAGGATCAATGATGTTCTTATCGTTGCAAATAGAAATTTGGTGCCCGTAGATTTTACCGTTCTTGATATAGATTGCAATCTTTCATGTCCTATTATTCTTGGTAGACCTTTCCTTAGAACGATTGGTGCGATTATTGATATGAAGAAAGGGAATATTAGATTTCAATTTCCATTAAAGAAAGGCATGGATCACTTTCCAAGAAATAAAGTTAAATTACCTTATGAATCTATCATGCGTGCTACTTATGAGTTTAGTGCCAAAGATGGCACCCATTAGATCTATCCCCGCTTTTATGCCTAGCTAGGGGCGTTAAACGATAGCGCTAGTTGGGAGGCAACCCAATTTTATTTTATGTTTTTTTTTTCTGTTTAGGAATAAATAATCCATCTAGCCTCTGTTTAGATGTAGTTTTATGTTTTAATTAGTGTTTGTGCCAAGTTAAACCTATTGGATCTTCTTGGATGATAGTTATTTGATCTTGCTATAATTTCCAGAAACTTTGCACTCAGTGCCCGAATTGTTAAAAATCACCAGAACGTGATAAAATAGTGATTCAAATTTCTGCTGATCAATAAAAAAATTGTCTAGGTCTTCTAATTTTGGTAGATTTTTCGGAGTTCCATAAGTTTGCGTTAGTTACATATTACTACAGACTGTTCTGTTTTTGACAGATTCTGTTTTTCGTGTGTTGCTCGCTTATTTTGATGAATCTATGGCTAGTAAAATAGTTTATAATCCATAGAGAAGTTGGAATACACTAGGTTTAACACCAATATAAATAATGAATGAGTTCATTACAGTACCTTAAAGTAGTCTTTTGTTTGCTTTCTCTAACGGAGCTCACAAGATTTCTATTGAGTTTTGTGTTGTGAAGTTTTCAAGTTTTGGGTAAAGCTTTTATGGACTATGGAATAAAGGGTGGCAAGAGCCTAAGCTTGGGGATGCCCATGGCACCCCAAGATATTCAAGAATAGCCAAAAGCCTAAGCTTGGGTATGCCCCGGGAAGGCATCCCCTCTTTCATCTTCGTTCATTGGTAACTTTACTTGGGGCTATATTTTTATTCAACACATGATAAGTGTTTTGCTTGGAGCGTCGTGTGTTATATTAGTCTTTGCTTTTTAGTTTACCACAATCATCCTTGCTGTACACACCTTTTGAGAGAGCCATACATAAATTGGAATTTGATAGAATACTCTATGTGCTTCAATTATATCTTTTGAGCGTGATAATTTTTGCTCTAGTGCTTCACTTAGATCTTTTAGAGCACGGTGGTATATTTGTTTTAAAGAAACTATTGATCTCTCATGCTTCACTTAGATTATTTTGAGAGTCGTTAATAGCATGGTAATTTTCTTAAATATTTATATACTTGGTATTCAAGATATGTGAAACTTTCTTTTGAGTGCGTTGAATACTAAGAAAAGTTTGATACTTGATAATTGTTTTGAGATATGAAGATGGTGATACTAGAGTCATGATAGTTGAGTAGTTGTGAATTTAAACAATACTTGTGTTGAAGTTTGTGATTCTCGTAGCATGCACGTATGGTGAACCGTTATATGATGAAGTCGGACCATGATTTATTTATTGATTGTCTTCCTTATGAGTGGCGGTCTGGGATGAGCGATGGTCTTTTCCTACCAATCTATCCCCCTAGGAGCATGCGCGTAATACTTTGCTTTGATAACTTCTAGATTTTTACAATAAGTATATGAGTTCTTTATGACTAATGTTGAGTCCATGGATTATACGCACTTTTTCCCATCCTTCCACCATTGCTAGCCTCTCTAATGCCGCGCACTTTTCGCCGGTATCATACACCCACCATATACCTTCCTCAAAATAGCCACCATACCTACCTATTATGGCATTTCCATAGCCATTCCGAGATATATTGCCATGCAACTTTCCACCATTCCGTTTATTATGACACACTCCATCATTGTCATATTGCTAGCATGATCATGTAGTTGACATCGTATTTGTGGCAAAGCCACCATTCATAATTCTTTCATACATGTCACTCATGTTTCATTGCATATCCCGGTACACCGCCAGAGGCATTCATATAGAGTCATATTTTGTAATAAGTATCAAGTTGTAATTGTTGAGTTGTAAGAAAAATAAAAGTGTGATGATCATCATTATTAGAACATTGTCCCAGTGAGGAAAGGATGATGGAGACTATGATTCCCCCACAAGTTGGGATGAGACTCCGGACGAAAAAAAAGAGGCCATAAAAAAAGAGAAAAGGCCCAAAGAAAATAAAATAAAAAATGAGAGAATAAGAGAGAAGGGGCAATGTTACTATCCTTTTACCACACTTGTGCTTCAAAGTAGCACCAAGATCTTCATGATAGAGAGTCTCTCATTTTGTCATTTTCATATACTAGTGGGCATTTTTCATTATAGAACTTGGCTTGTATATTCCAATGATGGGCTTCCTCAAATGCCCTAGGTCTTCGTGAGCAAGCGAGTTGGATACACACCCACTTAGTTTCTTTTGTTGAGCTTTCATATACTTATAGCTCTAGTGCATCCGTTGCATGGCAATCCCTACTCACTCACATTGATATCTATTGATGGGCATCTCCATAGCCCGTTGATACGCCTAGTTGATATGAGACTATCTTCTCCTTTTTTGTCTTCTCCATAACCACCATTCTATTCCACATATAGTGCTATATCCATGGCTCACGCTCATGTCACTACAAAAAAAGACAGATCCGTGACATTTTGGGCCGAACGAATTTTTTTTTGTCATGCATATGACACTTCTATGACGATAATTGTGACAAAACCCGGTATCATCATAGATGTGGTGGGCTCCTACTTCTATGACAAAAAATCATGACAGAAAATGGGCTTTTCGTCCTGGGCGGGCCGGAGACGCAGCTGCATGACATTCTTTGGGTAGTCCATGACGGAAAAAACCGTGGTAGAAGCAAGGGGGAGGAAAATTTCGGGGAGTTGCCGGTTACGGTGGGAGGTCGGGGGCGGAGCGATGCGAGTTTCTCTCGTGCGTCTGACGCTGCTGCGATGCGGCGTTAGCTCTAATCAAGCCGAAGCGAGGCGTTGGGCTCTAATCGAACCCGGCGATTGCCAGACCGCAGTTACGCGTTCTCGAACCCGAGTGATCGATCGATGGCTCTTAACTGAACCCGATGGAGCGATTCCTTTGATACTGCTGCTAACTGAAGCCGATCGATGCTGCCTCCGGGATGAACAGTGAGCGTTGCGTGCGGGGGGGTTGGATGAATAGTGAGCGGTGGCGTTGCCTCTGGATGAACAGGAACCGGTGGTGTGGAGGGCTGGATGAACAGTAGACGGTGGAGGGGTGGCCGTGGAGGGGTGGTTGAACAGGACCCCGTGGTGTGGAGGGCCGGATGAACAGTAGACGGTGGAGGGGTGCCCGTGGAGGGGTGGTTGAACAGTAGCCGGTGGAGTAGCGCGCGGTGGAGGCTGGATGAACAGGAGCTCGTGGAGGCTGGAGGAGGTCGACGGTAGCCCGTGGTAGCTGGAGGAGGTCGACGGTGGAGATGAACAGATCCCTAGAGTCCCGCTTTGCGGTCGCCACACCCTCCCCCCCTGCTTTCTACCGTAGTGCTCCAACACAAGTCCGTTTAAATCCGCTTTGCGGTACGCCAAACCCTCCCGATCAACAGACCCCGTTTCGACCGTAGGAGGTTCGTTTCTCCGCTTTTGCGGTATGCCACACCCTCCCGATCAACAGACCCCGTTTCGACCATAGGAGGTCCGCTTCCTCCGCTTTTGCGGTACGCCAGGCCCCTCCCGATCAACAGGACCCCGTTTCGAACGTGGCCGGTCGAACACAAGGCCGTTTCCTCCGTTGTGTGGTACGTCAGGCCTCGTTTCCATCGCCTGTTCCGTCCAAGCCATCCCGATGAACACGACCACGCATTCCGTTCCGACCCAGCCGGTTGGCTCTCCATGAACACAACGACGACGTTGTTTCTCCATTCCGACCCAGCCATGTACGTATGCGCGATATGCGTTAGAGACCCTGCCCGTATGTACGTAAGTGGCCGTATTTTCTTTCTTGCACCCTCGCCGCTGTACGTACATGTACATGCTACGTGCGCGCCTCTACATCTACGACACGTGCGCGCCTCTACATCGACCAGTATGTACGTACACGTTCGCGACCATAATGACAACGCTACGTACGCTTCGACCAGGTGGGTCCCGACTGTCAAGCACTTCCTTGCGTGCGAAGATGTAGCTGGTGGGTCCCAGCAGTCAGGGGGGCGAATCGTTTTTTTTTCGGACGCACTTGCTTGCGTGCAAAGATGTAGCTGGTGGATCCCAGCTGACAGGGGAAACGTTTTTTTCGTGAAATACGGTGGCCCGTCTGGTGGGTCCCCTCTGTCAGGTGGAGGAATAATTATTTTGCGCGTAATAAGGAGGCACTTCCTTGCTGCGCCATGGACCCACTGTCGCCTCTCCACGTCATCCACGTCCGATGGAAGCCATTCCTTGACCACGTTGACCACGCCGCGCCGAGAGGACCAGGGCGGTGGACGGCGGCGAGGCCTAGGAAGGGGACAACGCGGAGCCGGGGAAGACGCGGCAGTGGATTCCCACGCGTAGAGGAGTATGAGGGTTCACTCGTTCGGCTGCGATGGAGGCTGCCGTCGCCGCAGAATAACAGGGGGTGTGGGTGCGTAGAGGGATGGCCCGGCCAGCGGTGGGAGTAGTAGGGGGCGGTGAGGCCTCACGGCATCACAGCCGCCACGGGCGGCGGCAGGAAGCGGCGACGACCGGGCGCTGCTTTGGGCAGCTGGAGCAAGAAGACCAGAGGTTGAAGAAGCAGTACGGCCATTGGATGGACATCGTACGGTCACTGGAGCTAGAATCGTTCATATATTGACTAAAATTGACAAAGGCCTCCGTCCCAGTCAACTTAGTAGGCCACAAGTCAGCCTCCCACCAAGGTTGGTCCCAGCTAGCAGGGGGTATTCATTTTTTTGTGCGTAATAAGGAGGCACTTCCGGTGGGTCCGAGCTGACAGCGGGGGGAACGTTTCTTTCGTGAAATACAGTGGCCCGTCCTGTGGGTCCCAGCAGTCAGGGGGAAATATTTTTTTCGCGAAATACTGGTGGCCCGTCCAGTGGGTCCCAGATGTCAAGTGGAGGAATAATTATTTTCCGCGTAATAAGGAGGCACTTCATTGCGGCTGCCGTGGACCCAGCTGTCAGCCTCTCCACGTACATTACTCTTCCGATGGAAGTCGGTCGTTGACCACATTGACCGCGCCGCGCCGAGAGCACCACGGCGGTGGACAACGGCGAGGCCTAGGAAGGGGACGACGCGGAGCCGGGGAAGACGCGGCAGTGGAAGCCCGCGCGGAGAGGAGTACGAGGGCTCACCAGTTCGGCTGCGGTGTGAGGCTGCCGTCGCCCAGAATAACAGGGGCGGTGAGTAGAGGATGCCCGCCAACGGTGGGAGTAGTAAGGGCGCCGAGGCTGCAAGCAAAGCATAGCCGCCACGGAGGCGGAGCAGCGGTCCCGCCGGGGCGCTGTTTTGGCGGCCGGAGCAAGAAGATCGAGATTGAAGAAACCACGGCGGCCGTTGGATTGACATCCAACGGTTACGTCTGCTAGAATCGCTTGTTGACGTAGTATATAATAACTAAAAAATCTTGCATACTCGCCAACTAAACAGGCCACAAGTCAGACCACTCCCTCTTTTTTAATAATTTATATATAGCTCATGGCAACTTCTTATGCAATTTATTGCGATCGTTTTTGGTTGGCCAGGCCAATTTCACATATTTCGTGGGTTCCAAACTATTTTAATACCGAAATGTCGAGCCAGATTTAAAGTACTTTGAAGATATATTTGAATTAGGTTAATGCCCAGTGAAATAGGAATCTGAAAATGTGAAAAAAAATCATAAATTATAAAGTAACTGCCAATTTGTCATCTGTTTTTATATTTACAACCCATTTCATATTACTTTCAAGGCGTAGAAACTAAGTAGGCTTGGATTGGGTATTCTTCAGAAAAAATAAACTGGGCTCATTTGCACAAAGAAAAAATAGTTGGGCTGGTCACATGGTGAACATAAAATATAAGCATGGGCTAGACGGGCCACAGGCCAGTTCAAACCCTGCTCCATCTCAACAATACCAAACAAAAAAAATACTGCTCGAGTAGCTACGTCCCAGGTGTCAGCCGATCTTGTGGTGTTCTCTTGTCTATTGACTATATACGCTCACAATGTCGTGGGTCCCAGATGTCAGGAAAACACTAGGAGGAAGCATTTTATTTTTTCCATACGCTGACGTGGTGGGCCCCTACTGTCATCCTCTCCACATACGTCTGCCGATTCCTGTTGTTTGTTGACCATGTTGAAAACGCGAGAGGGCGGCGCCGCGGCGAGCGCACTAAAGCGTGCGGAGGACGTCGGCGTTAATGATTTAGGAGACGGTGGGGCGGTGATCGTCTTGAGGCGCAGCCAGCCATGGAGGCGGAAGCGGCGGCCCCTGGCGCTGGTTTGGTTATGGCGGCCGGAGGAAGACAGATCAAGAAACACGACAGATCAGTAAAAGCAGCAGGAGTACTTAACAACCTTAATCAAACCAGCAGAGGCACGTAACAACCAAAGCTGAAAGCAAGATGAGTACTTATACAGGTTCAACCGCATAAAGCACGCCTCGAATAAAGCTACTTTGCCTCACAGACTCTGATTAACCAAGGGTGAGGCCGCCAAGCCCGTGACAAGGCCCAGCGCCACCCCGCGCATCCACAACCTTCTGAAAGCGGCTTCATCTCGCAACATGGTCAATAAATAGGATATTCACTTTAGAGCCATGGAAAAGCATGAACAAAATCTTCTGTCCTATTCTCGAAGATGGACGGGCCTTCATTATCTGAGACCACCCATGAATAAGTATCTTTTCACCTCCAAGGGGAATTGAGTAGGTCGACATAAACATCATGTTGTGACCAAGCGCAAGTCTGACCCGACCATGGTCAGGCATCTGTATAGGAACAATAGAACTCGGCAGTTCCTGTTTCAAGAAGATCACAGATGTAAAACTGTGTATTAGCAATATTTTATGAACAACATATATAACAGAAAATAGCTCGTACCATAAGTTTCTCGACACAGTTGAACCTGTTCAACGAGTGCAGCAGTGGCACACATATCCCACGTGGCCTTCCACCATTGAAACGCCCCACAAGGACCTCAATACGATCAATAAAGTGTAGGAACATGTGGATGTCGATCCAGTCAACTTCAGTGCCATTAGTAACAGCCGAGTTATTACAGAGTAACAAACGAGCAGACTTCTTAACTCTGAAAAAACCTACACGTGCCACCAATTATAAGACAATATTAGTTAGAAGTAGCATCTTCGTGAGAGATTCGTTGCTACTTCTAAAGTTAAATTGTGATTAGTAGACAGAATAGGTGGATTAAGAAATAATCGAGGCAAAAAGCAAGAACCATATACAAAACTAACATGGATGAACAATTGGAACGACGTCGGGGTGGAAGATCGCAGTGAAGATGAGACCAGGTTCTGCTATTTCCATCAACATTCGTGCGGCAAATTTCGGTCCGTAACACTTGACAAAGTTTATCCAAGTTCGGCCATAAAAAAAGCAGCGATCTTCTTGGTTCATGAACCAAACTCGGAAGCAATATCCATGGATTGTCTTCACTGTGACCATTAAACTAGTGTATTCAGTTATGGCAAGGCCGAGCATCTTGAGTACATGTGTTCTGGCAGAGCAAATAATACACTGCAGGAAAAATAATATGAGAACACAACATGTTCAAAAAAACCCACCCTCCCGGATAGAGAAGAGGATTCTAGGAACATACAGTGCGCGTTTCAAAATGTTGTGGTAGGATGAGAAGGAACAAGTGTGGCGTCTCGCCGTGGGCGCAGAAATCTGTAGGGTACTCGCACTTTGGGCAATGCAACTAAAACACACTAGATTCAGTACAAAGAAAAATGCATCAACGCGGCGGCTGTCATCCTAGGATTACCTGCGACCAAGGGACTTGGATTTATCGGGGATGGATGAAGAATTCGTACCTGGTTCTCCATGAGAAAACCCTATGCAATCGCCGAGCGGGGTTTTTTTGAACAAGCGACGAGGAGAAGGGATTCAGGCCCAGTGAAATATTGCCTCTTCGTCCGTCCAGCTTACTGCTAAAGCTGGAAAGGGGGGGTTGTGATTTGACGGCTCATTGGGCATTACTGCGGCGCTACGACCGAGGTGTATCTACCGTGAAGTTGTGCACTCTAATTTGTGCATATGGCACGTGGACCCGTTGCCGGTTGCCCCACATATTAGCAAAAGGAAGTAGAAAGACAGGAGTAACTAGTTACACATAAATATATTTTTTGACAGAGATATACTCCCTCTGTAAAGAAATATACAAATCTTTTATATCACAGGCTCACCTTGCTGAGAAATATACTCCCTCTGCAACGCACGGGCATTATGGGGGTTCAGCTTTTTTTATGGGGGTTCAGCTGAGAATATAATACTCAGATAGGCTCACAGTTCTGGACTTTGGCCCGCAGGCCGACCCCGCATGTTTGGGGGCCAATGTGTTCTATCTCAACGCTTTTCATATTGCAAGCAATCGGTACTACGCTGGTTTTAGATGCTGTCGCAAGGCGAATACACAAAATTGAATAAAGCACGACAGCTGTTGGAATGAAATCAAACGACAGTTCCTAACCAGCAATCAGAGTTGCAATTCTACCAACGATATACCATGTGATAAATAATACTGTCGTACTACTTATACACACAGGACACTTGTTTCACCATGCCATATTATTACATCAAAATCTCTCGGAGGATAGATCAGTTCGGCGATTCGTCTGCTCTTGAAGAATTTCAAAGTTGATTTGGACCAGCTCTCCTTGCCGAGAAAGTTCGATTTTGACATCATCCCCTACCGCAAGATATGATTTATTTTAACCTTGACATCCTTTATTATCAATCATCATGCGACCATCCTTTGTACTTACGGTATATTGAGCAGGTTCATTCACACCAAGGCTGCGCATGGTAAGAGAAACTTGGCATGATCGCCTCGGATTGTTGAACGACTCCTCGTTGTTCTAGGAATTCTCTGCTTGAAAACAAGAAGACATACCCAAACAGTTAGATCAGCACAGTGAATCATGTGAAACAAAATGGAAAGAAAAAGAACGAAGCACTTGGGCGGCCAATGCTTACCAAGAAGGTGGACATGTCGGTTTTGTAAGGACTTTGGTATATGAAGTGCGAAATGCAGCCCGATCTGTGCGGTGCAACTGCACGGGCGGACCAAATGCAAGTGCAAGTGTTGGTGCAGGTGCGAAGCCGCTTGCTTGCTGCCGGAGATGGTGCTCCTTGTAGAGCTGGTGCCGTGTCGATGCCCGATCCCCGGTAGATCGGACTGATCACCGACGCGGTCGGTGCCCAATCCTCACCGGATCGGTGAGATGCTGCCGCTGTCAGTGCTAGAGCAACTGCCGGTGCTTGATCTGTGCGAGACAGTGGCGATCGTGTCTGTTCTGCTATGATCAGCTTTCTAACTTGACTAGGATTCGTGACCGTGATCCAATTTTTTTCTTCATTTCTTTTAAACGCGAGAAGGACTAATTGTGGCGTTTTTGTTAAACCAAACTGCAGTTCATCATAGGGATTCAGCTTGTACTCAGACAACAGACTGATCCAATTTTTTCCAATAATATAAGTGATGGACAGTGCCTTCGTTACTGACACGACATAAGAAGTGAAACCTGCAAAAATAGCCATCGTAGAGCAAACCAAACGGTTTATTCTATGATGAATTTCACATGGCAAAACCTGCATCGTAAAATTGCAGGAAAAGAAAGAAAACATGACATTAAATCAATAAGATTTAGACAGTAAATCAATAAGATTTACTTGATGTGACACGAGTGAATCCTTACCAGAAATCACTATGTTGAAGTACTAAATGAAGATTGATCGTCCAACTACGCTGCGTGGCATGCAGGGGCCCGCCTACTCCCACAAGCAAAGACAGTCCAAAGGTCGTGACAAATCGTATGGACCGAACATCCATGGGACTGGAAATCCTGGTGGGTGCGATAAACCCTACAATGCATACAGATATTGGAGTGTAACCATAATTTATAAACCGTCCTCACAAAAAATATGATCTGGATACTTCAAAATGTACAGACTGAATTGAGTGGACAGACATTAACATAGACCGTTCTCAGGACTGACCACACACCAAAAGCGGCAGTACTAATAAACAATACAGGGTTCACAAACACAAATCAAGTATTGAACAATAGTACTTACTACGACAAGCAAAGTTGCAGAACTAAACTCTGCAGACTATTTCTTGCCACCGACCTCTGAGATGAACCCCAGATAACTGACTAGGCCATGGACTTCGTGTGAGATGTCTACATGCACCATCACCATCTTGTCAACCTTGGAGAACCTAAAGAGTGGTCTTTCCACTCATAAACATGATAATGAAGACAGGCCGCATCAGATTTGTTGGGAAGCTTTACAAGAACCACACCCTTGGTAATCGAAGGCACAACCAGGAAATTGTTGTGGTCAAGTACAGCCTCGAGAACACGCCTGACAACAATGCTACAGGAAAACACTAGTTCAGGACACATGGCGACAAGGACACAGCAGCTGGATAGTTCAGCAGTAGAACTCATCATCAGGTCTTCCAGTTCACACGGCATGACTTTGAGAACTTCATCTCCACCGTGGACCTGGTTCTAATTCAAACAGTAACCATATTTCATTACTACCTCCGTTCAAAAATATAAGATGATTTCCGATATTATACTTCATATATGACTACATATATGCACAGAAATGAGTGAACAAAGACACTAGAACATGTCTTCAAAGGCATGAGAGCAGAGGGATTACATGCAATATCCATAACACAAGTTACTGAGGCAAATATTCCCTCTTAAAAGGTAGCATTGATGTTCATAAAGTACTCCCTCCGTCCCAAAATTCTTGTCTTAGATTTGTCTAGATACAGATGTATCAAGTCACATTTTAGTATTAGATACATCCGTATCTAGACAAATCTAAGACAAGAAATTTGGGACAGAGGGAGTAGTTGAAAGTAATCTATAAGAAATCAGTGTCAACCTCTCGCATGTTTTGGTCAAAAGAGGAATTTAGAACCGTCATTTGGCACACTAAAATCACATGCAAGATCACCCAGAAAGTTTTACTACCAGTACTAGTACTGCGTGTTAGATGAAAAAACACGATCAAGATTGAGAAAAAGATCGTCAACAAGAGACATTACCTGGACTTGCTTAACGAGGGATCCCGGAGAGGGGGGCTTGGACAGGGCGATGGCTTTGAGCTTGTCTGCGGTAGTCTCGGCGGGGTGCTTGCGCTTCTTCGTACCATGAGCCTCGACGGTTTTGGCGAGCCATAGACATCACGTCGGCCGGTGCTCGGCCCATCCATCAGAGAGGAAGCTTGAGAGAGAAGAGTGAAAGGAGGAACGAGATGAGGGAGAAGCGAAGCGAGTGGGGGTTTTCTTCAAGAGAGAAAGCTGAGAGAGAAGAGTGAAATGATGGTTGCTTCGTCCGTCCAACTTCTCACTGGAAAGGAGGGGGCTTCGTGATTTGATGGCTCATTGGGCATTACTGCGGCGGTTCGATCGGGGTAGTCTACCGTCACTCTACTATGGAGTAATTTAGTGCATGGCTGGTGGACCTGTGCTGGCTGTCCCACACGTCGGCGAAAGTGAGTAATTTAGTGCATGGTGGAGGAGGATCCGCACGGTAGAGCGTGTCCACTGTTTTCATTCTCAAGAAAAAATGATTACAGCAAGCGTTTCCACTCTTCTGACGGAGGAGTGCGAAACACGGCAGCCACTTGAACATACACAATGCTCCTACTACTAGGCATGTGCAGTGGTTCATACGTCAGTACTACACAATCTTGTTGCTGTGTTGTGCCCATGTCAACTACTCCTATATGTAACATAGTACCGCTTTTTACACTGTCCGGTCGAGAATGAACAGTGAGATCAATGTTAACAGAACTAGGTCCACAACAAGACAGAGAGTACGGTGCTCTGATCTCCACGAAACATGAACCATATGAAGCACATCCTATAGTGTTAGACAGGGTGTATGAAGGGTGCACGGATGGGAGCAAAGTTCCTTCTCGACCCACTTTTGGGTGTTTGGCAGAGTGCATGAAGGGTGCATGAGTCCACACTAGTAGGTTGACAAAAATACACGAAGAGGAAACAACTATATTGAGATGAGAATGCAACCAAACACACCCACACGCTTTGTGCTACAGTGACGGATCTGCACCGTCTGAGTTTGATCCAACGGTCATGTTGCACCGAGACATGGACATGCCCATGCAGAGGGCGCCTAAACACCACCGAAGTCCCTCTGCTTCTCGAGGCGCACGACGTTGGTGATGCAGGGTGCAACCGCCACAGAGCCCGCTCCCGGTCGGCGGGAGCCAGCTCAATCAAAGACGGCGTCAATGGCACGAATGGATTCGGTGACGGAGCCACGAAGGATTCGCCCGCAACGGCGACGGCAGCGCGCAAACCCTCCTTGTCCAGCTCAGCCCCCACCATCGCGTGGAGACGGCTCAGCTCCTCGGAGATATAGGTGAAGAAGGAGACCAGGTCAGGAAGCCACAGCTTGTTGAAGTCGACCGGGTGGTCGAACGGGTTTAGCCCGACGGCCGGCATCGTCGCGCTGGCACGACGGTAGGCATCGCGCAGCCACAACACGTGCGTGGCAACTTGGTTCACCAAGTGGCTGAGGCGATCTGGACCTCGTCAATCGGCCGCTCGCGCCCACCGGCTCCCCGACGGCCTATCGTATCTCCGCTTTACGCAGCAACGCCGCCGATGCCTCGAACATCTTTGTGGTGGACGCCGGCCGCTTTTGAAGCTCCGTGAACTCCCGCACATAATGGAGGAGCATGGCACTCCTCTCCTCCTTGAGCTCACGGAGCTCGACATCCTTGGCCCTGAGCTCCGCATCCTTGGCATGGAGCTCTGTGTCGGCGCCTCACCTCGGACTCCGTGATCTGCTGGCCGCCATGGCACCGTAGAAGCAATGGGGAGAGGAAGCAAAGGGGCAAAACTGCTGAAAGGCAATGCAATCTACGGAAGGCGGAGGAGCCAGCCGAGGAGCGGGAATCTTTTGGTTTTCACCACGGTAAAACACCATCAACGACTTCTCACATCGAGGAGCGATGGGTTAGTCATCGTGACTAATTGCTACCGCTTTGCTCCGTCAATCAAAAATTAAAAATCCTGCCGCTACTGCTCCGTCAATCAAAAATTTAAAATCCTGCCGCACCCAAACACGAGCAACACCGCGGTGGATATTTAAATTTACCTGCCGCAAGTAGATAAAAAAGGGTGAAAAAACAAATGTGGCGGCGGCTAGCTAATCGGTCGAACTAGCCCAACTAGCTAGCCACCGTGCTTCACCGATGTACTCGGCGGAAAGGTGGTCTTTCATGATTTGACGACTCTTTTACTTGCTTCGGCGTTACGACCGAGGAGGACCCAGAAAACACGCGTAGGGCGCGTCCCGTCAGAAGAATATATCGTGGACCACCCGGGAGGACCCCGAAACCGCGCGGTAGGGTGTGCCACGTCTCGGCACGGAGGAAAAATGTGTGTGTAAAAATATACTGTATCAGACGTAGTACCTATGGTTCGACCTCGGGACCCAGCCAGTTGGTTGAAAACACCCCACTAGCCACACAGTTTCATCATGCAAACGTGGCACGGTTAGCTCCGTCTCGACCAGCCGCAACGTCTCTTGTTCTAGGCGATTCTTCTATTTTCCAAGCTTTTTTTAGTTGTAATAACACCACGGCAAGCTAGCGCCGCTCTTCGTGTGTGCCCGTGCAAAGGTTAGACGATGGAGAGAAGAGAGATTGAGATCGCAGACCTAGGACCACCCGTAACTGAGAGAACGGTCATGCACGTGTTGACGAGGCACTCCCTCTACTCTACTCAATGCAAGTACTGTATAAAATCAAGTTATGGGACAAAGCCAACAACCGTTCGTTTTTTCAAGCTATCGACTTACACTTTGTAGTCCAGGTTGCCAATTCGAATCTCGTCTTTTAGATTTGTTAGTTTTAGGTCCAAATTTGATTAATGACAAGTGGGACCCCCGTGTGTTGTTCCGATATTTCAGTGTAGGATGGTTTTTTTGAACAAACACTTTGCGCGGTAGACAAGTAACGACACGAGTTACACGTATTTTGCAAGTTTACGAACAAAAATGACAGCGGCATAGAATATCACATCCACCCCGCAGCTTAGATACTATGGTGATACGAGTTTTACACCGTTGGAAGTGAGATCCAATGGCTTGGGAGTAGTCTTTGTAATTATCGCAATTTCCAAACTCTCCAAAGTTTTTTGCAAATAAAACATTCAGGCCTCGTGTGTGCCATCGCATCTTGATCCAACGGCTCCCGGTGCTAATATTAGGTGCTCCCGTAGCTTAATTACCCGCTACGGTGATATGAGCATCTAGGTCGTATGATCGGTGATCGATGGCACATGCATAGTACTTGTACTTTCGCATTTCCCAAACTCTATCAGCCGATATTGCAAAAACATTCAAACCTCATACTGTGGGCCCTTAGATCTCGGTGAACTCGTATCACCATAGAATCTACGGTGCGGGAGCACCTCATACTCTCCGTGCGAGAAAACATAAGGTGCTATCGCAGCTTGGATGCTACGGTGATCTGAGCTTGGAGGTCGTTTGATCTGAGATCCAATGGCATCTGAGCAGTCTTTGTGCTTATAAGCGATGGCGAACTCTTTTGGGGCTTTTCGCAAAAACCATTCAACCACTAAGGAGGTGTTGGGTCACAAATCCAACGCCTCAAGAGCTTGTATCACCAAAGCATCTAAGGTGTGGTGGCACATGATATTCTTACATACAGGAGAATATGATGTCCTCCTTCATCTTAGATGCTACGGTGATACGAGCTTCGAGGTCGTTGGATATGGGATCAAAGGGCATCTAAGTAGGTTTTGTACAAATTGTGTGCAATTCTCAAACTCATCAAGGTTTCCTGAAAAAAAAATTAAGACACATCATGTGAGCTGCTATATCTCAGATCTACAAGCTCCAAGCAACTTGTATCGGCATATAGCATGTAAGGTATGGGGGCACATGATATTCTCCCGGGGAGGAGGGGGGGGGTGCACAACCAATCGGTGGTTGGGAGGGTGGGAACAAATATAATCTAAACAACCCTAAACAGAGCTCCACAGTTTTATCTAAGGTCGAGGGGTTGACCCCCGACAATCATAGCTCCGCCTAAACACAACATTTGCATGTACTGTAGTACTAGACTTAATATTCATGTTTCAGTTTCATTTTCATTTTAAATATTGAACTGAGGACCATGGATGTCTTACATTTATTCCTTAGTTCCTAAATATTAGTCTTTTAGAGGCTTCAAATGGACTGCACATACGGATGTATATAGACATATTTTAGAGTCTAGATTCACTCATTTTGCTCCGTATGTAGTCACTTGTTGAACTCTCTAAAAGACTAATATTTAGGAATAGAAGGACTATTTTTGAACTCGTGTCATACATGCATGGGTTGGAAAAATAGATGCACTATACTTATTGGATTGTTGTTGTGTTCGTGCGTGTGTGTCTGTGTGTGTGTGTGTGTGTGTGTGGTCATATGCTTGATACATACAAAGTTTTCTCACCTCCATACTGTTCATCTTTTAAATTTGAATTTGCATTGGAAAACTTACTATGCATACCATGAAATGTGAAATCCACGTTAAGATCACTATATCACAAATTCACTCTAATTCAACGACTCTTCATAAATCAATTACCACGTTGATATTAGTATTTGCAAGGAAAATATGGGTATTGTAATACACATAGATTCGTTCGGCAATTTAAAAGGTTCCTTTCGTATTCTCAAATGGTAGGACCCAACGGAGTACCAGCCAGACCTTGGCTCGTGTTGATCCTAAAAAAACGGGCTCGTATCCTTCGGTGGCGTGCATGGTACGCACAGTAGGCAACCCCAACCAGTCGAGCCTCAGTGTTTCAAGTCGAAATATCTGGCGGCCAGGATTCCAGCCCTAGGAAATTCCCCTCATGTCCCCGATCCATAATGACTATCGATGAACAACGGAGGGATGCTTTAGTAACTAGACAACGTTACCTACCGTGCCGAGCACGGTTCAATTCCCTCGGTCGCCGCTCGTCAATGTCACCCGTCAACTGCATTGCCTAGTACTACTACTACTACATTAGGATGATTACAGAATTGAGCTCGTTTGTTTGTGCCTAGTACTTTTTTTGTTCGTGCCTACTTGAGTTAATATATCAGGCAATGCACTGGTATGAAGGGATTATCCTTTTACTCCCTCCTTTCCGGTTTATATGGCTTATCTCAAAATTTTAGTTTTCCCATTTTATAAGTCTCAATTTGGTTGTTCCCCATCACATGTTCAGATTTCAAGGTGCAATAAATCATTACATGCAAGTATTAAGAGAAAATTGACCAATGCATGTACTTTATGCATGCATGCATTGCAATTAATGCATTCGTAAACACAATTTTTGAGGAAAACAAGCACATTAATTGAGTGGTTTTGCAAACTACAACAATTGTTCCACCACTCACCATCTACCTTGGTTGGTGAGATTTTTGATTTGATCCCTATAAACCGGAAAGGAGGTTTAACTAAGCAAAATGTTTGACCAAATCCTTTCTTAAGAAATACAACAGGACAGATGTACGGCTTGAAAATTTATTGCATGATGCAGGTTATGATATTGTTTCGAATTCTGGGTCTTAAATTTCAGAAAATCCAAAAGGGAGCATAAATTCTTGAAACTGAGCATGGTCACGTGATATGGCACAAATATTACTTCGTAAGTTTTTTCTTCAATTCGAGACAAGCTGCTTATGACAAGTTGCACAAATGAAGAGCCAAGGTATTTTGGAACAAAGACCTGCCACGTTTTTTTTAGGGAAATGACCTGTCACGTTAAGGCGAACGCTTTCACTATTGAAACCGTGGGCGTTTACGTGCCGCCACGAGTCCCCGCTTCTCATCGGCAGGTGCCGTCCCAGCAAGCGTGTGAGTCGATGGGAGGCGTCGAGAGAACCGCTGCACGGCTGTCGTGGAGGCTGCGAAAGAACCGCTGTGCAGACTCACCGGGAGGCGAGTCCTTTGACCAGGCTCCGCCGCCCACCGTCGTCCCAACTGCTCCCACTTTTAATGTCACCGGCACCGCAGTTTAAAATCAACCCCGCACTACCCGGTATCGCTACAATCCTCTCTCTTCCTCTCTGATTCTCCTGTCGTCTACCTCCAACTAGCCTGACCTAAACGTACGCCATGCCGCATCACGATGGTCTGCCCTTAGTGTTCCAGTTTCATGAGGAAGACACCCAGCCGAGTCTCAAGAACATAAGGCGCTTTGGGACGAGCTTGAACTGGCCTTGCGGGAAGACGCCGCTACCGTCCCCTCTCCCGCCCGCTCCGTCGCCCGATCGCGCCAGCGCCATCCCGTGGCATTGATGGGCTGGGAGCCGCACATTGTCACCGAGCTTGATGCCACAGGGTTCCACGAGGTCCCCACCGACTTTCACGCGCCCGTGCACCTGCCAGCGCATGCGCCTGCGTGTGCACTGACGCGCACGCCCGTGCCGGTGTTCGTGCACCTGCCAGCGCATGCGCCTGCGCGTGCACTGACGTGCGCGCCCGTGCCGGTGCCCATGCACACGAACTTCTCCGCCGCGCCGTTGACAGCGCCTGTCCCTGCGCGGGTACCAGTGCCCCCCTCAGCGGCATGGATGGCCGCCGTCGACCGCTTCCTTGCACCAACACCTGTCGCCTCCTCCCGCCAGTTGACTCGCTCCGAAGTCCAGAACATTTTGGCCTTCCTTGAAGCTAGGCCAACGTCCAGGAGTACGCCAACAACGGCGCAAGACGCCGTCGTCGCTGTCGGTCAGTGGCCCGACGACACACAGAGCACGGCAGAGGAGCCGCTTCCCACCGCGAGACGCCCCCGCCGCCGCCGCGTAATCTAAATTTGCCATGAAAAATGTTCAGATTGCCATGCTTAAAATCCGAATGTTTATCATTTCCGTTTATTTTATATCGATCGTCGTATAATTTAAAGTCAGAGTCACACTGAACGAAATGTATGGTTTGATCGATTGAATGTTCTGCTAGAGCCGTATCAAATTAAATATAAAACGTCATCAACCCACATGTATTCCTTGTCATCCAACGACCTAGACTGCTTCAGTGTCGAGCGCTCAACACGTTTAGCGTGCAGTTAATTTCATGCCAAAATAGTGCTAATCACATGACAACACGCAAATAATATCCTATTAGTTAATATCCGCATGCACTTAATATACTTCCAAATTAACGTGCATTGCACGTACACACTGACTAGTGCTGCTAGTACGTGAAACTGGTGCCGTGACTTGTGAGTTGTGAACGCGTCCAGATATGGTCAACGGCAACATCGCCCGCGAGTTCTTCCTGTTTGCCCGTGCGTCTAAACGCAGAAGGGGAGGAGAGAGAGAGCACACATGGAACCCACCAGTAAGTGAAGGCGAATAGTACTAAAAATAATATTACATGTTATCCATTAATTAGGCTGTGGTAATATAAAAACATTATGTGAACAAAGGGGGTACAACAAACATTGCTATTCTACGTATGTTGCCTATTGACGTGCGGCTTGAAGGCCCGGTCGCATGTTCGGTCCTCGTCCTTTATTTTTTAAATTTGTATATGGGTCCAAATTTGTTTCATGACATGTGGGCCCCTTGGTGTGTAGTTTGTATCACTTTAATTTGTGGGTCGAAATTTGTTCCATTCCAAGCGGACTATCGGTGTGTAGTTTTGTAGCTTATTTATAATAATTAAAGAGAACAACATAGTTTTTTTAATAATACCATGGTGCGACGTTGAAGGTGAGAAAGGACGTGCGAGAGAGCGATGACCGAGCCAGAGGGAAATCAACTAGGGGAATTGCGTGGGTTGCAACGGCATTTGGAGTAGTTGTGGGCCGAATTCTACGAAAATATAATCTAAACCGACCGGAATAAATGCCTACACAAATTAATCCAAGGTTGGAGTGCCCCTCGCAATGTAAATAGCTCCGGCTTTGCGAGGGATGGAGAGGTAGTAGCTTCAACGCGTGGAAGATACGGTATGAGAAAGCAAGGTCAATCGAGAGACATATAGATAGAGAGACAAAGTGAGTGTGGTCCGACATTCATTGAACAAATATATATGCTCCGGAGAGATATTGTCCGATTGAGCTTTTGGTAAGAGTGAGGGCTGTAAGATAGAGCTTGAGAGATGATCCAGTCACAGACTGTAGATATATTTTGTGCGTGGGAGGAAGCAAGGTCAACCGATCACATAGGGCCGCCGTGCGATCGAAAGAGTGAGACGGGTTGGAGAGAGTGACCTAGATAGACGATGTGCGTGAGAGAGTATACAATGTGAATAGGTCGAATTGGGCTCAAACATGGTGATATATCGTTTTTTCCGAGAAAGAGCGAGGTAAATCGAGACATACACACACACACACACACACACACACACACACACAGAGAGAGAGAGAGAGAGAGAGAGAGAGAGAGATTGAGTGAGCGTGGCCCACCATGAGGTCGAAAGAGTGGCGGCGGCTTGGATGGACTGACCTAGATAGAAAATTTGCGTGAGAGAGTATAGAGTGTGTCGATCGAGGCCCGAACAGGGAGATATATCATTTGTGTGTGAAAGAAAACGAGGTTAAATGAGACTCAGATAAAGAGAGCGAGATTGAGAGAGTGTGGCCCGCCGTGCGGAAGAAAGAGTGAGACAGTCTCGAGGGAGTGACCTAGATATAAAACGTGCGTTTGTGCGCACGAGAGGTTGGGGGGCTAGATATGCAATGCATGTATTTAGCGCGAGAGGGTGAGAGGGAGAGGGGGGGAGAGAGAGAGCTTGGCATGGGGTGCAATGGTGGGTGTGTGAGGTAAATACATTTGGTAACAGGAGTCAAAAAAGGGGTTGTGTAGTTGAGAGACTTAGAGATCGAAACATGGAGAGAAAGAATGAACATGTGTTGGAAACCGATAGCTTGCTAAGGTGGTTAGGAGAGGAAGATTAACTGATACATGAAGTATGTAGCGTTTGTCTTGTGGGGGGGTGGACTAAAACAACATTTGAATGTACATAGTACGAGACTTAATATCGATGTTCCAATTCAGCATACTTTGTAAGATTTGAACCGAGGACCAGGCATACGGGTAATTATTTCGAGTTCATGTCATACTAAGTTTCGAAAAGTTGACATTGGCTCAATTTTTTGTGCTATTTTGTAGGTCATATGTTTGAATCCATCCAAAAGTTTTCTCACTACCATGGTGTTCATCATATACATATGAATCTGTATTAAAAAAGTAGTGTGGATACAGTGAAATGTGAAATCCACGTTAGAATTGGAGATCGCTACGTGACACACACTCTAATTCAAATAACTAACTACGTGACACACACTCTAATTCAAATTACTAATTATGTGACACACTCTAATCCACGTTAGCGTGGGTACCGTTTAGATTTTTTTTTCAAATAACTCCTCATTAATTAATTTATAGTACTCCCTATGTTCACTTTTATAAGACCTTGAAGACATTTCAGACAATGTGCAAAACAGTTCATTTTAAGTTGTCTGAAACGACTTACAAAAGTGAACGGATGGAGTATCTCGTTTCGAGTGACTATTTATTGCAAGGAAAACACGGGCATGGTAATACATACAGATTCGTTTGCAAATGAAAGAAGATTCGTTTGCATTCTCAAATGTAGGCGCACCAGGCAGACCAGGGTCGTGTCTGGGTGGACGCTGCTTCGGTGCCTTAAAGGCAACAGACCTTGGGTGACTGACATGTGGGCCAGCCATCTGTTGGGCCCACATGTCATGGACACAAAGGCAGGTGCCTTCAGGCTCCGAAGCGTAGTCCTGTCGGGGTGGTCGTGTGTGTCGGACGGACGCGTAGCACCCAGCCACCCACCCCCCCCCCCCAAAAGGACAACGACAATATAAGTTCGCGCTTCCACGTTTCGGATTGAAATATCTGGCGGCCCCAATTCCAGCCCTGCAAAATCTCTCTTCTCCATCGTCCCCTTCCGCGCCCAGATTGCTCAAATCCCTAATTCGCCACCATCCCTAGAATCGCCCCTCGTCTCGTCTCTTTCCCCATCGTTCCCCACTGATGTCTACTAAACAACCTTCTTCTTGTAGACGTTGTTGGGCCTGCAAGTGCACAGGTTTGTAGGACAGTAGCAAATTTCCTCAAGTGGATGACCTAAGGTTTATCAATCTGTAGGAGGCGTAGGATGAAGATGGTCTCTCTCAAGCAACCCTACAACCAAATAACAAAGAGTCTCTTGTGTCCCCAACACACCCAATACAATGGTAAATTGTATAGGTGCACTAGTTCGGCGAAGAGATGGTGATACAAGTGCAATATGGATGGTAGATATAGGTTTTTGTAAACTGAAAATATAAAAACAGCAAGGTAACTAATGGTAAACGTGAGCGTAAACGGTATTGTAATGATAGGAAACAAGGCCTAGGGTTCATACTTTCACTAGTGCAAGTTCTCTCAACAATAATAACATAGATAGATCATATAAAAATCCCTCAACATGCAACAAAGAGTCACTCCAAAGCCACTAATAGCGGAGAACAAACGTAGAGATTATGGTAGGGTACGAAACCACCTCAAAGCTATTCTTTCGGATCAATCTATAGAAGAGTTCGTACTAGAATAACACCTTAAGACACAAATCAACCAAAACCCTAATGTCACCTAGATACTCCATTGTCACCTCAAGTATCCGTGGGCATGATTATACGATATGCATCACACAATCTCAGATTCATCCAACCAACATAAAAGTACTTCAAAGAGTGCTCCAAAGTTTCTACCGGAGAATCAAGAACGTGTGCCAACCCCTATGCCTAGGTTCATGGGCGGAACCCGCTAGTTGGTCACCAAAACATACATCAAGTGGCACATGATATCCCATTGTCACCACGGATAAACACGGCAAGACATACATCAAGTGTTCTTATAAAAGACTCAATCCGATAAGATAACTTCAAAGGGGAAACTCAATTCATCACAAGAGCGTAGAGGGGGAGAAACATCATAAGATCCAACTAAAATAGCAAAGCTCGAGATACATCAAGATCGTGCCATAGAGGGAACACGAGAGAGAACACGAGAGAGAGAGAGATCAAACACATAGCTACTGGTACATACCCTCAGCCCGAGGGTGAACTACTCCTCCTCGTCATGGATAGCGCCGGATGATGAAGATGGCCACGGAGATGGATCCCTCCCAGGCAGGTACCAAAAGGGGTCCCGATTGGTTTTTCGTGGCTCTGGAGGCTTGCGGCGGCGGAACTCCCGATCTATCTTCTGTTCTGGAAGTTTTAGGGTACGACGGTATATATGGGTGAAAGGAGTACGTTGGTGGAGCTACGGGGGCCCCACGATGCAGGGGGCACGCCTAGGGGGGTGGGCGCGCCCCCCACCCTCGTGAGCACCTCCCGTATCTTCTGACGTGGGGTCCAAGTCCATCAGGTGGGTTTCCTTCCAAAAATAACTTCTCTAGTTGATTTCGTTCCGTTTTGACTCTGTCTGATATTCCTTTTCCTCGAAACACTGAAATAGGCATAAAACAGCAAATCTGGGCTGGGCCTCCAGTTAATAGGTTAGTCCCAAAAATAATATAAAAGTGGATAATAAAGCCCAATATTTTTTTGACCTTGAAGACTGCAGGGCTTGCACCCCACAACATTTTATTAATTATAATAAAGCTCAATATTGCATAAAACAGTAGATAAAGTAGCATGGAGCAATCAAAAATTATAGATACGTTGGAGACGTATCAAGCATCCGCAAGCTTAATTCCTGCTCGTCCTCGAGTAGGTAAATGATAAAAAAGAATTTTTGATGCGGAGTGCTAATTGGCATAATATAAATCTTCTTACTTATGATATGAATATTCAGATCCAAAACATTTAAGGCAAAAGTTCATATTGACATAAAAATAATAATACTTCAAGCATACTAATCAAAGCAATCATGTCTTCTCAAAATAACATGGCAAAAGAAAGTTCATCCCTACAAAATCATATAGTTAGGCTATGCTTCATTTTCGTCACACAAAGATGATCCCAACTTCTATACCCCCGATGACAAGCCAAGCAATTGTTTCATACTCAAATAATCTCAAACTCTTTCAACCTTTATGCAATACATGAGCACGAGCTATATGTATAGCACTATCGGTGGAATAGAATATGATGATGGGATTGTGTGGAGAAGACAAAAAAGGAGAAAGTCTCATATCGATGAGGATAATCAACGGGCTATGGAGATGCCCATCAATTGATGTCAACATGAGGAGTAGGGATTGCCATGCAACGGATGCACTAGAGCTATAAGTATATGAAAGCTCTACAAAAGAAACTAAGTGGGTGTGCATCCAACTTGCTTGCTCACGAAGACCTAGGGCACTTTGAGGAAGCCCATCATTGGAATATACAAGCCAAGTTCTATAATGAAAATTCCCACTACTATATGAAAATGACAAAATGAGAGACTCTCTATCATGAAGATCTTAGTGCTACTTTGAAGCACAATATAAGAGACTCACTACATGAAGAACAAGGTGCTACTTTGAAGCACAAGTGTGGTAAAAGGATAGTAGCATTGTCCCTTCTCTCTTTTTCTCTCATTTTTTAAATTTTTTTTACTTGGGCCTTTTCTCTTTTTTTTATGGCCTCCTTTTTTTTATTTTTTATTTTTTCGTCCGGACTCTCATCCCGACTTATGGGGGAATCATAGTCTCCATCATCCTTTCCTCACTTGGGACAATGCTCTAATAATGATGATCATCACACTTTTATTTCTCTTACAACTCAACCATTACAACTCAAACTTAGAACAAAATATGACTCTATATGAATGCCTCCGTGGTGTAATCGGGATGGTGCAATGAATCAAGAGTGACATGTATGGAAAATAATGCATGGTGGCTTTGCCACAAATACGATGTCAACTACATGATCATGCAATGGCAATATGACAAAAGTAATGTATGTCATAATAATGATGATGGAAGTTGCATGGCAATATATCTCGGAAAGGCTATGGAAATGACATGATAGGTAGGTATGGTGGCTGTTTTGAGGAAGATATAAGGAGGTTTATGTGTGAAAGAGCGATCATATCACGGGGTTTGATGCACCGCTAAGTTTGCACCAACTCTCAAGGTGAGAAAGGGCAATGCACGGCATCAAGAGGCTAGCAAATGCGGAAAGGTAAAAGTGTGTATAACCCATGGACTCAACATTAGTCAAAAGAACTCATATACTTATTGCAAAAATTTAGAAGCCATCAAAATCAAGTACTACGCAAGAATGCTTCTAGGGGATAGATTGGTAGGAAAAGACCATCGCTCGTCCCAGACCGCCACTCATAAGGATGCACAAGCCAGGTACACTTCATGTTTCAAATTTGTTACACAACTTTAACCATACGTGCATGCTACGGGACTTGCAAACTTCAACACAAGTATTTCTCAAATTCAAAATTATCAACTAGGACGACTTTGATATTATTACCTCCATATCTCAAAACAATTATCAAGCATTAAATTTATCTTAGTATTCAATTCATTCAAAAGAAAGTTTCACATATCTTGAACACTAAGTATATTAACATTAAGCAACTTACCATGCTATTAACGACTCTCAAAATAATCTAAGTGAAGCATGAGAGATCAAGTTTCTTTAAAACAAATCCACCATCGTGCTCTAAAAGATCTAAGTGAAGCACTAGAGCAAAAATTATCATGCTCAAAAGATATAAGTGAAGATCAATGAGTAGTCGAATAATTATGCAACTATGTGAAGACTCTCCCATTTAATAATTTCAGATCTTGATACTTTATTCAAACAGAAAGAAAAGCTAAATAAAATGACATGACGCTCCAAGCAAAACACATATCATGTGGTGAATAAAAATATAGCTCCAAGTAAAGTTACCGATGAACGAAGACGAAAGAGGGGTTGCCTTCCGGGGCATCCCCAAGCTTAGGATTTTGTTATCCTTGAATATTACCTTGGGGTGCCTTGGGAATCCCCAAGCTTAGGCTCTTGCCACTCCTTATTCCATATTCCATCGAATCTTTACCCAAAAACTTGAAAACTTCACAACACAAAACTTAACAGAAAACTCGTAAGCTCCGTTAGCGAAAGAAAACAAAACACCACTTCAAGGTACTGTAATGAACTCATTCTTTATTTATATTGGTGTTAAACCTACTGTATTAAAACTTTTCTATGGTTTATAAACTATTTTACTAGCCATAGAGTCATCAAAATAAGCAAACAACACAATGAAAACAGAATCTGTCAAAAACAGAACAGTCTGTAGTAATATGTAACTAACGCAAACTTCTGGAACTCCAAATTTTTTAAAATAAATTGTTGGACCTGAGAAATTTTTCTAGTAATCATCTGCAAAAAGAATCAACTAAATATCACTCTCCAGTAAAAAGTTCTAGCTAACCTCGTGAGCGTTAAAGTTTCTGTTTTTTACAGCATGATCATAAAGACTTCACCCAAGTCTTCCCAAAGGTTCTACTTGGTACAAACACTAATTAAAACATAAAACCACATCTAAACAGAAGCTATATGGATTATTTATTCCTAAACAGAACCAAAAAGAAAGAAACTAAAATAAAATTGGGTTGCCTCCCAACAAGCGCTATCGTTTAACGCCCCTAGCTAGGCATGATGATTTCAATGATGCTCACAAAAAAGATAGGAATTGAAACATAAAGAGAGCATCATGAATAATATGACTAGCACATTTAAGTCTAACCCACTTCCTATGCATAGGGATTTTGTGAGCAAACAACTTATGGGAACAATGATCAACTTGCATAGGAAGGTGAAACAAGCATAACTTCAAAACTTTAAGCACATAGAGAGGAAACTTGATATTATTGCAATTCCTACAAGCATATATTCCTCCCTCATAATAATTTTCAGTAGCATCATGAATGAATTAAACAATATAACCAGCACCTAAATCATTGTTTTCATGATCTACTTGCATAGAAAATTTACTACTCTCCACATAAGCAAAATTCTTCTCATGAATAATAGTGGGAGCAAACTCAAAAAAATAACTATCATATGAATTAAGATCAATATGACAAGTTTCATGGTTACCATTATTCTTTAAAGCATACGTGTCATCACAATAATCATCATAGATAGGAGGCATGCTTTCATCATAGTAAATTTTCTCATCAAAGCTTGGGGTAAAAAAAATATCATCTTAATCAAACATAGCTTCCCCAAGCTTGTGGCTTTGCATATCATTAGCATCATGGATATTCAAGGAGTTCATACTAACAACATTGCAATCATGCTCATCATTCAAAGATTTAGTGCAAAACATTTTAATGCATTCTTCTTCTAACACTTTGGCACAATTTTCCTTTCCATCACACTCATGAAAGATATTAAAACGATGAAGCGTATGAGACAAACTTAATTCAATTTTTTTTGTAATTTTCTTTTATAAACTAGACTAGTGCTAAAACAAGAAACAAAAAGATTCGATTGCAAGATCTAAATATATACCTTCACTTACCTAGCCTCCCCGGCAACGGCGCCAGAAAAGAGCTTGATGTCTACTACGCAACCTTCTTCTTGTAGACGTTGTTGGGCCTGCAAGTGCACAGGTTTGTAGGACAGTAGCAAATTTCCCTCAAGTGGATGACCTAAGGTTTATCAATCCGTAGGAGGCGTAGGATGAAGATGGTCTCTCTCAAGCAACCCTGCAACCAAATAACAAAGAGTCTCTTGTGTCCCCAACACACCCAATACAATGGTAAATTGTATAGGCGCACTAGTTCGGCGAAGAGATGGTGATACAAGTGCAATATGGATGGTAGATATAGGTTTTTGTAAACTGAAAATATAAAAACAGCAAGGTAACTAATGGTAAACGTGAGCGTAAACGGTATTGTAATGATAGGAAACAAGGCCTAGGGTTCATACTTTCACTAGTGCAAGTTCTCTCAACAATAATAACATAGATAGATCATATAACAAGCCCTCGACATGCAACAAAGAGTCACTCCAAAGCCACTAATAGCGGAGAACAAACGTAGAGATTATGGTAGGGTACGAAACCACCTCAAAGCTATTCTTTCGGATCCATCTATAAAAGAGTTCGTACTAGAATAACACCTTAAGACACAAATCAACCAAAACCCTAGTGTCACCTAGATATTCCATTGTCACCTCAAGTATCCGTGGGCATGATTATACGATATGCATCACACAATCTCAGATTCATCCAACCAACATAAAAGTACTTCAAAGAGTGCCCCAAAGTTTCTACCGGAGAATCAAGAACGTGTGCCAACCCCTATGCCTAGGTTCATGGGCGGAACCCGCAAGTTGGTCACCAAAACATACATCAAGTGGCACATGATATCCCATTGTCACCACGGATAAACACGGCAAGACATACATCAAGTGTTCTTATAAAAGACTCAATCCGATAAGATAACTTCAAAGGGGAAACTCAATTCATCACAAGAGAGTAGAGGGGGAGAAACATCATAAGATCCAACTACAATAGCAAAGCTCGGGATACATCAAGATCGTGCCATAGAGGGAACACGAGAGAGAGAGAGAGAGAGAGAGAGATCAAACACATAGCTACTGGTATATACCCTCAGCCCCGAGGGTGAACTACTCCCTCCTCGTCTTGGATAGCGCCGGGATGATGAAGATGGCCACCGGAGATGGATCCCCTCTCCGGCAGGGTACCGGAAAGGGGTCCCGATTGGTTTTTCGTGGCTCTGGAGGCTTGCGGCGGTGGAACTCCCGATCTATCTTCTGTTCTGGAAGTTTTAGGGTACGACGGTATATATGGGTGAAAGGAGTACGTTGGTGGGGCTACGGGGGCCCCACGAGGCAGGGGGCGCGCCCAGGGGGGTGAACGTGCCCCCCACCCTCGTGAGCACCTCCCGTATCTTCTGACGTGGGGTCCAAGTCCATCGGTGGGTTTCCTTCCAAAATAACTTCTCCGATTGATTTCGCTCCGTTTGACTCCGTCGATATTCCTTTTCCTCGAAACACCAAATAGGCATAAAACAACGAATCTGGGCTGGGCCTCTGGTTAATAGGTTAGTCCCAAAAATAATATAAAAGTGGATAATAAAGCCCAATATTGCCTAAAACAGTAGATAAAGTGGCATGGAGCAATCAAAATTATAGATACGTTGGAGACGTATCACCCACCTCTGTGCCGGACGACGACGACGAAGACGACGGTCGCACTTCACCACCGCACTGGAGCTACCTCATCTACGCCCTCGTCCGCCGCACTGGTGGTCCACCGACAACGTCGGCCGCCGCAACCGACGTGCCTCACAGACACCGAGTTCCACCGCATCAGGTGCGCTTCAGCGACGCCGTCTCCCAGCTCACCGGGGCTACTTCACCGAGCACATCGTCGCACCTGTGACACCCCAAAAATTTAACCATGTTTTGTTTATTAAAATTTTGCCAGGAAACTTAAACTTTTATTTTCTGGATTTCCTTTTGATTTCAGAAGCATTATTTTCTTTATTATTAGGGAGTTTTTACCCCAAGTGAAGGCTTTTCAATCATTATTCGACTTATTTACCCTCTCAAATAAAACAATTCTTTTATCAGTGGGATTATTTATATAATTATTTTTCCCTGAGCTTTATTCCTCTAAAAGGGTTTTTCATAAGTTTTAGGGTCCCATTTGAACTGCAGCCCTTTGGTAAATTCATTTAAAAATCCCACCAAAATTTGAGTAAATCAACCTCATTTTCATTCTGGTCCAACTTGATGATTTGTACTGCAACCATATTTTTACTTGCTCTTTTACACATGATTCTTTTTCCTACTTATAGCCCATCCAACAAAACCCTTAAGTCCAGAAGAGTGTACCCATTGGAGGATTTTAAGTGCTTGCAATCATGCCTTTTTCTTTCTGTCCAAAACTGAAGATTTGCAAAACTTGCACTAACAAGTTTCTGTTTTTGACAAACTAACTTTACCACCTTTTTATTCCTCCAAAGAGACTATGATCTGGGGACTTTTGCCACCCTAAGAGTTGCCTAGATGCCATTGGCATTCTGTCAAACACCTTGAGTGCATGGACAGTTTTGACATGAGTTTTGTCTTTGCACTGTGACCTTGCATCTTTGGACAGACTAGCATGTCCACTAAGCCCCTAGGTGACCCTAACCCAGACCTGTTAAACCCCAGCTCCACCCTAGCCTCCTAGCAAACCCTGGCTTTTCGTCGAACACTTGGTGGGCGTGCTCTGGGCCCGGCCAGAGCGCGCGTTTTGCACGTGCGTGCGCCCGAGTCGCCGCGTCGCGTTGACGCCTCCCCCGCGCCCGTTCTGATCCTCCTCCGCTCGCAGCCAACACGCCCCGACTCCTCCCACGCCGCAGAGCCGCCCTGGCCCCTCCTGGCGCCCTACATCGCCACCGACGCAAGCCGCCACCGCCGCTCTGACAGCTCCTGCCCTGGACGGTGCCGCCCGAGCCACCCGCGCTCGCCAGCTCGCACCTGGAGCAGTGCCCACTCGTCCTCTAGTCCCTGCCGCCACCCCCAGCCATCGCCACGCGCCCCCTAGCTACAGAACGGCGGTCGCCAATGATCTTATCCCCGGCCGCCGCGGAACCGCCATTGCTCGCCTATTTAAGGGGCCGCCGAGCTCGTCCAGACCCTCAGGCGACCTCAGGCCACTCCTCTAGAGCCCCCCCGTAGCCAGCAATCGGCGAATGACAGCCGTCTTCCTCGTCCCCGACAGGTCCGGCCGCCGCCACACTCCGGTGAAATCCGGCCAAGACCGAGGCCCAAAAACCCCTCCCGTGCTTCCATCCTTCTCCCCTCAACCATGCGGAGCCGCCCACCTTCTCAGCGTCGATCGGGAAGCACCGTAGCCCAAACCCCCAACTCACCCGAAGCTACCGTCCGCCGCAGAGCTCGCCGCCGGCGACTCCCTCCATCCCCGCCACCCCCTCAACCACCGGGAGGACCGCCCTGGCCTGGCGGAACCATCCCCGCCCTCGGAGCCCCGCGAGGAGCCGCCGTTCGTCGACGGCGATCGCTGGAGTCCCGCCATCGCTCGGGCAGAGGAGAAGGGAGGGAGAGGCGACTGGTCAAACCTGACCAGTGGCCCCCCTGGACCCACTGTCAGTGACCCAGCGCCGGTCCATGTAGGCGTAAGTGGAGACGTAAAAGCAAAGTACGTCTTCGACGTGTACTCTTTCCGAAACGTTTTTTCTTTTTTCAGTTTTATTTTAAAAACAGAAAGTTGACTAAACTTTGACTGGCTATATCTTTTGAAATAAAACTCCAAATGAGTTGATTCTTTTTCCTGCCTCTCTCAAATATTGTCTCTTGCGAAAGCACAACCGCGCCTCTCACAGAAGCACAACCGTGACTCTCGTGAAAGAAAAAAAAATGTGTTTTGTTTTTCCCTTTCCGAGAGGCACGGCCGTGACTCTCACGAAAGCACAACCGTGCCTCTCGCGGAAGCATAAAGGTGACTCTCGCGAAAGAAAAAAACAGAAAACACGTTTTGTTTTTCCCTTTCCGAAAGACACGGCCGTGACTCTCGCGAAAGCACAACCGTGCCTCTCGCGGAAGCATAACCGTTACTCTCGCGAAAGAAATAAAAACAGAAAACACGTTTTTTTTCGTTTTTGAAATGCACGGCCATGACTCTCGCTAAAGCACAACCGTGCCTCTCGCGGAAGAAAAACCACGACTCTCACGAACGAAAAAAAAGAAAATACATTTTTTCGGGCACCCAAAACATAAAAAAAAACCTGGAAAAAAAACCATTTAAAAAATCAAAAACGCGTTCGGAAAAAAAAATAAAAATCCGGAGGGGGTGTCCAGAACGCGACGCGTGGCGAATGGCTGAAAGCGCGTCAAGTGGCGCTGAAGGAGCATTCGTTAACTAGTTGCTCTGAAAAAAAGAAGAATCATAGCCAATGGTTTGGGATGCCAACTGGGCTGGCTATTAGGACCGATACAAGACAGGGGAAGTAAAAACTGAATTGGCCTGTTGGGCGCAGCCCACACTATGTCCCATTTCTCAAAATGAAGAAAAGGCCAACCCTATGTAGCCTAAAATCCCCTAAAGAAATGTAGCCTAAAAAAAGGCCGACACAATGTGCTGAGAAATCAAACACGCTTTGAGCATTCAAGTGTACAAGGATCATATAGTGCACAAAAAACATTGCTAAGAATGATTCTAATTTTTTTGCTGCTGCTAAGATAAACAAATTAATTCTACAAAAGGTGACTAACTTAGGTATTTAAGGTGAATAAGAACGGACGTTTGCTAAAATGAAACAAAAAAGATCTACAAAAGGTGGCTAACTCATTTATGATCGAATGAAACACACATATTTAAGAGCAATCCTAGGCGCAGTAGGTAACTTCAGTGATTTTTTTTCAAAACATAATATTAGATAAAAATCTCCGCTCTTTAAATTTAGAAAATAACGAAAACATGCAAACTTAGATAAAAAATAGCCATGCAAATGCTGGGCCGACACACTTTTTTTGGCTGTTATCAAAGATTTATATAAAAATAGTTTCATTCATATTAAATATAATTGCAAAAGTTATGCATTATCAAAATATAAAATGGCATATATATATTTAAATAATAAAATCTAGAACTTATATTAGGCGAATAAAATCCAACTATCCACCATATTAAGTTCTACAAGTATGGTCCACATACATTAATTATCTCCATCTTTAATCATATGATGGGTACTAATTGCAGTGTACCGATAAGTGCATCAGTAAAACACACGGTAGATTAAATTACTAATATCACACTAATGTCAGTAGAAAAACATGAGTGACAATATATGGACTCCTCAAACTACGGTCATCACCGGAAAGTTTCTCAATTACTGTCATACTGGGGTTTACGGATCATAACACATAATAAGTGAATATGACTTGCAAGATCGAATCTAGAACATAGATATAATGGTGAAAACATAAACGGTTCATATCTAAAATCATGGAACTCGGACCCTAGTGACAAGCATTAAGCATAACAAAGTCATAACAACATCAATATCAGAACATAGTGGATACTAGGAATCAAGCCCTACAAAACTAACTCGATCACATGATAAATCTCATCCAACTCCTCACCGACCAGCGAGCCTACGAAGGAATTACACACTCCCGGTGGAGTGCATCATGGAATTGGTGATGAAGGAGGGTTGGTGATGACGAAGACCGAAGATTCCCCTCTCCGGAGCCCCAAACGGGCTTTACATCTGGCCCCCCAGATGAAGTACAGGAGGTGGCGGCGGTTCCGTATCGTGAAACGCGATGAAACTTCCTCTCCTATTTTTTCTTCAAAAATAGGAATTTATAGTGCTGGAATTAGGGTCTGCGGAGCCCCGAGTGCCCCACAACCCACCAGGACACGCCTAGAGGGGGGGGGGGGGCTGGTGTCTTGTGGTCAGTCAGTGACCCCCCTCCGGTGGTTCTTGGCTTCAATATTTTTTATTTATTCCGAAATAATTCTCCAAAAAGTTTCGTCCAAATCCGAGAACTTTTATTTCTGCAACAAAATAACAGCATGGTAGTTCTATTGAAAACAGCGTCAGTCCGGGTTAGTTTCATTCAAATCATGCAAATTAGAGTCCAAAATAAGAGCAAAAGCATTAGGAAAAGTAGATACAACGGAGACGTATCATTGACTGCTGAATTAGGTTCGCGCAAGCGACCCCCCTTCCTTGCACGCGAAAGATGGCATGTGCACGATGATCTTTGGGTTCACAGAGGGCCCTTTGCGGTTCGATTGGGGAGATCAGCAAGCACAAAGAGCAGAATCAGGAGTAGACACGATGGTTTACCCAGTTTCGGGCCGCTGTGAAGTGTAAAACCCTACTCCTGCTTTGGTTGTATTGGTGGTTTGAGCACAAGTACAAGGAGCGCAACTATCCGACAAGATTGTGCAGGAAGTGTAGCTAGTAAATGTGCGAAGTGTCAACCTTTGTAAAGGTAGTCATGGACCTCATTTTATAGGGAAAGGGGCTACCATAGTGCAAAATGGTCTTTACATAAGGTAAATAGTGGCTATAGTGCCGGATACCTAACTCTGACGGGTTAGGACAAACGCATTAATTGCACCGTGAGGTGTCACGTTGATGGAGTTCCCCGTCAAGAATAGTCTCTCCTTCTGTGTCGTTCGTCAATCTACCTCATATTCCCTTGACACAATCCTAGGACGGGTGTCATTAAAGTTGTCTTTAGGGCGGCGAGCTGACACGTGCTTAGATAGGACTCGGCTAACCACCTGCCCACTCGACACCTATACGACAAGTGACAACCTGATCGACGAGGTGGAGCGGTGGCAAGGTAGTGGGATTCTTGTCGGGCTCGGAGCTTGCCGGATCTTGGTAAGGATCTTGCCGGGGACTGATACGTCTCCAATGTATCTATAATTTTTTATTGTTCCATGTTGTTATATTATAAATCTTGAATCTTTTATATACATTTAATAGTAACTTTATATCATTTTTTGGGACTAACCTATTAACTTAGTGCTCAGTGTTCGTTGTTGTTTTTTGCTTATTTTTTACTTTGCAGAATATCAATACCAAACAAAGTACAAATGCCATGAAACTTTTTGGAAATTCTTTTTGGTGAAAGAGACCCTGGAAGCTTCTAGAGGCCACGAGAGGAGGCCCTTGGGGCCCACTAGGCACCAGGGTGCACTAGATGCCCCTAGCACGCACTGATGGGTAGTGGGGCCCACAGGAACCGCCTTGACCTATCTCCGGCTCTATAAATACTCTAAAATCCCAAAAACCCTGGGGGAGTCGACGAAACACTTTTTTCACTGCTGCAAGTTCCAGAACCATGAGATCCAATCTAGAGGCCTTTTCCGGCACTCTTTCGGAGGGGGCAACGATCACGGAGGGGTTCTTCATCACCCTTGCTGCCCCTCCGATGATGCGTGAGTAGTTTACCACAGACCTACGGGTCCGTAGTTAGTAGCTAGATGGTTTCTTATCTATTTTTTATATTCAATACAATGTTCTCCTCGATGTTTTTGGATATCTATTTGATGTAACTCTTTTTTGCGGTGTGTTTGTTGGGACCCGATGAATTGTGAGTTATGATCAGATCTATCCATGAATATTATTTGAGTTTTCTTTGAACTATTTTATGCACGATTGTTATAGCATCGTATTCCTTCTCTGATTTATTGGTTTGGTTTTGCCAACTAGATTGATTTATCTTGCCAAGGGAAGGGGTGCTTTGTGATGGGTTCGATCTTGCGGTGCTCAATCTTAGTGACAGAAAGAGACATGACACGCATGTATCGTTGCTATTAAGCGTAAAAAGATGGGTTTTATTCATACGTGAGTTTATCTTGTCTACATCATGTCATCTTGCTGAAAGCATTACTCCATTTTTCTATGAACTTAACATACTAGATGCATGCTGGATGGCGGTTGATGTGTGGAGTAATAGTAGTAGATGCATAATTATTTCGGTCTACTATTCTTGGACGTGATGGCTATATACATGATCATTGCCTTGGGTATCGTCATAATTATTCGCTTTTCTATCAATTGACTAATAGTAATTTGTTTACCCACCGTATGCTATTTTCTCGAGAGAAGCCTCTAGTGAAAACTATGGCCCCTGAGTCTATTTCCTATCATATTAAAACCAAAAATACCTTGCTGAAATTTTCTTTTATTTATTTTATTATGTGTTTTTGTTAAATCTATGTATCAAAACCTATGCAATTTAATCTATCTCAATACAGTTGAGGGATTGAAAATCCCTTCACGCGTTGGGTTGCAAGTATTTGTTGTTGTGTGTAGGTGCTATTTACATAGTGTTGTTTGGTTCTCCTACTGGATTGATAATCTTGGCTTCATAACTGAGAGAAATACTTACCTTTGTTGTGCTACATCATCCTCTCCTCTTTGATAAAATATCAACGCAGATTACAAGTAGCAGGGACTTCAAGCTTGATCTTTTGTACTTGTCCTTAGTACTCGCGATCAACTGCCTGGATGCCTTCTTCATAATCTTGTGTTCGTCTTCGGCCATCCTCCGTCAAGCCTTGCCGCCGGGAAGGCCGCCACTGCCTGTGCACAAATCTAGGGTACTAAAGCAGCCAAACTTTAGTACACCAACATTATTGTTTAATTTCTTCATTAATTTATCCAAAAACAAGATGCTTTTGGTATGTACAATAGTGCCCGGAAACAAAAGGTTGTGTATCACAAAATTTAGTGCACGGTATAGTTTCTTTTTTCTCCACGGGTGCAATATTCTTCTTGTCAAAGCAATACGGGTGCACCAAGCGGGTGGGCTTATTTTCTCTTTGGGTCCAATATCTTCTTTTTTCATTTAGGGCTACATGCCTCTCTAGTCTTGGGGTGGGCTTGGTTTATCTTTGGGATTTTTCTCACACTCATCATCACACCACGGCCCAACAACTGCTATTTTTACTTAACGCTGGACTCTGCTTGCCCCTGCACTTGGGACCTCCTATAGGCCGCTTATTGCGGCAAGAAGTCGCCGTTTCGCACAGGATGCGGTTCACGTGGGCTGGCCTATTCGCTGTCCATCGCTGAATGAAAAAGATGCCAAAAAAGGCGCCAGTTTTGGAATCGAACCCGAGATCTCTACACGCACCCGCTATGCGCTAGCCACTCCGCCAGGCTAGCTATTTGTGAAAGAGTGGGAGCGCCAACGTAAAATAAACCAAACATAAGCAGCAAAAAAAAACAAATTCACAAAATTCCATAAAAACTTATGGGCGTTGGATCGAACACAAGTCCTCCCGCCATGAAAGAGCGTCCATAGCCACTGTATAACTGAGATTTAGTGCGTAAAGTGGCAGCCCGGTATATATGAACTATAATATGTAGTAGATTAAAACTTTTTACAAAAATGCCAAACAAGATTTTTTTTAAAGGAAATACTTTTTGAAACGAAAACATTATTTGGGACACTCAAAAAAGTAAAAAAATGGAACAAAAAATTAAATACGAATTTGAATAACATGAAGAATTTTCGAAATTCCTGAAAAGCTTTGAATTTGTGAACAACATTTGGAACATTTTTTTGAAATTCCCATACATTTTTGCATTTGCAAACAAAATTTAAACATGTGAACAGTTTTTGTATTTGTGAACAAATTTTGGAAATGGGAACTTTGTTTCAAACAAAATGTTTTTGGTTTTGTGAATAAATAATTAAAAGGTGAACAGTTTCTGAAACAATGCGAACAATTTTTGAAAGCACGAACAATTTTTGAATGTTGAGAACAAATTTTGAAATGGAGAACAAATTTGGAAGCTCGAACAATTTTTGAAAGCACGAACAATTTTTGAATGCTGAGAAATTTTTTTGAAATGGAGAACAAATTTGGAAGCTCGAACAATTTTTGAAACCACGAACAATTTTTGAATGTTGAGAACAAATTTTGAAATGGAGAACAAATTTGGAAGCTCGAACAATTTTTGAAAGCACGAACAATTTTTGAATGTTGAGAACAAATTTTGAAATGGAGAACAAATTTGGAAGCTCGAACAATTTTTGAAAGCACGAACAATTTGTAATGTTGAGAACAAATTTTGAAATGGAGAACAAATTTAGAAGCGCGGACAATTTTTTAAAGCACGAACAATTTTTGAATGTTGAGAACAAATTTTAAAATGGAGAACAAATTTAGAAGCACGAATTTGAAATGGGAAGATTTTTTGAAACTCCCAAACATAATTTGAAATGTGAACAAAAAGAAAACAAAAAGAGAAGAAAAAGGAATTGAAAGATGAAATAAAGAAACAGAAAAACGAAGAAAGAAAAGAAAAAACTGGTAAAACAACAAAGAAAAAGCAAACAGAAAAAACCAGTGAAAACCCGGTTCAAGAACCTTCTAGAAGGTTCCCAAAACCGTTCAGGAACCCTCCAGAAGGTTCCCAAAACTGGAAGCTGCAGCGCCAGCGCTATCTCCTAACTGGGCCGGCCCATCTTGATCGCTATCGCTAGCTCTCTGTGCGAAGCCTCGACAAGTCGACGCAACGAGCGTCCAATAGGATTTTCCCCTGTACTTGGTAACCCACGAACTAAAGCTGCACAGAGAAATCTTGGGCGAATTACTGCCTCCTTTCATTCATTAGGGAAAGACAGAGAGGAAATTATCCATGGCATTAAGCTAACATGACATTCGCACAGACAAGCTAACTGAAACACTAATAACAACTTCTAATGAATGATGCTTAGTAAGTAAACAAATCCTAGAACAATTATACAAAGTTAAAATCCTGCAACCAATCGAACAACTGCCTTAAGTTCTTGTTCGGCTTCTTCAATTTCTCCTTGAGTTCCGCATCCCCCACCGTTGGAGCAACATTGTCCGAGCCCAAATTCTCCATCGCCGGCAACACATCGAGCACTTGGGTTGTGCCCTGCCTCAAATCAATTAAGCCCTGCTTGCATTTCTTCACATTCTGAAAACGGAAGGGAAACCCTGAATACCAAATCAGAAGAAAAAGTAAGATATCTGGGGGCAGAAATCAAAGCAACAAGGCTGCGAGAGAACATAGATCTAACCTTCTCCGCCTCTGGTTTGCTCTCGCATTTCACAAATTCGCACCATAGTTTCCATTCTCCTCCGATATGGTTGCCAAACACTTCACTGGCGCGATGCGTGGGCAGTCAGGGCATCTGGTCATTGGCACTGCACCATACCACGACCATGAGGGGCAACAGGCTGAACTAGACCTCGACATCTCTCGTCTCTCGCCAGCCGCCTGCGTTGGCACGCTTCATCGCTGGAGAAGAAGAAGAAGAATGGGTGGGGGAAGGGAAGGGGAGGCAATGAGGGGCAGCGGGCTGGCACAAGCACGACGATGGCTCGGGCTCCTGTGATATGTGATGGGTCTCGTGCTCAGTGGACAAGTTGTGGAACCCGCGCTGAGTTGGATAAGTTGTGGGTCCCACTGGCTCCCATAATCCAAATGGATAATGATCTATCCTGCACTTAAGGCCCATGTCACGTTGGCTATTTGTACTGTGATAAACGTCGCACGTGAGCTATTTTTTTCAACTACGTCGCTTTCTTTCCAATTCACGTCAAAGTTGTGACACAGGAGCTATTCACCCGGAGTAATAAACTGATACAGTGCCTACAGTTATGGCAAGAGATATACTACCATCAAGAAAATCAATGGAGTGATCTCGGAGCAAAAACATCAATGAACAAGACATTGTAGGTAATGCCAACAGTGTACAGAGCAAGAAAAATATATCTTTGTTCGAAATACTCCCTCCATCCAAAAAAACTTGTCCCAAGCTTGTCCCTCAAATAGATGTATCTAGCACTAACTTGATGCTAGATACATTCATTTGAGGGACAAGTTTTTTCGGACGAAGGGAGTAGAACATTCTGAATTCACAGCCATTCTGTGTACAACACAGTGACCTACTGAAAAAGTCGTATTCCAAATATCTGTAGACCATAAAGTATATGGCTTCCGATCCTGAAATCTGCATATATAACACCTAACGCCCCTCTAGTGTTGTTATGGTCACTGTATTCACAGAGTTTTCCTTTGATTCTTCAGCTTCGAAATTCTGTAGAGCAAAATATGTAGGCTGCTTTGGTGCTGGGAGCAATGCACTGTCATTCTCTAACATAAAGGTAACTGATGACATGAGTGGCCTATCATCCGGACAGTCTTGAACACACAGGAGACTGACCTGAATACACCGTAGAACTTCATGAAGTGAACAACTCTCAGCAAACGAAGAGTGCATCAATTCTGTTGATTTTCCATCTGCCCACAGTCTCCATGCCTGAGCCAGTAGAACAAACTGATGAGCAAGTTACAATGTTTGACATATTAAAATTCTGTGCATTTCTTTATACTTACATAAGTTGTCAGGCTCACAAAGTTCTCTACCAGTTGCGCTGAGGTGATCTTCAAGCCACTTACAATCTCTAAGAGAAGAACACCGAAGCTATAGGTGTCCGATTTTACAGAAAAGATACCTCCCATAACATATTCAGGCGACATGTAACCACTGTTTAGACAATTCAACAACAAATGTATAATTAGTGATAACTAGACAATAGAAATTTGAATATTGAAAGGTGGCTAGTTCCTTGAATTACTTACTATGTCCCAACAACCCGGGCAGTTTTTGCTTCTTGTTTGTTTCCACCAAAGATCCTTGCCATACCGAAATCTGATATTTTCGGAGCCATTTCGGAATCCAGTAAGATGTTACTTGGTTTGAGATCCCTGTGAATTATAGTTAATCTTGAATCTTGGTGGAGGTAAAGAAGACCTCTCGCCACCCCTTTAATAATTTGGAAGCGTGTGGGCCAATCAAGCACAGATTGTCTTGAACTATCTTCAAAGATGTAAACGAAATATACAATTAGTGATCGGTGATATCATTTTGGCTAATCAAAAACTTGTAATATGTATCAGAAGTCTGCACATACCAAAAAGGAAGGCATCCAGGCTTTTGTTTGGTAAGTATTCATATATAAGTAACCTCTCATCCCCATGAATACAGCAACCAAGAAGTCTAACAAGGTTTTTGTGCTGCAATTTTACAATTAGAATTATCTCATTTTTAAACTCCTCCATCCCTTGCCTAGAACCCTTAATAAGTCGTTTGATAGCAACTTCAGTGTTCACTTGCAGAATACCCTGCATGATTGCATCATCCTAAATTGTCAAACAATGAAAGGTATTTTTCAACAGATAAAAATATTCTCTAGAAATAGAGCATGTTCTACTAATACGATGAATGTAAAACTTTCTGTTACCTTGTAAACTTTGCCAAAACCACCACTTCCGATTTGTTTAGAGTCCGAGAAATTATCCGTTGCCGTGGAAATATCTTCAAAGGTAACATAAGGAAAGTCCACATGTTCACCTCCAATTTCATTAGATGAGCTAAGGTATCCTATCATTGGTCCATTGTGCATTTCCGTCTTCTTTTGTTTGCTTGCTAAAGATCAATAGTTTGTTATTAACACTCAGAACAATGAAGTACAGTTTTGAAATGAGAGACATTTTTACTTTACCTTTGTATTTGCATATCCCAAGGGCTATGCATGCGAGTATCAACATGCAAACCATGATTGGGAGTATAATCTTTACCAAATCGCCATTTTGAACTGCAAAACGAATCATGTATAAATTTAGCACATCCCTTTTTAAAAAAAATAATAATTTACAATACCATGTGTGATCCGTGGACTAAATAAATGTGTTACCATGAGCATGTTGCATTATGCTCGTATAGAATAGTTATAGATCTACTGATTACCCCTACACCAAATTATTTGGACGCAATGATTATTTGGCAGTCCGCTATACTGTTAAGTTCATATATTTAGTAGATGTACCACGATTAAATGTTGGTGTTGAGTTGATAACATTAAGTGCCAAGATAACAGAGGGTTAAAATGGAGTGGTGCATACCAGGAGAGTTAGCAAGCCGGAGGTACAGGTTCTCGTCATTGTTGCTATACTTGCCTGTATCGACAAGCTCCCCTGTCCAAAGCAAGCAATTTGACTGGTCGGCCATAGCACCGTTACTGCTCAAGTTGGTGTAGGCGTAGGCTGTACACGAGCAATTGTTGCTGCACTCGGTCGTGCATTCGTCAAAGCTTCTGTTGAGAACATGTACAAACTTGTCAGGTAACTTCATCTTAGGCAAGGTCACAAAATGACTTTGCTTGCCGCATTTCAGTGCCTTGGTTCTTCTACATCCGCTCGAAATGTCAAGACCAGCGGATTCAAACCCATCGAGACAACGGCATGTCGCGGCAGCCCCAGTGTTGTCGCAATAGCTGAATGGGCCACATGAAGCATAGACGTCGCAGCTGCTAACGGGGTGCTCGAAGACGGCTGTCCAAGATGAGTGGTTGTTCCAGCTAAGAGTCCTCAACGCACCCATGTGGTCGAGCACAAGGCGTGCATACGGTGAGCCACCAGAAACAGAGAATAGAACCCGTCCCTTGTTCCAACAATCGCTTCATAGAAGATAGTGTTCTGGTATATGCCACCACCTACTGACGCATCATCGAGAATATTGAGGCGGAGGTAGGGCATAGTCCGATGCCAAATGACTAACTGAAGGTTTGAGTTTGGGTCAAGGCCCAAAGAAAAATCTCCAGTGGATGGGTCAGTGGGGCCCTTCCAAGCAATTAGACGCCGGACAACACGAGCCTTCTCGCTCAGGTAGATCCTAGTACCGGGGAGAATGGTGTCCGTCGGGTGATCAAAACTCTGCCATATGAATGTGCCATTTGGAGACATGAGGACAAAATTTCCCGTGTCAAGCAACACCGCAGCAACTCCCATGCTCGTGATGTTGATCTTCACCGCCCAAGGAGTGCCACCTTGGGAGTCAGACAACACCAGGTCAGAACTGTTGGTGATGGCGAGCATCGGAGATGAAGTGGCGGCGATCGGATCGTCGCGGTTGGCGGTCCATACGATGGTGCGGCCGGGGATGTTGTGGTACCATATGCCAAGGTACAAGCTTGTGCTGGAGCTGTTTGGGGAGAAGAAGCCGAGCGCAAAGACTCCGCCCTTGGAGATGAGCGTGTCGCCTGCAGAGAGCGGCTTTGCATGTGTGAGCTGGTCATCGGATTGACATAGTGAACTCAGGAATGGGAGGATCAAGATCGGAATGCTACAAGTGACGGTGAATACAGTCTTCTTCATCTCCCAGGAACTGACTTAGGGTTGTCAGGTGTGTGGTTCTTCAGTCCAGTTCGGCTGCAGAGATGGAAGGTAAAATAGAAATTGGACAACCATCGCATAGCTACAATGGAAGACGGCAGGAAACCTGACTCCAAAGTCTGCCAACGTCGCTGCACGCGAAAAGAAGATGGCTGCTACTCATTCAGATCGGTGAGTGCGACATAGGAAACCTCGGTGTAAGGACGCGTCGCTTGCCGTGGAATATTCAGGCTGACTGGTTGGGGTTCACGAAGTGGCAGAAAAGATCTCCTGCCGCCGCCGACGCCAACCGCGTCGAGGAGCGCCTACCGCCGCTGCAGCTGCCGCGGACGACGCCGACGCGTTCGCGTGCCCGACCTGGACGGCCGGTGGACTAGAATCGAAGTGAGGCCGTAGCTCCCCAATTTGCGCCCGGATTGCTCGGAGTCTAGGCAATCGGGCGCGGATCGAGCGGCTTTTACCAGCCCTTCGACATATGGGCATTTACCCCGTACGTGCACTTCAGTTATCGTGATATCTTATTATACGAAGATCCGTGCAAAATTTTATTTTATTTCCCATTTTTTATATATGTTGTATGTTGTGTCACTTTTTTCTGCACAAAGTATAATCAACTCGCTCACATACACGAAGCATACACTCATCCTTAGAATGCATGCACGCATATCGCCAAAAGGCATGAAAAAAATCTAGAAAAAAACAAAAAATAAGACGCATGCACGCACACCCTACACCTATGAGTATCTTCGAGAGGAAGAGCCCGCACATCATCTTGAGATTAATGAAGTCGTCACAGACACCTTCATAGTCGACGGGAACGTATACTCCTACTGAACGTACATCGCCGAAAGGCCTGAAATAAATCTAGAAAAATAAGAGCACTAATGTCAAGTCTAGGACTTGAACCTCGGTGGGCAGAAGATACTACTATTCTCCTAACCATCCAACCACAGGTTGCTGTCACTTTACTAAGAATTGGTTAAGTCTCAATCGACAGAGATCTAGTCAACTCCTTCAGTTATGTGTCACATGAGGGGAAAGTCCAATAGGGCGCGGAATTGTTCTTTTTTGAGTTGGATGTGGAATAAAAACACCGGGTCATGCATAATCACTTCATGAAAACTGAACTTGCCGCAGGATTTATCACACAAACCATAGTTATATTCGATTGGCTGATGATAATAAATTTTTTTCTTTTTTTTCGCGAATACGCAAAAGGCTTGCGTATCATTGCATTGATAGATTGTTCGTGCTCGTCAGAGGTTGTTCCTGTGACTGCTGATAATAATTAACTTGAATGAAGATGCATGTATAGAGCGATGGCTATGCTCGCTGGCCCGACAAAGATCCCACCTAATAATCTGGCTAAGGGTGTGTTTGGTAGCATTCTCAACCTAGTCTGCTTGTTCTCCTCTTATACATACTGAGCGTACACATGCGAGTATATGGATTTGCTGTTGTTTGATAGCGGTGTATGTGTTGAGACATGCTGAGCCGAAACTTTGTTTAGTAGTCTGCATCTGTTTAGACATCCTAAAGAATTTTCAATTTTGAATAATTTTTTTAATGGTGAAAAAAATGAAAAATATGAAAAAAATGAAAACGGAAAAGAATTGAACATTTTTTGATTTTTTTTAAATTGCAATTTAAACATTTTTTCTGATTTTTTTAAAAAAATGATAATTTTTAAATATTTAAACACATTTTGAAAATCTAATCTTCTTTCAAAAAAATAAGCATTGATTTTTTAGAAAAATATAAAAAATTTGAAATTCTTAACTTTTTCTAAAATTTATTTCTTTTGAAAATCTGAATGTTTTGAAATTCTGAACATTTTTTGAAAATTTAATAAAATTTGGAAGTTTAAACATTTTCTGAAAATGTAAATAAAAATTGAACTTCTGAACATTGTTGGAAGCATGTCGTCGTTCACTTCGTTCATGCATACTAACCAGCGATTGGATGCTGAGGTGTTCCCTCTTCATGCATGGTACCAGGGTATTTGGGTTGAGCTCATGCATGCTGAGGTGACCATTGTGCAGGCTACCAAACACTCAAAAGTTGGTTGAGTAGAGAACTTTTTTCCTCATGCACCCAACCAAACACACCTGATTGCGGCGCGTGCATATTGTTCTTTCACATGCACGACCAGCAACATAATAGAAGAGGGAACAACTACATCATCAACGTTCATGGTGAGCACTTGGAGACTCTCTCTCGCGACGACACGAATTCACAGAGCACGTCCTTCGCCGCCATTTCATATCCATCATTGGCATCCCAATAGGTCAATGGGATGCCATGTGTTGAAATAAAGGACGTTGACTTATATGGGTCTCGAGTCATGGTTATTGGGTTAGGGATGTGTGGCATTTTTCTTTCTTATGTTGCAACTTACTGGCACTTTTGCTAGTTAATACTTCAATTTAGACAAACCATTCATCAAGAAATTCAAAACCACTTAACTGAATTCCGTACCACTTGTCATTAAAATTCATAAGCACTTAAAAATTCTACTGCAAGAAGTGCTACTACCGACCAATCATTTGAGTGCATAATTGGGACATTCTACTTGGAAAACAAAAAAAAATCTATAATTACACAGAAGCACGAAAAAATTACACATTATTAACAGTTGGGCAAATCTATCAAAGTTTCCCATTACAATAAATTTTCATAACACTAAAAGAAAATCGAAAATTGCATAAGAATTTAGCCATGGTGAGGATGATCAAAGCGAGTGTCGCTCTGTTGGTTACTTCAGAAAGTAGACGCGCCTAGTAATTCGGTTGTTCTGGAAAATAACAACCATGTGTGTGCATTTTATCCAAGGTTGAACTACTTGGAATTATCGAATCACCTGAATGCTAACCTAACAAAAAGAATTTTGTTACAATCATCGGGAAGTCTGCATTTGTCGTAGGTGTTCTTTGGCACCGACAACGGCGACAGCCACTGGTGCCACTTTCCTCTTGAGGACGTCGTCATGGTTCTCCTCCCCGTGCGAGGGCTCCAGGTGAAAACTGATGTCTGTTTCAGATTCGTGGGTGAGAACGCTTTGCACCGTTACCCTCCCGGGGGCATTTTTGTGGAGCTCGGATGCCTTGGGTCATGACGGATGTTGTCTTCAAGCCTTCCCGTGCTCATGCTCGGTGGCTTAGTCGTCTTGCTTTCTACCTTTTGGAGTTTTATGCAATTTATGTTGTCTGGTTATCTCAGGATTTGCTTTATATTTGAGGGCCACGACAAGCATCATTACCTCTACCTTCGTTGTTCACAACTGACACACTAAATTCACCAATACACCCTTTTATTCAAAATTCAGTTCATAGTGAGTAAACTCATAAACCATACAACCAACTATAACAGAATTCACGCACACTAAATATGACAACACCTAACGACCCTCAAGTGTTGTGATACTAATTGCATTCAATGAATTCTAAATGTTCTCCCTTGCTTCTTCACCTTCACAATTACCTGTAGTAAAATATGCAGGTTGCTTTGGAGTTGGAAGTAGTCCACTTTCATTTTCTATCATAGATAGAACTGATGACATTAGTGGCCTATCACTGGGATGGTCTTGAACACACAAGAGTCCTACTGTAATGCCCGGATAATTAGGCTACAGTAAAACTCTCCTGATGATGCCATGTAATCTATGTTACTGTTGCTAATTAAGTGGTAGTTCAAAAACATTGCAAATTCAAAAATGAATTAGTGACAAACACCCAAAGTTTTCAAAAGTCAAAACTAAAATGTTCGGGGGGGGGGGGGGTGCCAAATATTGCATAGGTAATTATGATGAAGTAAAAACATTTTTAGAAAATGCTTAAATACTTTAAAATGAAATAAAACAGAAAAGAAAATAAATAAAAAGAAAAAGTGAAAATAAAACAAAAGGAAACGAAACCCCCCTCTGTTGCACCAGACGACCCAGATAACCCAGCCGACCGGCCCAGCCGGCCCGGCCCGCCTCTCCATGCCGCCTCCCTTCCCTGTTGCCCCGACCCGGGTCGGAGCAGGGGCGCGTCCCCGCTGCACCCTCTCGTCAGCGATGAGGCGAGAATAAGGCCGCCACACCCCGCCTCCTCGATCCCGCCTTCCACTCGCCCCCACTCTCGCCCTCGGTCTCTCCCCTCAGATCCACCCCGCTCTCCTCCTCTCCCATCGCATCCAAGCGCCGCCATGGACCCGCCGTCGTGAAACGCGCGGCCACAGCCACCACCTCACCTCGCCAGCGTGTCCGTCGTCTCCGCCATCGTCTTCCTCGTCGACCGGTGGCCACAGCTGGAGCTCGGAGGCGCTGCTGCGACGGTCCCCTTCTTCCACATCTCCGGTCGCCGCCGTTCTTCACCAACTCTGGCGACGCCTTCTGCAGCTACTAAGCCACCAAAGGCCACCGTGTGTGCCGCTAGGTGAGCTGCCTCCCTCCTTTGCTCTCTAGCTCCCCTAGCTCACGCCCTAGCTAGCTCGTCGTCGTGCCCAGGCTCTGGTCGCCGCGGTGTACCTCGCCGCCGTGGCCACAGCCGCCATCACACTCGCCCGAACTCACCGTTGTACTCCTGGGGTTCCTAGGAGCCCAACGCGCCTGCGCACGCTCCCTCCCGTGCCTCCTAACACCGTCCCCGTTGAGCGCCCGAACGCGCTACCGCCTGCGCCCGTCGCCGGCGTGCCTCCGGTGACCAAATGGTCACGGGCCAGCGCCCTTGGGTTCGCCGCCTCGCGTACGACTCGCCTGGCCTCTCCTTTCATTCGCTAACATGATGCATCGTCGTTTCCTCTCGCGCCCGACCCCGGTCGTCCGCCGATGAGCTCGCCGCGCTCAATTCCGGCCACCACTGCCCGCGTAACCACCACCAACCGTCGTGTCGTCGTCTTGCCGTTCTAACACACCCGGCCACGACCAAAATGGTGCCCTGTGGGCGACTTCTGACGATGCCCGAGGACGCGCCGCAGCGAACGAGCTCGCCGGCGTGATTCCGACGAGTCGCCGGCCGTCGCTGAGCTGGCCTGATGCGTGGGCCCCCTAGTGTCGCTGACGGGTGGGCCCCGTTGAACCGTTGACCCGCCAATCTGCGATGGCCGCCTGCCTCTCCGACCTCTGCACCCCACCTCAATAAACGAAATAAATAAAAATAATAATTAGTTAATTAAATAGTTTAGCTAATTAAAACCCTAATCTCTCACTAACTACTAGCCCCCACTCGCTAATTAGGTTAGTTAGGTTAAAATAACTCTGTTAGTTAGCACTGTCACTGACATGTGGGTCCCAATGGACCCACCTGTCTGGTTTGACTGGTCAACCGACCAGTTGACCTGCTGACATCACTCTGATGTCATGCTCGCGTCATCAAACACTGTTCTGGATAATGTTGGCTTTAAATAAATAATTAAAATCAGAAAATGATTTAAATCTTTAGAAAATCATATCTTTTAATCCGTAACTCGGATGAAAATACTTTCTACACGAAAGTTGCTCAGAACGACGGGACGAATCCAATTACGCAGCCCGTTCGTCCGCCACACATCCCTAACATATCGAACACACAACTTTCCCCGTCCGGTTCATCTGTCCGAAAACGCGAAACACTGGGGATACTTTCCCGGATGTTTCCCCCCTTCGCCGGTACCACCTACTACCGCGTTTGGGCACACCTAGCATCACGCTTTGTCATGTCATGCATCGTCATGCATTTGTTTGCATTGTATTTACTGTTTCTTCTCCCTCTTCTCTCCGGTAGACTACGAGACCGACGCTACTGCTGCCAAGTTCGACTACGGTGTTGACGACCCCTCCTTCTCGGCTGAGCTTCCAGGCAAGCCGCCCCCTTGATCACCAGATATCTCCTATTCTTCTCTATACTGCTTGCATTAGAATAGTGTAGCATGTTACTGCTTTTCGTTAAATCCTATCCTGATGCATAGCCTGTCCTTGCTCCTACTGTTGATACCTTTACCTGCAATCCTACCTGCTTAGTATAGGATGCTAGTATTCCATCTGTGGCCCTACATTCTTGTCCGTCTGCCTTGCTATATTATCGGGCCGTGATCACTAGGGAGGTGATCATGGGTATATATTTATATACTATTACATGATAACTGTGGTGATAAAGACGGGTCGGCTCGTAGGAGCACCCGTGAGTGGATCTTTGTGGCGGAGCGACAGGGCAGGTTGAGACCACCTAGGCGAGAGGTGGGCCTGGCCCTGGTCGGTGTCCTCGGTTACATCATTAACACGCTTAACGAGATCTTGGTATTTGATCTGAGTCTGGCCATTTGGTCTATACGCACTAAACAACTACGCGGGAACAGTTATGGGCACTCGACGTCGTAGTATCAGCCGAAGCCTTCGTGACGTCAGCGACTGAGCGGCGCACGCCGGATTGGACTGGAACACCTGCTAGGCTAGGTCTGCTTCCGGCCACATACGCAACGTGCAGGTGTGCTAAGGGCGATGAGCCCAGACCCCTGTGCGCTTATGTTTAGACCGGCGTGCTGACCTCTCTGTTGTGCCTAGGTGGGGCTGCGACGTGTTGATCTTCCACGGCGGGCATGACCCGAAAAGTGTGTCCGCCAAATGGGATCAAGCGTGTTGGGTTATGTGGTGCACCCTGCAGGAAGTTAATCTATTGAATAGCCGTGATCTTGATGTGAATGGGCGACTTGGAGTTGTACCTTGACCTTATGACAACTAGAACCGGATACTTAATAAAACACACCCTTTCAAGTGCGAGATACAACCCGGTGATCACTCTCTAACAGGGCGACGAGGAGGGGATCGCCGGGTAGGATTATGCTATGCGATGCTACTTGGAGGACTTCAATCTACTCTCTTCTACCTGCTGCAAGATGGAGGTGGCCTGAAGCGTAGTCTTCGACAGGATTAGCTATCCCCCTCTTATTCTGGCATTCTGCAGTTCAGTCCACCGATATGGCCCTTTACACATATTACCCATGCATATGTAGTGTAGCTCCTTGCTTGCGAGTACTTTGGATGAGTACTCACGGTTGCTTTCTCCCCCCTTTTCCCCCTTTCCTTTCTTTCTGGTTGTCGCAACCAGATGCTGGAGTCCAGGAGCCAGATGCCACCGTCGATGACGACTCCTACTACACCGGAGGTGCCTACTACTACGTGCAGCCCGCTGACGACGACCAGGAGTAGTTAGGAGGATCCTAGGTGAGGGAGTCCTGGATTAGGGAGTATCCGGACAGCCGGACTGTATACGACGTCCGGACTATTGAAGCGTGAAGATACAAGACTCAAGACTTCGGCCCGTGTCCGGATGGGACTTCCCTTGCCGTGGAAGGCAAGCTTGGCGATCCGGATATTATATTTCCTTCCTTGTAACCGACTCCATGTAAACCCTAGCCCTCTCCGGTGTCTATATAAATCGGAGAGGTTGGTCCTTAGAAGGCCGATCACAATTACATCCATACCATCATGGGCTAGCTCCTAGGGTTAGGCTCTACGATCTCGTGGTAGATCTACTCTTGTACTACCCATATCATCAATATTAATCAAGCAGGAAGTAGGGTTTTACCTCCATCGAGAGGGCCCGAACCTAGGTAAACATCTGTGTCCCTTACTTCTTGTTACCATCAGCCTTGACGCACAGATCAGGACCCCTTACCCGAGATCCGCCGGTTTTGACACCGACATTGGTGCTTTCATTGAGAGTTCCTCTGTGTCGTCGCTGTTGGGCTCGATGGCTCCTTCAATCATCATCAACGACACCATCCAGGGCGAGACTTTCCTCCCCGGACAGATCTTCGTGTTCGGCGGCTTCACACTGCGGGCCAACTCGTTTGGCCATCTGGAGCAGATCGATAGCTACGCCCCTGGCCACCAGGTCAGGTTCGGAAACCTGAACTACACGGCGGACATCCGCGGAGACTTGATCTTCGATGGATTTGGGCCTATGCCAGGAGCACCGGACAGTCACGATGATCATGGCTTAGACCTGCCGTCGGACGAAGCTCAGGGCATCATCCCCGTACTATCCCCAGACCTAGATCCGGAGCAGACTGTGTTGCCTAAGGACGGAGGGATGGACCCCGCCCCCCAGGTCGCACACTCATCGGCGGTGGAGCCGAACACGGGTCTCACCCCTGCGGTGGCCTGTGACTCCGAACCCCCGGCTTCGTATCCGGACGTTGGTTCCAGTCCGCACACTTCCTTGCCCGTCGGGCGAGGACGGGCTCCGGTAATGGAGTTCACCACTGCGGATATTTTCCAGCACTCACCCTTTGGCGACATGCTGGACTCACTAAAGTCTCTCTCTTTGTTAGGAGGCTCTTCGCCGAACTATGTCCGGCTTGAGTGGGAAGCAGACGACGAAGGAATTTGTTACCCACCCACCACCCACTTCATTGCCACGATCGAAGATCTAACCGACGTGCTTGACTTCGACTCCGAAGACATCGACGGTATGGACGACGATGTAGGAGAATCACAGGAGCCACCGCTCACCGGGCGATGGACGGCCACCTGCTCATATGATATATATATATGGTGGACACTCCGAAGGAAACAAATGGCGATGAGGCAGCGGAGAATAATCCCTCAGGGAAAGAAGCAAAGCATAGGCGTCGTCGATGCCGCCCCAAGCCCAGCCACAGGAATACCAGCCCGGAAGATGAAAACAATACGGATGGCGCTGAAGATGAATACAACCCAATTCGGCTTGCCTTTCAGCAAGCCGGACTGGCCACCGTGGGATACTTGGAAAGGGACAACTATAAGCCCCCTCCGAGGACAAGGCAAGTCTCGGTAATGACGAATTCGGCATGCCTGAAGATCCAGTGGAACAAGCCCGCTTCGAGCGACGGCTCATGGCCACGGCAAAGAGCCTGCAAATGAAGCAACAACAGCTTAAAGCTGACCAAAATTTGCTGGCGGTCAGATGGACCAAGGTCCTGGCCACCAAAAGATATGGACCCGACCGCCCCGACAAAGGGCACACAGGGCACGACCGGCCACCCCAACCTAAGCCGGAAAACCCAAGGCACACACCCCAACGTCAACACACCACTACGGTCCAAAACAACACGAAGGACACAAGGGGAAGCATCCTCAAGCCCCGGCGCAATGGTCACAAGCGTCAAGCCAGGAAAGATGGTGCTAATTTCAGCAACTCCCAGTCCGGTCAACGGACAAAGAAGAGCTCGGACCTATTCGGCAGAGCCACAGACTCGATCAACCATGCGAAATTCATGGTACTCCTAGAAGGACGGCAAAGCATACCAATAGAGAATGCCGGATCCTCAAAAAAAAACGGCAGGCCGCGGCTCGGAAACAATGAAGGGAGACTTCTGGTCAAGAGCCCCCCCTCCATGGCATATAAGTACGGCCGCTCGCCTCGGACCGCGCTAACCACAGCAACTCAGTTGCAGTACCTAAGGACATAGCAAACCAGGGGCTCCACAAAACAAAAAATACCCCCAGGCGTGAAATCACAAACAACATCTCTTAAAAGATGTTGGGGGCAAAGGCCAAGTTTTTCTGGCCCATCACTCTAAACGGTTGTCCTCGGATCACCAAACAAATACTACGCCAAAGAATAAATCTTCGGCACCTTCCCACCACGCGGTAATTTACCGTACGCGAACGGGACGAACCACGTTGGCTGGATCCCGCGTGGTAAATCACTCAGGCCAACACCATGTGATGTAATCACACCTATTGGCAAGGCCGAATCCCGCCCTCAGGGAGGATATCTAACAACTGCCGGAGTAGCGAGTCCCGCATGCCTATCAAGATTTTGATATGACAGACGACTATCCGGACACCAATTGAGGAGTCCGCACTACCCAACAGTATAACTGCTGGGATTACCAGGGTCCGATCAGGAGCCCTCGGACCAACCACAAGAGGATGCTCGGCTACCCTCGAGTATTTGCCTTACAAACTAACTTTGATGCAGAGCAAGATAGGTGACGTGGAATCGGCTGGGACACACTGTAGCGACCCGACCTCAGACGGTCAAGCCTCTATGTATCTGTGCCATCCCTGGATCAGTATGCTGGCACCTCTGTTGGAAAAGGCAGTGCCTAGGAGGCGCTTAGGCACGCCTAGGCGCTAGGCAATAGCCAAACGCCTCGCCTAGGGCATAAATGGAGGTCTAGGCAAGGCAAGCAAGGAATTGCCTCACGCAAGCAAGAAATCATGCCACATCTTGCACTAGTATGCCAAACAGGTTATATTCAATGGTAGTAGACGGTAATTAACTTATTTATATGCCCTAAACTAATATCAACACCCATATAATAATCCCAAATACACTACGAGCAAAAACTATATTACCGCCTAGGCCACGCCTAGGGCGCTTAGGCACCGCCTAGGCACTAGGCGAAGGCCAACCGCCTCGCTTACGCCTACCGCTTTTTCCAACCTTGGCTGGCACACACATTACATCAATGTATATATCAAAGTGCAATCACATGTATAAATAACGTAAAATGATATATACCTCATAATACTTAGCGGAAACAATCGAATAGATGTGGAGTCCCATCAACGCCATCGGCAGGTTGAGTGTAGACCGTAACCCTGCACTGCATTTACTCGTCGGAAGAAAAGTATCTCGCAACATGAGACGTTGCAGCCGTGTAGGTCAAGACATTGAATGTACCGCAAGATCACAATAAAAAGAACAGATGATAAAACTATACTATATGCAATATGGCTTTGTGGCTCGTGTGCGGGTTTTTATGTAAAAGCTGGTTTAATTTTCCCTACATCAAAGGAATAAATGAAGTCTGTACTATGGAGTTTTCTATCATGACATGGTTCCGCCAACCGATGTCTCATAGACCAAAATCATCATAAGTTGCCCACAATTAAGTTATCAATCCGGTGTTGAGAGTTCCGAGATAGATCCAAGTCCAGATGCTCAAATTTTCCGTAACTGGGGACACGTCTAATCGATTAGGTTTAAACCCTCTGCAGAGGTTTGTACACTTTACCCGCAAGATTTGATCCCTCTTTTTACGTTCTCGCACTTCAGGGTGTTTGAGAACAAGATGACCGAAACATGGTCTTCCGAAGAGTTCCCCTGACCGCTGTCCGGTGCTCATCCAATCCTACCGTAGTTCTACATCTGTTAGTACCGTCCCAGCCAGAGTCACAACTAAGGTCAACCAAGCCAGAGCCCATAATGACTTGCGGTTGCACAGGTAAGCTTCCGGGCATGAAGTATTCTTCCGTCTCTTTGAGTCTGGGTGAAGCTTTCCGCAAGATGTCATGGCGCTTCTCCATGCATCCCGCCAACCACTTTGGTTTCTCCAGGTGCCCGTCAACCGCCCTTCACCCAAGAGTGTGTATTGAATTCTTGTCTCGAGTCTTGAAGTCTTGAGGCCTTGAAAATGCAGTCCTTGCAGATGCCATCATGGAGTTGTCGTCATTGACGTAGAGTCCTCCTTCTTCACACCACTCTCGAGCACTCATACCAACCCCTTCTACTATAGCGTAGCATTAAAATAAATGATGTCCCGGGCTTGGTAACAGGGTGATGGGTTCCTACCTCATGCATACTACTCAACTTCAAGAATCAATAACACTACTGGAGGGATTATTGAAAGGGTGCTAATACATGCAAATAAAACATATGTATGAAAAACATGGTCAAAGTGAACTTGCCTGGTAATACTTGATGAAGATAACAATGCTGTCAGAAAATAACTTGGTAGAACTAATCGTCACTCCGTTGAAAATCTATATAGTCAAACATGGCATTCATATAAGCAAACATCCTAGCAAACAATTCTAACACTCATAATAAAAATCAACAAATAAAATGCAAATCAAGGGACACCAAATAAAAACAAAGGAAAACTACACAAGAAAACTACTAAAGAAAATTCTAAGACATAACCCAAAATAGCTTTGTCCTAAGTAAAATTTAACAACAAAGAAAATACCACTATAATAAATAAACATAAAAGAAAATATAAAACAACTAATTTTAACAGAAAGTATTTTCATAAACTTTTAATAGCAAAAAGAAACAAATAAAAGCTTTTGTGAAACACTAACTATGACCTAAACAAGTTTTCATACAAAACTAAGAAAAACAAATTTTAAAATAAAAACAAAATTTTCTTTTGTTGACTAACAGAAACAAAACTAAATTTTTCAAGAGTGACAAAAGAAATAATTTGAAACTAATAAAAACAATAAAGAAAAGACTAAAACAAAACTATAACTAAAACAGTACTGTTTTGCTAAAACCCAATTTAAAAATAAAGTAAAAATAAAGAAGTATATGCTACTGGATAGACAAAACCATAATAAAACAGTAGCAAAAAGAATCAATCAAAATTACTTTGTAAAACTCAAAATATGACCAAATTAGTGATTTGAACAATTTTCATCAAATTCAAATCTAAACTATTCAAATTTGAAACCTAAGTACACAAACAGAAACTTAAGCAAATTTGTGACACAATGCAAAAAGAATCACTCAATTTGGATCTAAAATATAAAAGTTATAAGAAATCTAAAATTGAAACATTTTCTATTTTTAAAACAGAAACGAAAAAAAAACTAAGGAAAAAAAACTAACGTGCTAACGGGCCTATCTAACGCTCAGGCGACATATAACTAATGCGTGCCCGAGGTTAACAGAAAATAAACCGATCGGGCCGGTCTAACTAAACCAGGAAATAAACCGGACTAAAACCAACTAAAACCGATCTAATCTAAATAAAACCTAACACTTCGTGTGATCTAATCTAGGCCGTAGGTTCTAGATCGGACGGTGGAGAATGGCTCACCGTGGTGGGGCGAGCTCCGGCGAGGTCGTCGGCGGCGGTGGCGGCTCGGGGCGACGCAGCGAGGCCTCAGTGATCCTAGACGACGGTGAAAACGCCCGAGCGATCACGGATGACAACGGCGATGACGATGGTGGTCGACGGTGAGCTCGGGACGTCGAGGAGGACGGAGGTGAGGTTGAGGCGGCGGTGGCGTTGAGCGTCGGCGGATGACGGTGCTCGGTGGGTTTGAGCGGGGCGAGGCACGGGGTGTAGTCGATGGAGGGATCACGATGGTGGTGGCGGCAGGTCTCGGGGAGGTAGGGGGCGGGCTCTAGGGCATCAATGGTGCGGCGGCGGTGCTTGGCTCCGGCGAGAGATTACGAGCGAGGCAAAGGGTTTCGGCGATGGGAAAGGAGGAACAGGTCGAGGGGAGAGCATATATAGGGGGATTCTTGGAGGAGGGGCGAATCGGGGAGGATCCCGCGATCTCCGGATCTGGCGGCGGGCGGTGGTTCAGGCGTGGGGAGGAAGAAGAGGAAGATGCGGTTGGGGCGATCGGACGGTGGGACCCAGAGGTCAGCGGCACAGGGCGAGCGAGGAGAGAGCGGGCGACCGAGGCGAAGGGGCTCCGAGCGTGCGCGTGGCTGCTTGGCCAGCCTGGCGCGTAGACGGGCCGAGGGGAAAGAGAGAGAGAGAGAGAGAGAGAGAGGGGCCTGCTGGGCTTCGGCCGTTTTCCTTTTTTTAAAACATAGACAATAAAATAAACACAAATAAATAAATAAGTAATATTATATAGACATATAATATATCAAAATTTTCAGAAAAAGATTTCCTACAACATGAACTATTTTTTCAAGTTCAAATAAAATCCTCAAAAATTTACAAAACTCAAATAGTGTTGCCGTTGCAATAAAACCCAATAAAAATCATTTTTAAAACACCAAAATGATTTCAAAATTATTTTCTCCTAATTTTCCATTGAAGGGAATCATTTTACCCTTATTTACATTTATTTATTTTAGGAGAAAATAATTTGATTTATAATAAATAACTCCTAAATGGTTTTGAAATTGAAATTCAAACCATTTCCAAATCTTTTTTTTCATTTTCCTCATTCAAATATATTTCAAATTGGCCCCTGGTTTGGAGTGTCATGTTGCTCCTCTCTTTATTTTTTTGAAATGGGTCAGAGGAATTTGAAACTATTCAAATGGGAAGGATTCCAAATGGAATTCCAAAAGTGGTTTAACTCCCTACTCTCTTTAATTAAACTTTGGAGAAGTCCTTTCATCTCCTCTCTTGAAAGTACTTGAGTGGCATCAAGTTTGCATTACTTCCAATTGAGGTTTCAAAACATTTCATATGGAAACACTTTTGGGAAAGTCCTTTTATTCCCTCTCATTCAACTTTCAAAAAGTTTCAAATTGCACTCAATTTCACTCAATCATTCAGACAACAATCAAACAAACAATCAAAACTATTTATTTAATATAACATTCCAAAATTTAGAATTTTGGGTTGTTACAAATATACCACACTTAAAATGAATCTCGTGCTCGAGATTCGAAGAGGCTAGCAAGAAAGGGTTAGGGGTTGGGGGTCTTCTAGCAAATGTTTTGGTCGGAAAGGTCAGGGGTGCTACCACACTTAAAAACAAGGTTACGGTTCCAATAAACTCAGATATTTCCTCTGGAGTGCCGAAAATATATGTCTCTTCACATATCTTACAATAGCTCCTTCATTAACGCTCTTCTGTCAGAAGCATAGAGTTTTCCTCAAAATCTTGGGTCGGTTCGTCAAAGTTGAAGTTCGTCCGAGACTGGATCTTCTGAGCTGACAGGTCTATCGCCAATACTAAACAACTATCAAAAATCTCATGGTGGTTGACAATTCATGGTTTCTTCTGCAGGAAAATGGTCGGGGTTGGATCTCAGCGTATAACCTACGATTGGCAACAGTTGCCTGTAAAGGGTTCCATCGTCCTACCATTCTATGATTTTATGGCTTATCGCGTCGACATTCTTCTAAGGTTTTCAAGGCTCTCTGATTTTCCATCAACATATGATAGTTCATGATAGAAGTCTCCGGTATGGGGGCCAATCCATCCCGTACTTGAATCATTACTACATACGTAAACAGTGAATCACGTATTCTAACACTTGGGCATACTCACAGGCATTGCAGAATTTCTCTTGTTCTCGGACTGGGTTCGAGTAAATCCTTTGGTTCAGCAAGCCAAACAAAACATCTATCGTTCTTCACAACTCTTGGGTTTTCGTAACCTCCTAAGAAACGTCTGCTGATCAAATCGTTGTTTCTTCCAGAATTTCTTCTTCTAAGGAGTACTTGATCCTTATTTATTCTTGGGCCTATGGGTTATGGCCCACCTGAACACTTGTACAACTTTAACTCATCCTTAGAGTAACTCTCTTGTTTCATATTACACCTCCCTTAAATTCAGTAGTACTCTGTTTCTTCATACCATCATATCAAAAGCAAAACTCCAACCTTTTTTTTCCTTCGAACTACAGTCCGTGGAATATATATTTTCTTATCCATTAGTCTAGTCTTCTTCACAGGGTACTACCACCCTTAAAATGAAATTCACAAATCCATCCATAGACCATATTTCTCATATCCTCGAAAATGGTCAAAATCTTTGTTCACAGAGTAACAACTCATACAATTAAACATATGAAAACATGTCACCTTAACTTTATTGATTTCATGAATCCATTACAAACTCTGAGCACCCATTACATAACTCAACTTATTGTACTCATGAAAAAAAATTGGTTTCTACCACTCTTATTATCCATATCAAAATTCCAACTACTCAACTCCAGCTTCCTTCTTGTAGGAACATTTAGTAGCATAATGTCCTGCTTCCTTGCAATGAAAACACATAACTCTCAATAAGTCTTTGGGCTTCTTGGAGATGGTGCCTGCTCCTTGAGTTCCTTGCTTCCTTTCAAGACAATGATTGGCATAATGCCCGACGTCCTTACATTCAAAACAGGTAATATGACTCTTGTCCCTCTTTGCAGAAATTGGGTTGTTCTGAGGGTGTCTTTGTTTTCTCTTCCGGGTTTCTTCGTTCGATCAAACCTTCTATTCCCTGTGGATCAAACTCTATTGCTTCCGTCGGAAGTATCCTGAACACTCTTTTCTTTCCTTGGTGCAATACTGTGAAAAATGTCCTTCTTCTCCACATGAATAGCAGACATTGGAGTAAAATCTGTTGAGGCCTTCTCCATCAGGGTCTTCAACACATTCCTTCATCACAGGTTCTTCCATAACTTTTCGGAGGGCTTCTTTCATTCCTTCTTCCTGCTCCTGAATAGTTTGTTGCACCATGGGGTAAATGTGACACTGAGTCGGGTAGTGGGTGGTTCCTTCACACAAGAAACAATTCACCTGACTAGTTGGGCATTCCTCAGCTGGGTGTTTCTCCTCACAATGAGGGCATCCATCCTTGTGTTCCTCCTGGGTGTGTCCTATTTCTCCGCAATCTTGCAAGCACCAGGTTTCTTCTTCGGGTTATCGTAGTGCTTCCGGATAAGACGGGATCTGAAGAGAGTCTTCTTGAATTCTTCCCAAGTCTTTGCTCCATTCCATCCCTGTATAGCTCGATGCATCTGCCACCATGTTGCAGCACTTCCTTCAAAGTACTGAAGAGCGTACGATACTTCATTCTTCCTTGAAACCAAATTGCTCCCGAAGTGATTCTCCATGTTCTGAATCCATAGCTCTGCCTCCGGCTGGGTTTTCGGTCCAGAGAATACCGGTCCAACTTCATTCATCATCTATGGGGTCCAAAAGTTTTGGGATGAGATATGAGAGAGGTGGGGAGGGATATACACACAATACAAACAATAGTTTTTGAAGAAACGGGTTTTACTTTGTGGCTGTCGGAAAACATCAAACAAATGACAGCTCACAAATCGCCGCATCTAACGTAAGTGTGTAACGGGGATTTGGTCTTCTAAAGGTCAAATAATTCTTCAGGAACTTCAAATTCTTCAAGTCTTCAGAGTCTTCTATTGTTGCAGCTGCAATTCTTCCAACGCATGGTGAAATCCTGGTTAATTTGAAGGGGTCATCAGCTGTCCGATATCTTTCTTGGAGCGGCTTCAGTTGTTCCTTCATGTGGTCAAAAGGGAAAAGGGGTATATTCTAACTATTTGAGGTGAGAGGGTCTATTTGATAAAATCAGAAAAGATGAGAAGTAAGAGTCTTTTTTAAAAATAAAGTTTTTGAGATATCCTGTCCAAGGGGCTTTCCGATTTCTAGGGTCACGTCCTACAGTCAACATGTGCTCTGATACCATATCAGAGCGACCGACCTCAGACGGTCAAGCCTCTGTGTATCTGTGCCATCCCTGGATCAGTATGCTGGCACACACAGTACATCAATGTATATATCAAAGTGCAATCACATGTATAAATAACGTAAAATGATATATACCTCATAATATTAGCGGAAACAATTGAATAGATGTGGAGTCCCATCAACGCCATCGGCAGGTTGAGTGTAGACCGTAACCCTGTACCATACTCTTACTCGTCGGAAGAAAAGTATCTGCAACATGAGACGTTGCAGCCGTGTAGGTCAGTACATTGAATGTACCGGCAAGATCACAATAAAAAGAACAGATGATAAAACTATACTATATGCAATATGGCTTTGTGGCTCTGTGTCTGGGGTTTTTGCGTAAAAGCTGGTTTAATTTTCCCTACATCAAAGGAATAAATGAAGTCTGTACTATGGAGTTTTCTATCATGACATGGTTCCGCCAACCGATGTCTCATAGACCAAAATCATCATAAGTTGCCCACAATTAAGTTATCAATCCGGTGTTGAGAGTTCCGAGATAGATCCAAGTCCAGATGCTCAAATTTTCCGTAACTGGGGACACGTCTAATCGATTAGGTTTAAACCCTCTGCAGAGGTTTGAACACTTTACCCGCAAGATTTGATCCCTCTTTTTACGTTCTCGCACTTCAGGGTGTTTGAGAACAAGATGACCGAAACATGGTCTTCCGAAGAGTTCCCCTGACCGCTGTCCGGTGCTCATCCAATCCTACCGTAGTTCTACATCTGTTAGTACCGTCCCCAGCCAGAGTCACAACTAAGGTCAACCAAGCGAGCCCATAATGACTTGCGGTTGCACGGGTAAGCTTCGGGCATGAAGTATTCTTCCGTCTCTTTGAGTCTGGGTGAAGCTTTCCGCAAGATGTCATGGCGCTTCTCCATGCATCCCGGCCAACCACTGGTTTCTCCAGGGTGCCCGTCAACCGTCCTTCACCCAGTAGTGTGTATTGAATTCTTGTCTCGAGTCTTGAAGTCTTGAGGCCTTGAAAATGCAGTCCTTGCAGATGCCATCATGGAGTTGTCGTCATTGACGTAGAGTCCTCCTTCTTCACACCACTCTCGAGCACTCATACCAACCCCTTCTACTATAGCGTAGCATTAAAATAAATGATGTCCCGGGCTTGGTAACAGGGTGATGGGTTCCTACCTCATGCATACTACTCAACTTCAAGAATCAATAACACTACTGGAGGGATTATTGAAAGGGTGCTAATACATGCAAATAAAACATATGTATGAAAAACATGGTCAAAGTGAACTTGCCTGGTAATACTTGATGAAGATAACAATGCTGTCAGAAAATAACTTGGTAGAACTAATCGTCACTCCGTTGAAAATCTATATAGTCAAACATGGCATTCATATAAGCAAACATCCTAGCAAACAATTCTAACACTCATAATAAAAATCAACAAATAAAATGCAAATCAAGGGACACCAAATAAAAACAAAGGAAAACTACACAAGAAAACTACTAAAGAAAATTCTAAGACATAACCCAAAATAGCTTTGTCCTAAGTAAAATTTAACAACAAAGAAAATACCAATATAATAATTAAACATAAAATAAAATATAAAACAACTAATTTTAACAGAAAGTATTTTTCATAAACTTTTAATAGCAAAAAGAAACAAATAAAAGCTTTTGTGAAACACTAACTATGACCTAAACAAGTTTTCATACAAAACTAAGAAAAACAAATTTTAAAATAAAAACAAAATTTTCTTTTGTTGACTAACAGAAACAAAACTAAATTTTTAAGAGTGACAAAAAGAAATAATTTGAAACTAATAAAAACAATAAAGAAAAGACTAAAACAAAACTATAACTAAAACAGTACTGTTTTGCTAAAAACCTAATTTAAAAATAAATTAAAAATAAAGAAGTATATGCTACTGGATAGACAAAACCATAATAAAACAGTAGCAAAATGAATCAATCAAAAATACTTTGTAAAACTCAAAATATGACCAAATTAGTGATTTGAACAAATTTCATCAAATTCAAATCTAAACTATTCAAATTTGAAACCTAAGTACACAAACAGAAACTTAAGCAAATTTGTGACACAATGCAAAAAGAATCACTCAATTTGGATCTAAAATATAAAAGTTATAAGAAATCTAAAATTGAAACATTTTCTGTTTTTAAAACAGAAACGAAAAATAAAACTAAGGAAAAAAAACTAACGCGCTAACGGGCCTATCTAACGCTCAGGCGACATATAACTAATGCGTGCCCGAGGTTAACAGAAAATAAACCGATCGGGCCGGTCTAACTAAACCAGGAAATAAACCGGACTAAAACCAACTAAAACCGATCTAATCTAAATAAAACCTAACCCTTCGTGTGATATAATCTAGGCCGTAGGTTCTAGATCGGACGGTGGAGAATGGCTCACCGTGGTGGGGCGAGCTCCGGCGAGGTCGTTGGCGGCAGTGGCGGCTCGGGGACGACGCAGGCGAGGCCTCCGGTGATCCTTGATGACGGTGAAAACGCCCAGGCGATGCGGATGACAACGGCGATGACGATGGTGGTCGACGGTGAGCTCGGGGACGTCAGAGGAGGACGGCGGCGAGGTTGAGGCGGCGGTGGCGTTCGGGCGTCGGCGGATGACGGTGCTCCGGTGGGTTTCGGGCTCGGGTGAGGGCATGGGGGGGTGTAGTCGATGGAGGGGATCACGATGGTGGTGGCGGCAGGTCTCGGGGAGGTCGGGGGCGGGCTCTAGGGCATCAATGGTGCGGCGGCGGTGCTTGGCTCCGGCGAGAGATTACTGGCGAGGCAAAGGGTTTGGCGAGGGAAAGGAGGAACAGGTCGAGGGGAGAGCATATATAGGGGGGATTCTTGGAGGAGGGGCGAATCGGGGAGGATCCGTGATCTCCGGATCTGGCGGCGTGGTTCAGCATGGGGAGGAAGAAGAGGAAGATGCGGGTGGGGCGATCGGGCGGTGGAACCCAGAGGTCAGCGGCACAGGGCGAGCGAGGAGAGAGCGGGCGACCGAGGCGAAGGGGCTCCGGGCGTGCGCGTGGCTGCTGGGCCAGCCTAGCGCGTAGATGGGCCGAGGGGAAAGAGAGAGAGAGAGAGAGAGAGAGAGAGAGAGAGAGGGGCCTGCTGGGCTTCGGCCGTTTTCCTTTTTTTTAAACATAGACAATAAAATAAACACAAATAAATAAATAAGTAATATTATATAGACATATAATATATCAAAATTTTCAGAAAAAGATTTCCTACAACGTGAACTATTTTTTCAAGTTCAAATAAAATCCTCAAAAATTTACAAAACTCAAATAGTGTTATTGTTGCAATAAAACCCAACAAAAATCATTTTAAAACACCAAAATGATTTCAAAATTATTTTCTCCTAATTTTCCATTGAAGGAATCATTTTACCCTTATTTACATTTATTTATTTTAGGAGAAAATAATTTGATTTATAATAAATAACTCCTAAATGGTTTTGAAATTGAAATTCAAACCATTTCCAAATCTTTTTTTTTCATTTTACTCATTCAAATATATTTCAAATTGGCCCCTGGTTTGGAGTGTCATGTTGCTCCTCTCTTTATTTTTTTGAAATGGGTCAGAGGAATTTGAAACTATTCAAATGGGAAGGATTCCAAATGGAATTCCAAAAGTGGTTTAACTCCCTACTCTCTTTAATTAAACTTTGGAGAAGTCCTTTCATCTCCTCTCTTGAAAGTACTTGAGTGGCATCAAGTTTGCATTACTTTCAATTGAGGTTTCAAAACATTTCAAATGGAAACACTTTTGGGAAAGTCCTTTTATTCTCTCTCATTCAACTTTCAAAAAGTTTCAAATTGCACTCAATTTCAGTCAATCATCCAGACAACAATCAAACAAACAATCTAAACTATTTATTTAATATAACATTCCAAAATTTAGAATTTTGGGATGTTACACACACAAGGAGCCCCCCCTAAATGAAGGCACTCCGGATTCACTCACGATCCACTGACAACTCCCTCTAGTCCGACCATCACAGGTTCCGCCAAAAAACACCTCTTTTCATAATGATACATCGTACTCATATGCATAGACATATCACTTTGCTACAATACGTAGACTTAAATAACACTTACCGGACGTCGCTTTTCATCGACACCTGGTGTTACGCCCGATTATGCCAGGGGCTTCCTAATACAGAAATAAAGTTTGACCACCTTCTCGGTCGTCCGGCACCCCGAACTTATAGCACTATATGCATCAGCTCCGAATCATGTCTTGGGTCATTGGTTGGGTTTGCCCGGCTCCCTTGTTTTGGTACCTTACGTTCCGTTATATCGGCTAAGGTAGCGCAGGGAGAACTACTGTGATTGTGTCCCGGATCTGCCGGACGAGCACCTCAGTAGAGAAAGCCGAAAACCGACTGTCATGATACAGCGAGAGTTGGTCAGCTGTTCGAGAGGTTGTAAAATTCCTAAAGATTTATTCCGCTGGCGCCATTATAAAAGCGAGTCTGACGGATCGGTCTTCTGATCAGGCGCCAATAGAGCCCCTAGTTCGGCCTTCCAAACACTAGGGGCTGCGCCGACCATACTCGAATTCCTATGGCTAAGTGAGAGTAATAAAGCCTTATAGTCCGATTGCCTGGTTCGTGGTGAGAAATGCCTCCGCATAGGGACCCAACTATGGGATGAAGAGCGTTCAGATATATCCCGAACACCCCGTATTCTTTTTACGTGGGGGCAGAAGCCGACGACTGGCCAACTCTCAGGATTTACATACATTAAACAGCCGCACATGAAGAACATATGTTCAAACAAAACAGGCAATATATAAACGCCATAATCTCATATTACAAAAAGTGGAACGAATGCCCTCAGGGAAATATAATGTCTTTGGTACATTTATCCGCCGCAAGGCGGGCCCCCCTTCAATACACCTTCATAATACAGTTCGGGCTTGCGATGCTCCTTACCCTCTTGCGGCCCCTCAGTCATCAGCTTCTCCGTGTCAAGCTTCCCCCAATGCACTTTTGCACGGGCGAATGCCATACGTGCACCCTCTATGCAGACCGATCGCTTAATAGCATCAAGACAAGGACAAGCACCCGCAATCCGCTTCACGAGCCCGAAGTAATTGCTTGGAATTGGCTCCGCCGGCCACAGCCGGACAATCAAGTCCTTCATGGCTAGTTCGGCCGCCTGGTGCAGTTCGACCAGCTGCTTCAGCTGATCGATAAAGGGCACCGGATAGTTTGGTGCCAAATACTGCAACTAGAAGTCCCTCTCCGCAGACTTCTTTTCCTCGGTCCGGTAGAATCAGGCGGCATCTGATATGCTGCGAGGAAGATCTGCAAACGCCCCTGGAAAAATAAGAATTCAGCTTGCCGCTTAGAATTCTTCCATCATCATGAATAAATGGCTAAGAATACGGAAGGCCTTACCAGCCGCAAATTTCCGGGCATCTTGAATGTCCCGTACAGCACATCGGGCTTCTTCCCGAGCATTTTCCGCAGCTTGGAGCGCTTGGGCGAGTTCGGCTTCTTTCTCCATTACACTTTGCTCCAAGCCCTCGCTTTTCTTCACAGCCTCCTGGAGCTCCCGCTCAGCTGCGACAACCCTGGCCTCGTGTTTTTCGCGGAGTGCCTGTTCGGCGGCAGCCTTCTTGTTGGCATCATCTACAGCCTTCTTCAGTGCCACGTATTCGGCACTCGCTCCTAGGGCATACAACACAAATACTTTTCAACAAGCACAATTACTTATTTGTGCCTGATGCAAGACAATGTTTTATCATACCTTGTTTATCTTCTAATTGCTTCCTCACGCGGCCAAGTTCTTCCTCGGCCCGTTCTAGGCTCCGCTTCAGTTCGGACACTTCCGCATTATGAGCGGCCGTCCTCTCCGCAGACGCCTGTATTCAAACAAAGAGGTACATGTCATTAACATAAGTTCCCACGACAAGAGATGATTTGATCCCCTGCCCAACTCCCTCTCCTTTGCCGGACAGTGTATCAGGGGCTACTACTCATATAATGACAATTCCTCAAAGGTTTCTTGGAAAACATACCTCAAAGGCCTTTATAAGGCCAAGGCAGGACTCGTTCAGCCCGCTCTCGGCGGACTGAATCTTTTCAACCACCGCACCCATAAGGGTCCGATGTTCATCGACGATAGATGCGTTCTCTAACGCCGTCGATAGACCGCCTGTTACCTCTGTCCGAACAGAGGTTGCCGGCGGAGTGGGCAGGCCTCCCACCGTTGAAGGTGGCTGCTCGCTCGATGCAGGGGCCTTAGAGGTCTCCCGGGCCTTGTCCGGCTGTGGGCCAAACCCAAGGTCGCCCCCGCTGACGGCACACTCCGGGGCCATCGCTCCCTTGTGTCCTGCCCCAGTGATATGCCCCGCCTGATCCGAGCCTCGTTGAGACGACACCTCAGTGTCGCGCCGGGACTTTGGGGAAGGGGCCTCGGGAGGCGTCTCACTCGCCAAAGCATCCGAGCTCAGCGAATCTTCGGATGAGGAGTGGCCGGCGCGAGACCTCGCCGGACTGTGCGGAACATAGCAGCAGTTAAAACTACTATACCCAAAAACAATCCCGGATGCATATGCGTGTTCGGATTTTGTACACTTACGACTTCTCCAGGGGCTGGGCCCTGGGATCCCACTCCGGGCTGCTATCGGCAGCCGTGGTGGATGCCTCTGGCAGGGAACTTTTTCTCCTTTTGGGCGATTCGGCCTCCATGGACGGGGAAGCCACATGCTTCTTCCCACCTTCAGAGTGAGGCTAGTCCTCCTCTGCTTCTCCCTCTTCGTCTTCCGAAGAAGGAGCATCGCTTGAGTCTTCGGAATTTACATCCGAAGCCTCGCGGTGACGAAGGCCACTCCGGGTCTTCTTGACCTTCTTGGACGCCTCCTTCTTTGGCGCCTCGTAAGGCGCGAGGACCGGCATCTTCGTCAGAAGAGGTCCGGCCGGTTCCTCCAGCAATGGGGCTGGACAATGTATCCACTCCACTTTCTTTATCCATCCCTGCGGTCACGATGAAACACGATTAGGATGTCTCCCTCATGATATGCCAGCTAAATCGTTAATAGACAGATCTTGGTTGTGACTTACCGAGCTTGGAGAATGGGATAACTGATACCCATGATCCTCGGTGGGGTCCGGCCACGATTTGCCGGACTTGAAGAGCACCTTCCAGATATCCTTGTGGGAGGAATCGTAAAGCTCCTGAAGGGTTTGGTGCTCGGCGGGGTCGAACTCCCATAGAGTATAAGCTCGGCGCTGACAAGGGAGAATCAGGCGAACTAGCATCACCTGGACTACATCCACAAGTTTGACGTCCCTATCAACCACGCCCTGAAGGCGCGTCTGGAGCAGTGACAGCTCGTCGGGTGAAGACCAGTTCCGGCCCTTCTTGGGCCAGGATGTGAGCCGCAGCGGAGCTCCGGATCTGAACTCTGGAGCGGCCGCCCACTTTTTCCCGCGTGGTTCGGTGATATAGAACCACGGCTGCTGCCACTCCTTGACGAAGTCGTTGAAAGCGCCCGCCGGCCAAACAACCTTGGGCATCTTGCTTACCATGGCGCCGCCGCATTCGACGTGTTCGCCGCTCACCACCTTGGGCTTCACATTAAAAATCTTCAGCCACATGTCGAAGTGAGGTGAGATCCGAAGAAAAGCCTCGCACACGACAATGAACGTCGAGATATTGAGGAAGGAGTTGGGGGAAAGATCATGAAAATCAATCCCGTAGTAATACATGATTCCGCGAACAAATGGGTGCAGGGGAAACCCGAGCCCACGGACAAAATGCGGAAGGAACACGACTCTCTCGTGGGGTTCCGGAGTGGGGACGACCTGTCCCGCCGGGGGGAGACGGTGGCCGATCTTCTGGGCCAAATACCCGGCGTCCCGGAGCTTCTTGATATCCTTGTCCCGGACAATAGAGGCCATCCATCTGCCTCCTGCTCCGGATCCGGACATCTTTGGAAAGCCTCTCTTTGGTGGAAAGGAAGAGTGCTTGGGCGTTAGGGCTCGGAAAGAGGGGAATGAGCGAGCGGAAGGAGAAAGGCGTGGGTAAAGAGAAGGAGGTCTTGCCTCTTTATAGGGGCGGTAACTGCTTTTTGCGCCTCCCCACTTGCCTGGTTGAGCCCGTTTGTCTCCCGCTCGCCGCGATTAGCAGTGCGGTTGGTTTACCCACGCCCGTATTGATGAGAATCCCGTGATAAGGGGGCATGATCTCTACTTTGACAAGGCGTGTCAAGGAAACCGCCTCGCAATATGCGCTATGGCTGGTTGTGGGAAGACGGTACGAATAATGACTTGACCGTAGTGACACGTCGCATTGCCTAAAAAAAGTTGTCAGCAGATTGCATTTGTGAAACATTATTCTCTCTACGGTGGCATACGAAGATCGTCTTGTGGATCTGGACACGGTTTAAGTGTTCGACAATTACCTTGGAGCATTTGGAGGAGGAACCCGCCCTGCAATGCCGAAGACAAGACTGCACGCGGACTCATCGTCATTGAAGCCTGGTTCAGGGGCTACCGAGGGAGTCCTGGATTAGGGGGTATCCGGACAGCCGGACTGTATACGACGTCCGGTTTATTGAAGCGTGAAGATACAAGACCCAAGACTTCGGCCCGTGTCCGGATGGGACTTTCCTTGGCGTGGAAGGCAAGCTTGGCGATCCGGATATTATATTTCCTTCCTTGTAACTGACTCCATGTAAACCCTAGCCCTCTCCGGTGTCTATATAAACCGGAGAGGTTGGTCCTTAGAAGGCCGATCACAATTACATTCATACCATCATAGGCTAGCTCCTATGGTTTAGCCTCTACGATCTCGTGGTAGATCTACTCTTGTACTACCCATATCATCAATATTAACCAAGCAGGAAGTAGGGTTTTACCTCCATCGAGAGGGCCCGAACCTGGGTAAACATCTGTGTCCCTTACTTCTTGTTACCATCAGCCTTGACGCACAGATCGGGACCCCCTACCCGAGATCCGCCGGTTTTGACACCGACACTAGGCAGGAGGCCTGCGCCTCTTTTGATCTGTATCCTAGTTTGTGCTAGCCTTCTTAAGGCAAACTTGTTTAACTTATGTCTGTACTCAGATATTGTTGCTTCCGCTGACTCGTCTATGATCGAGCACTTGTATTCGAGCCCTTGAGGCCCCTGGCTTGTATTATGATGCTTGTATGACTTATTTATGTTTTAGAGTTGTGTTGTGATATCTTCCGTGAGTCCTCGATCTTGATCGTACACATTTGCGTGCATGATTAGTGTACGATTGAATCGGGCGTCTGAAGTTGGTATCGAGCCGATTACTGTAGGAATCCCCTTCCACACTCCTAGGCGAAGTCGAGTCTAGACATTGCAAAAACTTTTACTAACATGGCTGTGTGTCCTACGGGCCCACGTCGCCATCGGGTGGTACTAGGATCTTTTACTCCTCGACCTTTACTCTGGGACTCTGAACTCTCTTCTACTCGGGTTAAACGAATTTACTAACTCTAACACTAGGATCCCGTGACGACATTCACCCCAAAGTTGGATAAAGCCATAGTTATTCCTTAGAGTATTTTGAACAATTTCCACACTGTCATTTGACTCCTTTGAGACATCTTTGCTTTCAGATGGAACCCACGAGGCAGGTCGTGCGCCACATGACGGCCATTGGTGCCTCGGGATCACCTGCCGTGCTAGCTGAGATGATGACCTATCTAGGTTATCGCTGGCATCCTGAGTACACCGTCTTCGAGGAGTACCAGGACTTTAACCAGGAGCAGTACCGTGCCATCGTCCACCTCTACTCTCGGGAGTATGACTCCACTACTGTGTTGCACACCGCTCATGGTGTTGGAGTGACCATCGATATGGCAGTTCACGATGCTGTTTATGCTCTTCTGACACGCCTTCGTAGAGAGTATCAGGAGTTGGACACCTCCCCCTTCAGGCACATTGCTATCGCATCCGATGTTGGTGCGGAGGGTTACTACACTGCTGCCTACTCCACTGTCACCCGAGAGCCCTTCTACCATCAGAACTTGGTTCTGCATGCTGATGGGCTGGATCGAGCTAACCGAGCTCTTTGCCACGAGTTGTACACCACCCGCCAGCACCTTTACCGTGCTCTGACGCTGTTGCACCCCTTTGTCAGATCTATAGAGCTGCCACGTTCTGCGATCTACCCAGCCAGGACCGTGATGCCCCAGGGTGTCGGCTGGCCAGAGGTGGGAGGCTACTCTCCCCCACTTGGTCCTCTTCTGCCACTTGAGCATCGGGTTCTGCACCAGAGTATCCGTGGACCCCAGGTGGCTGATGTGGAGTTCCCGATGCCACACTACCAGCTTTCAGGCTACAGCTACCTCCGCAGTACCGCATGGGACTGATGTAGGCTTGCTTGTTAGTGTTAGGTGCATTCGCCGCGAGCCTGCGTGCCGCCTATGATGTTTTTAGTCTATGTATTGAACTCTGTGTATTGAACTCTATGCATGACCCCTTTTGTAAGTTATGCCGACTACTATGTAGTAGCTATCATGCTCCTTCCATTATGCATGTTTCATCATGAATGATTCTTGTCTTTGCAAATTTCTCAATACTGAACTACCCCTGTTATATATTAGCAGGATGGTTAGACCAGGTGGTTGTGGTAGTGGTGGCAATGCCCCACCACCGCCTGAGTACATGGCTGGTATGATCTAACAGCTTGAGATGAATCGCCAGTTCACGGAGAATATGATTTTTCAGTTTCCTCACCCCAATATGAACCAGCAGCCAGCCCCAGTAACTCTGGAGGATTTCATGCGCCTCAACCCAACTGTGTACCGCAGCTCAACCCAGCCTCTGGAGGCTGATGACTGGCTCTGTGACGTCACCTATGAGATGGAGTCTGCTGATGTAGCCCCTGCCAGCTATGTCACCTTTGCTTCCTTCTTTCTGAAGGGACCCGCAGCTCAATTGCGGGACAGCCACAGGCGTACTCTGCCAGCTGGAACAATCATCACCTGGCTAGACTTCCAAGCTGCTTTCCGTGCCCGCTTCATTCCTCAAGAAGTCATGGACCGGAAGAAGCGTGAGTTCCGCAACCTCACCCAAGGCAACAAAACTGTTGAAGCTTATCAGCGAGAGTTTCTGGACTTGTCTCGCTATGTTGAAGAGGACATTGCAACTGATGCACGCAGACAGGAGAAGTTTCATGACGGCCTTCAAGCTGACATCAAGCTCGCACTGCTAGTGCATGACTTTACTGATTTCTCCACCTTGGTGAACAAGGCCATCAATGTCGAAACCAGTCTGCAGGAATACCGGAGCTCTCACAGGCGCAACCGTGACACGGGCTCATCTTCGGGCCCGCCCTCGCAGAAGCATAAGATATGGATTCCCAACAGCATGTACCAACCAACTGCACCTGCCCCAAGGCAGACCTATGCTGCACCTCGCCTGCCTACTCCTCCAACTAGGCAGCCAAGGCTTCCAGCTCCACCACCCCAAGCTCCTGTTCCCACTCCCAATAATGTTTTGTGCTTCAAGTGTGGTCAACCAGGGCACCGTGCTAGAGAATGCAACCAGAACTAGAATTAACAGGCCCTTCCAGCAACTGGCCGTGGAAGCAACCAGCCCCGCAACAACAATGCCAAGCATTATGGTCGCGTTCATGCCAACCACGTTGATCTGAACGAAGCTCAAGACCAGCCTGCTACTGTGATGGGTACACTCCTCGTAAATTCAGTACCAGCATCCATTTTATTTTATACAGGTGCATCGCATTCATTCATGTCAGAAGATTTTGCATACAAGCACGACGTTAAATGTGAGCAGATGAACACTTCGGTAGTGGTAAAAACCCCCGCGGGACAATGTCAGACCTCCATGGTTGGCATCGACGTCCCTGTGGAAATCGAAGGGTTGGAATTTCGCGCCTCTCCCATTATTCTGAAGTCTTCCAATATTGACCTCATACTGGGAATGGATTGGTTGAAAGCGCATACTGCTTGTATAGTTTGCGCCACTAAGACCGTCCATCTAATACACCCTTCAGATGAAATAGTTACCTACCAAGCTCATCTGGTGCAAAATGCCGAGGCACGGCTTTATGCGTTGAATGCATTGAACGCTGCACCACTCGAGGGCATTGAGAACATTCCTGTCATTCGCGAATTCCAAGACATCTTTCCTGAAGAACTTCCAGGGATTCCCCCTGCTAGAGCTGTCGAATTCATTATCGACTTGAAACCAGGAACCACTCCTATAACCAAGCGACCCTACAAGATGCCGCCGCATGAACTCCTTGAGCTTAAGGAGGAAATCGACAAATCTCTTCGCAAGGGTTTCATTCGCCCAAGTTGCTCTCCTTGGGGAGCACCTTCTCTCTCTGTCAAGAAGAAGGATGGGACAAACCGATTGGTCCAAGACTACCGTCCTGTAAACCAAGCTACCATTCAGAATAGATATCCTCTTCCTCGGATCAATGATCTTTATGATCAACTGGCTGGTTCGTCAGTGTTCTCTAAACTCGACTTGAGGTTGGGTTACCACCAGATCCGTGTTCGTGAAGAAGATATCCCAAAGACCGCCTTCGTGACTCGATATGGTTCATACGAGTACACCATCATGTCTTTCGGCTTAACCAATGCTCCATCCACCTTCTCTCGTCTGATGAACTATATATTCATGGATTACCTCGACAAGTTCGTCGTGGTTTATCTGGATGATATCCTGGTATTTTCCAAGAACGAAGAGGAACATGCTGAGCATCTTCGTCTTGTGCTGGAAAAGCTACGAGAGCATCAACTATATGCCAAGTTCTCCAAATGTGAATTCTGGCTACCCGAAGTAACCTATCTTGGGCATGTCATCTCTAAGGATGGTATTGCCGTCAACCCTGAACGAGTCCAGGCTATCCTTGATTGGACTCCTCCCAAGAATGTTAAGCAAGTCAGAAGTTTTCTCGGTCTCGCCAGCTATTACCGTCGATTCATTGAGAACTTCTCCAAGATTGCCAAGCCTCTGACTAACCTGTTGCATAAGGGCGTCAAGTTCCAATGGACAGACAAATGTCAGGAAAGTTTGCAGGCACTCAAGGACAAGTTGACTTCTGCTCCAGTGCTTGCTCCACCTGATACTAAGAAGGACTTCGTCATTTACTACGATGCTCCCCGTCAAGGATTAGGCTGTGTCCTAATGCAAGACCGCAAAGTGATTGCTTGTGCCTCTCGGCAATTGCGCCCTCACGAAGAGAAGTACCCAGTTCATGACCTCGAGCTTGCTGCTGTCATTCATGCACTGAAGCAATGGCGACATTACCTTCTTGGTAATCGTTGCGAGATCTTCACCGACCACCAAAGTCTGAAGTATCTGTTTACTCAGCCAGACCTGAACCTCCGTCAGCAGAGATGGATGGAGATTGTTGCAGACTTTGACTTGGGTATTTCCTATACACCAGGCAAGGCTAATGTAATGGCTGATGCCTTGAGCCGCAAGTCTTACTGCAACCACCTCCAGGTTCGCAAAGTTCAGCCCTCGCTTGTTGAAGAATTCAGAAAGCTAAACCTCCATATTGTTCCTCCAGGTGCACTCGCTCCCCCTCCTAAGGAGTTTTGCAAGATGAACCTCCGTGTTGTTTCCCAGGGTTCCCTTAATACCCTGGCTGTCGAACCAGATCTCTTGGACTCCATCAAGAGAATACAGGGATATGAATCTGAAGCCCACAAGATTAAGCGCTACATCGCAGAAGGAAAGCCCTCATTCTTCACTATTGCTGATGATGGTGCTTTGTACTTCAAGGGCCGCCTAGTGGTGCCATGTGCAGAGAAAAACCTGGATATGACTCAAGAAGTTATGAAGGAAGCTCACGATACGCCGCTATGTATCCATCCTGGTAGTACAAAGATGTACCAAGACATTCGTCAAAGATTCTGGTGGTCTAATATGAAGCAAGACATTGCTCGTTATGTTGCTGAGTGTGACGTTTGCCGTCGTATCAAAGCAGAACATCAAAGGCCTGCTGGAACTCTGCAACCTATCTCTATTCCTGAATGGAAATGGGACCATGTTGAAATGGACTTCGTCACTGGATTCCCTAAATCACAGAAAGGTAATGATGCTATTCTTGTCGTCATTGACTGGCTTTCTAAAGTTGCACATTTTCTGGCGGTCAAAGAAACGATCACTGCTAGTCAGCTTGCAACCCTGTAAATGTCCAGAATTGTTTCACTTCACGGTATTCCACTAGTTATCAGTTTGGACCGTGGCAGCTTATTCACTTCAAGATTCTGGGCAAGTTTCCAAGAAGCTATGGGAACTCATCTGTCATTCAATACTGCATTTCACCCTCAGTCGCGAGGGCAAGTTGAACGTGTGAACCAAGTTCTCGAAGACATGCTTCGAGCTTGTGTTATTTCCTTCGGCAAGAAATGGGAGGAATCTCTCCCGTATGCTGAGTTCTCTTATAATAATAGCTATCAAGCTAGTCTGAAGATGGCCCCCTTCAAAGTGTTATATGGACGAAAGTGCCGAACCCCTCTGAACTGGTCAGAAACAGGGGAACGTCCACTCTTCAGTCCGGATATTATCCAACATGCCGAAGAACAAGTCCGCATTATTCGCGAGAATCTCAAGACTGCTCAGTCACGTCAGAAGAGTCAGTATGACCGTCATCATAAAGACATGGTCTATCAACCTGGCGAAAAGGCCTATCTTCGCATCACACCAATGAAGGGTGCTCACCGCTTCGGGATCAAGGGAAAGCTAGCTTCGTGCTATATTGGCCCATTCACTATTCTGGAAAGGAATGGAAAAGTGGCATATCAACTGGAGCTTCCGCTGAACCTTTCTCAGGTTCACGATGTGTTCCATGTGTCACAGCTGCGCCGTTGCTTCAAGGACCCAATCCGAGCAGTAGATCATGAAGTGCTCGAATTGCAAAAGGACCTCTCCTATAAAGAGCATCCAGTCCGCATTCTTGACCAAGCTGAACGCCGCACACGTCAGAAGGCGATCAAGTTCCTCAAAGTCCAGTGGTCGCACCATTCTGAAGATGAAGCCACTTGGGAACGCGAGGATCGCCTGCGTGATGAATACCCCGCACTGTTTCCTTCTACCTCCTAAATCTCGGGACGAGATTTCTTGTAGTGGAGGAGATTTGTAACACCCGGATAATTAGGCTACAGTAAAACTCTCCTGATGATGCCATGTCATCTATGTTACTGTTGCTAATTAAGTGGTAGTTCAAAAAAATTGCAAATTCAAAAATGAATTAGTGACAAACACCCAAACTTTTCAAAAGTCAAAACTAAAATGTTCGGGGGGTGCCTAATATTGCATAGGTAATTATGGTGAAGTAAACACATTTTTAAAAAATGCCTAAATACTTTAAAATGAAATAAAATAGAAAAGAAAATAAATAAAAAGAAAAGGTGAAAATAAAACAAAAGGAAACGAACCCCCCCTCTCTTGGACCAGACGGCCCAGCTAACCCAGCCGACCGGCCCAGCCGGCCCGGCCCGCCTCTCCCTGCCGCCTCCCTTCCCTGTTCCCCCGACCCGGGTCGGAACAGGGGCGCGTCCCCGCCGCACCCTCTCGTCGGCGGCGAGGCGAGGATAAGGCCGGCACGCCCCGCCTCCTCGATCCCGCCTCCCACTCGCCCCCACTCTCGCCCTCGGTCCCTGCGCCTTTCCCTCTCCCCTCAGATCCACCCCGCTCTCCTCCTCTCCCATCGCATTCGAGCACCGCCATGGACCCGCCGAAGTGAAACGCGCGGCCACAGCCACCACCTCACCTCGCCAGCGTGTCCGTCGTCTCCGCCATCGTCTTCCTCGTCAACCGGTGGCCGCAACTGGAGCTCGGAGGCGCTGCTGCGACGGTCCCCTTCTTCCACATCTCCGGTCGCCGCCGTTCTTCACCAACTCCGGCGACGCCTTCTGCAGCTACTAAGCCACCAAAGGCCACCGTGCGTGCCGCTAGGTGAGCTGCCTCCCTCCTCTGCCCTCTAGCTCCCCTAGCTCACGCCCTAGCTAGCTCGTCGTCGTGCCCAGGTCTGGTCGCCGCGGTGTACCTCGCCGCCGTGGCCACAGCCGCCGTCACGCTCGCCCGAACTCACCGTTGTACTCCTTGGGTTCCTAGGAGCCCAACGCGCCTGCGCACGCTCCCTCCTGTGCCTCCTAACGCCGTCCCCATTGAGCGCCCGAATGCGCTGCTGCCTGCGCTTGTCGCCGGCTTGCCTCCGGTGCCCAAATGGTCACGGGCCAGCGCCCGTTGCGTTCGCCGCCTCGCGTACGACTCGCCTGGCCTCTCCTTTCATTCGCTAACATGATTCGTCGTCGTTTACACTCGCGCCCGACTCCGGCCGTCCGCCGATGAGCTCGCCTCGCTCAATTCCGGCCACCACTGCCCGCGTAACCCCCACCAACCGTCGTGTCGTCGTCTTGCCGTTCTAACGCGCCCGGCCGCGACCAAAATGGTGCCCTATGGGCGATTTCCGACGATGCCCGAGGACGCGCCGACGCGAACGAGCTCGCCGGCGTGATTCCGTCGAGTCGCCGGCCGTCACTGAGCTGGCCTGACGCATGGGCCCCCTTGTGTCGCTGACGGGTGGGCCCTGTTGAACCCTTGACCTGGCCAACTTCTGACTGGGCCGCCCCTGTCTCACTGACCTACAGAGCCCACCTCTATAAACAAAATAAATAAAAAGAATAATTAGTTAATTAAATAGTTTAGCTAATTAAAACCCTAATCTGTCACTAACTACTGGCCCCCACTCGCTAATTAGGTTAGTTAAGTTAAAATAACTCTGTTAGTTAGCACTGTCACTGACATGTGGGTCCCAATGGACCCACCTGTCTGGTTTGACTGGTCAACCGACCAGTTGACCTACTGACATCACTCTGATGTCATGCTCGCGTCATCAAACACTGTTCTGGATAATGTTGGCTTTAAATAAATAATTAAAATATGAAAATGATTTAATTCTTTAGAAAATCATATCTTTTAATCCGTAACTCGGATGAAAATACTTTCTACACGAAAGTTGCTCAGAACGACGAGACGAATCCAGATATGCAGCCCGTTCGTCCCCCACACATCCCTAACATATCGAACACGCAACTTTCCCCGTCCGGTTCATCTGTCCGAAAACGCGAAACACCGGGGATACTTTCCCGGATGTTTCCCCCTTTCGCCGGTACCACCTACTACCGCGTTTGGGCACACCTAGCATCACGCTTTGTCATGTCATGCATCATCATGCATTTTTTTGCATTGTATTTACTGTTTCTTCTCCCTCTTCTCTCCGGTAGACTACGAGACCGACGCTACTGTTGCCCAGTTCGACTACGGTGTTGACGGTCCCTCCTTCTCGGCTGAGCTTCCAGGCAAGCCGCCCCCTTGATCACCAGATATCGCCTATTCTTCTCTATACTTCTTGCATTTGAATAGTGTAGCATGTTACTGTTTTCCGTTAAATCCTATCCTGATGCATAGCCTGTCATTGCTACTACTGTTGATACCTTTACCTGCAATCCTACCTGCTTAGTATAGGATGCTAGTATTCCATCTATGGCCCTACATTCTTGTCCGTCTGCCTTGCTATATTATCGGGCCATGATCACTAGGGAGGTGATCATGGGTATATACTTATATACTATTACATGATAACTGTGGTGACTAAAGACGGGTCGGCTCGTAGGAACACCCGCGAGTGGATCTTTGTGGCGGAGCGACAGGACAGGTTGAGACCACCTAGGCGAGAGGTGGGTCTGGCCCTGGTCGGTGTCCGCGGTTACATCATTAACACGCTTAATGAGATCTTGGTATTTGATCTGAGTCTGGCCATTTGGTCTATACGCACTAACCAACTACGTGGGAACAATTATGGGCACTCGACGTCGTAGTATCAGCCGAAGCCTTCGTGACGTCAGCGACGGAGCGGCGCGCGCCGGATTGGACTGGAACACCTGCTAGGCTAGGTCTGCTTCCGGCCACGTACGCAACGTGCATGTGTGCTAAGGGCGGTGGGCCCATACCCCTGTGCGCTTAGGTTTAGACCGGCGTCCTAACCTCTCTGTTGTGCCTAGGTGGGGCTGCGACGTGTTGATCTTCCGCGGCCGGGCATGACCCAGAAAAGTGTGTCCGGCCAAATGGGATCAAGCGTGTTGGGTTATGTGGTGCACCGCTGCAGGGAAGTTAATCTATTCAAATAGACGTGATCTTCGGTAACAGGACAACTTGGAGTTGTACCTTGACCTTATGACAACTAGAACCGGATACTTAATAAAACACACCCTTCCAAGTGCCAGATACAAACCGGTGATCGCTCTCTAACAGGGTGACGAGGAGGGGATCGCCGGGTAGGATTATGCTATGCGATGCTACTTGAAGGACTTCAATCTACTCTCTTCTACCTGCTGCAAGATGGAGGTGGCCTGAAGTGTAGTCTTCGACAGGATTAGCTGTCACGCCCAAGATGCGACCCTATCCTAAACGAACTCGAAGGTCCCACCAAGGATAGAAGCGCATCTTGAAGACGCTTTTGCAAGGTGGATATCATTACATCAACATTACATAATAGTGGGGATACATCCAATACATACAATGTCACATGAATACAACATTACAACATAGATAAGATCAACATCCGACTACGGATGAAACATAAATAAAAACTCAAACAATATCCACCCTGCTAGCCCAGGCTGCCGACCTGGAACCTATCCCCCGATCAAAGAAGAAGCAGAAGGAGAACTCCAAAACAAGCAAACATCGCTCTCGCGTCATGATCTTCGCATAACCTGTACCTGCAACTGTTGTTGTAGTAATCTGTGAGCCACGAGGACTCAGCAATCCCATAACCATGGGTATCAAGACTAGCAAAGCTTAATGGGTAAGGAAGAGGTAAAGTGGTGAGGTTACAGCATCGACTAAGCATGTATGGTGGCTAACTTACGCAAATAAGAGCGAGGAGAGAAGCAAGGCAAGCGGTCATCAACTAGTAATGATCAAGAAGTGATCCTGAACTCCTACTTACGTCAGACATAACCCAGAAACCGTGTTCTCCTCTCAATCAACCCCGAAAAGAGACACTCACGGTTACGCACACGGTTGGTGTATTTTAGAAGAATTTACTTCAAGTTTACTACAACCGGATATTAACAAATTCCCATCTGCCACATAACCGCGGGCACGGCTCTCGAAAGTTTAAACCCTGTAGGGGTGTCCCAAATTAGCCCATGATAAGCTCTCGCGATCAACGAAGGATATTCTTCTCCGGGAAGACCCGATCGACTCGAATCCCGCTTACAAGACATTTCGACAATGGTAAAACAAGGCCAGCAAGACCTCCCGCGTGTCCGACACCACGATAGTAGCCGTATGTATCTCGCCTCGAGCCACGACCGGATGAGCACTACGTACAACTAGAAGCAGCCCTCAAGTTTCCCGAGGTGGCGCTGCAAGTGGTTCTAGTTTGGACCAACACTTAGACAAGCATTGGCCCGGGGCTAAAATAAAGATGACCCTCGGGATCGCGACTCCCAAGGGAAAAGGTAATAGGCTGAGGCAAATGTAAAACCAATGTTGGGCCTTGCTTGAAGAGCTTTATTTCAAAGCGAACTCTCAAGGGGGTCCCATAAATCACCCAACCGCGTTAGGGACGCAAAATCCAGGAACATAATACCGATATGACGGAAACTAGGGCGGCAAGAGTGGAACAAAACACCAGGCATAAGGCCGAGCCTTCCACCCTTTACCAAGTATATAGATGCATTAATAATATATAAGAGATATTGTGATATCCCAACATGAACATAATCCAACATGGAGCAATCTTCATCTTCACCTGCAGCTAGCAACGCTATAAGAGGTGCTGAGCAAAAGCGGTAACATAGCCAAACAACGGTTTGCTAGGAGGGGTGACAAAGGTTAGAGGTTCATGGCAATTTGGGAGGCTTGAGCAGCAAGTGGTAGGTAACGCAGCATAGCGATAGAATGAAGCAACTAGCATAGCAATGATAGTAATGAGATCCAAGGTGACGGTCATCTTGCCTGAAATCCCGCTAGGAAGAAGAACGCGTCCATGAAGAAGACGAACGGAAGTAGTCGAACGAATCCTCACAATCGCAACATTACCGGAACTAGGAAGCAACAACGGAAAGAAACAAACAACATGGTAAATGCACAAGCATAAACATGGCATAATGCACAATCAAGTATGATGCATGTCCGGTTTAATGAGGCATGGCATGGCAAACTGCAACAAACAATGCTACAACTTCAGTGGAGCTCGATATGCAACGAGTTGCATATTGACAAAACACCACATAGACATATTTAGTTTAATCTCATTTAAGCTACCAAACAATGTTAAATGTTGTTAAACATGGCAAGAGGTGAAGCATAATTAAACTACCTATCTAGGCAAGTTTAAATGAGGCCGGAACAACAAACAACAATTCCGGAAAATCCTCATGTGCATATTTTGTTTTGGTACTGTTCTGCTCTAAATCATATTTTTTAATATTGTTAAACAGGAAAATAAAGTGCAACAAGTTAATCTATGCATTTTTCCACCCCATACATATAAAGTTTATTTAAAACGGAGCTACGGTTAATTAGTTATGAAATAAATCATTTTAACATGGCATTTATGCAAATTAATTCAAACAGCAAGTTAAATATTTTAAACAGGGATGAAAGATGCATATTATGAAACTAGATGAAAAACTAAGCATTTCTCATATATAAATTATTTACATATGATGCATGATTGATTAGTTATTAAATGCATGAACAGCAAGGGTTTTTCTGTCAAACTGTAATACACTGGAAAAAGCTAAAACGCAGATCTGAAAAAAACAAGACACGAGCCGCATCTAAACAGGAAGCCCAACAGAGGAAAAGGCCAGGGGGCTGCTCACCCATGGGCCAAGCCCGGTTCGGTGGAGGAAACCCAAGAGGGGCGCGGGTCAGGTTGGAGAAGGCCGGGCCTTGGCGCTGGAGTGGCTGGGCCTCGGTCAACGAAGGCGGTCTCGAGCAGGACTTGGCGCTGGTCGTTGTCCCGCGTGCTCGCACGCAGAAGCGGGAACGGCGCACCAGCCGATGGCGATGCAGGAGGCAGCAGACGGCGGGGCGCGGGGAGATCGGCCGGATCCTACGAGGGGAAGGCCGGGACTGGCTTGTACGGTTCGGGGAAGAGCCGGACTTGCCAGATCTCGCGAGGGTTGGAGCAAGGCGCGGCTGCAGGGGGCGATGAAGACCTTGGCGCGCCATGGCTCGAAGAAAGTCTCACGGCACTGTTCTCCGGCGAAGCAGGGTAACGGGGCGACGACGGGGGTTACATGAGGGAAGCCAGAGGAGGTGGATCCGGCGCTGGTGGAGCTTGAGCAAGGCTCGCATGGTGGCGTCGGCTTCGGCCTCTGCAAACCACAGAGGCAACGGAGAATTAGAACAATAGCGGACAGATTAAAGAGGGAGAGAAGCACCAGGGAAAGAAGGAAAAGAGAAGGAGAGGTGCAGCCTGGTGGTGGAGCTGGTCCGACGATTGGACTCGGCGTGCACGAGGTGGTCGCCTCGATCCCGCCTGGATCGGGCGCGGGGCTGCCTGCGGGAGAGCTCGGGAGGACGGGGCTTCGCTGGGAACAAGGAGGAGGCGCACGGCGCAGGGCTCGATGTTTGGGCGTCGAGCACGGGCTCGAGGTCGAGAGGAGCCGGGCGGAGAAGCAACATCCATGGGAATCGGGAGGAGACGCGGGGGTTGGTCAGGCACAGAAACAGAGGAGGTGGGTGGCGACGGATCTGGGTGATGGGATGGAGTGCAGTGGCGGCGGCTGGGAGGGAATGATGGGACAAGCCCCTAGGATCTAGGGTTAGACTGATATATAGAGCAAGTGGTTTAGATTAGGGGTATTTAGTCCCTCCGATCGAAAACAAACGGCCGAGAATAAATAGGTTATGGAGTCCAAAAGAGAACATGGAGATGTTTTATAGATGTTAGGAGATGAACTGAATGCAACAGTGATGATTGAGCGGTTCGGGTTCGGAGCAAGTTTCGGACGCACGCGAGGGGGCTGCGAGCTGGCAAGAGAGGTTAGGTGGTCTGACAAGAGGGACTCGAAAACCCGATTGGTCTCGGAACGGTCAACGAAGGCAAGGGGTGACGCGGCAACTACGAACGGATACGGGTTTTATGAAAACATGCAGATGCAATGTGAATGATGCTATGAGATGAGATGCATGACATGAACAAAATGCAAAACAAAACACAAAAACCCAACCACGGAGGAAATAATATATCACATCTCTGGAAAAGGCAAGAGTTGGAGTTACGAATATGGAAAGTTGTATCCGGGGCGTTACAACACTCCACCACTACGAGAGGATCTCGTCCCGAGATCTAGGATGGCATCGGAGAGAAAACGGAAGAGGAAGATAAGAGGTAAAACTAAGTTGCTTCTTCGACAAACGAGTGAAACCATGAACCTTGAGATGTTGAGCAAAATGAAAGAAAGAAATCAACGAAGATGAGCAAAGTTGAAAACACTCCGTTAGAAAAGAGGAACAAGGGGTACGACGAGAACCAAGAGTTTGAAAGACATGGAAATAAGAGCTTCACGAACGAAAAGAATATGACCACCTCAGAATAATGAGATAGCCAAGGAACAAGAATGACAGAATTTGGACAGCACTCCGGTAGAAAAGAGAAAAAAAACTTAATGAGATGAAAAGACATTGAAGAGATGATACAACACTCCGGTTAAATGGATAAGCAGGAAAAGAACACGGTCCTCACAATTCGAGATGATGAGTGAAGAGAGCAACATCACCATGCCTCCGGAAGAAAGAATAGAAGATAGATCATTGGAATAACAGAATGGAGTAGAGAATGCCAACTTCTGCCACAAATGAGCTTGGTAAGCACCCTTCCAAGAAGGTTATAACGGATTTGTTGGAAAACCAACAATGAAAATAATAAGCTTGTAGTGGGCTTATGGAAACATCTCAACACTTGAGGTGAAATTATGCCACTAACGAAAAACAATTGCTTGTTTGAGATCAAAGATGAAAACTTCTTCCGCCGAGAGGATAGGAGAAAACTCGGATCATTGATAAGCACCACAAATAGCAACATTCCTTAGGGAAGGCTTTAGGTGAAATCTATACCAAGATAACTCCAAAGACGAGATTGGTGGATTTAAAATACCTCATTCTTGACAATATGTGAATCATGAAGCACGAGGAGAAATTGTCAAGGATGACATAACACCATCTCAAAAGATAAGGTAGAAAGAATTGCACTTCGAAATGCAAAAGAAGAATACTTGAACTTCTCAAAACAAAACATGTGTTGAGCACCATGTTTAATTTTGAGTATAGCTTGGCGGATCATAACTTCGAGAAAATGTTGAAGAACAATTGAAGAATGAAAAGAATCCTTGACAAACCATCATGTAGAGCCTCCATGAAGAACTCCGGTAATAAAAGGATGATAAAACGAAAGAGAAGTTGAAGACACAAGGTGAAACCTTGCAATGATTTAGATGGAGCTTCGCGACGAGATAAAGCGGAAAAACTTGAAACTCCGGAGAAGAAAAGATGAAGCATCTCGAACCGAGAAGTGTGACATGATGAATAACTCTGGAAACAAGAAACTAGATCACTTGGATGAAACAAAAATAAGAATTACATTATGCGTATCCTTCACCAATTTACATTGATGACAAGCAATGGATTTGGCATACTACTTATTCTTCTTGAGGGATTGAAAAGAGATATAGTGCAAACTTGAGAAGGTATTGATGGAACCACCGGTGGAATTTGGAAACAACGAATGAATTAATATGATAACGAAGGAAGTGAAATCTTGAACGAACCACCATAAGAATTGAAAATGAACATAGCAAAGGCACAATTCACCGGGAAGAATTGGAAAACGAATGAAGATACTTGAGAGAATTTAGATACAAGAGAATGAAGAGATCATGAACTGATTAGAGGATATTTGAACGATTCACCGGTAAGATTTGGAGAATGATAGCTACACGCTGAGAATGAAGAATTATGACATGATGGCCTTCGGAGGAAAGAAATGGAAACAACTCATGAAATGCTCCGGATGGGTGAAAAGAATTCCCACAATCGAAAACAATTATGAGAGAATGGCATCAAGCTAGAACCATGAATCTTGAAGAGAATGGAGCAAGATTTAAGAGAAACTCTTCTTCGGTCTTCAAATGTTGAGAATGACGATGAGAAACATCACCATGAATTGTTGAGATACTCCGGGATGAAAATTAGAAAGGTTGAACCAACGATGAAAAGAATTTGGAAGGTCTTGGAGAAAGACATTTGACTGATGATAACTCATTCTTACGTCAAACTTTGAAAAGAATTTTAGAAGCTCCGGGAAAATTAGAAGAGTCAGGTAAGATCCTAGGAAAAGACCTGTGGGTTAGGGCCCACTCAAAGGAAACACCGTTGAACGATTGCTTGAAATGAAGATTGCACCGGTAGAATTAAATAGCTTGAATGAGATAACAACCTCAAAATAACTTGAACGGATCTGGAATGAAAAGACGAGCCTTCCGAGATATCTTCAACACTCCAGAACAAATGAATAGCGAGAAGTGAATGATTAAGAGGTGCATCGGCAAGAGAAAGCATTTGCAACAAGGAAAGGAATATGATCAACACTGAAAGCTTGAGTTAAATCCACCGGAAAAGAATACGAGAATGAAGAATGATGAACTTGGAGCTGTTGAGCATCTTCATGAGGGATCACTGGATCAGAACATTGATTGAAAAGAGTGAAGAGACTTCACATGAATAAATGGATACTTGATTAAAATATATAAGTCCTTGCAGAAAAGGGTGGGAGGGCGGGAAAACAAAGACAACTTGGGACGGATGAAACAAACACCGTCGAGAAAACTAAGAATTGATCTCGCAAATGTTGAAATGATCGGATCCACTTATAGAGAAGCACACTCGTTTGGAAAGAATTGACATCACAATCTCGATAAACAAGAAGGATTAGCACTCTCATAGAAATATGAGAACACCGCTTGAAAGGTATGGAATCAACACTTGATATCGAAGCAACCCGAATACCACAAATAAAACAAAACAAAGGATTTGGCTTGCAGAATAAGCCGGAACAAATACATATGACAGAGATTTACCCAATCCCATATCATGCATCTGTCGGATAGATATTCTAGGAGCTACTTGAATCCCACCTATAAACTCCCGAAACTTTCTGGTTATGCAATCAGGTGTTGGGGATACAGGGGACACAAAATATATCACCCAAACTAACAATACCTAGATCCAGCTGTATCCATCCTTCAACACATAACCAAGAAAACTCCGGAAATCGTGTACCTCAACCTTCGAAAAGCATCCGTTATACGAGTTATGGCAATACTCCTGAACTCCCCAGTACTGGGTAGCGTCGAGGTTATCTCACCAACAACTGCATAAAAGAGATTTTCGATGTCGGCAAAACTCAGGTATTCCAGAACTGCAACGATAAAATTGTGACGACAACACCTCGGAGCTCAACTCCCCGGGACACTGCCACAACCCCTAAATGTCAGGAGGCACCAAGAACAATGTTCTCGTCACAAGACTATCGGAACGATCCCAAGATACCCGCGTGATCCTAAAAAAAATCATGAAATTTGAGGAGAGGAAAGACAAAACATCTATGTCAGGAGGCCTCACCAGAGCGACGAAGGGACTGAGGAGTAAAAAGAATCCTACTCTCTGATATATATAATCCTAAGACTCAAAATAGTTTTCTTCTAGACTCAACAACGACCAACAAACAAGGGGGCTCCTATGGTCGTTCGAGGCTCTGATACCAACTTGTCATGCCCAAGATCCGACCCTATCCTATAGGAACTCGAAGGTCCCACCAAGGATAGAAGCGCATCTTGAAGACGCTTTTGCAAGGCGGATATCATTACATCAACATTACATAATAGTGGGGATACATCCAATACATACAATGTCACATGAATACAACATTACAACATAGATAAGATCAACATCCGACTACAGATGAAACATAAACAAAAACTCAAACAATATCCACCTCGCTAGCCAGGCTGCCGACTGGAACCTATTCCCCGATCGAAGAAGAAGCGTAAGGAGAACTCCAAAACAAGCAAACATCGCTCTCGCCATGATCATCGCATAACCTGTACCTGCAACTGTTGTTGTAGTAATCTGTGAGCCACGAGGACTCAGCAATCCCATAACCATGGGTACCAAGACTAGCAAAGCTTAATGGGTAAGCAAGAGGTAAAGTGGTGAGGTTGCAGCAGCGACTAAGCATGTATGGTGGCTAACTTACGCAAGTAAGAGCGAGGAGAGAAGCAAGGCAAGCGGTCGTCAACTAGTAATGATCAAGAAGTGATCCTGAACTCCTACTTACGCCGACATAACCCGAAACCGTGTTCTCCTCTCGATCAACCCGAAAAGAGACACTCACGGTTACGCTTTACGGTTGGTGTATTTTATAAGAGTTAACTTCAAGTTTACTACAACCAGATATTAACAAATTCCCATCTGCCACATAACCATGGGCACGGCTCTCGAAAGTTTAAACCCTGCAGGGTGTCCCAACTTAGCCCATGATAAGCTCTCGCGATCAACGAAGGATATTCCTTCTCCGGGAAGACCCGATCGACTCGAATCCCGCTTACAAGACATTTTGACAATGGTAAAACAAGACCAGCAAGACCTCCCGCGTGGCGGCACCTCGATAGTAGCCGCGTATCTCGCCTCGTGCCACGACCGGATGAGCACTACGCATAACTAGAACCAGCCCTCAAGTTTCCCGAGGTGGCGCTGCAAGTGGTTTCTAGTTTGGACCAACACTTAGACAAGCATTGGCCCGGGGGCTAAAATAAAGATGACCCTCGGGATGCGCGAATCCCAAGGGAAAAGGTAATAGGCTGAGGCAAATGTAAAACCAATGTTGGGCCTTGCTGGAAGAGCTTTATTCAAAGCGAACTGTCAAGGGGGTCCCATAAATCACCCAACCGCGTTAGGGACGCAAAATCCGGGAACATAATTCCGATATGACGGAAACTAGGGCGGCAAGAGTGGAACAAAACACCAGGCATAAGGCCGAGCCTTCCACCCTTTACCAAGTATATAGATGCATTAATAATATATATAAGAGATATTGTGATATCCTAACATGAACATAGTCCAACATGGAGCAATCTTCATCTTCACCTGCAGCTAGCAACGCTATAAGAGGGGCTGAGAAAAAGCGGTAACATAGCCAAACAACGATTTGCTAGGAGGGGTGACAAAGGTTAGAGGTTCATGGCAATTTGGGAGGCTTGAACAGCAAGTGGTAGGTAACGCAACATAGCGATAGAATGAAGCAACTAGCATAGCAATGATAGTAATGAGATCCAAGGTGACGGTCATCTTGACTGAAATCCCGCTAGGAAGAAGAACGAGTCCATGAAGAAGACGAACGGAAGTAGTCGAACGAATCCTCACAATCGCAACATTACCGGAACTAGGAAGCAACACCGGAAAGAAACAAACAACATGGTAAATGCACAAGCATAAACATGGCATAATGCACAATCAAGTATGATGCATGTCCGGTTTAATGAGGCATGGCATGGCAAACTGCAACAAACAATGCTACAACTTAAGTGGAGCTCGATATGCAACGAGTTGCATATTGACAAAACACCACATAGACATATTTAGTTTAATCTCGTTTAAGCTACCAAACAATGTTAAATGTTGTTAAACATGGCAAGAGGTGAAGCATAATTAAACTACCTATCTAGGCAAGTTTAAATGAGGCCGGATCAACAAACAACAATTCCGAAAAATCCTCATGTGCATATTTTGTTTTGGTACTGTTCTGCTCTAAAACATATTTTAATATTGTTAAACAGGAAAATAAAGTGCAACAAGTTAATCTATGCATTTTTCCACCCCATACATCTAAAGTTTATTTAAAACGGAGCTACGGTTAATTAGTTATGGAATAAATCATTTTAACATGGCATTTATGCAAATTAATTCAAACAGCAAGTTAAATATTTTAAACAGGGATGCAAGATGCATATTATGAAACTAGATGAAAAACTAAGCATTTCTCATATATAAATTATTTACATATGATGCATGATTGATTAGTTATTAAATGCATGAACAACAAGGGTTTTTCTGTAAAACTGTAATACACTGGAAAAAGCTAAAACACATATCTAAAAAAAACAAGACACGGGCCGCATCTAAACAGGAAGCCCAACAGAGGAAAAGGCCGAGGGGCTGCTCACCCATGGGCCAAGCCCGGTTCGGTGGAGGAAACCCAAGAGGGGCGCGGGGCAGGTTGGAGAAGGCCGGGCCTTGGCGCTGGAGTGGCTGGGCCTCGGTCAACGAAGACGGTCTCGAGCAGGACTTGGCGCTGGTCGTCGTCCTCGCGTGCTCGCACGCAGAAGCAGGGGAACGGCGCACCAGCGCGATGCAGAGGAGGCAGCAGACGGCGAGGCGCGGGGAGATCGGCCGGATCCTACGAGGGGAAGGCCGGGACTAGCTTGAACGGGTCGGGGAAGAGCCGGACTTGCCAGATCTCGCGAGGGTTGGAGCAAGGCGCGGCTGCAGGGGGCGACGAAGACCTTGGCGCGCCATGGCTCGAAGAAAGTCTCACGGCACTGTTCTCCGGCGAAGCAGGGTAACGGGACGACGACGGGGGTTACATGAGGGAAGCCGGAGGAGGTGGATCCGGCGCGGGTGGAACTTGAGCAAGGCTCGCATGTCGGCGTCGGCTTCGGCCTCTGCAAACCACAGAGGCAACGGAGAATTAGAACAATAGCGGACAGATTAAAGAGGGAGAGAAGCACCAGGGAAAGAAGGAAAAGAGAAGGAGAGGTGCAGCCTGGTGGTGGAGCTGGTCCGACGATTGGACTCGGCGTGCACGAGGTGGTCGCCTCGATCCCGCCTGGATCGGGCGCGGGGCTGCCTGCGGGAGAGCTCGGGAGGACGGGGCTTCGCTGGGAATGAGGAGGAGGCACACGACGCCGGGCTCGATGGTTGGGCGTCGAGCACGGGCTGGAGGTCGAGAGGAGCCGGGCGGAGAAGCAACATCCATGGGAATCGGGAGGAGACGCGGGGTTGGTCGAGCATGAAAATGAGGAGGTGGGTGGCGACGGATCTGGGTGATGGGATGGAGTGCAGTGGCGGCGGCTAGGAGGGAATGATGGGACAAGCCCCTAGGATCTAGGGTTAGACTGATATATATAACAAGTGGTTTCGATTAGGGTATTTAGTCCCTCCGATCGAAAACAAACGGCCGAGAATAAATAGGTTAGGGAGTCCAAAAGACAAAATGGAGATGTGTTATAGATGTTAGGAGATGAACTGAATGCAACAGTGATGACTGAGCGGTTCGGGTTCAGAGCAAGTTTCGGACGCACGCGAGGGGGCTGCGAGCTGGCAAGAGAGGTTAGGTGGTCTGACAAGAGGGACTTGAAAACCCGATTGGTCTCGGAATGGTCAACGAAGGCAAGGGGTGACGCGGCAACTACGAACTGATACGGGTTTTATGAAAACAAGCAGATGCAATGTGAATGATGCTATGAGATGAGATGCATGACATGAACAAAATGCAAAACGAAACACAAAAACCCAACCACGGAGGAAATAATATATCACATCTCCGGAAAAGGCAAGAGTTGGAGTTACGAATATGGAAAGTTGTATCCGGGGCGTTACATTAGCTATCCCCCTCTTATTCTAGCATTCTGCAGTTCAGTCCACCGATATGGCCCTTTACACATATTACCCATGCATATGTAGTATAGCTCCTTGCTTGCGAGTACTTTGGATGAGTACTGTCGGTGTACTAAAGTAGGGGTACCTTAGTACCCCGAACCTGTGCACGGGCAGTCGCAGCGTCCCCGTGGCAAGCCTTGCCGGCATCTGCCAAGACCCTCCGCGCCCTTCGAAAATGAAGACCCCGCAAGAGGAGCTTGCCGGTAAGCCATTCAAGAACAAAGTATCAAGACCCGGCAAGAGGAGCTTGCCGGAAGGCCACTCAGTATGCCAAGGAAACAAGGCCCGGCAAGAGGAGCTTGCCGAAGGCTTGTGGGCGCCAAGCCCCTAAGCGCGACAAGGTTCCTGCCGCGGCAAGGCGCTTGCCGGGGCGGGCAACCTCTCTTCATCTCCGCTCCATCTCACCCGCCAACGTGTCACCACGGGGCTCTCCCAAGCACGCGCGTCGACGGGCTGTGCAGCCAGCGGGGAGCAGCGATAAACGGTGCTGACAGGCTACCATCGTGGCAAACGGAGGAGCACTTGACGGTCCCTGTTACACTGTTCGGGCGACTAAGACGGGCATTGATGACTCTTGTCCCTTGCCGTCAGAGTCAGGTATAGATCACTGTAAACTGTACAGAGCGGTGTACCAACCTATTATTTTACTATCTTACCCTTGTCTACTTGGCACATGTGGTGACCCCTTATGCCTATAAAAGGAGGCCCAAGTGCAACGTAGAAAGGGTTTGGTTTGGTTCGGTTCGGTTGGGTTCGGTTCGGGTCGGTGGGGTTCGGTTCGGTTGGGTTCGGTTCGGTTCGGTCCAGCTCCGGCTTAGTTCATCATACTCGTACGAGACCACACTCAGGCTAGGTTTTGTAGCTCCCATTGCTCCCTAGCAAAAACACAAGATAATCCACAAAGCAGCAGTAGGAGTATTATCTCTCCGGAGAGCTCCGAAGCTGGGTAAATCTGCTCGTGTGCATCGTCTCGATCCGCTCTTTGTGCAATCTCCGCCCCCCTCCGAACCACAAGGGACCCAGGTCCGGTAGGTGTTCGTGGGACACGATCATCCCTCCCCGACATCTTTGGCGCGCCAGGTAGGGGGCGTCGAGGCTGTGTGAACCCGATCCGGCGGTCACACGAGCAACTTCATCGACATCTTCGTCAACATGGCGCCGAAGAAGAAGTCTTCGGCAGCAGCAGAGCCGTCCGCGTCGAACCCACCACCACCGGAGCTGTCAGGAGGTGGGGGAAACGCGGGTGGAGGAACCGGCGTCGTCGAGAGAGCCCACAATGCCGCCAGGTCCAAGGACAAGGCAGCACAGGTGTCGGCGTCCGAGTCCGCATCGCAGGAGGCGCGGGACCGACAGCGTCATGATGCTCGCGGCACCATACGCTCGCTGGATCAAGGCCAAGCTGGAGGATCCCGAGGCCCTCGAGACCCGCATGCACCCCAGCATGCTGGTACGAGCGGAGTACGGTCGCTTGGGCGGGATGCTGCTCCTCCTAACTTGGTTAGGAGTCCGAGCACATCCCGTTCTTCGCTCCGTACGCCGTTGCCGCCAACCACACCAGCGGAAGCCTTGGCAAGAGCTCAGTTACTTCTAGATTACCCTCCAACGGCCGATAAGGTCGACGAATGGAGGGCCACAATTCAGAGTCTCATCAGCTTCGCCAACGGCGACGTCCCGCGACAACCGAGTGCCTCGCAGCCGCGGCAAGGCGACAAGGCGCGAGCTGATGGCGACGAGACTTGCGGGGGTGCAGCCACCGTGCACTCCCCTTCCCGAAGACCAAGATCGCCGACTCGCCGGATCCACCTCGACAGCGACTCCACAGCGTCGCCGGATCCGCGAAGTTCGTCGCGACCAACGCCAAGTTCTTCGAGAACGGCAAGAAGAAGACGCCGAACCCGTATTGAGCGCCAAGAGAAGCGCCGTCAATCCGACCAGCGCGTCGGGCCCATCGTTGATATGCATGCGCCAGGGAACCAGCGACTTGCCAGACGCTGATGGGTTGCCCTGCGCTCACTCGTGAGCTGCGGCAAGTCAAGTGGCCCGACAAGAAAAACTTCAAACCAGACGTGCGGGAGAAGTATGATGGCAGGACACACCCATCGGAGTTCCTCAAAGATCTACACCATCGCGGTGCAAGCTGCGGGGGCGAGACAACAAGATCCTCGCCAACTACTTTCCCTTGGTGCTCAAGCCAAACGCCGATCTTGGCTCATGCACTTGCCGGATGGCTCTATTTCTTCTTGGGCAGATTTGTGCCACCAGTTTGTTGGCGCCTTCACAGCGACCACAAGCCTCATGGCCAGAGAGTGATCTCCACCTGCTTGCCCGTATGAGGGGGAGTCTCTCAAGAATTCATCCGAGATTCAGTCGAGTGCACTACAACATCCCTGACGCCCACCCTGCTGCAGTGATCGATGCATTCCATCGTAATGTGCGAAACCGCAGGATGAGGGAGGAGATGGCGATGTGCAAAGTGAAAGACGTCAGCGAGCTCTACGCCCTGGCCGACAAGTGTGCACGCGCTGAAGAAGGAAGAAGACTCCCAGGAGAGAACATGGGAGCAGAGTCTGATAGTGAGGAGACCGCCTCGGCAAGAAAGAGCCGGCGGCGAAACAACAGGAGAAAGAAAAACCAAGAAGTACTAGTTGTCGAGCAGTCCGGCAAGGATGGTGCCGCCAACAAAGCCAAGGATGGTGGCTCCGGCAAGGAGGTTGCCGTTGACGCCGACTGCCAAGCTGTGGCTGCCGTCGACAAGCCTGACAGCTCCAACAAGCAGTACTGTAAAATCCACCGCACCAAGGGCCACGATCTCCAGAGCTGCAAGAAAGTCGAGCAGCTTGTTGAGCTACAGAGACCTGAGTACGAGCGGCGAGACAAGGAGAAGGCCCAAGAAGGTGCAGGTGCAGCAAGTAAGAAGAGACCTGGTCGGGGAGGGCGCCGCGGCAAAGCCAAGCAGCGGCAAGGAGATGAGACCTCCCGTGGCGCGACAAGGAAGAAGATGAAGATGAGGAGGACGAAGACATGGAAGACGATGAAGCAGACGAGCAAGAGTTTCAAAAGGCAACATAGGTCCTTTGCGTTGACGGTGGTGCTTCTCTGCATACCTCGCACCGCCAACTCAAACAATGGATGCGTGAGGTTAATGCAGCAGAACCCTCCATAGAATCACGCAAACCTCTGAAGTGGTCCAGCACGCCCATCATCTTTGACATTGAAGATCACCCTGATCGCATCACTGCAGTCGGTTGCTTGCCGATGTTGGTCTCACCAACCATCCGCAACCTCAAAGTCACAAAGATGCTGGTTGACGGCGGGGCCGGCCTGAATTTGATCTCCTCTGCAGTACTCCAGAAATTTCAAATCCTCGACAATGAGCTCAAGAAACTGGTACTTTCAAGGAATCAACCCAGAAGGAGCAAGCCCAAAGGGAAGATCACGCTGCGGTAACATTCGGCAGCGAGCTCAACTTCAGAACCGAGAGGGTCACGCTTGACGTCGCCGATTTCCCATTGCCCTACAATGGCATACTTGGCCGCCCAAAGACTCGCCAAGTTCATGGCCGCCTCTCATTATGCTTACAACCTACTCAAGATGCCCGGCCCGATAAGCGTCATTTCTGTCCATGGCGACAAGAAAGACGCACTTATCTGCGCCGACAAGATTTATCGGGATGCAGCAGCCGCAACAGTTAGCAAACCACTTGCCGTTGAAGCTCCCGGGGGGAATAAGAAGACCACCAGGTCCGGCAAGAGCTCTGTTGCCGACTCCGGCAAGCGCCCCTCTTCGGAGTGCTGCACTACCATCGAGGACGCACCATCGAGCTCCACCGGCAAGTGTAACAAGACGATGGCAGCTCCGCCGAAGACCAAGAAGGTGCCCGCCAAGGAGGACGGCACTGGTGGTAGCTTCACCATCAGTGCCACGCTTGATCCTAAATAGGAAGGCGAGCTCGTTGCTTTCCTGCGGGCGAATGTCGATGTGTTTCCGTGGCAACCATCTGACATCCCCGGTGTTCCCAGGAAAGTAATTGAGCACCACCTAGCTGTCTGTCCTCACGCGCCCCCGTCAAGCAAAAGTTAGGAAACAGCGTTGGGCGCCAAGAGTTCATAGCGAAGAAATCAAGAAATTAGAAGCAGCAGGGCTTGTCAGAGGAGTCCTCCACCCCACGTGGTTGGCCAATCCGGTAGTTGTACGCAAGGCTAATGGGAAATGGAGACTTTGTATTGACTTCACTGACGTTAACAAAGCTTGTCCCAAAGACCCATTTCCCTTGCCACGTATCGACCAGATTGTTGACCCCACGGCTGGATGTGATCTCCTTTCGTTCCTTGATGCATATTCTGTTGGGGAACGTAGTAATTTCAAAAAATTTCCTACGCACACGCAAGACCATGGTGATGGCATAGCAACGAGAGGGGAGAGTGTCTGTCCACGTATCCTCGTAGACCGAAAGCGGAAGCGTTATAACAACGCGGTTGATGTAGTCGTCGTCTTCACGATTCGACCGATCCAAGCACCGAACGTCACGGCACCTCCGAAGTTCTGCACACGCTCAGCTCGATGACGATCCCCGGCTCCGATCCAGAAAGCGTCGGGGATGAGTTCCACAAGACGACGGCGTGGTGACGATGATGATGCTCCACCGACGCAGGGCTTCGCCTAAGCTCCGCGACGATATGACTTCTCCGGCGCAGGGCTTCGCCTAAGCTCCGCGACGATATGACCGAAGTGGAATATGGTGGAGGGGGCACCGCACACGGCTAAGGAACGATCCGTAGATCAACTTGTTTGTTCTAGGGTGCCCCCTGCCCCCGTATATAAAGGAGCCAAGGGGGAGGGGGCCGGCCGGCCAAGAGGAGGCGCGCCAGGAGTCCTACTCCTCCGGGAGTAGGATTCCCCTCAATCCTAGTTGGAATAGGATTCACCGGAGGGGAAAGAGAGAGAAGGGCCGCCCACCTTTCCTAGTCCTAGTAGGACTAGGGAAGGGGAGGCTGCGCCACCTAGGGCTGGTCCTTTCTCCTTTCCACCAAGGCCCACTATGGCCCATATAGTTCCCGGGGGGTTCCGTAGCCTCCCGGTACTCCGGTAAATTCCCGATTTCACTCGGAACATTTCCGATGTCCAAATGTAGGCTTCCAATATATCAATCTTTATGTCTCGACCATTTCGAGACTCCTCGTCATGTCCGTGATCACATCCGGACTCAACAACCTTCGTACATCAATACTTATAAACTCATAATGAACTGTCATCGAAGCGTTAAGCGTGCGGACCCTACGGGTTCGAGAACTATGTAGACATGACCTAGAACCATTCTCGGTCAATAACCAATAGCGGAACCTGGATGCCCATATTGGTTCCTACATATTCTACTGAAGATCTTTATCGGTCAAACCGCATAACGATATATCGTTGTTCCTTTTGTCATCGGTATGTTACTTACCCGAGATTCGATCGTCGGTATCCAATACCTAGTTCAATCTCGCTACGTAAGTCTCTTTACTCGTTCCGTAATACATCATCTCACAACTAACTCATTAGTTGCAATGCTTGCAAGGCTTATGTGATGTGTATTACCGAGAAGGCCCAGAGATACCTCTCCGACAATCGGAGTGACAAAACCTAATCTTGAAATACGCCAACCCAACATGTACCTTTGGAGACACCTGTAGTACTCCTTTATAATCACCCGATTCACGCCAGGACGCTTGGTAGTACCAAAGTGTTCCTCCGTAAACGGAGTTGCATAATCTCATAGTTACGGAACATGTATAAGTCATGAAGAAAGCAATAGCAACATACTAAACGATCAAGTGCTAGGCTAACGGAATGGGTCATGTCAATCAGATCATTCTTCTAATGATGTGATCCCGTTAATCAAATGACAACTCATGTCTATGGTTAGGAAACATAACCATCTTCGATTAACGAGCTAGTCAAGTAGAGGCATACTAGTGACACTCTGTTTGTCTATGTATTCACACATGTATTATGTTTCCGGTTAATACAATTCTAGCATGAATAATAAACATTTATCATGATATAAGGAAATAAATAATAACTTTATTATTGCCTCTAGGGCATATTTCCTTCATATTCAGGATATCATCAGATCTTCATGGCTGAAGAGGATGAAGAGAAAACCGCATTCATTACACCATGTGGCACGTTCTGCTTCATACGGATGCCTTTCGGTTTAAAGAATGCTGGTTCAACCTTTGCAAGAGTAGTCCACGATGCCTTTGAGCCACAAATACACAGAAATGTAGAAGCTTACATGGATGACATAGTGGTCAATAGCAAGGACAAAGCAACTCTGGTTCAGGATTTGGATGAAACATTTGCAAATCTGCGCAAGATCAACCTCAAGCTCAACCCCGAGAAATGCGTTTTGGAGTCCCTTCCGGCAAGCTTCTCGGGTTCTTTGTGTCTCAGCGGGGAATTGAAGCCAATCCCGACAAGATCAAGGCCATTGAGCAGATCGAAGCACCAAAACGCGTCAAGGATGTCAGAAGACTTGCCGGTTGCGTAGCTGCTCTCAGCAGGTTCATCTCTAAGTCTGCTGAACGTGCCCTGCCGTTTTTCAAGATTTTGAAAAAGGCCGGTCCAATGAAATGGACTCCTGAAGCGGAGGCTGCGCTGCAGGACTTGAAGAGATACCTGTCCTCCGCTCCAATACTTGTCACACCTAGGCCACAAGAGAAGTTGCTGCTGTATATAGCGGCAACCAATCAAGTGGTTAGTGCTGCGTTAGTGGCGGAGAGGGAAGCAGATGATGAGCCGGCAACCGAGGCAGGCGCATCCAGCGACAAGCAAGGGGCTTCGTCGTCAAGCTCTGGTCCCGACAAGGACGGATCAGCGCAGAGTTGCGACAAGATCTGAAAGAAGATGGTGCAGCGCCCAGTCTATTTTGTCAGTTCCCTTCTGCAGGGGGCTAGGTCAAGGTACTCTGGTGTGCAGAAGTTGCTTTTCGGCCTCCTCATGGCCTCAAGAAAGCTGCACCATTACTTCCAAGCACACGAGATAACAGTTGTCACTCGCTTTCCGCTGAAGAGGATATTGCAAAATCCAGAAGCAACAGGCAGGATTGTCGAGTGGGCACTGGAACTGTCGAGCTTTGGCCTCAAGTTTGAAAGCACTTCGACTATCCAGAGCAGAGCATTGGCGGAATTCATAGCTGAGTGGATGCCAACGCAAGATGAAGAAATTCCAGAGACGAGCATCCCCGTCAAAGAGGCAAATAAAGAGTGGCTGATGTACTTTGATGGTTCTTTCTCGCTGCAAGGCGCCGGTGCCGGCGTGCTGCTTATCGCACCCACCGGAAAGCATCTCAAGTACATAGTCCAGATGCACTTTCCCAAGGAACAAGCAACAAACAGTACTGCAGAGTATGAAGGTTTGCTTGCCGGTCTCAGGATTACGGTAGACCTTGGGATCAAGAAGCTCATTGTCAGGGGGGACTCACAACTTGTCGTCCGACAAGTAAATAAAGATTATCAGAGTCCGTTGATGGAAGCCTACGTCGATGAAGTGAGGAAGCTGGAAGAGCGCTTTGAAGGCCTGCAAATGAAACACGTTCCAAGAGCACAGAATGATATAGCTGCTGGCCTCTCCAAATGCGTCGCACTTAAGTTACCTGTGGAACCAGGGATTTTTGTGCTCAAGCTAACTCAGCCAACCGTAACACCATCAACTGGACAGAGCAAGAAAAGAAAATTGGTTTCCGACGACTACTTTCCGGCATAGCTCTCTGAAGCCGCCGCCAAGAAGGTCCATAAAACCAACGCAAGTATCACTGAGGAGCAGTATGCTCCGACAAACCATACAGTTTGTATCGTTGAAGCAAACGCTCCCGACAAGTTTAGCTCCGGCAAGCTTGCGGGATCATCAACTCGGCGGACCCACAGGTCCTTGCCGTGAAGCTGATGTTCCCGCATGATAGATGAGCCTTTAGTCCTTGTTGTCGAGCCACGAGGCTCCGGCATGGGCACGACAAATCGTCCATTTCCTTCGAGACGGAGAACTTCCGAAGAGCAAGAAGAAGCGGAAAAAGTAGCCCGGCAGTCAAGTATGTACCAGTTTGTTGACAACATCCCATGCATGAAGAAGGCTCAACGGTGTGAAATTGAAGTGTATTTGCGGGAAGATGGACGAAAGCTGTTGGCGAGATACACGGAGGCATATGTGGTCACCACATCGGCGCAAGAGCACTTGCCGCAAGGCTTTCCGGCAAGGTTTCTTCCGGCGAAGCCCTCCAGATGCAACTGCACAAGTAACCAAGTGTGAAGCGTGCGGTTCCATTCCAAACAGATACACCAACCAGCTCAAGCTCTCCGGGCGATCCCTTTATCCTGGCCCTTTTTGTGCAGGGGCTCGACATCCTCGGCCCCTTCCCCGAGCTGTCGGGGCTTTGAATCTTATGCGTCGCAATCGACAAGTTCACAAAGTGGCGGAAGTGGAACCAGATGAGGAAGGTGACAGACGATCGACCGTCAAGTTCTTCAGTCAATTGTTTGCCATTTGGGATTCCTAACGGATCATCACCGACAACGGCACACAGTTCACGAGCCGCACCTTCATGCAAGACGCCCAAGATCTTGGCGCCAAGATCTACTTTAGCTTCATTGCTCATCCGAGAAGCAGCGGTCAGCGAGAGAGCAAACGCTGAAGTCTTGTGGGGACTCAAGACCAGAACTTTCGACGAGCTGCGCAAGTCGGAAGGAACTGGATCGAGGAGCTGCCGGTGGTTCTTTAGTCGATCAGACGACGCCAAATCGAGCCACGGCGACACCTTCGCTCTAGTCTACGGAGCAGAGGCAGTTCTCCCCACGGAACTCGTGTACGGGTCTCCTCGAGTGCTCGCTTATGATGAGCTTGAGCAAGAGCAGCTGCGACAAGATGACGCGCTGCTCCTCGAGGAAGATCGTCTTCAGGCTGCTGTAGGAGCTGCTCGTTACCAGCAAGCTTTGCGTCGCTACCATAGCTGCAAAGTTAATGCCAGAAGCCTCGAGGAAGGCGACCTTGTTCTTCGGCGCGTTCAATCCGCCAAGAATTCCAACAAGTTGACGCCAAAGTGGGAAGGCCCTTATCGGGTGAAACGAGTCACTAGGCCCGGCGCTGTCCGCCTTGAGACCGAAGATGGCCGTCCGGTGAGCAATTCCTGGAATATAGAGCATCTTCGCAAGTTTTACCCATGAGCGCGAGCTTCGGAACCTGTTCAAGCAACCACCCTTTTGTACAAGTCTTGCCGCTGTTGCATGTAATCCTTTGTACAAAGCCGGGCGCAGACCCCGTGCATCAGTAAAAGCCTATGTGTTGCGCACATTTTGTCAATACATGCTTTTATAATCTTATATGCATGTGTTTACTAACATTTTGTGCAGCATCCGCACCCGGTAAGCGATGACGAGCCATTAGGCTCCATAACTTTATTTTCTCTTCTTTCTTCTCAAACAAGAAGAAGGTTCATCCACCCACAAGTTCACCGGGGGGGAAGGAGAAGATAATGGTGTGGGCCGCCAAGCGTCGCTCGAGGAACTGTCGCCTTGCCGGAAAATGGACAACAGAAAAGCTAAGTTGCTAAGTTTAAACGACCAGTTTTAAATTTTTAAGTTATCTTCCTCGAACGATAGTACTTTGTATGGAAAACCTGTGCGCGAAGGAACCGACTCGCGACTAGCTCGCGCCCTTACTTTGTTTCGAGTCCGCTCAACAACTTAAGTGAGCTGCGGCTAGTCGCGACAAGGTTGCTTGTCGGTGGCGACCCTTGACGAGGCTGCTGAAGTTCCGCTTTTCGGCGCTCATGGCAAGGGTGCCTGCACCGGCAAGTTCCCCTGAAAGCGTAGGGAAGTAACATACAAAGCCAAGAGTCGAGTAAAGGAAGTAACGTAGCAAATATTGCCCAGAATAAAGTTATATTACAAAAATAACTTATTGCGGCACTGGCTAAATTGTTCTCAGAACTGAAATAACAGCGAAGAGGAGAAGAAGGGCGCGCCGGCACCCAAGCCTCGGCAAGCCAGAGTTGCCGGGGGCTGCGGCAAGCCAGAGTTGCCGGGGGCTGCGATATCAGATAAGCCTTTCGTCCCTTTCCAAGCATCCCTTTTTCATTAAAAACATTCTACTCGGATACAGTCCGTGGAGAATGAAAAACATGAAAGAGAGGATTACAAGTTTTAAATGCGGATAAGGCCCGAAGGCTTACAAATTAAAAAGATAAGATGCCCGTAATCCTTTTCCTGTCCCTCTCTTCAGGAGGTAGGTCAAGGAGGCGGGAAGGGCAAAAGGAGCGCCTAAGCGAGCTACAGTGCGAAGGCACCAAGGGAACATCCCGGGGCTCTCCGAGGGCTTGACGGAGATGGCGGCGCCGAAGCGGGCTCGAAGGCGGGCGGCAGGGCGTCGGCCGCGCTGTCGAGGCACTCGCCCTCGTACTCCGACTTGACGGCCTTGTCGCCATCCCTCTTCCCTTCTGCAGCCTCCCTCGCCGATCGCCCAAGGAGGCGACCTCGGGAGTTCAAGGAGCCAGCGGCGGATGATGGGGTCGCCGGTGATGCCTGGCGGCGCCCGACAACTAATCGGGACCGCTACCCTCGTCGTCGCTGTCGCTCTCCTCCTCGTCACTCTCGCTCGAGGGGGAATCTTCGCTGTCGGAGGAGCTATCCACGCAGCACTTCGCCCGAGTACCGAGATCCCCGAAGACCTTGACGGAGAGGAGATCACCCTCCATTAACTTAAAATGGAGGTAAACCCCCCTAGGCTGTGGATGCGAGTGAGCGTCTTCCACCCACGATCAAGATACATCACATTAGGGGTTGGGAATACAACACGGACTCGCATGCCGCTGATTCCACAGCCCCTCATGTGCAGTCTCAGTGTCTCGGGCGGATCCGACTCCATCGCGCTCGCGAATGGAGCTGGAAGCGGAGGCACGACGAGGCGCCAGCGCAGCTGACGAAGAACTTCGCAAGGGTCGTCCCTGTATGGACCGCCCGTGGAGAGGAACCGCCCGGCGGAGGCGGAGACGGCACGCCGCCCCGTCCGCCTCTTCCCCGAGCGCCTCGACCTCGTCCACGACCTCGCCCCCTCCCTCTTCCTCTTGTGGCTGGCTCTGCCACCCCGGCCGTGGGGTTGGGAGGGGAGCGCTGTCTAGCGGCGACCCTCGCCGCCACCGATGAAGAACCAAGGTTCCTTTTCTCCATGACGAATGAGAAAAAGGGGAGCAGGAGCTGAGGAAAGGAGGAGATGGGAGAGTGCGGGCTTCTGCGCGCCCCTTCCGCTCTTTTTAAAGAAGCAAGGTGGGGGCTCGGCCGCCCCGCTCGGCAAATCAGGGCATAGGAAGAACAGGGAATCGGGGCCGACCTGCTGCCTGTGCTCGCAACGGTCCAGTCTCCCACTTCCACCGTCCGCGACCCCAAGAGCATGGGAACCACGTGGCGGGGATCCAGAACCAAGGCGACGAGTGAGGCGACCTCGCACGCCGCCCACTTCCCCCACGACGCCGCAATTGACGCGTGCCGTTACGGGGGAACGCGGCGGATACGGAGTGGATTTGGTTTGGACCCAGGCCGCGTGTGCCCGTGCCCTGTTTTGGGCCTGGCCCAACAGCGCTCGGCACCGTGTGTGGCCCAGACCCGGGAGCCGGAGTGGATTTGGTTTGGACCCAGGCTGCGCATACCCGTGCCCAGTTTTGGGCCTGGCCCAACAGCGCTCGGCACCGTGTATGGCCCAGACCCGGGGGCTCCTGTCGGTGTACTAAAGTAGGGGTACCTTAGTACCCTGAACCTGTGCACGGGCAGTCGCAGCGTCCCCGTGGCAAGCCTTGCCGGGCATCTGCCAAGACCCTCCGCGGCCCTTCAGAAAACAAGACCCCGGCAAGAGGAGCTTGCCAGTAAGCCATTCAAGAACAAAGTAATCAAGACCCGGCAAGAGGAGCTTGCCGGAAGGCCACTCGGTAGCGAAGGAAACAAGGCCCGGCAAGAGGAGCTTGCCGGGAAGGCAGTGGGCGCCAAGCCCCAAGCGCGACAAGGTTCCTGCCGCGGCAAGGCGCTTGCTGGGGCGGGCAACCTCTCTTCATCTCCGCTCCAGCTCACCCGCCAACGTGTCACCACGGGGCTCTCCCAAGCACGCGTGTCGACGGGCTGTGCAGCCAGCGGGGAGCAGCGATAAGCGGCTGACAGGCTACCATCGTGGCAAGCGGAGGCGCACTTGACGGTCCTGTTACCTTTGTTCGGGCGATCGAGACAGGCATTGATGACTCTTGTCCCTTGCCGTCAGAGTTAGGTATAGATCACTGTACACTGTACAGAGCGGTGTACCAACCTATTTTTTTACTATCTTACCCTTGTCTACTTGGCACATGTGGTGACCCCTTATGCCTATAAAAGGAGGCCCAAGTGCAACGTAGAAAGGGTTCGGTTCGGTTCGGTTCGGTTGGGTTCGGTTCGGGTCGGTGGGGTTCGGTTCGGTTGGGTTTGGTTCGGTTCGGTCCAGCTCCGGCTTAGTTCATCATACTCGTACGAGACCACACTCAGGCTAGGTTTTGTAGCTCCCATTGCTCCCTAGCAAAAACACAAGATAATCCACAAAGCAGCAGTAGGAGTATTATCTCTCCGGAGAGCTCCGAAGCTGGGTAAATCTGCTCGTGTGCATCGCCTCGATCCGCTCTTTGTGCAATCTCCGCCCCCCTCCGAACCACAAGGGACCCAGGTCCCGTAGGTGTTCGTGGGACACGATCAGCCCTCCCCGACAAGTACTCACGGTTGCTTTCTCCCCCCCCCCCCTTTTCCCCCCTTTCCTTTCTTTCTGGTTGTCGCAACCAGATGTTGGAGTCCAAGAGCCAGACGCCACCGTCGACGACGACTCCTACTAAACCGGAGGTGCCTACTACTACGTGCAGCCCGCTGACGATGACCAGGAGTAGTTAGGAGGATCCCAGGCAGGAGGCGTGCGCCTCTTCGATTTGTATCCCAGTTTGTGCTAGCCTTCTTGAGGCGAACTTGTTTAACTTATGTCTGTACTCAGAATTTGTTGCTTCCGCTGACTCGTCTATGATCGAGCACTTGTATTCGAGCCCTCGAGGCCCCTGGCTTGTATTATGATGCTTGTATGACTTATTTATGTTTTAGAGTTGTGTTGCACTACTAGGGAAAAGGCTACTAGCAGCGCGGGTAAAATGGCTACTAGTAGCGCGGGTACTCGTTAATGTATGTTCCTCCTTGTAGCTGCGACGAAACACATTGGATAGCCTCGAAGAGCCACACCTGACTGACGGCAGCCGCCGCCTTGAGTTGCGACACAGTCACGTCCCTCGCTCTGGCCCTCAGCTCCAACTGGACCGGTCGATGTCGTCCTTGTGCCTCACCACCAGCGGACGGAGGAAGCCATCGTACACGTGCCCCGCTCCCCGCACTCTGAAACCCAAACATCATTAAGATTCAGATTCAGAATTGGCCACATATATAATCAAGTATATCTGAATGTTGATCATCTCTCGAGCTCGGGGTGTCTGGTCGACTGCTTACCTGTGTGCTGGGGTGACAGAGGTAGAGAACGAGCAGCAGCTTCGCTTCTCTGTACATCGGCAGCCACGACACCGTCCAGTCCAGAAACCTCTCGACGACCGTCATCGTCGCTACCAGAACCCTGCAGCATTACAAACAAAGGTTTAGAAACTTTAGATTCTTCAAAAGAATGGCAAAAAAAAAAAAACAACGCGGTACATGTAGATGCCCCTACGCCAACATGTGATTTGCTTGTAAACATCTAAGTCCTATACGCCAACTCTGACTGTGGTCAGGTATCGATCAGCACTGTATGTGACTCACATGTCAGCATCTATTAGCTAGGAAATATGACTACGGGTCAACCAACAAATAAAACAGGGTACCAACCATACACTCTTCCGGTCAGGTTTTTCTTTTGTTTGCATGGTGCTTGCATTTGGCCTTTTGTCTTATGCATGAAAACACTAGAAATGATTTACCATATATAGTCGTGTTACAGAATGCTAATAGATGGCTGGGTGGCTGCATGTACAGTAGTATCCAACTTACGGTCGTGGCCCATATATCTTGATCTGCCGGACATGGGTGTCCCTCCCATTCAGGTGATTGGCCAACACCGCGATTTGGAGCATAAATGTATGAATAAATGTTTCTTTGCACAAATATGCCAAGAAAAAGAATCATGCAACAGTCTGCAAAGGCAGTAAAACTAAGCAGTGGGATCCAAGCAATATCATTCTTATATTTGTTCTGAAATCCTCACATATTTCTAAAGTGTACTCGTAGGCAAATTATATGTCAAATTGGAAGCTAATGGCATATTACAACACTGAAATGATTTAGGTGAACATATCAGATATTCTTGCAAAATTGTCAAAGCCTAACGAAAATTCAGCTGCTAGCAAGACAACATTAATAACATAGTAAACCATGAAATTTATGCAAGCAGTGGCCTGCACAGCCAGTGTGCTGAAAATATGAATCATCTAACATGTTGACATGGAGTTTAATTATTACAGGAACTGCAAACATAAATCCATATATAGTAATGTCATCGGATGTCCTGAAATTTCAATGCCTAGAGGAAGGAAAATAAAGGCATCATAGACCTGTCATGATTAAGTTACAAAAATCCATACCGGGGATCAGTGCTAGATAATGATATATGAACCCATCCTACTGGCTTCAAAAGGTCCACCGTTTTAATTTCCTGGAAGCATGGTAAATATAGTGGCTCATTATTTCAGATCAAAGACAATATTATCACTTTAAATTTGAATTTTCAAGGATCGGTTCAGTGCTCACAGGACAAGTATGCGCAATGCAGAGGAATTGCAAAAAGAGGTCAAGTTTCCCAATCAATATTTCAATAAGGTAATCCTATGATAGTCTTCTGCTTCTTCTTTTTTGCCGGAATCCTATGATATGTCAGAATATGATGCGACAATAAGGTAGTGAAATCCATGACTACAACACATCACATCAGAATATGCTGTAGCCCCCAGCTCCGGAAACCCGAATGCACAGACCAGACTATTTCTTAGTTTGGTACAAGATCAGGACCAGAATGAGAAATTGAACTGAAAGGGGCAGGAATCAAATGCCAACAACATTTGCAGAGTGCTCTCACCATCAAGCACAGATCATCATAAGTTATAATTCAGAGATGCGTGCGTGCGTGATCTCACTGGGCACCTCACTGCTATGTTCAGAAACGAGGTGTTACCTTGAGATTGTGGAAGTCGTCGCCGGCCCGGATGGAGATCTTGCTGGGCGTGTAGCTCTCGTCCAGCTTAAAATCCACGCAGAGCACAACAAGCTGAAACCCCCTAGCAACAAACAAATTCAGAAACAGAAAAAGGATCATGCGCCATCCAAACCAAATCGAGCGGGAGCAGCTCGGCAACTCATAGCGCTCACCTGCAGCTGCACCTTCTTCTGGAAGTGGATGTTGACCAGGTGCGGTTGCGCACCGTCCGACCTGACAAAAATAAAATCCACCACCGATGGCGGCTCGGCTCAGCCTGTGATTCCACGAGACAGAACGAGGAGAGATTTCGACGGGGAGGATGGATGCGGGGCGCTGACTGCCAGTAGGTGTCGAGGCTGTCGTCGCAGATGGAGGCGACGCCGTTGCCGGGCTTGCAGGAGCTGACGCTCCAGGCCGCCGTCTTGGCCATCTCTCGCATTTCGCCCTCCACCGTCAGCTCCGGGCATCCCTTCAGCCGCCCCGCCGTCGGCGCCACCAGCGGCGCGAGATGGAGAGCGGCGGGCGCGCGGCCGCCGACGTGGCGCACGCGACGAGGGGCATGTGGGCGGACAGACGGAGGAGAGGAGGTGGAAGGGAGGCCGGCGGCGAGTGGGTTGGGAGAGGAGAGGAGGTTGAGGATATGGATCGGGCTACGTGGTTTTTTTAGACAGACGGGGTGGGTGGTGTGGGATGGTTGGTGGGGTGGGAGGTGGTGGTGGGGTGGACACGCTTAGTAGCAGCGGGGGGTTCTTACCTGCGCTACTACTACTTACTTAGTAGTAGCGCCGGTTTTATACCCCTCGCTACTACTATGGCCTATCCTGGGAGCATTGTTGAATACCATTTAGTAGCAGCGCGGGTTTATACCCCTCGCTACTACTATCAACTTAGTAGTAGCGCGGTTTTTATACCCCTCGCTACTACTAATTAGTAGTAGCGCCCATTTTTAAACCGCGCTACTGTTAAACTTCTGTGTATAAGGTTTTCCCTAGTAGTGTTGTGATATCTTCCCGTGAGTCCCTGATCTTGATCGTACACATTTGCGTGCATGATTAGTGTACGATTGAATCGGGGGCGTCACACCTACGTGAATGCACCGTAAAGCTTCATGAAGTGGGCAACTCGCAACAATTGAAGAGTCCACTAGTTCAGTTACTTTCCCCTCTTCCCATAATCTCCATGCCCAGCCAATAAAACAAAATCATGTTACTACTTTTTTAGGGGCCTAACATGTTATTGATAATTTCACATATTCCATAATAATTACATAGGTTATAAGGCTAGAAAAGTTTGATCTGAGCTGAGGCGAGCTAATCTTAGTGACACTAACAATATCCAAGATAAGAACACCGTAGCCATAAATGTCTGATTTCACAGAAAAGGCACCTCCCATTGCATATTCAGGCGACATGTAACCACTATTTGAAACATGCAACAAGTCAACAAGGAATGTATATAGTATTATGCACATAATAATAAAAACTGAAGTTCTATGGGTTTGTTAGTTCACTGGTTCTATGGGTTTTTTAGTTCACTGGTTACTTACTATGTCCTGACGACCCATGTAGTGTTTGCATGATTCTTGTTTGCACCAAAAATTCTTGCCATACCAAAATCTGATATTTTGGGAGTCATTTCTATGTCCAATAAAATGTTGCTTGCTTTAAGATCTCTGTTAATTATTGTTAATCTTGAATCTTGATGAAGATAAAGAGGCCTCTTGCTACTCCTTTAATTATTTTGAATCGTGTCAACCAATCGAGCACATGTTTTCTTGCAGAATATTTCACGGCCAATATGAAACAAGGCTATTAATCATGAGTATCAATTTGGTTAATGCAAGAATTTTATAGTATGTGATCAATGAACAAGCACATACAAAAAAGAAAGGCATCAAAACTTTTTTAGGTAAGTATTCGTAGATCAATAGCTACTCATCTTCCTGTATGCAACACCCAAGAAGTCTGACTTCTTGTGTTGTAATTTGACAATTAGCATCACTTCTTTGAACTCCACTATACCTTGTCCGGAACTCTTACTAAGCCTTTTTATAGCAACCTCATTTCCACTTGCCAGTGTGCCCTACATGAGCGCATATTAATGAATTGAGCTAGAATTTGAAACCAACGTTTTTTACTTATGTAGTTAATTAACCGTTCACACGAAGAAGTGCATTTAGCCCCTTTTAACTCTAGCCCAGGAGATATTTTTTAATTGTAAAATGCTTGTAAGCTCGGATATCAAAACTAGTACAAATATCCAACTCGTCCTAAGCCACGTGGATTTGGGCCAATGTGGTATCAACATGGACATTTTTCATTAACTAGCAAAGTGGCCTGCTCGATGCGCGGCCTAGGATTTTACAAATGTAATATACATAGTCAATATCTTAGCCTTTTATTTGGAGAACATATTATTCGGTTTTTCTAAAGAAGACTTGGGACCCAATTTTGTGTCACTTACAAAATGATCCTTTCGCAATATAATTTCATATTGGGTATATCATAAATAAAAATAGAAACTTTGCTTCATAAACTAAATATAAGTGAGTTGAACTGAATAGTTCAATATATTTTCTACACGATAGTACAATGAACAACAATAAAATTTCAAACGTTCTCTCATATCCCATAATGTTGAGGATATTATAACTTTATACTAATCAAACTTTGCGCAGGTGGTGTTTTTCATATCTTGTAAGAAGTGACATCTCTTCTGTCGTAAGTATTAAAAAGCCAAGAGACGTATAGAAGATGTAAATCCTTCTATAAGCACACCTATTCTCTTGAGAGGTATTTATATATTTTTCCAGCTATAGTTTTTCTTTAGTGATGAACTTAATTAAGTGCTTGTACTCAAAAGGATCAATAGAACAAAACTATTGGAACAATCCGGGGTAGTAATAACATTCTTATCTTCTGAATAGCATGGCATATTTTTCGCAACTAAAATGTATAATCATAGTTAGCATTATTTGTTATTTACAACTGTTTTACCAAAATATATTTTTCCTCCTTCAGTCTCATCATATACACATAGCCTGCTTTTCTATCTTTCTCATGCTGTTTTTGCATATTATGGCTGGACAAATTGTGCCACTGTAATTATCCATGAGAAAGTGATCCTAGCTCATGTGGGTTTAGAGTTAATTTACAGTCTAGACACCTAGATAATAATCATCGCAAACATTAATCTATTTTCATATTTATGTATTATATTATCACGATCTCCCAAGAGATTTCATCTATAAAAAATTTATATTGACTGAAGATTATGGAAACATCTCCCTGCCTCACTCATGTCATACTCTTTTTGTTTTGGATTTCCGCAGTTTTCTTATGACCTGTATCTTTAGAAAAACCGAAATGACATTTTTTGCATAATGAACATCATAATTAACGTGATCTCTTGTTTTCCATTTTATTATTGTTGAGCAACATTGCTTTTATTCCTTCATATGATACAACTTACACATATATAATATTGGAATCGACCCACATATCCTTCTTGCCTGGTGTATGCATGTCTTGTACCAGGTTTTGTGCATCCATTTTTTTCTTTCCAAATTCACAATTGTATTGTTCTTATAGGGAGCAGCCGTGAATTCGGTAGTGGATGCTAATGGGAGCAGTTAAAAATGAGCGTAGGTGTGCCTTTATGGCCGAAATCACTGTTCTGACCTTGTCAGCGCTCATAGTCACAAACTGAATTCGACGTGAAAGTATTTCATGATTTGACCCTTTTAGAAACGCCAGGGCCCGCGGCGTTTCCAACCAACACAGAAAGCCGAGCAAGCTAGCGTTCCTGACCTGGCCCACTGCCAGGACGAGGACGCGTTGTTTGCTAACGTGGCGTGGTGGAAACGCCTAGCAAGCTAACGTTGCTGGAAACGTCACCGACCTTGGCGTTTCTGGTGCAGATATTTTAGGTGGTCGTGGGGCTTTCACCCACCACTCACCCTTTCACTCTCTTCTCCCCCATTGGCCTATCCCGAGCTCTTTCCCTTTTCCCCCTTTGTGTCCCTCACTTAGCCCCTCTCAAATCCTTGCAAATCGATTGGGTTGGTCCGTGGATCCGGTATCATTTCCGTTCGTTGAGGTAACCTCCTTCATCTCACAATTTTTTATTGGTTGGATTTGTCCATTTGGATTGATTTGTTCTTGTTGTTCCTAACCCTAGTTTTGAACATGAATCTATAATGTGATGTTTTGAGTATTGTTGTTCCAATAGTGTTGCATTGTGATGTTGTTGAGCATACCTTATTGTGGGTTATGGCTAATGTTAAGATTTAGGGTTAGGGTTAGGGTTTTTGTTAGCAATGTGGTATATTTAGCATTGTACATTTCTTATACTTATGTTACCATTTTTTTAGATGGACAAGATTGTGAATATTCATTATGTTGACAAAGGGGCATTCATGAATGTGGATATTGTTGACAAGTATGAGGAAGTGTTGATATTTCTTGAGACTCCTAGTTATGAAGAGGTTGTGGAAGAAACACGGATAAGATTAAAGTGGGTGGATGCAAGCGACCAAGTTGAATTAGTAGGAAGATACGATGTTGGGTCGGCACACAAGTGTCGAATGAAGACAATGCCTATCAAGTCCAATTTGCATTGGGTTGCATATAAGGAGGTTGTTGCATCCTCGGCAGTCAAGTCACTCGAAGTCTTTGCAAGTAAGGTGGTCAAGGCTCCTCTCTTTCATGTTGACTTGAACCAAACCTTAGTAGATGATGTGAGCCTGGTTAGTAGTGGGCTGCCTATTGTTGAGCATAAAGTTGAAGCGGAAGCCAATGAGTATCCCCAATATGAGTTCGGAGGTAGTGCACCGATGAAAGGTGGTGGCGATGACTCCGACGAAGAGTATGAGAGGCACCGCAACATTGTTGGTGATGTAGAGGCTGAAGTAAGGCATCAAGACATGGATCCTGACATTATCTATCAACGTGCTTGTGTGGATGACTCGGATGATGAAGGCCCGGTGAATGAGTTGGACGAGGATGGCTTGACTGAGAAAGAAGCAGAGTGGTACACAAAAATCACCGGTAGGGATCAGAAAGTTCCCTTGTTTTGTGATGTTAGCCTTGCAGATAAGGCTATAGTCGACGGTGGCATGAGCAAGACAATTGAGGCTAGAAAGTTCCCAAGTAGTACACTCGACGCGATTTCGATGTCGTACATGAGGAAAGGTTTGATGTTCGAGCACATGCTAGAATTCCGGATGTGGTTGTGTGAGTATGCTGTCAAACACCACAGGTCTTTCATAGTTGTTCACTCGGACTGCAACAAGCGATACACCATGAAATGTGAGGTAGAAAGATGCAAATGGAAAGTCAATGGAAGACTCACGAAAGATGGTTGGTGGAAGATAACTAGTTGCAAAGCCACTCACCAATGCACACCGCCGGCCGTAGAAGCATGGAAGACACACTGTCAACTAACCTCGGAATTCATTGGTTATAAATACCAGAAACATATAGCCGAGGATCCAACCATTAAAGTGAAGTTGTTGATGAGTTGGATTGAAGCTAAGTTCGGATATAAGGTCAAGTATGGGAAGACATGGAAGGCCAAGCAAGTCGCTCTCAGAATGTTGTACGGTGGATGGGAAGAGGCTTACAACATGCTACCCAGGTTGCTGGGAGCGATGTCGTATAGAAACCCAAGAATGTACCACTATGTCCAAGATATTGAAGGAGTGTTCCGTCGTGCCTTTTGGACGTTTGGCCCATGCATTGCAGCTTTTGAGCATTGTCGACCGGTTCTGTCTATAGATGGGACATTCTTAACAGGGAAATACAATGGCACACTCATGATAGCAATGTCACATGATGCTAACGATCAGGTGTTGCCTGTGGCATTTGCTTTGTTCTCCGTGGAGAACCAAGACAACTGGGAATAGTTCATGAGACTTGTTAGGAGCACGGTCATTCTTCCGAATAGGGAGGTATGCATCATATCCGATCGGCACCAAGGCATATTGAAGGCCGTGGATATTCATATTCCAGGGCATGCGAGGCTTCACCACCGATGGTGTATGAGGCACTTCGTTGCAAACTTTTACAGGGCTTGTAAGAACAAGGATATTTGCAAGGATCTTAACTCCGCATGTATAGCCTTCTCCGTTAAGTCATTCACGACACGCTTGAACAAAATCTATGAGAAGGCAAACGAAGGTGGGAAAGATTTCTTAGAAAGGAATATTGATGAGAGACACAAGTGGTCACGGGCATGTGACGAAGGAGGCATGAGATATGGTGACATGACAAGCAATCTTGTTGAGTGCTTCAACTTTGTCTTGAAGGGTGCCCGTCAGTTGCCGGTGACGACAATAGCGGAATATACCTTTTACAAGCTAAATGAGTATTTTTTTGAAGCACTCCGATGAAATCGACAAGTTGATTGCTGATAGTGAGAAGCCTCCCAATGAAATTTATCCGAAGAAGGTTGCCGAGTGGCTAGAGTTTCAGAGAGACAAGTCAGCCATCCAGCGAGTCACTTGTTTCGATAATGTAGAAATGAAATACCAAGTGGATGAGCCAGGTGGGACAACTAGAGATGGACAATCATATGGTGGTCGCTCATTTAAGGTGGCTCTTAGGACAAGACATTGCACTTGTGAGCGGCCTAGTAAGTACCACTGGCCATGCTCGCACATAATGTCGGTGGCCCGCATCAGGAATGTGGATATCTCCGATGGAGTAGTTGTGAGGTTGCATGAATTCAATTTGCAAACTCATAAGTTAACATGGGCGTCTAGATTCCACCCTTTTCTGGACGCATCGCAATGGCCAGAGTGTCACGGTCCTAACATTAGGCCCGATCCGGAGATGATGGTACAAGAAACTCTCACCTATGTAGCACCACACTTGTCTCAACATACTCCGGCGGGGTGCGTTGTTGTACTCCAAATTGCTTCGAAACACGATGTGGAAGATGCACTCCACCGCAAAAAAACATATCATGGGGCAACGCACATGCCAAAGATGTTGGTCATGAAGGCACATATTGCTCAAAGGAAACTGCCTAAGTACCATGTACGGCCTCCAATTAACCTACATCACAACATGTCACTAGCTCATGCACAACAACAAAAAATCTGTAATGATGGCAAGGCATTTGATAATTACCTGGTTGTAAGTAAGCATGTCAAGCTCGCTTATGTATGCCTTGTACCGCCCCATGGCGGCGATACTCGACACTTGGACAGTAGCCCACGTGTATGCGATAGTGGGATACCGCTCCTCATCCCTGTCAAAAGGCCACTCCCAAGGTTCTTCCGAAGCAATGGTCAAGTTACGGCCCACAGGGATACGCTCCCACATCCAAATCTGTAGGGCCCAAACAAAACCACCAAAACAAGATTTCGGCTTACTCCTCATACATGATCCTCCAACTGCACATTTGTACACACATTAAACAATCACATGCAAAAATCTCTTTCATATAATGAGAATGCATCAAATTAGCATTACCTGACGGTACAAGAAGGCTAGTGCCGCCGACCCCCAACTCCACTTAACATCCCAGTTACGAAGAGGGTCCAAGAACATCCACGAGGCTGTGTCTCCCGTGCCGTCAGGAAACACCACTAGGGTCAAAAGATTCCATAAGAAAGCCCTGGCGTACCTCTCCACAACAGCCGGACTGGCATTCTCTGGGCACTCGTAAAAATGTTCTTGTAGCCACGAGAACAAAACACCAGATGGCCTAGGATCCTTCTTTGTTTCATGAATCCAGGGGGGAGGTTCAACACCAACCAAACCTGCAACCCTTTGTCGCCACCCCTCAGACCTCACCTTCCCGGTAAGAGCCCTGCCTTCGATCGGAAGACCTGAGATCATCGCAATATCCTCCAAAGTGACGGTCATCTCACCAAGAGCAAGGTGAAAAGAGTGCGTCTCCGGCCTCCAACGGTCCCTAAGGGCGGTAATGGCCGTCGAGTTCAGCCATGGTGGTGTGCCTTTAAAGTTGAGCACAAACTGGAGAAGATCAATTCTTCTAAAACAAGGCTAGTAGCGACGGTCATACTTCAAGGACTCATGTGGGTTGTGGCCTCTCAAACGAAGTACTGGAGGAACCTAAAAATAACACACGCACAATTTATATACTTCTCTAAACTACTCACAATATGAGAATCAACAATGTAGATACATAATTACCTCCCCTCTTTCCACTAGCACAACACGATGCTTCTCCTCGTAATAATCATCAAGGTCGGGAAATTTATTCGGCTCAAACATCCTACAAAATAAGGTCAATGGATTTGTTATGATATATGCTTAAAATTATGACCACATCATATACAAAATCGTGTGAAAACTACTACAAATTATCCCAAAGATACAAATAACGAACGACATTACCAACACCAATTCTTTTCAACCTATTTTATCATAAAGAATCTATCACAACAAATTATTAACAAATAATAGGTTCAACCTAATCCAAAAAAAATGGTCTCTCTCTAAATCCAATACTAAACAAGTTAACTAAGAATACTTCAACACAAGGAGTATATGTCTTCTTTCTAAACATAATGTAACCAAAATATTCATCAAACAAATCACTAATAACTCATCTTAGGGTTCCACCATGTTTGAAAAAATGCATCTACAATAGCCAATCTTGACTGAAAATAAATGGAGGATTGGCAAGAGAATACCTCAAGCAACTCGGGGATGCTCTGATCTACTCGTTTTGATGATCAAAATAGCAGATCTGGGGGAGATTTGGTGAAGAAGAGGGAGGGGGCGGCCGCCTGTTCGTCCTGGAAGAACTGCCCGACCGGGGCTGGGACTGCGAGTGGACTGGGTTAGGCCCCCGCGGCCCGCCGCGCATTACTTCATCCAGTCCAGAAATGCCAGGGACATTGGCGTTTCAAATGTGCCACGTCAGCGAAAACAACGGGTTCGGACTGACTGTGGGCCAGGGCAGAAACGCAAGCTACCACGGCGTTTCCATGTTGGCCAGGAACGCTAGCTTGCTCGGTGTTTCTGTGTTGGGTGGAAACGCCGTGGGCCCTGACATTTCTAAATGGGTTAAATCATGAAATACTTTCACGTCGGGTTCAGTTTGTGATTATAAACTCTGACAAGGTCATAACAATGATTTCGTCATGCCTTTATCTCCCTCTAAGTTGTCCATGCATCAATCATTGTTGCATTGTATTTTTTAGACTAATCAGTCTTGTATTTGCATGGCTGCATGTATGGTGCTTACCTAGCCAAGATTAAAATCTCATAATGCTGATATGCACGTACGTGGAGGCTAGAAACGACCGGCCGATGGAACCAACATGGATACGGACGATTGCTGCCGGAAACGTACATACCTGAGCTGATACATACATCGTAATACGACGGCTGCCGAACAGAATACATACCTGAGCTGAAATGTAAAATGGAATACGACTAATGGCCGGGAAGCGTACATACCTAAGATAATACGTAGATCAAAATACGGCGGCAGCGGCCGGACATCATACATATCTGAGATGATACGTAGATTGGCCTACATACCTTAGACGATACATGCGGCCGGACATCATACATAACTGAGATGATGTATAGGGGTCACCACGTACACGTCCCTTTTTTCTGATCTGGTCAACGCAACGCACGTCCACTCTGTTTTATTTTTAGCATCAGTACAGACACAAGCGCTCATATACATGCACATACACTTACCCCTATGAACGCACACACGCACACCCTACCCTTATGAGCACCTCCGAGAGACTGGGCCGGCATATCATTTTGAGATTTGCGAAGCCACCGTAAGCGCCTCGTCGTCGACGGGAACGTCTCCTCCCACTGAAAGCGCATCGCCGAAAATCCTGAAAGAATAATGCGAGTACCAGGATTTGAACCCTGATGGGTTGGGGATACCAGTGTCCACCTAACTATCTCAACCACAGGTTGGTTCGCCACGTCCACTTTGTTTTCACCTGGAATCACCGCACTTCTGACTTTTTATATTCCTTTTTGAGGGCAAGCATTTAGCTTTATTACGAGACGTTGTGGGCAAGATCGCCCAATACAGATTCAGAAACACTGGATGGAATTACATGATCAGCAATTAAGACATCTCCAACTTGGCGAGCAAGGCCTAACTTGGCCATATGGTGCGCTGGCATATTTGCCTCACGCTTACAGTGGGCAAACACGCACGAAGAGAACCATAGTCGGGATTGCACCTTGATATCTTCAATCGCTTGCGCATGCCGTGAGCAATCCGGCGCCCGTCTGTTTAGAGCTTGTTCAAGTAGCAAGGCGTCCATCTCGACAGTTAGCCGCATGACCTCCGATTCTGCCGCCAGATCAAGCGCCTGTTCCACTGCAGACAATTCGGTGCTGAAGGCGTCTGCGGCATGATCGACACGACCAGTGTCGGGGATATACCCCGCGGTATAAACCGCCGGATGTATGACCCGGCTAGAGTTTGGCGATTCACTGGCGACCCATTTGGACATGGCGGTTTACGGCTCATTGGTAATCCGGCAGGCGGGTCAGAGGAGCGACAAGACCCGGTGGCCCAACGGGCGGTTTATGGAAGGCCAGATCACGTTATGGTGGGCCGGTTGAAGAGAAAAGGCGTGAGGAATATTTACTTTACAAGGAAGACCCGGACTTGTATCCTGTTTGTATTAGAGATAGATTAGTCCTAGTCCTACTAGGACTCCACATGTAACCCGCCCCTCTAACTTATATAAGGAGGGGCAGGGCTCCCCAAAGAGGGACAAGCTACAAGCAAACAACAATATCTAGGGCTAGACACAACTAGAGGAGAGCCGGTTTACGGCGACTCCCTCATGATCATAATGAGACCTAGCCTCAAACAGCATGTAGGGCTATTACCGGATGATGTTTCTCGGGGCCCGAAGCTGTCTAAATCCTTGTCTTGTGTTGCGTCTCTCGATTCCACTCAACCCCTCTCAAGCTACCACATAGATGCGTCGGCCTCGCGACTAAGTCCTCACACTAAGGACATCTGCCGTGACAATTCCACGACAGTTGGCACCCACCATGGGGCTCGTGCACGGTGATGTTGAGTTCTTGAAGGGATCTGTCCCAAGGTTTCGAGAAGCTTGCAATTTTCCAGATGAAGAAGAACGAGTTTTGGAAAGATCTACATCATCTCTATGGCAACCGGCCGGAACGATATATACAAGATTTAAGGTTCAAGGAAAAATTAGGGTTTGTCCGTCGCTGTCAACGGCCGATCTGCTGAGTCAAAACGGCAAACAGGAGTTTAATCCTTGCGTCACTGTGCAATTGGGTGGACGCGATCAGCTTTCTCAGCGGCTGTTGTGCACGACATCTAGCAATCCATCAAACCGTCAAATCACCAAGTTGCGGAGATCGTCTACTCGTTGAAATCACCAAGCTGCTATTGTTACTTCCTTCAATATACAATGATATGAAGCCAGATCGATGTTGGATGCACTGCCTGGAAGAGGCCAAGACCGATAGGAATTCTGTACGTGCATAAGCCAGATCGATGTTGATTGCTACTCCACCGTCCGGTATACTGTCCTGCCATCAATACATTGACCAATGCCAAAGTACCACGTTTGTGTTGTTTGCTCTCCACGTCACCACAAAAAGAAATCAACAGCGAAGGAAAAGAGCCACGGCCCGGGCAGCATCTTCTGCGTGCAAAGACGGGAGTACATACACTGTTGAAAAAAAAAACAGAAAGAAGGGGATGGTCAAACCAGCCATGACCCGGTGGGAGAGTTGGTTGCGGGCACGGACTCGCACTGTCTCCGAGCCACCGGCTCCGTCATGCCCGGACGCGCCTGTCCGTCCGGTTCTGCCTGCACCGGCTTCCTGCAGCCCGGCTAGCTGGCTCCTGCGCCGGTCTCCCCGTTGCCTGCACCGGCCTCCCCGTCCCGCTCCGGCCCATCCCCGTTGCCTGCGTCGGCCTCCCCGTCGCCTCTCCAACCCGGGCTGCCGTGCCCCTAGCGCAGCCCCGGGCCAGCTCTTGCCTGCTCGCAGCCTCCGCCGTCTGCCCTGCAACGGCGCTCCGCCGGCCTCCTGCGTCGGCCACCGGCTCCACCCATGCTCGGACGCGCCGGTCCGTCCGGCTCCGCTTTATGCCACCACGCCATATCCATGGCCTCGCTTACAAGCTGCCCCCGTCGGCCGACCTCAATCGCTGCATCGCGCCATGCCCGGATTCAAGCCGCTGTCTGCTGCGTCTCACCCGACTTCCGGTCCAAATCGCTGTTGCGCCTCGCCTCTCGCCGCGAGTCGCCATACAAACCGCCGCCCGGATTCAACCATCACAGCTGAGCCGGCCTTGCCAATGCCTCGCCGGTTTACTCCCGCCGCGAGTCGCCATACAAAACCGCCGCCGCCGCCGCGACTGATGATGGGAGTTAGGAGCACAACCCACAACAGCACTGCCCGGGCCACTGGACTTATCTACATCGTGTTGAGCCGCCCTTGTCGCCACTGGTCTCTGCTCCCGAGCCCAGCTTGAGGCGCCGCTCGGTTGAACCGCCCGGTCCTGCTGCGAGCTGCCGTTGTGCTGGCCTAATCTCTGAACTCTCACTTCGAGCAGCTCTCCGCCGGGTTACTCCGCTGCGGTCGACCGCCTACCACATCCGTATCACGCTGAGTCGCCCTTGCTTCTGCTCCAATCACTCTGTGCTGGCTCCTGTGCTCGCGCGGTTCCGTCAATGCCGACCTCTCGTATCGCCAGGCCGTCCTTTGCTGGAAACCGTAGAGGCCGTGACCCGCCAAGGCTCCTGCCGAGTCTCCGCCTGCAGGGCCTGCCAAGAATCCTTTATTGAGTGTCGAGCCGCCGTCCGCATAGTCTGTTCTGAGATAGTTTTGTTGACATTGGCGATTTGCAAAGGCAAGTCAAACAAAGGGGCACCAAGTTTGCACCGATCTTGATATAAGTATTCTGATGATTACTGGATTGATTGGTGGTTGAATGAAATGCTTAACATCAGCGTTGAAGGATAACATCAGAGGGAGAGAGTTTTTCCCGTTACAAAACAACATTACCTGTTCATGATTCCCAGTCCAACAGCCAGCTTGGGTTGGGGGTTCCATAAAAAGAAAGATCCAGATGCGGACACTCGTGTGGGGACGCACCATGTATTTTGTGCTGTGATTGTCCAAGGTTGAAGCCATTAGAGGGAAAATTCAGAAGAAGACAAATTGCACAGGGACTTGAGAGGCACACCGTGTAAGGACAAGAGATGGTCAAATCGCCATTGGTATTAACCCGGCTTCAGTGCGATCACTATATCCAATGGCATCCAAAAGTAAGTCAGGAGAGTTGTTCACTGTTCATGAGAGACACGACGTGCACAAACTACACCCGTGTTGCTCGATCTACATCAACATACGGCCGACTCGCCCATCCGTGCCGAATTACAATGATGGTGCCATCTCTTCCTGTCCGCACCGGATTTCAATGCCACGGCCGACTCATCTGTTGTTCGGGCGAATCAGGTGATATCCCTCTAAGTATAATTTAGCACATATTGTTTTTGTCAGAGAGCAATTACTTTGGTCTTTGCATTTTATATGCAGGACAATTGGTCATTGCAAAGCCGATGGCCGGATCATGGATATATAAATTGCGTAATTACTGTCATGTGCTAGCGTATGACCGTGCCACAATGATCAAAGAATATGTGGGCAAGATGCCGCCCTTGTGGTCCGGACTACTTCGACTCACCGGGACCGCACCCGCGATTAACTCGCCCGTCCGTGCCAGTTTACAACACCGGTGAAGATCTTCTCCGTCCGCATCGGTTTACAATGCCGCGGCCGATTCATCTATCCGAGCTGCCTCTGATGTTACAGTCGCTTTTGTCGTCCGTCTCTCGCGGCCTGGTCTACATCAACATACCGGGTCGCATCTGTCTGCATGAGCTATTTATTGGGTATGAGCAAGTCACAACTTGGGTAGCCCGGTTTTCTTTCAAATTGGAGACAAATTATCATCAAACCATCGTTTGCACTGGATGGTTCAATGGGCCGGGGCACAAGTCGCCACCACTATAGTTTTGGTTAACTTCAAATCGCTAGTTGGAAGAAACCATTGGCCGAGTTGCTGACACGGCTCATATGGGATCATTTACAACCCGTCGCAGTCACCTCAACCTTCTATGGATTCACATCGTGCTATCAACGACAATGATATACAAGTTATGCCGGATTATATCACGGTCAAATATGGAGAGTATCAAGCCAACTCCTCGAGACATCTTTGCGACTCGGGGGCTACGATGACATGACTCAACAAATCTTGCCAGTTTCAGCAAAATTAAGAACCCTAGGACGATGGAGGGAAAGGATAACCCGGTCCTGGAGGCTCCTGTTATATTGATGAAAATTTAAAGGCCGTCAAAAATTTTCCGGCTTATAAAGTATATGACAGTTACAAAATCCTGGCTCAATGAAGAACTTCTGGATCATCAGAAAGGATTCCGGTTTAAAATCCGGCTCAAGGGAAGTCAGTTTCACTGAAGCTCTCAAATATCCAGGTTACAATCCGGTTCAAGGGAAATCTGTTCTCCTGCAAAGCTCTGAAGCTCTCAAATCCGGTTTAAAAAATGTCCGGTTCAAAAAGGGATTAACTTCTCGCAAGTTCGAGTTTAAAGGCCGTCAGAAAATTTTCGGCTGAAAATGAAGATTCCGGTTTAAAATCCGGTTCAAGGGAAAGATGTCTCCCACAAAGCTTTGAAGCTCTCGATATCCGGTTCAAAATCCCGGTTCAAGAAGGATTTTCTCTTACAATAAGTTAAAGGTGCCAAAGAGGACCTGCTGCCATGATCTTGCGGTTCAAACATGGGTATCATGCCTCATTGGCTTATCATATTATTGATCACTTGGGGGCTTGGTCATGTCGAACCATAGCCACGCCTCTTGATCGACCTAGTGCCACAACATCACTTGGGGGCTTGGTGGTGTCCGAACCAATGCAACACCTTTTGATAGGCGAAAGCCACCAGATCACTTGGGGACATGGTCAAGTCTGAACCAATCCGCCTCTTGATCGGCCTAAGGCCATAGAGTCACTTGGGGGCTTGGTCGAACCCGAACCATAGCTACACCTCTTGATCGGCGTAATGCCAAAGCATCATTTGGGGACCTGGCTGACTCGAACCATAGCTTCATATACAGGGGGCTTGGTGGTGTCCGACCATGGTAATGCCTCTTGATCGGCTCAAATCCTCATTTGCAATGGTTTTATTTTGCCTTTGCTTGAATTCTGTTCTTTTTTGCTAAAAGAATTTTTACTTCTGTTGTGTTTTTAAACCGACATTGTTAATCCGGTTCAAACTGTCAATTACAAATTGGCGGAACACGGTCAAATCCTAATCCGGAGACTATCTGCCCGGTTTGATGTTACTATCTTATTATGGAGTAAATCGGTGTTCATTAACCCGGCTTGACTTTCAATTACAAGTTATCAGTACATGATCAACTCATAATCCGGAGACTATCAGCCCGGTCTGGTTTGACTACGAGTCGCCAGTATTATATATGGTTAAACCGGTGTTTATCACAACCCGGTACAATTTATCATCAACCGGCACAGTATGAAAGGAGTTATCATTACTCAAGATTGGGGTTATTACTCTTACTACAAATAGTTGGTAAAACCAGCAATGTGATTCAATATCACAGGTATGATATATTTCATATTTGATTATTCTTAAGTGCAACCATGGTTATAAACCCAGGTTATATGTTGGGCATTATGACCCGTCCTGCGGTAAACCGCCAGGACACTTCAAACTTGTTGTATGCAAAAATAGGTTGAATAAAGCATGGTTATAAATCACTGACGTTTATTAAACCGGCCTGGCTTTCGACTATGTGTCGCCAGTATGATGATAAATTATTCGGTGTTTGTTAAACCGACCTGGCTTTAAGACGATAAGTCGCCAGTATATGATGAAAAATTATCTGGTGTTTATTAAACCGGCCTGGCTTGGACTATAAGTCGCCAGCATATATTTGGATTGCGCCATTGGAATTATGCGCTTATAAATCATTGGGTATATTATTCAAATAGCCAACATGGCTGGATTTCTATTATGGTTATCAATAACCAGTATTGTGATTACGGTTTTCAAAGTCGCTTTAGCGCAATGGCTATCATATTATCAATGGATATGATTTTTATTCTACAGTTGAAGGAATAGTCCCGAGTTGCTGCAGGCTGACAACCCGGCACTTGGGGGCTACATTATTTAAGTTGAGATTACATCAAATATGCAAGTCTCATGTCGCTGCAAGCATGCACCATGACACTTGGGGGCTAATTCAAAGTCATTCTTTGTTTATCTTATTGAAGACCCGACTCATCACATTATAATGAGCCGGCCCTTGGGGGCTACCAATTGCCGGCCCATGTAGCTTTTATTCATTATATTGAAGGGTCCACTGCTCAGTTGGTAGAGCACAGGGCTCTTAACCTTGTGGACGTGGATTCAAGTCCCATGATGTTATTTTCATTGAAGTATATATCAAGTCCCTGCTCATTATTGCATAATGACCCGGCCCTTGGGGGGCTACACATCATTGCTCAAATCTACATGATTATACCTACAAAGTCCCTGCTTATTATTGCATAATGACCCGGCCCTTGGGGGCTACACTGGTTGAAGTTTTTATGAGCATCAGACAATTACAAGTCCCAGGTTGCCGCAAGCATGACAACCCGGCACTTGGGGGCTACATATGTGGAATACTCAATTCTGACTAGTGATTGAGATGAACAACCTGGATTTCTTCAAGATTGTGATATTTAAGCAAGTCTCAAGCTGTTGCTATGCTACCTTCTTAAGACTTGGGGGCTACAAGTGATAGGCATATAAGAGGTATATTTTCCAGCTGGATGTTAACTACAAGTATGACCCGGTGCTATCAATATTTATAAACCGGTGATCTTGGCAATGATAAACCGGCAAGTTCTACATTCTTAAACCGGCTGAAGATCAGATGAGGATTTCAAGGACCATTATTTTTGTTAAGTCATTGGGAGCTGAGTCAAAGAAGTTATTCTTCACAATATTTCTCTACGACAAACCAATGTCAGCAAATTGATTATGAAGCTGGCCTATTAAACCGGATTTTCTATAAGAAGGAAGCGGCAAAGATTTAAGGATGATCAGAGTCAGTTTAACATGGATAAATCCAAATTAAACTGGGGGCTAATGTCGGGGATATACCCCGCGGTATAAACCGCCGGATGTATGACCCGGCTAGAGTTTGGCGATTCACTGGCGACCCATTTGGACATGGCGGTTTACGGCTCATTGGTAATCCGGCAGGCGGGTCAGAGGAGCGACAAGACCCGGTGGCCCAACGGGCGGTTTATGGAAGGCCGATCACGTTATGGTGGGCGGTTGAAGAGAAAGGCGTGAGAATATTTACTTTACAAGGAAGACCGGACTTGTATCCGGTTTGTATTAGAGATAGATTAGTCCTAGTCCTACTAGGACTCCACATGTAACCCGCCCTCTAACTTATATAAGGAGGGCAGGGCTCTAAAGAGGACAAGCTACAAGCAAACAACAATATCTAGGGCTAGACACAACTAGAGGAGAGCGGTTTACGGCGACTCCTCATGATCATAATGAGACCTAGCCTCAAACAGCATGTAGGGCTATTACCGGATGATGTTTCCCGGGGCCCGAAGCTGTCTAAATCCTTGTCTTGTGTTGCGTCTCTCGATTCCGCTCAACCCCTCTCAAGCTACCACATAGATGCGTCGGCCTCGCGACTAAGTCCTCACACTAAGGACATCTGCCGTGACAATTCCACGACAACCAGCCCGCGCGGCCACCACCTCTCCTGTGTAATCCCGCGCCACCACCCCCCAGCCCCCTTGCATGCCATCTTCAATAAATGCCCCGTCCACGTTGAACTTTATCATGTTCTGTGGTGGAGGGGACCATCGAGGCGCGCGCACCGGCGGGGTAGGCGTTTTGCAGAAACACCCCTGGTACTCGCCGGCCGTGCATGCAGCCCTAGCGGCGAAGCGCGTGTGCTCCATCGGCTTGTCTCCCTCTCGGACCTTGTTGCACTGAGCCCACCATTGCCACCACATGATGATGACAATCATCCGGTCCTTCTCAGGAAGCTGCCACAGAACTTCCAGTGTGGTGTCAACTGTATCACATCCAGTCAACCGCTGCCTAACGTGTTCGAGCTCGAGTCTCCGCCAGACTTGCTTTATCTCATGACACTCTACAAACAGGTGCTTAGCCGATTCGTTTCTCATGTTGCACAGGAAACACTTGTGATCCTCAATCACCATTCCTCTCCTATAGAGGGTATCCCTCGTGGCGAGCGTGTTGTGTGCAAGACGCCACATAAAATGCCTCACCTTCCCAGGGCATGCCAATTTCCATATCCTTTTCCATTTCGCTTCCCCCCGCCAGCTAGGTTACCCGCAGCCTGTGGTGTCTCATTTGCCTGTGTATTCCCAGGCTCGGAGAATGCTCGTTTCAACTTATACGCTTGCTTGACGAGAAAATGCCTTTGGGGTCAAAGTGCGATGCCAGGAAATCTACTGCTCCATCCCGAAGTGGCATCTGAAGTATCAGGTTTGCATCCACCTCCTAGAACGTACCAGTGACCAGCTCCGTGTCCCATTTCCCAGTAGCTGGGTCGGTGAGCTCAGCAACTTTGGTCAACAGATTACCCCCTCGGGGCGTGATAATTCGCCAAGACCACGCTCTAGGTATCCATGGGTCATCCCAAATATGAATGCTTTCCCCATCTCCAACTCGCCAGATCATGCCCTGCTTAACTAGGTCAATGCCATATGTGATGCTGTGCCATGCATAGGACATATTTGAGCTCTCCCCCGCCTCAACAATAGAGCAATCCGGGTAGTACTTGGCTTTCATGAGTTGTGCACACAGGCTGTCCGGTTGCTCAATCAGACGCCATACTTTCCTGGCTAGCATAGCAATATTGAAATCATGGATGTCTATGAAGCCAAGACCCCCCTTCCCTTCGACCTAGTTAGCTTTTGCCATCTAACCTAATGGACCTTGTTATCCTTATCTTGTTGGCTCCACCAATATCTAGCAATCATAGAACTTATCTCTTCACAGAACGATTTGGTGAGATAGAACACTGACATTGCAAAAGTTGGAACCGCCTGCGTCACCCCTTTTACTAGGATTTCCTTGCCTTGCCGAGATAAAGTCCTCTCAATCCAACCCTGCATGTGGTTCCAAATACGATCTTTTAGGTATGCAAAAGCCTTGTGCTTTGAACGCCCAATATACACAGGGAGGCCCAAGTATTTCTCATTATACGCCTCGCTATCAATGCCCAAAGCACCCTTAACGCCTCCTTTGGTCTGTTCGGAGCTATTTTTGCCGAACATCACAACAGACTTCTCATGATTGACGCACTGCCCCGAGCACCACTCGTAGACCTGAAGAATACGTCTGAGTTCCATGGCCTCATCCGTTCGTGCCCGCATAAGCAGAACCGAGTCGTCCGCAAAGAACAGATGCGAGATGGACGGTGCTCCTGGGCATATATGTATGCCTCGAAAGGTACCTCGCTGATGGGCTTCATTCAACAGAGCCGACAACCCCTCCACGCAGATTGCAAACAAATAGGGCGAGCTCGGATCCCCCTGTCGAAGCCCTCTTGAAGGCGAAAATTGCTGGGATAACTCGCCATTTACCTTGATTCTGTACCTTACTGAAGTTACACACTTCATTACGAGCTTCACCCACCTGCTCGTAAACCCTAGTTTGTGCATCATTGCTTCTAGGAAAGCCCACTCTACTCGGTCGTATGCTTTGCTCATGTCTACTTTTACAGCCGCAAATTCATCCTTTCCAGCCCGTTTGTTCATCAAGAAGTGTGAGACCTCATACGCCATAAGGATATTGTCAGTTATCAGATGCCCAGGTACAAATGCACTCTGGTTGTCAGAGATGATCTCCGGTAGAATGAGCTTGAGACGATTCGCTAGAACCTCTGAGATGATCTTGTATAGGACATTACACAAGCTAATTGGGCGGAGATCTTTAATCCTTGAGGGGTTTTTAACCTTTGGTATTAACACAACATGTGTATCATTCCAGCCAGCCGGCATATCCCCGCCTTCTAGAAACCGTTGAACCTCCTCAATGATATTCGTGCCCATCAACTGCCAATACTTCTTGAAAACCAACGCAGGCATGCCATCCGGTCGTGGTGCTTTCATGTCTCCTATCTGGTCAAGTGCAGCCTTGATTTCCATATCTGAGAAAGCAGCCGTGAGACTATCATTCATAGCAGTTGTGATCTTCACCGGCACAGCTCGTAAGAGCTCATCATACTGCTCATTGCCATTCGAAGTGAACAAATCCTGAAAGTAAGCCATGACATAGTTAGTAAGATCCCTACCTTCCTCCACTACTACTCCATCCTCCCTCCTAAGTCTCCGGATTCTATTGGCCTTCCTCCTGGCCGAGGCATATCTAAAGAAAATTTTTGTGTTCCTATCCCCCTCCTTCAGCCACCAAACGTGCGCTCTTTGCCTCCATTTGATATCTATTACCTCCTCCAAATGATTAACCAAACATCGTAGCCTCACCTCCTCCGCCACTTTCTCCGGTGTGATAGCCTGCTTTCTGCACACTTCCAGCTCACGTTTGGCCTCCTTCAACTTCTTCTCAGTATCGCCCACCACATCCTTACTCCATCGTGAGAGATCACGAGCCACACCCTCCAATGCCGCGGACACGTCCATTAGCCCTCCTTCACGCACTCTCCTCCATGCCTCCTCCACCACCAGATCGCAACCCTCCTCCTTCAACCACCTGGCATCGAACCTAAAATAGCCACCACCCACCTTCCTCCTATCCCCCATATCCTCTGTGTCCACCACCACTGGTCGGTGATCAGAGTGACGAGGGAGTTCCGTACGCGAAACTCCGGGAACTTCGAGCACCATTCCATATTTGTCGTAGCACGATCAAGGCGCCCACATATGTATCCATCCACCAGCGTACAGTTATTCCACCATGTGATGATATCTCCCTCGTATCCCAAATCGCTTAACTTGCACCCCTCAAGCGCCTCTTTGAACTGGTTCATACATCCCTCCGGTCATTCCACTCCTCCTCTCTTCTCCTCATTGTTGGGGAACGTAGTAATTTCAAAAAAAATTCCTACGCACACGCAAGACCATGGTGATGGCATAGAAGCGAGAGGGAGAGTGTCATCCGTACCCTCGTGAGACCGGCGGGCGTTATAACAACGCGGTTGATGTAGTCGTGCGTCTTCACGATCCGACCGATCCAAGCACCGAGCGTCACGGCACCTCCGAGTTCTGCACACGTTCAGCTCGATGGCGATCCCGGACTCGATCCAGCAAAGTGTCGGGGATGAGTTCCGTCAACCTGACGGCGTGGTGGCGATGATGATGCTCCACCGGCGCGGGGCTTCGCCTAAGCTCCGCGACGATATGACTTCTCCGGCGCGGGGCTTCGCCTAAGCTCATGACGATATGACGAAGTGGAATATGGTGGAGGGGGCACCGCACACGGCTAAGGAACGATCCGTAGATGAACTTGTGTGTCATGGGGTGCCCCCTGCCCCGTATATAAAGGAGCAAGGAGGAGGTGGCGGCCAAGGAGGAGGCGCGCAAGGGGAGTCCTACTCCCACCGGGAGTAGGACTCCTCCTTTCCTAGTAGGAGTAGGAGAGAAGGAGGGAAAGGAGAAGGGAAGGAAGGAGGGCGCAGCCCCTCCCTAGTCCAATTCGGACTAGGCCTTGAGGCGCGCGGCCTGCCCTAGGCAGCCCTCTCTCTTTCCCGCAGGGCCCAATAAGGCCCAATACTTCTCCCGGCGAATTCCGTAACTCTTGGTACTCGAAAATACCGAATCATTGGAACCTTTCGAACTCCGAATATAGTCGTCCAATATATCGATCTTTACGTCTCGACCATTTGAGACTCCTCGTCATGTCCCCGATCTCATCCGGGACTCCGAACTCCTTCGGTACATCAAAACTCATAAACTCATAATATAAGCATCGCCGAAACCTTAAGCGTGCGGACCCTACGGGTTCGAGAACTATGTAGACATGACCTAGAACTATTCTTGGTCAATAACCAATAGCGGAACCTGGATGCCCATATTGGCTCCTACATATTCTCGAAGATCTTTATCGGTCAAACCGCATAACAACATACTTTGTTCCTTTGTCATCGGTATGTTACTTGCCGAGATTCGATCGTCGGTATCAATACCTAGTTCAATCTCGTTACCGGCAAGTCTCTTTACTAGTTCCGTAATACATCATCTCGCAACTAACTTATTAGTTGCAATGCTTGCAAGGCTTATATGATGTGTATTACCGAGAAGGCCGGAGATACCTCTCCGACAATCGGAGTGACAAAACCTAATCTCAAAATCGCCAACCCAACATGTACCTTTGGAGACACCTGTAGTACTCCTTTATAATCACCCGATTCGTTGTGACGTTTGGTAGTACCAAAGTGTTCCTCCGGTAAACAGGAGTTGCATAATCTCATAGTTACAGGAACATGTATAAGTCATGAAGAAAGCAATAGCAACATACTAAGCGATCAAGTGCTAGGCTAACGGAATGGGTCATGTCAATCAGATCATTCTCCTAATGATGTGATCCGTTAATCAAATGACAACTCATGTCTATGGTTAGGAAACATAACCATCTTGATTAACGAGCTAGTCAAGTAGAGGCATACTAGTGACACTCTGTTTGTATATGTATTCACACATGTATTATGTTTCCGGTTAATACAATTCTAGCATGAATAATAAACATTTATCATGATATAAGGAAATAAATAATAACTTTATTATTGCCTCTAGGGCATATTTCCTTCAGTCTCCCACTTGCACTAGAGTCAATAATCTAGTTCACATCGCCATGTGATTTAACATCAATAGTTCACATCTATATGTGGTTAACACCCATAGTTCACATCGACATGTGACCAACACCCAAAGGGTTTACTAGAGTCAGTAATCTAGTTCACATCGCTATGTGATTAATACCCAAAGAGTACTAAGGTGTGATCATGTTTTGCTTGTGAGATAATTTTAGTCAGCGGGTCTGTCACATTCAGAGCCGTAAGTATTTTGCAAATTTCTATGTCTACCATGCTCTGCACGGGGCTACTCTAGCTAATTGCTCCCACTTACAATATGTGTCCAGATTGAGACTTAGAGTCATCTGGATCAGTGTAAAAAGCTTGCATCGATGTAACTCTTTACGACGGGCTCTTTTATCACCTCCATAATCGAGAAATATTTCCTTAGTCCTCACTAAGGATGTTCTTGACCAATTTCCAGTGATCTACTCCTAGATCACTATTGTACTCCCTTGCCAAATTCAGAGCAAGGTATACAATAGGTCTGGTACATAGCATAGCATACTTTATAGAACCTATGACTGAGGCATAGGGAATGACTTTCATTCTTTTTTTTTCTATTTTCTGCTGTGGTCGGGATTTGAGTCTTACTCAATTTCACACCTTGTAACACAGGCAAGAAACTCTTTCTTTCACTGTTCCATTTTGAACTACTTCAAAATCTTGTCAAGGTATGTATTCATTGAAAAACTTATCAAGCGTCTTGATCTATTTCTATAGATCTTGATGCTCAATATGTAAGCAGCTTCACTGAGGTCCTTCTTTGAAAAACTCCTTTCAAATACTCCTTTATGCTTTGCAGAATAATTCTACATTATTTCCGATCAACAATATGTCATTCACATATACTTATCAGAAATGTTGTAGTGCTCCCACTCACTTTCTTGTAAATACAGGCTTCACCGCAAGTCTGTATAAAACTATATGCTTTGATCACACTATCAAAGCGTTTATTCCAACTCCGAGATGCTTGCACCAGTCCATAGATGGATCGCTGGAGCTTGCACATTTTGTTAGCTCCTTTAGGATTGACAAAACCTTCTGGTTGCGACTCTTCTTTAATAAATCCATTAAAGAATGTAGTTTTGACATCCATTTGCCAGATTTCATAAAATGTGGCAATTGCTAACATGATTCGGACAGACTTAAGCATCGCTACAGTTGAGAAAATCTCATTGTAGTCAACACCTTGAACTTGTCGAAAACCTTTCTGCGACAAGTCGAGCTTTGTAGATAGTAATACTACTATCAGCATCTGTCTTCCTCTTGAAAATCCATTTATATAATATGGCTTGCCGATCATCGAACAACTCCATCAAAGTCCACACTTTGTTCTCATATATGGATCCCATCTCAGATTTCATGGCCTCAAGCCATTTCGCGAATCTGGGCTCATCATCGCTTCCTCATAGTTCGTAGGTTCATCATGGTCTAGTAACATGACTTCTAGAATAGGATTACCGTACCACTCAGTGCGGATCTTACTCTGGAAGACCTCACGAGGTTTGGTAACAACTTGATCTGAAGTTTCATGATCATCATCATTAACTTCCTCACCAATTGGTGTAGGAATCACTGGAACTGATTCTGTGATGAACTACTTTCCAATAAGGGAGAAGGTACAATTACCTCATCAAGTTCTACTTTCCTCCCACTCACTTCTTTCGAGAGAAACTTCTTCTCTAGAAAGGATCCATCTTAACAACAAATATCTTGCTTTCGGATCTGTGATAGAAGGTGTACCCAATACTTACCTTTGGGTATTCTATGAAGGCGCATTTCTCGATTTGGGTTCGAGCTTATCGGTGAAAACTTTTCACATAAGCATCACAACTCAAACTTTAAGAAACGACAGCTTAGGTTTACTGCTAAACCATAGTTCATACGGTGTCATCTCAGCGGTTTAGATGGTGCCCTATTAAACGTGAATGCAGCTGTCTCTAATGCATAACCCCAAAGCGATAGTGGTAAATCGGTAAGATACATCATAGATCGCACCATATCAAAATAAAGTACTGATTCTGACGTTCGGACACACCATAATGTTGTGGTGTTCCAGGTAGCGTGAGCTGTGAAACTATTCCACATTGTTTTCATTGAAGACCAAACTCGTAACTCAAATATTCATCTCCACGATCAGATCGCGAAACTTTATTTTCTTGTTGTGATGATTTTCCACTTCACTCTGAAATTCTTTGAACCTTTCAACTATTTCAGACTTATGTTTCATCAAGTAGATATACCCATATCTACTCAAATCATCTTGTGAAGGTCGAAAAATAACGATACTTGCCACGAGCATCAACACTCATTGGATCGCATACATCGGTATATATGTGTTATTTCCAACAAGTCAGTAGCTTGTTCCATTGTTCGGAGAACGGAGTTTTAGTCATCTTGCCCAAAAGGCACGGTTCATAAGCATCAAATGATTCATAACCAAGTGATTCCAAAATCCATCCTTATGGAGTTTCTTCATCGCTTTATACCGATATGACCCAAGCGGCGAGTGCCACAAATAAGTTGCACTATCATTATTAACTTTGCATCTTTTGGCATCAATATTATGAATATGCGTATCACTACGATCGAGATCCAATAAACTATTTTCATTGGGTGTATGACCATCGAAGGTTTTATTCATTTAAATGAGAACAACAATTATTCTTTGACTTTAAATGAATAACCGTTTTGAAAACTATTTTCATTGGGTGTATGACCATTGAAGGTTTTATTCATGTAAACAGAACAACAATTATTCTTTGACTTTAAATGAATAACCGTTTTGCAATAAACATGATCAAATCATATTCATGCTCAACGCAAACACCAAATAACATTTATTTAGGTTTAACACTAATCCCGAAAGTATAGGGAGTGTGCGGTGATGATCATATCAATCTTGGAACTACTTCCAACACTCATCGTCACTTCCCCTTCAACTAGTTTCTGTTCATTCTGCAACTCCTGTTTCGAGTTAGTACTCTTAGCAACTGAACCAGTATCAAATACCGAGGGGTTGCTACGAACACTAGTAAAATACACATCAATAATTTGTATATCAAATATACCTTTGTTCACTTTGCCATCCTTCTTATCCGCCAAATACTTGGGGTAGTTCCGCTTCAAATGACCAGTTCCATTGTAGCAAAAGCACTTAGTCTCGTGCTTAGATCCAGACTTGGGCTTCTTCACTCGAGCAACAACTTGCTTGCCGTTCTTCTTGAAGTTCCCTTCTTCCTTTGCCCTTTTCCTTGAGACTAGTGGTCTTGTCAACCATCAACACTTGATGTTTTTCTTGATTTCTACCTTCGCCGATTTTAGCATCGCGAAGAGCTTGGGAATTGTTTTCGTCATCCCTTGCATACTATAGTTCATCACGAAGTTCTAGTAACTTAGTGATGGTGACTAGAGAATTCTGTTAATCACTATCTTATCTGGAAGATTAACTCCCACTTGATTCAAGCGATTGAAGTACCTAGACAATCTGAGCACATGCTCACTAGTTGAGCGATTCTCCTCCATCTTTTAGCTATAGAACTTGTTGCAGACTTCATATCTCTCAACTCGGGTATTTGCTTGAAATATTAACTTCAATTCCTGGAACATCTCATATGGTCCATGACGTTCAAAACGTCTTTGAAGTCCCGATTCTAAGCCGTTTAAGCATGGTGCACTAAACTATCAAGTAGTCATCATATTGAGCTAGCCAAACGTTCATAACGTCTGCATCTGCTCCTGCAATAGGTCTGTCACCTAGCGGTGCATCAAGGACATAATTCTTCTGTGCAGCAATGAGGATAAACCTCAGATCACGGATCCAATCTGCAATATTGCTACTAACATTTTTCAATACAATTTTCTCTAGGAACACATATAAAAACACAGGGAAGCAACAACGCGAGCTATTGATCTACAACATAATCTGCAAAATACTACCAGGACTAAGTTCATGATAAATTAAAGTTCAATTAATCATATTACTTAAGAACTCCCACTTAGATAGACATCTCTCTAGTCATCTAAGAGATTACGTGATCCAAAGCAACTAAACCATGTCCGATCATCACGTGAGATGGAGTAGTTTCAATGGTGAACATCACTATGTTGATCATATCTACTATATGATTCACGCTCGACCTTCGGTCTCCGTGTTCGAGGCCATATCTGTTATATGCTAGGCTCGTCAAGCTTAACCTGAGTATTCGCGTGCGCAACTGTTTTGCACCCGTTGTATTTGAGCGTAGAGCCTATCACACCCGATCATCACGTGGTGTCTCAGCACGAAGAACTTTCGCAGCGGTGCATACTCGGGAGAACACTTCTTGATAATTTTAGTGAGAGATCATCTTATAATGCTACCGTCAATCAAAGCAAGATAAGATGCATAAAGGATAAACATCACATGCAATCAATATAAGTGATATGATATGGTCATCATCATCTTGTGCTTGTGATCTCCATCGCCAAGCACCGTCATGATCACCATCGTCATCGGCGCGACACCTTGATCTCCATCGTAGCATCGTTGTCGTCTCGCCAACTATTGCTTCTCGACTATCGCTACTGCTTAGTGATAAAGTAAAGCAATTACATGGCTTTGCATTTCATACAATAAGCGACAACCATATGGCTCCTGCCAGATTGCCGATAACTTCGGTTACAAAACATGATCATCTCATACAATAAAATATAGCATCACGTCTTGACCACATCACATCACAACATGCCCTGCAAAAACAAGTTAGGCGTTCTCTACTTTGTTATTGCAAGTTTTACGTGGCTGCTACGGGCTGAGCAAGAACCGTTCTTACCTACGCATCAAAACCACAGCGATAGTTTGTCAAGTTGGTGCTGTTTTAACCTTCGCAAGGACGGGCGTAGCCACACTCAGTTCAACTAAAGTGAGAGAAACCGACACCGCCGGTCACCTTTAAGCAACTAGTGCTCGGCGGTGAAACCAGTCTCGCGTAAGCGTCTGCGTAATGTCGGTCCGGGCGCTTCATCTCACAATACCGCCCGAACCAAAGTATGACATGCTGGTAAGCGGTATGACTTATATCGCCCACAACTCACTTGTGTTCTACTCGTGCATATGACATCAACGCAAAACCTGGCTCGGATGCCACTGTTGGGGAGCGTAGTAATTTCAAAAAAATCTACGCACACGCAAGACCATGGTGATGGCATAGCAACGAGAGGGAGAGTGTCTGTCCACGTACCCTCGTGAGACCGAAGCGGGCGTTATAACAACACGGTTGATGTAGTAAATGCGTCTTCACGATCCGACCGATCCAAGCACCGAGCGTCGGCACCTCCGAGTTCTGCACACGTTCAGCTCGATGGCGATCCCGGACTCGATCCAGCAAAGTGTCGGGGATGAGTTCCGTCAACCTGACGGCGTGGTGGCGATGATGATGCTCCACCGGCGCGGGGCTTCGCCTAAGCTCGCGACGATATGACTTCTCCGGCGCGGGGCTTCGCCTAAGCTCATGACGATATGACGAAGTGGAATATGGTGGAGGGGGCGCCGCTGCACGGCTAAGGAACGATCCGTAGATCAACTTGTGTGTCATGGGGTGCCCCTTGCCCCGTATATAAAGGAGCAAGGAGGAGGTGGCGGCCAGGGGAGGCGCGCAAGGGGAGTCCTACTCCCACGGGAGTAGGACTCCTCCTTTCCTAGTAGGAGTAGGAGAGAAGGAGGAAATGAGAAGGGAAGGAAGGAGGGGCAGCCCCCCCTAGTCCAATTCGGACTAGGCCTTGAGGCGCGCGGCCTGCCCTAGGCAGCCCTCTCTCTTTCCCGCAGGGCCCAATAAGGCCCAATACTTCTCCCGGCGAATTCCGTAACTCTTCGGTACTCGAAAAATACCGAATCATTGGAACCTTTCCGAACTCGAATATAGTCGTCCAATATATCGATCTTTACGTCTCGACCATTTCGAGACTCCTCGTCATGTCCCCGATCTCATCCGGGACTCCGAACTCCTTCGGTACATCAAAACTCATAAACTCATAATATAACATCATCGAAACCTTAAGCGTGCGGACCCTACGGGTTCGAGAACTATGTAGACATGACCTAGAACTATTCTTGGTCAATAACCAATAGCGGAACCTGGATGCCCATATTGGCTCCTACATATTCTCTGAAGATCTTTATCGGTCAAACCGCATAACAACATACTTTGTTCCCTTTGTCATCGGTATGTTACTTGCCCGAGATTCGATCGTCGGTATCCAATACCTAGTTCAATCTCGTTACGGCAAGTCTCTTTACTCGTTCCTTAATACATCATCTCGCAACTAACTTATTAGTTGCAATGCTTGCAAGGCTTATATGATGTGTATTACCGAGAAGGCCGGAGATACCTCTCCGACAATCGGAGTGACAAAACCTAATCTCAAAATCGCCAACCCAACATGTACCTTTGGAGACACCTGTAGTACTCCTTTATAATCACCCATTCGTTGTGACGTTTGGTAGTACCAAAGTGTTCCTCCGTGGCAGGAGTTGCATAATCTCATAGTTACAGGAACATGTATAAGTCATGAAGAAAGCAATAGCAACATACTAAACGATCAAGTGCTAGGCTAACGGAATGGGTCATGTCAATCAGATCATTCTCCTAATGATGTGATCCCTTTAATCAAATGACAACTCATGTCTATGGTTAGGAAACATAACCATCTTCGATTAACGAGCTAGTCAAGTAGAGGCATACTAGTGACACTCTGTTTGTATATGTATTCACACATGTATTATGTTTCCGGTTAATAAAATTCTAGCATGAATAATAAACATTTATCATGATATAAGGAAATAAATAATAACTTTATTATTGCCTCTAGGGCATATTTCCTTCACTCATTAGACATGATCTCATTGAAATCTCCCAGACAGAGCCACGACCTACCCTCCTGGTGTTGTTGACTTAGCAAATGCATCGTCCTCCATGTTTCCTTCTTTCTTCCCCACTGCGACTCCCCATATATACTAGTGATCCTCCAAACTGATCCATCCTCCTTCGTTATGTCAGCGTCAATGTGCCTCCTACCCAAGGATCGCAAGGAGAGATTGACTCCCCTCCTCCAGAAGATAGCTATAGCTTGACTCCTCAACTCCGAATCCTTTGCACACATGTTTGCCAAACCAAGTTTCCACCTATACTGCTCCAACTCCTTCTCCACTAGCTTTGTCTCGCATAGGAACAATACATCAGGATCCTCCGCCCTCTTGAGATCCAAGAGGCCTCGAACTACCGGGCCATTCCCGAGTCCCCGGCAGTTCCAACTTATAATCCTCATTGCGTCCGGGGGGACTGCTCTTGCAGCCCGGCCGATATCATGTTTGTTTGATCCTTTCCATCAACACATGACTTTTTATATTTGATCACTGCACATACTTTTCTCTCTCGCTTTTTAGGATGCAGGGAGCGAATCGTTTTCTTCCAATATAATTATAATGGCATTGGTGGGTAATTTTTTAACTTCTGTCTTATCTAATGGCTATAAAAATTCTGTCTATTAAATTAATGGTTCGATCTTTCTAATTTATGTGGTAATTTCTAGCTAATTCTCTTTTTTCTGGTTAACCCGTCAACTATTTTTAATATATAACAGATTTGGCATCGACTAGAAGATGTGTTTATCGTTAGGAAACAACAACAATGATAATGATGACGATGACGAGTGCCTAAGTCATTATATTTTTCTTGATGATCCTAAGTCATCTACTTATCCAAATAGATGCCACATCATCCACATTGATTTTTGGAGCACTTTTAGATTTGGATAAACAAAGCATATTGAGAGTTAAGGGGGCTTTCTTGAGTCAGATAATAGTTGAAAGGTAATTATGTTTGTTCCCTATTCTATCATAAACATGTTCTATTATAAGTATCACTTCCAGCTACCTTATATACTTTGCCAAAACCTCCACGTCCAAGCAAGTTGGAATCAGCGAAAGAATTTGTTGCTAAACGGATGTCTTAATAGCTAACAAGTGGAATCTATATATTTTCACCTTCAAGTCTATTGTATGTGCTAAAGTATCCTTGCATCATCTTCCTCTGATTTTCCTTCTTTCACCATTTGCTTGTTGTTTAGGACATCCATTATTTTTCTTAACTCTTCCTATACTAATGTCATATGTCAAAAAATAGGGAGTTTATTACTCTACCTTTGCAATTGCAGATCCAGATGAGGGCTATGCACATCAGTAGCATACATGCCATAATTGGGAGTACAATCTTTACTAGATTGGTCATCTTGTCAATTGTAGAAAACAACTACTCAGAAATTTGGAATTCACTTGCATAAATACCATGATAAAGATCCATGAAGCTACTTAAGCTCTTATTAAAATTTAAGAACCCAAATTATCGAGGCTTGTGACATTTTACCTCTTTTAAGCTATTGATCTTGCAAATATGCTTGTATGGAAACTACCAATCCAAGTGAAACAGTTAGTTAGTTATTGTCAATTTCAGATCTTAAACATGAAAAATAAATAGGAATTGTCAACACATTCAAAAGTGAAGGCCAGAAGAAATCTGGTTTCGCTCGGTTTTTCCTACTTAACCAAGCAATGTTTTCATAATGAAGGAAGGAATCCTACCATTTTGAAAATGATGTTAAAAGGAAAGTTATTTTTACCTAATACAAAGGATCTTCCATGTTACTCACTCCAGTTCATCAAATCGTGATATTTTCGAGATGAGACTTCTAACAATTTAATTATTGATGCTATTAGAAGTATTTAGATTTGGTACTTGAAAATTATATGCTTATATTTTCTTTGAAAAATAATTCCATATCATTAAAAAATTACCGAGTTTAATACCAAACAATTAAGAAAAAATGATATCATTAAATAAAGCACACTCAACAATTTGAAGATCTTCAAACATACTTTCATATCATTAAAAGTTCTCCATCGAGTGTGTTGCATGCGCGAAGAAAATTCGTCTTTACAGCTCCATATCAGAGTTTGGAGCTAAGAGGCCGACAGAGGAAACCTCACGACGACATTGTGGGTTTGCTTGCTATGGCAGGGAGCAACATTAAACCTCACGGCATAATTGATCTAATGCCAATGATGGCACACAAGTAATTCTTGGAGAATAATGTAGGAAGGTATGCTAACCAAGAATAATCTAAGCATACTTAACAAAACTTATAGGCCTTCTTTTTGGAGACGAAGGGATAATACATATTGAGGTACTCCATGCAACGTATTGATACGTTCATTTTGCATCATGCTTTTATATCAATATTTATTGCATTATGGGCTGTTATTACACCTTATGTCACAATAATTATGCCTTTTCTCTCTTATTTTACAAGGTTTACATGAAGAGGGAGAATGCCGGCAGCTGGAATTCTGGGCTGGAAAAGGAGCAAATATTAGAGAGCTATTCTGCACAACTCCAAAAGTCTTGAAACTTCACGGAGGCACATTTGGAATATATAAAAAATATTGGAGAAAGAATCAACCAGAGGGGGCCCACACCCTGGCCACGAGGGCGGGGGGCGCGCCCTACTCCCCTGGGCGCGCCCCCCTGTCTCGTGGGCCCCCTGGCAGGCCTCCGGTGCCCATCTTCTGCTATATGAAGTCTTTCGTCAAAGAAAAAAATAAGGAGGAAGCTTTCGGGACGAAACACCGCCTCCACGATGAGGAACCTGGCAGAACCAATCTAGGGCTCCAGCGGAGCAGTTCTGCCGGGGAAACATCCCTCTGGGAGGGGGAAATCATCACCATCGTCATCACCATCGATCCTCTCAGCGGGAGGGGGTCAATCTCCAGCAACATCTTCACCAGCACCATCTCCTCTCAAACCCTAGTTCATCTCTTGTATCCAATCCTTGTCTCGAAACCTCAGATTGGTACCTGTGGGTTGCTAGTAGTATTGATTACTCCTTGTAGTTGATGCTAGTTGGTTTATTTGGTGGAAGATCATATGTTCAGATCCTTTATGCATATTAATACCTCTCTGATTATGAACATGAATATGATTTGTGAGTAGTTACGTTTGTTCCCGAGGACATGGGAGAAATATTGCTATAAGTAGTCATGTAAATTTGGTATTCGTTCAATATTTTGATGAGATGTATGTTGTCTTTCCTCTAGTGGTGTTATGTGAACGTCTACTAAATGACACTTCACCATTATTTGGGCCTATGGGAAGGCATTGGGAAGTAATAAGTAGATGATGGGTTGCTAAAGTGACAGAAGCTTAAACCATAGTTTATGCGTTGCTTCGTAAGGGGCTGATTTGGATCGACATGTTTCATGCTATGGTTACGTTTACCTTAATACTAATTTTGTAGTTGCGGATGCTTGCAATAGGGGTTAATCATAAGTTGGATGGTTTTCCAAGGAAGGGCAGTACCCAAGCACCAGCCCACCCACATATCAAATTATCAAAGTAAGAAACGCGAATCATATGAGCGTGATGAAAACTAGCTTGACGATAATTCCCATGTGTCCTTGGGAGCGTTTTCCTTTATATAATAGTTTGTCCAGGCTTGTCCTTTGTTACAAAAAGGATTGGGCCACCTTGGTGCACCTTGTTTACTTTTATTACTTGTTACCCGTTACAAATTACCTTATCACAAAACTATCTGTTACCGATAATTTCAGTTCTTGCAGAGAATACCTTACTGAAAACCGCTTGTCATTTCCTTCTTCTGCTCCTTGTTGGGTTCGACACTCTTACTTATCGAAAGGACTATGATAGATCCCCTATACTTGTGGGTCATCAAGACTCTTTTCTGGCGCCGTTGCCGGGGAGTGAAACGCCTTTGGTAAGTGGAATTTGGTAAGGAAAAATTTATATAGTGTGCTGAAATTTACTGTCACTTGTTACTATGGGAAGTAATCCTTTGAGGGGCTTGTTCGGGGTATGTTCACCCCGACCAGTAGAGCAAAGAGTTGCTCCTCAACCCACTGAACCTACTGAATTTTTTTACTTTGAAATTCCTTCGGGTATGATAGAGAAACTGCTAGCTAATCCTTTCACAGGTGATGGAACATTACATCCCGATTTGCACCTAATCTATGTGGATGAAGTTTGTGGATTATTTAAGATTGCAGGTATGCCCGAAGATGTTATCAAGAAAAAGGTATTCCCTTTATCTTTGAAGGGAAAGGCATTGACATGGTTTAGGCTATGTGATGATATGGGATCATGGAACTACAATCGATTGAAATCGGAATTTCATCAGAAGTTTTATCCTATGCATCTTGTTCATCGTGATAGTAATTATATATATAATTTTTGGCCTCGCGAAGGAGAAATCATCACTCAAGCTTGGGGGAGGCTTAAGTCAATGTTATATTCATTCCCCAGTCATGAGCTCTCAAGAGAAATTATTATTCAAAATTTTTATGCTCGACTTTCTCTCAATAATCGCTCCATGCTCGATACTTCTTGCACTGGTTCTTTTATGATGAAGACTATTGAATTCAAATGGGATTTATTAGAAAGAATTAAATGCAACTTTGAAGATTGGGATCCCGACGAAGGTAAGGAGTCAGGTATAACACCTATGTTTGATTGTGTTAAATCTTTTATGGACACTTATGTTTTCCGTGAATTTAGCACTAAATATGGACTTGACTCTGAGATAGTAGCTTCCTTCTGTTAATCCTTTGCTGCTCATGTTGATGTCCCTAAGGAGAAGTGGTTTAAATATAATACTCCCATTGAAGTAAAAGTAGTTGCACCTATTAAAGTTGAAGAAAAGACTATCACTTATAATGTTGATCCTGTTGTTCCTACTGCTTATATCGAGAAACCACATTTCCCTGTTAGAATAAAGGATCATGATAAAGCTTCAACTATGGTTCGTAAGAGTAATACTAGAACACCTACACCCACTGAGAAAATTAAAGTTGAACCTAGTGTTGCTATGGTTAAAGATATCTTGGCCGATAATATTGATGGGCATGTTATTTACTTCTGTGATGAAGCTGCTAGAATTGCTAGACCTGATACTAAAATTAAACATAGACCTGTTGTAGGCATGCCTGTTATTTCTGTTAAAATAGGAGATCATTGCTCTCATGTCTTATGTGATATGGCTGCTAGTGCAAGTGCAATACCTCATTCCTTATACAAAGAAATTATGCATGATATTACACCTGCTAAGATAGAGGAAATTGATGTTACATTTAAGCTCGCCAATAGAGACACTATTTCACCAGTTGGGATTGTTAGAGATGTTGAAGTATTGTGTGGGAAAGTTAAATATCCTGCTGATTTTCTTGTTCTTGGTTCCCCACAAGATGACTTTTGTCCCATTATATTTGGTAGACCCTTCTTGAATACTGTTAATGCTAGGATAGACCGCGAAAAGGATGTTGTTACTGTTGGTTTAGGGGATATGTCTCATGAGTTTAATTTTGCTAAATTTCGTAGACAACCCCATGATAAAGAATTGCCTAGTAAAGATGAAATGATTGGTCTTGCTTCTATTGTCGTGCCTCCTAATGATCCTTTAGAACAATATTTGCTCGACCATGAAAATGATATGTTTATGAATGAAAAAGGGAAATAGATGAAGTATTCTTTAAACAGGGACCTATTTTGAAACACAACTTGCCTGTTGAAATCCTAGGGGATCCTCCTCCACCCAAGGGTGATCCCGTATTTGAGCTTAAACCATTATCTGATACTCTTAAATAAGCACACCTTGATGAAAAGAAGATATATCCTGTTATTATTAGTGCTAACCTTTCAGAGAAGGAAGAAGATAAATTTTTGAAAACTCTAAAGAAGCACCGTGCTGCTATTGGATATACTCTTAATGATCGTAAGGGCATTAGTCCCACTCTATGACAACACAAAATAAAATTGGAGAAAGACGCTAAACCGGTTGTTGATCACCAACGAAGGTTAAATCCTAAGATGAAAGAGGTGGTAAGAAAATAAATATTAAAGCTCTAGAGGCAGGTATAATTTATCCCGTTGTTGATAGTCAGTGGGTAAGTCCTGTCCATTGTGTCCCTAATAAAGGAGGTATTACTGTTGTTCGTAATGATAAAGATGAATTGATCCCACAAAGAATTGTTACAAGTTATAGAATGGTAATTGATTTCCGTAAACTAAATAAAGCTACTAAAAAGGATCATTACCCTTTACCTTTTATTGATCAAATGCTAGAAAGATTATCCAAACACACACATTTTTGCTTTCTAGATGGTTACTCTGGTTTCTCTCAAATACCTGTGTCAAAAGAGGATCAAGAAAATACCACTTTTACTTGCCCTTTCAGTACCTTTGCTTATCGACGTATGCCTTTTGGTTTATGCAATGCACCTGCTACCTTTCAAAGATGTATGATGGCTATATTCTCTGACTTTTGTGAAAATATTGTTGAGGTTTTCATGGATGATTTATCCATATATGGAACTTGTTTTGATGATTGCTTAAGCAACCTTGATCGAGTTTTGCAGAGATGTGAAGAAACTAATCTTGTCTTGAATTGGGAGAAGTGCCACTTTATGGTTAATGAAGGTATTGTCTTGCGGCATAATATTTTTGAAAGAGGTATTGAAGTTGATAAAGCTAAAGTTGATGCTATTGAAAAGATGACGTGTCCTAAGGACATTAAAGGTATAAGAAGTTTCCTTGGTCATGCCGGTTTTTATAGGAGGTTCATTAAGGACTTCTCTAAAATTTCTAGGCCTCTGACTAATCTCTTACAAAAAGATGTTCCTTTTATCTTTGATGATGATTGTGTAGAAGCATTTGAAATACTCAAGAAAGCCTTGATTTTTGCACCTATTGCTCATTCACCGGATTGGAATTTACCCTTTGAAATTATTTGTGATGCTAGTGATTATGCTGTAGGTGTTGTTCTAGGACAAAGAGTCGATAAGAAATTAAATGTTATCCAATATGCTAGTAAAACTGTAGACAGTGCCCAGAGAAATTATGCTACTACTGAAAAAGAATTTTTAGCAGTTGTATTCGCTTGTGATAAATTCAGACCTTATATTCTTGATTCTAAAGTAACTGTTCACACCGATGATGCTGCTATTAAATATCTTATGGAAAAGAATGATGCTAAACCTAGACTTATTAGATGGTTTCTCCTACTACAAGAATTTGATTTGCATATTATTGATAGAAAGGGAGTTGAGAACCCCGTCGCAAACAACTTGTCTAGGTTAGAAAATGTTCTTGATGACTCACTACCTATTGATGATAGCTTTCCTGATGAACAATTAGCTGTCATAAATGCTTCTCGTACTGCTCCATGGTATGCTGATTATGCTAATTACATTGTTGCTAAATTTATACCACCTAGCTTCACATACCAGCAAAAGAAAAAGTTTTTCTATGATTTGATACATTACTTTTGGGATGACACACACCTTTATAAAGAAGGAGTAGATGGTGTTATTAGACGTTGTGTACCTGAGCATGAACAAGAACAGATCCTACGCAAGTGTCGCTCTGAGGCTTATGGAGGACACCACGCAGGAGATAGAACTGCACATAAGGTATTGCAATCCGGTTTTTGTTGGCCTACTCTCTTCAAGGATGCCCGTAAGTTTGTCTTGTCTTGTGATGAATGTCAAAGAATTGGTAATATTAGCAGACGTCAAGAAATGCCTCTGAACTATTCACTTGTTATTGAACCATTTGATGTTTGGGGCTTTGATTATATGGGACCGTTTCCTTCCTCTAATGGCTATACACATATTTTAGTTGATGTTGATTACGTTACTAAGTGGGTGGAAGCTATTCCAACAAGTAGTGCTGATCATAACACCTCTATTAAGATGCTCAAATAAGTTATTTTTTCGAGGTTTGGAGTTCCTAGATATTTAATGACTAATGGTGGTTCACACTTTATTCATGGTGCTTTTCGTAAAATGCTTGCTAAGTATGTTGTCAACCATAGAATTGCATCTCCATACCACCCACAGTCTAGTGGTCAAGTAGAATTGAGTAATAGAGAGATCAAATTAATTTTGCAAAAGAATGTTAATAGATCTAGAAAGAATTGGTCCAAGAAACTTGATGATGCATTATGGGCCTATAGATCTGCATATAAAAATCTTATGGGTATGTCTCCGTATAAAATGGTTTTTGGAAAAGCATGTCACTTACCTCTCGAACTAGAACATAAGGCATATTGGGCCATTAAAGAGCTCAATTGTGATTTCAAACTTGCTGGTGAGAAGAGGCTATTTGACATTAGCTCACTTGATGAATGGAGAACTCAAGCCTGTGAGAATGCCAAACTGTTTAAAGAAAAAGTTAAAAGATGGCATGACAAAAGGATACAAAAGCGTGAGTTTAATGTAGGTCATTATGTGTTGCTATTCAACTCTCGTCTAAGATTTTTTGCAGGAAAACTTCTCTCTAAATGGGAAGGACCTTACGTTATCGAGGAGGTCTATCGTTCCGGTGCCATAAAAATCAACAACTTTGAAGGCACAAATCCGAAGGTGGTGAACGGTCAAAGAATCAAACATTATATCTCAGGTAATCCCATAAATGTTGCAATTAATGTTATTGAAACCGTATCCCCGGAGGAATACATAAGGGACACCTTCCAGAATGTTTCAGACTACGAAAAGGAATAGGTATGTGGTACGGTAAGTAAACCGACTCCAAAACAATTCTAATGGCAGTTTTTCTCCGTTTTGGAATATTTAAGAAAATAGGAAAATAAGAAGTAGTCTGGGAAGGACACGAGGCATCCACGAGGGTGGAGGGCGCGCCCTACCCCCTGGGCGCGCCCCCTGCCTCATGGGCACCTCGTGTACTCCCCGGACTGCGTTTTCTTGCATGATACTTCTTTTGGTTGGTAAAAATTCATTATATAATCTCCCGAAGGTTTTGACCCTCATATCACGCAAATATCCTCTGTTTTTGTTTCGAGCTATTTCTGTAGCAGTTTAGGGCAAGATGTCTTCTCAAGAGTCAGTCGGAGAGAGTCGGGTGTCTCATCCGACACCGGGACCAGGAGAAAACAGCGATGATGACCACTTTGGGCCATCAACGGAGAAAGAGATGGAGGCCGACTTGAAAAGGATAGATGCCATGGAGGAGGATCAAGAATTTACTTCTCGTTTCCGAGCCGGATTCACGATGTGGGAACTACAGAGCTCAGCTATTCCAAACTCGGTCATCCCTTCCAATGTTAGATTTCTTTCTTATGAAAATATGAAAAAGAGTGTCACTTGTTCTCCCGCAGCTATGCAACATCCATGGGTGAAAGGAGCTCTAGCCGTCACGGGTAAGCTCTGTAAGGAAATAATGGACCTCAAGAAGCAAGTCAATAAGCTCGAGGAGGAGAATCGTATCCTAAGGGGCATCATCACCAAGAATATCACATCACCATCTTCGAAGACATAGACATAATCACATGGGTATGGGCACTCCCCTCGGCAACTGCCAAGCTTGGGGGAGGTACCCCAGCAACTGCCAAGCAGGAAAAGGAGCAAATATTAGAGACCTATTCTACACAGCTCCAAAAGTCCTAAAACTTCACGGAAGTCATTTTTGGAATTAATAAAAAATACTGGACGAAGAAAATATCAGAGGGGGGCCACACCCTGGCCACGACAGTGGGAGGCGCGCCCTACCCCCTGGGCACGCCCCCTGCCTTGTGGGCCCCTGGTGGCCCTCCGGTGCCCATCTTCTGCTATATGAAGTCTTTCATCCAAGAAAAAGTCATAAGCAAGCTTTCGGGAAGAAACTCCGCCACCACGAGGTGGAACCTTGGCGGAACCAATCTAGGGCTCCGGCAGAGCTGTTCTGCCGGGGAAACTTCCCTCCGGGAGGGGGAAATCATCGCCATCGTCATCACCAACGCTCCTCTCATCGGGAGGGGGCCAATCTCCATCAACATCTTCACCAGCACCATCTCCTATCAAAGCCTAGTTCATCTCTTGTATCCAATCTTTGTCCGAAAGCCTCAGATTGGTACCTGTGGGTTGCTAGTAGTGCTGATTACTCCTTGTAGTTGATGCTGGTTGGTTTATTTGGTGGAAGATCATATGTTCGGATCCATTATGCATATTAATACCTCTCTGATTATGAACATGAATATGATTTGTGAGTAGTTACATTTGTTTCTGAGGACATTGGAGAAGTCTTGCTATTAGTAGTCATGTGAATTTGGTATTTGTTTGATATTTTGATGAGATGTATGTTGTCTTTCCTCTAGTGGTGTTATGTGAACGTCAACTACATGACACTTCACCATTATTTGGGCCTAGAGGAAGGCATTGGGAAGTAATAAGTACATGATGGGTTTCTAGAGTGACAAAAGCTTAAACCCTAGTTTATGCGTTGCTTCGTAAGGGGTTGATTTGGATCCATATGTTTCATGCTATGGTTAGGTTTACCGAAATACTTCTTTTGTAGTTTCGGATGCTTGCAATAGGAGTTAATCATAAGTGGGATGCTTGTCCAAGTAAGGCAGCACCCAAGCACCGGTCCGCCCACATATCAAATTATCAAAGTAACGAACCCGAATCATATGAGCGTGATGAAAACTAGCTTGACGATAATTCCCATGTGTCATCGGGAGCGTTTTCCTTTATATAAGAGTTTGTCCAAGCTTGTCCTTTGCTACAAAAAGGATTGGGCCACCTTGCTGCACCTTGTTTACATTCATTACTTGTTACCCGTTACAAATTACCTTATCACAAAACTATCTGTTACCGATAATTTCAGTGCTTGCAGAGAATACCTTGCTGAAAACCGCTTATCATTTCCTTCTGCTCCTCGTTGGGTTCGACACTCTTACTTATCAAAAGGAGTACGATAGATCCCCTATACTTTTGGGTCATCAAGACTCTTTTCTGGCGCCATTGCCAGGGAGTGAAGCGCCTTTGGTAGGTGGGATTTGGTAAGGAAAATTTTATATAGTGTGCTGAAATTTACTGTCACTTGTTACTATGGAAAACAATCCTTTGAGGGGCTTGTTCGGGGTATCTTCACCCGAACCAGTAGAGCAAAGAGTTTCTCCTCAACCTACTGAACCTACTGAAAGTGTTTACTTTGAAATTCCTTCGGGTATGATAGAGAAACTGCTAGCTAATCCTTTTGCAGGAGATGGAACATTGCATCCCGATTTACACTTAATCTATGTGGATGAAGTTTGTGGATTATTTAAGATTGCAGGTATGCCTGATGATGTTATCAAGAAGAAGGTCTTCCCTTTATCTTTGAAGGGAGATGCATTGACATGGTATAGGCTATGTGATGATATGGGATCATCACTACGGGAAACAACTAATTTGCCGTCAGGAGACGTCTTTGCCTTCAGCTTTTCGTCGGGCAAGACGGCAAAGAAAGGGTTTGCCGTCAGCGGCGGACGACAAAGAAAAACTAACGGCAAAATAAACTTTGCCGTCTGCGAAAAACAACACTGACGGCAAAGAGCTCACTTTGCCGTCTGCAAAAAAAAATCACAGACGGCAAAGAATCTTTGCCGCCTGTGTTTGTTTTGATAGACGGCAAAGAATCTTTGTCGTCTGTATTTTTTTGGTAGACGGCAAATTGAGCTCTTTGCCGTCTGTATTTCTTTCCCCAGACGGCAAAGAAGAAGCACAACACGTGGATTGATCACACGGATTGATGACATGGCAACATCATGGACGCACATCCCAGCCCACTCAGGATCATCGTGCGAACGCCCCAACCCACCCCATGATGCACGCGCCCCCACGCATGACCCCACCCCACGGCCACGCCTGTACCTTCCCCACCCACGATTCGCATCTCGTGCTCCCCCGTGTTCCCCCATCTTTCCATCACCACAAGCATCTAGCACGCCGCTAGCTAGCTCCCTCCTCCCTCCTTCTCCCCTGAGCAGCCACACACCGCCGGCCAACACCGCCCGCCCGTCCGGCGCCCCCCTCCAGCACCCACCCGCCCGACGCCCTCGTACAGCGCCTGCCCGTCCGACACCCCCATCGAGCGCCCACCCGTCCTCGAGCAGCAGCAGGATGTGGCCAGCACCCCCAAGCCCCGTCCGTCCGCCGCCATGCCCCGCGCCCTCCTGCGCGTCCGTCCGCCACACCGCCAGCGCCGCGTGAAGCTCTACCTCGCGAGCTTGACCTCACCGGCTAGCCGTGCGCACCCCAGCTCCTCCGACCACGCACCCCAACCCGTCCACACCCCGAGCTCCTCCTCACCGGCCGGTCCTGTGCTCTGCCTCGCGAGCTCCGCCGGTAGAGCAGCCGGGCGCTCCGCCTGTTGAGCACCGGCCATCCCCAACCTCCCTCGCGTGCCTCCCCGCGGCGGCCAAGTGAGTCAGCTCCCGAGCGCGGCTGGGCCAGAGCTGCGCGGCTGGGCCAAAGCTGCGCGGCTGAGTTGGGCCGAGCGGCGGTGCGGCGAGCAGAGCACGGCAGAGAAGCAAGGCGAGTGTTGGGCTGGACTGCGGGGTGGGCAGAGCACCGGAGTGGAGAAGAAGGGCCCGATTGCTTTTCGGTCTTACTTGTTAGGGTCTTTTGTGTTAATTTTCAGGCCTACTATGTAACTTTAGTTTTGGTTCGGGGTCATATTTGCAATTTGTACTCCAATAACATTGAATGAAAGGCACTACATACGGATGGGCCTTTCCCTGTTAAAAAAGAAGAAGAAAGATAGTTATTGCACTTGCATGAGTTGACCGCATCGCTCAGCAGCAATGCTGATGTGTATTTTTTTTCTAAAAAATTGACCCTTTCTTTGCTGTTTGTGACATACGAGGCTGACGGCAAAGATGGCATAGCTGACGGCAAACTTGTAGTCTGGCTGACGGCAAAACTACATTTCTTTCCCGTCTGTGATTTATAAGGTTGATGGCAAAGAAGGTTTGGCTGACGGCAAAGTTCTTTGCCGTCTGGTCGATGAAAAGCTGACGGCAAAGTATTCTTTGCCGACTAATCTTTGCCGTCTGACTTTGACGTCTGCTTCCTGACGGCAAAATCTTTGCCGTCTGGATTTAGGCCTTTGCCGTCTGTGATCCCCAGACGGCAAATTACATGTTTCCTGTAGTTCATGGGACTACAAACGATTGAAATTGGAATTTCATCAGAAGTTTTATCCTATGCATCTTGTTCATCGTGATCATAATTATATATATAATTTTTGGCCTCGCGAAGGAGAAAGCATCGCTCAAGCTTGGGGGAGGATTAAGTCAATGTTATATTCATGCCTCAACCATGAGCTCTCAAGAGAAATGATTATTCAAAAAAATTATGCTCGGCTTTCTGACAACAGTCGCTCCATGCTCGATACTTCTTGTATTGGTTCTTTTATGATGAAGACTATTGAATTCAGATGGGATTTATTGGAAAGAATTAAACGCAACTCTGAAGATTGGGATCTCGACGAAGGTAAGGAGTCGGGTATAACACCTAAGTTTGATTGTGTTAAATCTTTTATGGATACCGATGTTTTCCGTAAATTTAGCACTAAATATGGACTTGACTCTGAGATAGTAGCTTCTTTATGTGAATCCTTTGCTGCTCATGTTGATCTCCCTAAGGAGAAGTGGTTTAAATATCATCCTCCCATAGAAGTAAAAGTAGTTTAACCTATTAAAGCTGAAGAAAATACTATCACTTATAATGATCCTATTGTTCCTACTGCTTATGTTGAGAAACCACATTTCCCTGTTAGAATAAAGGATCATGCTAAAGCTTCAACTATGGTTCGTAAAAGTAATATTAGAACTTATACACCCCCTGAGCAAGTTAAAGTTGAACCTAATATTGCTATTGTTAAAGATCTCTTGGCTGATAATATTGATGGGCATGTTATTTATTTCTGTGAGGAAACTGCTAGAATTGCGAAACCTGGTGCTAAAGATAAACATAGGCCTGTGGTAGGCATGCCTGTTATTTCTGTTAAAATAGGAGATCATTGTTATCATGGCTTGTGCGATATGGTTGCTAGTGCTAGTGCAATACTCATTTCTTTATACAAAGAAATTACGCATGATATTGCACCCGTTGAGTTAGAAGAAATTGATGTCACCATTAAGCTTGCCAATAGAGATGCTATATCACCGATTGGGATTGTTAGAGATGTTGAAGTCTTATGTGGGAAGGCTAAATATCCTGCTGATTTTCTTGTTCTTGGTTCCCCACAAGATAGCTTTTGTCCCATTATATTTGGTAGACCCTTCTTGAACACTGTTAATGCTAAGATAGACTGCGAAAAGGATGTTGTTACTATTGGTTTGGATGATATATCTCATGAGTTTAATTTTTCTAAATTTCGTAGACAACCCCGTGATGAAGAATTGCCTAGTAAGGATGAAATTATTGGTCTTGCTTCTATTGCCATGCCTCTTAATGATCCTTTAGAACAATATTTGCTAGACCATGAAAATGATATGTTTATGAATGAATGAAGGGAAATAGATGAAGTATTCTTTAAAAAAGGACCCATTCTGAAACACAATTTTCATGTTGAAATCCTAGGGGATCCTCCTCCACCCAAGGGTGATCCCTTGTTTGAGCTTAAACCATTACCTGATACTCTTAAATATGCTTATCTTGATGAAAAGAAGATATATCCTGTTATTATTTGTGCTAACCTTTCAGAGCATGAAGAAAATAAATTATTGAAAACTCGGAAGAAGCACCGTGCTGCTATTGGATATACTCTTGATAATCTTAAGGGCATTAGTCCCACTCTATGCCAACACAAAATAAATTTGGAGAAAGACGCCAAACCAGTTATTGATCACCAACAACGGCTGAATCCTAAGATGAAAGAAGTGGTAAGAAAGGAGATATTAAAGCTCCTTGAAGCAGGTGTAATTTATCCAGTTGCTGATAGTCAGTGGGTAAGTCCTGTCCATTGTGTCCCTAAGAAGGGAGGTATTACTGTCGTTCCTAATGATAAAGATGAATTGATTCCGCAAAGAATTATTACAGGTTATAGGATGGTAATTGATTTCCGCAAATTAAATAAAGCTACTAAAAAGATCATTACCCCCCTGCCATTCATTGATCAAATGCTAGAAAGAATATCCAAATACACACATTTTTGGTTTCTAGATGGTTATATTGGTTTCTCCCAAATACCTGTGTCAGCTGATGATCAAGCAAAGACCACTTTTACTTGCCCTTTTGGTACTTTTGCTTATAGACGTATGCCTTTTGGTTTATGTAATGCACCTGCTACCTTTCAAAGATGCATGATGGCTATATTCTCTGATTATTGTGAAAAGATTTGTGAGGGTTTCATGGAGGATTTCTCCATTTATGGATCCTCTTTTGATGATTGCTTGAGATACCTTGATCGAGTTTTGCAGAGATGTGAAGAAACTAACCTTGTCTTGAATTAGGAGAAGTGCCACTTTATGGTTAATGAAGGAATTGTCTTGGGGCATAAAATTTCTGAAAGAGGTATTGAAGTTGATAAAGCTAAAGTTGATGCTATTGAAAAGATGCCATGTCCCAAGGACATCAAAGGTATAAGAAGTTTTCTTGGTCATGCCGGTTTTTATAGGAGGTTCATTAAGGACTTCTCAAAAATTTCTCGGCCTCTGACTAATCTATTACAAAAAGATATTCCTTTTGTTTTTGATGATGATTGTGTAGAAGCATTTGAAATACTTAAGAAAGCATTGATTATCTTCACCTATTGTTCAGCCTCCTGATTGGAATTTACCCTTTGAAATTAGTGTGATGCTAGTGATTATGTTGTAGGTGCTGTTCTAGGACAAAGAGTTGACATAGTAAAACTCTAGACAGTGCTCAGAGAAATTATGCTACTATTGAAAAAGAATTCTTAGCAGCTGTTTTTGCTTGTGATAAGTTCAGACCTTATATTGTTGATTCTAAAGTGACTATTCACACTGATCATGCTGCTATTAAATATCTTATGGAAAAGAAAGATGGCAAACCTAGACTTATTATATGGGTTCTCTTGCTATTATTGATTTGCATATTATTGATAGAAAGGGAGCTGAGAACCCACTTGCAGACAAGTTGTCTAGGTTAGAGAACGTTCTTGATGACCCACTACCTATTGATGATAGCTTTCCTGATGAACATTAGTTGTCATAAATGCCTCTCGTACTGCTCCATGCTATGCTGATTATGCTAATTACATTGTTGCTAAATTTATACCACCTAGTTTCACATACCAGCAAAAGAAAAAGTTTTTCTATGATTTAAGACATTACTTCTGGGATGATCCACATCTTTATAAAGAAGGAGTAGATGGTGTTATTAGACGTTGTGTACCTGAGCATGAACAGGAACAGATCCTACACAAGTGTCACTCCGAAGCTTGTGGAGGACACCACGTTGGAGATAGAACTGCACAATATTGCAATCTGGTTTTTATTGGCCTACTCTCTTCAAGGATGCTCGTAAGTTTGTCTTATCTTGTGATGAATGTCAAAGAATTGGTAATATTAGTAGATGTCAAGAAATGCCAATGAATTATTCACTTGTTATTGAGCCATTTGATGTTTGGGGCTTTGATTACATGGGACCTTTTCCTTCCTCTAATGGGTATACACATATTTTAGTTGTTGCTGATTACGTTACTAAGTGGGTAGAAGCTATTCCAACTAGTAGTGCTGATCATAACACTTCTATTAAGATGCTTAAAGAAGTTATTTTTCCGAGGTTTGGAGTCCCTAGATATTTAATGACTAATGGTGGTTCACATTTTATTCATGGTGCTTTTCGTAAAATGCTTGCCAAGTATGATGTATAATCATAGAATTGCATCTCCCTATCACCCACAGTCTAGTGGTCAAGTAGAATTGAGCAATAGAGAGCTTAAATTAATTTCGCAAAAGACTGTTAATAGATCTAGAAAGAATTGGTGAAACTTGATGATGCATTATGGGCCTATAGAACTGCATATCAAAATCCTATGGGTATGTCTCCGTATAAAATGGTTAATGGAAAAGCATGTCACTTACCTCTCGAACTGGAACATAAGGCATATTGGGCTATTAAAGAGCTCAATGATGACTTCAAACTTGCCGGTGAGAAGAGGCTATTTGACATTAGATCATTTGATGAATGGAGAATCCAAGCCTATGAGAATGCCAAACTGTTTAAAGAAAAAGTTAAAAGATGGCATGACAAAAGGATACAAAAGCGTGAGTTTAATGTAGGTGATTATGTGTTGCTATACAACTCTCGTTAAAGATTTTTTGCAGGAAAACTTCTCTCTAAATGGGAAGGCCCTTACGTTATCGAGGAGGTCTATCGTTCTGGTGCCATAAAAATCAACAACTTCGAAGGCACAAATCCGGAGGTGGTGAACGGTCAAAGAATCAAACATTATATCTCAGGTAATCCCATAAATGTTGAAACCAATGTTATTGAAACCGTAACCCCGGAGGAATACGTAAGGGACACTTTCCAGAATGTTTCAGACTCCGAAAAGGAAGAGTTATGTGGTACGGTAAGTAAACCGACTCCAAAACAGTTCTAATGGCAATTTTTCTCCGTTTTGGAATATTTATGAAAATAGGAAAATAAGAAGCAGTCCAGGAAGGACACGAGGCTTCCACGAGGATGGGTGGCGCGCCCTACCCCCCTGGGCGTGCCCCTTGCCTCGTGGGCACCTCGTGCGCTCTCCGGACTCAGTTTTCTTGCACGATACTTCTTTTGGTTGGTAAAAATTCGTTATATAATATCCCGAAAGTTTTGACCACCTTACCACGCAATTATCCTCTGTTCTTGTTTCGATCTATTTTCTGTCAGGGTTGTCAAGGCCAGGCATCATGTCGTCCCCCTCCTCCAACAATGGTGACAACGATGGTTGGCTAATGAAGATAGAGCTGAAGAGGGAAGTACCCATGGAGATCAACAAGGATGAAGGGATCAAGAAGGCCACGGAGGACTAAGTTCCGGCAGCAAAAGACATCCTTCAACTTGATCACAATCTTCTTACCCCAACTGAGATCGAAGCTTTCAAGATGATTGAGTTAGCTCGTATACAAAACAAGTATCTCACACGTGAAAATATTTTGTTGAAGGAGCATATCGTCGCACTCAAGGGCATTATCCGCAAGTTGGAGGATCTTTTACGCTCGATGTGTGACTACCCATCATCACCACCATCTTCTTCACCAGCAAGGGAGACATAATCAATGGGTATGGGCACTCCCCTTGGCAACTGCCAAGCTTGGGGGAGGTGCCCCGGTATCGTATCACCATCACACTCCTATCTTTACTGTTTTTCTTAGTTCAGTCTTTTTGGTAATATCTTGATCTAGTAGAATAAAGTTCTTGGTAATATCTTGATCTAGTTTTGAGTTTTGCTTTATGATCCCCTTATGTAATCGAGTCCGTGAGCTTTATAATAAAGATTAGTGTTGAGTCAAGGGCTTGATTATTTTGCCATGATCTTGAGGGAATAAAAGAAGAGAGAATGAATAAAATGAAATAAAGAGATCATATAGATCTTATGGAGAGTAATGACTTCGCATAGAAAGAGTATGATGATTAAAAGTTGTTGAGAGTTGACAAACATAGTTTTGGTCATCATTGCAATTAATAGGAAGTAATAAAAAAAAGAGGTTTCACATATAAATATACTATCTTGGACATCTTTTATGATTGTGAGCACTCATTAAAATATGACATGCTAAAGAGTTGATGTTGGACAAGGAAGACAACGTAATGGGTTATGTTTTCTTATATCTGAAATAAAGTATATTGTCATGGATCATCCAACATGTTGAGCTTGCCTTTCTCCCTCATGCTAGCCAAATTCTTTGCACCAAGTAGAGATACTACTTGTGCTTCCAAATACCCTTAAACCCAGTTTTGCCATGAGAGTCCACCATATCTACCTATGGATTGAGTAAGATCCTTGAAGTAAGTTGTCATCGGTGCAAGCAATAAAAATTGCTCTCTAAATATGTATGATTTATTAGTGTGGAGAAAATAAGCTTTATACGATCTTGTGATGTGGAGGAAACAAAACTGACGAACTGCATAATAAAGGTCCGTATCACAAGTGGCAATATAAAGTGACATTCTTTTGCATTAAGATTTCGTGCATCCAACCATGAAAGCTCATGACAACCTCTGCTTCCCTTTGTGAAGGGCCTATCTTTTATTTTTATCTCTTACCCTTATGCAAGAGTCACGGTGATCTTCACCTTTCCTTTTTACATTTTATCCTTTGGCAAGCACATTGTGTTGGAAAGATCCTGATATATATATCTAATTGGATGTAAGTTAGCATGAACTATTATTGTTGGCATTACCCTTTAGGTAAAAGGTTGGGAGGCGAAACTATAAGCCCCTATATTTCTCTGTGTCCGATTAAAACTCCATAACCATAAGTATTGCGTGAGTGTTAGCAATTGTGAGAGACTAAATGATAGTTGAGTTTGTGGACTTGCTGAAAAGCTCTTATATTGACACTTTCTGATGTTATGATAAATTGCAATTGCCTCAATGACTGAGATTATAGTTTGTTAGTTCTCAATGAAGTTTCTGATTCATACTTGACATTGTGAATGGATTATTACTTGAGCATAAGAAATCATATGACAATATCCATATATGTTGTTGTTATAAGAATGATCATGATGCCCTCATGTCCGTATTTTATTTTATCTACACCTCTATCTCTAAACATGTGGACATATTTATCGTTATCGGCTTCCGCTTGAGGACAAGGGAGGTCTAAGCTTGGGGGAGTTGATACGTCCATTTGCATCATGCTTTTATATCGTTATATATTGCATTATGGGCTGTTACACATTATGTCACAATAATTATGCCTATTCTCTCTTATTTTACAAGGTTTACATGAAGAGGGAGAATGCCGGCAGCTGGAATTCTAGGCTGGAAAAGGAGCAAATATTAGAGACCTATTCTGCATAGCTCCAAAAGTCCTGAAACTTCACGGAAGTCATTTTTGGAACTAATAAAAATTACTGGACGAAGAAAATACCATAGGGGGGCCACACCCTGGCCACGAGGGTGGGAGGCGCGCCCTACCCCCCTGGGCCCGCCCCCTACCTCGTGGGCTCCCTGGTGGCCCTCTGGTGCCCATCTTCTGCTATATGAAGTCTTTCATCTGAGAATAAAATCATAAGAAAGCTTTCAGGAAGAAACTCTGCCGCCACGAGGCGGAACCTTGGCGGAACAAATCTAGGGCTCCGACAGAGCTGTTCTGCTGGGGAAACAACCCTCTGGGAGGGGGAAATCATCGCCATCATCATCACGAACGCTCCTCTCATCGGGAGGGGCCAATCTCCATCAACATCTTCACCAGCACCATCTCCTCTCAAACCCTAGTTCATCTCTTGTATCCAATCTTTGTCCCAAAGCCTCAGATTGGTACATGTGGGTTGCTAGTAGTGCTGATTACTCCTTGTAGTTGATACTAGTTGGTTTATTTGGTGGAAGATCATATGTTCAGATCCATTATGCATATTAATACCCCTCTGATTATGAACATGAATATGATTTGTGAGTAGTTACGTTTGTTCCTGAGGACATGGGAGAAGTCTTGCTATTAGTAGTCATGTGAATTTGGTATTCGTTCGATATTTTGATGAGATGTATGTTGTCTTTCCTCTAGTGGTGTTATGTGAACGTCGACTACATGACACTTCACCACTATTTGGGCCTAGAGGAAGGCATTGGGAAGTAATAAGTAGATGATGGGTTGCTAGAGTGACAGAAGATTAAACCCTAGTTTATGCGTTGCTTCGTAAGGGGCTGATTTGGATCCATATGTTTCATGCTATGGTTAGCTTTACCTTAATACTTCTTTTGTAGTTGCGGATGCTTGCAATAGGAGTTAATCATAAGTGGGATGCTTGTCCAAGTAAGGACAACACCCAAGCACCGGTCCACCCACATATCAAATTATCAAAGTACCGAACGCGAATCATATGAGCGTGATGAAAACTAGCTTGACGATAATTCCCATGTGTCCTCGGGAGCGCTTTTCTCTATATAAGAGTTTGTCCAGGCTTGTCCTTTGCTACAAAAAGGATTGGGCCACCCTGCTGCACTTTATTTACTTTTGTTATTTGTTACCCGTTACAAATCACCTCATCACAAAACTATCTGTTACCGATAATTTCAGTGCTTGCAGAGAATACCTTGCTGAAAACCGCTTATCATTTCCTTCTGCTCCTCGTTGGGTTCGACACTCTTACTTATCGAAAGGACTAAGATAGATCCCCTATACTTGTGGGTCATCAATTAGCCACAACAAACTAAAACAGTTAGATAGATCAACGTGTGTGCGCTAGACGGGCACACCCATTCTAATTAAAAGAAGCGTGCGCGATGGTAATAATGAGCGCGCATGGTTGTTGGAACAAGACGTGTGCTGCCATTTCCTATTGCGGTACACCCTATGGTGCAAACGCCACGTACGTGGCCGAGAAGGCATACGCCCATGTTACGCCTTCTGGGAATAGTGCCGCACTTATAACCGCTAGTAAAGTTTGAGCATGCAACCCGTCACAATTTTTTTAGAAGAACATGGAGGCTGCGTCCCGTCACGTTCCCAATTGCAAACCTATTCACACCGATCAAAACCTAAACTGTTTCCCACTTAGGAGCGTATTACTACGCGGTTATAAATACAACTACTCCAAGATGACTGCACATTCCTCCTCAACTCGTCATCCACAAAATTCAAAAACAAACAAGTCATTCATCATCGTTCCATTGCGTCTGCCATGGTCAGCGTGAGTTCTGGGTCGAGAGATTGCCACCAGGGAGAGGCGAGCCTGGAAGCAGGAGCACGAGAGATGTCCTGCCTCGCCGCGAAAGCAGCCAACATGTCCCGTCGCACGGCCGTAGCAGCAGAGAGGTCCCGCCGCGCCGCCGAAGCAGCACGGAGGACCCACCGCACCGTCGATGCAGCAGACTGGTCCGGCCGTGCCACGGAAGCAAAAGAGATGTCCCGCCGCACCGCGAATGCAGCAGAGATGTCCTCCCGCGCCGCGGCAGCCTGGGAAAATGCCTCGCGGGCAGGTGAGGACTCTTACAGGCGCATGCGTGCCCTCGTCCTTAGGCAGATGGATCAGATCTCCAGGTGGGAGAGGTTGCAGGATGACCTGAAAGCCTCGTTTGAACAGTCTACCGACGTCATCCGGCAACTAAACGAGAGCAATGCGAAGCTCCGGGCCGAGTGTGTAGCGACCCGACCTCAGACGGTCAAGCCTCTGTGTATCTGTGCCATCCCTGGATCAGTATGCTGGCACACACAGTACATCAATGTATATATCAAAGTGTAATCACATGTATAAATAACGTAAAATGATATATACCTCATAACACTCAGCGGAAACAATCAAACGGGTGTGGAGTCCCATCAACGCCATCGGCAGGTCGAGTGTAGACCGTAACCCTGTATCGTAACTCTTACTCGTCGAAGAAAATCCTGCAACATGATACGTTGCAGCCGTGTAGGTCAAGACATTGAATGTACCGCAAGATCACAACATGAGAAAACAGATGATAAAACTATACTATATGCAATATGGCTTTGTGGCTCTGTATCTGAGTTTTGTTTGCGTAAAAGCTGATTTTATTTTCCCTACATCAAAGAAATAAATGAAGTCTGTTCTATGGAGTTTTCTATCAAGACATGGTTCCGCCAACCGATGTCTCATAGCCCAAATCATCATAAGTTGCCCACAATTAAGTTATCATCCGGTGTTGAGAGTTCGAGATAGATCCAAGTCCGGATGCTCAAATTGTCCGTAATCGGGACACGGCTAATCGATTAGGTTTTAACCCTCTGCAGAGGTTTGTACACTTTACCCGCAAGATTCGATCCCTCTTTTACGTTCTCGCACTTCGTGGTGTTTGAGAACAAGATGACCAAACATGGTCTTCGAAGAGTTCCTCGACCACCGTCCGGTACTCATCCCATCCTACCGTAGTTCTACATCTGCTAGCACCGTCCCAGCCAGAGTGACAACTAAGGTCAACCAAGCGAGCCCATAATGACTTGCGGTTGCAGGTAAGCTTCGGGCATGAAGTATTCTTCCGTCTCTTTGAGTGCAGGTGAAGCTTTCCGCAAGATGTCATGGCGCTTCTCCATGCATCTCGGCCAACCACTGGTTTCTCCAGGTGCCCGTCAACCATCCTTCACCCAAGAGTGTGTATTGAATTCTTGTCTCGAGTCTTGAAGTCTTGAGGCCTTGAAGATGCAGTCCTTGCGAATCCATCATGGAGTTATCGTCATTGGCGTGGATCCTCCATTCTCACACCACTCCAGTACTCATACCAACCCGTCTACTATAGCGTAGCATTTAAAAAAATAACGTCCCGGGCTTGGTAACAGGTTGATGGGTTCCTACCTCATGCATACTACTCAACTACAAGAACTCAATATCACTACTGGAGGTGGTTGCAAAGATGCCACTAAATGCAATAAACCATAGGTATGAAAGCATGGTCAAAGTGAACTTGCCTTGCTGACGATCTTCGAAAACTAGGGACTCGTGGTAGAAAACTTCGCACTCCGGAAATTCTACCGAGGCAAACAATAACCATAATAAGCATATAGCATATGATCACTTAACACAATAGCATAGTAACATAACACACCAAAACAAACGAATCAAAACCCAAAGGAAAACTCGAAGAAATCCAACTCAAAGTTTTTCCTACTTCAAACCACAACTAGAAATAGTTTTACATAACAAAATTTTCTCAACATAACCTAACCATGGGTTTATGTTAACTTAACATAAAGGAATGCATTAAGCAACTAGGAGCAAAAAGAATTAATTTAAAATCTATCATGAAACTCCTATTAGGCCTAATTCAAGTTCTATTAAGAAAAATAAAATAAAAGTTTTATTTATTATAAATAAAAGTTCATGCTCTAAAGTGAAAGAAACTATCCTAGAATAATCAATCACATGTGAAAAATAAATTTATTTGCTAATTAAAATAATAGGAAAACAATAGCTAGTTAATTAATTGAGAATAACATGAATCTGCTAGAAACTAATTTTTATTAATCCTAAAATGCCCAAATTAATTCCTACGGTTTGGCAATGTCAAAACAAAGTTGGGACAAAAGAATCATATAAAATAAATTTCCTAACTCATTTTATAACAGATTTACTATTCTGACTAAAATTAAAATAAAGAAATTCTAAATAATTTTAACATAGCTAATTATATTTTCTACAGAAACTATAAGAAATTTGCAAACCAACAAAAAAGAATCACTTAAAAATATTAAGTAGAATAAAAGATATGAATTTTCAAATCTGAAACTATTCTGTTAAAACAGAAAAATGAAAATAAAGAAAAATGGCCTAATGGGCCTAACTTACGCACTGAGCGTAATATAACTAAACGGGCCCTAGGGTTAAACGAAACGGGCCGATCTAAAAATAAAAACCCTAACTTAAACTAAACCGGAACGAACTAAACCGGACCGAACCAGTTTTATATAAAAAACATACCCCTTCGGGGGGGGGGGGGTTCTAATCTAAGCCGTCGGAAACGAATCGGACGGCGAGGGGGGACTCCGGTGGCTCACCGGAGTTCGACGGCGGCGGCGGCTCGGGCGGCGAGTGCGTCGGCGTCTCCGGTGGTCGGGGAGGTCGGCGGGGTGCTCCGGCGGGTGCGGACGGGCTCGGGGGTGGGTCTGGTGGAGTTGGTGGAGCTCGGGGTGGGCTAGGGCGACGGCGGCGAGGTAAATGGCGGCGGCGGCTCGGGTCTCCGGCGTGAGGAGGAGAGAGAGGGTCCGCGGGGGGGGGGAATGCGGAGGGGGTTTTATAGGGGGTGCCTCGGCTTGGGCGAGGTGAATCGGGAGAGGATCGAATCCGGATCCTTCGATCCGGCGAGCAAGCGGAGCGGCGAGGTGGCCTGGGCGAGGTTGACGACGGTGGGGTCCACCTGCTGACGACGGCGGAGCGGCGCTTCGGTCGGTTGACCGAGCCAAGGCTTTCAGTAGCTGGGTGCTGGTGGGCTGGCTCGGCATTGGTGGGCCCTTGGTGGGCCGGTCGGGGGGTTGCCAGTCTTTGGCTGGGCGGTCGGCTGGCTGCTGGTGCTGGCATTTTTTTCTTTTTCTATATTATTTTTTGAAAAAAAACAGAGATATAATTTAAAACATAAATATTTTATATAGGACATATATATATCAAAATGATCAAGGGAATATTCCCTATCATTTGAACATTTTTCAAGAGGCAAAATCCAAACTTTATAAAAATTCATTTTTTTCAAATTTCAAATAAAACTCAAATTTGGAAGGGGTTTCAAGGCATTTTCAAATGACTTTCAATTTGATACTTTTTAACTTCCAACTCATATTTCATATAATTGAAGAAGTCATTTTATCTTCCCTCATGAAAATCATTGAGTTGCATAAAGCTTTGAATTTGAAATATTCTCAAAAGAAATTCAAATCTTTTCAAAACCCTTTTTTCATTTCAAAATGAAAGAAGTCATTTCATCTTCTCTCTAGGGTTTTGGTGTTGGAATGGAATTGAATTCATTGAGATCCAAAAAGGGCAAAGGGGATAGTTTTGGGAAAGTCATTTTATTCCCTCTCATCCAAATTTCAAAAATTTCAAATTCCACTCAATTTCACTCAATCAATCAAACAAACAATCAGACAACAAGCATAGTTATTTATTTAATATAACATTCCAAAATTTGAAATTTTGGGATGTTACAAACCTACCACACTTAAAATGAATCTCGTCCTCGAGATTCGAAGGGGCTAGCAAGAAAGGGTTAGGGGTTGGGGGTCTTCTAGTAAGTATTTTGGTCGGAAAGGTCAGAGGTGCTACCACACTTAAAAGCAAGGTTACAGTTCCAATAAACTCAGATACTTCCTCTGGAGTGCCGACAATGTATGTCTCTTCACATATCTTACAATAGCTTCTTCATTAACGCTCTTCTGTCAGAAGTATAGAGTTTTCCTCAGAATCTTGTGTCGGTTCGTCAAAGTTGAAGTTCGTCCGAGACTGGATCTACTTAGCTGATAGGTCGGTGTCCATTCTAGACAACTATCAAAATACTCATGGTGGTCTACAATTTATGGTTTCTCCTGCAGAAAACGGGTCTGGGTTGAACCTCACCGTATAACCTACGATTGGCAGCAGTTGCACATAAAGGGTTCCATCGTCCTACCATTCTATGGTTTTATGGCTTATCGCGTCGACACTCTTCTAAGGTTTTTGAAGCTCTCTGATTTTTCCATCAACATATGATAGTTCATGATAGAAGTCTCCGGTATGGGGGCCAATCCATCCTGTACTTGAACCATTACCACATACGTAAACAGTGAATCACGTATTCTAACACTTGGGCATACTCACAAGCATTGCAGAATTTCTCTTGTTCTCGAACTGGTTTTGAGTAAATCCATGGTTTCTGCAAGCTGAACAAACATCTATCGTTACTTCACCACTCTCAGGTTTTTGCGTAACCTCCTACGAAACGTATGCTGATTGGATCACTGATTCTTCCAATTTATTCCTTTATCAAGGTTACATCTGTTCCTTTCCAAAATCCTGGGCCTGTGGGTGATGGCCCACTTCAACACTAGTGCAGCTTTAACTCATCCTTGGAGTAACTCTCTTGTTCCATATTACACCTCCTTTTAAATCCAGTAGTACTCTGTTTCTTCATACCATCATATCAAAAAAACAAAACTCCAACTTATTTTGTCCAGCTCCCTTCTATGGACCGTCATGAATAACACATTTCTTTCTTCATTGATCCTGTGGCTTTACGGAGTACTATGACACCAAAGAAATGCACTAGTTTATCCATAAATCTCATTATTTTCATATCAATCTTTTATTACATCCTTAACCATTTTCGTAAATCCAAATTCCAAAAAGTTTATTACAAATGCTGCCACCCACATGGTTCGGTATGGTCAGACATTACTTCCAACTTTATTCATTTTTCCTCCTTGAGGATTCTTCAGTCCCACTGGAATTGTGCGACAAGTGCCTTGAAATCTTCAATCTTCTGTTTCATCGTGGTGGCCTTGAGCCTCACCTCCATCATCTCTGCATGCACTTCGCTTAGGTATTCCTGAGTATAACGGAGTCTTGCTTCAAGTATTTCTCCGATCTGGCGTATGGCTTCCATGGCTGCTTCACGAACAGCACCGAAGAAAGTTGCTTGGGGCACACGTGAAATGAAAAAGTACTGCCCCATCATATTTGGGCAAACTCCTTTCAAATGGTGGAGGTGTACCTCCACATACCAAAGTTCCACTCCCTTTTGCATGAAGGGGTAGCCTTTGTAGACTGCATCTCCTTCAAGGTGAATATGCTTCATCATGTCCTTCAGGATCCTCGGGTAATCATGATCACTTGTCAGGGTCATGATTGTTTCCGGACCTTTAAGGAAGGACTCGTAAAGGGTCGTCATCTGCAGTTGTGAAACAGAAATGATGCTCAGAATAAGGTACTTATCTCCTGGGGCACACATTCATATCATCCAAACAAAACTTCAAACTGAATTTCCAATTTCCTGTTTATGCATCACAACTCACTTTCTTCCATGTCCATCCAGAATATAACAACTCCTTAAAGCTATTCAGCATGTGACATTACAACTTTATTGAGTCATGAACTATTACAATCTCTGAGTAATCTATTACATAACTAAAATCATCGAACTCATGAAAATGAAATTGCTTTCTACTACTCTTATTATCCATATCAAAATTCCAACTACTCAACTCCAGCTTTCGTCTTGTTGGGACATTTAGTAGCGTAATGCCCTGCTTCCTTGCAGCGAAAAAAAAAGACTTCCGTCATGTCTCGGGGCTTCTTTGTGATTATGTAGGCTCCTTGGATTCTTGGCTTCTTTTCTGGACATGTACTAGCGTAATGACCTAAATCCTTGCACCTGTAACAAGTGATATGACTTAGGTCCTTCTCTGCAAAAATTGCGTTGTTCTCGGGTTGCCTTTTTCTCTTCCTGGATTTCTCTGTAATGATCAGAGTTTCTATTTCCCGAGGGTCAAACTTCACTTCGATTGTCGGGAAATATCCCAGATACTCTTTTCTTTCCTTGGTGCAATACTGCGATAAGTGTCCTTCTCCTCCACATGAATAGCGGGCATTGGAGTAAAATCTGTTGAGGCCTTCTCCATCAAGGTCTTCAACACATTCATTCATCACGGGTTCTTTCATAACTTCTCGGAGAGCTTCTTTCATTCCTCCTTCCTGCTCCTGAATAGTTTGTTGCACCATGGGGTAAATGTGACACTGAGTCGGGTAGTGGGTGGTTCCTTCACACAAGAAAGAAGTCACCTGACTAGTTGGGCATTCCTCAGCTGGGTGTTTCTCCTCACAATGAGAGCATCCCTCCTTGTGTTCCTCCTGGGTGTGTCCTATTTCTCCGCAAATCTTGCAGGCACAAGGTTTCTTCTTCGGGTTATCATGGTGCTTCCGGATAAGACGTGATCTCATCAGGGTCTTCTTGAATTCCTCCCAAGTTCTTGCTCCTTTAAATCCTTGTATGGCTTGATGCATTCTCCACCAGGTTGCAGCACTTTCTGTAAAGTACTGAAGAGCGTATTGGACCTCATACTTCCTTGAAACCAAATTGCTCCCGAAGTGATTTTCCATGTTCTGCATCCATAGCTCTGCCTCCGGCTGAGTCTTCGGTCCAGAGAATATCAGTCCAACTTCATTCATCATCTATGGGGTTCAAAAGTTTTGGGATGAGATATGAGAGAGGTGGGGAGGGATACACACAATACAAACAATAGTTTTTTTTTGAAGAAACAAGTTTTACTTTGTAGCTGTCGGAAAACATCATACAAATGACAGCTCACAAATCGTCGCATCCAACGTAAGTGTGTAACAGGGGTTTGGTCTTCTAAAGGTCAAATAATTCTTCAGATCCTTCAAGTCTTCGGAGTCTTTAACTGTTGTAGCTTCTAATGGTGAAATCATCTTTACTCTGAAGGGATCATCAGTTCTCCGATATCAAATCCTTCTTGGAGCGTCTTCAGTTGATCCTCCGGGTGATCAAAGGGATAAGGGGTATATTCTAACTATTTGAGGTGAGAGTGTCTATTTGATAAAATCAGAAAAGATGAGAAGTAAGAGTCTTTTGTAAATAAAGTTTCTGAGATATCCTGTCCTAGGGCTTTCCGGTTTCTAGGGTCACGTCCTACAGTCAACATGTGCTCTGATACCATTTCAGTAGCGACCCGACCTCGACGGTCAAGCCTCGTATCTCTGTGCCATCCTCGGATCAAGATCTTTGGCACACACAACATCAATGTATATATCAAAGTGCAATCACATGTATAAATAACGTAAAATGATATATACCTCATAACACTCAGCGGAAACAATCAAATGGGTGTGGAGTCCCATCAACGCCATCGGCAGGTTGAGTGTAGACCGTAACCCTGTATCGTAACTCTTACTCGTCGAAGAAAATCCTGCAACATGATACGTTGCAGCCGTGTAGGTCAGTACATTGAATGTACCGGCAAGATCACAACATGAGAAAACAGATGATAAAACTATACTATATGCAATATGGCTTTGTGGCTCTGTATCTGAGTTTTGTTTGCGTAAAAGCTGATTTTATTTTCCCTACATCAAAGAAATAAATGAAGTCTGTACTATGGAGTTTTCTATCAAGACATGGTTCCGCCAACCGATGTCTCATAGCCCAAATCATCATAAGTTGCCCACAATTAAGTTATCAGTCCGGTGTTGAGAGTTCCGAGATAGATCCAAGTCCAGATGCTCAAATTGTCCGTAACCGGGGACACGGCTAATCGATTAGGTTTTAACCCTCTGCAGAGGTTTGTACACTTTACCCTCAAGATTTGATCCCTCTTTTTACGTTCTCGCACTTCAGGGTGTTTGAGAACAAGATGACCGAAACATGGTCTTCCGAAGAGTTCCTCTGACCACTGTCCGGTACTCATCCCATCCTACCGTAGTTCTACATCTGCTAGCACCGTCCAGGGTGCCCGTCAACCATCCTTCACCCAGTAGTGTGTATTGAATTCTTGTCTCGAGTCTTGAAGTCTTGAGGCCTTGATGATGCAGTCCTTGTAGAATCCATCATGGAGTTGTCGTCATTGACGTGGATCCTCCATTCTCACACCACTCCCGAGTACTCATACCAACCCCGTCTACTATAGCGTAGCATTTAAATAAATAATGTCCCGGGCTTGGTAACAGGTTGATGGGTTCCTACCTCATGCATACTACTCAACTACAAGAACTCAATATCAGTACTGGAGGTGGTTGCAAAGATGCCACTAAATGCAATAAACCATAGGTATGAAAGCATGGTCAAAGTGAACTTGCCTTGCTGACGATCTTCGAAAACTAGGGACTCGTGGTAGAAAACTTCGCACTCCGGAAATTCTACCGAGGCAAACAATAACCATAATAAGCACATAGCATATGATCACTTAACACAATAGCATAGTAACATAACACACCAAAACAAACGAATCAAAACCCAAAGGAAAACTCGAAGAAATCCAACTCAAAGTTTTTCCTACTTCAAGCCACAACTAGAAATAGTTTTACATAACAAAATTTTCTCAACATAACCTAACCATGGGTTTATATTAACTTAACATAAAGGAATGCATTAAGCAACTAGGAGCAAAAAGAATTAATTTAAAATCTATTATGAAACTCCTATTAGGCCTAATTCAAGTTCTATTAAGAAAAATAAAATAAAAGTTTTATTTATTATAAATAAAAGTTCATACTCTAAAGTGACAGAAACTATCCTAGAATAATCAATCACATGTGAAAAATAAATTTATTTGCTAATTAAAATAATAGGAAAACAGTAGCTAGTTAATTAATTGAGAATAACATGAATCTGCTAGAAACTAATTTTTATTAATCCTAAAATGCCCAAATTAATTCCTGCGGTTTGGCAATGTCAAAACAAAGTTGGGACAAAAAGAATCATATAAAATAAATTTCCTAACTCATTTTATAACAGATTTACTATTCTGACTAAAATTAAAATAAAGAAATTCTAAATAATTTTAACATAGCTAATTATATTTTCTACAGAAACTATAAGAAATTTGCAAACCAACAAAAAAAGAATCACTTAAAAATATTAAGCAGAATAAAAGATATGAATTTTTCAAATCTGAAACTATTCTGTTAAAACAGAAAAATGAAAATAAAGAAAAATGGCCTAATGGGCCTAACTTACGCACTGAGCGTAATATAACTAAACGGGCCCTAGGGTTAAACGAAACGGGCCGATCTAAAAATAAAAACCCTAACTTAAACTAAACCGGAACGAACTAAACCGGACTGAACCGGTTTTATATAAAAACATACCCCTTGAGGGTTCTAATCTAAGCCGTTGAAGCGAATCGACGGCGAGGGGGACTCGGTGGCTCACGGAGTTCGACCAGCGGCGGCTCGGGCGGCGAGTCGTCAGCGTCTCCGGTGGTCGGGAGGTCGGCGGGTGCTCCGGCGGTGCGGACGGGCTCGGGGTGGAGTCTGTGGAGTTGGTGGAGCTCGGGGTGGGCTAGGCGGCGGCGAGGTAAATGGCGGCGGCGGCGGCCTCGGTCTCCGTGGCGTGAGGAGGAGAGAGGGTCTGCGAGGCGAGGGGGGGGTGTGGAGAGGGGTTTTATAGGGGTGCCTCGGCTTGGGAGGGTGAATCGGGGCGGATCGAATCCGGATCCTTGAGGATCCGGCGGCGGCGCGGGCGAGGTGGCGTGGGCGAGGTTGACGACGGTGGGGTCCACCTGTCGGCGACGGCGGGAGCGGGCGCTCGGTCGGTTGACCGAGCCAAGGCTTTCAGGCTGGGTGTGGTGGGCTGGCTCGGCATTGGTGGGCCCCTTTGGCTGGGCCGGTCGGGGGGGTTGCCAGTGCTGGCTGGGCGGTCGGCTGGCTGGTGCTGGGCATTTTTTTTTTTTTCTATATTATTTTTTGAAAAAATAAAATAGAGATATAATTTAAAATATAAATATTTTGTATAGGACATATATATATCAAAATGATCAGGGGAATATTCCCTATCATTTGAACATTTTTCCAGAGGCAAAATCCAAACATTATAAAAATTCATTTTTTTCAAATTTCAAATAAAACTCAAATTTGAAAGGGGTTTCAAGGCATTTTCAAATGACTTTCAATTTGATACTTTTTAACTTCCAACTCATATTTCATATAGTTGAAGAAGTCATTTTATCTTCCCTCATGAAAATCATTGAGTTGCATAAAGCTTTGAATTTGAAATATTCTCAAAAGAAATTCAAATCTTTTCAAAACCCTTTTTTCATTTCAAAATGAAAGAAGTCATTTCATCTTCACTCTAGGGTTTTGGTGTTGGAATGGAATTGAATTCATTGAGATCCAAAAAGGGCAAAGGGGATAGTTTTGGGAAAGTCATTTTATTCCCTCTCATCCAAATTTCAAAAAATTCAAATTCCACTCAATTTCACTCAATCAATCAAACAAATAATCAGACAACAAGCATAGTTATTTATTTAATATAACATTCCAAAATTTGAAATTTTGGGATGTTACAGAGTGCGACCTGCTGAGGGCGAAGATCGTCAAAAGTGCGGAGCGGCAGCAGCAGACCACTGCCTTGTTGAAGAGGAGTGGCGTCATCGTCGAGAAACTTATGGACGAGAATAACAAGCTGCGCATCGAGCGCATAAGGCTAGTGGAGGAATCCGTGGATGCTCTCAAGCAGCATCTTGAGGACAAGAAAGAGCTCGTCGCCGCTCACCGCGGATACTAGTTCCCGCGGCCTACATCAACACATAAAGAAAGTAGAGATAAGTGAGCCAGATTGTTGTCTTCCTTCTTCTTTTGCCCTTGTGTATTTCGGGCGTTGCCGCATGTGGCTTTTTAAAATTATGTTTCTAAATATGTAAGACAATTATTATCCACTGTCATCGTCCTTATATGCATCATGCTTGCTATACGTCGAGGTCGATGCTATATAGGTCCGTCGGATCTTACATCAAGATCCTTGCAAAACTTTCTTTCAAGATTTTCACTTTTCTCTCTTAAATCTCAGTCCAGTGAGACATATAGCCACGCCGTAGGACAGGTGCTCGGGCGCCATTAGTGGAGACGTTGGGAGGGAGGTGCGCGGCGGGTAGCGGTCAAAGGGCTCTCCTCGCGATGAGCACGCGCAGGGGTCTGATCGCACGCCTCACTCAAATAGCTACCCCGCACGGCACCTCCTAGCCAATAAAAAAGGGGACGCGTGGCCGCAAGTAATTGGTAAGTCGAACGCCCACGATTTCAATAATACTTGTGTTTTCGATTTGTAACATGACAACACTTGTTCCAAAATGACTTTGTTGATTATTAATGTGTGGGCCTTCGCAAATCGGACAAAAAAATTACCATAGCATGTTGGTGCCATGTCATGAGACCATGCCAAGTTTCATGATTTTCAGGCGTGTTTTGGAATTACAGGAATAAAAAAACCAAGTTTCTCAATCTTTCCGGCCAAGCCACGACGCCCAGATGTTTGAATTTTACTCCCATCTCTTGCATGGGACCTAGAAATTCACCCAAGGACACACATGTGATTTTTCAAACAACTTTGGTGCGCTGGAGCATGTGCTTGTAGTTCATATTTGAATTATGCACATTAAATGCCCAGAAACTCAATAATGTATTAGAAAGGCCAAACGAGCCCGGAATAATTCCAAAATTTAGCACGGTACTTCTATTTGGTGTAATCTGGCTGTGTAAAAAAATTAAGGCGGGACAAGGCAGTGTACGTATGTCATTTCACACACGGGGGTGACACGTTCCCTCTCGGAACCACGAGCCTTTTTGAGGGAAGCTCTGGTTTGCAAGAAGCCTACACCAAAGCTTGTCCCAATTCGGGAAAAAAATTACTGCAACATGTTGGTGCCATGTCATGACATCATGCCAAGTTTCATGATTTTCAGGCGTGTTTTAGAATTACAGGAATTAAAAAAACCTAGTTTCTCAATCTTTCCTGCCGAGCCACGACGCCCAGATGTTTGAATTTCACTCCCATCTCTTGCATGGGACCTAGAAATTCACCCAAGGACACACATGTGATTTTTCAAACAACTTTGGTGCACTGGAGCCTGTCACTAGTAGAAAAACACCCATTAGTCCCGGTTCGTAAGGGCCTTTAGTCCCGGTTCATGAACCGGGACTAATGGGTCGTTACTAATACCTCCACCAATTAGTCCCGGTTCGAACACGAACCGGGACAGATGTGCCTCCACGTGGCCGGTCCGCCGAGCCCAGTCAGGGGGGCCTTTGGTCCCGGTTGGTGGCTCCAACCGGGACCAAAAGTCCATGTTTTTATAGAAAAGCGGCTGTTTTAGGGGTTTTGGGGGTTATTTTTAGGTTGTTATTAGCTAGCTAATAGAGAGAAGTGTCCTCTCTTATATCTTCGTCCTTGGTTTATCAACGCTGCTGCTATGTTCATTTCACCCGCTGATATAACATGCCCATGCATGCTCGCATCATACATCATTATATATAATAACAAGTCCTACTAATCATGCATCATCATACAACTTCTACTCGTTATTAATAATAAGTCATACGATCATCATCCCGATAGTCATTGAACCCAACCCTACATAATTGTTCTTAGCACATGATCATCGATGTCGGTAGGACCTAAACACCCTTAAGGTAAAATAGCATAAAACAATATAGACCCTGACTCTCCATTATGAAGAATGGCGATCATCCTGTCTCCAATTCGTGCCCTTCGCTGCTTTTTGCTTCCAAGAAGCTCCTTACGACTGTCCATACATTTTTTCCATTCTTTGATTGTCATGTCTCCACTTCTTTTAGAAATCCGGTATGGACAGTTGAGATTCGTAGGATGACCTGGATATATGTTCAAAACATGAAGGCTGCCATTCTCATACATCAAATGAGGCACACAATCCTCTGGGATTCTCTGTTGAAAAACATAGTAATAACTTCTTAGTTAGCAATGATGTACTAGTTTTAGAAGTATGCAAAAAGATGCACGGATGTCGTAATAGTAAAAAATCTTACCAGGGTATCTCCATGGTAGTTACCGTAGTTCAACACGTGCACTAGTGGCACGTATTGACCATAATGTTGAGGAGTTCGATTGTAGACATTGTAATTCTCAAGATCTCTACAAAATGCTATCAGATGATTTTCCTCCTTATAAGTTAATTCGGAGCCATCGGTGTAGTGGGTTTTGTCTACCATCTTCCGCACATTCTTTGAACAATCAAAATAAGCTGTCAATGGAAATAAGCTGTCAACTATTTTGAAATAAACAATATAAATTACTTAATAACTATGTTAAGCTCACATGGGGGAAGAATTGGAGGTGTATCCACAAGGACCCAAATCGAAGGTCTCTCTTGCTCGATTGCAGGATCACCAAGATCCATGGTGACAAGCATACCCTCATCAAGACCATACATCTTGCAAAGTGCTTCCCAATTTTTGCAACCAAAATGGGTTACACTCTGAGCATTGTACAGCTTTACTTGAAAATCCACACCATGATGGGTACTTAGAATAATTTTTTTGGTTTCAAAACTTTCATGGTCTTCAAAACCCATCCTCTCCAAGACATAGCGTCTTGCAAAGCATGGGATAAGCTAGTCAAATTGGAAAAGATGAAAAATATTGTCATGATTAAAATAGTTGAAGTCATGATTAATTACGGGAAAAAAAACTATTGTCGTCGTTGCGTACCGTATGAACATCGAAGGTCTCGTCGAGCTTAATGCAGAAGCGCCGATCTTCGTCCAGCTCAATGAACCTGTCGCAAATACCTCGGTCGTCGTGGCACCAGTCGCACAGCCCCGGGCGGTTTTCGTCGTCCGAGTATGACATTTCCGGCCTATGTTCATAATTCAAATGGAGGAGAACTTATCCAATATGAGCATTCAATTATAAGCAAAACCAAATCATAAAATAAGCAAAACCAAATCATAAAATAAAGTAGTATTCAAATTAGCATGATTCAATAATTATAAGCAAAAGTACACATCATCTCTTGGTGTTCGTACATCGTTGAATATTATCACTAATATAGCATCACTAATATAACTAGAACCGTAGCGCCCGACGGGTATCGACGTGGGCGGTGGACACCAAAGATAAGGAACCATCACAGGATCATAGCTCGGTGAGATCCTCGAAGAACGTGCGGTATTGTCGAACCAGCCTCCAATACAACCATGTAGCGACGGACGTGCTCGTCCTCCTCGCGACACGGTGACGTACCACCTCCGCGGTGTCCGGAAGCCTCGGCACCGTGATCGCCCACGACCGCCACCAAACAAGGATCGGGTCAACAACGGGCTGCCTCCTCACCAACCTCGTCCCCGGAAGGTAGCACCTCCCAATACCAGCCCGGCGGAGCCCAGTCCCGAACATGGCCTGATCAAGCAAGCCTCCACCGTCGAGTCGATTTACAGCGAGGATCTGGGATAGGCATCGCCGGCGTCGATCGAGAACTACTTCTATATATAGTTAAATAAAGTAGTTTAATTAATTAAATCAACTAGTCCAACTACTAAGCACTTACTACAAATAAATAAAGTAGTACTTACTAAAACAAACTACTTCTATATATAGTAAAATAAAGTAGTTTAACTATAGTTCTATTATTTTCCTAACTAAAATAAACTACTTTCTCTTCTTATTTTTTCCTTTTCTTCTATTCTAAATATGAACATATTCATAAATGACTTCTATCATTCACAATTTTTCTATACATACACAATAAATTGACAAAGAAAATACTATGAACAAAAAATTATTAAAATTCTATGAACAAAATTACAACAGGAAAAAATCATAAAAATTCTATATGAACAAAATTTGACATATTAGATCTTTGCATATATATGAACACATATACAAACATGCATATATATGAACATACAAACATCTTTTCATCAAAAATCTATTAACAGAACAACATATGAACAAATTAATTACACAATATGAAAAAATATCTGACAGAAAAATCTATGAACTACACATCTAAATTACTACACATCTAACAAAAAATCTATGAAACCACAAAAAATCTAACAAAAAATTACTTGCTCACGGCGGCGTGTCGGGACGGCGATGGCGACGGCGAGTCTTGTTGTGGGCGGGGCAGCGCGGTGTCGGTCGACGGTGAGGCGGCGGTGCATTGCGGGCAGGCGGGCGGCGCGGTGACGGTCGACGGTGAGGCGGCGGTGCGTTGTGGGCGGGCAGGCGGTGACAGGCAGGGGCAGCGGGGCGGGCGCTGGGCGGCGACGGCGTCAGGCGGCGGCGGCGAAGCGGCAACGGCGGCGGCGAGGCGAGACAGACGGGCAGCCCGGACGCGTCGGGCGGCGGGAAGAAGAACTGAACCAAATTTTCGCGAGTGCCGCTTATATAGGCAAAGCATTGGTCCCGGTTCATGGCAACAACCGGGACTAATGCCCCCTTTAGTCTCGGTTGGAGGCTCCAACCGGGACCAAAGGCCTCTTTTCAGCAGCGGAAAGGGCGGGAAGCAGAGGCTTTGGTCGGTTGGTGCCTCCAACCGGGACTAAAGGGTGGGCATTGGTCCCGGTTGGAGCCACGAACCGGGACGAATGGCCTTGTGCTGCCATGGTGCGGCACGAAAGTTTAGTCCCACCTCGCTAGCTGAGAGGGGCGCGCAGTGGTTTATAAGCCCCACCGCCGCTCCCTCTCAAGCTTCTCTCCTTCAGCTTACGGGCCTACTTACTACTGCTTTGCTGATGGTCCTCTTGGGCCACTGCGGGCCTGGATCTGGCCCATGGTGGGTTTCTAGTCATATCCAGGCCGTGGGGGCCCGATGGAGGCACTTTTTTCTTTACTTATTTATTTTATTGTAGTTGTTTTTAGTCCCACCTGCCAAGCGAGAGGCACTTTCATGCTGTTTATAAGCCCCGAGTGCAGAGACAATGAAGAAGAGGCTCAATGCTCACATGCACGTTGGTTAAGCTTCAAGCCTTGCGGAATAGGGTATACTGCGGAGCTATGTGCGGTGCAGTTTACACTATTCGAAAGGCTTGAAGCGAATTAACTAGCATTAAGCCTCTTTCTTATTTTTAATGACTTATTACCACACAGAAATAAATAGAAAAAATAAATATAGCAGAAAAAAAAACTATATAAAAACTACTCAGAAATAAATAGAAGAAAAATACTTGTGATTAACTTTACTAAAATCTTTTAATTTTTAATGACTTATTACAACTCAGAAATAAATAGAAAAAAATAAATATAGCAGAAAAGAAAAACTATATAAAAACTATTCATAAATAAATAGAAGAAAAATAGTTGTGATTAACTTTACTAAAATGAGCATAGATGCTTATTTTTAATGACTTATTACAAATCAAAAATAAATAGAAGAAAAAATAGTTGTGATTAACTTTACTAAAAATGAGCATAGATGCTTATTTTTAATGAGTTATTACAATTCAAAAATAAATAGAAGAAAAAATAGTTGTGATTAACTTTACTAAAAATGAGCATAGATGCTTATTTTTAATGACTTATTACAATTCAAAAATAAATAGAAGTAAAAATAGTTGTGATTAAATTTACTAAAAATGAGCATAGATGCTTATTTTAATGACTTATTAATAAATAGAAGAAAAATAGTTGTGATTAACTTTACTAAAAATGAGCATAGATGCTTATTTTAATGACTTACTACAATTCAGAAATAAAAGAAGAAAAATAGTTATGATTAACTTTACTAAAATGAGCATAGATGCTTATTTTTAATGACTTACTACAACTCAGAAATAAAAAGAAGAAAAATAGTTATGATTAACTTTACTAAAAATGAGCATAGATGCTTATTTTTAATGACTTACTACAACTCGAAATAAAAAAATATAGCGAAAAAGAAAAAATACTATAAAAACTACTCAGAAATGAGCATAGATAAACTTATAGAGGAAATTCAACTTAAATTCATAACAAATTTCAAGAGAAATTCATATGAATTTAGGCTAAATTCCTATATAAGGGCATCTATTTTCATTTTCAGAGGAGCTCAATAAGGCGAGAGGAGGGCTTATAAACCGTGCGATTCCCCTTGAGTTGGCGAGGTGGGACTAAACTCGGCAAGAACGAGGACCAACCCTTTAGCCCCGGTTGGTGGCATGGACCGGGACTAATGGGCAGCCTTTGGTCCCGGTTCAAGCCACCAACCGAGGCCAATGGTGGTGGGCCAGGAGCGAGGCCCATTGGTCCCGGTTCGTCCCACCAATCGGGACCAATAGGTCCAGACGAACCGGGACCAATGGCCCACGTGGCCCGGCCGGCCCCTGGGGCTCACGAACCGGGTTCAATGCCACCATTGGTCCCGGTTCTGGATTGAACCGGGACTAATGGGCTGGACCGGCCTGGACGATTGGCCCCTTTTCTACTAGTGTGTGCTTGTAGTTAAAATTTGAATTATGCACATTAAATGCCCAGAAGCTCAATTAATGTATAAAAAGGCCAAACGAGCCCGGAATAATTCCAAAATTTCGCACGGTACTTCTTGTTGGTCTAATCTGTCTGTGTAAAAAAATTAAGGCGGGACAAGGCAGTGTACGTATGTCCTTTCGCACACGGAGGTGACACGTTCCCTCTTGGAACCATGAGCCTTCTTGAGGGAAGCTCCGGTTTGCAAGAAGCCTACACCAAACCTTGTCCCAATTCAGCCAAAAAATTTACCACAGCCTGTTGGTGCCATGTCATGACACCATGACAGGTTTCATGATTTTCACGCGTGTTTTGGAATTACAGGAATTAAAAAACCAAGTTTCTCAATCTTTCTGGCCGAGCCACGATACCCAGATGTTAGAATTTCACTCCCATCTCTTGTATGGGACCTAGAAATTCACCCAAGGACACACATGTGATTTTTCAAACAATTTTGGTGCACTGGAGCCTATGCATGTAGTTCAAATTTGAATTATGCACATTAGATGCCCATAAACTCAATTAATGTATAAAAAGGCCAAACGAGTCCGGAATAATTCCAAAATTTAGTATGGTACTTCTATTTGGTCTAATCTGACTGTGTTAAAAAATTAAGGCGGGACAAGGCAGTGTACGTATGTCGTTTCGCACACGGAGGTGACACGTTCCCTCTCGGAACAACGAGCCTTCTTGAGGGAAGCTCTGGTTTGCAAGAAGCCTACACCAAAGCTTGTCCCAATTCGGCCAAAAAAATTACCGCAGCATGTTGGTGCCATGTCATGAGACCATGCCAAGTTTCATGATTTTCAGGCGTGTTTTGGAATTACAGAAATTAAAAAACCAAGTTTCTCAATCTTTCCGGCCGAGCCACGACGCTCAGATGTTTGAGTTTCACTCCCATCCCTTGCATGGGACCTAGAAATTCACCCAAGGACACACATGTGATTTTTCAAACAACTTTGGTGCACTGGAGTACGTGATTGTAGTTCAAATTTGAATTAAGCACATTAAATGTGCAAAAACTCAATTAATTTATAAAAAAGGCCAAACGAACACGGAATAATTTCAAATTTTAGCACGATACTTCTATTTGGTCTGATCTGGCTGTGTAAAAAAATTAAGGTGGGAGAAGGCAGTGTACGTACGTCGTTTCGCAGACGGAGGTGACACGTTCCCTCTCGGAACCAGGAGCCTTCTTGAGGGAAGCTCCGGTTTGCAAGATGCCTACACCAAATCTTGTCCCAATTCCGCCAAAAAATTACCATAGCATGTTGGTGCCATGTCATGAGACCATGCCAAGTTTCATGATTTTCAGGCGTGTTTTGGAATTACAGGAATTAAAATACCAAGTTTCTCAATCATTCCGGCCGAGCCACGACACCCAGATGTTTGAATTTTATTCCCATTTCTTGCATGGGACCTATGAATTCAGCCAAAGACAAACATGTGATTTTTCAGAAAACTTTGATGCATTGGAGCATGTGCTTGTAGTTCAAATTTGAATTATGCACATTAAATGCCCAGAAACTCAATTAATGCATAAAAATGCCAAACGAACCCGGAATAATTCCAAATTTAAACACGACACTCATGTACTAGTTGTATGTTCACTGTACGTAAATGTTCTAGCAATTCAAACACCATCCTTTCCCTCCGTAACGCCATTTTGTCTTTCAAAACACAATGAAAAAATCAGGTATACCACAAATAGTTTACTAGGAAGAATCATGTGGGATGCGATAACAAATATCTTGGCGCACCGTCTTGTCTGGCTTACGCAGGAAGCTACGTTGTCTACAGTCCACCGCCCCCGTTTGAACTACACTTGCGCGCCAGTTTCTCGTGGCACCGAGCGCAATTTTTTTGCCACCGCGCAAATATCTATCTCCTCGCCCTCTTCCTCCTACCAAAAGCCATATTTCCACTGTTCCTCCTTGCTTTCCAAGTTCAAACCTTCACTGCTGCTTACTGGTAGCTCAGCTTCCTCGCCGGCGACCCTTTTTCTTATAGCGCCGCCTCCTTGCCGGCTACCCTTCTTCTTGTAGCGCCACCTCCTCGCCGGTGACCCTTCTTCTTGTAGCGCCGCCTCATCACCGATGACCCTTCTTCTTGCTGCGCGGCCTCCTCGCCGCCGACCGTTCTTCTTGCTGCGCGACCTCGTCAATATGGTCAAGTAATCCACACCGCACCCACACCATCCTCCTCCTTTCCCGTCCCACATGCCCCGACTGACGGAGCGACACCTTCCACAGAAATCACTGCCCTCTCCTCCAATTAAGCGCCGCCCATAGCCATTTTACACGCAGTATAACATGGAGCTGAATAGCATGCAACCGCACGCGCGAACAAGGTCGCTATGGCTGACATGTGTGTCGACCGCCAGTTCTTGGAGGAGCACCTCGTCTTCGAGGCCACCGTCGACACCGTCGCGCGGTTGTCTACTTTAAAATATAGTTCGTGATGTTTTCTCGAGGCCACCGCCAGTGCCTTCTAGTGATTTGTCCTCTGTAATATTAATATGCAATCTGATGTTCAGTTAACAGTTTGGTCCTCTGAAATGTAATGTTCAGTTAACACTTCGGTCCAACAATTGCTACATTAATTTCGTAGTACAGTTCTCAAGCATTGTTTGTTTTGTTAACTGTCTTATCCTCTAGTACATGTTTCTATTCTGCAATGTCGTGCTCATTTAACTATTTTGGTTCATTTATCTGTTGTCCATTTAACTGTTTGGTTCAGTAATGCAATTTGATTCTCATTTGCTGTGGGTACTGTCGGTGGGAGACGACACCTATGGGATCACTGGAATCCCTTCTACGGTTGCGGGGCGCGGGGGTCGTGAGAAGAGCGGGACTAGCAGACAACACAAAGGGATTTTACCCAGGTTCAGGCCGCGAGGATGCGTAAAACCCTAGTCCTGCATTGGGGGATGTATTTAGTGTTCTTGAGGTCTCGAACTAGCTCTAGGTGCTGCCAGGTTCCAAAGAGTCGAATCCTTTCTCTGTGTGCCATGGGCCTCCTTTTATAGGCGAAAGGGGCTGCCACAGTGGCACACAGGAGGTGGAAAGTGCTATAGTGTTGCGAGTCTATCACTAGTATTACAGGACAAGACACATTTAATGCGAGGCTTAGGTGTCCCTTCGCTTTATTGGGGACGGGGGCGAGGCCCGTCCCATCCGTCGCCGCTCCTCCTTACTTCGACACGCGCCCTGGCCAACGATGCATGCGGTGCCATGTAGGCAGGAAGGCAGCTGAGGTGGTGCGGTGGTGGAGCCTCCAAGAAGGATTGCATGCCGCCACACAGGTGCCTGCCCAACTGGTTGGGTCGGCAGCCGCATGCAAACGGCGGCGAAGACTTATCTGGGGCGGGCCTGGCAATGGTTCAGCTGGTGTGCTTTGGCGAGGGCCTTGTCGGTTGCCCCGGCAAGGGTCTTGCGGTGGCACGCTGGCCTCCCCGGCAAGGGTCTTGCCGTGGCGCGCTGGCCTCCCCGGCAAGGGTCTTGCCGGGTGGCCCGGCAAGGGTCTTGCCATGGCGCGCTGGCCTCCCCGGCAAGGGTCTTGTCGGGGGTCTTGTGGGTTTCTTCGGTGAGGATGGTTGCCCTCTTATCCTCATTTGATATTGAGCATTCTATGTCTTCACAAAGATCTGCATGCCACCACAGAGGTGCCTCCCGAGCCCCGTCCCAACGCATTTGTCTGAGCATTGGTGGGCTCAAGGGTGGCTCGCTTGGCTGGCGTGGGCGGGCTGCTGAGGCTGCCCTGGCAAGGGTCCTTGCCGGGAAAACCTGCTTCGCCCAACCGATCTTTGTGGCATTGGTCCCTGTCGCTACTTAATTTGTCTTGTCGAAGATCTGCATGCCACCAAGGAGGTGTCTCTCGAGCCCTTGCCTCAACGTAGTAGATTACGCTAGAAGTTGTGGGCTCAAGGGTGACCCGCTCTGTAGGTGTGGGGCGAGCTGCCCCGGCAAGGGTCTTGCCGGGGCGGCCAAAGTTGTCCCCGGCAAGGGTCTTGCCAGGGGGGAGCCTGCTCCGTCCCTCCGCTTCTTGTGGTTTTTGGCTTCTCTCCAGCTCCCCTTTCCTGCTATGTCTATGCGTGGCCGTGGCGGGAGGCTCTGACTGCCCATGCACAAGTAAAGGGGTCAAAAGCAGAGCCCCTACTTTTGTACACCGACAGGAGCCCCCGGGCCTGGGCCACACATAAGCGCCGCACGTTGTTGGGCCAGGCCCAGAACAGTGCGCGGGCAGTTGGGGCGGATTTTTACCATGGCCACTGTTCCGTCCCGCTGCGCTTCCCCATGACCTGCGTTGAATGCGCGGTGTGGGGTTCGTGCGCGCGCGCATGACGGAAGCATGCTGGTGTCACCTTGTGGTGGACAGTAAAGAGGCGGCTTGTGTGTCTCTTCGAAACCGCAGGGCCGCCTCCCATTTACCGCCCTCGCTCAGGAACCGTCATTCCACGTGTCCCACTGCGCCCGCCCCTTCCGCTACGTTTGTTGCATGCATAACGGAGAGCAAGTGAGAGGCGCACGGGACGTGGGTAGTCGCGCGCGTGCGGGTTGATTCCCACGCGCCTTCAATGGAGCGGGGAGGGCGGTTGACGGCCCCGCTTGCTGTCACTTCAAGAAGTCGGATTGGCCGAGAGGGGGCGACCGAGCCCTGCCCCCTCCCCTTTATAAAGAGGGGAGCGGGAGGAGCGGTGCCCCTCAATCTTTCGCCACCTGGCTCTCTCCATTCCTGTTTCCTTTCTTATCTTGCCACGGCGAGCGGGCGTGGCGACGCTTCATCAGTGGCGGCGAGGGTTTCGGCCAGACAGCGCATCGCTCCTCCCGAAGAGCTCGTAGCGGCGGAGCCGGCCGCTAGAGGGAGGGGGAGGGCCGAGGTCGAGGCCGTCGCGGTGCTCGAGGGAGAGGAGGACGTGGCGGCAGATCGGCCTCGCATCCCTCAGCAGCCCCTCCTCCAATGGAGGGCCACGCCGGGGACAACCCCTGCGAATTCTTCGTCAGGCTGGGCCATCCACAGCACCGTCGCCTTCGCCTCCCGACCCCATTTGCGCGGGAGATGGAGCTGGATCCGCCGCAAGCGCTGCGGCTGCACATGAGGGGTTGTGGAAACAGCGGCACATGGGTCGACGTTGAGTTCCCCGCCCCTCATGTCATGTATCTTCACCAAGGGTGGAAGACCTTCGCTCGCCTCCACAGCTTGACGGATGGGCTCGCTCTCCATTTCAAACTAATGGAGGGCGGCCTTCTCTCCGTCAAAATCTTAGGGCACTTCGGGACCCACGTGAGGTGCTGCGTGGAGAGCTCTTCTGATGATGAAGATTCCTCCTCGAGTGAGAGTGACGAGGAGGACAACGGCAGCGACGGCGAGGCCAGCGGGCGGTAGGATGACGGGTCCGACTAGGCGTCGGGCGCCGCTCCGGGCGGCACTGATGACCCCATCATCCGTGTCGCCGGCTCCTTGAACTTCTCGGGGTCGTCTCCTTGGGCGGCTGGCGTTGGGAGGCTGTGGAAGAGGAAGAGGGCGGGCGGCAAGGCCGTCAAGTCGGAGTATGCGGGCACCGACGCCTTCGTCGCGTACTGACATCCTGCCGCCTCGTCTTCGAGCTCTGCCTCCAGCGCCGCCTGTTAGGACTGGTTTTGCAATAAAACATTTATTGGAAGACTGACCCTTATATCCGAATAGTATAGGAAAATCATCCTTACTGGTAGACAAATCCTTGATACAGAAATCCAGAAGTACTAAATATTATACAAGGTTGAGCTGAGGCTGCTCAAAATTATTTTACAAGCACACCGATATTATACATAAAGGTGGATATGACACAAAGGGTATGGTGGCATAGCTACTGAATCGTAATAAAGGTGGTGGATATGTCACAGTGAAGTGGGTGACATGACTCTAAAATCTTATAGCTCATCAAGCACCGGAGTGAGGCTCGAGGATTTATTTTGGGTAGCGGAAGTGTATATAATACAAGTGACCAATTCCAGGATCGCACGGGACTGATTGGGACTCCTCTAGGCGTCGGACTCGCTATCATACTCTTCATCCATAGGATCGCCTTCGTCAACATCTGGCCAAATCAAAAAGCCAGGTGAGTACTTTGAATGTACTCACAAGACAGTTTGGACATAAGATATAACAAATGCAAACATGATGCACATGAGCAGACTAGTAATGCGCACTCAGATAATAAATTTTGCACTGCATGTAACATAAAGAGGAAGTCAGGCGGTAGTCCTCCTGAAATCCCCCTAAAATAGCTGAAGACCGATCGGATGTCTGAAGCGACGCCTCGAAAGGTAAAATAATTTAACATGCCACAGTCGGGCGTCAGGGCGACACCACATAAAGGGCTTATATTGAAATGTAAATGACAGTATGTGCCACAGTCGGACGTCTACGCGACATCTCGAAAAGGGCTTATATCAAAAGTAAATAACAAGAATGCCATAGTCGAACGTCTGAGCGACATCACATAAAGGTCTTATATCAAAAGTAAATAACGAGAGCGCCACAGTCGGACGTCTGAGCGACATCACATAAAGGGCTTATATCAAAAGTAAATAACAAGAATGCCACAGTCGGACGTTTGAGCGACATCACATAAAGGGCTTATATTTCACCATTCGAATTCGAGTACCTCATAAATTTAAATCATCCCAAAGAAATACTCAGTACATAATAATAAACTGGTTAGTCCATCCACAGGAATAACATTCAGCCGGGTTTACCACTCATGTTTGTTCACCGGAGATTGTCACTGAGACTGACACTGAGACTGACGCTGAGACGGACGTTGAGACTGACACTGATACTGACATTGATATATTGATCACAGCCCTTGACCATGGACACGGTTACTCGAATGGTTTTGACTCTGTAGAGTTTGTACTCCTTACCCACAGCCAACGTATTTCCGTAGTCACAAAGGACTAGTTCCGTTTACGGTATTTTAGAAGAAACACATCTAACCAGTACACACCCATTCCACATTCCACTGCCAGGAATCACCCTAGGCAACTTAAAAGAAAAACTCTAAGACGGGGAGGCCACAACCTCGAGTAGCATGGGATCAAATTTATATCGCGCACTCTAAGGGGTGCCCCCCTCTCGGTCCCAACCGAAAACACCCATGCCCCCTGACCGGATGATGGGCTTTAATCCAGGGCCATGGAACCCTCATCACGGCCCCTCTATTCGGTGTGTACAAGGAAATAGGTTTGCAACTGACTAGACTGCATTCTTTGCAGAAGACATGTGGCAGCACGAAAAAGGGGACGAACGGGAACATGACTTGATCCACGTTAATACTAGAGTTAAACGGTTGACATAAGACTGGTATGCTTCAACAATACCAGCTTGCAACCAATCATGCCACCACATGATCGGGTTATCTCACCATCATATGAACACATCAAATTTCGAAGCTCACTTGTTGCTTGCCTTGCATGCAATATAACATTCACTAATGCGTATATAAACATGCCATGAGAAAACTACTCAAGCAAACATGCAAGACACTCATCATATCAAAGGTTCAAACATGCTTGCTTGGTTCGGAGTAGTCGGAGTCTAGCTCGGCGAAGTTTGCGGCTCCGTCACCTCCTTCGGTATCTATGTAAAAAAAATCGGGTACTAACGTAAATACTGTGCGTGCATAAAAATTGTTCCAAATATTTTTCAAATAAATATGATAAAAAACTAGATAGAAAAATAAAGATGACAAAAAAAGAATAAACTCAAAATCATCTTTTGTTTAAAAGTTCTGAATGTTTTAGTCCAGGGACTAGACTGTAATGAAAAAGAAACTTTCGAGGGGCTAGTTTAGAAAAACAGAAAATGCTTCGGCTGGAAATACGTTAACCCAAAGGGAACACGTACTTTGCCCGAAGACGTTTTCAGAAAACGGTTCAAATAAGAGAGGAGAGGCTAACGAGGGGGTCCCACCCGTCAGGTTTAAAAGATTAAAACAGAGCACACCGGCGCCCGAGGATCGCGGTGGTCGCCGGCGAAGATCCAGAGATATCTCGTGTCTGTAGGTGGTGGAGTTGGTCGTCGGCGAGCACCACGTCGACGACGGCTTCCTCTCACCGGGGAGGACTGCAGACGCCAAATTGAAACGCAGGTTAGAGGAGTGGGTGTACTAGGAGGCTATTGACACAGTTTGGGAGGCGGGGGTGCTCTCACCAGAGAGAATCTTGCTGGAGCCCGAAGCGGGTCGGGGCGGCCGGAGTCGGGGAAGAAGGCTCTCCCGAGGCCCTCTGATGGGCGTGGCGAGGTTCTAAGGCGAGGATGGGAGGTGATGGGTCAGGAACGAGCTCGGGGCCTCTATTTATAGCTGGCCCAAGGCGGTTGCCTAGAACGGGGTTTCTCCGCGAGTGATTACGGCGAGGCAGAGGTTGGACTGGAGGTTTAAGCGACTGGGCATCTTCGGATTGGTTCGCTGGTTCCGTTCAACAGCTAAACTTGGTACAACTTGGGTGATACTCCAAGTTCTCGACGGAACGGCCTCACGGGCAAGTCGGCGGCAGGGAGCGCGCTCTGCATGTTCCAGGCCACGACGACGGCTCTGCAGCACGCACAGGGAAGGGGATGGCCACGCGGAGGCTCCTCGCGGTGTGGGCGGTGCTGGACGGCACCGTATGGCAGGTCCGGCCCCTGCTGGCCGCCACGGGTGGTTCTGCCACTGCGGAAGAGACCGCAGCTGAAGCGACACGTCGCCATCGACGCTCGCGACCGGCCAAACAACCGTGCGGCGCATTGGATAAGAAGAAGGAGCAGTGAGTAACGAGCCAACGAGAGCACTGGTGAGATTGACGCTGCCGACTGATGAAAACGACACTGTCTCTGAACTGAAACACTGAATTTCTGAATATGAACAGAAACAGTGCACGCCAGCTGTTCGACGAAATGTTTTAGGCATGTGGAAGATTTTTCTTGAGCTGATCCTCGGTGAGGTGATCTCTTGATGCATCTGGAGACTACCTGAATTATCTCAGATTTTTAGGAAAAGAAAAAGAATGAATTTCACCAAAAATGGCAAATCTGGTTCAAACTTGCAGCAAGCACATTTTGAAAAATTTGAACTGTGGACTAGCAGATCTTGATGGATCTTGGTTGAGGGTGCTAAGGACTAGCCAGAGGGATTTATTTGGAGTTAAAACTCAAAGGAAAACTGGTAGTTCCATTGTAAATCTCTAAGGTCCAAATTTAATGACAGAAAAGATTTTGAGGTTAAAATAAATAGGAATAAAATCTAGGGGAGGTTGAAAGTTGTTGGAATTTGATGCTAGGCTTGACCCAAAGTAGGGAGGTGGGTTTTGGAAGAAAATTTTCTACATAGGCCATGGCAAGAGAGAAATTTTTGAATGGAGAAGAATAAATCCATAATTTGTAGGAATACTTTTTAAATAAAAGAATTAGTAACATAACCCAAGACTCAAAAAAATATTTGTCATAAATTTTTTTTGAGAAAGAGAGTCCCTCATTTAGAAAAATTCAAATAACCTCCCTTAAATCAAATAAAGAATCTAATAAAAATCAAACCAGAATTTTTGGAGTGTTAGACCGCCATCACCATCGAGCCCTTGGACGGCCACCAAGATGTTCTCTTGGTGTCTTCTGCCACCCGTAGCTCGCCTAGGCGCCCCTTTTGCCCTCCTTCTTTTCTTGTTACATTTCCTGACGAGAGGGACAAGAAAGGGGTTACGGGCACCTTATCTCTTTTTAGTTTGTAAGCCTTCGGGCCTTAGTAGAATTTAAAGCTTGTAATCCCATTGCTCATGTTTTTCATTTTGTATGAACTATACCTATACGGGATATTTTTTTAATGAAAAAGGGATGTTTGCCGGGATTTTCGTTTGTGGGTGGAACCCACGACAAGGAATGAATCCTTGTTATCCTTAAGACAAACATTTTCTCGCCCGGCAACATGTCACAGCCCTAGAATAATGTTTGTAAATAGTGGCTTTGCACCCTTGCATCATGTCTAAATTTCTGAAAACTTGAATTGAGAAATTTTGAAAGCCTCAAAAACATAATTAAAAGAAGGGCAAAGAACCCTAGAAATCTCATTCTTTGTTCCAAGATGTCCTTTGGCAATGTTTGAGAATTTTGGCAAGAGCTATATATCAAACCAAAATTTAGGAACATCTTTAAGGAATTATTTTGGGACTTTGAATTTAAATCAATACTCCCTCCATTCTTAAATATTGGGTGTATAGTTTTTGGCACGGAAATTAAAGAACGCATGTGGAGGAGAAATTTCACAAGATTTGGGTGAGATTACACCTGACTAATTGACATGAGAAAATAGAGGAGCTTGCGTGATATAAGGAAATGTAATCAAATCACGCAAAAAATTATCCAAATGAGTGGTGCAATGCAGTACACCTTATATTTCGGGATTTTTCTCAAAAATCTATACACCTTATATCAAGGAATGGAGGGAGTACTATTTTTGAATTTGAACTTATATTCAAATATATATACTGAATATATGTTCAAATAACTGAAACAATTTTATGTGCTTTGGTATAATCCCATTGTGCTAAATAAAATGTTCAGGGGAATTTTGTCACTGTTTTTGAATTTGTTTTATTTAGAAACAGTGGCAAAAGGAAGTAAATTAAACAAAACAGAAGAAAAATTAAAAAGGAGCAGAGGCCTACCTAACTTACCTGGCACCACCAACCGGCCCAGCACCGCAGCTGGCCGGCCTAGCCCACGACCGCCTACTCCCTGTCATCTTCCTCCCTCACGGAAGGATTTGAGGCGCGTGGCCGCCTGCCGCCACCACCTCCTGCTTCCGCCGACACCTGGCGACCCAGCACGACGCCACGCACCCCCTGGCTCCTTCTCGACTCTTCCGCACCCATCCCCCTCCTCTGTCTCTCACCCTCGTTCTCTCCCCGTTTGCATCTGAGAACGCCGACGAGCACCACCACGGACACCGACATCCCCACGCCCAGCTAGCTAGCCCACGAGCTCCGCCTCGCTGCGGTGCACCTCTACAACCAGTCCCACGAGCCCGGACGCTCTGCAACGTCGGCTCCATCGCCTTCTTCTTCCACGGGCACCGAAAGCTGCCGTCGTCGATTCGCCGGCCACAACGCTTCTCCGACCTCGCCGTCACCTCTGCTAGCTCCACTGTGAGCTCCTCTCCAGTTCCCCCTTGTTCTCCTCCTCTAGCCTGTCCTCTAGCCGCTGTCACCGCCAGAGCCGTGAGCTCGGCTCCGCCGGCCATGTCGCCGCCATGGCTTTAGCCACTGGAGCTTCAACCTGAGCACGCCACCAAGCTCAGAATGGCCTCACATGCCCGTAGACACGAACACCTCCCCTTCCCATGCACCGTAGCGCCACCCGCGTCAAGCCACAGCTCCGGCCGCCGCCCAGCTACTCGCTGGTGTCGTTTCCGGCCTCCCCACTCGCACCGCCAGAGCCGTCAGCATTAGCGACTAATGACGCCACTAACCCACCCCAGGCTCACTGACACACGGGCCCATGCCCTAATCAAACCAGTTTTATCTCTGTTTAGATTAATTCATAACCATAGTGGCCCCACGCGTCAGTTTTGACCGTGCTGGCGTGGATGTTGACTGGCCCCACATGTCATGTTGACTTTGCTGACGTGGGCGTTGACCTGACCCACCTGGCAGTGTCACTAACCAGCCCCAGTCACTGACCAGTGGACCCCACTGGTCAGGTTTGACCCGGAGGCACCCAGTTGACCTGCTCACATCAGGGTGATGTCATGCTGACGCAATATGTATTTTCTAGATTTATTATTTTACAGGAAATTCCAGAAAATGCCCAAAACTTCTAAAATTCATAGAAAATCAACCATAGCTCCAAATCAAACAAGTTATATATGAAAAATTATCAGAAAAATTCAAGGAATCTATCTATACCATTTTCATGCATGTTTGAACAATGATTGTCCTCTGTTTTGGACAAAACAAATAAAGGGAATTTAAATAATCATATATGGAATTGGAATTTGAATCATGTATTCAAACCAACTTCATTTAAATCATAGCTAGATGCATTAGCTCAAATCACAGCATATTGCCATGTCATGATCATGCATCATATTGTGGCATTGCATTGATTGTGTTCTTTCTCAGTTGCCGGTGTTTGTCCCCTCTCGATAGACGTGGTTCCGACGATAAGTTTGATGACACCGATGAAGAGCTATAATATCTTCAGGAGTGCCAGGCAAGCAAAATCCCCTTGTTCATTCCGATACAATCCCACTCTCTCGCTCCTGCTCTCTTTTACTGCATTAGGACAACAACGATTCATCTGTTACTTGCTGCGGTAGCTGAACCCCTTTATCCTCTGCATGACCTGTCATTCCATAGTAAATAGATGAAACCCACTAGCATGAGTAGGAGTTGTTTGAGCCCTGTTGTTCCTACTCATTCATGCTTGTTTGTCATGCTTGCTACTGCTTAGAGTTGAGTCAGGTCTGGTTCATCGAGGATGAATCAGAGGTGTGTGAACATGTCCTACTGTGTGTGAGCTAAGTGTGTGAACACGATTTGGTAAAGGTAGCGGTGAGAGGCCATGTAGGAGTACATGGTGGGTTGTCTCATTTCAGCCGTCCTCAGGAACTGAGTTCTGTGTTTGTGATCCATGAAACAGTTACTACCACACAATGGGATCCTTAATTGACTCTCTCGGCTTCTTAACCACCCATGTCCTCTGTCCGGGAGTTGCAAAGTAGTTTATGGTGTTTGTAGCATGCTGGGGGCCGCACGCAGCGCTGACCTTAGGGGTGGGCTGTGTTGCGGTAGGCACGTGGCACGATGTACCGATTCGCCCGTTTGGTGTCTCGGGAACCCTGCACACATCGCTCGGGGCCATTAGTGGAAACCTCGGCCGGACTCCCTGCTGATGGAACCCGAATAGGCGATAAACCTGGACTAGGGACTTGAGTGTTTAGGTAGGTCGTGGCCGACACCCTCGCCAGGCTTCCGCTTGAAGGTTGCCGATTTGCATGACGTGTACATGGCGATAAGTGGCGAGAGCGTGTGTGAAGAAGTACACCCCTACAGGGTTAATATGATATATTCGAATAGCCGTGTCCGCGGAAAAGGACTTCTGGGTTGCCTATTACAGTTCATAGACAAGTGAAAGTGGATACTCTAATATGCGCAAGATAAGCATGAGTGCTATGGATGGCGTTCTCGTAGGAAGACGGGATCGGATCCATAGTGGTGTATTGATTGGTGAATATGTGGACTCGTGTGCGCCACCTCAAAAGAGTTACTTGAAGTCGTAGTTTAGGATAGCCACCGAGTCAAAGCTAGCTTGCTACAGTCAAACTCCACCACCCCCTTTGTTGATAATGATGCATATGTAGTTAGTCTTGATGTAAGTCTTGCTGAGTACATTTGTACTCACGTTTGCTTATTTTATGTTTTGCAGAGAGACGTCAGTCTCGCTAATAGTTTCGCGTGGACTTTGACGTTTAGCTTGTTACCTCAGCTACGATCTTGTGCCCTCGGCAGGATCTGGTAGATAGTCAGGCTTCTCAGCCTTTTTCATTTGTAGATATCTGTACTCAGACATGTTAAGCTTCCGCTTGTGCTTTGACTTGTATGCTCTGAGTGTTGGGTCATGAGACCCATGTTTGTAATATCTCGCTCCTCGGAGCCTAATGAATAAATATTTGAGTCGTAGAGTTATGTTGTGATGCCATGTTGTATTACACATGTTGAGCATATTGTGTGTATGTTTGAAATGCTTGGTATGTGTGGGATCCGACAATCTAGTTGTTTATCCTTGGCAGCCTCTCATATGGGGAAATGTAGTCTAGTGCTTCCTAAGCGATAGTAGTCCGCTACAGCCCGGTTCACCGGAGTCCTGCTAGCCCAGCACTACCGCTCTGGACACTTGACTGGCCAGCATGTGTTTCACTTCGTTCCTGTGTCTGTCCCTTCGGGGAAATATCACGCGGTGGCATCCGGAGTCCTGCCTAGCCTACTACAGCCCGGGTTCCCGGAGTCCTGTTAGCCCAGTGCAACAGCCCGGATTCACACGCTGCTGACCGACATGCTCAATGTGATTCATGTATGCCTGTCCCCATGGGTTAGTGCCGCTTTGGGTTCACGACTAGCCATGTCGGCCCGGGTTCTCTGTCATATGGATGCTAGCGACACTATCATGTACGTGAGCCAAAAGGCGCAAATGGTCCCGGGCCATGGTAAGGCGACACCCGTGGGAATACCGTGCGTGAGGCCGCAAAGTGATATGAGGTGTTACCGACTAGATCCATGTGACTTGGAATCAGGGTCCTGACACAACAGGCCTTGCCATTTCCCCACTTCGCTTGACCTTTCTCACGCTCTTGGCGGAGGCAGGGATGAGGTGGGCTTAGCCCACCCCCCCCCCCCCTCGTTCCTTCTCTTTGCTGCCGCGGCTACGACCAAATCTAGACCCAGGTGATAATCCTCGGGTGCCGAGAAGGGGGAGCATGGTAGCCCAGAGATAGAACGGAGTTTCATGTATCCCAGTCCATAACGAAATGCATGACAGAGGATAAAGGACTTATCTGGATCTGCAGCCCCCGGCGATCTTGGCTTGCCATGGAGGGATCCTTGTTCTTGCAGCCCTCGGCAACTCTGGCTTGTCGGGGCCAGGGCGCCGGTCTGTTCCCTTTCTTCCAAAACAGCTTAGCAAGAGTACTTACGTGCCCTGCGAACCAAAGAAGACAGAGAAGAACAGAGAGACGCGCACTCGACATCTAAGCTAGGGGTTAGCCGCCGCTAAGCACTATCAACCCTAACCAAGGAAGAGACTCAACCTAGCATGCATGCGATAACTTAGGACGACAGCGCTTCATTCATTTATGCTCAGGGTCTGCGCCTGGCTTTGTACAAAGGGTTACATGCCTTGTCGGCAAGGCTTGTACAAAAGGGTGGCTTGTCGGGAGGCCCGGCAGCTGCGCCTTATGGGTAAAACTTGCGAAGATGCTCGATGTTCCAGGAGTTGCTCACTGGAATGGCATCTTCCATCTCCAGTCGGACTGCGCCGGGCCTGGTGACTCGTGTTACCCGATAAGGGCCTTCCCATTTTGGCGTCAACTTCTTGGAATTCTTGGCCGACTGAACATGACGAAGAACAAGGTCGCCTTCCTCAAAGCTCCGGGCATGAACCTAGCGGCTATGGTAGCGGCACAAGGCTTGCTGGTAGCGTGCTGCTCTCACAGCCGCCCGGAGACGATCTTCCTCAAGGAGCGTCGCATCATCTTGCCGCAATTGCTATAGCTCAAGCTCATCATAAGAGAGCACTCGATGTGACCCGTATATGAGTTTCATGGGGAGAACTGATTCTGCCCCGTAAACCAGGGCAAAGGGTGTCTGGCCGGTGGCTCGATTTAGCATCGTTCTGATCGACCAAAGAACCGCCGGCAACTCGTCAATCCAGCACCTTCCACTCTTGCGTAGCCTGTCGAAAGTCTTCATTCTTAAGCCTCGCAGGACTTCAACATTTGCTCTCTCCGCTTGGCCGTTGCTCCATGGATGTGCCACGGAAGCAAAACAGACCTTGCTACCGAGATCCTCAATGTATTGCATGAAGGCATGTCTTGTGAACTGCATGCCATTGTCGGTGATGATCATGTTGGGCACCCCAAAACGGCACACTAGTCCCTTGAAGAACTTGACGGCTGACTGCGCTGTCACCTTCCTCACTGCTTCCACTTCTGGCCACTTTGTGAACTTTTCGATTACGACGTACAAGTACTCAAAGCCCCCGACAGCACAGGGGAAAGGGCCCAATATGTCGAGCCCCCAGACCGAGAAGGGCCAGGAGAGAGGGATGGTTTGAAGGGCTTGAGCTGGTTGATGGATCTTCTTCGAATGGAACCGGCACACTTCACACTTGGTTACTAGTACCGTCGCATCCTGGAGGATGGTGGGCCAGAAGAAACCTTGCCGGAAAGCCTTGCCGGCAAGGGCCCTCGACCCTATGTGGGTGTAACACCCCGTGTAACTTTCCATATTTGTAACTCCAACTCTTGCCATTTTCTGCATTGTGATATGTTATTCCCTCCGTGGTTGGGTTTTGTCTCTCGTTTTTGCATTTTGTCCATGTCATGCATTTCATATCATGTCATCATGTGCATCTCATTTGCATACGTGTTCGTCTCATGATTCCGAGCATTTTTCCCGTTGTCCGTTTTGCAATCCGGCACTCCTATGTCCCCCGGCGTCCCCTTCTACATTTTTCCGTGAGCGAGTACTAAACTTTCTCGGAATGGACCGAGGTTTGTCAAGTGGCCTTGGTACACCACCGGTAGACCACCCGTCAAGTTTCGGGTCATTTGGAGCTCGTTTGGTACTCCAACGGTTAACCGCACTCTCGCAAAGGCCTCTTTTAAGTTGCAGCCCAACACCCCTTCAAAACAGCCCAATAACCCATCTAAGTCACTTCCATGCTCTCCGTCGTCGGATCACGATCGTGTGGGCGAAAACCGCACCCCATTTGGACACTCCAAGCTCCCTCTACCTACAAATATGCATCTCCCCCTCCAAATCCGGCCAAACCCTAGCAATCTTCCCTCTCCGCGCCGCCGGACACGTCCGGGCGAGCCGGACACGTCCGCCCGTCGCGCCCGGACGAATCAGGCCGCGCCACGTGGCGCCGCCGCCAGCCAGCCCCGCCCTGGGCCCTCCCAGCGCTTCGCTCCTGGCCACGCCCGCGCCTGGCCTCCGCCGCCTCCGGCCGCCGCCGACCACGCCTCACGCCCGGCCCGTCGGCCACCGGGCGCCCCCCGGCGCCGCCCGGCGCCGCCAGCGCCTCCCGCCGCCCGCCGCCGCCCCCCGCCGGCCCGGCCCTCCTCCGGCCTCTCCCTCCTCCGGCGCCGCTCCGGCGAGCTGCTCCGGCCGCCTCGAACCTCGGCCTCGATCGGATCTGAGATCCAAATCAACGAAGGTTGACTTTCCCCGAACCCCGGATTTCATCTAAGTCATTTTCTGCAGATATTTTGTTGCAACTTCAACGCATCATAACTTTGCACCCGTGGCTCCGTTTTGGGCGTGTAGCATACCGAATTGTTCGTCCCGAAGAGTAGATCATTTCATCTCATTGCATCATTTTCATTTGAGCTCATCTTGATGCCCGAAATGCTGTTAGAAGAGGGCTATGTGATGTTAGTTTCTGTTTCTTAATGTAACATGCACTTTTGTCATTTTGCCATGATTGATGTGTGCATCCTATGATCTTGAGTCCTACATGTGTTTTTAATATGCCATGCCATCTTTACAGGGGTGTATGCCATGTATTTTGTGATCTCTGTGGTGACTAGCACAAGCATGCAAACTAGGCTTCATGATGTTGCTGATTTCAGCCCTGTTTCTTGATATTTTTATGCCATGTTAACTTGATGCTACCGAGAGATCCATGCATATTTTGAGATACTTCAGTAAGGATGTTTTGAACATATGGTTATGCTCTATCCATCCATGCCTTTTTTTACAATTATGGAGTGCCATAGCTTGAGTCAATCGAGCTCTACTTTTGCTATAAAATGTTTCCTGGCAGATTGCTTACATGATATTCAATTTTTACGAGGTTGTTGTAGTTGTTCCGTGTATGCTATGATGTTGTTCTTGCCATGTATATCTTCTATGTCATGTCTTCTTGATGTATGTATGCTTAGTTTATCATGAAATGCTATGTAGTGAGTGCATCGAGCTCGCGAAGATGCCTACATAATTCTGTCAATGTCATGCCCTGTTTGTTGAATCTGTTAACGAAACTTGCTATATTGACATGGGTGTTATTATATTTTCTGATCCTTTTTGGCTTATGGTCAGTAAGGGACATTTCTTCTATGCTGTGATTAGATTCATACCATGCCTTGTTTTGCTATTATAAGTTCCTGTAGCATGCTGTTTGCTTGCTCTGAACATTGCTTCCTGATGCTGATTCTGCCATGTTCAGTAATTTCACTAAGTCTGTGCAGCTGATATATTTTGCACTTTTGCCATGCTTGTTTGGACCTGTTATTGTGTGATTTAGCCAAAGCTCAGTGTTCATATTTTGTCAAGCATCTTGAGTAGATTACGGCCATATGCTTTTTTGGTACGTTTGGGTGCAGTAGATTAATTTCTTGTTGCTTTCTATGTGGCATCATGCTGTTAATGGCAGATTTGTGTCATTCTTGTTTTGCTTGTCATTTGCAAACCGTGCATCCGATTCCGGTGATCTTTATATCGATTTCAACCGAAATCATCTCACCTTTCCAGCGGCATACTTGGTTTGCCAAGTTGATGACTGGTTCATCATTTTCCTTCCGGAGCACGCATACACATTGCATATCACATCTCGCATATCATGCAATGTATTGCATCATGTTGCTTGTGCATTGCACCGTGATTTATTGTGGTTCCATTGTTTGTGTTCTTGCTTTGGGTAGAGCCGGGAGACGAGTACGTGAACGAGGAACCTGTTGAGAACGCTTACGAGGATCAAGCTTTCGACAACCCTGAGAACTTTGCAGGCAAGATGACCATACCCTCGAAATCACTTCTATCTTTGCTTGCTAGATGCTCGCTCTTTTGCTATGCCTATGCTACGATGCCTATCACTTGCTTATCATGCCACCCATACTGCCATGTCAAGCCCCTAACCATCCTTTCCTAGCAAACCGTTGTTTGGCTATGTTACCGCTTTGCTCAGCCCCTCTTATAGCGTTGCTAGTTGCAGGTGAAGATGAAGTTTGTTCCTTGTTGGAACATGGAGATGTTGTTCCTTGTTGGAACATGTTTACTTGTTGGGGATATCACAATATATCTGCTATAATTAATGCATCTATATACTTGGTAAAGGGTGGAAGGCTCGGCCTTATGCCTGGTGTTTTGTTCCACTCTTGCCACCCTAGTTTCCGTCATACCAGTGTTATGTTCCTTGATTTCGCGTTCCTTCCACGGTTGGGTGATTTATGGGACCCCCTTGACAGTTCGCTTTGAATAAGACTCCTCCAGCAAGGCCCAACATTGGTTTTACCATTTGCCACCTTAGCCTTTTTCCCCCGGGTTTTCGCGAGCCCGAGGGTCATCTTTATTTTAACCCCGGACCAGGTGCTCATTCGAGTGCTGGCCCAACTAGAGCCCTGGCAGCGCCCCTCAAGGAAACTTGAGGTCTGGTTTTAGTTGTACGGACTGCTCATCCGGTGTGCCACGAGAACGAGATATGTGCAGCTCCTATCGGGATTTGTCGGCACAATCGGGCGGCTTTGCTGGTCTTGTTTTATTGATGTCGAAATGTCTTGTAGTCCGGGATTCCGAGATCGATCGGGTCTTCCCGTAGAAGGAATATCCTTCGCTGACCGTGAGAGCTTATAATGGGCTAAGTTGGGACACCCTGCAGGTATTATCTTTCAAAGCCGTGCCTGCGATTATGAGGCAGATGGGAATTTGTTAATGTTCGGTTGTAGAAAACCCGAAGTTGACCTTGATTAAAACACATCAACCGCGTGTGTAACCGTGATGGTCTCTTCTCGGCGGAGTCCGGGAAGTGAACACGGTGTTGGAGTTGTTCTTGACGTAAGTAGTTCAGGATCACTTCTTGATCGCTACTAGCTTCACGACCGCGCTTTGCTTCTCCTCTCGCTCTCTTTTGCGAATGTAGCCACCATATATGCTAGGCGCTTGCTGCAGCTCCACCTCACAACTCTGTCCTTCCTATAAGCTTAAATAGTCTTGATCTCGCGGGTGTGAGATTGCTGAGTCCCCGTGACTCACAGATTCTACCAAAACAGTTGCAGGTGCCGATGATGCCCGTGCAGGTGACGCAACCGAGCTCAAGTGGGAGTTTTACGAGGAACGTGGTCGTTACTATGTGTCTTTTCCTGATGATCAGTAGTGGAGCCCAGTTGGGACGATCGGGGATCTGTGTAGCATTTGGGGTAGTCTTCTTTTATTTTGGTTCCGTAGTCGGACCTTGAGTGTAATCTGAATGATGGATGTTTATTTATGTACTGTGTGAAGTGGCGACTGTAAGCCAACTATGTATCTCTTTCCCTTATGTATTACATGGGTTGTGTGAAGATTACCTCACTTGCGACATTGCTTTCAATGCGGTTATGCCTCTAAGTCGTGCTTCGACACGTGGGAGATATAGCCACATCGAGGGCCTTACAAGTTGGTATCAGAGCCTTCCCCGACTTAGGAGTCCCTGCTTGATTGTTTGCTGGCGTTGTTGAGTCTAGAACAAAAATGTTTTGAGTCTTAGGATTATATATATCGGAGAGTAGGATTCTTTTTACTCCCCAGTCCCTTCGTCGCTCTCGTGAATTCTCCTGACGTAGAAGTTTTGACTCTCCTCTCCTCAAATTTCACTAAAAAAAATTTAGGATCACGCGGGTATCTTGGAATCGTTCCGATGGTTTTGTGACGAGAACATTGTTCTTGGTGCCTCCTGACATTTAGGGGTTGTGGCAGTGTCCCGGGGAGTTGAGCTCCGAGGTGTTGTCGTCACAATTTTATCGTTGCAGTTTCTGGAATACCGAGCTTTGCCGACATCGAAAATCTCTTTTGTACAGTTGTTGGTGAGATAACCCGATAACCCAAAGATCGGGCGAGCTCGGGAGTATTGCCATGACTCGATAACGGATGCTTTTCAAAGGTCGAGGTACACGATTTCGAAGGTTTCTTGGTTATGTGTTGACGGATGGATACAATTGGATCTAGGTATTGTTAGTTTGGGTGATATATTTTGTGTCCCTGTATCCCCAACACCAGATTGCATAACCAGAAAGTTTCGGGAGTTTATAGGTGGGATTCAAGTAGCTCCTAGCATTTCTTCCCGCAGATATTTGGTTTGTGATTGGGTAATCCTTACCACTTATTTGTTCCAGTCGTACCTTGTTATTTTTTTTCTTTCATCAACCCTTAATCAAGTGGCTTCTCACCTTAATGGACGTGTGATGTTAGCTTTTGGAATTCATTCGTTCATCCTTGTTCGAATGTTTATTGTGAAGAATATATGTTGCAATTTCTATCCGTTGATTCAACTTGACTATCTGTCTATCAAAGTGCTAACGGATGTCACCCTCTTCAGGATGCCTCCGCCAACGCGTCTGAATCCGGATCGCAATGATGAGAGTCAGTCGAACCCTCCACCTCCACCTCCGCCAACGGAGGCATGGCAAGCTATCATGGCATCCACCAATGCAAATGCTCAGATGATTTTGCAACTCTTGCAAGAGTGTACCCAAGGGCAAAGCAATCAAGGAAATCAAGGCCAAGGCAACAACCAGCCGCACTTTGCTACCCTCAATCAGTTCCTTGCTAATCAGCCGAAGTCTTTCAGCTTCTGTGTCGAGGCCACAGACGCCGACGATTGGCTTGTGGACATCTGCAAACATTTTGAATGTAGCAATGTCAGACCTGAGGACTTTGTCAAGTTTGCTTCGTTTCAACTCAAGGACCAAGCTGCTGAGTGGTACCAGCAATACAAAGATTCCAGAGGAGGTCGTGTCATTACCTGGGATGAGTTCCGCCGAGACTTCAGAGCTCACCACATTCAAAAGTGTTGTTGAGAGCAAGCGTGAGGAGTTCCGCAATCTCAAGCAAGGTAACATGTCTGTATCAATACAATATCTAGTTCCGAAACTCGCCGCTTTGCTAAGCAAGACGTCCCTGATGAAAAGAGTATGATCTATCAATTCAGAGGTGGTCTCGGAGAAGATCTGCAATTAGCTCTCGTGCTTTTGAGCCGAAAAGTATGATGAATTCTACAACATGGCATCAAGCAAGAAGCTGCCCAGCTTAAATGTGAGGCTTCTAAGAAGAGAATCAGGGATGCAGTTCTGTCTTCTTCTTCCTCTCAAGTGGCAGCTAAGCAGCAGAAGTTCTACCTTCCTCCTCCTCCGTTCCGTCAGCCTTATCAGCAGAAGAACTCAGGTGGTCGTGGATCTTCCCACCCAACCAACCCAGGCTATCAGAACAAGTCTAATTCTCAAGCTCCAAGGTCAAATGCTCCTTATCACCGTTCGCTCTCAGAGGTGACTTGCAACAAATGTCAGCAGAAAGGTCACTATGCGAACAAGTGCTTCAACCAAAGGCGCCTTCCGCCTCCTCCTCTTGTGAGATCTTCAAGCAATGCAGTAGTCAAGCATAATCCCAAGTCTGCAAAGCTGAATATGATGAATGCAGCTCAAGCAGAAGATTCTTCTGATGTGATAATGGGTAATCTCTCAGTTAATGATATTCCTGCAAAAGTCTTATTTGATACTGGTGCATCGCATTCTTTCATCTCAAGACCTTTTGTGGCTATGCATGATTTGGTTACTCAAGTATTGCCGAGACCTTTGTCTATTGTTTCTCCGGCTAAGGAAATGACTTCTCGAGTTTTGGTTCCGAATGTCGGTATCAAGATGGGCGACTATAGATTTCTGGCTAAACCAATTGTCCTTGGTGACTCGGATATTGATCTTATTCTTGGGATGGACTGGCTTTCTCAGCACAAAGCTCAGCTTGATTGTGCTGCCAGGGAAATTCAATTGACTCACTCTTCTAATGATGTGATCATCTATGCCGCTCGTGATGAAACCATTCGGTTGTTTTCTCTCAATGAGAAGGGCGAATTGGATGCTATCTCTCAGATTCCAGTCGTTTGTGAGTACCAAGATGTCTTTCCAGAAGAGCTTCCGGGTATGCCTCCTCACCGCCGCTTGAATTCGTTATCGATCTTGAGCCCGCACGGAACCCGTTTGCAAGCGCCCATACAAGCTTGGACCTAATGAGCTGAAGGAATTGAAGAAGCAGCTCGATGAACAAGAGCGTCTGGGTTTGATCGGACCGAGTTCATCTCCTTGGGGTTGTGGTGTTCTTTTGTCCGAAGAAGGATGGCACGGACCGACTTTGCGCCGATTACCGTCCATTGAATAAGAAGACTATCAAGAACAAGTATCCACTTCCCAACATCAATGAGCTTTTCGAGCAACTCAAAGGTGCTAAAGTGTTCTCCAAGCTTGACCTTCGTATGGGTTATCATCAGATTCGCATTCGTGAACAAGATATTCCCAAGACAGCATTCGTAACAAGCTTTGGTTCTTATGAATATATTGTCATGTCTTTCGCCTTGTCAATGCTCCTCCAACATTCTCTCGAATGATGAACTTCATCTTCAACCCCTACACCAATGAATTCGTCTTGGTCTATCTTGATGATATTTTGGTCTTCTCCAAGAATAAGAAGGATCATGCCAAACATTTGTGATTGGTGCTCGACAAGCACAGAGAGTATCAATTCTATGCGAAGTTTTCCAAATGTGAATTTTGGCTTGATGAAGTGCTTTACCTTGGTCATATCATCTCCGCCAAGGGCATCGCTGTTAATCCCGAGAAGGTGTCTGCAGTTGTGAATTGGGAACCTCCTCAGAATGTCAAGCAGCTCGCAGTTTTCTTGGACTTGCAAGCTATTGCCGAAGATTCGTTGAGAACTTCTCTAAGATTGCAAAGCCTCTTTCCAACCTCCTCCAGAAGCACGTGAAGTATGTCTGGTCTCCTGAGTGTGACGTTGCTTTCAATACTCTCAAAGAGAAACTCGTCACAGCTCATGTCTTGACTCCTCCTGATGAATCCAAGCCATTCGAAGTGTTCTGTGATGCTTCTCTTCAAGGTCTCGGTGCTGTGTTAATGCAAGAGAAGAGAGTTGTGGCCTATACCTCTCGTCAGCTGAAGCCCAACGAAAAGAACTACCCCACTCACGATCTTGAGTTGGCGGCAGTTGTCCATGCATTGATAACTTGGAGACATCTCTTGTTGGGAAGGAAAGTGGACATATTCACCGATCACAAGAGTCTCAAGTATATCTTCACTCAACCCAACCTCAACCTCAGGCAAACTCGATGGGTCGAAATGATTCAAGAGTACAACCCAAGTATTGAATATACTCCGGGCAAGGCCAATGTGATTGCAGATGTTTTGAGCAGGAAGGCTTACTGCAACAGTTTAATCCTCAAGCCCTTCCAACCGGATCTCTGTGAAGCTTTCCGCAAGCTGAATCTTCAAGTTGTTCCTCAAGGCTTTCTTGCCAACCTCATAGTCTCTCCTACTTTGGAAGACCAAATTCGTGAGGCTCAACTCCTGGATACCATGGTGAAAAAGGTGAAACGTGGTATCGACAAGGGCATTTCCAAGTACAAGTGCTTCCACATTGATGACAAAGATACTCTTTTCTTCGAGGACCGGATTGTGGTTCCTAAGGGTGATCTACGTGAAGTCATTATGAACGAGGCACACAATTCGCTTCTATCCGTTCATCCTGGAAGTACGAAGATGTACCATGACCTCAAGCAGTCATATTGGTGGACTCGAATGAAGCGAGAAATTGCTCAATTCGTGAATGAGTGTGATGTCTGCAAAAGAGTGAAAGCAGAACACCAACGACCAGCTGATCTCCTCCAACCTCTTGCTATTCCAGAATGGAAGTTTGATCATATCGAGATGGACTTCATGACTGGATTTCTTAAGTCCAAGCGTGGAAATGATGCTATCTTTGTTGTCATTGACAGACTTACTAAAGTGGCTCATTTTCTTCCTATCAAAGAATCCATCACAGCAGCTCAGTTGGCAGAGCTATACACCGCCAGGATTGTCTCCTTGCACGGCATTCCACAAGTGATCTCTTCAGACCGTGGCAGCATCTTTACCTCCAAGTTTTGGGATTCTTTTCGAAGGCCATGGGCACCAACATTCGTTTCAAAGACAGCTTTCCACCCTCAAACAAGTGGCCAAGTCGAGCGAGTCAATCAAATCCTTGAAGATATACTCGGGCTTGTGTCATTTCCTTCGTATGAAGTGGGAAGATTGTCTTCCATATGCCGAGTTCTCCTACAACAACAGCTTCCAAGCGAGTTCGGGCAAGGCCCCATTCGAAATTCTCTATGGCAGAAAGTGTCGTACTCCTCTCAATTGGTCCGAGACAGGTGAACGCCAACTTCTTGGCAACGACTTGATCACAGAAGCCAAAGAAATGTGCAAAGTCATTCGTGAAAATCTCAAAGTCGCGCAATCGCGCCAGAAGAGCTATTATGATGACAAGCACCGTGATGTGGCTTTTGAAATCGGAGACCATGTCTACCTCTGCGTCTCTCCAATGAAAGGCACTCGTCGCTTCGGTATCAAAGGGAAGCTTGCCCCTAGATACGTGGGTCCTTTCAAGATCATTGGCAAAAGAGGCGATCTCGCCTATCAACTTGAGCTTCCATCCAATTTTGCAAACGTGCACGATGTGTTTCATGTGTCACAGCTTCGCAAGTGCTTCAAGACTCCTGAGCGCACTATCAACTTTGAAGAAATTGACCTCCAAGAAGATCTCTCTTATCATGAGCACCCCGTTGCTATTTTCGAAGAAACCGAGCGCAAGACTCGCAACAAGTCAATCAAATTCCTGAAAGTGAAGTGGTCACACCATTCCGACCGAGAAGCCACCTGGGAGCGCGAGGATCACCTCCGTTCCGAATATCCGGAGTTCTTTCAGTCCTAGATCTCGGGACGAGATCCTCTTGTAGTGGTGGAATGTTGTAACACCCCGGATGTAACTTTCCATATTTGTAACTCCAACTCTTGCCATTTTCGGCATTGTGATATGTTATTCCCTCCGTGGTTGGGTTTTGTCTTTCGTTTTTGCATTTTGTCCATGTCATGCATTTCATATCATGTCATCATGTGCATCTCATTTGCATACGTGTTCGTCTCATGATTCCGAGCATTTTCCCGTTGTCCGCTTTTGCAACCCGCACTCCTATGTCCCCCGCGTCCCTTTTACATTTTCCCATGAGCGGTACTAAACTTTCTCGGAATGGACCGAGGTTTGTCAAGTGGCCTTGGTACACCACCGTAGACCACCTGTCAAGTTTCGGTCATTTGGAGCTCGTTTGGTACTCCAACGGTTAACCGCACTCTTGCAAAGGCCTCTTTTAAGTTGCAGCCCAACACCCCTTCAAAACAGCCCAATAACCCATCTAAGTCACTTCCATGCTCTCCGTCGTCGGATCACGATCGTGTGGGCGAAAACCGCACCCCATTTGGACACTCCTAGCTCCCTCTACCTACAAATATGCATATCCCCCTCCAAATTCGGGCAAACCCTGGCAATCTTCCCTCTCCGCGCCGCCGGACACGCCCGGGTGAGCCGGACACGTCCGCCCGCCGCGCCCGGACGAATCAGGCCACGCCACGTGTGGCCCACCGCCTCAGCCCGCCCGCCCGCCCATGAGGCCCTGGCCAAGGGCCCTCCCGCTGCGCTCCACAGCGCGCCCGGCCTCGGCCACCGCCGCCGTCCCGGCCGCCCGCCCCCGCCTCGGCCTCCGCCCGGCCGCCCGCGCCGCCGCGCCTCCGCCGGCCGCCCGCCGCACCCGGCCAGCCCGGCCCTCCTCCGGCCTCTCCCTCCTCCGGCGCCGCTCCGGCGAACTACTCCGGCCGCCTCGAACCTCGGCCTCGATCGGATCTTAGATCCAAATCAACGAAGGTTGACTTTCCCCGAGCCCCGGATTTCATCCAAGTCATTTTCTGCAGATATTTTGTTGCAACTTCAACGCATCATAACTTTGCACCCGTGGCTCCGTTTTGGGCGTGTAGCATACCGAATTGTTCGCCCCGAAGAGTAGATCATTTCATCTCATTGCATCATTTTCATTTGAGCTCATCTTGATGCCTGAAATGCTGTTAGAAGAGGGCTATGTGATGTTAGTTTCTGTTTCTTAACAGAACATGCACTTTTGTCATTTTTGCCATGATTGATGTATGCATCCTATGATCTTGAGTCCTACATGTGTTTTGTAATATGCCATGCCATCTTTACTGGGGTGTATGCCATGTATTTTTGTGATCTCTATGGTGACTAGCACAAGCATGCAAACTAGGCTTCATGATGTTGCTGATTTCGGCCCCTGTTTTGCTGATGTTTTTATGCCATGTTAACTTGATGCTACCGAGAGATCCATGCATATTTTGAGATACTTCAGTAAGGATGTTTTGAACATATGATTATGCTCTATCCATCCATGCCTTTGTTTGCAATTATGGAGTGCCATAGCTTGAGTCAATCGAGCTCTACTTTTGCTATAAAATGTTTCCTGGCAGATTTCTTACATGATATTCAATTTTTACGAGGTTGTTGTAGTTGATCCGTGTATGCTATTATGTTGTTCTTGCCATGTATAGCTTCTATGCCATGTCTTCTTGATGTATGTATGCTTAGTTTATCATGAAATGCTCTGTAGTGAGTGCATCGAGCTCGCGAAGATGCCTACATAATTCTGTCATTGTCATGCCCTGTTTGCTGAATCTGTTAACGAAACTTGCCATATTGACATGGGTGTTATTATATTTTCTGATCCTTTTTGGCTTATGGTCAGTAAGGGACTTTTGTTCTATGCTGTGAGTCGATTCATACCATGCCTTGTTTTGCTATTATAAGTTCCTGTAGCATGCTGTTTGCTTGCTCTGAACATTGCTTCCTGATGCTGATTCTGCCATGTTCAGTAATTTCACTAAGTCTGTGCAATGATATATTTTGCACTTTTGCCATGCTTGTTTGGACCTGTTATTGTGTGATTTAGCCAAAGCTCAGTGTTCATATTTTGTCAAGCATCTTGAGTAGATTACGGCCATATGCTTTTTTGGTACGTTTGGGTGCAGTAGATTAATTTCTTGTTGCTTTCTATGTGGCATCATGCTGTTAATGGCAGATTTGTGTCATTCTTGTTTTGCTTGTCATTTGCAAACCATGCATCCGATTCCGGTGATCTTTATATCGATTTCAACTGAAATCATCTCACCTTTCCAGCGGCATACTTGGTTTGCCAAGTTGATGACTGGTTCATCATTTTCCTTCCGGAGCACGCATACACATTGCATATCACATCTCGCATATCATGCAATGTATTGCATCATGTTGCTTGTGCATTGCACCGTGATTTATTGTGGTTCCATTGTTTGTGTTCTTGCTTTGGGTAGAGCCGGGAGACGAGTACGTGAACGAGGAACCTGTTGAGAACGCTTACGAGGATCAAGCTTTCGACAACCCTGAGAACTTTGCAGGCAAGATGACCATACCCTCGAAATCACTTCTATCTTTGCTTGCTAGATGCTCGCTCTTTTGCTATGCCTATGCTACGATGCCTATCACTTGCTTATAATGCCACCCATACTGCCATGTCAAGCCCCTAACCATCCTTTCCTAGCAAACCGTTGTTTGGCTATGTTACCGCTTTGCTCAGCCCCTCTTATAGCGTTGCTAGTTGCAGTGAAGATGAAGTTTGTTCCTTGTTGAACATGGAGATGTTGTTCCTTGTTGGAACATGTTTACTTGTTGGGGATATCACAATATATCTGCTATAACTAATGCATCTATATACTTGGTAAAGGGTGGAAGGCTCGGCCTTATGCCTGGTGTTTTGTTCCACTCTTGCCACCCTAGTTTCCGTCATACCGGTGTTATGTTCCTTGATTTCGCGTTCCTTACACGGTTGGGTGATTTATGGGACCCCCTTGACAGTTCGCTTTGAATAAGACTCCTCCAGCAAGGCCCAACATTGGTTTTACCATTTGCCACCTAAGCCTTTTTCCCCGGGTTTTCGCGAGCCCGAGGGTCATCTTTATTTTAACCCCCCCGGACCAGTGCTCCTTCGAGTGCTGGCCCGAACTAGAGCCCTGTGCAGCGCCCCCTCAAGGAAACTTGAGGTCTGGTTTTAGTTGTACGGACTGCTCATCCGGATGTGCCCTGAGAACGAGATATGTGCAGCTCCTATCGGGATTTGTCAGCACAATCGGGCGGCTTTGCTAGTCTTGTTTTATTGTTGTCGAAATGTCTTGTAGTCCAGGATTCCGAGATTGATCGGGTCTTCCCGGTAGAAGGAATATCCTTCGTTGACCGTGAGAGCTTATAATGGGCTAAGTTGGGACACACCTGCAGGGTATTATCTTTCGAAAACCGTGCCCGCGGTTATGAGGCAGATGGGAATTTGTTAATGTCCGGTTGTAGAAAACCTGAAGTTGACCTTGATTAAAACACATCAACCGCTTGTGTAACCATGATGGTCTCTTCTCGGCGGAGTCCGGGAAGTGAACACGGTGTTGGAGTTATGCTTGACGTAAGTAGTTCAGGATCACTTCTTGATCGCTACTAGCTTCACGACCGCGCTTTGCTTCTCCTCTCGCTCTCTTTTGCGAATGTAGCCACCATATATGCTAGTCGCTTGCTGCAGCTCCACCTCACAACTCTGTCCTTCCTATAAGCTTAAATAGTCTTGATATCGCGGGTGTGAGATTGCTGAGTCCCCGTGACTCACAGATTCTACCAAAACAGTTGCAGGTGCCGACGATGCCAGTGCAGGTGACGCAACCAAGCTCAAGTGGGAGTTCGACGAGGAACGTGGTCGTTACTATGTGTCTTTTCCTGATGATCAGTAGTGGAGCCCAGTTGGGACGATCGGGGATCTGTGTAGCATTTGGGGTAGTCTTCTTTTATTTTGGTTCCGTAGTCGGACCTTGAGTGTAATCTGAATGATGGATGTTTATTTATGTATTGTGTGAAGTGGCGACTGTAAGCCAACTATGTATCTCTTTCCCTTATGTATTACATGGGTTGTGTGAAGATTACCTCACTTGCGACATTGCTTTCAATGCGGTTATGCCTCTAAGTCGTGCTTCGACACGTGGGAGATATAGCCGCATCGAGGGCGTTACAGTGGCAGCCACATATGCCTCCATGTATCTCTGCCAACAGCTTCAGTCCTTCCTCCCGGGAGATGCACTTCAATTTCACCCCATTCGGTCTTCTTCTGTATAGCTCGTTATCAACGAACTGGTACAGGGAAGACCGGCGGGCTGCTCTTTCCGCCTCTTCCTGCTCCTCAGGAAGCTCTCCCTTCTGAAGGAATCGGACGGTGTGTTGTGCCCATGCCGGAGCCTGTGGCTCGACGACAAGGACCAAAGGCATTTCTTCTGCTACGGGGGCGGCCGCCTCCACAGCCGTGACCTGAGGTCCTGCCGGAGTCGGTCGCTCCGCGGCAGGATCGGCATCCACGGCAACATCTTCGCCGGTGGCTCCAGGGAGTTCGGTGGGAAAGTAATTTCCAGGGCCTAGCTTCCTCCGCTTGTTCCGCCCGGTCGACGGCTCAACGGATGGCTGAGTTAACTGAAGCACAAAAGTACCTGGTTCCACAGGTAGCTTGAGGGCAGCGCACTTTGACAGGTAATCGGCGATGTCGTTCTTCACCCGAGGGACATGCTCTGCTTGTATACTGTCAAAGCGTTCCTCCAGTTTCCTCACCTCATCTATGTAAGCTTCCATCAACGGGCTTTGATAGTCTTTGTTGATCTGCCTGACGACGAGCTGTGAGTCACCCCTGACGATGAGCTTTTTAACCCCGAGGTCCGCCGCGATCCTGAGACCGGCAAGCAAGCCCTCGTACTCGGCGGTATTGTTGGTTGACATCTCCCGGGGGAAGTGCATCTGGACGACGTACTTGAGGTGCTCTCCGGTGGGTGCGACAAGCAGCACACCAGCGCCGGCGCCTTGCAGCGAGAAGGCACCATCAAAGTACATGATCCAGTTGCGACTCGTTTCCTTGTTGGGGAGAGTGGTCTCTCGTACCTCTTCGTCGGGCGTCGAGGTCCATTCTGCAACAAACTCTGCCAAGACTCTGCTCTGAATCGTCGAGGTACTTTCAAACTTTAAACCGAAGCTTGACAGCTCCAGGGCCCATTCCATGATCATCCCCGTTGCATCTGGGTTATGTAGTATCCATTGCAATGGGAGGCGGGTGACCACCATGATCTCATGCATTTGAAAGTAATGGTGCAGCTTCCTCGAAGCCATAAGGAGGCCGAAGAGCAGCTTTTGCACACCTGAGTACCTCGACCTAGCCCCCTGCAAAAGGGAGCTGACGAAGTAAACTAGATGCTACACCATTTTCTTCTTCTGCACTTCTTCACCTGGTCGCGTGGGTCCCGTCGCACGGGCATCAGACTTGCCGGGGCCGAACCCTGCCGGGGGTTCAGCCTTGCCGGGGTTGAGCCCTGTCGGGGAGGGTTCTGGCCCGCCAACCGTCGACTCTGCCGTTGCTTCTGTCTCCTCATCAACCTCTCTCTGCGCCACTAGTGTGGCGCTAACCACCTGATTCATTGCCGCTAGATAAAGCAGCAACGGTTCTTGTGGTTTGGGCGCAAGCAGCACTGGGGTAGAGGAGAGGTACTTCTTCAAATCTTGCAGCGCTGCCTCGGCCTCTGGGGTCCACTCGATCGGCCCTGCTTTCTTTAAGATCTTGAAAAAAGGAAGGGCATGCTCCGCGGACTTGGAGATGAACCGGCTCATGGCAACAACGCAGCCAGTGAGCGCGCGACGCCCTGATCCGCTTTGGGTGCCCCGATCCGCTCGATAGCCTTGATCTTATCTGGTTCGCTTCAATCCCAAGATCGATACAAAGAACCGAGAAGCTTTCCGACGGGACGCCAAAGACACATTTCTCAGGGTTCAATTTGAGGTTGATCTTGCGCAGGTTCCCAAATGTTTCCTCCAGATCTTGCACGAGCGTTGCTTTGTCCTTGGTTTTGACCACTATGTCATCCATATAAGCTTCCATATTTCTATGCAGCTGGGGCTCAAAACCAATTTGGACTGCTCTTGCAAAGGTCGATCCAGCACTCTTCAACTCGAAAGGCATCCGTAAAAAGCAATACGTACCACATGGGGTGATGAATGCTGTCTTTTCCTCGTCTTCCTTTTTCATGAAGATCTGGTGGTATCCTGAGTAGGCGTCCAGGAACGATAAGAGGTCACACCCAGTCGTGGAGTCAACAATCTGGTCAATGCGCGGCAACGGGAAAGGATCCTTTGGGCAGGCCTTATTGATGTTGTGTAATCAATACACAGCCTCCATCTCCCATTTGCCTTGCGCACCACTACCGGATTTTCCAACCACGTTGGATGGAGTACTCCTCTCACCAAGCCTGTCGCCTCTAGCTTTCTGATTTCCTCCGTGATGAACTCTTGCCTCTCCAGAGCTTGCTTCCTGCCTTCTGCTTGACGGGCCGCGCATGGGGACAGATAGCAAGGTGGTGCTCAATCACCTCCCTGGGAACGCCGTGGATGTCGGAGGCTTGCCATGCAAACACATCGACATTCCACTACTAGGGAAAAGCCTAGCAGCAGCGAGGGTTTTAGGCCTATCAGTAGCGCGGGCAGGAGCGCTACTGATAAGGCGCTACAGCTAAAGCTTAGCAGTAGCGTGCCTCGACCCACGCTACTGCTAAATCGACTTAGTAGTAGCGATTTCCTAGAGGAGCACTACTGGTAATGAGTAGTAGCGCTTCTCCCTGCCCGCGCTACTACTATTATTTCGTATTTTATTTCTTCTTTATTTCATGTTGTATTCATACACCTTTACACAAGTTTTCATACAACAGGAATTTAGAGATTGTTTTTACATCATAATGAGTTATTACATCACAGGGTGAAAGAACCGTGGACTAGTTTCAAGTGGATGTCCATCCACTTGAAACTAATCCGCGGTTCTTTCACCCAATGATATAATAAATATCATCATCATCATCATATCATTAACAACTTATCATCATAATACATCATTGTCATATAACACCTCCTCAAGATCATCGTTTTCATCAATGACATCACATAGCAAATTGGTCACTAGTCGTAATCACAAGTACTCCTCATCATCAATTCTAACACATTGTACCACGCAATAAATATATTGTACCTCATAGGACCTACTACATTCTCTTAGGACCTACTACATTCTCTAAGGTAAAATAGCAAAAACAAGATAGCCCCGACTCTTCATTATGGAGAATGGAGATTATCCTGCTCCAATTCTTGCCTTTAAGCTTAATGTTACTTCCAAGAACCTCCTTGCGAATGTCCAAACATTTTTTCCATTCTTTGATGAGCATGTGATCACCGGTTTTAGAAACCCGATATGCACAGGTGAGCTTCCTAGATTGACCTGGTAGTATGTTCAGAACTATAAGGCGACCATTCAGATACATCAGATGAGGCACACAATCCATCAGGATTTTTTGTTGAAAAACATAGTAATAACTTCGTAGTTAGCAATGATGTACTAGTTTTAGAAGTATGCAAAAGATGCACGGATGTCGTAATAGTAAAAAATCTTACCAGGGTATCTCCATAGAAGTTACCGTGGTTCAACACGTGCACTAGTGGCACGTATTCACCATAATTTGGAGGAGTTCGATAATAGGAATTGTAATCCTCAAGATAAGTACAATAAGCGATCAGATGACTTTTCTCCCTATAAGTTAATTCGGAGCCATCAGTGTAGTGGGTTTTGTCTACCATCTTCCGCACATTCTTTGAAGAATCAAAATAAGTTGTCAATGGAAATAAGTTGTCAACTATTTTGAAATAAACAATATAAATTAATTAATAACTATGTTTGAGAAACTCACATTGCCGTAGAATCGGAAGCATATCAACAAGGACCCAAATGTCCATATTGTCTTGCTCAATGTCAGGATCACCAAGATCCATGGTGACAATCATACCCTCATAAAAAACCATACATTTTGCATAGTGCTTCCCAATTTTGGCAACCAAAATGGGTTATGCTCTGAGCATTGCACAGATTTACTTCAAAATCCATATCATGATGGGTCCTTAGGTGTATTTTGTTTGTTTCAAAATTTTCATGGTCTTCAAAACCCATCCTCTCCAAGACATAGCGTCTTGCATGGCATGGGATTAGCTAGTCGAATTGTAAAATATGAAAATTAGACGTTGAAATAGTTGAAGTCGTGCTTAATTACGAAAAGAACACTTGTCGTTGTTGCGTACCGTTTCAACATCAATGTCTCCTCGAGCTTAATGCTGAAGCGCTGATCTTCGTCCAGCTCAACGGACCTGTCGCACATACCTCGATCGTCGTGGCACCAGCTGCACTCCCCTGGGAGACTGTCGTCGTCCGAGTACGACATTTCCTACGTTCATAATTCAAAGATTAAACTTGTACATATTCTAGCACAAGTCATGCCAGAATTCACGGAAAAAGCTGGCATGACCTTTGCTAAAAAAGGACATATCGAGCGCCTGAAATTTGTCAGAATGGAAATTAATCAACACTCCGGCAAAACATAGGCCACTCGGAGGTGTAACCTGAACATGACCGGCCACTTGGGCAACCACATATCCTATATGAGCAACACAAGATATACATGGAGATTTGGCAGGTCTCACCTCGAGGTCGGAGGGGGTCGGTGACGGGGACGACAGCGGGGATGATGGAGGGGCTCCTTGATTTTTGCAAAAGCAAAAACCCTATAAGTTATCACTAATACATCCCGAATAATTGCTTAAACTAAAAACATAACAACAAATATGACATGTTCAACTAGTTCTATTAATTCAACTAGTTCTTACTAAATATAAACTTACTATAAATAGAAAAAAACTAGTTCTTTCTAAAAATAAAGTAGTTCAACTAGTTATATTAATTTACTTACTAAACTAGTTCAACTAAAACTAAACTAATTCAACTAGTTTATTAATTTACTTACTAAAAATACATTAGTTCTATTAATTCAGCTAGTTCAACTAGTTTATTAATTTACTTACTAAACTAGTTCAACTAAAACTAAACTAGTTCAACTAAATCTAAACTAGTTCAACTAAAACTAAACTAGTTCAACTAAAACTAAGCTAGTTCAACTAAAACTAAACTAGATCAACTACTAAAAATCATTATCTATGAACCCTAAATTAACATCTACTACTACTAAAAAACATCTAGTACTAACTAAGTAAGTAGAGAGAAAGGGGGTGGGGAGGGGTGGGGGGCTTACAGAGAGGGGACAGACGGTGGAGGGGAGGTGCTCAGCGACGGAGAGGTAGGGGCGGCGAGGGCGGGCTCAGGATCGGGATGCGGCGGTGCTGGGCGGGCTCGGGCGGCGGCGGTGAGGTCGAGGACGGCGACGGTGAGGTCGAGAGAGACGGCGGACGGCGACGCTGAGGTTGAGGGCGGGCGGCGGCGGTGAGGTCGAGGGCGGCGACGGTGAGATCGAGGGCAGCGGCGGGCGACGACGCTGAGGTTGAGGGCGGGTGGCGGCGGTGAGGGCAGGCTCGGGCGGCGGCGGCAGAGGAGTAGGGGAAAGGAGGGAATGGAGGACTTAGCCAAATTTTGAGCCACGGGTTGTTAATTCAGAGTAGCGATGGCGCGTTCGAGCGCGCTCTTGCTCGCTATTTTAGCTACAGCGTTCTAGTATACACGCTACTGCTACTCCTTTCTCTTTTTTCCCTTTTTCATTTATTTTTCTTCACATTTTATTTTTTTTCTTTTCACCTTATTCTATTTCTTTCATTTTCAATTACCTTTCTATTTGCTTTAAAGTTAGTTTTATATCCTCTAGCAGTAGCGAGTTTAGAAGAAAACACGCTGCTACAAAGGAAGTAGCGGTAGTGCGGTTCTATATGGATTGCTACTACTATGTGTAGCCTATCGGCTAAGCCGTGGGAATTATAGTGGTAGCGCTTGTTTCCGAACATGCGCTACTGCTAAAGTTTGAGCTATAGCGCGCTTTGCATGAACGCGCTACTACAAATTAGCAGTAGCGCCCTATTTTAACCAGCGCTACTGCTATACCTCTGTGTATAGGCTTTTCCCTAGTAGTGTTCGCCCGCAGGAAGGCGACGAGCTCGCTTTCCTATTTGCCATCGAGGGTGGAGCTTATGGTAAAAACTCCCCCCGTACCGTCCTCCTTGACGGGCACCTTCTTGGTCTCTGGTGGCGTGGCTCTGGACTTCTTACTCTTGTCGGCGGAGCTCTCTGGCACGTCCTCAATGGGAGCGCATCACCCCGAAGAGGTGCGCTTGCCGGAGTGGGTGCTAGGAGTCTCGTCGGTCTTCTTCTCCCCCGGGGCTCCGTCGGCAGGAGTAGGTACCTTAGCGGCAGCTACTGCAACTACTTCCCGGTAGAGTTGGTCAGCGCAGATCAACACATCTTTCTTGTCGGAGGGGACGGTGATGATGCTCATCGGCCCGGACATCTTTAGCAGGTTCTAGGCGTAGTGCGAAGCCGCCATGAACTTGGCCAGTGCCGGGCGGCCGAGGATCCCGTTGTAAGGCAAGGGGATCTCGGCTACATCAAAAACAATCCTCTCCGTCCTGTAGTTCAGCTCGCCTCCGAATGTCACGGGCAGTGTGATCTTTCCCTTTGGCTGGCTCCTCCCCGGGTTAACCCCTTGGAACGTACCCATCTCCTCGAGGTCTCCATCAGGGATCTGCAGCCTTTTAACCACAATGGGCGATATCAAGTTCAGGACGGCCCCGCCGTCAACCAATATCTTTGTCACCTTGAGGTTGCGGATTGTTGGTGAAACCAACAATGGCAAGCACCCGACCGCAGTGGTGCGGTCAGGGTGGTCCTCGGTGTCGAAGATGATGGGCGTGCTGGACCATTTCAGCGGCTTCCGTGCGTCAAACGATGGCTCCACCGCTGTGATCTCACGCGCCCACTGCTTGAGTCAGCGGTGGGATGTGTGCAGCGAGGCGCCGCCATCGACGCACATGGCCTCTGTGGCTTTCTGAAACTCGTGGTCACCGGACTCGCCATCCTCGTCATGATCATCGTCTTCCTGCTTCTTGTCGCGGCCCCGGGCGGGCCTCTCTTGCTGACTCTCCTTGCCGCGGCGGCCTTCTTGGCCGCCACGTTTCTTGCCGGATCCTTCGGCACCATCTGGGCCTTTGTCCTTGTCCCGCTGCTCATTCTCGGCTTTCTGCTTCTCGGCGAGCAGCTCTACCTGCCGGCAGTTTTGGAGTTCATGACCCTTGGTGCGGTGGATCTTGCAGTACTGCTTGTCGGAGCCTCCTGGATTGTCGGCAACCGCCAGGGCCCGGCAAGCGTTACACCCGGCAATAACTTTGCCGGTGTCGCTTGCCTTGGTCTTCTTGGTGGTACCGGTGTCGTCGGATCCCTCAATGGCAAGCACGGCCTTGCCCTTGCGCTTCCTATTACGGCGTCGGCCTTTCTTTGCTGGGGTGGCGGTATCGCCAGTGGATTCGGTTTCCGCACCGGCATCTTCGCCGGGGTACTTCCTTCCTTCCTCGACACGAGCGCACCGATCGGCCAGAACATATAGCTCGGCCACATCCTTAACCTTGTTCATCGCCAGCTCTTCACGCATCTTGCGATTGTGCACGTTCTGATGGAATGCACTGATCACAGCGGCGGGGTGAACATCGGGGATGTTGTACTGCACCCGGCTGAAACTTTGGATGTACTTGAGCATGTTTTCTCCTTCCTTCTGGGGGATGATGTGTAAATCACTCGCTTGGCCATGAGCTTGGTGACCTCCGGTGAAGGTGCCAACAAACTCATGGCACAGATCCGCCCAAGAAGAGATGGAATCCACCGGCAAGTGTATCAACCATGACATAACATTAGGCTTGAGTGCCAACGGGAATTAGTTGGCAAGCACCTTGTCGTCGCGGGCCCCGGCAGCTTGCATCGCGATGGTGTAAATGCTGAGGAACTCCGACGGGTGAGTCTTGCCGTTGTACTTCTCGCCAACGTCGGGTTTGAATGTACGGTGGGAGGGCCACTGGAACTGCCGCAGCTCACGGGTGAAGGCCGGACAACCCACCTCGTAAGGTAGGCCACCGTAGCCTCCCGGCGCTGGGTGGTCCGTAGCGGGCCCTGCCCGCCTGTCCGACTGGTGGCGCGCGTCACGTCGGCGCTCGATCGTAGTTCGAGCGTCCTCATGAGCCCGCTCCCGAAGGACTTGGCGCTGATCGCGGTTGGTCCGCGGGTCGGATGACGCGATGGAGATATCATCTCGAGCGTCGCCGCGACGGGCTGACGCCCGGGGCGGTCGGGATGGATGTGGGGAGTACACCGTGGCCGCGTCGCCTCCGTCGTGGCCTCCGCTAGCAGGTGGCAGCCCGGCGGAGCGACGGCCGACGGGTTCCGCCGGCCGCATCCTGTCATCATTGGCGATGCCGACGAGGCTCCGGACGGTGGCCCTCCATTCGTCGAGCTTCTCCGCGGCGGGAGGAAAATCGAGGAGCAGCTGCGCGCGCTAGGGCTTACGCTAGCGTGGGTGGCGGCGAAAGCTGGGTGGACCGCGATGTGCCTCGACTCCTAACCACGTTAGAAGGAGCTGCGTCGCGGCTCCGCAGCCGTTCGCCACCTCCAGCAGCACCTTGGCGTGCATGCTGGCCCTCTCCTTCATGTGACGGACGCACGGGACTCTTCCCAGGGAGGCGCGCAGGGTCACCAGTAGGGTGACGCTGCTCATCACGCATAACCTGAGAGGAGCGCGTTGTGGGCACTAGTGTTGGCGTTTTGGAGATCGTCGTGCCGCCGCCTGGCGGGACGGTAGCACCCCTGGAGGTCCCCGCGCCGCCTGCGGGGTGGGGCGACTCCATCTCCGGAGCCTGCGACTAGTGGCTCGCCGCCCAGTGCGCGAACGACGCCGCTCGCCAGGTCCGGACCATCAGGGCGATGTGGATGTTCGCGGGCCGCACCACGGGTCCTCTCCGCGGCTGGCCCGCTGCCGGTCTGCGCCGGTACCAACTCCGTTTCGGACGAACCGATCGTTGTGGTCGCTGTAACGCCCCGGATTCGATGCGCCAGGTGTCCTTCAGTTAATTGTCGTCCTTGCCAGGTCATGTGCTTGCGTGTCTCTCTTTGCCATGTCATCATCTGCATTTCATATCATGTCATCATGTGCATTTCTTTTTGCATACATGTCCGTCTCATGCATCCGAGCATTTTCCCCGTTGTCCGTTTTGCAATCCGGCACTCCTATGTCTCTCGGCGCCCCCTTTTACCTCTTTTCGTGTCCGGGTGTTAAATGGTCTCGGAATGGACCGAGGTTTTTCAAGCGGCCTTGGTATAGCACTGGTAGACCGCCTGTCAAGTTTCGTGCCATTTGGAGGTCGTTTGATACTCCAACGGTTAACCGGGTAACCGCAAAAGCCTCTTTTGGTTGCAGCCCAACATCCCTTCCAAAGTGGCCCAAAACCCACCTAACTCCCCTCTATGCTCTCGGTCGTTCGATCACGATCGCGTGGTCGAAAACCGCACCTCATTTGGACTCTCCTAGCTCCCTCTACCTATTAAACTAGATCCCCCCGAAAATTCGCGGTCCAAACCCCCTGAAACCCTAGTTTTTCGTCCTCCGCGACGTACGGACACGTCCGCCGCCACGGACGAAATCGCCGCCGCCCGCAGCCATCGGCGTCGCGCCACGTGGCCCGCCGCCTCCCTCCGCCGCGCGGCGCGGAGTCCATCCGAGGCCGCGGGCCGTTCCGCCGCCGCCAGCCCGACGCGCCCGCCGCCTCCTCGCGCCGCGCCCGCCGCCGTCCGCCGGCCGCCGGACCTCGCCGCCCGCCGCCCAGCGCGCCGCCGCCTCCCGGCCATCGCCGCCCAGCGCCTCAGCGCGCGCTGCCCTGCGTCGGCCGCGCTTCCTGCGTCCTCCGCTTCGCCCGCGCGCCGCCGGCGTCGCTGCCGCCGCCATGGCTCCTTGCCGGCGCTTCGCCGCGCTCGCCGCCATCTCCGCCCTCCGGCCTTCCCTCGCTCCGGCCGCGCCTCCACGGTCTTGCCGTGCCCCGTACCTCGCCGGCCTTTCTCCTTCCTCAACTCCGGCGTCGAGCCCTGGTCGTCCTCGTCATCCGCGCGCGAGCCCAGATCCGGATCCGAGGTTGACCTCGAAATTGTTGCATATTTTGTTGCTTTTTCATCGCATCATAACTCTGTCATCGTTGCTCCATTTCATGCGTGTAATATGTCAAAATGTTCGTCTCGAAGATTAGATCATTTCATCTCATTGCATCATTTTCATTTGAGCTCATCTTGATGACCTAAATGCTGTTGGAAGAGGGCTATGTGATGTTAGTTTCTGTTTCCTAACAGAACTTGCACTTTTGTCATTTTTGCCATGATTGATGTGTGCATCCTTTGGACTTCAGCCCTACATGTGTTTTGTAATATGCCATGCCATCTTTCCAGGGGTGTATGCCATGTATTTTTGTGATCTCTGTGGTGACTAGCACAAGCATGCAAACTAGGCTTCATGGTGTTGCTGATTTCAGCCCTGTTTTGCTGATATTTTTATGCCATGTTAACTTGATGCTACCGAGAGATCCATGCATATTTTGAGATACTTCAGTAAGGATGTTTTGAACATATGGTTATGCTCTATCCATCCATGCCCTTTTTTGCAATTATGGAGTAGTCTAGCTTGAGTCAATCGAGCTCTACTTTTGCTATAAAATGTTTCCTGGCAGGTTGTTTACATGTTATTCAATTTTGCCAAGGTTGTTGTAGTTGATCCGTGTATGCTATGATGTTGTTCTTGCCATTTATAGCTTCTATGCCATGTCTTCTTGCTGTTGGTTGCCTTGCCATGCCATGTATTGCTCTGTAGTGAGTGTTTCAAGCTCACCAACATGCCTACTTATCATTGTTCCAGTCATGTATGAATCTGTAATATAACTTGCCATGTTTACATGGGTGCCATCATATCTTATGGTCCTTTTTGGCTCATGGTCAGTAAGGGACTTTTGTTCTATGCAATTAGTAGATTCATGCCTTGCCTTTGTTTTCCATGATAAGTTCATGTAACATGTTGTTTGATAGCTCTAAACATTGCAACCTGATGTTATTTCCTGATATGCCTGAAACTGTTATTATTTGCAATCTTGCCATGTGTGTTTGAGAATGTTCTAGCCATTTCTGGAGATAGCTCAGTGTTCATGTTTTGTCATGCTTTACCTGCACATCATGCCCATGCCTTTGGTTTTCATGTTGAGATGCTGTAGCATGTTGTTTTGATGCTTGCAATATGCCTAGTTGCTGTTTTGGGCAGATTGTTGTCATGACTTGTATAGGGTGTATGTGTTGAACCGTTGCTCCGTTTTGAGTGTGCTCTATATGAAACTTGCGTGATTTTGCATGTAGCTTCATATTATCATGTTGCATCCTTGTTTTGAGGTGTTTGCTTGATGTTTGGATGCATTTTGCATCAATGCCATGCTTATCTTGATTTGCTCATATCTTCTAGGCCGTAGCTCCGAATCTAATGAACTTTATATGTAACTTGACTAGAATTTCGTGTAGATCAGCATGGTGCATCTTAATTCGCTATTTAACAACTTGAACATAAGGTTTATTCAGATCTGGACCAATTTCGAAATTTGCATATGAGGGCTTACCGGATTTGTTATATGTTGTTCCTGGCCTCATTTAAACTTGCTTTGATGTGTTGCTCTTTTTTGCATCATCCCTTGCCATGAGTAGCTTCATGTAGCTTTGTCATGCATCATGCTGTTGTGCATCGTGCCTTGTTCATGTGTGGTGTGTTTACCATGTTGTGTGTTTCTTCTTGTTAGTTCCTGTTTCGTTGCGATCGTGAGGATTCGTTCGTCTACGCTTGGTTCGTCTTCGTGGCTTCATCTTCTTCATGGACTCGTTCTTCTTCCTTGCGGGATTTCAGGCAAGATGACCGGTACCCTAGATCTCACTACTATCATTGCTATGCTAGTTGCTTCGTTCTATCGCTATGCTGCGCTACCTATTACCTGTTTATCAAGCCATCCCAAATTGCCATGTCAGCCTCTAACCTTTTGCACCTTTCCTAGCAAACCGTTGTTTGGCTATGTTACCGCTTTGCTCAGCCCCTCTTATAGCATTGTTAGTTGCACGTGAAGATGAAGTTTGTTCCTTGTTGGAACATGGAGATGTTGTTCCTTGTTGGAACATGTTAACTTGTTGGGATATCACAATATATCTTATTTATTTAATGCATCTATATACTTGGTAAAGGGTAGAAGGCTCGGCCTTATGCCTGGTGTTTTGTTCCACTCTTGCCGCCCTAGTTTCCGTCATATCGGTATTATGTTCCCGGATTTTTGCGTCCCTAACGCGGTCGGGTGATTTATGGGACCCCTTGACAGTTCGCTTTGAATAAGACTCCTCCAAAGAAGGCCCAACATTGGTTTTACCATTTGCCTCACCACCACCTACTTTTCCTTGGGAGTAATTAACCCAAGGGTCATCTTTATTCAGCCCCGGGCGGTGCTTCTCTAAGTGCTTGGCTGAACAGAGCTACTGCTGGGGCCACCTTGAGGCAACCCGAGGTTTGGTTTTACTCGTAGCTAGTCTCATCCGGTGTTGCCACGAGAACGAGATATGTGCAGCTCCTATCGAGATTGTCGGCGATCGGGCGGCTTTGCTGGTCTTGTTTTATTCTGTCGAAATGTCTTGTAGCCGGATTCCGAGACCGATCGGGTCTTCCGGGGAGAAGGAATATCCTTCGTTGATCGTGAGAGCTTATCATGGGCTAAGTTGGGACATCCCTGCAGGGTATAAACTTTCGAGAGCCGTGCCCGCGGTTATGTGGCAGATGGGAATTTGTTAATATCCGGTTGTAGTAAACTTGAAGCAAACTCTTCTAAAATACACCAACCGTGTGCGTAACCGTGGGTGTCTCTTTTCGGGGTTGATCGAGAGGAGAACACGGTTTCTGGGTTGTGTCTGACGTAAGTAGGAGTTCAGGATCACTTCTTGATCATTACTAGTTGACGACCGTTCCTTTGATTCTCTTCGCTCTCATTTGCGTATGTTAGCCACCATATATGCTTAGTCGCTGCTGCAACCTCACCACTTTACCCCTTCCTTTCCCATTAATCTTTGATAGTCTTGATACCCATGGTAATGGGATTGCTGAGTCCTCGTGGCTCACAGATTACTACACCAACAGTTGCAGGTACAGGTTTGCGATGATCATGACGTGAGAGCGATGTTTGCTTGTATTGGAGTTCTTCTTCTGCTTCTTCTTCGATCAGGGGATAGGTTCCAGGTTAGCAGCCTGGGCTAGCAGGGTGGATGTCGTTTGAGTTTCTGTTTATGATTCATCCGTAGTCGGATGTTGTTCTTGTATATGATGTTGATGTATTCTTGTGGCATTTGTGCCTTATGTTTGTATCCCCACTATTATGTAATGTTGATGTAATGATATCCACCTTGCAAAAGCGTTTCAATATGCGGGTCTATCCTTGGTGGGACCTTCGAGTTCCTTTTGGATAGGGTCGCATATTGGGCGTGACAGTCGCCTTCTTCTTAGGAGCCATGGCGATGAAGAACAGCTAAGTCAACTGCTGGACCAGATTCTCACAATTGCACGCGTCCCCTACCTGGCGCGCCAAAGATGTCGGTGGGAGACGACACCTATGGGATCACTAGAATCCCTTCTACGGTTGCGGGGCGCGGGGGTCGTGAGAAGAGCGGGACTAGCAGACAACACAAAGGGATTTTACCCAGGTTCGGGTCGCGAGGATGCGTAAAACCCTAGTCCTGCTTTGGTGGATGTATTTAGTGTTCTTGAGCTCTCGAACTAGCTCTAGGTGTTGCCAGGTTCCAAAGAGCTGAATCCTTTCTCTGTGTGCCATGGGCCTCCTTTTATAGGCGAAAGGGGCTGCCACAATGGCACACAGGAGGTGGAAAGTGCTACAGTGTTGTCAGTCTATCGCTAGTATTAGAGGACAAGACACATTTAATGTGAGGCTTAGGTGTCCCTTCGCTTTATTGGGGACGGGGGCGAGGCCCGTCCCATCCGTCGCTGCTCCTCCTTGCTTCGACACGCGCCCTAGCTAGCGATGCATGCGGTGCCATGTAGGCAGGCAGGCAGCTGAGGTGGTGCTGTGGTGGAGCCTCCACGAAGGATTGCATGCCGCCACACAGGTGCCTGCCCAGCTGGTTGGGTCGGCAGCCGCATGCGAACGGCAGCGAAGACTCTTCTGGGGCGGGCCTGGCAGTGGTCCAGCTGGTGCGCTTTGGCGAGGGCCTTGTCGGGTGGCCCGGCAAGGGTCTTGCGGTGGCACGCTAGCCTCCCCAGCAAGGGTCTTGCCGGGTGGCCCGGCAAGGGTCTTCTGCATGGCTGGCCTCCCGGCAAGGGTCTTGTTGGGTGGCCCGGCAAGGGTCTTGCTGCATGCTGCTGGCCTCCCCGGCAAGGGTCTTGCCGGGGGTCTTGTGGATTTCTTCGGTGAGGATGGTTGCCCTCTTATCCTCATTTGATCTTGAGCATTCTATGTCTTCACAAAGATCTGCATGCCACCACGGAGGTGCCTCCCGAGCCCCGTCCCAATGCATTTGTCTGAGCATTGGTGGGCTCAAGGGTGGCTCGCTCGGCTGGCGCGGGCGAGCTGCCCCGGCAAGGGTCTTGCCGGGGCCGCTCAGGCTGCCCTAGCAAGGGCCCTTGCCGGGAAAACCTGCTTCGCCCATCCGATCTTTGTGGCCTTGGTCTCTGTCGCTGCTTCATTTGTCTTGTCGAAGATCTGCATGCCACCAAGGAGGTGTCTCCTGAGCCCTTGCCTCAATGTAGTAGATTACGCTAGAAGTTGTGGGCTCAAGGGTGACCCGCTCTGTCGGTGTTGGGCGAGCTGCCCCGGCAAGGGTCTTGCCGGGGCGGCCAAAGCTGTCCCCGGCAAGGGTCTTGCCGGGGGGGAGCCTCCTCCGTCCCTCCGCTTCTTGTGGTTTTTGGCTTCTCTCCAGCTCCCCTTTCCTTCTATGTCTATGTGTGGCCGTGGCGGGAGGCTCTGACTGCCCGTGCACAAGTAAAGGGGTCAAAAGCAGAGCCCCTACTTTTGTACACCGACAGGTACAATTTTGTATTGTTATGCATGTGACACCAATCGAATTTGGCTGTACTCAATACATATTCTACTGATAGTATGGCAACTCTCAGTTAACCTGATCAAGATCTTCCTTATGTGTGTTGCAGGGAAACAATGGGAGACACTGCACTTTACCTTCGAGGTTTGTTCAAGCAGGGTCCTTTGGCTAATGGCACATTATTGTGCAGTTGCAGGAATCATTCTAATATTTAGGTTTCTTACAATTTGGTCTTGCACATGTAGGTCCTGCTGTCAGAGGCTTAGACCAACTGTTCGACCCATTTTGCATATGGGGAAATGAGATGTCCATGAATATCAGTCAAGTCAAGAAACTCAAAAAGATTGTTAGGATGAAGAAACTTGCGACGAACAACAGCAAGATCTTTGTTTGCACAATTAAGAAGACATCATTCAACTATAGGATGGTACTAACTCTTTTACCTTGTTTTCATCCCTTGCGCTATTTCAAAATTTACAAAAGCGATTTATGCATAGCTTTGTTTTCAGTACTTTTCAAAGCAGTTCACCAATGGTTACCTCTCAAACCACCTGCATGGTCAAGAGGCGAGGAAGGTATTCATTCAACACCCATAGTACAATATTGAAGTCTTGCTGAAGAGGACGAAGGTTGGGCGGGCAATTATCCATAGCCACTGGCCTAAAGTTGCAAGGACATTCAACATCACTGAAGGCTCAATATTTGCTTTCCGCTTCTGCAGTTTCCTAGATGAGATTCATTTGTCTATTTACCATGTATGATGCTACTTTCCAAAGGTTTTTGATGCTGCATGTGAAACTTGGTGTTGTTGTGTAATGGCGTAACTGAGTGCCGAAGCTATCTGATGTAATTCAATTATGAAATCCTGGTTGCTTTTATACGGATATGAAATATCTCGCATGTTTTATAAGAAATATCAGTTTGATTAGTACATGGATTATCAATAATAGGCTAATTACCCTGATTATTGGGGTTTTCTATTGCAAACGGTTACTCAGACAGCACTGTGGGTGATGAACTCAAACAACCCGCACGGTTTCCAAAAAGTAGGCGTGTTCGATCAACTAACAATCACACACGGCTTCCAGCAGCGAACTGTTTGCGTTAGGCCACCTTGCACAAACGTTTCCACATAAAGAACTGTGTGGGATGTACATACCTACGGAAATGATTTTCTGGGATTCACCGTGTGGGATGTACATACCTACGGAAATGATTTCTGGGATTCACCGTGTGGGATGTACATACCTACGGAGATGATTTCTGGGATTCACCGTGTGGGATGTACATACCTATGGAAATCATTTCTGGGATTCACCGTGTGGGATGTACATACCTACGGAAATGATTTCTGGGATTCACCGCGTGGGATGTATATACCTACGGAAATGATTGGGTTTCGATGCCTCGCCCGATCGCTTTGGCCCCACACAGGTCCCAAGAGGGCCTATCCCGACGATTTCTGGATCGTGTGGGAAGGACACCCTATCACACACACTCACTTGGCGACGGTTCCAAATGCCGTCGTGGAAAGGGGTTTTAAACCGTTTGTTTAGTACGTCGTTGTACCAGTGTACATTACGCCTGCCACTGACCCTACCAACCACGCATTCACTATCGGGACACCATATGGAGAAGGCTTAAACAATGGCATCACAGCTTCAATTATCCGCTTTGTACAAAAATAGTTCATCTCAATAACTTGCAGAGTTCGAGCACTGTTGAGGTATACACCTGCTGACCTGCATTGTTATCATGTAGCCAGGTTACCAAACATACCCACACAAACATCTTCCAGAGTACTAAACCACCAATTGCATACTTAAGGTATCAGTTTCTTCATGTTTATGTAAAGCAGACAAAAAACTATAATTAATATCTTTCACGTATATGAAACTGAATACTCATTTTCATACTACACACCCAAACATTTTTCTGCTAATTATTCACCCTTCAATTCAGTGCAGGAAAGGACATTTGTCATATAAGTATTCAAAATTCAGTGGATGTAGCTTAGCAATTAGGCACATTATTTTCAACTACTCCATTACTCAATGGATAGAGATGAAATAAAAGTGAGTAAGATCGATAAGTAAGATCATCTCTGTGTATGAAATTATCCAAAGTGAGATTAAAAGTGGAGAAGTAAAATCGCCTTGGTGTACGAAATTGTCCACACATAGATTCAAAAAACGGAGAGCCTTAGTAATTGAAGTTCAGAAGAAGCATGCATGTTTGCTGACTGAATCACGTGAAGGATGGACATGCGCTTACCTAAGCAAGTGGGGCGAGAAGCACGGCACTCACAAGAAGATGGATGCTGCCGGGGTTAGCGTCGTCTAGTCCGTGGAGGCCTCAGCTTCAGCCAGGTCAAGTTACGACCACTCTGTGTTTGGGTCTCCGTCGCCTCCTCGCCTATGGATGCATTTGGATGCTGGCCTATCCCTCTATGAGATAGAGGTAGCCGTTTTTAGGTGGATAACAGTCGTTTGTTTCACGGACAAGTTGGGATAGGGATGGCTAGATGCTTCGAATATTCCTCCAAAACTCGGCTCCGCAGGTCCGCAAAAATTTCGTAGATGTGGGCATCTCGCGCGCGCGGGGCGCGCAAATGGAGCCCGCGAAACGTTTTTCGGTGCCTATTTGGTTGACAATACTCGTGTTGCAACGGCATTCAAGGTCTTGGGAGATGTTCAGAGAAAGGTTTGGGTCTCTAGGTATGTGAAGAGTACCTTCCCTGAAGCGAAGCATGATGAGTTTATATGGGTAGTTTGACTTATACTTTTGATGACAACCAAAACAATGGAGCTATGGGTTGTATGGACATGTTCTTTTGATTACAACCAAAACATTGAACTATGCATGGATTGTATAACTATATATTTGATCTAGTATTCTATGGAATGTCAAGCTATATATTCTATTAGTTGCTGAAATTTGTTCTTTCATGCATTATAACTTGCTGAAATTTGTTCTTTCATGCATTCTAACTTGCTAAAATTTATTTTTTTGTGCATTATAACTTGTTAGAGTTTGTTTTGGTATGGTGCTCAAGATTCTAAAAATGTTCTTATACTTGCTGTTGTACATATCATATTTGATTGCCTCATATTGAAAAATAGCTAACCTCACCTACCAACCAAACAGAAAATGGCTATTCCCAGCCAAGATTTAACCTTCAAACCACACAAAACATAGGCTAATCTCATCCATCAACCGAACAGAAAATATGGTTATCCTTATCCTGCTGGATAGGGATGCCCATAGCCCCCCAGGATGTCCTTCAAACCAAACGCATCCTATATATCGACGGCATCCCAGCCACGCGCGTGGAGGATGACGCGGAGGCCATGGAGGGCGAGCTAACGGGAGATCTCATAATCGATTCCATATTATTGACTGCCGTCACCAACACAGCGCTCGCCGACGTGAGGCCATCCGGGAAACCCCACCAAAATCCAACACCCCACAGGCGACAAGAGACACCTCCAAAGCTGCCACCGGCAGGGACGCCGAAGCTCCACCAACAGGAGCGCACGCACTGACCTGCCCCCTCAAACGGCAGCCTCACCAGCAGGGCATGGTAGACGTCGGCCCGATGGCGAACCTTTGTAGACAGCCGAGCGCACACATCCTGCAACCGCCTCCGGCCCAGCCGCCACGCCGATGTTGACCAGAAAAAGACTCCCAGGGGAGGCCCTTACGCATCGACAGCCCAGACCCATACCTCTTTACCACTGACAAAAGGACCCACAAATCGCCCACCTCGCCAACACGCACACATCCAGCGAAATCGATAGCCTCGTTAGCTCCTGGGCGATTTTCCCCACGGAGCTTACAACTCACTTGGCTTTCCCTGATTTCATTTCATTTGGCTGAATCTAGATTCCAAATCCAAATTTAATGTTTGGCTGCCACTAGGATTTTGAGGTTAAATCTGTACCAGAACCAAGATGAGCATGAGACTGTACCAGCACCAACGAACTAGCCTTTATGCTAGTAATAAATAGGATGAATAAATCTGTATTAGTGTCAACATTGACAACTTGTTTGTTCACACATAGCAATGTTTTGCATTTAACTAAACCATGCGAATGCATAGAACTTCAACATGAGACTTTGTAAAAAGCTAATCTTTGCAATATGGCAAAGGTTCATAACAACATCAAATGATCACAATCTAGCCAAAGTTACATAAAAACCGAATCTTTGCACATTATTAGCACCACCCAAGAAATATTTTCATTGCTCGAGGATCTTCTTTTCTTCGTTCTGTTCAGTTACATAAAGACAGGGGGGGTCTGAGAAGGGATTTCAGTCCAGTTCCAATTGCATTCGCTGGAATTGTCAAATGAAATCATGTGTCTAAATCCATGGCAGCCAAACAAGTTTGGGTCGGAATTCCGAGTCAAATGACAGGAGCCAAACATGTTGTTAGTGATATAGGAGATGTGAAAACAGTACCTTCTTTATACAGGAAAAAAGGGCATCAGGAATACATGTCAAAAACTCAAAATCAAGGCAACAAGGAGATTATGTAGCAGGTTACATTTACCATCACCAACATTCATATGGGTAAAGACAACTTCATGTTCATAATACAAGACTAAATGCATGTATCTGTCAAGAAAACAAAAGTGCAGCTTAATAATAGTGTTCTCAATTTGATTGATTTGTTGAACTTTTAGGCTAACATTACATACTAAGAAGAGAGATAAGCAAATAGTCTCCATCTAGAATGATAGTCTGAGTTAGATGTAAAGAGACCAGTGTACCAGGTGATTTGTTCATGAGCATGATATCTGCTGCAATTTAAGTTGTTAACATACTGATACAGTGCCTACATTCCTTATTAGTTCCCAATTCACAGCCTTTCCACTATGACACAACAACCTACTAATTGCACTCCACATATTTGTACATCATAAAGTATCAGCTTCGGTAAAGTGTACGGCTTCCCATCTAACGCCCCTCAAGTGTTGTGATACTCACTACATTCATAGAATTTCCCCTTATTTTTCCAGGTTCGAGGCTTCGTAGAGGAAAATATGCAGGCTGCTTTGGTGCTGGGAGCAGTGCACTTTCATTCTCCAACATAAAAGTAACTGATGCCATGAGTGGCCTATCATTCGGACAGTCTTGAACGCACAGGAGTCCGACATGGATACACCGTAGAACTTCATCAAGTGAACAACTCTCAATAACCGAAGAGTGCACCAGTTCTGTTGCTTTTCCATCTTCCCACAGTCTCCATGCCTAAGCCAATAGAAACAACTTATGATCAACTTACTATGTTTGATATATTGAGATTCTACGCATTTATCCATGCTTACATAAGCTGTAAGGCCGACAAAGTTCATTACGAGTTGCGGCGAGGTGATCTTCAAGCCACTTACAATCTCCAAGAGAAGAACACCGAAGCTATAGGTGTCCGATTTTACAGAAAAGGCACCTCCCATCACATATTCAGGCGACATGTAACCACTGTTTTAGACAATTCAACGAGGTGCATAATTTGGGATAAACGGAAGATAGAAATTAGAACCTTGAGACATAGCTAGTGCATTGAATTACTTACTATGTCCCAACAACCCGGGTAGTGCTTGCCTCTTGTTTGTTTCCACCAAAGATCCTCGCCATACCGAAGTCTGATATTTTGGGAGTCATTTCAGAATCCAACAAGATGTTGCTTGGTTTGAGATCTCTGTGAATTATAGTTAATCTTGAATCTTGGTGGAGGTAAAGAAGCCCTCTCGCTACCCCTTTAATTATTTTGAAGCGTGTGGACCAATCAAGCACATATTGTCTTGTATCGTCTGCAAAGATGAATAATAAATGAAATATATCATCAGTAATGAGTGATTTTCTTTTGGTTAACCAAAAATTGTAATATGGATCAGAAGTTTGAACATACCAAAAAGGAATGGGTCCATGCTTTTGTTAGGTAAGTATTCATAGATAAGTAACCTCTCGTCTCCATAAATACAGCAACATGGAAGTCGCTCCCCCCCCCCATCCCCCCATGGCGACCCCCGACTCGCGCTCCCTCTCCGGCGAGCGCGTCTCCTCCGGGGATGGATGCTGGTTCAACTCGGACAGCGAATCTTCTGCGGGCACCTACAGCGAGATCGTCCGCTCTCCTCCCGCGCCGAGACCCGTGACGGCGGCCGCGCGGCTCCCTGCCTCGGCCCGCATCGGCCCCCGCTCTGAGGTGCACCGCGCCTCGAGGGGCGCCATGGTGGATGCCGACGGGTTCCAGTAGCCGCGCCGCCGGAACTGGCCCCGCCCCCTTCGCAAGCCCGCGCCGAGCACGGTGATACGTCTCCAACGTATCTATAATTTTTGATTGCTCCATCCTACTTTATCTACTGTTTTAGGCTTTTTTGGGCTTTATTTTCCACATTTATATTACTTTTGGGACTAAACTATTAACCGGAGGCCCAGCCCAGAATTGCTGTTTTTTGCCTATTTCAGTATTTCAAAGAAAAGGAATATCAAACGGAGTCCAAACGGAGTGAAACCTTCGGGAACATGATTTTCTCGCCGAACATGATCCAGAGAACTTGGAGTGCAAGTCAAGAAGCAACCGGAGCCTCCACGAGATAGGAGGGAGCCTCCCCCCCCCCCTCCTAGGGCGCGCCCCCTGTCTCGTGGGCCCTCGGGCGGCCACCGACGTACTTATTCTTCCTGTATATACATACGTACCCCGAAAACATCCAGGGGCACCACGAAACATAATTTCCACCGCCGTAAACTTCTGTATCCGCGAGATCCCATCTTAGAGCCTTCGCCGGCACTTTGTCGGAGGGGGAATTAAGCACGGGGGGCCTCTACATCAACATCCTTGCCCCTCCGATGAGTTGTGAGTAGTTTACCACAGACCTACGGGTCCATAGTTATTAGCTAGATGGCTTCTTCTCTCTTTTTGGATCTCAATACAATGTTCTCCCCCTCTCTTGTGGAGATCTATTCGATGTAATCTATTTTTGCGGTGTGTTTGTCGAGATCCGATGAATTGTGGGTTTATGATTAAGTTTATCTATGAATAATATTTGAATCTTCTCTGAATTCTTTTATGTATGATTGAGTTATCTTTGCAAGTCTCTTCGAATTATCGGTTTAGTTTGGCCTACTAGATTGATCTTTCTTGCCATGGGAGAAGTGCTTAGCTTTGGGTTCAATCTTGCGGTGTCCTTACCCAGTGACAGAAAGGGTTGCAAGGAACATATTGTATTGTTGCCATCGAGGATAACAAGATGGGGTTTATATCATATTGCATGACTTTATCCCTCTACATCATGTCATCTTGCTTAATGTGTTACTCTGTTCTTATGAACTTAATACTCTAGATGCATGCTGGATAGCGGTCGATGTGTGGAGTAATAGTAGTAAATGCAGGCAGGAGTCGATCTACTTGTTATGGACGTGATGCCTATATACATGATCATGCCTAGATAATCTCATAACTATGCGCTTTTCTATCAATTGATCGACAGTAATTTGTTCACCCACCGTAATACTTGTGCTATCTCGAAAGAAGCCTCTAGTGAAACCTATGGCCCCCGGGTCTATCTCTTATCATATTTTCTTTCAATCTACTTTTATTTCCATCTTTACTTTTTGCATCTATACCAAAATACCAAAAATATTATTTACTATCTTTATTAGATCTCACTTTCGCAAGTGGCCGTGAAGGGATTGACAACCCCTTTATTGCGTTGGTTGCGAGTTCTCGGTTTGTTTGTGTAGGTGCGTGGGACTTTTGAGGAGCCTCCTATTGGATTGATACCTTGGTTCTCAAAACTGAGGGAAATACTTGCGCTACACTTTGCTGCATCATCCTCTCCTCTTCGAGGAAAACCAACGCAAGCTCAAGACGTAGCAAGAAGGATTTACGCCGCTGTTGGGAGGTCTTTGCTCAAGTCAAGACATACCAAGTACCCATCACAAACCTATCTCCCTCGCATTTACATTATTTGCCATTTCCCTCTCGTTTTCCTCTCCCCCACTTCACCTTTGCCATTTTATTCGCCCACTCTTTCCCAATCTCCTCCTCTCTTTTCGCTTGCTTTCTTTTTTGTGCTTGTTTGCTTGTTTGACTTTATGGCTGCGCCTAAGGGTCCTCACCACCTTCTCAGAAGGATGGATGAGATTGAATTGAATATTAGAAGCTTTATGAATTTGCAATTTGAGCATAATAATTTCTTTAGAAAAGAGCTTAAGGAACACAAAAGTTTTCTGGGTTTTATGAACAAAGAGATTGATGATATGAATAAATAATTCTTTGGTGTTAACGCTCAAATTGCCCGGCTTGAAAATGATATAGCTAAAATTTCTGACAAGCAAGCCACTTTAGTCAATAAGATGACCGCTAAACCAGAAAAATTCCATGAAAATAATGATGAGGATCTTAAAGTTATTGATGCATCTCCGATTAGATCTATGTTTTGCAATATGAACTTTGATGATTATGGGATTGATGATGAATCAACTTTGCCTAGAAGGCGTCCCAAGAATTCGGAATCTTTAGATCTTAATGATAAATTTGGTAAAAGTGAGATTGGAGAATCCTCAACTTCTAATAATGTTGAACCCACTATCTCGGACTTCAAGGAATTTAATTATGATAATTTCTCTTTAAAAGGTTGTATCTCCTTGTTGCAAGCCGTTGTTAATTCGCCTCATGCTTATAGTCAAAATAAAGCTTTTACTAAGCATATCGTTGATGCCTTGATGCAATCTTATGATGAAAAACTTAATTTGGAAGTTTCTATACCTAGAAAACTTAATGATGAGTGGGAACCTACTATAAAGATTAGAATTAAAGATTATGAATGTTTTGCTTTGTGTGATTTGGGTGCTAGTGTTTCCACGATTCCGAAAACTTTATGTGATATTCTAGGTTTCCATGATCTTGATGATTGTTCGTTAAATTTGCACCCTGCGGATTCCACCATTAAAAAGCCTATGGGAAGGATCAATGATGTTCTTATCGTTGCAAATAGAAATTTGGTGCCCGTAGATTTTATCGTTCTTGATATAGATTGCAATCTTTCATGTCCCATTATTCTTGGTAGACCTTTCCTTAGAACGATTGGTGCGATTATTGATATGAAGGAAGGGAATATTAGATTCCAATTTCCCTTAAAGAAAGGCATGGAGCACTTTCCAAGAAAGAAAGTTAAATTACCTTATGAATCTATCATGTGTGCAACTTATGAGTTTAGTGTCAAAGATGGCACTCGTTAGATCTATCTTCGCTTTTATGCCTAGTTAGGGGCGTTAAACGACAGCGCTAGTTGGGAGGCAACCCAATTTCATTTTTAGTTTTTGCTTTTGTTTCTGTTTAGGAATAAGTAATCCATCTAGCCTCTGTTTATATGTGGTTTTATTTTTTTAATTAGTGTTTGTGCCAAGTTAAACCTATTGGATCTTCTTGGATGATAGTTATTCGATCTTGCTGTAATTTCCAGAAACTTTGCGCTCAGTGCCCGAATTGTTAAAAGTCGCCAGAACGTGATAAAATAGTGATTACAATTGCTGCTGATCAATAATCAAGTTGTCTAGGTCGTATAATTTTGGTAGATTTTTTGGAGTTCCAGAAGTTTGCGTTAGATACAGATTACTACAGACTGTTCTGTTTTTGACATATTCTGTTTTTCGTGTGTTGATTGCTTATTTTGATGAATCTATGGCCAATAAATTCGTTTATAATCCATAGAGAAGTTGGACTACAGTAGGTTTAACACCAATATAAATAAAGAATGAGTTCATTACAGTACCTTAAAGTAATCTTTTGTTTTCTTTCTCTAACGAAGCTCACGAGATTTCTATTGAGTTTTGTGTTGTGAAGTTTTCAAGTTTTGGGTAAAGCTTTTATGGACTATGGAATAAAGAGTGGAAAGAGCCTAAGCTTGGGGATGCCCATGGGACCCCAATATATTTCAAGAATAGCCAAAAGCCTAAGCTTGGGGATGCCCCGGAAAGGCATTCCCTCTTTCGTCTTCGTTCATTGGTAACTTTACTTGGGGCTATATTTTTATTCACCACATGATAAGTGTTTTGCTTGGAGCGTCTTGTATTATTTGCGTCTTTGCTTGTTAGTTTACCACAATCATCCTTGTTGTACACACCTTTTGAGAAAGCCATACATGAATTGGAATTTGATAGAATACTCTATGTGCTTCACTTATATCTTTTGAGCTTGGTAGTTTTGCTCATAGTGCTTCACTTATATCTTTTGAGCGTGATAATTTTTGCTCTAGTGCTTCACTTAGATCTTTTAGAGCACGGTGGTGGATTTTTTTAAAGAAACTTGATCTCTCATGCTTCACTTAGATTATTTTGAGAGTCGTTAGTAGCATGGTAATTTGCTTAATGTTAATATACTTGGTATTCAAGATATGTGAAACTTTCTTTTGAGTGCGTTGAATACTAAGAAAAGTTTGATGCTTGATAATTGTTTTGAGATATGAAGATAGTGATATTAGAGTCATGCTAGTTGAGTAGTTGTGAATTTAAAGAATACTTGTGTTGAAGTTTGTGATTCCCGTAGCATGCACGTATGGTGAACCGTTATGTGATGAACTTAGAGCATGATTTATTTATTGATTGTCTTCCTTATGAGTGGTGGTCGGGGACGAGCGATGGTCTTTTCCTACCAATCTATCTAGCTAGGAGCATGCGCGTAATACTTTGCTTTGATAACTTCTAGATTTTTGCAATAAGTATATGAGTTCTTTATGACTAATGTTGAGTCCATGGATTATACACACTCTTTCCCATCCTTCCACCATTGCTAGCCTCTCTAATACCGCGCACTTTTCGCCGGTATCATACACTCACCATATATCTTCCTCAAAACAGCCACCATACCTACCTATTATGGCATTTCCATAGCCATTCCGAGATATATTGCCATGCAACTTTCCACCGTTCCGTTTATTATGACATGCTCCATCATTGTCATATTGCTAGCATGATCATGTAGTTGACATCGTATTTGTGGCAAAGCCACCGTTCATAATTCTTTCATACATGTCACTCATGTTTCATTGCATATCCCGGTACACCGCCGGAGACATTCATATAGAGTCATATTTTGTTCTAAGTATTGAGTTGTAATTCTTGAGTTGTAAGAAAATAAGTGTGATGATCATCATTATTAGAGCATTGTACCAGTGAGGAAAGGATGATGGAGACTATGATTCCCCCACAAGTCGGGATGAGACTCCGGACGAAATATAAAAAAAAGAAAAAAAAGAGGCCATAAAAAAATAAAAGGCCCAAAAAAAATAAAAAGATGAGAGAAAAAGAGAGAAGGGGCAATGTTACTATCCTTTTACCACACTTGTGCTTCAAAGTAGCACCAAGATCTTCATGATAGAGAGTCTCTCATTTTGTCACTTTCATATACTAGTGGGAATTTTTCATTATAGAACTTGGCTTGTATATTCCAATGATGGGCTTCCTCAAATGCCCTAGGTCTTCGTGAGCAAGCGAGTTGGATGCACACCCACTTAGTTTCTTTTGTTGAGCTTTCATACACTTATAGCTCTAGTGCATCCGTTGCATGGCAATCCCTACTCACTCACATTGATATCTATTGATGGGCATCTCCATAGCTCGTTGATACGCCTAGTTGATGTGAGATTATCTTCCCTCTTTCTGTTTTCTCCACAACCACGATTCTTTTCCACATATAGTGATATATCCATGGCTCATGCTCATGTATTGCGTGAAGATTGAAAAAGTTTTGAAAATGTTAAAGTATGAAACAATTGCTTGGCTTGTCATCGGGGTTGTGCATGATTTAAATATTTTGTGTGGGGATGATGGAGCATAGCCAGACTATATGATTTTGTAGGATAACTTTCTTTGGCCATGTTATTTTGAGAAGACATGATTGCTTAGTTAGTATGCTTGAAGTATTATTGTTTTTATGTCAATATGAACTTTTGTCTTGAATCTTTCGGATCTAAATATTCATACCACAATTAAGAGGATTTACATTGAAATTATGCCAAAGTATCACTCCGCATCAAAAATTCTCTTTTTATCATTTACCTACTCGAGGACGAGCAGGAATTAAGCTTGGGGATGCCTGGTGCGTCTCCAACGTATCTATAGTTTTTTATTGCTAGATGCTACTTTATATACTGTTTTAGGCTTTATTGGGCTTTATTTTCCACCTTTATATTACTTTTGGGACTAACCTATTAACCGGAGGCCCAGCCCAGAATTGTTGTTTTTTGCCTATTTCAGTATTTCGAAGAAAAGGAATATCAAACGGAGTCCAAACGAAATGAAACCTTCAGGAACGTGATTTTCTCGCCGAACGTGATCCAGAGAACTTGGAGTGCAAGTCAAGAAGCAACCGGAGTCTCCACGAGATAGGAGGGCGCGCCCCCCCTATAGGGCGCGCGCCCCTGTCTTGTGGGCCCCTCGGGCAGCCACTGACGTACTTCTTCTTCCTATATTGTAACGCCCCGGATCCGATGCGCCAGGTGTCCGCCAGTTATTCGCCGTCTTTGCCATGTCATGTGCTTGCGTGTTGCACTTTGCCATGTCATCATCTGCATTTCATATCATGTCATCATGTGCATCGCATTTTGCATACGTGTTCGTCTCTTGCATCCGAGCATTTTCCCCGTTGTCCATTTTGCAATCCGGCACTCCTATGTCTCCCGGCGCCCCCTTTTACCTCTTTTCGTGTGCGGGTGTTAAATGGTCTCGGAATGGACCGAGGTTTGTCAAGCGGCCTTGGTATAGCACCGGTAGACCGCCTGTCAAGTTTCGGGTCATTTGGAGGTCGTTTGATACTCCAACGGTTAACCGGGTAACCGCAAAGGCCTCTTTTGTGTTGCAGCCCAACACCCCTTTAAAAGTGGCCCAAAACCCATCTATCTCCCCTCCATGCTCTCGGTCGTTCGATCACGATCGCGTGGCCAAAAACCGCACTCCATTTGGACTCTCCTAGCTCCCTCTACCTATAAATATGTGCCTCCCCCGAAATTTTCGCGGATGAAACCCTAGCCTTCGTCCTCCTCCCGCAGCCGGACACGTCCGGACCCCGCCGGACATGTCCGCGCCGCCGCCGCCGCCCTATCAGCAGCTGCCACCTGTCCCGCCGCCGGCCCCTCTCTCTCTCCTCCGCCGCCAGAGGCCAGAGGCCGAGTCGAGTTCAGGGGGCCTGCTTTGCCGCCACCCAGCCCCAGCGTCCGGGCCGCGCCGCCCCAGCAGCTCAGCCGTCGCCCGGCCCCTCGCCCGGTCGCCTCGACCGCCGACCCGGCCGCGCCCTCCGGCCGCCCGCCGCCTCGCCGCGGCGGCCGTGTGCCGCCAACGCCGCCCGGCCGCCCGGCGATCCTCCGGTCGCCCGCCCTCGCCCCTCGCCGGCGTCCCCTCGCCCGCCGCCCGCCCGTTCGCTCGGCGAGATCCGGCGGTGGATGAGATCCACCGTCCCATGATCCAAACGCGCCCGCCTTCGTCCCAGATCTCGCCATCCCGCACCACTCCGTCCCGTTGACTTTTCGAGAGGGTAAAAAAACTGCTAAGTCCCGAATCTGCTAATATTTTCATGATATTTCATCGTGTCATAACTCTGCATCCGTAGCTCCATTTTACGCGTGTAATATGTCAAAAATGTTCGCCTCGATGAGTAGATCATTTCATCTCATTGCATCATTTTCATTTGAGCTCATCTTGATGCCCGAAATGCTGTTAGAAGAGTGCTATGTGATGTTAGTTTCTGATTCTTATCAGAACATGCACTTTTGTCATTTTTGCCATGATTGATGTGTGCACCCTATGAACTTGAGTCCTACATGTGTTTTGTAATATGCCATGCCATCTTTCCAGGGGTGTATGCCATGTCTTTTTGTGATCTCTGTGGTGACTAGCACAAGCATGCAAACTAGGCTTCATGATGTTGCTGATTTCAGCCCTGTTTTGCTGATATTTTGATGCCATGTTTACTTGATGCTACCGAGAGATCCATGCTTATTTTGAGATACTTCAGTAAGGATGTTTTGAACATATGGTTATGCTCTATCCATCCATGCCCTTTTTTGCAATTATGGAGTGCCATAGCTTGAGTCAATCGAGCTCTACTTTTGCTATAAAATGTTCCTGGCAGATTGTTTACATGTTATTCAATTTTTCCAAGGTTGTTGTAGTTGATCCGTGTATGCTATGATGTTGTTCTTGCCATGTATAGCTTCTATGCCATGTATTATTACTGTTGGTTGCCTTGCCATGCCATGTATTGCTCTGTGGTGAGTGGTTCAAGCTCATCAACATGCCTACTTATCGTTGTTCCTGCCATGTATGAATCTCTAATATAACTTGCCATGTTTACATGGGTGCCATCATATCTTCTGATCCTTTTTGGCTCATGGTCAGTAAGGGACTTTTGTTCTATGCAATTAGTGGATTCATGCCATGCCTTTGGTTGCCATGTTAAGTTCCTGTAACATGTTGTTTGATAGCTCTAAACATTGCAACCTGATGTTAATTCTGCTAAAGCCTGAAACTGTTATTATTTGGAATCTTGCCATGTGTTATTGAGCATGTTCTAGTGATTTCTGGAGATAGCTCAGTGTTCATGTTTTGTAATGCTTTACCTGTACTTCATGCCCATGCCTTTTGTTATTATGTTAAGATGCTGTAGCTTGTTGTTTTGATGCTTGCAATATGCCTACTTGCTGTTTTGGACAGATTGTTGTCATGACTTGTTTCATGTGTATGTGTTGAACCGTTGCTCCGTTTTGTGTGTGCTCTATATGAAACTTGCTTGATTTTGCATGTAGTTTCACATTATCATGTTGCATCCATGTTTTGAGGTGCTTTCTTGATGTTTGTATGCGTTTTGCATCAATGCCATGCTTAACTTGTTTTGCTCATATCTTCTAGGTCGTGCCTCCGAATCTAACGAACTTTATATGTAACTTAACTAGAATTTCGTGTAGATCATCGTGGTGCATCTTAAATTGCTGTTTAACAACTTGAACTTAAGGTTTATTCAGATCTGGACCAATTTCGAAATTTGCATATGAGGACTTACCGGAATTGTTATATGTTGTTTCCGGCCTCATTTAAATTTGCCTTGATGTGTTGCTCTTGTTTGCATCATCTCTTGACATGAGTAGCTTCATGTATCTTGTCATGCATCATGTCTTGTTCATGTGTGGTGTGTTCACCTATGTTGTGTGCTTCTTCTTGTTAGTTCCTGTTTCGTTGCGATCGTGAGGATTCGTTCGTCTACGCTTGGTTCGGCTTCTTCCGTTCATCTTCTTCATGGACTCGCTCTTCTTCCTAGCGGGATTTCAGGCAAGATGACCGCTACCCTGGATCTCACTACTATCATTGCTATGCTAGTTGCTTCGTTCTATCGCTATGCTGCGCTACCTATTACCTGTTTATCAAGCTATCCCAAATTGCCATGAACCTCTAACCTTTGTCACCCTTCCTAGCAAACCGTTGTTTGGCTATGTTACCGCTTTGCTCAGCCCCTCTTATAGCGTTGTTAGTTGCAGGTGAAGATGAAGTTTGTGTCTTGTTGGAACATGGAGATGTTGTTCCTTGTTGGAACATGTTTACTTGTTGGGATATCACAATATATCTTATATTATTAATGCATCTATATACTTGGTAAAGGGTGGAAGGCTCGGCCTTTATGCCTGGTGTTTTGTTCCACTCTTGCCGCCCTAGTTTCCGTCATATCGGTATTATGTTCCCGGATTTTGCGTCCCTAACGCGGTCGGGTGATTTATGGGACCCCCTTGACAGTTCGCTTTGAATAAGACTTTTCCAGCAAGGCCCAACATTGGTTTTACCATTTTCCTCACCTAGCCCTTTTTCCCTTGGGTTTCCGGAGCCCGAGGGTCATCTTTATTTTAACCCCCGACCAGTGCTCCTTCGAGTGCTGGCCTTAACTAGAGCCCACTGTGCAGCGCCCCTCAACGCAACTTGAGGTCTGGTTTTAGTTATACGGACTGCTCATCCGGTGTGCCTCGAGACCGAGATATGTGCAGCTCCTATCAGATTTGTCGGCACATCCGGCGGCTTTGCTGGTCTTGTTTTATTGCTGTCGAAATGTCTTGTAGCCGGATTCCGAGACTGATCGGGTCTTCCCGGGAGAAGGAATATCCTTCGTGGATCGCGAGAGCTTATCATGGGCTAAGTTGGGACATCCCTGCAGGTATAAACTTTCAAAGCCGTGCCCGCAGTTATGTGGCAGATGGGAATTTGTTGATATCCGGTTGTAGTAAACTTGAAGCAGACTCTTCTAAAATACACCAACCGTAGCGTAACGTGAGTGTCTCTTTTCGGGTTGATCGAGAGGAGAACACGGTTTCGGGTTATGTCTAACGTAAGTAGGAGTTCAGGATCACTTCTTGATCATTACTAGTTGACGACCGTTCCTTTGTTTCTCTTCTCGCTCTCATTTGCGTATGTTAGCCACCATATCATGCTTAGTCGCCGCTGCAACCTCACCACTTTATCCCTTCCTTTCCCATTAAGCTTTGCTAGTCTTGATACCCATGGTAATGGGATTGCTGAGTCCTCGTGGCTCACAGATTACTACACCACCAGTTGCAGGTACAGATTTGCGATGTTCATGACGCGAGAGCGATGTCTGCTTGTCTTGGAGTTCTTCTTCTGCTTCTTCTTCGATCAGGGGATAGGTTCCAGGTCGGCAGCCTGGGCTAGCAGGGTGGATATTGTTTGAGTTTCTGTTTATGTCTCATCCGTAGTCGGATGTCGATCTTGTATATGATGTGATGTTGTATTCTTGTGGCATTTGTGCCTTATGTATGTATCCCCATCTATTATGTAATGTTGATGTAATGATATCCACCTTGCAAAAGCGTTCCAATATGCGGGTCTATCCTTGGTGGGACCGTCGAGTTCCTTTTGGATAGGGTCGCATATTGGGCGTGACAACTTGGTATCAGAGCCTCGACCCACCTTAGGAGCCCCCCTTGATTGATCGTGTAGTTTGGCCGTTGTTGAGTCTAGAAGAAAACTATTTTCGGAGTCTAGTTATATCGGAGAGTAGGAATTCTTTTTACTCCTCTGCCCCTTCGTCGCTCTGGTGAGGAATCTTGACGTAGGTGTTTTGAATTACTCCTCTTCCCCTTCAAATTTTTTTCTTTAGGATCACGCAGTTGGTTTTTCGGTAGTTGTTCCTCAGCTCTTTTCATCCGGTGCATTTCTCGTCAAGTTGACTCGAGCCTCTTCATCTTTGCCAAGTTCAATCCTCAGCTATTTTCGATCGATGTTGTTGAAGGAAATATGCCCTAGAGGCAATAATAAAGTTATTATTTATTTCCTTATTTCATGATAAATGTTTATTATTCATGCTAGAATTGTATTAACCGGAAACATAATACATGTGTGAATATATAGACAAACAGTATGTCACTAGTATGCCTCTACTTGACTAGCTTGTTAATCAAAGATGGTTATGTTTCCTAACCATGAACAAGGAGTTGTTATTTGATTAACAAGGTCACATCATTAGTTGAATGATCTGATTGACATGACCCATTCCGTTAGCTTAACACTTGATCGTTTAGTATGTTAATGCTTTCTTCATGACCCATACATGTTCCTATAACTATGAGATTATGCAACTCCGTTTACGGAGGAACACTTTGGGTACTACCAAACATCACAACGTAATCGGGTGATTATAAAGGAGTACTACAGGTGTCTCCAAAGGTACTTGTTGGGTTGGCGATTTCGAGATTAGGTTTTGTCACTCCGATTGTCGGAGAGGTATCTCTGGGCCTTCTCGGTAATACTCATCACCTAAGCCTTGCAAGCATTGTAACTAATGAGTTAGTTATGAGATGGTGTATTACGGAACGAGTAAAGAGACTTACCGTAACTAGATTGAACTAGGTATTGGATACCGACGATCGAATCTCGGGTAAGTAACATACCGATGACAAAGGAACAACGATTTTGTTATGCGGTTTGACCGATAAAGATCTTCGTAGAATATGTAGGAACCAATATGGGCATCCAGGTTCCGCTATTGGTTATTGACCAAGAATAGTTCTCGGTCATGTCTACATAGTTCTCGAACCCGTAGGGTCCGCACGCTTAAGGTTTCGATGACGGTTATATTATGAGTTTATGAGTTTTGATGTACCGAAGGAGTTCGAGTCCCGGATGAGATCGGGGACATGACGAGGAGTCTCGAAATGGTCGAGACGTAAAGATCGATATATTGGACGACTATATTCGAGTTCGGAAAGGTTCCAATGATTCGGTATTTTTGGAGTACCGAGAGTTACGGAATTCGCCGGGAGAAGTATTGGGCCTTATTGGGCCCTGCGGGAAAGAGAGAGGGGCTGCCTAGGGCAGGCCGCGCGCCCCCCCATGGCCTAGTCCGAATTGGACTAGGGGGAGGGGCCGCACCCCTTCCCTCTTCCCCCTTCCCCAAGTCCTAGTCCAACTAGGAGAAGAGGGGGAGAGTCCTACTCCCGGTGGGAGTAGGACTCCTCCATGGCGCGCCCCTCCTAGGGCCGGCCTCCTCCTCCCTCACTCCTTTATATACGGGGGCAAGAGGGCACCCCATGACACACAAGTTGATCTACGGATCGTTCCTTAGCCGTGTGCGGTGCCCCCCTCCACCATATTCCACTTCGGTCATATCGTCGTAGAGCTTAGGCGAAGCCCTGCGCCGGAGAAGTCATATCGTCGCGGAGCTTAGGCGAAGCCCTGCGTCGGTGGAGCATCAACATCGTCACCACGCCGTCGTCTTGACGGAACTCATCCCGACACTTTGCTGGATCGAGTCCGGGATCGCCATCGAGCTGAACGTGTGCAGAACTCGGAGGTGCCGTCGTTCGGTGCTTGGATCGGTCGGATCGTGAAGACGTCGACTACATCAACAGCGTTGTTATAACGCTTCCGCTTTCGGTCTACGAGGGTACGTGGACGGACACTCTCCCCTCTCGTTGCTATGCCATCACCATGGTCTTGCGTGATCGTAGGAATTTTTTTGAAATTACTACGTTCCCCAACAGTTGTTTCCCTGTCCGAAGTTGTCTTTGTTTTTCCCGCCCGCCCACCCTTCTTCTTCTCGGAACCGGAGTCCGTAATTGAGTATCCATCCTACTCGTGTGAAGTCTTTGCTTTCTTTCCTCAATGATTTCAACCGGTGTTTTTCTCTTAAAGATATTCGTCGTTTCCCCTTCCAAGTTACCTTTGTTTTCCCGCCCTCCCACCCTTTTTCTTCCCGGAGTCTGACTCTCTCTCGACCAGCTATCTCATTCGTGCGGAACCTCTTCAGTCTTCCCTTAATTGTTTGAACCGGTGAATTCTCGTCTCGTTTTCCATTCATCATCCCTTTTCTTTTCCGGTGCACTCAATTCAAATTTTTCGGGTTAATCATATTCTTTTCCTTCGAAGTGTTCTCTTTGCTCGTTCGCCTCTCGCCAGTTTATCCTTCCGGAGTGCTCAAGTCATCTCAGGAGATTCGTCTGTGTTCGAATTAATCCGAGGTTGTCACCTCATTCAAATATTTCAATTGTTCCGGTGCATCACCTATCTCTTCAACAATCCTTTCCAACGGTGTTTTCTTTTAGTGGGCCCTAACCCACAGGTCTTTTCCCAGGATCTTACCTGACTCTTTTGATTTTCCCAGAGTTATTCCAAATTCTTTTCAAGTGTGACGTAAGAATGAATATCATCAGTCACATGACTTTTCCAAGATCAATTTCAAATCATTTCATTGTTGGCTCAACCTCTCTGTTTTTCTTTTCTGGAGTATCTCGGTAATTTTGGTGGTGTTTCTCGTCGTACTTGAAGACCGAAGTAGAGTTTCTCTTAAATCTTGTCCGTTCCCCCGGAGATTCATGGTGCTAGCTCGATGTTATCATATCTATTTGTTTCCAGTTGTGCAATTCTTTTCATCCATCCGGAGTACTTCAGGTGTTGCTTTCGCTCTCGATCATCCGGAGGCCATCTTTTCGGAATATCTCTCCATTCTAAGTTTTTCAAATACGTTCTCCAATTATTCCATATTCGTGCCCCTTCGTTCGTCTCAATATTCTTCCGGTGCTGCGTTCAAGCATTCGTTAATCAGTTCATGATCTCTTCATTCTTTTGCATCTAAATTCCCTCTAGCATAATTGTTCTTCTAATTTTTCCCGCCGATTCATTCTTTTTCGTCAGTCATTTTTGAATTCTTACGGTGGTTCGTTCAAGATTCTTTTTCTTTGTTATCGTATCAATCCATTCCTTCTTTCAATCCTACCGGTGGTTCATGAAGACCTTCTCAAGTTTTGTGCTATCCCTTCTCAATCCTTTTTCAAGAAGAATAAGTAATATGCAAAATCCATTGCTTGTCATCAATTTAATTTGATGAAGGATAAGCATACAATAAATCTTATTCTTATTTCATCCAAGTGATTAATCTTTTCTTCGGAGTTTGTTCTTGAGGAATAAATTCTAGTTCCAAGTGTTTTCATCTTTTCTTTTCCGGAGTTCATATCTCCTCCGCCATTTCGTCGGAACCTCCATCTAAATCATCGCAAGGCTTAATCCTTATTCTTTTCATCCTTCATTCTATCTCATCATTCTTTTGTTACCGGAGTTCTTCATGGTGGTTCTTCATGAGTAAATTCACTCTTCAAGAGTTCATCAAGGTTCTTGTTGGTGGAGTTTAAGTATTTTTCCTTCTTGCCTTTCGAAGTGCAATTAATTCTCCGTTTTCTTTTGAAGTGGAGTTTTGCATTTGATCGTTCTTCTAAGCTAAACAATCATTTCCGGTTGTGGTCGGTTATCACCTCATAATTTTGAGATGTTTATCATAAGTCCACAACAAGCTTATTCTTTTCGTTGTTGATCTTCTCAACAACTCCGTTCAACCCTTCCTTCTAAATTCTTTTCATTCCATTCTTCAATTCTTCCGGAGGCTTTGCGTTGCTTATCTCGTCAAATATCATTCCATCCTCTCGAGTTCATGTTCTAATCCTTCCATTTTCAGCCGGAGGGCTACCTAAATCCTTTCAGTATTATTCGTTTCTTTTCTCATTCTAACCACTCCGGTTAGAACGAGTTGTTTCTGAGTCTATCATGTTGCCATGAGCTTTTGATTCTCGTCATGCTCGTCGTTCCTCTCTTCTTCTCGAGTGCTCTCGATTCTTTGCTTGTTCTCTTGAGTTTTTTTTTTCACCTCAACCCTTTTCCCTTCCGTCTCGGTCCTAAGATCTCGGGACGAGATCTCTTGTTAGTAGAGGAGTGTTGTAACGCCCCGGATCCGATACGCCAGGTGTCCGCCAGTTATTCGCCGTCTTTGCCATGTCATGTCCTTGCGTGTTGCACTTTGCCATGTCATCATCTGCATTTCATATCATGTCATCATGTGCATCGCATTTTGCATACGTGTTCGTCTCTTGCATCCGAGCATTTTCTCCGTTGTCCGCTTTGCAATCCGCACTCCTATGTCTCCGGCGCCCCTTTTACCTCTTTTTCGTATGCGGGTGTTAAACGGTCTCGAATGGACCGAGGTTTGTCAAGCGGCCTTGGTATAGCACCGGTAGACCGCCTGTCAAGTTTCAGGTCATTTGGAGGTCGTTTGATACTCCAACGGTTAACCGGGTAACCGCAAAGGCCTCTTTTGTGTTGCAGCCCAACACCCCTTTAAAAGTGGCCCAAAACCCATCTATCTCCCCTCCATGCTCTCGGTCGTTCGATCACGATCGCGTGGCCGAAAACCGCACTCCATTTGGACTCTCCTAGCTCCCTCTACCTATAAATATGTGCCTCCCCCGAAATTTTCGCGGATGAAACCCTAGCCTTCGTCCTCCTCCCGCAGCCGGACACGTCCGGACCCCGCCGGACATGTCCGCGCCGCCGCCCCCGCCCTATCAGCAGCTGCCACCTGTCCCGCCGTCGGCCCCTCTCTCTTTCCTCCGCCGCCCGAGGCCGCGGGGTCCAAGTCAGCAGCCAGCAGCCTGCGTCCGGGCGGGCCGCCCAGCAGGCTCCGTTGCCCGGCCCCTCGCCCGGTCGCCTCGGCGCCGACCCAGCCGCGCCCTCCGACCGCCCGCCGCCTGCCGCCCGGCGGTGTAGTGCCGCCCAGCGCCGCCATGACCAGCGCCACCGCCGGCGCGCCGCCCGCCCGCCCGGCCCTCGCCCTCGCCAAGTCCCGCTCGCCGCCGCCGCCCGTTCGCTCCGGTGAGATCCGGGCGGGTGGATGAGATCCACCCGTCCCGCGATCCAAACGCGCCCGGCCTTCGTCCCAGATCTCGCCATCCCGCACCACTCCGTCCCGTTGACTTTTCGAGAGGGTAAAAAAACTGCTAAGTCCCGAATCTGCTAATGTTTTCATGATTTTTCATCGTGTCATAACTCTGCATCCGTAGCTCCGTTTTACGCGTGTAATATGTCAAAATGTTCGCCTCGATGAGTAGATCATTTCATCTCATTGCATCATTTTCATTTGAGCTCATCTTGATGCCCGAAATGCTGTTAGAAGAGGGCTATGTGATGTTAGTTTCGATTCTTATCGAACATGCACTTTGTCATTTTTGCCATGATTGATGTGTGCACCCTATGAACTTGAGTCCTACATGTGTTTTGTAATATGCCATGCCATCTTTCCAGGGGTGTATGCCATGTCTTTTGTGATCTCTGTGGTGACTAGCACAAGCATGCAAACTAGGCTTCATGATGTTGCTGATTTCAGCCTGCTTTTTTGATATTTTGATGCCATGTTTACTTGATGCTACCGAGAGATCCATGCTTATTTTGAGATACTTCAGTAAGGATGTTTTGAACATATGGTTATGCTCTATCCATCCATGCCCTTTTTTGCAATTATGGAGTGCCATAGCTTGAGTCAATCGAGCTCTACTTTTGCTATAAAATGTTCCTGGCAGATTGTTCTGATCCTTTTTGGCTCATGGTCAGTAAGGGACTTTTGTTCTATGCAATTAGTGGATTCATGCCATGCCTTTGTTTGCCATGTTAAGTTCCTGTAACATGTTGTTTGATAGCTCTAAACATTGCAACCTGATGTTAATTCTGCTAAAGCCTGAAACTGTTATTATTTGCAATCTTGCCATGTGTTTTTGAGCATGTTCTAGTGATTTCTGGAGATAGCTCAGTGATCATGTTTTGTAATGCTTTACCTGTACTTCATGCCCATGCCTTTTGTTATTATGTTAAGATGTTGTAGCTTGTTGTTTTGATGCTTGCAATATGCCTACTTGTTGTTTTGGACAGATTGTTGTCATGACTTGTTTCATGTGTATGTGTTGAACCGTTGCTCCGTTTTGTGTGTGCTCTATATGAAACTTGCTTGATTTTGCATGTAGTTTCATATTATCATGTTGCATCCATGTTTTGAGGTGCTTGCTTGATGTTTGTATGCGTTTTGCATCAATGCCATGCTTAACTTGTTTTGCTCATATCTTCTAGGTCGTACCTCCGAATCTAACGAACTTTATATGTAACTTGACTAGAATTTCGTGTAGATCATCGTGGTGCATATTAAATTGCTGTTTAACAACTTGAACTTAAGGTTTATTCAGATCTGGACCAATTTCGAAATTTGCATATGAGGACTTACCGGAATTGTTATATGTTGTTTCCGGCCTCATTTAAATTTGCCTTGATGTGTTGCTCTTGTTTGCATCATCTCTTGACATGAGTAGCTTCATGTATCTTGTCATGCATCATGTCTTGTTCATGTGTGGTGTGTTCACCTATGTTGTGTGCTTCTTCTTGTTAGTTCCTGTTTCGTTGCGATCGTGAGGATTCGTTCGTCTACGCTTGGTTCGGCTTCTTCCGTTCATCTTCTTCATGGACTCGCTCTTCTTCCTAGCGGGATTTCAGGCAAGATGACCGCTACCCTGGATCTCACTACTATCATTGCTATGCTAGTTGCTTCGTTCTATCGCTATGCTGCGCTACCTATTACCTGTTTATCAAGCTATCCCAAATTGCCATGAACCTCTAACCTTTGTCACCCTTCCTAGCAAACCGTTGTTTGGCTATGTTACCGCTTTGCTCAGCCCCTCTTATAGCGTTGTTAGTTGCAGGTGAAGATGAAGTTTGTGTCTTGTTGGAACATGGAGATGTTGTTCCTTGTTGGAACATGTTTACTTGTTGGGATATCACAATATATCTTATATTATTAATGCATCTATATACTTGGTAAAGGTTGGAAGGCTCGGCCTTATGCCTGGTGTTTTGTTCCACTCTTGCCGCCCTAGTTTCCGTCATATCGGTATTATGTTCCCGGATTTTGCGTCCCTAACGCGGTCGGGTGATTTATGGGACCCCCTTGACAGTTCGCTTTGAATAAGACTTTTCCAGCAAGGCCCAACATTGGTTTTACCATTTGCCTCACCTAGCCCTTTTTCCCTTGGGTTTCCGAAGCCCGAGGGTCATGTTTATTTTAACCCCCCCCCCCCCGGACCAGTGCTCCTTCGAGTGCTGGCCTGAACTAGAGCCCTGTGCAGCGCCCCCTCAAGGCAACTTGAGGTCTGGTTTTAGTTGTACGGACTGCTCATCCGGGTGTGCCCTGAGACCGAGATATGTGCAGCTCCTATCAGGATTTGTCGGCACATCCGGGCGGCTTTGCTGGTCTTGTTTTATTGCTGTCGAAATGTCTTGTAGCCGGGATTCCGAGACTGATGGGTCTTCCCGGGGAGAAGGAATATCCTTCGTGGATCGCGAGAGCTTATCATGGGCTAAGTTGGGACACCCCTGCAGTGTATAAACTTTCGAAAGCCGTGCCCGCGGTTATGTGGCAGATGGGAATTTGTTGATATCCGGTTGTAGTAAACTTGAAGCAAACTCTTCTAAAATACACCAACCGTGTGCGTAACCGTGAGTGTCTCTTTTCGGGGTTGATCGAGAGGAGAACACGGTTTCTGGGTTATGTCTGACGTAAGTAGGAGTTCAGATCACTTCTTGATCATTTGTAGTTGACGACCGTTCCTTTGTTTCTCTTCTCGCTCTCATTTGCGTATGTTAGCCACCATATCATGCTTAGTCGCCGCTGCAACCTCACCACTTTATCCCTTCCTTTCCCATTAAGCTTTGCTAGTCTTGATACCCATGGTAATGGGATTGCTGAGTCCTCGTGGCTCACAGATTACTACATCACCAGTTGCAGGTACAGGTTTGCGATGTTCATGACACGAGAGCGATGTCTGCTTGTCTTGGAGTTCTTCTTCTGCTTCTTCTTCGATCAGGGGATAGGTTCCAGGTCGGCAGCCTGGGCTAGCAGGGTGGATATTGTTTGAGTTTCTGTTTATGTCTCATCCGTAGTCGGATGTTGATCTTGTATATGATGTGATGTTGTATTCTTGTGGCATTTGTGCCTTATGTATGTATCCCCATCTATTATGTAATGTTGATGTAATGATATCCACCTTGCAAAAGCGTTCCAACATGCGGGTCTATCCTTGGTGGGACCGTCGAGTTCCTTTTGGATAGGGTCGCATATTGGGCGTGACATATATATACCTACGTACCCCGAAAACATCCAGGGGCACCACGAAACACAATTTCCACCGTCGTAACCTTCTGTATCCGTGAGATCCCATCTTGGACCCTTCGCCGACACTTTGCCGGAGGGGGAATCAAGCACGGGGGGGCTCTACATCAACATCCTTGCCCCTCCGATGAGTTGTGAGTAGTTTACCACAGACCTATACGGGTCCATAGTTATTAGCTAGATGGCTTCTTCTCTCTTTTTGGATCTCAATACAATGTTCTCCCCCTCTCTTGTGGAGATCTATTCGATGTAATCTCTTTTTGCGGTGTGTTTGTCAAGATCCGATGAATTGTGGGTTTATGATTAAGTTTATCTATGAATAATATTTGAATCTTCTCTGAATTCTTTTATGTATGATTGAGTTATCTTTGCAAGTCTCTTCGAATTATCGGTTTAGTTTGGCCTACTAGATTGATCTTTCTTGCCATGGGAGAAGTGCTTAGCTTTGGGTTCAATCTTGCGTTGTCCTTACCCAAAGGATGTAAAGGGTTGCAAGGCACGTATTGTATTGTTGCCATCGAGGATAACAAGATGGGGTTTATATCATATTGCATGAGTCTATCCCTCCACATCATGTCATCTTGCTTAATGTGTTACTTTGTTCTTATGAACTTAATACCCTAGATGCATGTTGGATAGCGGTCGATGTGTGGAGTAATAGTAGTAGATGCAGGCAGGAGTCGGTCTACTTTTTATGGATGTGATTCCTATATACGTGATCATGCCTAGATAATCTCATAACTATGCGCTTTTCTATCAATTGCTCGACAGTAATTTGTTCACCCACCGTAATACTTATGCTATCTCGAGAGAAGCCTCTAGTGAAACCTATGGCCCCCGGGTCTATCTCTTATCATATTTGCTTTCAATCTACTTTTATTTGCATCTTTACTTTTTGCATCTATACCAAAAAATACCAAAAATATTATTTACTATCTTTATTAGATCTCACTTTCTCAAGTGGCCGTGAAGGGATTGACAACCCCTTTATTGCGTTGGTTGCGAGTTTTCGGTTTGTTTGTGTAGGTGCGTGGGACTTTATAGGAGACTCCTACTGGATTGATACCTTGGTTCTCAAAACTGAGGGAAATAATTACGCTACACTTTGCTGCATCACCCTCTCCTCTTCGAGGAAAACCAACGCAACCTCAAGACGTAGCACACGGCCGTCCAGCAGCCGCGCAGCCCGTCCCCGGAGGAGGTCGCCGGACTCTGTTTCCGGTGCCTGGACCACCGCCAGCGCGTTCAGTACTGCACCAATGACATCCGATGCCGGCGATGTCTCACTTCCGGCCATGACTCTCATGGGTGTGATGACTTCCACCGGAGGAATGACCACACCCCTCCGGCCGACCCCTACCGCGCTGGCCAGTCCAGGCCTGCAACTGCCCCTCCACGCCTCACCACTCCGCCCCTGCCTCCGGCCCCGAGGCACGCCCCGGCCGCCCAGCCGGCCGCTGCGGCTCCAGTGCGGGTGATCATGGCGCACTCTGCTGAGATGGAGGAGGCTGAGGAGGTGCTCTCCCGCGCGCTGGTTGCTACCATCTCAGGCAACCGGCCGCACGTCTCCGCCAGCGACGTTTCCGAGCTGTTATGCAGCACGTTCGAGTTCGAGGTCGGCGACTTCACCGTGCATGCACACCACCCCGAAGACTTCCTTATCATCTTCGGTTCCAGAGCTTGCTTCGACCGCATGCGTGGAGACCACTTCATCGACTGCATGCGATTCACCCTGTCGCTCCGCCCGTGGTGCAAGCTCGCTCATGCCAGCTGCGGTGGGTTTGAATACCGCTTCGAGCTCGAGCTCCGCAGCATCCCTGCCTAGGCCTGGCACATGGCAACGGCGGAGCACATCTTGGGGACGAGCGCCACCATCCACGGACACGTTCTTGTGATGACGTCGACACGTTCCGGCTTGTTGGACGCACACACGACCCAGCCGAAATCCGGCGCGCCACCACGCTCGAGATCATCGAATAGGTCCCCGGCAGCTCCAGCACGTCCTCCCTGACCGTCCGCACCCTCACCTACCCCATCACCGTCGCCCTGGTCCATTCAGAGATCGATCGCGCCTACGCTCGGGCCATCGAAGCCGCTGGGCGCGACGGGGATGGCAGCGCTGGTGCGGGACGAAGACCCGACACCGAGCCAGGCCCAGACCATGGTCGCCATCGACGCCGCGACCGCAAGCGCCGCCGCTACGATGCGCAGCCCGCGAGGCATGCAGATGGCATGGCGATGGACTCCTTGGGCTGGCATGGCGACCATAGCTCGCTCCGGACGGATGGAGTGGCCACGGCCTCCACTTGGGGATCCCAGAGAGCTAATGATGCATGCGGTGCTGTCGTGGGCCCGGAGGGATCCGTTGCCTGCCCCAATGAGTGCGCTGCTGGTGCCCCATTGGCCGAGAACACCCCAGAGCCCTCCCACACCATGCCGCCTGCCGTGTGTGGGGCTTCCTTGGTGGGGTCACGCTCTGGCTCGCCCAACCAGAGCCCAAGTCGGGATCTGTTCCCTTTCGCCTCTGCCAGCGAGGTGCCAGACTCCTAGCCGCCAAGGCCCCTTCCACGGCTAATGATGACTCGACCAGCGAGGTGCCAGACTCCCAGCCGCCTGAGCCACCTGGGCCACCCGCCCCAACCAATGACGCTCTCCTGTCGGGGCAAAGCGGAGCTTTGCAAGTGTCAGCTACTGGCACCGTCTTGGAGTCTTCTGCTGGCCGGTCGGACAACGCGGGCGCGCGCCCCTCGCCCAACCACCGCGCCCCCCACCCCCGCCAACAACCTGCCTCCATGCAACCAGATTGGGACTGAATTAATAATTGGGCCAGCGCCACTAGACGACCAGCCCCTCCGGATCCTACAAAAGGCCCGCATCGCCAGCGACCGCCACGGGCCAGGATGAGTCGCCGCCGAGACCCGCATCGCCACTGGCTGGGCCCAATATGGGCGAGCCAAGAACGATGTCGGCTGACCACGCCCTGCTGCGTCCCACTCGAGGTCGATTCGCCTCTCCGCCGGTCACCCTGCGCTGCTCCACGAGCCGCGCCAATTCTGGTCGATCTTGGACGCTCGGTGACTTTCTGGCGGCCGCCACAAAGCAGATTGGAGCCGTAATGCCCGCGTCGGGGAAGAAGCCACGCCGCCCTCTCAACTTCACCCCATGCCGCGGCCGCTCGGCTCGTGCTGCATCCTCGCCTACGGCGGCGCCGCCCACGGCCGAACGGAGGGCACATGTCCAGATACTGCGGACTCTCGGGATCATTGGCATTGATCAGAAGATCACAACCGCAGAGATGAAGACGTATGATGGCATCTTCGCCGCCCCCCTCCCGTTCTCCGTCCTGTCAGCCATCGCCACGCTTGTCGGCCGCGAGCTCCCTGCTGAGCTTCCCTCCCCGGTGGTGATCTCCATGGGAAACGCTGCGGCTTGCGTGTCTTAGCGCTAGCAGCACCCCTTTCTTTCCCGTCGACCATTCCTGTTATGGATCACGGCCCAAAGATTGTAGGTTGGAACGTTCGTGGCTTGAACACTCGCGCTAGGCGGTTCGCCATTAGATCGTTGATTGACACCACCGGTGCAGCCATTGTTTGCCTTCAGGAAACAAAGATGGCCCTTATTTGCTCGTCGGTGATTCTTGATACTCTAGGCTCTGAGTATGATGGCTACGCCTACCTCCCCGTGAACGGCACCCGGGGCGGCATCCTCCTAGCCTGGAAAAGTAAGGCCATGAATATCACGGACCCGGAGTTCTCTGTGAACACGCTTACAACTAAAGTTGCCATGGGTTCGGCCACCCCGTGGTGGTTGACGGTGGTCTACGGGCCGCAGGACGTCGCCGCTAAAATCGAGTTCCTCCAGGAGCTGCGCGACATCCGCAGTGCCTGCCATGGGCCATGGATGCTTTGCGGGGATTTCAACCTAATCTACCGCGACGAGGACAAGAGCAATGACAATCTGAACAGGCGCATGATGGGGAGATTCCGTAGAGTCCTTAACGACCTAACGTTGAAGGAGGTTTACCTCAACGGCCGCCGGTACACCTGGTCGAACGAGCAGTCCCCGCCTACCCTGGTGCATCTTGATCGTGTGTTCTGCACCCCGACTGGGAGGACGCCCATGACGCCTGCAACCTTAGATGTCTGGCCTCGGTGGTCTCAGATCACAGCCCGTTGTTGTTGGATCGTACCCCGGTGCCGGCCACGCATCGCCGATTCCACTTTGAGGACATATGGTTGCGCATGGATGGCTTCCATGAGGTGGTGACTGAGGCCTGGAGCTTTGTCCATGACGCTGACCCGTACCGTCGCTTGATGATCCGCATGCAAGCCACAGCCCGCAAGCTGACGAGCTGGAGCTCCTGATCCATTGGGAACATCAGAGATAGGATGGCCATCTCGCGTGAGCTCATCTCGCGCTTCGACAAGGCTCAGGAAGACCGAATGTTGACGCCACATGAAGATTGGTTCCGCAAACAGCTAAAGATCTCCTATCTTGGGCTGGCTTCCATGGAACGTACCTTCGCCCGCCAACGCGCTTGCATTGCTAATTTGAAGGACGACGACGCCAACACCAACTTCTTCCACCGGCAATGCTCGTTTTGCCGGCAGAAGAACAGGATCTCCAGCCTCACCATGGACGGCCAGGTCATATCCGAGCAGGGGAGCATGGCAGAGGCAGCATTCAAACACTATGACGCGCTCCTGGGCACAGCCATCAGCAGAGATTGCTCGCTGGACCTGTCTGAGCTTATCACTCCCAGCGAGCTGGACGAACTCGATGCCCCTTTCAGCGCTGAGGAAAATTGGGAGGCGATCAAGCGTCTACCCGCGCGCAAAGCACCAGGACCCGACGGCTTCACCGCAGAATTCCTGCGAGCTTGTTGGAGCACGGTTCGACAAGATTTTGTTGACGTCTTCCAGAAGCTCTACGACATGAGAGGCCGTGGCTTCTGCAGCCTCAACCAGGCACTCATCATCCTGCTCCCGAAGCGCGCGGATGCCAGCTCGCTCAACGACTACCAGCCCATAAGCCTCATACACCTGGTGGCCAAGATCTTCGCCAAAGTCCTCTCTTTACGCCTCGCCCCTAAGCTGGATCGCCTTGTCAGCCCGTGCCAAAACGCATTCATTGCCGGCAGAAGTTTGCATGACAACTACATCCTTGTCAAACAATCAGCTCGACTACTACACCAGCTGGGTGCCCCGCGTGTGCTGCTCAAAATGGACCTCACACGCGCCTTTGATTCCCTCGCCTGGCCCTTCCTTTTTGAGGTGCTACGCCAACATGGATTCGGAAACAGATTCTTGGAGTGGATCACTATCTTCCTCTCATCGGCAAGCACAGCGTCTTGATGAATGGTGAGCCAGGCCCGCCTATTTGGCACCTACAGGGACTCCGCCAGGGGGACCCAATGTCCCCGCAGTTGTTCGTTCTCGTCGTCGACACCTTGGGAAGGCTCATCAAGCGCGCGGGCGACCAGCATTATGGCCCAGCTGCACCCTAGGCACTCGATCCCTGCGGTATCCCTATACGCGGATGATGTGGTGCTTTTCTGCCACTGTACGTCGAACGACATCGTGGCTGTGCGGGAGATTTTGGAGCTCTTCGGCCACGCCTCTGGCCTGCGCGTGAACTACACTAAGAGCTCCGCCTCGCTGCTGCACTGCGACATGGATGAGGCCACGGACATGCTCGTACGCCTCGGCTGCCCCATTGTTGAGCTACCGGTCACCTACCTTGGGATCCCCCTCACGATACGAAGGCCCACCGCTGCCCAGCTGCAGCCGCTAGTTGATGGGATCACTGGACGGCTCCTTGCATGGAAGGTTGATCTGATGTCCAAGCCTGGGCGCCTCGCACTAGTGAAATCTGTCCTGGGAGCCATTCCAGTACACCAGCTCCTCGCCTTTGCACCGCCAAAGAAGACTCTGCGCCAAATTGAGGAGATCCAGCGTGTCTTTCTTTGGGCTGGTCGCGCTGCAGCTAATGGTGGTCACTGTCATGTCAACTGGCGACGCATCTGCCGGCCCACCTCGATTGGTGGACTCGGAGTCCAGGACCTCAAGCACGCTGGCCTCGCCCTGAGGCTACGATGGCTCTGGTACGCCCGCACTGATGATGAGCACGCGTGGCATGGCCTGGACCTGCAGTTCTCTACTGAAGAGAGGGCACTCTTCTTTGCCTCCACCACTATGACCATTGGAAATGGCCAGACTGCACTTTTCTGGGAGGACCGCTGGATCAATGGGCAGTCCATCAGCCAAATAGCCCCAGCCCTATACAACTGTGTCCCCAAGCACCGCCGCAAGACTCAAACCATCGCTCAAGGCATGCAGGGCAACAACTGGGCGCGCGACATACATGGGTATATCGGGATCAACGAGATTGGCCAATATGTGCAGGTCTGGCAGGCGATTGAGCACTTCTCGCTCTTGGATGCCCCCGACCAGCTTGTCTGGAAGTGGACCACCTCTGGCACCTATACAGCACGCTCCTGCTACCTTGCCACTTTCCAAGGATCCACAACTTGCTTCTCCTGGAAGCTCATTTGGAAAAGCTGGGCGCTGCCACGTGTCAAATTTTTCCACTGGCTAGCCAACCTTGATAGGTGCTGGACTGCTGACCGCCTTGCCCATCGTGGCCTCCAGCACCAGCCCCGGTGCCCGCTATGCGACCAGGCGCCAGAGACGACACCTGCTCCTGGAGTGCGCTTTTGCCAAGCAAACCTGGCATGAGATCCTTGCTTGGCTAAGGATGACAATCGCAGGGCCAAACCAGGAGGATACTCTCATGGACTGGTGGCTCCACGCCAAGCAAAACACGCCTACACCGATGCGCACGGGTCTCGCCTCCATTGCCCTCCTGACGTCGTGGATGATTTGGAAGCAGCGCAACGAATGCATATTCGACAATGCCCAACCTCTTGTCCCAGTCCTGGTCTCTAGGATCAAGGACGAGGCCGGGCAATGGGCACGAGCTGGGGCGCGTGGCTTGAGGGTCATCTTACCCACCACCTGGGATACACTAGTTTCTACTGCTTCGGCATGAACTTTGCCTCTTAGGAGGATTGTAAATAACTTTCTATCTTTCCAATGCAATGAAGCACAAGTCCTTTGCATTTTCCAGAAAAAAAAGAAAGAAGTCTAACAAGATTTCTGTGTTGCAATTTCGCAATCAGAATTATTTCATTTTTGAACTCCTCTATCCCTTGGGAAGAGCCCTTACTAAGCCTTTTGATAGCAACTTCTTTGTCACCTTGCAACATTCCCTACATGTTTTGTATCATCCTGAACTATTAAACAATGAAAGCAATCGTTTCATTCTTCAAAACAGAGAATGTGCTACTATAACTGAGGAGGCAAGGCTTTCTGCTACCTTGTAAACTTTACCAAAACCTCCGCTTCCAATTTGGTTAAATTCAGAGAAATTATCCGTTGCAGCAGCAATATCTTCGAAGCTAACAAATGGAAACTCCACATGTTCACCGCCCATTTCACTGGACGAGCTAAGGTATCCTAGCATCGGTCCCTTGTGTATTTCCTTCTTCTGCCATGTGCCTGCTAAAGATTAATACTTTTGTTATTAACACTCGTAAAAAGAAGTAGAATTTTGAAAATAAGGGTCGTTTTTCAGTCTACCTTTGTATTTGCATATGCTGACAAGTGCTATACATGCAAGTATCAGCACACATGCCATGGTTGGGAGTAAAATCTTTACCAATTTGTTATTCTTTTGAACTGCAAAATGAATCCTGTATAAGTTTAGCACATCGCTAATTTACAGCCATGAGTGAACCATGGATCGAATAAAAGTGCTACACATAACCCTCTAGAATTACTGCTAGGCTTATGGTAAAAAGAGGTCTAATGTTGCATTATGGCTCAATAGAATAGTCATAGATCTATCAATTATGCTTACACCAAAGTAGTTAGATGCAAAAAAAGTATTTGTCCATTACTGCTATACTGTTAACTTCATAAATTTAGTAGATGCCCATGATTAAATGTTGGTGTTTATCTGATAACATTAAGTGCCATGCTAATATAAGGCTAGAAGCCTAGAATGCAGTTGGTGCATACCAGGAGAGTTGGCAAGCCGGAGGTACAGGTTCTCGCCATAGTCGCTAAACTTTCCTGTGTCGATAAGCTCCCCTGTCCAAACCAAGCACCTTGACTGGTCGGCCATAGCATCATTAGTGCTAAAGTTGGCATAAGCATAGGCTGTACACAAGCAATTGTTGCTGCACTCAGTCATGCAGTCGCCAAAGCTTCTGTTGTGGACACGTAAAAATTTGTCGGGGAGCATCATCCTAGGTAAGGTCACGAAATGACTTTGCTTGCTGCATTTCAGCTCTTTGATTCTTCTACATCCGCTTGAAAAGTTAGGACCAGAGGGCTCAAACCCATCGAGGCAACTACATGTCGGGACAGCCGCCGTGTAGTCACAATAGCCGAACGGGCCACATGAAGCGTAGATGTTGCAGCTAGCGGGGGTGCGGTGATGGTTCTCCATGACGAGCGGTTGTTCAAGCTCAGAGTCACGAAAAATTAGCGCGCTACAGAAAATAACATGGCCCCTGAAAATATACTATTAGCGTGCTATAGCGTGCTATTAGCGAGGCATTATACATTGATTTATTTAGCGAGACAATTCTCTATATGCTATAGCGTGCTATTAGCGGTGATATAGCGCGCTATTTTTTTCCAGTGGAGTCAACACACCCATGTAGTCGAGCCTAAGATGTGCATACTGTGAGCCACCAGAAACTCTAAAATCATAATAGAACCCATCCCCTGTCCTGATAATGGCTTCATACAAGACAGTGTTCTGGTATAATGTGCCAACCGCCATCTCACCGTTGAAGATGCGGCGGCGATAGGGCCTAGCCCCGTTCCAAATGAAAAACTGAAGGTCCGAGCTAGGATCAAGGCTCATAGAAAAGACTCCAGTTGACAGGTCACTGAGGCCCTTAGAAGCAATCAGGCGCCACACGACATGGCCCTTCTTGCTCAACATGGTCCTACCTGGGAGGAGCGTGTCCGTAGGGTGATCAAAGCTCTGCCAAATGGATGTGTCATTTGGTGACTGGACGACAAAATTCCCCGCGTCAAGAAGCACCGCAGTAACTCCCATGCTGCCCTTGATGCCGCTCTTCACGGCCCAATTGGAGTGTGACCATGGGAGTCCGACAACACCAGGTCAGAACTGTTGGTGATGGCGAGCGTTGGAGATGAAGCGGCGGCGATTGGATCGTCGCGGTTGGCGGTCCATACGACGGTGCGACCAGCCATGTGTCTGCGCAAGGAAAAATTCGTTGCTAGGTGTTGAGTTTTGAAGTCTCCATCGGGGAGATTTGACTTTGGAAATGAGAGTGCGACAGGGGAAACCTCGGACGCGTGCGTCGGGTGGAGGGTCACGCCACGACAGCGAGCTCCTGCTGCCCCTCAACCCATGAAGGTAACCACGGCGAACTCCTTCCGCCGCCGCCAAGGCGGCAACCACCGCAGCCGCGGACGCCGCCGTCGCCTCTTCGTCCCGGTGCCGTGCCTGGACGCCATGGTCGATTTGGAATCTGAGCTACCGTTTCGTGCCCCGCAAAGTCTCTTTTACTGGTGCTGGGAGCTACCGGCTAACCATCTACCGTTCACATGCTTTGTGATGTGTTTTAAGCGAGACCCATTCATATGTATAATCATGTATTGTGGCAGCTAATTTTTTATATATAGTGAAATCAATGTCAAATTAATAGGGCTCATGTCAGGAGTGGCAGTACTTTTTGCAGTGGGATGTACGCATTCATGCAACATCTCTCCTCTCTCTCAAACAAGTCCATGCATTTTATTTTTGTTTACATTTTTAGATGGTCAATATTTTTTACAGCATTGTTCTATTATTTAAAATTTTCATATATTCAAATCCTTGAACATAAGATGTTTAGGATGAGACCAATCTTGAATATATTTAAACTAGTTTAATTTTTCTATTTCAGTCATATCAAAAATGTTAGTTTCACTCATATCAAATTACATTTTTCGAAATGATTGAAATCAATTATCAAAATGAGTGAAATCAGTTTTCCAAATCAGTTAAATGCGTTGTTTCAAATTTGTGAAATACTTATTTTGGAAACTAGTGAAATGAGTGTAATATGTTTTTCTGAAAATGAGTGTAATGTGTTTTCTTAAACTAGTGAATGGGTGAAATCTATATTTCATAAATGAGTGAAATAAGTTATTTGAATAAAAGTGAAATAAAACCAATTTTGCTGTGAAACTAATTTTTCCGTGTTTGAAACTAATAGTTTTAATGAGCGGAATACATTTCAATATATTTCATAAATTTGCAGTGAAATTGGTATTTGCAAATGAGTGTAATGTGTTTTATGAAATGTGTGAAATCTATTTTTGAAACGAGTAAAATGGTTTTTTAATTGATATTAGTGAAACAGTCAATAACACTTTTATGAAATAGCTGACCACTCTTATGTTTTATAAAAGCGATTTAAAAGATAATTGAAATATAAAAATAAAAAATTAGTGAAATAGGTTATTTAAAATATGTGAAATTGACTATTTCAAACCGTCTAAGTCGTTGTCCACATATTTCACTCAATTTTTTCAGTGTGTTTGTCAAGGTGCTTATTTCCCCGCGCCAAAATATGTGAAATTAGTTATTTGAAATATGAGAACTTGGTTGTTTCATTGTTTTGAATTTACTACTATATCAAATATATCAGTGTCTTTGTGAGTTCCATATTCCAGTTTGTGAACATGAGTGAAACATTAGAAAAAACTTTTATGAAATAGTGAAACAATTTAGTGTTTTATGAAAGTAATTTTAGAGATAACTGAAATATATAAAATAAAATGTATTTAAAACATATCCGAAATTGATCTTGTTCTGAAGGTCATGCCACCACAAATTCAAATATATAAAAAGTTTAAATAATGGACATTTGGTTCAAAAGATATTCACTAAAAATATGAGGATAAAAATAAAATGCATGCCATATGTATGGCGTGAGTGAATGCATGCATGCACCGTTGTCTTCACTCTAACACACTCTTTCTCTCTTCTGTAAAAGCTGACACTATCTGACACTAGTACATGTATTGCTATGTGTAGTCTGATATTTGAAAACAGAGTATAAACCTGCATGGATCTTGATGAAAACGACGGACGGTGGATTGCTCACCGTTACCCTGCACCGGTAAAATTATTTATTCGATTCGTGCCCGGATTACTCTGCCGGAGAGGTAGAGGATGAAGTATAATCACAGCAACCGGTGGGGATTTGGCCGACGAACCGGTGGATAAGCAGAAAAATATCCGCCGCCTAACTGGACGTTGGATGGACGCGAGGATGGCCATCCAATCTACCCATCCACGTGCATGACCTTGCTTGCAACAAGAGCGGTATTGCAGAAACATTTATAACAATAGATGTATGTCCTACCGTCCTAGCTAGTCGAGGACCTTTGCAACAGCTACCCTGTTGCGCTTAGGGGGTTTGCAACAAGGATTTTGTTGCAAAGGTCCGTCGAGACTACACGCCACGCGCCTAGGTGATGCCGCTCGCCGGAGTTGCTGCTCCTCCTCCGCCTCAGATCCGTGAGCATCCGCCAGCTCCACACCAGCACAATGACGACCTCTCATGTTGGGCGCTCCTTTCGCGTTTTCTGCAACTGGAGCTATGTTTCTGAAACATGCATCATCTTGCAAGGTCTGACCACTCATTATCTAACATGAGGCGCTCCTCCGACACTTTCTGTAACTCGGACTATGTTTCTAAAACCATGCCCTTTTTGCACACGAAAAAACCTTCATCGAGCCATTTTTAATCTTCCTGAAACAAGAAGTCTATTGCAGAAACGTTTTGAAACAAGACCCCTGTCGCAGGAAAAAAATCTTCATCACCAAATCGTTTTTTCTTTTTCTAAAACTAGTCATGTGTTGCAGAAATCTAATAAAACAAGACCCTTGTTACAGAAAAAAAAAAACTACCCATGAGACTGACTTGTGGCCAGCGCTTGATCGAGATTGATCTGACGGCTAAGGAAGCGGCGGACGCTGCGCTTGCCTCCGCCGGCTGAAGGGCAGTGTTTCCCAAACGAAAATGAAAAAATGAAGGAAAGAAGGAAAGGAAAAACAGAATAAAAGAGAACCATCCCAAAACCGGGAACAAGATAGATAAGCAGCGACCCCCCCTAATAATAAAAAAAAGCAACCAATCCCTCGAAAAGAAAATTCTGGACCAGCAGCAGCCACCCCAAATTCATTCGGCTCGATCCGCGGCTCATCGAACTCCTCGAGCAATCCGGACGCGAATGGGGGAGCTACGGCGTCGTTCCGATTCCAGTCCACCGGCGGGAGGCGGGGGCGCCGGGGTTCGCGTGGGAAGCGAGAGCCGAGAGCAACCGACCCGGCCCTGCAGGCGGCGTCACCCGACCTATCCGTTCATGGCGGCGGTCCAGGAGGACGACGCGACGGCCGTGGGGTGGCAGTACGTTGCGGAGAGCAGCGAGCCGCCGTCGACGGCAGCGCAGCCAGGAGCACCAGCAGCTGCACGGCCTTTCGGATTTGGATTCGGTGCTTGCAGTTGCAGTGTTCGTGGGGACGCATGGCTGTTGTTCTGATAAAACAAAACAGAGTTAGTTTTTCTCATTCCATTTCCATTATCAGCGTCTTCTGATTTCGTTACCATTTGCGTTGGCATTATCTGAACCAAACGCCTCCCCGTGTTCCACGGCAAGCGACGCGTCCTTACAGTTACAGAGCGAGGTTTCCCCTGTCGCACTCTCCAATCTGAATGCCCGGCAGCCATTTTTCTTTGCGCGTGCGCCGACCTTGGGAGACTTTGGAGTCAGGTCTCCTGCTTTCTTGGCCTGCAATATTACTACTCCGTTGTAGCTATGCGATGGGTTGTCCAGTTTCTAGTTTATCTTCCAATTCCATCTCTGCAGCCGGACTGGTCTGAAGAACCACATACCCCTCAATTAGTTTCTTGCTGGAAGATGAGGAAGATGGCCTTTAGGGGCACTTCTTGTATTCCAATTTTGATCCTCCCATTGCTGAGTTCACTCTGCCAATCCGATGACCAGCTCACACATGCAAAACCGCTCTCCGCCGGCGACATGCTCATCTCCAAGGGCGGGGACTTTGCGCTCGGCTTCTTCTCCCGAACAGCTCCAACACAAGCTTGTACCTTGGCATATGGTACAACAGAATCCCTGGCCGCACCGTTGTATGGACTGCCAACCGCGACAATCCAATCGCCACAACTTCATCTCCGATGCTCGCCATCACCAACAATTCCAACCTCATGTTGTCTGACTCCCAAGGTCACACTCCTTGGGTGGTGAAGAGCGGCATCACGGGCGTGGGAGTTACTGCTGTGCTGCGTTCGTCGGGGAACTTTGTACTCATGTCTCCAAATGGCACATCCATATGGCAGAGTTTTGATTACCCGACAGACACCATTCTCCCCGGTATGAGGATCTACCTGAGCAAGAGGGCTCGTGTTGTCAGACGCCTGATTGCTTGGAAGGGGCCCATTGACCCATCCACTGGAGATTTTTCTTTGGGCCTTGACCCCAAATCGAACCTTCAGTTCGTCATTTGGCAGGGGATCATGCCCTACTGCCGCCTCAGTATGCTAAATAATGAGTCGGTCGGCAGTGGCATATACCAGAACACAATCTTCACCGAAGTTGTTACTGGAACAGGGGACGGGTTCTACTATAAATTCCTCGTCTATGAGGGCTCACCGTATTCACGCCTTATGCTCGACTACATGGGTGTGTTCAGGTTTCTTATCTGGAATAACCGCTCATCTTGGGCGACCGTCACCGAGCACCCCGCTAGCAGCTGTGACCTCTATGCTTCATGTGGCCCATTCGGCTATTGCGACAGCATGGGGACTGTCGCAACATGCCGTTGTCTCGATGGGTTTGAACCCGCTGGTCTTAACTTTTCGAGCGGATGTAGAAGAACCAAGGCACTGAAATGCGGCAAGCCAAGTCATTTCGTGCCCTTGCCTAGGATGAAGGCCCCTGACAAGTTTTTACATGTCCTCAACAGAAGCTTTGACGAATGCACGACCGACTGCAGCAACAATTGCTCATGTACAGCTTACGCCTACACAAACTTGAGCAGTAACGGCGCTATGGCCGACCAGTCAAGGTGCTTGCTTTGGACAGGGGAGCTTGTCGACACAGGGAAGTATAGCAACTATGACGACAACCTGTATCTTCGGCTTGCCAACTCTCCTGGTATGCACCACTCCATTCTAACCATTTATTATCTTGGCACTTAATGTTATCAAATCAACACCAACATTTAATCTTGGGGCATCTACTAAATATACGAACTTAACAGTATAGCAGTAACCGCCAAATACTTTTTTGCCTCCGATAATTTGGTGTGGGGGTAAGCAGTAGATATATAATTATTCTATACGAGCATAATGCAACATGCTCATAGTAACACATTTATTCAGTCCACGGATCACTCATGGTTCTGTAAATTATTTTTGCTTCAAAAAGAGCGATGTGCTAAATTTATACATGATGCTTTTGCAGTTCAAAACAATAGCAAATTGGTAAAAATTGTAGTCCCAACCATGGCTTGCGTGTTGATACTTGCATGCCTCCTTGCCGGGATATTCAAATACAGAGGTATAATAAATAATGCCCCTCGTTTTCAAAATTGCGCCTCCTTTGTGAGTGTTAATAACAATGTATTGATCTTTAGCAAGCGAACGAAAGAAGTATGGAATCCACAATGGAGCAATGCTAGGTTACCTTAGCTCGTCTAATGAGATTGGAGGTGAACATATGGACTTCCCTTTTGTTAGCTTTGAAGATATTTCCACTGCAACCGATAATTTCTCTGACTCTAAACAAATCGGAAGTGGAGGTTTCGGCAAAGTTTACAAGGTAACAAAAGGCTTTGCATCCACGATTTTAGTAGGAAATACTCTGTTTTTAAAGAACAATTTTACCTATGAAAAAAATTGCTATCATTGTTTCACAATTTAGGATGATGCAATCATGCAGGGAATCCTTCAAGGGGACAATGAAGTTGCTATCAAAAGACTTAGTAAGGGTTCTGGGCAAGGGATACAGGAGTTCAGAAATGAGATAATTCTGATTGCCAAATTGCAGCACAAAAACCTTGTTAGACTTCTTGGTTGCTGTATTTTTGGGGATGAGAGGTTACTTATATATGAATATTTACCAAACAAAAGCTTGGACGCCTTCCTTTTTGGTATGTGCAGACTTCTGATACATATTATAAGTTTTTGATTAGCCAAAATGATATCACAGATCACTAATGATAATATACTTCGTGTATTATTCATCTTTGGAGATGATACAGGACAATATGTGCTTGATTGGCCTACACGCTTCCAAATAATTAAAGGGGTGGCTAGAGGTCTTCTTTACCTCCATCAAGATTCAAGATTAACTATAATTCACAGAGATCTCAAACCAAGCAACATCTTGTTGGATTCCGAAATGACTCCCAAAATATCAGATTTCGGTATGGCAAGGATCTTTGGTGGAAACAAACAAGAAGCAAAAACTACCCGGGTTGTTGGGACATAGTAAGTAATTCAAGCAAGTAGCCATCTTTCAATATTCCAATTTCTATTGTCTAGTTATCCTAAATTATACATTTGTTCTTAAATTGTCTGAGCAGTGGTTACATGTCGCCTGAATATGTTATGGGAGGCGCCTTTTCTGTAAAATCCGACACGTATAGCTTTGGTGTTCTTCTCTTGGAGATTGTAAGTGGCTTGAAGATCACCTCACCGCAACTGGTAGAGAACTTTGTCAGCCTAACAACTTATGTAAGTATAAAGAAATGCACAGAATTTTAATATGTCAAGCATTGTAACTTGTTCATCAGTTGGTTCTACTGGCTCAGGCATGGAGACTATGGGCAGATGGGAAAGCAACAGAACTGGTGCACTCTTCATTTGCTGAGAATTGTTTACTAAATGAAGTTCTACGGTGTATTCAAGTCGGTCTCTTGTGTGTTCAAGACCGTCCGGATGATAGGCCGCTCATGTCATCGGTAACTTTTATGCTGGAGAATGAAAGTGCGTCGCTTCCAGCACCAAAGCAGCCAGCATATCTTGGTCTACAGAATTTCGAAAGTGAAGTATCAAGGGAAAACTCTGTGAATACAGTGAGTATCACAGCAGTCGAGGGGCGTTAAGCGTTATATATGCAAATTTCAGTATCTGAAGCCATATACTTTATGATCTACAGATATTTGAAATACGATTTGTTCGGTAGGTCATTGTGTTGTACACAGAATGGCTGTGAATTGAGAATTCATTCAGAATGTTCTATTTCGAACAAATGTATTTCTTTTCTTGCTCTGTACGCTGTTGGCATTATCTACAATGCCTTGTTCAATGAATTTCGAAGCTGAAAATCAGGGGAAAACTCTGTGAATACAGTGAGTATCACAACACTAGATGGACGTTAACTGTTATATATATGCAGATTTCAGTATCGGAAGTTGTATACTTTAATGCAATTTCTTCAGTAGGTCATTGTGTTTTACGCGGAATGGCTGTGAATTGAGAACTGTAATTCAGAATGTTCTATTTCGAACAAAGATACGTTTTTTCTTGCTCTGTACGCTGTTGGCATTATCTACAGTGTCTTGTTACCGAAAAAGGCTTTCGCCTTGCTTTATAACCACCGAGCACAAAGTCAACAAGGTACCTTTTTTTTGCGGGGTAAAGTCAATAAGGTACCAACCGAACAACACACACGCCACGCCACCGTAGGCAAGGTCCAACACACACGCACACAGACACTACCCAAGGTTCAGCTGTGGGCACAACCCAATAAGCCCAACACAGAAGTGAGGCAAGCACAACATATAAACGGCGGTGGCATTATCTACAGTGTCTTGTTCATTGATGTTGTTGGTGCGAGATCCCTCCACTGATCTTCTTGATGGCAATGCCTCTCTTGCCCCTCACTGTAAGCACTGTGTCAGTCTATTTAATAGTTTGAATGCAATAGATATCGTGCCTCCTGAACATAATCACATGGTACTTTTATCTCTTCTGCATTTAGCTCATGAACATTTAGCTTGAAAATTTCACAAATCCATCAAACTTGCAAAGCACTCCTTCTAGTGATCATATATGGTGTGGCATGAAAATTATTTTGAAATATAAACTAAAGTCTGCGGCGTATTCTATTATTCAAAAAGGCTCTGTATCCTTGGAACATTTTGGGTCATACATACTACAGTATTCTTGAAGGCTCTCGTAGACTTGCGGATTGCGTCAGCACCGGTAGAAATGGTCGTAGGTCTATCATCTGCTTTCATCGATTATTATCTGACAGAGTAACCCGAGTTCAAAGTGTTTCTGGGCGACAGCCTAGAATGGCATCCACAAAGGGAAGCCAAGATGCTCATCCACGATGTTTCCGGTGTCTTGATGGCCGGCTCGCTGAAGGGTTTCCCTGCTCGGTACGATAAAGGGAAGCCCGTTCGTTGCTCCCGCGCTGCGCTCGCTGCCTTCGACCCCTTCACTTCGCTAGTTCGTTTGTTGCTTCCTTTTCGTGTCTTTCTTTTTCTTCCGGGTTTTCTCTATTTTTTAAACGGTTTTCTGTTTTTCTTAGTTTTTTCTTCAAGTTTTATTGTTTTCAACTATTTTCTTCATTTATTTAATTGTTCCTTACTCTTTATCCTTCTTCATTTTTCTTTGGGTTTCTTTGTTCCTTTCTTTATCTTTTATTTTTTCTTCACTGGTTTTCTTTTGTTTTATTCTTTGTAATCAACTTGGTTTTCTTTTATTTTTATTGGTTTTCTTTTATTTTTATTGGTTTTCTTCTATTTTTCTCTCGCTCTTTCTTACAATTTGGTTTTCTTGTTTCGTTCTTCATTTTATTTTGTTTCTTTGATTTTTTTGTTTCTTAATTGCTTTTGTCATTTTTTATCGATATTCTTTTTTGTTCAACACATGGTAACTTTTTTCAGTACATATACAACATATTGATGTAAGTCGTAAACATATTTGAGTGAAGTGCACCCTAGGTCCTCGAACTATTTTGAAGGTGTCACATAGGTCCTCGAACTATGAAAAGTGTCATTCAGGTCCTAAAAAATCCTCGAAGTGCAATAAGTGTGTACGTATGTGACACCTCTGAAATAGTTCAAGGACCTACATGACACCTCTAAAATAGTTCGAGGACTTGGATGACACGCATATTGCACTTTGAGGACCTGAATGACCCTTTTCATAGTTCTAGGATCTATGTAACCCCTTGTGACGCCCGAGTAATCAGGCTACAGTAATCCCGTGTTAACGATGCTACGTCACCTCGGTTATCGTTGATAATCCCATGTTAGATCGAAACGGATTCAAAATTCTAAATTTGAATTAAAGTTGAAACAACTGAAGTTTTCAAAAGTCTAAATTTGAATTAAAGTTGAAACAACTGAAGTTTTCAAAAGTCTAAACTAAAATGTTCGATGTGTTGAAAATATTCCCTAACTATTTGTCATGAAGAAACCATGTTTTTATATGAGGCCTATTTTTTTAAAATGAGCTAAAACAGTAGAGAAAATGAAGAAAAAGGAAAACAATAAAAACAGAAAACAAAACTACAAAAAAGGGAGCGGGCCAACTGGGCCAGACGGCCCAGCTGGCCATCCAACCAGACCGGCCCAACCCCCCCCCCCCCTCCATATCCCCTCTGGGGGAAACCCTAACACCCAACCACCCGCACTTCCACTTCCTCGTTCTCCTCCCGATCCGATCCGGATCGAGGAACGACCCGCCGCCGCCGGAACTCCCGCCGAGCCGCCCGCCGCCTGCCGTCGTTGGTGCCACTGCGCCGCCTCGTCGCCTCGCCTCATCCCCGCCACCTCCCGAGCCTCGCCGACGCTCGTCGTCCCCACGGCAACCTCCCCGACGCCGCCGGATCAACTGTCGCCGCCGAACAGACTACCTCGCGGATCGCTTCCCCGACACCGCTGCCTCCGCCCTCCGCCCCAAGCCCCGCCCCTGCACCCTACTCCCCGTGATGCCCTCTCCTCCTCTCTCTCGCGTGCATCGCGCACACGCACCGGCGCCCACGCCATCTGGGTCGTGCCCGACGCGCTCATCCTGCGTCGGCGCTTCGGCGCCTGCACAGCTCCACCTTGCTCCTCACGCCGCCGCCCGGTTCCCCGATGCTCCTCCCCCCGCACCACCGCGATTCGCCCGTCCCTCTTGCCGCTTCCCGACGCTGCTCGCCACCACTGCCCGCTTCGCCCGTTGACGGCGCCCTCGCCTCCGCCGCCCCATCGCTCCCTCGCCTCCGTCGCCCCTATTCCCGCAAGTCGCGCCTCGCTCTGAACTTGGCCGCCGCCTCCTCCATGCTCCTCCGCTGCCGCCGAGCCCCAGCAGGTGGCAGCTGGTCGCTCCGTGCCTCCTCCCGTTGTCCACGGGCGAGGCCATCGACGGGCGCCCGCCAAGACTCTTCGGGCAAGGTTTCGCCGCCCGCACCATAAGGCCCAAGTGGCCCTATGACAATGGGGCCCCACTCCAAAATGTTTTTAAGAATAAAAAATAATAAAAATAAATATATAATTAATTAATTAATAATTAAAATTAATTAATTAATTAATTAAGTTAATTAATCCTACTTAATTAATCTAGTTACATGTTAGTCTAACTAAGCAATAATTAGTTTAACCTAACCATAATTAACTTAATAGTTAGATGACAGTGGGTCCCATCGACCCATCGGTCAGTTGACCACCAACCCTGTTGATGCCGACGTCAAGATGACATCATGCTGATGTCATAATTCCATTTTCGAATTAAATTAAATAATTAATTAAATTCCAGAAATTAATAAAATCATTAGAAAATCATATCTTTTAATCCGTAACTCGGATCAAATTATTTTCAACATGAAAGTTGCTCAGAACGACGAGACGAATCCGGATACGCAGCCCGTTCGTCCGCCACACACCCCTGACATATCAAACTCACAACTTTCCCCCTCCGGCTCCTTTGCCCGAAAACACGGAACACCGGGAATACTTTCCCGGATGTTTTCCCCCTTCACCGGCATCACCTCATACTGCGTTAGGACACACCTAGCACCGCTCTTTGTCATGTCTTGCGTCGTCTTGCTTATGTTTGCATCAGATTTATTGTTTCTTCCCTCTTCTCTCCTAGAGACTACGAGACCGACGCAATGCTTGCCTAATACGACTACGGAGTTGACGACCCCTCTCCTTGCCGAGCAATCAGGCAAGCCCCCCCCAGATCACCAGATATCGCCTACTCTTCTCTATACTCCTTGCATTAGAGTAGTGTAGCATGTTATCGCTTTCGCTTAATCCTATATTCTTGCATAGCATGTCCTTGCTACTATCGTTGTTACCTTTACCGCTATCCTCTCGCTTAGTATAGGATGCTAGTATTCCATCGCTGACCCTACACTCTTGTCCGCCCCGCCATGCTATACTATTGGGCTGTGATTACTTGGAGGTGGTCACGGGCATATACTATATACTTTACATCGTTACATTACCTGTGATATTGTTCGGAGATGGGGTTGGAAGGACAGTGGCTCCATCCCAAGAGAGGTGGGCCTGGGTTCCCGACGGCCCCGATTGTTACTTGTGGCGGTTTATTGTGGCAGGTTGAGACCACCTAGGAGAGAGGTGGGCTGGCCCTGGTCGGCGTCATGGATACTTCACACGCTTAACGAGATCTTGGTATTTGATCCGAGTCCGCCATTTGGTCTATACACACTAACCATCTACGCGGGAGTAGTTATGGGTATCCCGCGTCGTGGTATCACCAAGCCTTCGTGGACGCCAATGATCGAGTGGCGCGCGCGATTGGAACGTAAGCTTGCTCTTGTATTAAGGGGCTAGTTCGCTTTCGTCACAGACGCAACATGCGTGTATGCTATGGGCGATGGGCCCGCACTGTGGCGCTTAGGTTTAGACCGGCGTCTTGGCCTCTCTGTTGTGCCTAGGTAGGGCTGCGACGTGTTGATCTTCCGCGCGGGCATGACCCAGAAAGTGTGTCCGCCAAATGGGATCAAGCGTGTTGGGTTATGTGGTGCACCCTCGCAGGAAGTTAATCTATTCAATAGCCGTGATCTTCGATAACAGGACGACTTGGAGTTGTACCTTGACCTTATGACAACTAGAACCGAATACTTAATAAAACACACCCTTCCAAGTGCCGATATAACCCGGTGGTCGCTCTCTCGTGGTTACGAGTAGGGATCGCGGGTAGGATTATGCTATGCGATGCTATTTGGAGGACTTCACCGCTCTCTTCTACATGTTGCAAGACGGAGGCTGCTGAAGCGTAGTCTTCGACTGTGATTAGCTATCCCCTCTTATTCGGCATTCTGCAGCTTCAGTCCACCGATATGGCCCTTTACACATATATCCATGCATATGTAGTGTAGCTCCTTGCTTGCAGTACTTTGGATGAGTACTCACGGTTGCCTTGTTCCCCCTTTTCCCCTTTCTTTACCCGGTTGTCGCGACTAGACGATGGAGCCCAGGGCCGATGCCAACGTCGATGGCAACTTCTACACCGGAGGTGCCTACTACTACGCAGCAGCCCACGGCGACCACTGTGAGTAGTTTAGGAGGATCCTGTGCGGAGGCCTCGCCTCTTCGATCCGTATCCCGCTTTGTGCTAGCCATCTTATGGCAACTTGTTTAACTTATGTCGTACTCAGATATTCTTGCTTCCGCTGACTCGCCTATGATCGAGCACTTGTATTCGAGCCCTCGAGGCCCCTGGCTTGTATTATGATGCTTGTATGACTTATTTATGTTTTAGAGTTGTGTTGTGATATCTTCCGTGAGTCCTCGATCTTGATCGTATACATTTGCGTGCATGATTAGTGTACGATTGAATCGGGCGTCACAAGTTGGTATCGAGCCGATCGCTCAGGAATCCCCTTTCCAACTCCTTGGCGAAGTTGAGTCTAGACATTGCAAAACTTTTACTAACATGGCTGTGTGTCTTACGGGCACACGTCGCCATTGGGTGGTATTAGGATCTTTTACTCCTTGTCTATACTCTGGGACTCTGATCTCTCTTCTATTCGGGTTAAATGATTTTCTAAAATCTAACTTTAGGTTCTCGAAAACACTTTCCCCCGGTGAGTCCAGATGATCGCCGATTGCACCAGAAGATTTCGAAGTTACTCTCCGATATTCTCTCGAGACCTTGTGCCCGTTGCTTTTGCAATTCCCTTCCACCGAAATATCCCTATGGGTAAATACTTACACCTGTCGTGCTTACTTTTATTCCCAGTCGATCTTGTTATTACAAGATACCCCAAGAATATTTTGTGCCTACTGCCTTGCAGTTCTTTGCCACTTGAATACCCCTAAGAATAATTTCTCGCACTTTCTGAGTATCCGCTCACCCCCCGTTGTTCAGGTGTTTCACAAAAGTCCTTGAAATACTATTCAATCCTCCAAAAATCCTTAGCAGCTTTATGCTCTGCAAATACTTGACTACTTGCATTATGGATGCTTCCCATATATCTGGCAATATTCACTAGTATCTTTTGTCACCGTCATTTTGATCCTATTAATTCAACATGTGTGCGAATGCACACAATCATCTATCAACCCTTCTAATTATCTTCCGGCTCAGACATCATTTTTGAACATGAGCTGGTTCTCGACCAAACTATTTGTCGACAATTGTGCCTCTGGTCTATCCAACTTATCCATCCTTGATCAGAGCGTCTGCTTATGATCCTTTGTTTTGGAAATCATAATTCCTTTGTTATCTAAGCATCAAATTATTCAGATGTTCTATAATATGATGCCCGTGCATTCTTCTTCCTTCGGTTGAGTACCGATGCTCACATCAGATCCCTTGTGGACCATCGGTTCCTTTGTTGGATTCTATCCGACAGTGTCCTTCATATTGAATAACCTTGAGAGCCTTTCCATGGGTATATAATGCCTTTGGTAAATTGTATCATCTGCTTTTGAACATGCTCCACTATCGAGTTTGTGTTAATTACTCCTGAAGTTCGTGGAATATGTTCTAAGAAGCCCCGATGGCTTGAACCTATGCCTTCCTTAATATGTGTGAACTCGAAAGTTTTCACGAATCATACTCTTCTGGTATTTTGCTAGATAAAATTTCTACACTACAGCTTCATCAAAAGCGAGAAGTGAATGAAAGGTTATGCATTGGAGAAGTGGGAGTCGACCTTGAACTTTGTGTTCATGCCCATGGACACGATGTAGATCCTATCATGGAAGCTTCTTGTAATAATAACTATTTTCTTGATCAATATCATCTGGTAAACGTGAATTGATCCTTTGCAACCGTGGTTCCGCCATGATTGTTCTTCTTGATCCATTTCTGACAAGTTAAAGCACTTGTCTTCTACAGATCGATATGCCTGCCCAACCTCTATTATGATCTACCTTCGAGTATTACCCCTGGTATCTCGAGGATATCATGCCATTGCACTACATCTTGCGAACTTTTGATGAAGTACTACCTTTCCCTGTCAATGTCACTTCATGGGTTCTGGGTTGTTGGTCAACCGAGAACACCGATAAGTGGATCGACTCCGCACTCCGATTCAATAACTCTAAGTAATTTTCATTTCTTATGAGTTTAATAATCCTTCAAGTTATTCATAGCTTGATCGGCTATATCATTATCGTGCAAACTTCTAACTGTGCTACCTGGTCCTTCTTCCCGGAGCACAATTTTCGACGATGAGATGACCTTATGCCGATCTTCCTCGTCATATCATTTGACCTTAAACAACAAGCTTGATTTCGAGTTTGTGTCATACCCATGGTTCCAATAACCTTTTGCTTCATCATTCCTTTGACTTGATGTCATCGCCGATCTATTACATCTTCGTGGAGCCTCTCGACAAAATTTGTCGTGATCATCATCAACATCTTGACTCCTTCCTGGATATCAATCAAATTCGTGATGAGAAATACCATCCTTGCCCCTCGATGATTGTGTTATCATCGACGACATTCTTGCCTTCCCCCAACACAAACTTGTTCATGTTTTGTGTATACCTTGAGTTCCTTGCTATCCAGCCTTTGTTCTTCTTTATCTTGGAGTATTACCATCTTTTATGTCAAGAATGTTCTGAGATTTGTTCCACCTCTTGAGAGTTCTTGGTATAGTGATACTTCTCACCATCACCATTCTTTCATGGTCCTCGTGTTGATTCCAACCGGGGTACCAACAAGTGAACGGTGTTGTTTGCTGCACTTCTAGCAACCCTATTGCTTTGAAGTTAATGGTCGGCCGTTCATTCTTAGTCTATTGATTATTGAATCACCATTCCGACATTGGTCGTGCAACCCAACCCATATTTCAAGCACCTTTCAACCAATGTTTAGTTGTGTATGTTCTCCTCGAGCATACTTCCTTATATCATTTGGTCTGACAAATGTTATCTCCTTGTTCACTTAATTGTGGAAATCCATCTTTTGGAAATCTCGATGAATTGTCGTTGAGTTCATCACCACCCCTTGACCTCTCCTTGGGTTAATGATGAACTCTTGTTAACGGAATCACTTCATAGTTCATTTCGAGAATCTTACAGTTGTCATCCCGTCAATTTGTGTTGCACCTTTCTTCTCGTGCATCCCGAGCCTGAGGTATCTCGACACCAATCATATCTGAATCTCCATCAGATATGATGGTTGGAACATATTTACAAGAGTTATAACGCTAGTCTTCATAAGACCCGGTAAGGTGATGTCATGCCTAGCATCCTTGGCCGGAGGACCTATTGTTATAGTTGTTCCTTTTTGGCAAGGTTAACCATTCTTCCATGAGGGAATTGTAAGACTTATTCTATAAGTTATTCCTGATGAATCCTTTGTGTTTCCAAAGTCTGATCTTCACCTGTTGGCCATGTCAATGCTATCTCGAAGCATGTCTATGGTATTCCTATTTTCAATAAGAACATTTGAAGCACAATTCAAAATTTTCTTTATAAATTATCCAAACACCGTTGTATGGGTAATGTCATGAAATTTCTCTCCCCCTACCTAAAGAGTTTTCTACATTATATCCTGTCATGGATATCGTGCTCTGCTTGTCCTTGGGAAGGATATACCCCCTGAAATATGTGTTTAAACACATTTTCCTTTCCATTGTTTTGATTAAATCTGATAACCACTTTTCCTTTCCATTGGTTTGTTAAACCTTCTTGTGATCTATATTATATAAGCGGTAATATTTCCCTGCTTATGTAAACACCTCGTTGTACAATTCTGTCACTAGACCTCACATTATTGTTGATGACATTTCGTAACCACCAATGGACGAGAATTTGTTTCTTCGGTCCGCCTCGCTCAACGAAAGCGGAAAATGGTTCTCTTCGTCCCTCGCCCTTGGTACCGATATTGTTGCCAACATAACTGATAGGCTATCCTCTGACAGGCCTTGCTTACACGATCATGCAAGACATTACTGCCCTTCCTACTTTAACCACCTGGTGGGCCCATAACCCACAGGTCCCAGGATCGAAAACTGACTCTCCTGTACATCCCTGTTTCGAAGTTATCCCTCGTGCTTTGTTTTGTATGTAATTCGCGAGCCACCTTCCTAGTGATCTATTCGGGTATCAGGCACAAAACTTATTCCCATTGCTCTGGACCCCTTTTACCCTTTGTTTTAGACACCGAACGATTGCCTGCCCGCTCGAAACTTCTCATGATACCTCCTTCCCTTGCTCTCGATATTTTTCTAAGGTTTCAATTCGAGAGTTACTTTCCGCCACCTTCCCCGATGTTAGCTACCAGGTAGCAACCTTGTAGAGGTCTGACCTTTTGAAGCTACCCCTTACCCTTTTCGTAAGTACGATGGAGATCCCGAAGAAAGGACGTCGACTTCATCATGATGACCTGAAGCAGAGAACTGAAGACATCAATGTAATGGTTCGACCTCTTCGCGAAGAGCAACCAAAGATGAGAATATTCGTTAGGATTTCGTAACCAGACCTTTCCCCCTAGTCCCCCTCTTAAATCCCGGGACGAGATTTCTTGTAGAGGAGGAGATTTGTGACGCCCGGGTAATCAGGCTACAGTAATCCCGTGTTAACGATGCTACGTCACCTCGGTTATCGTTGATAATCCCACGTTAGATCGAAACGGATTCAAAATTCTAAATTTGAATTAAAGTTAAAACAATTAAAGTTTTTAAAAGTCTAAACTAAAATGTTCGATGTGTTGAAAATATTCCCTAACTATTTGTCATGGAGAAACCATGTTTTTATATAAGGCCTATATTTTTAAAATGAGCTAAAACAGTAGAGAAAATAAAGAAAAAGGAAAACAATAAAAACAGAAAACAAAACTACAAAAAGGGAGAGAAGAGCACCCTCGCCAATCGGGCCAAACGCCCACCGGCCATCCAACCAGACCGCCCAAACCCCCTCCAGATCCTCCGGGAAACACTAACACCCAACCACCCGCACTTCCCACTCCCTCGTTCCTCCCTCCCGATCCGATCCGATCGGGGAACGACCCCCGCGCCGGAACCCCGTTGAGCCGCCCCACCGCCTCGCCGTCGTTGGTGCCACTGCGCCGCCTCGTCGCCTCGCCTCATCCCGCCACCTCCCCAGTTCGCCGACGCTTCGTCGTCCCCGCCGGCAACCTCCCCGACGCCGCCGGATCAACTGTCGCCGCCGAACAGACTACCTCGCGGATCGCTTCCCGACGCCGTGCGTCCGTCCTCCGCCCCAAGCCCCGCTGCCCTAGACCCTACTCCCCGTGAGGCCTCTCCTCCTCTCGCCTCGCGTGCCTGCGCTTAACGCACGGCGCCCACGCACCATCTGGGCCGTGCCTCAGCGCGCTCATCCTGCGTCAGGCGCGCTGGCGCCTGCGACAGCCCGCCCTTGCTCCTCACGCCGCCGCCCGGTTCCCCGATGCTCCTCCTCCCCGTACCGCCAGATTCGCCCGTCCCTCGCTTGCCGCTTCGACGCTGCCTCAGCCACCGCTTCGCCTGTTGACGTTGGCGCCCTCGCCTCCGCCGCCCCGCTCCCTCGCCTCCGTCGCCTGTTCCCCTAAGTCGCCCCTCCTCGAACTTGGCCACGGCCCCCCCATGGCTCCTCCTCCACCGGAGCCCCAGCCCAGGCTGCCTGTCGCTCCGTGCCTCCTCCCGTTGTCCACGGGCGAGGCCATCGACGGCGCCCACTTTCCTTCAGGCGGTGCCACCACTGCACCATAAGGCCCAGTGGCCCTATGACAATGGGGCCCCACTCCAAAATGTTTTTTTAAAGAATAAAAAAAATAAAAAAATAAATATATAATTAATTAATTAATAATGAAAAATAATTAACTAATTAATTAAGTTAATTAATCCTACTTAATTAATCTAATTACATGTTAGTCTAACTAAGCAATAATTAGTTTAACTTAACCATAATTAACTTAACATTGTAGGACATGTGGGTCCCACTGGACCCACTGGTCAGGTTGACCAGTCAACCCTGTTGACTGCTGATGTCAGCATGACATCATGCTGATGTCATAATTCCATTTTCAAATTAAATTAAATAATTAATTAGATTCCAGAAATTAATAAAATCATTAGAAAATCATATCTTTTTAATCCGTAACTCGGATCAAATTATTTTCAACATGAAAGTTGCTCAGAACGACGAGACGAATCCGGATACGCAACCCGTTCGTCCGCCACACACCCCTAACATATCAAACTCGCAACTTTTCCTCCGCCTTCCTCTGCCTAAAAACACACTAACACCGGAAATACTTTCCCGGATGTTTTCCCCCTTCACCGGCATCACCTCATACTGCGTTAGGACACACCTAGCACCGCTTTTTGTCATGTCTTGCGTCGTCTTGCTTATGTTTGCATCAGATTTATTGTTTCTTCCCCTCTTCTCTCCGGTAGACTACGAGACCGACACGCTGCTTTAAGTACGACCACGGAGTTGACGACCCTCTCCTTTCCGAGCAATCAGCCAAGCCCCCTTTGATCACCAGATATCGCCTACTCTTCTCTATACTGCTTGCATTAGAGTAGTGTAGCATGTTATCGCTTTCGATTAATCCTATACTTCTGCATAGCATGTCCTTGCTACTACTGTTGTTACCTTTACCTGCTATCCTACTGCTTAGTATAGGATGCTAGTGTTCTATTAGTGACCCTACACTCTTGTCCATCTGCCATGCTATACTATTGGGCTGTGATCACTTCGGGAGGTGGTCACGGGCATTATATTATATACTTTACATCGTTACATTACCTGTGATACTGTTCGAGATGGGGTGGAAGGACGGTGGCTCCATCCCGGTAGAGGTGGGCCTCGGTTCTGACGGCCCCGATTGTTACTTGTGGCGGTTTATTGGCAGGTTGAGACGACCTAGGAGAGAGGTGGGCCTGGCCTCGTCGGCGTCATGGATACTTAACACGCTTAACGAGATCTTGGTATTTGATCCGAGTCCGCCATTTGGTCTATACGCACTAACCATCTACGCTGGAGTAGTTATGGGTATCCCGCGTCGTGGTATCACCGAAGCCTTCGTGGCGCCAATGATCGAGTGGCGCTACCGGATTGGAACGTAAGCCCGCTCTTGTATTAAGGGGCTAGTTCGCTTTCGGCGCGTCACAGACGCAACGCAGTGTGTGCTATGGGCGATGGGCCTGCACTGTGGCGCTTAGGTTTAGACCGCGTCTTGGCCTCTCACAGTGCCTAGGTGGGGCTGCGACGTGTTGATCTTCCGCGGCGGGCATGACCCAGAAAGTGTGTCCGCCAAATGGGATCAAGCGTGTTGGGTTATGTGGTGCACCCCGCACGGAAGTTAATCTATTCGAATAGCCGTGATCTTCGGTAACAAGACGACTTGGAGTTGTACCTTGACCTTATGACAACTAGAACCGGATACTTAATAAAACACACCCTTCCAAGTGCCAGATATAACCCGGTGGTCGCTCTCTCTCAGGGTTACGAGTAGGGGATCGTCGGGTAGGATTATGCTATGCGATGCTATTTGGAGGACTTCAGTCTGCTCTCTTCTACATGTTGCAAGACGGAGGCTGCCAGAAGCGTAGTCTTCGACAGGATTAGCTATCCCCTCTTATTCGCATTCTCGCAGCTTCACCCACCGATATGGCCCTTTACACATATATCCATGCATATGTAGTGTAGCTCCTTGCTTGCAGTACTTTGGATGAGTACTCACGGTTGCCTTGTTCCCCCTTTTTCCCCTTTCTTTACCGGTTGCTGCGACTGCACGATGGAGCCCAGGAGCGACGCCACCGTCGATGGCAACTTCTACACGGAGGTGCCTACTACTACGTGCAGCCCACGGCGGCGACACCAGAGTAGTTTAGGAGGATCCTGCAGGAGGCCCGCGCCTCTTCGATCCGTATCCCGGTTTGTGCTAGCCATCTTATGGCAACTTGTTTAACTTATGTATGTACTCAGATATTCTTGCTTCCGCGACTCGCCTATGATCGAGCACTTGTATTCGAGTCCTCGAGGCCCTGGCTTGTATTATGATGCTTGTATGACTTATTTATGTTTTAGAGTTGTGTTGTGATATCTTCCGTGAGTCCTCGATCTTGATCGTACACATTTGCGTGCATGATTAGTGTACGATTGAATCGGGGGCGTCACACCCCTCTGAATTAGCTCGAGGATCTTTGATGCACTTCACTATTAGACATTTTTTTAATAGGTGATTAATATTTTTTTTGAAAACTTTGTTGATGTCTATTTTTTTCATACACATTACACATTTTTTAGTATATATATAATACATTTTTCTAATTAACATTTAATTTTTTTCGAATAAAGATAAATATTTTTAATGCATGGCCAACATTTTTTCATTATAGATTTTTAACATTTCTAAATTGCTTGATTGACATTTTAAAATACAAGATTAATGTTTTATACACGTTTAATATTTTTGAATGCTAGATTAGCATTTTTCAAATACAAGATTAATATTTTTTAATACAGAGTCAACACTTTTCTCTACACATTTAACATTTTCAAATGCTTGATTAAAATTTTCAAATACAAGATTAATAGTTTTAATCCATGGTCAACATTTTTATTTACATATTAAACATTTTTAAATGCTTGATTAACATTTTATCAATACATGGTCAATATGTTTTCAATACATGGCCTACATTTTTTCTATACACATTTAAATTTTTACAAATGCTTGATTAACATTTTTAAAATACAAGATATTTTTTTCATGCTTGATTAACATTTGATAATTAAATGATCAACTTTATTATAGACATTTGTTTTCTTGTATACATGAGAAACATTTTCTCTACACGCATTTAACATTTTCAAATGCTTGGTTAACAATTTTTTCAATTTTTTTTACATATATCTATTTAGAAAATTTGGAAGTATAAATAAAATAAAATAAAGCAACAAACAAAAACAGAAAATGTAAAAAAGACAAAAAATTGTGGTTGTGGCCTCCCACGCACCTAGGCCGCCCCATCTAGTGCCTGGCTTCACGCGAGTCTTCCATCGGACTTGCTAGAAGCAAGGTATAGCTGCGCCCCTTAGAACGCCCCAATTGGAAAGCTGGCGTCTGGAAGGTGTCCATCTGGGCCGGCCCACGTATCAGCTTCGTCAGTTTTTTTCATCGACTCATACATTTCAGCAACGCTCGTTCTTGGCTGCTGGTTTTGGTCCCACGCGAAAACACTTGGAAAACTAACAGTCCAAAGGGTGTCTCCTTGGGGGGAGGGGGGACGCCCCATGGCGCTGCTCCTGCTCGCCGTCTGAGAGCCAAAATCCCTTTGTTTAAGCCGGATGTTGACCCCCAGCCCTAGCCGCATCTACTTCCCTCCCTCTCCGCGCTGCCAACCCGAGCCGCATCTACTTCCCTCCCTCTTTGCTCATTGTCTGCCGACACTATGGCCCGGCAGAGAGTGACCACATATGCTATGCTCACGTCGGAGCGGCGCCTCCAGTTGTTCGAGGATATCCGGGCTAGGCGAGAAGCCCAGATCGCAGCCGACCTCCTCCCAGACTCATCGGAGCCGGAGGAGGAGGCGGAGCAAGACCCCCAACCCATGAAGGGAGTGGATCTGAAAAGGAGGAGGCGGAGCAGGACCCTCGGCCCATGGAGGGGGTGGATCCAGAGGAGGAGGAGGCCATAGAGGAGGACGCCATGTCGGAATTCAAGGTGGCCCAAGCGGAGGAGACGGCGGAGCAGGCGGCCATTTTGTACTCCATCCAGTCTGAGGCCGCGGTGGAGGCTATCCGGCGGTTTCTCCGGCAGCAGAGGGAGGAGATCGAAAAAATATTTGCCTCTAATGAGTCCGACGACGAGACGGGGTTATCGCAGGCGGCATCTACCCGGAGCCCGGCACAGAGATCATGGATTTCTCCGCGGTTTGTATTTTGCACGATTTGTATAGATTTGAGGTATTTGGATGCACTGTACAAAATATGAAGGTTGATCAGTCACTGTCCGTGGATGAGTCTAGATGCGACCGCGGATGTGTAGCGAGCCGGATTTGCCAAGTGGGGCTGTAGATGCTCTTAGCCAGCCAAAAAAAGTCAACGCAGACGAGGGAGACAAGGGGCGACAAATCCAGTTCAAATCACAATGGTGTCAGGTGTAGATGATTTATATCCTCACAAAAAAAAGTGTAGTTGAGTTATAGACGCTCCCTAATTATTTAATGTTTCGTTTAGGCCATGCACCAAGTGCAGAATATATATTCTGGCAATTACATACGGCCGGTCGAGATAGCTAGCCAGTAGTGCACAGGATGTATTAGAGGCAGCTACACCTAGCTTGCACATACTCCGGCCACCGAGGAGTATTGTGTATGGAGCGATCGTGCGTGCGTACGTAGAACCAGCTTGCTTCACCGGTACCTCCGGCCACCGCAGCTGCCCTCCCTCTGGCAGTTGAAGTAGGCGGCGGCGACCGGAGCGCCGAGGCTGTAGCACTCCGCAATGTCCCTGGTGACGAAGTTGGAGCGCCATCCTGGTGCGTAGATCGCCTGCCGCATCGCCTGCCGGAACACCACGAACGCCACACGGTGGATCCCCGCCGTCGGCTGCGGTCCCTCGTACGCCACCACCTCAGTTCCTGCATGCGCACACACACACACGAAGGTCTTAATGGTTTCCACCGGATTAATGCCGGCTGGGTGGCTTTTTTCCTTCACATAAAAAGGACAAGGATATATACATGTCCTTGATAGATCAATTTCTTACCACAGCTCACGTCACCTCGCTCTGGTATGTCTGTGACCAACCTATATGTGTAGGCAAGAAATAAACTGGGTCAATTAGCTTAACTAGCTGGTACTAATGAGTGATTATTAATTTTTTGAGAAAAAGTGTATGATATTTTTTTTTGCAGTGCATGATCACGCACGTACCAATGGAGGTACTCCCGCTGGGAAGGGTCGCTTGGGCTAGGTACATCAGGGTCTACCATCACCTAGTAACAAATAAACATGGCACACATTATTTACGCCTGCACGGTGCACTCATGTATGCATGGTAAGTTACAACGAATGATGATCTATGGTAACGTATATATGACCACTCACCAGCGTGTAGAGTGATCCGGGCCGTCCTGTGATCTGCACCGTCGGCTGGTTCGCCACCTGCGACGGCCTCAGCTCGGACCCATTGGTGATCTCGCGGTTGCTGTACAGCACCCTCAGCCGCGCCGACGCGTCGAAGTAGTCGACGATGTCACCGACGATCCCCCCGACGATCAGCGGATCCCTCGACATGCTAGCTCGATCACCGCCGGCCGCGCTCGCCTCTTATACTTGAGCTGAGGACTTACTTAGGGGTAGATGTGGCTAGCCAGTACGTGAAAGCTTGGTGATACATGGCGTATGCAGCGGCGCAACATGCTATTTATAGGCCTCCCCGTGAAATAAATTCCCACGCACTCATTTTCAGCCTTACTATGACAGATACGACGTGTGGTGTGCCTTTTCGCCAGTCCTGGACTAATCAGAGCTTCTCCTTCTTTTTGCGCTGGATTCTAGTCAGAGCTTGAAAGGTATACCGGATTGAAAGTGTGTTTCCCGCATAAAGTGTTGACGTGTGACATCGTGAGAACCTGTGGCCGCTCCCACCTGATTTCTGATCGGACGGTTAAAGTATTGCCGCCATAGAGTATGCATTACGATCCGTCGGCTGAATTGTTGCCACTTGGCACCATGTACGGACTTACAAAATGTGTGTATGATATGATTCCTGGCCCTTTCGGGAGCAGGACGCAATTCCATTTTTTAGGGTCTATCTAGCACTTCACTTACCCAAACGCTGGGAGCCATATCACAGTCCAAAAGGGAATAACGCCAATCATGGTCTGAAGCATTCCAGAAAGAACAATCCCATGTGGTAGCCCTGTTCTGATGATGCCTCACTTCCCGTCGGGATAGATTTGGTGCGCTAGTCTCCAAAAGAAGACGCGGATTTTGCTAGGCACCATTGTTTTTGTTCAGTCATCGAAGAAGATAACGGATTCTCTAGCCAAGCTTCATGACTTTTCTTAGTTGTCACCAATAATCTTTTAGCCAATCTAACAACGAAGTTTCTCGACTTCTCAAAACTAGTAAGCATGCACGTGCAACGCACGTCTAGACAAACATACATTGTATCAAACATCCAGAAAATTTGAAATATTATTCTTCATGAACCAGTATGCCTTTTTTTTGAAAGGTGAATCAGTATGCCTCTTTAATCCAATTATCAGACCATCTTTCATATATGTTGCATCAATTATAGTACTCTTGCAAAATACATACTTTCCCAATATATAGTTCCCCAAACATATTAATCTCCTGCAAGTGAATTCTGGTGAAGTTCGTGTGCCAGTAGGCGTCGGCGGAGGTGAACACCGAGCTGGTGGGGCGTAGGGCGGCGGAAGGGGGTCAATTCATATCGGCGAGCCTGGTGCAGAGCCAGCATGACCTGCTGCAAAGCCAAAATGTCGGGCCCATCAATCATCCTGGTTCGAGGTACATATTAGTATGGACTTGATAACATCAATATCCATTGGCAAGAAATGTCGTTGAAGAATATCCAAGAAATGCCATGTGATTTATCATTTCAGAAACCAGGGGGGGGGGGGGGGCTCGACGACAAGGCGACCGTGGGGAGGAGTCTAGTACTGCACGGTAGGTCGGTAACCAATTACGCTGACATGCTCCTATGCTTGCTCCATCTCCAGTTCTTTGAACTACGCCAAGTTTCAGCGCATCTCGTCCCCTCTAGAATGGGGCTCTGGATTAGGGAGGGACGGCCTCCCAAAGTTGCTTCCATGAAATCACAGTCTGAGAAATAAACATATTTGAGCAGTCATGCACTTAAAGAATCAGGGTATATAATGATCCTCCAAGCTTGTTTGGCTAGTAGGGATATATTGAATACCTCAATGTCCCGAAAGCCGAGGCCACCAAGAAACTTCCGCATGCACATCGTGTCCCACGACACCCCGCTTGATGTAGATGCTACATAGTGGGTTCTCATTCTTTAAAGACTACGAGTGTAATAGGAGCAACCGTTGACAAAAAATTCCGACTCTCATGACAGAGTTTACAAAAAGTTGATGAATTCCCAATTTCAGCATCATGGAAATCTTGATGGCCTTTTACAAGTGGTCGAGCAAACGCGCACTACCGTGGGCGCTATTGGGCCGGTCCATGTAGGATAGTTCTTCCTGTTTCGGTTCAATTTGTGTGTGTGTTTTCCCCTACACGATTTTTTCTCCTGTTCTTTTTTAAATACACTTTCCCTTTTTTATTTTTCTTTATAGAAATACATGATTTTTTTAAATATGTGGAAGTTTTAGAAATTCACAAACAATTTTGAAATTCATCAACAACTTTTAAATTTTATGATCATTTCTTTTGAAGTTTCTGAATAGAGTATATTTTAAAATTTTGGAAAGTATTTTAATATATATCAAACCCATATAATAAGGAAACCCAAAGACCTAATCGACTACGGATTTATCTGCGTGTGTAGGTACCACTTCCTTTTTTTGCTTTTTTGCCGGGGCCTCTTTTCATAATGTAAGACGTTTTTGATATTAGTGTAGTATGTATGGGATGGAGGGAGAGTTTCGTTGCCGACACAAGCACGTGATGTCGATGGCGACAGAGAATGATTAGCTAGATCGGTCAATCGGATCAGATCAGACGACAAAAACAAAAGATATGCGAGAGCGGATGCAGGGGCAAAGGGAGCCATGCGGATATGTTGCCGCGCGCCGCAACTAGTAGTAGGATATATACGCTTGCCGCGCGCCGCAGCCACGACAGTTATGCACAGATGCGTGATCACGTGATCATTGGTGCGTGGCGTCTAGGCAGTGTATGCAGCAACTCCCCCGGCCCGCTTGATGGTGATTTTGCCGACGGGCGCCTTTCGATCGGAAAGGTTTGCACACGCACCGGCACCACGACCACTCGTACAACTCCTCCTTGGCTGTGCCTGGCAAGCGACGGAATTGACCCAAGAATCTTCTCTCTCGTGCAATAGTGCTATAGTGATTTGCGGCTTGCCACTCGGTGCCCGCCATTGCGGCGGCGGATGATATTATCAACTTCACTTTCTTTTGTTTTTTCGCGAGGGGATATTGTCATATTTGTTTTCAGCACAATCATTGCAGGTGAACATGTCTGGGTGCAAATGCACTGTGCAGATACTCTGTTTTTCTCCTTTTTAGAAGGAAAAACTTTCGATCTACTGTATTTGTTAAACATCATGATAGTATAAAGAACAACAAAAGTAACAAAAAATGCATACATGTCCGCTTTGATAAGTGAGTTTCTCTTTACTCAATAATAGCATATGTATTGCAAGATGCACAGAGCCTGCAAATGGTACTTATTACATTAAAATGCTCTCGGCTCCCTCCGGTGATTGTACTCGTCGCTAGGTCGTCCAAGGACCTGGTAGTTATATTTTTTATTAGTTCTGATGTTCTTTGTACTGGCATGATTGATGATGAATAGATTGAAAGTTTCTCATGCGAAAAAATAATCTAAAAGACCATTCTAAATCAAGACGAGGAAAACATCACTTTTTCTTACGAATGAAAAAACATCACTCTTTGGCTGCCTGCTCTACTTGTATACATGCCGCCATAACCAATACATGGCTAATCTTTTGAGATAAACGAAAACTTTATTCATTATAGATTGCAAGTACATCGTTTGTGAGGGTCATTACAATTTCATTTACAGGTTCCTCAAACCAATCAGAAATCCACAAAAATCTAGCTAAACTTGCAAGCTTATGAGCTACTTTATTTGCTTCTCTGTTGCAGTGTTCGAATCTAGTAGCAACGAAGTCACAAGCATAATGAAAACATTCGTCGAAAATTGCCGCCGCCGCACCCGCCGACTGTCCTCCGTTCTTCATAGTATCAATCACCTCCAGGTTGTCCGAGTTAATAATAAGGCGATTACATCCCGCCCTTTGCGCCAATGTTATACCAAATTTAAGAGCTGAGGCTTCCGCCATCAACACATCTTCGCAATAGTCAATCTTCCCGTTTCCTCCCGCGATAAACCTACCTTTTTCATCTCTCAAAACCGCCCCCATCGTGCCCCTAAGTAGATCATGGTCAAAAGAAGCGTCAACGTTAAGTTTCACAAAACCCCTAGGAGGACATGACCAACCCCCCTTTTTCATAGTAGCCTTGGGGGATGATGCATTTACGAAGTTTGACGTAAGGGCTAGAATCCCCATTGAAATCTGAAGTGCATTCTGAGTTATCTCCTTGTGCACTAACTTCCGTCTTTCAAAAGTTATTACTGCAACACTAGATACGTTGGACTACTTTGTGAGTACGATTATCTAACCAAAATTGAACTAGGACAATCTTACGGGTTAACAAACAAATTGCATAATGTGTTTGACTATCTATCATCTGTTCTAGTGGTGGTGATCTAGCAAGAAATGTGTTTTTTTTTCAACGGCTCTTATTGGGCATAAGAGCATCTACAGCCGGGCGCCTCAAACCCGCCTCATACACCCCGGCGGGCCGCCCGGACATTGACCGGTCACGATTTTTTAACCCAGACGGGCTCCTTAAACGGGCCTCAAACGCCCGTGTTGGCCGGCCCCCTCATATCCAGCCCAAATATGGGGCGGATATGGGGGCGCCCGAGCACGCCCACCATGTCGGACCCGACGGCCCGACCTCATCAGAAATTGCAGCAAATCCACCAAACCCTTCCTCTTCTCGCCCCCCTCCAGCCTTTCCGCGCCTGAACCCTCGCTGTCCTCCACCCTTACTCCCAATCCTCACAATCGGTCCCAATCCACCGTCTAAGATATCGTCCAGCCCGATCCAGACCGCCACGACAGAGACACAGTCCGCCTCGTCCGTCGTCTGCAACTTGCAAGGCGGAGAACGTCGCCCGGAAGTTGCGGCGACGCCGGTAGTGTCGGGAATATAACTACTGAGTGTAAACCGCCCAGGAGGGGCCGGTTTATGCTCATCCGTATTGAAGCCCACGAAGACAAGGAGTATGGCGCTCTGTCATTGAAGATTAGAGGCCCAGAGCCCAAAGGCGATTTAGAGCCCATAAGTGTAAACCGGCATGAGACGTGTAAACTTGTGTTGTAAGTTAGGAAAGGTAGAAACCGAGCCGGACACTTGTATGAGCCGGCCTCGGTGTTCTGTAAACGGCCGGGCATCAACCTGTGTATATAAAGGGACGGCCCGGCGGCGGTTTAAGGACAAGAAACAACAGCTCGAGAGCTAGGTAAAGCGGATTCGCTCCCTGCTCATCGAGACCCCATCAATTCCACCACAACTGGATCGTAGGCTTTTACCTTCACCACAAGGGGCCGAACCAGTATAAACTCCCCGTGTCCTTTATCCGGTTTAACCCCTTTTTGCTAACCTCGTTGCGATGGCTCCACTACTAAGTCCTCTTGCTAGGACATCTGATGTGTTAATTCCACGACAGTTGGCACCCACCGTGGGGCTATCGCACGATGGTTTCGAGTTCTTAAAGGGCAACTTTGAAGGACTTAAGGGATACGCGGTTGGCCGGATGACCAAGAGTCGTCGCGGCAAGCTCTACATCGACGATGCAGGCTGGGGCCCCGAGGCCGACTCAATTGAGTACGGGTACCGGATCCCCTTTGGCGGAATTCACGTTGTCATCGGCAAGATCGGCGAACCGGGCCCTGAGCCGGACATCTCCACCGACCTCGTCGAGACGGCTCAGCGTGCAAGTCCTGCCCGGATTCAGCCTGCCATGAAGCGTGCGTTCGTAGGATTCATCCATGGTGCGGAATCTGAACCGGTGTCCGACGGCGAGATGGCCGTCTACTCAGATGGCGAGTCATCCACTGGCGAAACCGAGTCGCTATACCAATTGCAAGATGGCCGGATTGGGGGCTGTTCCGATGGCGACAGTATTTCGGTCCCCTTTGAACCGCCGAACCGGGTTGCGATCTTCATGGCCGATACGCAGTCCACCTTGCAGTCTTCATCTGTAGCAGCAATGATTTCCGGATCGGCAGCCGGGGCAGGAGACCCTGCGCGCCGACCGGCTCAAGTTCTTTCCGGTTTTTTGGATGCTTGGACGACTCTGTTAACCACGACAGTCACCCCGGAGACTCAGGATCAGCATAACGCTGAGGTTACAAAGCTGAAGGATCAGATAACTCAGGCCAAGGAGGACTTGGCGGCTGAGGAAGCCAGGTTGACTGAGGAGCGGGCCGCTTTAGATGCCCATTCACAGCAGATCCAGGCGCAAAGTTACCGGCTTATGTTGGATCAGAACGCGTCAAACGAAGTAATGAGGAGGAAGCACCGGTCTTGTTTGCCGCCGGTCTACGAAGGAATGAATCTCTTCAATACACCAGGAGCCGGGCCAAGTAATCCGGCAGCAGTGAACCGGACCGAGGCACCTGGGACAACGCCGGGTCAGCCACGGGTGATGGACCCACCTCGACGAACAGATAACCCGCCTCAATACATACCAACACCGCCGGGTCATTTCTCTAGCCCTTTGGATAACATGATTGCTGCGGCGTCTCGCTTAGCGGCTATTCCGATGGAGGGTGAATCGCTGACGGTGGTTGAAACGTGACGGGCCAGGGATCTTCTTCAAACCGCTGTGGTGCAGCAGCAAGCTTATTCCTACAGCCGAGATATAATACATTCAACCCCTCGGCCAAGCAAGAGCTACAGTAGGCACATTGACGAACCAGTTGTGTCAAGCAGTGCGCGGCACTGTGACGCCCCTCGAGGGCCTAATCCGGCACGTGGTGGTTTGAATGCTCAGGATGTGGTAAACAATGGCAGAGCACGACGGGAGGCAGAGTTAGCAGCACAGTTGGCAGCCCAGTATGCGAATCATCAAACCCCTCCGGTTCAACCAGCAGCATCAGTTGAACGGGGGCTGGCTTTCAGCTCTTGGGGAGTGCCGTGCCTTATCCCAGCTCTACGTAATGTGCGGCTACCCAAGGATTTCAAAGGTCCGCGTAAGGTGCCTAATTATACCGCCGATTTACCCCCCCCCCCCCCCCCCCGAGGCGTGGATCGAAAGTTATGAGATGACAATGGAGATGCTGGATGTGGATGAAGCGGCATGCACAAAATATTTCACCATGATGTTAGACGAAACGGCTCGCACTTGGTTAAAGAGTTTGCCTGTCAACTCGATCAGTTCTTGGGACGAGTTGAAGGCCCGCTTTATAGCAAATTTCAAGGATACGTGCAAACAACCCATGTCGATCGTGGATTTGGCTGCTTGTGTTCAAGGAGAAAACAAATCAACGACTCATTGGGTGCGCCGGGTTTCAGAGATCCTGCATTCATCGGACCGTATCAATGCTGATTCGTCAATTATAACATTGGAGGGAAATTGCCGGTTCAAGTCACTGAAGATGAAACTGGGATGGCTCAAGCGTCACTGTAATGACATGGGAACGCTCATGGCAACTTTGGTTAAGTATGCCGATTCTGATAATACCAAGGATCCCGAGTCTGACGAAGAGAAGCTGGAGAAGTGAAATAAGAATGCCGGCATAAAAGGACAGCATAACCAGGCTGGCCATGGGAATAACGGTAAGCGCAAGGCAGATAATAATTCTGATTTTGTGGCTAACACCAATGTTCAGGGCAATAATCAGCGCCGTAAGGGTAAACCAACCCCGCGGGGCGGAGGATCAGGGACGAATCTGGAACGTCTGTTGAACCAGCCTTGCCCAAAGCACGGGACGCAAGATAAACCAGCTACGCATTTATGGAAGGATTGCTTCATTATGCGAGAGTTTAAAAATTCTGATCTCTTCCGGTATGATCATGGACGGTCCGGCGGTTCAGGACCGGGTTTCACGGACCGGGTTATGGTGGAGGTAACTCCGGTTCAGGTTTTCAAGGTAACCAAGGTGGACAGAGTAATCAGGGCAATTAGGGCAACCAAGGTGGGTATAATCAGCAGGGGAGTCAGCAACAGCAGCAGTCGGGTTATCAGAGCAACCCGAAGCAGTTAAATGGTGGACACTATCATGTCTTCACTACTAATCTATGCAAGCGCGACCAGAAGCTCCATAAAAGGGCAGTAAACTCTGTTGAACCGGCGGTGCCCTGTTATCTGCGCTGGTCTGAACAGCCTATTGTGTGGAGTCGAGAGGATCATCCGCCCCGGGTTGATAATCCTGGTCATCTAGCATTAGTGGTTGCACCACAGGTTGGAGGTTATAAATTCACCAAAGTGCTCATGGATGGAGGGAGCAGTATAACATCTTGTATTATGAAACCTTCCGGCGAATGAGGTTGACGGATAAGAATCTTAAACCGTCAAACACCGTTTTTCACGGTGTGGTACCTGGCAAATCGGCTTACCCGGTTGGTAAGATAGCTCTGGAGGTGGTTTTTGGAGACGATTATGATTCTAGGTGTGAGACATTGACCTTTGAAGTGGTCAAAATCAGAAGTCCGTACCATACCCTGTTTGGACGGCCGGTCTATGCTAAATTCATGGCAAGGCCGTGTTATGTTTATCTGCAGCTCAAGATGCCGGGTCACAAGGGGACCATCACGGTTCATGGTAGCCGCAAGATTGCTCTGGAGTGCGAGGAAGGTGATGCGGCTTATGCTGAGTCGGTTTGTGCGACGGAGGAGTTGAAGTTTTATAAGTACAATGTTGATCCGACAGATATGACTTCTCTGAAGAAACCGACTACAGAGCATGATCTGGCTTTGAAGTTTAAATCGGCTGATGAGACTAAGTTGGTTGATTTTGTTCCTGGCGATTCATCCAAGCAGTTTAGCATCAGCGTTAACTTGGATCTGAAATAGGAAAGCGCGCTCATCGAGTTCATCCGTGAGAACCGGGACATCTTTGCATGGAAACCTTCTGACATGCCAGGTGTATCGAGAGAACTCGCTGAGCACACTCTTAATATTGATCCGAAGTTCAAACCGGTAAAACAGTTTCTTCACCGCTTTAATGAAGAGAGGCGCAAGGCCATTGGTGAAGAGGTAGCCTGGCTACTGGCAGCAGGGTTTATTGTGGAGGTGTTTCACCCTGAGTGGTTGGCTAATCCGGTGCTGGTACTTAAGAAAAACGACACTTGGCGTATGTGTGTGGATTACACAGGTTTGAAAAAAGCTTGCCCAGCTGATCCCTTTGCCCTTCCTCGTATTGATCAAATCATTGATGCTACGACGGGTTGTGAGCATTTGAGTTTCCTGAATGCTTATTTGGGTTACCATCAGATCAAAATGGCAGTTAAGGACCAAGAGAAGACTACTTTTATAACTCCTTTTGGAGCCTTCTGTTATGTATCTATGCCTTTTGGGCTCAAGAGTGCTCAGGCAACTTACCAGCGGTGTGTGCAGAATTGCCTTCATAATCAGATTGGGCGTAATGTTCATGCTTATGTGGATGATATCGTGGTGAAATCCAGGAAAGCAGATACACTCATAACCGACTTGCAGGAAACTTTTGATAATCTGAGGGTTTATAAAATGATGCTAAATCCGGCTAAGTGTGTTTTTGGTGTACCAGCTGGCAAGCTCTTGGGTTTTCTGGTGTCCAACAGGGGCATTGAGGCTAATCCGGAAAAGATCAAGGCTATTATATCCCTGGCTAAACCGGCGTGTATCAATGACGTTCAAAGATTGGCAGGTCGGATTGCAACACTAAGCCGGTTTATCAGCCGGCTGGGAGAGAAGGCGATCCCGCTTTATCAGATGATGAAGAACACATACAATTTTGTTTGGAGTGATGCTGCTAATGCGGCGTTTGAGGATTTGAAGAAGCAGTTGGCCGAGCCGCCCATCCTTGCTGTCCCCATTGATAAGGAACCATTGCTGTTATATGTGGCTGCTAATGCCCGAGCTGTCAGCGTGGCTATTGTGGTAGAGCGCAAGGAGGCTGCTAAGGAATATCCGGTTCAACGGCTGGTTTACTATATCAGTGAGGTGCTTATCGAGTCCAAACATATATACCCCCATTGGCAGAAGCTGGTGTATGGAGTGTTTATGGCGAGCCGGAAGCTCAAGCAATACTTTCAAGGCCATCCCATCACGGTGGTCAGTTCTGCTCCATTGGGGGACATCATTCAAAACAAAGAGGCAACTGGCCGGGTTGCTAAGTGGGCTATTGAGCTTGGGCCTCATGGGTTGAAATACATGCCTCGTACTGCTATCAAATCCCAAGCGCTCGTAGACTTCATCAATGACTAGACAGAGTTGCAGGCCCCGGAGGATAAACCGGATAACACATACTGGACTATTCACTTTGATGGATCCAGACAATTGGAGGGCTCGGGGGCTGGAGTTGTCCTTACTTCCCCTCGAGGTGACAAATTTTGTTATGTTCCCCGCTTAATGTTTCCCTGTACTAACAATGCAGCTGAGTATGAGGCTTTGCTCCATGGTCTGCGGATGGCTAAGGAGATGAACTTAATCCGGGTACGTTGCTTTGGTGACTCTGATTTAGTGGCTCAGCAAGTATCCGGTACGTGGGACTCCAAGGACCCACTCATGGCGGCTTATCGGCGAGAGGTGGACATCATTGCTGGTCACTTCAAGGGTTATCAGGTCGAACACATTGATCGACATAAAAATGAAGTAGCAGACGCTTTAAGCTGGCTTAGGTCCCAGCGTAAACCGGTGCCGCCTAATGTTTTTCTGGATGTTTTGCATAATCCGTCGGTCAAGGTACCAACGGAGGAGGATCTGGCGATTCCTGATCCGGAGGCTCAATTGGTGGAGGTTCTTCATGCTATCCCTGATTGGACGTTGCCGTACCTGGCGTACATGAACCGGGGCGAGTTACCAGAAGATGATGTTTTAGCCAAACAGATAATCCGGCGCTCTAAGTCCATGGCTATTGTCAATGGCGAGTTGCACCACTGCAATATCTCAGGGGCGTTTCAGCATTGTGTTTCTTCTGAACAAGGCTGCGAGATCTTGCATGAAATCCAAGAAGGAGATTGTGGTCATCATGCCGGTTCAAAATCCTTGGTGGCTAAGGCTTTCCGGCACGGGTTTACTGGTTAACAGCTCATGCTGATGCGGAAGATCTGGTCCGAAGGTGTGATGGCTGTCAGAAGTTTGCACGTCGAGCTGATGTTCCGACTCAGGAATTGAGGATGATTCCAATTACCTGGCCATTTGCAACTTGGGGGCTGGATATGGTTGGGCCTTTTAAGAGATCCAAGGATAAGAAGACCCACCTCTTGGTGGCGGTTGATAAATTCACCAAGTGGGTAGAGGCAGAGCCAGTAAGCAAGTGTGATGCGGCCACGGCGGTTCAGTTCATGAAAAAGGTGATCTTCCGCTTTGGTTTTCCACACAGTATTATAACAGATAATGGCACGAATCTCTCCAAGGGAGCTATGGAAGAGTTCTGTCAGCATGAGCACATCTGGCTTAATGTGTCGTCGGTAGCCCACCCCCAATCTAATGGTCAAGCGGAGAGAGCTAATCAGGAAATCTTAAAGGGTATCAAGCCCCTGCTCATGGTCCCTTTGAAGCGGACGCCGGGTTGTTGGGTGGAGGAGTTGCCTTCTGTTCTATGGAGTATTAACACCACCCCAATAGGTCTACGGGTTACACACCCTTCTTCATGGTCTATGGAGCAGAAGCAGTCCTCCCAAGTGATATACGTCATGATTCGCCACGAGTGTCAGCTTAAGTTGAAGCGGATAATGAAAAAGCACGCCAGGATGCCTTGGAACTGTTAGATGAACAACGGGATATTGTGGCAGCTCGCTCGGTGATTTATCAGCAAGACCTGCAGCGTTATCACAGACGCCGGGTTAAAACCAGGACTTTTCAAGAAGGCGACTTGGTGCTCCGGCTTATCCAAGATCAGACTAACATGCATAAGGTGTCTCCACCTTAGGAAGGACCCTTTGTGGTCAGCAAGAATTTGAACAATGGGTCATACTACCTCATCGATGTTCGAGAGCACAAAGACTCACGCAAATCAGAGGAGGACGACTCGCCGGCCTGGAATATAGCTCATCTTCGGCCTTACTACACCTGAGCCATAGGCTCCTACTATGTATATATTTTTGACAATGTACATATTATGATCAATAAATAAACCGGCATCCTTGTTAAAGCGGGGCCTCTGCCGTTTTCGTCTTATGTGTCTCCTTGGTTACTTGGGGGCTCATGCTTACAAAGCGGAGTTTTTTCCAGTAAACCGGCTTATAAAGCCACAACAAAGCTTGGGAGCTTCACACCCAAGGGACCAAAGAGAGTCTGTTGCTACACATGGCTCAAACATAGGTACCCATTCAGCACAGCTCAAGATGTTACTTGGGGGCTCTTTGTGCATAGCAATAAAGAGTTTGAAAGGACCCTTGTAATAGGCTATCAAGCCACGACTTGGAAGCCTGGTGTATTCACCTAAAACCCCAGGTTAACCTGCCTTCATCAAGTAAGGCACTCCTGTCCAGGTAAGCCTGGTATGACCCACCGAACGTTTGGCAAGTCAATCTTATACAGACCCTGAACTTGTCAAAGTTAAAACGACGATTGGTTAATTGGAGGCCCATCTTAAAAGGCTTTGTCAAATGGTTTAACTCAGCGGCCTGGCAGCCCATGAAAAGCCTCGAATTTGGGCCTGGCAGCCCTTGAAACGCCTCGACTACAAATTTTTATTTGATTTTTGTTTTGCAAAGTTTTCTCTCCTTTGATAAGGTTTTGAGTTAAAACGGCGTCCATTGACCCGGCCTGACTATAAGTCATTACATCAACCCGATGTTTCTTAACCCGGCGTAGCTTTCAACTATCAGTTGTTAGCACATAATCAATTATGAACCAGCGTTTCTTAGCCCGGTCTGGCATTGACTATAAGTCGCCAGGATGATCATCCGGTGTTTAATCATAACCCGGCATGGTTTATTAGGCACCAGCGACAACATGGTGGGAGTTATCAAACTCAAGATTTGGGTTATCACCCTTACTACGCAAGTTGGTAAAACAACGATGTGATTCAATATCACATGTATGATATATTTCATATTTCATTGCTTTATAGCCTTGGTTATAAAAAAACTCTGGTTCTGTATTGGGTATCATAACCCGTCCGGCGGTAAACCGCCAGGGCACATTTAAGTTTATCAATGCAGAAGGTAGGATTTTATGAAAGTACTAAGGCACATGAGCAAGCATAGCAACAATCATGACGAATTACACAGTGTCATGTAGCAGTGCATGATGGCAGAAGTTCAAACTATTTCAAAGAGCCTATTACAAGGCGCTTTGATGCCCAAAATAATAATTGTTTATTGCCTAGAACGCAATCTGCAGAAATAAAGCCGGCTGCCGGATTATGATTCGTCACCAGGTTGACGTGAAGTTGATGGATCATCTCGCGTCGGTTCAACCTCCTCCTCCCCACCCAGTGGCTGGAAGTCAATGGTGGCCCAATCAATCTCGGTTAAAGCTTAGAAGGCAGCTTCGTTGCTTATAAGATTGGACGGTTCAACATCAGGGGCATAAGTGTGCTTACGGATTGGTGGGATAAGATTCTGCACTTCTTTCACAGATGCATCAACCCGTTTGTTGTCCGCATCATAGTTGGACCGGTGGACAGACAAGTCAACTTCTTCGGCCAATCTGCTTGCAAGCGGGCGCATCTCCTTTGTCAAGGCTTTGAGGGCTTCACTATCAAATTCTGACCCGTCTTCTTGTTGGCTAGGATAGCCCTTTCCGATATCTTCCGGATCAAGATCAACTATCCAAGCTTTGGCCCGAGTTAGTGCTGATAGAGCGCCAGCCCCTGCAGCAGATCGCTTTACCTCCTCTATCTGGGAAGGTGTCATAGATAATTTGGCCAATGTATCCTTGATCAAGGTTGGCGGCGGTTTATTGTATGAGGCTGCGCAGATGACTCGTTGAGCACTGGTATACAGTTGTTCTATCAAAGTATAGGCTGCTTTTAATTTTTTACGCATGTCTGAGCCCAGATGAGCAACACGACTACCTGCAACGGTTTAAGAATTTGCTGTTAAACCGGCATTTTCAAAGGTGATTATGCAAGGCTCTTACAAAGAATACTTACCAAATATAGCAGCAGTCATAGCATTGATCTGACGTTTTAAACCGGTTAGCTCTTCCACCACCGGTTTAAGAGCTACTTCGGCATCCTCAGCCCGTTTTAACAAAGAGGCCCTCTCAGTTTCCCAGTCTGCCCGCTCGCTTTTGAAACCATCCTTTAATTGCTCCATGGCAGTTAAAGCGCCCTTTAATTCATCTTTGGCTTTGGAAGTTTCTGCTTGCTGGGATTTCATATTTTCTTGAAGATCGGCGATTTGGGAATCTTTGTTGCTCAAGTCAGCCTGCAAAAGACAGATATTTTCTCAAAAAGTCCCAAGCACATAACAAGTTATATACTTGGCACTTGGGGGCTAATGCGGATTGCTTCCTCTTAACTGATATTTTAAGTCCCAAGGCTCAATACAGGTATTAATCTTGGCGCTTGGGGGCTAATGCTTAATTGATCAGATAAGTCGGAGGTGAAGGAATTTAACAAGGATAGGCTTTGCAACAGAAAGTCCCGGTTCATCTTGAAGAAATAAACCGGCCCTTGGGGGCTACAATGGAGTTGATATAAAGCACAATTTTTTTATATAAAATGTTTGAATAAAAGTTACCTCATAGTGCTCCTTCATCAAGATGACTAAACTGGCCTCATAATCACGACTTGTATACAGGCGGTTTAGATATCCAGAGTGGAGTTCCTGAGCATTGAGATGAGCACAGCTTGACAAACCAGTCTTCCACTTGACTTTGTCCACATCAGTAAATTCCTCTTTGGCACTGTGCTTTGATAAAGCAACGACATGGTTGCCAGGGGTAGTGTGGCCAAAACCGGTAATTACCACATCATCGGTCTTGCCATGAACAATCTCATCTGCGTTGGACGGTTTAGCAGCGGCTGTTGCTGGGCTTGGGGGATTAGCAGGTGTACTTGGTGGATCGGCAGCTGGGCTTGGCGGATTAGCATGAGGACTAGCCGGATTAACTTCGGGTGGATCAACATAAGTGTCTTGATCTTGTGGCACAGGATCATCCAGAGTAACATCAGCATCTCGATCAGCAGCTTCTGAAGTCCTCTCTGGTTCAAAAGATGGATTATCATCAGTGGGAGCAGTCAGCTTGGCCTTTTTACTAAGTCGGGCTTTGGCACTGCAAGTAACAAACAAAGGTTAGTATGATAAACTGGTGCAAGAAAGCAAATTAAAATTACTATGCTTACCCAGGGACGGTCTTGAGGGGAGGCATCTGTGTGGTTGATGAGTCGCCAGAGGATGAATTGGAAGTGCCCTGATAATTGGAGTCAGACGAATTAAGAGGGTATCATAAGTAACCCGCTTTGGGGTACGATTTGTTAGAATTACAAGAGACCTCTGCACGGCGCTTCCGAACCGGTGTGTCCGGTAAACCGGAGGAGGTGACTTGTTGGCCACTGTGCCGGGTTGTGCGAAGAGCTTCAGGGTGTTGTGAAAAGCATGGATCCAAATGAGTAAGAGGATGCGAATGTTTCACTTTCTGGACTGCGCGACGGAGTTTTCGTACTGGCACAAGATCTGAATCGGAAGAAAGGGGAATTACCTCTACATGATCAGTACGGCTGGCTTCTGCCTCATCCTGATAATGATCATTGTCAATAAGATGTATGAAAAATGAACCAAGGGAGTCAAGTTCTACCTCTGGTTCCGAGTCATCAACATCTTTGGTCGGATCGAAGGACTCGGCGGTTTTCTTCTTTGCTGGCCTTTTTGTGACCTTGGTCTTGTTACGAGGCGCTCTCGCCGCTTTGTCTTGTGGTTTTGCCGGCTTGTCTTTAGTTTTCCTTTTCCATAACGGATCTTTGTCCTGTAAGGATAAACAGAAGGCTATTAGAAAATGTTAAAAGGGAGACGGATTAAAAGCAGAAAGATAAATTCTTACAGCTGGTGGTTTGTTGGAGGCATAAAAGGGACGCAGCCTAGTCTTGCTGCACTCAGATATCGGTTCATCTAACATCTTTTTGACGGACTCAGTGATCTCGTCATCAGTCATCTGTATTTAAGTGTGTCATTGAGGATCCTTGACATCCCCAGAATATTCGTACATTAATACGGTGCGATGGCTTAAGGGCAATATACTCCATGAAACCCAGCAACGGACAAGGTCAATACCGGTTAAACCGTTTGCCATAAGAGCCCGGAGCTTAGAAAGCTGTGGTGCATATGTTGATCGTTCTCTGGCAGTAAGCCGTTGAGGCAGTGGATGTTCATTGCTGAGCCAGTAAGCACGATAACCCGGCAGAGGATTTTCATCATCAGGAGCAGTGTTCCGGTAGTAGAACCACGTCTGATTCCAATGCTTGGGGTGGCTGTTGTAAGGGCATTCTTGTCCCTTAGTAGTTTTGGTGATTGATGAAAATGCTTTTGCGGACTAATCATGTGTACTGAGCTTTTCAGATATATCATGACTAAACACGAGACGATTTGATGCCCCTCGAAGATTATTGAAGACGGCGTTTATCTACGGTTCTTTTCGGTGGAGTTGAGTCATAGGAAAGCCGTACTATTAAGAGGGGGTCCGCTTTGGAAAGGTTTGGGTGGAATCTCACGTACACGTCCCTTTTGCACCACCTTTCCTTTGGCTCTTTGGAGTTCTCCTCCGTCTTACCTTGTCTCTGCGAAATGAAGGACTCCGTGTTGCTCTTCTCAGGCTGGCGGTAGTACTGCTCCTCTGAGCGGTAGTACCGTAGGAGCCAGCGCTAGTACCGGGCTCCGGCACGGTAGTACCGTGGGCTTCCACGGTAGTACCGCTCCTCCTAAGCGGTAGTACCGTGAGTTCTGGCCTGGCACCGCTGCACCAGCGGTAGTAGGGGCGGATGTGATTTTTTACATCCGCGCCCTACGCGGTAGTACCGTGCTGCGGCGCGTTAGTACCATGTCGCCTGGCCAGTTGCAGCAGCAGGAGCGGAGGTAGGGGCGGATGTAATTTTTTTACATTCGCACCCTTCACGATAGTACCGCACCCCTGGTTCACGGTAGTACCGTGTCGGATTTTTGCATCGATTAAATCTCAGCGGAGGTAGTCACGGATGTAATTTTTTACATCTGTGCCTACCGTGCCTGGACTGTGGCTGCCCTGCGGTAGTACCGCATAGGGTCGCGGTAGTACCGCGCCTGCAGTTCTACCGTGCCTTGTCTGTGCTCTTCTGTTCAGGTCCAGCTCGCCACGCCCACGTAGTACCGCTGTCCGCCATGTAGTACCGCAGAGCCCATCTTGGTAGTACCGCTCCTGTGGTGCGGTAGTACCGCGGGTCGCGGGCTGAGTGGTGGGTAACAGTTGGAATTGTCCCCCCACTATATAAGGGGGTCTTCTTCTCCAAGAAAACCCACCTCTTCTATCCCTAAGCTCCATTGTTGCTCAAAGCTCCATTTTCGCTCGATCTCACTCCCTAGCCAATTAAACTTGTTGATTTGCTCGGGATTGGTTGAGAAGGCCCCGATCTACACTTCCACGAAGAGAAATTTGATTCCCCCCACTAATCCCTAGTGGATCTTGTTACTCTTGGGTGTCTGAGCACCCTAGACGATTGAGGTCACCTCGGAGCCATAGTCCATTGTGGTGAAGCTTCGTGGTGTCGTTGGGAGCCTCCAATTAAGTTGTGGAGATTGCCCCAACCTTGTTTGTAAAGGTTCGGTCGCCGCCTTCAAGGGCACCAACAGTGGAATCACGGCATCTCGCATTGTGTGAGGGCGTGAGGAGAATACGGTGGCCCTAGTGGCTTCTTGGGGAGCATTGTGCCTCCACACCGTTCTAACGGAGACGTACTTCCCTTCAAAAGGAAGGAACTTCGGTAACACATCCTCGTCTTCACCGGCTCCACTCTTGGTTATCTCACGCCTTTACTTTTGCAAGCTTACTTGAGTTATTTCCCTTGCTTGCTTGTGTGCTTGTTGTTGTTGCATCATATAGGTTGTTCACCTAGTTGCATATCTAGACAACCTACTTTGATGCAAAGTTTAATTTGGTAAAGAAAAGCTAAAAAATGTTAGTTGCCTATTCACCCCCCCTCTAGTCAACTATATCGATCCTTTCAATTGGTATCAGAGCCTCGTCTCTTTAATAAGGACTTTGCCATCCAAAGAGTATGGTTGACACCGTAGATGGTGGGGAGGAGGAGCACTCCGGTGTGAATCCGACCTCGTCTACGGGTGATGGGGAAACCACGGTGTCCCGTGAGGAATTCAATGTGGCCTTGGACACATTGAAAACCTCCATGACAACCACGGTTGAAAGCATGTTTAATAAATTCTTAGAAGAACTTAAACTACCTATCTCGCTGTTGAAAGTGGGTGATCCCACTAACAAGGTGACGGATGCTAACTCCGACAAGGGGGAAGCTAATAGTGAGAACGGTCCTTCTACTAGTGGTAGAAATGGCACCGACATCTTTGCCCATGTGGAGCCTCCAACTTATGGAGGACTGATTCCCTCTACTCATTTAAATCATGCCGGCCCTCCTCCTAAGATTGTGGAAATGAGGATTTTGATTCTTGGGTGTATCGCTTCAAGCGTCATTTAAATCATGTGAATACTAATCTTTGGAGAATCATTGAAGAAGGTTTCTATCCACATGACCGAAGCAAATTCACTCCTAGAGAAGCAGTGGATAATCAATTCAATGAGAATGCTCTCTTCATCATCCAAGATGCTATCCTCCCCGAAGATCTCCCTCATGTCCGACCCCATGCTATGGCCAAAGACGCATGGCAATGCGTTGTGTCTCTCTATCGGGGAAGCGCAAGCATTCAACGCTCCAACTATGAAGTGGTGCAAGATGAAGCCGATGAGTTTGCAATGAAATAAGATGAAGAACCTCGTGAGCTCCTTCGGAGAGTAACCAAACTCGCGGTCTCACTCCGAGATCATGGGAGCAAGGACACGGATGACAATTGGATCGAGCGCAAGTTCCTCAAGGCCATGATGCCCTACAACAAGGCCATGTCCTCCGTCATTCGTCAAAGACCGGACTTTCACTCCATGACCTCAAGTGAAGTGTTGGATGAGTTCGTTGCAATGAGCATCTTGAACAAGACCGCCGACAACGCGGTGCTTCGCTCTCAAAGGGTAAAGAAGCCCAACCTTGCCTTGAAGGCCAAGGTTATTGTGGAAGAAGAGGAAGAAGAGGAAGATGAGGAGAGCAACCCCAAAGATACAAAATATGATTATCATGAGCACATGGCTCTTGCTTCAAGGCAATTTTGGAGCAAGAAGAACTCAAGGCCCAATTTCAACAAGACCAACTCAGGTGGCTTCAAGGGCAAGCAACGAGTAAGAACTTGTTACAACTGTTGCAATGTGAGCCATTTCATTGCGGATTGTCCTTACGAGAAGCGGGAAGACAATGGTGGCAAGCTCATCCGAAAAGACAAAGCCAAGTCCATCCCAAACAAGAACAACTTCACCAAAAAGACTCCTACTGAAGGGTTGGTGGTTCAAGAAGAATACCGTGAGGATGACGATGATGAAGATAGTGAAGCAATGGCCATGACATCCGTTTCCATTGCCACAACTCCCCGGATGTCTCTCTTCAATTCACCCAACGAGAGCATCACCGCCAAGTGCCTCATGGCCAAAGCCTCTAACGAGGTAACCCCCAACATCAAAACCACCATCATTACTAATCCCTCTTTGACGGGTTGCATTGATGAACATCAGGGGTCTAATGAGGATGTGAATGAATTTGAGTCCCTTATGAGTAAGCTCAAGGGAAAATCCAAGAAGCACTTTGTTGCTCTCTTGGAACAACTTGGTGAAGCCAATGACATGATCGAGGCTCACGAAGAAACCATCTCTAAGATGGAAGGTCATAGTCGTGACTATGCCGATGAGATATCGGATCTCTCTAATGCTCTTGAGGAAGAGCGTGGGCATCGTTTGGCTCTTGAGGAGTCACACAACGATGACCATGCTAAGTTAAAGAAAGATCTTGATCATGCACTTGTTGTGTATCGTGTGCTAACTTCCGAGAAGGCTAAACTTGGGGTTGATCATGCTAGACTCAAGGAGGAGTTTGATGTACTTGAAAAGGCCCACAAGGTCTTGAAGGGTGCTCATGCTAGCCTCAAGGAGTCTCATGCTCAACTCCAAGTTAAGCTGACCAAGGAAAAGGCCACCTTTCCTCATATGGTATTAATTGATAATGGATATGCCACTAACCCGTGTTCTGAGCATGTGCATCTTGTGGAGGAGAATGCCAAGTTGAAGGATCAACTTGAGAAAGGCCTTGTGACATGCATTCAAGGTGAGAAGAACCTCAACGACCTTTTGAGCAATCAAAAGGAAGTTGTGGCCAAGGAGGGAATTGGGTTTGCACCCAATTCCAAGAACAAGAAGAAGAACGACAAAACCAAATGACCTCCTCCTCTCAAGCAAACTTTTGTGAAAGAGGGAGAGGGTGCTCCTAAGGAGAAGAAGAAAAATGTGAAGGGTTTTGATGTCAAAAAGGGCAAAACCACCTCCTCCAACAAAGCCGGCGACTTTAACCCTTCTTATGTGTTGTGATGTGCTAGTTATGGGCATGTTTTTGCTAAATTTGTTGGTTCTCCTTATGAGTACATTGAATGGTATATTTGGGTTCCTAAGACCCTTGTTACTAACATCAAAGGACCCATTACAAAATGGGTACCTAAAACCAAGCATTGATCTCGTGTAGGTGTTTGCTTCCGGTGGGGGATCATGGTTGCTCGATAGTGGAGCAACGAATCATATGACCGGAAGCAACGACTTGGTGGTGGACGTACACAAGATTCGTTCTATGCCCACCAATGTCGAGTGGGGTGATGCCTCATCTTCTAAGGTATTGGGTCTTGGCAAGGTTGTCATTTATCATGATCTAACGATCGGAAAAGTCATGCTTGTTGAGTCCCTTGCATTCAATCTTCTTTCCGTTCGTCAACTTGCACTCATGGGCTTTGCCACTTTCTGTGATATTGATACCGTGGCCCTACTGTGGAGCAAGACTCTTAAAGTAGCCTTTGTTGGGCATGTCGAGAACGGTCTTTATGTGATTAACTTTTCGGAGCAACCCACTAAGACCGCGACAACCCTAATGGCTAAAGTTGATGTGGGATGGCTTTGGCATCGCCGTTTAGCCCACGTCAATATGAGATCTTTTCAAAGTCTTCTCAAGGGGGACCATGTCCGTGGACTAACAAATGTTAGTTTTGCCAAAGATCATGCTTGCAGTGCTTGTATTGAAGGAAAGCTTCATGAGAAGGCTCACCCTCCCACGACTATCATCTACTCGAAGAGACCCTTGGAACTCCTTCACATGGATCTATTTGCGCCTCCATCCTTTGATAGTCTTGGAGGTAGAAAGTATTGCTTGGTGACTGTGGATGATTATTCAAGATACACTTGGGTATACTTATTCAAGAGGAAGAGTGAGACTCAACAAACCATCATCGACTTTGCAAATGAAGCTCAACGTCAACATGATGCAAAGATCTTGACAATAAGAAGTGACAACGGCACCGAGTTCAAGAACTACACCTTGGATGAGTTTCTTAGTGATGAGGGGATCAAGCATCAATATGCTGCACCATATACCCCTCAACAAAATGTTGTCGCGGAGAGGAAGAACCGGACGTTGATAGATGCGGCAAGGACCATGATGGCGAAGTTCAAGTCTCCATACAAATTTTGGGCTGAAGCCATCAACACAGCATGTCATGCATCCAATCGGCTCTATCTTCACAAAGGCTTGAACAAGACTCCTTATGAAATACTCACCGGTAACAAGCCCATCCTCAAGTACTTCCGGGTGTTCGGGTGTAAGTGTTTCATTCTCAAGAAAGGTGTTCGCTTGTCTAAATTTGAGGCTAGAGCTTATGAGGGCATATTTGTTGGTTATGCTACAAACTCTCATGCTTACCGTGTCCTCAACAAGTCCACCGGACTCATTGAGGAGACGTGTAACGTGGAGTTTGACGAAAATAATGGCTCCCAAGTGGAGCAAAGTGGTACTTGTTATGTAGGTGATGAAATTCCTCCCCAAGCCATAAGAAGAATGTGTATTGGTCATATTCTACCCATTGAGGAACCCCTTGTGGCCGAAGGAGAAGGACAATGCTCCACTCAAGTGGAGCCATCACCTCCCCAAGACCCACACGCTTCCGAAGAACAAAGTGAAGGCCCTCAACCTTGTGAACAAGACCAAGGGCAGGATCAACCTCAAGATGGTGGTGAACCACCAAATGATGCCCAAGGTCAAGTTCTCCCCCTCGAGCAAGTTCAAGATCAAGAGCAAGCTCAAGGTCTAGAACAAACTCATGATGACGCTCAGGATAATCAAGTTAACCCTCCTCCTTCCACATCCGAGGAGGAATTAGAGCGTCGTGCCGCGAAGATTGCTTCCAAGCTCACCACCCAAGGTCATCTCATGGAGAATGTGGTTGGAAGCCTAAGAAAGGGGGTAAGCACTCGTAGACAATTGGCAAACTATTGTGAACATCACGCGTTTGTCTCTTGTGTTGAACCCCAAAAGGTCTATGAGGCGCTCGAAGATTCGGATTGGCTCAATGCCATGCATGAAGAACTCAACAACTTCGTGTACAACAAGGTGTGGAGATTAGTTCCAAGGCCGTCAGGGAACCACAACGTCATTGGAACCAAGTGGATATTCAAGAACAAGCAAGATGCTCATGGGAACATCATTCGCAACAAGGCAAGATTGGTAGCACAAGGCTACTCCCAAGTCGAGGGTATCGACTACGGTGAAACCTTTGCTCCCATTGCTCGCCTTGAGTCCATTCGTTTGTTGATTTCTTATGCTTCCCATCACAACTTTAAGTTACAACAAATGTATGTGAAGAGTGCTTTTCTTAATGGTCCTATTAATGAGTTGGTTTATGTCAAGCAACGCCCCGGGTTAGAGGATCCCTACATCCCAGATCATGTGTATCAACTCGATAAGGCACTCTATGGCCTTAAGCAAGCCCCACGTGCGTGGTACGACCACCTTACCGAGTTGTTACAAGATCGTGGATTTGAGGTTGGGCAAATAGATCCCACTCTCTTTACTAAGAAGGTCAAAGGGGAGTTGTTTGTATGCCAACTATATGTTGATGATATTATCTTTGGTTCCTCTAACAAAGCTTTCATTGAGGAATTTGCCGCTCTCATGACCTCTAAGTTCAAGATGTCTTTGATGGGAGATTTGAAGTTCTTCCTTGGTTTCGATATCAAGCAAAGAAGAGAAGGTACCTTCATCAACCAAGCCAAATACACTCAAGACATGCTCAAAAGATTCAAGCTAAGTAATGTCAAGCCGGCTTCTACTCCAATTCCTACCATGTGCCAACTTGACATTGATCCCAATGGTAAAGCGGTGGATCAAAAGGTATATTGCTCCATGATTGGCTCCTTGCTTTACCTTTGTGCATCTAGACCAGATATCATGTTGAGTGTGGGAATATGTGCACGGTTTTAAGCCGCACCGAAGGAAAGTCACTATGTGGCGGTCAAGCGAATCTTTCGATATTTGGCTCATACCCCAAACTTTGGCTTATGGTACCCAAGAGGAGCAAACTTCAAGCTTGAAGTATATTCGGATTCCGATTGGGCGGGAGACAAAGTGGATAGGAAGTCCACATCCGGAGGGTGCTAATTTCTGGGTTGCTCTTTGGTAAGTTTGTCTTCCAAGAAGCAAAGTTGTGTGTCTCTCTCGTCCACCGAAGCGGAATATGTGGCGGCCGGTAGTTTTTGTGCTCAATTCTTATGGATGAGGCAAACTTTAAAGGATTACGGTGTCATTTGTGACAAAGTGCCTCTTTGGTGCTACCATGAAAGTGCCATCAAGATTTCTCTCAACCCGGTGCAACACTTCAAGACGAAGCATATTGAGATTCGGTATCACTTCATCCGGGATCATATTAGGCGAGGGGAGATTGAGCTCAAGTATGTCAACACTCATGATAACCTTTGCAGATATTTTCACGAAGCCCTTGGATGAAGCAAGATTTCACGAGTTAAGGCATGAGCTAAATATCATTGATTCGAGCAATGTGACTTGAACCCTTGCACATCCCACCACACTCAACTTGTTGTCTAGTTTAGGTGTAGGCATGACATAGGGGGAGTGTTGTTCTCTCAATGAACTCTCCCTCCCCCCCATTATGCATAAATTGATCAACTCTTTCACATTAGCCATTTTTTATGGTACTTGTGCTTCAAAGATGAGTTTTGGTCATGGGCCCAAGGATAATTCTTCGCGGTGCCATACCAATTGACTCAAACATAGGTGGCTCCGGCCACCACCCTCTCCTTGGAGAGGTCGTGTCTCGTGGTTGGTCTTCGTTGTCTTGTGCTTTCCTATTCCCTGTGCCAAGTTTGTGTCGTCGTTTGTGTTCGCCGCTTTGTTGTTCGGTGTTTCCGAAGGTTGTTTTTGCTTTTGCTCTCTTTCTCTTGTGTGAAACTTGCACTTTCTTGGGTTATGGTACTATCGTGGCAAGCTACGGTACTACCACAGGAGTCGGTAGATCTGCGCTTGCTCAGTTGCCTCCCAGGGGCACGGTACTACCGCTACCATCGCGGCAGTAATTTTTTACTGCCGCTGGAAGAGCGGTACTACCGCCCAGTGCGCGGTACTTCCGCCCGAGCGGTACTACCGCGATGCCCCGCGGTACTTCCGCGCCCACGCGAGCAGGTGGGGGTTAAGAGCGGGACAGGGGGAGTTCTAACTCCCCCATACCCATTCATCTCTATTCCCCACCCCGTCTCTCTCCCTCCTGCCCAAGAACGGCGCCGGAGGCCTTCGACGGATCTCCATCTCCGGCCGCTCTCCTCGGATTCCAAGCGGTGGGATCGTTCCCCACCTCGCCCTCTTGCCATGGACCAAGGTTTTTCCCCAAGTTCCTTTCCTTTTTGTTGGGGATATTACTATTTGAGTAAGCCGCCCAGGAGGGGCCGGGTTACGCAAAGAAGACTCATCAGAAAGAAGCCCAAGGCCAAGCATGAAGATGACGGTTCAATAAAGGGGCTGAGGCCCACAGGCGGATTGAGGCCCATGGTGATAAACCGCCATGATGACATGACTTGTATCATAAGGTAGAATTAACTAGTCACCGAGCCGGACACTGTTTATGAGCCGGCCGGGACTCTGTAGACCGCAGAGCGTCCACCCGTGTATATAAGGGGACGACCCGCTGGCGGCTTAGGGCAAGAAACAACTCCTAGAGAGCCGGGCATAGCGTATCTCGCTCCCTGGTTATCGAAACCTCAAGCAATACCAACCCAACTAGACGTAGGCCTTACCTTCACCGTAAGGGGCCGAACTAGTATAACTCTCGTGTCCTTTGTCCTGATTAACCCCTTTAAGCTTCCTAGTTGTGATGGCTCCACGACTAAGTCCTTGCAAGAGGACATCTGCCGTGACAATTCCACAACAGTTGGCGCCCACCGTGGGGCCAACGCACGGTGGATTTGAGTTCTTGAAGGGCAGCTTCGAAGGGCTCAAGGGATACGTAGTTGGCTGGATGACCAAGAGTCGCCGCGGCAAGATCTACATCGACGATGAAGGCTGGGGCCCCGACATCGGCTCAATTGAGTATGGGTACCGGTTCCCCTTCGGTGGAATCCACGTCTTCATCGGCCAGATTGGTGAGCCGGGCCCTGAGCTGGACAACTACACCGACCTCGTCGAGACGGCTCAGCGTGCGAGACCCGCCCGAGTTCAACCCGCCATGGAGCGTGCTTTCGTGGGCTGCATCCATGAAGAGGAACTTCCTGAAGGATCTAAAGATGGTGGTGAGGCGGCCGTCCTCTCTGATGGTGATTCGCCGCCGGTTCAACAGATTCGTTGTATCAAGTGCAAGATGGCGCGCTTGGGGGCTGTTCCGATGGCTCCAGTATTCCGGACCCCTATGAGCCGCCAAGCTGGGCATGAGTCTTCATGGCAGGGACCCAACCCGGCCAAAACTCTACAATGGCTGCAGCAATAACGTCCGGGTCAGGAGCGGCCGGGGCAGGAGGCCTTGTGCGCCCGCCGGCTCAGGTACTGATGGATCTCATGGATAAGCTGACGGCCCTGTTAACCGCCACGGTTATTCTTGCAAATCAAGATGAGCATAACGCAGAGGTGGCACAGGTGTGTGAGGAGATAGCTCTGGCCAAGGAGGCCTTGGCAGCTGAGGACACCAGGTTAGCTACAGAACGGGCGGCTTTGGATGCACGGGCACAGCAGCTCCAGTCAGAGGCTTTCCAGCTTAATATGAGCCTAAACGCATCTAACAAGGTGATGAGAAGGAGGCAGCAGAAAACTCAATCCCGTTTGCCTCCGGTTTACGATCCTTGGAACCTTTTCGTTACACCCGGTGCCGGCCCTAGCAACCCGCCCGAAGCAAATCGGTTCATGACAACCGGAGCGGGAGGACCGGCTCAGCCTCGAGAGATGGCACCTCCTCATGGGAGTATGGCCCCGCCCCGCTATGTACCAATACAACCGGGTCACTTTTCCAACCCCATGGAAAACTTAATTGCGGCATCGGCGCGTTTGGCGGCTCTCCCAGTAGACGGTGATGATCCGACAGCGGTGGAGACCCGGTGGATCAGAGAACCTGTCCAGACGGCCCTGGCTCAGCAAGAGACTTATTCTTATAGCCGGGACAGGATTCATTCGACTCCCCCTCCTTGTTTAGCACCGCCTCGTCAAAACCGGAGTCCAAGTTACAGCAGACACATGGAGTCAGAAGCCTTGTCAAGCAATGCCCAGCGCCGTAACCAGCCCGGTGGCTATAACCCGGTACAAGACCGAATACGTCAGGAGGACGAGCGGGTGGCTCAGCTAGCAGCTCAACAGACGGCTCACGAAGATCTCCCAGAGTATCCGACGACTTCCATTGGAGCAGGAGTGGCTACTAGAACCGGCGGTGTTCCTTGTTTGGTGCCAGCTCTGCATGATGTACGTCTACCCAAGGACTTCAAGGGACCTCGAAAGGTGCCGAATTACACGGCCGACTTACAGCCCGGAGCATGGATCAAAAGTTATGAGATGGCCATGAAGCTATTGGAGGTCAGCGACGCAGCAATGGCTAAGTACTTCACCATGATGTTGGATGGAACGGCCCGGTCTTGGTTAAAGGGTTTGCCGCCCAATTCCATTAGCTCATGGGCAGAGCTAAAGGCCTGGTTTATCCAGAACTTCAAGGACACTTGCAAGCAATCTATGTCGATTGTGGACTTGACCAATTGTAAGCAGGAGGAGGATGAATCCACAACTCATTGGGTGCGCCGGGTCAAGGAGATAATACATTCGTCTGATAAGATGGATGCCGGCTCTGCAGTACTCATGTTGGAGAAGAATTGCCGCTTTGAGCCGCTAAGGCAGAAACTGGGGCGCCTTAAGAGTGATTGCAATGATATGGGTATGCTGATGGCAGCTTTAGTCAAATACGCCGACTCTGATAGTACCAAGGATCCCGCGTCTGATGAGGAAAAGACAGGGAAGGGAAAGAAGAACGACAATGGAAACGGTCAACAGCATAACCCGATGAATCAAGGAAGCAACAAGCGTAAGGCTGAGGGTAACCCGGAGTTTGTGGCCAATGCCAATGCGCAGGGTAACAATCAGAGACGTAAGGAAAGCCGCCCCCTCGGTCTGGCGGGTCAGGCCCATCTCTTGAGCAGCTACTCAATGAGCCTTGACCGAGAAACGGCACCCGTGAACGACCCGCCACTCACTGATGGAAAGATTGCGCGATCATGAAGGCTTTCAAGAATTCCAACATGTTTGATGGCAATCATGGGTCGGGCGGCGGCTCAGGAGCCGGCGGCTTTCATGGCTCGGGCGGCGGTTCAAGTTCCGGTTTTCAAGGAAATCAAAGCGGCTATAATCAACAGCAGCCTGGTCAAGGGGGACAACAGCAGCAGCAGTCGGGTTATCAAAGCCATCCGAAGCAGCTGAATAGTGGGCAGTATCATGTGTTCACCACTAGCTTGTGCGAGCGTGACCAAAAGATTCATAAGAGGGCCATGAACTCTGTTGAGACGGCAGTTCCCCATTACTTGAGGTGGTCAGAGCAGCCTATTGTATGGAGCAGGGAAGATCACCCGCCCCCGGGTTGATAATCCGGGTCAGTTAGCCTTGGTGGTGGCACCTCAGGTCGGTGGATATAAGTTTACCAAGGTGCTCATGGACGGAGGTAGCAGTATCAACATCCTCTATTACGAGACCTTTCGACGCATGGGTTTGACTGACAAAAACTTAAGGACATCCAACACAGTTTTCCATGGGGTGGTGCCTGGTAAGTCCGCATACCCGGTCGGTAAGATTGAATTGGAGGTGGCCTTTGGAGATGAATATGATTCCAGGGCTGAAAAATTGACGTTTGAGGTGGTCAAAATCAAGAGCCCATATCATGCTCTGTTTGGGCGGCCGGCTTATGCCAAGTTCATGGCACGACCGTGTTATGTTTATCTGCATCTCAAGATGCCGGGTCACAAGGGCACCATCACTGTGCATGGGAGTCAAAAGGTAGCCTTGGAGTGTGAAGAAGGCGATGCGGCTTATGTTGAGTCTGTTTGTGCAGCGGAAGAGCTAAAGTTTTATCAAGATAATGTTGACCCGGCGGATATGACCCGTCTGAAGAAGCCTACTACAGAGCATGACCCGGTGTTGAAGTTTAAATCGGCCGCTGAAACGAAGCTTGTTGACTTTACTCCAGGCGACTATTCTAAGCAGTTCAGCATCAGTGCCAACTTGGATCCTAAATAGGAAAGCGCGCTCATTGAGTTCATCCGTGAGAACCGGGACATCTTTGCATGGAAACCTTCTGACATGCCGGGCGTCTCGAGAGAACTTGCTGAGCACACTCTTAATATTGATCCGAAGTATAAGCCGGTCAGGCAATTTCTTCGACGGTTCAATGAGGAAAGACGGAAAGCTATTGGAGAAGAGGTTGCCCGGCTCTTAGCGGCTGGGTTCATTGTTGAAGTTTTTCACCCGGAGTGGTTGGCTAACCCGGTGCTCGTGCTCAAGAAGAACGGCACCTGGCGGATGTGTGTGGATTACACGGACTTAAATAAGGCTTGTCTGGTTGATCCCTTTGCCCCCCCGTATTGATCAAATCATTGATGCTACAGCGGGTTGCGAGCGATTGAGATTTTTGGATGCTTATTCTGGCTATCATCAAATCAAAATGGCAGTTAGGGACCAGGAGAAGACGGCCTTCATCACTCCGTTTGGAGCCTTCTGTTATGTATCTATGCCATTTGGGCTCAAGAGTGCCTAGGCGACTTATCAGCGATGTGTACAGAACTGTCTCCACGATCAAATTGGGCGCATCGTTCATGCTTATGTGGATGACATCATGGTGAAATCCAGGGAGAAGGAAACCTTGATATCTGATTTAAAGGAAACCTTTGATAATCTCTGGGTTTATAAGATGATGCTTAACCCGGCCAAGTGTGTATTTGGTGTACCTGCAGGCAAGCTTCTGGGTTTTCTGGTCTCAAACAGAGGCATTGAAGCTAACCCGGAGAAGATCAAGGCAATCACCTCTTTGGCTAAACTGGCGTGCATCAATGATGTTCAGCGACTGGCGGGTCGTGTTGCTGCTTTAAGCCGGTTCATAAGCCGGTTAGGTGAGAAGGCCCTACCGCTGTATCAGATGATGAAGAAAACGGACACTTTTGTCTGGAGTGATGCTGCTAATACTGCCTTTGAAGATTTAAAGAGAGAGTTGACTGAGCCGCCCGTCCTTGCGGTTCCCATTGATGAGAAGGCCCTACCGTTGTATCACCGTAGTGTCACTGGGGCGTTTCAACGTTGTGTGTCGCCTGCGGATGGTCATGAGATACTTCGTGAGATCCATGAAGGAGATTGTGGTCATCATGCCGGCTCAAAATCTCTTGTGGCCAAGGCTTTCCGTCATGGCTTCTATTGGCTGACGGCTCATGCTGATGCGGAGGATCTGGTCAACAAATGTGATGGGTGTCAAAAATTCTCACGACGAGCTCATGTGCCGGCTCAAGAGTTGAGGATGATTCCAATTACTTGGCCGTTAACAGTCTGGGGGCTTGACATGGCTGGACCTTTCAAGAGGTCTAAGGATAAAAAGACACACCTCCTGGTGGCAGTGGATAAGTTTACAAAGTGGGTTGAGGCAGAGCCGGTCATTAAGTGTGATGCAGCCACGACGGTTCAGTTCATGAAAAAGGTGATCTTTCGTTTTGGTTTTCCACACAGCATCATAACTGATAATGGCACTAATCTCTCCAAGGGTGCCATGGAAGAGTTTTGTCAACGAGAACATATCCGGCTTGATGTTTCGGCTGTTGCTCATCCTCAATCCAATGGTCAAGTAGAAAGAGCTAATCAGGAGATCCTGAAGGGTATCAAACCCTGGCTCTTGGTCCCCTTACAGCGGACTCCGGGTTGTTGGGTGGAGGAGCTACCCTCTATACTGTGGAGCATCAACACTACACCTAACAGATCTACATGTTATACACCTTTCTTCATGGTGTACGGAGCAGAAGCAGTCCTGCCAAGTGACATCTGGCACGATTCACCCTGCGTGGTGGCTTACATTGAGGCTGATAACGAAAAAGCTCGTCAGGATGCACTTGACTTGTTGGATGAGGAGCGAGACTTGGCAATAGCCCGCTCGGCGATTTACCAGCAAGACCTGCGCCACTATCACAGCCACCGGGTTAGAAGCAGAACCTTTCAGGAAGGCGACTTAGTGCTCCGGCTCATCCAGGATCAATCTGATATGCACAAGCTATCCCCTCCTTGGGAAGGACCCTTTGTGGTCAGCAAGAATCTGAACAACTGGCCATACTATCTTATCGATGTTCGAGAGCACAAAGACTCACGTAAGTCGGAGGAGGAGACCCGCTGGCCGTGGAATATCGCCCATCTTCGGCCTTACTATACTTGAGCCACCGGCTCTCAAGATCTATATATTTTTTGACGATGTATATAGTATATGAAGCAATAAAGCAGGACCTCTGTCCTTTATACCCTCAAAGGTTTACATGTCTTCTTTATCAGGTGGTTGAAACAACCAACAGGGAGCGGATCATATCTGAATCCGGCTTTCCCTTTGGTCCGGCTTATGATCATATCTGAATCTAGCCATGATCACTTGGGCGATTCCTGTTCAAACATAGGTCGTATTCGAACCAAAGAGAACATAGCTGTCGATACCCACTTGATCGGCATACTGCCAAACCCACTTGGGGGCTTCTTGATCATATTTGAATAAGAGCTTAACCTCTTTGGGTCTGACATGGATCGTATTCGAATCAGCGTCATTAAACAACTCTTATGGTCACTTGGGGGCTTCCTGTTCAAACATAGGTCGTATTCGAACCAAAGAGAACATAGCTGTCGATACCCACTTGATCGGCATCGCCAAATCCACTGGGGGCTATATGATCGTATCTGAATCTTAGCTTAACCCCTTTGGAACGGTTCACTGATCGTATTAGAATCAGAGGCCTTTAAAATTAAGTTTATTATTCATTATACTTTGTAAGTGTAAATGTTATTAAGGGCCAGATGAACATCATATGTGCCAACTTTCTGGAGTTAAACTCACTCTCATGATTTGGGTCACATAATCCGGCGAGATTCCCAAAAGGTGTTGGAAATATGCCCTAGAGGCAATAATAAAAGGATTATTATTATATTTCCTTTTTCATGATAATTGTCTTTTATTCATGCTATAATTGTATTATCCGGAAATCGTAATACACGTGTGAATACATAGAACACAATACGTCCCTAGTAAGCCTCTAGTTGACTAGCTCGTTGGTCGACAGATAGTCATGGTTTCCTGACTATGGACATTAGATGTCGTTGACAACGGGATCACATCATTAGGAGAATGATGTGATGGACAAGACCCAATCCTAAGCATAGTACAAGATCGTGTAGTTCGTTTTGCTAGAGCTTTTCCAATGTCAAGTATCTTTTCCTTAGACCATGAGATCGTGTAACTCCGGATACCGTAGGAGTGCTTTGGGTGTACCAAACGTCCACAACGAATCTGGGTGACTATAAAGGTGCACTACAAGTATCTCCGAAAGTGTCTGCGGGTTGACACGGATCGAGATGGGATTTGTCACTCCGTATTACGGAGAGGTATCACCGGCCCACTCGGTAGTGCATCATCATAATGAGCTCAAAGTGACCAAGTGTCTGGTCACGGGATCATGCATTACGGTGCGAGTAAAGTGACTTGCCGATAACGAGATTGAGCGAGGTATTGGGATACCGACGATCGAATCTCGGGCAAGTAACATACCGTCGACAAAGGGAATAGTATCTGGGGTTGCTTGAATCCTTGACATCGTGGTTCATCCGATGAGATCATCGAGGAGTATGTGGGAGCCAACATGGGTATCCAGATCCGCTGTTGGTTATTGACCGAGAGTCGTCTCGGTCATGTCGCATGTCTCCGAACCCGTAGGGTCTACACACTTAAGGTTCGGTGGCGCTAGGGTTATTAGGAAGACTTGTATGTGATTACGAATGTTGTTCGAGTCCGGATGAGATCCCTGACGTCACGAGGAGTTCGGAATGGTCCGGAGGTGAAGATTTATATATGGGAAGTTGTCATACGGACACCGGAAAGTTTGGGGACATATCGGTATTGTACGGGGCCACCGGAGAGGTTCCGGGTCTACGGGAGGGGCCACCCTCTCGAGAGGGCCTCATGAGCCACAGGGCAGGGAACCAGCCTGGAGGGCTGGGCGCGCCCCTTGGGCCCATGCGCCTAGGGTTTGGGGGAACCCTAGTGGGGCGCCCCTTTGCTTGGGGGCAAGCCCCTCCTGGCCGCCGCCCCCTCTAGATCTCATCTAGAGGGGGCCGGCCCCCTTCCCCCTTCCCTATAAATAGAGGGGCGAGGGGAGGGCTGAACACCTGATCCAAGGCGCAGCCCTTCCCCTCCCAACACCTCTCCTCCTCCGTTGAGTGCTTGGCGAAGCCACAGCCGAGATCTTGCCTCTCCACCATCATCACGCCGTCGTGCTGCTGCTGGAGCCTTGTTCCTCAACCTCTCCTTCCCCCTTGCTGGATCAAGAAGGAGGAGACGTCGTCCGTTCCGTACGTGTGTTGAACGCGGAGGTGCTGTCCATTCGGCACTTGGTCATCGGTGATTTGAATCACGGCGAGTACGACTCCATCATCACCGTTCCCTTGAACGCTTCCGCACGTGATCTACAAGTGGTATGTAGATGCAATCTCTCTCCCATGACTCGTTGCTTAGATGAACTCATAGATGGATCTTGGTGAAACCGTAGGAAACATTTTAATTTTCTGCAACGTTCCCCAACAAAAGGATCGCAGGTATGCTATTGTGATTATGTTTCACGAATATAATCATAAACCGGCCTTTATATGATGTTTTGGTTCGCACTCCGGGTTATCAATACTTTATGTGACCCCTGATGCAATAAGTCGCCAAGGGAATTCTTCTTGTTTTATATGCAGGATAAGGCAAGCAAATTTTTAACATCAAGGAAAGATCAACATAAGCTGGAAGTATATAGTGATGGCGGCTTACGAAAGTATTAAGCGCCACAAACATGCGCGAAGGCATGACAAAATCGAGAGGTTTTTTCTACCCTATTACAAGACTCCCTGAGTCTGAATAATGAAGCATTGTTTTCGCAAAGTCATAAACGCCTGGCAGTTCACTCCTTTGGTTGGCTTGAAGATTCCGGGTTATCCTTCTCCGCCTCTCCGTCTGCTGCCCTGTCCTGGAAGGTTGACGAGGCCCAGTCAATGCCGCTCAAGGCTTCAAACTCAGCTTCATCATCTATTAAACCGGCTGGGTCGACTTCAGGGGAAAAGGTATGCTTACGAGTTGGAGGGATCAGGCTGACGTCATCATAGTGAGGTGTTGGAATTCTCCGGTTCTCGCTGTCATAGCCCGGCTGATACTTGGTAAGGTCAATATCGTTCCCAATGAGAGTAGCCACAGGACGTACGACTTTCACACGGGCGGTAAAGTCTGTCTCGTCGAATAAAGAGCCGTCTTCCTTCAAGCTGGGATATCCAAGAGCAATGTCTGCCAGGTCTAATTCTGGGAGCAACGCCTTGGCCCGGCTCAATGCAGCTATAGCCCCGGTTCTGGCAGATGCCCGCCTTAGCTCTTGGATCCGCTGGGGTAGCACGACAAGCCGCTTTAGCACATCTTGCAGGAGATGGGGAACGTCATTTGATAAAGCCACAATGGCCAAAGCACGTTGTGACCCGGTGTACAGTTGTTCCACCAGAGTGTAAACCGCCTTCAGCTTGATCAACATGTTCTGCTTGAGGTTTGTGCTCCTGGGGCCTACGTTCATAAACATAAGGTGAGCCGAAGATAACACTTAAAATAGTCATCAAAGCAAGGATTGCAATATTTGAGGTTATATATAGTAACTTACCGAAGATTGCTGAGACCATTTGAGATATCTGGCGCTTTAAGCCGGACAGCTCAGCTGTTGCTTCAGCAAGTGACGTTTCTGCTGTCTCGGCCCGGGTCACCAGTGAGGCCTTCTCATCAGCCCAGATTTTCTTCTCCGCCTCAAAATTCTTCTTCAATTTCTCTTGTTCAGAGACGCTGAATTCAAATTTGGAGTTGGCCTTTTGAATTTAAAGTTCTTGAGATGTCAGGCGGCTCTTCAGGCCAGCAATATCCGACTGAAATTGACTTATGGTGGCCTGCATTGATGCCGGGTTATGGTCAGAATCATAGTAAGAAAACATTAAGTCCCAAGCACTTTGGAAGAAAAGATACTTGACACTTGGGGGCTAATGTATGCCGAAGAATTTTAACTTACCATGCCGGTTCATGGAAATTAAGTCCCAAGCACTTTGCAAGCAAAGATACTTGACACTTGGGGGCTAATGTGTATCGCAAGTTCAAGGTATCATGTTACAACCGGGTTAAATATCTTGTTTCTAAACGGGCAAATCAATGATAAGTAGTTTTCTAAGTCTACAACATATTTATTCATAAGCAATAGACTTGGGGGCTGATACAGTAAGTATGATTAAGAAGAATAGCATAAGTTATACCTCAGATTTTTGCTATATATGCTTCACAATGTCAATTTCCAGGTCACGGCTGCTATGCACTTGATTGATATAGCCAGAGACTATCTCTCCAATGCTCAAATGAGTATAATCAGCAATATCTAGCTTGGCCTTTCGGTGTTCCAGAACCTCTTCCTTGGTAGAGCACTTAGCAAGGATAGTGGGCTGCCCCCGCTCAACAAATTGAGTCTTCAGAATCTCAACTTCGGGTCAGTTGTCTTGGCCGGGCTAGGAGCTTCCGGGTTATCAGAGCTGTTGAGAGTATCTTCGACGGGTGGATCAGAGGTTGGTACTGGAATGTCAGAGGCTGGTTCAGAGCGGCAGCTGATGGGTAGAACTGTCAGGAGCGGCTGTGCCAAGCTCCGGTTCAGTCACGACCGGGTCTTGGGACGGCTTATTCTTTCTTCCCTTTTACTGGGCTTCACTTGCACACTATGGACAAGGCAGAAGGATGAGTACAAAAGCATGAGTAAGGAAAAACATAAGGTAAACAAAATTACATTACCCAGGGGCAGTTTTGAAAGCCGGCATGTTAGATAGCATAGACTCGCCGGAGGAAGGAGAGGTATCCTGATAATTGGAGTCAGATGAATTGAGAGGTTGACGAATTAAACCTGCCAAAGGGTAAACAGAACGTAAATCGGAGATAACCTCAGCCCGACGCTTCCTGTTTACGTCAGGTAAGCCGGAGGAGAGCTCTATATCCTTGCTGGTCCGGGTTTGCCTCCGGCTTTCAAATTGCTGTTGCTTCAAAATAAATTGAGGATCTTGGTAAGCCAAAGGATGTGAAAATCTTACTTTTCAGGTTACTCTTTGAATTTTCTGACGCGGCAGGGGCTCGGAGTCGGAGGAGATTGTAGTTACCTCTTCCTCGACGGCTTGGCTGTTTCCCGTGTCTTCCTGAAAAGATTTAATGTCAGTAAGGTAAAGATAAAGAGTCAAGGGAGTTAACGGTTACCTCTTCTTCATCATCATCAGTATCGTCAAGTTTAAACATATCTGAAGCGCTCGGCTTCCTCTTCTTCGAAGTTCCAGTCTTGGCGGTTTTCCTTTCGGCTCTTTTTGCCGCTCTGGCTTGTTTGGCCGCCTCGTGGTCATACTTGACCTTCCAGAAGTTGTCATCGGCCTGTGGAAAATGATGAGGGGTTATGAGTAAAAGCAAGGCGGAATATAGTAAAGAGTATTCATTGAGGTTGAAGACTCACTGCGGGTGCCGGGTTCTTCTTGCAGAAGGGAAGTAAGCCAAAGGCATTACTGGTTATCGTGCCCTCTTTCAACAACGTCTGGGTCGTAGCCTCCACCACATCATCTGGTAAGTCGTCGGGACTATGACGCAGTGGGTCATTCTTCTCGCCTGAGTAGGTGCACATTAAGCCGGGGCGACGGCTTAACGGAATCACTCGCCAAGAAACCCAGACCCGGACCAGGTCAATGCCATCTAAGCCATTTCCCAAAAGAGCTTTGATTTTATTAATGGTGGGAGCAAGTGGCAGACGCTCAACAGCAGTCAGTTTATCCGGCAGCGGGTGGTTGGATTGAAGGCCAAGGCGCGGAAGGCAGGCAGAGGATTTTCCTCAGCCGGAGAAGTGTCCTGGTAGTAAAACCACGTCTGATTCCAATCCTTTGGACGACTTGGCAGTTCAGCATAAGGAAAAAGGCAGTCTCTCCGCCGCTGAATCAAGATGCTACCAAGTTCCAGACTGGTCCCATTGGCATGTTTGTTCTGCCGGTTTAAGTAAAACAATTCTCTGAATAAAAGTATGCTGGGTTCTTCTCCAAGGTACACCTTGCAGAAAACTTGGAAGTTGCAAATATTTGATACGAAATTGGGCCCGATGTCTTGAGGTCTGAGATCAAAGAAATGCAAAACATCCCTGAAGAATTTTGAACCGGGTGGAGCGAAGCCGCGATTCATGTGATCAGTAAACACGATCACCTCCCCCTCCTTGGGTTGAGGCTTCTCCTCTGACGGGTTAGGAGCACGATAAGACATGACCTCCCTCTTAGGCAGATGGCCGGACTTTATGAATTCAGACAAAGTGCTCTCCGTAACAGTGGATTTGACCCAGTTGCAGGTCACGGGAGCTTTGGGAGCCTTGGGTGCCATTGTATAAATTGAAGCCTATGACAAAAGAGTTTCCGGTTCAAATTTAACCCGGAGGAAAAACATTTTAAGTCTATTCAAGATGGCGGCTTAAGAAGGGGCCTAATGACATATGGGTAACTATGCAGTGATATTTAAGCCGCTACAGGTATGAGAGGCAGTTAAATTTTCTTAAAGTTGTGGGAAGCAAGCAAGGCTCACAATCAGTGTTGTCTTCTTAAACCGGCCGCATGAGCTATCGTGTGAGGCAGATTTAACAGATACAATTCTTCGGCTAAGTATGGAACAAACATGTTTCACAAGTTGCAGCTATTATTTTGGATCAAATGGTCATTTGGAAAAGAAAAATTTCTAGACCTAAAACTAGCGCAGAGAAGTTCATACGCTCGAAGGAAGCCTATGAACAAGCGAAAGGGGATCTATTTGTATTCGAAATGAGTGTGAAACATCTACCGCAATAGTTTTATACTATCTTAAGATCAGAAAGAGGCGTCGGAGGAGGAATCTGTCAAGGGTTCATGACGGACGGCGACGAACACCGACGAACTCGAAAATCCTAATGCAGATCTGAGGAACGGGGAGGAAGAAACTTACAGATGCAGAGTTGCTACAGAGGTCCGTCGCGTTTTTCTGGTCAAGTCAGGTTGATGCAGTGGCCTGAGTTGGTGAAGACGAGGAGATCTGCGGCGGTGGCGGCAGCGAAGCTCGAGCAGCAGAGAGACAGCGAGAGGAAGAAGACGAACGAAGGGGGAGAATGGAAAAAAGACCTAGGTCGTGCCTATTTATAAGGAAGGGCTGACTAAGACGACACGAGAAACGAGGAGACTAAACATCATTATCCAGCGGCCCCGACGCCTCGGTTTTCGGAATGGTCAGTAAAAGCAAAGACCCGTTGGAGGATATGGCGGAGTAAAATATGAATTTAAGTAAAGATGACATCATGGCGGGTTAACGCGGATCCAGAGATGACGTCATGGCGGGTTAAAAACCTTTACACAGGCAGGAGGCTGAAGGTTTATTTCTTAATGTATTTTAAGATTGACATGCATCGGTTCAAATCAATCTGGGGCCTAATGTTGGGGATATTTCTATTTGAGTAAGCCGCCCAGGAGGGACCGGGTTACGCAAAGAAGACTCATCAGAAAGAAGCCCAAGGCCAAGCATGAAGATGGCGGTTCAATAAAGGGGCTGAGGCCCACAGGCGGCTTAAGGCCCATGGTGATAAACCGCCATGATGACATGACTTGTATCATAAGGTAGAATTAACTAGTCACCTAGCCGGACACTGTTTATGAGCCAGCCGGGACTCTGTAGACCACAGGGCGTCCACCCGTGTATATAAGGGGATGACCCGCTGGCGGCTCAGGGCAAGAAACAACTCCTCGAGAGTCGGGCATAGCGTATCTCGCTCCCTGGTTATCGAAACCTCAAGCAATACCAACCCAACTAGACGTAGGCCTTACCTTCACCTTAAGGGGCCGAACTAGTATAACTCTCGTGTCCTTTGTCCCGATTAACCCCTTTAAGCTTCCTAGTTGCGATGGCTCCACGACTAAGTCCTTGCAAGAGGACATCTGCCGTGACAATTCCACGACACTTTTCGTCCTTCCGTGTGCTTTTAGGTCTTGGGGAGATGCATGTGGTGTTCTTGAGATTTTTGGCTAAATCTGTGCAAGAGGGATTCGTAGGAGCGTGGTAGTGTAGTAAGCATGCTCTTTGGATAGTCAAAATAGTTCTAGTTGATCAACGGTAGTACCGATGTAGTCGTGCGGAGGTTCTAGATCCAGATCCGCAACTCTCTGTCGTGGTTTTCGATCCGCGCGGTACTACCGCTCCTCCTGCAGCGGTACTACCGTGACCTCGCCTGTATCTGGCGCCATGCGGCACTTTCGTACCTTGGTGCGGTACTACCGCTTGGCGACCGGAAGTAAAAAATTACTTCCGCCCCAGGCACGGTACTACCGTGCCACCCCGGCACGGTACTACCGCGGCTGGAGCGGATGTGACTTTTTACATCCGTACACCGGCCCGGTACTACCGTAGATTCATCCAACGCTCTTTTTCTGTCCAGATCTCGTGCTTATTTGTTTCCCTCAGCTTTGGCCTTGGTCTTTTGCATTGATCCGTCTTATTTCCCGTGCGTGTTCTTGTGTTTTGTGTCTAGGTGGTGGCTCCGGTTCTCTTGCTCGTCGCTCGAATCCCAGCCGTGACACAGGGTCAATGCGGCTGCACAACCCATATGAAGCTCCAGAGGGGTCATCTGCTTCCCAATGCATGACCAAGCACACTGCCAACAAGCAGAAGGAGCCCGTCATGGGCATGGATGAGATGCCCCGGGCCGAGTTTGTCATTCGAACGATAGCTCAATCCCTATGTGAATCCCCGGGCTAACTTGCGAGGCAATGATCTCTTCTGGACCAAGCAGCAGAATCTGATCTATCTGGATGTGATCAAGGCCAAGCAGAACCTCTACGTGGAAGTTCACTATATTGACATGCATCATATGAGGCAGGACAAGCACCGTGGGTACTTTGGAGAGGCCTTGGATCTAGTGGAGCAGTTCAGCATTGAGCACTTGCTCACCTTCCACAAGGATATTGATCCAGAGATCATAGCACAATTCTTTGCTTCTATCTACTTCGGCGTCGATGAAGCAAGGACCATGACTTGGATGACCAATGGTTGCCGGATGTCTGCTACATGGAAGGAGTTCATGGAGTTGATTAACGTTCCAGATGAAGGGCTCGACACGCCAGTTGGCGTTCACCCTCATGCCAACTCTGAGTCTGCCAACAAAAACAAGCTCATGCCATTCCTTGTTCAGAAGACTCTTCCCAGCAAGAAGAAGGTGTGGGTGCTTAACCCCTTCCTTGACATCATGCATCAGCTCTTCCGGAACACCCTCTTCCCACGCATTCGTGACATGGGCCAGGTGCATGCTTACCTCGTTGACATGATGCTCCTTTGTGAGGAGGCCCGTCAGGCTCAGACTCAGCCGTGTTCAACCGTAAGGTCCCCATCTATGGGCCTTACCTGTTTCACCTGATCTCCAAGACTTGGGAGAAGCACTTTCCCAATGATGAGTTTGAAGCTCCAGGTTGGATTCGTCATGAGCCCATCAGGCTCCGCATCAAGCCCCAATGGGCTAACACCACCACTTCTGCTGAGGCTGCCAGGATGGCTGTGGATGAGGAGGAGATTGAGGAGGAAGAAGCTGCTGAGGACCGTTCTGCTTTCACTACTCCCTCTGCTAAGCCCTCTTGGGCGAAGAAGCTGAAGATCAAGATGAAGAGGCTTTTCTGCATGCAGGTCCAGAGTCAGTACAAGGCCCATGTTGCTCAGAAGGAGGGTCGCCGTCGTGACAACAGGATTTTGAGGGCGTGCGGAGAGGACGTGGCCAGCGGCTCTGAGAGGCACATCACCCCCGAGGCTGCCTGGATGGCTCAGCAGGGCTACAAGTGGACCGATTCTGAGGAGGAGTACATTCCTGCTGCGGAGTCTGGCGACGAGGAGTCGTTTTCCGCCTGAGCTACCACCTTTGTTGTAGGTGCCCTCTCTGCCTTTTGGTGTCTCGATGCCAAAGGGGGAGAGAGTGTAGGATTTGCGTGTCGTGTGTTGTGTGCTTTGGCGTTTGCTTTTCTTTCCGTCTGTTGAACTGGTTTGCTTTGGTTTGGTTGTGCTCGTGAGACTAAGTTTATCATATGGTGTAAGACATATGCACTCTATCGTACCTTATTTCCTTATTGAGCTTATGCTATATCGTGCTATCTATGTTATGCTCATATTTACTAGCTTGTTTAGTGTTAGCCTTATCTTTGCAAGATATGCTTTGTCTCTAAAATATAGGGGGAGTGGTGATCCTAGTATCCGTGCCGTGTAGTCCAAAGCACTTTACTCTCTAGCACGAATCTAGGGGGAGCTCGTCTATATTCTAGAGATGTGGGGTTTGCTTGTGCTATATTCTTTCCCTTTGTGCAAATCCCATATTGTCATCAATCCACCAAAAAGGGGGAGATTGTAAGGGCATTCTTGTCCCTTAGTAGTTTTGGTGATTGATGACAATGCTTTTGCGGACTAATCGTGTGTACTGAGCTTTTCAGATATATCATGACTAAACACGAGACGATTTGATGCCCCTCGAAGATTATTGAAGACGACGTTTCTCTATGGTTCTTTTCGGTGGAGTTGAGTCGTAGGAAAGACGTACTATTAAGAGGGGGTCCGCTTTGGAAAGGTTTGGGTGGAACCTCACCTACACGTCCCTTTTCCACCGCCTTTCCTTTGGCTCTTTGGAGTTCTTCGTCGCACCTTGTCTCGGCGAAATGAAGGACTCCGTGTTGCTCTTCTCAGGCTGGCGGTAGTACTGCTCCTCTGAGCGGTACTACCGCAGGAGCCAGCGGTAGTACCGGGCTCCGGCACGATAGTACCGTGGGCTTCCACGGTAGTACCGCTCCTCCTAAGCGGTAGTACCGTGAGTTCTGGCCTGGCGCCGCTCGACAAGCGGTAGTAGGGAAGATGTAATTTTTTACATCCGCGCCCTACGCGGTAGTATCGTGCTGCGGCGTGGTAGTACCGTGTCGCCTGGCCAGGTGCAGCAGCAGGAGCGGAGGTAGGGGCGGATGTAATTTTTTACATCCGCACCCTTCACGGTAGTACCACACCCCTGGTTCGTGGTAGTACCGTGTCGGATTTTCGCATCGATAAAATCTCAGGGGAGGTAGTCACGGACGTAATTTTTTACATCTGTGCCTACCGTGCCTGGACTGTGGCCGCACAGGGTCGCGGTAGTACCGCGCCTGTGGTTCTACCATGCCTTGTCTGTGCTCTTCTGTTCAGGTCCAGGCTCTGCGCGCCCACGGTAGTACCGCTGTCCGCCGTGGTAGTACCGCAGCCCCGTGCGGTAGTACCGCTCCTGTGGTGCGGTAGTACCGCGAGTCGCGGGCTGAGTGGTGGGTGATACGTCCATTTTGCATCATGCTTTTATATCGATATTTATTGCATTATGGGCTGTTATTACACGTTATGTCACAATAGTTATGCCTAGTCTCTCTTATTTTACAAGGTTTACATAAGGAGGGAGAATGCCGGCAGCTGGAATTCTGGGCTGGAAAAGGAGCAAATATTAGAGACCTGTTCTGCCCAACTCCAAAAGTCCTGAAACTCCACGGAATATCTTACAATAAATAATAAAAAATCCTCGCCAAAGATGAAGGCCAGGGGGCCCACACCCTGTCCACGAGGGTGGGGGCCGCGCCCCCCTCCTAGGGTGCGCCCCCTACCTCGTGGGCCCCCTGGTGGCCCTCCGATGCCCATCTTCTGCTATATGAGGTCTTTCGTCGAGAAAAAAAATCAGAAGCAACCTTTCGGGATGAAACTCCGCCGCCACGAGGCGGAACCTTGGCGGAACCAATCTAGGGCTCCGGCAGAGCTGTTCTGCCGGGGACACTTCCCTCCGGGAGGGGGAAATCATCACCAACGTCATCACCAACGCTCCTCTCATCGGGAGAGGGCAATCTCCATCAACATCTTCACCAGCACCATCTCCTCTCAAAACCCTAGTTCATCTCTTGTATCCAATTCTTGTCTCCAAGTCCGGGATTGGTACTAGTAGGTTGCTAGTAGTGTTGGTTAGTCCTTGTAGTTGATGCTAGTTGGTTTATTTGGTGGAAGATCATATGTTCAGATCCTTTATGCATATTAATACCCCTCTGATTATGAACATGAATATGCTTTGTGAGTAGTTACGTTTGTTCCTGAGGACATGGGAGAAGTCTTGCTATTAGTAGTCATGTGAATTTGGTATTCGTTCGATATTTTGATGAGATGTATGTTGTCTAGCCTCTAGTGGTGTTATGTGAACGTCGACTACATAACGCTTCAGCATTATTTGGGCCTAGAGGAAGGCATTGGGAAGTAATAAGTAGATGATGGGTTGCTAGAGTGACAGAAGCTTAAACCCTAGTTTATGCGTTGCTTCGTAAGGGGCTGATTTGGATCCACATGTTTCATGCTATGGTTAGGTTTACCTTAATACTTTTGTTGTAGTTGCGGATGCTTGCAATAGAGGTTAATCATAAGTGGGATGTTTGTTCAAGTAAGAACAGCACCCAAGCACCGGTCCACCCACATATCAGATTATCAAAGTACCGAACGCGAATCATATGAACATGATGAAAACTAGCTTGACGATATTCCCATGTGTCGGGAGCGCTTTTCCTATTATAAGAGTTTGTCCAGGCTTATCCTTTGCTACAAAATGATTGGGCCACCTTGCTGGACTTTATTTACTTTTGTTACCTATTGCTCGTTACAAATTATCCTATCACAAAACTATCTGTTACCACTTATTTCAGTACTTGCAGAGAATACCTTGCTGAAAACCGTTTATCATTTCCTTCTGCTCCTCGTTGGGTTCGACACTCTTACTTATCGAAAGGACTACGATAGTTCCCCTATACTTGTGGGTCATCAAGACTCTTTTCTGGCGCCCTTGCCGGGGAGTGAAGCGCCTTTGGCAGGTGGAATTTGGTAAGGAAAAATTTATATAGTGTGCTGAAATTTACTGTCACTTGTTACTATGGAAAGTAATTCTCTGAGAGGCTTGTTCGGGGTATCTTCACCCCGCCCAGTAGAGCAAAGAGTTGCTCCTCAACCTACTGAACCTACTGAACCTATTGAAAATGAAACTCCTTTTGAAGTTCCTTTGGGTATGATGGAAAAACTGCTAGCTAATACTTTTGTAGGAGATGGAACCAAGCATCCTGATGAACACTTAATATATGTGGATGAGGTTTGTGGATTATTTAAGCTTGCAGGTTTACCCGATGATGTTGTTAAGAAGAAGGTCTTCCCTTTATCTTTGAAGGGAGATGCATTGACATGGTATAGGCTATGTGATGATACGAGATCATGGAACTACAAAAGACTGAAATTGGAATTTCATAAAAAATATTATCCTATGCATCTTGTTCATCGTGATCGCAATTATATATTTATTTTTTGGCCTCGCGAAGGAGAAAGCATCGCTCAAGCTTGGGGGAGGCTTAAATCAATGTTATATTCATGCCCCAATCATGAGCTCTCGAGAGAAATAATTATTCAAAGTTTTTATTCTCGGCTTTCTCATAATAATCAAACCATGCTCGATACTTCTTGTGCTGGCTCTTTTATGATGAAGACTATTGAATTCAGATGGAACTTATTGGATAGAATTAAACGCAACTCTGAAGATTGGGACCTCGACGAAGGTAAGGAGTCAGGTATGACACCTATGTTTGATTGTGTTAAATCTTTTGTGGATACCAATACTTTCCGTAAGTTTAGCACTAAATATGGACTTGACTCTGAGATAGTAGCTTCTTTCTGTGAATCTTTTGCTACTTATGTTGATCTCCCCAAGAAGAAGTGGTTTAAATATCATCCTCCCATAGAAGTAAAAGTAGCTGCACCCATTAAAGTTGAAGAAAAGACTGTCACTTATAATGATCCTATTGTTCCTACCTCTTATGTTGAGAAACCACCTTTCCCTGTTAGAATAAAGGATCATGCTAAAGCTTCAACTGTGGTTCGTAAAAGCAATATTAGAACTTATACACCTCCAAGCAAGTCAAAGTAGAACCTAATATTGCTATTGTTAAAGATCTCTTATATGATAATATTGATGGGCATGTTATTCAATTCTGCGGTGAAACTGCTAGAATTGCCAAACCTAGTGCTAAAGATAAACATAGACCTGTGGTAGGCGTGCCTGTTATTTCTGTTAAAATAGGAGATCATTGTTATCATGGCTTATGTGATATGGGTGCTAGTGCAGTGTTATACCTTATGACTTATATAAAGAAATTAAGCATGAAATTGCACCTGCCGAGTTAGAAGATATTGATGTCACAATTAAACTTGCCAATAGGGACACTATATCAGCAGTGGGAATTGTTAGGGATGTTGAAGTCTTGTGTGGGAAAATTAAATATTCTGCTGATTTTCTTGTTCTAAGTTCCCCACAAGATAGCTTTTGTCCCATTATATTTGGTATACCCTTCTTGAATACTGTTAATGCTAAGATAGACTGCGAAAACAATGTTGTTACTATTGGCTTGGGTGATATGACTCATGAGTTTAATTTCTCTAAGTTTAGTAAACAACACCGTGAAGAAGAATTGCCTAGTAAGGATGAAATTATTGGTCTTCTTCTATTGCCGTACCTCCTAGTGATCCTCTAGAACATTATTTGCTGGACCATGAAAATGATATGTTTATGAATGAAAGAAGGGAAATAGATGAAGTATTCTTTAAACATGAACCTATTCTGAAACATAATTTACCTATTGAAATACTAGGGGACCCCCCTCCACCCAAGGGTGATCCCGTGTTTGAGCTTAAACCGTTGCCTGATAATCTTAAATATGCTTATCTTGATGAAAAGAAAATATATCCTGTTATTATTAGTGCTAAGCTTTCAGAGCATGAAGAAGAGAGATTATTGAAAACTCTGAAGAAGCACCGTGCTGCTATTGGATATACTCTTGATGATCTTAAGGGCATTAGTCCCACTCTATGTCAACATAAAATAAATTTGGAAGAAGATGCCAAACCGGTTCGCGATCATCAACGAAGGCTTAATCCTAAGATGAAAGAAGTGGTAAGAAAATAAATACTAAAGCTTCTGGAGGCAGGTATAATTTATCTTGTTGCTGATAGTCAGTGGGTAAGTCATGTTCATGGTGTCCCTAAGAAGGAGGTATTATCGTTGTTCCTAATGATAAAGATGAATTGATCCATAAAGAATTATTACAGGTTATAGGATGGTAATTGATTTCCGCAAATTAAATAAAGCTACTAAGAAAGATCATTACCCCTTACCTTTTATTGATCAAATGCTAGAAAGATTATGCAAACATACGCACTATTGCTTCCTAGATGGTTATTCTGGTTTCTCTCAAATACCTGTGTCGGCTAAAGATCAATCAAAGACCACTTTTACATGCCCTTTTGGTACTTTTGCTTATAGACGTATGCCTTTTGGTTTATGTAATGCACCTGCTACCTTTCAAAGATGCATGAGGGCTATATTCTCTGACTTTTGTGAAAAGATTTGTGAGGTTTTCATGGACGACTTTTCCGTCTATGGATCCTCCTTTGATGATTGCTTGAGCAATCTTGATCGAGTTTTGCAGAGATGTGAAGAAACTAATCTTGTCTTGAATTGGGAAAAGTGCCACTTTATGGTTAATGAAGGTATTGTCTTGGGGCATAAAGTTTCTAAAAGAGGTATTGAAGTTGATAAAGCCAAGGTTGATGCTATTGAAAAGATGGCATGTCCCAAGGACATCAAAGGTATAAGAAGTTTCCTGGGTCACGCCGGATTTTATAGGAGGTTCATTAAGGACTTCTCAAAAATTTCTCGGGCCTCTGACTAATTTATTAGAAAAAGATATACCATTTGTCTTTGATGATGATTGTGTACAAGCATTTGAAATACTTAAGAAAGCATTGATCTCTGCACCATTGTTCAGCCACCTGATTGGAATTTACCGTTTGAAATAATGTGTGATGCTAGTGATTATGCTGTAGGTGTTGTTATGCTAGTAAGACTCTAGACAATGCTCAAAGAAACTATGCTACTACTGGAAAAGAATTCTTAGCAGTTGTATTTGCATGTGATAAGTTCAGACCTTATATTGTTGATTCTAAAGTAACTATTCACACTGATCATGCTGCTATTAAATATCTTATGGAAAAGAAAGATGCTAAACCTAGACTAATTAGATGGGTTCTCTTGCTACAAGAATTTGATTTGCATATTGTTGATAGAAAGGGAGCTGAGAACCCTGTTGCAGACAACTTGTCTAGGTTGGAAAATGTTCTTGATGACCCACTGCCTATTGATGATAGCTTTCCTGATGAACAATTGAATGTCATAAATACTTCTCGTAGTACTCCATGGTATGCTGATTATGCTAATTACATTGTTTCTCAATTTATACCACCTAGTTTCACATACCAGCAAAAGAAAAAGTTTTTCTATGATTTGAGACATTACTTTTGGGATGACCCACATCTTTATAAAGAAGGAGTAGATGGTGTTATTAGACGTTGTGTACCTGAGCATGAACAGGAACAGATCCTACGCAAGTGTCACTCCGAAGCTTATGGAGGACACCACACTGGAGATAGAACTGCACATAAGGTATTGCAATTCGGTTTTTATTGGCCTACTCTCTTCAAGGATGCCCGTAAGTTTGTCTTATCTTGTGATGAATGTCAAAGAATTGGTAATATTAGCAGACGTTAAGAAATGCCTATGAACTATTCACTTGTTATTGAACCATTTGATGTTTGGGGCTTTGATTATATGGGACCTTTTCCTGCCTCTAATGGATATACACATATTTTAGTTGCTGTTGATTACGTTACTAAGTGGGTAGAAGCTATTCCAACTAGTAGTGCTGATCATAACACTTATATTAAAATGCTTAAAGAAGTTAATTTTTCCGAGGTTTGGAGTCCCTAGATATTTAATGACTGCTGGTGGTTCACATTTTATTCATGGTGATTTCCGTAAAATGCTTGCTAAATATGACGTTAATCATAGAATTGCATCTCCATATCACCCGCAGTCTAGTGGTCAAGTAGAATTGAGTAATAGAGAGCTCAAATTATTTTTTCAAAAGACTGTCAATAGGTCTAGAAAGAATTGGTCCAAGAAACTTGATGATGCATTATGGGCCTATAGAACTTCATATAAAAATCCTATGTGTATGTCTCCGTATAAAATGGCTTATGGAAAAGCATGTCACTTACCTCTCGAACTAGAGCATAAGGATTATTGGGCCATTAAAGAGTTCAACTATGATTTCAAACTTGCCGGTGAGAAGAGGTTATTTGATATTAGCTCACTTGAGGAATGGAGAACCCAAGCTTATGAAAATGCCAAGTTGTTCAAAGAAAAAGTTAAAAGATGGCATGATAAAAGGATACAAAAGCGTGAGTTTAATGTGGGTGATTATGTATTTCTATACAACTCTCGTTTAAGATTTTTTGCAGGAAAACTTCTCTCTAAATGGGAAGGCCCCTACGATATCGAGGAGGTCTATCGTTCTGGTGCCATAAAAATCAACAACTTCGAAGGCACAAATCTGAAGGTGGTAAATGGTCAAAGAATCAAACATTATATCTCAGGTAATTCCATAAATGTTGAAACCAATGTTATTGAAACCGTAACCCCGGAGGAATACATAAGGGAAACTTTCGCACCGCTTTGCACTCAAAAGGAATAGGTATGTGGTACGTTAAGTAAACCGACTCCAAAACAATTTTTAAGGCAATATTTCTTTGTTTTGGAATATTTAGAAAAATAGAAAAATAAGTGGCAGTCCGGGAAGGACACAAGGGCCCCACAAGGGTGGAGGGCGCGCCCCCCTACCTCGTGGGCACCTCGTGTGCCTTCCGGACTCCGTTTTCTTGCACAATACATATTTTGGTCGGTAAAAATTCATTATATATTCTCCCGAAGGTTTTGACTCCCACATCATGCAAATACCCTCTGTTTCTGTTTCGAGCTGTTGCTGCTGCAGATTAGAGCAAGATGTCTTCTCAAGAGTCAGTCGGGGAGAGCCGGGTATCTAACCCGGCACCGGAACCAAGGGCAAACAGCGAAGCTGACCCCTTTGGGCCAGCAACGGAGGAGGAGATGGAGGCTGACTTGATGAGAGTAGATGCCATGGAGGATCAAGAAGTCACTTCTCGACTCCGAGCTGGTTTCGCGATGGGGGAACTGCAAAGCTCAGCTATTCCAAACTCGGTTATCCCTTCCAATGTTAGATTTCTTTCTTATGAAAATATGAAGAGGAGTGTCACTTGTTCTCCCACAGCTATGCAACATCCTTGGGTACAAGGAGCCTTAGCAGTTACAGGGAAGCTTTGCAAGGAAATAATGGACCTCAAGCAGCAAGTCAATAAGCTTGAGGAGGATAATCGTATCCTAAAGGGCATCATCGCCAAGAATGTCTCACCAACCCCGAAGAAGGAGACATAATCGCATGGGTATGGGCACTTCCCTTGGCAACTGCCAAGCTTGGGGGAGGTGCCCCGGTATCGTATCACAACCACATCTCGTATCTTTACTGTTTTTCTTAGTTCGATCTTATTAGTAGTATCTTGATCTAGTAGAATAAAGTTTATGGCCTGATCTAGTTTTGAGGTTTGCTTTATGATCTCTCTATGTAATCGAGTCCGTGAGTTATATAATAAAGGTTAGTGTTGAGTAAGGGCTTGATTATTTTGCCATGATCTTGAGTGAGTAAAAGAAAGATAAAAAGAATAAAAAGAAACAAAGAGTTCATATTGGTCTTATTGAGAGTAACGACTTCACATAGAAAGGGTATGATGATTGAAAGTTGTTGGGAGTTGGCAAACATAGTTTTGGCCATCGTTGCAATTAATGGGAAGTAATAAGGAAGGAGACGTCTCACATATAGATATACTATTATTGACATCTTTTGTGATTGTGAGCACTCATTAAAATATGACATGCTAAAGAGTTGATGTTGGACAAGGAAGACAACGTAATGAGTTATGTTTTCTTATATCTGAGATAAAGTATGTTGTCATGGATCTCCCAACATGTTGGGCTTGTCTTTCCCCCTCATGCTAGCCAAATTCTCAGCACCAAGTAGAGATACTACTTGTGCTTCCAATAAACCCTTAAACCAGTTTTGCCATGAGAGTCCATCATATCTACCTATGGATTGAGTAAGATCCTTCAAGTAAGTTGTCATCGGTGCAAAGCAATAAAAATTGCTCTCTAAATATGCATGATTGATTGGTGTGGGGAAATAAGCTTTATACGATCTTGTGATGTGAAAGAAATAAAAGCGATAGACTCCATAATAAAGGTTCATATCACAAGGGGCAACATAAAGTGACGTTCTTTCACATTAAGATTTTGTGCATCCAACCATAAAAGCGCATGAAAACCTCTGCTTCCCTCTGTGAAGGGTCTATCTTTTATTAATATCCTCTACCTTATGCAAGAGTCATGGTGATCTTCACCTTTCCTTTTTACACTTTATCCTTTGGCAAGCACAGTGTGTTGGAAAGATCCTAATTGATATATCTAATTAGATGTAGGGGGGCATGAGTTATTATTGTTGACATTACCCTTGAGGTAAAAGGTTGGGAGGCGAAACGATAAGCCCCTATCTGTCTCTGTGTCCGATTAAAACTCCGTAACCACAAGTATCGCGTGAGTGTTAGCAATTATGAAGGACTAAATGATAGTTGAGTATGTGGACTTGCTATTAAGCTCTGACATAGGCTCTTTCCAATGTTATGATAAATTGCAATTGCTTCAATGACTGAGATTATAGTTTGTTGGTTCTCAATAAAGTTTATGATTCGTACTCTGCATTGTGAATGGATTATTACTTGAACATAAGAAATCATATGACAATATCTATATATGTTGCTGTTATGAGAATAATCATGATGCCTTCATGTCCGTATTTTATTTTTATCGACACCTCTACCTCTAAACATGGGGACATATTTATCTTTATCGGCTTTCGCTTGAGGACAAGCAAGGTCTAAACTTGGGGGAGTTGATACGTCCATTTTGCATCATGCTTTTATATCGATATTTATTGCATTATGGGCTGTTATTACATGTTATGTCACAATACTTATGCCTATTCTCTCTTATTTTACAAGGTTTACATGAGGAGGAGAATGCCGCAGCTGGAATTCAAAATTTGAAAAGGAGCAAATATTAGAGACCTGTTCTGCACAACTCCAAAAGTCCTGAAACTCCACGGAATATCTTACAATAAATAATAAAAAATCCTCGCCAAAGATGAAGGCCAGGGGCCCACACCCTGTCCACGAGGGCGGGGGGTGCGCCCCCCTACCTCGTGGGCCCCCTGGTGGCCCTCTGATGCCCATCTTCTGCTATATGAGGTCTTTCGTCGAGAAAAAAAATCAGAAGCAACCTTTCGGGACGAAACTCCGCCGCCACGAGGCGGAACCTTGGCGGAACCAATCTAGGGCCCCGGCAGAGCTGTTCTGTTGGGAACACTTCCCTCCGGGAGGGGGAAATCATCACCAACGTCATCACCACGCTCCTCTCGTCGGGAGAGGGCAATCTCCATCAACATCTTCACCAACACCATCTCCTCTCAAAACACTAGTTCATCTCTTGTATCCAATTCTTGTCTCCAAGTCTGGGATTGGTACTAGTAGGTTGCTAGTAGTGTTGATTACTCCTTGTAGTTGATGCTAGTTGGTTTATTTGGTGGAAGATCATATGTTCAGATCCTTTATGCATATTAATACCCCTCTGATTATGAACATGAATATGCTTTGTGAGTAGTTACGTTTGTTCTTGAGGACATGGGAGACGTCTTGCTATTAGTAGTCATGTGAATTTGGTATTCGTTCGATATTTTGATGAGATGTATGTTGTCTAGCCTCTAGTGGTGTTATGTGAACGTCGACTACATAACACTTCCGCATTATCTGAGCCTAGAGGAAGGCATTGGGAAGTAATAAGTAGATGATGGGTTGCTAGAGTGACAGAAGCTTATACCCTAGTTTACGCGTTGCTCCGTAAGGGGCTGATTTGGATCCATATGTTTCATGCTATGGTTAGGTTTACCTAATACTTTTGTTGTAGTTGCGGATGCTTGCAATAGAGGTTAATTATAAGTGGGATGTTTGTTCAAGTAAGAACAACACCCAAGCACCAGTCCACCCACATATCAGATTATCAAAGTACCGAACGTGAATCATATGAACGTGATGAAAACTAGCTTGACGATATTCCCATGTGTCCTCGGGAGCGCTTTTCCTATTATAAGAGTTTGTCCAGGCTTGTCCTTTGTTACAAAAGGATTGGGCCACCTTGCTGCACTTTATTTACTTTTGTTACCTATTGCTCGTTACAAATTATCCTATCACAAAACTATCTGTTACCACTTATTTCAGTACTTGCAGAGAATACCTTGCTGAAAACCGTTTATCATTTCCTTCTGCTCCTCGTTGGGTTCGACACTCTTACTTATCGAAAGGACTACGATAGATCCCTTATACTTGTGGGTCATCAGTGGGTAACAGTTGGAATTGTCCCCCCACTGTATAAGGGGTCTTATTCCCCAAGAAGACCCACCTCTTCTATCCCTAAGCTCCATTGTTGCTCAAAGCTCCATTTTCGCCCGATCTCTCTCCCTAGCCAATCAAACTTGTTGATTTGCTCGGAATTGGTTGAGAAGGCCCCGATCTACACTTCCACGAAGAGAAATTTGATTCCCCCCACTAATCCCTAGCGGATCTTGTTACTCTTGGGTGTCTGAGCACCCTAGACGGTTGAGGTCACCTCGGAGCCATAGTCCATTGTGGTGAAGCTTCGTGGTGTCGTTGGGAGCCTCCAATTAAGTTGTGGAGATTTCCCCAACCTTGTTTCTAAAGGTTCGGTCGCCGCCTTCAAGGGCACCAACAGTGGAATCACGGCATCTCGCATCGTGTGAGGGCGTGAGGAGAATACGGTGGCCCTAGTGGCTTCTTGGGGAGCATTGTGCCTCCACACCGCTCTAACGGAGACGTACTTCCCTTCAAAAGGAAGGAACTTCGGTAATACATCCTCGTCTTCACCGTCTCCACTCTTGGTTATCTCACGCCTTTACTTTTGCAAGCTTACTTGAGTTATTTCCCTTGCTTGCTTGTGTGCTTGTTGTTGTTGCATCATATAGGTTGTTCCTCTAGTTGCATATCTAGACAACCTACTTTGATGCAAAGTTTAATTTTGTAAAGAAAAGCTAAAAATTGTTAGTTGCCTATTCACCCCCCCCTCTAGTCAACTATATCGATCCTTTCAGCTGTGATGTTTGGCATGAGGAAAATTGACTTCTTTCCTTTGTTGAATCGACACCCTGCCAAGTTCAGTATTGGGGCCGTCGGTAAATTCAGCACGGCGGTTCAAGTGGAAGAAGTCTCTGAAAAGTTCAACAGTCGGTTCTTCTTGCACCAATGTCTTGTGGGTGGAGTTGGAAATTGGCAAGTACATCACGGAAATTTTTTGATCCAGGAGGGCTAAACCCTCGGTCCAGATGCTGCATAAACACAACTACCTCTCCATCTTGAGGTTCAGGAGGATTTTCAGTACATGGGACTCTCCAATGAATGATCTCTTTCTTTGCTAAAGCGCCAGTCACAACATACCCAGTAAGTTGCTCTTCTATAATCCGGGAGGGAACCCAATTGCAAGAGGAGAACTGTTTGGCCATTTTTTATGACAAACTGTAAAGGAAGTTCAAATGACGGTTCACGGTTCAAGATTGATATGCATAAACCGGTGTCAATCTGGGGGATCTAGTCAGAGCGTGTGTGCATGTTAAACTGGATACTGATGTTTAAGTAAAGATGGCAGTTTATGTGAGGGCTAATGGTACCTGGCGGATTATCATTTTCTAAAGGTTAAACCGCCTACAGTGGTATGGAAGAAAACATATCTAAAAATTGCTAAGTGCTACGCAAACAAGTTTCACAGGCCAAGGTTACCATTATGGATCTAGCGCACTTCAGGAAAAGGAAAATATCAAAGATCTAAAATGGCAGCAGCAGCATAGCAAGGGTTCAGATGGGATCTGTTCATGAAAGAGGGGATATTATGGCGAGGCAAAATAAAACTATAGCTTCGGCTGAAAAGGAAAGATATCAAGTTTGTCTAGATTCGATGAGACAGAAAGGGAAAGCAAACGAAACAACGATGAACACTGATGAACACCGTCGAAGGTATGAAACCCTAATGCAGATCTAGGGTTGAAGAAGGAACGCTTACCGGCTTCACAGGAGGGGCCGAGAAGTGCTGAAGTTCTCTGGTACGACCAGGTTGATGCAGCGGCTAGTGGCGATGCAGAGCTTGAAAGTCGAGGGCGGCGGCGGAGCTCGAGTTCTTCGGGGTCGCGAGGAATAAAAAGAGATGAGGAGGCAAGGGGGAGAATGGAAAGGACCCCCGGTCGTATTTATAAGGACAAAGAGATAAATGACATGCGCGAAAATCGAGGGGCCAAAAATCGGATACCTGATGCAGCTGTCGCCTCGGTCTTCCGGATTTTAATTAATAAATAAGTATGTACGGGTTTTATACAGAGATGACGTCATGACGATTTGCTACAATTTTAGAAGATGACGTCATGGCGGTTTACCAAGCTCATTTGGAGGAGACGTCATGGCGGTTTACAAGGATCATAGGAGCATGTTCAAGGAATTTTTCTAAGTGTTGAAGATTGACATGAACGGGTTCAAATCAATCTGGGGCCTAATGTTGGGAATATAACTACTGAGTGTAAACCGCCCAGGAGGAGCCGGTTTACGCTCATCCGTATTGAAGCCCACGAAGACAAGGAGTATGGCGCTCTGTCATTGAAGCTTAGAGGCCCAGAGCCCAAAGGCGATTTAGAGCCCATAAGTGTAAACCGGCATGAGATGTGTAAACTCATGTTGTAAGTTAGGAAAGGTAGAAACCAAGCCGGACACTTGTATGAGCCGGCCTCGGTGTTCTATAAACGGCTGGGCGTCAACCTATGTATATAAAGGGACGACCCGGCGACGGTTCAAGGACAAGAAACAACAGCTCGAGAGCTAGGTAAAGCGGATTCGCTCCCTGCTCATCGAGACCCCATCAATTCCACCACAACTGGATCGTAGACTTTTACCTTCACCGCAAGGGGCCGAACCAGTATAGACTCCCCGTGTCCTTTGTCCGGTTTAACCCCTTTTTGCTAACATCGTTGCGATGGCTCCACGACTAAGTCCTCTTGCTAGGACATCTGACGTGTTAATTCCACGACAGGTAGCGAGAGAGGGAGGCAGCAGTGGCGGCGCAGGGAGGTTCGGACATGGTGGATCAGCTGTCTCCTCGGTCGCGCCTGGATCCCCGCACCCCTTCCATCCTAGCGCCGACGCGGATTACATCGTCCGACCATGTTGGGACAGAAGAGGACTCAACGATCGGCTGGGCCATTCCGGAGAGCTTTCAGCCCATCCGGATGTCGGCGGTCGACGTACGTGACTCGTCGCAGCTCGTTTGGGCACGGGCAGTGCCCGGGCTGCCCTCGACATGTTCGACGGAATGACTGAACAAGAGTCGGTGTGTTTTCTTTGCTCATGTCCGATCAGATTTTTGCATGGGCCACTAGTTTATTGCGCACATGATCAATGCTTGCAAACCATAATCATGTAGGAGGTCATCTTGTCGAACATCATCAGTGATAATAACGATCCGACCAAAATGGAGTATGAATTGGAAGCCACCGCCGCATTTGAAGTTGGGACAACATCCGATCCCAATCTGAACAAGAAGAAGAACAAGACCAAGATGTCGAAGGCAAGAGGTCCGGCATTCTGAAGATTTGAGGACATCTTGTTAGTCAAAGCTTGGTTCGCCACAAAGATGGATTCAATATGTGGCACCGAGCAAAAGGGGAACACATATTAATATTCAACAAAGATTTGGAAGGAGTATCATGAACAAAAGGGGTATGCGGAGTCGCATCCTATTATGACTAACCGCAATGTGGCATCTCTTCAACATCGTTGGGGGATCATTCAAGGGGAAGTGAGCAAGTCTGTCGGCTACTATTCACAAGTGACCGAACGCACTCAAAGTGGGATGAGAGTGGCAACTCACGTAAGCTCAATTGCTTCATCTTGTCGTCATTTGCATATGCTTCTTGTGTTTGCATTCTCGTGCTCATACATATGTTGTTTGCTAGACGACAGTGGCAGCCACCTTGTATCATGAGGTGGAGAAGAAGCCGTTTGCTTTTAGCCATTGTTGGATCATACTGAATGGCAAGCCCGAGTGGAACCTAGTTGTGACCAAGCTCAAGTTCAGCAAGAAGAATAATGATGGCTCAAGCTCCAACCAATCAATTGGGTTGGACTATGAAGAGGACGATGTTGACGTGACGAATGGAAAATCCACCGTGCCAAAGGATAACTGTGTCAAGTCATGAGAAACAAGTGGGAGAAGGCATGTGCCTCCCATGACGCCGCGGCTACAAAAATGTCATCCACATGGACGGGCATTTTTTCAGAGAGGGGGAACAAGAAGAAGGAGAGGTACAAGCTCATGTTGGATGCGCAAAAGGAAAGTATGGCATGGGACCAGAAGAGGGCGGAGAAGAAGCTCGAAATTGAGAGGGAAAAGATCAAGTTGGAGAAGCAACAAGCGGGAATCAAATGGGAACTCAAGAAGGCCAAGACATTTGGCGAAATAGAGCTTGAGAAGGAGAGTTTGCAACTCGCACGGCCCACGGACGATGTGAGGATCATGTTGGCGGATGAAACCCTCTTAGACGAGCATGCAAAGAAGTGGCTTGCGGACAAGAAGAAGGAGATCAATGACCATAGGGAGTACTAGGCGGCGAGAGCGGCTGCGGCACAGCTGCAGGCGAAGCAGGCATCACAGATGCAAGCAAAGCAGGCAGCCCGTATGCAGGCGGAGCAGCACGAGCAGGACGCATTCCGCTTGGAGCAAGCGCCCGACTAGTGATCCGAGGCCATCCATCATGCTCGGGCATTAATTTCATTTTGGCATATCTGGTTTGTTGAACTAGATTTGCTTTGCTTTATTTTGAACTTTTCAATTCGGACAATTTGTATCGTATGATCGACGTGCATGGATTACATGAATTTGAGTATCGGAATTTGAGGTATGTGGATGTAGGCGCAATATATGAGGGGCCGGCAGGCTCTGTCCACGAACGCGCCCGCGGGCATTTAGGGGGCCCGATTTGCCAAATCCAGATGTAGATGCTCTAAAGGTATCTCGAAAGTGAACACCTAAAATGGACACGCTATCCGTCTACGGTGGTGAGTGGTCGGTCGCGGGCCCAGGCCTCTGCGAGGTTGGGGTCCATGATGACCTAGGTCAACGCCTTGTTGGACTTCACAAAGGCTGAGCAGCGCGCTGCCTCCTTGCCTGCCATCTCTTTGGTCGCCATGAAGCTCGACGACGATGAGGAGTCAAGGAAACCGCAATCACCAAGGTACTGGAGGAGGCGCTTGCACGCCGTCGTGAATGCGGGCGGCTCCTCCTCCTTCATGGACTTGCCACACTAGATATGGCGAGGCGCGGCGTCGGCTGATCGAGCGTCGTAGCAGTTGTGCGTCTCGTTGTCTGCTCATCCTTCACGCAACATCCGATTTGGACACCGCGGTCCCTCGCGCAGGAAGGAGGGGTGTCAACTTTTCACATCCCAAATTTTCCCCAAATTTAGTATGTTAAAATTTTCACTGGGAATTAACTTTTTTTCTAGGAAATAACCATGATTGCATAGGATTGATTGTGATTTCTTGATTAATGCCTAGAAGGAAGAAAATCCAAATAAAAAAATGTTGAAACCATAGCTTGCTTTGTAGGAAACCAAGCCAATTGAAATATTAGTTGGGCAAAAGCTTTCTGAATAAGTCCCAAGTAATATTCAAAGCCAATTAAAATTCCAAAAAGAAATGAGTTGGATTCAATTTGAAATCAATTCAAATCAAAATGGAATTAATCAAAAATGGTTTGCATTTCATTTGGCACGAAAATGAATTCCACATGTCCAAATAATATTCTTGACCCTCTGCCATTTTTCTAAATTGAATTTTTGAAAGAGTTTTGGTTTTGAAACTGAAACAACATGTGGTGCCCCTATGTTTGGTTTTGGTAATTGATGACAATCTCTATGGACTAATGGTTTCCTTGAGTTATATTTGAAGGGTTTGTCCATAGGTATTTCTTGAAGACCATTTGTTGGTTTCAAGGTTATTAAAAGAAGAATATGTGTTGACCAAGGTGCTATTCAAGGATTGATCCAAAGATTGGTCACGTGGGACTTGAGCCTATTGAAACATGTCTTGAAGAACAAGATTGTGCGAACATTCATGTTTACCTTCAAGACATCATCTCAATGAAGAGAGTCGAAAAGATTCAAGGTTGATCAAGACTAGGTACAAAGAGTGATTCAAGTTGATCAACACACAAATAGTTGAAGATATACCAAGTGGGATCAAGTGATCTCATGGTATAGTAAGCATTGCCCATTATGCTTTGTGTACTAACTCATGGTCTATGTGAGAGTTGTTTGTGGGGTTAGGTATGTTTCCATGGTCGTGCATCAAAAGGAAGATATCATATATCCCATGGAGGATGACATCAAGTGGTGATCGTTATCAAGATTGCGGTGTGCAAGTTCAAGTGGAGCATGACGACGTGATCATGCTTGAAGCTTGTCGTCCATTGTGGTGACAATGGACTTGTGAAGATGTGCCGAAGAGTGGCTCACCCACAGTGGAGTATGGGGGAGCAATCAACTAGTCTTTATCGAGCCAATGCAATGATTAGGGGTATCCGGACAGCCGGACTATATACTTTGGCCGGACTGTTGGACCGTGAAGATACAAGACTCAAGACTTTGTCCCGTGTCCGGATGGGACTCTCCACTACAAAAAGAAGACACATCTGTGCCATTTTGGGCTGAACGAAAAAAAATTCTGTCATACATATGACACTTCTATGACGATATTTGTGACAGAACCCGGTAACATCATAGATGTGGTGGGCTCCTACTTCTATGACAAAAAATCATGACAGAAAATGGGCTTTTCGTCCTGGGCGGGCCGGAGACGAGGCTGCATGACATTCTTTTGGTCGTCCATGACGGAATAAACATGGTAGAAGCGAGGGGGAGGAAAATTTTGGGGAGTTGCCGATTACGGTGGGAGGTCGGGGCCGAGCGATGCACGTTTCTCTCGTACACGTACGTGTGTGTGTGCGAGGTGTTGGCTCTAACTGAACCCGAGCGAGGCGTTGGGCTCTAATCGAACCCGGCGATTGCTGCGCAGGCTACGCTACATCGAACTCGAGCGATCGATCGATGGCTGTTAAATGAACCCGATCGAGCAATTCCTTCGCTACAGCTGCTAACTGAAGCCGATCGATGCTGCCTCAGGGATGAACAGTGAGCGTTGCAGGGGGGTTTGGATGAACAGTGAGCGGTGGCGTTTGCCTCTGGATGAACATGACCCCATGGTGTGGAGGGCTGGATGAACAGTAGACGGTGGAGAGGTGCCCGTGGAGGGATGGTTGAACAGGACCCCGTGGTGTGGAGGGCTGGATGAACAGTAGACGGTGGACGGGTGCCCGTGGAGGGGTGGTTGAACAGTAGCCGGTGGAGTAGCGCACGGTGGAGGCTGGATGAACAGGAGCCCGTGGAGGCTGGAGGAGGTCGACGGTAGCCCGTGGAGGCTGGAGGAGGTCGACGGTGGAGATGAACAGATCCGTGGAGTCCTGCTTTGCGATGCGCCACACCCTCCCGGCGAACAGGACCCCGTTTGACCGTGGCGCCCAACACAAGTCCGTTTCATCCGCTTTGCGATGCGCTACACCCTCCCGATCAACAGACCCCGTTTTGACCGTAGGAGGTCCGTTTCGTCTGCTTTGCGGCACGCCACACCCTCAACAGACCCCGCTTTCGACCGTAGGAGGTCCGCTTCCGCGTTTGCGGCACGCCGACCCTCCCAATCAACAGACCCGCTTTGACGCGTGGCGGTCGAACACAAGGCCGTTTCCTCCATTTTGTGGTACGCTAGGCCTCGTTTCCATCGCCTGTTCCGTCCAAGCCGGTTGGCTCCCACGCGTTCCGTTGCCTCCTGATGAACATGACGCGTTCCGTTGCCTCCCCATGAACACGACGCATTCCGTTGCCTCCCCATGAACACGACGACGACGCTGTTTCCCTGTTCCGACCCAGCCATGTACACGAGCCCTCGCCGTACGTATGCGCGAGTAGGCGTTCGGGACCCTGCCCGTATGTACGTACGTGGCCGTATTTTCTTTCTTGCACCCTGGCCGCTGTACGTACGTGTACATGCTACATGCGCGCCTCTACTATGACACGTGTGTGCCTCTACAATGACAAGTATGTACGTACACGTTCGCGACCAGAATGACAACGCTACGTACGCTTCGACCAGGTGGGTCCCGACTGTCAGGCACTTCCTTGCGTGCGAAAATGTAGCTGGTGGGTCCCAGCAGTCAGAGGGGCGAATTGTATTTTTTTTGCCCGGACGCACTTCCTTTGCGTGCGAAGATGTAGCTGGTAGGTCCCAGCAGTCAGGGGGGCGAATCGTTTTTTTGCCCGGACGCACTCCCTTGCGTGCGAAGATGTAGCTGGTAGGTCCCAGTAGTCAGGGGGGCAAATCGTTTTTTTCCCGGACGCACTTCCTTGCGTGCGAAGATGTAGCTGGTGGGTCCCAGTAGTCAGGGGGAAACGTTTTTTTCGCAAAATACGGTGGCCCGTCCGGTGGGTCCCCGCTGTCAGGTGGAGGAATCATTATTTTGCGCGTAATAAGGAGGCACTTCCTTGTCAGCGCCATGGACCCAGCTGCCAGCCTCTCCACGCATCCCACGTCCGATGGAAGTCGCCTTGACCACGCTGACCACGCCAAGACCGAGAGCACCACGGCGGTGGATGACGGCGAGCCCTAGGAAGGGGACGACTCGGGCCGGGAAGAGGCAGCAGGGATGCCCACGCCAAGAGGAGTACGAGGGTTCACTGCTTGGCTGCGGTGTGAGGCTGCTGTCGCCGCAGAATAACAGGGGGTGTGGGTGAGTAGAGGGATGGCCTGGCCAGCGGTGGGAGTAGTAGGGGGCGGTGAGGCCTCCGCGGCATCACAGCTAGCCACGGGAGGCAGGAGCACGCGGCACAACCGGCGCTGGTTTGGGCGGCTGGAGCAAGAAGACCAGAGGTTGAAGAAGCACTACGGCTGTTGGATGAACATCGTACGGTAACAGGAGCTATAATCGTTCATATTGACTAAGTTGACAAAGCCCTTCGTCCCCGTCAGCTTGGTAGGCCCACAAGTCAGCCTCCCACTATGCTGGGTTCCAGCTGGCAAGGGGAGTATTCATTTTTGTGTGCGTAATAAGGAGGCACTTCCTTGCGTGCGAAGATAGCTGGTGGGTCCGACATGTCAGCGGGGGACACGTTTTTTCGTGAAATACAGAGGCCCTTCCGGTGGGTCCCAGATGTCAGGTGGAGGAATCATTATTTTGCGCATAATGAGGAGGCAATTCCTTGTGTGCGACCGTGGACCCAGCTGTCAGCCTCTCCACGCACAGTCTACTTCTGATGGTGTCATTCGTTGACCACGTTGACCACGCCGCGCCGAGCGCATCCAAGGTGGTGGACGACGGCGAGGCCCCGGACAGCAATGAGCCGGAGATGGGAAGACGCGGGAGTAGAGTCGCAATCGGAGAGGTGTACGAGGGTTAACTGGTTCTAGTGCGGTGTGGTTCGGCAGTCGGTGGAGAAGAACAGGAGGTGTGGAGGGGTGGAGGGATGGCCTGGCCAACGGTGGAGTAGCACTTCATAGCGAAGCGTGCTAAGCAGAGCTGCTAACAGCAGGAGGCGGGAGGTGGTCCCGGCGGCGCTGGAGGAAGAAGACGAGAGATTGAAGATGGATGCCGGTCGTTGGATGTAAATCCAACGGCTAACATGTCAGAACCATTTGTTGACTAAATTGACAACGACTCATGCTGGCTTTCACCTATTGGCCCACATTTCAGCCTCCAAAAGTGTGGCACGTATTCAACCCATTTTTTCAGAATTTACAGTCTTTTTTTTTGCGCGGTAGAATTTACAGTCAATTTGATCTTTTTTTTGAATTACAGCCATTAGCTGGGCTGGGCAAACAAATAATGTAGCGTTCATGCGGCCCACTTATTTTATTTCCTAAAAAATTACAGGCCATTTGCACTTTCTCGAAATATACGATTTTGCAGGGCTGATTCTATTTATAATGTTGGATTGGGCCAGCAATGTTATCAAAAAATAAAAAGGGGCTGAGCATTTTGTTATAAATATATTTAAATAATAAGTGATATTACTACATTCGTCCTTAAATCTACCAAGCTTTTGTACACAATCACTAGGATTTTCGTGCCAAAACAATCCAGGATTTTATTTGTTAAGAAATTATTTTTATAAGTTAATAAGATGTGGGATATTGTTTTCTTACATATGTAAGTATCTGTTAAATATATGATGACAATAAAAATAATATATAATAACATATAAAATAATTTAAATATATATAATATAGTTAGAAGGGAAACATAAGTTGGACCTGGTGTTCCTATTCTTATATAGAAAAATAGAACAGACCTCTGCGTTTTCTTCAAAAAAAGTACATAAATTGGGCTGCCAAAAATAAAACCTCGGATGGGAGGTCCATAGGCCGGTCGATGCATGACAGCCCTAAGAAAATACAAACAGGCCTATGGACCTCCCATCCGAGGTCGTGGGCTGCGCATGTTAAAACTAAAATCCTAGACGGGGCAGCCCAAAACCACGTCCAACACTTGCCAAAACTTCGTCCCTTGTTTTCTCTGTGTTTCGCACACTCGACATTGTGTGGGCATTTTGACTGTGCATCATATGAAGATGTGCTATGCATGAATGTTGTTCAGCATGATGTTAACTGGCCGGTAGTTCCATTTTCGACCATGAATAAAACTTCCAACATGATGTTAACCCTGTTTGAAAAGGTCGTGTTAATATAAATGCTCTGCCTCTGAAAGTTGCAGTTTCTTACCTGAAACTAAACTTGTAGTTTCATATCTGAAACCGAAACTTGCAGTTTCTTCTCTGAGAATCACATTGTCTACACTTTTATACTCCTATGAAACTACATTTTTTAAGTGCTAAAAATAGATCTCTAGAATTCTTAAAATACTTCATATGCTCAATACTACAAATCTGAAATTCAAAAGACATTCATATCTGAAAGTACTCTCAAAATACACAACACAAAACACAATTCAGAACCTGCAAATACTGACAACCCTAATCTCCTCCTGACAATTCACAACCTGCCTGACTATTGGGCTGGGGGGGCATGCCCCTCCTATTCCTCGGCGGCAAACAGCTGCCCCGTGAGACGATGTGAACGGCGAGGGAGACGATGGCGGGGAAGCGTCGTCGGGCCAACTGCTTTTCTCCTCTTGAAGTTGGGTTTGGTCGACGAAGTCTCCACCGCTCGCTCGCAGGACACCTCACAAACGGCACCTCAGAGATGCTCGATCCTTCAATCTCTGGTGGATGCTCCATCCGGGATCGATACTCCCACCACCGCTCCCTCACGATCGGATTCGTGAATCTGTTTGCTCCATGGCCCGAGGAGCAGCTCTATGTACTCTGGCGCGACACCCTCCGGGAGTATCGCCGCTTTTCGCTCTGTTGCAGATATTTGGCCATGGATGTCGCCGCGCTTAGTTGGTCCTTGTTGTCAAACCAAGACTGTATCTCCAACATCCTAGCTAGCTTCACAGGGTCGCCGCTCTGCGATCCTCATGTATCGGTTGTACTCCTCCATCGATCTACTTCTCCACAGCACCTTCACTCACCAAGGTGGTTTTTGAATGGAAGAGGAGAGGAGCAGCGCTGGTTTTGGATTAGAACGGGAGAGGAGCGACGCTGGTTTTGGACCGAACAGAGAGGAGGGCGGTGCTTTTGAAATGGACAAGGAGAGGAGCGGCACTGGATTTAGATTGGTATAGGAGAGGAGCGGCGGTGGTTTAAGAGGAGAAGAGCGGAAGAGCGGCGCTGGTCTTGGAAGTATTTTTTGTTGTTTTATGATTTTGGGTCAAAGTTTGACCACGCATCAGTATTTGACAAGCAAAATGTGAATGCATGTCACCAAAATTGTATCGCTTGGTTCAGATCCGAATATACTTTCAAATTATATTATTTTTGCAACGTATAACATATATTTTATGTGCGAAAATCATGGTCAATTATGATCCAGAATAAAAGGGAACTAGTTAATGTGGGGTCACTTTCTTAATTGAAGGGTAGATTGATTTTGATTTTGATCCATCACAGCCACCGCCCTCTCGCCTAATCCTAAATCGCTGCAGACGCCCTCTCCCTCTTCTCCATTGCAAAACCACCTCCTCGCCTCTCCATCATCTCCATTCCAAAACCACCGTCTCGCCTCTCCCTCTTTTGATATTCTCCATTGCAAAACCACCTCCTCTCCTCTCCATCATCTCCATTCCAAAACCACCGTCTCACCTCTCCTTCTTCTGATCTTCTCCATTGCAAAACCACCTCCTCTCCTCTCCATCATCTCCATTCCAAAACCACCGTATCGCCTCTCCCTCTTCTCTATTGCAAGACCATTGTCTCTCCTCCCATCTTCCAAAGCTAGCACCGGACCACTCAGAAGGACATCTATGGAGAGGATGCAGCAGCGAATTAGGCAGATCGCCGGGCGGCACTGTGCAAAGTTAGCCAGGTTGAAGGAGATCCTTAGTTGGTTTGACAATGAGTGGGAGATTTCGAGGACGGTGCGGGCCATGTGGCAATGTATGCGAAAGAGCGAGATGGCGGCGATGAGGGCGGCGATGTACATGTACTCCTCGGCGGCAGTCACGCCGCAGTCCTCCGAGTTCATCGAGTATCTCCTCTGGGCAATGGAGCAGACAGATTCGCCCGAGGCGACAGTCACGCGAAGGTGGTGGGCGTACAGGTCGAAGGTCGAGCACCCAGAGGATAACAAATCGATTGAGTATGGTGTGCCGTTCGTGAGGGTGCAGAGCCAGCCGGAGCCACATGAGTATTCGTTCTCCCACCGCAAGAGGAGGCCGGATGGCGCGACGTCGCTTCCTCGCCGTTCTCCACAGTTTCCTCGACGCTCGCCTCGTTTCAACGGCGGCGGTAGGGTTTAAGGTAAGCTTCGCACTAACCTAATCTTCCACCTGCTCATGCTTACAATCAGTGTGACAGCTAATGAAAATCATACTTACAATCAGTCTCCGAGTACTACGCCTATCACCCTAAAATAGCTCTGGACCTTTGGGTCAAAGTTGTGACACAGTGTACAAATAAAGAAAAATAGATTGGTGCTTCTTTCAAAAAAGAGTACTCCCAAGAAAACTGCCAATATAAGCTACTAGTATTTGGTTAGAGGATTTGCTGCCGAGAAAGATCCGTCCACAGAGAGCGCTACACATCCCACTGGTGGTGGTGGATGCCAATGCGTGCATGCAGCATGGTTGGTGTCGGTAATTTTTACTTGGCACACCTCACACTCTGCATATATGCCGGTTCCATACATACATTTGTGCAGTTCCACCAAAATGCAGCTGATTAACCCTGTTTGCACAGATAATGAAAAAGCGTGATTACATTATAGTGGCACTAGTTGATGAAACACACAAAATAAATAGAAGAAAATATTGCGATAGTATCATAGTATGCCATGCTGTGAGGGCGAGATGGGCCCTGCGACGCCTCATACGGTACGCCTCATATCGACATTGTCCCAAGTCTCCCAGATACACCTTCGCGTTGATGAACATCGATTGTACAACGGTAGTACAAGGAGGCGCCTTGAGACATTCAAATCTCTATTTTTGTACATATCGACTAAAATTAAGCACCCCAGTTTGCATAAACGCTTAAACATTAACAATGGGACTAGTTGATGAAACATACTTTAACAAAGAGAAGCACTTTCCTTATCTACATTGGAAATGAAATGATAGAGATGACACTCGCTCTATTTTAACTGTATTATTACTTCATTTTATCAGTGACACTAGGGTCGAGCAGGTGGCAAACAAGGTGTACCGTGCATCGCAAGGATGGAGGCCGGGTGGTTAGATCGATGTCAAGATGGCTCTTCACCACCAACATGGATGATTCAATTCATGGGACCTTTTGGTGCAGTTCACCTAAAATGAAGCAATGTCCCGTGAGCTAGAAGCTTCTTCTTCAGTATTATTTTAAGAAAAGGGCTCCAGCCCCGGTTCCATTTCCATCAGAAAACGAAACCCACAGAGCTTCTTCTTCATTAGTTGCAATAAAATTGAGCAACATCAAGGTTGGTTGTGAAGCTCCTGGAATGCTCAACTATAATTTGGATATCATTTGTGCAGTTCAACTAAGATCGAGCGTGAAATGTATATCTCTGTTTGCACAAAAAAGGTGGAAAGGAGGGTGACTAACAAGTGATGAAACATGCATCAAATGAAAAGAAGCATGTTCCTTATCTGAATGGCAATCCTACAAGGACAATAGAAATTTCTAAAGCAGTGGCATTGCTAGATATTATTAGGATTAACTATGACAACCGTTAAATACGACATTACTTTGGGCACGGGAGAGTAGGCGGACCAGGACAGTTGCATTTCTAACGAAAAGAACCAACTTATCTTAATGGGAAATTTTAGCAGGACATGTAAATAAGTGCCATTGATTCATATTACTGGAGGCATTACACTGAAAACAACATTGATTTAACGTGTCCTTACTTTTAACAGTGCGACTGCTACATTTTACAAGTGGCATTACATAAGAGTGGCTTGGGGCAACAAACATCAGAACAGGATAACTGGGTTGGTCCCATTTTTGTTTGGTATAGCCACCTTATACTGTGTGAGGCTAGCAAATCTAGTGTTGTACTTACTCTGTTGACTTGTCCCCCAGTCCCCACTTTCTTTCCTTTTTCAACCAATAGATCGGGTTTATATTGAGTTTGTACCGTGTTTCCCTTTATTTCCCCATTAGACCTAGAGACCAGTTGGATAGCCAGTCTCTGCTACTTTTCGCCCCCATTATTTCCTCTTTCGACCAAGTCCTAGATTCATGTAACAAATCCTCCCCCACCCCCACCCCCTTTATTCCTTGATTGAACCAAGTAGTACTAGATTCGAGTCCATGAACTAGTTTTACCTCTTAAACGTAAAAAAATTAGGTGGTTTTCGAACAGCCGATCGATCCTATCTACGAGGGGGCCTGAGAAATAGTAAAAGATACAAATGTAGCGATGTCAGGAGCTCGGGGAGTAGAGCAAGGCCGGTTTTGAAGGAAGTTATACCTGATGGTCGCCGGGATGTCGCTAGGTGGGCGGCGGGAGGCCGGATCTGCCCACACTACGGCAGCGAGGAAGAAGGGGTCGGAGGCCCTCCCTCGCTAGTGGTGCTTGGGAGAACGGCAAGGCAGGCTAATCGGGATGCGCCTAGCAGTGGGTAAGACCCGTCGCCGAGGACGACCGCGTGGACGTTGCACCTTCTCACCTTCGCCGACGGAGAGGATCCGGCTGGATCTGTGACCAGCGGTGAGCATAGAGAGAGAGAGAGAGAGAGAGAGAGAGAGAGAGAGAGAGAGAGAGAGTGGCCACTGCTGTCGTGTTTAGATCTGGAGAGGCCGAGCCAGTGTGAAGATAGCAACACTAGCAAGCAAGCGTGGAGGCTCCTGCCTATATAGTGGAGTAGTACTAGTTTTATTTTGTCTACCAGATCCGGCTTGACCTCGTCAATGACTGTCGCGTAGTCTTCATGCACGTGGACCGGAGGCGCAGTTGTCATCATTTTGATCTGAAGCGCCAGATTATGACATATAACACGAAAAAATGCCACATGACAAGAAATCATAACCTCACTTCCCAAAGGAGACAACATGAATCCCGACGGACAAACTAGACGAGGAACAAAGCTCAAATTAAAGATAAACTCGTAGAAAAGGGGTCCGTCAATAGATGTCCTAATTAACATAGCCGGCTTGACCTAGATGGCAGCCGAGTAGTCACTGTTCGTGCATGTGCCCCCAATGACTAGCCCAACTCAGTTGTCGCTGTTTAACCCTCGCAGTGATCCGAAGCACATGACACCTAATTTTGCGAGATGACAAGAAACCTTCTTTTAGATTTCTCACCACAACTACAACCATGTACAACACAGCCTGCACGATATGTAGACGATAGCCGATCCAGGCATGTCTGCTGGAGTCTGGTCACATGCATGGACGAACTGATCTTCCGTGTCTTGCAGGTATCGTCACTACTAGGGAAAAGCTTATACACAGACGCTTACTAGTAGCGTGGGTTTATACCCCTCGTTACTGCTACTTACTAGTAGCGCGAGTTTTTACCCCTCGCTACTACTAAGTTGATAGTAGTAGCGCGGGTTTTTAACCCTCGCTATTACTAAGTGGTCTTTGCCGTGCCCCCCCCCCCCGGGACATGCCATAGTAGTAGCGAGGGTTATAAACCTGCGCTACTACTTTGTGAATAGCTGTAGCGTAGGTCATCTGCCCACGTTACTAGTATATTCCCACACCACTCACCCCCGATCCACCCCATCAACCGTCCCACTCCACCCACCACTGTTTGTCTAAAAGAACACCCAACCCTCGATCCAGATCCCCTCCTCTCTTCTCCCGATTCACTCCTTGTCTCCCTCCCATCCCACGCCGCCGCCGCCGTCCACCAAAACTCCTCCCCTCCCACCTCCTCCTACTCCAGAAGCCTCTCCCGGCCCACGGCTCCTGCTCCGCGCAGGGAGGGCTCGGCGGGGGCTGCTCTTGTTCGTCGGGCGCGCTCCAGCGAGGAATGCTCTACCTCAAGCTGCCAGCCGGGGATTTAGGGTTCGGCAGAGCGCGGCGGCGCGTCCCCGCTATGCTGCTGGAGTCGGGTTCGAGGCGGCGGCCCAGCGGCTGATCCGCCGGGCGACATGGCGGCTGCTGCGTGACATGCGCAGAGGCCGAGGCAGCCTGCATGCAGAGCTTCGAGCTCTATGAGAGCGCGTCGGTATGGCCCCCCTTCCTCCCTCACCCGCCTCGCTTCCTGCTACCAGTGCGCTTGTCCACGCCGTGCTTTGCTGCTGCTGCCGCTGCCGCTGCCGCTGCCGTCGCGTGGTTAGGGGGGTGATGCGGGCCTCCAGATCGCTTGGTTTTGGCGAGGCCCGATATTTCCACGGTTAGTAGAGGCCCTCAGGTTGTTTGGTCTAGTAATTCTAGCTTCTTGGGTTATGGGGAGATTTCCATCTTCCAAGAACAATTCTTGCCGTTGCTTTGATGCCAAACTATGGTGCTTGCATGCTCGCGGCTGCTGCAGTTTAGTTAGATTTCTTCTCCCTCAGGCGTAGTAATCCTGGCATGCTAGTTCCTTGTGTGGAAAGGGTCCATGATTCTCGAAATGGTTTCTGCAAGATATTTGTAATGTGTGTGAGAGGGGAGTTGGGAGGTCCCTCTACGTCTCTAAGCGATTATGGGTTTCTATTTGTGGTTACTCGGGAGGAAAAGCATAGAGCTCTTTATTTGAGAATTGAGATGGTTTTCTAACTACAGGAATTCACGGGCTTGATGTGTTTGAGATAGTTTCGAGGAAGCATCTTCAAACTTTCCTGCCCCTCTTTACTCTGCTGCCGACGAAGACATTGTCCATGTCCTATACTCCCGCGCCTCCTATAGTCATGACCTGTGGGCGTGCCCCCTGTGGCCGTCTCCACGCTTGAAGACGGCTGCAAACCTGCAACTTCTATGCTCAGCAGTTGGGTTATATTTCCTACATCCTTCGAAACACATTCATCCTCCTCTTGATGTGGGTTACCAGAAAAATACTAAAGCAATTAAGTGGCGGTTACTCCTGTTCTATGTCTATGTACACATATGCTTGCTTGCTTATTTGTGAAGTACTCATGCATGAAGTCTGGTCATTACGCTGGCTGCGTACAGTAGCAGTAAACTGCACTGTCAAATCTGGACAGCCAGCTTCTAGGTGAAAAACGAGTTAGTTATTCTCAGAATTTCGAGTTGCCTCTATATGAAATTTGTAAGGCAAGTTCCAATCTTTCCGTAGAGTATTTATTTGCGTCGTTTGGATGTATGGTTTGAGAGCAGCCATCGTTTTAGTTTGCTGTCCCGAAAGTTAGTATCCTGAGCGCATTGTTTTTGTATGCCAGTTTACGGCCTTGTAGAGGCTGTTTTAAAAAAAAGTTTGCACCTTAGAAAGTGGTATCTGCTTAATATGAAGATCATTTATCAGTTCTGTATCTATAATATTACAAGTAAGAATGGATATTGGCTATCAAGAGTCTCAACTTTTATCTCATTTACTGAATGCAGACGCATCATCTTCACTTCTTTCCTTGCACATTCCTGTTAAGGAAGCAAAGGTAACCCTGCTATCCTGGTATATACAGATAGAATAAAAATATAATACATTATTTGACTACCAATGAAAGACATAGAATTAGTTGTTGAACACGAACTATATGGGAAGTTCTCCTTAAGGGATCACGATGTTTTCCTACTTATTCTGCTTGAAGGGATGGTGGTTATAGTGCTGCTACCAGTGCTGCTGTTTTATTTTATTGAGACTACCAATGATGCTGCAGTCAATTAATTACAACTCACACTTGTTGAGGGGGGACTGCAACTTAATTCAGTGTCGATGTTCATTACGAGTTTAGTAGTACCATATGAGGAGGTGAAATAATGTTCTTATAGTTCACAACAAGTGGTCTGATGGGCCGTTGTTTGTCCTTGTTGGTCTGCTTTCGTTTTGGAAAATTATCCTATAAGATTTGTGCTGTCCTATCGAGCAATTGATCTGATGGGTTGTGAGCTTTTTAGCTGTCCAACATCACCCTATGGCAGATAATCATTTCTATTATGTGTTAATGCTTTCCTTTTAAACTACTTCAAAAAACAAAGAAATTGGATTCTTTTAGCCGTATTATCCTTTGAACATCTATATGAAATGATCTAAGTTTAATTATATTTAGTTTTGAAGAAAACTAAACGCAATTAATGTGAAAATTAGATATGTCCTATTACCTGGCAATATATAGTATTGTAGCTATTACATAGACTCACTTTTTTGTTTTCGTATATTTATTCTCGTAGCTACTGTATATCACAACATGCAAGGAAATATATGTTAGCTGAAATTTAATTTTATTTGTTCTTTGCTCTTTACAGAAATCTTGGATTCATAAATGGGAAAAGCACATAAGGGAGAAGAAGATGATTGCAAGGATGGAGAGGGAGCAAATCATTTGGAGGGATAGAATGCCACTGTTTCGTGTTTTTATGCATTTTTGTTTGCTTTCAACTGTGTTTGCACTAGCTGTGAATAAGTGACTAGGCAATAAGTGTAGATGTATGGATATGCTCTAATGCTCCTGGTTTACTATAAATCTTCGATTTGGAATGATGTGTAATGCTGTTGGTTTACTATAAATCTGGGCTTGTTTTAGTTGTTAGAATTGTATGCATAAAATGGAATTGATGGATTTTATTTTTTTAATTCCTAATTAGTTAGTAGTAGTGTGGGGTGAAATGGAGCGCTACTAGTATTCAGGATACTAGTAGCGTATGGTACTATAGACGCGCTACTACTATTTCGTTAGTAGTAGCGCGGGTGACATCCGCGCTACTAGTAAAATGTTAGTAGTAGCGCAGGTTTACCCCACGCTACTACTAACTATTAGCTGTAGCGCGATACTAGAAGCGCGGGTACCCACGCTGCTAGTAGCCATTTTACCCGCGCTGCTAGTAGCCTTTTTCCTAGTAGTGCGTCCAGGCACCAACGTAGTACTACAACACTTCTCTAGTACTATCGCTCGTCTCCCTCTTCTATTAAGTCACCCGACTTGCGGGGCCGGGGAGTGTTCCTATGGTCAGTTCTCAATTGCCGTCCCACATGTGTGTGCGAACGCAATATGACGACGCTCCATTCGGAGAGCAGCGTGCTGCATCCGACCGACTGTCAGGGTGCGGGCGCGAACGCGACGGGCGTGCTATATACTCCGTACATGTGTACCGCCGTTTTCTAGACACTTTGCTCCATGGCGCCGGCGCAATCCATGGATACAAAATTAGTATACTGTATACTATTTAAAAGTCTAGGGCGGGGCTTTTCCTGCGCGGTAGGCGGTGGGGCAGTTTCGCCTAGTCGGTTCGACAGAGATGCGAGAAGACAAGGGAGTAGGCTGCTACAAACGTAGGGCTATGTGATTTGACAGCGAGTTACTGCTGGACATGTGGGGCCCCGTGATTTGACTTGCCATTATCATTTTAACTGCAGCGCTACGACCGGTGTGAGTCTCCAGATTCCTGACCACCTCCATACAGGTGCTTCTCTCAATGCTCCACCATTTAGTAGAGGCTGGCTCTTGCATGAGAGCCCACTTCTCCACTTTTTCCTTGCCTCTCTTTCCTCCACATATGCAAAAATGCCATGTAAAGCACACTATGGTACTTACTTGCTCCTACAGGTGCTTAAGCTTGCCACATAGGCATAAAGTCTAATGTGGCAAGTTAATCAAGAAGAGAGAGTCTAGTTTGGTGACCCAAGGAAGAAACGGTGCTAAGCGTGTGTACCTAGGTGAAAAGACAATTTTGAGTCTATAGCTAATTAAATGAAGCAAACTTAGCAACACCATTTCATTGGAAGAGGTCACTCCTTGACAAATGCAATAAATACTAGTACTCCCTGTGGCCCATAATATAAGAACGTTTTTGGCACTACACTAGTGTCAAAAACGTTCTTATATTATGGGATGGAGGGAGTACGAAGAAATAGATAGAGAGGAGTAAAAAATACACTTATAGTCAACCTTATAGCTAACCTTGTTGTAGTATGAGTGACTAAGTGATTACTATGTATGACATGCCAACATCAGATAGCCTAATGCACCATGTTAAATCTCCATGGGCGTGACCGCGCGTGCGACGCGCCGGTCGTGGTAGGTGCGACCATGATATGGGGTGCTGGCAGCCCTTGGATCTGAGATCAAACGGTCGCATGCTAAGTTGCTGAAAATTTGCAGAGTAACCCTCCCGCGGCAACCGGCAAATTTCCTCCCGCGGGCCGGAGTAGGTTTCTGAGTTTGCATGCGGGTTTAATGGAGACGAGGAGGCGTGTTCAGCCGGGCGTGCAGTGGACGGCGCAGTACTATTCGATTTGACAACTACAACTAGTATATTATAAAAAACAAAGAAGAGTAGTAGAGATAGGGATAAGAATAGAGACTAGGGAGGAGCACCATCTACTGCTTCGTGGGCTACTCCTGCGCTCCATTCGGCGGCCGCAACGTCCCCTACAGCCACTCCCTCCTGTGCTCCATTCGGTGGGCGCTGTTGACATTTGGGGAGCGCACTCTCGCGACTGCTAGCAGCCACGACTTCACCGACGACGACTTCTTTCCCGACCTCGGCAACCTCTTCCTCAATGACATGGGCGACAACCTCAACGCCAATGGTGCTGCTCCCGTTGCACCGTATGTGTTTCTGTCCTTCCTGTTCGTAATCGTGGTAAAATTCATGTTTCTACTCTATGTCCTAGACTCGATCTGTTCATCTACTATGCTAGTCCGCATGATTAGTTTAATCTCTGTTATAGCCATCATGATTTATTTTTTAGTAAATCTCGTAGTAACTTGCTCATATATTCAACTGGCGGAACGTCCCCTACAGCCACTCCTGTTTCATGGATGGCCTAGTCGATGCCTCCAAGGAGCCCTTCGTCTACTGCTATGAGTGCCCGGTGCCGTTTTGGGGCTCGCCGGCGGACATCGTGCATCTCCTGATGCAGGCGTGCGGCGATCACTACTGGCCCTTGGCGAAGAACATCAAGTACGAGATGTGCTACCCGTTCACCGTTTTGGAGTCGCTGGAGAATCGGCGCCGCCTGCTAGTCTTGGAGGACAACGGCAGCGTCTTCCTCTAGATCGTGGCCACCGGCAAGGCCCGCGCAGGCCGCCGCCACATCTATATAGTGTGCGTCAGGGGCGACGCCGCTGACACTGACACTGACACGAGGCCGATGTACGGGTGCGTGCTCACTATTACTACCCTCGGAGGTCCGTAAGCGCGGCGACAGCTACGCTGCTGACTTGGACTCTGCCGAGCTGGGACCTTCCGCCGATGTGGACATGGAAGACGATGGTATTATTTGACCCCCAACAATGTGCACGGGGACTCCAAGGAGGTTCACCTGGACATATGCATTACTAAGTTAAATGTTGATCATTAGTCTTCGCTCAATGTAATCCGCTGTCTAAGCATGTGCAGACTTCCATGCATGATCTTGCTCTATTGGAGTATTGTGCATGAATAAAAGTGTATCCATTTATGGTTTAATCTAGAATCTTCCATGTATGAATTTTTACTACAGTACCAGTGAAAGACTTATGATGAACCATTTGCTGCAAAGCACAATAAGAGTTATTTCTTCACAAGTTTTGGATGCAGGTTGAACAGTTGAACGCTTTTGTTTGCAAAAGATACTTTTTTTAACTATTTCACTCGAATGTTTCTGAGCTTTAGAGATGAAACAATATCCGAAGAAACCTATCGATACCTGTTACACATGAGATGACCCCCACATCCTTTGTCAAAATAAACAACACCCCGATCAATGCATTTCACTCTTCCGTGCAACGGACGGGCACCTTACTTGCTCCTACAGGTGCTTAAGCTTGCCACATAGGCATAAAGTCTGATGTGGCAAGTTAATCAAGAAGAGAGAGTCTAGTTTGGTGACCCAAGGAAGAAACGGTGCTAAGCGCGTGTATCTAGGTGAAAAGACAATTTTGACTCTATAGCTAATTAAATGAAGCAAACTTAGATACAACATTTCATTGGAAGAGGTCACTCCTTGGCAAATGCAATAAATACTAGTACTCCCTGTGTTCGATAATATAAGAACGTTTTTGGCACTACACTAGTGTCAAAAACGTTCTTATATTACGGGACGGAGGGAGTACGAAGAAAGAGATAGAGAGGAGTAAAAAAATACACTTATAGCCAACCTTATAGCCAACCTTGTTGTAGTATGAGTGACTAAGTGATGACTATGTATGACATGCCAACATCAGATAGCCTAACGCATCGTGTTAAATCTCCAAGGGCGCGACCACGCGAGCGACGCGACGGTCGTGGTAGGCGTGACCATGATACGGGCTGCTGGCAGCCCTTGGATCTGAAATCAAACGGTCGCATGCTAAGTTGCTGAAAATTTGCAGAATAACCCTCCAGGATAGGATATTCACCCATACGTCTAGAATCACGCCATGTAACCGTTCGATCTCAGATCGAAGGGCTCTCGGAAGCCCGTATCATAGGAGAATGGAAAGCCACTACCCTGCCGTTTGCACGCTGGCAGTTCGCTCCTACTCGTCCCCGCACATCCTTTAATACTACGGCGGTTCGCTCCTAGTCGTCTCGTCCATTCACATTACGGCAGTTCCACTAATCCTAACCCTCCTCCCAAATCCATGGCGTCCCAAATCTCCCCGATCGGCGGTTAGTACAAGGTCAGAACCATCACCGGCGATGAGTTCGACGTCATCTACACCCGTTCTTCCGCGACCGTGAAAGGATGCCTTTCTCGCTTCAGACGCATGTTCGAAGACTCAGATGATGAGTGGGTCGCTAGGCTAGATGTTGAGTACACCACAGTCCTGGGACGAGAGAAGGATCTAAAGGACGAAGAGAGGAAGAAGCCCGCCGTGATCCAGGTTTGCGTGCATGACTTATGCTTGGTCTACCACATATGCCATGCCGACATTGAGTGCTAGGATTTTAAGGACTTCCTCGAGAGCAACCTAGTCAAATTCGTTACTGTAGACTTTGGTAACGACAAAGAAGTCCTACGTCGGATAGGCCTCGTTGTAGGTAACTCCTTCGACCTCCAAAAGAATCGGCTGGTGTACTCTCGTCAGCCTTCAATGCTGACCCTGGCAGGAGCCATGGTTCATCCTTCGTATGGTAAACTGGAGAAACCTCCATACACGTTTCATTGTCATGCATGGCAGCGAAATGTACTAGATATAGACCACATCCACTACGCTGCAATGGATGGCTACCTTTGTTTCAATATCTACAAGGGTTGGATGAAGAGCAACAGCCAAGTTGGCGGTTCAAGCAAAGAAGTATCGGCCAAGAGGAAGAGGGACAAGGACGAAGTCGAGGACGTGGACGAGGACTCCGAGTAAGGTGGCGAGTGTCGTTGCTCTGGTGGTTCTAATGCAGGTGTCTACCGGGATAGTTGCAAAGTTTAATTTCAGGTGAGCTTAATTTAATTTGAGGGTGTGTTGTCTTGAGCCCCAGTGAGAACTATGTTATGTTTCTTCTTGTTACTTTAACTCTTCAAGACGTACATACTAGTATTGCTTACATTTCATCTTTTAGTTGGTATAGTACTACGACTCGTTTCTTCACATTATATACGTACAATATATATGGCCAACATCATATAGCAAGAAGTTTAGTTGTCAAAGAATTTCAGGGTGCTTAGTTTTGTCAAAGAATTCCAGGGTGCTTAGTTTTATTTGAGGGGTGGGTTGTGCTGGACACCATTATTGTGACTAGCCTTTTTAATAGTACTATATGCATAACACTACAAGAAATATGTGAACTAGTGACCTTCTGTCAGTGACCCTGGAAGAAATGGTCATAGATCTTTGACCATTTCAGACCAATTGGTCAAAAGCTGTTCGGGGGGCTCCAAACCCTAAATCATTGCGACCATTTTGGTCAAAAAGGTCGTAATTTCCTTACATGTAACGGTCATAAAGCAAACAACGCTAGTCCGCTGCCTTATTTCTAGTTGTTAACGACCAATATAGATGGTCATAGCCTTGTAAATTGTGGTGGGTTGCTATGACTAGGCGCCACCTCATCAGTTTTGCCTATCTGTCATGTCCATGTGGCAGTTTTTGCCCTAGGTTGTGAAGCAACCTATATTTCTGTCATTCCCAAAATTCCCAAAAAAATCTCATAAATTCTTTGGGTCATATCTTCGTCAAATATGTAAAAACCTTCCTTGCCTAGTTCAAAAATAATTCAAAAATATTCATTTTCCTATTCTGTTCAGAACAACAGTTTGTGAAGGAAGTACCACTTTGGCATGTCCAAATAGTATCCATTTTTTACAGTGCTTTCCTATGCCCAAATAACCATCCTCCACCAAATGCCAGCTCAATCCATTCATTATTTTGAGCCGAGCTTCAACATTCGTATTTATGTCCAGTGTGGTAGTTTGCAAACCAAGTACCACCTAGGCTCCTCCTTTTGAGCTGAAAATTTGTGAAGACGGTCTTCTTAGTAACTGGTCGTCCTCAGCCAAAACTCACGCCCATTAGCCATGTACCTTTCCAGTACCGCTAATCAAACACTTGGCTGCTAATTCATGTTTGAGCATCGATCGGTCTCCTCGTGAGAATCTTATGTTGTAATTTTCTTCCTAGCACCTACCTGGGGAGTGCCCAACCCACTAGACATGCCTAGGCTGCCCAGAACACATGGCAACGCCACGGTCATGCAATGACCACGCGGCGGGCATGCGAGTTTACGCGCTCTAGAGTTGGGGGCCTCGGCCACTGACCAAACCTCGACGTATCGCCACCAAACCATGTATTTATGATTAAATAGGTACTTATGTAACTATAAATCATTTTTGGAAAAAATAAATAGTAAACTATGAGGCAGCTGCAGTTCAAATTTGACCCGCTTCCATCTGAATCGGCGGGAATTTGTCTTTTTCACCAGAGGTGGATCAAAACTTTTGACACCCAACCATTTTGTCAATTTTGCATTAAATATGGCCTAGTATTTTAGAAAATTGAGTTGGTCCACTTTTGCAACAAATATATGGTAGGTCCTTCACAAAAAAACCTCATTTCAGGCACTCAAAAAATAGAAAATGAATTTTCCGTGCAAAGAAAATGAAAACTCCCTTAGGCAACATTGTTTGGAATTCCAAGATGAACCCTTGTGCACAATATGAGATCATTTGAACAAACTATGCCAAGAATGTGGCCATAAGATTGATCATTTGGGTTGAAAGCCATGAATCTTCATGAATGATAGCTCATTTCTGAGAACACTTTTTTAAAATAATTGTCGTATTACAAGTTTATTATTTTTCCTGGAAACATGGTCACATATAATGACACAATGTGGAGGCTTCCCAATTTTTTGATTTTTTTGAATTTTTTTATGCCTGTTTCCAAATGCGGTCAAAACGGCGGGAATGGCCGTTCCTAGCTAGTGGTTGAATCTTGGGATTTTTTTGGTGTTTCTCTGATTAAATAGATACTTATGTACCTGTAAATGTTTTTTGGAAAAAATCAAGAGCAAACTACAAGGCAGCTACAGTTCAAATTTGACCCGCTTCCAACTGAATCGGCGGAAATTTGTCTTTTTCACGAGAGGTGGATCAAAACTTTTTACACCCAACCATTTGGTCAATTGTGCATTAAATATGGCCTAGTATTTTATAAAAATTATTTGGTCCAATTTTGCAACAATTATTTGGTAGGTTCTTCACAAAAGAAACTCCTTTTGGGCACTCAAAAAATGGAAAATGGTTTTTTCGTTGAAAGAAAATGAAAACTTCCTTAGGCAATATTGTTTTCCATTCCAATATGCACCCTTGTGCACAATATGAGATCATTTGAACAAACTATGCCATGAATGTGGTCATAAGATTGATCATTTGGCTTGAAAGCCATTAATCTCCACACGTGATAGCTCGTTTCTGAGAACACTTTTTTAAAATAATTGTCGTATTAAAAGTATGTTATTTTTCCTGGGAACTTGGCCATATATAATGACATAATGCGAATGTTTCCCAATTTTTTGATTTGTTTTTGTATTTTTTATGCCCGTTCCAAAATGCGGCCAAAATGGCGGGAATGACCGTTCCTAGCTACTGGTTGAAACTTGGGATTTTTTTGTTGTTTCTCTGATTAAATAGATACTTATGTACCTAGAAATGATTTTTGGAAAAAAATCAAGAGCAAACTACAAGGCAGCTACAGTTCAAATTTGACACGCTTCCAGCTGAATCGGCGGAAATTTGTCTTTTTCACGAGAGGTGGATCAAAACTTTTTACACCCAACCATTTGGTAAATTGTGCATTAAATATGGCCTAGTATTTTAGAAAAATGATTTGGTCCAATTTTGCAACAATTATTTGGTAGGTTCTTCACAAAAAAACCTCCTTTTGGGCACTCAAAAAAATGGAAAATGGTTTTTTCGTTCAAAGAAAATGAAAACTTCCTTAGGCAATATTGTTTGCCATTCCAATATGCACCCTTGTGCACAATATGAGATCATTTGAACAAACTATGCCATGAATGTGGCCATAAGATTGATCATTTGGCTTGAAAGCCATTGATCTACACACATGATAGCTCGTTTCTGAGAATTTTTTTTTAAAATAATTGTCGTATTACAAGTTTGTTATTTTTCCTGGGAACACGGCCACATATAATGACATAATGCGAAGGTTTCCCAATTTTTTGATTTTTTTTGAATTTTTTATGCCCGTTTCAAAACGCGGTCAAAAGGCGGGAATGACCGTTCCTAGCTAGTGGTTGAATCTTGGAATTTTTTTGGTGTTTCTCTGATTAAATACATACTTATATACCTACAAATTATTTTTGGAAAAAATCAAGAGCAAACTACAAGGCAGCTACAGTTCTAATTTGACCCGCTTCCAGCTGAATCGGTGGAAATTTGTCTTTTTCACGAGAGGTGGATCAAAACTTTTTACACCCAACTATTTGGTCAATTGTGCATTAAATATGGCCTAATATTTTAGAAAAATGATTTGGTCCAATTTTGCAACAATTATTTGGTAGGTTCTTCACAAAAAAACCTTCTTTTGGGCACTCGAAAAATGGAAAATGGGCACTTGAAAAACCTCCTCAATTATTGACGAGAGGTGGATAGACAACTATTGAGACGCAAGCATTTGGTCAATTGTACCTAAAATATGATATAATATTATTGAAAAATAGAGTGGTGCCATTTTGCAACAAATATTGGTAGGTGCTTCAAAAAATATATACCATTTTCGACACTCCAAAGGTAGAAAATGTCTTTTTTGCAAATAAAACTCATTTTTGAGATCAATTTTTAAAGATATTTGTATTATTCTAGGTTTGTTATTTTTCTGAAAAACAAGTCTCACTTGTGACACGATGCTATTGTTCTTATTTTTTTTCTAATTCTATGATGTTATAAAATAGGTGACATGATTTAGCATTTTATTTAACCAATTACGACCAATTTAGATGGTCATAAAATCGTCAAAGTGTGTACTACATTGTGATTGGTGGAACCGTTTGTGGCACGGATCCATGAGATGTCAGACATCCTACAATCCATTGCTAGCAATCCAACGTCCATCCATCCGTCCATGCAAAGAAAGGAAAAAAGACCACCGCACCAAACCCTACCTCTCTCTCACCTCTCCTCCCTTCCTTCCGCCCGCCGCCTCCCTCTCTCTGTCCCTGATCCAGATCGTCCTCTCCCTCACCCATCGCGCCGAACCCTCCCTCCCTCGCGCTGTCACCGGCGGTGCCCTCCTTCCTTTCTGTCACCGGCGGCGCCCTCCTTCCCTCGTGCTGCACCCAAACCTCGCTCCCACTCCCAGCTCTTCTTCCTCCTCTACTGCAGCTAGGGTTTCGTCTCCCCGATCGCCAATCCCCGAAGCTCGGATCCAGCAGCAGCATCAGCGATGGCGGCCGCAGGAGATCCTCTCCAAGGTCAAGCACGTCCAGGACAAGCCTGCTGGCCGCCCTCGCGGGTGACTGCCTCTGCGGTGACGACGGCGGCGGCCTCGTCGTCCCCGCCCCCGATTCATCTCCAATCCCGCCGCCGACACCAAACCCCACCCCCACTGGCGACCTCCCCTAACCCCATCACCACCGGCGACCTCCCTCCCTTGCTCCTCAACCCAACCCAACCCCGATTTGATTCAGTTCAGAGACGAATCCCCTCCCACGTCACCGCCGCCGCCACACACTGCCAATCCCCTCACATCCGGCCTGTGGGCATGGCCTCCGGTATCTCCCTGACAGCCGCCACTCTCGTACCCTCTCCAGTCCCATCCCCTCCCCTGCCCTCACCAGAACAGGAAGAGAAGAGGGTCAGGCAGATCAGGCAGCCTCCATGGCGCGACCAGATCCGCCACGGTTGCCCCGCACGTTGTCCACGGGCTCGACTCCAGGGACTGGTCTGCGAGGCCCTCAATGACGTGCGCCGCCTCGCCATCCACCACCCCGCCCTCCTCGTCCCCATCCTGTAAGTTCTTCGATCCCCTCTGTCGTTGCTGCTCTTGGCTTCTGTTTTGGCGAATTCCGTTGGGGATCTGACCCGAGAATCGTTCGTCCGTCCGCGGGTGCTGATTGGCAGGGAGAAGGTGGTGCTGGGGATCTTGAATACGGTGAAGAACCCGCGCAGCGCCGTGCTCAAGACCTCCGTGATGGCGCGCACAGACGTCTTCACGGCCTTCGGCAACCTCTCCTTGAGCAGCAGCTTGTCCAAACCGATGCAGTTGGAGTTCATATATATTTCTGCAAAAATTATACTCTCACTATGTAGAATCTTTTGGGCCTGAATCATTGGTTGAGTTTAGGTCAAAAGCATTTGTATGCCAATAGTTTTGATGTTGTTTTGTGCTATATACTTTAGGGAACAGTTAACTCATTAATTAAGATGCCGAGGTACTATCAACTAGATCTGTTCACACACATACTTTAGTAAGCAGCTCCATTAATCATCTGATCAGCTATGTAAACTAATCACTGAACCTGGAAATTATGTGCTTTGATAGAACGGAAACTAATCAAATGCAGAAGAGTTGTTTCAGTTTGAGTTCGGTTTGAAATGTTGCAACTTCAGAATTCTGGGAACTTTCCATAAAGTTTGCATCAATTTAGTGGGTTCACCTATATTATGTTGTTGGAAGCTAGTTCATGATGAACTGATTTAACTCTCTACTGGAATATTATTGTTTTCTTTATGGGAGGAATATAGTGTATTAGTTGATGTAAATTTGTTTGGGTTCAGACCTATGCTTCCTCCACTGTTTTGTAGAGTTGGCTAATTTTAGATGCTGCATAATAACCTTTAAGGCTGTGGCCAATTTTAGATGCTGCATAATAATCTTTGTACTGCATAATAAAAAATTGTACCGAAGATGAATGGTCGATTAGTTTTAGCTTCAAGCCATTTTAGTATATTCTTTGTACATGTGGCCTGTGGCTATAACTAGTTTGCTGTAGTTCATCCGTGATGTCCAGTAACATGGACCTGTGACCATTCGAGCCACTTAACTTATTCAGCTTTCACTCTACAATCTTGCTAATTTAAAGTCAGTGGGGGGCTTTCCCCCACTGTCCATAGTTCCTAAAAAAAACTTATTCAGCTTTGGCCATCCTCATTTGCTATGCTAGGTATAATGTAAACTCTCTTCTAAATTTGATTTGTACCAGTTTGACTTTCCTAAGTTTCTTTTCTTGTTAGCAGAGCTTACACTATCTTTCTATAGGCACCGCCGGATTCGAGGGTGGAGCCCGAGCCTCCACTGGAGCATGGATCAGCCGTGCAGAGGTGGAGCTCCGCATGGATCACGACTTGGTCGTTGTGGGGGCCTAGACCATCAAGCTCGCGGGTGAGATGGACGGCCTCGGCAACGGAGGCGCGCGTGAGATCCTGGGGTTGACCAATCCACGGGGCGCCAGATCTTCCCTCGGGGTCGCCTGATGTAGCCATACTTTCGCTAGATCTCCTCCCCCCCCCCTCTCTCTCTGTGTTTTTCTATCAATAGCTAGTAGCATAAGTTGGAGCTGGCTGTACCAGGAACTTAATCTGCATTTATTCAACTAGATCAAGTACAAGTACATTAGTTCGTAATCTGCAATTAATACATCTCCTATTCATAAATTTCCTGAAGTAGTGGATGTATGTATTTAGGTGCTGGTTAATTAGAAAATGGATGTGATTTCTAACTTGATTGCTGTAGGATACAAGATATATCTCTGTTGGTTCATCTTGCTGTAGAATATTCCCCTATTCATTCATTTATGTGTATTGCTATTTACCTCTAGTGACATGTGAGAAGCACTCATCTATATGTTTATATTTTGAGCAGCTGGGTACAACTACAGTTGCAGAATCATCCAACCAAATTTTGGGAGGATGGCATAAAAGATTAGATAACCCATGATTTTGAAATCATGGTAAGCTTCACAAGCTTGTAAGGTGTTTTCTGTTTGCAAGCGACTTTACATCAAGTTACTATTTCTCAACTGAAATTCTAGACTGTATAACTCTTTATTGTTCTCTCCACTTATTTGTACAGCCAAGGATGCTTACTTAACTGTATAGCTCTTTATTGTTCTTGTCTAGGTATTCTATTTATGCTCCATCCCGAAATCTATTGTGCACTGCCAAGTCCATGAGGCGAAGCGCTCACTGCTTGACCATTTCTTTACTGAACTGGGAGCAACAGAGGCAAGATATTTGAAACAAGTTGAAGTCCTTTCGATTCTTGATTTCTAGCATACACATGCAACCTGATTGGTGATGTTACTGTAGATATGATGTAGGTTCAGTGCTTACTATTTTTTGATTTGATGCATGTTACCTTCGTTTCTGTCTATGCCTTCTTTAGTGTTTTGCCAGCTAACTAGTCTATTGGTCGTTTTGAAATATGAAGATGCTGCATGTAAGCACTATTGCTGGCAATTTGGCACATCATATTAGTCTTATCCCATGTTTTGTCACTAGCATACACTACAATCCCTTGTCATGTCACTAGCATAGACTACAGTTTTATTAAAAGGGGCATATCATTTGCTCTATAAAATAGTGTTGATTTTGCGCTGATATGAACTTACAACAGTATTACATTGTAGTGTTTTCTGCATGTTGTTGTATCAATAGTTTCATGCTACCTTCTCATTTGAACCTATTACTTGTTTTTGTTTTTATCCTTGATTAGTATCAATTGTTGTATTGTAGACTTAAAATTGTGGTGGTTGCTCCTTTACAGAAGCTCAAGTGTGAAGTCGTGAAGTGTGAAGCAAGTGTGAAGCCGTGAAGTGTGAAGCCAAGTTTTAAGCCGTGAAGTCCAACTCATTGTAGCATATCTGTGTTGTAAAGATTGTAATAGATTTATTTAGTGGTATATTTGATGAATTTTATGCGTTCTTTGTTCTATTTGAAATATTGATTATGTATGTGATTTGAAAACTTGTGGAATGGAAACTTGTCCAGTGAGGCCACTTATGAAAATAATTTGTCAAATTTGTACATTTCTGACATGTGGGACCAATTTGAGAGATGAACATGACAGGTTGGACCCATCTGACTAGTGGGACCAGCTTGAATATATAATAGTTGAAAATAGAAAATCAAAATAGAAAATCAGTAGACTAAAAGGCCATGGCCCAAAAATAAAAAGGTTGCAATGTTGGCTTGGTCCATGAAGCTGACAAAAAATTCTTAGGGAAAAATATAAATGGGCTGAATTAATGGGCCCGGCCCATATAAACACCGAATTGGACCGGGCTGATTCTTGTGCCACATCAGATTGCCACATCGGATGCCTACGTGGCCTGGGAAGGCTGCTAGTGACCAAAACAAAACAATAGGCATATTTTGGTCGTAAACGTCCACGACCTTCTCACAGAGAAGGTCGCTAATTTCAGTTTACGACCGCCAGCTTTTGACCTTCTGTTTTTGGTCAAAAAAAGGTCGCAAATGAAAAACAATGACCTTTTAGTGACCAATAGTCAAGGTCACAAGTTAAAATATTTCTTCGCCAACTCCTCCTTCTGTTCCATGATGAGGGCCTGCAGCATCTTCATCGAGGATCTACTATTCTCATGCAGCTTCTTCCAGCCGTCGTTCTTCTCCTTCAACAGGTCGATCTCGTGGCAGAGCTTCGCCTTGTCTTCCTGAAGTCGCAGGATTTTGCCGGTCGCCTTCTTCTCCGAGGCAATGCTCTTCTTCAGCAGCATCACCAAGCCGGCGGTCAACTCCCCCTGCTGATTGAGCTCAGCGGGCATGTCGTCGAGGCTCTCCTTCAGCAAATCCATCAAGCCTTGGATGAACTCCTTCTGCTTATTGAGGTGCTTATTGAGCTGATCGGGCATGCTGTCGAGGGATAACGACTCCAGCTCCGCCGGCTCGGCATGTTCGCCTCCACGGCTAGGGCGCTCCTGGGAGCGATCGCCTGGCCGTGAGAGATCTTTCGAAGTCTCTGCGTGGCAGCGAGCCCTCTATTTTTTTCGCAGCCTTGGTTGCCGCTCCCTTGTTACGAGTAGTTCTCGACCTAGAGCTCTGCTCACCGTCCATGGCAATGACGGACGAAGAAGAAGCACTTATGAGGAGGAAAGGTAGAGTAATTTTCGGTTAGGTAGTTCCCCTTTTTATAACCTAAGTACTAGCACTAGTACTAATACCTGCATAGTGGGGACACGTTCAGGTTTGGTATGTACTAGTAGGTGTGAGCAGGATTTCGAATGTGATGGGAACAAGGTAAAGATTAATTGATGGTCTTGGTTTCGAGGCCCGAAACGGCTCCTGATGAGTTTAGCGGAACATAAATTTCAAGTACTACACTGCTCAAATGCGTAAATATTATGTTACTATAAAAATTGGCACAAAATACGAAGGAGACCAATGGAAGTACTACTTAGCAACCCACGATTTAACTACTCGCATGCGCACAATGGAGTAATAATGTCTTTCTTCCGCCCTCACGTCCACTCAATTTGTATGCCCTGTATTAATTGACCATCAATGAAGTGAACGACTTTACACGCGTCAAATTATCACATGGGGTGGATCTTGGTACAAAATTGCGTCCGCCCGTGTACCCGCGTGTACGTGAGAGGGAATGAGTGTGTGCGTGGCGTGCGTGCACATCTTCGCTTCGTGCATGTACCGCCAGTATGGCTCTGGGAGGACGTGTACATTCTTCTGGAACCAGCAGCACGTCACTGTGATCAATCCACACAAGAGGTCGCGACAACGCCTCCACATGTGCCACGTGGCTTCGTGAATTGTAAGAGAGACACTGTGTAGCGTGCCATTGGTATTCTAATTTACGTGTTTTGCACATACTCGAAGTACTAGTAAGGTACACGTGCATTGCACTTATCAGATTTTGCAACCCAATTATGAATAAATACCACACTATAGCATGTAAGCTCTGAGTCTTATATGCCTGATGTAGCCCTTCGTTTAATTCTTATAGTTCATCTCATTCAAAATCAATTAGAGGGTGCTTGGATACGTTTTAGTCCCATGACTAAAAGTAGTGAGACTAAAACATGCTAGCCTCATCCATGCTTGGATCCAAATACTAAGGAGACTAAAATCAAGTTAATGAGCATTTATTATCCTCCAAACCCTCCAATCCAGAACTCGCCCGTGTTAAAGGAGAGGATTTAAATGAGGAGAGAGAGGACTAATCCACATTTTAGTAGGGGTACCCCTGAATAAAAAAATTAGTCTCAAGACTAGTTTTAGCCCCTCTTTAATCAGGGGTGCTTGGAACTTTAGTCTCTTAAAGAGACTATTTTTAGTCAGACTAAAATAAGTCCCTTGGATCCAAGCACCCTCTTATTTTTATAAAAAAAGCTAAGAACGCAAGAATAGGAAAAACATGGGATTATAGTGGAATGTCGTCTTGAATCCTACAGGATTGTACGAGTGTTTGATTGTGCATGGAAAAAACACAGAATTCTTTCAAAGAGGTTTGAGTGGATGGGATGTTTCCTATGAAATCTAGTGCAAATGAATCATATGGAAAAATTCATATGGTTTACAATCCGACGAATCAAACAGCCAAGATAGGAAAAATTCCTAATGATTAGAATCCTCCAAAATTCCTTTGAGAATCCTTTGAATCAAAGAAGCCCTTAATCTATTTTATGATTCATGGAATTGTGCGTTGTAAAGCATAAAGTAAAAACAAATAATGGCAATTCAACTAGAAACAAAGTTTGGGCAGTTATGATACGGAAGATTCTAGAACAAAAGAGAACCACTGTTGTTTTGAGGTTTGTGCATTATGCTTAAGTTCAACCATGGAGTCTACTAGATTGTACATGTGGCAAAATCCGGTGGGGGGCTAGAAGATGGGGCGAGGGGCCGAGTGGAGGGAGACTATAAAGGGATGCACAAGTGCGAGATTGATATTTAGAGAGAGGTGGCGAACACGTGCGTTGTTGCACGCAGTGGCGGAGCCATGAAAAATAAATGAGCTAGGGGGCCAAGCATTGCTAATCCTTTACGAGGAGGGTCAATTCATGAAATTAAACCTTTTTTAGCAGCAATTGTCTAATGATCACATTCATATTAGCCTCGATATATAGTGATGTTAGGGGCAGGGCCCTTCGCCCCTATCTTCGCCATTGTGCACGCGCGTCGAGAGATGAAGCGGAAGGCATGGATGATGAGAGGGGCGTTGGATATATAATTAATGTGGGTGTATTAGCTATATATGTTAATCCTATATAGAGAGGTATAGATTGATCGATGTGGACGTGGGAACACTACTAGGGAAAAGCCTATACACAGAATCTTACCAGCAGCGCTCCACAAAATACTACGCTGCTGCTACTTAGCAAAAGCGCGTGTTAGAGAAACGCTGGCGACAGAAAATAGTAGTAGCGCGTCCACCACAAACAGGGCTACTGCTATAATTGCCATGACCTCGCCCCCGCTAGTTATAGCAGTGGCGCACTATACTAAACCGCTACTACTATAGAAGTTAGCAGCAGCGCTTATAGAAAAACCGCTACTGCTAAGATCAGCCCACAAGTTTAGTCCCACATCGCTCCGTGAACAGGGTGTTTACCACCTTAAATATGTTATTTCTGAAACTACCACAACCAGTTGGTCTTCACTGAACTCTATGTGTAAAATTTGTGGCCGCAATATGAGTCCTCTCCGGTTCCTACCGGATAGGACTCATATTGACAATTCAGATTGTACACAAAAAGATCATTAATGGCCAATGTATTTTTTGCATTGACGTATTTTTTGTATAGTTACACTTAGCAATAGCGATTTATGTGCAAGGCGCTACTGCTATTCAGATTAGCTGTAGCGCTTTTTGGCAAATGCGCTGCAACTATCCCTACCTTATCCACACGCGCATCGACCGCCCTCACTCACACTCTCACTCTAGCCCCGTGCGATAACAGTGTCGTCGCGTCGCCGCCGCCCGCCTTCGTCCATCCACCGCCGAGGTACTCCTCCTTCCGTCCCTCCTCCCTAGGCCTCGCACATCCTCCTCTCCGCTGCGCCGCCCTCCTCCTCCGCCGCCTCCTCCTCCGCCTCGTCCGCCTCCTCCTCCTCCTCCGGCAGCCTCCTCCCACCACCTCGACCTCGCCGCCCCTAGCTACCTCTCGTCGCCCCACCCCCCCTGCCACTAGTTAGTACTAGATTTAGTAGTTGTAGATGTTAATTTAGGGTTCATAGCTAGTACTAGATGTTGCTTAGTTAGTACTAGATTTTTAGTAGTAGTAGATGCTAATTACTAGTAGTGATGGTACTAGTTAACTAGATGTTGCTTAGTTAGTACTAGATTTTTAGTTGTAGTTGAACTAGTTTACTAAGTAAGTTAATATAACTAGTTGAACTACTTTATTTTTAGAAAGAACTAGTTTTTTTCTATTTATAGTAAGTTTATATTTAGTAAGAACTAGTTGAATTAATAAAACTAGTTGAACATGTCATATTTGTTGTTATTTTTTAGTTTAAGCAATTATTCGGGATGTATTAGTGATAACTTATATGGCTTCTCAGGTGACCACCGTCGTCCCCTTCACCGACCCCCTCCGACATCCCCGCCGTCGTCCCGTCACCCGACCCTCCGACATCCCCGCCGTTGTCCCAGCCACCGACCCCTCCGACATCGAGGTGAGACCAGCCAAATATCCTTGTATATCTTGTGTTGTTGCTCAAATAGGATATGTTGTTGCCCAAGTGGCCGTTTATGTTCAGTTTACATCTCCGAGTGGCCTATGTTTTGCCAGAGTGTTGATTAATTTCCGTTCCGCAAATTTCAGGCGCCGATATGTCCTTTTTAGCAAAGGTCATGCGGATTTTTTCGTGAATTCTGGCATGACTTGTGCTAGAATATGTACAAGTTTAATCTTTGAATTATGAATGTAGCAAATGTCGTACTCGGACGGCACAGCCTCCGGGAGTGTAGCTGGTGCCACGACGATCGAGGTATGTGCGACAGTTCGTTCAGTGGGGCGAAGATCGGCGCTTCAGCATTAAGCTCGAGGAGACCTTCGATTGTGAAACAGTATGCAACAACGACAGGTGTTTTTTTTCGTAATTAAGCCTGACTTCAACTATTTCAACGTCTAATTTTCATCTTTTACAATTCGACTAGCTTATCCCATGCCATGCAAGACGCTATGTCTTGGAGAGGATGGGTTTTGAAGACCATGAAAATTTTGAAACAAAGAAAATACACCTAAGGACCCATTATGATATGGATTTTCAAGTAAATCTGTGCAACGCTCAGAGCGTAACCCATTTTGGTTGCCAAAATTGGGAAGCACTTTGCAAAATGTATGGTTTTTATGAGGGTATGATTGTCACCATGGATCTTGGTGATCCTGACATCGAGCAAGACAATATGGACATTTGGGTCCTTGTTGATACGCTACCGCAATGTGAGTTTCTCAAACATAGTTATTAACTAATTTATATTGTTTATTTCAAAATTGTTGATAGCTTATTTTTATTGACAGCTTATTTTGAATCTTCAAAGAATGTGCAGAAGATGGTAGACAAAACCCACTACACCGATGGCACCGAATTAACGTATAAGGAGAAAAATCATCTGATTGCTTATTGTACTTTCTTTGAGAATTACAATACCTATTATCGAACTCCTCCAAATTATGGTGAATACGTGCCACTAGTGCACGTGTTGAACCACGATAACTTCTATGGAGATACCCTGGTAAGATTTTTTACTATTACGACATCTGTGCATCTTTTGCATACTTCCAAAACTAGTACATCATTGCTAACTACGAAGTTATTACTATGTTTTTCAACAGAAAATCCCGATAGATTGTGTGCCTCATCGATGTATTACAATGGTCGCCTTGAAGTTCGAACATACAGCCGGTCATCCTACGGATCTCACTGTGCATATCGGATTTCTAAAACCGGTGAACACATGCTAATCAAAGAATGGAAAAATGTTTGGACATTCGCAAGGAGGTTCTTGGAAGTAACATTAGCGAAAGGCAAGAATTGGAGACAGGATAATATCCATTCTCCATAATGGAGAGTCGGGGGCTATCTTGTTTTTGCTATTTTACCTTAGAGAATATAGTAGCTCCTAAGAGAATGTAGTAGGTCCTATGAGGTACAATATGTTTATTATGTGATACAATGTGTTAGAGTTGATGATGAGGAGTACTTGTGATTACGACTAGTGACCAATTTGTTATGTGATGTCTCATTAATGAAAACGATGATCTTGAGGTGTTATATGACAATGATGTATTATGATGATAAGTTTTAATGATATGATATGATATTTATTATATCATTGGGTGAAACAATCATGATTAGTTTCAAGTGGATGTCCATCCACTTGAAACTAGTCCACGGTTGTTTCACCTACTCATTATGATGTAAAACAGTCTCTAAATTCCTGCTGTATGAAAAATTGTGTAAAGGTGTATGAAATACAACATGAAATAAAAAAGAAATAAAATACTAAATAATAGTAGTAGCGCGGGCAAGGAGGAGCGCTACTACTAATTACCAGCAGCGCTGCTCAGGAGAAGCGCTACTACTAGATCATTTTAGCATGGCTGGTCCAGCGCGCTCTCGCTAAGCTTTAGTCAGAAGCGCCTTATCAGTAGCGCTCCTGCCCGCGCTACTAATAGGCCTAAAACCCGCGCTGCTGCTAGGCTTTTCCCTACTAGTGGAAAGAGGGTGAGACCTCACTGGATATATCGATTGATCAGTTTATGTGGAAAACTATGAAAGACCTAGTTATATACACACATACATAGAGGAACATCGATTATTGCGCATGCACGCGTGAGAGATAAAGAATGCCCAATATGATGGAAAGGGGAATGTGTGTGGGTGTGTGACTTCATGGGAGACCGACCTGAAGAAAAAGATTGCATGCGTGCGATGGATAATGCCGACTGGTAGTGTGTGTGCATGCATGCACGAGAGAAAGTTAGTGGTACAATTATAAAGAGAAGACTACTGTGTGGGTGCAAAAGAATAGGTGAGGTCATAATCAATGTAAAGTTGAATTCAAATATTTGAATAAGAGATCCTGATGTTTGAAACCCATGCATGCGTGAATATGACGGAGATCTGCGCGGTGTGGTTTGGAAACGAGCATGTTGTAATGTATACACATTGGACAAGGTCAGGCTGATTTGAATTTGAGATACCGATGGCAGACATCATTTGTCCACGTCGGAGATGATGGGCGGCTTCGCATCACATATCTATATCTACACCCCTCCAAAGTTGGTCGTTGGATGAGGCGAATCCGATGGTCCAAAGATGGCAAATTTGAGCACTATTGGTCATTGGATATCATCTAGATTCCACCAGATTTCGCCACATGTATAATCTAGAAGACTCCATGGTTGAACTTAAGCATAATGCACAAACATCAAAACACAAGCACTTCTTATTTGTTCTAGAATCTTCCGTATCAGAATTTCCCAAATGTTTTTCTACATGATTTGCCATTATTTGTTTTTACTTTATGTCTTACAACGCACAATTCCATGAATCTTAAAATAGATTAGCTTTCTTATAAAAACTAGATGATTTTGAATGAAATGAACTATAAGAATTAAACGAACATCTACATCATGCATATATGACTCAAAGCTTGCATGCTATAATGTGGTATTTATTCGTAATTTGGTTGCCAAATCTCATGCGTGCAACGCACGTGTACCTTACTCTAGTCTAAATGGTGTTTGGGTGTGTGTTGTGCGTGTTGAGGTGCAAATTGTCTTTTTTTGGTACACGTTAAGCTTGTTCTTCCGAAATTTCAAGCCGCGCCTTGTTATGCCGAAAATTCAAGCTAGCTTCTCTATCTATCGTGCTGCGAAACTCCCGCCTCTTCAACCCGCGCCTTCTAGCCCGAAATATTTAAGATATATCTTTGTCTCGTTGTGCTCTGACAACTCCCTCCATCTCAACACGCGCCTTGCTATTCCGAAATTACAACGCGAGCGAAAACTCCCACCTCCTGTGAAATCCTGACACACGAAATGCCCGTGGTACCCCTGAACCGAAAGAACCGCCTCAAATCGATGGGGGGTACTTTTGTAACTTACCCCACATTTCGGACAAGCGCGTCTCTAAGCCATGGTTCCCCACTGCCATCCCATCCGCCCACCCATTCGTACATTGAGGCCGTGAAAACCCGCGACGCAACCCCACACCCTGCTCCGTCCGCCACCCAGCCGGAGCCTCTTCCCCGACGACATCGTCCACAGCAACACCTCGACTTCCCTCATCCACTGTATCGGATGAGTATCCGTCGTCAATCTCATCGTCCCGCCGGTTCAGCCACCCCGTCCTCCACCTCCAAGGATCTGCCCTGACGTTCCCCTCGTCTTTCGCGCCACCTCCATTCCCACACCATCGTCTTTACCTGCACCACCGGAAGAGCATCGTCATCACCGTTTCCTCGGATGAAGCTACGGCCTAATCGGTGCCACCAAAGAGGTTGTACACTAATCGCCGCATTTTCTTCTTGATTCGATCTCACGGTGCTGCCGACGCTCGGTCCCGAGCCGACACGGCGCGGCTCCATCCACGGCGGCGTCGTCGTCCACTTCCTCCATGGCTTCGCTCCCTCGGCGGCGACGTCCACATCAGTAGGAGCTGCTGCTGCTTTAGCTCTTGCACTCGGTCCCCTGCCTGGTCTGCTCTTGCTATTTCTCTTGCTCGCGCTGCTGCTCTCGCTCTTGCTCTTGCTTGTGATGCTGCTCCAATTTAGCTACACTTCAGTCGACTGAATCGACTTTTGGGTCATAAATTTTCAGGGGTGGGGGGGCTCGCTGGGGTGAAGGAAGAACCAGCCGCAGCGGGAGGGGGGGCTCACGGAGCGGTACCCACTATCTATCTTAGGGTTCAGGATGGGGGTGGTGGTCGTCGGCGGTGGCGGGCATTGGCGGGCGGTGGCGTGGGATCGCCGGAGAAAAGCTCGGCACGGGGGCCTAGAGGATGGCAGGCGGCGGACCAGTGGTGGGGAGTGTTTTGGGCGGGAGGCGCGATCACGTCATGGTGGCGAGGGGGGTTGCTGTTTGGCCGGTGGTGGCTGGCGGCTCAGGGGGTGGACGTTGAAGATGAACCGCATGCCCTTGATTTCGTATCCAACGGCTGAAAAATCGACTGACCAGAGATGAAAAAGTCAGTCGACCGACGTGTAGCCTCACCTTGCTAGTGCGTTTAGTTTCGACAGCAAAATTGAGTTTCGACAACAAAATTCAGTTTCGATAGTTAAGTTCAGTTTCGACAGTTAAGTTCAGTTTCGACAGTTAAGTTCAGATATGAGCGGCTGATGTATTTTACATCTAGCACTTTGTGGTTATGTATTTTACGTCATGTATTGGAGATGCTATTAGAATTCCACTCAGGTTAACGTTGTTTGTTGTCTCTCTTGTCCTGCTTCAGCCTCAGCGTCGTCCAACTCACCGGAGCTGCTCCAATGACGAAACCCTCCATCACAGCGGAGCGGTACCTCGGGCTCCATCTCCAGACGCCTAAGATCTTCTTCCCCTCCTCTGACAGCAAAGTCAGCCGGAGCATCCTCACCAGCCAAGCCAATCACGCTAAGATCGACATGGCTTCGCCAAAGAGGTTGTACAGTTGTTGCATCTCTTTTTTACTCTACATGTTATATATATTGTCCACTAAGCACTCGTAGTAACGGGAAATATGATTATTTTATCCTACTATATGACAAGCAGTGAGGTACTAGGCAACTTAGCTATCCGTGATGGACTCTCTTGAAAGCCATCATTATTTATCTCTGCGCGTTTGAGCTATGCATTTGTCGATGGGCCTAGGACTTGAGCTAGTATGGCAGTGGCCTGGGTCCAAAGTAATAGAAGTAGCAAAAAAACATTTTTTTAGTGTAGGATTTTCCTTGCTCAAGCCTGCCAACTAGAATGGCCAGTGCTTGAAAGGAAAAGTGAATGAAAAACACAGGAATTGGAAAGTTTCCTATGGTACTACTTTTCATGAATTTGGTGCAAAGGAATGGAGCAAAGGAAAACTGTAGGATTTGTTCCTTTAGTGTCTCCTTGAAAGAAAAACCATAGGAATTCTAATTTCCACTTCTCCTCCTTTTCATATTCCTATTCATCAAGCACAAGACTAAGAGATAGTAGCATAATAGCATTATAACCGTACATTTTCTTGTGGTTTGACTTAATCTCACCATGCTTTTTTTTTGCATCCTGTGATCTTCCAATTGTTGTGAATCAAACAACCAGATTGGCAGAAATCATGTGTTTTTAAATTCTCTATTTTGCACGTGCATTCCTTTCTTATTCCTGTCTATTTCCTATCCCTGCATTGTTAGAATCCTCAAATTCAAATAAGCCCTTACTCAATTACTTCTGTTACAGATATGTGTCAAAGAAAACCTTGTGTGGTTTGTCCTGCTCCTACGGCGCTGTGTTCCACCCCAGCTCAACTGCTTCAACGACGGAAGGGTTCACCACAGCAGGGATCCGCTCTCCAGACTGTCTTTCACCGCCTCAGATCTTCTTCCCCACCGCCGGCAGCCACGACAACTGCATTACCATCATCAACTGAGCAGATGACCTTGAGGACTACACGGGTCCGCAAGAGAGGTCACACTCTTCCGTGTCTGCTTACGTTATGTGTCGCTTTATGATGACATGCTACATTATCGTCGTGTTCACCTATTAGACTCTGAGTCAGGTCCAAACTAATGCTGAAACTTGAGTTTTTAAATGGTTGTGGGGTACATATTGGGGCAGCAATCAGTACTATCTGTCTACTATATGGTTAATCTCCGGTGTCTACTATGAGTTTCATGTTGGGTGCAAACAAACATTAAAGGAGCCATTATCTGTATTTTTTAACTAAAGCTATTATCTGCCTGCTATCGTTGGTTTTGGGTCTATCCATAGTTTGCTACCATCACTCTGGATTTGTGCATGCACTCCTTACATAATCTCACTATGTTTTATTCCTATGCATGCCAGTTATTGTACACAATGGAATTGATCATGTAGAGCAAAAGAGATGAGCTTTGCATGGCAATAAAATTTCATGCAGACGTCGTTCCATGGTGGGCGCAAAGGCAGCCCCCCCCCCCTCCACCCATTTGGGATCGTAATCAAGAGGAAGATAACTGTTCTGAGGGGGATTCAGAAGGAGAAGACCACTCCTATTTACCCCATGAGGTCTTCGCTCTAACTTGGCACGCTGATGTTGGTAATATCATGGATATGGTGCCTTGCATTGCTTACTGTATACACTAAAGATTTCATCTGCTTAGTTTATACATGCTTTGTGTCAATGCCATCTGTTTAGTTTCTTTATCGTACATGTGAATCATGCAATGCCATCTTGTCTAGCCAGGCATCATATATTTGAATTTTGCAATGCCACCCTGGTTAGCCAGTCATCTTATATGTGAATTATATCATGCCATCATTTTTTTACGTGTTAAATTTGTCAACAATTTTAGTACATTCAATTACTCTTCCTGTGCATCAGCCATTCGACACGGTCATGGAAAAATCTGGAGTGGAAACAAGGTCTTGAGAGCGGATAATGCTATCTCGACGGTTTATGTCTTGTTGGTTACCGATAGCTCCTCGGAGGAGGATTCGAGAGACAGATGACCGTCGATCCCCCGAGGTGCATGCCCTAACTTGGCAGGGTTATGTTGCTCATATCGTGCATATGGTATCTTGCATTGCTATGTCATTTGCTTAGTTTAGACATGCTTTGTGTGAATGCCACCTGTTTAGTGTCTAATTACCATATATGTGAATTATGCAATGCCATCTTGTTGCAAGACATTATATATGTGAATTATGCAATGTTATCCTGTTGCAAGGCATTATGTATGTGAATTATGCAATGCCATGTTGTTTAGGCAAGTGTCATATATGTGAATTATATCATGTCGTCCTTTTTTTGTATTTCTCATTGCTTTTGTCAACAATGTTTGTATATTCAATTGCTCTTCCTGTGCATCAGCCATTTGAATTGGTGATGGAGAAATCTGGAGTGAAAACAATGTCTTGAGCAGACAATGCTACTCTTCAAGCAGATATCTTGCTGGTTACGAGATAGCTCTTCGAGGAGGATTCAAAGCGATGACCAGTCTTATTATTCCCCGAGGTGTATGCTCAAACTTGGCAGGGTTATATTACTCATATAATGCATATGTTGTATTGCAATGCTTAGTTTTTACATCATATACCCAATATTGAATGCGATCTCCTTAGTTGACACATCATATATGCGATTGCCCTCTACTCACTTCCTTAGTATATAAATCATATATTTGAATTATGTCATGCCATGATGTTTACATAGACAGCATGTATCTGAATTATGGCATGCCAACCCATTTTCTAAAGACATAATATAGTTATATCATCTCATCCTGTTTACATAGTCATCATATTTAAATTATGTCATTCTATCCGTGAATTATATCATGCCATCATGTTTCCATCGACGGCATGTTTGTGATTTATGGCATGCCAACCACTTTAATAGACACATCGTATAGTTATATAATGTCATCCTGTTTACATAGTCATCATATTTTGAAGTATGTCATTCTATCCTGTATAGTTAGCCATCATACATGTGAAATTGTGTCATGCTATCCGGTTTAATTAGCCATCATATATGTGAAATTATGTCCTGCTATTCTGTTTTCTTAGACAACATAAATGTGAATTATTTCATGCCCTGTTTTCTTCCCTGCTATCCATTGCACTTGTCTATCTTACAATGTCTATACATTCAATTACTTTTCTTGTTCATCAATCATTTCAATTGGAGGGAGTGATGGCAATATCTGTGGGAGTAAAAATATGGTCTTCAGAAAAGATCGTGCTACCTGTCGATGCAGATAGAACCACGGTTGTACTTGCCCAAGAACCAGCCCCACCACACATAACCCACACTCATGCAGATTGTACCCTAACCAGTTGGACAGAGAACCAGCTACACCCTTCTAACCCCAACCCCAAAGAGATAGACACCCAGTTCCGTTGACGCAGCACCATCTCCACCACAGAGCACCCAAACACGAGCAGTTAGTAAGGCAACTGCGGTGCCCAAATCACGAGGACCACCACTCAACCCAAGTCAACGCTTAAAGCGAAGAAGAATTGTTCTCGGTCAGGTTCCGTTGCTATGGTTCATACTACTTTTCTCTTGCATCACTTGTATTTATTGATACCAACCAATTTCAAATTTGAAGGATGCAGTTGAAACTCCAATGGCGCAATGTATGTTTTAAACCTGTTTCTTCAACGTGTTTGGCTGTTTGCTGTTGTAACTTGCTCTATGTTGATTTCAGTTTCAATTGAATAAACAGTTATGTTCTCATGCCATGCACATTACAAGTGTTGTTATTGCTGTGTAGTTTCCCACACTTATATTCTGTCTATGGTGCTTTGTCTTAAATAGATATGATTCGAACTGTATCAATCTTGATTTGGCAACATAAACTAGAATTATATAGACCATCAAAGGACCATACTACATAGATATATGTTTGTTTCATGCTGTTATCCTGTCCACCTTACTACTGAACTGGTTTACCAAAATGAGTTTCATATACTACATTGTAAACCTGAGATGTGTTTGTTTGTTTCTCTTTTAGAATGCGGATAAAATATTGGAGAAGAGTAACCTGTTATGCAATGGTAAAGGAAGTAATGCAGATAAGGTTCAAGATAGTGAGACATCCCTGTTGATCTCCAAGAAAGCTGATAAAAACTATATTGAAGACACTGAGACAACCCCGAAGTCCTGTCTTGATGTAGTGTTCGAGTTACTAGCTACCACTGTTGGCACCAGCTCTTCGAACTCGTTGCCTGAATCAGTTCGGCTTCTTGAGTCTCAACTTCAAGTTGAAAGACATCGATGAGATGATATGCGACAGGAAGCGAAGGACTGAGGAAGTCCCTGCAGAATTCAGATGCATACATTACGTGCAACAAGAAGTTACTGGAGGACTTAAGCGCCAAACAAGAGAAAGTTAATAAGCTTGCTAAGCATCTTGCCAGCATTATGTGTACCTAGGATATTGTTTCTTGAGCTCTTCCGAATTGGTTTCAGTTATGGACTTGTTTTGTCACTGGGCGTTTATATCTTGATGTGTTCCCTATATTTGCCTTTGGTGGCGAACTTTGATGCCCAGTGGATGTAATATGTGTAATAGCCGTGATAGCCTAGTGTAAGTTGCTTGCTTATTTATTTCCTTGTTGTCTTTTTTATTTGTTTGCTTGTAGTCAGCTCAGTTCTTTTTGTGCGGTTTGCTAGTGGCTGCAATAACCTATTTTTTAAACTAGGCCACAATAAACGCCACAATCACTACTAGGAAAAGGCCTACTAATGGCGCACCAGTTTTGCCTACTAATGGCGCATCACTGGTGCGCCATTACTAGCACGCCATTAGTAATTTTTTTACTAATGGCGCACCACCGATCGCCATTAGTATCGGTATACTAATGGCGCACCACCGTGCGCCATTAGTATAAACCACAATCGCGCCATTAGTATAGGCCACTGGTGCGCCATTAGTATAGGCAATGGTGCGTCATTAGTATTTTTGAATTTTGAAGGCGGGAAAATAGTAGTGGCGCACCGTCTAACCCCCACCGTGCGCCATTGCTATTTTTGAATTTTGAATTTGGATCTGGATCGTGATTTTTTTGCCCATTTTTTGCTAGTTTTTTTTTGCTCATTTTTTGGCATGATATTATTTCCAATTTTGTTCCTGTTTTTGGATCTTGTACGTTCTTTTGCCGTGTTCTTTTGCCGGAGAGGAGTTCGCCGGAGAGGAGGAGGAGGAGGTCACCGGAGAGGCGCTCTCCTACATCGCCGGAGAGGAGGAGGAGGTCGCCGGAGAGGAGTTCACCGAAGCATCGGAGAGGAGGAAGGAGAAACCATGAGGGAATGGGAGGAGAGGAGGGAGGAGGAGCTCACCGGAGGAGGGAGGAGAAACCGCGAGGGGAGGGGAGGGAGGAGAGGAAGGAGGAGGAGGTTCCCGGAGAGGAGGAGGTCGCGGAGAGGAGGAGGAGGTCGCGGAGAGGAGGAGGAGGTCGCGGGAGAGGGAGAAGGAGGTCACGGAGAGGAGGAGGAGGTCACGGGAGAGGAGAAGGAGGTCACGGAGAGGAGGAGAAGGTGTGGAGGAGAGGAGAGGAGAGGAGGAGATGGAGTGGAGGAGAGGTGGAGTGGAGGAGGTGCGCCCATATATATTTACATACTAATGGCGCACCATGGGCAGTCTTGCATTAGTATTTTTTTTTTGACTTATTTTGAATTTTGAAGGCGGGAAGATACTAATGGCGCACCATGGGCAGGTGCGCCATTAGTAACTATTTTTTTTTTTTTTTGACTTATTTTAAATTTTGAAGGCGGGAAGATCTTGATGGCGCACCATGGGCAAAAGCGCCATTAGTGAGTTTGAATTTTTTGCCTCTCTAGATCTTAAAAGCCCGTATCTTTTTTCTGTTAGGTTTTGAGGATTTTGAAAATGTTTAACGGGTTCCCCAGTTAAATTCGGATGTAACTTTTCGAGTAGATGATTTTTCATATAAAAACTTTTCATCCGAGTTAGTATGCAAAAGTTATGCCCATTTTACAAATTCTAGAGATTTTGCAAATGAAGTCGAAATTCAAATTTGCAAATTTTCCCAACAACTAGACCACATATCACATGGGAAACTTATTTTCTTTTATTTTCTTGACATTTTCATCATTTTCTTTTATTTTTTTAAAACTGAAAAGGCGATCCACGGGGGGGGGGGGGGGGGGGGGGGGGGTTGCATTCGGTGGAAGTGGTGACCAAGTTATTAATGGCGCACCGTGGGGTGGTGCGCCATTACTAGTTCAACTAGTAATGGCGCACCACTCCCACGGTGCGCCATTACTAGTTTTGAAAAAAAATTAAAAAAAATGATATTTTTTTGATTTTTTTTTGAAAAAACTTAGTAATGGCGCACCAGTGGAAAGTGCGCCATTACTAGTTAAAACTAGTAATGGCGCACCGAGACATGGTGCGCCATTAGTAACAAAATTTTTTTTTTACTTTTTTTTCAAAACTACTAATGGCGCACGACGGATGTGGTGCGCCATTACTAAATGCATCGGTGCGCCATTAGTAACAAATTTTTTTTTATGTTTTTTTTCGAAACTACTAATGGCGCACCACACACCAGTCTTGACTAATGGCGCATCGAGACGCAGCGCCATTAGAATATAGTAATGGCGCACCACATCACAAAGCGCCATTAGTAGCCATTCCATCTATAGCCCTTTTTGTAGTAGTGAATAGTGACACTTTGGGCCTACGGGCCGTAGAAACATTGGACCTTCTACGGGCCATAGAAACAATGGGCCTTCTACGGGCCAGAAATAGTGGGCCTTCTACGGATTGTAGAAAGCAGTGGGCCTTCTACGGGCCAGAAAACAATGGGCCTTCTACGGGTCAGAAACAATGGGCCTTCTACGGGTCAGATCATCAATGGGCCTTATATGAGCCAGATGATCGATTGGCACAAACATGGGCCAAACAGATCGATTCGCCGTAAGCGGGCTAGAGTTGAATCATCCATTCATGGGTCGACCATAACGGGCCATCGTTAATAGGCCGATTTGATGACGCTATGAAAACGCCCAACGACATCAGACCACAAATGGGCCGATTGTCACCACGGGCAGAATTTGGCCCACAAGCAGAAAATGACAGTAACGGGCCGTAAGTAAACGAATGCTGGAAATGAGCCCAAGAATAAATGGGCTCTGAGAAGGCCGACAGATAACATGGGCTGGAAATGGCCCAACGGAATAACGGGTCGTTAATGGGTATAAAGTGATACACTGTTCTATACGGGCCAGTTTCACCATGGGTCGTTAATGGGTGTAAAGTGATACACTGTTCATTACGGGCCAGTTTCACCACGGGCCATTAATAGGCCAAGAGTTACATAGGGGCTCATATGGGCCGAAAGTCGTCATGGGCCATATATGGGCCAGAAGTGAAAACGGGCTGGAAGATGGCCCAGATGACGCTACTGGGCCTAATTAGAATAGGGCGTAATGGGCTTTCGGTTAGCGGGCTGTAAATGGGCTATATGCGAACAGGCCGTTAACAGGCTTTCCATGGGCCGGCCCACCACCTTTTGACCAAGTCAAACGGGCCGGCCTTTTCACAGCAATGGGCCTCTATTGGGCCGTGCCATGTGTCGACGTATCATAGGCGCCTTCTGTCCAATGAATGGATGACATTTGTCCCAGCGGTGGGCCGACACGTGTTTCCTCTAGCCAATGATGATTTTACACGTGGAAAATCCCCATTGGTCGGGGCTGTTAACGGGTTATCGGATCCAAAACCCGACCCGATAGCTTAACGGCGTTCCGTTATGGTGGATGCCACGTGTCGGTCACCCTTGACGAAAGTACTTCTGTGACGCGCGATTTATCGTCATGGAAGTGGACACTTCCATGATGATAATTTTCGTAATGTCATGGAACACTTTACGACAGCAGAGGTATGACTATCTTGATTCTGTCATAAATTTGTCATGGATGTACATGCATGACAAAAAACGCGACCTACTGTGACAAATACGTATCATCACGGAAGTGTATTTTTTTGTAGTGCTCCTTTGCGTGGAAGACAAGCTTGGCGATCTGGATATTAGATCTCCTTCTTTGTAACCGACTCTGTGTAACCCTAGCCCCCTCCGGTGTCTATATAAACGGGAGTGTTTAGTTCGTAGGACAAGAACAATCATAATCATCATAGGCTAGCTTCTAGGGTTTAGCCTCTACGATTTCGTGGTAGATCAACTCTTGTAATACTCATATCATCAAGATCAATCAAGCAGGAAGTAGGGTTTTACCTCCAACGAGAGGGCCCGAACCTGGGTAAAACATTGTGTCCCTTGCCTCCTGTTACCATTAGCCTTAGACGCACAGATCGGGACCCCCTACCCGAGATCCGCCAGTTTTGACACCGACATTGGTGCTATCATTGAGAGTTCCTCCGTGTCGTCGCTGCAAGGCATGATGGCTCCTCCAATCATCAACAACAATGCGGTCCAGGGTGAGACTTTTCTCCCTGGACAGATCTTCATGTTCGGCGGCTTCGCAATTTGGGCCAATTCGCTTGGCCATCTGGAGCAGATCGACAGCTACGCCCCTGGCCATCAAGTCAGGTTCGGAAACTTAAACTACACGGCCGATATCCGCGGAGACTTGATCTTCGATGGATTTGGGCCTACGCCAGGCGCGCCGAACAGTCACGACGAGCACGACTTAGACCTGCTGTCAGACAATACTTGGGATATCGCACCTACAATAGCTCCGGACCTAAATCCAGGGCAGATCGCATCGTCCGAGGACGGGTGGATGGACCCCGCCCTGGAAGCCGCACACTCATCGGCGGTAGAGCCGAACACACTCCACCCCCAAGGAAGTCTGTGTCACCGGACCCCCGGACTTGTGTCCGCTGCGGAGTTCCAGATCACATACCCCGAGCCCGCTTGGTTCGGTTGGGCTCCGGTAATGGAGTTTACCGCTCCGAATATCTTCCAGCACTCGCCCTTTGGCGACATGCTGAATTCATTAAAGTCTTTCTCTTTGTCAGGAGACTCTTGGCCGAATTATGTCCGGCTCGAGTGGGAAGCAGGAGGGAAAACCAAGGAGGCAAAAGGCTTTGCGCACAAAGGGAATACCCAGGTGGTATCTGTGAATGATCATTATACCTATTTTGCATACCCGCATGCGGCCCGCCCTTGGATAGGACATGTCAAATAGTCCTATTTGCTTCTGCTTAACGCATTAATTGTACACATACGCTCGGACGTATTATTTCACAATGGGAAATAATATATAGCGTCAGCTTATTATTCCTATCTTCGCATTTTTCCTATAAATGTTTTATTTCATATTGAATCCGTACACTTTGGTACGTTCAGTTTGCCAGGGGCTTCTTATAGTGCCCCATAATACGGCAAGATAAGTCCGAACACTTTCGACAGTGCGGCACCCTGAACTTATAGCATTATATGTATCAGCTCCGAATCATGTCTTGGGTCAATAGTTGGGTTTGCCCAGATCCCTTGTTTTGGTAGCTTACGTTCCGTTATATCGGCTAAGGTAGCGCAGGGAGAACTACTGCAATTGTGTCCCGGTTCTTTCGGACGAGCACCTCAGTAGAGAAAGCCAAAAACTGACTGTCATGATGCGGCGAGAGCTGGTCGCTATTCGAGAGGTCTTGAATCCCTAAAGATTTTCTCCGCTTCAGGTGAGGAATTGGCCTTGTCCGATTTAGGCGTTTATAGCGCCCCAATTCAGTTTTCCGAATTCTAGGGGCTTCGCCAAAATGTAAAATTGTAGACTTCTATGGCTAAGTGAGAGTTACAAAGACGCATAGTCCGGTTGCCTTGTCCGTTGTGCCGAATACCTCCTTCAAGGACCAAAAATTTGGATAAAGAGTGTTTGGGTTTTCCACGAACACCCCAGTACTAGTTACATGGGGGCAGAAGCCAACGACTGGCCTACTTTCAGAAATTTATAAACAGCTGCACAAAAGGTAATATTTTAAATCAACAAAGCGCCGTGTAGAGCAAACGAACTAGTTTTCATACCACAAAAGATGACATGAGTACATTCACTCAAAGATTATGTCCTTGGTACATTCATCGGCCACGAGGCGAGCGCCTTTCGTAACGCCATCATAATATTTCTCGGGGTAGCGATGCGCCTTGCCCTCCGGCGGTCCACCCTTCACCAGCTTCTCTGCATCCAGCTTAGCCCAATGCATCTTCGCACAGGCAAAGGCCCGGCGGGCACCCTCAATACAAAGCGATTTCTTGATAACTTCGAGCCGCGGACAGGCATTTACCATCCGCTTTACAAGGCCGAAATAGCTGTCGGGCAGGAGCTCACCAGGCCACATCCAGACAATGAAGTCCTTCATGGCTACTTCGGCCGCCCTGTGGAGTTCAACCAACTGCTTCAGTTTGTCACTCAGAGTCATTGGGTGTTCGGCTCCAGCATACTGGGACCAGAACAGCTTCTCCGTCGAGTTCCCCTTTTCGGCACGGTAGAACTCCGTGGCATCTGATATGCTGTGTGGCAGATCTGCGAATGCCCCTGGAGAGATCAGAATTCGGGTAAGTAAAAGAAATGTCTCATCCACATGCTTGCTTTGCATAATGAATGCCTTACCAGCCGCTATCTTCTTGGCCGCTTGGATTTCCTGCTGGGCCTTTTGGGCTTCGGCCCTGGCGTCTTTCGTGCTCTGAAGGGCCTTCGCAAGCTCAGACTCTTTCGTCTTGAAGTCATGCTCCAAGGAGTCGAACTTCTTACCGAACTCCTGGAGCTCTTGCTGTACCTCGCCCACCCTAGCATCCTGCTTTTCACGCTCAATACGCTCCGTGGCCGCCTTGTCTTCGGCCTCGGATAGCGCTTTTTTCAGGGCCGCCACTTCGGTCGTGGCCCCTATCAAAAATCGTGACGCCTTTTGTTAGCGTCACCAATTTTTCCTACTATATATGACACGTAAACGGGGTATCACTTACCTTTGTTCTCCTCGAGCTGCCTCTTTGTGAGGCCGAGCTCCTCTTCGGCCTTCTTCAGGTCCCGTTCGAGTCCGGCGACCTCTGCTATACGGGCGGTAGCGGCAAGTAGCACCGCCTGTTTATTCACATAGACACATACTGTTAGATTCCTGCGGTTTAAAGTTGACCCTCCGTTTGGCTTTTCTTTCCGAACACCAAACAGAGTATCAGGGGCTACTGTCTATGGGGTGATAATTTCTCACACTTTTGATTACTTACCTCAAAGCCTGTTAGGAGGCTGGTGCAGGCTTCGGTCAATCCGCTTTTGGCAGACCGAACCTTCTGAATCACCGCACTCATAAGAGTACAGTGCTCTTCATCCATGGAAGCGCTGCGAAGTGCTTCCAGCATACTATCCGGCGCCTCTGGTGCAACGGAAGTCATCGGCACGGCCAGCTCGCCCTCCTTAGCGAGGGGCTGCCTACCTGAATCCGGAACCTTTGGAGGTTCCGACACAGTGTCCGGCTGGGAGCCCAACTTGCTGCGGCTCTCATCAACATAATCTGTGGGGATCTTACTCCCCATGTGCCCGGCGTCTGGAATTTCGCCCTGTGGCGTCTCCAGAGCCGCCTCCCTCTATTCTGGTACCCTTTGGGACCACACTTCCGTGTCATCCGCAGGTTGAGGGGCGGTGGCCGTCGGGAGCGAATTCATCGCTGAATCGCTCAGAGACCCATCCGAGGAGGATACCTCGGGATGAGCCCTGGCCGGACTGCATGTACGTGTTTGGCGTCATAACAAACTATGAAGCTAAGTCGCACTAAAGTATTATAGAGTGCGGATACTTACGGTCTCACTAGGGGCTTGCCCCTGGGCAGCCACTCCTCCTCGCTGTAGGCGGCCGTGGTGGAGTGATCCGGAAGGGACGCCTTTCCCTTCTTGGGCGTCCTAGCCTCCCCCTGCGGGGCGGCTTTCCTTTTCTTCTCCTCCCCAATGCGGGGAGGCGGAATTTCCTCGTGTTTCCCTCCGCTCCTGCGGGAGGAATCTGCCTCGTCGTCCTCGGACGACGAGTCTATGACGGCCTTGCGCCGGGGACCCTTCCTGGTCCCCAGGGCCACCCTCTTAGACCCTTCGACCTCCCCGGATGGGGCGACCCTTTCCTTCTCCTCCTCCCCTTCATGGGAGGAGCGTGCCTCATCGTCTTCGGACGAGGCGTCCGTTACAACCTTACGCTGGAGACCCTTCCAGGTCCCCGTGGCCTTCTTTTCGGCCTTCTTTTCCTAGGAAGTGAGCCGCATGGGAATTCCGGCAGTGGAGCCGGATAGTCTATCCGCTCCACCGTCACCATGTAATGCTGATTAAATACACATGATGACTTAAAATCCTCCCATGAGTATGCTGGGAAAGGTACATCTGGTGATGGTCAGAAAACTCACCGGATGAGGGAGCCGCGTGGCGTGGAGTCCGCGGTCCTCGGATGTGGGAGGAGGTATTTCGGTGGCTTCGAATAGCACCTTCCATCCTTCCTTGTGCATCGTGCCATAAAGCTCTTGAAGTGTCTGGTGTTTGGCCGGATCGAACTCCCACAGATTGAAAGCTCGTCTTTGGCACGGAAGGATTCGGCAGAAGAGCATGACCTGGACCACGTTGACAAGTTTGATCTTCTTGTCCATTATATTTTTAATGCAGTTCTGAAGTCCTGACAGCTCCGTAGGTTCGCCCCAGGCTAGGCCTTTCTTTTCCCAGGAAGTGAGCCGCATGGGAATTCCGGATCGAAATTCGGGGGCCGCTGCCCAGTTGGTGTCGCGCAGCTCGGTGATATACAACCACCCCGATTTCCACCCTTTCATGGTCTCCGCGAAGGAACCATCAAGCCAGGTAACATTAGGCATCCTGCCCACCATGGCGCCTCCGCACTTTGCTTGTTGGCCGTTCACGATCTTCGGCTTCACGCAAAAAATCGTAGCCATAGACCGAAGTGGGGCTTGGTGCGGAGGAAGGCCTCGCACACGACGATAAACGCCGAGATGTTGAGGACAAAATTTGGGGCTAGACCAGGGAAGTCCAGCCCATAGTAAAATATGAGCCCGCGGACAGAGGGATGAAGTGGAAATCCTAGTCCGCGCATGAAATGGGCGAGGAACACGACCCTCTCGTGGGGTCCCAGAGTCGGGACGATCTGCCCTGCGTCCGGGAGCCAGTGCGCAATGTCTGCGGCCAAGTATCCGGCCGCCCGGAGCTTCGCAATGTGCTCCTCCTTGATGGAAGAAGCCACCCACTTGCCTCCCACTCCGGACATGTTTGGTTGTGCGGAGAAGGCGAGAACTAGGGCGCTGGAGCTCTAGGGTGCGAGAATGGATGAACGAAGGAGGAAGAAGGCGTGGGTAAAAATGGGAGATCCTTATCCCTTTATCGAGGTGACAAAAACGGTGCGCCTCCCCACTTGCCCATTGAAAATCGCTTATTTCCCAAGCGCCACGATTGATGGTGCGGTTGGGTTACCCGTACCCGTATTGATGAGAATCCCGTGATAAGGGGACATGATCTCTGCTTTGACAAGACGTGCTGAGGAAGCCGCCTCGCAATATGTGCGGTGGCTGTTTGTGGGAAAGTGGTTCGAATAATGACTCGACCATGGTGTGATGGCACGTTATCTGAAGTTGTCAGCAGATTATATTTGTGGAATATCATTCTCTCTACGGTGGTATATGAAAATTGTCTTGCAGAGCCGGACACGATTTAAGTGTTCGAGGTTTACTTTGGAGTATTCAGAGATGGAACCCGCCTTGCAATGCCGAAGACAATCTACGCGCCAGACTCATCGTCATTGAAGCCTGGTTCAGGGTCTATTGAGGGAATCCTAGATTAGGGGGTATCCGGACAGCCGTACTATATACTTTGGTCGGACTGTTGGACCGTGAAGATACAAGACTCAAGACTTTGTCCCGTGTCCGGATGGGACTCTCCTTTGCGTGGAAGACAAGCTTGGTGATCCAGATATTAGATCTCCTTCTTTGTAACCGACTTTGTGTAACCCTAGCCCCCTCCGGTGTCTATATAAACCGGAGGGTTTAGTACGTAGGACAAGAACAATCATAATCATCATAGGCTAGCTTCTAGGGTTTAGCCACTACGATCTGGTGGTAGATCAACTCTTGTAATACTCATATCATCAAGATCAGTCAAGCAGGAAGTAGGGTTTTACCTCCATCGAGAGGGCCCGAACCTAGATAAAACATCATTTCCCTTGCCTCCTATTACCATTAGCCTTAGACGCACAGATCGGGACACCCTACCCGAGATCCGCCGGTTTTGACACCCACAGTCATCTTCCAAGCTCGAGTTCATTGAAAACGGAGTTCATATGCATCTTCTATGATGTTTTTAATGTTGGAGTTTATGTCGGTTCTTCACTCATGGAGGTTTCACACCTCGATATCATAGGCATACTCCCCCTCCCGCTTCTTACTATAACCAACTGTTGCTGGATAGTACTTGTCGTCTTCTATCCAACAAGCTTGAGTTTGCTGACTTCGGAGTCCATTTGTAGGAGTTATAGAAGTTTCAGTATTGGAGCATCCTTCTGTTTTGCTTGGGCAGTTTTTTCAGCTTGAGCGGTAGTAGAGGTGTAGTAGAGAGTGGTTGTAACTCTCAAGCAGTAGTACCTCTCCCCCGAGCAGTAGTACCGCTTAGCAGGTACTTCCACTGACCTGTACCGCTTCCACTTCCGCTTATTTTTATGCTTTGGTTACCCAACTTGCTTGAGCGGTAGTACTTCTCCACTAAGTGGCAGTACCTCTCAAGCAGTACTGATACATCTCCAATGTATCTATAATTTTTGATTGTTCCATGCTATTATATTACCCATTTTGGATGTTTATGGGCTTTACTTTACACATTTATATCATTTTTGGGACTAACCTACTAACCGAAGGCCCAGCCCGTATTGCTGTTTTTTTGCCTATTTCAGTGTTTCGAAGAAAAGGAATATCAAACGGAGTCCAAACAGAATGGAACCTTCGGGAGCGTGATTTTTGGAACGAACGTGATCCAGAGGACTTGGAGTGCAAGTCAAGAAGCAGTCGAGGTGGCCACGAGGGTGGAGGGCGCGCCCACCCCTACAGGGCGCGCTCCCTATCTCGTGGGCCCCTTGGGCGGCCACCGACCTACTTCTTCCTCCTATATATACCCACGTACCCCGAAAACATCAGGAGAGATGACAAAAAACTATTTCCACCACCATACCCTTCTGTATCCACGAGATCCCATCTTGGAGCCTTCGTCGGCGCTCTGCCGGAGGGGGAATCGACCATGGAGGGCTTCTACATCAACACCATAGCCCCTCCGATGAGTTGTGAGTAGTTTACCACAAACCTTCGGGTCCATAGTTATTAGCTAGATGGCTTCTTCTCTCTTTTTGGATCTCAATACCATGTTCTCCTCGATCTTCTTGGAGATCTGTTCGATGTAGCTCTTTTTGCGGTGTGTTTGTCGAGATCCGATGAATTGTGGGTTTATGATCAAGTTTATCTATGAGAAATATTTGAATCCCCTCTGAATTCTTTTATGTGTGATTAAATTATCTTTGCAAGTCTCTTCGAATTATCAGTTTGGTTTGGCCTACTAGATTGATCTTTCTTGCAATGGGAGAAGTGCTTAGCTTTGGGTTCAATCTTGCGGTGTCCTTTCCCAGTGACAGTAGGGGCAGCAAGGCAAGTATTGTATTGCTGCCATCAAGGATAAAAAGATGGGGTTTATATCATATTGCATGAGTTTATCCCTCTACATCATGTCATCTTTCTTAATGCGTTACTCTGTTATTTATGAACTTAATACTCTAGATGCATGCTGGATAGTGGTCGATGTGTGGAGTAATAGTAGTAGATGCAGGCTGGAGTCGGTCTACTTGTCACAGATGTGATGCCTATATACATGATCCTGCCTAGATAATCTCATAATTATTCGCTTTTCTATCAATTGCTCGACAGTAATTTGTTCACCCACCGTAATACTTATTCTATCTTGAGAGAAGCCACTAGTGAAACCTATGGCCCCCGGGTCTATCTTTTATCATATAAGCTTTCAATCTACTTTTATTTGCATCTTTACTTTTCCAATCTATATTATAAAAATACCAAAAATATATTTATCTTATCACACTATCTCTATCATATCTCACTTTCGCAAGTGGCCGTGAAGGGATTGACAACCCCTTTATTGCATTGGTTGCGAGTTCTTTGTTTGTTTGTGTAGGTGCGTGTGGGACTTTTGAGGAGCCTCCTACTAGATTGATACCTTGGTTCTCAAAAACTGAGGGAAATACTTACGCTACTATTGCTGCATCACCCTTTCCTCTTCAAGGAAAACCAACGCAAGCTCAAGGGGTAGCAAGAAGGATTTCTGGCGCCGTTGCCGGGGAGGTCTTCGCTCAAGTCAAGACATACCAAGTACCCATCACAAACTCATCTCCCTCGCATTTACATTATTTGCCATTTGCCTCTCATTTTCCTCTCCCCCACTTCACCCTTGCCGTTTTATTCGCCCTCTCTTTCCCAATCTCATCTCTCTTTCGTTTGCCTTTTTGTTTGCTTGTGTGTTAGATTGCTTGTCGCCATGGCACAAGATAATACCAAATTGTGTAATTTCTCCAATACCAATAATAATGATTTCCTCAGTACTCCGATTTCTCCTCTTAATGATGCTGAGTCTTGTGAAATCAATACTGCTTTGCTGAATCTTGTAATGAAAGATCAATTCGCCGGTCTTCCTAGTGAAGATGCCGCTACCCATCTAAACAACTTTGTTGATTTGTCTGATATGCAAAATAAGAAAGATACGGATAATGATATTGTTAAATTGAAGTTATTTCCGTTTTCACTTAGAGATCGTGCTAAAGTTTGGTTTTCGTCTTTGCCTAAAAATAGTATTGATTCTTGGAACAAGTGCAAAGATGCTTTTATCTCTAAATATTTTCCTCCCGATAAGATCATCACTCTTAGGAACGATATTATGAATTTTAAACAACTTGATCATGAGCATGTTGCCCAATCTTGGGAAAGAATGTAATTGATGATTCGCAATTGCCCTACTCATGGTTTGAATTTATGGATGATCATACAAAAAAATTATGTCGGATTGAATTTTGCTTCTAGAAATCTTTTAGATTCGGCTGCGAGAGGCACGTTTATGGAAATCACTTTACGAGATGCTACAAAACTCCTTGATAATATTATGGCTAATTATTCTCAATGGCACACCGAAAGATCTACTAGTAAAAAAGTGCATGCTATAGAAGAAATTAATGTTTTGAGTGGAAAGATGGATGAACTTATGAAATTCTTTTCTACTAAGAATGCTTCTATTGATCCCAATGATATGCCTTTGTCTACTTTGTTTGAGAATAATAATGAATCTATGGATGTGAATTTTGTTGGTAGGAATAGTTTCGGAAACAATGCTTATAGAGGAAACTTTAATCATAGACCGTTCCCTAGTAATTCCTCTAATAATTATGGAAATTCCTACCATAATTCTTATGGTAATTTTAATAAGGTGCCCTCTGATTTTGAGAATAGTGTGAAAGAATTTATGATCTCTCAAAAGAATTTTAATGCGTTGCTTGAAGAAAAATTGCTCAAAGTTGATGATTTGGCTAGGAACGTTGATAGACTCTCGCTTGATGTTGATTCTTTGAAACTTAGATCTACTTCTCCTAAGCATGATATCAATGAGTCTCTAAAATCAATGAGAGTGTCCATTGATGAGTGCAAAGAAAGAACCACTAGATTGCGTGCTAAGAAAGATTGCTTTGTAAAGGTGTGTTCTTCTAGTTTCCATGAAAATAATGATGAAGATCTTAAAGTTATTGATGTGCCCCCTATTAGATCTTTGTTTTGCAATATGAATATTAATAATAATGGGACTGGAGATGAGTCAACACTAGTAGAAAATAGGGCTTTATTACCTGTTCATAAGGGCCTTTAGTGCCGGTTCTGCAACCGGCACTAAATGGTGGAGACTAAAGCCCCCTTTAGTACCGGTTTAGCACGAACCGTCACTAAAGGCCCACCACGTGGCGTGAGCTCGTGTCGTGGTATGGGGGACCTTTAGTACCGGTTGGTAAAACCAACCGGTACTAAAGGTTTATTTTTTTGAATTTTTTTTTGAAAATTTTGGAAAAAAATTGATTTTTTATTTTCAATTTTCTGACTTATTTTCTGAATTATTTTCAATTTACTGCTCGAGTGTGGATCTATTTTTTTGAATTTTTTTTTGAAAATTTTGGAAAAAAATTGATTTTTTATTTTCAATTTTCTGACTTATTTTCTGAATTATTTTCAATTTACTGCTCGAGTGTGGATCAGTCATTCCAAATCTTCTAACTTCCCGACCGGTCACCCGTCCTCTCACTACTCCAGCCTGAGCACGCTTAACTTCCGGATTCTATTCTCCCTCGTTTCCAAGTCTGCACTTGTAGTTTTCCTGACAATAGTAAGATGTGAATCCTATTAACCCTCAGGAGTTTAGCTTGAGCATGAAATCACACGTTTCACTGTTTGAGTTTGAAACTATATTCTAAAAAACAATAATTATGTAGTAACACTAATATTTCTTGAATAAGTAGTTTGACCATAGTTTGACCACAGTTTGACCAGATTTGACCAAACTTTGAAAAAACTGAGATACTTATTTAGTAACACTAATATTATTGCGTAATTATTTAGCAACACTCTATATTTCTTGAATCAGTTGTTTGACCGGTTTGACAAGAGTTAACCAAAATTCAAAAAAATATAAATTAGAGCATATCTTTTTTCCTTTTACAATTTTTTCATTTCAAAAATTGTCCTAAACCCTAAACCCGGGACTTAAAACATCGGAAACTCTATGCTAAACAGTAAAAACTAAGGGTTTAAACCATAAAACCTAACCCTAAACTCTGAAATCTAAACCCTAGCACTAAACGCTAAAAACGTCTAAAACGTCCAAAAACTCTATTTTCCCTTTGGAATTTTGTGATTTTAAAAAATTGTCGAAACGGAAAACTTGTATGGAAAATTTTGTAAGGGTTTAAACCATAAAACCTAACCCTAAACTCCAACGTATCTATAAATTTTTATTGTTCCATGCTATTATATTACCCGTTTTGGATGTTTATGGGCTTTACTTTACACATTTATGTCATTTTTGGGACTAACCTACTAACCGGAGGCCCAGCACGTATTGCTGGTTTTTTTTTCCTATTTCAGTATTTCGAAGAAAAGGAAATATCAACGGAGTCCAAACGGAATGAAACCTTCAGGAGCGTGATTTTTGGAACGAACGTGATCCAGAGGACTTGGAGTGCAAGTCAAGAAGCATTCGTGGCGGACTTGGAGTACAAGTCAAGAAGCAGTCAAGGCGGTCACGAGGGTGGAGGGCGCCCCCACCCCTACAGGGCGCGCCCCCTATCTTGTGGGCCCTTCGGACGGCCACCGACCTACTTCTTCCTCCTATATATACCCACGTACCCCGAAAACATTAGGAGAGACGACAAAAAACTATTTCCACCACCATAACCTTCTGTATCCGCGAGATCCCATCTTGGAGCCTTCACCGGCGCTCCGCCGGAGGGGGAATCAACCACGGAGGGCTTCTACATCAACACCATAGCCCCTCCCATGAGTTGTGAGTAGTTTACCACAGACCATCGGGTCCATAGTTATTAGCTAGATGGCTTCTTCTCTCTTTTTGGATCTCAATACCATGTTCTCCTCGATCTTCTTGGAGATCTATTCGATGTAACTCTTTTATGTGTGTGTTGTCGAGATCCGATGAATTGTGGGTTTATGATCAAGTTTATCTATGATAAATATTTGAATCTCCTCTGAATTCTTTTATGTGTGATTAAGTTATCTTTGCAAGTCTCTTCGAATTATCAGTTTGGTTTGGCCTACTAGATTGATCTTGCGGTGTCCTTTCCCAAAGGATGTTAGGGCAGCAAGGCACGATTGTATTGTTGCCATCGAGGATAAAAGATGGGATTTATATCATATTGCATGAGTTTATCCCTCTACATCATGTAATCTTTCTTAATGTGTTACTCTGTTCTTTATGAACTTAATACTCTAGATGCATGCTGCATAGCGGTCGATGTGTGGAGTAATAGTAGTAGATGTAGGCAGGAGTCGGTCTACTTGTCATGGACGTGATGCCTATATACATGATCATGCCTAGATAATCTCATAATTATTCGCTTTTCTATCAATTGCTCGACAGTAATTTGTTCACCCACTGTAATACTTATGATATCTTGGGAGAAGCCACTAGTGAAACCTATGGCCCCCGGGTCTATCTTTTATCATATAAGCTTTCGATCTACTTTTATTTGCATATTTATTTTTCCAATCTATATTATAAGAATACCAAAAATATATTTATCTTATCATACTATCTCTATCAGATCTCACTTTCGCAAGTGGCCGTGAAGGGATTGACAACCCCTTTATTGCGTTGGTTGAGAGTTCTTTGTTTGTTGTGTAGGTGCGTGGGACTTTTGAGGAGCATCCTACTGGATTGATACCTTGGTTCTCAAAAACTGAGGGAAATACTTACGCTACTATTGCTGCATCACCCTTTCCTCTTCAAGGAAAACCAATGCAAGCTCAAGACGTAGCAAGTACTACCTCTCTGATACATCTCCATCGTATCTACTTTTCCCAACCCTTTTGCCCTTGTTTTGGACTCTAATTTGCATGATTTGAATGGGACAAACCTGGATTGATGTTGTTTTCAGCAGAACTGCCGTGGTGTTATTTTTGTGGAGAAATAGAAGTTCTCGGAATGACCTAAAATTTCACGGAGATAACTTTTGGAATAAATCAAAAATATTGGCGAAAGAATCAACCAAAGGGGACCCACACCCTAGCCACAAGGGTGTGAGGGCACGCCCCTGTCTTGTGGGCCCCCTGGACCTCCACCGACCTCAACTCCAACTCCATATATTCACGTTCAGGGAGTAAAAAAATCAGAGACATGGATTCATCACATTTTACGATGCGGAGCCACTGCCAAGCCCTGTTCTTCCTCAGGGGGCAGATCTGGAGTCTGTTCGGGGCTCCGGAGAGGGGAATCCATCGCCATCGTCATCATCAACCATCCTCCATCACCAATTTCATGATGCTCACCGCCGTGTGTGAATGATCCCATCGTAGGCTTGATGGACGGTGATGGGTTGGATGAGATTTACCATGTAATCGAGTTAGTTTTGTTAGGGTTTGATCCCTAGTATCCATTATGTTCTAAGATTGATGTTGCTATGACTTTTCCATGCTTAATGCTTGTCACTAGGGCCCGAGTGCCATGATTTCAGATATGAACCTATTATGTTTTCATGAATATATGAGTGTTCTTGATCCAATCTTGCAAGTTATAGTCACCTACTATGTGTTATGATCCGGCAACCCCGGAGTGACAATAGTCGGACACTTCCTGGTGATGATCGTAGTTTGATCTTTGCAAGTGCTAATGCTTTGGTCCGGTACTCTATTAAAAGGGGGCCTTAATATCTCTTAGTTTCCATTAGGACCCCGCTGCCATGGGAGGGTAGGACAAAACATGTCATGCAACTGTTCCGTTTGCCTACGAGCTCATTTCATATTGATCTTTGCTAGTTTCTTTTCCATTGCCACTGTTCCGATTGCTACAAAACTGCTAGTGTTAATTTTTCCACTGTTACCGTTACTTCCATACTACTTTGCTACTAAATACTTTGTTGCAGATATTAAGTCTTTCAGGTGTGGTTGAATTGACAACTCAGCTGCTAATACTTGAGAATATTCTTTGGCTCCCCTTGTGTCGAATCAATAAATTTGGGTTGAATACTCTACCCTCGAAAACTGTTGCGATCCCCTATACTTGTGGGTTATCACTCTCCCCCGAATGGTACTACCTCTCTGGCAGAACTACCGCTTGTGTTTTTTCTGTCTCGTTGGGCTGTTTTAACCGTGCTAAGCGGTAGTACCGCTCCCCCAAGCGGTAGTACCGCTTGAGCACGATTTGTGGGCATAACGGTTGGATCCGGGACTGCCTATTTAAGGGGGTCTTCTTCCCAATGGTCCCTATTCTTCTAGCTCGTGTGTGCCCCCCATTGTTGAACTTCTTCGAGCTTTCTATCTCTTAATCCCTCCAATGATACTGGCTAGTTCTTGAGGGAAAAGAGAGAGGAAATCTAGATCCACATTTCCACCAATCACTTTCTCCTCTAAGTGAGGGGAACCCCTTGGATCTAGATCTTGGAGTTCTTGGTGTTCTCCTTGTTCTTCCTCTCATATTCCTCCACAACTTTTGTTGTTGTGGTGGGATTTGGGAGTGAGGGACTTGACCACTTCGTGTGTTCTTGCGATTGAATTAGGTGCATCAGTTTGAGTTCTCCATAGCGATACGTGGAAGTGAAAGTTGAGAAGCTTATTACTATTGGGTGTTTGGGCACCCTAGGGCTTGCTCTTCTTGGGTGCTTTGCTGCCCTAGATGATTGGTGTGTTTGGAGCTAAATCATTGTAGTGTACAGCTTTGGGAAACCATCGGGGTCTCCAAACACGGCATTCTGCAAGGGCGTGAGGAGATTACGGCGGCCCTAGTGGCTTTTTGAGGAGCATTGTGCCTCCACACAGCTCCAAACGGAGATTAGCATCCGCAAAGGTGTGAACTTCGGGATACATCATCGTCTCTGTGTGCCTCGCTTATCTCTCACTTGAGCCCTTTACTTATGCACTTTACTTTGTGATAGCCATAGTGTTTCATGTTATATATCTTGCTATCACTTATTTTTTTATCTTGCTTAGCATAAGTTGTTTGTGCACATACGTGAGCCTAGTTGTTTTAGGTTTTGTGCTTGAAAAATTAAATGCTAGTTTTATTCTGCATTTGTTCAAGCCTAAACCGTAATTATTTTAAAGCGCCCATTCACCCCCCACCCTCTAGGCGACATTCATGCTTTTTCAGGAACCAAATTCATATTCAAAAGAAAATGCAAGTGCATGAAATTTAGACAAAATGAACATGAATTTCACTGTCAGCCCAACCTCGCCGCCGCCCCGCCATCGTCTCCGGCGAGGCGAGCCACCGTCCGTCCACCCGACCATGTCCACCGCCTTCATTTTGTTCTCGCGCATGCCCTGATGGGTTTGGTGCATCCCCAGGAGCTCCAATTCACCGCGTGCGTCCACACCCAAAGCTATCCGCCGCCATCTAAACTCCGGCGAGCTCTTGCACGTCGTCCCCGGCCGTCATCCCCGGCGACCGCCGATGCCACCAGAAGCCTCGGCTTACCGCCCCTGCCCGTCTGTGCCCTCCACGGCACCCAAGATCCCCCTAGAACGTCGTCCCCATCGAACCTGAGCAACACGCCGCCGGGTACAAGTCTCCAACGAGCTCCTCTGGCGACCTAACTCTGGTGAGCAGCTCCTCCATCTAATCTCAGCCATAGATCTTCGATCCAACATACTTCGCACACTCACTTACAACCCCGAAACGCTTTTCTTTAATTTCTAGTCGTCCGATGCTTAGCACCCACAGCGAACTCCTCTTAGCCATTCAGAAACAACAACATGTCCAACCTTATCCGTTCGAATTTTCTGTAAATTGAATTAAAATGGAATTTTACAAAAAAAAGTCGTTGAACTTAAAATGATCCTAACTAATTATCTACAAGCCCAAATTAGATGATTCTTTGTGCAAAATGACCCTTATGAAATCTAGTTTCACACTGTCTAGAAACTTTTCAAGTCTGAATAGCTTAACATTCAAATTCAAAAAAATGAATTCAAACTTAAAATAGTCATAACTTGCATTTCATAAATCCAAATTAAATGATTCCTTTTGCAAACTAAACCTAGTGATATATACTTTCATATGAGAAGACTTTAGTTCAAATTTAAACAATTTAAAATACATGTTGAATAGATGATTTGAACCTACCTTGGTTTAGTTCATAATAAAGATTGTTTAATAAGACAATTATGTCACAAATAGTTCAGAAAATATAATATGAACTTATTAATGAACTTTGGATTATTAATTGACTTTAGGTAATTCAAATGGCATTTGAATCAAATTCAAACATAGTTTGAATATAACCCTGAAACCATATGTTTAAATTGAATAAAGCAAATGCAGTATGATGTAGTGAATTGAATTAAACCTAGTAATCATTTTGGAGTTAATATTTGAAATTAGGGAAAGATGAGCTCAAATTAATTCAAATGTAGTTTGAAAACTATGGCACATAGCAAATCATTTGGTTCACATTTGGCTTTAGTCATACTAACACCAAATGAATAAACTAAGTTGATTGTATTGGATCTATAAATGACATTAGTGAAACAAAAATCAGATAAATAAACCTTACTAACCACATTGGATTGACACTTGACTGAGCTTGAACTAATCAAAATCAACAAGCTATAGTATTTGTATTGGATTTTTGTTTGACTTTAGGCAAACATTAAACATCATTAAGCTATATTGAACCAAGTTAATCAATTATGAAGCAATTCATAACCCAATTTGGCATAGTTGAAACCAAATCAAATTGCCAACTCAATACAAATTGAATCCAATTGAGTTGAACCCTAATTTAATCCAACTTGGATGGGAAACCAGACCAAGTTATCATTTTCAGACCTTAGTGTACTCAAGCTCATGAGAAGTCAACAAGTTTGAATTGTCATTCAAACCTGAACATGAACTTGGTTATCCAAGATTCATAAGACCATGACTATGTTGTCAAGATTCCTTCTCAGAATCTAGGAACCACAACTTGACATCTCATACTACTTATGCGATGAACCTTATTTGATACTTGCATGTGAACCCTTATGTCACATCTATCCCAATTAACAACCACTATGTTGTTCACAAAACTTTTATGAGTTAACCCTAACACATGATCCCACAACACAATGACACAAACACCATGCACAACACCTGTTGTATGTTTAATTGCATTTATGGTTGTCTATTATTGTTCTTTTCTTATGATAGGTTGTATGAAGAGTGAAGAGTAATGTGATCAAGATCATGAGACTGAAGAATTGTCAATACAGGCAAGTGGAACCTTCATCATAACCTATGTTTGCATGCATTGTAGTTGTTTTCAACTAGGAACCCCTTTAGGATTTTACTTTATGCTTGACAGAACCCACTAGAATGATATCGGTCCATTTATACCCTGACCTTGTAACCAACGAGTAGTTGCTTAGCTGCTATATCGTGGACTGGGAAACACCTATACTACTCCACCATACAACCGCACGGTTGAATACTTAACTACTACTTAATTAATGAATCATCTGGGTCGTGCTTTGGTATTGCTTGGTGGTCGTGTGTTTTGTGGGCGACCTCCCAGGCTCGAAGGGATTGTATGATTTCAAAGTTGAGTAGCTTCCATGTGTAACCGTGAAACAATATGGGCTCTGTTTGGACCAAGTAAGTTGTGGGATCCCTCCCGTGGTAGACCAGCAGATGGAGCTTGTAGGCGGACTGGGTCTGCCTTTTCGGATAGGCTACTACTTCCCAAAAGTCTAGTCTTGGTCTACCTAGCTACTTCCCAAGTGAAGTTTAGTGGCTCAAGGGTGTGATCGGGAATCACGAGTAAAGTATACAAACATCTATAGAGTGTATAATAAACTGATCATGATTAGCCATGTCCCCAGTTATGGACAACTTTGAGCAACTCATTTGAGAACTGTCAGCTTGACCTCATCACCTCTTCTCAATTAAAATCAATGGGTTGAACCAATGGGGAGTGTGGACCAACACAGGTTACCGGCAGCTTCATCTGGGAAGGTTGGGGTAACCGGGGTTACCGGGGAAACCACATACTCAAATTGCATTGGGTTACGACCAGGGTTACCGGGAGTGCCCTAGACTATGACCGAGGTTACGGGAAATGTCATACTATTACTAGAGTAGAACACTACTATGAAAGCTAGGGAAATCTATTTTTGCGCAAAAGAAAACTAGCCTCAACACCTTGCATGCTTACTTTCTCAGCAAGCCATTTCGGTGAAACATGCCAATACATTATATGTGTTCACCGTTGTGGCTGCAATGTATCATGTTCCAGGTTTACCATGTCGAGCGAAAGGTACGAAATAGGGTTACGAAGCTATACTCAACTTATGCCTGTGAGTGCATGGACGCCACAAGACTAGGATGGTATCTCCACTGCATGAATATATTGTAAGCTAGCCCATGAGCTAAGCATGTGTGTATTGTAAATCACTAGATCTGTGATGTAATACTTGACACTTGATGTATTCTCGGTATTTCATCGTCAACTGTGCATGTCAGCTATTGATCCAGGGACTAACACTATAAGCACAGGGATTTGGGCCCCTTTCAGGGACCGGGTCGTGACACGGCTCTGCCTTGACATGTCGGAGAGGCGGCATGCCGGCTCCGTATTGACTCAGTGGTGAGGCAAATACAACTCCTCGTTGTAAGTTGCTTTCTATCTTAATAAATAGGCAAGCAGATCTCCTACATGTTTTTTGAAAAAGAAAATAGAGCAAAAAGGGGTTAAAATGCTAACTTAATTATGATGTAATTCTTATGTCGGCGTGTAAGAAGATGACGGATTTTGTGGATGCAGCCAAAATGGAGTACCAGTCGGCCAATGCTTATGTCCACTGCATAAACTTGTATACAGTTGTACTAGCCCTCTCATATGTTATATGTCATTATTTTAATAGCTATTCTAGCTATTTGGGTCATTTAGATCTCTCGACGGATCCTACATAGATTACATGATGGAGCCGGATCCTCTGCCGTACATCCCCCTGACATATGGGCCCGGGGCCGCATGTCAGTGGACGTCACAGCATGTCGGCGGAGCCGTGTCCTTACATGATGTCTTATAGTATCTTATCATAATGTACACTCTTTTTTGTTCTCTCGAAAACAATGTATGGTTAATCTTAGTATTCTAATGTGCTTGAAATAAATAGGAGACGAAGTGGGTAGGGGAGAGATGTGCTATTGGCAGGACAGCTCGTGGACCAAGATTTAATGGTGAAACAAAGTCGATGATGCCGCTTGATGTGAATGAGGATCCTAACGATTGATGTCGGACCATGCCCCTAGTAACGCACGTGCAAGTAACTAGTATTTTGAATTGAACTATTAAAAATGATAAACATTTTTCAATACATGATGAATATATTTAAAAAAGGTGATTTTTAAATTATATGATCATTATTTGGGAATGCCTGGAATTTTGGAAATATGCATGAACAGTTCTTAAAAGTACATGAATTTATGAAAAGTGTGAACGCTTATTCGAAACTTCATGAAGTTTAGAAAATGCAAGAACAGTTTTTAAAAGCATTACAAAGACAAGATCTTTTCACTTTTTTTAACCCTTCCCCCGCTTCCCCGTCCCCGCTTGTCCCATGGCGGAGAGCCCGCGGTCGGACACCTCGTCGTTCCAGGGAGAGCGGCTGGTGGTTTCTGTGCTGGGGCTCTCGTCGGCCTCCGAGGAGTCAGAGGCGGCGGTGGCGCCGGCTGCCCCGGTCGCTGCTGGTGTTGGGGCGGGCACGTCGCGGCGGATCTCGCAGTGGCAGGAGGCCCTTGCGTCCAAGAAGACCTTGTGGAGGCGGCGCCTGGAGGAGGGTTGTCGGGATCCCGCCCTGCGTTGTCCGTTGCCGCCCCGCAAGGAGGTCTCGCCGGAGATGCGTGACAAGTGCTTCCGGTGTCTGTCGAAAGGTCACTTCTTGAAGGAATGTACCAATGACGTCTTGTGCCTCCGATGTGGTCTGTCGGGTCATGTCGCGTCACAGTGCAAGCGGCCGTGCAGCCCTTCCTCGGTTGAGGAGCTCAGGCGAGAGGCTGCGGCCAAGGTCGCGCGTCAGGCTGGGGCGGAGGGCGTCTCGTCGGGCCCCCGTGCGTTAGGTGGGGTGTTTCTACCGAGGCGCCTCCCTCCTCCCCCCCCCCCCTTCGTCGCGCCCTGCTCCGGCTGCTCCGGCGTGGCCCCATCTGGCATCTTCGCGGCTGGAGCTGGATGTGGACACGAATTTGGAGTCGGGCGAGCTGTGTGTGGTCAAGAGGACCCGTGCAATGGATGAGGTGGAGGGGCGGCTTCAGCAGGCCATGGTGGTGTATGTGGGTGGTGACCGGGAGGCAGTCTCCCCGGAGCTGGTGTTGGAGGCGTTGCAATCCAGGATGGGCATCCCGCCGGACAGGGTGTCGGTGCATCGTTTCAGGCTGGAGGATTACCTCGTGGTCTTCGCAAGGAAGGAGGATCGGAACAGGATGGGACTCCATCCGGTGCTGGAGTTCAATGGGCATCGTCTATCATTCCGGTAGTGGATCAAGCAGTCGCAAGCTGTGTTCGTCGCCATGAAATTCAAGGTGGGTCTAGAACTGGAAGGCATTCCTCTGCATGCCTAGGAGCTTGATGTGGTCGAGAGCTTGTTGGGCGGGACTTGCATCATCAAGGCGGTGGCTTCGGAGGCCTCGTCGCGAACAGACCTAACGTCGTTTAAGGTCACGGCTTGGACGGTGGAGCCGGAGTTGATTCCGTCGCGCCGGTGGCTTGCAGTGTCGAACCGCTGGAGCAGCGCCAGATGTTCAAGCCGAAGACACTGCAACATAATGTTCTCAATCACTTGGATTCTGTGACGACTTTTCCGGATAGGGAGGAGCCATGGTTCTTCGTGACCTCATCGGATAGTGGGCAGAGTGGGCTGCCTGATTCGGAGCCGGGCATGGGAGGCGGACCGACGACCCGCAGGCTGGTCTGGTAGTCTGGTGTTCGTGATCGGAGAGGTTCTGATTCGGGCGGCGGAGGTGGTGCGCCGGCGGGCAAGCAGTACGCCGTTGGCCTGGCCGGAGTTGGTGAGGATGGGGGCTAGCGGATTCCCCAGATGGACCCACTGCTTCAGGATGCTCGTCAGGGGGTGGTGGGACCCGTGGATACCAATATCGATGCTGAGCCTCGGGATCTGGAGGGCGAGCTGGCATTGGTTGGAAGCTCGCAGGATCGGGAGTTGGTGGCTGGATTGGGGAGCGGTGTGATCAGCGTCGCGGGCCCAGTGGCTGGGCAGGTATGTGTAACATCCCAAATTTTCAATTTGGAATGTTATACATAGATCATCATTTGTGTATCATATTTTATTGAATTTTGGCTCGATCCAAGAAATTTCACGCAACTCAAGGACCCACGAAGAGAGTTGGAGATTTCGTTATTTTCATATTTGAGTTTTCTCAAATTTCGAAAATAGGATCATTTAGTTTTATTTATTTTATCTTCAATTATTTATATTATCAAAATATGAGAGAGGGAATAAAATGACTTTCCCAAAATAAAGGAATATTGAAGGTTTAATAAAAAATCAAATAAGATTTTTATTTGGAGTTTATCGCTATTTTATTTGAATTTAGGAAAAATGCACGTTTTATAAAATTGCATTTTGGCCCCAAATAAATGTTCTTCTTGTCCGGCTTGATTTTAGAAGCCGGGGAAATTTATTTGGGGATTTTTGGAGTCCGTTTAGTATTTCTTTCGTTAGTTTTTCTGCGTGTAATTATTAAAAAAAACACCGAACCGACTATGGGCCGTAAACGGCCAAGACTCCGCCTGGACGGGTCTTTATATAGCGCCCGGGCCGACCCCCAGCCCAAGCCACCGCCACCCCAGCCCACCGCCGCCCGCGCCCCGCCCCAAACCCTAGCGCGTCGCCGCCGCCGAGGTTGACCCCGCCGCCGCCGGTTTTTTCTTAGAAAAACCGTTCGGTTTTTTAGATCTGTTTTTATTAGATCGGTTTTTTTCTGTTTAGGTTATTTCGCGAGTGTTCGCTCGTTCGTTCGTTTTAACGAACGCGTTCATCGTTTAGATCCAGATAACGAACGTTCATTCGTTAGCCTGTTCGTCGTTTTTCTTTTTCTCGGATTTATTCCGCGATTTTTTGTGATCACGATTTCTGATCCGATTTTCGTTTTAGTATAACTTTTCGCTCGTTTATCGGAATCAGGCAATTCAAGCGCCTAGAGTTTCGTCTTGAAACCCTCTTTCCGAATAATCAACTCAAACAAGTTTTTGCCTCTGTAAAATTTGACTTAGGTCCAGATTAGTAAACGAAGCTTGTTTCTTTCAACGTTTGACTTTCGTTGCTTCGTTCGATTTGATTCTTTTTGCAAACCGGAGTTCTTAAGTTGAACTTTCTGGTTAGATCTTTTATTTGAGTTTTACATGTGCATTAGATGAGTACTTATTGTATGCTTGTTTGTTTGCGATAGAGTACCCGGAGTGCGCCGCTTGCTAATTCGAATCTCTAGGTTTCGCGGATCATCAGCAAGGCAAGTAACACTTTGATCATACCCCTTTACTACCCAGTTTTTATGCATTAGATCAATCCTCAAACACTGCATGATTAGGATCAAATTAAATTGTGGGTTTTGGGAAAGTAGTTGAGGTAGTACCTATTACCTGTTTTATTATCAAACCCTTGGGAGTTACTTCTACGTTTTCTTATTGCCATGCTATGCTAGTAGACGTGGATTGGGTGTGTGTATCCATGACAGATGTGAGATTGTTAATTAATGGTTTATTTAAGGTGGAAACTTAAACACACATCTGGGTGGATTGAGGTACCTGGGTATTCCAGGATTGCCTGCTTCTTTTTGGACCGCCACCCAGGCTCAAAGGGATCATGAGATTATTCATGCTAGAAACTTCCGTGTGCAGCCAGAAGCTACTATGGGCTCTAGCATAGTTGACTAAGTCGTCATGAACTCTTACAAGTGGTAGACTAGCGATGTAGGGGATGTAGGTTGGTCTTGCTCTACCCGTTCGTAAGGTGCTAGCGCTTACGAAAGACTATGTCTTGGTCATCCGTTTCTCAAACACCATGTAGTGCGAGAATCCCAACGGAGGAGATCGAGTCTTGTGGGGAAAAGTGCACAAACCTCTGCAGAGTGTATCAAACTAATCATGGTTAGCCGGGTACCCGGTTATGGACATCTTGAGTATCTAGTACTTGGGTATCATGTGAATATCATCATGTTACTTTAATTAATTCTGTTGGGTTTTTAATTGATGATGCTTAATTGGGATTGAGAATGCTGTCAACCATTCTCAATGTTTAACAACCACCATGATAGTTAAATAAAATATATTCCTTTGCAGTAGGGAAAAATTGGCTTTACGCAAAATTGTAACCATAGAGCTTTCCACCAGCCTTATATGCATGTAGTATAGCATTACTCTTTCATACTACTCTCTATGTGTTACATTGCCAGCATATTCCATGTGCTGACCCGTTTTCGGGCTGCAACGTTCATGTTGCAGACTTTTCAGACGACGAGTAAGGTGCCTTAGGTCGTGGTTCTATACTTAGTGATGCCGTTGGACTTGATGGACTCACTTATCTTCCAAGCCTTCCGTTGTTATCGTTATTAGATGGCATTAAGCCATATTTATTGTAATAAGTTCTCTTTTGAGACATTCGATGTAATAAGTGTGTGATTGCTACTCGTTATAAATCCTTCAAGCATCGTGCGTGTCAAGACATCGATCCGAGGATGACAACGATGCACAGAGATCAGACTGTTTGAGGTCTGGTCGCTACAAGATGGTATCAGAGCACACGTTGACTGTAGGACACGGCCACTAAGCTAAAGCCCTAGATCACTACTCTTTCTTCTCATTTCTGACTCCTCATCTTTTCTACTCTTTTAGGATGGCGGATGCAAGGAACAAGTTCACGCAACCGGATGAAGATACACCCTTTGGTTGTCACTTGAAGGAAGTCACTAGATACCTGAACATCGGAGTACTAAGCTTCACCGGGACCTACAACGCCACTTTACCTGAAGAGGAGTGCTGGATGATTCAAGTTCAAGTTCCAGGAAGGACGTTCGCACCAGTCACGGAGCCCATAGAGTTTTCCTTTGATGCACCAACCTGGAGTCTAGGAAAGAGCATGGCAGCCCACATCACCATGGGACGTATTGGACAACTTTATCGCAATGATCTCAAGGATACTATCTACCAGATTTGTGGGCACCGAGATGAGCAATGGGAGATGATCAGCACCAGGAGGGATAGATCAATCGCAGCGTATATCCAGGAGTTAAACCAGCACATCCGACGTCAGGAGAATCAGATGTGCGCAGGCATGGAGGATCTGCAGAAGGCCCTGACCAAGATCAAGGAGCTAGAGGAAGAACTCAAGGCTACACGTGAAGATCACATGGAAGAAATTGAAGTGCTAGTGGAGAAGAATGACGACTGAACCAGGAAGCTAGGAGTTTTCATGGGAGACCCCGCACCAGGCAGAGGAGACGACGATTCCACTTGCCCGAATAACTATATCATCATCGACGACACCGACTCGGATCCCGACGACAGCGATGATGACTATGTTGATGAAGCTGGAGCAAATATCATGGAGTCTTCATCGGAACAGTTTTTCTAGTTGACCACCATAACAGTAGTAGTATTACCCCCATTGTATCTAGTTTAGTCCAAGCACTTTTGTAACGATAGTTAGACCATTGTATGCCTTTGTTTGAATTGATTGGAGTGATATTGATTGAATTTTTCTCATGTGCATATGGGTAGTGTTTTCTCACTAGACCTCATTCTATTCTATATTCTCAACTTCACTAAAACCCTCATATGCCTCTGAGACGCGACATCGGATTTGTTTTCCCACCGGAGATCACTCAGTTGATTCAGCAGCAGAATGCTTTGATTCAAACACTAGTACAGAACCAAGGAAACAACAACAACAACAACAACAACAACCCACCACCACCACCTGTTGACCATTTGACTCGTTTCTTGAGGCTAAATCCACCAGTGTTTTCCAGTAGCACCGAGCCGATTGTTGCAGATGATTGGCTCCGCAAGGTTGGAAGGGAGCTGGCCACTGCAGGATGCACAGATGCGGAGAGAATGCGTTTTTCCGCACATCAGCTTGATGGAACCGCAGCATCATGGTGGGAAAATTACACAGCCACACACCCTATTGACACTGTCACATGGGATCAGTTTCAGCAAGCTTTCCGTATCGCCCACGTTTCAACAGGAGCTATGGCCATGAAGAAGCGTGAGTTTCGCAACTTACGCCAAGGAGGCCGCACTGTAAGCCAGTATGTGGAGTACTTTAGTAAGTTAGCACGTTATGCCCCAGATGACGTTGCTACAGATGCAGCTAAGCAGGAGAAGTTTCTGGAAGGGCTTAATGATGAGCTGAGCATGCAGTTGATGGTAGCAACTTTCAAAAACTACCAGGAATTGGTAGATCGTGCTCTTATGATTGAAGGGAAGCAGCAACAGATAGAAAACCGCAAGAGGAAGTATGGACAGGGGAAGTACAATGCTGGAGCTCAGCAGAAGCTACGCTTTACCTCGAAACCGGGAGGACAATTTTAGCATACACATGGAGGAGGTAGCTCGCACAATCATAATGGTTCCAAGAAAGTAAACGGGAATGGAGGAAGCAATGACACAACCGCACCAACCTGTCAACCCCAGCCAAGAGAGACCTGAGCCAAGTCACTTGCTTTAAGTGTCAGAAGACTGGACATTATGCAAATGAATGTCCCAAAGCCCAGAATGGAAATGGCAATGGAATCTCAGGGAAGAAGCCGAACCTTTTCAACAGGGGACAGGTGAACCACGTTACCGTGGAGGAGGTTGAAGCTCAGCCGATGCGATAATAGGTAAGTTTTTGGTTAAGACATTTATCATGGACATTCTTTTTTATACGGGTGCATCGCATTCATACATATCAAGGGGATTTGTGGATAAATATAAATTGCCAACCCAAGCCCTTAGGTCACCCATGTTAGTAACCTCGCCGGAGCGTAATATATGGCTAGTCTATGGTGTGATCGATTACCATTAAGGATTGGTAACTACGTGTTTCCCTCGGACCTAATAGTCTTGGAATCACAAGGATTGGATGTGATATTAGGCATGGATTGGTTATCGAAGTATGGAGGGAACATTGATTGCGCCAGTAAGTCGATTTTGCTTACCACCCCAGAAGGAAGAAGGATTAAGTATGTATCACGGCATGAGCCGAGGAGGACACAAGTAAATTCCTTATCAGGAGTTGTGCAGGAGGAAGTACCAGTGGTGAAGGATTTCCCTGGCGTGTTCCCAAAGGAGTTGCCAGGCATGCCACCAGATAGAGACATAGAGTTTCTGATTGAGTTGTTGCCAGGCACAGGGCCGATATCTAAGAGACCGTACCGGATGCCCGCACAAGATTTGGAAGAAATTAAGAAGCATGTTAAGGAGTTGCTGGATAAAGGTTTTATTCGCCCAAGTTCTTCGCCTTGGGGATCGCCAGTACTTTTAGTGGAAAAGAAGGATGGATCATTCAGAATGGTTGTTGATTATCGAGGATTGAATGAAGTGACCATTAAGAACAAGTACCTGTTGCCGATGATCAACGACTTGTTTGACCAATTGCAAGGAGCTAAGGTATTTTCCAAGATCGATTTGCGATCAGGATACCATCAGTTGAAGATTCGAGAGCAGGATATACCCAAGACGACTTTTACCACCAGGTACGGGCTGTATGAGTATACCATTAAGTCATTTGGTCTGACTAACGCACCTGCCTATTTCATGAACATGATGAACAAGGTGTTTATGGAGTTTTTGGATAAGTTTGACGTGGTGTTCATTGATGATATTTTGGTTTACTCGAAGAATGAAGAAGAGCATAAGGAGCATTTGCGGTTAGTAATTGAGAAGCTCAGAGAACATCAGCTATATGCCAAGTTCAGCAAATGTGAGTTTTGGTTGAAAGAAGTTGGATTCCTCGGACATGTTATATCCAGAGAAGGTATAGCAGTAGACCCCACCAAAGTTGTCACTATGACAAACTGGGAAGCACCAACGACGGTTGGAGAGATCCGGAGTTTCCTTGGACTGGCAGGATACTACCGAAGATTCATTGAGAATTTCTCGAAGATTGTGAAGCCTATGACGGAATTATTGAAGAAGGATACCAAGTTCAATTTTTTTTGACAGAAAGACTGTAAGGGAACCCCCTACAGTATAATTGGTGCAACAAACCCAAATTGCAAGTACCGCGCCTTGAACCTGGGTGGGTGGGAAGGCATCAGCCCCTTCCTACCACTAGGCTATGCCTTAGTCTGCTGGGGAATGTGAGGCTAGTTTCCAGGAGTTGAAGAAACGTTTGGTTACATCACCGGTGTTGATACTACCAGATCAGCGCAAGGATTATGAGGTGTATTGCGACGCTTCACGTCGAGGACTTGGAGCAGTACTTATGCAGGAGGGAATGGTTGTTTTGTATGCTTCACGACAGCTTAAGCCCCATGAGTTGAATTATGCTACACATGATTTGGAGTTAGCAGCCGTAGTGCATGCGTTGAAGACTTGGAGACATTTTCTCATTGGAAACCATTGTGAGGTGTACACTGATCAAAAGAGTTTGAAATACATCTTCACGCAGAAGGAGTTGAATCTCAAGCAAAGGAGATGGTTGGAGCTCATCAAGGATTATGATATGAGATTACATTATCACGCCGGAAAGGCTAACGTAGTAGCAGATGCGTTGAGCCGCAAGAGCCGTGTCAACACACTAATGACCGGAGGTTTACCAAAGGAGTTAGCCGAGGAATTTCAAGAGCTAGGTTTGGAGATAGTTCCGAGAGGCTATGTAGCAGCATTGGAGATACAGTCTACACTGATGAATAAGATCAGAGAAGCTCAGAAAGCTGACAAGGAGATTGCCTCTATTAAAGAGAAAATGAGTAAGGGAAAAGCTAAAGGATTTCGTGAGGATGAGCACGATACCCTATGGTTTGAGGACCGCGTTTACGTGCCTAATGATCCGGAGATCAGGAAGTTGATTTTGCAAGAGGCCCATGATTCGCCGTACTCAATTCACCCTGGAAATACCAAGATGTATTTGGATTTGAAGGACACTTTCTGGTAGACCGGAATGAAGAAGGATATTGCAGAGTTTCTAGCAGTTTGTGATGTATGTCAGAGAGTGAAGGCAGAGCATCGGCCACCGGATTGTTACAGCCATTGCCGATACCGAATGGAAGTGGGAAAAGTTAGGCATGGACTTTATCACGGATTACCCAGACTCGCTCAGGGCTATGACTCGATTTGGGTTGTAGTCGATCGCTTTGACAAAGGTAGCTCATTTCATCCCAGTGAAGACCACTTACAGCAGTGCTAAGTTGGCTAAGATATATATGACCAGGATCGTATGTCTGCATGGAGTTCTGAGGAGTATCGTATCAGATAGAGGAACCCAGTTTACCTCAAAGATCTGGAATCAGTTGCACGAAACTTTGGGTACCAGACTAGAGTTCAGTATAGCTTTTCATCCGCAGACAGATGGACAGACCGAGAGAGTCAATCAGTTTTTGGAGGATATGCTGAGAGCTTGTGCACTAATTATGGATCTAGTTGGGACGACAATTTACCATATGCCGAGTTCTCTTACAATAACAGTTATCAATCCAGTTTGAAGATGGCCCCTTTCGAAGCCTTGTATGGAAGGAGGTGCAGAACCCCGCTATTGTGGGATGAAGTTGGAGACCGCCAGTTGTTTGGACCAGATTTGACTAAGGAGTCTGAACAGAAGGAGGAGTTGATTCGCGATAGGCTCAAGGTAGCCCAGTCTAGGCAGAAGAGCTATGCGGATTCTAAACGCAAGGAGACAGTTTACGAAGTCGGAGATAGAGTATATCTTTGAGTATCTCCACTTCGAGGAGTTAAGCGCTTTGGAGTTAAAGGAAAATTAGCGCCACGTTTTGTGGGACCATACAAAGTTTTGGAGCGCGTGGGAGAAGTTGCTTACAAGTTGGAATTGCCCGAAGGATTTTCAGGAGTTCACGGCGTGTTCCACGTTTCCCAGTTGAAGAAGTGCCACGCAGAGATGGCTGATATACGGCGAGAGATCTTGTGCTGTCACGGAAGCGATCTGTGGGTAATGATTTGACCTGCGAGGAGAAACCAGTCAAAATTCTCGAGTTTGCCAGCTGAGTCACCCGCAACAAGGTTATCAAGTTTTGCAAAGTTCAGTGGAGCCACCACACCAAGGATGAAGCCACCTGGGAGCGAGAAGAAGATCTGCTAAAGGACCACCGGCACCTATTTTCTATCCAACCCGAATCTCGAGGGCGAGATTCATCTTAAGGGGGGTAGGTTTGTAACATCCCAAATTTTCAATTTGGAATGTTATACATAGATCATCATTTGCATATCATATTTTATTGCATTTTGGCTCGATCCTAGAAATTTCACGCAACTCAAGGACCCACGGAGAGAGTTGGAGATTTCGTTATTCTCATATTTGAGTTTTCTCAAATTTTAAAAATAGGATCATTTGGTTTTATTTATTTTATCTTCAATTATTTATATTATCAAAATATGATAGAGGGAATAAAATGACTTTCCCAAAATAAAGGAATATTGAAGGTTTAATAAAAAATCAAATAAGATTTTTATTTGGAGTATATCGCTATTTTATTTGAATTTATGAAAAATGCGCATTTTTCAAAATTGCATTTAGGCCCCAAATAAATGTTCTTCCTGTCCGTCTTGATTTTAGAAGCCGGGGAAAATTTATTTCGGGATTTTTGGAGTCCGTTTAGTATTTCTTTCGTTAGTTTTTCTGCGCGTAATTATTTAAAAAAAATAGCGAACCGACTATGGTAGTGTAAATCGCCAGACTCACTTTGCCGGGTCTTTATATAGCGCCTCGGCCACCCCCAGCCCAAGCCACCGCCGCCCCAATTTCACCGGCGCTGCGTGCCTCGCACTAAACCCTAGCCGCCGCGACCGACCGCCAGTCAGCCGCCGAGAGTTGACCCAGCCGCTTTTTTTTTAGAAAAACCGTTCGGTTTTTCCGTCGGTTTTTTTAGATCTGTTTTTTATTAGATCGGGTTTTTTTGGTTTAGGTTGTTTATCGAGCGTTCGCTCGTTCGTTCGTTTTAACGAACGCGTTCATCGTTTACATCCAGATAACGAACGTTCGTTCGTTAGCCTGTTCGTCGTTTTTCTTTTTCTCAGATTTATTCCGTGATTTTTTCTGATCGCGATTTTTGATCTGATTTTCGTTTTAGTATAACTTTTCGCTCGTTTATCGGAATCAGGCAATTCAAGCGGCTAGAGTTTCGTCTCGAAACCCTCTTTCCGAATAATCAACTCAAACAAGTTTTTTCCTCTGCGAAATTTGACTTAGGTCCAGATTAGTAAATGAAGCTTGTTTCTTTCGTCGTTTGACTTTCGTTGCTTCGTTCGATTTGATTCTTTTTGCAAGCCGGAGTTCTTAAGTTGAACTTTATGGTTAGATCTTTTATTTTAGTTTTACATGTGCATTAGATGAGTACTTATTTTATGTTTTATTTTATTTTAAACCGGAGTGCGCCGCTTGCTACTTCGAATCTCTAGGTTTCGCGGATCGTCGGCAAGGCAAGTAACACTTTGATCATACGCCTTTACTACCCAGTTTTTATGCATTAGATCAATCCTCAAACACTGCATGATTAGGATTAAATTAAATTGTGGGTTTTGGGAAAGTAGTTGAGGTAGTACCTATTACCTGTTTTATTATCAAACCCTTGGGAGTTACTTCTACGTTTGCTTATTGCCATGCTATGCTAGTAGACGTGGATTGGGTGAGTGTATCCATGACAGATGTGAGATTGTTAATTAATGGTTTATTTAAGGTGGAAACTTAAACACACATCCTGGTGGATTGAGGTACCTGGTATTCCAGATTGCTCGCTTCTTTTGGACCGCCACCCAGGCTCAAAGGGATCATGAGATTATTCATGCTAGAAACTTCCGTGTGCAGCCACAAGCTACTATGGGCTCTAGCATAGTTGACTAAGTCGTCATGAACTCTTACAAGGTAGACTAGCAGATGTAGGGGATGTAGGTTGGTACTGTCTACCCGTTCGTAAGGTGCTAGCGCTTCTGAAAGACTATGTCTTGGTCATCTGTTTCTTAAACACCATGTAGTGCGAGAATCCCAACGGAGGAGATCGAGTCTTGTGGGGAAAAGTGCACAAACCTCTGCAGAGTGTATCAAACTAATCATGGTTAGCCATGTCCCCGGTTATGGACATCTTGAGTATCTAGTACTTGGGTATCATGTGAATCTCATCATGTTACTTTAATTAATTATGTTGGGTTTTTAATTGATGATGCTTAATTGGGATTGAGAATGCTGTCAACCATTCTCAATGTTTAACAACCACCATGATAGTTAAATAAAATATATTCCTTTGCAGTAGGGAAAAATTGGCTTTACGCAAAATTGTAACCATAGAGCTTTCCACCAGCCTTATATGCATGTAGTATAGCATTACTCTTTCATACTACTCTCTATGTGTTACATTGCCAAATATTCCATGTGTCGACCCGCTTTCGGGCTGCAACGCTCATGTTGCGACTTTTCGATTTAAGAGTAAGGTGCCTTAGGTCGTGGTTCTATACTCAGTGATGCCGTCGGAGTTGATGGACTCTCTTATCTTCCAAGCCTTCCGCAGTTATCGTTCTTAGACGGCCTTAAACCATATTTATTGTAATAAGTTCTCTTTTGAGACATTCGATGTAATAAGTGTGTGATTGCTACTCTGTTATAAATCCTTCAAGTACTGTGTGTGTCAGCATTACTGATCCAGGGATGACACTGATGCATAGAGATCAGACTGTTTGAGGTCTGGTCGCTACAGTATGCCCCGACTAGTCAAGGGGGAGGAATGAGTTTGTCGTGGCGGGCCAGGTGGAGGGCCCATCTAAGTTGTTGGATTGTGAGCGGCTGTCGACGAATGCGTGGGAGGATCAGGCGGGCCTCCTCTCGGATGGTGTGTCGCTTGATGGGGTGGCCCTGCCTCCAGATTCTCGGCAGCAGGCCCCACCAATGATTGGGGAGGGCAATCTGGCATGCGAGGAGGGGATTTATGATCAGGGACAAGTGGCGGCCTCCCAGGGGACTATGCAGAATTTGGTGGATCGTCACGTTGGTTCGGGCATGCAAAACCAGTTTCAGGCATGCACAGGTGGGATGACACCTCAGGAGGCGGTGGCATATGGTAAACTCAAATGGTTCTGTAATGCGCTCGTGCGCAAGTTGGCTCCCCCACTTCTCATGGAGGTGCAGTCGTCACTTCGGCCAGAGGCCGAGCCGTTCACACCGCGACGCACGACTAGGGGCTCCAAGAGGGCGCCGGTGAGTAAAGCATGCAAGGAGACGCAGGCAGAAAATGTGCTCATGCGGGCGCTAGGGATTGTTCCGGAGGACTTGGAGGGAAACAAGGACAACATCGCTGAGCTGGCTGAGATTTTTGACTCGCCATAGAGGGAGCAGCACATCCGGGTCATTGCGGCATTGTTCGGTAAGGAGGTCCCGCCGGGGAGGGACTTGGTTGCTAGATCATCAGTTGTATTGGGTGCAGCTTGAGCGCTGTGCGGGTGGAGGTGTTGTGAGGTGCTGGGTGTCACTCGGGCTTCTATGGATTGGAACCCAAAGGTGCTATGCTGGAACGTGAGGGATTTGAATAACCCAGCCAAGAGGAATGCGGTTAGGGAGTTTGTAGTGGAGGCCCAGGTTAACTTAGTGTGCCTACAAGAGAAGAAACTTGATGTAATCGATCCATTCATAGCTATGCAATGTTTGGGGCCATCGTTTGATGGCTTCGCCTACGTGCCGGCGTTGGAGACTCGGGGGGCATTCTCTTGGGGTGGGATTCGACGGTTATGGATGTTGATAGTGTTGCCTTGGACACTCATTCACTCACGCGTAGGGTGAACACCGAGGACGGTTCGGCATGGTGGGTGAAGGTGGTATATGGACCGCAAGGTGATGAGGCAAAGATGCAATTCCTTGTAGAACTTCACAATAGAAGGGCGGTTTGTCCAGGGCCCTGGATGGTCCTTGGCGATTTTAACATGATTCTGAGGGCGGATGAGAAGAGTAATAGCAATCTGAACCAGAGAATTATGAGAAGATTCAAGGAATTCGTGGACGAGTGTGAGCTTAAGGAACCATACTTGCATGGGAGGAGATTCACGTGGTCGAATGAAAGAGAGCAGCCGGTGTTGATGAAGATTGACTGGGTGTTGGTTTCGGTGGATTGGGAGTTATGGTATCCGGATATGCTACTTCAAGCCCTCAGCACAAACATCTCCGATCACTCCCCGCTGCATTTAACTACCTCGGCGCACTTTTGTGCTAAGAAGCGGTTCCGTTTTGAGATGTACTGGCTCAAATTGGAGGGGTTCGAGCAGACGGTCCGGAATGCGTGGGTGTGTGATGAAGAGATCTTCGATCATTTTAAGAGGCTAGATTACCTACTTCGCAACACAGCGACAGCTCTACAGGCTTGGGGGCAAAAGAAGACAGGTAACATAAAAATCCAGATGGCCATTGCCAACTACATCATCTTGAAGTTAGACCGAGTCATGGAGAGCCGTGATCTTTCGGCTGAGGAGAGATGGCTCAGGGGAAGTATTAAGCATGCTTTGCTAGGATTGGCATCCTTGCAGCGGACCATAGAAAGGCAGAGGTCGCGTTTAAGATGGATAAGGGAAGGGGATGCAAACACTAAACTTTTCCAGGCAGTGGCACATGGCCGACGAACTAAAAACTTCATTCTGCACGTGAGGCACAACGTCGAGTTGATTACGGAGCAACATAGGAAGGAAGAGGTTTTTTCGGAAGCTTATGAACATCTCCTAGGCAGAGCTCACTCAAGGGAGGCGGATGTGGATCTCGAGTTCCTGGACATGGATACTCATAATTTGATGGAGCTCGACGAGATCTTTTCGGAGGAGGAAGTTTGGAGCACTATTAAGGACTTGCCTCCGGATCGCGCTCCTGGGCCGGATGGGTTCATAGATGTCTTTTACCAGAAGGTGTGGCATATTATCAAGAACGATGTGATGGCAGTGTTCTTGAAGTTGTACGTGGGAGATTGTCGGGGTTTTAGCAAACTTAACCGTGCACACATAGTGCTCATCCCGAAGAAGCCGGAGGCTGAGGAGGTGGGCGCCATTCGCCCCATCAGCCTCACACATAGCGTGGCAAAAATTTCACAAAACTTCTGGCGAACCGTGTTAGGCTGAGGATGAAGGAGATTGTGGTTGTCAATCAATCGGCCTTTATATGTGGGATACATTTGCATGATAACTTCATCTTGGTGCGGCAAGTGGCTAGGAAGATTCATGCTCAGAGAGAGGCAGGAGCATTTCTTAAACTCGACATATCTAGGGCGTTTGACTCGCTCGCCTGGTCATTTCTGTTTAAGGTGTTGGATCACAAGGGATTTGGGACTAAATGGCGGGCGTGGGTATCCATTCTTCTCAAGATAGCCACCACGAAAGTCTTGGTGCATGGAAGTCCGGGAAGAAGTTTTCAGCATGTACAAGGGCCAAGGCAAGGGGACCCAGTGTCTCTGTTGCTGTTCGTCATTGCGATGGATGTGCTGTCCAAGATTATGTCCAAAGCGGCTTCCATGGGGGTGTCGAGTAAATTCTCGAGGATCTCGGCAGAGCAAAGTGTGTCTATATATGCAGATGACGTGGCGCTGTTTGTTAAGCCCACGGAGATGAATCTGAGATTCGTGAAGGAAGCGTTGTGGGTGTTTGGGGAGGCTTCGGGGTTGAAGATCAATTACCAAAAATCGTTGGCCATTATGATCCATGGAGAGGAGGCGGATAGGGAGCAGGTGGAATCCATTCTGCAATGCAATGTGGGGAGCTTCCCATGCAGATACCTGGGGTTACAGTTGGCTATTCACCAACTCAGCAGAGCGGAGTGGCAGCCCATGTTGGATCAAGCGAAGAAGGCAGCTCCTGCGTGGCAGCGGGGCTTGCTTTAGAGGTCTGGGCGGTTGATTCTTGCTAAGTCCATGATTGCGGCGAGACCCATCCATCACTTCATGATAGCGAAGGCCCCAGCATAGGTGTTGGAGGAGATTAATCAATGGATGTGTGCGTTTTTCTGGGCTGGCAAGGAGAAAGTGAATGGCGGGCAGTGTCTTGTGGCATGGAGTGCGATTTGTGGACCCAGTTACTTGGGCGGCTTGGGGGTAAGGGATCTGGAGCTCGAAGGCCTTGCTCTTAGGGTGAGATGGGAATGGCTTAAAAGGACGGATCCTGCGAGGCCATGGCAGGGGCTAGCTATGTTGGAGGATAAAGACGCTAGAGAGGTTTTTGATAGCCTTGTCAAGATTGATGTCGGTGTCAAAACCGGCGGATCTCGGGTGGGGGGTCCCGAACTGTGCATCTAGGCGTATGGTAACAGGAGACAAGGGACACGATGTTTTACCCAGGTTCGGGCCCTCTTGATGGAGGTAAAACCCTACGTCCTGCTTGATTAATATTGATGATGTGTGTTACAAGAGTGGATCTACCACGAGATCAAAGAGGCTAAACCCTAGAAGCTAGCCTATGGTTTGATTGTTGTTCGTTCTATGGACTAAAGCCATCCGATTTATATAGACACCGGAGAGGGCTAGGGTTAAACAGAGTCGGTTACAATGGTAAGAGATCTACATATCCGTATCGCCAAGCTTGCCTTCCACGCCAAGGAAAGTCCCATCCGTACACGGGACGAAGTCTTCAATCTTGTATCTTCATAGTCTTGGAGTCTGGCCGATGATGATAGTTCGGCTATCCGGACACCCCCTAGTCCGGAACTCCCTCAGTAGCCCCTGAACCAGGCTTCAATGACGACGAGTCCGGGGCGCATGTTGTCTTCGGCATTGCAAGGCGGGTTCTTCCTCCAAATAATTTATAGAAGATTGTGAACACCAGGATAGTGTCCGGCTCTGCAAAAATAAATTCCACATACCACTGTAGAGAGAATAGTATTACACAAGATCAATCTGCTGCCGTATTCTATGGCGTGACGTCGCACCACTACCAAGCCTTTACTCAAATTGTTTTTATTGTTCCACCTCAGCGCGTTTAACAAAGCGGTTTCCTTGGCACGTCTTGTCGAAGCAGAGATCGTGTTCCCCTTATTCCGGGATTCCCATCAATACGGACGTGGGTAACCCAACCGCGCCATTGATTGTGACGCTTGGGAGATAAGCGTGTTTTACCAGGCCGGTGGGGACACATGTTTTGTCCGCCCATATAAGGGATAAAGATCAACCCTTTTACTGCGCCTTCTTCCTCCTTGGCTTATCCATCTCCATGAACTCGAGCTCTAGCGCCTAAGTCCGCACTTCTCACCTCAACCTTCTCCAACTATGTCGGAGGCGGAGGCAAGTGGATGGCCTCCTCCATCACGGAGGGGCAGATCCGAGCTTCTGCGACGCTGGATATTTGTCCAGCAACATCGCGCATCGGCTCCCGACGAGGAGAGCTCGTCCCCAACCCGAGTGCCCCATGAGAGGTAGTATTTCTTCCCCATTTCCTCCATGGACTGGGCTTCCCTTCATCCCTTTGTCCGGGGCTCATGTTCTACTACGCCTAGATTTCCATGATCGGCCCCAATTTCATCCTCAACATCTCGGCGTTTATCGTCGTGTGCGAGGCCTTCCTCTCATCCAGCCCCACTTGCTTAGGCTCAAGACCTTGATGTCAAGCGAAGGTTGTGAAGGGCAGCCAAGCGGAGTCGGAGGCGCCATGGTGGGCAAGATGTCCCACGTTACGTGGCTGGAGGGCACTTCGTGGAAACCATCAAGGGTGGCAATCGGGGTGGTTCTACATCACCGAGCAGCGTGACCCTGATTAGGCGATGGCCCCAATTCAGATCTGCATCCTACGGCTCACCTCCTGGAAAGAGAGTGGTCAGATTTGGGGGGATTCGGAGGAGCTGACTGGACTCCAAGCCTGTATCCAGAAGCTGGTGGACAAGAAGCTCAAGCTTGTCAACGTAGTCCAGGTCATGCTTATCCGCCGGATTCTCCCGTGCCAGCGACGGGGCTTCAACATGTGGGAGTTTGATCCGGCACAGCACCAGGCCCTGAGCGGGCTCTTCGACACTACATACGAAGATGTCTGGAAGGTGCTGTTCAAGGGCGCCGAAGCTCCCGCATCCGCTACCGAAGATCGCGGATTCCGCTCGCAGCGTCCTGCTGACGAGGTAAGTGATTTCACCACTTGTTTTCAATAGTTTGGCTCTATGCGGGATCTGAACTCCCTTTACCTTTGACAGGAATGGCTGGCGAAAGCCGAACGGATTATCTGTCCGGCCCCATTGCCAGAGGACCCAGCGAACGCCCGCCTAACGGGGCTGTTGGCTCCGGCACCCCACGTGGTGCCGGAGAAGATGGCCAAGAAGACGGCCACGGGGACTCGGAAGAGTTCCCGTTTTCAGGTGCTATCGGATGATGAATCCGAGGCCGACTCCTCCCACCAAGGCGAGTTGGAGAAGAAGAAAGCCTCTCCCCGGCGAAGGTGGAAAAAAGGAAGGCCTCCCAACAAGGGAGGCGAAGGGTCAAGAAGGAAAAACTCTTCCCGGACTGCTCCGCCAGCGCCATGGACGACAGCGAGGATCTGGCCTCCAAGGGCCAAGCCCTGGCGAGATCGTAAGTATCCGGACTCCCGAATAACTTCAAGGTTTTTATGTTCGCCACATAATGTCTTTCTAATGCCGCATACAACCCTGCAGTCCACCCAAGGATGATCTTCCCGTTTAGTCGGCGGGTCCTTGGTCGTCGGATATGGATTCCCTTCCGACTGCCTCCACCCCGTGCAGCAGACGGCGCCGAGTGGGATCCCGAAAAGGACCCACTGGAGGAGGAGACCCCTGAGGTGTCACAGACACCCTCCCGGACTGTGCACGGACTCAGCCCGGAGGCCACAGTGGCTCGAGTCCGTGGCGCGACCCGTAAGAAGGGCAAGACCGCGACGCCGGCTGCCTCCGTCCAACCTGAGGTGCGGATAATTTCTTTGGGCGCTCAACGGCGCCTCCATCGAAGAACACCGCACTTGTTATGAGTGCGGTGATTCGAAGGTTCAGCTCGCCAAGAGCGGGCTGACCGAAACTGCATAGCCTTCTAACAGGCTTTGAGGTAAGAATTTCAATATATGTAAAATGGTACCGCATAGACGGTAGCCCCGATGCTCGGTTCGGTGTTCGGAAAGAAAAGCGGACCGAGGATCTTTAGAAAGATAAGCGCAGGAGTCATAAAAATATGTCAATATGGGATTGCAGGTTGTCGCTGCTGACCTCCGCCGACCGATGGCTGCGGAGGTCAATACTTTGAAGGAAAACCTCGAGTGGTCAGAGCACGAAGCTCGGCCATGCCAAGAAGCAGCTCGAGGAAAAAGAAGGTGAGTAATACCTTATGAAAATTGTACCTTCAGAAAAGGATTTGGTTGCAAGACAAATGACAAGGATAACGTGGGTATTGTAGGGGCCACTAACGAGGTGGCGACCACGAAGGAGGCGGTGGCAGCGGCGAGCGTGTCTGACGCTGAGCGCACCAAGCGAGAGAAGCAGGAGGCGCGGGTGGCGGAGGTACAGCAAGAGCTCCGGGATCTCGTGAAAAAACATGAGAACTTGGGCGTGACTCAAGACTTCGAGTCTGAGCTTGCAACGGCTCTTGAGAGTGCCAAAGCCGCTAAGGCGAAGCCTACAAGGCCCTCCAGAGATTGAGGCGGTGAAGAAAATAACAGCGGTAAGGCATTTTTCATGCAAAGTAAGCATGTGAGAGTTAATTACCTTTTGCCTACCCGATTCGGAGTTCTCCAGGCGTTCGCAGATCTTCCTCATGGCGTGTCCGATGCTGCCGCATTCTACCGGGCCGAGGAGGGAGCTCAGCGGAGAAGGTCTTACGGTCTCGATATCTTTGAGGCGGACATCCGGTGCCCCTTAGCGACCAGTGAAGCAGCTGGTCGAGCTCCTAAAGGCGGCCGAACAGGCCATGAAGGGCCTCATAGTTGGTTGTGGCCTAAGGAGGCCATGCACAGGAGCTACTTGGCCTGGTGCGGTGGTGATGGATGCATGCCGTGGGTTGAAGTTATCAAGCATTCCGCTTGTATTGAGGGTGCCTGTCGGGCCTTGCCCGCAAAAGGTGCCTTTGGGGCAAGATGGATTCGAAGCTCGTGGCCGGACCCGCCACCGGAGGGCAAGGAGCATCGCACGCCGAGATGTATTATAAGAGTGTCTTTGAAGGCGCCCGCACTATTGCGGGTGAGTGCTCCAAAGATGTAATATTTGAGTAGACTCGCATTTTGTTATCTGTCGCTGAAAACTTAGTTCATATCGCTAAGCAATGCTTGTTAATTTAAAATATTACCTTACATGCGGCTGTTTATCAAATCGAGAGATGGCAAGTCGTCGGCTTCAGCCCCATGCCACGAGTGCTCGGGTGTTCGGGATAAACTTGGCGCTCTTGTTCCCATTTTGGGTCCATCTAGAGAGGCGCTCAACACAGCGAACAAGGCAACGGACTTATAATGCTTGAACACTCTCACTTAGCCATAGAATTCTATAATTTTAAACTTGGCGAAGCCCCTAGTCTTGAAGGCGAATTTGGGGCGCTATCACGCCATGGCGGACAGTATCCGGCTCCTCGCTCTAAGCGGCATAAGTCTTTAAGGACTGCAAAAAACCTCTCGAACAGCGACCGGCTCTCGCCTCATCATGACGGTCAGTTTTAGCTTTCTCCAGGGCGTTAACCCAGCTCAAGCTGGGGTGGAATCGCATGGTTCTCCCGGTCTACCTTAGCCGATATAACGGAACGTAAGGTACCAAAACATGGGGCCGGAAAACCTAACTATTGACCCAAGACATGATTGAGCCGATGCATATAGTGCTATAAGTTGGGTGTCGCACTTGTGAAAGTGTTCGGACTCATCACACCATAATGCGGGAAACATAAGCCCCTGGTGTATATTAGCCGTACCAAAGTGTACGGATGCAACATGCCGTGAATGAACATATGTATGAAAAAGAGATGCAATTATAAGCGAAAAGGTGCTGCATTGTTTTATTCAATAAGTGCTGCTACGAATGCAGAACAATACAAAAAGTGCGATAAGTAAGGTATGGGACTATTAAACATGTCCCCCTCTAGGGGTAGGCTGCAGATTGGTTTATAAAAATGCTCGTAATGGAGACCACCTGTATATTCGTTGTAGCCTTTATCCTTCCCTGGCTGTTGCATCGTGAGTTCGGTAGGTCTGCTTTCTGGACAGGGCCTCGACAAGCGGAGTCTGTGGGAAAAAGTAAAAGAAAAAAGAAAAGAAAAGGAATGACACACTTGAGAGCCCTGGTGTGGTTGAGCCGCATGCTGGTTTATCGTGGTCGTGCCCTCTCCCCATGCCCATGGTATCTTGAGCATAATGGTGTCGCGAAGGACCTGCTTTGGCGTTTCGCGGAGCTGGGGTTGGGGCCGCCTGCTCGTGTGCTCGGGCGTGCTGTGGTCTTGTTGTAAGTTACTCGGGCGCGCTTAGCTGTGTCCGCCGCTTACGGCCGGACTCGAGAATTGCCTTAAGACGCTGCATTGCACTTCGCCGCGAGAGCCGCTGTATGTTCCTCCGTGCGGAAGAGCGTTCGATGTTTCCGTTGACCGTGATGACTCCTCGAGGGCCTAGCATCTTGAGCTTGAGGTATGCGTGGTGCGGCACGCGTTGAACTTTGCAAGCGCGTGCGTCTGAGCAAGGCATGATAGCCGCGCTGAACGGGACTATGTCGAAGATTAACTCCTCGCCGGAAGTTATCCGGGATCCGAAGGCCACTTCGATGTAATTGAGCCTGTACAATTGGCTTCTACACCTGGTATGGCGCCTTTAAAGGTCGTTTTGGTAGGTTTAATCCTTGAGGGTCTATGCCCATTTTGCGCCTTTGTATCCCGGTAAAGCAGGTTCAGGCTGCTACCGCCGTCCATCGGGACTCGGTTAGGTGAAATCCATCGACGATTGGGTCTAAGACCAGTCTGGCGAATCCGCCGTGGCGGATCTTTGAGTGGGTGGTCCCGGTCAAAAGTGATCGGCCAGAGGACCATGGATTGAACTTGGGCAACTGGCTCCATCGCGTGACATCCACGAGTGCGCGCTTCGCTCCCTTTTGGGTATGTGCGTTGCGTATATCATGTTCACCATCCGCACCTGTGGGGGGAAACCCTTCAGTCCTCTATTGTTCGGCGGTTGGGTCTCGTCCTCGTCATCGCTATGCAGCCCCTTGTCATTGTTTTCGCAATTAACTTGCTGCCTGTTGAATACCAACAGTCCCTGTTGGTGTGGTTAGCTGGCTTTTCGAAGTGCCGTGTATCCGCACAAGCGTCGAGTATTCGGTCCAAATTGGGCGGACCCGAGTAGTTCTTTTGAATGGCTTTTTCCGCTGACCGGGTTTAGAGCCTCTGAATCTGGCATTGATTGACGTATCCTCAATATTGTCGCTGTTAATGTCGCGTTTGTTTTTGTTACGACGCGGCCTGCCATTTCGGTCCTTGAAGTCCGGACTGCCAGAATTTTTGCTGAGGTTGTTGCTGCGTGCTAGCCAGCTGTCCTCACCAGCAGAAGCGGGTCATGAGTGATGTGAGGCCTGCCATGGATTTGGCTTTTCCTGTCCTAGGTGTCGGGCAAGCCACTCGTCATGGATGTTATGCTTGAAGGCGCGAGGGCCTCCGCATCCGGACGGTCGACGATTTGGTTTTTCTTGGTTAAGAACCGTGTCGAATTGTCGGCGATTAATCTGCTGCTGAATTATGTGGCTTAGGTCATCGCGTCGGTGGTCGCACATAAGTGCCACCGGAAGTTATCGAGAATGCGGCTTCGGTGTCCTCCCAGCTCCCAATTGACTCTGCTGGCAAGCTGTTGAGCCAATGCCGGGCTGGTCCTTTAAGCAGGGGAGGTATTTGATGGCGTGAAGATCGTCACCGCGGGCCATGTGGATGTGAAGGAGATAGTCTTCGATCTAAACCGCGGGGTCTGTTGTGCCATCATAGGATTCAATGTTGACGGGTTTAAACCCTTCGAGGATTTGATGATCCATTACTTCGTCTGTGAAGCATAGTGGGTGTGCGGCGCCTCTGTACTGGGTGGTATCACGACGGAGCTCAAAAGAGCTTTGTCTGTTTTGTTCGGCCCGGCCGGACTTACTGTGTCCGGCGTAACGGTTGTCGTCACGTGTCGTGGGGCGCCCACGCGATCCATAGATCGATCTTGATAGTCTTGCCTTGTCCTCCAATATATCTTGGAGGTCCGGAGCGTTCCCATGTGGCCGTGTGCTTTTTGAGCGATGCCGGGGTACGGTTCTAGTGAAGGGCCTAGAGGCCTCTCTGTCGCGACCACGGGGTGGTCGGTCAGCCGTATTGTCTCCTGGTGATGCGGGTTCGTAAGCCTCCTCCTTTAATCGGGGGAGCAGCTTGCGTTTAGGGTAGCTTTTGGAGGGGCGTTCGAGCTCATGCTCTTCGGCCGCGAGGACTTCAGTCCATCTGTCGGCTAGCAGATCTTGATCAGCTCTAAGTTGTTGCTGCTTTTTCTTGAGGCTATTCGCCATGGCCATAAGCCTGCGTCTAAAACGCTCTTGTTTGACGGGATCCTTAGGCACGACGAATTCATCGTCGTCGAGGCTTGCTTCGTCTCCCGAGGGAGGCATATAATCCTCTACCTCTTCTTCTGCCGCTCTCTCGTGAGGGCTGGCGTCTCCATCCTCCTGCGCTGGATCTTGCTGGAGTGGATTGTCTTCGGCACTGTCCGGTGTGTTGTTTACCTCCGGTGCCGGAATCTTCATTCTTGTTGTGGCGGGATTTAGAGCGGCGCCGCTGACGCCGGCGCTTGCTGTTTCTTGGAGGGGTCATCCTCCGTTGTTCCATCGCCGTTCCCATCTTTTGGGATGTCCACCATGTATATGTCGTATGACGAGGTGGCCTTCCAGTGCCCTGTAGGCGCTGGGTCTTGGTCGTCTCCGGCATCGTCGTCCATACCGTCCCATGTCTTGGAGCGAACTCTAGCATGTCGGTTAAATCATCGACGATGGCTACAAAGTGGGTGGTGGGTGGGCATTGAATTTCTTCGTCATCCGCATCCCAACCTTCGACCGTAATCCGCCGGGGCTCTCCGGATAAAGAGAGAGACTTTGTGAATTCAGGATGTCGCCAAAGGGCGAGTCTTTGAAAGATGTCCGCGCAGTGAACTCCATGACGGGCGCCCAATCGGATTCGATTGGGGGCGCTGGGGTTCAGAGTCCGGAGAGGAGTCCCGCACCACAGGTCGAGGTCTTCGCAGGACGAGGGGATGGAGTTCGGCTCGATCGCCGTAGAGATTGTAGCCCCCAAGGCGGTGTCCAACCACTCGTCCTCGATCGAGGAATCCGGCTCCGGATTAAGGGTCGGAGCGGATACTGGTGCGGCCTCCAGGGCACTGTTCGGCTGCAGAGTTACATCATGCCCATCGAGAGAGTGTGGCACGCTTGGCTGCGGCTCGAATCCGTCGAAGATCAAGTCTCCGCGGATATCGGCCGTATAGTTCAAACTTCAAATCGACTGATGGCGGGCGTAGCTTCGATCTGCTCCGGATGGCCAGCGAATTGGCCCGCATGCAAAGCCGCGAACACGAAGATCTGTCCGGGAGAAAAGTCTCACCGGACGCGTCGTTGTTGATGATCGAAGGAGCCATCGGGCCTATCGGTGGCGACACGAGGAACTCTCAATGAAAGCACCAATGTCGGTGTCAAAACCGGCGGATCTCGGGTAGGGGTTCCAATCTGTGCGTCTAGGCGGATGGTAACAGGAGACAAGGGACACGATGTTTTACCCAGTTGGGCCCTCTTGATGGAGGTAAAACCCTCGTCCTGCTTGATTAATATTGATGATGTGTGTTACAAGAGTGGATCTACCACGAGATCAAAGAGGCTAAACCTTAGAAGCTAGCCTATGGTTTGATTGTTGTTCGTCCTATGGACTAAAGCCATCCGGTTTATATAGACACCGGAGAGGGCTAGGGTTACACATAGTCGGTTACAATGGTAGGAGATCTACATATCCGTACCGCCAAGCTTGCCTTCCACGCCAAGGAAAGTCCCATCCGGACACGGGACGAAGTCTTCAATCTTGTATCTCATAGTCTTGGAGTCCGGCCGATGATGATAGTTCGGCTATCCGGACACCCCCTAGTCCGGAACTCCCTCAATTGAGGTGGGGGATGGCACCAAGGTTTTGTTCTGGAGAGACAGATGGATACATGAATTTGCGGTGGCGGACATCGCACCCTTGCTAAATAGTCTAGTGGACACCCGCACTAGGAACCGACGCACGGTCAGAGATGCTCTTGAGAATGGCAGATGGCTGCAGGATATGGACGGAGTGCTCACCTTTGTGGGTCATATGCAGCTCGTTCACCTCAATATGGCTATAAGCACTGTGCCTCGGGATCCAGACAGGGCGGATTGTTTCTCCTAGCCGGCGGACCCGTCCGGTACGTACACCGCTAGATCCACATATTATCGCCTGTGCCAGGGGATTCAACGGGTTGCGTATGCTTCTTGCATTTGGAAGAGTTGGGCGCTACTCAAGTGGAAAATATTTGTTTGGCTGGTGCTTCAGCGCCGCATTTGGACCTCGGACAGGAGAGTGAAGCACGGGCTGCAGGAGCGGTCATCACACTGTTTCACATGTTTACAGGAGGAAGACAATGCAGAGCACATCTTGATCCAATGTGTGTACGCCAGGGAAGTGCGGCATGAATGCCTACAAGAGCTAAACTTGAACGTGGAGCGGCAGACGATGGAGGATACTTTGCTGGAATGGTGGTTGGAGGCCAGGAGGGGATTTAGGAAAGAGACCAAGCTTGGATTCGACACTCTCGTGATTGCGGTGACTTGGGCGTTGTGGAAACAACGTAATGCGCGGATAGAATGGCCCAACAGAAATCACCACACCAGGTGGTTGACGCGATCCTGCGGGAGATTCAGGAGTGGAGAGAGGCGGGTCTATGAGTAGGAGGGTTGTTACGATTTGTAAGAGAGTAGGCTTTTCAGAGCGTGTGGGGTGTAATCGAGTGTGGCCGAGGTGTGATGTTCGCATCTTCCTCATGGCGTCTCTTGTAAACTCTTCCTCTTTTTCTATAAAGTTAAGATACGCCATTGGCGTATTCTCGAAAAAAAACTTTTTTTAACCCGGTTATATCACTTAATAAAATAAACACGGTGTTTGTACCATTTCAAAATATTATTACGGACAAAAAATAAAAAATGAAAAGAGTAAAGAACTACGCTGTCTCACTGGGCCTGTCCAGGCAAGCACGCCCGTTCATTGTGACAAGATGTTCCCAAATCGGTATCTATAGTAAGTTTACCAGGCTAAAATGGTTTGGCAAATTATTCTCCAGCTTTAGGATCTTTTTATTGTTTTTCATCTGTTTTACCCCTTTTTTCTGAACAAAGCCCTGAATTTTCAAATAAAATATTTCCTAAAATTTTCAAAAATTGTTCGGGATCTTAAAAAACATTTGTATTTTAAAAATATGTTCACATATTTTGATTTTTTTAAAGATGGTGGTTTTTAAGAAAATTTTATGTTTCTTAAACAATGTTCTCAAATTTTACAAAATGACAATTTTATAACATAAATTTCATACTTTTTGAAAAATCACAATAGAAAACCGTTGATGACTGAAAACAATAAAAATCAGGAAAAATACGCATGCTACATTACATTTATACCTAATAATAAAGGGGTTATTGCTTCTGGCCGTTTGTCATAAGATTGTCCCCGAAATTGCCATAAATTATCCACTATGTCACCTATAGGTTAAAAAAGATTCGGTTTTTCCCTTCACAAATCGCGTCCATTTTGGTTCATTTACAGAAACCCCCCACATGCTGCACACGGGAGTCCTTGGTTCGATCCCGCTTTTCTCTCTAGAGATGCTGGTGGGCGTATGATATAACTGCTCGCGCAAGCATCACTTAGCAGATTGGCTACACACAATTTATGTCCAGCTACTCTACGTTTAGCCTTCCTTTTTTTTTGGCAGATTCAAATATTTTTCAGAAAAATCATAACTTTCAAACCCTAACTCCAAATCTAACATGTTATATATGAAAATCTCTCAAAAAATTTGTGTACGTTTCAAATATACTATTATATTACATCTTAATCATTTCTAAATTGCTTTAGGATTTATATTTAATTAATATCTTTTCCATATGGGGTATTTTCGAAATGTCTATTATGTATGTTTCCTACTCTATTCAAATTTAGTAGACATGAGAGTTTAGTGCTCTCACAAAATCTATTGTCGACTCCATAGGGGGTGTTGATTCGTATCAACTACCATATCCTAAAGTTTAAAACAAGTACATAATCATCTTCTATATTGCGCACAGTGCACCACCAACCCTCTATACGATGATGCACATTAAACTGCTGATACAAGCTTTATGTAAACCAGTGGCTTAAGGTTGATTTTCATATTGTTTGAAATTGTGCCCATAAAGATTTTTTTATGAATATTGTTTGCTGATGTTGTCGGATGTGTGTATGAGGGATATTTTTTTCTTCGCGTTGTGACACACGGGCATGTTTTGCTAATGAAAATTAATGGACCTCAACTTGTACACCAATGAACCGTCAACTGGTCAATTGGTCTTTGCAAGTTCCGAGCGAGCGAGCATCGTCGCCTCGTTACCGAGCGAGTGAATCTAAGCATTATTGGGTCAACCCGTAGTGACGGGTTGTGAACATCAGCTCGCTAACCAACACTATAAGAGGGCAATCCCTATTCCCCATGTAGGCCGATGAATATCCACCAAATGTGCACCCTCCCGTAACCGCACCCACTGTATTGGGCCAGCCCAGTTCAAATTTTTTCTACGTGTTTCCTATTAGCTTCCCTGACAGGTTTTTCACCCTTGATTTTTCTTCTTCTCTTTTCATTTTTTATTTTCCATTTCAAGAATATTTTTAGAAATTCTGAACATTTTTCAAATCATGAATATTTTTTTGAATTCATGAACATTTTTTAAATTAAAGAACATTTTGCAAATTCATTAATATTTTCAAGTTCATGAACACTTTCACATTTGTTAATATTTTTGAAATACGTGAAGTTTTTGGAAGTACACCAACATTTTTAAAAATATTTGATTTTTAAATTCAGAAACATTTTCAAATTTATGAACAATTTTTGAAATCCATAAATAATTTTCTAATTTGTACTATTTTTAAATTTTTGAACAGTGTTTAAAATCATGAATGTTTTTTTGAATTGAGATCCCTGAAGAAAAATTGAAGTTAAAAAACGAAAAAGAGAAACGTGACAGGCCGAAAGCCCCCTGAGCAGCCATCGTCAAGATATGGCACCTCTGTTTTATTTTAGCTGTTGACAAAGAGAAACGTGATGGGCCGAAAGGCCCCCAAGCAGCGTGCGAAATGCGAGCATGGAGAGATGCGATTCTCAAAAAAAAAAAAACACAGAGAGATGCTGATCCGCGCTGGCCACCACCCTGGAGCAACCGGATCCTCTAACATTATGAAAGAAAGTTACGGTGCTACAGTGTTTGCCTGGTGTAAAATAAAGAAGGAAAGTTAGAGACTGTTAATAGGTAGTTAGTAGGTTGTTTACTATTGGTATTTACTGTAGATATGAATAATTTAGAATTAATTTTATTTCATCATCAATTTGTTTGTATGTAATTACTATAAACGTAAACGGTAGATCATCAATTTGCAAATTAAGTTAAATCGTTTTAGCCATAAACATATGGATAGAAAGAAGGAAAGTTAGGATATTATAGCTTCTCTAACTTCTCAATGTTAGAGGATCCGGTTCCCAGCGGATCTCCACCTCATGGTAACTCATTTCTTATTAAACTTGTCTTGGTTTTGTTGTGTAGTATAAGTATTTTACTTGTGGCTGTACATGTCAACCGTTGCTTGTTGTCATAGAATGGCAAGGATGCTCGATGCTGAAATCTGATTATTTCCGTGACAAGCCACATCAGGAATACCAAAACCCCGGGCTCTGTTTTGGTTTTCTACCTCGTATTTGAAGCCCCCAAGCAAGCAGTCCGAAGCATCTTCACACCACTCCTTACTTCTTCCTTCGCAAGCATATGCAGGAGGCTTGTGCACGACTCTCCTCCTTGTTTTTGTCCTCCTGCTATTGGTTTGTTTCTGCAAGTGCGACGGCCACCCAATAACACCTACAAAGCCACCTGGCAACACGCTTCGTGATGGTGGACAGGTTAGCGTATTGGTTCTGTTCTTGGTATGCAAAAATCCACAGAGACCAATAAAGAATGCTGAATAATCAACTCATAGGACCTGTGGCCCTGTGTCATTTGTCGATGTGCGCAAAGAGTCCAATGTAAGCAATCCGATGAATAGGTAGAGAAAAGTCTGAGCATGTTTCCACCATCTAAACCATCTTCATATGTACGTACTACCTTCTTCCTTTTGCTCATCCATCTTTTTTTTTCGAAACGGAGGCAAAAGATTTGCCTCATCGATTAATTAAGCAGAAGAGAATTGCCCAGTTAATTAACGGAAAACCGGGCGAAAACCGATACAAACCCATCACATGTGGACTACTCACCAAGCATGCAACCACATAAGCGCATGATCAGCAACACCCACCAATCCCCACAACACGCAACGACCACCAACCCACTGCTACATTGCAAAGAAATCCCCGACGAGAGAATCCATTGAAGACCACAGGCACCACGAGAATCCAAGGAATCATCAAGCAGCTGCGCACGCCTTTCCCGTGGCGTCACTCTTCTTTGTTTGGCTTCTAAGGGCCTCCTCCACAATCTTCTTTCCAGATCCAGGGCTAGCCCTCTCCAAACGTGCAAGCAAGCTGTGAAGCTCAACCTGAAAGAGAATCTCATCGACCTTCTCACGCACAGTCATCACCTTTCCTGCGACCACGTGCGGGTTGGTAACCTCAACATCGGAACCTCCATGGTCCGCAAAGGCGAGTGGCTGACTGGGCGTCGAATGATCAGGCGCTAACATACCGAACGCCTCAACATCATCGGCCACAGGTGTCACCGACACAATGAACTCAGGCACCTCTAATTGCCCACATGACAAAGGCAAATCATGTCCCTCACATGAGTTCGCCGATGAGTCGACCTCCGTATGCTCAACAGAAAGAGGCAGAGTAGGTCTCACACATTGATGTTGAAGCTTCGGGCATGATTTGCGATGCAGGCGGCGACCACGGTGGCGGCCTCGCCCATGGCGGATAATGGCGAAGAACGCCCCAACACGAGGGAGAAACAACCAAGAGCTCCGTCCCCTTGTCTTCCGCAGAACCAACATCGAAAACACCGGGAGGATGCGGGATCGAGCGATCGGCAACATAGCCGGCACGAGGAGAGCTTGCCGAGAGTAGCCTCCGCCCGCTCTAGAAAGCTCTCAACACGTGCAACCAGACCTTGCAAGCACTTTGGACTGATCTACCATGAACGCAGCTCCACACGGGCGAGACAACCGAGCCTGTGATACGAGAGACGACAGATGCCCAAGATCCACGACGAGGCGCCTCGGAGGGAAGCACGACTTCAAGGGACCTTCATAGGAAGTTGGAGCTTGACGATGCGCAATCGCAATGTCGGGCGCTGCATGACAAGGCATGCCCGGCGAGCTGAAGGGCGCCATGGGTTGCTGCACTTTCGCGCGCAGACGGTGACCGTTCTCTAAACAGCGGGAGCATCGAAATGGGTCTCTGCAAACCGCTGCACGGTGCCCAGGAGCAAGACATCTGCAGCATCTGCCGTGAAGCCACGCGGGAATGGGACGAGGAGCCAATGTCAGGGCCGGCGATGCCGGACGCTGCGGACCACGTCGTGGCAACACCTCCTGCCATCCCCCCCCCCTTGCGTCCAGCTCGCGCCCCACACACACCTCGGCAAACGCGGGCTGCTCCCGATCCAAATCGGGCTGAGCTGTTGACGAGAATGACGGCAGGACGGGGAGGTGGCCAGACGGAGCAGCGGTGTCGTCGTCAACTTGTTCGACGGCATGTGAGCTACACGAAACAAGTTGCTCCGTGTCTAATCCCGTTGCAAATGCCGCGCAGGACACGGGGTGGCACGGCTTGAGCAGGAGTCGAGGGCGATGAAGCGGCTCGGCAAGAGTCGCAGACGGCGCTTTGGAAGCGCGGTAGGGGGTGATGGCGCGCGCCGCAGGAGCCATGGGTGGCGCTTCCTCGGCAGCGATCGAGGCGATGGCGGCGCGCGCCGACAGAATCATGGGCGCCGTTCGTCGGCGAGGCCGGGATGGGGCGCCCAAGCAGCGGCGATAGGGACCCAAGCCCACCATCCATCGGGCGAGGCACGCCGAGTTGGAGGAGGCGGCGCCGCCATCGAGGGAGGCCGGGAGCCCAGCAGAGGATGCATGCCCGCATCCGTCGCTGGAGATGCAGCGACAACGGGCCTCTGGGCGCGACCAGCGCGGGCCAAGCGACCATCTTCATATACACTACCTTCTTCCTTTGCTCGTCACAAGCAAAAAAGGCCTAATGGACATGATTTACATCCCAGCTTTTATCCTCCTGTTCTTGATTTCCTTCTGCCAATCCGATGATCGCCTAACATCCAAAAAACCACTCTTCCCCGGCGACAGGCTCATCTCAAGCGGTGGCATCTTTGCTCTTGGCTTCTTCTCCCCAGGAAACTCAACTGCAAACTCATACATCGGCATATGGTACAACAACATCCCACTGCGAACATACGTGTGGGTCGCGAACCGCGACAGCCCAATCACCAGCAGTTCCTCTGGTAAGTTTGTTGTGACCGACAACTCTGATGTTACCTTGTTAGACCCCAAAGGAAGCACTCTTTGGACAACCACGAACAACATCACCACCACCGAAGCCACCGGAACTGCTGCTATACTGCTTGACACCGGGAACTTGGTCATCCGGTTGCCGAACGGCACAGATATATGGCAGAGCTTTAGTTACCCAATCGATACCGTCCTCCCCAACATGACTGCACCGTTGAGCAGCAAAAATGAGGGCTACAAGCGCCTTGTCACTTGGAGGGGCCCTGATGACCCGTCCACAAGCGACTACTCCATGGGAAGTGACTCCACCTCAGTCCTCCAGGTCTTCATCTGGAATGGGACGAGACCATACTGGCGCAGAGCTGCATGGACTGGTGCGCTTGTCAACGCCGTGTTTCGAAGCAACACCGGCACCATCATATTCCAAACAATCGAAAGAAGAGGGGCCGAGTTCTACGTAACGTATACCGTCTCCAATGGCTCACCAAGTATGCGTGTGATGCTGCACTATACGGGCATGGTGAAGTTCATGACATGGAACAGCAAGTCGTTGTCTTGGGATGCTTTCGTGGAGCAGCCCAGTGCTAAGTGTGATAGATATGATTCGTGTGGCCCATTTGGCTACTGTGATGGCACAGAAGCGATTCCAACTTGCAAGTGCCTTGATGGGTTTGAGTCTGATGGCCTCAAGTTTTCCCGAGGATGTCAAAGGAAGAAAGAACTGAAATGTGATGGTACAGATAGTTTCATAACTTTACCTGGCATGAAAACGCCTGAAAAGTTTCTGTACATCAGGAATAGAAGCTTCGACCAATGCACAACAGAATGCAGCAGTAACTGCTCATGCACCGCTTATGCGTACACCAATGTAAGTAGTCTTGACCCAACTGGAGACAGTTCGAGGTGCTTGGTTTGGATGGGGGAGCTTGTTGACACTGGGAAGCCTGCTGGTGGTATTACTGAAAATCTTTACCTCCGTATTTCCAGCTCATCCGGTATTTGACATTCCTTACCCATCTTAATGCTCTTACTGCTTATGCAGTTAGATTGATTTCCTGTTGATGTAAGTTTGTATGGTGGCTACTACAATAGCAAGTCGCGGTTGCACACTTGCAATTTACTTCAATGGAATTTGAACCTCTATTGTGCAACTGGTGCTCTCCTTTTACAGATCCATGTTGAATATGGTACTAACAGATATGATGATAGAATTTGAATTAATATGTTACCCAGTTCTTGCATATATTATCTGTTTCATTCCTGTCTTGTTCAGTGCTGCCAACTGTATTATCCCCACCTTGCATTGAAAGCAGTCCTGTTTTCAGATTCTGCTTCTTTAGGATCCTGTCATCAATTGGCATCCAGTTCATCAAAGTTTAGTCGATTTATCGATTTCATATGGTAATAGATAAAGCCTATATGCTAGCTTCTTTGGTGTCATCAGATAATTCTACATCAGTACAAAGTAATGATTATTTACCTAGAATTTGCAGTACATGAGATGTTACAATGTTGCATTATTCATGGTAAATATGACACTTGCAGCAAATGTATGACATTATTCTCTTGGTGGACTACAAATCTGCAGTTGATGAGAAAAAGATAGCTAAACTGAAGATTGTACTCCCGATTGTGGCATGTCTGTTGATATTCACATGCATATACCTTGGATGCAAGTCAAGAGGTAGAATAACTTCTCATTAACTCTTTTCTCTCAGAAAGAAATATTAATGAAGGATTCATTTGAGACAATATTGATGAAACTATCATGTCAGGTAAAAGCAGCAGAAAAGTTCAAAACAAACATAAGCTAAAACACTTGAATGCTTCTGATGAACTTGGGAACGAAGATACAGAACTTCCTTCTGTTGGCTTTGAAGACATTCTCATTGCAACAAACTATTTCTCTGATCACAACATGCTTGGAAAAGGTGGTTTTGGAAAAGTGTACAAGGTAATAAACATTTTTAGCTTCATTTCTGAAGAACAAATATTTTTGTTGTTCTCTTGTTAAACTGAAAAATGATGTGCTCGTGTAGGGAATGTTAGAAAGTGGCAAGGAAATTGCTGTCAAAAGGCTTAGTATTGGATCTGGGCAAGGGGTTGGAGAGTTTAGGAATGAAGTAGTTCTAATTGCCAAATTGCAGCACAGAAACTTAGTTAGGCTTCTTGGTTACTGCATTCATGAAGATGAGAAATTACTCATCTACGAATACTTACATAACAAGAGTTTGGATGCCTTCCTTTTTGGTATGTTCTGACTTATGTGCTTAAAAAATAATTTTACATTAACTACGGCGAGGGTTTACTATGGCTCACAATACATCTCATTTTGCATGGATTTTGGAAGATGCTACAAAAAAATCTGTGCTTGATTGGTTGACCCGGTTCATGGTCATTAAAGGGATAGCAAGAGGCCTTCTTTATCTCCACCAAGATTCAAGATTAACAATAATTCATCGAGATCTCAAGGCAAGCAACATCTTGTTGGATGCAAAAATGACTCCAAAAATATCTGATTTTGGCATGGCAAGGATCTTTGGAGGAAACGAGCAACAAGCAAACACTAAGCGTGTTGTTGGGACATAGTAAGTAATATTTATGCACCAGCTATGCTCAGTGTGGTATTCCCTTAAAGTATAGCTAATATATTTTCATTGGAATTGTTCAATTAGTGGTTACATGTCTCCTGAATATGCGATGGAGGGTTACTTTTCTGTCAAGTCTGACACCTACAGCTTTGGGGTTCTGCTGTTGGAGATTGTAAGCGGGTTAAGGATTAACTCACCCCATCTCATAATGGACTTTCCAAACCTTATATCTTACGTAAGTATTACTAAAATGTTCTAATTTCCAGCGGTTTAAGTACTCATAGTAACTTGACCAGAAATTGATTTCATTGATTCAGGCATGGAGCTTATGGGTTGACGGAAATGCAAGGGAATTGGTGGAGTCGTCGGTTGTAGAGAGATGTCCACTTGATGAAGTTTTACGATGTGTTCACATAGGACTCTTGTGTGTTCAATACCATCCAAATGCTAGGCCACTCATGTCATCCATTCTGTTCATGCTAGAGAATGAAACAGCTCCGCTTCCTATCCCAGAGAAACCTGTATATTTTACGTTACGGAATCATGACGCTGAAGACCGGAGAAAATACATGGGAAGATCCGGGACTCAAAATGAAATGACCATCACAACACTGGAGGGACGTTAAATGTTTATTAGTTACGTTGTTCCTTGTTCGTAAACTGCTAAAAAACCTGCGGTTGAGCGATTCCTACCAATTCATGTTTGCATACACGCTAAGTGTACTGTCGAATAGATTGTTGTCAACACGCAAGTCATGTTTGTAAATACAGTCTCCTTGCTCCATGCACTTCATCAGTTTCAGCATTTGTTTTCACCTGGCCAAGTGAAGGAAGCTGCCTGGTCATGTCTGGGTTACAAACTTTTATGAGGTTTTAGAAAAGAGGAGGCTTTAAAGATAAAAGTCCTAGAACATAAGTATGGCACAGGCTGAAGCAGTAAATAGAAACATGAAAGAAAACAAGGCGATAATGCTGAGGTAATGGCGCGTCCTTCCTCCTTCATAGGGGTCTCCACAGCTGCAAAATGTTGATAATTTTGTATATGCAATCAGCTGGGATGCTTGATGAACAATCCCTCATTCAAAGCTTTGCTCCTAACATTCCGAAGGGCCCAAGTTGTGGCCGTGGAAGCCAATCCAGAAGAGAGAATTTACCTGAGAACCCTTGATCTCCTGAAAGGAAATCCTGAGAACTCGTGAATAATCGTGTGAAAGTCCTCAAAACAGATGATGTCTACGTGCACGCAAGCATGTCTTAACGCAACGTGCCGTGAGAGCGACCGATGGAAGAACCTAAGCAAGAGGGCCTCGGCTAGCCACACAACAAGATGGAGTGCACTGCACACACTTGGGGGCTAGGACAACCTGCGTACAGACACGGTGCTGCTCACAAATGAACATCAGTAGCAAACTAGCAATCACCAAAGAAGTCACTATCCCCCGACTTAACACGCGGATCTCGCTTCGCTTGCTCAGAGACTCAAATCTTCACACCTGTCGTTGCTGACCTGACTGCATGACCACACAGTAAACACAGCTCGCTTGCTCAAAGAGACCTTCAAATTAGCACACTGGTCATCAGATCATAAGGTAAAGGTGATGTGCCGTCAACATCAGGTCTCCGGAACTCTAAATGATCGATACTCCAGACAAACAGAAACAGTAGCAGAGGCGGCAGTGCAATTCAAGCAAGATCCCACATGTGTAACCGTGATTGAAAAAAAGCAGTACCTACTGTTACCTGGTACTATAATTCTTGGCTATCACAATTACTTGTTCCAACTTTTATCCAAAATGGCTTTTGCCCCACTTTACAAATAAAGCAAACCGCCAAGAGCACACATACACGGACTAATCCAGAACACACACACCCAAGTCACACAACAAGGAGTACAAAGGTTCTGCAGAGGGCACAGCTCAACAAGCCCAAAAAACATAAAAAAAGAGGCATCCGAAGCCGGAGAACATGTCGGGCGCCTAGTCTGGCTCTGGAGGCGGCGGAGGGGGCGGCGGCAACAGACGGACGGCCATCAAGCGAAGGTTGGCGATGAAGGCGGAGATGGCGTCCCGATCCTGAGGGCGGCTAAGCGGCCGCCAAAGTTGCAAGTAACCAGACAGTTTGAAGAGGGCGTCAGTAGCCCGTCGAAGAGGGATGCGCTGAATCACAAGCTTATTGCGGATCGTCCAGAGGGTCCACGCGAGTGCCCCAATCTCAAGCCACCTAATGTGACGAGAGGGCAGGGGGAGTTCTGGAGTTCGGCGAAGAGGTCGGGGAAGTTGGTGTGGCACCAATCACCTCCCACCACCTCTCTAAAGCAGCTCCACATGAATTGAGTGGACACACAGGAGAAGAAGATGTGATTCGAATCTTCAGGGGTACCACACAGCGGGCAGAGTCCGAAACCAGGGCCATTGCGCTTGCATACCTCCACCCCAGACGGGATCCGTCCACGGATCCATTGCCACATGAATATCCGGATTTTAGGTGGCAGGCGGATGGACCACACCGCCGGGAGGGGGGGAGGGGTGGAGGAGGGGGCGATGGCCATATAGTGGGACTTGGTGGAGAATTGGCCTGAAGGGTCAAGATGCCACCGAACCTCATCCGGGCCAGCATCCACTACCGGCTCGTGGAGAGCAACACAATCAAGCAGCTCCTGCCAAGCGGCGGCTTCCGGAGGCCCAAATGGCCTCCGGAAAGCGAGACGCCCTAAGTCAATAAGGGCCCTCTCTACTGAGATCGAGGGGGCGGCGGCGAAGGAGAAGAGGTCGGGGAAGCGAGCCGCGAAGGGGGTGTCACCCGCCCATCGATCAAACCAGAACAAAGTCGCAACGCCCGATCCAATCGAGATGGAAGTCCCAATGCGGAGGACGGGGAGCAGTTGGATGACCGACTGCCAAAACTGGGAACCTCCGGACCTTCGACAGAAGGCCAGGGGTTGCCCACGCACGTACTTGTTCCGGATGATGTCTAACCAAAGGCCGCTGTGCCTATGCGAAATGCGCCAGAGCCAGCAGGAAAGGAGGGCAATATTCATGCGCTTAGAGCACATGATACTGAGGCCTCCTTGATCCCGGGGCTTGCAGATGTCTGGCCAGCTAACCATATGGTATTTCTGCTTATTGTTATCGCCAGCCCAATAAAAGCGAGATTGGACTTTGGCTATCTCATGGTGTAGAGTCTCGTGAAGACTGTAGAAGCTCATGAGGAACAAGAGGAGGCTGGAGAGGGAGGAGTTGATGAGAATCGTCCGAGCCGCCTTCGACAACCACCTACCCTGCCATGGCTCAATGCACGTTTGCAACTTGGCCACAGTCGGACGCAAGTCAGCAAAGGTAAGCCGAGAGTCACTAATGGGCGTACCCAAGTAAGTCGTGGGGAAGGAGCCTAGGCGGCAGTTGAGGCGGTTGGCTATGTCGAGGGCCTCTGCCGGAGAGTAGCCCATTACCATCACATCACTCTTGTCGTAGTTGATCTTGAGGCCAGACATTTGTTGGAAGCAGAGGAGGAGGAACTTAAGGTTAGCGATGTCCGCGTCCGAGCCTTCGACCATGATGATGGTGTCGTCGGCGTACTGGAGCAGGGAGATCCCGGAGCCACCGGCCAGATGGGAAGTGATCCCACGAATATGGCCCGCAGCCTTAGCCTTGTCCAGGATGGCGGCCAGCACGTCCACCACCATATTGAATAAGAATGGGGAGAAAGGGTCGCCTTGTCTAACCACACAAAGGGTGGGGAAGTAAGGGCCAATCTCCCCGTTGATGTTCAGGACAGTGCGACCGCAGGAGACCATTTGCATCACTCTGATGATCCATCGTTCGTCGAAGCCTTTCCGGAGCAGAACTTCCCGAAGGAAGGACCAACTAACAGTGTCATATGCCTTGTGGAAATCGATCTTCAGGAAGACCACCCTGAGGTGTTTGGATCGGACCACATGCATGACTTCATGAAGGACTAGCACCCCATCCAAGATATACCGACCTTGAATGAAGGCGGATTGGTTGGGGTGGGTAATGTGGTCGGCAAGAAGGGTCACCCTATTGGCGTACCCTTTTGCCAGAATCCGGAAGATCACATTTATCACCGTGATCGGACGAAACTGGCGGATGTCGGATCCCCAGGCACCTTGGGAATGAGCGAAATGATCCCATAGTTGAGGCGCCCGAGGTCAATGGACCCAACGTAGAACTCGTCGAAGATGGACATGATCTCAGGCTTGATCACATTCCAGAAGGTCTGGAAGAATTTAACCGGGAGGCCATCCGGACCCGGGGCCGAGGTAGGGTTCATGCCCCTAATGGCAGCCCAGACCTCGCCCTCGGAGAAGGGGGCCGTAAGGGCCGCGTTCTCCGCATCGGAGACTAGCTGGCGGCCGAACCAGCAGTCACGGGCCAGAGATAAGCCGCTCCGAGGAGCGGCTGAGAACAGGGACCTATAGAAACTGTCGACATGGGCCCTGATGTCGCGGGGGACTGCAGGAGGGTTGAGACATCCCAAAGGAGGGGGATGGTGTTGCGTCTACGGCGACCATTCGCTATAGCTTGGAAGTAGGCCGTGTTCGCATCGCCCTGCAACACCCATTTCTAGGCACCACGCAAGCGCCAATAGGCCTCCTCGTCGGTGTAGATGACAGAGAGCTGGTCTTCCAAGTCGTATCGGAAGAGCCACTCTTCAGGAGAGAGGCCAGTCCCGTCGGCGCGCGGGTCTAGGGCCTGGATGGCGGTCAACAGGGCCTTCTTGCGCTCGCGGAGGTCACGCCCCAGGTTGGCGCCCCACCCCTTCATGAACTGCTGGCCTTGCTTGGCACAGAATTGCCATGAGTCAATGGTAGAGGGGGGGACGGGGCTGAGGTTGGGCGCGTGCCTCCACCCAACGGGCGCCAACAGTCTCCATGAAACCAGTTTGGGACAGCCAGAATGTCTCAAACCGGAACCGGGGGGGAATCAGGGGTCGCTCGTGATTAAAGGAGGAGGGGGACGTGGTCGGAGCCAATCCGGGTGATGGCCCGGAGGGAAGCTAGGGAGCAGCGAAGGTCCCATTCCAGGAAGACTAGGACCCGGTCCAGGGCGGACTGGGTCGGGGAGGCCTGATGATTGGTCCAGGTAAACCTGGCACCCACCATATCTATTTCACGGAGACCAAGGTCAGCAATGCAGTCATTAAACATTTGCATGCGAGCAAAATTGACATGCGAATTGCTCCTGTCTTCCGCGAATCGAAGGAGGTTAAAATCGCCCCGAACCACCACCGGAAGCGTAGCAGCCGTAACCTTCCGGTGGAGCTCCTCGAGGAAGGAGGCAGATCTACTATGGTCTGCAGGGCGGTAGACGATAATAACCTCCCACTTGAAGTTGAGGGCCCATTTGAGAAGTTCCATGCTAACAAAGAACTGGCCCCGGTCCATACTACCCACCTTGAAGTAGCTGCTCCCTATATCAAAAGTATTTCTGTTAGTGATGAAATGGATGTTTGTGGCAATTTTTTGCTAGTATTGCTGCAGCTGCACATTGTTGTATGTTCCTGTACAGTGGTTGTTTTGTCATATATTGATCTATTGCTATGTCATTATTTTGCTTGATTGAAGAATGACTGAAAAAGCGGTGTAGGATGATGCAAATATGAAGAAACTCATAGATATATTCAGAGAATAGGTTGAAAATGGGAATAGGCCCATAAGTTATTTAAATAAGAAGGGTTGGAAGAATGTTTTGGAGAAATGGGAAGCAAGAACGGGAAAGAAGTATCCCAAGGATAAATTCAAGAACAAATGGGATGCAATAAAAAGTGACTATACTTTTTTCATGGAGTTGAAAAATGAAGCAACCGGGCTTGGATGGGATGATGCAAAGAGAACCGTTGTTTGCACTCAAGAATAGCGGGATGAACATGTTGCGGTACGTGTAGCATTACCTAATTTGTACTTTTTTATTTGGCATGCTTTTGAATGATTGCATTACCTAATTTGTATATTCTTTTGGACGCCGATAAGTGCCACACGTGTGGGCGTTAGGGGGTCTGCCCACACATTTTGTGTGGTGTATAAGAGGAACAGCCCACACGCCTACGTGTGGGCAAAACAAGTAATGCCCACACACCTCTTTTTTCCCTCCCGATCCCTCTCACACGCGTGCGTGTGGGCGAAATAGATAACGCCCACACGCCCCGTACGTCAAGCCTCGTATCTCATGGTCCCACACGCCCCACGTGACAGTCACCATGCATCCCGCAGTTGCCATGGTACAAACCCTCGTCCATGTTCGTTTAACTGTAGTTGCCATGTCAGACAACTACAGTTGCTATGGTTGCTCAACTACAGTTGCCATGTATGGTCTGGTCTACTGCAGTTGCCATGATTTTAAAATTTTAGGAGTTGCCACCCACTAACACTAGGAAGTTGCCATGTAGCACTACAAAAAGGCATGGCAAAAAACATGTTCGGGTAAAAGAGAGAGTTGCCATGTGCTCACAAGCACGCTAGGGCAGTTGCCATGTGAAAGATCGTGGATGTCGCCTAGAGGGGGAGGGGGTGAATAGGCGCTTTAAAATAATTATGGTTGAGGCTTGAACAAATGCGGAATAAACCTAGCGGTTAATTTGTCAAGCACAAAACCTACAACAACTAGGCTCATCTATGTGCACCAACAACTTATGCTAAGCAAGAAAAACTACTTAGGTGATAGCAAGATATATGACAAGAAACAATATGGCTATCACAAAGTAAAGTGCATAATTAAAGGGCTCGGCTAAGAGATAACCGAGGCACGCGGAGACGACGATGTATCCCGAAGTTCACACCCTTGCGGATGCTAATCTCCGTTTGGAGCGGTGTGGAGGCACAATGCTCCCCAAGAAGCCACTAGGGCCACCGTAATCTCCTCACGCCCTCGCACAATGCAAGATGTCGTGATTCCACTAAGGGACCCTTGAGGGCGGTCACCGAACCCGTACAAATGGCAACCCTTGGGGGGCGGTCACCGAACCTGTACGCTTTGGCAACCCTTGGGGGCGATCACCGGTACCCGTCAAATTGCTCGGGGCGATCTCCACAACCTAATTGGAGACCCTGATGCTTGCCCGGAGCTTTTACACCACAACGATTGAGCTCCGAACACCACCAACCGTCTAGGGCGCCCAAGCACCCAAGAGGAACAAGCTCAAGGGTACCAAGCACCCAAGAGTAATAAGCTTCTCAACTTGTAACTTCCACGTATCACCGTGGAGAACTCAAACCGATGCACCAAATGCAATGGCAAGGGCACACGGAGTGCCCAAGTCCTTCTCTCTCAAATCCCACCGAAGCAACTAATGCTAGGGAGAAAAATGAGAGGAAGAACAAGAAGGAGAACACCAAGAACTCCAAGATCTAGATCCAAGGGTTTCCCCTCACATAGAGGAGAAAGTGATTGGTGGAAATGTGGATCTAGATCTCCTCTCTCTTTTCCCTCAAAAACTAGCAAGAATCCATGGAGGGATTGAGAGCTAGCAAGCTCGAAGAAGGTCAAGAATGGGGAAGAACACGAGCTCAAAGGATAAGGTTCATTGGGGAAGAAGAACCCTTTTACAGGAGGGGGAAAATCCAACCGTTATGCTCACAGCCCGCACGAAGTGGTACTACAGCTCGTCCTCACGGTACTACCGCTAGGGGTAGCGGTACTACCGCTAAGGGTAGCGGTACTACTGCTTGCGAGCGGTACTAAAATAATACATCCGTGCCTACCACCGCTGGACTTGTGACGAGTTTTTGGTCCGGAGCGGAAGTAGCCGCGGTAGTACCGCTCCAAGCGGTAGTACCGCTCCCAAGAGCGGTAGTAAAAAATTACATCCGCTCCTGTCCGCGGTAGTACCGCTGCAGCCTTTTCAGAACACCAAAACTACCACAACTTCTGCAAACGGAATCCGAATTCGACGAAACCAAGTTTGTTGGAAAGCTAACGACATGGGCTAACACAATCTTGAAAGAAATATCAATAATAAGCAAATGAGAAAAGGCCCATAAGAAAATGGTGAGAACCCTTCCTCGGATAAGACCGGTAAAACCTCCAAGACCGAAGACATCATAGAATACGCATGCGAACTCCATTTTCGTTGAACTCAAGCTTGTCATCAAGATGACCATAAGCTCTAAGACTCACAAAGAGAACCAAACAAGAACCTAGAAACATGATGCAAGGATGCAATGGTTTGAGCTCTCTACTAACGATACGATCAAGCTACCAACTTGAGAGCCCCCCTTGATAGTACGGCAAACGATCCTATAACCCGGTCTCCCAACTACCACCATGAGACCGGTAAAATAGAAAACCTATCAAGGGAAAACCTTTGCCTTGCACATGGTCCACTTGAGCTAGATGATGACGATCTTGACTCCCTCAAGTTGGACCACCTTTCTTGATTGCGTTGGCTCGATGAAGACTAGATGATTGCTCCCCCATACTCCACTATGGGTGAGTCACTCTTCGGTACACCTTCACAAGTGATTGCGTTGGCTCGATGAAGGTTAGTTGATTGCTCCCCATACTCCACTATGGGTGAGTCACTCTTCGGTACACCTTCACAAGTCCATTGTCACCACAATGGACGGCAAGCTACAAGCATGATTTCTTCGTGATGCTCCACTTGAACTTGCACAACACAACCTTGATTACGATCACCACTTGATGTCATCCTTTCCATGGGTTGTATGATATCTTCCTCTTGACGCAAGCCCATGGACACGTACCTAACCCCACATAGAACTCTCACATAGACCATGGGTTAGTACACAAAGTGCAATGGACAATGCTTACATACCATGGGATCACTTGATCCCTCTCGGTACATCTTTTATGCTTTGTGAGTTGATCAACTTGATTCACTCTTGACTTGGTCTTGATCAACCTTGAATCTTTCCAACTCTCTTCGTTTGGATGATGTCTTGAAGGTAAACATGAATGATCACACAATCTTCTTCTTCAAGACATGCTTGCAATAAGCACAACACTCACATGACCAATCTTTGGATAATTCCTTAATACCACCTTGGTCAACACATAAACTCCTTGAAACCAACACATGGACTTCAAGAAATGCCTATGGACAAATCCTTAAAATATAACTCAATGCAACCATTAGTCCATAGAGACTGTCATCAATTACCAAAACCACACATGGGGGCACCGCATGTCCTTTCACCATGTAAAGAGAAAGAGTTGCCATCTGCTTACGTGCACGCTAGGGCAGTTGCCATGTACCATGAAAAAACACATGGCAACTCGAGTGAAAGCGAGTTGCCATCTGCTTACAAGCAAAGCTAGGGCAGTTGCCATGTACCCTGCAGAAACACATGGCAACTGCCAGCTTTGGGTGTGGGCGAGGAGACGGGCGCGTGGGCGAAGTAATAAACGCCCACACACCATCCCCCTCTGCGTGCGTGAAAACTAGTGTGTGGGCGAATTGCTAAAGCCCACACACCAGCCCCCCGTGTGGTGAAAAAGGACGTGTGGGCAACCGGATGAATGCCCAGACACCAGGTTAGTCCTACGTGGCACACAAAAACTGCTAGAACGCCCCAAGATTCGTGCAGAATTGGTTGGACGAGGATCCATGTGTGTGGGCGAGTTGTCAGACGCCCACACGTGTGGGCGTTAGTGTTTTCGTATTCTTTTTCAGAGATGCCAGGAGAGAACAGGAAAGAAATACAATAATTTGAAGTTCAAACGAAAGGGACCGAAGTATCTTGAAAATTTACACGTCATTTTTCACAATGTACATGTCACAGGGGATAGTGCTTCTTGTGCTGGAGATATATCATTTGATGAATCAAGTGATGTTAATGCGGTTCTTTTGGAGAAACCCGGTGATAGTGATGAAATGAATTTCACATCTTTGAAGAAACCAAAAACAACCAAGAAGCGCAAGCAACCTTCAATCAAAAATGAGGAGAAGGAAGAGAAGAGTCCTTGCCTACGATTGTACAAGCAGACATGCGAGAAGATAGAAAGTGGAGTGGAGAAGATAACCTCTAGTGTTGAAGCATCATCAGCTCCTCATGCAACCAACCTTGTCCCTACAATTTCGGAGGTCATGAAGTTGGTGAAAGATTGTGGTGTCAAAGAAAAAATTGCTCTCATGCACACAACCCTCACTCTTATAGTGAAGCTTGAGTTTAGGGAAATCTTCAATGTTCTTGAAACAAAAGAAGGGAGGTTTGATTTTCTGGAGAGGGAGCATGAGAAGGAGATGTTGAAGCACGTGTTGTGAACCATATTTTGTCATGTTGCAGAAGTACATTTCCTTCCATTGTAGAACCTTATTTGCTTAAGTTGTGAACCTTACTTGTTTATGTTGTGAACCTTATTTGCTTATATCAATCATATTTGCTTGTGTTGTTGTGAGAATATTTGCCTGTGTTGTTGAACTGTATCTATGTTGGGAAAAATATTTTTCTATATTGTTGACGATGAATGTGTTAAAATTATTATATTCCTGTGTAGATGGATGCAAGGATGGAAGAAGTGGCCAGAAAGGGACAAGCGGGAATGAAACTTCTTGCTGAACTTGCAAACCAGGCTGCTATCATGGGAAACCTAGGTAACCTCTATGTTCAGCGGTACTTGAACAAAACATACCTAGATGCTAAGCAAACAGGACTAGAATGGGTCATGGAGTGTTATGGTCGGCCTAGATACTTCTATAAAATGTTTCGGATCAATCCGAAAGTTTTCATGGCACTTCATGATTTGCTTGTTTCTACATATGGTTTGACGTCAACTAGTAATGTTTCATCAATTGAGTCATTGGCCATGTTCTTATGGATTGTTGGAGGTCCCCAATCATTTGCTCAAGCCGAAAACCGTTTTGTATGCTCCCTTTGGACAGTTCACACAAAGTTTAAGGAATTTTTGCTATGTTTGCGCAAGTTAGCGACAGATAACATCAAACAGAGAGATCCTACATTTTGCGATGAGCATGAAAAGATTAGAGAAGAACGTTTCTGGCCTCATTTCAAAGGCGCTATTGGTGCCATAGATGGATCTCATGTTCCGGTGACAGTGCCCGCAGATGATGTGGTTAACCATAGATGTCGGCATGGTTTTACATCTCAGAATGTGCTTGCAATATGTGACTTTGACATGAGCTTTACCTTCGTGGCTGCGGGTTGGCCGGGTTCTGCACATGACTCAAGGATCCTGAATCATGCATTAGCACACTTCTCTTCATTTCCTGTACCTCCCAAAGCTTTTCAACAGCTGAAAGTTCACAACAGCTTTTTCACAGCTCACAACAGCTTTTACAGAATCTGCAGCTCAACCAAACACATGCTTAGACCGGAGAGTCGATGCTTCTGCGAAACCCATTTAACAGTGAAGCCTGATAAAAAGCGTGAACTTTGGTATGTCAGCAGTTTCATCGATGATCACAGCCACGTTCTTGCAAAACCGAACGAAGTCTCGTTTCTCCGGTCTTATAATCAGATTAAAGAATTTCAGGGAGTAGAGATCTTAGCTATGGAAGGAGCTGGGATCAGAAAACACATTATTTTTGATAACTTCGTTAGCAGGTATGGGTCGTATGCTAAGGCAGGGTTTGGGAGGAGGAAGCTATATAATATGTGCTAGAGGGAGAAGATGAAACTGCTTGCATGGGGTGATGCTGAAACTGCCCTAGGAATCATGATGACTAGAAAGAATTCGGATTTTTTTTCTTTGAGCACACTGTTGACGTTGAAGGCGAGCTCAAAAACCTGTTCTGGTGTGATTCGCAGTCACGTCGGAATTATCTTGAGTACGGTGATGCGACCATATTTGACAGTACGTACAAGATGAACCGGTATGGAATGTCGTTCATCCCTTTTGTGGGTCTGAACAACCACTGTCGCACTACGGTATTCGGCTGCAGCATTGTTTCAGATGAGACTGAAGGTATGTATGTTTGGCTGCTTCAGATGTTTTTGAAAGCTCACTGTCAGAAGAAGCCGAAGTCCATAATTACTAATGGAGATGCAGCGATGATAAGGGCTATCAGGAAGGTGTTTCCTGACGCGTGGCATGGTCTATGTGCATGGCATATTGAAAAGAATATGCAGAAACACCTCTAACACAAGTCTAAGGTGCTTGGTAATGCAGCTCGTAGACCATGCCACAGGAATGCGTTACCAGTGGACTTTTGTTACCACCGCTGCTGCATTACCGAGGTCGTCGTGGTACAAGTGTTTCTGCATATTCTTTTCAACATGCCATGCACATAGAACATGCCACGTGTCAGGAAACACCTTCCTGATAGCCCTTATCATTGTTGCATCTCCATCAGTAATTACAGACTCGGTCTTACTCTGACAGTGATCTTTCAAGGACGTCTGAAGCAGCCAAACATACGTACCTTCAATCTCGTCTGAAAAAATGGTGCAACCGAATACCATAGTGCGATGGTGGTTGTTCATACCCACAAAAAGGATGAACGGTGTTCCATACCTGTTCATCTTGTACGTACTATCGAAGACGGTCGCATCACCGTAATCAAGATAATCCCAACGTGACTACGAATCACTCCAAAACAGGTTTTTGAGCCCGCCTTCAACGTCAATAGTATGCTTAAAGAAAAAAATCTGGATCCTTTCTAGTCATCATTATTCCTATGGCAGTGTCAACATCACCCTATGCGCAATTTCATCTTCTCCCTGTAGCACATATTATACAACTTCCTCCTCCCAAACCCTGCCTTAGCATACGACACATACCTATTGATGAAGTTGTCAAAAACAATGTGTTTTCCGATCCCAACTCCTGCCATAGCTAAGATCTCTGCTCTCTGAAATTCTTTGATCTGATTATGAGACCGGAGAAACGAGACTTCGTCCGGTCTTGCAAGAGCATGGTTGTGATCATCGGCGAAACTGCTGACATACCAAAGTTCACGCTTTTTATCAAGCTTCACTGTTAAATGGGCTTCGCAGAACCATCAACTCTCCATTCTAAGCTTGTGGGTCTAGCCTTCCATGGTAGAAAATTTGGCCTGTCGTTTTCCTGCCTGGAATAGAGATACCTCCTCAAGCCGATACTTCCCACATGACCTTTTCCATGTTTCAGCAAGTCCCTCCTGATGTTGAACCCTCCTTCTGTGTGCATGCGCCTCTGGGTCTGGATGGGAGATGTCAACAGGCTTGCCACCCGAGGTGTCTTGCGGCTGGAGGAACCGGTAGAGCAGCCTGTGCACTGTTCCATTGTCCGGAGTTGGGTGCCGAGCCGAGCCGATGAGAAGATCGGGCCCCTTGAAGATGCTTGAGTACAAAGTTCTGCTTCACCTTGATAGGGTGATCGACATCCATCAGACACATGTGTCTTCTCCAGCAAGCGGCAGAAGCGAGTGAAAGTGGCAAATGGAGGAGTTGTGGATTGCACCAAATTTGTGCCTCAACTGACTTGGTGGATTCAGGGGCACAGTTTTTCCAGTGCCATGGAAGTGCTTCCACTTGGAGGATATGATATTATCCTAGTTATGGAGTGGCTTGAGAAAAGGGGTGTGATGCAGTGCCACTAGGCTGAGAAGTGGATTCAGTTTGAATATCAACAAAAAACTGTCAGGTTGCAAGGAGTGCTGCCTGCTAAAGCAGAACCAATTAAGGAAGTTTCTATGGAATAACTCAAGAAGTGGGAAAAAGGAAATGACATATGGGCAACATCTATGCTGCATCATATTGTTTGTTGGAAATATGCCCTAGAGGCAATAATAAATTGGTTATTATTATATTTCCTTGTTCATGATAATCGTTTATTATCCATGCTATAATTGTATTGATAGGAAACTCAGATACATGTGTGGATACATAGACAACACCATGTCCCTAGTAAGCCTCTAGTTGACTAGCTCGTTGATCAACAGATGGTTACGGTTTCCTGACCATGGACATTGGATGTCGTTGATAACGGGATCACATCATTTGGAGAATGATGTGACGGACAAGACCCAATCCTAAGCCTAGCACAAAGATCGTGTAGTTCGTATGCTAAAGCTTTTCTAATGTCAAGTATCTTTTCCTTAGACCATGAGATTGTGCAACTCCCGGATATCGTAGGAATGCTTTGGGTGTACCAAATGTCACAACGTAACTGGATGGCTATAAAGGTGCACTACAGGTATCTCCGAAAGTGTCTGCTGGGTTGGCACGAATCGAGACTGGGATTTGTCACTCTATGTAAACGGAGAGGTATCTCTGGGCCCACTCGGTAGGACATCATCATAATGTGCACAATGTGACCAAGGGGTTGATCACGGGATGATGTGTTACGGAACGAGTAAAGAGACTTGCCGGTAACGAGATTGAACAAGGTATCGGTATACCGACGATCGAATCTCGGGCAAGTACAATACCGTTAGACAAAGGGAATTGTATACGGGATCGATTGAGTCCTTGACATCGTGGTTCATCCGATGATATCATCGTGGAACATGTGGGAGCCAACATGGGTATCCAGATCCCGCTGTTGGTTATTGACCGGAGAACGTCTCGGTCATGTCTGCATGGTTCCCGAACCCGTAGGGTCTACACACTTAAGGTTCGATGATGCTAGGGTTATAGGGAATAGATATACGTGGTTACGAATGTTGTTCGAGTCCGGATGAGATCCCTGACGTCCACGAGGAGTTCAGGAATGGTCCGGAGGTAAAGATTTATATATGAGAAGTCCTATTTTGGCCACCGGAAAATGTTCGGGATTTTTCGGTATTGTACCGGAAGGTTCCGAAGGTTCGGAGTGGGGCCCACCTGCATGGGGGACCCACATAAACGTGGGTAGTGGGGAAAGGCCCCACACCCCTGGTCAAGCGCACCAAGATCCCCCTTAGAAGGAATAAGATCATATCCCAAGGGATAAGATCAAGATCCCTAAGAGGGGATAACAATCGGTGGGGAAAGGAAAGGATGGGATTTCTTTCCTCCCACCTTTGCCAACGCCCCAATGGACTTGGAGGGCAAGAAATAAACCCCCTCCACCCCTATATATAGTGGGGAGGCGCATGGGAGCTGCACCCTTTCCCCTGGCGCAGCCCTCCCCCTCTCCCAAGTCCTCCTCCTCTCCCGCGGTGCTTGGCGAAGCCCTGCAGGATTGCCACGCTCCTCCATCACCACCACACCGTCGTGCTGCTGCTGGATGAAGTCTTCCCCAACCTCTCCCTCTCTCCTTGCTGGATCAAGGCATGGGAGACGTCACCGGTCTGTACGTGTGTTGAACGCGGAGGTGCCGTCCGTTCGGCACTAGGATCTTCGGTGATTTGGATCACGACGAATACGACTCCTTCAACCCCGTTCTTTTGAACGCTTCCGCTTAGCGATCTACAAGGGTATGTAGATGCACTCTCCTTCCCCTCGTTGCTAGTTTCTCCATAGATAGATCTTGGTGACACTTAGGAAAATTTTGAATTTCTGCTACGTTCCCCAACAGTGGCATCATGAACTAGGTCTATTGCGTAGATTCTTTGCACGAGTAGAACAGAAAGTAGTTGTGGGCGTTGATTTTGTTCAATATGCTTACCGTTACTAGTCCAATCTTGTTTCGACGGTATTGTGGGATGAAGCGGCCCGGACCGACCTTACGTACACTTACGTGAGACAGGTTTCACCGATGACATGCATTTGGTGCATAAGGTGGCTAGCGGTGCCGCCTCTCCCACTTTAGTGGGAACGGATTTGATGAAAAGGGTCCTTATGAAGGGTAAATAGCAATTGGCATATCACGTTGTGGTTTTGTGTAGGTAAGAAACGTTCTTGCTAGAAACCCATAGCAGCCACGTAAAACATGCAAACAACAATTAGAGGACGTCTAACTTGTTTTTGCAGGGTATGCTATGTGATGTGATATGGCCAAGAAGAATGTGATGAATGATATGTGATGTATGAGATTGATCATGTTCTTGTAATAGGAATCACGACTTGCATGTCGATGAGTATGACAACCGGCAGGAGCCATAGGAGTTGTCTTTATTTATTGTATGACATGCGTGTCATTAAACGAACGCCATGTAATTACTTCACTTTATTGCTAACCGGTAGCCATAGTAGTAGAAGTAATAAGTTGGCGAGACAACTTCATGGAGACACGATGATGGAGATCATGATGATGGAGATCATGGTGTCATGCCGGTGACGATGATGATCATGGAGCCCCGAAGATGGAGATCAAAAGGAGCAAAATGATATTGGCCATATCATGTCACTATTTGATTGCATGTGATGTTTATCATGTTTATGCATCTTATTTGCTTAGAACGACGGTAGTAAATAAGATGATCCCTCATTAAAATTTCAAGAAAGTGTTCCCCTAATCGTGCACCGTTGTGAAAGTTCGTTGCTTTTGAAGCACCACGTGATGATCGGGTGTGATAGATTCTTACGTTCACATACAACGGGTGTAAGCCAGATTTACACACACGAAACACTTAGGTTGACTTGACGAGCCTAGCATGTACAGACATGGCCTCGGAACACAAGAGACCGAAAGGTCGAGCATGAGTCATATGGTAGATACGATCAACATGAAGATGTTCACCGATGATGACCAGTCCGTCTCACGTGATGATCGGACACGGCCTAGTTAATTCGGATCATGTAATCACTTAGATGACTAGAGGGATGTCTATCTGAGTGGGAGTTCATGAGATGAACTTAATTATCCTGAACATAGTCAAAAGATCTTTGCAAATTATGTCGTAAGCTCGCACTTTAGTTCCACTGTTTTAGATATGTTCCTAGATAAAATATAGTTGAAAGTTGACAGTAGCGATTATACGAACAGAAGAAAGCTTATGTCCTTAATGCACCTCTCAGTGTGTTGAACCCCAAACGTCGTCTGTGGATGTTGCGAACATCGGACATACACGTTTTGATAATTGCGTGATAGTTCAGTTAAACGGTTTAGAGTTGAGGCACCAAAGACGTTTTTTGAAACGTCATGAACATATGAGATGTTTCGAGGGCTGAAATTGGGATTTCAGGCTCGTGCCCACGTCAAGAGGTATAAGACCTCCGACGATTTTCTTAGCCTGCAAACTAAGGGAGAAAAGCTCAATCGTTGAGCTTGTGCTTAGATTGTCTGAGTGCAACAATCACTTGAATCGAGTGGGAGTTGATCTTCCGATGAGATAGTGATGTTTCTCCAAAGTCATTGCCACCAAGCTGCTAGAGCTTCGTGATGAACTATAACATATCGTGGATAGATGATCCTTGAAATATTCGCGATGTTTGACACCGCGAAAGTAGAAATCAAGAAGGAGCATCAATTGTTGATGGTTAATGAAACCACTTGTTTCAAGAAGGGCAAGGGCAAGAAGGGATGCTTCATGAAACGGCAAATCAGTTGCTGCTCTAGTGAAGAAACCCAAGGTTAAACCCAAACCCGAGACTAAGTGCTTCTGTAATGAGAGGAACGGACACTGAAGTAGAACCACCCTGGATACTTGGTAGATAAGAAGGCAGGCAAGGTCGATAGAAGTATATTGGATACACATTATGTTAATGTGTACTTTACTAGTACTCCTAGCAGCACCGTGGTATTAGATACGGTTCGGTTGCTAAGTGTTAGTAACTCGAAATAAAAGCTACGGAATAAGCGGAGACTAGCTAAAGGTGAGTGACGATATGTGTTGGAAGTGTTTCCAAAGGTTGATGTGATCAAGCATCGCTGCTCCCTCTACCATCGAGATTTGTGTTAAACCTAAATAATTGTTATTTGGTGTTTATATGTTGAGCATAGACATAATTGGATTATGTCTATTGCAATACCGTTATTCATTTAAGGAGAATAATGGTTACTCTATTTATTTGAATAAAACCTTCAATGGTCTTGCACCTAAAAGAATGGTTTATTGAATCTCGATCGTAGTGATACACATTTTCATGCCAAAAGATATAAGATAGTAATGATAGTACCACTTACTTGTGGCAATCGCCATGTAAGTCATATTGGTGTAAACGCATGAAGAAGCTCCATGTTGATGGATCTTTGGACTCACTCGTTTTGAAAAGTTTGAGACATGCTAAACATTTCTATTGGTGTATACGCATGAAGAAACTCCATGCAGATGGATCGTTTGGACTCACTTGATTTTGAATCACTTGAGAGATGCAAATCATACCACATGGGCAAGATGACCTAAAAGCCTCGTTTTCAAAGAAGATGGAACAAGACATCAACTTGTTGGAAGTAACACATTTTGATGTGTGCAGTCCAATGAGTCTTTGAGGCATGCAAATGAATATCGTTATGTTCTTACTTCACGATGATTCGAGTAGATGTTGAGTATATTTACTTGATGAAACACAAATCTGAATTATTGAATGGTTCAAGTAATTTCAGAGTGAAGTTAAAGATCATCGTGACAAGAGGATAAAATGTCTATGATATGATCATAGAGATGAGTATCTGAGTTATGAGCTTTGGCACGCAATTAAGACATTGTGGAAATTGTTTCACAATAAATACCGCCTGGAACACCATAGTGTGATGGTGTGTCCAAACATCATAGTTGCACCCTATTGGATATGATGCGTACCATGATGTTTCTTATCGAATTACCACTATTGTTCATGGGTTAGGCATTAGAGACAACCACACTCACTTTAATAGGGCACCACGTAATTCCATTGAGACGACACCGTTTGAACTATGGTTTGGAGAAACCTAAATTGTCGTTTCTTAAAAGTTTGGGGCTGCGACGCTTATGTGAAAAAGTTTCAGGTTGATAAGCTCGAACCCAAAGCGGATAAAATGCTTCTTCATAGGACACCCAAAACAGTTGGGTATACCTCCATCTCAATTCGGAAGCAAAAGGATTGTTTCTAGAATTAGGTCCTTTCGAGAAAAGTTTCTCTCGAAAGAATTAAGTGGGAGGATGGTGGAGACTTGATGAGGTTATTGAACCGTCACTTCAACAAGTGTGTAGCAGGCACGTGAAGTTGTTCTGTGGCGCCTACACCAATTGAAGTAGAAGCTTATGATAGTGATCATGAAGTTTTGGATCAAGTCACTACCGTACCTCGTTGGGTGACAAGGATGCGTACTACTTGAGTGGTACAGTAATCCTGTCTTGAAGGTCATGTTGCTAGACAACAATGAACCTCGAGCTATGAAGAAGCGATGGTGGGCCCGGATTCCGACGAATGGCTCAAGGCCATAACATCCGAGAGAGGATCCATGACTTTGGAAGAAATACTTGATGGTCGTGGGGCGTTGGGTAAAGATGGATTTTAAAAGGAAGATGATAATGATGGTAAGTATCACCATTAAGAAAGCTCGACTTGTCGTTAAAGATGTTTTCCGACAAGTTCAAGGAGTTGACTACGGTGAAGCTTTCTCACTCGTAGCGATGCTAAGAGTTTGTTGGAATTGGATTAGCAATTACTGCATGATTGATGAAATCTTGCAGATAGGATGTCAAAACATTGTTTCCTCGACGTTATACTTGAGGAAAGGTTGTATGTGATACAACCAGATGGTTTTGTCAATCCTGAAAGATGCTAACAAGTATGCAAAGCTCCAGCAATCCTTCTAAGGACTGGAGTAAGCATCTCGGAGTTGGTATGTACGATTTGATGAGATGATCAAAGATTTTGGGTTTATACAAAGTTTGTGAGAAACTTGTATTTCCAAAGAAGTGAGTGGGAGCACTATAGAATTTCTGATAAGTATATGTGAATGACATATTGTTGATCGGAAATGATGTAGAATTCTGGAAAGCATATAGGGTTATTTGAAAAGTGTTTTCAATAGAAAACCTGAATTAAGCTGCTTGAACATTGAGCATCAAGATCTATGAGGATAGATAAAAAAGCTAAATGGTACTTTCAAATGAGCACATACCTTGACATGATCTTGAATGTGTTCAAGATGGATCGATCAAAGAAGGAGTTCTTGCCGAGTTGTAAGGTATGAAGTTAAGAGTTAAAGCTCGACCACGGCGGAAGAGAGAGAAAGGACGAAGGTCGCCCCTATGCTTCGACATAGGCTCAGAGTATGCTATGTTGTGTACCGCCTTGAAGTGTGCCTTGCCATGAGTCTGGCAAGGGGGTACAAGAGTGATCCAGGAATGGATCATTGGACAACAGTCAAAATTGTCCTTGGAGTAAATAAGGACATGTTTCTCGATTATGGATGTGATAAAGAGTTCGGCGTAAAGGGTTACGTCGATGCAAGCTTTAACACCTATCTGAGTGACTCTGAGTAGCAAACCGAATACGTATAGTGGAGCAACAATTTGGAATAGCTCCAAGTGGAGCGTGGAAGCATCATTTACAATATGACATAGAGATTTGCGAAGTACATACGGATCTGAATGTTGCGAGACCGTTGACTAAAACCTCTCTCACAAGCAAAACATGATCAAACCCGTAACTCATTGAGTCTTAATCACATGATGATGTGAACTAGTTTAGTGACACTAGTAAACTCTTGGATGTTGGTCACATGGAGATGTGACCTATGAGTGTTGATCACATAGCGATGTGAACTAGATTATTGACTCTAGTGCAAGTGGGAGACTGTTGGAAATATGCCCTAGAGGCAATAATAAATTGGTTATTATTATATTTCCTTGTTCATGATAATCGTTTATTATCCATGCTATAATTGTATTGATAGGAAACTCAGATACATGTGTGGATACATAGACAACACCATGTCCCTAGTAAGCCTCTAGTTGACTAGCTCGTTGATCAATGATGGTTACGGTTTCTGACCATGGACATTGGATGTCGTTGATAACGTGGATCACATCATTTGGAGAATGATGTGATGGACAAGACCCAATCCTAAGCCTAGCACAAAGATCGTGTAGTTCAGTATGCTAAAGCTTTTCTAATGTCAAGTATCTTTTCCTTAGACCATGAGATTGTGCAACTCCGGATACCGTAGGAATGCTTTGGTGTACCAAACGTCACAACGTGGCGGCTGGCTATAAAGGTGCACTACGGTATCTCCGAAAGTGTCTGCATTGGGTTGGCACGAATCGAGGCTCGGATTTATCACTCTGTAAACGGAGAGGTATCTCTGGCCCACTCGGTAGGACATCATCATAATGTGCACAATGTGACCAAGGGGTTGATCACGGGATGATGTGTTACGGAACGAGTAAAGAGACTTGCGGTAACGAGATTGAACAAGGTATCGGTATACCGACGATCGAATCTCGGGCAAGTACAATACCGTTAGACAAAGGGAATTGTATACGGGATCTGACGGGGATATACCCCGCGGCGTAAACCGGCCGGAAGTATAACCCGGCCGGACTTGGCGGTTTACCTGAAGAACCCGCTGACACTTGGTGGTTCACTGGAGACCCGGCGGTTTACGGTTCATTGGTAATCCGGCAGGCGGGTCAGAGGAGCGGCAAGACCGGTGGTCTGGTGGCGGTTCATGAAGGCCGGTTCAACTACGGTGGGCCGGTTGATAAGGAAAGTCATAAGGAATATTTATCTTATAAGGAGTTAAGACCTGGACTTGTATCCGGGTTGTATTAGAGATAGGTTAGTCCTAATCCTAATAGGACTCCACATGTAACCCGCCCCTTCAACATATATAAGGAGGGGGAGGGCTCCCCAAAGGGGGACAAGCTACAAGCGAGAAGAAACAATCTTAGGGCTAGACACAAAGAGGAGAGCCGACACGGCGACTCCTCGTGATGATAATGAGACCTAGCCTCAAACAGCATGTAGGGTTTTTACGGATGATGTTTCCGGGGCCCGAAGCTGTCTAAATCTCTGTCTTGTGTTACGTCTCTCGGTTCCGCTCAACCCCTCTCAAGCTACCACATAGATGCGTTGGCCTCACGACTAAGTCCTCACACTAAGGACATCTGCCGTGACAAATCCACGACAATTGGCGCCCACCGTGGGGCGAACGCGCGGTGGTGTTGAGTTCTTGGAGAGATCTCTTTAGGGATCGAGAAAATCGCGATTAACCGATGACGAAGAGCGGGCATGGAACAATCGCATGAGCCACCAGGTTACCTTGGGAGAGCCGGCAAATTTGTCGTTCAGAAATCGAAATTACGATTAACTTTGAAGATGATAGATGCGAGATTCATCGGACACGGAGAGATTTTTTAGGGTTTCTTATGCGCCACCCCAGGCGTTGTTCGGTGACCCATTGAATCCGAAGGGCAGATCGTTTTTCTGGAGTCAAGACCGGACAGGAATCTGCTACAAGTCATCACACCGCAGTCGTTTTAAATTGCAGAGCAGTTGTACGAGGGGCAGTGGTTGTCGCTGCTACAGCTTGTATCAAGTCCCGACGAAAATTGAGATGGAAGAGATTAGTGTTTCGTTCGAGGACCCGCCGGGATCAAAACTCGTTTCCCAAGACAAAGCTTGCAGGGTGCACTACGGACTCCCAAGAAACTTCCCTTTTTTATTTTCACAGATGTGTGCACAAGAAGACAAGCGACCATACCTTTTTTACATATGACGTGGAGGAGGGAAGACAGCCACAGCCAATTCACGCCTTTACTACTAGTCTGACTCCAATTAGACACAGTTTACCAAGGCCGTCAAGAAATTCTACTGCAGATTCAATCTGTGTGGCGGACGTGTGTGATTGCTGCTATGTCCTCCCGTCCAGATGCGGCTGTCCGGGTCCTGAGGAGGCTGAGATCTGTACTTCTCATGGGGGTTGAGTGCTAGTTCAGTTGTTTGAATTTTCTATAGCTATACGTACACACAAGGAAGCAGGCTGTATGAGGAAAAACAGGGAAGCCACGACCCGGTTTCGCCGTCGCCGAGCTGCAACAGGTTTGACCAGGACCTGTCTAAACCAGCAGACCGGCTGCTCCGATCCGTATCGTTGTCCCTGAAGATGCCTCACTGCTGGAAAAAGGAAAAAAAAAAAAAAAACATTAAACCGGCCACGTCCTCAGCCGCCGGTCCCTGCACTGGCGACGAGCGCTCACGGGCAGCAGTGGTGGCGGGTCAAAGACAGTGCTTGGCTCCAAGTTGCACTTGCTCTACTTCGCCAGAGCGATCTCGCTGCAGCCCAAGTCGCCGCTGGCCGGTCAAAGTTGCCGCAAGGAAAAAACGACCAGGTGATATCCGTCCGGTTTATTTGAGCACATATTAATTTTTTGTGAGCAATTATTGTCTTGCGATACTTTTTGATGCAGGATATTTATTCATAACTAAACGAGGTGTTATATTACGATCCCTATGGCCCGGCTTACATCAACTCATGGGGACCATGCCCGAGATTGCTGCGACCTGCCGAAGCGCACGCCCGTTTCTTGAGTCGCTACTCTACCTCTGCGGTAGGGTGAGCCGCCCCTTGCTCCGTTGGCTCATCATGACTCGCCACAGTTAAATCGCCGTTACTTGAGCCACGCCTGCCGCGCGATGAGCCGCGGGGTTATATTGAGTCGCTAGTCTGACTGAACCGTTTTTGTCGCATTGAATGGATCATCCGTCATCCGAACAAATCAGGTGATATCCATCTAAGTTTATTTTTCTTAACACATTGTTTTTATCAAAGAACAATTACTTGGTCTATGCTATTTCTTCGCAGGACCATTATTCCACACAAAAAGGTGTTGTAAAAGGGGCGTGAGCAGATATTATTTTTTGCACTAGCGCTCATCCTGCGCAGGTTGCTACCCCCGCTACATCAACACACGCGATTAACTTATTGTTCGCCCCTGCGGCCGATTCTCCCGTCTGCACCGGTTTACCACGCCGCGGCCGGTTCATCCGTGAGCGACTTCAATTTCACCGAGCGATCATCAATTTCATGGCGGATCATTTCTGGCCTGGCACATTAGGTGATATCCATCTAAGATATATTTTATTGGCATATATTATTGTTGTCAAAGAGCAGTTTATCTTTGCCTTGGTCTGCACTATTGTTGATGCAGGACAACGTGGTTGACTCGCCCGCGCCGGTTTACCGCACTGTGGCCGACTCATCTATTTTGAGCCACCTCTGATGCGGCGGTCATTTTTACCGTCCGTCTCTCGCGGCCTGGTCTACATCAACGCACCGGGCCGCACTTGTCTGGATGAGCTGTTTATTGAGTACGAACAAGTCACTACTTGGGAAGCCCGGTTTTCTTTCAAGCAAAATGGAGGCAAATTATCATATACTGTCAACCGTTGTCTACACTGGGTGGTTCAATGGGCAGGCGCACAAGTCACCGCCATTACAGTTTGGTTAACTTCAAATCACCAGTCGGAAGGAACCATGGGCCGAGTTGCTGACACGGCTCATATGGGATCATTTATAACCCACCGCAGTCACCTCAACCTTCTGTGGATTCACATCGTGCTATCAACACCAATGATATACAAGTTATGCCGGTTTATATCACGGTCAAATATGGAGAGTTTCAAGCCAACTCCTCGAGTCACCTTGAGACTCGGGGGCTATGACGACATGACTCGGCAAATCTTGCCGGCCAGCGATTTAAGAACCCGGGGACGATGGGGGAAAGATAACCCGTCCTGGAGGCTACTATTATTTGAAGGCCGTCGAAAAATTTCCGGCTTAGAAAGTATATGGCAGTTACAAAATCGACTCAATGAAGAAGTTCCGGTCATCGAAAAGGATTCGGTTTAAAATCCGGCTTAAAGGAAGTCGGTCTCACTGGCGCTCTCAAATATCCGGTTTACAATCCGGTTCAAGGAAAATCTGTCTCCCACAAAGCTCTGAAGCTCTCAAATCCGGTTTAAGAATTTCCGGTTCAAAAGGAGTTAATTTCTCGCAAGTTTTGAGTTTAAAGACCGTCAGAAAATTTCCGGCTGAAAATGAAGATTCCGGTTTAAAATCCGGGTCAAGGGAAGATGTCTCCCACAAAGCTTTGAAGCTCTCAATATCCGTTCAAGATCCCGGTTCAAGAAGAATTTATCTCTTGCAAAAGGTTAAAATTACGAAGAAGACCTGCTGCCATGATGCGGTTCAAACATGGGTATCCTGCCTTATTGGCCTAACATATTATTGATCACATGGGGCTTCGCTTCATAAAGCGGGTCTCTGTTCTTTTTAACATCATGCGTGGTTACACGGAGGTTCTGTCTTAAAGCGGCCTCGGTTTACCTCTTGGTTTAGCTTTTCAAAGCACCATGTTATGTCACTTGGGGCTTGTCGGTCCGAACCAATGCAACACCTCTTGATAGGCGAAAGCCACCAGATCACTTGGGGACATGGTCAAGTCTGAACCAGTCACGCCTCTTGATCGGCCTAAGGCCACAGAGTCACTTGGGGGCTTGGTCGAACCCGAACCATTGCCACGCCACTTGATCGGCATAATGCCACGGTTTGATTGGGGACTGGCTGACTTGAACCATAGCTACACCTATTGGGAGCTTGGTCATGTCCGACCATGGTAACACCATCTGATCGGCTCAGTAAAGCCTCTTTTTGCAAACGGTTTTATCATTGCCTTTGCTTCCATATTTTTTCATAACTGTTATTTGATTTTTGTTGCGTTTTCTAAACCGACATTGTTAATCCGGTTCGACTGTCAATTACAAATTGACGGAACACGGTCAAATCTTAATCCGGAGGCCATATGCCCGGTTTGATTTTCTATTACCATCCTATTATGGAGTAAACCGGCGTTCATTAACCCGGCTTGACTTTCAATTACAAGTTGTCAATACATGATCAAATTATGATCCGGAGACTATCAGCCCGGTCTGGTTCGACTACGAGTCGCCAGTATTATATATGGTTAAACCGGTGTTTATCACAACCCGGTACGGTTTATCATCAACCGGCACAATATGGAAGGAGTTATCATTACTCAAGATTGGGGTTATCACTCTTACTACAAAAAGTTGGTAAAACCAGCAATGTGATTCAATATCACAGGTATGATATATTTCATATTTGATTATTCTTAAGTGCAACCTTGGTTATAAACCCAGTTATATGTTGGGCATTGTGACCCGTCCGTGATAAACCGCCGTGACACTTTAAACTTGTTGTATGCAGAAACAGGTTGAATAAAGCATGATTATAAATCACTGACGTTTATTAAACCGGCCTGGCTTTCGACTATGTGTCGCCAGTATGATGATAAATTATCCGGTGTTTGTTAAACCGGCCTGGCTTTGGACTATAAGTCGCCAGTACATATTTGGATTGCGCCATTGGAATCATGCGCTTATGAATCATTGGGTATATTATTCAAATAGCCAACATGGCTGGATTTCTATTATGGTTATCAATAACCGGTATTATTGAGGTTTATAAAGTCGCTTTAGCACAATGGCTATCATATTATCAATAGATATGATTTTTTCTACAATTGAAGGAATAGTCCCGAGTTGCTGCAGGCTTACGACCCGGCAATTGGGGGCTACATTATTTAAGTTGCGCTTACATCAAATATGCAAGTCTCATGTCGATGCAAGCAGGCACCATGACACTTGGGGGCTAATGCAAAGTAATTTTTTGCTCATATTATTGAAGACCCGACTCATCACATTATAATGAGTCGACCCTTGGGGGCTACCAATTGCTCCTGTCAACAGTTGAAGGTACAAAGCTTTTTATTCATTATATTGAAGGGTCCACTGCTCAATTGGTAAAGCACAAGGCTCTTAACCTTGTGGACGTGGATTCAAGTCCCATGATGGGGGTTACATCATATGATGTTATTTTCATTAAAGCATATATTAAGTCCCAGCTCAATATTATCTTACTGAGCCGGCCCTTGGGGGCTACACATCATTGCTCAAATCTACATGATTATACCTACAAAGTCCCTACTCATTATTGCATAATGACCCGGCCCTTGGGGACTACACTGGTTGAAGTGTTTATGAGTATAAGACAATTACAAGTCCCAGGTCGCTGCAAGCATGACAACCCGACACTTGGGGGCTACATAGTACGGAGTATTCAGTTTTTACTAGTCACTGGATGAACAACATGGATTTCTTTGAAAGTGGCAGTATTTATATTGAAGCAAAGTTTTAAGCCACCACTTTGTTCTGCTCAGAGACTTGGGGGCTACAGGTATTATATTATTATCGAAGAAATTTTTTCAAATTCTCTGATTGAGCAAAATAGGTTGACCCGGCGTCACCAATCATTATGACCCTGTGGCTGCAACCCGGCGTCATTAATAATCATGAACCGGCATTGGCAACAATCATGAACCGGTGTCTGCAACAATCATGACTCGAAATTATCAAGTTTTTATAAACCGGTGATCTTGGCAATGATAAACCGGCAAGTTCTACGTCCTTAAACCCGCTGAAGATTGGATGAGTATTTCAAGGACCGATATTGTTTTTAAGCATTGGGAGCTGAATCAAAGGAGTTATTCTTCACAATATATTTTCTATGAGAAACCAATGTCAGCAAGTTGATCATGAAGCTGGCATATTAAACCGGATTTTCTAGAAGGAGGAAATGACAAGGATTTAAGGATGATCAGATGCCGGTTTACAAGAATTCTTAACCCGGAGCATAATCTGTCAAGTTTGTTCTTGTGTTTATTTCACACAATCAGTTTAACATGGATAAATCCAAATTAAACTGGGGGCTAATGTCGGGGATATACCCCGCGGCGTAAACCGGCCGGAAGTATAACCCGGCCGGACTTGGCGGTTTACCTGAAGAACCCGCTGACACTTGGTGGTTCACTGGCGACCCGGCGGTTTACGGTTCATTGGTAATCCGGCAGGCGGGTCAGAGGAGCGGCAAGACCCGGTGGCCCGACTGGCGGTTCATGAAGGCCGGTTCAACTACGGTGGGCCGGTTGATAAGGAAAGTCATAAGGAATATTTATCTTATAAGGAGTTAAGACCTGGACTTGTATCCGGGTTGTATTAGAGATAGGTTAGTCCTAATCCTAATAGGACTCCACATGTAACCCGCCCCTTCAACATATATAAGGAGGGGCAGGGCTCCCCAAAGGGGGACAAGCTACAAGCGAGAAGAAACAATCTTAGGGCTAGACACAAAGAGGAGAGCCGGCTTACGGCGACTCCCTCGTGATGATAATGAGACCTAGCCTCAAACAGCATGTAGGGTTTTTACCGGATGATGTTTCCCGGGGCCCGAAGCTGTCTAAATCTCTGTCTTGTGTTGCGTCTCTCGGTTCCGCTCAACCCCTCTCAAGCTACCACATAGATGCGTTGGCCTCACGACTAAGTCCTGACACTAAGGACATCTGCCGTGACAAATCCACGACAGGATCGATTGAGTCCTTGACATCGTGGTTCATCCGATGAGATCATCGTGGAACATGTGGGAGCCAACATGGGTATCCAGATCCCGCTGTTGGTTATTGACCCGGAGAACGTCTCGGTCATGTCTGCATGGTTCCCGAACCCGTAGGGTCTACACACTTAAGGTTCGATGATGCTAGGGTTATAGGGAATAGATATCGTGGTTACCGAATGTTGTTCTGAGTCCGGATGAGATCCCTGACGTCCACGAGGAGTTCAGGAATGGTCCGGAGGTAAAGATTTATATATGAGAAGTCCTATTTTGGCCACGGAAAATGTTCGGGATTTTTCGGTATTGTACCGGAAGGTTCCGGAAGGTTCGGAGTGGGGCCCACCTGCATGGGGGACCCACATGAACGTGGGTAGTGGGGCAAGGCCGCACACCCCTGGTCAAGGCGCACCAAGATCCCCCTTAGAAGGAATAAGATCATATCCCAAGGATAAGATCAAGATCCCTAAAAAGGGGATAACAATCGGTGGGGAAAGGAAAGGATGGGATTTCTTTCCTCCCACCTTGCCAACGCCCAATGGACTTGGAGGGCAAGAAATAATCCCCTCCACCCCTATATATAGTGGGGAGGCACATGGGAGCTGCACCCTTTCCTGGCGCAGCCCTCCCCCTCTCCCAAGTCCTCCTCCTCTCCAAGGGTGCTTGGCGAAGCCTGCAGGGATGCCACGCCCTCCATCACCACCACACCGTCGTGCTGCTGCTGGACGAAGTCTTCCCCAACCTCTCTCTCTCTCCTTGCTGGATCAAGGCATGGGAGGCGTCACCGGGCTGTCGTGTGTGTTGAGCGCGGAGGTGCCGTCCGTTCGCACTAGGATCTTGGTGATTTGGATCACGGCAAGTCTGAGTCCTTCAACCCCGTTCTCTTGAACGCTTCCGCTTAGCGATCTACAAGGGTATGTAGATGCACTCTCCTTCCCCTCGTTGCTAGTTTCTCCATAGATAGATCTTGGTGACACGTAGGAAAATTTTGAATTTCTGCTACGTTCCCCAACATTGTTGTCAGCCCTCGTTCTGAAATACCTGAAGAAGTTCAGCAAGTGCTACAAGCAAACAAAGCTGTTTTCAATGACCCTAATACCCTGCCTCCACAGAGAGATTTTGATCATGAAATGCATCTGTACCTGGGGCGATTCCTGTTAACTGCAGGCCCTACAGATACTCACCACAGCAAAAGGATGAAATTGAAAAACAAGTGTCTGAAATGCTACAATCAGGGCTCATTACACCCAGCTTAAGTCCTTTTGCATCTCCTGTGCTACTGGTCAAGAAAAAGGATGGCACCTGGAGGTTCTGTGTGGACTATAGAAGATTGAATGAGGTCACAATCAAGAATAAATTTCCACAGCCTGTAATTGATGAGCTGCTGGATGAGTTAGGAGGAGCTAAATGGTTTTCTAAGCTGGATCTCAGGTCAGGATATCACCAGATTCGTATGGCAGAAGCAGATGAGTTTAAAACATCATTTAAAACTCACAATGGACAGTACCAATTCAAGGTGGTGCCCTTTGGACTATCCACAGCTCCGGCCACATTTCAGTGTTTCATGAACTACATCTTCAAAGGCTCTAACAGAAAGTTCGTGTAAATTTTCATGGATGACATATTGGTTTTCAGTGGCACATTAGAGGAACACATAGTTCATTTACAATCAGTATTTGATACACTGAAAGAAAACAATTTATTTGTGAAGGAAAGCAAGTGCTCTTTTGCACAGCAGTCCATGGAGTATCTTGGTCACATTATTTCTGACTAGGGAGTAAGTACTGACCCTGCAAAAACTACTGCAATGTTGGATTGGCCAACTCCCACCAATGTCACTGAACTGAGGGGTTTCCTAGGTCTCATTGGATACTACAGAAAGTTTGTCCAAAACTATGGTCTGCTGGCCAAGCCACTCACAACATTACTCAAGAAACTGTCCTTTCAATGGACAGCAGCTGTTGAAACTGCATTTCAGTTACTCAAACAGGCTATGGCCACAACACCTGTATTAGCACTACCAGATTTCAACAAAACCTTCACCATTGAGATAGATGCTTGCAATACTGGCATTGGTGCAGTGCTCACACAGTCAGGACACCCTGTAGCTTACTACAGTAAAGCTCTTGGAGTGAACAGTCAAAAAGTGTCCATATATGAAAAAGAATTTCTGGCTATAATGATGGCCATTGACAGGTGTAGATCTTACTTGTCCAGAGCTCCATTTGTGATCAAGACAGATCACCAGAGCTTATGCCACCTGGGAGATCAGAACTTAACTTCTGATCTACAAAGGAAGGCCATGACAAAGCTAGTGGGACTGGATTTCTCTATCCAGTACAAAAGGGGTGTGGAAAATACAGCTGCAGATGCCTTGTCCAGAGTGGCACATTTATTTCCAGTTCAGGCACTGTCTACCAGCAAACCTGTGTGGATACAGGAAGTGTTAAATTCCTACACTGTTGACCCTGCTGCTCAGGCAATGCTCACCAAATTAGCTCTGGACAGCCAGGCTTGTCCAGGGTTTCAGCTTCAGGAAGGTCTCATTAAACAGGAAGGGAAAATATGGGTAGGAGCCAACACTGGGCTACAAACCAAACTGATTCAGGCCTTCCACTCCTCTCCCATAGGAGGACACTCAGGTATGTTAGCCACTTATCACAAAGTGAAGCAGTTATTCAGCTGGACTGGTCTCAAGAAAGATGTGGAGAACTTTGTGAAACAATGCAGTGTATCTCAACAAGCAAAACATGAACACTGCAAAGTACCAGGCCTACATTAACCCCTACATGTTCCAGATGGTCCTTGGCAAGTAATCAGCATGGATTTCATTGAAGGTTTGCCCAAATCAGAGGGCCTACAATGCTATTCTGGTGGTTGTGGACCGTTTCACCAAAGTAAGTCACTTCCTTCCTCTGAAACATCCTTTCGCAGCAGCATCAGTAGCAAAGGTGTTCCTCAACACTGTGGTCAGGTTGCATGGACTACCTCAGTTCATAGTTTCAGATAGAGATAAGATATTCACCAGCTCATTTTGGAAAGAACTGTTTAGAGTTTGGGGCACTGAGTTGCAAATGAGCACAGCATACCATCCTCAAACAGATGGACAAACAGAGAGGGTAAACCAGTGCCTGGAAATGTATCTGCGGTGTGCTATTCATGCCTCCCCAGCTAAGTGGGTTTCCTGGCTACCTCAAGCAGAATTCTGGTACAATACCACTTACCATTCTTCTCTGGGTTGCACTCCTTATAAAGCCTTATATGGGTGTGAGCCACATGTGGGACAAGTGTACAGCCAAACTCAGTCTCACAACACTGAAGTACAACAGTGGTTGTCCATACATACTGAACACACAGCAGCAATCAAAGAACAGTTAGCTAGAGCTCAAAGCAAATACATACAGTTTGCAGATCACAAAAGGACTGACAAACAGTTCATCGAGGGTGAGATGGTCTATCTGAGACTACAACCTTATGCACAGTCCTCTGTGGTCAATCGCCCCTGCCCGAAACTGGCCATGAAATATTTTAGTCCCTTCAAAATACTCTCCAAGATTGGTCAAGCAGCATACCGACTGGAGTTGCCGCGTGGAAGCCTAGTGCATCCGGTCTTCCACGTGTCTCAACTGAAATAACATGTACCTGATCACACACCAGTGTTCACTACCCTGCCAGCACCGCTAGATTTGTCTAATCCTGATATGCAGCCTGAGGAAATACTAGATCGCCGTCTGGTCAAAAAAGGCAATGCAGCACATCTTCAGGTGTTGATCAAATGGACCAAGTTTCCGGCAGCAGATGCTACATGGGAGGACTACCAAGTGCTCCGTTCCAAGTATCCGAATGCACCAGCATGGGGACACGCTGGTTCTCGTGGAGGGCACGATCGAGACCAAACGCGACGACCCACGAACGGCGCCAATGTAAGATGTGAGAGGAGAGCGGGTAATTCAAAGTGGCGAGTGGGCCTCGAGTGTGTGTAGGCGTGGAGTCATGGGCCGGCCCGGCCTTGTAAACGAACCGTGCGTATATAAGCAACGGTCGATTACTGTAGCAAGGCATCGATGAATTGAAATGAATTCTGAACCTCTCGTTCTCTCTTATCCCCTTGCTGCCTTCTCCTACCTTCCGTCCTCTCCCCCGATCCAGATTCTCTTCTCCACCGCCGATCGCTACTCCGGAGAACCCGGCCACCTCTAGGGCGTGACATACTGACGTCCGTTGATGTGCTTAACATCGGTGGAGGGCGTGTGGTTCACGCTTTTTATCAAGCTTCACTGTTAAATGGGCTTCGCAGAACCATCAACTCTCCGTTCTAATCTTGTGGGTCTAGCCTTCCATGGTAGAAAATTTGGCCTGTCGTTTTCCTGCCTGGAATAGAGATACCTCCTCAAGCCGATACTTCCCACAGGACCTTTTCCATGTTTCAGCAAGTCCCTCCTGATGTTGATGTTGGGGAACGTAGTAATTTCAAAAAATTTCCTACGCACACGCAAGACCATGGTGATGGCATAGCAACGAGAGGGGAGAGTGTCCGTCCACGTACCCTCGTAGACCGAAAGCGGAAGCGTTATAACAACGCGGTTGATGTAGTCATCGTCTTCACGATCCGACCGATCCAAGCACCGAGCGTCGGCACCTCCGAGTTACGCACACGTTCAGCTCGATGGCGATCCCGGACTCCGATCCAGCAAAGTGTCGGGATGAGTTCCGTCGGCCTGACGGCGTGGTGGCGATGATGATGCTCCACCGACACGGGGCTTTGCCTAAGCTCATGACGATATGACTTCTCGGCGCAGGGCTTCGCTTAAGCTCCGCGACGAAATGACGAAGTGGAATATGGTGGAAGGGGCACCGCACGGCTAAGGAACGATCCGTAGATCAACTTGTGTGTCATGGGGTGCCCCCGCCTCAGATATAAAGGAGTAAGGGTGCGGCCAGCCCAAGGGCGCGCTGGAGGAGTCCTACTCCCACCGAGTAGGACTCCCCCCTCTCCTAGTTGGATTAGGATTGGAGGAGGGAAGAGAAAGGCGCCGCCCCCTCCTTGTCCTATTCGGACTAGAGGGGAGGGCGCGCGCCCCGCCTGGCCGCCCTTCCTCTTCTCTCTTATGGCCCATCAAGGCCCATAGACCCCCGGGGTTCCGTAACCCCGGTGTTCGGTAACTTCTGTTTTCATCCGAAACCTTTTGAAGTCAAACATAGGCTTCAATATATCAATCTTTATGTCTCGACCATTTGAGACTCCTCGTCATGTCCGTGATCACATCCGGGACTCGAACAACCTTCGGTACATCAATACTTATAAACTCATAATGAACTGTCATCGAAGCGTTAAGCGTGCGGACCCTACGGGTTCGAGAACTATGTAGACATGACCTAGAACCATTCTCGGTCAATAACCAATAGCGGAACCTGGATGCCCATATTGGTTCCTACATATTCTCGAAGATCTTTATCGGTCAAACCGCATAACGATATCGTTGTTCCTTTTGTCATCGGTATGTTACTTACCCGAGATTCGATCGTCGGTATCAATACCTAGTTCAATCTCGTTACAGTAAGTCTCTTTACTCGTTCCGTAATACATCATCTCACAACTAACTCATTAGTTGCAATGCTTGCAAGGCTTATGTGATGTGTATTACCGAGAAGGCCCAGAGATACCTCTCCGACAATCGGAGTGACAAAACCTAATCTCGATTCATGCCAACTCAACATATACTTTTGGAGACACCTGTAGAGTACCTTTATAATCACCCATTTACGTTGTGACGTTTGGTAGCACACAAAGTGTTCCTCCGGTAAACGAGAGTTGCATAATCTCATAGTTGCAGGAACTTTGTATAAGTCATGAAGAAAGCATAAGCAACATACTAAACGATCAAGTGCTAAGCTAACGAAATGGGTCATGTCAATCACATCATTTTCCTAATGATGTGATCCCATTAATCAAATGACAACACATGTCTATGGTTAGGAAACATAACCATCTTTGATTAATGAGCTAGTGTTGTAGAGGCATACTAGTGACTATCTGTTTGTCTATGTATTCACACATGTATTATGTTTCCGGTTAATACAATTCTAGCATGAATAATAAACATTTATCATGATATAAGGAAATAAATAATAACTTTATTATTGCCTCTAGGGCATATTTCCTTGATATCCCACTTGCACTAGAGTCAATAATCTAGATTACACAAGAATGATTCTAACACCCATGGAGTCTTGGTGCTGATCATGTTTTGCTCGTGGAAGAGGCTTAGTCAGCGGTCTGCAACATTCAGATCCGTATGTATTTTCAAATCTCTATGTCTCCCACTTGGACTTGGTCCCGAATGGAATTGAAGCGTCTCTTGATATGCTTGGTCCTCTTGTGAAATCTGGATTCCTTTGCCAAGGCAATTGCACCATATTGTCACGAAGATCTTCATTGGTCCCAATGCACTAGGTATGACACCTAGATCGGAAATGAACTCTTTCATCCGACTCCTTCATTTGCTGCTTCGAAGCAGTTATGTACTCCGCTTCACATGTAGATCCCGCCACGGCGCTTTGTTTAGAACTGCACCAACCGCGGCTCCACCGTTTAATAAAAATACGTATCCGGTTTGCGATTTAGAATCGTCCGGATCGATGTCAAAACTTGCATCGGCGTAACCATTTACGACTAGCTCTTTGTCACCTCCATATCGAGAAACATATCCTTAGTCCTTTTCGGTATTTCAGGATGTTCTTGACCGCTGTCGATGATCCACTCGGATTACTTTGGTACCTTCCCGCCAAGCTTACAGCTAAGCATCGTCAGTCTGGTACACAGACATTGCATACATGATAGAGCCTATGGCTGAAGCATAGGAACATCTTTCATTTTCTCTCTATCTTCTGCGTGGTCGGGCATTGAGTCGACTCAATCTTACACCTTATGTCTGGTAAAAACCTTTCTTTGCACGATCCATTTTGAACTTCTTCAAAACTTTATCAAGGTATGTGCTTTGTGAAAGTCAATTAAGCGTCTTGATCTATCTCAATAGATCTTGATGCCCAATATATAAGCAGCTTCACGAGGTCTTTCATTGAAAACTTTTATTCAAGTATCCTTTTATGCTATCCAGAAATTCTATATCATTTCCAATCAACAATATGTCGTCCACATATAATATCGAAATGCTCTGAGCTCCCACTCACTTTCTTGTAAATCGAGGCTTCTCCAAAAGTCTGTATAAAACCATATCTTTGATCACACTATCAAAGCGTTTATTCCAACTCGAGAGGCTTGCACTGACCATAAATTGATCGTTGGAGCTTGCACACTTTGTTAGCACCTTTTGGATCAACAAAACCTTCTGGTTGCATCATATACAACTCTTCTTCTAGAAATCCATTCAAGAATGCAGTTTTACATCCATTTGCCAAATTTCATAATCATAAAATCGGCAATTGCTAACATGATTCGGACAGACTTAAGCATCGCTCGGGTGAGAAAGTCTCATCGTAGTCAACCCTTGAACTTGTCGAAAACCTTTTGCAACAAGTCGAGCTTTGTAAACGATTACATTACCATCGGCGTCGGTCTTCTTCTTAAAGATCCATTTATTCTCAATGGCTTGCCGATCATCGAGCAAGTCTACCAAAGTCCATACTTTGTTCTCATACATGGATCCCATCTCAGATTTCATGGCTTCAAGCCATTTTGTGGAATCTGGGCTCACCATCGCTTCTTCATAGTTCGTAGGTTCACCATGATCTAGTAGCATGACTTCGAATAGGATTACCGTACCACTCACAGTGCGGATTTTATTCTGGTTGATCTCTGATTCGGTGACAACTTGATCTGAAGTTTCATGATCATTATCATTATCTTCCTCGCTAATTGGTGCGGTGTCACGAAACCGATTTACGTGATGAACTACTTTCCAATAAGGGAGCTGGTACTATTACCTCATCAAGTTCCACTTTCCTCCCACTCACTTCTTTCGAGAGAAACTCCTTCTCTAGAAAGGATCCATTCTTAACAGCGAATGTCTTGCCTTGGATCTGTGATAGAAGGTATACCCAATTGTCTCCTTTGGGTATCCTATGAAGACACATTTTTCGATTTGGGTTCAAGCTTATCGGGTTGAAGTTTTTCACATAAGCATTGCAACCCCAAACTTTCGAAACGACAACTTTGGTTTCTTGCTAAACCATAGTTCATAAGGCGTCGTCTCAGCGGTTTTGACGGTGTCCTATTTAACGTGAATGCGGCCGTCTCTAAAGCATAACCCCAAAACGATAGCGGTAAATCGAAATAGACATCATAGATCGCACCATATCTAGTAAAGTACGATTCTGACGTTCGGACACACCATTACGTTGTGGTGTTCCGGTGGCGTGAGTTGCGAAACTATTCCGCATTGCTTCAAATGTAGACCAAACTCGTAACTCAAATATTCTCCTCCACGATCGGATCGTAGAAACTTTATTTTCTTGTTACGATGATTTTCAACTTCACTCTGAAATTCTTTGAACTTTTCAAATGTTTCAGATTTATGCTTCGTCAAGTAGATATACCCGTATCTGCTTAAATCATCTGTGAAGGTGAGAAAATAACGATATCCGCCACGAGCTTCAACATTCATCGGACCACATACATCTGTATGTATGATTTCCAATAAGTCTGTTGCTCTCTCCATACAACCGGAGAACGGTGTTTTAGTCATCTTGCCCATGAGGCACGGTTCGCAAGTACCAAGTGATTCATAATCAAGTGATTCCAAAAGTCCATCTGTATGGAGTTTCTTCATCGTTTACACCAATATGACCTAAGCGGCGAGTGCCATAAATAAATTGCACTATCATTATTAACTCTGCATCTTTTGGCTTCGACATTATGAATATGTGTATCACTCTGTCGAGATTCAACAAGAATAGACCATTCTTCAAGGGTGCATGACCATAAAAGATATTACTCATATAAATAGAACAACCATTATTCTCTGTTTTAAATGAATAACCGTCTCGCATCAAACAAGATCCAGATATAATGTTCATGCTCAACGCGGCACCAAATAACAATTATTTAGGTCTAAAACTAATCCCGAAGGTAGATGTAGAGGTAGCGTGCCGACCGCGATCACATTGACTTTGGAACCATTTCCCACGCGCGATCGTCACCTCGTCCTTTGCGGTGCTCGTCTATTCCGTAGTCCTGTTTGAGTTGCAAATATTAGCAATGAACCGATATCAAATACCAGTGCTACTACGAGCTCTAGTAAGGTACACATCAATAACATGTATATCACATATACCTTTGTTCACCTTGCCATCCTTCTTATCCGCCAAATACTTGGGGCAGTTCCGCTTCCGTGTCGATCGCTTGCGGTAAAAACACTCGATTTCAGGCTTAGGTCCAGACTTGGGTTTCTTCTCTTGATCAGCAACTTTCTTGCTGTTCTTTTGAAGTTTCCTTCTTTTTCCTTTGCCCTTTTCTTGAAACTAGTGGTCTTGTTGACCATCAACACTTGATGCTCTTTCTTGATTTCTACCTCCATGACTTTTAGCATTGCGAAGAGCTCGAGAATTGTTTTAGTCATCCCTTGCATATTATAGTTCATCACGAAGCTCTTGTAGCTTGGTGGCGATGATTGGAGAATTCATCAATGACACTATCATCCGGAAGATTAACTCCCAGCTGAATTAAGTGATTATTATACCCGGACATTTTGAGTATGTGCTCCTTGATGAACTATTCTCCTCCATCTTGCAGCTATAGAACTTATTGGAGACTTCATATCTCTCAATCCGGGCATTTGCTTGAAATATTAACTTCAACTCTGGAACATCTCATATGCTCCATGACGTTCAAAACGTCGTTGAAGACCCGGTTCTAAGCCGTAAAGCATGGCACTTGAACTATAGAGTAGTCATCGACTTTGCTCGCGAGACGTTCACAACTTCGGCGTTGCTCTGCAGCGAGGCACGGCACCCAGCGGTGCTTCGGGGCGTAATTCTTACGTGCAACAATGAGGATAATCCGTGTAATTGCTACCATCATCTTTCAACTTTGCTTTCTCAAGGAACGCATTAAAATTCAACGGAACAACAAAGACGAGCCATCTATCTACGATAAACATAGACAAGCAAAATACTATCGGTACTAAGTTCATGATAAATTTAAGTTCAATTAATCATATTAAAACCTCCCACTTAGGCAGACATCTCTATAGTCATCTAAGTGATTACGTGATCCAAATCAACTAAACCATGTCCGATCATCACGTGAGATGGAGTAGTTTCAATGGTGAACATCACTATGTTGATCATATCTACTATATGATTCACGCTCGACCTTTCGGTCTCCGTGTTCGAGGCCATATCTGCATATGCTAGGCTCGTCAAGTTTAACTGAGTATTCGTGTGTGCAAAACTGGCTTGCACTCGTTGTAGATGGACGTAGAACTTATCACACCCGATCATCACGTGGTGTGCAGGTACTCTGAACTTTTAGCAGCGGTGCATACTCGGGAGAACACTTCTTGATAATTTTAGTGAGAGATCATCTTATAATGCTACCGTCAATCAAAGCAAGATAAGATGCATAAAGGATAAACATCACATGCAATCAATATAAGTGATATGATATGGTCATCATCATCTTGTGCTTGTGATCTCCATCTTTGAAGCACCGTCATGATCACCATCGTCACCGGCGCGACACCTTGATCTCCATCGTAGCATCGTTGTCGTCTCGCCAACTATTGCTTCTCGACTATCGCTCTTTGCTTAGTGATAAAGTAAAGCAATTACATGGCGTTGCATTTCATACAATAAGCGACAACCATATGGCTCCTGCCGATTGCCGATAACTTCGGTTACAAAACATGATCATCTCATACAATAAAATATAGCATCACGTCTTGACCACATCACATCACAACATGCCCCGCAAAAACAAGTTAGGCGTCCTCTACTTTGTTGTTGCAAGTTTTACGTGGCTGCTACGGGCTGAGCAAGAACCGTTCTTACCTCGCATCAAAACCACAGCGATAGTTTGTCAAGTTGGTGCTGTTTTAACCTTCGCAAGGACGGGCGTAGCTTTTCAGTTCAACTAAAGTGAGAGAGCAGACACCCGCGGTCACCTTTAAGCAACTAGTGCTCGGGCGGTGAAACCAGTCTCGCGTAAGCGTCTGCGTAATGTCGGTCCGGCCGCTTCATCTCACAATACCGCTGAACCAAAGTATGACATCTTTGGTAGCGGTATGACTTATATCGCCCACAACTCACTTGTGTTCTACTCGTGCATATGACATCAGCGCATAAAACCAGGCTCGGATGCCCTTTGTTGGGGAACGTAGTAATTTCAAAAATTTCCTCGCACACGCAAGACCATGGTGATGGCATAGCAACGAGAGGAAGGTCCGTCCACGTACCCTCGTGAGACCGAAAGCGGAAGCGTTATAACAACGCGGTTGATGTAGTCGTGCGTCTTCACGATCCGACCGATCCAAGCACCGAGCGTCACGGCACCTCCGAGTTACGCACACGTTCAGCTCGATGGCGATCCCGGACTCCGATCCGGCAAAGTGTCGGGGATGAGTTCCGTCGACCTGACGGCGTGGTGGCGATGATGATGCTCCACCGACGCAGGCTTTGCCTAAGCTCATGACGATATGACTTCTCGGCGCGGGCTTCGCCTAAGCTCATGACGAAATGACCGAAGTGGAATATGGTGGAAGGGGCACCGCTGCGGCTAAGGAACGATCCGTAGATCAACTTGTGTGTCATGGGGTGCCCCTGCCCCGTATATAAAGGAGCAAGGGGTGCGGCCAGCCCAAGAGGCGGCGCTGGAGGAGTCCTACTCCCACCGGAGTAGGACTCCCCTCTCCTAGTTGGATTAGGATTGGAGGAGGGAAGAGGAAGGGCGCCCCCCCTCCTTGTCCTATTCGGACTAGAGGGGAGGGGGGCCCGCCTGGCCGGCCCTTCCTCTTCTCTCTTATGGCCCATCAAGGCCCATAGACCCCGGGGTTCAGTAACCCCGGTGTTCGATAACTTCTGTTTTCATCCGAACCTTTCAAAGTCAAACATAGGCTTCCAATATATCAATCTTTATGTCTCGACCATTTGAGACTCCTCGTCATGTCCGTTATCACATCCGGACTCGAACAACCTTGGTACATCAATACTTATAAACTCATAATGAGCTGTCGCCGAAGCGTTAAGCGTGCGGACCCTACGGGTTCGAGAACTATGTAGACATGACCTAGAACCATTCTCGGTCAATAACCAATAGCGGAACACGGATGCCCATATTGGTTCCTACATATTCTCTGAAGATCTTTATCGGTCAAACCGCATAACGATATCGTTGTTCCTTTGTCATCGGTATGTTACTTACCCGAGATTGATCTTGGTATCAATACCTAGTTCAATCTAGTTGCAGTAAGTCTCTTTACTCGTTCCGTAATACATCATCTCACAACTAACTCATTAGTTGCAATGCTTGCAAGGCTTATGTGATGTGTATTACCGAGAAGGCCCAGAGATACCTCTCCGACAATCGGAGTGACAAAACCTAATCTCGATTCATGCCAACTCAACATATACTTTTGGAGACACACAGAGTACCTTTATAATCACCCATTTACGTTGTGACGTTTGGTAGCACACAAAGTGTTCCTCCGTAAACAGGAGTTGCATAATCTCATAGTTGTAGGAACTTTGTATAAGTCATGAAGAAAGCATAAGCAACATACTAAACGATCAAGTGCTAAGCTAACGAAATGGGTCATGTCAATCACATCATTCTCCTAATGATGTGATCCCATTAATCAAATGACAACACATGTCTATGGTTAGGAAACATAACCATCTTTGATTAATGAGCTAGTCTTGTAGAGGCATACTAGTGACTATCTGTTTGTCTATGTATTCACACATGTATTATGTTTCCGGTTAATACAATTCTAGCATGAATAATAAACATTTATCATGATATAAGGAAATAAATAATAACTTTATTATTGCCTCTAGGGCATATTTCCTTCAGTTGAACCCTCCTTCTGTGTGCATGCGCCTCTGGGTGTGGATGGGAGATGTCAACAGGCTTGCCACCCGAGGTGTCTTGCGGCTGGAGGAACCGGTAGAGCAGCCTGCGCACTGTTCCATTGTCCGGAGTTGGGTGTCGAGCCGAGCCGATGAGAAGATCGGGGCCCTTGAAGATGCTTGAGTACAAAGTTCTGCTTCACCTTGATAGGGTGATTGACTTCCATCAGACATATGTGTCTTGTCCATCGAGCGGCAGAAGCGAGCAGAGCAACAACAGCGGCATAGACGACGACTTGTGTTTTATGGATATGCAGTGATGGTTGGAATCGCGTTCTGAGGAGGGGCTATGGGAATGGCGTTACCAGTGGACTTTGGGACTAGAGCACGGGACATCTCAATCGGCGCCACCAAGAGCAAGTGTGCGTTCTCGGCTTGGCCCTAGGCGAGATGGAGATGGCGGGTCTGGAGACGGTGGTCACCACCTCGGCGATGGAGATCATGGTCAGAGCTCTGGTGGCGGTAGGCCATCCATGCGGGATGTCGGCCGCAGATTCGAAGGTGGAGGTCACGGCGGTGACCACAGCGGTGGTCGCTATGGCAGCCCCGGCGGCGGCCAACATGATGTATCTGCTTGGCAAGGGTTCTCGGTGGAGACGCTCGCTTGTCCGCTAGCTGCTGCGTCAGGACCTGTAGAAGGTGTGGGCTGCATGTGCTGGTCATCAACGACCAACCAAGAAGTGGAAGCTCGTCAGATGCTTTCAGAAGACCCAACTCCTTGTTGCTTGCCCCACCAATGATACTGATTTGCAACGAGCGCTGGAGGCTGGCAACTACACATAGCAGGAGGCAGTGGTGCAGCGCCAGATGATAGAGACCATTGTGTTTTCTGGGATGGAGAGCCTCGGTGGTCCCAAGGATTCGATCATGTCTCTCCTGGAGATGGATCCTGAAGAAGCACACACAGAAGGACCGGGTTCTGGTCCTTCCAGTCCAATCCCAGTTGTTTCGCTTGATTGGGCCAAGACCATCCCTCTGGCCCATGTATGCCCCAACATGGACGTGCCCACGCCTGGGCTTGTGGCTGGTGTCGATTTGGGTGCGCCAAATCCTGTCGCCGACTTCCTCCGCGAGCTAGCTTCCCCCACCCATCTGCCATTTGTGCTTGCACATGTAAGGTTTGTGTGACTATTAGCGCTTGCACACTATGCCTTTTGATAACATCTCCACTTAATCTCCATTTTGTAAAAGCTTATTTTGAGAATCATCCCATGGGCGTTAGTGGCACCCTTGGTTTTTTAATACATTTATTATGAGCAACAAAGATTATTCCCAAGTCTATGATTTATGTGACTAGCATGGCTAAGGCTGGTCATAACGGGAGTAACTTAGCTAGTAACATAACACATCCTAAGACAAGTTTATTTATGTGGCAAGTGGTTAACGAGGAGAGGTGTTTGCCGTAACATAACGCAATCCAATGCAAAATGACTCTACATCTAAATAAATGAAGACTTGCATGATACCACACATATTTTACTACCCATTATGAAGATAGTAACATAGACTAGTAACATATGCATGTTATTATTCTAAGTTACTTCCCACTATGACTAGCCAGAGATTACTACTCCCTCCCAAGGTTGGAAAAAGCGGTATGCGTAAGCAAGGCGGTTGGGCTTCGCCTAGTGCCTAGGCGGTGCCTAAGCGCCCTAGGCGCGGCCTAGGTGGTAATATAGTTTTTAATTGTAGTGTATTTGTGATTATTATATGGGTGTTGATATTAGTTTAGGGCATATAAATAAGTTAATTACCATCTACTACCATTACAATAGAACCCTTTTGGCATATGAGTGTAGTATGTGGCATGATTTCTTCCTTGGGTAGGCAATTCCTTGCTTGCCCTGCCTAGACCTCCATTTATGCCCTAGGCGAGGCGTTTGGCCATTGCCTAGCGCCTAGGCGTGCCTAAGCGTCTCCTAGGCACTGCCTTTTCCAACAGAGCTCCCTCCGATCCTCTAAATCAACGCCAATTAATATGGATCAGAGGGAGTATTAAACTTGCACCAGTGACACATTTATTTGTGACCAGTGGGTATGTAGAAGGGGGTGTCAATATCAAGCACATAGGTCATAGCTAAACCCTGGCTAATTTACTTACCATGGCAATAATAATAGTAAACAATACTTTATGCATCAAATATAATTCTAAGTGTGTATGCAAATATGGGTTCACCATGATCAAAGTAGGCTGCTTGCCTCGCTTAGCAAAATCTTCAATGCTTCTGGTCACTACTCGAACACCCTTGAATCTTCCTAAAAATAACATTTCTACATGCGAGAAAAATAAAAATTAGCACAGAATCGATAAACAGTACATGAAAAGGGCTCTAATTTACAAAAGTAGTATATTTGGAAAGAGGGAAATTTTAGATGAATTTAGGTAAAAGAATGAAATGATTTGGAGTTGCAGTTGTTTAAATATGATTTTTGGAAGCTTCTTGGATTTTAAAAAAAGTGAAATAGGCAAGAACGGGCCTGCCCGATTAAACATAACTGCACCAAGGGGATCGACAAGACAAATATGCCTTAATTTACACACTGAAGCGGTAAACGCTAATTTCAACCTCAGTAGGGCCCACTTGTCAACAAGAGAGAAAAGGGAGAGGATGACAGGTGAGTGCCAGTTGCGGTGTAGATTTGGTGAGAAACTAGAGACGCTAGCTTTTTTACTTGGGTTGGATTTGATTCGTGGTGCTCCATCGGACAATGGCACCAACCATGTCAATGGTTTGTTTTGCCGGAATCTATGTGGTCATTTAATTTAGTTGTTTGATAATCGAAAGCTGCCAATGGCTTGTTTCAATGTGTTTATGATGGGTTTAGCAAGTTCATTGTGTGTGCGATGGATTTAGCTCAATGTGTGCAGGCGGTTTGCTCACAGGCAAAGTGTTCGATAAATTGCGTGAATCAAATGTCAATTATAGGGAATTAAAGTTTAAGGCATCTACTAGCTGAGCAAAAGTTTAATCCTTCAAAAAAATTACTTTTTGGGATAGGGAGAAGGTTTGAGGAATTAAGTTTAGGGTATCTGCTAGAGATTCTCTAATAGAAACAACCAAGAAACTATAACAAGAAATCATATTATTCCAATCCTAAACTTATACATCCAAACAACCAAGAAACCATAAAAAGTTTGTGATGAAAACATCCTTATATATCAAAATTATTCTCCTCTTCTATAAAAAAGTTACCCCTCCCCCAAACTCCTCCCCAAGTAAATAAGACTCTTGCCAATTCAGTTGAGACAACACGAGCATATCTCTCGGGTGATGAGCTTACCCACACTCATAAATTCTTTCTAGTTCAGTATGTGAGAACTGAGCTAGTCAGTTATTATACCAAAGCCATATATGCTACCACTATTATTGGACACAACGTGCAAGCACGGTGCACTGGTCAGATCTTGTCAGGCAAGCTATCTTTACCATATAACCATAACGAGTACTTAGTAATTAGCCATAGCCACGGACAGCGGCATCAGCCTCCCGCGCACACAAACAAACACAAAGCAAAGCTCGACGCTTTCACTCGCTGCACACAAACACAAAGCAAAGCTCGATGCTTTCACTCCTGCACTACACTATACTAGGGACAGGCGCAGTTTCTTCAGTAGAGAGACAATGCATATGGTTCAGACTTCAGACAACTAAATTGCAACATCATATTCTACTCCTTAGTTCCTAACCTCCGAGTACAAAACTCAAGTCTCTGCTCTGGTAGGAGTCGGACTAGGATCACCCATAGCCACGATTTAATTTTGTCAGGTTTTTCACTCCATGCACTATGATGAATGCAGACATAAGTTTTTCACTAGAGAAGCATTGTACAGGTTTCAGACTTCGTTAGACAAGTTTGCCTGAATGCAAACACATCATGTCTGTTCGACTAGGATTACTCACAGCTAGTTGTGCACGAGTGTTAAATACAAGTGTCCACAACATCTGAAGATTATATTTTATGTTTTATAACATATCAAACATTGCAATGCCAGCAATTTCATGGTCCAGTCCAAGCATCAAGGGAACTTGTTTTTTGCTAAAGAAGAAATTGTTTCTTTAACAACCCGTTCCATAACCTGCCTAATTATGGCCAATCTGTCTCAACTAATCACAGGGAAAATTTGCAAACGAATCTACAGAGGATTTGGCTCAACTTATCACAGGCGCGGAGGAGTGCGGATGAGGGGGTGGGGGAGGGGGGTGGGCTGAGCTTACTTCTTGGCGTAGCAGAGCAGGTAGAGGTAGACAAACTTCTTCACCTCAAGCGACTACGCCGGCACGTTCTTGACCGCCTGCGCCTCAAGCACACACGCAATTCAGTCGCCCGAATCCGCGGCGTGAGATGAGATGAGACCAGACGAGGGGGACGCTAGACGGACCTGCAGGGAGACGTTGGCGGCACAGACGCCCTGCGCGATGCTTGAGCGTGTCGACTTATCGCCGTCGAAGCGGGAGTCGAGGAGCGCCAGGACGGCGGCGCCATCCGGGTCGTCGTACAGGTGCCCATCTGCCGCGCCGCTCGCCCGTATCCCAAAGATCCCCGACCCTGATCTAGGCGTACGTGCCCCGGCTATCCCCGGCAGCGGCGGCGAGGCTGGGGCTGAGCGCCGCGGATCTCGGCATCCGTCGGGTTTCGCCCGGTATAAGAGAGACGAGGTTCGTGTCCGAGTCAGTCTCGTTCACATGGAGCGGGGCGTTTCTTTGAGCGGGCCGCATACGTGTAACTTTTTTTTTTCATGATATAGGACGTGTCTCGTTCGTATAATAAAGATCAAAGACTGGTCGCGTAATAATCAATACGTAAAACTAAAAGATAGCGAACATCTTTAAGCAGACAAAGAACGCCACACCGCCTCCGACACCACCACAGCAGCCACCGAAGAAAAGAATGACATATCACCTCCCACCCGAGCTCGACGCGGCTCCATCGCCGATATGCAGCTTTGCAGACCTCCAAGGTGGCTCACCAAAAGTGAAGCCATTGCCGTTGAACGAATCAGACAGGGGCAACACCTCGGACACGCCATCGAACTCCAGATCTAGCCCCCCACCACGACTAAGACGCCCAAAGAGGAAACTATACCTGTCATCCACGAAACACGAACTCAGGACACGTTTCGTCTTCCAGATGTCGTCGATGCAGACCACAATCTGCATCCGCTCCTGGACTACCTCCCAAGCTCCGCGCCGACGCTGGAGCAAATGCCTCGCAACGGCGGAACCCGAGGACACAAGTCCACTACGAGGATGCCGCCGCCGCCACACCATCCTTGCTTGAACAGACTGGTTTCCAAATCCATCTCCAATCATAGGGCCGATGGCCTCGCCAGGGAAGGATTCGAAGAATCTTTATTTAACACCGTCATCATCGTCTCCGAAGCCAAGACGATGAACTGTGTAAAAACTAGACTACGAGGGAGTAAAAACGATCCACACACATAGATCCGGCGACCCCCCTCCTCACCGAAGACCGAGGTCACTGGCGGAGAGGAGCCGCCGGAGGACGGCGGTAGAAAATTGGCGCTCCCTGGCCGCGGTTAGGGTTGGAGCCGCCGGGGACGAGAGGAACGCGTTTCGCCTTGCTCGTATTGCCTGTTGCTCTGTCTCCCCGCATACGTGTAACCTGGGGCGTCCGTGAGAGAGGGACTGGGCCGTATTTTCTGTGGGCAGGGTCCACATACTCTGTTTTATGTAGTTTGGGTTGGGGCCCTAAAAATATGTAGTTTGGGTTGGGTGACAGAGAGAAACGTGACGGGCCGAAAGCCTCGAGGGAACTTTCACCGGTGGAAGTTGATGCGCGGTGGCCACAGTATCGACTGCTGATCCACCGTTGTCGGCGCCGCCGGCGCTGTCCTGCTCGTGATGCCAGCGCCACTAACGTGTGTCTTATGCGCCTCATCTTTCACCCCCTCCTCTCCTGAGGCCCGCAGTAGCAGGCGACTGGGACCTCATCGCGCCACCACGGTCACCCTCCCCTGCCGCCTCCAGTTGTGAGGCCTTGCCCCGCGTTCATCGTCCCAGGCCTTCGTCCCATCAGATATATAGGTTCGGTAACCAAGTCAACCTCCACCCTACGCGAGCTACCCTGACAGAGCTTCACCTGATGGTAATTCATCTCTTATAGCACAACTGCTTTCGTTCTGTCGTGCATTCTCGAGCCGCCTTCCCTTCTAGCCGTCACCGGTCAAAGCCCTCACGACTCCAGCGCCGGCCGATGGCGGCGAGGTCAGGTCTAAGGGTGGCTTGCTGGGAAATTTTGGAGGTCTACTCTGCAAAAAAAAGAAATTGTGGAGGTCTTAGAGGGCTGTTGCGGTTAGATGAGGGCTTGAGTGGGAATCTTCGTCAGGTCATGCTCGGCGGCCGCGTCCCGCGTTGGTGAAGCCGACAATGGTCGGATGAATCCAGTACAATGAGTTCCTATGGCGGCCTAGCCGGGCTAGGCCATCGGAGAATACGGCATCGGCGCGTGGCCTTAGACGACAACGAATTTGACCTTAGATCTGTACTTGGCGCACATTGGCGTGGGAAACTTATCTCTGCTCGCCTTTAGGTAGTCTTCATGTCTGGTTTGAGATGGCATGGCGGCGACACTTTCCCAATTTAGAAACAATGTCTTTCGCCGCACTATTGGGTCAGTACCAAGGAACTGACGACAGCCACAAACGGCGGCCAGCAGAAGACAGGAGAGGAGAGCGGGTAATTCAAAGTGGCGAGTGGGCCTCGAGTGTGTGTAGGCGTGGAGTCATGGGCCGGCCCGGCCTTGTAAACGAACCGTGCATATATAAGCAACGGTCGATTACTGTAGCAAGGCATCGATGAATTGAAATGAATTCTGAACCTCTCGTTCTCTCTTATCCCCTTGCTGCCATCTCCAACCTTCCGACCTCTCCCCCGATCCAGATTCTCTTCTCCACCGCCGATCACTACTCCGGCGAACCCGACTGCCTCTAGGACGTGACAATCTGGTATCAGAGCCGCCGCTCTGCCCGCGCTCGATTTTTTTTCCGAATCGTACTCGGCAAATCCGAGGCGACGGTCGCGGATCCCCTAGGGTTGATTTGCGTAATTCCCAACCTGAGGTGGGTTGATTTGGGAACGAGCCGCGACGACGACGACATTCAAGCCGAATCCGCAGGCGCGCTTCCTCACGGACGAGATGGAGGCGCTGCAGAGCGGATCTTTGCGAGGAGTTCGCCGAGCTGCGTCGCGTCGCGAAACAAGCTTCTGATCGTTGGCGGCATCGGCGCCGCCAAGACGAAGCCCTCGACGCCAAGCTCACCGAGCAGTCAGCCCGCATCGACTAGGTCCAGATGAAGGTGAACCTCTCGTGTGACGCCCTGGCAAGGTTCAGCAAGAGCAAGCGCACGCCGCGCACCTGGGGAAGCAGCCGATGCCGCACGGGTTTGGCGAGAGTTCATCCCCAACCGCTTCGGAGGTGTCGAATGGCATCCTGGGGGCCATGCCAGGGCCACCACCACGCCCATCTCTGGGTTTCTCTCAGGTACATCCACCACCAGCAATAGATCTCGTGGCAGTACCTGGGACAGAGGATCAGTCTAGCAGGCGGCAGTGGATGCCTAAGATGGATTTTCCTAAGTTTGATGGCACAGATGTTCGGATCTGGCTGGACAAGTGCGAAGCATTTTTTCGCCTGTACCATATTCCAGAAAATTTCAGAGTAACATCTGCTTCTCTGTACCTAACTGACAATGCAGCACACTGGTATCAAGCGTTCAAACAGCAGAGTGCCTTTCATACTTGGGAACAATTTTGTGTCGCAGTGTTACAGGAACTTGATGTCAATATCCACAAGAAAAGGATGAAAGAGCTAATTGTTGGAAATATGCCCTAGATGCAATAATAAAAGGATTATTATTATATTTCCTTGTTCGTGATAATTGTCTTTTATTCATGCTATAATTGTATTATCCGGAAATCATAATACACGTGTGAATAAATAGACCACAATATGTCCCTAGTGAGCCTCTAGTTGACTAGCTCGTTGATCAATAGATAGTCATGGTTTCCTGACTATGGACATTGGATGTCAATGATAACGGGATCACATCATTAGGAGAATGATGTGATGGACAAGACAATCCTAAGCATAGCACAAGATCGTGTAGTTCATTTTGCTAGAGCTTTTCCAATGTCAAGTATCTCTTCCTTAGACCATGAGATCGTGTAACTCCGGATACCGTAAGAGTGCTTTGGGTGTACCAAACGTCACAACGTAACTGGGTGACTATAAAGGTGCACTACAGGTATCTCCGAAAGTGTCTGTTGGGTTGACACGGATCAAGACTGGGATTTGTCACTCCGTATGACAGAGAGGTATCACTGGGCCCACTCGGTAGTGCATCATCATAATTGAAAGTGCAATCATGCCCTTACATTATGTTTTTGTTGTTTATGAAAATCTACATGTAGGGGACTGACAATGGCTGCCAAGTAGATTTCAGGTGTTGGTCCCCGGTTCGTCAAAATTGTGTGTGGATCAAGAGCATACGAAGTGAGTTCTCTCAAGGTTGAAGTGGTAAAATGATGTTTCATTTTATGTTTCTTGAGTTATAGGGATCCCGCACTATTAAGAGGGGATCAAAGGGGATAGTGCTAGATTTGCTCAAGTCGACATCTTCTATTTCTACTTCCTCACATCATAATTCCAACATAGGCATATTTCACTCCTATCCAACAAAATTCCACTCATATCCTATATACCAAAGAAATCCATGGCCAACTAGGTTCCCCAAAATATATGATCTAACCTTTGCATACTTTGCATCCTCCATTTTGGTTTATCTTGGGTGGTTCTCTAAGTGAGGACCTAGAGCTTTTCCATAGCTTCAAAACGAGCCCAAGATCATCAAAATCGGAGTCCGGATGAGAAAGTTATGGATGTTTTATTTGGGCGCTGCAGTTTTTGTTGGCGGATATCCGGGCGTGGCCCGGAAATCCGCCGTAGATGTCGAGACGCGTGAAATGCTGGTTTGCCCTCCGGATGTCCGGCGATCTCCTGGATGTCCGGGCTTTCCTTTCTCGCCGGATGTCCGGGCTTGGCCCGGAAATCCGGCCGTAGATGTCCAGAACCGCGTGAAATGCTGGTTTGTCTTCCGGATGTCCAGCGATCTCCGGATGTCCGGGCTTTCCTTTTCGCGGATGTCCGGCTTGACCCCGGATGTCCGGCTCCCTGTTTCCTACTGCTTACGCCTTGTTCTCCATGTGGCTCTCCAGCCGGATGTCCGCCTCCAGCCGGATGTCCGCCTGCCCGATCACTTGCACTACAACGGGCATATTTGAGCACACACTATATATACTGCCTCTTCTCCCCACGAGAGAGGTTGACCATTCACTTTGAACAAACCCTAGAACACTTCTCTCACTCTCTCTCATTTCTCCACACCAAATCTTAGATCCCCAAGGGATTTGAGAGCTTTGAAAAGAAGTTGTCCAATCAAGTGATAGATCCACTTCTCCTCCTTCTTTGCACCCAAGGAATTCGTGATTTGAGCAAGTCTTGAGCAAATCCCCATCGATCTTGTTACTCTTGGAGGTTGGAGACTCCTAGGCGGTAGGAGTCTTTCGGAGAGGAATCGACTTTTGTGATTACCCCCGGATAAGTTTGTGAGGGTTTGGAGACCACCCCAAGGTCTACCACTAGTGGTTGAAAGCATGCCTTCGTGGTGTTGTCTCAAAGGGAGAATAGGGTGAGCCTTCGTGGCGTTGGTGTGCCTTCGTGGTAACATCCACCTCTCTAACGGTGACTAGCTTCCTCCAAGGAAGTGAACATCGGCATACATCCTCGTCTCCCGAGTTGCGGTTATTCCTAACCCTAACTCTATACTTGTGTTTACTTTTTTTGGTTTGCACTTACTTACATCATATTGTGCTTGCTCACTTATATGCTTGTGTTACTTGCCTAGTACTTCGTACTTACTAGCAATTGTTAGGCTCACTTTCATATTCCGCACTATTGCCTAAAATTGCTAAGTAATAATTAAAATTTGTAATTGTACCTATTCACCCCCCTCTAGGTCCATCTCGATCCTTTCAATTGGTATCAGAGCCTCGTGCTCTATTCTTGTGGCTTAACCGCCCTAGGCGAGATGAACCCGGATGGGACTCCACAGTTGTAGATCCTAAGGATAAAGGCGGGGCTTCTTACAAGTCAAGTCCTTTACGTCGGAGGATCTAGAACGGGCCCTTGCTAAGCAAAAGAGGAGCATGATGCTTCTCTTGAGGCCTTAGTCCAAATGAGATTAGCCACGTTGTCCTCGGTGCTTGCACCACTCTCGGTGGTGCTGCCTCAAGGCCAACTGTGCCTACTCCATCACTTGGTCAACAACCTCCTAACAATGAACACGCCAGGTGTTCCTTGGCTTTATGCAAGACCTCAGGTTGAGAAACCAAGATATAATCCTCAAGGCAGTCCTCCTTTGCTTAGTGACACTTCCGATTTTCCTTTGTGGAGAGTTGCTATGCAGGACCATCTTCGACATGGAAACGATGAGATGTTGGAGATCTTGGAGTATGGCTATCATGTGGTTGATCCAAAGAACCCCACTCCAAGAGAAATATATGACAAGAACCTCAACGACACAGCAATCATGTGGATAAGGAGAGGTTTGGATGAAAAGCAAAGGAGACCGTTCATACACATCACAAGTGCCAAGGAACTATGGGAAACTGTTTCTGATCCAAAACGGCACTTCTACCCTCCGAGTGCTCAATATGAAATTGCCAAGGGCAATTGCAAAACTTTGTATGGAGAAAGGTGAAACCCCAATCAACTCCATGAGCGTCTCATGACACTCACTTTGCCGATATTGAGTCATGTGAGTGTGACAAGACACAAGATGGATTCAACATGACTAAGAGGTTCCTTGTGGATAAGTTACTTCATGCTCTTGCTCCATTTCACCATCAAATGGTGTGGGACATAAGACAACACCATACCTTCAAGGAAATGACTACAGATGACATCGTATCCACCTTTCAACTATTTGAAGAGTCAAAGACTAATGCCACAAAACATCTTGCCATGCATGGTTCCCCATCATCAAAGATCAATCTTGCATTGAAGGCCAATCATGTATGTGAAGATGAACAAAGTGAAGAAGAAGAAGAGGATGACGAAGATGGTGATGAGATTGAATCCGACGAGGGCCCTACATATGAAGACATGGCTCTTTTTGTCAAGAAGTTTAGCGGGTAAGTTCAAGGAAGATTCCAAAAGAAGAAAGTAAGAAAATGCTACAACTGTGAAGAAACCAATCACTTCTCCAACGAGGTGCCCTTATGAGAAGAGAGAAGATAAACCAAGGTTTCCCAAGACCTTTCCCAAGAAGAAGTTGCCAAATCCTTTGAACTCCAAGCTCAAGAAGAGAGATGGAAAGGCAATGGTTGCTCAAGAAGAATCTGATCCGGATGATGTTAGTGGTGTTGCGGAGTTGCTCAAGACTCTCAAAACACCTTGAGGTTAGTAAACAAGAGTGGTGGCGTGGTCACCTACAACTACATGAAAGATTACAAGGGCAACGCTCACAAATGCCTAATGGCAAAGGCCATGGTTGAAGAAGAAGAGGACCAAAGCTCTTCTGACAAGGTCAAGGTAACTCCACGATCAAATCCTCCTCTTTTCACGCCTTCTACTTCTAGTGATGAGTATCTTGATGCGGAGGATAGTTATGAGGATGATGATCTAACTGATCCTATGCTTGCTAAACTTAATAAGTTCATGTGCTCCCTCAAAGGAAAGAAGCTCACTATGTTTCGTATGCTTATGGAGATGGTGAGTAAGCACACCAACTCCATTAAGGAACCCGAAACCCTCATCATCGAGGAAAAGGAAAAATGTAAAATCCTTGAGCGGAAAGTCAAATATGAGGAAGCACGAAATGATGAACTATGCTTAAAAATTGGTGCAAATATTGATGTTCATACTAAAGATCTTGCCTCCTTGAAAAAGGCTATTAGCTCTTTGTGAAGAGTTGATGAATGATAAAAGTAAGCTTGCAAAGTCTCATGCTTCTCTCACTAAGGATTGTGAGCTTCTATCCGTGTCTCTCAAGACTAAGGAAGAAGAGCTCACCCTTCTTACAAAGAGTTTTGAGACACTCAAACTTACTTATCTTGAAACTCTAGCTAAGGCTTACTCATCTCCTATTATCAATGTTGATGCATGTTCTACTAACTCTAGTAGTGATCTAGCATCCATTCTTGAGGAGAATCGGTTTCTCAAAGCTCAAATCGATAAAGGGCTCATGACATGTGCTCAAGGGCAAAAGAACCTTAATGAGGTGTTGAGCCAACACAATGAAGCGTTCGCCAAAGAGGGACTCGGGTTTGACCCAAGCACAAGCAAGAAGAAGACGTCCTCCCAAAAGTGCACCACCCCTTTAAAAGAAACCTTTGTATGAGAAGGACACAAGGAGAAAGGTAAGGTTGTTAGTGGGAAGGCCACAAGGGGCATGCCCACTCTCAACAAGCCAAAGGAGTTCATGCCTCCATCCTATGTACTACGTAAGACTAAGGATGGAGAAGTTTATGCAAAGTTTGTTGGCCCCCAAAAGGCATTTTGTTTTTATGCTATTTGGGTCCCTAAGACCCTTGTGACTAACTTGAGAGGTCCCATTGTAAAATGGGTGCCTCTAACCAAGTAATAATTGTGTGTAGGTAGCTTTCTCCGGTGGAGTAAAATGGGTGATTGATAGTGGATGTACCAATCATATGACCGAGATAGCAAATTGCTCTCTGATTTCATGGAAGCTATTCAACCATTTATGAGCATTATGTTTGGTGGAGGATCAAAAGGACAGGTACTTGGGTTGGGTAAGGTGGCTATCACAAATGACATGTCTCTTGCAAATGTCATGCTTGTCCAATCCCTTAAATATCATTTGCTTTCTCGTCCGCCAATTGGCTTCATTGGTTATGATACACTATTTGGACTAACGGATGTGAAAGTCTTTAAGAGATACTCTTGAAGTGGCCTTTGTTGGAGAGTTGGATGGAAACCTTTACGGTTGATTTCTCGAAGAGAGCACATTCCATGCAACTTGTCTAATGGCCAAGGCCGACAAGGGGTGGCTATGGCATCGCCGGCTAGCCCATGTCGGCATGAGGAATCTTCAAGATCTCTTAAAGGGGAATCACATCCTTGGACTAACAAATGTCTCTTTTGAGAAAGATCGTGTGTGTAGTGCATGTATAGCCGGGAAGCAACATCAATCAAAGCACCCACCCAAGAATATTGTGTCTACTTCAAGGCCTTTGGAGCTCCTTCATGTGGATCTCTTTGGGCCTCCTTCATGGGATAGTCTTGGTGGGAAAAAGTATGGACTTGTCATTGTTGATGATTACTCAAGATATACATGGGTGTTTTTCCTCAAGTCCAAGGACGAAACGAAGATCACTTTCATTGACTTTGCCAAGCAAGCACAACGCAAGTTTGACAAAGAAATCTTGGCAATAAGAAGTGACAATGGATCTGAGTTCAAGAACTATACCTTGGAAGAATTCCTTAGTGATGAAGGATTGAGCATCAATATTCAGCTCCATACACTCCTCAACAAAATGGTGTAGCGAAAGGAAGAACCGCACCCTTGTGGAGATGGCAAGGTCCATGTTGGATGAATACAAGTCACCACATAGTTTACGGGCGAAGCTGTCAACACCGCATGTCATGCATCAAACCGGCTTTTCCTCCGCACTATATTGGAAAAGACTCCATATGAGCTTCTAACTGAAACAAGCCAAATGTCAATTACTTTCGTGTATTTGGGTGCAAATGTTTCATCCTCAACAAAAGAGAAAGGTTAGGAAATTTCAATCCAAAACAATTGAGGGTATATTTGTTGGCTATGGATCAAACTCTCACGCATATAGAGTCTACAACAAATCCAATGGATGTGTTGTAGAAACTTGTGACGTGGTGTTTGATGAATTTAATGGCTCCCATGGGGAGCAAGTTGATCTAAGTGATGTAGGTGAAGAAGATTCTTCTCAAGACATTCTGACCATGGGTGTTGGTGCACTTCTTCCTATGGAACAAGAACCTCATGATGATGAAGAAGAAGATAGAAGTCTCACACATCATCAAACTACTTCAACATTCATAACACCACAAGCCCCTATTGCTCAACCGATACCTTTAGCCCAAGTTGAAGAGGATGATCAAGCTCCTCCTCATGACAATCTCCAAGAAAAAGAACAAGAAAGTCCAATCATTGATGATGAACCTCAACAAATGCAATATGAACAAGAAGATCTTCCTCCACACATTAATGATCCATATGTTGAGGATGTGGATGATGGACATGAAGTTGAACCTCGTGAAACCCTTACCTCTATCATGCCACGAGTGGCCGGTCGTGTTGATGTTGACAAAATACTCACCGGCATATCTGAAGGTAGAGTCACTCGTAAACACTTGACCAACTTTTGTGCTCACTTCTCTTTTGTGTCTAGTTTTGAACCCATCAAGGTACAAGATGCATTGATAGACAACGATTGGCTAGTTGCTATGCAAGAAGAGTTGAACAGTTTTGAACGCAACCAAGTGTGGTCGTTAGTCAAGAGGCACAACGTCATTGGAACAAAATGGATTTTCAAGAACAAACAAGATGAGAATGGTGTAATCATCCGAAACAAGGCAAGGTTAGTGGCACAAGGGTACTCACAAGTTGAAGGTTTGGACTTTGGTGAGACCTTTGCCCCCGTTGCCCGTCTTGAATCCATTCGCATCTTACTTGCTTATGCTGCTTTCAATGGTTTTACATTACATCAAATGGATATGAAGAGTGCTTTCCTTAACGGTCCTCTACAAGAAGAAGTATATCTATCACAACCACCTGGGTTCGTTGATCCCGATCACAAAGACTATGTGTATAAACTTCATAAGGCTTTGTATGGCCTCAAACAAGCACCTCGTGCTTGGTATGATCATCTTAAGAAGTTTTTACTCGATGATGGTTTTGTGAGAGGGTGATCGATCCTACTCTTTTTACTAAGAGGGATAAGGGTGATTTGATCTTATGCCAAATCTATGTAGATGATATCATTTTGGTTCTCCTAACATTCATTTGTGCAAGAAGTTTGCGGCTTCAATGACCAAGAATTTTGAAATGTCACTCAATGCGGTTTGAAGTTCTTCCTTGGTTTTCAAATTCAACAATTTCAAGAAGGAATTTTCTTGTCCCAAGCAAAGTACCTCAAGGATATCCTAGAAGTTTGGTATGTCGATGCTAGTCCATGTAAGACACCAATGCCAACCAAAATAACACTCACTTTGAAGACACGAGACGGTATCCCTTGACCCATCTAAATACCGCTCTATGATTGGTTCATTGCTTTATCTTTGTGCATCTAGACCAGACATCATGTTTAGTGTATGCATGTGTGCTAGATTTCAAGCTTCCCAGGGAAAGTCATCATAAGGCGGTTAAGCATATTCTTAGATACCTTGTTCACACCCCAAAGTTGGGTCTATGGTATCCCAAGGATGCTAAGTTTGATCTCATTGGATACACGGATGCGGATTGGGCCGGAGACAAAGTGGATCATAAGTCCACCTCCGGTGCATGTCAATTTCTTGGACGCTCTTTGGTAAGTTGGTCATTGAAGAAACAAAATTGTATTGCCCTCTCTACCGCAGAAGCTGAATACATTGCTCCTGCCAGTAGTGCAACTCAGTTATTACGGATGAGGCAAACTTTGAAGGATTATGGTATCACCTATAGGCATGTGCCTCTTCTACGTGATAATGAAAGTGCTATCAACATTGCCGAGAACCCCAAGGATCATCTCCGCACCAAACACATTGATATTAGATATCACTTCTTGAGAGATCATGTTGAGAAAGCGATATTCACATTGATCACATTGGGACAGATTTGCAATGGCGATACTTTCACCAAACCATTGGATGAAGCAAGGTTACATCGACTTAGGCGTGAACTTGGTATCTTGGAGCTTGACAACATTATGTGAAATCTAGTACTCATCCATGCTTAAACTTAATGTCTTGTCTTGATGTAGGCATATATTTAGGGGAGACACTCAATCCATGAGTCCTCTCACCTTACAAAATGCATAAATTGAACCAACACTCTCAAAGTTATCATAGTTTTTTCAAACTAGGATACTTTAATATGATGGAGTAGTGACCATGTGCTCAAAGTCTATATATTTGTGGTACTATGTTCCATATGCTCAAACATGGTGACCTCAGTCACCGCTTGTGCAATGCTTATATGGACCCTTCTTCCTAATCATGTTTGGATTATTTATGTATCTTAGCATGGCCTTAGACGTCTCAGGTTGTCCTCCTTATTAATCTCATGTAAACCACTTGGCGGTGTCTATATAAAATTACTCGGTTGGCCCCTCCTTCACATCTCCCCTCGCTTGTCGTTCATCCGATGACGGACATCCGGGTCTCGCGCGGACATCCGGCGCTGTGAAAAATTCCCTGCCCATCAAAACGATCATGAACTGCCATCAGTGGCCGGACATCCGGGCGCTGCTTCTCTAGTCTCTGTTTCCCACTCGCCGGATATCCGGGCCTTGCCTCGGATGTCCGCCCGTCTCCATAAGTCGCGTATACACAGGAAGGGGGTGTGGGGGGGCAGTTCCATTTTCCTTCCCTTCGTCCCTTTCCTCATCTCCTCTCAGCCGCCGCCGCCTGGCCACCACTCCGGCACTGCCCCGGCCATCTCCTCCGACCTCCGGCCCTGACCTCCTGCCAGCGGACTCTTCTCCTCCCGATCTCGATTCTATCAATCCATTTCTCGGATCGTGGCTTGAGTCTCTCGGGAGGGGCGGTGTTCGTGGGATTCACCTCGGAGTTCTTCATGGCTCGTACCAAGAACTGCGGTCCCAAGCGTCCCGAGGTGTCTACTCGGGGTAAGGTGCTATTTCTTCTCATCTCCCTTGCTTGTGACTAAATCTTATTGGGTTGCATTATTCTCAATGTACATCTTGCCATATCTATTGCTCTCGCGTTTAGGTTACTGTTTACCTAAGCCTACAAACACCTCTATATGTACTCGGTTACTCAACTTAACCATGGGAATGTAATTTGTTCATTCCACGGTTTAATTTGGTGTATCCTTGTTCATGTTCTTTGGCTCCTTCTTATTGGAAACCATTCATTGTCCATTCCAGTTGATGGCGGCAAGGCTCCACCGACTCCGATGAGTATCGCGGCTCAAGAAAAAGAAGGTCTCCACCAAGAAGAAGAAGCGAGCACCATCCACCAGTCCGTCGGCCTCGGATCCAGATGATGCGGGCTATGTTGGAGAGGAAGAGGATGACGATGCGCCACGACGATCTGTTGGACAGTCCAAGCCCGGTACTAGGAGGCGCCGATGCCTCATGTTCGTGGTTACGCAATACCCATTGCCCATGGTCGTCGCATCTCCATGGAGCTTCACGATAGTGGAGGTCGCCCCTCACGACTTCACAATTGTGGGGGCAGGGCAATATCTTCATTCCGTCGGGATGTTAATCCCTATGAGATGGTGGCGGATGCGAAGATCCTCGGTTCGGACTCGTATGCAGCAGGATCTCTATTCCAGCTTTGTCCATGGGCGTGGCCTTGCTCCTCACTCATACTTGGATCTAAACTTCCTGCGTGATAATCCTGCCATGTTCCCTAACGATCCGTCAAGATCATTGATGACATGACTCTTGGTCCTGCAATGACCTTGAGCGTGATTGGAGTGAAGCTGCCATTCTACGTTCTATGCCACTGTTTCTTTGGTCGGACAACACCCTCACTTGGATGACCGATGACACTACTGAGCATCACCTATGACAGGTTTGTTCAGATTTTGGGTCTCTCAGGTGTTGGCCATTGCATCCACAGTATGGATCCAGAGGGCAAGCCCAAAGGGATTGATGCTTGCTTGCCTCTTGTAAAACCTACCTCTCAGCTAACTGACGAAGAAAAAGCATATCCAGTCAATGAGGTATCCATCTTCCGTGCTCCCTTCTTCATCCTCTTTCAGTGTGTGCTTCGCACTTTGCATCCTAAGAAGGGAGATCGCTCGAGGGCTCGCAACTATTGTATTGACTTGATGGTTCATATGCATGAGAAACCCACTGCCTCTGGACACCGCCAACTTCATTTGGCATGAGATTAGTCTTTGCAGTTTTATTCAGACGCCGAGTTCCTCATGCCCCATATATTCAGGCTCGATTGATCACACTGCTCCCTTTGAGGTGGTTAAGTCAGCTGTGCACTCCATTTGAAACCTCCTCCTCACATGCGTGTGACAATGAGGGCTTCTACTCAGCCTAGGAGGTCTGGCGGTGAGAGGACAGCTGCTCCTACTCAGCCCTCGGTTCTTCTGCTCCATCTTCCTCGATTGGTCCTCGCAGCCGTTTTGAATCATTCTTGGGTAAGGCTCGATCTGCTATCATGAAGGCAATCACCTTCATTGTCGTGAGAATCGTGATGTTCGAAGCGCCTTGTCATCTCCAAGAATATACTCAAACAGCGCCTCCGTGACCGTGGGAGTCCCGTTAGTGATGATGATCCTCTTCCGCAGATCCATCCTCGTCCACTTTCGGTTTTCCATCTCATGCTGACAACCCGAGTTTCTTGATGTTGATGATGACATCCGTCCAGAGTGATTGAGACTGTTTAGTTTTTCGCCCTTTTTCCTTGTTCTTGGCAAAGGGGAGAAGTAGCATCGTAGTAATATGGTCATGCTATGATATGTTATTTCCAACCTATGGTACTTGTGGTACTTGTTAAGCTTGAGACTATGTTATGATTATGTTTATGCTGCTACCTATGGCACTTGTTAAGCTTGAGACTATGTTATGATTATGGCATGGCCATGAAATGTTCTCATTCTATTTAAAGTGTTATGATGATTTCATATGTGTTCGTCTCTTACTTCTTTAATTCTTTAAGTTACATATGGAATGAACCTTTGTGTTGGTTATCCTAATATATTCATCGCATGCACACAATGAGGGCGAGCTAAAAGCAAATTGTAACTAAACATATTACGTATCCGTTTTGCTCCCATGATTATCATTGCTAAGACTATTTATTACATCTATGATACTACATGTATGATTGTCATCAACAAACAAAAGGGGAGATTGAAAGTGCAATCATGCCCTTACATTATGTTTTTGTTGTTTATGACAATCTACATGTAAGGGACCCACAATGGCTGCCAAGTAGATTTCAGGTGTTGGTCCCGGTTCGTCAAAATTGTGTGTGGATCAAGAGCATACAGTGAGTTCTCTCAAGGTTGAAGTGGTAAAATGATGTTTCATTTTATGTTTCTTGAGTTATAGGGATCCCGACTATTAAGAGGGATCAAAGGGATAGTGCTAGATTTGCTCAAGTCGACATCTTCTATTTCTACTTCCTCACATCATAATTCCAACATAGGCATATTTCACTCCTATCCAACAAAATTCCACTCATATCCTATATACCAAAGAAATCCATGGCCAACTAGGTTCCCCAAAATATATGATCTAACCTTTGCATACTTTGCATCCTCCATTTTGGTTTATCTTGGGTGGTTCTCTAAGTGAGGACCTAGAGCTTTTCCATAGCTTCAAAACGAGCCCAAGATCATCAAAATCGGAGTCCCGATGAGAAAGTTATGGATGTTTTATTTCGGGGGCGCCTGCAGTTTTTTTGTTGGCCGGATATCCGGCACTTGGCCCGAAAATCCGGCCATAGATGTCCAGAACCGCGTGAAATGCTGGTTTGCCCTCCGGATGTCCGGCGATCTCCCGGATGTCCGGGCTTTACTTTCTCGCCGGATGTCCGGGCTTGGCCCGGAAATCCGGCCGTAGATGTCCAGAACCGTGTGAAATGCTGGTTTGTCCTCCGGATGTCCGGCGATCTCCCGGATGTCCGGGCTTTCCTTTTTCGCCGGATGTCCGGGCTTGACCCCCGGATGTCCGGCTCCCCTGTTTCCTACTATGTTCTGCCCTGTTCTCCAAGTGGCTCTCCAGCCCGGATGTCCGGCCTCCAGCCCGGATGTCCGGCCTGCCCGGTCACTTGCACTACAACGGGCATATTTGAGCACACACTATATATACTGCCTCTTCTCCCCACGAGAGAGGTTGACCATTCACTTTGAACAAACCCTAGAACACTTCTCTCACTCTCTCTCATTTCTCCACACCAAATCTTAGATCCCCAAGGGATTTGAGAGCTTTGACAAGAAGTTGTCCGATCAAGTGATAGATCCACTTCTCCTCCTTCTTTGCACCCAAGGAATTCGTGATTCGAGCAAGTCTTAAGCAAATCCCCATCGATCTTGTTACTCTTGGAGGTTGGAGACTCCTAGGCGGTAGGAGTCTTTCGGAGAGGAATCGACTTTTGTGATTATCCCCGGATAAGTTTGTGAGGGTTTGGAGACCACCCCAAGGTCTACCACTAGTGGTTGAGAAGCGCCTTCGTGGTGTTGTCTCAAAGGGAGAATAGGGTGAGCCTTCGTGGCATTGGTGTGCCTTCGTGGTAACATCCACCTCTCTAACGGTGACTAGCTTCCTCCAAGGAAGTGAACATCGGCATACATCCTCGTCTCCGGAGTTGCGGTTATTCCTAACCCTAACTCTATACTTGTGGTTACTTGCTTTGGTTTGCACTTACTTACATCATATTGTGCTTGCTCACTTATATGCTTGTGTTACTTGCCTAGTACTTCGTACTTACTAGCAATTGTTAGGCTCACTTTCATATTCCGCACTATTGCCTAAAATTGCTAAGTAATAATTAAAATTTGTAATTGTACCTATTCACCCCCCCCCCTCTAGGTCCATCTCGATCCTTTCAATAATGAGCTCAGAGTGACCAAGTGTCTGGTCACGGGATCATGCATTACGATACGAGTAAAGTGACTTGCCGGTAACGAGATTGAACGATGTATTGGGATACCGACGATCGAATCTCGGGCAAGTAACATACCGATTGACAAAGGGAATTGTATATGGGATTGTTTGAATCCTCGACATCGTGGTTCATCCGATGAGATCAGAGGAGCATGTGGGAGCCAACATGGGTATCCAGATCCCGCTGTTGGTTATTGCCCGAGAGCCGTCTCGGTCATGTCTACGTGTCTCCCGAACCCGTAGGGTCTACGATTAAGGTTCGGTGGCGCTAGGGTTGTATGAATATGAGTATGCAGTAAACCGAATGTTGTTCGATCCGGATGAGATCCGGACGTCACGAGGAGTTTCGAATGGTCCGGAGGTAAAGAATTATATATAGGAAGTGGTATTTGACCATCGGGAAAGTTTGGGGTCACCGGTGTTGTATCGGGACCACCGGAAGGGTCCCGGGGTCCACCGGTGGGGCCACCCATCCCGTGAGGCCCCATGGGATGAAGTGGGGAGGAACCAGCCCATAGTGGGCTGGTGCGCCTATGGCCCACCCCTAGCCTAGGGTTGAAACCCTAGGGTGGGGCGCCCACTTGCCTTGGGGGCACTCCACCCCTTGGCCGCCCCACAGGAGATGGGATCCCCAGGGCGGCGCCCCCACAGGGGCCTATATAAAGGGAAGGGGGAGGGGCAGCCGCACCCTGAAGTTCTGCGCCTCCCTCCCCTGCTACACCTCTTCCTCCTCCGTCACGAGCTTGGCGAAGCCCTGCCGGAGTACTGTTGCTCCACCACCACCATGCCGTCGTGCTGCTGCTGGAGCCATCTTCTTCGACCTCTCCTTCCCCCTTGCTGGATCAAGAAGGAGGAGACGTCATCCGCTCCGTATGTGTGTTGAACGCGGAGGTGCCGTCCGTTCGGCACTTTCGGTCATCGGTGATTTGGATCACGGCGATGCGACTCCATCATCCACGTTCTAGTGAACGCTTCCGCACGCAATCTACAAGTGGTATGTAGATGCAATCTCTCTCCCGTGACTCGTTGCTTAGATGAACTCATAGATGGATCTTGGTGAAACCGTAGGAAAAATTTTAATTTTCTGCAACGTTCCCCAACAGTGGCATCATGAGCTAGGTCTATCGTAGTTCTCTTTGCACGAGTAGAACACAATTTTGTTGTGGGCGTAGATCTTGTCAACTTGCTTGCCGCTACTAGTCTTATCTTGCTTCAGTGGTATTGTGGGATGAAGCGGTCGAACCAACCTTACACGTGCGCTTCGTGAGACCGGTTCCACCGGTGACATGCACTAGTTGCATAAGGTGGCTGGCGGGTGTCTGCTCTCCCACTTTAGTTGGAGCGGATTCGATGAAAAGGGTCCTTATGAAGGTTAAATAGAAGTTGACAAAATCACGTTGTGGTTATTCGTAGGTAAGAAAACGTTCTTGCTAGAACCCAATTGCAGCCACGTAAAGATGCAACAACAATTAGAGGGCGTCTAACTTGTTTTTGCAGCAATTGTCATATGATGTGATATGGCCAAGTTGTGATGAATGATGAATGACATATTGTGATGTATGAGATCATGTTCTTGTAATAGGAATCACGACTTGCATGTCGATGAGTATGACAACGGCAGGAGCCATAGGAGTTGTCTTTATTTTGTATGACCTGCGTGTCATTGAAGAACGCCATGTAAATTACTTTACTTTATTGCTAAACGCGTTAGCCATAGAAGTAGAAGTAGTCGTTGGCGTGACAACTTCATGAAGACACGATGATGGAGATCATGATGATGGAGATCATGGTGTCATGCGGTGACAAGATGATCATGGAGCCCGAAGATGGAGATCAATGGAGCTATATGATATTGGCCATATCATGTCACTACTATATAATTGCATGTGATGTTTATTATGTTTATGCATCTTGTTTACTTAGAGCGACGGTAGTAAATAAGATGATCCTTACAACAATTTCAAGAAGTGTTCTCCCCTAAGCGTGCGCCGTTGCTAAAGTTAAATCGTTTGAAGCACCACGTGATGATCGGGTGTGATAGATCCTTATGTTCACATACAACGGGTGTAAGACAGTTTTACACATGCAAAACACTTAGGGTTAACTTGACGAGCCTAGCATGTGCATACATGGCCTCGGAACACGGAGACCGAAAGGTCGAACACGAGTCGTATGGAAGATACGATCAACATGAAGATGTTCACCGACGATGACTAGTCCGTCTCACGTGATGATCGGACACGGCCTAGTCGACTCGGATCGTGTAACACTTAGATGACTAGAGGATGTCTAATCTGAGTGGGAGTTCATTAAAATAATTTGATTAGATGAACTTAATTATCATGAACTTAGTCTAAATCCTTTGCAAATATGTCTTGTAGATCAAATGGCCAACGCTCATGTCAACATGAACTTCAATGCGTTCCTAGAAAACCAAGCTGAAAGATGATGGCAGCAACTATACGGACTGGGTTGGAACACGAGGATCATCCTCATAGCTGCCAGAAACAATATGTCCTAGAAGGACCGCTAGGTGATGCACCCATCCTGAGAACCAAGACATTATGAATGCTTGGCAGTCTCGTCTTGATGATTACTCCCTCGTTCGATGCGGCATGCTTTACAGCTTAGAACCGGGCTCCAAAAGCGTTTTGAGCAACACGGAGCATATGAGATGTTCGAGAGCTGAAACTAGTTTTCCAAGCTCATGCCCGGTCGAGAGATATGAAGTCTCCGACAAGTTCTATAGTTGTAAGATGGAGGAAAACAGTTCACGGTGAACACATACTCAAAATGTCCAGGTTGCACAATCGCTTTGTCCCAGTGGACATAAACCTCCGGGACGAGGCGGTCATTGACAGAATCCTTGATCGCTCCCACCAAGCTACAAGAGCTTTGTGATGAACTACAATATGCAGGGGATGGTGAAGACCATTCCGAAGTATTCTCAATGCTGAAGTCGTGAGAGGTTGAAATCAAGAAAGAACATCAAGTGTTGATGGTCAATAAAATCACTAAGTTCAAGAAGGAAAGGGCAAGAAGAACTTCAAGAAGGACGGCAAGGAGGTTGCAGCGCCCGATAAGCCGATTACGGGAAGAAGTCAAGAATGGACCCAAGCCTGAAACCGAGTGCTTTTATTGCAAGGGAAGGGTCATTTGAAGCGGAACTGCCCCAAATACTTAGCGGATAAGAAGGCCGCAACACTAAAGGTATATTTGATATACATGTAATTGATGTGTACCTTATCGATTACTCGTAGTAACTCCCAGGTATTTGATACGGTGCCGTTGCTCATATATGTAACTCACAGCAGGAGCTGCGGAATAAGCGGAGATCATGCGAAGGACGAGGTGACGATCTTGCGTCGGGAATGGTTCCAAGGTTGATGTGATCGCCGTCGGCATGCTACCTCTACATTTACCTACGGGATTAGTTATAAACCTTAATAATTGTTATTTGGTGCCAAGTTTGAGCATGAACATTGTATCTGGATCTCGTTTGATACGAGATGGCTACTCATTTAAATCCGAGAATAATGGTTGTTCTATTTATATGAGAGATATGTTTTATGGTCATGCCCCTGTGGTCAATGGTTTATTCTTAATGAATATCGAGCGTAATGTTACACATATTCATAGTGTGAATACCAAAAGATGTAAAGTTGATAACGATAGTCCCACATACTTGTGGCACTGCCGCCTTGGTCACATTGGTGTCAAGCGCATGAAGAAGCTCCATGCTGATGGACTTTTGGAGTCTCACGATTATGAATCATTTGACACATGCGAACCATGCCTCATGGGCAAGATGACCAAGACTCCGTTCTCCGGAACAATGGAGCGAGCAACCAACTTGTTGGAAATCATACATACCAATGTGTGCGGTCCAATGAGCGTTGGGGCTCGTGGAGGATATCGTTATGTTCTCACTCTCACTGATGACTTGAGTAGATATGCGTATGTCTACTTAATGAAACACAAGTCTGAGACCTTTGAAAAGTCCAAGGAATTTCAGAATGAGGTAGAGAATCAAGGTGACCGAAAGATAAAATTCCTACGATCAGATCGTCGAGGAGAATACTTAAGTCACGAATTTGGTACACACTAAAGGAAATGTGGAATCGTTTCACAACTCACGCCGCCTGGAACACCTCAGCGTAACGGTGTGTCCGAACGTCGTAATCGCACTCTATTGGATATGGTGCAGTCTATGATGTCTCTTACCGATTTACGCTATCATTTTGGGGATACGCTCTAGAGACAACTACATTCACTTTAAATAGGGCACCGTCTAAATCCGTTGAGACGACACCGTATGAATTATGGTTTGGGAAGAAACCTAAGCTGTCATTTCTAAAAGTTTGGGGATGTGATGCTTATGTCAAGAAACTTCAACCTGAAAAGCTCGAACCCAAGTCGGAAAATCGTCTTCATAGGATACCCTAAGGAAACCATTGGGTATACCTTCTACTTAAGATCCGAGGGCAAGATCTTTGTTGCCAAGAACGGATCCTTTACGGAAAAGAGTTTCTCTCGAAAGAAGTAAGTGGGAGGAAAGTAGAACTCGATGAAGTACTACCTCTTGAGCGGGATAGTAGTGCAGCTCGGAAAATGTTCTGTGATGCCTACACCAACTGAAGAGGAAAATGATGATGATGATCAAGGTACTTGGATCAAGTTGCTCTTGAACCCGTGGGTCCACAAGGACACGTTCCGCACTGAGTGGTACGGCAACCCTGTCACGGAAATCATGTTGTTAGACAACGGTGAACCTTGAACTATGAAGAAGCGATGGCGGGCCCAGATTCCAACAAATGGCTTGAAGCCATGCAATCGGAGATAGGATCCATGTATGAAAACAAAGTATGGACTTTGACAAACTTGCCCGATGATCGGCGAGCGATAGAAAACAAATGGATCTTTAAGAAGAAGACGGACGCGGATGGTAATGTCACCATCTATAAAGCTCGACTTGTCGCTAAGGGTTATCGGCAAGTTCAAGGGATTGACTACGATGAGACTTTCTCTCCGTGGCGAAGCTTAAGTCCGTCCGAATCATGTTAGCAATTGCCGATACTATGATTATGAGATATGGCAGATGGACGTCAAAACAGCGTTCCTTAACGGTTATCTTAAGGAAGAGCTGTATATGATGCAGCCGGAAGGTTTTGTCGACCCTAAGAATGCTCACAAGGTATGCAAGCTCCAGCGATCGATTTATGGGCTGGTGCAAGCATATCGGAGTTGGAACACTCGCTTTGATGAAATGATCAAAGCGTTTGGGTTTATGCAGACTTATGGAGAAGCCTGCGTTTACAAGAAAGTGAGTGGGAGCTCTGTAGCATTTCTCATATTATATGTAGATGACATAATTTTGATGGGAAATGATATAGAACTCTTGGACAGCATTAAGGCCTACTTGAATAAAAGTTTTTCAATGAAGGACCTTGGAGAAGCTGCTTATATATTAGGCATCAAGATCTATAGAGATAGATCGAGACGCCTCATAGGTCTTTCACAAAGCACATACCTTGATAAGATTTTGAAGAAGTTCAAAATGGATCAGTCCAAGAAAGGGTTCTTGCACTGTCTTGCAAGGTGTGAGATTGAGCTCGGCTCAATGCCCGACCACGACAAAAGATAAAGAAGAGATGAGTGTCATCCCTATGCCTCGGCCATAGGTTCTATTATGTATGCCATGCTGTGTACCGGACCTGATGTAAACCTTGCCGTAAGTTTGGTAGGAAGGTACCAAAGTAATCCCGCAAGGAACACCGGACAGCGGTCAAGAATATCCTGAAGTACCGAAAAGGACAAAGGACATGTTTCTCGTTTATGGAGGTGACGAAGAGCTCGTCGTAAAGGGTTACGTCGATGCTAGCTTCGACACAGATCTGGATGACTCTAACTCACAAACCAGATACGTGTACATGTTGAATGGTGGAGCGATGGCTAGTGCAGCTGCAAGCGAAGCGTCGTGGCGGGATCTACATGTGAAGCGGAGTACATGGCAGCCTCGGAGGCGGCACATGAAGCAATATGGGTGAAGGAGTTCATCACCGACCTAGGAGTCATACCCAATGCGTCGGGGCCGATCAAACTCTTCTGTGACAACACCGGAGCTATTGCACTTGCCAAGGAGCCCAGGTTTCACAAGAAGACCAGCACATCAAGCGTCGCTTCAACTCCATCCGTGAAGATGTTCAAGATGGAGACATAGAAATTTGCAAAGTGCATACGGATCTGAATGTCGCAGATCCGTTGACTAAACTTCTCTTCATGGCAAAACATGATCAACACGAGAACTCTATGGGTGTTCGATTCATCACAATGTAACTAGATTATTGACTCTAGTACAAGTGGGAGACTGTTGGAAATATGCCCTAGAGGCAATAAAAAAAGGATTATTATTATATTTCCTTGTTTGTGATAATTGTCTTTTATTCATGCTATAATTGTATTATCCGGAAATCGTAATACACGTGTGAATAAATAGACCACAATATGTCCCTAGTGAGCCTCTAGTTGACTAGCTCGTTGATCAATAGATAGTCATGGTTTCCTGACTATGGACATTGGATGTCAATGATAACGGGATCACATCATTAGGAGAATGATGTGATGGACAAGACCCAATCCTAAGCATAGCACAAGATCGTGTAGTTCGTTTTGCTAGAGCTTTTCCAATGTCAAGTATCTCTTCCTTAGACCATGAGATCGTGTAACTCCCGGATACCGTAAGAGTGCTTTGGGTGTACCAAACGTCACAACGCAATCGGGTGACTATAAAGGTGCACTACAGGTATCTCCGAAAGTGTCTGTTGGGTTGACACGGATCGAGACTGGGGTTTGTCACTCCGTATGACGGAGAGGTATCACTGGGCCCACTCGGTCATGCATCATCATAATGAGCTCAAAGTGACCAAGTGTCTGGTCACGGGTGTTGGGGAACGTAGTAATTTCAAAAAATTCCTACGCACACGCAAGACCATGGTGATGGCATAGCAACGAGAGGGAGAGTGTCCGTCCCGTACCCTCGTGAGACCGAAAGCGAAGCGTTATAACAACGCGTTGATGTAGTCATCGTCTTCACGATCCGACCGATCCAAGTACCGAACGTCACGGCACCTCCGAGTTACGCACACGTTCAGCTCGATGGCGATCCCGGACTCGATCCAGCAAAGTGTCGGGGATGAGTTCCGTCAACCTGACGGCGTGGTGGCGATGATGATGCTCCACCGGCGCGGGGCTTCGCCTAAGCTCCGACGATATGACTTCTCCGGCGCAGGGCTTCGCCTAAGCTCATGACGATATGACCGAAGTGGAATATGGTGGAAGGGGCACCGCACACGGCTAAGGAACGATCCGTAGATCAACTTGTGTGTCCTAGGGTGCCCCCTGCCCCAGATATAAAGGAGCCAAGGGGAGGGGCGGCCGGCCAAGAGGAGGCGCTTGCCAGGAGTCCTACTCCTCCGGGAGTAGGATTCCCCTCAATCCTAGTTGGAATAGGATTCACCGGAGGGAAAGAGAGAGAGGGGCGGCCCACCTTTCCTAGTCCTAGTAGGACTAGGGGAAGGGGAGCCTTGCCACCTAGGGCTGGTCCTTTCTCCTTTCCACCAAGGCCCACTATGGCCCATATAGTTCCGGGGGTTCCGGTAACCTCCGGTACTCGATAAATTCGATTTCACTCGGAACATTTCCGATGTCCAAATGTAGGCTTCAATATATCAATCTTTATGTCTCGACCATTTGAGACTCCTCGTCATGTCCGTGATCACATCCGGGACTCGAACTACCTTCGTACATCAATACTTATAAACTCATAATGAACTGTCATCGAAGCGTTAAGCGTGCGGACCCTACGGGTTCGAGAACTATGTAGACATGACCTAGAACCATTCTCGGTCAATAACCAATAGCGGAACCTGGATGCCCATATTGGTTCCTACATATTCTACGAAGATCTTTATCGGTCAAACCGCATAACGATATCGTTGTTCCTTTTGTCATCGGTATGTTACTTACCCGAGATTCGATCGTCGGTATCCAATACCTAGTTCAATCTCGTTACGGTAAGTCTCTTTACTCGCTCGTAATACATCATCTCACAACTAACTCATTAGTTGCAATGCTTGCAAAGCTTATGTGATGTGTATTACCGAGAAGGCCCAGATACCTCTCCGACAATCGGAGTGACAAAACCTAATCTCGATTCATGCCAACTCAACATATACTTTTGGAGACACACAGAGAGTACCTTTATAATCACCCATTTACGTTGTGACGTTTGGTAGCACACAAAGTGTTCCTCCGTAAACGGAGTTGCATAATCTCATAGTTGCAGGAACTTTGTATAAGCCATGAAGAAAGCATAAGCAACATACTAAGCGATCAAGTGCTAAGCTAACGAAATGGGTCATGTCAATCACATCATTCTCCTAATGATGTGATCCCATTAATCAAATGACAACACATGTCTATGGTTAGGAAACATAACCATCTTTGATTAATGAGCTAGTCTTGTAGAGGCATACTAGTGACTATCTGTTTGTCTATGTATTCACACATGTATTATGTTTCCGGTTAATACAATTCTAGCATGAATAATAAACATTTATCATGATATAAGGAAATAAATAATAACTGTATTATTGCCTCTAGGGCATATTTCCTTCAGTCTCCCACTTGCACTAGAGTCAATAATCTAGATTACACAGTAATGATTCTAACACCCATGGAGTCTTGGTGCTGATCATGTTTTGCTCGTGGAAGAGGCTTAGTCAACGGGTCTGCAACATTCAGATCCGTAAGTAACATACCGATGACAAAGGGAACAACGTATGTTGTTATGCGGTTTGACCGAGAAAACCGGAGTGCCGGAGGGGTTACCGGAACCCCCCGGGGAAGTTATGGGCCTTATTGGGCCAAGAGGGAGAGAGAGGCTGCACCAGAGGTGGCGCCCCCCATGGGGAGTCCGACTGGACTAGGAGGCGCGCCCCTTCCTCTCTCCTCTCTCTCTTTCCTTCCCCTTCCCTCTTCCTAGTAGGAGTAGGAAGGGAGTCCTACTCCTACTAGGAGGAGGACTCCCCCCCCTTGGTGCGCCCAAGGGCTGGCCGCCCTCCCCTTGCTCCTTTATATCACGGGCAGGGGCACCCTAGGACACACAAGTTGATCTTCGTGATCGTTCCTTAGCCGTGTCGGTGCCCCCTCCACCATATTCCACCTCGGTCATATTGTAGCGGTGCTTAGGCGAAGCCTGCGCGACGGTAGAACATCAAGATCGTCACCACGCTGTCGTCTTGTGGAACTCCTCCCGACGCTTTGCTGGATCGGGCCCGGGATCGTCATCGAGCTGAGCGTGTGCTAAGAACTCGGAGGTGCCGAGTAACGGTGCTTGGATCGGTCGGATCGTGAAGACGTCGACTACATCAACAGCGTTGATATAACGCTTCGCTTTCGGTCTCACGAGGGTGCGTGGGCGGATACTCTCCTCTCGTTGCTATGCCATCACCATGGTCTTGCGTGATCGTAGGAAATTTTTTGAAATTACTACGTTACCCAACACTTGATGCCCAATATGTAAGCAGCTTCACCGAGGTCTTTCATTGAAAAACTTTTATTCAAGTATCCTTTTATGCTATCCAGAAATTCTATATCATTTCCAATCAACAATATGTCGTCCACATATAATATCGAAATGCTACTGAGCTCCCACTCACTTTCTTGTAAATACAGGCTTCTCCAAAAGTCTCATATAAAACCATATGCTTTGATCACACTATCAAAGCGTTTATTCCAACTCCGAGAGGCTTGCACTGCACCATAAATTGATCGTTGGAGCTTGCACACTTTGTTAGCACCTTTTGGATCAACAAAACCTTCTGGTTGCATCATATACAACTCTTCTTCTAGAAATCCATTCAAGAATGCAGTTTTACATCCATTTGCCAAATTTCATAATCATAAAATGCGGCAATTGCTAACATGATTCGGACAGACTTAAGCATCGCTTCTGGTGAGAAAGTCTCATCGTAGTCAACCCCTTGAACTTGTCGAAAACCTTTTGCAACAAGTCGAGCTTTGTAGACAGCTACATTACCATCGGCGTCAGTCTTCTTCTTAAAGATCCATTTATTCTCAATGGCTTGCCGATCATCGGCAAGTCTACCAAAGTCCATACTTTGTTCTCATACATGGATCCCATCTCAGATTTCATGGCTTCAAGCCATTTTGTGGAATCTGGGCTCACCATCGCTTCTTCATAGTTCGTAGGTTCACCATGATCTAGTAGCATGACTTCCGTAATAGGATTACCGTACCACTCAGTGCGGATTTTATTCTGGTTGATCTCTGATTCGGTGACAACTTGATCTGAAGTTTCATGATCATTATCATTATCTTCCTCGCTAATTGGTGCAGGTGTCACGAAAACCGATTTACGTGATGAACTACTTTCCAATAAGGAGCTGGTACTATTACCTCATCAAGTTCCACTTTCCTCCACTCACTTCTTTCGAGAGAAACTCCTTCTCTAGAAAGGATCCATTCTTAGCAACGAATGTCTTGCCTTCGGATCTGTGATAGAAGGTAATACCCAATTATCTCCTTTGGGTATCCTATGAAGACACATTTTTCCGATTTGGGTTCAAGCTTATCAGGTTGAAGTTTTTTCACATAAGCATTGCAACCCCAAACTTTCAGAAACGACAACTTTGGTTTCTTGCTAAACCATAGTTCATAAGGCGTCGTCTCAACGGATTTTGACGGTGTCCTATTTAACGTGAATGCGGCCGTCTCTAAAGCATAACCCCAAAGCGATAGCGGTAAATCGGAAATAGACATCATAGATCGCACCATATCTAGTAAAGTACGATTCGACGTTCGGACACACCATTACGCTGTGGTGTTCCGGTGGCGTGAGTTCTTGAAACTATTCCGCATTGCTTCAAATGTAGACCAAACTCGTAACTCAAATATTCTCCTCCACGATCAGATCGTAGAAACTTTATTTTCTTGTTACGATGATTTTCAACTTCACTCTGAAATTCTTTGAACTTTTCAAATGTTTCAGATTTATGCTTCATCAAGTAGATATACCCGTATCTGCTTAAATCATCTGTGAAGGTGAGAAAATAACGATATCGGCCACGAGCTTCAACATTCGTCGGACCACATACATCTGTATGTATGGTTTCCAATAAGTCTGTTGCTCTCTCCATACAACCGGAGAACGGTGTTTTAGTCATCTTGCCCATGAGGCACGGTTCGCAAGTACCAAGTGATTCATAATCAAGTGATTCCAAAAGTCCATCTGTATGGAGTTTCTTCATGCGTTTTACACCGATATGACCTAAACGGCAAGGCCACAAATAAGTTGCACTATCATTATTAACTCTGCATCTTTTGGCTTTGACATTATGAATATGTGTATCACTACCGTCGAGATTCAACAAGAATAGACCATTCTTCAAGGGCGCATGACCATAAAAGATATTACTCATATAAATAGAACAACCATTATTCTCTGATTTAAATGAATAACCGCCTCGCATCAAACAAGATCCAGATATAATGTTCATGCTCAACGCTGGCACCAAATAACAATTATTTAGGTCTAAAACTAATCCTCAAGGTAGATGTAGAGGTAGCGTGCCGACCGCGATCACATTGACTTTGGAACCATTTTCCACGCGCCGTCACCTCGTCCTTTGCCGTGCTCGCCTATTCTCAGAGTCCCCTGTTTGAGTTGCAAATATTAGCAATGTAACCAGTATCAAATACCTGTGTACTATCGAGCTCTAGTAAGGTACACATCAATAACATGTATATCACATATACCTTTGTTCACCTTGCCATCCTTCTTATCCGCCAAATACTTGGGGCAGTTCCGCTTCGAGGTCGATCGCTTGCGGTAAAACACTCGATTTCAGTGCTTAGGTCCAGACTTGGGTTTCTTCTCTTGATCAGCAACTTTCTTGTTGTTCTTTTGAAGTTTCCTTCTTCTTTCCTTTGCCCTTTTCTTGAAACTAGTGGTCTTGTTGACCATCAACACTTGATGCTCTTTCTTGATTTCTACCTCCGCTGCTTTTAGCATTGCGAAGAGCTCAGAATTGTTTTAGTCATCCCTTGCATATTATAGTTCATCACGAAGCTCTTGTAGCTTGGTGGCGTGATTGGAGAACTCATCAATGACACTATCATCCGGAAGATTAACTCCCAGCTGAATTAAGTGATTATTATACCCGACATTTTGAGTATGTGCTCACTAATGTAACCATTCTCCTCCATCTTGCAGCTATAGAACTTATTGGAGACTTCATATCTCTCAATCCGGGCATTTGCTTGAAATATTAACTTCAACTCCTGGAACATCTCATATGCTCCATGACGCTCAAAACGTCGTTGAAGACCCGGTTCTAAGCCGTAAAGCATGGCACATGAACTATAGAGTAGTCATCAGCTTTGCTCGCCAGACGCTCACAACTTCGGCGTTGCTCCTCTGCAGCAGGCACGGCACCCAGCGGTGCTTCCAGGGCGTAATTCTTCATGCAGCAATGAGGATAATCCTCAAATTACGGACCCAGTCCGTGTAATTGCTACCATCATCTTTCAACTTTGCTTTCTCAAGGAACGCATTAAAATTCAACGGAACAACAGACGAGCCATCTATCTACAAAGAAACATAGACAAGCAAAATACTATCAGTACTAAGTTCATGATAAATTTAAGTTCAATTAATCATATTAAAACCTCCCACTTAGACGTACATCTCTCTAGTCATCTAAGTGATTACGTGATCCAAATCAACTAAACCATGTCCGATCATCACGTGAGATGGAGTAGTTTCAATGGTGAACATCACTATGTTGATCATATCTACTATATGATTCACGCCGACCTTTCGGTCTCCGTGTTCCGAGGCCATATCTGCATATGCTAGGCTCGTCAAGTTTAACTCGAGTATTCTGCGTGTGCAAAACTGGCTTGCACCTGTTGTAGATGGACGAGAACTTATCACACCCGATCATCACGTGGTGTCCGGGTACTACTGAACTTTTAGCAACGGTGCATACTCAGGAGAACACTTCTTGATAATTTTAGTGAGAGATCATCTTATAATGCTACCGTCAATCAAAGCAAGATAAGATGCATAAAGGATAAACATCACATGCAATCAATATAAGTGATATGATATGGTCATCATCATCTTGTGCTTGTGATTCCATCTTTGAAGCACCGTCATGATCACCATCGCCACCGGCGCGACACCTTGATCTCCATCGTAGCATCGTTGTCGTCTCGCCAACTATTGCTTCTACGACTATCGCTATCGCTTAGTGATAAAGTAAAGCAATTACATGGCGTTGCATTTCATACAATAAAGCGACAACCATATGGATCCTGCCAGCTGCGATAACTCGTTACAAAACATGATCATCTCATACAATAAAATATAGCATCACGTCTTGACCACATCACATCACAACATGCCCCGCAAAAACAAGTTAGACGTCCTCCACTTTGTTGTTGCAAGTTTTACGTGGCTGCTACGGGCTGAGCAAGAACCGTTCTTACCTCGCATCAAAACCACAACGATAGTTTGTCAAGTTGGTGCTGTTTTAACCTTCGCAAGGACCGGGCGTAGCCACACTCGGTTCAACTAAAGTGAGAGAGATAGACACCCGCCGTCACCTTTAAGCAACTAGTGCTCGGGCGGTGAAACCAGTCTCGCGTAAGCGTCTGCGTAATGTCGGTCCGGGCCGCTTCATCTCACAATACCGCTGAACCAAAGTATGACATGCTGGTAAGCAGATGACTTATATCGCCCACAACTCACTTGTGTTCTACTCGTGCATATGACATCAACGCATAAAACCAGGCTCGGATGCCATTGTTGGGGAACGAGTAATTTCAAAAATTTCCTACGCACACGCAAGACCATGGTGATGGCATAGCAACGAGAGGGAGAGTGCCCGCCCACGCACTCGTGAGACCGAAAGCGAAGCGTTATAACAACGCGGTTGATGTAGTCGACGCCTTCACGATCCGACCGATCCAAGCACCGAACGTCGGCACCTCCGAGTTCTGCACACGCTCAGCTCGATGACGATCCCGGACTCCGATCCAGCAAAGTGTCGGGGATGAGTTCCACAAGACGACGGCGCAGTGACGATGATGATGCTCCACCGACGCAGGGCTTTGCCTAAGCTCCGCGACGATATGACTTCTCCGGCGCTGGGCTTCGCTTAAGCTCCGCACGAAATGACCGAAGTGGAATATGGTGGAAGGGGCACCGCACACGGCTAAGGAACGATCCGTAGATCAGCTTGTGTGTCATGGGGTGCCCCCGCCCCAGATATAAAGGAGCAAGGGGGTGCGGCCAGCCCAAGGGCACTGGAGGAGTCCTACTCCCACCGGAGTAGGACTCCCCCTCTCCTAGTTGGATTAGGATTGGCGGAGGGGGAAGAGGAAAGGGGGCGCCGCCCCCCCCCCTCTCCTTGTCCTATTAGGACTAGAGGGGGGAGGGGGGCGCGCGGCCTGCCTGGCCGGCCCTTCCTCTTCTCTCTTATGGCCCATCAAGGCCCATAGACCCCGGGGTTCCGTAACCTCCGGTACTCAGAAATTCGATTTCACTCGAACATTTCCGATGTCCAAATGTAGGCTTCCAATATATCAATCTTTATGTCTCGACCATTTCAAGACTCCTCGTCATGTCCGTGATCACATCCGGGACTCCGAACTACCTTCGGTACATCAATACTTATAAACTCATAATGAACTGTCATCGAACGTTAGCGTGCGGACCCTACGGGTTCGAGAACTATGTAGACATGACCTAGAACCATTCTCGGTCAATAACCAATAGCGGAACCTGGATGCCCATATTGGTTCCTACATATTCTACGAAGATCTTTATCGGTCAAACCGCATAACGATATATGTTGTTCCTTTTGTCATCGGTATGTTACTTACCCGAGATTCGATCGTTGGTATCCAATACCTAGTTCAATCTCGCTACCGTAAGTCTCTTTACTCGCTCCGTAATACATCATCTCACAACTAACTCATTAGTTGCAATGCTTGCAAGGCTTATGTGATGTGTATTACTGAGAAGGCCCAGAGATACCTCTCCGACAATCGGAGTGACAAAACCTAATCTCGATTCATGCCAACTCAACATATACTTTTGGAGACACCTGAGAGTACCTTTATAATCACCCATTTACGCTAGACGCTTTGGTAGCACACAAAGTGTTCCTCCGTAAACGGAGTTGCATAATCTCATAGTTGCAGGAACTTTGTATAAGCCATGAAGAAAGCATAAGCAACATACTAAACGATCAAGTGCTAAGCTAACGAAATGGGTCATGTCAATCACATCATTCTCCTAATGATGTGATCCCATTAATCAAATGACAACACATGTCTATGGTTAGGAAACATAACCATCTTTGATTAATGAGCTAGTCTTGTAGAGGCATACTAGTGACTATCTGTTTGTCTATGTATTCACACATGTATTATGTTTCGGGTTAATACAATTCTAGCATGAATAATAAACATTTATCATGATATAAGGAAATAAATAATAACTTTATTATTGCCTCTAGGGCATATTTCCTTCAACGGGATCATGCATTACGGTACGAGTAAAGTGACTTGCCGGTAACGAGATTGAACGAGGTATTGGGATATCGACGATCGAATCTCGGGCAAGTAACATACCGATTGACAAAGGGAATTGTATACGGGATTGTTTGAATCCTCGACATCGTGGTTCATCCGATGAGATCATCGAGGAGCATGTGGGAGCCAACATGGGTATCCAGATCCCGCTGTTGGTTATTGCCCGAGAGCCGTCTCGGTCATGTCTACGTGTCTCGCGAACCCGTAGGGTCTACACACTTAAGGTTCGGTGACGCTAGGGTTGTATGAATATGAGTATGCAGTAAACCGAATGTTATTCGGAGTCCCGGATGAGATCCCGGACGTCACGAGGAGTTTCGGAATGGTCCGGAGGTAAAGAATTATATATAGGAAGTGGTATTTCGGCCATCGGGAAAGTTTCGGTCACCCAGATTGTACCGACCACCGGAAGGGTCCCGGGGTCCACCGGTGGGGCCACCCATCCCGTGAGGGCCCCATGGGCTGAAGTGGGAAGGGGAACCAGCCCATAGTGGGCTGGTGCGCCCCCCTTGGCCCACCCCCTGCGCCTAGGGTTGAAACCCTAGGGTGGGGTGGCGCCCCACTTGCCTTGGGGGGCACTCCACCCCTTGGCCGCCGCCCCTGGGAGATGGGATCCCCAAGGCGGCGCTTCTGGGGCCTATATAAAGGGAAGGGGAGGGGCAGCCGCCTGAAGTTCTGCGCCTCCTCCCCTGCTACACTCTTCCTCCTCCGTCATGAAGCTTGGCGAAGCCTGCCGAGTCTCGCTGCTCCACCACCACCACGCCGTCGTGCTGCTGCTGGAGCCATCTTCTTCAACCTCTCCATCCCCCTTGCTGGATCAAGAAGGAGGAGACGTCATCCGCTCCGTACGTGTGTTGAACGCGGAGGTGCCATCCGTTCGGCAATCGGTCATCGGTGATTTGGATCACGGCGAGTACGACTCCATCATCCACGTTCTAGTGAACGCTTCCGCACGCAATCTACAAGTGGTATGTAGATGCAATCTCTCTCCCATGACTCGTTGCTTAGATGAACTCATAGATGGATCTTGGTGAAACCGTAGGAAAAATTTTAATTTTCTGCAACGTTCCCCAACACTAATGTTGCTCAAGCAAAGTGGTACAGTGGAGGAATATAAGCAGCAGTTTCAGCAACTGGTGTATCATATGAGACTCTATGAGCCGACCATAAGAAACACCTTCCTGGTCACTCGTTTTGTTATGAGGCTGAAGGAAGAGCTGCGCTCAGCCGTGGAAATACAGTTACCAGCAACAGTTCAGTTGGCCGCTATGTATGCAATGGTACAGGAAGGATTGGCACATCAACAGAAATCTTTCAAATCAGCATATCCAAAAAATTCAGTCACCAGGAATGAGAATAGGCAGAATTTTGCTCCTGGAGAATTGTGGAAGGCAAAGCAGCTGAAGGAGTATAACAGAGCAAATGGATTGTGTTATGGATATGGAGATAAATATGTCCCAGGACATGCTTGTAAACCCACAGCTGCACCTGTAGCTCAGTTGAAAGCAGCAGAGTTAGTGGATCCTCATGTAATTATATCAGATGCAGTGCTGGATGCATTGGTGGACAATTACCAGGAGGAGTGTGCCACCATTTCTGACACAACTCTATCTGGAGCATCACATCCCAAAACCATACAGCTGAGAGCTCTAATTGGAAATCAAGTTGTGTTAATACTCATTGATTCAGGGAGCACACACACATTTGTGGACCAAGCATTGCTAGACAGAGTGTCAGTACCTTCCCATAAAATGAAGAAACCCATGCAAGTGAAAGTGGCAAATGGAGGACTTGTGGATTGCACCAAATTTATGCCTGAACTGACTTGGTGGATTCAGGGGCACAGTTTTTCCAGTGCCATGCAAGTGCTTCCACTGGGAGGATATGATATTATCCTAGTTATGGACTGGCTTGAGAAATGGGGCGTGATGTAGTGCCACTGGGATGAGAAGTGGATTCAGTTTGAATATCAACAGAAAACTGTCAGGTTGCAAGGAGTGCTGCCTGCTAAAGCAGAACCAATTAAGGAAGTTTCTATGGAACAACTCAAGAAGTGGGAAAAAGGAAATGACATATGGGCAACAACTATGCTGCATCATATTGTTATCAGCCCTCGTTCTGAAATACCTGAAGAAGTTCAGCAAGTGCTACAAGCAAACAAAGCTGTTTTCAATGACCCTAAAACCCTGCCTCCACAGAGAGATTTTGATCATAAAATACAGCTTGTACCTGGGGCAGTTCCTGTTAACAGCAGGCCCTACAGATACTCACCACAGCAAAAGGATGAAATTGAAAAACAAGTGTCTGAAATGCTACAGTCAGGGCTCATTACACCCAGCTTAAGTCCTTTTGCATCTCTTGTGCTACTGGTTAAGAAAAAGGATGGCACCTGGAGGTTCTGTGTGGACTATAGAAGATTGAATGGGGTCACAATCAAGAATAAATTTCCACAGCCTGTAATTGATGAGCTACTGGATGAGTTAGGAGGAGCTAAATGGTTTTCTAAGCTGGATCTCAGGTCAGGATATAACCAGATTCTTATGGCAGAAGCAGATGAGTTTAAAACATCATTTAAAACTCACAATGGACAGTACCAATTCAAGGTGGTGCCCTTTGGACTGTCCACAGCTCCGGCCACATTTCAGTGTTTCATGAACTACATCTTCAAAGGCTCTAACAGAAAGTTTGTGTTAATTTTCATGGATGACATATTGGTTTTCAGTGGCACATTAGAGGAAAACATAGTTCATTTACAATCAGTATTTGATACACTGAAAGAAAACAATTTATTTGTGAAGGAAAGCAAGTGCTCTTTTGCACAACAGCCCATGGAGTATCTTGGTCACATTATTTCTGACAAGGGAGTAAGTACTGACCCTGCAAAAACTGCCGCAATGTTGGATTGGCCAACTCCCACCAATGTCACTGAACTGAGGGGTTCTCTAGGTCTCATTGGATACCACAGAAAGTTTGTCCAAAACTATGGTCTACTGGCCAAGCCACTCACAACATTACTCAAGAAACAGTCCTTTCAATGGACATCAGCTGCTGAAACCGCACTTCCGTTACTCAAACAGGCTATGGCCACAACACCTGTATTAGCATTACCAGATTTCAACAAAACCTTCACCATTGAGACAGATGTTTGCAATACTGGCATTGGTGCAGTGCTCACACAGTCAGGACACCCTGTAGCTTACTACAGTAAAGCTCTTGGAGTGAACAGTCAAAAAGTGTCCATATATGAAAAAGAATTTCTGGCTATAATGATGGCCATTGACAGGTGGAGATCTTACTTGTCCAGAGCTCCATTTGTGATCAAGACAGATCACCGGAGCTTATGCCACCTGGGAGATCAGAACTTAACTTCTGATCTACAAAGGAAGGCCATGACAAAGCTAGTGGGACTGGATTTCTCTATCCAGTACAAAAGGGGTGTGGAAAATACAGCTGCAGATGCCTTGTCCAGAGTGGCACATTTATTTCCAGTGCAGGCACTGTCTACCAGCAAACCTGTGTGGATACAGGAAGTGTTAAATTCCTACACTGTTGACCCTGCTGCTCAGGCAATGCTCACCAAATTAGCTTTGGACAGTCAGGCTTGTCCATGGTTTCAGCTTCAGGAAGGTCTCATTAAACAGGAAGGGAAAATATGGGTAGGAGCCAACACTGGGCTACAAACCAAACTGATTCAGGCCTTCCACTCCTCTCCCATAGGAGGACACTCAGGTATGTTAGCCACTTATCACAAAGTGAAGCAGTTATTCAGCTGGACTGGTCTCAAGAAAGATGTGGAGAACTTTGTGAAACAATGCAGTGTATGTCAACAAGCAAAACATGAACACTGCAAAGTACTAGGCCTGCTTCAACCCCTACCTGTTCCAGATGGTCCTTGGCAAGTAATCAGCATGGATTTCATTGAAGGTTTGCCCAAATCAGAGGGCTACAATGCTATTCTGGTGGTTGTGGACCGTTTCACCAAAGTAAGTCACTTCCTTCCTCTGAAACATCCTTTCACAGCAGCATCAGTAGCAAAGGTGTTCCTCAACACTGTGGTCAGGTTGCATGGACTACCTCGGTTCATAGTTTCAGATAGAGATAAGATATTCACCGGCTCATTTTGGAAAGAATTGTTTAGAGTTTGGGGCACTGAGTTGCAAATGAGCACAACATACCATCCTCAAACAGATGGACAAACAGAGAGGGTAAACCAGTGCCTGGAAATGTATCTGCGATGTGTTATTCATGCCTCCCCAGCTAAGTGGGTTTCCTGGCTATCTCAAGTAGAATTCTGGTACAATACCACTTACCATTCTTCTCTGGGTTGCACTCCTTATAAAGCCTTATATGGGTATGACCCACATGTGGGACAAGTGTACAGCCTAACTCAGTCTCACAACACTGAAGTACAACAGTGGTTGTCCATACATACTGAGCACATAGCAGCAATCAAAGAACAGTTAGCTAGAGCTCAAAGCAAATACAAACAGTTTGCAGATCGCAAAAGGACTGACAGACAATTCATCGAGGGTGAGATGGTCTATCTGAGACTACAACCTTATGCACAGTCCTCTGTGGTCAATCGCCCCTGCCCAAAACTGGCCATGAAATATTTTGGTCCCTTCAAAATACTCTCCAAGATTGGTCAAGTAGCATACCGACTGGAGTTGCCGCGTGGAAGCCTAGTGCATCCGGTCTTCCACGTCTCTCAACTGAAAGAACATGTACCTGATCACACACCAGTGTTCACTACCCTGCCAGCACCGCTAGATTTGTCTGATCCTGATATGCAGCCTGAGGAAATACTGGATCGCCGTCTGGTCAAAAAAGGCAATGCAGCGCATCTTCAGGTGTTGATCAAATGGACCAAGTTTCCGGCAGCAGATGCTACATGGGAGGACTACCAAGTGCTCCGTTCTAGGTATCCGAGTGCACCAGCATGGGGACACGCTGGTTCGCCAGGGGAGGGTACTGTCAGTACCAAGGCACTGACGACAGCCACGAACGGCGGCTAGCAGAAGACAGGAGAGGAGAGCGGGTAATTCAAAGTGGCGAGTGGTCCTCGAGTGTGTGTTGGCGTGGAGTCATGGGCCGGCCCGGCCTTGTAAACGAACCGTGCATATATAAGCAACGGTCGATTACTGTAGCAAGGCATCGATGAATTGAAATGAATTCTGAACCTCTCGTTCTCTCTTATCCCCTTGCTACCTTCTCCTACCTTCCGACCTCTCCCCCGATCCAGATTCTCTTCTCCACCGCCGATCGCTACTCCGGCGAACCCGGCCGCCTCTAGGGCGTGACATATTGACGTCCGTTGATGTGCTTAACATCGGTGGAGGGCATGTGGGCCTCTAGGGCGTGACATATTGACGTCCGTTGATGTTACTGCCACACGCTGCCAACGTCATTCCCCACTGGCTGCCTCCGCCGGCGGCGGCGGTGGCTCGGCCCGCCGCTGCCTTCCCTCCAAGGGCTAAAACAAAATGGAGAAGGGGCAGGCTGAAGGCCCACATCAGAACCCATTGGCATTGTCGCGTCGAGTCAGGCATCGTCACTGCCACACGCTGCCAACGTCATGCCCCGCTGGCTGCCTCCGCGGCCAGCGGCGGCGGTGGCTCGGCCCGCCGCTACCTTCCCTCCGTTACCTTCCTCTCCAAGGTGTATCAAGCCGGCGCTTCGTCGCGCCGTCGTGTTCATACCACGCCTGATTCCAACCCCCCCCCCCCCCCCAAGCAATGGGCCCGCCACGCTTACATCGTTCCTTCACCAGAGATGTATCCCCAAAGGCCAATAATCTCTCGGGATGGTGCACCATCCGCCCCTACGCCGTCGGCGTGTCGCCACGAGCAACCCTGCCGGAGCTCCGCCTGACTGACGGTGACCCATTTCCTCTCATATCCCCTTTCTTCTTCTTTGTAATGCTCCCTCCGTTTCATATTAGTACTTTGCATATTACTCCAGTTATGTCTAAAGTCAAACTTTGTAGTAAATTTATATTAAAAGATGTCAAACATCTACAATACAAAATAAAAACAATATGAAAAACATGTGTTCCATGACGGATCTATGATATTCGTTTGGTATTGTGAATGTCGATATTTTTCTGTAATCTTGGTCAAACTAATTATTGAAGTAATATGAAACGGAGGGAGTACTATTTGTGCTTGTAAGACCACGCTTTCATATGCAAGAGCAAGTGTGCGAAGAATTGTAGCCCACGAGATATTTCTTGATGTGCAATTCTCGACGGCGACCGGCAAACAATGCTGAATAATCCTCGCTCTTTTACCTTGTGTGGTCCTAGAATCATCAACGTTCCGGGCAAAGCTGGACACTCAGACCCCTGTAAATGTGATGACTGATGAGCTTATCTTGAACAAAAACTACACAAAAAATTCAGAGCAGTGTTAGATCGTCCAAGGCTCCAAGCATCTTCATACCATTCTCCTTCTCTTCATTGGCTCCATATGAAAGCAGCTCCTTCCTTTTGATCATAGGGTGAAAGAAATCTGAATAGGTATGACTCCCCTCCCAGTTTTCGTCCTCCTGTCATTGGTTTGTTTCTGCATATCCGATGACCGCCTTACTCCCGCAAAACCGCTCAATCCCGGCGACAAGCTCGTTTCGAGCGGCGGCGTCTTTGCTCTTGGCTTCTTCACCCCGGCAAGCTCAACTGCGGACACATACATCGGCATATGGTACAACAAGATCCCCCAGCGTACTTATGTGTGGGTCGCTAACCGCGACAACCCAATCAAGAATGGTTCTCCTGGGAAGCTGGTTATGAGCAGCAACTCTGACCTTGTCTTGTCTGACTCCCAAGGCCGTACTCTCTGGACAACCACGAACAACTTCACATCCTCAACCACGGGAACTGCTGCTATACTGTTTGACTCCGGAAACTTGGTCATCCTGTTGCCGAACGGCACACATATATGGCAGAGCTTCCAATACCCGACAGACACCGCCCTCCCTGACATGGTTTTACCCCTGAGCACAAATGATGGTATCTTGAGGCGCCTCGTTGCTTGGAGGGGCCCTGATGACCCGGCCTCCAGCGACTACTCCATGGGTGGTGACTCCAGCTCAGACCTCCAGGTTGTCATCTGGAATGGGACGAGACCATATTGGCGCAGATCTGCGTGGGATGGGTCATTGGTCTCTGCCCTGTATCGAAGCATTACTGGCTTCATCTTAACTGAAACAATTGTCGACACAGGGGGTGAGTTATACATGACATTCACCGTCTCCAAGGGATCACCAAGCATGCGCATGATGCTGGACTACAAGGGCACTTTTAAATTTCTGGCGTGGAACAGCAGCTCATCATCATGGGAGGCTTTCATAGAGCATCCTAGTCCTATCTGTGAACGCTACGCCTATTGCGGACCATTTGGCTACTGTGATGCCGCTGAAACAGTTCCGAAATGCAACTGCCTCAGTGGGTTTGAGCCTGATGGCGTTAACTTCTCCAGAGGGTGTCGGAGAAAGGAGGATCTGAAATGTGGTAATGACGATAATTTCTTGACCCTGAGAGGTATGAAGACACCTGACAAGTTCTTGTATGTCAGGAATAGAAGCTTTGACCAATGCACAGAAAAGTGCAGACGCAATTGCTATTGCTCCGCATATGCTTATGCTAACCTGAGAAATGGAAATGATTATGCTAACCTGAATAATGGAAGTGGGGCTGCGGACCAGTCAAGGTGCTTAATTTGGTTGGGAGGACTTGTCGACACGGCGAAATTTCGTGATGGTGGTGGTGGTGAGGACCTGTACCTCCGCCTTGCCAGTTCAACAGGTATATATCTTTCCTTGTGCACTTATTGGTTGTATGGTTTGATCAACGGTATACCTACCTCCGTCTTGCCAGTTCAACGGGTATTACACTTTATGTCGAATTTTAGATGTGGTTTGGATGACATACTAATCAAGACAATTGCAAAACTTGCAAGAAATGCATGTTAAATCTTGAAAGCATCATCCTCTTGCTGGACTATATTTCTAGTTTTTTTACAAAGAGAGCAAGTTGTCGAGGATTGTACTCCTTGTAATAGCTAGATGTGGTTAGGAAACTTAGGATGGCATAATAATCACAACAAACACAACACTTGCAAGTAGTGCATTTTAAATTTTGAAAGCATCATTCTCTTGCTGGACTATACCTTTGGCTTTCTGCAGTTGACAAGGAGATTAATGTAATTTTTTTTTCGAAAAGGAGGTATACCCCCGGCCTCTGCATCTCTTGATGCACACAGCCATAAGGAGATTAATGTATTGAAGATTATACTCCCAATAGTGGCTAGTCTGCTGATACTCGCATCCATCTGCCTTTTGTGGATATGCAAGTCAAGAGGTATAACGAGATTTACTTCACTTTTTAGGATGCAAGTTTTATGAGGTATTCGTAAAAAAATATTCATTCTAGTTATGCCTGTCAGTGTCAGGTAAACGACGAATCAAGGAGATTAAGAACAAACATACACGACAGCACTTGCAAAATTCCAAATTGAACGAACTTGAGAATGAAAGTATAGACCTTCCATATATCTGCTTTGAAGACATTGTTACTGCAACAGACAATTTCTCAGACTACAAATTGCTTGGGAAAGGTGGCTTTGGAAAAGTTTACAAGGTAACAAGAAATTTTAGTTTACAAGGTAACAAGAAATTTTAGTCTCATTGTTGATAACACTTTTAGCCTTCTTTTTGCTCAAGGATGATGTGTTTGTGTAGGGACTATTAGGAGGTGGTGGCAAGGAAGTTGCTGTCAAAAGGCTTAGTAAAAGTTCCGGCCAAGGGGCCGACGAGTTCAGAAATGAAGTTGTTCTAATTGCCAAATTACAGCATAGAAACTTAGTTAGACTTCTTGGTTACTGCACTCATGAAGATGAGAAGTTATTGATATATGAATACTTACCTAACAAAAGCTTGGATGCCTTCCTTTTTGGTATGTTCTGACTTATGGTCACGTCCCGCACAACATTATGTGACGGTCATTAATATAATTTTTATTTTTTTGCAAGATGCAACAAGAAATTCTGTGCTTGATTGGCTGACTCGGTTCAAGGTAATTAAAGGGATAGCGAGAGGGCTTCTTTATCTCCACCAAGATTCAAGGTTAACAATAATTCACAGGGATCTCAAAGCAAGCAATGTCTTGTTAGATGCAGAAATGAACCCTAAAATATCAGATTTTGGTATGGCAAGGATATTTGGAGGAAATGAGCAACAAGCGAACACTATCCGCATTGTTGGGACGTAGTAAGTAATATATGCACCTGGTAAGGCTTAACATGCTAGTTTTCTACAGCTTAACTAATTCAAGTTTCATGGAATGATTAAAACAGTGGTTACATGTCTCCTGAATATGCAATGGAAGGTTCCTTTTCTGTCAAGTCTGACACGTATAGCTTTGGCGTTCTATTGTTGGAGATTGTAAGCGGGTTAAAGATCAGTTCAGCCCATTTCATGACAGACTTTACAAACCTTATAGCTTACGTAAGTAAACTAAAATGCTCTAACATTCAACAACTCAAACAATCATACTAACTTAAGGATTTGATTGGTTTAGGCCTGGAGCTTATGGAAAGATGGAAATGCAAGAGAATTGGTGGACTCGTCCATTGTGGAGAACTGTCCACCTCATGAAGTTCTACGATGTATTCATCTAGGTCTCTTGTGTGTTCAAGACAATCCAAATGCCAGGCCGCTCATGTCATCCACTGTGTTCATGCTAGAAAATGAAACGGCCCCTCTTCCTACTCCGAAGGAGCCTCTATACTTTAGGCAACGATATGATGAGGTTGAAGACCAAAGAGATACCATGGGAATAACCCTGAATAAGATGACTATCACTATGCAAGAGGGGCGTTAGATGTTTAATTCATTGTTCTTCTTTTTTGTAAACTTCTCTAGTTTGTACAGGTGAACAGTTCAGCAATTTATCTTCCTATATGGACAAATAAACAATCCATTGAGTACATTGTAATCCTGGTTGTGGTTTATTTTCTTAGATGGTTTCCATGTTTGGAATTTCCCTATTTTGCTCATATGTTTCTCACCTTGCCAAGTGGAAGAGGCTGCCTGATCATGTGCGGATCACTGCTTACATGTGTTTTATCTTCAAATGAATTTTCTGTATCCAGCTTCCTTGGTTAGTCAACGGGTCTGAAACTCTGAATTGCTAATTTGGTAGCGAGGCTGCTAGTAATTATAGGTTCTCTTTGAGCTGGCATCTTACTGTCAAATCCATTTCTTATCTTCTGCTGCTAGTGGCAAGTAAGCTAGTTTTACACTCCCGAAGGCTGACAATAAACTTTTATTTATTCTGGTAGAGTGGGCAAAACTTCAGGCATGTAGAACTATTGAAAGTTGAGGTTCAACCTGAACAGAAAAGTAAGGAAAAAGTGGGGCTTCTGTGAATCTCTCAGTATCTATCAGAAAGGTAGAAAGGTCCATTTAAATGATCTTGAAGCGGTAAGACCAGAATAAATTGCGAGCCTAACTTATCCCGAATCATATATACCTCCTCTGAAGGTTCAGACATCACATTAAAATATTTAGCCACTACATCTGCACCACCTCTTTCATAGTTTCATCATTGAGATAGTATTGTTTCCACTTCAAAACAATAATCTTGAAGTGCGTGTGCATACTGTCAATTGTGAAGGTCTGGTAACTTTAGGATTTTTATCTTTCAAAAGACACTAAGACAGGTCTTCAGTATATCGATGGTGCTGCCAGAGAATCAAGATAAAGGTGCTGAATCTTACTGTGGGTCTCTGCACGATCTGATGTTGTTGAACAACTAACAACTAATGTCGTCTATGCTGGACAATGAGGCCATGCCACTCACAACACCAGAGCAGCCTTTGTATTTTGTTGGAAGGAGGCATGAAGCGGAAGAAGCAAGGGATCACTCTGTTAACCACGCAAGCCTGGCGACGCTAGCAGCGTGCTAGATGCTTATGATTCCTTGCAGTGAGGTAACCTGAGTGCCCTGGAACATCAAAGGGAAGCAGATTATGATTAACTTCCAAGTGGGCTTTAGTGGCCAACTGCTGGTGGAGAATCCTCTTTCCCGTTGATATCGTGTGCTCCTCCAATGGTTGGTCTAAAATTAATACTGATGCTTGTTCTGATCCATTCACTGCTCAATCTTGTTTTTGGTGCTATCGTTCGGAACAGCGCTGGTCGGCCAGTTCTTGCTGCTTGGACTCATTGCCCAGTATGGAAAACTGTTGGAAGTTCAGCTTCATCCTCAAGGAAAAGTCAGAAAAGTGGGGCTTCCTTGAATCTCCCAGTGTCTATCAGAAAGGTAGAAAGGTCATTTCAAGTGACTATACTAAATCCTGCCAGCCTAACTCACCCGGAATCATATATACCTTCTCTGAAGTTTCAGGTATCACATTAAAATATTTAGCCGTTGCATTTTAATAGTTTCATCGTTGAGGTAGTGTCCTTTTCATTTCAAAACGACAATCTTGAAGTTCGTGTGCATACTGTCAATCGTGACCATCTGGTAACTTTGAGAAATCCTTTTCAAAAGACATGTCTTCTGTTTATCCATGGTGCTGCCGAAGAATCAAGATAAAGGGGCCGTTGAACTTTACTGTACTCTCTGCACGATCTGATGCTGTTGAACTTTGTCTTGTATGCTGGCTTTATGAGTTCGACCATTACACTAACTTAGGTGCTCAACTGCATGGCGGTAGCTTTCATTGAAGGTGAAAACAGAGTCAAATTCAAAGCTTAACGCTAGTTCTTTTTGTGGCAGGAAACAGAGTCAAGTTCTATGACAATTGACAAGTGCACAAGCTTCTTTTGCCCCAAGAACAGGACAATCAGAGGTTCAACTTTACATCCATGCCACAGGAACATTGGGTGGCCGAGGAGAAATTAAGTAATACTACATTTTATATCTCTCTTCCAATTACTTTATTGCAATCTATCAATCGATTTTATGCCAACCATCCCACTATGATGCTCAGCTTTCTACGAGAAACTGGTACTTTACTCTTTTTATTTCAGCAGTCATACACACAGATAGACTCCGCAAGACCTAAAAGGCTAAAAGTGTATTGGAAATTGGTGTGATACCACCAAAACGTAAAGCAGAGGAGATGGGGTATTAGCTTGTTGCTAGGGCAAAGACTCTTGTGCTCCGCGCCTAGCAGTCAAGTTTCAGTGCAAGACTACAGTTGAGATTCAGTCATTTCTCGGCGTGTCGAACTTACCTGAATTTCTGTGCCACGGTTCGCTTTCGGTTGAATTTCATCGCTCATACCAGAAGAGAAACGTATGTACTGCTCCTGGTACTTGTTATGCCAAAGAATTTTTTTACCTGCTGCAGCAGGGAGAGTTCTGTTGAGTTCATCTTTCTTACCCAATACTCTACAAAATACCAATACTTGGTAGGTACCGATCAGGACAGCAAGGTAGACCACATAACAAGAAACACACACGGTATAGAATATGCCTGTGAAGAACTTACGCATGCCGATAATCCACTAGCACAGAAATGGAATAATTTAGCCTGAAAGATTCTGGCAATATTTAAGGAAAAGGACACGCATGCATGCACAAATTCTGAAAGCCCTGCTTATATTATACCAAAACATGTGGTCAGGTTCAAAAGATACACTCTGCTGAGATCAATCAAAGAGAGATGCCACTTTTATTAATCAATTTGGTACTACAATATATCCGTAGAGAATGAAACCTGCTACAGACAGATCTGCTTTGATCCATCACGTACTGGATTAAAGTACCGAACCATTAAATTAGTTCTTAGACACAACCGATCGATGATGCAAGCCTAACAACCAATCATACGAACCCACCAATCATACGAACCCGATCGACGACGAGGATCGGATGATCACTATGACATAATTCAGTCCTCTCAGCTAGCTGGCCCCTTAGTTAAATTCATTGATTATTCCCTGATGAACCTGAAGAATGAGTACAAGTCTTGAAGCACTCATTCCAAAGGTTCATCTAGCTAACCATATAGCTTCATCAGTACGTAGTACTATCCGTTACAAATTACGATCATGAGCTACTTATATACTCCCTCTGTCCCAAAATATAAGAACGTTTTTGACACTACACTAGTATAAAAAACGTTCTTATATTATGGGACGGAGGGAGTAGATACTAAATCATCAAGGTCGATCGATCAAGGAACGCCGTCGGATCAATCTGCGCCGTACGTTCGTTCCACCCAGCGGGTCTTCGTCTACCTAAACTGGCCGCCGAAGGGAGTCCAGAAGTCGACGGGCCCATCGCTGGCCACCGCGAACGTGCTCGATATCGGCACCAGGCACAGCCCCCGGCCCTTGAGCGACACCTCGCCGCCGCCATCCTTGCACGACTTGTCAGGGCTAGCACTCGAACTCTGTGACCAAACACAAACAGATGCAAAAGCTATCATCAGGCGTGCATTTGACCAGGAGATGGCAGTATCCATGTTGCAATGGAAAGTGAGAAAGAGCAAGGATGCAGATGCAGCAACCACGCCATGTATATACCTTGAGGTACTGTGGCACTTGATGCTGATGATGGCCCCTCTTCAAGTATGGAGCACTAAGCACCTGCATGGATGCAGAAACAAATGTTCATCAGCTCGGTCTCCAACATCTAGCTAGTCTCCTGTGAGGAAATCGATAGAGCTCGTGCGTGCGTGCGTGCGTGCTCCAGATGCCATGATCAAAAGCACTTGGCACATGCACTTACACCAGCTTGGTCGTGGAGGAACTTGATGTACTCGATGGTCTCGTGGAGCACCGACGCCGTATCCGTCTGCACGCACGCACGCGCAACGATAAATGTTAAGATTGTGTGTTAGACTTAGACGCATGTGTGTCTGTCAAATCTCTCGAAAGGATCGAGGAGAGGAAAGGAACAACGCTTTTGCAGCAGCGACAAGATCATGCATGTGGTTGACGACAGTGGCGATTCTACTCAACAGGCTTCAATAGGCTCTAGCCTACCCTCAAATTTTGCCACACAAAAAAACACCACCAATGATCAGCACACTAGTAGTTAGGTGCAGCGCATAAAATGGCTCCCAACACCAAAAAATTAGTATCCTTGAAGTTGAGTCTGCCCTGCAATTACGTCCTAGATTCGCCACTGGTTGACGATATATATATGATGTAGATCCGACTCAACTTCCAAGCAGTACTCTACTGGTTTGTGTAATGATATTGTTCATAAACTCCTTGGACATTTGGTTTGAGTGATGCACATTGGACGATTGGACATGAAAAGCCTAGCTAAGCTAGCTGGATGGCTCGCTTGATTACCTTTCCGAAAGGAGAGACGAGCTGTTGGAGCGCTGTGATCCTGTCCCCTAGCTTCTCCTTCCTAACCTGTAATTTACGTGTGGAGCAACTTTAATAATCTCAATAAAGATGCATATATAATGTGGGTTTTGATCCACTCAATGTGCACCAAATAATGTGTGTGGAGTTTGAAAGAACCAGCTGGTTGTAAGTTAAGTTGACCATGCATGCATATGGTAGAAGACTAGAAGTAGATACATAGGTACGTATGGGGCTATGGGATGATGCATGCCTACCTTGAAGGTCGGCAATGACGACGGCGTCTCCGTTCTCGGCTTCTTGAATGCCGGCTCGCTGTTCGCCTTCTTGGTAACGATCGAGCTAGAGTCCCCCACTCCTTCTAACACACTCTACAGACAAAGAAGGTTAACTTATTAGCCACCTAGCTATTTATTACTAGTTTCCTTGTGATGTTGTGTACTCCATGCTACCATGAAATATTTGCAACTTACTAGCTAGTAGTAGAGTAATCACTAGCACAAGCTTACCTTTAGTGCAAGGTTTGCCCCGCGGGGCGCCGGCGATGGTCGTTTCACCGCACGCGCGCTAGTCTGCTCAGACACCGCCGGCGCTGGCATCGCCATGCCGAACCCGGCAGACGGGTTCCAGAACGCCGCGTCGTTGGTGAACTGGAGCGGCTCCCTGACCCCTGCCTGCCCGCCCATCTGCTGGTACTGGTACTGCTGAATCCCCGCCGCCGGTGCCGGCTTGGCCGTCGGCTCCAAGAGGCTCCTCAACAGCGACGACGACTGGAACCCGTAGGGCGAGTTCGGTGACAGGAGCAGCTCGGGCGCCCCCAGGCTGGACAACAGCTGCTGCTGCTGGCGGTGGTGATCGCCGGCCTGCTGATGCTGCTGCTGGTGGTGGCCTTGCAGCGCTAGGTCTAGGTTATTCGGTGATGGGTCATTCATCAGGCTCGACGCGTTCATGTGGCTCTGCTGGTCCGTTCTTGAGCTCATGTCATGGTGGCCAACTTGGAGGAACCCGTGCATGTTACCAGCGCCGCCGTTGCTCCTGTGAAAAAGTTAAAACACACGCACATACACATAGATTTCATTAATCAATTTTAGAGTCACGGGAGTAGATAAGTATGCATCTGACTATTTGTCTATCGTCATCACTATATATATCATATGATAGATTGATAGTACGAGATCACGAAGGGTAAACTGATCCAGCAAAGGGTAGGTGAATCAAACAACTCACATGTAAGGGGTATTCCAGTCGGTGAAGCCGGCTGCCGGGTCGCTGATGCTGGCTGTTTCTTGGAAGGTTACGGAGCTGTTGTTCCCGGGCGACTCGGAGGAGGCCGTGGTGGTGCAGCTCTTGGCCTTGCCGCCGTCGGCCGCCGCCATGTCGTAGCCACCGCCAGCAGCCAGCTGAGCGGCCGGCCAGGTGTTGAACCCTGCGAGCTCCGTGGAGCACGCCGCCGCAGGCACCGCGGTCGTGTTGGTGTTCCACCACATGCCGTGTGAGACAGCTCCACCGCCGCCGCCGCCGTTGTGCATGGCCGGAGCAGCGTACATCAGCTGATGATCTCCCATATCAACGGGCCGATCCACCGGTGCCGCCCCGTTTCTTGGTCGATCTTGGTGTGCGGCGGAGAGGAGCGAGATGCAAGCAAGCGGGATGCAAGGGAGTGGTGAGTGCTTGTTGGGTGGGCGAAGGGGAAGGGGAAAGGGGGCGAAGCTAAGATGAGGGGTAGTGTGGCAGTGGAAAAGATGTGGTTGTGTCTTGGGTATATATATAAACCGTTTGGAAAGGGCGGCGAGGAGAATTTCGCCTACCTGACCGCCGGGGTGTTGGGTCGCTGGCGGTCTTCCGCCATTGCGTCAGCTTGGTAAGTAAAATTGATCTGGTGCAACTGATCATGATCCAAGCGGTTGTTCAGCAACCCAAGATCAGTCACTAGAGAACAGCACTGTCATGCTCTAGTTTTATTTAAAATGTCCTCTCGAAACGAGCCAAGTCTTTGAATTGACAAAGCCATTAATGGACCAGAATTACAATGAAGAGCAACTGCACTACTTGGGCTGTAATTTCTTTAACTCGATTGTCTTGTAGTAGTAATTGTAAGCTACACTCCCTCCGTTCCATAATAATATGAGAGCATTTTTGACACTACACTAGTAAAAAGAATGCTTTTAATTATATTATGAGACGGAGGAAGTACATTATGGTCTTAGGGTTTTGCCGTGCATGCTTTATGATCCTACCTCAACTACCAAAAAAACAGACCTAGTCCCTTTGTTCCAAAATAGACGTTGTTTTGGGTTCTTTGACCAATATAAATACTTATCTTTAAATTTTACATTGTGAAATTGTTTCTAATGGAAAATTCAATGATATGATTTTTATCTTAAAGAACTAAATAATATTATAGTTGAATATTCATCAAAGATTAAAAAGCAATTCATTTTGTCATAATTGTTTGTCTTCAATGATTTTTCATAACGTTTGTTTGTTGTGCCCGGTTTTGTTTACTTGTATCAACTTTCATGCTTTAATAAAATTGTTATTTTCCAAAAAAAAGTATAAACATTCTTTGCAAAAAAGGTAGATTTGGACATTAGGGTTGAAAGTAATTCATTTTCAAAATTTTAAAATGTTTACTTCATCTATATGTGGGCATGTGGTGATTTTGCGTTGTTAGCGAACAGGCTGGCTCCCTTTGTGCATCCGAGCAAGCATAAAGCGTTAGCGTGGTGAGAAACAATTGGGGTATATAAACTTTTACATTTTGAAGCTTATTTTAATGGTAGATCTAATGGTATAACTTTTATCTGACAAATACTAATTATTTATTATTGATAGTAGTCAAAGGAAAAACTTAATTAATGTACGTTTTATAGAAAATCAGTGATAAGTAATATGGATCGGAGGGTGTAGTCCTGAAGACTAATTAAAATATACATGATAAAGATAGTATCCCAATAAAAAAAAGCAGCCCCAGTGCATGTAGCTCCCACTTGCGCAGGGTTTGGGAAGGGTCTGACCACTTTGGGCCTATTGTAGGCAGCCTTTCCCTACATTTCTGCAAGAGGCTATTTCCAGAACTTGAACCCGTGACCTCATGGTCATAAGAGCATCTCCAACAGGCGCGCTAGAAGACGCGCCCGCGCAGTAAAAGTGCTTTTTAGCGCGCGCCTACCGGTTTCGCGCGCTTCAGCGGTGGCGGGAAACAAGCGCTGAAAAAAGCGGCAGTCACAAGAAGATTTGGCGCGTCGCTTCGCGCCCGCCTATAAAACTGCAGCGCCATCTGCCGCTCTCTCTCGCTCTCTCCACTGCTTTCCCTCCTCGCCGCCGAGCTGCCACCACCGCACCACCATGCCGCCTCGCCGCCGGGGAGGTTCAGGCTACCGCGACGTCCGCGTACGCCCGTCCGGCACCTACTCCGCCTCAATTCAGTCGGGCGGCGGCGTGCGCCTCGGCCTCGGAACCTTCGACACCGCCCAGGATGGCGCGCGCGCATACGACGCTACGGCGTGGCGCCTCCGCCGGTCACGTTGGGACATGAACTTCACCGACGTTTCCCTCAAGACATCATCAACGAAGAACAGTTCTTCGTCGAGAGGAGGGCGGAGAGGGAGGAGAGGAGGAAGGCGCGAGCCGCCTATCGCGAGGACAAGCGAACGCGAAGGCGGTCGCTAAATACAACATGGCGCTAGGAGATCGTCGTCACCGGGACTCCCGCGACGAGCGGTTCCTTGACGCCTATGCTCAGACATCGGAGGAGGACATCACCGAGGCAGAGTCTGAGTCGGAGAACGAGTAGTATTTAGAATTATATATCGTTGGAGAAGCCAGTTTTATTTTGTATCATAGAAGCAGGCTATGTGGACGTAGTAGAACTATATATCGTTGGAGAAGCCTGGATATACGCATATGTGCGCTGCATTCCAGCGGCCTGCTGCTGTATTTTAATACGGATGTTGGAAATTAACTATGTATGGCACAAGAAACTGGAAGGCAAAGCGGCCAAGAAAAGAGTTTTAGCGCAGCAGCGTGTTGCTACTGTTAGAGATGCTCTAAGGCAGCAGCTTTACCACTGCGCCAAGGCTCCCCTTCAAAGATAGTATCCCAATACGTATGAAAAATTCTTTGCAAAAAAAAGAAGGCCCAGACAAAAAGGAAATTGCTCCGTATTTGTTCCAGACAAGTCACATCTAGCTATACTATCAAGAAATTCCGATCCTTCAATCTTCTCTTTAGTGATTCTTAAGTCAGAGGCCCAGAGCATACGCTAGATGTATAATGGTAAGGATTTAGGAATATTGAGATTACACAAAAGCATGGATTCAATACTTGATTTATGGCCCGGTGCCATGTTTCACACATTGGAATCAGGATAAATACGTCAAATCAGCATAAATAATATATGTTATCTCTTACAAATAAAACAAAGGAATAAGACTAGGGCATAAATTCGAACTAATCAATCAAAGGTCTTGACCCCAGAAAGGGAGTCTTGCTGGTGATAGCAACCCAGAGCAAATAAATTAATTACACCAACTGGTGGAAGGAATGTCTGAAATGAAACAGCCTAACGTTTCCTGGCAAATAGTCGCACTATTGCACCTAATCTCTGTGCCAAGAAGTCTTGTTTGCGTGTACTATAGTCGCCTCCAAGTGACCTAATCTATCTTAGTAGCGAATTACTTTCTCGGTGGTAATTATAGCTAATTAAATTATGACTATTAGACTTTACACTTATCTTATTGTTACGCATTTCCGGCCACTAGAGGATAAACTCAACGTCACGGTCCGATGCAAATTACATGCATGCCCTGATATATTCTACAAATCTTAGTATGTTTGCCGGTCAAACAATTGTACTGTAGCCAGCATATTATGCATTTTAAACACAAAGTAAATCTTATAGCATTTGAGTGGAAGAGCATACCCTTGATTAACAGAGAGAATCGACCATGTTCTTCCGTGAACTTTTCTTTTCTTCCACGAACTTGAGAATGCAGATACAAAAACGTCAGTTTCGTTTGAGGTGGCCGACGTGATGGAAGAACCCCCACACATCGCACGCGTAGGCAGGCATGCACCCCATGTTTTGTCTTGGATCGTTATGATTCCCTCGTTTCTTTTTGGATTTTTCCTTCATGCGCTTATATTCCCTTGTGGGTTCAGACCAGCCAAATGCTTGTATTATTCCTCTTACTTTTCTTCTCCTAGAGAATTGCTTAACGACGGAGTGTTTATGTTTAGTTAAGATGCTGCTAGTAGCTAGCGCAGTGCAATGCGACCGAAATGCACAAGCTAGCTATGCCTTGCCTACCATAGTCAACGCCATTTCTTCTCCTACATACTCCCTCAATTCCTAAATATAAGTCCTTTTTGGATGTGATTGTGCTGCTTCCGCCCAACCACCTATAGTTGGTTGTATCAATTGGTTGCTTTGTAATACAAAGCGGGGGAAACCCTTTTTTGGAATATAAGTCTTTTTAGATATTCCAAAATATACTACATACGAAGCAAAATGAATGTATTTATACCCTAAACTACGTCTATATACATTCGTATGTAGTCCATATTAAAATCTCTAGAAAGACTTATATTTAGGAATGGAGGGAGTAGATTATTAGAGCATCTCAAATCAGAGGGTTCTCGCAAGTTGTCATGGAGGTTGTTTGTTTAGAGGTCGTAAACCTTTGACTATCACGTCACGATTCCAATCGTTGTTGGCGCCTATCTTCAATGAAATTAGGGACATAACTTCTAGTTTGGCTTCGTTTTTGGTTCAACACACTTCCAGGGACTTTAATGGTCATGCGGATCTTTGCTAAACATGCTACTTCTTTAACAGTGTCAGATTGTTGAACAGATGATTGTCCTTCCTTCCTTGTTAGCAGTTTCATTGCTGATTGTAACCGAATTTCTCTGATGCAATAAAGGTCCTATGTTTCGCGTCAAAAAGATACAACAGGACCACCTAAATCCTCCCCATATGAGAGGACAGCCCGGTCATTGTCCGGATAGAAGAGTGAAGAAAAAAAAAGCCAGCCAATGGGTTCCCCCATTTTGTCCCCGTATGATCAGGTTGTTCGTAAATCCCTATATCCACACAAAATATGGGGAGGACATGGGGATGTCCGGGGAACCCTCCACGTAGGATGCGGCCCACCCCGGATCATTTTTTCTCTTTTTTATTTTTTTTCTCTTTCTTTCTTCATCCCCACCAATCACATGCATTTGACCAGACAATGTGGGAAGGATGTAGGGGAGATGGTTGCATGCATGCATAAATGGAGGCTGGAAGCAGACGGTCACTGACCCGGCATCTCTGCGGACGTTTGGTGATCAAAATTAACCAATCCTGATTTTAGATGCTCTTGTGTGTTAAAAGACATACTAGATTACTACTTCCTTTATCCCAAAATAAGTATTGTTGATTTAGTACAACTTTGTAGTACTAATTTTATACTAAATCAGCGACTTTTATTTTAGAACAAAAAAATTATTAATTAAACCAAGAAAGTAAGATCTTTTATATCACTAAAAAGTATGCTGATCTAAAAGATCTTATATTAGTTTATAAGAGGGAGTACTAATTAGCAAATTTTAATGGACATGAGAACAACACCGTCGCCCCTCGCAGAAAAAGGAAGAAGAGAGAAAACAACACAGTCCCGCGTCGTAACATTCTTTCTGCGTACGCATGCAGCAGAATCCCGTATGGAAGGAAGACCGTGTCCGTCCTAAGCCTAGCAAGGTACTCCTTTCATTTCTAAATAGAAGTCTTTTTAAAAACTTCAATATAAATTACACAGAGAGCAAAATGAGTGAATCTATCGCTCTAAAATACGTCTATATACATTCGTATGTAGTCTATATTAAAATGTTAAAAGAAGACTTATAGAGTATTTAGAAACAGAGTGAGTACACTGCATGCATGTAACACGGTGAATGGACGCACAGCTTTGGCGACTCGGTTGACGTCATGCTTACGACCGCTGGTCGATCTACGGCGACGGAGAGAGAGAAGGCGTCAAAAGCTTGGGGCCCAGGGGGTCGCACGCGTGCCCGGAAAAAGCCAGCCGCCCACTCACTCCATCCACACGCAACACAACACAACACACACAGGTCGACCCAATCTAGCCACAAAACACACACATACTCTATCGCTAGCTCCACTCCAACTCCAGTAGTCGGAGGCCGAGTCAAAAGGTGGGACGGGGACAGCATCTAGGCAGCGTACGTACGTTCGGCTCATCGCGCGAGACAGGATCCGGCGTCCCGATCCACGTCGCCGCCACGTATCGGCAAAGCTTTGACCAGCGCGACACACATATGATCAATCATTTTGGCCGGGTTCGGTAGATGGGGAGGGTCAACTTCTTATTCATTTCATCTCATTTTTCCCTCCGCATTCAGTCTAGTGTGGCAGTTCCAGCACATGAAAGAAAGAAATGATTGGGTTTGGGGAGGAAGGTCAACTTGCTATTCATTCCATTCCCTAGCCGAGCTAGCGTGGTAGCCAGTGCAGCAGTTGCAGAGATGAGTGTGCATGAGTGATGTCAGTAATATTATTGTTATAGAATATATGTTGAGACAGACACAGAACCTCGGTTGAATCTGTTCATATTTCCTTGTTGACGTATAATGTGCTGCCAAATTTCTTCCATCGATCGGTTTTTGGTTGACGGCCAGAAAGACGACTTCTACGATATCGGCCAAGAGATCTTGAGTTGAAGACCCGGCTGACGCGATTAAATTGCAGCCCATTTTCAGTCCACGTTTAGGCCTGAATATGTTGTCTAGCCTCTTCCATCAGATCGGTCTTTTGGTTGCATTGGCTAGAGTATACACTTCTACACTCCTTTCCCCTGCCGCCCGATGGAGTGATTCTTCACCAACCTGCATGGTGATCGCGTGATCATGACGACCTTGCCCTTTGATTTGCCCTCTGTGTTTTCGCTAAGGGATTGGTCATTGGCACAAGGTGGGACGGAGGATTAATTAGCCCGATATACATTCAGCTAGTAGTAGCAAGCGTGCAATCTGTTGATTCTCGTACGTACGTCATGGAGCACCAAAGTGTTACTACTATTTGTCTTTGGTAGCAACCTCTGGCTGCATATCAGCCACAAGCTCGCACACATAATTTTACTGGCGAAAAGCGCACGGCTCGATCGTCTCGTGCTCGTGCATTGCACGTAGCCACGGACACATAATTTTACCCGCGAAAAGTGTTGGATCGTTTGGTGCTCGATCGTGTGCATTGCACATAGCCACGGCTAGCTAGCTAGACTCGATCACTCCCGATTAGGCGATTATTCAATCTTCTTCACTTTGTTGGTGGATGGATCGACCGATCGAGTCGTAGACGGGAAGCCGCCAATGGCCTGGTGCGTGCCGTGCGACCCAGGGAACTGAACCCACCCACGCCCCGAGCGCGACGGAGAGTCATCCCGGCCGGCCGGACGCCGTCGTCGGCTGTGCGACACACGGCGCGCGCACGGGCACGGCGGCGACGACGACAGCCATAGTGCGCGCACGCGTGGCACGCCACCGCGGGCAGAGCAGCAGCATGCAGGAGCATCGCCGCGCGCACACCCACTCCCTGTAACACGTGCCGGCGAAGACGGCGACGCTGACCCGGTCGGCCGGCGCCTGCGTCGACCGATCGCGTCGTCGGAGGGGGAAAAGGCCAGAGGTGTTGACGTGTTGCGGGTCATGATCGAGTGCGACTTTTGCGCTGTTAGGCTCGGCGTTGACACGGCATATACTATCGGGGCTAGCTACGACCTAGATCCGGAATTTTTAGCTGTTATCTGGGTCAAAGCGTGGTCTGACTTTGGATCGTGAAGCATACGTATTGGCCGGGTCTACTCGGTTTCTCTCCCCGACAGCTGCCGAGACCCATGCACGGGCATGGCAGACCGGACTTGTTTGGATCCTAGCGAGCGTGGGAGTGGGTTGGTTTCATCGACCCTTCTCGTTTCCATCGCAAAACCCTAGCGTGTGCGCCTAACACACCACATGCGTGGTTAGGACTTTTGATAATCCGTGACTGATCGATCCGCCCAAGGTAAAAAGGTCAACCATCTCCAATGATCCAAAGGGACATGCGTCCATAGAGCTAGGGTAAACCCGTTCCCATCTTGTGATTCGCAAGACAAGCTAATACGGAGTAGTAAGCGCCAGTGACACTGCCGTTCCTAAACAAACACTCCTATGGTGCTAGTAGTGGAGCGGTCTGACTTTCGATCATGACCACAGCTGCCGCGGTCGATGGCCGGGATTGCTTGGACCCTGCCGCCTTTTGTTTTCTTCGGAGCTAACCCTTGGACGACCTCGCGGAGTTCCTTGAGGCCAGAGCTACCCAGCCTGGACGATATCGCCGTCTATTCTAGCTTATCTTCGTGATTGCGTTGCTGCCCTAGCCGTCGTTCTTGTTTCGGAGTTTGCATGTTGGTTGTAGATCGTTGTTTTATTTATAAAGCGGGGCGAAAACCTATTTCAAGAGAGCTAACCGTATGATATTGCAATATAGCTATATATAAGTCACCTGAATTTGCAATTTGGGCTAGTCAATTTTTGGAAGCAGAAGCATGTTTGCCGGAGGGAAAGAAGGATGGAGCAGCCGCCGGCGATCTATCTTAGGGTGGCAGGCTTGTCGATGATCGAGCTTAGGGTGGCAGGGCAGCAGGTTCGCCGACGATATATCTTAGGATGACAAGGTCGCTATCTTGGGGGAGGGGGGATTATTTAGCTACTATATTTACAGAAACAATAACAGTAAATGCACCAGAATTCTTGGGGGGTAGGGGGAGGTGCATGTTCCCCCAAAAAATCATGTCCCTCCCTGGGGTTAGAGGGATGGCCGTGGCGGCTGGCGGGCGCCAACACGGCGGTTTGGGCGACGGCGGGGCAGTGAGGCAGGCGCCGGAACACCGCCGGCCGTGGGCGGCGGCAGCAGGCGGTTAGGCCGGTGGTACGGCAGGCGGTTTGATGAAAAGGATGAACATGAGATTTGGCTAGGGGTTGAAGAAAGAGATCTTGCCATTCATTTTTCATCCAATGACTTAAAACAAATCGACTGATCTAATTTCTTTTCAAGCGACTGTCATATAGCCACTGCCCATGCCTCATGATAGTGCAAGTAGCCAGTGCGTGCACCTAACACATGCAGGTTAGGACTGGGGGGTGCCCGGATATACGATCCGTGACTGATCCGTCCAAGCAAAAACGTCAACCAACCCAAAGGGTTTTCTGTGGAAAATGTCGAAAGCGTCAGCTGGGAACCCATTCACATGCATGTGGTTATAAATTCATCACTCGCAGGATTACTGAACACCAGGAGCACTTGCTATTTCCACAAAGAATATACTGCGCGCTTTTCAGACAGATACAATCCGCTACACGCACGTTTCTTTACCTAAAACCCTACTATGCACTCCGTGCACGTCATGGACACTCGCGGCCAATGGATAACCATAGGAGTACAACAAAACTATTGGACGCAGCTTATAGTTAACGGAAGCCGAGCAGGAGGCGTCTCCTCTCCTGAATGAGTGAGTGCACTGAATAATACAGCACACTGCCTTTTCCTATCCTGTGAATTCTCTGGCTTTAATTTTTTTTTTAGCAAAGTTCTCTGGCTTTAATGATGTGCCCAGTGTGAAACGAGGGCAAACTCTCCATCTGGCTCATGGGGGGTCAACACAGTCCGGGTGGGTTCTGACGGAAGCCCAAAGGCCTACACAAGGTACGCTGGGCCAGATGGGCCTGCCTGTGGAGCCAGTGTCTATCGCATTGGCAGCCTGGGTGCACGGGTCAACTCCTGTGTGACCCTTGAACTCTCACTTTCCCTTTCTGGTTACATCAGGCATACACCTTGCCTCCAAATTCCCTCGAGTCACTGTCGATGTGTGCCTAGTTTTTCCTTCTCATTGCTGATGGAAACATTGAGTGCCTGTTCCGAAGCTCTCCCGTCCCTTAAACTCCGCTGCGCTCGAGAGCTGGTTTCAAGCTGCTCCTTGCTTTTGTGCTGGCGCTCCCTCCACTCCGGGAGCTGCAGTGGGGGAGCGGAGAGGATCTGAACAGGGCCTCAGTAGATCATATCAGGCTTAGACTTTCTCTACCAATTCTTGTCGGAGGTTGCACTAGCAAGTTTAATTGGACTGTTCGTCAGACTGGCCGCGGCGTTCCCGCCGGGGAACCTTCCGACGATCGCGGCCGCGGCACCATGCATGCAATACGTACCGCATTGCCCGTCTCAAACGTCTCGACGTACTCGATGGCTCGACCATGCATGTTGTGCATGGTGGTTCCGTAGCTTATTTGAGGCACTACCAACAGCATCAACATGCATGAGGGCCAACTCGATCGTCGAGTGTCCCTTTGCCATCTCCCATTGTGCTTGCTGCACAACGGTCTAGCTGTCTAAGCTAACTCAAAAGGAAAGCTAGCTAAGATAACTAGGTGGTGGTTAGAGCATCTCCAACAGGCGCTCAAAAAAAGCTCCGCGCACTAAAAATTCGTTTTTTTGGGCGCCCAACAGCTCCAGCAGATGCTGTAGCATTAAAAAGTTTTGGGCGCGCGCTGAAAAACGCTATCGCGCACAACATATTTTAGGCTCCGGATTGCGCGCGCTTCACAATTTGCACTGTCTGCTTTTTACGCGCGCGTCTTTGGGCGTCTGCTAAAGCAATATTGGTCCCGGCGCATTAAAAGTGCTAAAGTGGCGCGCTATAACTTTTATTGGTCGCGAGATTTTTGTGCGGCCGTTGAAGATGCTCTTAGTGTTGCTTAAATCTCTATGCATCTCATAGCTAGCTAGGACACTTTGTTGGAGAAAACCGCGTTTTTTTTCAGAATAATGCAAGCTATAGCTGTGTTTACGGAAAGTCAAAGCTTTGGTTTGATCCACGCATTTCATGGGGCCCATCAGTTGCCTGACAGTAGTACGTGGGATCTAGCTAACAGGTGCCGGCCGGTTGACTCTTAAGTCTTAACCAAGATCATGTCAAAAAGGCGTTGTGCTGTGCATCATCTCTGCTGCTACAGGCAACGAACTAAGTAGTAACCACGTAGGTCTGATCCAACGACGCTCCAACCGGCAATTTCTCCCTAACCTCAACGGCGTGGGCCTGCCATTTTTCGGTGATGGGAATGTGGAAGTCAGAGGAGCACGGGGGTGCTCATGGATGTGCAATAATGCATGTATTGACCGACCTCCAGGCCTTGCGACCACTTGTTGACTCGTGGCATGGGATGCCATTCTATTCTTGAGCGTATTATATACGTGGAACCATTGAGTGATGTGCAGCACAGTGTGTGAATCATCACGTACAGGCTCGATTGTCAAAGGGCTCATAAGATCACTTCAGAAGTCTCCCAGAGGTTACACACGCATGAGAAGTCTTGTTTCAGAAGTATAACTGTTGCAGTGAGGAATCTCAAGGCATGGCCGGTGCCAGAGAGGAATCATCTGGATCGACCGAGTGAGACACGGCGAGTTGGCCCGGCTGCCGGTACTGTGGCATGTGCACGGGAGAGCTTTTCAGAAGGAAATTTAGTGGTAGGCGATCGGAGAGATTCATTCGATCTGGGAAAGATGTGCGCCTGGGCCAGCGTCTATCGATGCATGAGAAGCTTTGCAGCGGGACATATGGCTCAATCAGCTCCAGCCCCATGAGCTTCTGGCCCCGCCTCGGCGAGGGGCACCGGCCGTGTCTCGCTGCGAAAAGGTGTTCTTTGGCCGGGCCATGTGACAACATGAGCTAGCGATCTCAGTTCGTTTCGTGTGTTGGGTGAAGCTCCCAGGCTGATCTTGATAGCAGCAACTTGGGTTCCATAAGAAGAAAGATTAGCAAGTTGGATGCTCAGCACCCCGTACCATGTGAAGAGCTGACGATCGTTCAGCCGATGGCCCTGCACGTATGAGCCGATCGTTCAGCCAGTGTGTGTGTGTGTGTGTGCAGATTATTGCAAAAATGGGGAAGAGAACAACACAAAAAGGGGAGGGGAGAGACTTGTCAGACAACCTATGAGCCACCCTGGGTCAGGCTATGTTGAACAGGACTCCTATAGAACAGAACCTGTTCAAGTAAGGTCGTGGATCAATGCCATGGAAGTTCCCTTTTAAGCTGCTTCTGCTGCTTGTAAGCAGCCAAGGTGGTACTAAAACACTTCTGTTCCCTGCATTTTGTTTTTGAGCGGTCTGTTCCCTGCATAATGCCCGGTCGTTTAGCGTGTGATGGAACGGCCCAGTATGCTATGTGGTCTGGAATCCTGGCCCGTTATGGTAATAGGCAAGGAATGAGATTGTTAGTTTGTCTTCTTTGGGCCTCGGCCCGGTCGTTTGTCTCCTGATGGGACTATTTTGGATGCAGAATTGGGTACTTGCTAGCCTAATCCTGCCGCACCCTGCTGTTTTCTTTCTGTCAGTTTCGTCAGGTTCAGAGAATAACGCTGCAGAGGCAGCCGTAGCTAGATTCAGTTCTTTCAGTTAGCTTTGGATTCGCTTGTTAGTTAGCCAACGCCGCAAGACGCGTTCTGTGCGATCTGCGGCAACATAGTAGGAGTGGCAGGAGTGCGCTCGAGGTCGTGGGATGGCACGATCTGGTAGCCTGAGCGAGTCTCGCTGCACGTTTGTTTCCCTTCTCTGAATAAAAGGAACAGAAACCAGAAAAGCTGCAACAGTTCAGCAGCGCAAAACCTTGCCTCGCCTCTTGAGTTCAGTCCACGGCTTCGGCCTAAACAACTACAATTGGTATCAGAGCCTCTAGAGATCCATGGCGCGTGGGCGCGCGGCGGCAACAGCGGCGGCCCGCGTCAGGCTGGCGCCGGTGGCGAGCAACCGGCAACGGCGGCGGCGTCCAGCAGGACGCGAGCGGCAGTGAGCCCCGGGTCGATGGTGGCGCTGGCGACGGCGCACATCGGCTCGGCTCCAGGTCGCCTGCACGCCACCGCAGAGTGTCGCACTCACCTCCGCCGCATCGTGGACGACATGGCGAACTGGTGGTGCGCGAGCGAGTGGTGAGGGTGAGCGGCGGCTCTGCCCAATATCCGACACTCACTCGCACCAACTACGTCGACTGGGCCATGGTGATGCGCGTGCAACTGCAGACTCAGGGCCTGTGGGAGGCCGTGGAGTACGGCGACGGCGATCGCGACGATCGTGCCGCGCTGGCCGCGCTGCTCCGTGCGGTGCCTCCGGAGATGAACCGCGCCCTCGCTGGCAAGGACTCGGCCAGGGAGGCGTGGGACACCTTGCGCACGATGCGCATGTGCAGCGAGCGCGTGCGGGAGGCCAGGGCGCAGACCCGCCGACGCGAGTTCGAGGAAATACGCTTCCGTGACGGTGAGTCCATTGAGGATTTTTCACTACGCCTAACCGCTATTGTGAATGAGCTGGAGCTGCTGAGTGACCCCGTGTCGGAGTACTGGGCCGTACTGAAGTTTCTCCGCGCGGTGCCCTGCAAGTTCAGGCAGATGGCCATGGCCATCGAGGCCTTTGTCTATCTGCGCACTCTCTCAATCGAGGAGCTGTGCGGGCGCCTGCGCTCCGTCGAAGAGAGCTACACTCTGGACGACGTCGATCGCGGCGTTGGTGAACTGCTCCTCACTGAGAGGGAGTGGCACGCGCGCACGCAGCATCACGGCCAGGGCTCGTCATCGTCGGACAACAAGGACGGCAAGGGTCACACCGGGCCACGTTCACAGAGCGGCGAGCACTTCAGTGGGCGCGGCGACGGCGGCAAGAAGCCCGTCGTCGGAAAGCGAAAGGGCAAGTGTCGTTACTGTAATATTCCAGGCCACTGGGCCAGGGAGTGCCGGAAGGCAGAACGCGATCGCCAGAACCAAGCTGAGGCGGCGAACCTGGCCGAGGCGGATGTGGAGCCTCCCGCGCTCCTGCTAGCCTCTGTCGAGGAGGAACGCCCGATCCAGGCCGCGGCGACAGCGGGCCAGGTGCAGGCGGCACCGGTTCGCGCCCAGGCGGTCTACCTCAACGAGGAACGCGTGGTTCCGGTCACCACTGGAGCGCGCGGCGCCTGGTACCTAGATACCGGGGCCAACAGCCATATGACCGGGGCGCGCGACGCGTTCACCAGCCTCGACGACACCGTGCACGGCTCCGTGCGCTTCGGGGACGGCTCCCTCGTCACGATCTGAAACGCCCCCGATGCGGCTATATCTCCCACGTGTCGAGGCACGACTTAGAGGCATAACCGCATTGAAAGCAATGTCGCAAGTGAGGTAATCTTCACACAACCCATGTAATAAATAAGGAAAGAGATACATAGTTGGCTTACAATGCCACTTCACACAAGACATAAATAAACATCCATCATTGAGTACACTCAAGGTCCGACTCACGGAACCAACATAAAAGAAGATACCCCAACTGCTACACAGATCCCGAATCGTCCCAACTGGGCACCACTACGATCATCGGGAAAAGACACATAGTAACGACCACGTTCCTCGTCGAACTCCCACTTGAGCTCGGTTGAGTCACCTGCACCGCCTCATCGGAACCTGCAACTGTTTTGAAGTATCTGTGAGTCACGGGACTCAGCAATCTCACACCCGCGAGATCAAGACTATTTAAGCTTATAGGAAGGACAGAGTAGTAAAGTGGAGCTGCAGCAAGCGACTAGCATATATGGTGGCTACATCGCAAAAGAGAGCGAGAAGAGGAGCAAAGCACGGTCGTGAAACTAGTAGCGATCAAGAAGTGATCTGAACTACTTACGTCCGACATAACTCCAACACCGTGTTCACTTCCGGACTCACGAGAAGAGACCATCACGGTTACACACGCGTTGATGTGTAATTTATTGAGGTCAACTTTGGGTTTTCTACAACCGGACATTAACAAATTCCCATCTGCCTCATAACCGCGAGCACGGCTTTGAAAGATATTACCTGCAGGGTGTCCCAACTTAGCCCATTATAAGCTCTCACGGTCAACGAAGGATGATCCTTCTACCGGAAGACCCGATCAATCTCGAATCCCGGACTACAAGACATTTCGACAGCAATAAAACAAGACCAGCAAAGCCGCCCGATTGTGCCGACAAATCCCGATAGGAGCTGCACATATCTCGTTCTCGTGGCACATCCGGATGAACACTACGTGACGGCAACCGAAGATGCCCCAAGTTGCCTCAGGGTGGCACCGCAAGTGGCTCTAGTTTGGACCAACACTCAGAGGAGCATTGGCCCGGGGGGTTAAATAAAGATGACCCTCGGGCTCGCGAAAACCCGAGGGAAAAAGGCTTAGGTGGCAAATGGTAAAACCAATGTTGGGCCTTGCTGGTCGAGTCTTATTCAAAGCGAACTGTCAAGGGGGTCCCATAAATCACCCAACCGTGTAAGGAACGCGAAATCAAGGAACATAACACCGGTATGACGGAAACTAGGGTGGCAAGAGTGGAACAAAACACCAGGCATAAGGCCGAGCCTTCCACCCTTTACCAAGTATATAGATGTATTAAAATATAGCAGATATATATATATATTGTGATATCCCCCAACAAGTAAACATGTTCCAATAAGGAACAACATCTCCATGTTCCAACAAGGAACAAACTTCAGCTTCACCTGCAACTAGCAACGCTATAAGAGGGGCTGAGCAAGGCGGTAACATAGCCAATCAACGGTTTGCTAGGAAAGGGATGGTTAGGGGCTGACATGGCAATATGGGTGGCATGATATAGCAAGTGGTAGGCATCGCAGCATAGGCATAGCAAAAGAGCGAGCAACTAGCATAGCAAAGATAGAAGTGATTTCGAGGGTATGGTCATCTTGCCTGCAATGTTCTCAGAGTTGTCGAAAGCTTGATCCTCGTAAGCGTTCTCAACAGGTTCCTCGTTCACGTACTCGTCTCCCGACTCTACCCAAAACAACAACACAAACAAAGGAACCACAATAAATCACGGTGCAATGCACAATCAACATGATGCAAAACATGACATGATATGCGAGATGCGATATGCAATGCTTATGTGCGCTCCGGAAGGTAAATGATGAACCAGGCATCAACTTGGCAAACCAAGTATGCCACTGGAAAGATGAGATGATTTCGGTTGAAATCGATATAAAGATCACCGGAATCGGATGCACGGTTTGCAAATGACAAGCAAAACAAGAATGGCGCAAATCTGCCATTAACAGCATGATGCCACTTAGCAAGCAACAATTAATTAAGCTACTGCACCCAAACGTATCAACAAAGCACATGGTAGTGATCTACACAAGATGCTCGACAAAATATGAGCACTGATCTACGGCTAGTTCACATCATAACAGGTTCAAACAAGCATGGAAAAAGTGCACAAAATATCAGGCTGGACATGGCAAAAACAGCATCAGGTTGCAATGTTCAGAGCAGCAAAACTACATGCTACAGGAACTCAAAATAGCAAAACAAGGCATGGCATGAATCTACTCAAAGCCTAGAACAAAAATCTCTTACTGACCATAAGCCAAAAAGGACTAGAAAATATAGTAACACCCATGTCAATATTGAAAGTTTCGTTAACAGATTCAGCAACATGACATGTCAAAAACTGATAACGAGTAGGCCTGTTTACAAGCTCAATGCACTCACTACAGAGCCTTATATGAAAAACTAAGCATACATATATCAAGAAGACATGACATAGAAGATATACATGGCAAGAACAATAAGATAGCATACATGGATCAACCACAACAAGTTTGGCAAAATTGAATAACATGTAAACAATCTGCCAGGAAACATTTGATAGCAAAAGTAGAGCTCGATTGACTCAAGCTATGGCATCCCATAATTGCAAACAAAGGCATGGATGGATAGATCAAGACATGTTTTACAAAACACCCTTACTGAAGTATCTCAAAATATGCATAGATCTCTCGGTATCATCAAGTTAACATGGCATTAAAATCAGCTAAACAGGGCTGAAAATCAGCAACAGCAGGACACCTACTTTGCATGCTTGTGCTAGTCACCACATAGATCACAAAAATACATGACATACACCCCTGGAAAGATGGCATGGCATATTTCAAAACACATGTAGGACTCAAATTCATAGGGTGCACACATTAATCATGGCAAAAATAACAAAAGTGCAAGTTCTGTTAAGAAACAGAAACTATCATCACATAGCACTCTTCCAACAGCATTTCGGGCATCAAGATGAGCTCAAATGAAAATGATGCAATGAGATGAAATGATCTACTCTTCGAGGCGAACATTTTGATATATTATACGCGCAAAATGGATCTACAGATGCAAAGATACACTACTTTGAAAATGACACAAAATAATACTAGATGCAAAAGACTTGGAGAAAACTGGAGGGGAGAGAGAGGTCAACGGGCTCTCGGCCCGAGGCCGGATCTGGATCGGGGCTCGGCCCGATCGGCGCGACGCGGCGGCGGCGCGCTGGCCGGCGAGGAGGAGGAGGTCGCCGGGCGGCGGTGGTCGGCGGAGGCGGCCCAGGCCAGGCTTGGCGAGCGAGCGGGCGAGGTCGCCGGGCGGCGCCGGCGGCGCGGCAGCCGGCCGGTGCCGGAGGTCGCCGGAGGCGGAGGGCGGCGGCGGCTGGGCGCGGCGCGGGCGTGTGCGGGCGGCGCGCGGGGCGGCGGCGGGTGTGTGAGCAGGCCGGCCAGGCCCCGTGGGCCCAGCGGGCTGGGCGGTGCGGGGCGGCGGCGCGACAGGTGGCGACCTGCCACAGCTGCTTGCGCGGCGGCGGCGATGTGTCGGCGCCGGGCGGACACGTCCGTGCGACGCAGAGAGAAAAACTAGGGTTAGGGGAGGAAGATCCGGTTTGGAGGGGTTTGCTTAAATAGGCATAGAGGGAGCTAGGAGAGTCCAAATGAGGTGTAGTTTTCGCCCACGATCGTGCTCGAGCGACGGAGAGCATGGAAGTGACTTAGATGGGTTATTGGGCTGTTTTGAAGGGTGTTGGGCTGCAACTTAAAAGAGGCCTTTGCGAGAGTCGGTTAACTGTTGGAGTACCAAACGAGCTCCAAATGACCCGAAACTTGACCGGTGGTTTGCGGTTGGTATACCAAGGCCACTAGACAAACCTCGGTCCATTTCGAGAAGGTTTAATACCCGCACACGGAAAAACGTAAAAGGGACCGCCGGGGGAGATAGGAGTGCCGAATTGCAAAACGGACAACGGGAAAAATGCTCGGAATCATGAGACGAACACGTATGCAAATGCGATGCACATGATGACATAATAAAAATGCATGACATAGGCAAAATGCAAAAGGAGGAAAAACCCAACCACGGAGGGAATATCATATAACAATGCCGAAAATGGCAAGAGTTGGAGTTACAAATATGGAAAGTTACTTCCGGGGTGTTACAACACTCCACCACTACAAGAGGATCTCGTCCCGAGATCTAGGACTGAAATAACTCCGGATATTCGGAACGGAGGTGATCCTCGCGCTCCCAGGTAGCTTCTCGGTCGGAATGGTGTGACCACTTCACTTTCAGGAATTTGATTGACTTGTTGCGAGTCTTGCGCTCGGTTTCTTCAAGGATAGCAGCGGGTGCTCATGATAAGAGAGATCTTCTTGAAGGTCAATCTCTTGAAGTTGATAGTGCGTTCAGAGTCTTGAAGCACTTGCGAAGCTGTGACACGTGAAACACATCGTGCACGTTTGCAAAGTTGGATGGAAGCTCAAGTTGATAGGCGAGATCGCCTCTTTGCCAATGATCTTGAAAGGACCCACGTATCTAGGGGCAAGCTTCCCTTTGATACGAGGGCGGCGAGTGCCTTTCATTGGAGAGACGCGGAGGTAGACATGGTCTCCGATTTCAAAAGCCACATCACGGTGCTTATCATCATAATAGCTCTTCCGCGCGATTATGCGGCTTTGAGATTCTCACGAATGACTTGGCAAATTTCTTACGCTTTTGTGATCAAGTCATTGCCAAGAAGTTGGCGTTCACCGTCTCGAGACCAATTGAGAGGAGTACGGCACTTTCGCCATAGAGAATTTCGAATGGGGCCTTGCCGAACTAAACTGGAAGCTGTTGTTGTAAGAGAACTCGGCATATGGAAGACAATCTTCCCACTTCATACCGAAAGAAATGACACAAGCCCCGAGCATATCTTCAAGGATTTGATTTACTCGCTCAACTTGGCCACTTGTTTGAGGATGGAAAGCTGTCTTTGAACCGAATGTTGGTGCCCATGGCCTTACGAAAAGAATCCCGAACTTGGAGGTAAAGATGCTGCCACGGTCTCAAGAGATAACTTGTGGAATGCCGTGCAAGGAGACAATCTCGAGGTGTATAGCTCGCCAACCGAGCTGCTGTGATGGATTCTTTGATAGGAAGAAAATGAGCCACTTTAGTAAGCTTGTCAATGACAACGAAGATAGCATCATTTCCACGCTTGGACTTTGGAAAGCCATCCACGAAGTCCATTTCAATATGATCAAACTTCCACTCTGGAATAGCAAGAGGTTGGAGGAGACCAGCTGGTCTTTGGTGTTACCTTTCACTCTTCTGCGGACATCACACTCATTCACGAATTGAGCAATTTCTCGCTTCATTCGAGTCCACCAATATGACTGCTTGAGGTCATGGTACATCTTCGTACTTCCAGGATGAATGGATAGAAGCGAATTGTGAGCCTCGTTCATAATGACTTTTCGCAGATCACCCTTAGGAACCACAATCCGGTTCTCAAAGAAAAGAGTATCTTTGTCATCAACTTGGAAGCACTTGTACTTGGAAATGCCCTTGTCGATACCACGTTTCACCTTTTTCACCATGGTATCCAGAAGTTGAGCCTCACGAATCTGATCTTCCAAAGTAGGAGATACTATGAGGTTGGCAAGAAAGCCTTGAGGAACAACTTGAAGATTCAGCTGCGGAAAACTTCACGAGATCCGGTGAAAGGGCTTGAGGATTAGACTGTTGCAGTAAGCTTTCTTGCTCAAAGCATCTGCAATGACATTGGCCTTGCCCGGAGTATATTCAATACTTGGGTTGTACTCTTGAATCATTTCGACCCATCGAGTCTGCCTGAGGTTGAGGTTGGGTTGAGTGAAGATGTACTTGAGACTCTTGTGATCGGTGAAAATGTCCACTTTCCTTCCCAACAAGAGATGTCTCCACGTTATTAATGCATGGACAACTGCCGCCAACTCAAGATCGTGAGTGGGGTAGTTCTTCTCGTTGGGCTTCAACTGGCGAGAGGTATAAGCCACAACTCTCTTCTCTTGCATTAACACAGCACCGAGACCTTGAAGAGAAGCATCACAGAAAACTTCAAATGGCTTGGATTCATCAGGAGGAGTCAGAACAGGAGCTGTGACGAGTTTCTCTTTGAGGGTATTGAAAGCAACATCACATTCAGGAGACCAGACATACTTGACCTGCTTCTGGAGAAGGTTGGAAAGAGGCTTTGCAATCTTGGAGAAGTTCTCAACGAATCTTCGGCAATAGCTTGCAAGACCAAGGAAACTGCGGAGCTGCTTGACATTCTGAGGAGGTTCCCAATTCACAATTGCGGACACCTTCTCGGGATTAACAGCGATGCCCTTGGCAGAGATGATATGACCAAGATAAAGCACTTCATCAAGCCAAAATTCACATTTGGAGAACTTAGAATAGAATTGGTACTCTCTGAGCTTGTCTAGCACCAATCGCAAATGTTTGGCATGATCCTTCTTATTCTTGGAGAAGACCAAAATATCATCAAGATAGACCAAGACGAATTCATTGGTGTAGGGGTTGAATATGAAGTTCATCATCCGAGAGAATGTTGGAGGAGCATTGACGAGGCCGAAAGACATGACAGTATATTCATAAGAACCAAAGCTTGTTACGAATCTGTCTTGGGAATATCTTGTTCACGAATGCGAATCGATGATACCCCATACGGAGGTCAAGCTTGGAGAACAACATAGCACCTTTGAGTTGCTCGAAAAGCTCATTGATGTTGGGAAGTGGATACTTGTTCTTGATTATCTTCTTATTCAATGGACGGTAATCGGCGCAAAGTCGGTCCGTGCCATCCTTCTTCTGGACAAAAGAACACCACAACCCCAAGGAGATGAACTCGTCCGATCAAACCCAGACGCTCTTGTTCATCGAGCTGCTTCTTCAATTCCTTCAGCTCATCGGGTCCAAGCTTGTATGGGCGCTTGCAAGCGGGTGCAGATGCGGGCTCAAGATCGATAACTGAACTCAAGCGGCGATGAGGAGGCATACCCGGAAGCTCTTCCGAAAGACATCTTGGTACTCACAAGCGACTAGAATCGAGAGATAGCATTCAGTTCACCCTTCTCATTGAGAGAAAACAACCGAATGGTTTCATCACGAAGCGGCATAGATGATCACATCATTAGAAGAGTGAGTCAATTGAATTTCCACAGCAGCACAATCAAGCTGAGCTTTGTCTTGATAAAGCCATCCATTCGAGAATAAGATCAATGTCCAGTCACCGAGAACAATGGTTTAGACAGAAATCTATAATCGCCCATCTTGATAGAAACATCCGGACGCAAACATTAGATGTCATTTGCTTACCCGGGACACAATCTTCAACGGAATAGGAATTTTTCCGTCACAAAATCATGCTTGGCAACAAAAGGTCTCGAAATGAAAGAAAGCGCGCACCAAAGTATCAAATAAGACTTTTGCAGAATATCATTAACTGAGAGATTACCCATTATCACATCAGAAGATTCCTCTGCTTGAGCTGCATTCATCATATTGACCTTGGCATACTTTGGATTATGCTTGACCACTGCATTGCTTGAAGATTTCACAGGAGGAGGAGGCGGAAGGCGCCTCTGGTTGAAGCACTTGTTAGCATAGTGACCTTCTGCGACATTTGTTGCAAGTCACTTGAGAGCGGACGGTGGTAAGGAGCACTTGACCTTGGAGCTTGAGAATTAGACTTGTTCGATAGCTTGGGTTGGGTGGGTGGGAAGATCCACGGCCACCTGAGTTCTTCTGTGATAAGGCTGACGGAGCGGAGGAGGAGGAAGGTAGAACTTCTGCTGCTTAGCTGCCACTTGAGAGGAAGAAGAAGACTGAACTGCATCCCCGATTCTCTTCTTAGAAGCCTCACATTTGAGCTGGGCAGCTTCTTGCTTCAGTGCCATGTTGTAGAAATCATCATACTTATCGGCTCAAAAGCACAAGAGCTAATTGCAGATCTTCTCTCGGACCACCTCTGAATTGATAGATCATACTCTTTTCATCAGTCGTCTTGCTTAGCAAAACGAGCGAGCTTCTGGAACTGGATATTGTATTGATAGACAGACATGTTGCCTTGCTTGAGATTGCGGAACTCCTCACGCTTGCTCTCAACAACACTTTTCGGAATGTGATGAGCTGTGAAATCACGGCGGAACTCATCCCAGGTAATGACACGACCTCCTCTGGAATCTTTGTATTGCTGGTACCACTCAGCAGCTTGATCCTTGAGTTGAAACGATGCAAACTTGACAAAGTCCTCAGGTCTGACATTGCTACAATCAAAATGCTTGCAGATGTCCACAAGCCAATCGTCAGCGTCTGTGGCCTCGACACAGAAACTGAAAGACTTCGGCTGATTAGCGAGGAACTGACTGAGAGTAGCAAAGTGTGGCTGATTGTTGCCTTGACCTTGATTCCCTTGATTGCCTTGCCCTGAGTGCGTTCTTGCAAGAGCTGCAAAATCATCGAGCATTGGCATTGGTGGCTGCCATGATAGCTTGCCGGGCCTCCGGAGGCGGAGGTGGAGGTGGAGGTGGAGGTTCGATGATCCCCATCATTGCGATCCGGATTCGAGCCGCGTTGGCGGAGCCATCTGAAGAGGGTGACATCCGTTAGTCCTTTGATAGACAAATAGATAAGTAGAATCAGCGGATAGAAATTGCAACATATAGTCTTCACAATAAACATTCGAACAAGAATGAGCGAATGAATTCCAAAGTTAATCATCACACGTCCATTAAGGTGAGAAGCCACTTAGATAAATATATGGAAACAACATCATCTTAGAAACAAATCGAATATCTGGCGAAAACAAAAGATTGGCTTCTAGAATGAGCGGAACAAACACATGATAGAATTTACCCAAAGTGTTAGTGGTGGGGCCCACACGGACACGACGTATAGCGGACGTCACGAATGACAAACAAGACATCCCGAATCAGCATAGCCAAGGATTCTTTAAGGCGTCTCGCGACCATTTGTAATCGACCGTGAATGGGCGGACCACTAGACGTTGAACCCCAATCTCAAATCATACATCAGCCGGAAAGAATATCCCGTAAGCTACTAGAATTCCCACCTATAAACTCCGAAACTTTCGGTTATGCAATCGGTGTTGGGGATACAGGGGACACAAAATATATCACCCAAACTAACAATACCTAGATCCAACAGTATCCATCCGTCAACACATAACCAAGAAATCCTCGAAATCGTGTACCTTGACCTTGAAAAACATCCGTTATACAAGTCATGGCAATACTCCCTTTTCGCCACAAGATCTTGGGCTATCGGGTTATCTCACCAACAACTGTACAAAAGAGATTTGATGTCGGTAAAACTCAGGTATTCGAATCTGCAGCGATAAAATTGTGGCGACAACACCTCGGAGCTCAACTCCCGGGACACCGCCACAACCCCTAAATGTCGGAGGCACCAAGAACAATGTTCTCGTCACAAAACCATCGAACGATTCCAAGATACCCACGTGATCCTAAAATTTTTTAGTGAAATTTGAGAAGAGGAGAGTCAAAATTCTCGTCGGGATACCTCACCAGAGGCTGACGAAGGACTGGGGAGTAAAAGAATCCTACTCTCCGATATATATAATCCTAAGACTCAAAACATTTTCCATTCTAGACTCAACAACGCCAAAGACAAACAATCAAGTAGGGGCTCCTAAGTCGGGAAGGCTCGATTACCAACTTGAACGCCCCGATGCGGCTATATCTCCCGTGTCGAGGCACGACTTAGAGGCATAACCGCATTGAAAGCAATGTCGCAAGTGAGGTAATCTTCACACAACCCATGTAATAAATAAGGAAAGAGATACATAGTTGGCTTACGATCGCCACTTCACACAAGACATAAATAAACATCCATCATTCAGAGTACACTCAAGGTCCGACTACGGAACCAACATAAAAGAAGATACCCCAACTGCTACACAGATCCCCGAATCGTCCCAACTGGGCACCACTACTGATCATCAGGAAAAGACACATAGTAACGACCACGTTCCTCGTCGAACTCCCACTTGAGCTCGGTTGAGTCACCTGCACTGGCCTCATCGGAACCTGCAACTGTTTTGGAAGTATCTGTGAGTCACGGGGACTCAGCAATCTCACACCCGCGAGATCAAGACTATTTAAGCTTATAGGAAGGACAGAGTAGTAAAGTGGAGCTGCAGCAAGCGACTAGCATATATGGTGGCTACATCGCAAAAGAGAGCGAGAAGAGGAGCAAAGCACGGTCGTGAAACTAGTAGCGATCAAGAAGTGATCTGAACTACTTACGTCGACATAACTCCAACACCGTGTTCACTTCCGGACTCACGAGAAGAGACCATCACGTTACACACGCATTGATGTGTAATTTATTGAGGTCAACTTTGGGTTTTCTACAACCGACATTAACAAATTCCCATCTGCCTCATAACATGAGCACGGCTTTGAAAGATATTACCTGCGGGGTGTCCCAACTTAGCCCATTATAAGCTCTCACGGTCAACGAAGGATGATCCTTCTACCGGGAAGACCCGATCAATCTCGGAATCCCGGACTACAAGACATTTCGACAGCAATAAAACAAGACCAGCAAAGCCGCCCGATTGTGCCGACAAATCCCGATAGGAGCTGCACATATCTCGTTCTCGAGGCACATCTGGATGAACACTACGTCTGGCAACCGAAGATGCCCCAAGTTGCCTCGGTGGCACCGCAAGTGGCTCTAGTTTGGACCAACACTCGAGGAGCATTGGCGGGGGTTAAATAAAGATGACCCTCGGGCTCGCGAAAACCAGGGGAAAAAAGGCTTAGGTGGCAAATGGTAAAACCAATGTTGGGCCTTCTTTGGGCGAGTCTTATTCAAAGCGAACTGTCAAGGGGTCCCATAAATCACCCAACCGTGTAAGGAACGCGAAATCAAGGAACATAACACCGTATGGCGGAAACTAGGGTGGCAAGAGTGGAACAAAACACCAGGCATAAGGCCGAGCCTTCCACCCTTTACCAAGTATATAGATGTATTAAAATATAGCAGATATATATATTGTGATATCCCCAACAAGTAAACATGTTCCAATAAGGAACAACATCTCCATGTTCCAACAAGGAACAAACTTCAGCTTCACCTGCAACTAGCAACGCTATAAGAGGGGCTGAGCAAAGGCGGTAACATAGCCAATCAACGGTTTGCTAGGAAAGGGATGGTTAGGGGCTGACATGGCAATATGGGTGGCATGATATAGCAAGTGGTAGGCATCGCAGCATAGGCATAGCAAAAGAGCGAGCAACTAGCATAGCAAAGATAGAAGTGATTTCGAGGGTATGGTCATCTTGCCTGCAATGTTCTCAGAGTTGTCGAAAGCTTGATCCTCGTAAGCGTTCTCAACAGGTTCCTCGTTCACATACTCGTCTCCCGACTCTACCCAAAACAACAACACAAACAAAGGAACCACAATAAATCACGGTGCAATGCACAATCAACATGATGCAAAACATGACATGATATGCGAGATGCGATATGCAATGCTTGAAGGAAATATGCCCTAGAGGCAATAATAAAGTTATTATTTATTTCCTTATTTCATGATAAATGTTTATTATTCATGCTAGAATTGTATTAACCGGAAACATAATACATGTGTGAATATATAGACAAACAGTATGTCACTAGTATGCCTCTACTTGACTAGCTTGTTAATCAAAGATGGTTATGTTTCCTAACCATGAACAAGGAGTTGTTATTTGATTAACAAGGTCACATCATTAGTTGAATGATCTGATTGACATGACCCATTCCGTTAGCTTAACACTTGATCGTTTAGTATGTTAATGCTTTCTTCATGACCCATACATGTTCCTATAACTATGAGATTATGCAACTCCGTTTACGGAGGAACACTTTGGTACTACCAAACGTCACAACGTAATCGGGTGATTATAAAGGAGTACTACAGGTGTCTCCAAAGGTACATGTTGGGTTGGCGTATTTGAGATTAGGTTTTGTCACTCCGATTGTCGGAGAGGTATCTCTGGGCCCTCTCGGTAATGCACATCATTATAAGCCTTGCAAGCAATGTGACCAATGAGTTGGTTACGGGATGATGCATTACGAGCGAGTAAAGAGACTTGCGGTGGCGAGATTGAACTAGGTATTGGATACCGACGATCGAATCTCGGGCAAGTAACATACCGATGACAAAGGGAACAACGTATGTTGTTATGCGGTTTGACCGATAAAGATCTTCGAGAATATGTAGGAGCCAATATGGGCATCCAGGTCCGCTATTGGTTATTGACCAAGAATAGTTCTAGGTCATGTCTACATAGTTCTCGAACCCGTAGGGTCCGCACGCTTAAAGTTTTCGATGCGAGTTATATTATGAGTTTATGAGTTTTGATGTACCGAAGGAGTTCGAGTCCCGGATGAGATCGGGGACATGACGAGGAGTCTCGAAATGGTCGAGGCGTAAAGATCGATATATTGGACGACTATATTCGGAGTTCGGAAAGGTTCGAATGATTCGGTATTTTTTGAGTACCGGAGAGTTACGGGAATTCGCCGGGAGAAGTATTGGGCCTTATTGGGCCTGCGGAAAGAGAGAGGGCTGCCTAGGGCAGGCGCGCCCAAGGCCTAGTCCGAATGGACTAGGGAGGCCGCACCCTTCTTCTCCTCCCTTCCTTCTCTCCTATTCCTACTAGGAAAGGAGGAGTCCTACTCCGGTGGGAGTAGGACTCCCCCTGGTGCGCCCTCCTAGGCCGGCCACCTCCTCCTGTCTCCTTTATATCACGGGGCAGGGGCACCCCATGACACACAAGTTGATCTCTGGATCTTTCCTTAGCCGTGTCGGTGCCCCTTCCACCATATTCCACTTCGGTCATATCGTCGCGGAGCTTAGGCGAAGCCTGCGCGGGAGAAGTCATATCGTCGTGGAGCTTAGGCGAAGCCCTGCGTCGGTGGAGCATCAACATCGTCCTGCGCCGTCGTCTTGTGGAACTCATCCCGACACTTTGCTGGATCGGTCCGGGATCGTCATCGAGCTGAGCGTGTGTAGAACTTCGGAGGTGCCGTCGTTCGGTGCTTGGATCGGTCGGATCGTGAAGGCGTCGACTACATCAACAGCGTTGTTATAACGCTTCGCTTTCGGTCTCACGAGTGCGTGGGCGGATACTCTCCCCTCTCGTTGCTATGCCATCACCATGGTCTTGCGTGATCGTAGGAAAATTTTTGAAATTACTCGTTTCCCAGCAAGGGCATCCGAGCCTGGTTTTATCGTTGATGTCATATGCACGAGTAGAACACAAGTGAGTTGTGGGCGATACAAGTCATACTGCCTACCAGCATGTCATACTTTGGTTCAGCGGTATTGTGAGATGAAGCGGCCGGACCGACATTACGCGTGCAGCTTACGCGAGACTGGTTTCACCGCTCCGAGCACTCGTTGCTTAAAGGTGACCGCGGTGTCTGTCTCTCACTTTAGTTGAACCGAGTATGACTCGCCCGGTCCTTGAGAAGGTTAAAACGGAGTCTATTTGACAAACTATCGTTGTGGTTTTGATGCGTAGGTAAGAACGGTTCTTGCTCAGCCCGTAGCAGCCACGTAAAACTTGCAACAACAAAGTAGAGGACGTCTAACTTGTTTTTGCAGGGCATGTTGTGATGTGATATGGTCAAGACGTGATGCTATATTTTATTGTATGAGATGATCATGTTTTGTAACCGAGTTATCGGCAACTGGCAGGAGCCATATGGTTGTCGCTTTATTGTATGAAAGGCAAACGCCATGTAATTGCTTTACTTTATCACTAAGGAGTAGCAGCAATAGTTGGCGAGACGACAACGATGCTACGATGGAGATCAAGGTGTCGCGCCGGTGACGATGGTGATCATGACGGTGCTTCGGCGATGGAGATCACAAGCACAAGATGATGATGACCATATCATATCACTTATATTGATTGCATGTGATGTTTATCCTTTATGCATCTTATCTTGCTTTGATTGACGGTAGCATTATAAGATGATCTCTCACTAAATTATCAAGAAGTGTTCTCCCTGAGTATGCACCGTTGCCAAAGTTCGTAGTACCCAGACACCACGTGATGATCGGGTGTGATAAGTTCTCGTCCATCTACAACGGTGCAAAACAGTTGCACGCGCGAATACTCAGGTTAAACTTGACGAGCCTAGCATATAACAGATATGGCCTCGGAACACGGAGACCGAAAGGTCGAGCGTGAATCATATAGTAGATATGATCAACATAGTGATGTTCACCATTGAAACTACTCCATCTCACGTGATGATCGGTTATGGTTTAGTTGATTTGGATCGCGTGATCACTTAGATAACTAGAGAGATGTCTATCTAAGTGGGAGTTCTTAAGTAATATGATTAATTGAACTTAAATTTATCATGAACTTAGTCCTGGTAGTATTTTGCAGATTATGTTGTAGATCAATAGCTCGCGTTGTTGCTTCCCTGTGTTTTATATGTGTTCCTAGAGAAAATTGTATTGAAAAATGTTAGTAGCAAGATTGCGGATTGGATCCGTGATCTGAGGTTTATCCTCATTGCTGCACGTAAGAATTATGTCCTTGATGCACGCTAGGTGACGGACCTATTGCAGAGAGCGGATGCGAGGCGTTATGAGCGTTTGGCTAGCTCAAAATGATGACTACTTGATAGTTTAGTGCACCATACTTAAACGGCTTAGAATCGGGACTTCAAAGGCGTTTTGAGCGTCATGGACCATATGAGATGTTCCAGAATTGAAGTTAATATTTCAAGCAAATACCGAGTTGAGAGATATGAAGTCTCCAACAAGTTCTATAGCTAAAAGATGGAGGAGAATCGCTCAACTAGTGAGCATGTGCTCAGATTATGCAGGTACTTCAATTGCTTGAATCAAGTGGGAGTTAATCTTCCGGATAAGATAGTGATTGACAGAATTCTCTAGTCACCATCACCAAGTTAGTAGAAGTTAGTGATGAACTATAGTATGCAAGGGATGACGAAAACGATTCCCGAGCTCTTCGTGATGTTGAAATCAACGAAGGTAGAAATCAAGAAAGAGCATCAAGTGTTGATGATTGACAAGACCACTAGTCTCAAGGAAAGGGCAAAGGGAAGAAGGGAACTTCAAGAAGAGCGGCAAGCAAGTTGCTGCTCGAGTGAAGAAGCCCAAGTCTGGACCTAAGCACGAGACTAAGTGCTTTTGCTGCAATGGAACTGGTCACTAGAAGCGGAACTACCCCAAGTATTTGGCGGATAAGAAGGATGGCAAAGTGAACAAAGGTATATTTGATATACAGATTATTGATGTGTATTTTACTAGTGTTCGTAGCAACCCCTCGGTATTTGATACTGGTTCGGTTGCTAACGATAGTAACTCAAACAGGAGTTGCGAGAATGAACGAAACTAGTTGAAGGGAAGTGACGATGAGTGTTGGAAATAGTTCCAAGATTGATTTGATCATCATCACACACTCCATATATTTTGAGATTAGTGTTAAAAGCCAAATAAATGTTATTTAGCGTTTGCGTTGAGCATGAATATGATTTGATCATGTTTATTGCGATACGGTTATTCATTGAAGTTAAAGAATAATTGTTATTCTGTTTACATGAATAAGACCTTGATGGTTATGCACCCAATGAAAATAGTTTGTTGGATCTCGATCGTAATGATACACATATTCATAATATTGATGCCAAAAGATGCAAAGTTAATAATGATAGTGCAACTTATTTGTGGCACTGCCGTTTAGGTCATATTGGTGTAAAACGCATGAAGAAACTCCATCTTGATGGACTTTCGGAATCACTTGGTTATGAATCATTTGATGCTTGCGAACCGTGCCGTTTGGGCAAGATGACTAAAACTCCGTTCTCGGAACAATGGAACAAGCTACGACTTATTGGAAATAATACATACCGATGTATGCGATCCAATGAGTGTTGATGCTCGTGGCAAGTATCGTTATTTTCTGACCTTCACAAGATGATTTGAGCAGATATGGGTATATCTACTTGATGAAACATAAGTCTGAAATAGTTGAAAGGTTCAAAGAATTTCAGAGTGAAGTGGAAAATCATCGTAACAAGAAAATAAAGTTTCGGCGATCTGATCGTGGAGATGAATATTTGAGTTACAAGTTTTGTCTTCAATAAAAACAATGTGGAATAGTTTCACAGCTCACGCCACCTGGAACACCACAACGTTATGGTGTGTCCGAACGTCGTAACCGTACTTTATTTTGATATGGTGCGATCTATGATGTATCTTACCGATTTACCACTATCGTTTTGGGGTTATGCATTAAAGACAGCTGCATTCACGTTTAATAGGGCACCATCTAAATCCGTTGAGATGACACCGTATGAACTATGGTTTAGCGATAAACCTAAGCTGTCGTTTCTTAAAGTTTGGAGTTGTGATGCTTATGTGAAAAAGTTTTCACCGATAAGCTCGAACCCAAATCGAGATCGTCTTCATAGAATACCCAAAGGTAACTATTGGGTACACCTTCTATCACAGATCCGAAAGCAAGATATTTGTTGCTAAGATGGATCCTTTCTAGAGAAGAAGTTTCTCTCGAAAGAAGTGAGTGGGAGGAAAGTAGAACTTGATGAGGTAATTGTACCTTCTCCCTTATTGGAAAGTAGTTCATCACGTGAATCAGTTCGGTGATTCCTACACCAATTAGTGAGGAAGTTAATGATGGTGATCATGAAACTTCAGATCAAGTTGCTACCAAACCTCGTGGGTCTTCGAGTAAGATCCGCACTGAGTGGTACGGTAATCCTATTCTAGAAGTCATGTTACTAGACCATGATGAACCTACGAACTATGAGGAAGCGATGATGAGCCCAGATTCCGCGAAATGGTTTGAGACCATGAAATCTGAGATGGGATCCGTATATGAGAACAAAGTGTGGACTTTGATGGAGTTGCCCGATGATCGGCAAGCCATATTATATAAATGGATCTTCAAGAGGAAGACAGATCTGATAGTAGTATTACTATCTACAAAGCTCGACTTGTCACGAAAAGGTTTTCGACAAGTTCAAGGTGTTGACTACAATGAGATTTACTCAAGCTCATGGCGATGCTTATGTCTGTCCGAATCATGTTAGCAATTGCCACATTTTATGAAATCGGCAAATGGATGTCAAAACTACATTCTTTAATAGATTTATTAAAGAAGAGTTGTATATAATGCAACCAGAAGGTTTTGTCAATCCTAAAGGTGCTAACAAAATGTGCAAGCTCCAGCGATCCATCAATGGACTGGTGCAAGCATCTCGGAGTTGGAATATGCGCTTTGATAGTGTGATCAAAGCATATGGTTTTATACAGACTTTTGGAGAAGCCTGTATTTACAAGAAAGTGAGTGGGAGCACTATAGCATTTCTGATAAGTATATGTGAATGACATATTGTTGATCGGAAATAATGTAGAATTATTCTGCAAAGCATAAAGGAGTATTTGAAAGGAGTTTTTCAAAGAAGGACCTCGGTGAAGCTGCTTACATATTGAGCATCAAGATCTATAGAGATAGATCAAGACGCTTGATAAGTTTTTTCAATAAATATATACCTTGTCAAGATTTTGAAGTAGTTCAAAATGGAACAGTCAAAGAAAAGTTCTTGCCTGTGTTGCAAAGGTGTGAAATTGAGTAAGACTCAAATCCCGACCACGGCAGAAAATAGAAAAGAGAATCAAAGTCATTCCTATGCCTCAATCATAGGTTCTATAAAGTATGCTATGCTATGTACCAGACCTATTGTATACCTTGCTCTGAATTTGGCAAGGAGTACAATGGTGATCTAGGAGTAGATCATTTGGACATTGGTCAAGAAACATCCTTAGTGAGGACTAAGGAAATATTTCTCGATTATGGAGGTGTAAAAAGCCCGTCGTAAAGAGTTACATCGATGCAAGCATTTTACACTGATCCAGATGACTCTAAGTCTCAATCTGGATACATATTGAAAGTGGGAGCAATTAGCTAGAGTAGCTCCGTGCGAGCATTGTAGACATAGAATATTTGCAAAATACATACGGCTCAATGTTACTGACCGTTGACTAAGCTTCTCTCACGAGCAAAACATGATCATACCTTAGTACTCTTTGGGTGTTAATCACATAGCGATGTGAACTAGATTATTGACTCTAGTAAACCCTTTGGGTGTTGGTCACATGACGATGTGAACTATGGGTGTTAATCACATACAGATGTGAATATTAGTGTTGAATCACATGATGATGTGAACTAGATTATTGACTCTAGTGCAAGTGGGAGACTGAAGGAAATATGCCTAGAGGCAATAATAAAGTTATTATTTATTTCCTTATTTCATGATAAATGTTTATTATTCATGCTAGAATTGTATTAACCGGAAACATAATACATGTGTGAATATATAGACAAACAGTATGTCACTAGTATGCCTCTACTTGACTAGCTTGTTAATCAAAGATGGTTATGTTTCCTAACCATGAACAAGGAGTTGTTATTTGATTAACAAGGTCACATCATTAGTTGAATGATCTGATTGACATGACCCATTCCGTTAGCTTAACACTTGATCGTTTAGTATGTTAATGCTTTCTTCATGACCCATACATGTTCCTATAACTATGAGATTATGCAACTCCGTTTACGGGAGGAACACTTTGGTACTACCAAGCGTCACAACGTAATCGGGTGATTATAAAGGAGTACTACAGGTGTCTCCAAAGGTACATGTTGGGTTGGCGTATTTGAGATTAGGTTTTGTCACTCCGATTGTCGGAGAGGTATCTCTGGGCCCTCTCGGTAATGCACATCATTATAAGCCTTGCAAGCAATGTGACCAATGAGTTGGTTACGGGATGATGCATTACTGAGCGAGTAAAGAGACTTGCGGTGGCGAGATTGAACTAGGTATTGGATACCGACGATCGAATCTCGGGCAAGTAACATACCGATGACAAAGGAACAACGTATGTTGTTATGCGGTTTGACCGATAAAGATCTTCGTAGAATATGTAGGAGCCAATATGGGCATCCAGGTCCCGCTATTGGTTTTGACCAAGAATAGTTCTAGGTCATGTCTACATAGTTCTCGAACCCGTAGGGTCCGCACGCTTAAAGTTTTCGATGACGCTTATATTATGAGTTTATGAGTTTTGATGTACCGAAGGAGTTCGGAGTCCCGGATGAGATCGGGGACATGACGAGGAGTCTCGAAATGGTCGAGACGTAAAGATCGATATATTGGACGACTATATTCGGAGTTCGGAAAGGTTCGAATGATTCGGTATTTTGAGTCCGGGAGAGTTACGGGAATTCGCCGGGGAGAAGTATTGGGCCTTATTGGGCCCTGCGGGAAAGAGAGAGGGGCTGCCTAGGGCAGGCCGCGCGCCCCCCCAAGGCCTAGTCCGAATTGGACTAGGGGAGGGGGCCGCACCCCTTCTTCTCCTCCCCTTCCTTCTCTCCTATTCCTACTAGGAAAGGAGGAGTCCTACTCCCGGTGGGAGTAGGACTCCCCCCCTTGGTGCGCCCCTCCTAGGCCGGCCACCTCCTCCCTGTCTCCTTTATATACGGGGGCAGGGGGCACCCCATGACACACAAGTTGATCTACGGATCTTTCCTTAGCCGTGTGCGGTGCCCCCTTCCACCATATTCCACTTCGGTCATATCGTCATGGAGCTTAAGCGAAGCCTGCGCCGGAGAAGTCATATCGTCGCGGAGCTTAGGCGAAGCCCTGCGTCGGTGGAGCATCAACATCGTCACCACGCCGTCGTCTTGACGGAACTCATCCCGACACTTTGCTGGATCGAGTCCGGGATCGTCATCGAGCTGAGCGTGTGTAGAACTTCGGAGGTGCCGTGCGTTCGGTGCTTGGATCGGTCGGATCGTGAAGACGTACGACTACATCAACCGCGTTGTTATAACGCTTCCGCTTTCGGTCTACGAGGGTACGTGGACGGATACTCTCCCCTCTCGTTGCTATGCCATCACCATGGTCTTGCGTGATCGTAGGAAATTTTTTGAAATTACTACGTTTCCCAACAATGCTTATGTGCGCTCCGGAAGGTAAATGATGAACCAGGCATCAACTTGGCAAACCAAGTATGCCACTGGAAAGATGAGATGATTTCGGTTGAAATCGATATAAAGATCACCGGAATCGGATGCACGGTTTGCAAATGACAAGCAAAACAAGAATGGCGCAAATCTGCCATTAACAGCATGATGCCACTTAGCAAGCAACAATTAATTAAGCTACTGCACCCAAACGTATCAACAAAGCACATGGTAGTGATCTACACAAGATGCTCGACAAAATATGAGCACTGAGCTACGGCTAGTTCACATCATAACAGGTTCAAACAAGCATGGAAAAAGTGCACAAAATATCAGGCTGGACATGGCAAAACAGCATCAGGTTGCAATGTTCAGAGCAGCAAAACTACATGCTACAGGAACTCAAAATAGCAAAACAAGGCATGGCATGAATCTACTCAAAGCCTAGAACAAAAATCTCTTACTGACCATAAGCCAAAAGGACTAGAAAATATAGTAACACCCATGTCAATATTGAAAGTTTAGTTAACAGATTCAGCAACATGACATGTCAAAACTGATAACGAGTAGGCCTGTTTACAAGCTCAATGCACTCACTACAGAGCCTTATATGAAAAACTAAGCATACATATATCAAGAAGACATGACATAGAAGATATACATGGCAAGAACAATAAGATAGCATACATGGATCAACCACAACAAGTTTGGCAAAATTGAATAACATGTAAACAATCTGCCAGGAAACATTTGATAGCAAAAGTAGAGCTCGATTGACTCAAGCTATGGCATCCCATAATTGCAAACAAAGGCATGGATGGATAGATCAAGACATGTTTTACAAAACACCCTTACTGAAGTATCTCAAAATATGCATAGATCTCTCGGTATCATCAAGTTAACATGGCATTAAAATCAGCTAAACAGGGCTGAAAATCAGCAACAGCAGGACACCTACTTTGCATGCGCTTGTGCTAGTCACCACATAGATCACAAAAATACATGACATACACCCCTGGAACGATGGCATGGCATATTTCAAAACACATGTAGGACTCAAATTCATAGGGTGCACACATTAATCATGGCAAAAATAACAAAAGTGCAAGTTCTGTTAAGAAACAGAAACTATCATCACATAGCACTCTTCCAACAGCATTTCGGGCATCGAGATGAGCTCAAATGAAAATGATGCAATGAGATGAAATGATCTACTCTTCGAGACGAACATTTTGATATATTATACGCGCAAAATGGATCTACAGATGCAAAGATACACTACTTTGAAAATGACACAAAATAATACTAAATGCAAAAGACTTGGAGAAAACTGGAGGGGAGAGAGAGGTCAACGGGCTCTCGGCCCGAGGCCGGATCTGGATCGGGGCTCGGCCCGATCGGCGACGGCGGCGGCGGCGCGGGCCGGCGAGGAGGAGGGAGGTCGCCGGGCGGCGGTGTCATGGGAGGAGGCGGGCGCCGGCGCGGCGTGTGAGGCGCGGGCGAGGTCAGCCGGGCGGCCGTGCGGTGGCGGCGCAGCCGGGCCGGTCGGAGGTCGCCGGAGGCGGAGGGCGGCGGCGTCGCGCGCGGCGCGGCGGCCGCGGCGGCGCGCGGGGACCGGCGGCGCGCGCGCGCGGGCTGGCGCAAGGGCCCGCGGGCCCGCGGGCCGGGCGGTGCGGCGGGCGGCGCGACAGGTGGCGTGCCTGCCACTGGCTGCGGGCGGGCGGCGATGTGTCCGCACCGGCGGACACGTCCGTGCGCAGAGTAGAAAACTAGGGTTAGGGGGGAGGAAGATCCGGATTTGGAGGGGGGTTTGCTTATATAGGCATAGAGGGAGCTAGGAGAGTCCAAATGAGGTGTAGTTTTCGCCCACACGATCGTGATCGAACGACGGAGAGCATGGAAGTGACTTAGATGGGTTATTGGGCTGTTTTGAAGGGGTGTTGGGCTGCAACTTAAAAGAGGCCTTTGCGAGAGTGCGGTTAACCGTTGGAGTACCAAACGAGCTCCAAATGGCCCGAAACTTGACCGGTGGTTTGCGGTTGGTATACCAAGGCCACTAGACAAACCTCGGTCCATTTCGAGAAGGTTTAATACCCGCACACGGAAAAACGTAAAAGGGACCGCGGGGGAGATAGGAGTGCCGAATTGCAAAACGGACAACGGGAAAAATGCTCGGAATCATGAGACGAACACGTATGCAAATGCGATGCACATGATGACATAATAAAAATGCATGACATAGGCAAAATGCAAAAAGAGGAAAAACCCAACCACGGAGGGAATATCATATAACAATGCCGAAAATGGCAAGAGTTGGAGTTACAAATATGGAAGGTACTTCCGGGGTGTTACACGATCAGTGGCAAGGGGAGCGTCATGTTCCGGTGCGCGAACGAAAACCAGCGCATGCTCGCGGACGTGTACTACATCCCCAAGGTGCGGGCCAACATCATCTCCCTCGGATAGCTCGATGAGAAGGGTTGCAGGTCCGTGATCGAGGACGGACACCTCTGCGTGTACGATCAGGAGCGGCAGCTCCTCGTCCGCGTCGAACGCACGACGAACCGGCTGTACATGCTGCAGCTGGACTTGGCCATGCCAGTCTGCCTGGTGGCCAAGCTGGACGAGCCGGCGTGGTTGTGGCACACACGGCTCGGGCATCTTCACTTCCGGGCGGTGAAAGCCATGTCCATAAGGGGCATGGTGCGCGGGATGCCGCAGGTGGATCACGTCGACGAAATCTGCGACGGCTGCACGCTCGGGAAGCAGCATCGCCTGGCGTTCCCGCGTACGAGCCCACACCGATCGGAGCGTGCTCTGGATCTCGTGGACACCGACCTCTGCGGCCCGATCAAACCAGCTACAGCAGGCGGTAATCAGTACTTCTTGTTAGTGGTTGATGATTATAGCAGATACATGTGGCTCGAGGTCCTCAGGTCCAAGGACGAGGCATTCTCCCACTTCAAGAAGATCCAGGCACTCGCGGAGGCGAAGCAGAGCTGTCGCCTGCGCGCGTTCCGCTCGGACAGGGGGGGGTGCGAGTTCAATTCCGGTGAGTTCAAGGCCCATTGTGAGAAGAACGGCATCATGCACCACACCACCGCGCCTTACTCACCACAGCAAAACGGCGTCGTCAAGCGCCGCAACCAGACGGCGGTGGAGATGGCCCGGTGCATGCTGAAAGGCATGGGCACACCGGCCACGTTCTGGGGCGAGGCGGTCAAGTGCGTCATCTACGTCCTCAACAGAGCTCCGGCGAGAAGCCTCAACGGCGTGACGTCGTATGAGGCCTGGAACAAGAGGAGCCCCACGGTCGAACACCTGCGCACGTTCGGTTGCGTGGCTCACATGAAGAAGACGGGACCCGGAGTAACGAAGCTCTTTGGCCGCTCCGTGATCACCGTGTTCATCGGGTATGAGGAGGGCTCGAAGGCCTATCGGGTGTACGACCCGGCGGCAAAGCGAGTGCACGTCACCAGCGACCGGGTGTTCGAGGAACGGCGCGCGTGGCCATGGACGGCTGACGCCGGTTCGGCGAACGGCGGCGAGCCACTGTAGCCGTCCTTCTCCGTGACGTACAACACCGAGACCGGAGAGCAGGTGGTCGACACCGGCGACACGGGCGCACACTCAGGATCGCCTGACAACCTCGGGCATTCAACGCCGGTGGTCGCCACGCCCTCGCCGACAGGAGACCGGCGCACCCCTCTCTCACACGACAGCAACCTGGACGCTGCAGTGGACGCGGACGCGGTTCAGAAGTACAGGCGCCTGGCGAGTGTGTACAACAGCACCAAGCCCGTGCCCACTCCGCCAGAGGCGCCCGATCCAGCGTTTGACGACGACGAGCTCGAGACGCTGTGCCTCGCCACGGCGGACGAGCCGGTGTGTGTTGAGGAGGCGCTGTCCATCCCCGAGTGGAGGGCAGCAATGGAGGAGGAGATGAAGGCCATCGCCGACAACAACACATGGACGCCCGTGGCGCTGCCCACTGGGTCGCAAGCGATCGGGCTTAAGTGGGTCTTCAAGTTGAAGAAGGATGCCGACGGGAACGTGGTGAAGCACAAGGCCAGGCTCGTCGTCAAGGGGTACGCCCAACGCCAGGGGGTGGATTTCGACGAGGTTTTTGCACCGGTGGCGCGAATGGAGACGGTGCGCGTGCTGATTGCGCTCGCCGCGCACGCCGGCTGGCCGGTCCACCACATGGACGTCAAGTCAGCATTCCTGAATGGCGATCTCGCTGAGGAGGTCTTCGTCCACCAGCCAGAGGGGTTCATCAACGACGACAACCCACACGGCGTCCTCAAGCTCAGCAAAGCGTTGTATGGGCTGCGACAGGCGCCACGGGCATGGTACGCAAAGCTCGATGCATCACTCTGTGAGCTTGGTTTTGTACGTAGTCCCCTGGAGCATGCAGTGTACAGGCGCGGCAGCGAGACCTCATTCTTGCTGGTGGGGGTCTACGTCGACGATCTGATCATTACGGGGGCAGACGGCGACGAAATCGCTGCGTTCAAGGCCGAGATGCAGCACTTGTTCAAGATGAGTGACCTTGGGCTGTTATCATACTATCTCGGGATTGAGGTGAAGCAGGAGCATGGCGGGATCACTCTCTGCCAGAGAGGCTATGCCGAGAAGGTGCTTGAACGCGCCGGCATGGCCGGGTGCAACCCGAGCCAAACTCCCATGGAGGTGAGGCTCAAGCTAAGCAAGGAGGATGGGTCGCCGCCGGCGGACGCAACTGAATACCGCAGCATCATAGGATGCCTGCGCTACCTCGTCAACACACGCCCCGACATCGCTCTGGCCGTCGGAGTGACTAGCCGATACATGGAAGCGCCCAGCACCCGCCATTGGACCGCGGTGAAGCAGATCCTCAGGTACATCCGCGGCACTTTGCACTACGGGTGCAGCTACAAGAAGGGCTCCGGAGCTCCTTCGCTCGTCGGTTTCAGCGACAGTGATCACAGCGGCGATGTGGACGACCGCAAGAGCACTTCTGGCGTGGTGTTCTTCCTCGGTGGCAGCATAGTCACCTGGACCTCGCAGAAGCAGAAGGTGGTGGCCACTTCGTCCTGCGAGGCGGAGTACGTGGCCGCGGCGGCGGCAACGTGCCAGGGGGTGTGGCTCAGTCGCCTCCTAGCTGATCTGACAGGGCGGCCGGTCGAGAAGTTTCAGCTCTACATCGACAACAAATCCGCGTTCGCCCTGAGCAAGAATCCGGTGCATCACGATCGGAGCAAACACATCGACATCAAGTATCACTTCATCCGTCAGTGTTTAGAAGAGAACAAGCTCGACGTTGATCACGTCGGCACTGACGAGCAGCTCGCAGATATCCTCACCAAGGCGCTGGGGAAGATCAAGTTCATGGAGATGCGAGCGAAGATTGGTGTGGCAGGCTTAAGGGGGTGAATTGTTAGCCTAATCCTGCCGCACCCTGCTATTTTCTTTCTGTCAGTTTCGTCAGGTTCAGAGAATAACGCTGCAGAGGCAGCCGTAGCTAGGTTCAGTTCTTTCAGTTAGCTTTGGATTCGCTTGTTAGTTAGCCAACGCCGCAAGACGCGTTCTGTGCGATCTGCGGCAACATAGTAGGAGTGGCAGGAGTGCGCTCGAGGTCGTGGGATGGCACGATCTGGTAGCCTGAGCGAGTCTCGCTGCACGTTTGTTTCCCTTCTCTGAATAAAAGGAACAGAAACCAGAAAAGCTGCAACAGTTCAACAGCGCAAAACCTTGCCTCGCCTCTTTCAGTCCACGGCTTCGGCCTAAACAACTACAGTACTCACCCTTCACAAATTTGGAGAAGTATACTTGATGGGAGAGATGTTGTGGCATAAGGAATTATCAGGCCTATAAGAGATGGAGAAGACACACACATATGGAACCACAACTGGATACCAAGAGAAAGCTACAGGAGGCCAATCGTTTGATTGGTACAGAACCCACCCCGACGAGTTGCAGAGTTGATAGAGCCAACAACAGCATCGTGGAGAGAGCAGCTTGTGAGGGCAACTTTTACTCCCTTTGATGCAGAACAAATTCTCCAAATTCCACTGTGCACGCGACGGGTAGCGGACTTTTGGGCCTGGGGAGAGGAACCCCGGGGTTTCTTCTCGGTGAGCTCAACTTATCGCATGCTAGTTCGGACAAAGCTAAATCGAGAGGCATGGCTTGAAGGGCGGGAAGGAACATCTCACGTGGCATCTGATAGCAGTGAGTGGAAATCGCTGTGGAAATTGCAAGTTCCATCGAAGCTAAGGGTATTTTTGTGGCGTCTGGCAAAGAACTCCATCCCGTCAGGAGCACTTTTGCATAGACGAAATATGGCTACTACAGCATCTTGTCATCTATGTGGCGCCAACGATTCTTGGAGGCATGCATTACTTGAATGTTCAGTGTCGAGAAGCACATGGGCGCTGTCGACCGAGACAATCTTGGACCAGCTGAGCATCAACCAAAGTGACAGTGCAAAGGAGTGGATTTTCTCGCTGGGCAAAGCTTTATCTTCGGAAGATTTCGTCAGGTGCGTTACAACCTTATGGGCTATATGGGGAGCACGCCGAAAGGCCATTTATGAAGATATTTTCAAAAGCCCGCATGCAATACACGGTTTTGTGAACACCTACTTGGAAGAGCTACAGGCTGTAGCTAAGAAGCCAGAGCAGCACCGTTCAGTGGTGACCACAAGGGCAGGATGGATCACCCCTCCTGAAAATCATTCCAAGATTAACGTCGATGCAGCGGTAGGACTCCGGCGACGGTACGGGGCAGTGGGCACCATATGCAGAAGTTCAGATGGAAATTTCTTAGGCGCTTCGGCATATGTCTTCACCAATCATGCTGATCCTCCCACGCTGGAGGCAATGGCGGTCAGAGAGGATTTGGCCCTAGCCCAAGATTTGAATTTGCACCAGATACATATAGCATCAGATTGTGAAGCGGTGGTGAAGGAAATCAGGGCCGGAGTGGATCAGCATATGGAGCAATCATCCAAGAGATCAAGTTGTCATCTACTTCTTTTATTTCTTGTAATATAGTACATGAGTTTAGGAGCTCTAATGTAGGAGCTCGCAATCTAGCGAAGCATGCGTTAAAGTTAGGCGCTGGTCGCATGTACTTTCGTCCCTGTAAACATTGTGACGGATTAAATAAAAAGCTTTGCGAGATTGCCTAAAAAAACATATATTGTACTGATATTGCGTGCTGCAACAGTGACGTGGAAATGGGGAATGCCAGGATCAAATCAATGCCGATTCACACAAGAAGATGATGATGCATCTTCTTAGTTTCTAAGAGATACGCCAACTTATGTTAAAAAAAAAGGAGAGCCACAAATGGAACCCGGCCTCTCGGGGTTGTAAGGGGGAAAAGAAGACAAAAGATGGTTGAAGCCCAAATTAGAGAATATTTCTAAAAACAAATCGCAAGTGCGAAGAAGAAAGGAACAAGTTCCGAATAAAATCACAAATTGATTAAAAAAATCACAATATTTAAGTAGACCTTACTATTTACCCACCAAACATAAGTGGATGAATAAAATTTTCCCTAATTTCCTTTGTTGGTTGTATGATTTTGTTTAAATTATGAACATATTATTTTGTTTGGGTGAAAACTCATATATCAATGGCTGAGTATTTTATATACTGCTCCCTTGATTTTGAGCCTCCTAGTGTCGGGGCTTGCGGGGACATTAAGGGGTCCGTCTGTAAGCGTGTGTTGTTGGTTATGTGTTTCTGGTTTCATCTTTTCCTTTAATTATTAATTTTATACTAATATATTTTCTAATTCATGAGCGTTTATCAAAATTCATGGATATTTCAATAATCTATAAATATTTTTTAAAAAAAATTATGAAATTATATATTTTTAAAGTTCACAAAAAATTAGTGACTTATTTAGTTTGAGAAACCTTTTAAAATTCGAAAATATTTTTGAAAATCCATGGATGATTTTGAAATTCACAAATATAATTAAAAATTAATAGTTTTCTTAATTCGTAATATTTTAAAATATGTAAACATCTTTTGATTTAATGAACTTTTTAAGTAAAAAATGGTAGACGATCTGTCCTTAGCTAGCAGTGGCGCGAGTGCGAAAAACCCTAAAAGAGCGAGCGGTGAAGGGAGCCGAGCTGAGCGAGCAAGAGTCTGGTGGGACGACCTGAACATTACCGCACCAATTCTACGGTTTCAGCGTATAATATGGGCTCTCAAGTGGCTAACACAACCATCATCGACTTACACTAAAGCCGAAACATGTGAAGAGACCACAAATCTTGAACCGACCAACCTCACTTTCCTCTTAAAACAAATATTGTCTCCAACATGAGTCTATCACGCTATACGAAAACCACACCATAATTAAAACCTAAGCCAACATAGAGAAAAGCTTAACAAAACAATCAACTGAAATAATCTTACTAATAAAAAAGTGTTGATCTCTTTAGTGAAGAATGACGCCGCAAAGCACGGGTGAGCCTCTAGTAATACATAAATTATCTTGTTAGAGCAACTTTGGGTACCACGGTGATGTGGGCCAATCACAATACGAAAAGAAAGAAAACAAGTAATACATCTCTACTCCTAATGTCTCAGTTGGTAGGTTGCGTTCCGTATTTTATTTTCGTCCCACCTCATCCGGTTTTTTTGGTACTTTTTTGGTACCTCCTCCCACCTCACACTGACCCGTCACGGACCGACAAAACCACGTAGCGAGTCCTCCACCAGCCCCATGCTCTTCAGGTCGTAACCGCCGATCACGCCCGAGACAAGCGACGAGGAAAATCTATGAAAATTAACCAGCGATAAAAAAAACTTACGAAAAATAACCAGCGAGAAAAAACCCCGCACGCTACGAGCGACGTCACATGCCCTCGAGCGAGAATGACTCGCATGTAGACTCCCTGCCCTCGTTGGTCACCGCCTTCATCCCTTTGCCGCCGCCGCCCTTCATCCCTTCGCCGCCACCCTCGGTCTCACATCAAAGGCGACCCACTCGCACAACGAACCTGCCGCCCTTCTGGAGCCGAAAGCCGATCCATAGATCCCCATCTGGACGCGCACGTCCGCCTTCTTGGATCCATCGCTGCCATCGTGGATCCGCCGCCGCCGTCGCCGCGGAACCCCTCGGACGCCTCCGCCTTCGTGGATCCATTGCTGTCGTCGCGGATCCACCTCTTCCTCCTCCGTTGCTGCCCCTCTACCCCACCTGCCGGCATCGACCTCATCCAGCAGGCCTACCTGGTCGGGGCCCCCGACTCGTCGTCCGCCATCGTCGCCGGGGCAGGGAGTGTCCGGGGCCGCGGCACGGGCCGCGAGGCTTTCCTTCTGCAACCGATGAGATGGTAAGAAAAGTTGATGTGAGCGGTGGAAATTGATGTTTCCTTTGGTCTTGAGTTGTTTCCCGCTTGTGTTTTTGTGCTTTTACAGGTCCCTCTGGTGAGGACGTGGATGGAAGTCCTTCCTCCAGGGATCGACGTTTTCAGGGCAGAAGGAAGAGCTCTGCTCCTATCGACGGGCAAGATGGATGCACCCAGGTGGGAAAATCAGAATCTACCATTTTGCTTGTGCCTGCTACGTTGATAATGCTGGGATCAAAGTAATTTAGGATCAGTAGATCTGTGACAATTCCCTTGGCATGATAGCAATGGAAACTGGTCGAGTTTTGAATGTACGTATGTCATTGCTATTATTCTCTGTCACTACGAAAACTTAGCAAATGTACATACTACTGGAGGGATGTTGTGATTACGATTGATCTGAGCCAGTGCACACATTGATGTCTCATTCAGCATTAAGCATATGGATTCGTTAATTTTCTGAAGTATTCTCCCTGGATATATTTAATGGAGTCGTTTGTTGCTTCCTTCTCTCTGAATTCAACATTTGGTTCAGCAGTGCCCACAACCTTCCAGGTTAGCAGGATTTTTGGTGTATGTTATCACATAGGACCAGGGATTTCAGAAGGGCTGGTCAGTACACAGTAGTTCTTATTTCTTAACCTATATATGTATAGTGTACACTAGAATTATTTGTGGAGCTATACCTTGTATTGCACACAGTTGTTCTTGACATATATATAATCCGGCTATTGATACTTGCGTCCTATACGTTTACGTTACAACTGAAACTTAGAATTACTGGTTGCTAAATGACATGCATGAAAAATTGAACTCGTGTTTTTTACTTCTTCCTTTTTGAAGTATTTGATGGAGAACAATGATTTCATGGTGATTGGGATAATCGGTCCACCTGGTCTGGCAAGTCAACCACCGCGAACGAGCACTATGGATACGACACAAGCTCCCCCTTAACTGCATTCATATACTCATATGGTTCCATTGTACTTAAATTGCGGTTCCCTTTTTACTTATACTATGGTTCCTTCTACCTTTTGTCTTGCCAGTAACCAATAATTGATCAATATTTTCTGCTGCTCTGGCGTTTTCTTGGTATCTGTCTATGATATTTTGCTGGTCTTATCAGAAGGGAATAATGATTTTGCCATGTGGGAGCCCATGCTTACAGTAAGTTGTCTGGTTATAATTTCTATGTACACACTTCTTTAGGGAATTATAATCATTTGTTTAAATATATATTTAAGGGTGAATAAGGACATTTAATCATTTCATATACCATGAACATCATAAAAAGCAGATTGAGCATGTGGAGATATTTAAGTGTGCATAGTTGATACATTTTCCTTTTGTTGATCATTTGCTTGATGCTTGTTCTGCGGATTGGAGTTTGTTCTCAAAGAAGGAGACACTGATCGCTAGCGAAACATATGACCAAGAGTCCCCAGGACCTACATCATCGACTAATAACCAGCCTCAAACACCTGCCCAGGTCAGCTATCTTTCTCAAACCAGTATTTTTTGGTTTGATCATTCGCCATGTCATGTGATTTTGATTTAATTGATAGGTTGTATATTCCTTTGATCAGTATAAACAGGTTATAAGTTTGGAGTCTAAGGTATACCCCTAATGCCACTTTACATGCTGTTGAAAACTGCAGTATGCTCCAGCAGTAGTGAGGATGCCTTGCAGTATGATACTTGATACCATGCTAACAGAATTATGATTACCGAAGGTTGAATAACGCCGGGAAATATATGGCGGTAGAAAGGTCTGAGTCAGTCTTTTTAGCACTCCTATGCTACTTCATGATAGTGAATCTACCCGTGCATCCATATCTGGAGTCCTCTTCATATGATGATGCAGAAGATCACATTGCTGCTATTGAAGCCAAAGGTGCTTGGAAAACACAGCTAATACAGAGATCTGAGACTACAATTAAAACCATAGGAAGCACCTCCAGGACTAGAATGAGCAGCTCATGCAGCTACTCAACATAGTGAATGTGAGCTGCTCATTCTGGTTCTAGAGGCGCTTCCTACGGTTAATCTTGGTAGGGCCGACACACTATAAATTAATTAGCCTTGTCTTCATTGCAGAACTGAAATCATCTTAAATTCAAATTTAATCTATTAATGGACTCTTCCATATCTCGATCAGAAGACCTTGAGTGGGGGTGCAGGCTGGATTGTGAACCAGATGCCCCATCAACAGGGGCGGTAAAGGAGAAGAAGATAGTTGTTTAACGGTATGGTTATGTGTTTAGGGAATTATAATCATTTGTTTCTGGTAGTGTATCTCATTGGACTTGATGCATTATGTTCTAACATTTTGAGAATGGAATTGTTCCATTATATTCTACTAATGAAAACGTTTGGCATTAATCTGTGTTCATCTAACTAAAATATGGTGAGTGCATCCTATAGCTGAAAGTGATATTTGCCAATATTGTCGAAAGCTGAAATGAGTGTTGTACTGTATTTTTACATGTTACTTTGCTGAAGTGACATACCAGACCCATCATTTTAATCTTCATTATCTTTGCCGAACAAGGAAAAATAAAATTGACAACCTCATCAGGAAGTGAAGGCATGGTCAATCTCTGTTTGTGAATGCTAGGTGAGTATCATGAACTGTTATACTTGCCTTACGAGTATTTTTCCTTTAATCAGATGCTCACTTATATTTCTGTGAATAAATAGATCTTTTCATTTTCTTGTTGGAAAAAAAGTCCCTGTAATCCTTCCCGCCACAGCCTAACGTGGGCTGCATACCTTAGCATGTGCATGATCCTTACAGAGTTTGAGGGCAGCTACTAGACTTCATGATTTGGCAAATATATATTTAAGGGTGAATAAGGACATTTAATCATTTCATATACCATGAACGTCATAAAAAAGCAGATTGAGCATGTGGAGATATGTAAGCGTACATAGTTGGATACATTTTCCTTTTGTTGATCATTTGCTTGATGCTTGTTCTACGGATTGGAGTTTGTTCTCAAAGAAAGAGACACTGATTGCTGGCGAAACATATGACCAAGAGTCTCCAGGACCTACATCATCGACTAATAACCAGACTCAAACACCTGCCCAGGTCAACTATCTTTCTCAAACCAGTACTTTTTGGTTCGATCATTCGCCACATCATGTGACATCGCATGGGGCATCAGTAGCGACCCACACACTAGCGCAAGGATGTAAAGATGGGTACATCAAGTGCATACCAGCCAGAAGACCTCACCTCATTTCTCCAAACTGTGAGTATTGTTGTCCTGTAAATTTTTTGGGTGTGCACCAAGCATTAGATGAATTGCCTTCAAGAACCTCATGGTCAACTGCATGTGCCCTTTGTGTCTGCAACTGCATACTTGCTTTCTGAAATTCATCACGAGTTAGGCTTTAGGAGAAAATATTTCCTTGAGAATTTTATAGATAAATGACAGAATTTTGGTGCTACTAAGAAAGGATATGTTACTTTTAGAGCTTTGTGTTTGCCTGATTATGCAAACTGATACATACTACCTAGAAGTTCAACAGTCAAGATCCAATGTAAATGGTAGTAATTGAGGATCTCAAAAATAGGCATCGCAAAAATCTGTCAAAAATGACAACACTTGGCCAAAAGGCTAAAGAAGAAAACCTGTAGATTCTTCTGGTTTGCCGATTCCAAGCTGAGTGAAAAAAATATTTACACGTTACTGATTCATGTACTTCTAGAAGTAATGTTAGTGGAAAATTTGCACAACCATCATGATTTGGTACTGTTCACGTGCCCCTTGAATTCGATGAGTACACTGGTCGGTTAAAATAAAATGATAACATTGTTTTCTTCATAGTGGTTATGTTTCTCTATATTTTCTACTTCATCTGAATCCTAGAGTTGTAAGATTGTACAAAATATTCTTCGATCATTTTGGGCCATAAACTTCCCATCCTGCTATTCTTTCTATAGGGCATGCAATTCTGTTCGGCCGCTGCTACGAATCAGCCGGATGATTTCTTAGGAAATCATCCGCCTGTTCAGCCGTCAGGTCCGCGTCCTGGGGCCGTTGGATCACAACAACGCCAGCGGAGCTCCAACGCAGCACCGACGCTCCAGCGAAGCTCCATTGCAACTCTGGACGAGCTCCACTATAGCCCTGACGTGTCCGGCGACACTCCAATGCAGCACCGTCGGCTATGGTGAAGCTCCAATGCAACGTATGACTGATGTTCATGGCAGCACCGGTGGCGTGATGAAGCTCCACTGCAGCCGTAGTTGAGGAGAGATGCCCCGTCGCAACAGCAGCTCCGCCACCCACCGGTGTGGTGTACTTATTGCTGTGATGAATTTTTTTGTAATTATTTTATATACCTCACAAAAAAACATATATATTTACAGTATACATACCTCACAAAATAAACAAATTTGTATATATATATATATTAAACATGGTTCATAAAAATAATTATTTTTATGCTTATTACATATACTATGGGTATCACAACAAAAATCATAGGAAAAACATATATACTTGGTTAATGTTGGTTTGTTTGTTTTAGTTTTTGTTTGACAAATTTCCATAGCCTATCCAATTAATTTAAAATAATTTAAGCAATTCCAGACGCCTACTTACTTATATATGAACATTATAGTTTGTTGTTTTTCCCGAATCGTTGTGTTAGTAAAATGATAAAAGCAGCATATTTTTCTAATATAACCAAATGCTTTTTCTATTATGGAGAAAACTGTTTTGTTAGTTTCACATTTAGTTTTATTATATATAATATATGATTTTATGATGCAGTAAAAAATATTAATTATATTTCAGCATAGATCTAAGTTGATGCGTTCCGACATACGCACTGATGCAACGATGACAGACTACACTGAAACACCACGAGAAGAGGTGCATATAGCTAACCTTCCTCTGTATGTATCTTATAGATGATAATATGGAAGAGCTATTTTTTTTAGATTACAGGAGATATGGATATGGACTTTGGAGATGCACGGAAAGAATCCATTAAGGGTTCGGGGACGAAAATTCACAACATAATAATGTCGAAGAGGTTATATCTCATAACAAACCAAAAAAGGATGCTAATTTACATGTTATCCCACAAGGTATTTCTTAATATTATTATCAATCTTTTTTTTTTGTGATATTGCCTTTTGTATTCAACTAATTTGTCTCATTTTGTTTACTAAGTTGGCTCATTTTTTTATGAATTTGATAGACTATGTTTGTACCCCAAGAGATATTACCGTCACCGAATCAATCAAGTCTGCCCCCAAGAATACCCAGTCCGTGGACATTGGAGATGCCTTGTTAGCAACTGACGATTTGAAATGCCTTATCAAAGATGATATGTTCTTACATGACGGTGTAAGACCAATTGCACAAACTTTGTAATTAATAAAATGAACAATATATAATATCATAAAATATAAATATGATCTAAATGTTGATTATAGGTGATAAATGCTTACAGATATTGCATGCTTGCTCACGAGCATCTATAAGACAGGGCGGGTGAAAAGGTACACATTATTAGCACGTTTCTATCTGGGCAGATAAAAGAAGACGGGGGAAGAGACATAGACCCATCAAAATATCATTGCATCGTGCGTCATGTTAATACTTATCTACAGCAAGATACGGTTAGTTTTTGTCTCATTATCCATGCATATAATTATGGATTTTTTTATTTAATTCATATGCATATCTATTTATGAAAATTTATATCTAATTGTGACTGTGACTTGTATGATATTTACACCAGTTATTTATTCCGATTAACATGCTAGGCTATCATTGGTACCTAGCAGTCGCCAATGCCAAAAAACGTGAGATCCAAGTATTGGAATCACTTGGTTCTCGGGTCAAACGCAATGACCTTGCTACTACAGTAACTATTTATTTTTTACTCATCTTAACACATGTTTTGTCTGGCTTGATCCCTAATATTTCTTATATATAAAATATTTACTAGGACTCGAGAAATGGCTGAAACTTGCAGAGCATAGTCCGGAGTTTATCAGAGGTCATAAGTGGCCGATCTCAATGTTACAAAATGGACGGTTGTAGAGCAGTTTATGTAGATTTATCTACAGCAAGATATGGTTAGTTTTTGCCTTACCCAGCAAGATATGGTTTATTGTTGTTTCTAATAGCTCCATTTGTAGATTTATCTTCCCTATGCATCCATCGGCCGATACATCTTGTACGTCATCGACAAAGAGGCACGTTGTCTATATATTATGGATCCTATTCAAATATCACAATCGTCAGAGGATAAAAAATTGAGGCATGCACTGAAATTAAAAAGTTTTGCAAGGGATTCTAAAGAAGCACTCGAAATAAAGCTGCCTGGTTGGAATTCTGGTATCTCTAAATGGCAACATTTATTTCCGTTCGGTGTTCCAACGAGTATAGACGGGTAATGAATTAATAACAAAAACATTTGCTTTTGTTATCACTATATTCTTTATATTATTAATTTAAAGTTTTGCAGGAATGTGTCTGGCTATTTTGTTTTTCATTTTATGCTCTGGTGGAACGGTAAAGAATTGGTCAAGCCGGTTTGCGCGGTGAGTATTGTGCGTTACATGTTTTAAGACCTTCGGCGTGAAATTTTCATACTAACTACATGTATTGTTTGTGCAGGATGGGTATGAATTGAGGAAGCATTTTTTATTATACTTGCTAAAACATCGTGGGAATGAAGCTAGATGAAACTTTCCTGATATTGTGAAAGAATTTCTTAAACGCATCATCTAGATATTAATAGTTTTGTAATAGATGTTCAGTTCGAACATCGCTCAGTTTGTTACATGGACATGTCGTTAATTTTTCTTTATGCTATCAAATTACATTGCAACAATGGACTTCAGTTATTAAATAATTGTGTTTGTGTTATATTGTTTGTATGTGTGGAATTTAACATTTAATTCTGTTAAACTATTTCAAGAGCCCGTGGCATCGCACGGGCACTCTACTAGTCACTTATAGAATCACAGATCATTTTTCACGAACGAACATTGATCACACGACACACACTCAGGGTATTATGTGATATGCTTACTTATGTGCTTCTTAGAAGCGGCAACACATACCACATGAGTAGATTTTACATAATAATAATAATAATAATAATAATAATAATAATAATAATAATAATAATAATAATAATAAAGCAGGGATAGTTGACCATTGGGTACATTGGTAGGTTGGAATGCATTTATTTATTTAGGTCCGTTCGTGTCTTCGATTGACATGCCGGTAGTACTCGAGCATCTAGACGACGGAGAAGGGCAATGGGATGATGTTAAGGATGCCGCCGAGGAGGCCGCCCACTATCTGGCCAATGAGCCCAATTAGGCCACCAAGCCCCCCGAGGCCGCCGCTGCCGCTATCGCTGCCACTGCCAGTGTCAATACCCAGGAGCTGCACCGGTGCGGTCAGCGTCCCGGTGACGCTGGCCAGGGACGCGTTGCACGCGGCCAGCGGGGTGACCACCACAACCTTGCACTGGTTGCCGAGCAGTGGGGCGAGCAGCGACGAGGTGGCCGGGCCCAGGTTCATGGTATACGTTCCGCTGCGGTCCGTCGTCGCGCTGGCCATCACATCACGGCCGCACACCATCTGCACGGCCGCGTCTGTCCACAGCAAAGAAGCAAAGCAAACGTAAGGTAGACGGTTGATGAATATAATTTCTTACGCGGCTAATGGCTATGGAGGCAGGCAGAGGTCCTTACTCGGGAACGGCGGAACCGCAGCCGCGTTGATGGAGTTCCCGCCGCTGCATGGCACCACGCCGGCGATGAGTCCCACTGGAAGCTGCTTGCCCGCCTCCGCACCGTGTGGCGCCAGGCTGACGGCGAGGACCAGGAGGGCGGCGAGAAGAAGGCTCTTGATTGCCATTGGCTTGGATCCGCTCGATCGATCTCTCTGTTGTTGTATATGTGTCTATGAGAGGATGTTGTGCTGTGCTGAGTGTGGTGGTGGCTTATGCTGCTGCATGGCTCCCCTTTTTATAGGCTTGCGAGGAGGCCAAGTTGCCGCGGTTTAACACGACTAGGCAGCCGCAACGCTTGCTGGTTGCACTGGTTCACGGTGCGCATGCTTGCATTGTCGTGTGCGTGGCTGCGCACGCTGCCGTCCGCGTCGGGTGTAGGAAGGATCCAAAGTTCCAAGCAACTTGGCCCAAACGCGCGCATGCTCCAAAGCAGCAGCAAAAATCTCGATCTGTTCACGGGCCAGCGCATGCATGCATGCATGCCAAGGTAGAGATTTTCGATCGCGAGAGCTACGAGGGCGTGGGCACGCCGGCCTTGTTATTGCCAAATGATGGATGGAGCCAGATTTTTTGGACCAACCAACGGACACCACGCAAAAAAAAAAAAACAAACACGGATGGCATACTACTTCAGCTTGCTAGGGTGCGCGCGTGATCCGCGGCCGTGCTCGATTGGCGCATGCGTGTGGACTTATTGACTAGTACGTGCTTTGCACGTCAAGTCACAATTTTTTTGACAAAATAAAGTCATAAATTTAGTTATACACAAATAACTTTGGTTTACAAATATTCAGAGGACCTTCTACTTTTTTATTCAGCTTTCTTATATGGTCATCTGGGCAATATTGTATGCTTATTATTGCATATTTGAAAAAACGCAATTTGTGTGTATATTTTGTGCAAATTTCGTTATTGTTTTTTTTAGATTTGTTACTGTGTGTGTAAGTATAAATGCAATTACTAAATAACATGTTTCTATATTATAGTAGAATGTGAAAATTGCACTATTATATGTTTATTCTTTGCATATTAAAAAATACAATTTCAATGCAAGTTTTGAAAGGTTTTTCTTTTCATTTTCCTTCTTTTAAAGGGTTTCATTTCTTTTCAGAAAACATCATTATTTTAATTTTTTATATTTCTTTCTTGCGAAAGGGTAATACCATTGCCGTGAATTCATTCTTCCATAGAACTTCATTTTTTTTGTTTGACTTCATTTATTTTATTTTATTTAAGTTTTCATTTTCTTTTCTTTTGTAAGGATAACACCGAATGTCACTAATCCATTACTCTTTAGAAAACACTTTTTTTGAGGAAATCTCCCTATTATATGCTCATTTTCTGTCACTATTATATGTTTGTGGTGAGTAGTTGACTGATATTTGTGTAGCCTGTTATGTTCTCTTTATCTTTCTTTTATATGAGCTACGTGGACACGTGGATGTGTTGCATTTATATACGTCCATACGTACGTAGGTATGCTTGTAATATACAATTACATATGGCATTGTTTTCCATTTTTCGAACCGGGCATGACCCCTTTCCATTGCAAGCGAACGGAAATACAAAGTTCCAAGAGGTCCACAGGAGAAAAGGGAAAGAGGTGCAGCGAGTTCGGGCATTGCCAGGAAACCCACTACGTTCGCCCGCCATCGAAACGAACGCTATGGGGCGAAAACCTGACAACACCAATATCACACAATACATGGCATTGTTTTCCATGTATCCATGGACCCGTAGACAGCAATTAAGTGGATGTACGAGTTGCTTATTAGGCATTGATCCGGCAGCATCATGGAGTCGTCCTTGCATGCATTAGCTGCGGCGGTGGCATCGTTACTTGCTCCTAATAGTCACGGCCCAAAGAAATCACAAAGAGGCAAAAGGTGACTGACCCAAATATGATATTCAGTTGATTGACATGTAGTCAATCCATAATAAAAGTTAATTCTATGAGTGAAGAATGGCGTGTTAGCCTCTAGTAATACACAAATTATGGTGTTAGATACGACTTTGTAGAGATACCACGGAGAAGTGAGCTGATAAGCAAGTGACCAATCACAATGTCGAAAGAAAAAGAAGTAATTGATCACATAGTACAATCACAGTCGTAGCTTTACTTTTCACAAACGAACATACATCACACGACGACACACACTCGGAGTATTACGCGATATGCTTACATTTGTGCTTCTTAGAAGCGGTAACACATACCACATGAGTAGATTTTACATAATTATAAAGCGGGGATCTTTGACCATTGGATACATTGGTAGGTTGGCAAGTACTGTAGGAGTATTATTTAGGTTCGCCGTATCGTCGATCGACACGCTGATTGTAGTCGAGCATCTAGACGACGGAGAAGGGCAATGGGATGATGTTAAGGATGCCACCGAGGAGGCCACCCACGATCTGGCCAATGAGGCCAATTAGGCCGCCAAGGCCCCCGAGGCCGCCGCTGCCGCTACCGCTGCCACTGCCACTGTCAATACCCAGGAGCTGCACCGGTGCGGTCAGCGTCCCAGTGACGCTGGCCAGGGACGCGTTGCACGCGGCGAGCGGGGTGGCCACTACAACCTTGCACTGGTTGCCGAGCAGAGGGGCGAGCAGCGATGAGGTGGCCGGGCCCATGTTCATGGTGTACGTCCCGCTGCGGTCCGCCGTGGCGCTGGCCATCACATCACGGCCGCACACCATCTGCACGGCCGCGTCTGTCCGCAGCAAAGAAGCAAAGCAAACGTAAGACGGTTGATGAATATATTTGCTTAGGTGGCTATAATGGAGGCTGGCAGACGTCCTTACTCGGGAATGGCGGAGCCGCAGCCGCGTTGATGGAGTTCCCGGCGCTGCATGGCACCACGCCGGCGATGAGTGCCAGTGGAGGCTGCTTGCCCGCCTCCGCACTGTGCGGCGCCAGGCTGACGGCGAGGACTAGGAGGGCGGCGAGGAGAAGGCTCTTGGTTGCCATTGGCTTGGATCCGCTCGATCGATCTCTCTGTAGTATGTGTGAGAGGATGTTGTGCTGTGCTTAGTGTGGTGGCTTATGCTGCTGCATGGATGCTCCTTTTATAGGCGTGCGAGGAGGCCAAGTTACCGCGGTTTAGTACGACTAGCGGACTAGGTAGCTGGTTTCACTGAATCACCGTGCCGCGCATGCTTGCAGTGTCGTAGCTGTGCACGCTGCCATCCGCGTCGGGCATAGGAACGATCCAAAGTTCCAAGCAACTTGGCCCAGACGCGCGCATGCTCCAAAGCAGCAGCAAAAATCTCCATTAGTTCAGTTCACGGGCCAGCGCATGCATGCATGCCAAGCTAGAGATTTTTTTGATCGCGAGAGCTACGAGGGCGTGGGCACGCCGGCCTTGTTATTGCCAAATGATGAATGGAGCCAGATTCATCACTTGGATCAAGCAACGGATAGCATGCATGCGTATTGCGTAGCGTACCGCTCCAGCTTAGCAAGATAGATAGCCTAGGGCGCGCGCGTGATCGGCGGGCGTGCTCGATTGGTGCATGCGTGTGGAATTATTGATGATTTTTGGTTCATGCAGAAGAAGGGAGAAACTATATATAGCGACGTCCTTGTCAGTCGGATTCGCAATCCTATTGGAAGGAAAATGTGGAACCTCACACACTCACGATCACTGCAATTACTGGCTCAATAAGGTTAAATTGGAGCATATATACTCAACTTTGCAGAACCTGTGTTTGCAAAGTGCTAACCAAATCAATGACCATGAACTCAGCTGGCTGGTCCGAGAAGCAATGGGACTTGGGCGATGTTTTTCAGTTAACTAGCTCTAGCTGCATCGCTAACTGAACTCCAGTTTTCCTGGCAAGCGTGACATGAACCGGCAAATGTAGAGCTCCACCTCAATGAATGCCCAGTTTCATTAGCACCCGACTCTACCGTGCATCCCGAGGCCGCCAGACAGCGGTACACCAGCAGAGGAGCACCCGGGCTATGGCGGCACGGCCACCGCAGCGGAGCTGGGGCTCCCGTCGGTGTTCTGCAAGGACGAGACCGGTGCTCATGGCCAAGAATGAACCTGGCAGGCTCAGGGATCAAGGGCGACCACTTTGGTAACTCATGGGATCGATGGCATCAGACAGTCATTGTATGAAAACCATGAGTGACTGGCTGGCTGCACTGAAGGTAGTAGTAGTACTGTATGTGATTCTAACCTGCTCCCAGCACAAAAATTAAACCTGTGTATGCCAAAATGCTGGTACGAAAAACAAAAGATGGGGAAGAGAGAGCCTGTCAGACAACCTGTGAGTCACCCTGGTCAACAAGGGCTGAACAGCCCCGCAAAAAAAAGAAAAAAAGAAAAAAGAAAAAGAGTTGAACAGGAAGGATCCTCTACAGCCACATGATCAGCGACCAATCTGAGGCGTTAATCACGCTCTGGCCCACAGGTCAGGACGCCAGGTGTCATCAACCAAGCTTTAGTGCTTGCCTCCTTACCAATCAAGGATGCAACGGTACGATTACTATAGAACATATCCTGTTCAAGTAAGATCGTGCTATGGTGTTGTATTAATCTATTTTTAAGCTAGTTCCGCAGGATGCAAACAACCCAGGTGGTACTAATGCCAGATCCTATTCGGCGCCTTAAGTGCCGGATATAGGCAAACCGGCTAACGGGCGCACACCCCCTCTGCGCCTTGGGCCGGCCCACTTTCGTCATTTTATCTGTTCCTTGAAAGTTCAAAAAAAAAATGCGCCCGTTCGCGCGAGAGAGCTGGGAGTCGATCCTTAGACGAGCGGAATAGAGTACGACGCGACAACCACCCGACCATTGCCCTAGTTGTGTTGGTTTTTCTAGCAAACATGCTTGTGCGTTGCAACGGGAGAAACAATATCATGACTCCATCCAGTAAGCATGGCTCAAGACTCCTAACAGGTCCACGTCCTCTAATTCGACACGATACCTGACCGTGTCACCGCTTATGCTTCTTCCCATTCTGACGGGCGGTGACTATGATGCCCACCTGATCACAACGCGTCCAATGTGCTTAATCCTAAGGCGATGGGTTCACCACCACATGTCACACCAATCAAACTTGTTCACAATTTTGAAAAATGCTCGCATTTCAAAAACTGCTTACATTTTTGAGGAAACTGTTCTTGTTTTCGAAAAGGGTTAACTCTTTTAAAATTTTGTTCACTTTCAATTTGTTTGGAACTCCAAATTCGTTCGGCGCAAATTTAAATATTGTTCAAGGTATATATGTTCAGTGTGTATTTTTAAAATATTCAGTGTAAACTACAAAAATGTTCAATTTATATGTAAAAATTGTTCAAAGTGGATTTAAATATTGTTCAGAGTATATCAAAAAACTGTTCAATGTGTATTCAATTTTTTTTGGAGTATGCAAAAACGTCAATGTATATTTTAATTTTTTTCATCGTATATAAGAAATTCAATACATATTTGTCAGGTTTTAAAAGTTTGTTTGAACTTTAAAATTAATTCACGATTTCAAACATTATGCAAATATTTAAGGAAAATTTGTCACATTTTTTCCAAGAATTATTGGAAATTAAAAAGAAACAGACACAGTTTTTTACAATAATTATTGGAAATTACAAAAAAAGATTTGTGATTGTATGTACTACTTAAAAGTTTCTGCTGCCAATTAGTTCTACTCGGTCGCTAGGTGATGTGGCTGGCAACGCAGCTATATAACGTGAGGTCGGGGGTTATAAGTCCACAAGGCGTATATTTTAATTGCCCAAATCATTCATTTTGGGTTTTTAAAAATTCAGAAAAGCATATCTTTCCAACCGCGCGTCAGAATTCAAATTTCTTTTCACTGTCGGAATTCTCGCGACGAGATCTTTGAAACTAGATCCCGCATGAGTATGTTTTGACGAAATTTTTTTGATGCCAACCTTGGGGGCTATATTATGCAACCTTTAGTGTTGACTAGGGGTTGGGGTGCCACCTTGTGGCGCCTCCAGAAAGGAAGCTGGGGCGGTGCCTGGTTGGCAACCGCCCTTTCAGCTGTTTTTTTTTTTTTGCAATCTTGGTAACACATGAGCATGGCATTTTACCAGAAGTTGCAATATAAATTTCAAAAGAAATAAATAAATGACACTCAAATACAATGAAATTAGGACATCTCCAAAGCGGATCAGCAAACAGCTACGTTCGTGGACATCCATCAAGCTTCAGTCGTTCAAGGCAATTTACCAAAGAAAAAACAGGACACTCGTCATAATAAAAACTAAAAACCAAAGAAAAGCAGAACACCGATCAATGTGGCGGCCAACGCAAACCCGTGGGAGCCGCCGACTTGTGACTTTTTTGCGTTGTCATCGTGTTGCTTCTGTGCCTCCTCATCCTCAGCCTCAATCTCCTTAAAGAATCACTCCCGCCGCACCAAGATAAGTCAGCCGTTGCATGTGACAAAAACGGTGCAGGGATGGAGGCGGCGCTGAGAGCAAATCCATCGCATCCCTTTGCGGATGCAGGGGGAAACTGATTGACCTCCCAGCTCGTCGCTTGCCAACTAAAAGGGACTTGTTGATTTGTTCTACAAGTAACTCAAACAAACTTGCATAGAGGGCTTTAGCAAGAGTGAAGTTCAAATCCATCCCATGCAAATATCAAAAAGATAAAAATCTGACAGATGATAAATCAAAAGAAAACGCAACAAGGAAATTCAACATCTGTTTTCATATAAGCAAACTTCAAACATAATAGGCTGATGCGATTGAGTAAACTGAAAGGTTGATGCGTATCTAAAAAGTAAAAAGTGTCAAAGTTACTATGCTAACTGCCATAATTATGATGTCAAGGCAACCGAGAATTACTAATAATTATTTGTTTGTTTTTCCCAACTAATTATTCTTGAACATCAATATTATATATAAAGTAATATTAATATGTTTATAAACAACTATAACAATATAAAGTAATAAAGATTAATTATTAATATATTTATGCTCTAATAAATTTAAACTATCCAGATTACTACATATAAAGTTACACAATACCTTGATATCCCGCCTGATTGTTTGTTGTGCGGTACCAGATTGAAAGTGACCCTTCCAGACCCTTTTCTTCTAATAATGGTTGGGGCGGTGCCAGATGGGATGCGCCCCTTCCACTGTCTTTTTTATTTTTTCGGTTAGGCTTTATTGGTCCAAAAGTACAGTATGACGCCGTGAATTGACATGGATGTATCTGGATACATGTCCTTTGGTAGACAAGCTATACAAGGAGGTGGGAGATTTATCCATCATTGGAGAGTAGTGCGCTAGTTTGTGAAGGTCTGGAAATTTGACCGTAACAATCATCATGTGACGGTGCAACCTTGTAAACATAAGATGGTTTGCCGTCCTGTTAGTGTCGTGAAAAATCTGTCCAGTTTGTGGCAATCATCGCCTGCCATCAGTTGTTGTGATAATGTGAGTGATGTTGTGAATGCTCCTGCTTCTAAACTTGATTGACAGGTCATCCAGATCTGATCCAATGCACTATAGGAGGTGCTCATTGGTGAAACTAATGGAGAACAACTGCAGATTGGAGAAAGATATGATTATGAAGTTCAGCAGGGTGTTATTTTATGTCCAATGGAAAGATAAGGTGAGGAGATAGTCACCATCCATTCATCCTGTCTTGCAAATGTCTTATTCATGAGGCAGATGTACTATGGTATGATGGGTTCTTTAGCATGTATGAGGTGCTCTAGCTTGTCAACGTGCTGTTGATAGAGCTTCACCTTGTCACCACAAATGATGTAGTGGAGATGATGATCCGATTTTGGTTTCTTGCCAAAGATTTTAGGTCCTTTAGGGCAAAAGCCAGAAGGAGAGGCTTGGGTGCTAGGCTGCTGGTTGTTGCGAGACATATGTAGGGCATGTAGGTTGTTTGATGTGGGTTGTGTGCTCACCGTCATTGTCACTGGTGCAGATAACAACATCAACATCGTCTTGAGACGTGTCGATGAGCTCTAGCGACAGAAATGATCTGGAAGGTTGTACCGCTAATCAGTAAAATTAAATTAACAGATTGGAAGCGTATGCGATTCAGAAATACTCTAGGAACATGAGTCACCTTTTAGCATTTTCACCGGGTAGCGAACTTGCCTCAATGTCCTAGACAAGCTTTGATATGCTTACTCGGGGGAGGCGTAGCTTGGTCTCATAGCCTGCATCATATGCCACAACTCTTCAAAATTAACCATAAGTATATACTGCTTTGTACTTAAAAATATAATTTACATCCAAGGTTATTAATCAAGGAAGGATCGCTAAGAAACTCATAGACCCATGACAATTTACAAAGAAAACATGATGTACTTGCAACCTCTAAAGATTTAGATTTGAATACAGTAGTGCCACACACAAATAGAACTCACAGAAGTCAGGTATTTGTTTGAATAAAGATGAGAGTTTCAGACAACATCATACACAAAATTGATTAAATTACTCCCTCCGTTCACTTTTGTAAGACGTTTTAGACATTTAGGACAACAACTAAAACAGTTCAATTTCAGCTGTCTTAAATGACTTACAAAAGTGAACACGAGAGGCAAAAACACGAACACATGGTGAACTAAGAATTTCTTTTCGGCACAAATATGTAAACAACAGAAAGTGAGTTGTACCTAATCGAAGAATAACATCGTATCTCTCGGATTTAAACAAATTGAAGGATCTACATCCATTGATTTAGGATCAAAGGCAAACTTCAACATCATTCTTAATGACGTCTCCATTGCAAGCATTCATTACAGACATTGGTTGTGATGCAAACAAATATAATCTGAATTCCATTTTGCTAATAATAACGGAAATACACAAACATAATGACCAGAGAGCATGTAAGAAAACCGGAAAAGAAACATAAACTTCTCAGGTAAGGGGAATATCATCTATAAATCATGCTTCCCCTAGTTATGTTACTACAAAGAAGGAGTACACAAACATATAACAAAGCATGAGAACTACGTTCTAACTCAACTAAACCAAGTAGGAACCACAATTTGAAAAGATATTCTGACGTTTTTACATTGAAAATTTAAGATACCTGGTGAATACTAATTAGAACTTCTTGCGAGGAATGGCATCGATGCAAATTAGTTCCTGCCTGTTTATCGACCTTCTTGACATACATAATCTAAGCGTTCCCTGAACAAAAACAAAAGATTAATTTTATTAGGGACAAGCTTGCACATGATCTTGAAATACAAATACTTGCAAAAGGAGGGCAAAGCAAAACGAAATGAGGAGACAGATCAATTTTGTTCCAATATGCATTGTCCAAATAAGCACTTCCATAGTTCCATTACACACATACTCAGGGGAAAACAGGACAAAGAAAGGAGAATATAAGATGATGTACATGAATGGCCTCACTGTCCAGGTCGGTGCTATTTGGTCGAGCATTGTAGAACAATCTTCTCACCTATTTGTGATCTGATTTTCCTTGGACAACATGCAGGACACCATCAATAATCAAATTGCCAGATGCTTGCAAATGGAAAACTTCCCCCTACCACCCCTACTAAAATTGTCAATTCAGCTGTCAGTGTTGTTTCATAGTGCGTCAGGCACCTCACCTCCCTGTTGGAAATATGCCCTAGAGGCAATAATAAATTAGTTATTATTATATTTCCTTGTTCATGATAATCGTTTATTATTCATGCTATAATTGTATTGACCGGAAACAGCAATACATGTGTGGATACATAGACAACACCATGTCCCTAGTAAGCCTCTAGTTGACTAGCTCGTTGATCAATAGATGGTTACGGTTTCCGACCATGGACATTGGATGTCATTGATAACGGGATCACATCATTAGGAGAATGATGTGATGGACAAGACCCAATCCTAAGCCTAGCACAAAGATCGTAGTTCAGATGCTAAAGCTTTTCCAATGTCAAGTATCTCTTCCTTAGACCATGAGATCGTGCAATTCCGGATACCGTAGGAGTGCTTTGGGTGTATCAAACGTCACAACGTAATCGGGTGACTATAAAGGTGCACTACAGGTATCTCCGAAAGTGACCATTGGGTTGACACGGATCGAGATCGGATTTGTCACTCCGTAAACGGAGAGGTATCTCTGGGCCCACTCGGTAGGACATCATCATAATGTGCACAATGTGACCAAGGGGTTGATCACGGGATGATGTGTTACGGAACGAGTAAAGAGACTTGCCGGTAACGAGATTGAACAGGGTATCGGTATACCGACGATCGAATCTCGGGCAAGTACAATACCGCTAGACAAAGGGAATTGAATACGGGATTGATTGAGTCCTTGACATCGTGGTTCATCCGATGAGATCATCGTGGAACATGTGGGAGCCAACATGGGTATCCAGATCCCGCTGTTGGTTATTGACCGGAGAACGTCTCGGTCATGTCTGCATGGTTCCCGAACCCGTAGGGTCTACACACTTAAGGTTCGGTGACGCTAGGGTTATATAGGAAGCTTGTATGTGGTTACCGAATGTTGTTCGGAGTCCCGGATGAGATCCCGGACGTCACGAGGAGTTCCGGAATGGTCCGTAGGTAAAGATTTATATATGGGAAGTCCTGTTTTGGTCACCGGAAAAGTTTCGGGCGATATCGGTAATGTACCGGGACCACCGGGAGGGTCCCGGGGGTCCACCAAGTGGGGCCACCAACCCCAGAAGGTTGCGTGGGCCAAGTGTGGGAGGGAACCAGCCCCAAGGGGCTGGTGCGCCCACAAGGGGCCCAAGCGCAAGGGGAGTGGGAGGGCAAACCCTAGCTCGGATGGGCCTTAAGGCCCATCTAGTGGGCGCCTCCTCTCCCTCCCTCTTGGCCGCCTCCCCAAGCCCCATCTAGGGCTGGCCGCACCCCTTGGGGGTGGAAACCCTAGATGGGGGCGCAGCCCTCCCCTTCCCCTATATATATGAGGCCAAGGGGCTGCCCAAGACACGCAATTCTATCTCTTGTGGGTGCAGCCCTGCGTCTCTTCTTCCTCCTCCTCATATCTTGTGATGCTTGGCGAAGCCCTGCAAGATTGCCACGCTCCTCCACCACCACCACGCCGTTGTGCTGCTGCTGGATGGAATCTTCCTCAACCTCTCCCTCTCTCCTTGCTGGATCAAGGCGTGGGAGACGCCACCGGGCTGTCGTGTGTGTTGAACGCGGAGGTGCCGTCCGCTCGCACTAGGATCTCCGGTGATTTGGATCACGATGAGTACGACTCCTTCAACCCCGTTCACTTGAACGCTTCCGCTTAGCGATCTACAAGGGTATGTAGATGCACTCTCCTTCCCTCTTGTTGCTAGAATCTCCATAGATTGATCTTGGTGATGCGTGAAAATTTTGAATTTCTGCCACGCTCCCCAACAAAGGCATCATGAGCTAGGTCTATTGCGTAGATTCTTTGCACGAGTAGAACACAAAGTAGTTGTGGGCGTTGATGATGTTCAATATGCTTACCGTTACTAGTCAAATCTTGTTTCGACGGTATTGTGGGATGAAGCGGCCCGGACCGACCTTACACGCACTATTACGTGAGACAGTTCCACCGACCGACATGCACTTGGTGCATAAGGTGGCTAGCGGTGCCGCTCTCCCACTTTAGTCGGAACGGACTCGATGAAAAGGGTCCTTATGAAGGGTAAATAGCAATTGGCATATCACGCTGTGGTTTTATGAGGTAAGAAACGTTCTTGCTAGAAACCCATAGCAGCCACGTAAAACATGCAAACAACAATTAGAGGACGCCTAACTTGTTTTTGCAGGGTATGCTATGTGATGTGATATGGCCAAGAAGAATGTGATGAATGATATGTGATGTATGAGATTGATCATGTTCTTGTAATAGGATTCACGACTTGCATGTCGATGAGTATGACAACCGGCGGAGCCATAGGAGTTGTCTTTATTTATTGTATGACCTGCGTGTCATTAAACAACGCCATGTAATTACTTTACTTTATTGCTAACCGTAGCCATAGTAGTAGAAGTAATAGTTGGCGAGACAACTTCATGAAGACACGATGATGGAGATCATGATGATGGAGATCATGGTGTCATGCCGGTGACGATTATGATCATGGAGCCCCGAAGATGGAGATCAATGGAGCTATATGATATTGGCCATATCATGTCACTACTATATAATTGCATGTGATGTTTATTATGTTTATGCATCTTGTTTACTTAGAACGACGGTAGTAAATAAGATGATCCCTTACACAAATTTCAAGAAGTGTTCTCCCTAATCGTGCACCGTTGCTACAGTTCGTCGCTTCTAAGCACCACGTGTTAATCGGGTGTGATGGATTCTTACGTTCACATACAACGGGTGTAAGCAAGATTTACACACGCAGAAACACTTAGGGTTAACTTGACGAGCCTAGCATGTGAAGACATGGCCTCGAACACGGAGACCGAAAGGTCGAGCATGAGTCGTATAGTAGATACGATCAACATGAAGATGTTCACCGATGATGACTAGTCCGTCTCACGTGTTGATCGGACACGGCCTAGTTGATTCGGATCATGTAATCACTTAGATGACCGAGGGATGTCTATCGAGTGGGAGTTCATAAGATGAACTTAATTATCCTGAACATAGTCAAAAGACCTTTTGCAAATTATGTCGAAAGCTCGCGCTTTAGTTCCACTGCTTAGATATGTTCCTAGAGAAAATATAGTTGAAAGTTGAAAGTAGCGATTATGCGGACAGAGAAAGCTTATGTCCTTAATGCACCGCTCAATGTGCTAAACCCCAAACGTCGTCTGTGGATGTTGCGAACATCGGACATACACGTTTTGATAACTACGTGATAGTTCAGTTAAACAGTTTAGAGTTGAGGCACCAAAGACGTTTTGAAACGTCATGAACATATAAGATGTTTCGAGGGCTGAAATTGGGATTTCAGGCTCGTGCCCACGTCAAGAGGTATGAGACCTCCGACGATTTTCTTAGCCTGCAAACTAAGGGAGAAAAGCTCAATCGTTGAGCTTGTGCTCAGATTGTCTGAGTGCAACAATCACTTAAATCGAGTGGGAGTTGATCTTCCGTAAGAGATAGTGATGTTTCTCCAAAGTCATTGCCACCAAGCTGCTAGAGCTTCGTGATGAACTATAACAAATCAGGGATAGATATGATGATCCTTGAGGTATTCGCGTTGTTTGACATCGCGAAAGTAGAAATCAAGAAGGAGCATCAATTGTTGATGGTTGATGAAACCACTAGTTTCAAGAAGGGCAAGGGCTAGAAGGGACACTTCATGAAACGGCAAATCAGTTGTTGCTCCAAAGAAGAAACCCAAGGTTGAACCCAAACCCGAGACTAAGTGCTTCTGAGATAAGGGGAAACAGCCACTGGAGTAGAATTACCCTAGATACTTGGTAGATAAGAAGGCAGGCAAGGTCGATAGAAGTATATTTGATATACATTATGTTAATGTGTACTTTACTAGTACTCCTAGTAGCACCAGGTATTAGATACCGTTCGGTTGCTAAGTGTTAGTAACTCGAAATAAAAGCTATGGGATAAACGAAGACTAGCTAAAGGTGAGCTGATGATATGTGCTGGAAGTGTTTCCAAGTTTGATGATCAAACATCGCACGCTCCCTATACCATCAAGATTAGTATTAAACCAGAATAATTATCATTTGGTGTTTGCGTTGAGCATAGACATGATTGGATTATGTCTATCGCAATACGGTTATTCATTTAAGGAGAATAATGGTTACTCTATTTATTTGAATAACACCTTCAATGGTCTTGCACCTAAAGGAATGGTTTATTGAATCTCGATCGTAGTGATACACATTTTCATGCCAAAAGTATAACATAGTAATGATAGTACCACTTACTTGTGGCACTGCCATGTAAGTCATATTGGTATAAGACGCATGAAGAAGCTCCATGCTGATGGATCTTTGGACTCACTCGTTTTTGAAAAGTTTGAGACATGCGAACCATGTCTATTGGTGTATATGCATGAAGAAACTCCATGCAGATGGACCGTTTGGACTCACTTGATTTTGAATCACTTGAGATATGCAAATCATACCACATGAGCAAGATGACTGAAAAGCCTCGGTTTCAGTAAGATGGAACTAGATAGCAACTTGTTGGAAGTAACACATTTTGATGTGTGCAGTCCAATGAGTGCTGAGGCATGCAGTGAATATCGTTATGTTCTTACTTCACAGATGATTCGAGTAGATGTTGAGTATATTTACTTGATGAAACACAAGTCTGAATTATTGAATGGTTCAAGTAATTTCAGAGTGAAGTTTAAGATCTTCGTGACAAGAGGATAGAATATCTATGATATGATCATAGAGATGAATATCTGAGTTACGAGTTTTGGCACACAATTAAGACATTGTGCAAATTGTTTCACAATTAATACCGCCTGGAACACCATAGTGTGATGGTGTGTCCGAACATCATAGTTGCACCTTATTGGATATGGTGCGTACCATGATGTCTCTTATCGAACTACCACTATCGTTCATGGGTTAGGCATTAGAGACAACCGCACTCACTTAAATAGGGCACCACGTAATTCCGTTGAGACGACACCGTTTGGAGAAACCTAAGTTGTCGTTTCTTAAAAGTTTTGGGCTGCGACGCTTATGTGGAAAAGTTTCAGGCTGATAAGCTCGAACCCAAAGCGGATCAAATGCATCTTCATAGGACACCCAAAACGGTTGGGTATACCTCCTAATTCAGATCCGTAAGCAATAGGGATTGTTTCTTGAATCGGGTCCTTTCTCGAGGAAAAGTTCGTCTCGAAAAGTTGAGTGGGAGGATGGTGGAGACTTGATGAGGTTATTGAACCATCACTTCAACTAGTGTGTAGCAGGGCACAGGAAGTTGTTCCCGTGGCACCTACACCAATTGAAGTAGAAGCTTATGATAGTGATCATGAAGTTTCGGATCAAGTCACTACCGTACCTCGTAGGGTGACAAGGATGCGTACTACTTCTGAGTGGTACAGCAATCCTGTCTTGAAGGTCATGTTGCTAGACAACAATGAACCTACGAGCTATGGAGAAGCGATGGTGGGCCCAAATTCTGACAAATGGTTAGAAACCATGAAATCCGAGGTAGGATCCATGTATCATAACAAAGCATGGACTTTGGTGGACTTGCCCGATGATCGGCAAGCCATTGAAATAAATGGGTCTTTAAGAAGAAGACGGACATGGACGGTAATGTCACCTTCTATGAAGCTCGACTTGTGGCAAAGAGTTTTTCACAAGTTCAAGGAGTTGACTACGATGAGATTTTCTCATCCGTAGCGATGCTTAAGTCCGTCGGAATCATGTTAGCATTAGCTGCATTTATGAAATCTGGCAGATGGATGTCAAGACGAGTTTCCTTACCGCCACGTAAGGAAAGGTTGTATGTGATACAATCGAAAAAGTTTTGTCGATCCTAAGGATGCTAAAAGGTATGCTGGCTCCAATGATCCTTTCTAAGGACCGGAGTAAGCATCTCGGAGTTGGAATGTGCGCTTTGATGAGATGATCAAACATTTTGGGTGTATACAAAGTTTATGAGAAACTTGTATTTCCAAAGAAGTGAGTGGGAGCACTATAGAATTTCGATGAGTATATGTTGTTGACATATTGTTGATCGAAATGATGTAGAATTTCTGGAAAGCATATAGGGTTATTTGAAAAGTGTTTTCAAGTGAAAACCTGTATTAAGCTACTTGAGCATTGAGCATCAAGATCTATAGTGATAGATCAAAATGCTTAATGGTACTTTCAAATGAGCATATACCTTGACATGATCTTGAAAGTGTTCAAGATGGATCACCAAAGAAGGAGTTCTTGCCTGAGATGTAAGGTATGAAGTTAAGAGTTAAAGCTCGACCACGGCAGAAAAGAGAGAAAGGATTTAAGCTCGTCCCTATGCTTCGACATAGGCTCTATAGTATGCTATGCAGTACCGCACCGAAGTGTGCCATGCCATGAGTCACTAAGGGTACAAGAATGATCCAGGAATGGGGATCATTGGACAGCGGTCAAAATTGTCCTTGGAGTAAATAAGGACATGTTTCTCGATTATGGAGGTGATAATGAGTTCGGCGTAAAGGGTTACGCCGATGCAAGCTTTAACACCTATCCGAGTGACTCGAGAAGCAAACCGGATACGATAGTGGAGCAACCATTTGGAATAGCTCCAAGTGGAGCGTGAAAGCAGCATTTACAATATGACATAGAGAATTATGCGAAGTACACACGGATCTGAAAGGTTCAGACCCATTGACTAAAACCTCTCTCACAAGCAAAACATGATCAAACCCCAGAACTCATTGAGACTTAATCACATGGTGATGTGAACTAGTTTAAGACACTAGTAAACTCTTTGGATGTTAGTCACATGGCGATGTGACCTATGAGTGTTAATCACATGGCGATGTGAACTAGATTATTGACTCTAGTGCAAGTGGGAGACTGTTGGAAATATGCCCTAGAGGCAATAATAAATTAGTTATTATTATATTTCCTTGTTCATGATAATCGTTTATTATTCATGCTATAATTGTATTGACCGGAAACAGCAATACATGTGTGGATACATAGACAACACCATGTCCCTAGTAAGCCTCTAGTTGACTAGCTCGTTGATCAATAGATGGTTACGGTTTCCGACCATGGACATTGGATGTCATTGATAACGGATCACATCATTAGGAGAATGATGTGATGGACAAGACCCAATCCTAAGCCTAGCACAAAGATCGTAGTTCAGTATGCTAAAGATTTTCCAATGTCAAGTATCTCTTCCTTAGACCATGAGATCGTGCAATTCCCGGATACCGTAGGAGTGCTTTGGGTGTATCAAACGTCACAACGAATCGGGTGACTATAAAGGTGCACTACGGTATCTCCGAAAGTGACCATTGGGTTGACACGGATCGAGATCGGATTTGTCACTCCGTAAACGGAGAGGTATCTCTGGGCCCACTCGGTAGGACATCATCATAATGTGCACAATGTGACCAAGGGGTTGATCACGGATGATGTGTTACGGAACGAGTAAAGAGACTTGCCGTAACGAGATTGAACAGGTATCGGTATACCGACGATCGAATCTCGGGCAAGTACAATACCGCTAGACAAAGGGAATTGAATACGGGATTGATTGAGTCCTTGACATCGTGGTTCATCCGATGAGATCATCGTGGAACATGTGGAGCCAACATGGGTATCCATATCCCGCTGTTGGTTATTGACCGGAGAACGCCTCGGTCATGTTCAAGATGGTTCCCGAACCCGTAGGGTCTACACACTTAAGGTTCGGTGACGCTAGGGTTATATAGGAAGCTTGTATGTGGTTACCGAATGTTGTTCGGAGTCCCGGATGAGATCCCGGACGTCACGAGGAGTTCCGGAATGGTCCGGAGGTAAAGATTTATATATGGGAAGTCCTGTTTTGGTCACCGGAAAAGTTTGAGGCGATATCGGTAATGTCTGGGACCACCGGAGGGTCCCGGGTCCACCAAGTGGGGCCACCAACCCCAGAAGGTTGCGTGGGCCAAGTGTGGGAGGGAACCAGCCCCATGGGGCTGGTGCGCCCACAAGGGGCCCAAGGCGCATGGGGAGTGGGAGGGCAAACCCTAGCTCGGATGGGCCTTAAGGCCCATCTAGTGGGCGCCCTCTCCCTCCCTCTTGGCCGCCTCCCAAGCCCCATCTAGGGCTGGCCGCACCCCTTGGGGTGGAAACCCTAGATGGGGCGCAGCCCCCCTTCCCTATATATATGAGGCCAAGGGCTGCCCAAGACACGCAATTCTATCTCTTGTGGGTGCAGCCCTGCGTCTCTTCTTCCTCCTCCTCATATCTTGTGATGCTTGGCGAAGCCCTGCAAGATTGCCACGCTCCTCCACCACCACCACGCCGTTGTGCTGCTGCTGGATGGAATCTTCCTCAACCTCTCCCTCTCTCCTTGCTGGATCAAGGCGTGGGAGACGCCACCGGCTGTACGTGTGTTGAACGCGGAGGTGCCGTCTGCTCGCACTAGGATCTCCGTGATTTGGATCACGATGAGTACGACTCCTTCAACCCCGCTCACTTGAACGCTCCGCTTAGCGATCTACAAGGGTATGTAGATGCACTCTCCTTCCCTCTTGTTGCTAGAATCTCCATAGATTGATCTTGGTGATGCGTAGAAAATTTTGAATTTCTGCTACGTTCCCCAACACTCCCTCCCTCAATCCATACTGGATGCTGATGCTTCTTTAGAGTATTTCTGATGTGTGGGTTCAGACTTCAACCTCGAGAAATGCTGATTCGTTGTGCCATTTCGGATATCTGCACAGGTTTCCCAACCGAGCAACATCTGCAGCAAGCTACTTAAACTGCTCCCTGCATATCACACACACACACACACACACACACACACACACAACATAATTTCCATGGAGTGTAACTGGGAAAACAGCTTATGTAGTTAGAAGGTATTGTCCTAAAATTTATTTGTGATATAAAAAGCATTGTATCGTAGTTAAAAGGTGTTGCTTTGTTTGGAGCATCTTACATCTATCTCTATAGTCAAATGAAGCAAATGTGCAGGAAAATATATAACCTTCCAGATCGACGGAATCAGCGCCAAGCAATCTGCCTCCTCGACAAGTTCCTCAGGTAGCAGGCGCTGGATCTTGTTGTGGTGATGGTGGTGGTGCTCTTGATTGGAATCATCGAGGGCAACCTCCCTCCCCATCTATGCCTGTGGTCATGGTCTTCGTGGGGCTCTCCATAGTGGCCTCCGTGCAAGGGGCATGAGGACGCGGACGAATCCCTGTATCCAGCGGAGGCGAGGACGGGGTGTCATGCATCAACGGCCGGGATCAGGCAAGATAGATGGGAAGCAGCGTCTCACCCTCTCCCCCGAGCTCCATATCCATGGGAGCAGCAACAAGGTGAGCAGCGGCAATAGGAACAACTTTTCACTAACCAATATAAGGAGATGATCCAAAGGAAGAGCTCATCCAATTTTCTCTCCATCAGCAGGAGTGACAACAGCAATAGCGGAACTTGTTGTGAGTTCTGAGATACCTAATATGAAGTGGGTATGTGATTCTATCAGCAGGAGTGACAATAGCAATAGCGGAACTTGTTGTGTGAATTTCAAACAAAAGAATGATATTTAGATGCAGTGATGTATACTATCTAAACATCAATGTTTGCACAGAGAATCATTCCAACTGAAATACGTATAGTTGTTTGAATGACTCTTCTTTTTAAGAGCAGAACAAATCACTCTAAATCTAACTGAAAGCAATACAGAATTCAGGAAATATTATGAAAGTTGTGGCGATTCATTTCATAAAATAAAATAAGCTAATGGAGATTATGTTAGTTAACAGTGAGGTGCTTTCTGATTGTACTTGAAATTATAGAATTATAAAATGATTAATGAAGGGAAGTCATCGTTGTTACCTTATGAGAAGCGACAAGCTCTGTCTACGTAGACTTGTCCTCATTGTCTTGCTTAAGGCCCGAAAGAAACTTTATCTTGGTATCTCTTACATATTAATAAACTAATTATGAAGATCATATCAGCCCCTAGGGATTTTAATTGCAGTAAAGCAAAATCATTCTTATCTAGTATTAGCTAAAAATAACATTATTCATGATTCTTTCCAAGTAACCGAAGCTTTGCTGTAATTTATCCAAGGACCAAGATTTATCGTTGATGAAACAGTACATATATATAGCATTTAGATTACCAACATATCCTCTAAATCAAGAATGATCAAGAATGAGTAGCATGATTTGCTAGGAAGTGCAACAACAATCTGAATTCAAGTAAATAGCATTTAACTAACTACAGAAGTCTCCCAACCGTGGGGTAGCGTCGTGCTTCAGCTCAAGCATGTACCATCCTCAGCAACGAGAAAAGGCGGCACCATGGCAGTGCTCCTGCTCGACAGCACCCCGGCGAGCGGCCGCTGCTCCACCACCCCGCACGGTCAGCTTCCATCACCAATGCTTCCACCACATCGCCCCATCGCCGAGCGTTCGGCGGCTGGAATAGTTGTGGACTGGAACGCCAGCTCGGCCCCGGCATCGTACACGAAGAAAACCATCGGTGCCTTGGAACTGAACCCCCAGATTGGGGCCTGGATAAGCCGCTCCCGCCGCCGTTATCACGCGCCCGAGCGCCGCCGCCACCGGAGCGTCTCCGTCACTGCCGCTTCCCTCGCGCCGCTGATATAGAGATCAGGAAGGGGGAGAAAGGCAGAAGAGAGGAGGAGACGAGTGGGTGGCGCTGGTGGGGATTATGATGGAGATCCGGGAAGGAGGAGGGAGGCGGAAGAGAGGAGGGACGTGGGGAAGCAGGGGCGTGGAGGTGGAGAGGAGGGAGGACGAGCACGGGAGGGCGAGCGTGCGGCGGCGGGATTGGGGGAAACAATACTCTAGGGTTTTCATCGCTGCATGCGTTTTCTTCTTTTTTTTTCTCTCTTGTTCGGCACAGTAAAAGATCACGGACGTGGCCATCGCGAGGTAGCGCCCTTGATGCACACGTTAATGTTTTGGATGGTGCAACTTTAGTACTGCATGATGCAACTTTTTTCAAAATCAATTTTAGAGCTGTATGATCCAACCATTGATGAGGCTATAACATAGCAACTAACAACCGGCTTTTTTGATGTGCAACTAGTCTACTGTTCCAACCAACTACCTAGTAGTAGATGTGCAACCCTCCTACCTACTTATGGATGCCTACTGTTGGCACACCCTGCCCCACCTTCCCTACCAGCGATATGCGCAACTTAGTATGTTGTTCAAGCCAACTATCTATTAGTCGATGTGCAACTCTTTCCCTCCCTACTTGTGGATATGCAGTTTTGGTTGGCGGGGCAACAAACGGAGTTGCACATAGTCTTCTAGGCAGTTGGCGAGTAAACATACTGGTTGCACATCTCACAAGTAGGGGATAGTTGGATGGTGAAAATTCCACAATCACGAACATAGTAAAAAGTTGCATATAGACGTATGCTAAAGTTGCAAATCATACTAGCAAGGGTGGTTCAACCGGTTGCTAGAAGGAAAATTACACATCCACGGGTACGATGAAAAGTTGCACATCACGCTAGATAGTTGGCCGTTGCAGATCCGGGTTGTACATCCAAGATTAGAAAGTTGGCAAATGCAACAAACAAAGAAAGCACATCCACGGAAAAGGAAAAAGTTGCACATCAATTACTAGGAGTTGGCACGAGCAATGCATTTGTTGCACATCTCACTAGAAGGGTAGTTCGAGAGGGTGGAGGTGACATCAGTGAAAACTGCACGTTCATGGGGTAGGCGAAAAGTTGCACATCCACGGTCAGCCAGTTGCACATCGACTACTAGTAGTTGCACAAAACAAGGGATTAAGTTGCACACAAAAAAATTTAATCGAAACATACCCATGCAGGATCTAGTTTCGAAGAGCACGTCATGAGGGTTCCAACGGTGAAAACAGATCTTAACTTCGATTCGTGGTTTAAAAGTTATGGTTTTTTAAAATTTGTAAATCACGAATTAAATGGTACAAAGCCATCCACGTCCATGCAGTAAAAAAAGATGCAGCCGATGCATGTGGACCATTTGATATGCATGTCTGTTGGATATTTTCTGTTTAACTAGTTGGGACCAGAAGAATCTTTCCTAATCAGGACAAGTGAACAAACACTTTCCATTGTTAACCGGCCGTTGTGAAGCGCTAGGCAGCCAACGGCTGTTCCCTAGACTCGTCCTTTTAATTGACATTTTGTTTTGGCACCCAAAGGACCAGCAAGCCCACACATGTTGGTCGGCCGGCCCATAACTAAGGTCAGCATGCAATAGGCCACATAATTGGCTTAGAGTCAATACCTGAGGAGAGAAGCCACGTATGTATGTACGAAGAGATCGGAGGGAGGCATTCCCTAAACGCCGTCCATTGCGCCCGTTAGAGGCATGGGCGCAACGGGCGCACACCCCCCCGCGCCGCGCAATGGGCCGGCCCATTTTCGTGTTTTTATTTTGTGTCTTAAAAATCGAAAAAGGTCGCTGCCAGGATTCGAAACACCTACCTCGCACGTCAAGGACGGCTAGTTTAACAACGCGACGACACGGCGGGATCTGGTTACGTTCTAGTTTTTTCCTCTAGCATTCGTTCTTCTTCCTTTTTAAATTTTCCGTTTTCTTTTTTCTCTTCATCTTGGCACGACGAATTTGTTCGCAAATAGATGAACGTTTTCTTCAAATCGATCAACTCTTTTCGAAATCCATGAATTTTTTTAAAAACTTTGATGAACTTTTATTCAAATTTGATGAACTATTTTTGCAATTTGATGAACTTTTTCTGAATTTCAATGAACTTTTTTTAATGTCGATGAACTTTTTTCAGATATGATTTTTTTTCAATTTTGATGAAAATTTTTCACCTTTTTGTAAAAAAATTTCCAAAACCGATGAACTTTTTTCAAATCCGTGACCTACTTTTCCAAATTGATGAACTTTTTTCAAAATTGATGCACCTTTTTTGAATTTTGATGAATTTTTTTCAAAATCGATGAACCTTTTTTGAATTTTGACGAACTTTTTTCAAAATTGGTGAACCTTTTTTGAATTTTGATGAAATTGTTTCAAAATCGATGAACTTTTTTTGAATTTTGATGAAATTGTTTTCAAAACTGATGAGCCTCTTTCAAAATTGGTGAACATTTTTCAAAATCGATAAACCTTTTTCAAAATCATGAACGTTTTTCAAAATCGATGAACCTTTTTTGAATTTTGATGAACTTTTTTCAAATCTCTGAACTTTTTTCTTAAGATTGGTGAACTCTTTTTCAAAATTGATAGGCATTTATCTCAAAATCGTGAACTCTTTTTCAAAATTTATTATTTTTTTCAAAACAAATGAGCTTTTCTGTAACTCATCGATTTTTCCCAAAATGTATTAAAAAGGTAAAAATCAAAGTGCTACAGTAAATGTTTATGTACAATAAATTACGCGACTACAAATATACTAATAAAGTTCGCCCTGGATTTCAGTAGCCCCAAGTGGGTGAGGTGGTTAACCAGACCCGTTCGCTGCTCTCTTGGCGCGAGTTCAAATTTTGCTGGGAACAATTTTGCGGTTGTTTTTTTTTTTTTGCTTTTTTCGCGCTACCCCTGTGATTGTATTTCGCTGGGCCCGCCCACTCGCAACTCCTTCGGGCGCCAGTACCAGAAACCGGCGCTGAGCCTTCCCACTCGCGATCAGTAGCGACGGACGAAAAAGTTACCCTAGACGAAAAATAGTGGAAAAACAATCCATCTTTTAATATTAGGTATAGATATAGATATAGATGTTTTCTTCCGTTTTCTTCTTTCTCATTCCTTTTTTCTGTCCTTTTTTCCTTTCTTTTTTCTAATTCGATAAACTTTCTTTGTTCATAAATTTTTTCTGCAAAACCGATGAACTTTTTTCAAATTCGGTGAACTATTTTCATATTCAATGAACTTTTTCCAAAATTTTGATGAAAATTTTCAAATTCCGTGATCTGTTTTTAAAATTCGATGAACTTTTTCCACATCCGATGAACTTTTTCTCAAATTTGGTGAGTTGTTTTTCGAATTCGATGAACTTTTTTCTTTTTTGTGAACTTTTTTCAAATTCCATGAACTTTTTTCCAATTTGATGAAGTTTTTCAAACTTTGATGAACTTTTTTGAAATTCCATGTTTTTTTAGAGTTGATGAACTTTTTTGAAAATCAATGAACTTTTTTTAAATTTGTGAACTTTTTTTAGAACCAATGAACTTATTTTTATAATCGGTGAACTTTTTTCAAATTTGTGAACTTTTTTGACAATCTATGAATTTTTTTTAGTATTATGAACGTTTTGAATTCGTGAACGTTTTTTAATACATGAACTTTTTTTCTAATTCGTGATTTTTTCTAAATCTGGGGACACTCAAATTTTGTTCACATTTCTTTTCAAAAGAAATCCCCTTTTACTAAATAGCGCGGCCAAAATTTAGTTCTTAAGAACTACGCGTTGTATTATTTCGCAAGTGGTTAATAGGTCAAGTGGTCACCCAACCATTCACTGGAGCTGCTCGCACAGGTTTGAATCCTCAAGAGAGCGACATTGTTTGTTGATTTTACGCATTTTTTGCACTGCCGAGCGTGCTCATGGGCCGGCCCACTAGCGTGCCGCAGTGGGCGCTACTAGTCCGAATGGGTGCATAAGCCGCCCAATAGGAGCTCTCGGTACTAATAGTCGTTCACCACTCTGAACCTACGTCATGGTTGGGCGCTTCGCACGTAACAGACCGGCCCAGGGAAGCGCCTCCCCTGACGTACGGCGCCTGCCGTTGTGGCACTGCCATATGGGCCTATTTCCCAGTGGGCCCACCTGCCAGTGGCCGAACGGCACGCTGCCGAACGGCAGAGGATCCTCATGCCCGGCCCAGTACGCAATGATGGTTTCGATTCCTAGCCTATATTTTTAAAAAAAGAGTGGTCCCAGCCTGTTTTGATAGATAGGAAAGAAACTGCCACTAGCGTTGTTATTTCAATCAAACTCTTCGGACATCACCCCATCTTCTAGTTCCAACCACCCACGACACGAAAGCTTCTTCCCTTCCCAATATACCGACGCTGTTTTGCTAAAGAAAACAGTGTACCCATGTTGTATCCCGCAATAGGGACATAGAATACCAGGTTCCAACCAGTAGCGGCATGGAGCGGAATAAGCCAAACAAAACACACAACACGCAGTAGTGGCAGGCAAACTTCCAGCAAAACATATATATCAAGCAAAAGATAGATCAAGTTGAGAAATACTACTACTTCCTCCGTCCCATAAGTTTTTGACACTAGTATAAACAAAGCAAGAAACCATATGAAGAAGACACCGACATCATGAGCAGAGCTTCTTTTTATACAAGGGGGGGGGGGGGGATACACCGTACAAAGTTATTGCTATATTCAGCGGTCTAAATTACACGAGTGTAAAATATGTACACAGCATGATTCTATTCTCTTGTGGTACAATCACATAAAATTGGTAAATTTCCTCTATTCTCAGCCGTAGGTAAGGGATGGCTTGATGTACATGCACATCGGCGGGTCAATCTTCATGATGGACAATATCGAAGAAGTGACACTCCAAATACCATCACCACATATCAAACCAGAAGCAACTGCACCTGCGAAGTCCTCGGACTCCTTACGGTTCACCCTCTCCCCAAACAAACAAGATGACAATGCCAACAAACATGTCAATCGCAAAGTATGCCCCAATGTAAAATGGAACAGCCATGGCCATCGGGAGTGGGATGAAATTTGACACCCTTGTTGCAGTGACGTCTCGCAAGAGGTTGATTGCTATGGCTACAAAGAAGAAGACAGAGCAGATTGCTAGGCAGTGTTGCGGTAGCACCGAGAATCCTTCGACACCCATGATTGACATCTCACGGTAGATGACAGCGTATGGAGCTTTGAACATGCCATTGGGATTGCCAATATCGAATGCCATCCAGTAAAGCCAAAAGGTGAGGGGTGCAATGACACAACCAAGAGCGGTCCCAATCAACTGTGACACAAACATGGACCTTGGCGAAGAGAGGGTGAGGTAACAAGTCTTGAAGTCCTGCATGAGATCACTGGCAGTGGATATTATGGACATCATAACACCACAAGCTGCTAAGCCAGCGATCACACCACCATGATGGCCAACCCATGAGGCAAAAATGAAAAGGCCTATCTTTCCATATGTCGATGCAAGGTTCCAGTTTGTTAGGCCAGTGCCATATGAGTTGCAGAAGGTGAGTAGAGGGACGGCAAGGTAAGCAGAGAGGACAAGGTACCACTTGAGTTGTGGGAACATCATTGGTAGAGTTGCAGTTGAAATTGCTGCAAGGCCCACATAACCGGATCCTGCCAACCAAGGAGGGATATTGTCCTTTACAACCACCTCATTTAGAAGCTTTTCTTGGGCTGATAATTTGGAAATTTTATCTGAGATAATAAAAGGAAAAATAATATGAGAGCCATGGTATATGATATATTGGAAGGTCAAGTGGGTACAATAAGAACATGACATTACCATCCTGAACCCAAACAAGGGGAAGCCTTCCTTGATGTGATCGTGCATTCATTGTTTCCTTGATAGTAGCATAAATGATTTTGATGAGGTTATAGATACCATCCCCGTGTATCAAGGATATGGATACAAAAACCTGAAAAGGTGAAATACAACTTAGCTTTTAGAAAACATAATGTTGGCAAAGACTGATTGCTGAGCGAACAAAGAATAATTTATGAAGTTAATGACATAGACGAGCCACTCTATACTTCTTGAGCTCAATTTCATCGTACTCACAATTTATGACCACCGTGTCCACTGAAGAATTGCATTAAAGTGAGTTGTCTGTATTACTCACATATTGACAACAACAACTTGGAGATTTAATGGTTTATTTATTATGGAGAAATAAGAAACTTTTTTTACCAAGCCTTGTAAATATTGATTCATAATCTTGTTATTTTTCTTAGACTGATTCATTATATGGTTCTCAATTTGTTGGTTAAAAACCATTACAGTTGAATTGACAAAAATATAATCAATATACATCATGGAATTGACTTTTAATTCATTATGACATAAACATCAGAATCTTTCACCACCGTACCTTGTACCCATAGAGACCTTTGAAGTCGTTGCTTCCAAGGTTAGCTGGATACCACTCCCCAGCTTTTGTGGACATATATGGCCAAAGAAAACCCCAGGATATGATGGCTCCAATAAGTGCAGAGCAGTTAACAATATGTGGACATATAAGACCACATCCAATATAGGTTGGACTAAAGTCAAAATAAAACCTATAAAAATAGAAATAATAAGATTTTGGATATCAAGCATATGATATTCCATCTTAAAGGACAAGTAGTTTCATATTATAATCCCTGCCTGTCAAATAAGTCCTAAAGAGGATAAGTAAGGCAGCATTTTGTGCTGACTTAAAAGTAAAAGCAATCGATTTTTAAATTGTAAAATGTGAAATTTAAAATAATATCACAAACACATTAGCAGAAAACTTACGTGTTCTTAAATGCTGCAAGGCCCAGGGAAGGGAAATTATCGAAACCACAAGAGTCCCCAACACCACTGAAGAACCACTTAAAGCAGTTCCAAAGAAAACTAATGCTTAAATATTTTCCAAGGCAGCTAACTTGTTTTCTGCAAGCACAAAAATAAAGTTAGTACCACCTAAACTTAAGAAATGAAGTTACCCAAGTATATGTTGTCATTACAATAAAATATAGTGGTGTCAAAGTTTATCCTAAGTTAACAAATAGATCATTCATGATTTTCCATTAAAACAATATACTTCTATTTTGTACAGTATTTATCAAAAGATTCACAATCTATGTATAATATAAATTTCCAATGTTTGTCACCCCTCCTGCTAAAAGTATAAGCTCTGTAGAGATATAAGATTGCAGAACTCCTAGTCTCAATTAATTGGAAACTAACTACAAGATGAATAGAACAGTAAAACCTCATTATTGATTTTTTTTCTTAATTATGTATTGCAAGGATAAAATACAGCGGAATCTCTAAAAATAAATAAATTCTCTCACAGCCATACTTCAGAAAACAGGCACAAGGAACTGTCCGATAAATGTACTGTCAGAATTGGCCGATACATAGGTTTTGGCCAATACACAGTACGTGAATATGTCTAATGGGTAGAAGACTAATGTGCAAATTACTGGACTATTCTGAGATTTTGGCAACTAATAGTATTTAACAAATGGGAAAAGGCTTACTGGAAGACCTTTAAATTTAAAGGCTAACTAGAAGACCATCAAATTTAAATAAGTCGCTAACGGCTGGGAGATGCTCCTAAAAGTACTTAAGCCGCAGAGAACCTATAGTAAACTTGGATGAGCTGATATACGCTGTAAAAGCACCATATAGGTCCGTAGAAACCACTTTTCTATTATTTCAATATTACTAATTGTGGACTGTACTACATTCTATCATACAAAATCCATATTAATGCCATCACCAGACAAGAAGCATCACATAGTCAACAAAATTAAGGATCAATGCTGCTATGTTTCTTACTCCACAAGTTCAACTCCAGTAGTGCTGTGGACGCTATTTATCAACATAGCGCTGGCAGTTCCACTAGGATAGGTTAGCTTGTAATCAATCACCATCACCTAGCAAACACCAAAACTTAACTTAGTTTGCCGAATTTGTATTAGACAAAAGTTACTGCACTTGGTTCTGAAGAAAAATGTGTAAATGCGAAAGACGCGGGCATCTAAGATATGGATGATTACCTTGCGCAGAGCAACGAGACTAAAAATACCAATGAAGCTAACTAGAAACATAAACCCGATCATCCAACTCAGCAAGGGATTCTTCACATCCACTGCCCTGTTACCAGGATAATCAGTCCCGATAAGCTCATAAGTTTTTTGGTCCATTGCAAGCATATACGATCCGAACCCCCCTGCATCAACGGAAACAATGATTAATAATGTAAAGTGTGTGAAAAAGGGAGAAGCCTATCGTCAACAATTCCCCCACTCCCAAGAAATGAATACACTAAAATAAGATATGTATGCTGCAAAGTTAAACCATTGTTCTAAGAAAGGCAATATAATTGTAAAAAGCAACATGCTAATAACTTCATGAGTGTTTTCAGTTAAGGATCAAAGTAAATTCAACCCCAAATGCTCAACTGAAGTCCTCACACAGGCACGTACCGCTGATGGCGAGGCCGTAGCAGGCGACGACGCAGGTCTGGATGACGGTGTTCTCCTGCTTGGTGAAGGGCTTGGAGACGACGCCGAACATGCCGAGCGCCGCCGTCCAGGTCCGCAGGAGGCAGTAACCGAGCAGCCCCGCGGCGACATTGAGCGAGGGGACGATCCCCACCGTGAGGTTGAGCTTGTGCGTGACGAGGCAGAAGAGCACCCCGAGGATGGCACTCACCACTATCGCCCGAACCGTCAGCTGCTCCCGCCACGGCGGCACCGCCTCCACCGCCGCCGGCAGGCCGGCAAGGAGGGGGGCGCTCATCTCCGGCGCTTCCACCATCTCTCTCGGACGCTGGCTAGTATCAAGGCAATGCCTCTCGGACTTGGGTGCTTGACTGCTGGTAGGATCGGGGGTTTGGATTCGTGCTTTCGTGGGATGACGAGCGGGCAGACGAGGTCAAGGTGAAAGGATGAATGAATAGGCAGCACAAGGTATTTAAAGGGCGTGAAAACTGAAGCTTGGGTGCAGGCCACTGAGCTGCCATGGGTATTCGAATACTAGCAGCACGTCAGCATGTCTAATGCACGTGGTACGGTGGCTTCACCGTGTTCATTCGTATCCATGCAAAAAGAAAAATGTACGTTCATTCGTGCTGTATGATGCGTGGGGCCTAGAGTTTAGGTGATTTTTTTTTCTCGCTGTCAAGGTGGCAAGGGACGTGGATTACTCAGGAGCCAGGAGTGGGGAAACGTAACACCTTCCAGGGCTGCCACGTGGGCTCTGTATACGCCCCAGCAAGCCAGCACGGTCATTGTGGTCGTAGGGGATCGGGACGGGACGGGCGTCGTGGATCGTGCTGCTTGCCCGGACCTCAGTGTCTCGTGAGGCAGAAAACACATATCTGATCTGAGGCAGAAATCAAATCACAAACTGACTTGGTCGTGAAAAAATTTCACTTTCCTGACCCTTTTGTGTGGCGTCCGACAGCTGGGCGCCAGACTCTCTGTCTGGCGCTTTTCCCTTAGGCGTCGACGTCCTGCCAGCGTGGCAGCCCTGGTCCATTCTATGCCCCACAGACAAGACTGCAGCGCCTAAGACTTAGGCGCCACACATAATGTGCAGCGCCTAGCCCTTAGGCGCTGCACAGTGATTCTGCGGCCGACCCAGTCCGACCAGGCAGTTTTCTTCATCTTTCCTCTCTCTCGAGAGAGAGAGCGGCGGCGGCGGCGCCCCATCTAATCCCACATCCTCTCAGATCTGAAGATTTGATCCGTGGATTCGATCCCCAATCCATCCTACTAGGTAAACTCTTCCTTCTTTTTCTTTTGCTCCGTAAATTTGTTGCCATTCTAGAGATTTGTCCAAGATTTGATGGAACCCTTGATTTGTTTGGTTTGCTCGATTTAGGATGTGTATTCATATTGGTAGTACCGTAGTGTTATTTATTAGTTCACAATATATGATTCTTGTTGGTGAAAGCCTATATTGTTTAGTTTTTTAGATATGTATGAGATGCCTATTTTTATAGATAACTATGAGATGTTGATTTTGTAGACATATATGAGACGTTTGTTTAGATATATATTAGATGTTGATTTTATTTCAAATATTAGATGTTGAGTTTATTTGAAATATTAGATGTTTAGTTTATTTGAACACATATGACATATTCATTGTGTGAGAAGGAGACGTTGAATTTTTGTAGTTGAACACATGTTATATGTTTAGTGTATACCGATATTTGAGATGAAGATGAACTCTTATATGTTTATTGTTTGAAATTGTAAGGATGGTTTGGCTTCTGGACAATGTCTACGACGTGCAACACCGGGCCTACATGATGCGCGAGAAGGATAAGGTAATAATGAGTAATCTAAATATTTTGCAAAATTTGCCTTTAGTTGAAATTTACATGCCCTAAGATTTGTCATTACTTGTTTTTTGCGAAGCTTGAACCTCTGAAGATTCGGTATCACGGGTCTCTGGTCCTGCCATGCCTTACGATGAGCGGTACACACCGTACATCAAGCGGCAGGACTACTCCGTGGATTCTGTTGGTCAGCCGGTCCATGCCGAATCTGAACGCTCCACCGGTGTCCGCTCTTGTTGATCGGTGGAGGCCGAGACCCACAGCTTCCATCTTCGGATCGGGAGATGACCGTGGCCGAGGATGTCTCGTTGATCACCGGTCTTGCTATCGACGGGAGGCCTCTCTGTATGAGCACCGATTCTGATGGGTGGCGCGAGCAGATGATTGCTCTTATCGGTATGGCTCCTACCGAGGCTGAGGATGATGTAGAGGAGGGAGAAGAGAAGAAGAAGAGGGAAAGGAAAGCAGCCGGAGCTGCTTTCACGTGGATTCAAAATAACTTTGCGACGTGCCCTCCGGATGCCACTGATGATGTGATCCAGACACATGCTCGTGTGTATATGTGGTACATTGTGTCGAGGACTTTGTTTCCTGACTCCACTGGCAAGAACGCTCCATGGATGTGGCTGAAGGCGTTGACCGTCTTCGATAGCAATTGGAGCTGGGGTTCAGCGACTCTTGCCTACTTGTACCGACAGGTAGTTGGTCTGTTTTGTGATCAACTCATTTCTTCATTAGCAATGCAAGCTTGCTGTCAAGTTAACATTGTTTTTCTTTCATATGTAGCTGGACGATCGTGTTGCGGATCACACCTAGTGCGAGCATTGGTGGTAATCTGCTTCTACTTTCTCGTATGGAGCTGGGAGCGTCACTGTTGGGCGCTTGAAGAGCGCCGGTTTGATCCTTGGTATGCGAGATGAACATGACGAATTACGGCGCCCACGGGCTTACAAGTGGGATATCGTTTCGAGATGACGAACGATGTCAATCTCATGTACCAAAAGTACATTGCCGAGTTGGACACGATTACGCTGAGCAGGTAAGGAGGTCATTACTTTAGTCCTTTCTCATGCTTGCTTGAAAATAGTCATCAAATTTGCATTGTTGCCTGTTTCATAGGTGGAATGGCAGCCATATGGCGCGGTGAGAGCTTAGGGTACACCGCGAGTTCCGCCTCAACCCGATGTGCTTGCGGATAAGGATCTCGGCTTATGCGGTGCCCATTGATATGCAATCGGGCGGTTGAGTTTCATTGCCGCATCGCGTGTATCGTCAGTTTGGTCTTTTCCAACCTCACCCGCCGGATTGGGTGGACACGGATAAAGCACTTCATAGGTAAGAGAGCATGTCTGCGTATTGTCTAATCATCGGGACTCCTTTTGATTGTGCTAATGTTTGGTTTTATACCACGCAGGTTGGACAGGAGAAGGCAACGGAAGATAAAGGACTGGCCCAAGGATCATTCTGCGTATGTTACCCGCTTCCAGCTTTGTGTGGAGCAAGCTCATAGCACTGCACGCGCCCCGCTTCGTGAGCACAACCCAATTGCTTTTGATAACTACGTACGATGGTTTATTGGAACTACTCGAGTTGAGATATGCCGGCCGGCATATAATGAGGATATTCTTGAAGAACCCGTAAACTTTGAGGATCTAGCAAAGGGGAAGTACAACAGAGATGTCAGGCAAGGGCAAGGAGTCCCTGCTGTTCCGGTGATTAACTATGTGGTAAAGTGTTCCCCTCTTTACTTTCCTGTTGACCGTATTACACATGTTTGAATGGCTAACGCATTCATTCTTTCTCATCCGCAGCGCACCGAGATCAAGAAAGCAGTGATGAGAGCCGGTCTATTCGGAGAAGACACCGTTGGGCCGCAATGATGATGGTTCACTACGAGCATTCCTCAAGGTACATATCGCATTCACTATGAGAGCCAGTCTATGTTGCGAAGTTTGATATCTTACACACTTGTTCATGTTACAGCGGCAGGCCAAGAAGTTAAGGCGGTTATCGAACCTTCTCGGTTGTCGTGATCCTGAATATGATGAACCATCGCCTCTAGGTGCAGTACACCATCGGACCCGCACCTCACCATGAGGGGGCGATGTGAGTTCCTCATATGCTTATATGGATGATGAGGTGGGATCACCCAAGAGGTATGACTAATCCTTTAGATGTGATTCTCACTTGATTCGACACGGCCTTCACCATATTGTTTTGTTGTGTGATAGGGCGATGAGCTCGATGATGACATGACTTTGGCGGACGCTCAAGCTCGGTCCGCATATGTGTTGAAGCCTAGGCAGCCCAGACGCGGTATACATGCAACGACTATGACAACAGAGGCAACCCAAAGGTGGTCGTAGGGACCTCATGGATGGCTAGCTTGGATGATGAGGCGGAGGAGGAGGCGGAGGCGGAGGCGGAGGAGGAAGTGCGAAGAGGAGCCTCGTGCTCCTAAGAAGAAGAGGCTTGCCGCAGGCGTGCCACCGTAAACACGCGTGAAGGAATTAGTGCTTGGTAGCCGTTTAATTAGGTTGATGAACTTGTGAGGTTATGTTATATGTTGGTGAACTCTTACTAGTGTGGTATTTGTGTTTGCGAACCTGAAGTAATGTTGAATTGTCTTAAATGATATGTTGATGAACTTCTGAGGTTATGTTATATGTTGATGAACTCTTACTAGTGTTGAAGTAATGTTGAATTGTTTTAAATGATATGGTATTTGTGTTTACAGATTTTTTATTATGTGAGTGCTTTGCTGCAGGAGGCCAAAATGGCATCTGTTTACTGCAGTTTTGCTTATAGCAGACCTTTAACGCCTAAACCTTAGGCATTTGCATCATCTTGTGGGCACCCAACGCGTGGGCGCTGCACTATATAGTGCAGCGCCCTGTCCTTAGGCGCTGCACTTCCAAAATGGCATCTGTTTTTGCAGTTCTGCAGTTTTGCTTATAGCAGCACTGCAGCGCCCAACCGTTAGGCGCTGCACTGTACTGTGTGACGCCCAACTCTTGGGCGCTGCACTATATAGTGCAGCGCCCTGGCCTTAGGCGCTGCACTACTTCCATGACCATCCATAGAGCCACAGTTGGCTTGCATCACATCCACAATACTTACAATGACTGCAGCATCACAACAATTTGAACAAACACAAATTTTATGCCGACGAGTTCATAACTTAAGACAATTCAAACATTACTACGTCATGGTTCACGACACATTCATTACAAATGACAAATGGCAGCTTGCCCTAGAAGATAGTTCACGAACATCTCACATGCCCTCACAACTTCATGACACATTCATTAGAAAATAGTTGACGACGAGTGCACTGAAGCTAAGTCCCTACTGAGTAGAGCGAGGCCATTTCCCCTTCTTGTCACGTGCCGAGTCCTCCTCTTGTGCCTCGCGAGCCTTTGCAAGCTTTCTTGCCCTCTCCTCCTCACGAGCAAGTTTCGCTTGGCGTGCCCTCTCCTCCTCTCGTTTCTTCCGCTCCATCCTCTCCTTCTGACGACGCTCTTCCTCCAAGCCTCTTCGAAACAATTCTTCGAACCGTCGTTGCCGCCTAAGACAATCTGCGTATTGGTCCTTTTTCACATCTTCTCGCACTTCAAGATCTATCCACGTGAAGTACTTGCATAGAGGAGGCGGTGACTGCATAAAAATTTGTTGTTAGTGTTGACACACATTTGAGAGTAACATTTTACTTCTCGAGCTTACCGGTGGTTGGTCATAGGCGTTAGTTGGAAGTGCACGATCATAAGCATAGTTCGGGCATACAAAATATCTCCGCCCTTCCGTCCATGCTTTCTTTCGGTCGGTGGACACCTTCACCTTGCAAACATCTCCACACCAACATGGCAGGATGTTGACATCTTTCTCCTTCACCTTGTCCAAAGATGCGTCCTCCCACTTGTTCGGCATGTCTTCTTGGTTAGCACACGGTGGCCTCGTCATGGAACCGGATGAAGCCATGCCTACAAAACCTAGAATTATTGGTCAACCCTAACCCCCACTTAACAATAACCACAACCCTAACACCAACATCAAACACACATAACCCTAACCCTAGCATACTATGAAAGCCTAACCATACCAAATTAGTAAAGAAACACAAATTTGCAAATCCAAGAAAAAACTAGGGTTTCCCCAAACTAGCAAGATTTGAGCAAATGTGACAATTCCTATGGATGAAAGCGAGGGATCGGAGGAGATTACCTTAAGGGAGGGTTGGCTTGAAATCCACGGTCAAATACTCCGGATCTGAGAAGGATTTGAGAGGGGAGGGAGGAGGGAGAGGGAGGCACTGAGCTTGGGTTTGTGTGGAGGTGGGGTGTGTGGGTGAGGATGGGTGGGAGGAGTTGGTGCAGCCTAATAAATGTCCAGGTGTGCAGCGCCTAAGGAAAGCGCCACACTACACAAGCAGCGCCTCTCCCTTAGGCGCTGCACACCTGGACATTCAGTCGAGAGAGCACCAAGAGCGTTCAGTAGCTTTTCCACCTAAAATTTGCTAAGTCAGCGTGCAGCGCCCAAGGGCAGGCGCCACACTATCTGATGCAGCGCCCCAAGGGATAGGCGCTGCACCAGTATAGTGTGGCGCTGACCTTGGGCGCTGCACGCTGACTTAGCATTTTTGGGGTGGAAAAGCTCTGCAACGCCTCTGGTGCTCTCTCGAATGATTCTATTCTCGCCATCTCCAGGTGTGCAGCGCCCAAGGCCAAGGCGCTGCACTGTATAGTGTGGCGCCTTACCCCTGGGCGCTGCACTAGCTGCTGTTTTCAAATAACTACTGGTTTTTTTGTTTTGTGATTCATAAAGATGCCACATAATCATATCCAAATTAAATGTAGGCGTCCAAAACACAGAAATAGTAGTCTGCATCACGTAGTCATACACACATAGCACATATACTTGTCCAAATCACATAGTCATACACACATAGGGATCTCACATAGTCATACTCGAAATATTAGTCCCTCACATAGTCATACACACATAGCAGATATACTTGTCCTCCTCCCACCACCAAGTGATCTCACATTCCCCTCCGTGTCCTCCACCCCCTTCATTGTTTCCATACCTATGAAAATGGCAATATAATAGTTAGTCACACAATACAAAATGACAACACAAGCATTGAGCCAAAATAACAAGATCATAGTAAGTCACATACGGCAATGGTCCATTGAGCCAAGAGAACATTCCTCCACTACGGCCGCCGCCAAGGCCAAGATCACCACTGCCTCCACCATCACCACGACCTACACCACCACCGCGGCCTGTACCGCCACCACCACGGCCTATACCACCACCGCCGCCACGGCCTCTACCAGCAGCACGGCCAAGACCACCACCACGACCTCTACCACCACCACGACCAACACCGTCACCACGACCTCTACCACCAGCACGACCAAGACCATCACCACGGCCAAAACCTTCACCACGACCAACACCGTCACCACGACCTCTACCACCACCACGGCCAAGACCATCACCACGGCCAAGACCTTCACCACGGCCAAGACCACCACCACGGCCAAGACCATCACCACGGCCAAGACCACCACCACGGCCTCTTCTAAGACCAAGATGACTCCCTCTTTGTTGCCTAGTTCCTCGTTGGCTTGTTTGATTTGAGTGGTTTGGCACTCCACCACTTGTTTGACTTGGTTGGCTACCCTTGGTTCACTTGGTTGGCTATCATTTGTTTGGCTTGTGCTTGCACCATTTTCTTTGATCTCTTTCTTGGTTTGGGACAAGTTCTTGTGTTGTGTCCCCATTACTGCAGCCCCCACAACGGGATTGCTCACGAGGCTCTTGGAATTGGCGGTGCCGTATTCTCCACCGCCACCACGGCCCCATCCGTCCATGTCACCTCTAAGGCGCTTTGTCTTACGTCTTCCCGTCTAACGATCTTCAATTCCGGTCCGCCATAGTTGAACTCCATGATACTCCGCCATTGTCATTGGTCCAAGTATGGCTGGAACCGTGGATTCCATGTATTCTTTACCATCATGATTGAGAACTCGGACTCCCTCACGGTAAGAGGGTGATTGGCGTCCACATTCCTAACCGGGATGCATTTAACAAGTGCGAGCATGGGAGATGAAGCAAAGACGGCCTCATGCAGCTGCAATCACACCGTGTTAGGGAGACCTTGAAAGCCCGGCCTCCGTGTTGGCGGCCATCGTTTGTGGTTCCTCCGGCTCTTTCACCTCATACTTCCACTCGTTGTCGTCATATAGTACAGCTTCTTGAGTCTGCCTTCGTGATTGAAATTCCAACCATTCTTCAACCTTTGGTGGGAAATTGTACTTGTGCTTATCCTTGTTCTCACCACAATCTGCTTATCGGTCTCCATTGAGTACTTTAAAAGTATGCATTCATCTTGTCAAATGTGTATTGAACTATTGCCGTCACGGGTAATGCACGTACACCCTTGAGCACCTTATTGAAGCATTCTGCCATATTGCTTGTCATTTGACCGTACCTCCGGCCATCTTCATCGAAAGCACGTGCCCACATATTGCTTTCGGCAATGTTCCTATTGAGAAACTCCTTACCGCCGGGGTCAAGTTTCTTGTGTCTGAGCAATGCATTGAACAATGCGGCAAACCGCTTGTTGGTGAAAGCGAGACAACAATCCTGAAGATCATCGGCCAACTCCTTGAAACCACATGCCCTATAGAAGTTTGCACAAAAGTGCCTCATGCACCATCGATGATGCAACTTTGTATGTCCAGGAATGTCAACCACCACAACATTTAGAATTCCAGGATGGCGATCCGATATGACACAAATTTCCCTTTCAGCAGGTAATACCCTTGTTCTCAGTTGATGCAAGAACCACTCCCAGTTATCATTGTTCTCCACCTCAACCAAAGCGAAAGCCAAAGGCAACACCCGGTTATTGGCATCACTTGCTATTGCAACCAATAAAGTGCCCTTGTATTGTCCGGTCAAGAACGTGCCATCAATGGCGATGACGGGCCGACAATGCTCAAAAGCCCTCACGCATTGCTCAAAGGCCCAAAATGCACGGCCAAATACTCGCACGGTCCTCCCGTTATGAATCAATGTTTGGTGCCCATGAGGCTCAACCACGTGAACCATGCCTCGGTTGTATGCTTCCTCCCAATTGCCATACAACATCTTGAATGCGGCTTGCTTCGCCTTCCATGCCTTGTCGTACTTCACCTTGTAATGAAATATGGCTTTCACAAGGTCAATGACACTCTTGATGCTCATTGTTGGAAGTGTGGATATTTGGTTGGAAAGCACATGGCGATGAACTTCGGATGTGAGTTATGCGTGTTGTTGGTACACAAGCTTGCCATCCGCCCTCTTGTGCGGCACATGTGAGTTGGTAGACAACTCACTATGCGCCAAGTGGGACCTCCTTTCCATGGCCTTGCACGGACAATCCATGGACATGTTGGCACTTCACATTTGACCGTAACGCATACATTGACGTCCGAGTTGGCCACTTTATGTGGACAATAATGTGTAACCGAGTAGTTGTCGAGCCACATCTTCAATTCCAAGAAGGATTGAAACTCACAACCGGATATATCCCGTTCTTGCCGTCTTCAAATCACGGTGAGAACTTGGCCTAGCTCAAGAGATATGCATTTGCCACCATCCACAACGGCTTCATCCGCGAGACTAAGATCCTTGAACAATGGTGTCTTGTGATCCCGCCTCAATACCTTCTTGAATGCTTGGCCTCCTTGGCGTGAACCCTCCTCATCAACTTCTTCATCGGGACCATCATCATCCGAGTCCGATGCATATGCACGGGAAAAAGGGATGGATTGGTCCATTGTCTCTTGCACATGATATTGGTCGAGATCACCCACATTGTTGTCATGGAGGTCAACTTCGTTGTCATCCTCCTCGTACTCATCATTCTCCTCTTCAAAACCTTCATTTTGGTTGTTTGGAGTCGGGCTCATTGTTGGCCAATCTTGTTGCGTGAATTGAGGTTCACTCATTTGATCTTGGTTCATGGGTGGGGGAGTGCTAGCAACCAACGGGAGGGGTTCGGTTCAAGTCTACATTCAAAGTAGACTCAACCTTCTTGGAGGAAAATAACTCAAGAGCCTTGTCTAGAGATTCGCAACCGTCTCCTTGTATGCAACCCAACGTTGCTCGGAGTTCACACGCATTGTCTTCCAACGGATGTGCATTCCAAAACCAACATTATGCCTTCCCTCGAACTCAACAACGTCACTTGGGTCAATCCAATTCAAATCTTTCCTCACTTGTTCCAAGAGTTCCGCATAGCTAGGACTACTCTCAAACACCATGTCAAGCTCATCCGGGTCCGTCTCAACATTGCCTTTCAAAAAGGCCTCTTTATCCACATGATGAACATAAACACATGTTCTCCCCATCCCTACAATAATAAAAAACACACATATATCAAGTAAATACTTAAGAAAAATATTTGCACACATATGCCCTAACATATATATGAATTAATAACCCTAACCCCCACATAACAATTACCACAACCCTAACCATAACATAACCCTAACACCAACATCAAACACACATAACCCTAACCCTAGCATACTATGCAAGCCTAAACAACCCAAACTAGCAAAGAAATATAACATCATTCAACACAAATTTGCGAATCCAAGCAAAAACTAGGGTTTCCCCCAAACTAGCAAGATTTGAGCAAATGCGACAATTCTTATGGATGAAAACGAGGGGATCGGAGGAGATTACCTTAAGGGAGGGGTTGGCTTCGAAATCCACGGTCAAACACTCCGGATTTGCAAGATTTGATAGGGGAGAGGGAAGAGAGGGGAAGAGAGGAGGGCCGCAAGGGTTTGGGTGGGGTAGGGGTGTGTGGGGTGGGGTGGGAGGAGAGAGGGTGGGGCCAGCCCAAGTGGAACCTGATGTGCAGCGCCCAAGGGCTAGGCGCTGCACATTAAAGGTGTGGCGCCTAAGTCTTAGGCGTTGCAGTCTGTCTGTGAGGCCATAAATGGACCAGGGCTGCCACGCCGGCGGCGGGGCGTCTGACGCCTAAGGGAAGGGCGCTGCAAGAGAGTCTGACGCCCAGCTGTCGGGCGCCACACAAAAGGGTCAGGAAAGTGAATTTTTTTCATGACCAGGTCAGTTTGTGATTTGATTTCTGCCTCAGGTCAGATATGTGTTTTCTGCCGTCTCGTGATCTTCTGCGGGGCAGTGAAAACGTGACCGTAGGCTGGTTCCAATCTCACTGACCGGTGAATCTGCGGGACCCATCTGCAGTGGGCGAGGAACATCACTCCTGAGACTACTCCGCGTCTAGGGTGTGTCTGGCCCGGGATCAGAAATGGCGGCGTGCCGACCCGGATGCGTTCACTTCCGTATCACGCGGGTGGTGCTGCCCGGCCGCTCGCTGTCCGGTGGGCCTCGTCTAGGTAACAGTGGCCACACATTTCTAATTTGATTGCATGTGAGCTATCATTAAGCGTTAACTTTGTCTGGTGGGACCGTATCTAATGGCGGCCACGGATGTACAGCCTCTCAAACATCCCTACCCCTGGATTATATACGGTGGGTCCGCTTATCACAGATCGTGGCATACATTAGGAGTAGTTTTTTCTTTTCTCCTGCGAAGGAGCGTGCATGCCGTATTTGATTTGGTCATGTGATGATGCGAGCAAGGTAGGTGGGATTCCCAAATGCCCGCCAGTTTGAGACCGTTGACTGATGCTTGATGTCACACATCTAATTATTTGATGTTTGTATGCCTAAACAGCTAAGCTGCTTGCTGATAACTTGTGATGATTTTTTTATTGCGCTAATAATGGAATTTTAACATTATTGGTGATCATCCTTGTCAAACAAAAACAATGTAAACGTTTTTGCAATCTCTAAGATAAAATGATGTTTGAGTGTTTTGGTGTTCCTACATTTGATAGCATGATAACAGAAGATATCAGTATGCCATTAAAGAAAAAGCTAACGTAGCTTATACTTTTAGCAGGAGGGGGTAACGAGCATGCGAAAACTAAGGTAGTGTGAACTTGTGGCTTTCAAATGCGGTACGACTGGGTAGATAAGAAAAAAAAGGTATTGTTGCAGTCTTCTGTTTACATCTTCCTCTCAACTTGATCTCACATCCATCTGCACCTGCTTCTTCTTCACCAAAAGCCAGATTCCGCCATCGTGCGAGAGATGCGGTACTACGTCCCAACCTACCGTCTGTCGGCCACCGTGCGAGAGATGCGGTACCCAGCGTGGGTCATGGTGGAGGACACCCTACGTGTGTGGGCCATCTCAAGGTGGAGGAGCCCGACGGAGCTGGCGAACTTCTTCCTCGCTAGCGGCTACCACCACCTTGCACGCGGCTCTCCGGTGATGTTACGCATGGAAGAGGTTTGTGCTAATGGAGGCCTTGTGATTGGCCTCACTACTCGCATCACCAAACATTTTGATGCCTACTTCCTCCTTGGCAAAAGTCTTTTGGTGTGGGTGCAACTTCATCGCCTTCAACACCTACAACATCTTCACCAACTTCGACCACATCTTCCCCACCGCCAATGGCATGCACACTCTCCCCTACAACACCGAGGACGAGGAGTGAACTTGGTGGTGGAGGGGCATGGTCGTGTTAAGTGTTGCCCAATATAGGGCTAAGTTATTTGTAAAGGTGCTACTAGTAAGCCCTAATATTAATATCTATCTATGTAATGTGTGTGTGCTACCTATATATTAAGGGAATGTATCAAGGGATGTCCTGTTCCTGCAGTTTGCGAAAAGCTTGAATTTTATATTAATGTTATTGTCTATTGCTTGCAAGTAGTCGTTCATGTGACTGGGATTAGTGTTGACCATTGCAAACATTAGGATAACAACTGCTCTAGCATCTCCATTTTTGTCTTGAACAAAAAGGGTTTGAGACCGATTTGTTTTCATCAAACCAATCCAATCCAGTAATTATTAAATCCCACACCAAAACAGGAGCTCAGTCCGTTTCAACCAAACCAAAGCAACCAAACATGAAAACAACGGTTTTAGCCCTAACTATTCCCACGTTTACGTTAGAAGATTTTAAAAAGAGGAAACAGCAAAAAAAATTAAGAACATTTGGCTTTCATTTGAACTAGTAATTAAATTTAAATGTTGCAACATATATTGGAAAAAAGGAAAAGAACAAGCTACACTCCTGGCAGCTCAATAGATGGCCAAATTTGAACTTGTGCCTCCTTCACTATTTCTAGAGCAAGCATTTTTCAGAAAGCACCATGAATAAAATGTGAACCACCATCAGTCATTAAATATCTAGGGACTCCAAACCTCGGAAAAATAAATTCTTTAAGCATCTTAATAGAAGTGTTATGATCAGCACTACTTGTTTGAATAGCTTCTACCCACTTAGTAACGTAATCAACATCAACTAAAATATGTGTGTATCCATTAGAGGCAGGAAAAGGTCCTATATAATCAAAGCCCCAAACATCAAATGGTTCAATAACAAGTGAATAATTCATAGGCATTTCTTGAGGTCTACTAATATTACCAATTCTTTGACATTCATCACAAGATAAAACAAACTTACGGGCATCCTTGAAGAGAGTAGGACAATAAAAACCAGATTGCAATACCTTATGTGCAGTTCTGTCTCCAGCGTGGTGTCCTCCATAAGCCTCGGAGTGACACTTGTGTAGGATCTGTTCCTGCTCATGCTCAGGTAATAATTGAAGGAAATATGCTCTAGAGGCAATAATAAAGTTATTATTTATTTCCTTATATCATGATAAATGTTTATTATTCATGCTAGAATTGTATTAACCGGAAACATAACACTTGTGTGAATACATAGACAAACAGAATGTCACTAGTATGCCTCTACTTGACAAGCTTGTTGATCAAAGATGGTTATGTTTCCTAGCCATAGACATGAGTTGTCATTTGATTAATGGGATCACATCATTAGGAGAATGCTGTGATTGACTTGACCCATTCCGTTAGCTTAGCACACGATCGTTTAGTATTCTGCTATTGCTTTCTTCATGACTTATACATGTTCCTATGACTATGAGATTATGCAACTCCCATTTACCGGAGGAACACTTTGTGTGCTATCAAACGTCACAACGTAACTGGGTGATTATAAAGGTGCTCTACAGGTGTCTCCGAAGGTACTTGGTGGGTTGGCGTATTTCGAGATTAGGATTTGTCACTCCGATTGTCAGAGAGGTATCTCTGGGCCCACACGGTAATGCACATCACTTAAGCCTTGCAAGCATTACAACTAATGAGTTAGTTGCGGGATGATGTATTACGGAACGAGTAAAGAGACTTACCGGTAATGAGATTGAACTAGGTATTGAGATACCGACGATCGAATCTCGGGCAAGTAACATACCGATGACAAAGGGAACAACGTATGTTGTTATGCGGTCTGACCGATAAAGATCTTCATAGAATATGTAGGAGCCAATATGGGCATCCAGGTCCCGCTATTGGTTATTGACCAAAGAGGTGTCTCGGTCATGTCTACATAGTTCTCGAACCCGTAGGGTCCGCACGCTTAACGTTCGTTGATGATATAGTACTATGAGTTATGTATGTTGGTGACCGAATGTTGTTTGGAGTTTCGGATGAGATCACGGATATGACGAGGAACTCCGGAATGGTCCGGAAGTAAAGATTGATATGTGGATAGTAGTGTTTGATCTCCAGAAGGGTTCCGAAATTCACCGGAAGGGGTTCCGGATGTTTCCCGAAATGTTTGGGCACGAGAACACTTTATCTGGGCCAAAGGGGAAAGCCCACGAGCCTTTCGAAAAGTGCAAAAGGAAGTTTTGCGGAGACTAGAGGCTAGACGCCAGGAACCTTGGCGTCTAGCCTTGGAGTCCGAGAACACTACAAGAAATATATCAATTTGTGACCTTTATTATTGACCTTGGATAAATTGGTCGTAAATCTACGACCATTTTGAACCAATTGGTCGTAAGCTTTTTAAGAGGGTCCGAATCCTAAACAATAACGACAATTTTAGTCAAAAAAGTCATTATTGCCTTACACAAAATGGTCATAAGCAGCCAACAATAGTCAATGGCCTTATTTTTGACTGATTGCGACCAATCTAGATGGTCATGACGTTGTAAACATGGATATATTGATATGACTGGATGCCACATCATCAATTTTGCTTATGTGTCATGTCTATGTGTGAATTTTCGTCTATGTGTCATATCTATGTGTCAATTTTGGCTCACGTGTCTGGATAGAAGGTTTCAATGTACCACTGACGGATAGGACCGACACATTGACCTAAGGCCCACCAAACTGACATGCAGATCCCACCACGAACATGACAGGTAGGACCCACCATCGACCTTAGAGAAGGGGGCCCAAATGGAAGATCCAATTAAATTAATTAAAACAGCAAAATGGATCAAATTATTAAAAAAAATGAATAAACAACATGACGGATAGGACCGACACATTGACCTAAGGCCCACCAAACTGACATGCAGGTCCCACCATGAACATGACAGGTAGGACCCACCATCGACCTTAGAGGAGGGGACCCAAATGGAAGAGCCAATCAAATTAAGTAAAACAGCAAAATGGATCAAATTGTTTTTAAAAATGAATAAAAAACACGCACGGGAAGATTCCAACCCACGCCATCGTCCTCCCCATAAGAGCCCCACGCCACTATACCACACACACCTTAGATGTAGGAAATAAGACGTGGATCATACTTGATCTTGCGCTTTGCATCCGAGGAGCGGCCGCTTATTGAAGGGATCGCCACTTGGGCCGGCCCACATACGGGTTTTCCTACGCTGCTTTTCCTTCGCTGTTTCTTATGGGTTTTTTTTCTTCTGCGGCTTTCGGTTTTTACTGTTTTGTTCAATTTTCAGTTGTTTTGTTTCAGTTTCCTTTTTTCTGTCTTGGTTCCTTTTTTCCTTCCAGTTTTTCTTTTATGTTTCTTTTTGTTCTACTTTTGTGTTTCTGTTTTCTTCTCTTTTATTGCGTATTATACAAAAGGTTCACTGCATATTACAAATATGTTTGTCGTATTAATAAAATGTTCATCATATATTCTAAAATACTTCATCTTTGCGTTATAAAATTTCATCATGTGCTACAAAATGTTCATGTATATTATAAAATTGTTCAACGTATTTTTTTACTAAACATTCAATGCTTATTTGAAAATTGTTCAAAGCGTACATTGATATTCTTTGAAAATGTTCATCTTATATTAAAAGATGTTCATCATGTATTGTTTAAATTGTTCAACATACATTAAAAAAATTCAATGGATATTACAAATTTCAGTGTATATTTTTCAGTTTTTTCAAAAGGTTTCGATAGTTATACTATGGCACCTCATATTTAGCACTAGAACTCGCTAGCGTTCAGTTAGTAGCCCTCATCCGCAAGAGGAAGATCGTGAGTTTGATGTCTCCCTCACGCCTAACATTTTTGTTTTATTTTTACTTGTCTAGAGCTCGTTCACCTCCTCATGGGCCGGCCCATTTGCTCTGCCTTTAGCAAAGGCTACACCACTTGCCGCCTGCGATTCAACTTGGGCCATCGCGATGCATAAGGGCGCCCCTAACTCATTTTGGGCACTCGAAAAATGGAAAATGAATTTTTCGTCCAAGGAAACTGAAAACTTCCTTAGGCAACGTTGTTTGCCATTCCAAGATGCACCCTTGTGCATAATATGAGATCATTTGAAGAAACTATGCCATGAATGTGGATGTAAGATTGATCATTTGGCTTGAAAGCCATGGATCTTCACACATGATAGCTTCTTTCTGAGAACACTTTTTAAAAAAAAAAAATGTCGTATTACAAGTTTATTATTTTTTCCTGATAACTTGGTCACATATAATGACACAATGCGAAGGTTTTCCAATTTTTTGATTTTTTTTTTACTTTTCATGCCCATTTCAAAATGCGGTCAAAACGGCGGGCATGACCGTCCCTAGCTAGTGGTTGAATCTTGCATTTTTTTGTGTTTCTCTGATTAAATAGATACTTTTGTACCTAAAACTGATTTTTGGAAAAAAATCATGAGCAAACTATGAGGCAGTTGTAGTTCAAACTTGACCCACTTCCAGCTGAATCGGCGGGAATTTATCTTTTTCACGAGGGGTGGATCAAAGATTTTGACACACAATCATTTGGTCAGTTATACATTAAATATGGCCTGTATTTTAGAAAATTGATTTGGTCCAATTTTGCAACAAATATATGGTAGGTCCTTCACAAAAAAAATTCATTTTGGGCACTCGAAAAATGGAAAATGAATTTTTCGTCCAAGGAAACTGAAAACTTCCTTAGGCAACGTTGTTTGCCATTCCAAGATGCACCGTTGTGCATAGTATGAGATCATTTGAACAAACTATGACATGAATGTGGCTATAAGATTGATCATTTGGCTTGAAAGCCATGGATCTTCACACATGATAGCTTATTTCTGAGAACAAATTTTCTAAAAAATTGACGTATTACTAGTTTATTATTTTTCCTGATAACTTGGTCAAATATAATTACACAATGCGAAGGTTTTCCAATTTTTTATTTTTTTAATTTTTCATGTCCATTTCAAAATGCGGTCAAAACGGCGGGTATGACCGTCCCTAGCTAGTGGTTGAATCTTGGATTTTTTTGGTGTTTCCTGATTAAATAGATACTTTTGTATCTAAAACTGATATTTGGAAAAAATCATGAGCAAACTATGAGGCAGCTGTAGTTCAAACTTGACCCACTTCCAACAGAATTAGCGGGAATTTGTCTTTTTATGAGAGGTGGATCAAACCTTTTGATACCCAATCATTTGGTCAATTGTACATTAAATATGGCCTAGTATTTTATAAAATTGATTTGGTCCAATTTTGCAACAAATATATGGTAGGTCCTTCACAAAAAAACTTATTTTGGGCACTCGAAAAATGAAAAATGAATTCTTCATCCTAATAAAATAAAAAATTTCTTAAGAAACATTGTTTTTCATTCTAAGATACAAACTTGTGCACAATATGATACCATTTTTGAATATTTCATGTGAAAAAATAGAAGAAAAACAAAAGGAAAAACTCAATTGCATGTGTGCTTTATTCTCATTGGTGGAATTACTTGTGACACGAATAGATGACATGGCGCCCATCCATCCATCCATCGACAGAAAAAAAAGAAAATGAAAAAAAAAGATCCCACCCTCCCCTCGCTCGCTCTCTCTCCCTCATGAACCCCTCTCTGTCTTGCAACCTCTCCCTCTCCCCCATGAACCTCTCTCCCTCGCCGCCACCCACCACCCACATCGGCCAGTTCCGTCGAGCTCCGGCGGCGCGTATCACACCCCCGAGCTCCCCTATGTCCGCACCTCCTTCCCCTCCGGCTAGAATCAGCGCTCAAGCCGTCCACAACCCCCGTGGCTAGCTAGGGTTTCGGCCGCCACCCCTTACCTGGCCGGGATCCGCCACATTCGGCGACATCGAGGCCAGCGGGTGCCGGATCCGTCACCGGCGTTCCCAGGTTGGTCCCTCTCCTTCTTGTTCTCCCCACCCTCTTCTCCCCACGTCACCTATTCTTTCCTGTGATTTCCTTTCATGCATATCCATGACGCGAACGGAAGATAAGCTGGACAGGCACAGACGGAGGAACACCGTCTTCATCCCCTGCCCCGACGCCAAAGGTGATTGCATCAAAAATATGGAGGCGGTCAGGAAGCGGGCGGGCAAGTTCAAGGAGCAGGTCGCCAAGCAGCAGCAGGTAAGCACCATCTGAGATCTGATGATTTCTGCCTCGCGGCATAGTCGTTGGTCTAGGGGCGAGATTTCCCCTTGGCATGATTTGATGCGTCGTGTGTGTGGGAGTCGCCAATGAATGAGCGAGATCGCCTGCGACCCTCGGATCTGCTATTGAAATTGCTATGCTATTATTAGAGTTTAATTCCCTAAGCTGCTACTTACTTATATTACAGAGTGTTAAACTGCTACTGATTTAGACTACAGACCATTTAATCTTATGCTAAACTGTTGCCTTCGTTAGGTAGAGGACGCTCTGTTGGGTAACGTTGCAGAAAATAAAATTTTTCTTACGGTTTCACCAAGATCCATCTATGAGTTCATCTAGCAACGAGTGATAGGAGTGCATCTACAAATCTTTGTAGATCGCGAGCGGAAGCATTCAAGAGAACGGGGTTGAGGGAGTCGTACTCGTCGTGATCCAAATCACCGATGACCAAATGTCGAACGGACAACACCTCCACGTTCAACACACGTACGGAGCGGATGTCGTCTCCCGCACCTTGATCCAGCAAGGAGGAGGGAGAGGTTGAGGAAGAAGGCTCCAACAGCAGCACGACGGCGTGGTGGTGATGGAGTGGCAGTTCTCTGGCAGGGCTTCGCCAAGCTCACGCGGAGGAGGAGAGGTGTTGGGGAGGGGAGGGGCTGCGCCTTGGATGTTGTATGTAGCCCTCCCCTCGCCCCTCTATTTATAGGGGAAGGGGGAAGGGGGCCGGGCCCCTCTAGATGAGGTCTAGAGGGGGGCCAGGGAGGGGCTTGCCCCCAAGCAGGGCGCCCCACTGGGTTTCCCCCAACCCTAGGCGCATGGGCCCAAGGGGGGGATGCGCCCAGCCCTCCAGGGGCTGGTTCCCTGCCCACTATGGCCCATGAGGCCGTCCGAGAGAGGTGGCCCCTTCCAGTGGACCCCCGGAACCCCTCCGGTGGCCCCGGTACAATACCGATATGCCCCCGAAACTTTCCGGTGACCGTATGACAACTTCCCATATATAAATTTTCACCTCCAGACCATTCCGAACTCCTCGTGGCGTCCGGGATCTTATCCGGACTCGAACAACATTCGGTAATCACATACAAGTCTTCCTAATAACCCTAAGCGTCCACCGAACCTTAAGTGTGTAGACCCTACGGGTTCGGGAATCATGCAGACATGACCGAGACAGCTCTCCGGCCAATAACCAACAGCGGGATCTGGATACCCATGTTGGCACCCACATGTTCCACGATGATATCATCGGATGAACCACGATGTCGAGGATTCAAGTAACCCCGTATACAATTCCCTTTGTCAATCGGTATGTTACTTGCCCGAGATTCGATCGTCGGTATCCCAATACCTCGTTCAATCTCGTTACCGGCAAATCACTTTACTCGTATCGTAATGCATGGTCCCGTGACCAAACACTTGGTCACTTTGAGCTCATTATGATGATGCATTACCGAGTGGGCCCAGAGAAACCTCTCCGTCATACGGAGTGACAAATCCCAGTCTCGATCCGTGTCAACCCAACAGACACTTTCGGACATACCCGTAGTATACCTTTGTAGTCACCCAGTTACGTTGTGACGTTTGGTACACCCAAAGCACTCCTACGGTATCCGGGAGTTACACGATCTCATGGTCTAAGGAAAGGATACATGACATTGGAAAAGCTCTAGCAAACGAACTACACGATCTTGTGCTATGCTTAGGATTGGGTCTTGTCCATCACATCATTCTCCTAATGATGTGATCCCGTTATCAATGACATCCAATGTCCATAGTCAGGAAACCATGACTATCTATTGATCAACGAGCTAGTCAATTAGAGGCTCACTAGGGACATGTTGTAGTCTATGTATTCACACGTGTATTGCGATTTCCGGATAATACAAAATACAATTATAGCATGAATAAAAGACAATTGTCATGAACAAGGAAATATAATAATAATCCTTTTATTATTGCCTCTAGGGCATATTTCCAACAGTCTCCGATTTGCACTAGAGTCAATAATCTAGTTACATTGTGATGAATCGAACACCCATAGAGTTCTGTTGTTGATCATGTTTTGCTCGCGGAAGAGGTTTAGTCAACGGATCTGCGACATTCAGATCCGTATGCACTTTGCAAATTTCTATGTCTCCATCTTGAACATTTTCACGAATGGAGTTGAAGCGACGCTTGATGTGCCTGGTCTTCTTGTGAAACCTGGGCTCCTTGGCAAGTGCAATAGCTCCAGTGTTGTCATAGAAGAGTTTGATTGGCCCCGACGCATTGGGTATGACTCCTAGGTCGGTGATGAACTCCTTCACCCAAATTGCTTCATTCGCTGCCTCCGAGGCTGCCATGTACTCCGCTTCACATGTAGATCCCGCCACGACGCTCTGCTTGCAGCTGCACCAGCTTACTGCTCCACCATTCAACATATACACTTATCCGGTTTGTGACTTAGAGTCATCCAGATCTGTGTCGAAGCTAGCGTCGACGTAACCCTTCTGACGAGCTCTTCGTCACCTCCATAAACGAAACATGTCCTTAGTCCTTTTCGGTACTTCAGGATATTCTTGACCGCTGTCCGGTGTTCCTTGCGGGATTACTTTGGTACCTTCCTACCAAACTTACGGCAAGGTTTACATCAGGTCTGGTACACAGCATGGCATACATAATAGACCCTATGGCTGGGGCATAGGGGATGACACCCATCTCTTCTATATCTTCTGCCGTGGTCGGACATTGAGCCGAGCTCAATTTCACACCTTGCAGCACAGGCAAGAACCCCTTCTTAGACTGATCCATATTGAACTTCTTCAATATCTTATCAAGTTATGTGCTTTGTGAAAGACCTATGAGGCGTCTCGATCTATCTCTATAGATCTTGATGCCTAATATATAAGCAGCTTCTCCAAGGTCCTTCATTGAAAAACTCTTATTCAAGTAGGCCTTAATGCTGTCCAAAACTCCTATATCATTTCCCATCAAAAGTATGTCATCTACATATAATATGAGAAATGCTACAGAGCTCCCACTCACTTTCTTGTAAACGCAGGCTTCTCCATAAGTCTGCGTAAACTCAAACGCTTTGATCATCTCATCAAAGCGAATGTTCTAACTCGAGATGCTTGCACCAGCCAATAAATGGATCGCTGGAGCTTGCATACCTTGTTAGCATTCTTAGGGTCGACAAAACCTTCCGGCTGCATCATATACAGTTCTTCCTTAAGATAACCGTTAAGGATTGCCGTTTTGATGTCCATTTGCCATATCTCATAATCATAGTATGCGGCAATTGCTAACATGATTCAGACGGACTTCAGCTTCGCTACGGGAGAGAAAGTATCATCGTACTCAACCCCTTGAACTTGCCGATAACCCTTAGCGACAAGTCGAGCTTTATAGACGGTAACATTACCATCCGCGTCCGTCTTCTTCTTAAAGATCCATTTGTTTTCTATCGCTCGCCGATCATCGGGCAAGTCTGTCAAAGTCCATACTTTGTTTTCATACATGGATTCTATCTCGGATTGCATGGCTTCAAGCCATTTGTTGGAATCTGGGCCCGCCATCGCTTCTTCATAGTTCGAAGGTTCACCGTTGTCTAACAACATGATTTTCAGGACAGGGTTGCCATACCACTCTGGTGTGGAACATGTCCTTGTGGACCTACGAAGTTCAGTAGCAACTTGATCCGAAGCACCTTGATCATCATCATTAATTTCCTCTCCAGTCGTTGTAGGCACCACAGGAACATTTTCCTGAGCTGCACTACTTTCCGGTTCAAGAGGCAGCACTTCATCGAGTTCTACTTTCCTCCCACTTACTCCTTTCGAGAGAAACTCCTTTTCCAGAAAGTATCCATTCTTGGCAACAAAGATATTGCCTTCGGATCTAAGGTAGAAGGTATTCCCAATGGTTTCCTTAGGGTATCCTATGAAGACGCATTTTTCCGACTTGGGTTCAAGCTTTTCAGGTTGAAGTTTCTTGACATAAGCATCGCATCCCCAAACTTTTAGAAACGACAGGTTAGGTCTCTTCCCAAACCATAATTCATACGGTGTCGTCTCAACGGATTTAGACGAAGCCCTATTTAAAGTGAATGTAGCTGTTTCTAGAGCATATCCCCAAAATGATAGCGGTAAATCGGTAAGAGACATCATAGATCGCACCATATCCAATAGAGTGCGATTACGACGTTCGGAAACACCATTACGCTGAGGTGTTCCAGGCGGCGCGAGTTGTGAAACGATTCCACATTTTCTTAAGTGCATACCAAATTCGTGACTTAAATATTCTCCTCCACGATCTGATCGTAAGAATTTTATCTTTCGCTCACGTTGATTCTCTACTTCATTCTGAAATTCCTTGAACTTTTCAAAGGTCTCAGACTTGTGTTTCATCAAGCAGACATACCCATATCTACTTAAGTCGTCAGTGAGAGTGAGAACATAACAATATCCTCCGCGAGCCTCAACGCTCATTGGACCGCACACATCAGTATGTATGATTTCCAATAAGTTGGTTGCTCGCTCCATTGTTCCGGAGAACGGAGTCTTGGTCATTTTTCCCATGAGGAATGGTTCGCATGTGTCAAATGATTCATAATCGAGAGACTCTAAAGTCCATCAGCATGGAGCTTCTTCATGCGCTTGACACCAATGTGACCAAAGGCGGCGATTACCACAAGTATGTGGGACTATCGTTATCAACTTTACATCTTTTGGTATTCACACTATGAATATGTGTAACATCACGTTCGAGATTCATTAAGAATAAACCATTGACCATCGGGCATGACCACAAAACATACTCTCATATAAATAGAACAACCATTATTCTCGGTTTAAATGAGTAGCCATCTCGTATTAAACAAGATCCGGATACAATGTTCATGCTCAAACTTGGCACTAAATAAAAATTATTGAGGTTTAAAACTAATCCCGTAGGTAAATGTAGAGGTAGCGTGCGGCGGCGATCACATCGACCTTGGAACCATTCCCGGCGCGCATCGTCACCTCGTCCTTCGCCAGCCTCCGCTTATTCCGCAGCTCTGCTGTGAGTCACAAATATGAACAACGGCACGGTATCAAATACCGGGAGTCACTACGAGTCTTGGTAAGGTACACAACAATTACATGTATATCACATATACCTTTAGTGTTGCCGCCTTCTTGTCCGCTAAGTATTTGGGGCAGTTCCGCTTCGATGACCCTTCCTTTGCAATAAAAGCACTCGGTCTCGGGCTTGGGTCCATTCTTTGACTTCTTCCCGGCAACTGGCTTACCGGGCGCGGCAACATCTTTGCCGTCCTTCTTGAAGTTCTTCTTACCCTTGCCCTTCTTGAACTTGGTGGTTTTATTGACCATCAACACTTGATGTTCCTTTTTGATTTCTACCTCTGCTGACTTCAGCATTGAAAATCGTCGGGAATAGTTTTCACCATCACCTGCATATTGTAGTTCATCACAAAGCTCTTGTAGCTCGGTGGGAGCAACTGAAGGATTCTGTCAATGACCGCCTCATCCGGAGGTTAATATTCAAGCTGGGACGGCGGTTGTGCAACCTTGACATTACGAGTATGTGCTCACCGACGAACTATTTTCCTCCATCTTACAACTATAGAACTTGTCGGAGACTTCATATCTCTCGACCCGGGCGTGAGCTTGGAAAACCATTTTCAGCTCCTCGAACATCTCATATGCTCTGTGTTGCTCAAAACGCTTTTGGAGCCCCGGTTCTAAGCTGTAAAGCATGCGGCACTGAACGAGGGAGTAATCATCAGCATGTGACTGCCAAGCGTTCATAACGTCTTGGTTCTCTGGGATGGGTGCTTCACCTAGCGGTCCTTCTAGGACATATGCTTTCTTGGCAGCTATGAGGATGATCCTCAGGTTCCGGACCCAGTCCGTATAGTTGCTGCCATCATCTTTCAGCTTGGTTTTATCTAGGAAAACGTTGAAGTTCATGTTGACATGAGCGTTGGCCATTTGATCTACAAGACATATTTGCAAAGATTTTAGACTAAGTTCATGATAATTAAGTTCATCTAATCAAATTATTTAATGAACTCCCACTCAGATTTGTCATCCCTCTAGTCATCTAAGTGTTACATGATCCGAGTCGACTAGGCCGTGTCCGATCATCACGTGAGACGGACTAGTCATCATCGGTGAACATCTCCATGTTGATCGTATCTTCCATACGACTCATGTTTGACCTTTCGGTCTCTGTGTTCCGAGGCCATGTCTATACATGCTAGGCTCGTCAAGTTAACCTAAGTGTTTTGCATGTGTAAAACTTTCTTACACCCGTTGTATGTGAACGTAGGAATCTATCACACCCGATCATCACGTGGTGCTTGAAGCAGCGAACTTTAGCAACGGCCTTGCAGTTAGGGGAACACTTTTCTTGAAATTATTATAAGGGATCATCTTATTTACTACCGCCGTTCTAAGTAAACAAGATGCATAAACATAATAAACATCACATGCAATTAAATAGTAGTGACATGATATGGCCAATATCATATAGCTCCTTTGATCTCCATCTTGGGGCTCCATGATCATCTTGTCACCGGCATGACACCATGATCTCCATCATCATGATCTCCATCATCGTGTCTCCATGAAGTTGCTCGCCAACTATTACTTCTACTACTATAGCTAACGGTTTAGCAATAAAGTAAAGTAATTACATGGCGTTGAATCAATGACACGCAGGTCATACAATAATTAAGACAACTCCTATGGATCCTGCCGGTTTTCATACTCATCGACATGCAAGTCGTGATTCCTATAACAAGAACATGATCTCATACATCACAATATATCATTCATCATTCATCACAACTTTTGGCCAGATCACATCACAAGGCAATGGCTGCAAAAACAAGTTAGACGTCCTCTAATTGTTGTTGCATCTTTTACGTGGCTGCAATAGGGTTCTAGCAAGAACATTTTCTTACCTACGAAAAAGCCACAACGTGATTTGTCAACTTCTATTTACCCTTCATAAGGACCCTTTTCATCGAATCCGCTCCAACTAAAGTGGGAGAGACAGACACCCGCTAGCCACCTTATGCAACTAGTGCATGTCAGTCGGTGGAACCTGTCTCACGTAAGCGTACGTGTAAGGTCGGTCCGGGCCGCTTCATCCCACAATACCGCTGAAGCAAAATAAGACTAGTAGCGGCAAGAAAGTTGACAACATCTACGCCCACAACAAATTGTTTTCTACTCGTGCAAAGAGAATTACGCATAGACCTAGCTCATGATGCCACTGTTGGTAACGTTGATGAAAATAAAAATTTTCCTACGATTTCACCAAGATCCATATATGAGTTCATCTAGCAACAAGTGATAGGAGTGCATCTACATACCTTTGTAGATCGCGAGCGGAAGCGTTCAAGAGAACGGGGTTGAGGGAGTCGTACTCGTCGTGATCCAAATCACCGATGACCAAGTGTCGAACGGACAACACCTCCGCGTTCAACACACGTACAGAGCGGATGTCGTCTCCTGCACCTTGATCCAGCAAGGAGGAGGGATAGGTTGAGGAAGAAGTCTCAAACAGCAGCACGACGGTGTGGTGGTGATGGAGTGGCAGTTCTCCGGCAGGGCTTCACCAAGCTCACGCGGAGGAGGAGAGGTGTTGGGGAGGGGAGGGGCTGCGCCTTGGATGTTGTATGCAGCCCTCCCCTCGCCCCTCTACTTATAGGGGAAGGGGGAAGGGGGCCGGCCCCCTCTATATGAGATCTAGAGGGGGGGCGGCGGCCAAGGGGAGGGGGCTTGCCCCGCAATCAAGGGGGGCGCCCCCACTAGGGTTTCCCCCCCAACCCTAGGCGCATGGGCCCAATGGGGGGGGATGCGCCTAGCTCTCCAGGGGCTGGTTCCCTGCCCACTCGGCCCATGAGGCCCTCCGAGAGGTGGCCCCTCGGTGGACCCGGAACCCCTCCGGTGGCCTCGGTACAATACCGATATGCCCCCGAAACTTTCCGGTGACCGTATGACAACTTCCCATATATAAATCTTCACCTCTGGACCATTCCGGAACTCCTCGTGACGTCCGGGATCTTATCCGGGACTCCGAACAACATTCGGTAATCACATACAGGTCATCCTAATAACCCTAGCGTCACCGAACCTTAAGTGTGTAGACCCTACGGGTTCGGGAATCATGCAGACATGACCGAGACAGCTCTCCGGCCAATAACCAACAGCGGGATCTGGATACCCATGTTGGCTCCCACATGTTCCACGATGATCTCATCGGATGAACCACGATGTCGAGGATTCAAGTAACCCCGTATACAATTCCCTTTGTCAATCGGTACGTTACTTGCCCGAGATTCGATCGTCGGTATCCCAATACCTCGTTCAATCTCGTTACCGGCAAGTCACTTTACTCGTACCGTAATGCATGATCCTGTGACCAAACACTTGGTCACTTTGAGCTCATTATGATGATGCATTACCGAGTGGGCCTAGAGATACCTCTCCGTCATACGGAGTGACAAATCCCAGTCTCGATCCGTGTCAACCCAACAGACACTTTCAGAGATACACGTAGTATACCTTTATAGTCACCCAGTTACGTTGTGATGTTTGGTACACCCAAATCACTCCTACGGTATCCGGGAGTTACACGATCTCATGGTCTAAGGAAAGGATACTTGACATTGGAAAAGCTCTAGCAAACGAACTACACGATCTTGTGCTATGCTTAGGATTGGGTCTTGTCCATCACATCATTCTCCTAATGATGTGATCCCGTTATCAATGACATCCAATGTCCATAGTAAGGAAACCATGACTATCTATTGATCAACGAGCTAGTCAACTAGAGGCTCACTAGGGACATGCTGTAGTCTATGTATTCACACGTGTATTACTATTTCCGGATAATACAATTATAGCATGAATAAAAGACAATTATCATGAACAAGGAAATATAATAATAATCCTTTTATTATTGCCTCTAGGGCATATAATAATAATCCTTTTATTACGCTCAGTATCATCCCTGTCGTGTCGCCTTGCTTAACTGTGTCGGTTTCTAGGTGTATATCTATGGATGCACTCAATAGCTTGTATATAATATTTAAATATTTTTCGTGACTTTGCCATGGAAAGTTAGTGTCGGATTTTTTTTGTTTAGTACAATGCACAAATGTTCACATTGCCTCAATGGTGCATATTTTACTGTATCAGAACAACTGTATGCTTCCCTCATTGATGCTACTACAGATAATATATTTGAGTATGCGGATGCCGGAGGGGTCGTGCCTGAGGAGACCGAGCTCTCCATGGTGCTCCTTTTCAATGCCAACAAGGGAAGAGCCGACGAGGAGACCAGGGTCCCTACACCAAGAGGTTAGGTTTCCCTGGCTGCTCAGTAGTTCTCGGACAGCTCCCTAATTTTCCTTGGTCTCGTAGGTAACTGGCGCAATAGCTGTAACTTGAGACGCTGGACTGGAGGAAGGATCATGAGGAGAACAACTACACAATGTTGTGGATGAACATGATGATGGTAAGTAATTCTTGAGTATGATAACATGTCAGCTAGCTCAACCATGTTTATCCATACCTTGCAAGACATTTGGTGAGTATATTTGAGAAACCATACAAGGCTTCTCTGTATTCACCTTCTATATCATGCTGCCCTTTCACGCTATGATCTTGTTTAGATGCACACTGCTCACTTTTTAAGAAAATATGTGATGTAAATACTGGGAATGTGGATATATAATGTATGTAACTGTGGCTCTAACAAATTATTGTAAATTGCTGAATGTTCTATTGTTTCATAAGGATAAACCAAGATATTTTATTTACCATGTATTATTTGTCACCGAGTAATGATCTGGGGTTGTGTGTGTAGGGAGGGTGAATCAGATCTAGGAGCACATCGACTACGAGGTTTGCTGACACGACAACTACCGTACGTGTGTCTACTCATCCAACCTGGTAATCCTCTATTTGGTCGCCTTTGATTGATATCCTCCAAAATAGGAGGAGATTCTGCTTTTGCTTAATCTCCTTGTGTATGCGCTTCTTGCACCTATTGATGCTACATGTTAAGTAATCATATCAGCCCTTCATGTGTTGTATGCAACTTTTGCTCCAGTTTGTTGTACTGGGCGTGAACTATTGTCAAGATTCCAACATGTACTTCATTTTCTTCTATCAGTATTGCTATAATACCCCTTTGGGTCTTTAACATTTGCTTTTTCTTGTGGACACATGTATGAACACTTCACCTGACTTCATTCTTTCTAGGTCTCATAAGTAGTAATTTCTTAAAGATTGTATAACCTATATACTTCACTTTAATGCATGTGTGACAGCAGTAGGCTTCTAAGTAAATAATTTTTTAGAATAAGCTGGGTAGGGGTAACTTATTGCAGCTTATTCTAGAAAGCAGCAAAAGAACTGGCCTTTAGTAATTAGTATGATCTTCTGATGTTGGAGTCTCTTTAGGAGGTGGAGAGTTTACACAATATGGTATAATATGAATTTTAACTTACTAGTGTTTAATATTTCTAACCTGTTTTCTGGAAGAAACAAAAGTTGGGCCCCGCAACCACATAAAACCCTCTAAAATGCTCACTGCTTGCATCCGTGTGACTTGCTTATATACACTATCTGCATTCTACTCTCAGCTTGCTGCATTTTTCTTATTTCATGTTATGCCTAATTTGCTTCTCATGTGTTGTCCCTCCTGATGCCAGGACGAAATGCTTCTCGGAATTCATAAAGAGGAAGACAATGGAGCCATGCTGTTGTTGTGCAGCAAGCTATGTTTTTCGTAATACCATTTGTCTTGGCTGTGTATCTTACTTTGTGTGTGCTGGGATACTCAAAAAGCTATCTCTGTAATTTAAATCCGTGTTATGTTGTCTGGCGTGTGTACTCTTATTTTGTGTGTGTTGGGATACTCAAAAAGATATCTATCTAATTTAAATCTGTGTTATGTTGTCTGGCGTGTGTAATCTTATTTTGTGTGTGCTGGGATATTCAAAAAGATATCTTTCTAATTTAAATGTGTGTTGTATTCTTCACTGAACTTTACTTGTAGTACAGTTTTAGATCTAAAAAGGTTAAACGACCTAATAATACATAATGGATCGGACATGGGCTTTGCCACAGTAAATTAAATGTGTATAAAGTTTTATGGGCCGGCCTTAATGGGCTTGGCTTGCCAGAAATTATGACGATCATATATCATCACTACCAATGCCACGTCAGATCTGGTGGCCACGTGGCTGATGCCACATCAGATCCTATGTGGATGAGGCACACAGGTATTGACTAAAATTTTTGTCATTAAAAACTATGACCTATAATTTTTGGTCTTAAAATCTACGACCAAAACTTAGAAAAGGTCATGTTTGTTTGTTCTTGATGGCCAACTGTTGACCTACTCAGTTTGGTCAAAAAAAGGTCATACCTTGAAAACAACGACGATTTATTGACCAAAATGGTGGGTAACTATCGAACGTATTTCTTGTAGTGGAACGACTCTTGCCTTTCGGGTGAAACCGACTTTGTGGAGGCTTTTACTCCAAGTTTCGACACCAGGGCTCAACATATAAATAGAGGGGTAGGGCTAGCACCCAAGACATATCAAGAAACACCAAGCCGTGTGCCGACAACCCCGTCCCCTCTAGTTTATCCTCCGTCATAGTTTTCGTAGTGCTTAGGCGAAGCCCTGCGAAGATTGTTTTTCACCAACACCGTCACCACACCGTCGTGCTGCCGGAACTCATCTACTACTTCGCCCCTCTTGCTGGATCGAGAAGGCGAGGACGTCACCGAGCCGAACGTGTGCAGAACTCAGAGGTGTCGTGCTTTCGGTACTTGGATCGGTCGGATCATGAAGACGTTTGACTACATCAACCGCGTTGATATAACGCTTCCGCTTACAGTCTACGTGGGTACGTAGACAACACTCTCCCCTCTCGTTGCTATGCATCACCATGATCTTGCGTGTGCGTAGGAATTTTTTTAAAATTACTACGTTCCCCAACAGTGGTATCAGAGCCAGGTTTTATACGTAGATGTCATATGCACGAGTAGAACACAAGTGAGTTATGGGCGATATAAGTCATACTGCTTACCAGCATGTCATACTTTGGTTCGGCGGTATTGTTGGATGAAGCAGTCCGGACCGACATTACGCGTACGCTTAGGCGAGACAGGTTCTACCTACGCGCTTTGCACACAGGTGGCTGGCGGGTGTCAGTTTCTCCAACTTTAGTTGAACCGAGTGTGGCTACGCCTGATCCTTGCGAAGGTTAAAACAACACCAACTTGACAAACTATCGTTGTGATTTTGATGCGTAGGTAAGAACGGTTCTTGCTAAGCCCGTAGCAGCCACGTAAAATTTGCAACAACAAAGTAGAGGACGTCTAACTTGTTTTTGCAGGGCATGTTGTGATGTGATATGGTCAAGACATGATGCTAAATTTTATTGTATGAGATGATCATGTTTTGTAACGAGTTATCGGCAATGGCAGGAGCCATATGGTTGTCGCTTTATTGTATGCAATGCAATGCGCCTGTAATGCTTTACTTTATCACTAAGCGGTACCGATAGTCGTAGAAGCATAAGATTGGCGAGACGACAACGATGCTACGATGGAGATCAAGGTGTCGCGCCGGTGACGATGGTGATCATGACGGTGCTTCGGAGATGGAGATCACAAGCACAAGATGATGATGGCCATATAATATCACTTATATTGATTGCATGTGATGTTTATCTTTTATGCATCTTATCTTGCTTTGATTGACGGTAGCATTTTAAGATGATCTCTCACTAAATTATCAAAGTATAAGTGTTTCCACGAGTATGCACCGTATGAAAGTTCTTCGTCTTTGAGACACCACGTGATGATCGGGTGTGATAGGCTCTACGTTCAAATACAACGGGTGCAAAACAGTTGCACGCGCGGAATACTCAGGTTAAACTTGACGAGCCTAGCATATAACAGATATGACCTCGGAACACGGAGACCGAAAGGTCGAGCGTGAATCATATAGTAGATATGATCAACATAGTGATGTTCACCATTGAAACTACTCCATCTCACGTGATGATCGGACATGGTTTAGTTGATTTGGATCACGTGATCACTTAGAGGATTAGAGGGATGTCTATCTAAGTGGGAGTTCTTAAGTAATATGATTAATTGAACTTAAATTTGTCATGAACTTACTACCTGATAGTATCTTGCTTGTCTATGTTGATTGTAGATAGATAGCCCGTGTTGTTGTTCCGTTGAATTTTAATGCGTTCCTTGAGAAAGCAAAGTTGAAAGATGATGGTAGCAATTACACTGTCTAGGTCCATAACTTGAGGATTATCCTCATTGCTGCACAGAAGAATTACGTCCTGGAAGCACCGCTAGGTGCCAAACCTGCTGCAGGAGCAACACCAGATGTTATGAACGTCTGGCAGAGCAAAGCTGATGACTACTCGATAGTTCAGTGTGCCATGCTTTACGGCTTAGAACCGGGACTTCAACGACGTTTTGAACGTCATGGAGCATATGAGATGTTCCAGGAGTTGAAGTTAATATTTCAAGCAAATGCCCGGATTGAGAGATATGAAGTCTCCAATAAGTTCTATAGCTGTAAGATGGAGGAGAATAGTTCTGTCAGTGAGCATATACTCAAAACGTCTGGGTATAATAATCAATTGATTCAACTGGGAGTTAATCATCCAGATGATAGCGTCATTGACAGAATTCTTCAATCACTGCCACCAAGCTACAAGAGCTTCATGATGAACTATAACATGCAAGGGATGGATAATACGATTCCTGAGCTCTTCGCAATGCTAAAAGCTGTGGAGGTAGAAATCAAGAAGGAGCATCAAGTGTTGATGGTCAATAAGACCACCAGTTTCAAGAAAAAGGGCAAAGGGAAGAAGAAGGGGAACTTCAAGAAGAACAGCAAGCGGGTTGCTGCTCAGGAGAAGAACATCAAGTCTGGACCTAAGCCTGAGACTGAGTGCTTCTATTGCAAACAGACTGGTCACTGGAAGCGGAACTGCCCCAAGTATTTGGCAGATAAGAGGGATGGCAAGGTGAACAAAGGTATATGTGATATACATGTTATTGATGTGTACCTTACTAATGCTCGTCAGAGCACTGGGTATTTGATACTGGTTACATTGCTAATATTTGCAACTCAAACAGGGCTCTGATTAAGCAAAGATTGGCTAAGGACGAGGTGACGATGCACGTGGGAAATGGTTCCAAAGTCGATGTGATCGCGGTCGGCACACTGCCTCTACATCTACCTTCAGGATTAGCATTAGACCTAAATAATTGTTATTTGGTGCCAGCGTTGAGCATGAACATTATATCTGGATCTTGTTTGATGCGAGACGGTTATTCATTTAAATCAGAGAATAATGGTTGTTCTATTTATATGAGTAATATCTTTTATGGTCATGCACCCTTGAAGAGTGGTCTATTTTTATTGAATCTCGATAGTAGTGATACACATATTCATAATATTGAAGCCAAAAGATGCAGAGTTGATAATGAGAGTGCAACTTATTTGTGGCACTGCCGTTTAGGTCATATCGGTGTAAAGCGCATGAAGAAACTCCATAGTGATGGACTTTTGGAACCACTTGATTATGAATCACTTGGTACTTGCGAACCATGCCTCATGGGCAAGATGACTAAAACGCCGTTCTCCGGAACAATGGAGAGAGCAACAGATTTGTTGGAAATCATACATACAGATGTATGTGGTCCGATGAATATTGAGGCTCGTGGCGGATATCGGTATTTTCTCACCTTCACAGATGATTTTAGCAGATATGGGTATATCTACTTAATGAAACATAAGTCTGAAACATTTGAAAAGTTCAAAGAATTTCAGAGTGAAGTTGAAAATCATTGTAACAAGAAAATAAAGTTTCTACCATCTGATCGTGGAGGAGAATATTTGAGTTACGAGTTTGGTCTTCATTTGAAACAATGCGGAATAGTTTCGCAACTCACGCCACCCGGAACACCACAGCGTAATGGTGTGTCCGAATGTCGTAATCGTACTTTACTAGATATGGTGCGATCTATGATGTCTCTTACTGATTTACCGCTATCGTTTTGGGGTTATGCTTTAGAGACGGCCGCATTCATGTTAAATAGGGCACCATTAAAATCCGTTGAGACGACGCCTTATGAACTATGGTTTGGCAAGAAACCAAAGTTGTCGTTTTTTAAAGTTTGGGGCTGCGATGCTTATATGAAAAGGCTTCAACCTGATAAGCTCGAAACCAAATCGGAGAAATGTGTCTACATAGGATACCCAAAGGAGACAGTTGGGTACACCTTCTAGCACAGATCCGAAGGCAAGACTTTTGTTGCTAAATTCGGAGTCTTTCTGGAGAAGGACTTTCTCTCGAAAGAAGTGAGTGGGAGGAAAGTAGAACTTGATGAGGTAACTGTACCTGCTCCACTATTGGAAAGTAGTTCATCGCAGAAACTGGTTTCTACGACAACTACACCAATTAGTGAGGAAGTTAATGATGATGATCATGAAACTTCAGATCAAGTTGTTACTGAACCTCGTAGGTTAACCAGAGTAAGATCCGCACCAGAGTGGTACGGTAATCCTGTTCTGGAGGTTATGTTACTAGACCATGACAAACCTACGAACTATGAAGAAGCGATGGTGAGCCCAGATTCTGCAAAATGGCTTGAGGCCATAAATCTGAGATGGGATCCATGTATGAGAACAAAGTGTGTACTTTGGTTGACTTGCTCGATGATCGGCAAGCAATTGAGAATAAATGGATCTTCAAGAAGAAGACTGACGCTGACGGTAATGTTACTGTCTATAAAGCTCGATTTGTTGCGAAAGGTTTTCGACAAGTTCAAGGGATTGACTACGATGAGACCTTCTCACCCGTAGCGATGCTTAAGTCTGTCCGAATCATGTTAGCAATTGCCGCATTTTATGATTATGAAATTTGGCAAATGGATGTCAAAACTGCATTCCTGAATGGATTTCTGGAAGAAGAGTTGTATATGATGCAACCAGAAGGTTTTGTCGATCCAAAGGGAGCTAACAAAGTGTGCAAGCTCCAGCGATCCATTTATGGACTGGTGCAAGCCTTTCGGAGTTGGAATAAACGCTTTGATAGTGTGATCAAAGCATTTGGTTTTGTATAGACTTTGGAGAAGCCTGTATTTACAAGAAAGTGAGTGGGAGCTCTGTAGCATTTCTGATATTATATGTGGATGACATATTGCTGATTGGAAATGATATAGAATTTCTGGATAGCATAAAGGGATACTTGAATAAGAGTTTTTCAATGAAATACCTCGGTGAAGCTGCATATATATTGGGCATCAAGATCTATAGAGATAGATCAAGACGCTTAATTGGACTTTCACAAAGCACATACCTTGACAAAGTTTTGAAGAAGTTCAAATTGGATCAAGCAAAGAAAGGATTCTTGTCTGTGCTACAAGGTGTGAAGTTGAGTAAGACTCAATGCCCGACCACTTCAGAAGATAGAGAGAAAATGAAAGATGTTCCCTATGCTTCAGCCATAGGCTCTATCATGTATGCAATGCTGTGTACCATACCTGATGTGTGCCTTGCTGTAAGTCTAGCGGGGAGGTACCAAAGTAATCCAGGAGTGGATCACTGGACAGCGGTCAAGAACATCCTGAAATACCTGAAAAGGACTAAGGATATGTATCTCGTTTATGGAGGTGACAAAGAGCTAGTCGTAAATGGTTACGGCGATGCAAGCTTTGACACTGATCCGGACAATTCTAAATCGCAAACCGGATACGTGTTTACATTGAACGGTGGAGCTGTCAGTTGGTGCAGTTCTAAACAAAGCGTCGTGGCGGGATCTACGTGTGAAGCGGAGTACATAGCTGCTTCGGAAGCAGCAAATGAAGGAGTCTAGATGAAGGAGTTCATATCCGATCTAGGTGTCATACCTAGTGCATCGGGTCCAATGAAAATCTTTTGTGACAATACTGGTGCAATTGCCTTGGCGAAGGAATCCAGATTTCACAAGAGAACCAAGAACATCAAGAGACGCTTAAATTCCATCCTGGATCTAGTCTAGGTGGGAGACATAGAAATTTGCAAGATACATACGGATCTGAATGTTGCAGGCCCGTTGACTAAGCCTCTTCCACGAGCAAAACATGATCAGCACCAAGGCTCCATGGGTGTTAGAATCATTACTATGTAATCTAGATTATTGACTCCAGTGCAAGTGGGAGACTGAAGGAAATATGCCCTAGAGGCAATAATAAAGTTATTATTTATTTCCTTATATCATGATAAATTTTTATTATTCATGCTAGAATTGTATTAACCGGAAACATAATACTTCTGTGAATACATAGACAAACAGAGTGTCACTAGTATGCCTCTACTTGACTAGCTCGTTGATCAAAGATGGTTATGTTTCCTAGCCATAGACATGAGTTGTCATTTGATTAATGGGATCACATCATTAGGAGAATGATGTGATTGACTTGACCCATTCCGTTAGCTTAGCACACGATCGTTTAGTATTCTGCTATTGCTTTCTTCATGACTTATACATGTTCCTATGACTATGAGATTATGCAACTCCCGTTTACCGGAGGAACACTTTGTGTGCTACCAAACGTCACAACGTAACTGGGTAATTATAAAGGTGCTCTATAGGTGTCTCCGAAGGTACTTGTTGGGTTGGCGTATTTCGAGATTAGGATTTGTCACTCCGATTGTCGGAGAGGTATCTCTGGGCCCACTCGGTAATGCACATCACTTAAGCCTTGCAAGCATTACAACTAATGAGTTAGTTGTGGGATGATGTATTACGGAACGAGTAAAGAGACTTACCGGTAACGAGATTGAACTAGGTATTGAGATACCGACGATCGAATCTTGGGCAAGTAACATACCGATGACAAAGGGAACAACGCATGTTGTTATGCGGTCTGACCGATAAAGATCTTCGTAAAATATGTAGGAGCCAATATGGGTATCCAGGTTCCGCTATTGGTTATTGACCAAAGAGGTGTATCGGTCATGTCTACATAGTTCTCGAACCCGTAGGGTCCGCACGCTTAACGTTCGTTAACGATATAGTACTATGAGGTATTTGAGAGAAACCAGAATAACCATCTAGAAAGCAAAAATGTGTATGTTTGGATAATCTTTCTAGCATTTGATCGATAAAAGGTAAGGGGTAATGATCCTTTTTAGTAGCTTTATTCAATTTGCAGAAATCGATTACCATCCTATAACCTGTAAGAATTTTTTGCGCGATCAATTCATCTTTATCATTAGGAACGACAATAATACCTCAATTCTTAGGAACACAATGGACATGACTTACCAACTGACTACCAGGAACGGGATAAATTATACCTGCCTGAAGGAGCTTTAGTATTTCCTTTCTACCCACTTCATACATCTTAGGATTCAGCCGCCATTGGTGATCACGAACTGGTTTGGTATCTTTCTCCAAATTTATTTTGTGTTGACATAGAGTGGGACTAATGCCCTTAAGATCATCAAGAGTATAACCAATAGCAGCACGGTGCTTCTTCAGAGTTTTCAATAATCTCTCTTCTTCATGCTCTGAAAGGTTAGCACTAATAATAATAGGATATATCTTTTTCTCATCAAGATAAGCATATTTAAGAGTATCAGGTAACGGTTTAAGCTCAAACACGGGATCACCCTTGGGTGGAGGAGGATCCCCTAGGATTTCTACAGGCAAATTGTGTTTCAGGATGGGTTCCTGTTTAAAGAATATTTCATCTATTTCCCTTCTTTCATTAATAAACATATCATTTTCATGGTCTAGCAAATATTGTTCCAAAGGATCATTAGGAGGTACGGCGATAGAAGCAAGACCAATAATTTCATCCTTACTAGGAAATTCCTCTTCACGGTGTTGTCTACGAAATTTAGAGAAATTAAACTCATGAGACATATCACCCAAACCAATAGTAACAACATCATTTTCGCAGTCTATCTTAGCATTAACAGTGTTCAAGAAGGGTCTACCAAATATAATGGGACAAAAGCTATCTTGTGGGGAACCAAGAACAAGAAAATCAGCAGGATATTTAGTTTTCCCACACAAGACTTCAACATCTCTAACAATTCCCATGGGTGAAATAGTATCTCTATTGGCAAGTTTAATTGTGACATCAATATCTTCTAACTCAGTAGGTGCAATATCATGCATAATTTCTTTGTATAAGTCAATAGGTATTGCACTAGCACTAGCACCCATGTCACATAAGCCATGATAACAATGATCTCCTATTTTAAGAGAAATAACAGGCATGCCTACCACAGGTCTATGTTTATCTTTATCACAAGGTTTAGCAATTCTAGCAGTCTCTTCACGGAAATAAATAACATGCCCATCAATATTATCAGCCAAGAGATCTTTAACGGTAGCAATATTAGGTTCAACTTTAACTTGCTCAGGAGGTGTATAGGTTCTAATATTGCTTTTACGAACCACAGTTGAAGCTTTAGCATGATCCTTTATTCTAACAGGGAAAGGTGGTTTCTCAACATAAGTAGTAGGAACAATAGGATCATTATAAGTGATAGTATTTTCTTCAACTTTAATAGGTGCAACTATTTTTACTTCTATGGGAGGATGATATTTAAACCACTTCTCCTTAGGGAGATCAACATGAGTAGCAAAAGATTCACAAAAAGAAGCTACTATCCAAGAATCAAGTCTATATTTAATGCTAAATTTACGGAAAACATCAGTATCCATAAAAGAATTAACACAATCAAACTTTGGTGTCATACCTGACTCCTTACCTTTGTCGAGATCCCAATCTTCAGAGTTGCGTTTAATTCTATCCAATAAATTCTTTTCGCAGTCTATCTTAGCATTAACAGTATTCAAGAAGGGTCTACCAAATATAATGGGACAAAAGCTATCTCGTGGAGAACCAAGAACAAGGAAATCAGCGGGATATTTGGTTTTTCCACACAAGACTTCAACATCTCTAACAATTCCCATTGCAGATATAGTATCTCTATTGGCAAGTTTAATTGTAACATCAAAATCTTCTAACTCAGCAGGTGCAATATCATGCATAATTTCTTTATATAAATCAATGGGTATAACACTAGCACTAGCACCCATATCACATAAGCCATGATAACAATGATCTCCTATTTTAACAGAAATAACAGACATGCCTACCACAGGTCTATGTTTATCTTTATCACAAGGTTTAGCAATTCTAGCAGTTTCACCACAGAATTGAATAGCATGCCCATCAATATTATCAGACAAGAGATCTTTAACAATAGCAATATTAGGTTCTACTTTGACTTGCTCAGGAGGTGTATAAGTTCTAATATTGCTTTTACGAACAACAGTTGAAGCTTTAGCATGATCCTTTACTCTAACAGGGAAAGGCGGTTTCTCAACATAAGAGGTGGGAACAATAGGATCATTATAAGTGATAGTCTTTTCTTCAACTTTAATAGGTGCATCTACTTTTACTTCTATGGGAGGATGATATTTAAACCACTTCTCCTTGGGGAGATCAACATAAGTAGCAAAAGATTCACAGAAAGAAGCTACTATCTCAGAGTCAAGTCCATATTTAGTGCTAAATTTACAGAAGATATCGGTATCCATAAAAGATTTAACACAATCAAACTTAGGTGTCATACCTGACTACTTACCTTCGTCGAGGTCCCAATCTTTAGAGTTGCGTTTAATTCTATCCAATAAATCCCATTTGAATTAAATAGTCTTCATCATAAAAGAGCCAGCACAAGAAGTATCGGGCATGGTGCGATTGTTATCAGAAAGCCGAGCATAAAATTTTTGAATAATTATTTCTCTTGGGAGCTCATGATTAGGGCATGAATATAACATTGATTTAAGCCTCCCCCAAGCTTGAGCGATGCTTTCTCCTTCGCGAGGCCAAAAATTATATATATAATTGTGATCAGGATGAACAAGATGCATAGGTTAAAACTTCTGATGAAATTCCAATTTCAATCGTTTGTAGTTCCATGATCCCATATCATCACATAGCCTATACCATGTCAATGCATCTCCCTTCAAAGATAAAGGGAAGGCCTTCTTCTTAATAACATCATTGGGTATACCTGCAAGCTTAAATAATCCACAAACTTCATCCACATATATTAGGTGCTCATCAGGATGCATTGTTCCATCTCCTGCAAAAGGATTAGCTAGCAGTTTTTCTAACATACCCGAATGAATTTCAAAGTAGACATTTTCATTTTCAGTAGGTTCAGTAGGTTGAGGAGCAACTCTTTGCTCTACCGGTCGGGGCGAAGATACCCCGAACAAGCCCCTTAGATGATTACTTTCCATAGTAACAAGTGACAGTAAATTTCAGCATGCTATATAAATTTTTCCTTACCAAATTCCACCTACCAAAGGCGCTTCACTCCCCGGCAACGGCGCCAGAAAAGAGTCTTGATGACCCACAGCTATAGGGGATCTATCGTAGTCCTTTCGATAAGTAAGAGTGTCGAACCCAACGAGGAGCAGAAGGAAATGATAAGCGGTTTTCAGCAAGGTATTCTCTGCAAGCACTGGAATTTTAGGTAACAGATAGTTTTGTGATAGGATAATTTGTAATGAGCAACAAGTAACATAAGTAAATAAAGTGCAGCAAGGTGGCCCAATCCTTTTTGTAGCAAAGGACAAGCTTGGACAAACTCTTATATAGAGAAAAGCGCTCCCGAGGACACATGGGAATTATCGTCAAGCTAGTTTTCATCACGTTCATATGATTCGCGTTCGGTACTTTGATAATTTGATATGTGGGTGGACCGGTGCTTGGGTGCTGTACTTACTTGAACAAGCATCCCACTTATGATTAACCCCTATTGCAAGCATGCGCAACTACAAAAGAAGTATTAAGGTAAACCTAACCATAGCATGAAACATGTGAATCCAAATCAGCCCCTTACAAAGCAACGCATAAACTAGGGTTTAAGATTCTGTCACTCTAGCAACCCATCATCTACTTATTACTTCCCAATGCCTTCCTCTAGGCCCAAATAATGGTGAAGTGTGATGTAGTCGATGTTCACACAACACCACTAGAGGAGAGACAACACACATCTCATCAAAATATCGAACGAATACCAAATTCACATGACTACTAATAGCAAGACTTCTCCCATGTCCTCAGGAACAAACGTAACTACTCACAAAGCATATTCATGTTCATAATCAGAGGAGTATTAATATGCATATGGGATCTGAACATATGATCTTCCACCAAATAAGCCAACTAGCATCAACTACAAGGAGTAATCAACACTACTAGCAACCTACAAGTACCAATCCCAGACTTAGAGACAAGAATTGGATGCAAGAGATGGACTAGGGTTTGTGAGGAGATGGTGCTGGTGAAAATGTTGAGGGAGATTGCCCTCTCCCGATGAGAGGAGCGTTGGTGATAACGGTGGCAATGATTTCCCCCTCCCAGAGGAAGTGTCCCCAGCAGAACAGCTCTGCTGGAGCCCTAGATTGGTTCCGGCAAGGTTCCGCCTCGTGGCGGCGGAGTCTCGTCCCGAAAGCTTGCTTATGATTTTTCTTCGGACGAAAGACTTCATATAGGAGAATATGGGCACCGGAGGGCCAACAGGAGGCCCACGAGGCAGGGGGCGCGCCCATGGGGGTAGGGCGCGCCCCCACCCTCGTGGCCAGGGTGTGGGCCCCCTCTGGTATTTCTTCCGCTCAGTATTTCTTATTATTTCCAAAAATAACTTTCATGGAGTTTCAGGACTTTTGGAGTTGTGCAGAATAGGTCTCTAATATTTGCTCCTTTTCTAGCCCAGAATTCCAACTGCCGGCATTCTCCCTCCTTATGTAAACCTTGTAAAATAAGAGAGAATAGGCATTCTCCCTCCTTATGTAAACCTTGTAAAATAAGAGAGAATAGCATAAGTATTGTGAATAATGTGTAATAACAGCCCATAATGCAATAAATATCGATATAAAAGCATGATGCAAAGTGGACGAATCAACTCCCCCAAGCTTAGACCTCGCTTGTCCTCAAGCGGAAGCCGATAGCGATAAATATGTCCACATGTTAGAGGTAGAGGTGTCGATAAAATAAAATATGGACATGAGGGCATCATGATCATTCTCATAACAGCAACATATATGGATATTGTCATATGATCTCTTATGCTCAAGTAATAATCTATTCACAATGCAAAGTATGAATCAGAAACTTTATTGAGAACCAACAAACTATAATCTCAGTCATTGAAGCAATTGCAATTTATCATAACATCAGAAAGAGTCTATGTCAGAGCTTTTCAGCAAGTCCACATATTCAACTATCATTTAGTCTTTCACAATTGCTAACACTCACGCAATACTTGTGGTTATGGAGTTTCAATCAGACATAGAGAAAGATAGGGGCTTATAGTTTCGCCTCCCAACCTTTTACCTCAAGGGTAATGTCAACAATAATAACTCATGCTAACTTACATCCAATTAGATATATATATATCAGAATCTTTCCAACATACTGTGCTTGCCAAAGGATAAAATGTAAAAAGGATAGGTGAAGATCACCATGACTCTTGCATAAGGTAGAAGATAAACATAAAAGATAGGCCCTTCGCAGAGGGAAGCAGAGGTTTCCATGCGCTTTCAGGGTTGGATGCACAAAATCTTAATGCGAAAGAACGTCACTTTATATTGCCACTTGTGATATGAACCTTTATTATGCAGTCCGTCGCTTTTATTTCTTCCACATCACAAGATCGTATAAAGATTATTTCCTCCACACCAATCAATCATACATATTTAGAGAGAAATTTTTATTGCTTGCACCGATGACAACTTACTTGAAGGATCTTACCCAATCCATAGGTAGATATGGTGGACTCTCATGGCAAAACTGGTTTAAGGGTTTTTGGAAGAACAAATAGTATCCCTACTTGATGCAAAGAATTTGGCTAGAATGAGGGGGGAAGACAAGCTCAACATGTTGGATGATCCATGACAATATACTTTATCTCAGATATAAGAAAACATAACCCATTAAGTTGTGTTCCTTGTCCAACATCAACTCTTTAGCATGTCATATTTTAATGAGTGCTCACAATTATAAAAGATGTCCAAGATAATATATTTATATGTGAAACCTCTCTTTCTTTATTGCTTCTTATTAATTGCAACGATGACCAAAGCTATGTTTGTCAACTCTCAACAACTTTTAATCATCATACTCTTTCTATGTGAAGTCATTACTCTCCATAAAATCAATATGATCTCTTTGTTTCTTTTTATTCTTTTCTCTTTATTTTATTCACTCAAAATCATAGCGAGACAATCAAGACCTTGACTCAACACTAATCTTTATTATATATATAGCTCACAGACTCGATTACATAGAAGGATCATAAAGCAAAACTCAAAACTAGATCATACCAAAACTTTATTCTACTAGATCAAGATACTACTAATAGGATCGAACTAAGAAAAATGGTAAAGATAGAGATGTCATGGTGATACGATACCGGCGCACCTCCCCCAAGCTTGGCAGTTGCCAAGGGGAGTGCCCATACCCATGTGGTTATGTCCCCTTCCTCAGAAGTGGTGGTGATGGGGTTGTTGATGAAGTAGGCTTGTCGTCCATCTTCCAAGGCATGGGCTCACCATCATAGAAGGATGATCGAGTCTCCGGGATCCTCAAATCTGCAGCCAAACTCATTCTCTTGAATCTATATTCATACTCATAGTTTTGGTTTTGCAGGTCATAGATTTGGGCTTGGAGGTGCTCGATTTCCTCGTGGAGCTTGAAGATGGCCTCCCCAATATCCTTGGCATCCAGCTTGTGGTTGTTGGTGAACTCCGCGATCATCATGTGATTGGAATCAAGTCCACGCTCCACCATCTCCTGGCACTTGAAAACTTGTTGCTTGATGACCCACAAGTATAGGGGATCTGTCGTAGTCCTTTCGATAAGTAAGAGTGTCGAACCCAACGAGGAGCAGAAGGAAATGATACGCGGTTTTCAGCAAGGTATTCTCTGCAAGTACTGAAATAAGTGGTAACAGATAGTTTTGTGATAAGGTAAATTGCAACGAGCAACAAGTAACAAAAGTAAATAAGGTGCAGCAAGGTGGCCCAATCCTTTTTGTAGCAAAGGACAAGCCGGAACAAACTCTTATAATAGGAAAAGCGCTCCCGAGGACACATGGGAATATCGTCAAGCTAGTTTTCATCACGTTCATATGATTCGCGTTCGGTACTTTGATAATTTGATATGTGGGTGGACCGGTTCTTGGGTGTTGTTCTTACTTGAACAAGCATCCCACTTATGATTAAGCTCTATTGCAAGCATCCGCAACTACAACAAAAGTATTAAGGTAAACCTAACCATAGCATGAAACATATGGATCCTAAACAGCCCCTTACGAAGCAACGCATAAACTAGGGTTTAAGCTTCTGTCACTCTAGCAACCCATCATCTACTTATTACTTCCCAATGCCTTCCTCTAGGCCCAAATAATGGTGAAGTGTTATGTAGTCGACGTTCACATAACACCACTAGAGGTTAGATTACATACATCTTATCAAAATATCGAACGAATACCAAATTCGCATGACTACTAATAGCAAGACTTCTCCCGTGTCCTCAGGAACAAACGTAATTACTCACAAAGCATATTCATGTTCATAATCAGAGGGGTAATAATATGCATAAAGGATCTAAACATATGATCTTCCACCAAATAAACCAACTAGCATCAACTACAAAGAGTAATCAACACTACTAGCAACCTAGTAGCACCAATCCCGGACTTGGAGACAAGAATTGGATACAAGAGATGAACTAGGGTTTGGAGATGAGATGGTGCTGGTGAAGATGTTGATGGAGATTGCCCTCTCCCGATGAGAGGAGCGTTGGTGATGATGATGACGATGATTTCCCCCTCTCGGAGGGAAGTGTCCCCGGCAGAACAGCTCCGCCGGAGCCCTAGATTGGTTCCGTCAAGGTTCCGCCTCGTGGCGGCGGAGTCTCGTCCCGAAATGTTGCTTATGATTTTTTTTCTCATTGAAAGACTTCATATAGGAGAAGATGGACGTCGGAGAGCCACCAGGGGGCCCACGAGGTAGGGAGGCGCGCCCAGGGGGGAGGGCACGCCCCCCACCCTCGTGAGCAGGGTGTGGGCCCCCTGGTCTTCATCTTTGGCGACGATTTTTATTTATTTATTTTAAGGTATTCCGTGGAGTTTCAGGACTTTTGGAGTTGCGCAGAATAGGCCTTCAATATTTTCTCCTTTTCCAGCCCAGAATTCCAGCTGCCGGCATTCTCCCTCTTCATGTAAACCTTGTAAAATAGGAGAGAATATCCATAAGTATTGTGACATAACGTGAAATAACAGCCCACAATGCGATAAATATCGATATAAAAGCATGATGCAAAATGGACGTATCAACTCCCCCAAGCTTAGACCTCGCTTGTCCTCAAGCGAAAAGCCGATAACAATAAATATGTCCTCATGTTTAGAGGTAGAGGCGTCGATAAAAAATAAAATACGGACATGAAGGCATCATGATTATTCTCATAACAGCAACATATATTGATTTGTCATATGATTACTTATGTTCAAATGATGATCTTTTCAAAGCCAAAGTATGAATCAGAAACCTTATTGAGCACCAACAAATTATATCCTTAGTCATTGAAACAATTGCAATTTATCGTAACATCGGAAAGAGTCTATGTCAGAGCTTAAAAGCAAGTCCACATACTCAACTATCAATTATTCCTTCATAATTGCTAACACTCACGCAATACTAGTGGTTACGGAGTTTTAATCGGACACAGAGAAAGATAGGGGCTTATAGTTTTGCCCCACAACCTTTTACCTGAAGGGTAATGTCAACAATAATAATTCATGCTCCCCTACATCCAATTAGATATATATATCATGTTCTTTCCAACATGCTGAGCTGGCCAAAGGATAAAATGAAAAAGGAAAGGTAAAGATCACCACGACTCTTGCATAAGGTAGAAGATAATAATAAAAGATAGGCCCTTCGCAGAGGGAAGCAGAGGTTGCCATGCGCTTTTATGGTTGGATGCACAAAATCTTAATGCAAAAGAACGTCACTTTATATTGCCCTTTGTATGTGGAACTTTATTATGCAGTCCGTCGCTTTTATTACTTCCACAACAAGTTCGTACAAAGCTTATTTCTCTGCACTAATAAGTCAGGCATATTTAGGGAGAAACTTTTATTGCTTGCACCGATGACAACTTACTTGAAGGATCTTACTCAATCCATAGGTAGATATGGTGGACTCTCATGGCTAAACTGGTTTAAGGGTATTTGGAAGCACAAGTAGTATCTCTACTTGGTGCTGAGAATTTGGCTAGCATGAGGGGGAAAGGCAAGCTCAACATGTTAGAGGAACCATGACAACATACTTTATCTCAGATATAAGAAAACATAACTCATTATATTGTCTTCCTTGTCCAACATCAACTCTTTAGCATGTCATGTTTTAATGAGTGCTCCCAATCATAAAAGATGTCAATGATAATATATATATATATATATATATATATATATATATATATATATATATATATATATATATATATATATATATATATATATATATAAAAACCTCTCTCCTTATTACTTCCTATTAATTGCAACGATGACCAAAGCTATATTTGCCAACTCCCAACAACTTTTAATCATCATACTCTTTATATGTGGAGTCATTACTTTCACTAAGATCAATATAAACTCTTTGATTCTTTTTATTCTTTTCTTTTATTCACTCAAGATCATGGCAAAGTAATCAAGCCCTTGACTCAACACTAATCTTTATTATATATAGCTCACGGACTTGATTGCATAAAGGGATCATAAAGCAAAACTTCAGAACTAGATCATTCCATGACTTTATTCTACTAAATCAAGATACTACTAATAGGATCAAAGTAAGAAAAACGGTAAAGATAGGAGTTGTGATGATGATACGATACCGGGGCACCTCCCCCAAGCTTGGCAGTTCCCAAGGGGAGTGCCCATACCCATGTGATTATGTCTCCTTCTTTGTTGTTGGCGGTGGAGGTGTTGTTGATGATGCAAGCTTGTCGTCCACCTTCCATGGCATAGGCTCACCCTCATAGAAGGATGATCGCGTCTCCGGAATCCTCAAATCTGCAAGGGAAACAGCTCGAAACGAAAACAGAGGATATTTGCGTGATATTGTCGTCAAAACCTTTGGGAGAATATATAATGAATTTTTACAGACCAAAATACGTATCGTGCAAGAAAACGGAGTCCGGAGGGCACACGAGGTGCTCACGAGGTAGGGGGCGCGCCCAGGGGGTAGGGCGTGCCCTCCACCCTCGTGGAGGCCTCATGTCCTCCCCAGACTGCTACTTATTTTTCTATTTTTCTAAATATTCCAAAACGGAGAAATGTTGCCTTAGAATTTGTTTTGGAGTCGGTTTACTTACCGTAACACATACCTATTCCTTTTCGGAGTCTGGAACATTCTGGAAAGTGTCCCTTATGTATTCCTCCGGGGTTAAGGTTTCAATAATATTAGTTTCAACATTTACAGGATTACTTGAGATATAGTGTTTGATCCTTTGACCGTTTACCACCTTCGGATTTGTGCCTTTGAAGTTGTTGATTTTTATGGCACCGGAACGGTAGACCTCCTCGATAACGTAGGGACCTTCCCATTTAGAGAGAAGTTTTCCTGCAAAAAATCTTAAACGGGAGTTGTATAGCAATACATAATCACCTACATTAAAGTCACGCTTTTGTATCCTTTTGTCGTGCCATCTTTTAACTTTTTCTTTAAACAACTTGGCATTTTCATAGGTTTGGGTTCTCCATTCATCAAGTGAGCTAATATCAAATAACCTCTTCTCACCGGCAAGTTTGAAATCATAGTTGACCTCTTTAATAGCCCAATATGCCTTATGTTCTAGTTCGAGAGGTAAGTGACATTGTAACATCCCAAATTTCCTATTTGAAATGTTTTACAATTATAGCTAAGCATCTATGCATATTGTTTGAATTTGAGTGGCATTTGAAGTTTCCGAAGTTTTTGGAGTTGTTGGAATTTGAATTCAAATTTTGGCAGCGGAAATTATTTCAAAACTATGCCTGATAAATACTTGAGAAAAAGTATGAGAGGAGTAAACATGACACTCCAAAAATATCAGAGGAAAAGCATTGCCAAAAAGTTTGAATTCAAATTTGGAGTTTATTTGGAATTTAAAAAATGATTTTTATAAAGTTTGAGTTTTGCCTGGAAAATGTTCAAATTATAGGAATATTCCCCGATCATTTTGATATATATATGTCCTATATAAAATATTTATATTTATATATTTTTCCTCTCTAAAATATTCAAAAAAATAGAAAAGAGACCCAGTGCCAGCCAGCCGACCGGCCTAGCCAAAGACTGGCGGCCCATGAGCGCAGCCAGCCAACCACTGTGTGCCCACCCACCAGCCGAGCCAGCCCAGCCGAGCCCCCTCGCCCGAAACCCCTCCGCACGGTCGCCTGAGCCGATCCCTCTCTCTCTCACCGACACCCGGCCCCACCACCTTCTTCCTCCCCACGCCAACAAGAATGCCGCCATGAATCCCGAGATCCCGGATCTCCTCCCGATCTCCTCGCCGTGATTGCCCCCTCGTCCAAGTCGTCCCCCTATATATACCCCCTCGACCCGTTCCCCGCCTCGCCCCTCGCCCGACCCTCTCCCTCGCCAGATCGCTCACTTTGAGCCAGAGTCGCCGCCAGCCCATTGTCGCCAAGACCGCCACCCCGACCACCTCGACCTCGCCCGACTCCACCCCGAGCCCCCCCTTGCTCCGCCGAACCCACCGGAGGCCTTCGCCGTCGTCCCCGACCACCGGAGACCCCCGCACCGTCGCCCGCCCGAGCTGCCGTCGCCGTCGCCGCCTCGGTAAGTCACCGGAGTCCCCGTCGCCATTAGATCTAGATCCTACGCTCTAGATTAGACCGCGAAGGGGTACGGTTTTATTTAGGGTTTAATTTAAGTGAACCGGTTTAGTTCCGGTTTAGTTTTGGTTTTAGTTAGGTTAGATTAGACCGGGCCGAAGAGGTTTTATTCCGCGTGCGTCGTTAGTTATTTAACGCCGATGCGTTAGATAGGCCCATTAGCGCCCGATTTTTCTTTTAATTTTATTTTTCGTTTCTGTTTTTAACAGAATAGTTTCAGTTTTGAAAATTCATATCTTTTAATCTACTTAATATTTTAAGTGATTCTTTTTTGTTGGTTTGCAAATTTATTGCAGTTTCTGTAGAAAATATAATTAGTCATGTTAAAATTATTTAAAATTGTTTTATTTTAGATTTAGACAGAATAGTAATTCTGCTATAAAATGAGTTAGGATATTATTTTTAGTGATTCTTTTGTCACAACTTTGTTTTGACCTTACCTAACCGTAGGTATTTATTTGGGCAATTTTAGAATTAATAAAAAATAGTTTTAATCAGAATCATGTTATTCCTATTTATTTAACTAGCTACTGTTTTCCTATTGTTTCAAATAGCAAATAATTTTATTTTTCCTATGTGATAGTTTATCCTAGGTTAGTTTCTGTAACTTTAGAGCATGAACTTTTATTTATAATAAATAAAACTTTTATTTTATTTTTTCTTGCTAGGATTGTTTTAGGCCTAATAGGAGTTTTATGATAGCTTTTAAGGTGATTCTTTTTGTTCCTAGTTGCATGATGATCTGTTAGTTAGCAAAAACCCATGCTTAGGTTCTGTTAAGAAAAATTTTGTTATGCAAAACTACTTCATGGTTGTTGTATGATGTGGTGAAAACATTGATTTGGAGTTCTTTGAGTTTTCTTTGGGTTTTGGTTCCATTGCTTTGTGTGTTATGTTAGCATGCTATTATGTTAAGTGATCATATGCTATATGCTTATTACGATTGTTGTTTGCCTCGGTAGAATTTCCGGAGTGCGAAGCTTGCTACCACGAGTTCCTAGCTTTCGAAGATCGTCAGCAAGGCAAGTCATTGATCATATTTTCTTTTACTATACCTATGATTTTATTGCATTAGAAGTATACCTCCCCACCATGCATGCAGTAGGTGAATTTGAAGTTATGTTCTTGAGTAGTATCATGAGGTAGGATGAACCCAATTTCCCTTGCTACCATTGCCCGGGACGAAGTAGTTTATTTTGCTATGCTCGTAGACGGGGTTGGTTGAGTGAATTCATAAGGGAGATGTGAGAGTCAAGATGATGACAACCCCATGAACTTCAAGCTCAAGATGGACTTCAAAACTCACTACTGGGTGGAGGACGGTTGACGGGCACCCTGGAGAACCCAGTGGTTGGCCGGGATGCATGGAGAAGTGCCATGACATCTTGCGGAAAGCTTCACCCAGCCACGAAGAGACAGATGTATACCCCATTGACCGGAAGCTTACCTGTGCAGCCGCAAGCCATTATGGGCTCTGGCTGGGTCAACCCTAGGTGTGACTCTGGCCGGACGGTGCTACGAGATTTAGAAGAACGGTAGGATTGGATGGGTACCGGCAGTGGCCAGAGGAACTCTTCGGAAGACCCTGTTTCGTTTGTCCCGTCTTCAAACACCATGAAGTGCGAAGACTTAAAAGGAGGGAACGATTCTTGCGGTAAAGTGCGCAAACCTCTGCAGAGAAAAGATCTAATCGATTAGCCGTGTCCCCGGTTACGGACAATTTGAGCCTCTGGAACTTGGAAGTATTTCGGATGTCTCAACACCAAAATTAATAAATTAATTGAGGGGGTTAGTATTTAATAATTGGGAATGAGACATTGGTTGGCGGAACCATCTCAATAACTACCAACAATTTTGTAGTAACTGCAAACAAGTCCATTATTGTAGGGAAAAACTGGCTTTTCGCAAAATGATGAAACTTAGAGTCCCACAGCCAAATTGCATATAGTGTTAGTAATTTTATTATTGTTCTCTCTTCATGACTTGCCAGCATATCCAAAATGCTGACCTACACGGCTGCAACGTCTTATGTTGCAGAGGATTATTCCGATCAGGAGTGAGGCTACGATCCGCGCTTGGCGATTTCCCTTTGGAGTCGGATGGACTCACTACTCTTCTAAGCTTCCGCAGCTTTATTTAGTTTAATTCTCATGAGTTGGCCTTCGGCCGAATTTATTCTATTGTAATAAAGACTCGATATGAGAATCGTGTAATAAATTCAAGTGTGATTGAACTTTGATTATTTCATCAATGTCTTGTGTGTGCCAAAGATGATCTTGGGATGGTACAGACCACGAGACTTGACCGATTTTGGGTCGGGTCGCTCTGAGAGATGGTATCGAGCACACGCTGACCGTGGGGCGTAACCTCTAGGATCGGAAAGCCATAGGAAGAGACTATTTATTTTATGTCCTTATTATTCCGTAATTCTCCCCTATTCATTTCTGACTTCTCTCCGATTTTCAACATTCTAGATGGCCGCCGAGTTCACCCCAATTCTGCTACCGGAGTTTTGCCAGCCAGATGAGACGATGCCTTTCGGCAGGAAGCTGGTCCAGATCGTGAAGAAGCTGAAGATTGCTCTGCCCTCGATCACCGGGAAGCCCACCAATGCACTTCCGACGGATACCCGCTACAGGATTGAGGTGCATATTCTAGGGAGGACCTTCGGAGGACATTCAGAGCCTATTGACTTTGAGTTTACCGATTTCAACTGGATCCTCGGAACAGACATGGCAATTTATCGTGCACTTGGACATCTCCGAGAAGAGTACAGGGCCGAGCTCGACCCATCAGATCTCGCCATGATTTCTCGCAGAGCTAGGAATGGAGATATCATCCGTACCGTAGAGGACGACTCCATTCTCTCATATGTCCAAGACTTGGAGTGTCTCCTCAGAAGCGGGAGATCCGCACTCGCCAGAACTCGAAGGTACACAGAGGCTGTTGTTCCGTGAACTGGAACTGGAGGAGAAGGCACACGCAGACTTCCTTGACCATGAGGAAGAAATCGCGGATTTCATGGAGAGAGTCGACAAGCTGAAGATGGATGTTGCCGCATTAGAGGAAAAGATGGACTTGGGAGAAGACCTTTTCCCGAGTGGAGATGACGGACCTCTCGTGAGTAATGACCAGGATTATGAAGGGAGCTCCACTGAAGAAAGCCGCAAGAGGAGACGCCGCACCAGAGGACGCCCCACCGGAGGACGCCGCACCAGAGGACGCAAGGATAATTGATGAAGACATTTAGTCGACCGCCATGTTATTTTAGTTTCGTCGATCAGTTAGGCCGTTATTTTCGATTAGTCGTGAGATATTTGTAATCGAGAATGAACCATGTTTGAGTGGATTGAATAAATGATTGGTGTGATTATGTTTGTGCATTCATTTGGGTAGTGATATTTTCTCATTAGACCCTTGTTCTATTCTAATTTTCTCATCCACTCCAAAACACCAGATGCCTCCGAGACATGACCCCGGTCTCAACTTCCCGCCGGAGCTCACCCAGCTCATCCAGCAGCAGAATGCCCTCATGCAGATGCTCATCCAGAACCAGAACAACAACAACAACAACAATCCACCGCCACCACCCCCTGTTGACAACTTGACCCGCTTCCTAAGGCTGAATCCGCCAGTGTTCTCTAGCAGCACTGAGCCGATTGTGGCCGATGATTGGCTCCGCAAGGTCGGAAGGGAGTTAGTCACTGTTGGATGCACAGATGCAGAGAAAGTGCGCTTGGCCGCACATCAACTTGATGGACCTGCAGCCTCTTGGTGGGAGAACTACACCGCCACTTATCCCATCGCCACCATCACGTGGGATCAGTTCCAGCAAGCTTTCCGCACCGCTCATGTATCAGCTGGAGCCATGAGTCTGAAGAAGCGTGAGTTCCGCAACTTACGCCAGGGGAACCGTCTTGTGGGCGATGCGTGGATGAGTTCAGCAAGTTAGCTCGCTATGCCCCGGATGATGTGGCCACAGATGCCGCAAAGCAGGAAAAGTTTCTCGAGGGACTCAATGATGAGCTGGGAATGCAGCTAATGGTGGCTACCTTCACCAACTACCAGGAGTTGGTAGACAAGGCCACCATACTTGAAGGCAAGCAGCAGCAGATTGATAGCCGCAAGCGGAAGTATGGTCAGGGGAAATACAACTCTGGAGCTCAGCAGAAGCCCCATTATACCCCATACTCAGGAGGGCATACCCATCACAACCATGGAGGACATAACCATGGAGGAAATGGGAACAATCGCAACCAGGACAACAAGTCAGGCAATGGAAATGGCAATGGAAACGGCAATGGCAACCAGCATCGTCCTGCACCGGCTCGAAAGATCTGAGTCACATCACTGCTTCAAGTGCCGTAAAACAGGGCACTATGCCACCGACGCCCGGAGGCCAAGCAGAGGAATGGAAACGGCAATGGAAGCTCAGCAAAGAAGCCCAACCCTTTCCCTCGTGCTCGGGTGAACCACATTGACGTGGAGGACGCCTATGATCAGCCGGAACAATCGTGGTTGGTAAGTTTTATTAAATTCACATCCATATTGGTACTCTTTGATTCTCGGTGCAACGCATTCATTCATATCAAGGGTAGTTGTGGAAAAGTACGGGTTGCCCACTAGAACCCTTAGAAGCCCTCTTCACGCCGGTTCCGCAGAGGAGAAATGATGGCGAGCTTAGGCTGTCATGCAACCCTCAACATCGGAAACCATAAATTTCCGCAGACCTCATAGTATTGGAAACCCAGACCTTGGATGTAATCCTAGGCATGGATTGGTTGACAAGTTTGAAGGAAACATAGATCGTGCTCAAGAAGTCGATTCTGCTCACCACCCCGGAGCGAAGAGGATCAAGTATGTATCCGACGTATCCCGATGAAGAATCAGGTGCATTCCCTCACGGGAGTTGTTCAGAGGAAGTGCCGAGGTGCAAGATTTTCCGATGTGTTTCCGGAAGAATTACCAGGAATGCCACCGGACAGAGACATTGAATTTCTGATTGAGTTATTGCCCGGCACAGCCCCAATATCCAAGAGAACCTATCGGATGCCCCCGAATGATTTGAAAGAGATCAAGAACCAAATTAATGAGCTATTGGAGAAAGGATATATTCGGCCAAGCTCATCACCTTGGGGAGCCCCAGTTCTTTTGGTAGAAAAGAAGGATGGAACCCTGAGAATGGTTGTGGATTATCGTTCGTTGAACGATGTGACCATCAAGAACAAGTACCCTCTGCCGATGATTAATGATCTATTTGATCAGCTAGTTGGAGCCAAGGTATTCTCCAAGATCGATCTTCGATCAGGGTATCATCAGTTGAAGATCCGTGAAAAAGATATACCCAAAACCGCATTCACCACCAGGTATGGTTTATATGAGTATACCGTCATGTCATTCGGATTGACTAATGCCCCTGCATACTTCATGAATTTGATGAACAAGGTATTTATGGAATATCTGGACAAGTTTGTCGTGGTGTTCATCGATGATATACTGATTTTCTCCAAGAGCGAGGAAGAGCATAAGGACCATTTGCGTCTAGTTCGGAGAAACTTGAGAACATCGCTTGTATGCCAAGTTCAGAAATGTGAATTTTGGCTAAAGGAAGTCGGATTCCTCGGACATGTTATTTCAGGAGAAGGAATAGCAGTTGACCCCGCCAAGGTTGAATCAGTCACCGATTGGCAGTCACCCACCTCAGTCAAGGAGATCCGCAGTTTTCTCGGACTCGCAGGATACTATCGGAGGTTTATTAAGAATTTCTTGAAGATTGCCAAGCCCATGACTGAGCTGTTGAAGAAGGATGCCAAGTACATTTGGACCGAGGATTGTGAAGCCAGTTTCCAGGAATTGAAGAAACGTTTGGTTACAGCCCCAAGATTGATTTTGCGGACATACACAAGGATTACGGTATATTGTGACGCTTCTCGTCGGGGACTCGTGGAGTACTCATGCAGAAGGAAAAGTTGTAGCTTATACCTCCAGACAGCTACGACCACACGAGATGAATTATGCCACACATGATTTGGAGTTAGCAGCCGTAGTGCATGCACTCAAGACCTGGAGACATTTCCTTATCGGAAACCGTTGTGATGTTTACACTGATCATAAGAGCTTGAAGTATATTTTCACGCAGAAAGAGTTGAACCTCGGACAGAGGAGATGGCTAGAGTTAATCAAGGACTATGACATGAGATTGCATTACCACCCAGGAAAGGCTAATGTTGTAGCAGATGCCTTGAGCCGTAAGAGTTATGTGAATACTCTTATAGCGGGAGGATTACCCCAGGAGTTAGTCGATGACCTCAGAGATCTCCGACTGGAGATAGTTCCGAGAGGATATGTTGCAACTCTAGAAGTTCAATCCACTTTGGCCGAAAGAATTCGTGAAGCCCAGAAGTCGGACAAGGAAATTGATGAGATAAAGAAAAAGATGAATGAAGGAAAAGCTAAAGGGTTTCGTAAGGACAAATACGGAGCTATATGGTTCGAGGATCGTATCTATGTACCCAATGATCCCGAACTCAGGAAGCTAATTCTTCAGGAGGCTCATGATTCACCGTACTCGATTCACCCGGTAACACCAAGATGTACCTGGATTTGAAGGAAAGTTTCGGTGGACGGTATGAAGAAAGATATTGCCGAGTACGTAGCGAAGATGCGATGTTTGTCAACGAGTAAAGGCAGAACATCAGAAGCCAGCAGGGTTACTTCAACCTTTGCCGATTCCCGAGTGGAAATGGGAAAAACTTGGAATGGATTTTATCACAGGATTACCCAGGACCCGTTCAGGTTATGATTCCATCCGGGTAGTGGTTGATCGATTGACCAAGGTAGCTCACTTCATTCCCGTGAAGACTACCTATACCAGTGCTAAGTTAGCCAAGATATACATGACCAGGATCGTATGTCTGCATGGAGTTCCGAGGAGTATCGTGTCAGATAGAGGAACACAATTTACGTCAAAGTTTTGGAATCAGTTGCATGAAACTTTGGGTACGAGGCTGGAGTTCAGTACCGCCTTTCATCCGCAGACAGATGGACAGACCGAGAGAGTCAACCAGATTCTGGAGGACATGTTGAGAGCTTGTGTGCTAGACTATGGGTCTAGCTGGGATGATAATTTGCCATACGCAGAGTTCTCATACAACAACAGTTATCGACCATCAAGATGGCCCCTTCCGAAGCTCTATACGGAAGGAGGTGCAGAACACCATTGCTGTGGGATGGTGTTGGAGATCGAACACTTTTCGGTTCCGATCTTATCAGAGATTCCGAAGAGAAAGTCAAGCTGATTCGAGATAGGCTCAAGATAGCTCAGTCGAGGCAGAAGAGTTATGCCGACAGTAAACGCAAGGAAGTAACTTACGAAGCGGGAGACCGAGCATATCTTCGTGTGTCCCCACTTCGTGGAATCAAGAGGTTCGTGTCAAAGGAAAGTTAGCACCCGGTTCATTGGCCCCTACAAAATCCTCGAACGTCGTGGAGAAGTTGCTTACAAGTTGGAATTGCCGGAAGGATTGTCCGGAGTTCATGATGTCTTCCATGTTTCTCAGCTGAAGAAGTGTCATGCCGACATGGCCGATATTCCGTTGAGAGACACAGTGCCCCTAGAGGTCCTACAGCTCGACAAAGATCGACTTATAAGGAGAAACCCGTTCAATTCTCGAGACTGCGAACAGAGTCACCCGCAGCAAGATCATCAAGTTTTGCAAGGTGCTGTGGAGTCATCACTCCGAGGAGGAAGCCACCTGGGAGCGAGAAGAAGACCTCCTTCGAGACCACCCGCACCTATTTGCTAGCCAACCCGAATCTCGAGGGCGAGATTCATCTTAAGGTGGGTAGGTTTGTAACATCCCAAATTTCCTATTTGGAATGTTTTACAATTATAGCTAAGCATCTATGCATATTGTTTGAATTTGAGTGGCATTTGAAGTTTCCGAAGTTTTTGGAGTTGTTGGAATTTGAATTCAAATTTTGGCAGTGAAAATTATTTCAAAACTATGCCTGATAAATACTTGAGAAAAAGTATGAGAGGAGTAAACATGACACTCCAAAAATATCAGAGGAAAAGCATTGCCAAAAATTTTGAATTCAAATTTGGAGTTTATTTGGAATTTAAAAAAATGATTTTTATAAAGTTTGAGTTTTGCCCCTGGAAAAATGTTCAAATTATAGGGAATATTCCCCTGATCATTTTGATATATATATATATATGTCCTATATAAAATATTTATATTTATATATTTTTTCCTCTCTCAAATATTCAAAAAAATAGAAAAGAGACCCAGCGCCACCCAGCCGACCGCCCAGCCATCACTGGCGGCCCACCGAAGCGCAGCAGCGCAGCCACCAGCGTGGCCAACCAACGCCCGAGCTGGCCCAGCCGAGCCCCCCCCTCGCCTCGAAACCCCTCCGCACCGGTCGCCCGATCCGATCCCCCCCTCTCTCTCTCACCGACACCGGCCCCACCACCTTCTTCCTCCCCACGCCAACAAGAACCGCTCCATTGAATCCCGAGATCCCGGGATCTCCTCCCGATCTCCTCGCCGCGATTGCCCCTCGTCCAAGTCGTCCCCCCTATATACCCCCTCGACCCGTTCCCCCGCCCCGCCTCGACCCCTCTCCTCGCCAGCATCGCTCACGGAGCCCGAGTGCTTCCCCGCGCCATTGTCGCCGCACCGGCCACCCCGACCACCTCGACCTCGCCCGACTCCACCCCGAGCCCCCCCTTGCTCCGCCGAACCCACCGGAGGCCTTCGCCGTCGTCCCCGACCACCGGAGACCCCCGCACCGTCGCCGCCCGAGCTGGCGTCGCCGTCGCCGCCTCGGTAAGTCGCCGGAGTCCCCGTCGCCGTTAGATCTAGATCCTACGCTCTAGATTAGACCCCGAAGGGGTACGGTTTTATTTAGGGTTTAATTTAAGTGAACCGGTTTAGTTCCGGTTTAGTTTTGGTTTTAGTTAGGTTAGATTAGACCGGGCCGAAGCGGTTTTATTCCGCGTGCGTAGTTAGTTATTTAACGCCGATGCGTTATATACGCCCATTAGCGCCCGATTTTTCTTTTAATTATATTTTTCGTTTCTGTTTTTAACAGAATAGTTTCAGTTTTGAAAAATTCATATCTTTTAATCTACTTAATATTTTTAAGTGATTCTTTTTTTGTTGGTTTGCAAATTTATTTTTGTTTCTGTAGAAAATATAATTAGTCATGTTAAAATTATTTAAAATTGTTTTATTTTAGATTTAGACAGAATAGTAATTCTGCTATAAAATGAGTTAGGAATATTATTTTTAGTATTCTTTTGTCACAACTTTGTTTTGACCTTACCTAACCGTAGGTATTTATTTGGGCAATTTTAGAATTAATAAAAAATAGTTTTAATCAGAATCATGTTATTCCTATTTATTTAACTAGCTACTGTTTTCCTATTGTTTCAAATAGCAAATAATTTTATTTTTCCTATGTGATAGTTTATCCTAGGTTAGTTTCTGTAACTTTAGAGCATGAACTTTTATTTATAATAAATAAAACTTTTATTTTATTTTTTCTTGCTAGGATTGTTTTAGGCCTAATAGGAGTTTTATAATAGCTTTTAAGGTGATTGTTTTTGTTCCTAGTTGCATGATGATTTCTTTTCTGTTAGTTAGCAAAAACCCATGCTTAGGTTCTGTTAAGAAAAATTTTGTTATGCAAAACTACTTCATGGTTGTTGTATGATGTGGTGAAAACATTGATTTGGAGTTCTTCGAGTTTTCTTTGGGTTTTGGTTCCATTGCTTTGTGTGTTATGTTAGCATGCTATTATGTTAAGTGATCATATGCTATATGCTTATTACGATTGTTGTTTGCCTCGGTAGAATTTCCGGAGTGCGAAGCTTGCTAGCACGAGTCCCTAGCTTTCGAAGATCGTCAGCAAGGCAAGTCATTGATCATATTTTCTTTTACTATACCTATGATTTTATTGCATTAGAAGTATACCTCCCCACCATGCATGCAGTAGGTGAATTTGAAGTTATGTTCTTGAGTAGTATCATGAGGTAGGATGAACCCAATTTCCCTTGCTACCATTGCCCGGGACGAAGTAGTTTATTTTGCTATGCTCGTAGACGGGGTTGGTTGAGTGAATTCATAAGGGAGATGTGAGAGTCAAGATGATGACAACCCCATGAACTTCAAGCTCAAGATGGACTTCAAAACTCACTATTGGGTGGAGGACGGTTGACGGGCACCCTGGAGAACCCAGTGGTTGGCCGGGATGCATGGAGAAGTGCCATGACATCTTGCGGAAAGCTTCACCCAGCCACGAAGAGACGGATGTATACCCCATTGACCGGAAGCTTACCTGCAGCAGCCGCAAGCCATTATGGGCTCGCTGGGTCAACCCTAGGTGTGACTCTGGCGGACGGTGCTACGAGATGTAGAAGAACGGTAGGATTGGATGGGTACCGTCGGTGGCGGAGGAACTCTTCGGAAGACCCTGTTTCGTTCGTCCCGTCTTCAAACACCATGAAGTGCGAAGACTTAAAAGGAGGGAACGATTCTTGCGGGTAAAGTGCGCAAACCTCTGCAGAGAAAAGATCTAATCGATTAGCCGTGTCCCCGGTTACGGACAATTTGAGCCTCTGGAACTTGGAAGTATTTCGGATGTCTCAACACCAAAATTAATAAATTAATTGAGGGGGTTAGTATTTAATAATTGGGAATGAGACATTGGTTGGCGGAACCATCTCAATAACTACCAACAATTTTGTAGTAACTGCAAACAAGTCCATTATTGTAGGAAAAACTAGCTTTTAAAAATGATGAAACTTAGAGTCCCACAGCCAAATTGCATATAGTGTTAGTAATTTTATTATTGTTCTCTCTTCATGACTTGCCAAGATATTCAAAATGCTGACCTACACGGCTGCAACGCCTTATGTTGCGAGGATTATTCCGATCAGAGTGAGGCTACGATCCGCGCTTGGCGATTACCCTTTGGAGTCGGATGGACTCTCTATTCTTCTACGCTTCGCAGCTTTACTTAGTTTGATTCTCATGAGTTGGCCTTCGCCAATTTATTCTATTGTAATAAAGACTCGATATGAGAATCGTAATAAATTCAGGTGTGATTGAACTTTGATTATTTCATCAATGTACTGTGTGTGCAAAGATGATCTTGGGATGGTATGCATACGAGACTTGACCGATTTTGGGTCGGGTCGCTCTGTACATGCTTTTCCATAAACCATTTTATACGGAGACATACCCATAGGATTCTTATATGCAGTTCTATAGGCCCATAATGCATCACCAAGTTTCTTGGACCAATTCTTTCTAGACCTATTAACAGTCTTTTGCAAAATTAATCTGAGCTCTCTATTGCTCAATTCTACTTGACCACTAGATCATGGGTGATATGGAGATGCAATTCTATGATTAACATCATATTTAGCAAGCATTTTACGGAAAGCACCATGAATAAAGTGTGAACCACCATCAGTCATTAAATATCTAGGGACTCCAAACCTTGGAAAAATAACTTCCTTAAGCATTTTAATAGAAGTGTTATGATCAGCACTACTAGTTGGGATAGCTTCTACCCACTTAGTAACGTAATCACCAACAACTAAAATATGAGTGTATCCATTAGAGGCAGGAAAAGGTCCCATATAATCAAAGCCCCAAACATCAAATGGTTCAATAACAAGTGAATAATTCATAGGCATTTCTTGACGTCTACTAATATTACCAATTCTTTGACATTCATCACAAGACAAAACAAACTTACGGGCATCTTTGAAGAGAGTAGGCCAATAAAAACCAGATTGCAATACCTTATGTGCAGTTCTATCTCCAGCGTGGTGTCCTCCATAAGCTTCGGAGTGACACTTATGTAGGATCGGTTCTGTTCATGCTCGTGTACACAACGTCTAATAACACCATTTACTCCTTCTTTATAAAGATGTGGATCATCCCAAAAGTAATGTCGCAAATCATAAAAGAACTTTTTCTTTTGTTGGTATGTGAAGCTAGGTGGTATAAATTTAGCAACAATATAATTAGCATAATCAGCATACCATGGAGTGCTTATGACATTTAGTTGTTCATCAGGAAAGCTATCATCAATAGGTAGTGGGTCATCAAGAACATTCTCTAACATAGATAAGTTGTCCGCAACGGGGTTCTCAACTCCTTTTCTATCAACAATATGCAAATCAAATTCTTGCAGCAAGAGAACCCATCTAATAAGTCTAGGTTTAGCATCTTTCTTTTCCATAAGATATTTAATAGCAGCATGATTGGTGTGAATAGTTACTTTAGAATCAACAATATAGGGTCTGAATTTATCACAAGCAAATACAACTGCTAAAAGTTCCTTTTCGGTAGTAGCATAATTTCTTTGAGCATTGTCTAGAGTCTTACTAGCATAATGGATAACATTTAATTTATTATCAACTCTTTGCCCTAGAACAACACCTACAGCATAATCACTAGCATCAAACATAATTTCAAAGGGTAAATTCCAATCGGTGGCTGAACAACAAAAGCGAGACTAATGCTTTCTTAAGTATTTCAAATGCTTCTACACAATCATCATCAAAGACAAATGGTACATCTTTTTGTAATAAATTAGTCAGAGGCCGAGAAATTTTTGAGAAGTCCTTAATGAACCTCCTATAAAATCCGGCGTGATCAAGGAAACTTATTATACCTTTGATGTCCTTGGGACATGGCATCTTTTCAATAGCACCAACCTTGGCTTTATCAACTTCAATACCTCTTTCAGAAACTTTGTGCCCCAAGACAATACCTTCGTTAACCATAAAGTGGCACTTTTCCCAATTCAAGACAAGATTAGTTTCTTCACATCTCTGCAAAACTCGATCAAGATTGCTCAAGCAATCGTCAAAAGAGGAACCATAGACGGAAAATTCGTCCATGAAAACCTCACAAATCTTATCACAAAAATCAGAGAATATAGCCATCATGCATCTTTGAAAGGTAGCAGGTGCATTACATAAACCAAAAGGCATACGTCTATAAGCAAAAGTACCAAAAGGGCATGTAAAAGTAGTCTTTGATTGATCTTTAGCCGACACAGGTATTTGAGAGAAACCAGAATAACCATTTAGAAAGCAATAATGTGTATGTTTGCATAATCTCTCTAGCATTTGATCAATAAAAGGTAAGGGGTAATGATCTTTCTTAGTAGCTTTATTCAATTTGTGGAAATCAATTACCATCCTATAACCTGTGATAATTCTTTGCGGGATCAATTCATCTTTATCGTTAGGGACAACAGTAATACCTCCCTTCTTAGGGACACAATGGACAGGACTTACCCACTGACTATCAGCAACGGGATAAATTATACCTGCCTCCATAAGCTCGAGTATTTCTTTGCTTACCACTTCTTTCATTTTGGGATCCAAACGTCGTTGAGGATCACGAACTGGTTTGGCATCCGCTTCCAAATTTATTTTATGCTGACATAGAGTGGGACTAATGCCCTTAAGATCATCAAGAGTATATCCAATAGCGGCACGGTGCTTCTTCAGAGTTTTCAATAATCTTTCTTCTTCATGCTCTAAAAGGTTAGCACTAATAATAACAGGATATATTTTCTTTTCATCAAGATAAGCATATTTAAGATTATCAGGCAACGGTTTAAGCTCAAACACGGGATCACCCTTGGGTGGAGGAGGATCCCCTAGGATTTCAACAGGCAAATTGTGTTTCAGAATAGGTTCTTGTTTAAAGAATACTTCATCTATTTCCCTTCTTTCATTCATAAACATATCATTTTCGTGGTCTAGCAAATAGTGTTCCAAAGGATCACTAGGAGGCACAGCAATAGAAGCAAGACCAATAATTTCATCCTTACTAGGCAATTCTTCCTCACGATGTTGTTTACTAAATTTAGAGAAATTAAACTCATGAACCATATCATCCAAGCCAATAGTAACAACATTATTTTCGCAGTCTATCTTAGCATTAACAGTATTCAAGAAGGGTCTACCAAATATAATGGGACAAAAGCTATCTCGTGGAGAACCAAGAACAAGGAAATCAGCGGGATATTTGGTTTTTCCACACAAGACTTCAACATCTCTAACAATTCCCATTGCAGATATAGTATCTCTATTGGCAAGTTTAATTGTAACATCAAAATCTTCTAACTCAGCAGGTGCAATATCATGCATAATTTCTTTATATAAATCAATGGGTATAACACTAGCACTAGCACCCATATCACATAAGCCATGATAACAATGATCTCCTATTTTAACAGAAATAACAGACATGCCTACCACAGGTCTATGTTTATCTTTATCACAAGGTTTAGCAATTCTAGCAGTTTCACCACAGAATTGAATAGCATGCCCATCAATATTATCAGACAAGAGATCTTTAACAATAGCAATATTAGGTTCTACTTTGACTTGCTCAGAGGTGTATAAGTTCTAATATTGCTTTTACTTAACAACAGTTGAAGCTTTAGCATGATCCTTTACTCTAACAGGGAAAGGCGGTTTCTCAACATAAGAGGTGGGAACAATAGGATCATTATAAGTGATAGTCTTTTCTTCAACTTTAATAGGTGCAGCTACTTTTACTTCTATGGGAGGATGATATTTGAACCACTTCTCCTTGGGGAGATCAACATAAGTAGCAAAAGATTCACAGAAAGAAGCTACTATCTCAGAGTCAAGTCCATATTTAGTGCTAAATTTACAGAAGATATCGGTATCCATAAAAGATTTAACACAATCAAACTTAGGTGTCATACCTGACTACTTACCTTCGTCGAGGTCCCAATCTTCAGAGTTGCGTTTAATTCTATCCAATAAATTCCATATGAATTCAATAGTCTTCATCATAAAAGAGCCAGCACAAGAAGTATCGAGCATGGTGCGATTGTTATCAGAAAGCCGAGCATGAAAATTCTGAAGAATTGTTTCTCTTGAGAGGTCATCATTGGGGCATGAATATAACATTGATTTAAGCCTCCTCCAAGCTTGAGCGATGCTTTCTCCTTCGCGAGGCCAAAATTTATATATATAATTGCGATCACGGTGAACAAGATGCATAGGGTAATACTTTTGATGAAATTCCAATTTCGCTCTTTTATAGTTCCATGATCTCGTATCATCACAAAGCCTATACCATGTCAATGCGTCTCCCTCCAAAGATAAAGGGAAAGCCTTCTTCTTAACAACATCATCGGGTATACCTGCAAGCTTAAATAGTCCACAAATATCATCCACATAGCGTAGATTCTCGTCAGGATGCTTTGTTCCATCTCCTGTAAAAGTATTAGCCAACAGTTTTTCCATCATACCCGAAGGAAATTCAAAAGGAGTTTCATTTTCAATAGGTTCAGTAGGTTGAGAAGCAACTCTTTGATCTACTGGACGGGGTGAAGATAACCCGAACAAGCCCCTCAGAGTATCACTTTCCATAGTAACAAGTTACAGAAAATTTCAGCACACTATATAAATTTTTCCTTACCAAAGGCGCTACACTCCCCGGCAACGGCGCCAGAAAAGAGTCTTGATGACCCACAAGTATAGGGGATCTATCGTAGTCCTTTCGTTAAGTAAGAGTGTCGAACCCAACGAGGAGCAGAAGGAAATGATAAGCGGTTTTTCAGCAAGGTATTCTCTGCAAGTACTGAAATAAGTGGTAACAAATAGTTTTGTGATAAGGTAAATTGTAACGAGCAACAAGTACCAAAAGTAAATAAGGTGCAGCATGGTGTCCCAATCCTTTTTGTAGCAAAGGACAAGCCGGAAAAAACACTACTAGCAACCTAGTAGCACCAATCCCGGACTTAATAATATGCATAAAGGATCTAAACATATGATCTTCCACCAAATAAACCAACTAGCATCAACTACAAAGAGTAATCAACACTACTAGCAACCTAGTAGCACCAATCCCGGACTTGGAGACAAGAATTGGATACAAGAGATGAACTAGGGTTTGGAGATGAGATCTCGCTAGTGAAGATGTTGATGGAGATTGCCCTCTCCCGATGAGAGGAGCGTTGGTGATGATGATGACGATGATTTCCCCCTCCCGGAGGGAAGTGTCCCCGGCAGAACAGCTCCACCGGAGCCCTAGATTGGTTCCGCCAAGGTTCCGCCTCGTGGCCGCGGAGTATCGTCCCGAAAGGTTGCTTATGATTTTTTTTTCTCATCGAAAGACTTCATATAGGAGAAGATGGACGTCGGAGAGCCACCAGGGAGGTAGGGAGGCGCGCCTAGGGGGGGAGGGCGCGCCCCCCACCATCGTGAGCAGGGTGTGGGCCCCCTGGTCTTCATCTTTGGCGACGATTTTTCTTTATTTATTTGAAGGTATTCCGTGGAGTTTCAGGACTTTTGGAGTTGCGCAGAATAGGCCTTCAATATTTGCTCCTTTTCCAGCCCAGAATTCCAGCTGCCGGCATTCTCCCTCTTCATGTAAACCTTGTAAAATAGGAGAGAATATCCATAAGTATTGTGACATAACGTGAAATAACAGCCCATAATGCGATAAATATCAATATAAAAGCATGATGCAAAATGGACGTATCATTGCTCCATTGCCTCGAGCCTTGTCTCCACGCTTCCGGTCTTCCTCGGTCCCTCAACATCGCGGATGTGCAGCACCCCCTCATGCATCTCAATGGTTTGAGAGTGTTGCAACACCTCTGTGAGGTAGCGATTGATGACCTTCTCGAAGAACTTGTCCTTGGGGGCACTTCGAGACGTCATGATGATCTAGATCTGTCAGAAAAACAGCTCGAAACAAGAACAGAGGATATTTGCGTGATACAGGAGTCAAACCCTTCGGGATATTATATAATCAAGTTTTACAGACCAAAATATGTATCGTGCAAGAAAACAGAGTCCGGAGAGCACACGAGGTGCCCACGAGGTAGGGGGGCGCGCCCAGTAGGGTGGGGGCGCGTCCTCCACCCTCGTGGAGGCCTCGTGTCCTTCCCGGACTGCTTCTTATTTTTCTATTTTTCTAAATATTCCAAAACGGAGAAAAATTGCCATTAGAACTGTTTTGGAGTCGGTTTACTTACCGTACCACATACCTATTCCTTTTCGGAGTCTGAAACGTTCCGGAAAGTGTCCCTTATGTATTCCTCCGGGGTTATGGTTTCAATAACATTGGTTTCCACATTTATAGGATTACCTGAGATATAATGTTTAATTCTTTGACCGTTCACCACCTTCGGATTCGTGCCTTCGAAGTTATTGATTTTTATGGCACCGGAACGATAGACCTCCTCGATAACGTAAGGGCCTTCCCATTTAGAGAGAAGTTTTCCTGCAAAATATCTTAAAAGAAAGTTGTATAGCAATACATAATATCCTACATTAAACTCACGCTTTTGTATCCTTTTGTCATGCCATCTTTTAACCTTTTCTTTAAACAATTTGGCATTCTCATAGGCTTGGGTTCTCCATTCATCAAGTGAGCTAATATTAAATAACCTCTTCTCACCGGCAAGTTTGAAATCATAGTTGAGCTCTTTAATAGCCCAATAAGCCTTATGTTCTAGTTCGAGAGGTAAGTGACATGCTTTTCCATAAACCATTTTATACGGAGACATACCCATAGGATTTTTATATGCAGTTCTATATGCCCATAATGCATCATCCAGTTTCTTGGACCAATTCTTTCTAGATCTATTAACAGTCTTTTGCAAAATTAATTTGAGCTCTCTATTTCTCAATTCTACTTGACCACTAGACTGTGGGTGGTAAGGAGATGCAATTCTATGATTAACATCATATTTAGCAAGCATTTTTTGGAAAGCACCATGAATAAAATGTGAACCACCATCAGTCATTCAATATCCAGGGACTCCAAACCTCGGAAAAATAACTTCTTTAAGCATCTTAATAGAAGTGTTATGATCAACACTACTAGTTGGAATAGCTTCTACCCACTTAGTAACGTAATCAACAGCAACTAAAATATGTGTGTATCCATCAGAGGCACGAAAAGGTCCCATATAATCAAAGCCCCAAACATCAAATGGTTCAATAACAAGTGAATAATTCATAGGCATTTCTTGACGCCTACTAATATTACCAATTCTTTGACATTCATCACAAGATAAAACAAACTTACGGGCATCCTTGAAGAGAGTAGGCCAATAAAAACCGGATTGCAATACCTTATGTGTTGCTCTGTCTCCAGCGTGGTGTCCTCCATAAGCCTCGGAGTGACACTTGCGTAGGATCTGTTCTTCTTCATGCTCAGGTACACAACGTCTAATAACACCATCTACTCTTTCTTCATAAAGATGTGGGTCATCCCAAAAGTAATGTCTCGAGTCATAGAAAAACTTTTTCTTTTGATGGTATGTGAAACTAGGTGGTACAAATTTAGCAACAATGTAATTAGCATAATCAGCATACCATGGAGTAGTACGAGAGGCATTTATGACATTTAATTATTCATCAGGAAAGCTATCATCAATAGGTAGTGGGTCATCAAGAACATTTTCTAACCTAGACAAGTTGTCTGCAACGGGGTTCTCAGCTCCCTTTCTATCAACAATATGCAAATCAAATTCTTGTAGCAGGAGAACCCATCTAATAAGTCTAGGTTTAGCATCTTTCTTTTCCATAAGATATTTAATAGCAGCATGATCCGTGTGAATAGTTAATTTAGAATCAACAATATAAGGTCTGAACTTATCACAAGCAAATACAACTGCTAAGAATTCTTTTTCAGTAGTAGCATAATTTTTCTGAGCGTTGTCTAGAGGATTACTGTAGCGTAACTATCCGGGCGTCACAATTCTCCTCCACTATAAGAAATCTCATCCCGAGATTTAAGAGGGGTGTAAGGGGGGAAGTTATGGTTACGAAGTCTAACGGATCTTCTCATCTTTGGTTGCTCTCCTCGAAGAGGTAAATTCATAGCATTGATGTCTTCACTCCCATGCCTCAATGCACCATGATGAAATTTTTGTCCTTCCTTCAGGAGCTTCACCGGACTTACGGAAGGATAAGGGGGACTCTATAAGGCCGGATTCTAACAAACTTGATCATCGGACGGTTAACTCAAGGGGAGAAGCATAAGTATCTCTCGGATTGAAACTTAAGAAGTTATCGAGAGCAAAGTAAGAAGGTACCATGAGAAGTTCCAAACGGATAGGCAATCGTTCGATGTCTGAAACAACATGCGAAACGGGTCCAAAGCAACGAGATTGAGTATTGCGTCTGATACCAGAATAGATCACTTGGGACGGTGGCCCGTGAATTACATACGAGGCCACGCACAAGGAATAACCTTGGGAACAGGTGGTGTACATGAGAGTCAGGTTTCGATCCTGTGGAACTGTGGGTTATGGGCCCACCAGGTGTGTGTGTTTTTTAATAGAAGCAGTGACATCTTGCATGGTCATGATAGCAAGGCTTGTCAGAGAGTACCATGTCAGTTATGTCGGCAACAACGTTGGTACCAAGGGCGAGAGATGAAGAGAACCATTTTCCTGCTCGTCGAAACGAGGCGGACCAATAGGCAAAGTTCTCGTCCATCGGTGGCTTCCGGAATGTCATCAACAATAGTAACAGGGTCTTACTAACAGATTTGTACACCGAGGTGTTTACATAAGCAGGAGAATATTACTGCTTAGATCATATAGATCACAAGAAATGTTAACCCAACAAATGGGAAGAAAAATATGACTATCAGATTAAATAGAACAATGGAAAGGAAAATGTGTTGAAACACATATTTCAAAGGTATATCCTTCGAAAGGACGAGCAGAGCATGATATCCATGACAGGATATAATGTAGTAAACTCTTTAGGTAGGGGAGAGAATTTTCATGACAATACCCATACAGCGGTGTTTGGATAATCAAGCAGGAAACATTTAGCATTGGGCTTCAGATGTTTTTGTTGAAAATCTGAGTATCACAGACATGCTTCGAGATAGCATTGACATGGTCTTCAAGCAAAGGTCGGACTTGGATATACGAAGGATTCATCATCATTAACCCAAGGAGAGGATGAGGGGGGTGGCTGATGGAATCAGCAGCAATTTATCGAGATTAACAAAGATGGATTTCCACAATTATGTGAACAAGGAGATAACATTTGTCAGATCAAATGGTATAATGATGTATGCTCGAGGAAAACATACAGAATTAAACATTGGTTGAAAGGTGCACCCGAATATGGGCTGGGTTGCACGACCAACGTCGGAATGGTGATTCAATAATCAATAGTCTAAGAATGAACGGCCGACCATTAACTTCAAAGCAATAGGGTTGCTACAAGTTTTGAACTTGCGACCAAGGAATGAACAGATATGGCAAGAAGTATCACCTATATCAAGAATTCTTAAAAGGTGGTGAAATTATCACGTCATTCTTGACATAAAAGATGGTACTACTCCAAGGTAAAGAAGAACAATTGCTGGATAGCAAGGATCTCATGGTATAACACAAACACGAACAAGTTTGTGTTGAACGGAAGGCAATAAAGTGGTCGGTGTCAACACAAATCATCGAGGGCAAGGATGGTATTCCTCATCATGAATTCAATTGATATCCTGGAAGAGCTCAGAATGCTGATGATGATCATGACACACTTGTCGAGAGATTTCAAGAAGATGTAATCAATCGGCGATGACATCAAGTCAAGGGAATGATGAAGCAAAAGGTTATTAGAACCATGGGTACGACACAAACTTGAAATCAAGCTTGATGTTTAAGGTGATATGATATGATGAGGAAAATGAATGTAAGCATAGCTCATCGTCAAAATTTGTGCTTCGGGAAGGACCAGGTAGCATAGTTCAAATTTTGCATGCTAATGATATAGCCGATCAGGCTAGGATTGACTTAAATGATTATTAACTCGTAAGCAACAAAAATTACTTAGAGTTATGGAATCAGAGTGTGGAATCGATTCACTTATCGATGTTCTCGGTTGACAACAACCCAGAACCCGTGGAGTCACTATGACGGGGAAGGGTACTACTTCATCAGAAATTCATAGAATGAAGTGCAATGGGTTGATATCCTCGAGATACCAGGGGGTAATACTCGAAGGTAGGATAAAATATAGGTTGGTTTGGGTATTGCTCTGTAGAAGTCAAGTGCTTAAACTTGCACGAGAAATGATATTTAAAGGAGAACATGGTCGGAACCACGATTGCAAAAGGCCAGATCCCAGATATAAGATGAACTTATACCAAGGGAATACTTAATTTAAGAGAAGCTTTCATGATAAGTTCTACATCATGTCTATGGGCATCAACACAAAGTTCAAGGTCGACTCCCACTTCTCCAATGCATGACCATCCATTCACTTCTCGTTATCGAGGTTGTAGTGTTGAAAAGTTATCTGACGAAGCGACAGTAGTGTATAACCCGTATAACTTTCGGGCTCACACAGATTAGGAAAGGCATAGGTTCAACCCAACAGGGCTTCTTAGGAACATATACTACAAGCTTCAAGAGTAAATATCACCAGCTCGGAAGCAGAGCATGGTTGGCAAAAGGAGAGGATACAATTCACCAAAGGCATTATGTATCGGAGAAAGAACTCACAAGGTGATTAATTATGAAGGACACTGTCGGATAATAATCTAACAGTGGATATGGCGATCCACAATGGAGCTGATGTGAGTATCGATACCCAATCAGAGGAAGAAAGAATGCAAATGCATCGGTTTATAGAACATCTGAATAATTCAACGTTTAAATAACGAAGGAATTGTGATTTTTAAATCAAGGGGTCAGGAGCAAACGCTCTGATCAAGGGTGGATAAGTTGAATAAACTTAGGGGTACAATCGATGGCATTTGGATTGGTTGAGAACCAGCTCATGTTTAAAATGACGTCTGAGCCGGAAAGATAATTTAAAAGAATCAACTGATGATTGTGTGCATTCGCACTCATGTTGAATCAAAAGGATCAAAATGACGATGCCTAAGGATACTAACGAATATTGCCAGACATATGGAAAGCATCCATCATGCAAGTAGACAAGTATGGCAGAGCAATAAGCTACTAAGGATTTTTGGAGGATCGAATGTATTTCGAAGACCATGGTGAAACACATGAACAACTGGGGGATGAGCGGATACTCGATAAGTGCGAGAATTATCCATAGGGGTATTCAGGTGACAAAGAACAGCAAGGCAGTAAGCTCAAAGGATTATCGAAACAACGACGAGTATTTCGGGGTATCTTGTAATAACAAGACCAAATGGGGATGAATGTAAGAATAACAACTGCAAGTAGTTATCCATAAGGGTTGACGGTGGAAGGGGAATTGCAAACGCGATTGGCACAAGGTCTCAAGAGAATATTGGAAGGTATCTTCAGAATCCTTCAGTGCACCATGTAATCATCCGGACTGAAGAGGCTCTCCGGGAGAAAGTATTATCGAGAACCTAGAGTCAGAGTTAGTAAAAATCGTTTAACCCGGGTAGAAGAGAGTTCAGAGTCCCAGAGTAAAGATCGAGGAGTAAAAGATCCTAGTACCACCTGATGGCGACGTGGGCCCGTAAGGCACACAACCAAGTTAGTAAAAGTTTTTATAATGTCTAGACTCGACTTCGGCCAAGGAGTGTGGAAGGGGGATTCCTACAGGCAATCGGCTCTGATACCAACTTGTGACGCCCTCGATTCAATCATACACTAATCATGCACGCAAATGTGTACGATCAAGATCAGGGACTCACGGGAAGATATCACAACACAACTCTAAAACATAAATAAGTAATACAAGCATCATAATATAAGCCAGGGGCCTCGAGGGCTCGAATACAAGTGCTCAATCATAGACGAGTCAGCGGAAGCAACAATATATGAGTACAGACATAAGTTAAACAAGTTTGCCTTAAGAAGGCTAGCACAAACTGGGATACAGATCGAAAGAGGCGCAGGCCTCCTGCCTGGGATCCTCCTAACTACTCTTGGTCGTCGTCAGCAGGCTGCACGTAGTAGTAGGCACCTCCGGGGTAGTAGTTGTCATCGACGGTGGCGTCTGGCTCCTGGGCTCCATCGTCCAGTTGCAGCAATCGGGTAAAGGAAGGGGGAAAGGGGAACAAGGCAACCGTGAGTACTCATCCAAAGTACTGCAAAGCAAGGAGCTACACTACATATGCATGGATATATGTGTAAAGGGCCATATCGATGGACTGAACTGCAGAATGCCGTAATAAGAGGGGATAGCTAATCCTGTCGAAGACTACGCTCCTGGCAGCCTCCGTCTTGCAACATGTAGAAGAGAGCATACTGAAGTCCTCCAAGTAGCATCACATAGCAATAAATCCTACCCGGCGATCCCCTCCTCGCAACCCCGAGAGAGAGCGACCACCGGGTTGTATCCGCACTTGGAAGGGTGTGTTTTATTAAGTATCCGGTTCTAGTTGTCATAAGGTCAAGGTACAACTCCAAGTCGTCCTGCTATCAAGATCACGGCTATTCAATAGATTAACTTCCTGCAGGGTGCACCACATAACCCAACACGCTTGATCCCATTTGGCCGGACACACTTTCCTGGGTCATGCCCGGCCGCGGAAGATCAACACGTCGCAGCCCGACCTAGGCCAACAGAGCGGTCAGCACGCCGGTCTAAACCTAAGCGCCCAGGGGTCTGGGCCCATCGCCCTTAGCACACCTGCACGTTGCGAACGCGGCCGGGAGCAGACCTATCAACCTCCATTACAAAGGAAGTCACGTTACGCGGTCCAATCCGGCGCGCGCCACTCAGTCGCTGACGTCACGAAGGCTTCGGCTGATACCACGACGCCGGGATACCCATAACTACTCCCACGTAGATGGTTAGTGCGTATAGACCAAATGGCCAGACTCAGATCAAATACCAAGATCTCGTTAAGCGTGTTAAGGATCCGCGAACGCCGACCAGGGCCAGGCCCACCTCTCTCCTAGGTGGTCTCAACCTGCCCTGTCGCTCCGCCACAAAGTAACAATCGGGGCCGTGGGAACCCGTGCCCACCTCTACCGGGATGGAGCCACCTGTCCTTTCAGCCCCCATCTCCGAACAATATCACAGGTAATGTAATAGTGTAAAGTATATAGTATATGCCCGTGATCACCTCCCGAAGTCATCGCAGCCCAGTAGTATAGCATGGCAGACGGACAAGAGTGTAGGGTCACTGATGGAACACTAGCATCCTATACTAGGCAAGTAGGAATGCAGGTAAGGTATCAACAGAAGTAGCAAAAACAGGCTATGCATTAGGATAGGAATAACGGAAAGCAGTTACATGCTACACTACTCTAATGCAAGCAGTATAGAGGAGAGTAGGCGATATCTGGTGATCAAGGGGGGGGGGCTTGCCTGGTTGCTCTGGCAAGAGAGAGGGTCGTCAACTCCGTAGTCGTCTTGGGCAGCAGCAGCGTCGGTCTCGGTGTCTAGCGGAAGAAGAGGGGGAAGAAACAATGAATATTTAAGCAAACAGATGCATGACGATGCATGACAAAGCAAAGCGTGATGCTAGGCGTGCCCTAACGCGGTATGAGGTGATACCGGTGAAGGGGGGAAACATCCGGGAAAGTATCCCCGGTGTTTCGTGTTTTCGGGCAGAGGAGCCGGAGGGGGAAAGTTGCAAGTTTGATAGGTTAGGGGGTGTGGCGGACGAACGGGTTGCGTATCCGGAATCGCCTCATCGTTCTGAGCAACTTTGATGTAGAAAGTTTTTCAATCCGAGCAATGGTTTAATTTCTATGATTTTTTGAAGTTTTAAAGACATTCTGCAATTTAATTTAAAACGAAAATTAAGTCTACTGCATCAGCATGACGTCATCATGATGTCAGCAGGGTCAACAGTCAACTCTGACCGGGTTGACTGGTCAAAAGGGCCTGTGGGGCCCATTTGTCATTGACACTACAGCTAACCTAACAGTTTAGTTAAGACTAATTATGTGGTTAGGTTAATTAAGCAAGGTTAATTTAAGTTAATTAATTAACTATTTAATCATTTAACTAATTAATTAATTGTTTTATATTTATTATTTATTTATTCTTTTTATTATTATTTTTAACAGGGGCCAGCCCAGTGATCGATGGCCTAATGGGGCCAATCGGGCGACAAAGTAAACAGGATTTAGCGCCCGCCCGCATGGCCATGGGCGTGCGGGCGCTGGAGCGCACCGACGGCCACGGCAGGGCTCGTCGGCCGGCCGTTTCCGGCGACAGAAACCGGTGCGGCGGGGCGCGTCGGGCGAGCACATCACGGCGCGCTGGGGGGTCGGGGGCGCACGTGGTAGGGTAATGGCGACGCAGGCTGGGCACAGTCGTGGTCGCGGTGACCGAGCCCACTGGCCGGAGACCGGACGGCGCATATGGCGGCCTACGGCAGTGAATCGAGGAGGGGGAGAGGGGGAGTAGCCATGGGAGCTCACCCCGGAGCTGTTGGCGTGCTCAGACGCGTCGGAGGCGACCGGAGTGTGTAGATCGAGCGGCGACGCAGGCGACGTGGTCGGAGGGGATGGATCGAGGGCGACGGCTCCGGAGTGCTCCGGCTTGACCTGGTTCACGTCAACGACGTAGACGAGGTGGGGTGGCGCCTGGACTTGAGGGGCGGCGGAGGGCGGCGCCGTTCGGGGGAGGTGCCGACGTCGGGGTCGAGCGACTCTGGGCCCGGGCGATCCGACAGGGAAGAGGACGAGGAGGTGCTCCGCGACGGGGTGGCTCCGTGAAGCGAGGCGGGACGATCTGGCGGCGGTGTCTTGTGGCAAGGTCGAGGACGATGTGGTCGGGGTGGTTTGCCCCGATCTAGAAATCGGGGGGAGTGGGGGGAGCGAGCGAGAGAGAGTGGGGTCGGGCGTAGTGGGGGAGAGGGGCTTGGGTTTGGTCGCCCAGGGGTTATAGGGGAGTAGGTGGCCGGTTGGGCCGGCCAGGCAGCCTAGTGGCCAGCTGGGCCACGGTCCAGCAGGGAGGGGTTCCCTCGCTTTCCCTTTTTTGTATTGTTTTGTTTTCTGTTTTTATTAGTTTATTTCTTTACTATTTTCTTTTAAAGCTTCATTTAATTCTTGTTTTATAAAATACGAATTGAGCAACTAAATTAGTATTACTAATTGGTCTACTGCCACAATTATTTTGGCACACTACTAAATTAGTTATATAAATGTAACTTTATAAAAGGCATTAATTTAATTATTATGTCCTCTGTTTTGGTTGTTCTAGTGCATTAAAATATTATAAGAAATGTTGGTTTCTCCAACATTATTACATAAGATTTATTTGACACAACCCAAACATTTTAGTTTTAATTTTTGAAAACTTTTGTTGTTTGCCTGATTTTTAAATTGAATTCAAATCGGTTTCGAATTAATGCGAGATTAACCACAGTAATCGAGGTGACGTGGCATCATTAGTGGAGGATTACTGTAGCGTAACTATCCGGGCGTCACACTATACCATGTCAATGCATCTCCCTTCAAAGATAAAGGGAAGACCTTCTTCTTAATAACATCATCGGGTATACCTGCAAGCTTAAATAATCCACAAACTTCATCCACATATATTAGGTGCTCATCAGGATGCATTGTTCCGTCTCCTGCAAAAGGATTAGCTAGCAGTTTTTTTAACATACCCGAATGAATTTCAAAGTAGACATTTTCATTTTCAGTAGGTTCAGTAGGTTGAGGAGCAACTCTTTGCTCTACTGGTCGGGGTGAAGATACCCCGAACAAGCCCCTCAGAGGATTACTTTCCATAGTAACAAGTGATAGTAAATTTCAGCACGCTATATAAATTTTACCTTACCAAATTCCACCAACCAAAGGCGCTTCACTCCCCGGCAACGACGCCAGAAAAGAGTCTTGATGACCCACAACGTCTAATGATACGTCTCCAACGTATCTATAATTTTTTATTGTTCCATGCTATTATATTATCCTTCTAGGATGTTTTATATGCGTTTATATGTTGTTTTATATGATTTTTGGGACTAACCTATTAACGTAGAGCCCAGTTCCAGTTTCTGTTTTTTCCTTGTTTTTGAGTATCGCAGAAAAGGAAAACCAAACGGAGTCCAATTGACCTGAAATTTGACGGAGATTATTTTTGGACCAGAAGAAGCCCACGAAGCATCGGAGATGGACCAGAAGAGTCCCGGGCTGCCCACAAGGGTGGGGGGCGCGCCCACCCCCGTGGGCGCGCCCCCTGCCTCGTGGACAGCCAGGAGACCCCCCTGACTTGTTCCCGATGCCAATACCTCTCATATATACCCAAAATTCCAGAAAGAAACCGAGATCGGGAGTTCCGCCGCCGCAAGCCTCTGTAGCCACTGAAAACCAATCTAGACCCATTCCGGCACCCTGCCGGAGGGGGGAACCCTCACCGGTGGCCATCTTCATCATCCCGGCGCTCACCATGACGAGCAGGGAGTAGTTCACCCTCGGGGCTGAGGGTATGTACCAGTAGCTATGTGTTTGATCTCTCTCTCTCTCTCTCTCTCTCTCTCTCTCGTGTTCTTGATATGGCATGATCTTGATGTATCGCGAGCTTTGCTACTATAGTTGGATTTTATGATGTTTCTCCCCCTCTACTCTCTTGTAATGGATTGAGTTTTCCCATTGAAGTTATCTTATCGGATTGAGTCTTTAAAGATTTGAGAACACTTGATGTATGTCTTGCGTGGGATACCTGTGGTGACAATGGGGTATTCTATTGATTCACGTGATTTATGTTTTGGTGATCAACTTGCGGGTTCCATGACCTTGGGAATCTATGCATAGGGGTTGGCACACATTTTCATCTTGACTCTCCGGTAAAAACTTTGGGGCACTCTTTGAAGTACTTTGTGTTGGTTTGAGAGACTGTGTGATGCATATCGTATAATCATACCCAAAGATACTTGAGGTGACATTGGAGTATCTAGGTGACATTAGGGTTTTGGTTGATTTGTGTCTTAAGGTGTTATTCTAGTACGAACTCTATGATAGATTGAACGGAAAGAATAGCTTCATGTTATTTTACTACAGACTCTTGAATAGATCGATCAGAAAGGATAACTTTGAGGTGGTTTCGTACCCTACCATAATCTCTTCGTTTGTTCTCCGCTATTAGTGACTTTGGAGTGACTCTTTGTTGCATCTTGAGGGATTGTTATATGATCTAATTATGTTATTATTGTTGAGAGAACTTGCAGTAGTGAAAGTATGAACCCTAGGCCTTGTTTCCTAGTATTGCGATACCGTTTGTGCTCACTTTTATCAATAGTTACCTTGCTGTTTTTATGTTTTCATATTACAAAAACCTATATCTACAATCCATATTGCACTTGTATCACCATCTCTTCGCCGAACTAGTGCACCTATACAATTTACCACTGTATTGGGTGTGTTGGGGACACAAGAGACTCTTTGTTATTTGGTTGCAGGATTTCTTGAGAGAGACCATCTTCATCCTACGCCTCCCACGGATTGATGACCCTTAGGTCATCCACTTGAGGGAAATTTGCTACTATCCTACAAACCTCTGCACTTGGAGGCCCAACAACGTCTACAAGAAGAAGGTTGTGTAGTAGACATCAAGCTCTTTTCTGGCGCCATTACCGGGGAGGTGAGTGCTTGAAGGTATATCTTTAGATCCTGGAATTGAATCTTTTAGTTTCTTGTTTTATCACTAGTTTAGTTTACAAAAGAAAACTACAAAAAAAATGGAATTGAGGGTGCCTCATATGCTTCATCTTTTTAATGTCTTTCATGAAAATAAGGATTCCGATAATTGTGCTCAATTGCTAGAGGAAGAATGCATTAGAATGTTTGGCACTAAATCTTTGAATGATGAGCGTGATTGCAATGTTGTTAGTATGAACTCTTTGAATATCCATAGTACTAATGATGATTGCACTAGTCATGATGAAAATTTCTCTTATAAGCATGTCAACTTTTGTGGAGTACATAGAGTTTGCAAGTATACACCAAATAGGGAAGATAGATTTTGCAAGAGGCATAAGTATTTAGAGACTAAATGGTTGCAAGAAAGCCTAGATGTTTGTGCTGAAAATTTAAAATATCTTTGCCATCCTTGTGAACTTTGCAATGAACGTGATCATTTAAATCTCCATTGCAAATTGTTTCATGATCGAATCGTGTCCAAAAATTGTCATGACTTGATTTCCCTTGCACATCATAATGAACTTAGTTTGATTTTGGGTTATGAAGAAATGAAACGTATAACAGAGGATATGCCAGAATTTTTCCTTGATAAAGTTCTTGATTTTGATCTAGAAGAAATTTTTATATATTGGGCGGTGAATTGCATTGAAAATCCTTATATTGCCAATTACATAAAGAAAACAAAACAAATAGAAGATGAAGAGAATACTAATGAAAGGGAAGAGGCTTTCCAATATCCTTGTATTATTTCTTATGATGAATCAGGTAACGAGGAGGAGCCTTCTATTCAACCAATCTCATTAATAAGGAGCTCAAAAAAGAGGATTAAACCCACACATGATGTGAAGATGAAAAAGAAAAGACGGGGAAACAAAGGTAAAAAGGTATCCCGCCCAAATGATGTTGTTCCTATTACTCATTGTGATGATGATAATTGCTATACTATTGGTGCTATCCATACTATTAATGATGAGAGTGATTATGATTATGATATGAAAAGGCCCAATCTTGGGGATGCTATGCTTGATGAGAATGACATGTTTGAGAATTTATTTGCTGCAATTAATGTTTGTCCCAAGCTTGGGGATGCTATATTTAATGAAGATGATATTTTTAGCCTCCCAAGTTTTGATGAGAAAATTTATTATGATGATATCATGCCTCCTATTTATGATGGTTATATTGATGAAAGTGGATTTGGAGAGGCCATGACTTTATTTAGTAATGATTCCACTATCTTGGAAGAGGTTTCAATCGATTATGATGAGAACAAAGTTGCTACCTATGATGATTATTGTGATGATACTTATGCTATAAATAGTAGTGATGATTATTATTTATAAAACTTGTCATGATTATGATTGCCCTTTTTCTGAACATTACTCTTTTAATGTGGAAACAATTTATAGTATTCGAGTTTCTTATGATACTCCCACTATTCCGATTGAGAAGAATTTTGCTCATGAAAAGAATGCTTTATCTGATAGTTACATTGTTGAATTCATTCATGATGCTACTAAAAATTATTATGAGGGAGGAATATATGCTTGTAGGAATTGCAATCATATCAAGTTTCCTCTCTATGTGTTGAAAGTTTTGAAGTTATGCTTGTTTTGCCTTCCTATGCTAGTTGATTATTGTTCCCATAAGTTGTTTGCTCACAAAATCCCTATGAATAGGAAGTGGGTTAGACTTAAATGTGCTAGTCATATTGTTCATGATGCTCTCTTTGCGTTTCAATTCTTATCTTTTATGTGAGCATCATTGAAATCATCATGCCTAGCTAGGGGCATTAAACGTTAGCGCTTGTTGGGAGGCAAACCAATTTATTTTTTTCCTTTGACTTTTGCTCCTGTTTAGTAATAAATAATTCATATAGACTCTGTTTAGATGTGGTTTTATGTTTTAATTAGTGTTTGTGCCAAGTAGAACCTTTGGGAAGACCTGGGTGAAGTTTATGTGATCTTGCTGTAAAAAACAGAAACTTTAGCGCTCACGAGATTAGCTGCCATTTTTACTGGAGAGTGCTTTTAGGTTCATTCTTTTTTCAGATGATTAATAGACAAATACCTCACGTCCACCAATTTATTTCAGAATTTTTGGAGTTACAGAAGTATTCGAACTATCCAGATTACTACAGACTCTTCTGTTTTTGACAGATTCTGTTTTCTATGTGTTGTTTGCTTATTTTGATGAATCTATTAGTAGTATCGGAGGATATGAACCATAGAGAAGTTGGAATACTGTATATATTACACAAATATGAATTTAGAATGAGTTCACAACAGTACCTAAGTGGTGGTTTTATTTTCTTATACTAACGGAGCTTACGAGTTTTAAGTTGAGTTTTGTGTTGTGAAGTTTTCAAGTTTTGGGTAAAGATTCGATGGACTAAGGAATAAGGAGTGGCAAGAGCCTAAGCTTGGGGATTCCCAAGGCACCCCAAGGTAATATTCAAGGACAACCAAGAGCCTAAGCTTGGGGATGCCCCAGATGCCATCCCCTCTTTCGTCTTCGTTCATCGGTAACTTTACTTGGAGCTATATTTTTATTCACCACATGATATGTGTTTTTCTTGGAGCGTCATGTTATTTTATTTAGTTTTGCTTTCTGTTTGAATAATATTCCAAGATCTGAAATTCTTAAATGTTAGAGAGTCTTCACATAGTTACATAATTATTCAACTACTCATTGATCTTCACTTATATCTTTTGGAGTACTTTGTCATTTGCTCAAGTTCTTCACTTATATCCTTTTAGAGTACGGCGGTGGTTTTATTTTGAAGAAATAGATGAACTCTCATGCTTCACTTATATTATTTTGAGAGTCCTCAACAGAAGGGTAATTTGCTTTGGTTATGAAACTAGTCCTAATATGATAGGCATCCAAGATGGGTATAATAAAAACTTTCATATAAAGTGCATTGAATACTAAGAGAAGTTTGATTCCTTATGATTGTTTTGAGATATGAAGATGGTAATATTAGAGTCAGGCTAGTTGAGTAGTTGTGAATTTTTTAGATACTTGTGTTAAAGTTTGTAATTCCCGTAGCATGCACGTATGGTGAAACGTTATGTGATGAAGTCGGAGCATGATTTATTTATTGATTGTCTTCCTTATGAGTGCTGGTCGGGGACGAGCGATGGTCTTTTCCTACCAATCTATCCCCCTAGGAGCATGCACGTAGTACTTCGTTTCAATAACTAATAGATTTTTGCAATAAGTATATGAGTTCTTTATGACTAATGTTGAGTCCATGGATTATACGCACTCTCACCCTTCCACCATTGCTAGCCTCTCTTGTGCCGCGCAACTTTCACCGGTACCATACACCCACCATTACCTTCCTCAAAACAGCCACCATACCTACCTATTATGGCATTTCCATAGCCATTCCGAGATATATTGCGATGCAACTTACCACCGTTCCGTTTATTATGACATGCTCCATCATTGTCATATTGCTTTGCATGATCATGTAGTTGACATCGTATTTGTGGCAAAGCCACCTTCATAATTCTTTCATACATGTCACTCTTGATTCATTGCACATCCCGGTACATTGCCGGAGGCATTCATATAGAGTTATATTTTGTTCTAAGTATCGAGTTGTAATTCCTGAGTTGTAAGTAAATAAAAGTTGATGATCATCATTATTAGAGCATTGACCCAAGTGAGGAAAGGATGATGGACACTATGATTCCCCCACAAGTCGGGTTGAGACTCCGGAAGAAAAAAAAGAAAAAAAAAGAGGCCAAAAAATAAAAAAGAGAAGACCCAAAAAACCAAAAAAATGAGAGAAAAAGAGAGAAGGGGCAATGCTATTATCCTTTTACCACACTTGTGCTTCAAAGTAGCACCATGATCTTCCTGATAGAGAGTCTCCTATGTTGTCACTTTCATATACTAGTGGGAATCTTTCATTATAGAACTTGGCTTGTATATTCCAATGATGGGCTTCCTCAACATGCCCTAGGTCTTCGTGAGCAAGCGAATTGGATGCACACCCACTTAGTTTATTTTGTTGAGCTTTCATACACTTATAGTTCTAGTGCATCCGTTGCATGGTAATCCCTACTCACTCACATTGATATCTATTGATGGGCATCTCTACGGCCCGTTGATATGCCTAGTTGATGTGAGACTATCTTCTCCTTTTTGTTTTCTCCACAACCACCATTATATTCCACCTATAGTGCTATGTCCATGGCTCATGCTCATGTATTGCGTGAAGATTGAAAAATTTTGAGAACATAAAAAGTATGAAACAATTGCTTGGCTTGTCATCGGGGTTGTGCATGATTTAAATATTTTGTGAGATGAAGATAGAGCATAGCCAGACTATATGATTTTGTAGGGATAACTTTCTTTGGCCATGTTATTTTGAGAAGACATGATTGCTTTGTTAGTATGCTTGAAGTATTATTGTTTTCATGTCAATATTAAGCTTTTGTTTTGAATCTTATGGATCTGAATATTCTTGCCACAATAAAGAAGATTACATTGATAAATATGTTAGGTAGCATTCCACATCAAAAATTCTGTTTTATTCATTTACCTACTCGAGGACGAGCAGGAATTAAGCTTGGGGATGCTGATACGTCTCCAACGTATCTATAATTTTTGATTGTTCCATGCTATTATATTATCCTTCTAGGATGTTTTATATGCGTTTATATGCTATTTTATATGATTTTTGGGACTAACCTATTAACCCAGAGCCCAGTGCCAGTTTCTGTTTTTTCCTTGTTTTTGTGTACCGTAGAAAAGGAAAACCAAACGGAGTCCAATTGACCTGAAATTTGACGGAGATTATTTTTGGACCAGAAGAAGCCCACAGGGCATCGGAGATGGACCAGAGAGTCCCGCGTTGCCCACGAGGGTGGGGGCGCGCCCACCCCCCTAGGCGCGCCCTCCTGCCTCGTGGACAGCCCGGAGGCCCCCCTGACTTGTTCCCGATGCCAATACCTCTCATATATACCCAAACTTCTAGAAAGAAACCGAGATTGGGAGTTCCGCCGCCGCAAACCTATGTAGCCACCGAAAACCAATCTAGACCCGTTCCGGCACCCTGCCGGAGGGGGGAACCCTCACCGGTGGCCATCTTCATCATCCCACCGCTCACCATGACGAGCAGGGAGTAGTTCACCCTCGGGGCTGAGGGTATGTACCAGTAGCTATGTGTTTGATCTCTCTCTCTCTCTCTCGTGTTCTTGATATGGCACGATCTTGATGTATCGCGAGCTTCGCTACTATAGTTGGATTTTATGATGTTTCTCCCCCTCTACTCTCTTGTAATGGATTGAGTTTTCCCATTGAAGTTATCTTATCAGATTGAGTCTTTAAGGATTTGAGAACACTTGATATATGTCTTGCATGGGATACCCGTGGTGACAATGGGGTATTCTATTGATTCACTTGATGTATGTTTTGGTGATCAACTTGCGGGTTCTGTGACCTTGGGAATCTATGCATAGGGGTTCGCACACATTTTCGTTTTGACTCTCCGGTAGAAACTTTGGGGCACTCTTTGAAGTACTTTGGTGTTGGTTTGAATAGATGAATCTGAGATTGTGTGATGCATATCGTATAATCATACCCACGGATAGTTGAGGTGACATTGGAGTATCTAGGTGACATTAGGGTTTTGGTTGATTTGTGTCTTAAGGTGTTATTCTAGTATGAACTCTATGATAGATCGAATGGAAGGAATAGCTTCATGTTATTTTACTACGGACTCTTGAATATATCGATCAGAAAGGATAACTTTGAGGTGGTTTCGTACCCTACCATAATCTCTTCGTTTGTTCTCCGCTATTAGTGACTTTCGAGTGACTCTTTGTTGCATGTTGAGGGATTGTTACATGATCTAATTATATTATTATTGTTGAGAGAACTTGCACTAGTGAAAGTATGAACCCTAGGCCTTGTTTCCTAGTATTGCAATACCTTTGTGCTCACTTTTATCAATAGTTACCTTGCTGTTTCTATATTTTCAGATTACAAAAACCTATATCTACCATCCATATTGCACTTGTATATCCATCTCTTCACCGAACTAGTGCACCTATAAAATTTACAATTGTATTGGGTGTGTTGGGGACACAAGAGACTCTTTGTTATTTGGTTGCAGGGTTGCTTGAGAGAGACCATCTTCATCCTACGCCTCCCACGGATTGATAAACCTTAGGTCATCCACTTGAGGGAAATTTTCTATTGTCCTACAAACCTCTGCACTTGGGGGCCCAACAACATCTACAAGAAGAAGGTTGTGTATTAGACATCATCTAACAGGCTGTCTAGCTTACAATCCTGTTGGGAAAACTTGGCGGCTATCTTTACTTGGTCATATAACAAACTCACTGGAATTTCTTTTCCATCTGACCCCCGAGATCCGACCCGGGCCATATGATTCGGATCAAGCTTGGTGTACCGCATATTAACCATGGCCCAGGCCTCTCGCGCACCTTCACGGCAGGCCGATATCTTCCACAATCGAAGCGGCGCCGAGCTCCCTTGAATAGCTCCACAAGCTCCTCCATACTTCCTGGAGGGGAAGCGGATGGCCATAAAGCCTTAGCAATACTACGCATTGCTTTCCGAGCTCTCTCGTGCACTTGGGATAGCTATTGCAGCAGATCTCCTTGAGATCTAGACATTTCCTGTTCGGGACGGCCAGTCAGTATACCTGCAGACATAAATCAGTCAGCTCATTTCTTTGCCGAATTACGCAGAGGTAAGATCAAAAGCATAATGAATATGCCGCCTCGTAGCCTTTTATTTTCCTTTACGGCGTCCGCTAGCTGGGCTCATACATCTTTTAGCTCTTCGCCTAGTAGGGTGTTGGAATCCTGCAGCTTGTTCTTCTCTTCCCTGGCCCGTGTCAATACAGGTTCGCCTGCGGCCAGTTGCCTTTCGGCATGTCGTTTACCCGCCTGCGCGACCTCCAGGTCCTCTTTCAGTTGATCGACTGATCCTGTCATCAGAATCGTAACAGTATTAACATTACTGGTGCATGATTATACTTTTTATGGATGGAGGAGAACACTACCAAGCGGCGCCTCCTTGGATTTCTCCAGTTTGGCGGTAGCAACAGCTAGCTGCATCCGGCACTTTTCCAGCTCTTGAGATAGCGTGTTCTTCTTCTCTGTGAGTACCTGATTATACAATGATCCTTAAATCAGTTGTTTCAACTGTTTCAAGTCTCGGGGGCTACTGGTACATGATTACTACATCTGTACAATTCGTACTTACCCGCATATCTTTCAAATGTTGGTCTGTGGCTCTGGTAAGCCCATCTCGAGCAGCTCAGATGTATGCATCGGCCGAGCTGAAGACATTGAATGCCTATTTTGTAAAGCAGGGGTTGCGAAGAGCGGCCCTCCGGCGCCGATGATTCGTGCGCTCTCCACTTCAGAGTTCGTTACAGATACATTATCCGAATCCTCTGAAGGAGGACAGTCCGACACCGCTCCCGTGTCAGCCCCCGCTCTAGAGGTAGGGTCAGGAACCTGACTGGTGGAGGCACGACCGGTAGGATCCCAGGACATAGTCCGGCGAACACTCTTCCTGATAAGACACAGCGGACAATGTCACAGTTTGATGTGACTGCCAGGGGGAATATTTGAAAAAATCCATACCTCTTTGATGAAGGCTCTGCCGTATTGTCATTTGCCTTCCTCTTTGAAGAGTTGCCCGTCGCGGGCCCCGCTCTCTTAGGAGATGCCTCTGGTGCAGCATGACGCGTCGAGCGCCTCCCCTTTGGAGCACAAAACAGTGCGATGGGTGAGGTGCAATGAGAAAACTCTTTTGAAGGAGATGTCTCTCGGTTACTTACATGCGAGGCAAGAAGGAGGTCGGGATAGTCGGCCATGATGGCCACTTCTGTGCCGTCATAGTTCACCTGGTAGAATACTCCCTCCTCGAGCTCTACAAATATGTCCGGATCCTCTTTCAATCCGGGGTCAAGGTCCCGGTTATGATCCTCTGGCTGTGGAGCGGGGCTATGGATGCCCGCAGTAACCTTCCGCCATTCCTGTTACAAATGGAGGGGCTAATTTCAATTAAACGTGACTCAGGGGGAGAGGATTGAGTAAAGTGGTGGGATTAAAACTCACCCAGCTTGGAGGAATGTACATGGAAAATCCATCTCGCTGTTTAAGACGAGTGAACTCCTCTTTTTCCCCTTTGTACAGCTCGGCCAATATTTTGGCTAAGGCGGCGGGGGTGTCCGGACCCTTCCGACCGCAGCGTGAGCGTCATCTTCCCCATTATAGTGCCACATAGGGAGCCCTCTGAATTGGACCGGCTGCACACCCCGCACTATGGAAGTTGCCATTACCTCGATTATTGATAATCCGGGCTGGGCGAGTGCCCTTATCTTGCCCATTAAGTGACGGACTTCCGCGCTATCTTCCTCCTCGAGGCTCCGAGGGCGCCAGCTGTGGCGTTTCTTCAATGGAGCACTGGAAAACTCGGGAAGACCCATTCGTGTTGGGTCGGGGAGAGCGACGTCCTCAATATAGAACCACACTGAGGGCCACTCTTCAGATGCCTTATTCGGTGTGCCAGACAGGTATCTGGTCCCGGCTATGCGCTACACCTCGGCACCGCCCACCTCGAATATAGATCCCTTTTGGGTGCGAGGGAAGAGGCAGAATAGCTACCTCCATAAATCAGAATGGGCCTCACAGCCTGGGAAAAGCTTGCAAAGGGCAACAAAACCTGCGATGTGCAGGATAGAGGCCGGCGTGAAGTTGTGCAGTTGGAGGCCATAATACTCTAGGAGTCCTTGGAGGAAAGGCTGGATTGGAAAGCTGACGCCTCTTAACAAGTAGGAAACGAAGCACACCTGTTCCCCCCTGGTTGGATTGGGGAAATTTTCCGCCAGAGTTTCGCCTGTGAAAGAGGTCAATCCTGCCCGGACAGAGACTAGATCCGCGGGGGGAAGGAATCCCTGTGTTTGGAGTTTAACTAGCTGGTCATGGGATACAGAACATCTCTTACAATCGCCTTTTTCGGAGCCGTGAGGGCGGGAGGAAGAACCAGAGGCACTAGCCATTTCGAATGGTTTCCCCTGGCAGGCTCTAAGGATTTTCCGTTGTGTGTCGGATGGGGTGTTATGTGCAAAAAATACCCTGACCTTCCTTATTCGCTCGACACGATGAGGAAGAAGCGATGGAGGCACATAATCCGGGGAGCATGACATTAAATCACAAGCCGAATACAACTCTTTGAGTTAGGTGCTTTGAAGAGATTGGAGAAGGAACCGACTTTGCAATGACGAAGACAATTTGCGCGCCGAACACATCGTCGTTGAAGCCTGGTTCGGGGGCTACTGAGGGAGTCCTGGATTATGGGGTCCTCGGGCATCCGGCCTATGTGACGTGGGCCGGACTGATGGGCTATGAGGACACAAGACAGAAGACTCTCTCCCGTGTCCGGATGGGACTCTCCTTTGCGTGGATGGCAAGCTTGGCGTTCGGATATTAAGATTCCTTTCTCTGTAACTGACTTTGCACAACCCTAGTCCCCTCTGATGTCTATATAAACCGGAGGGTTTAGTCCATAGAGGCAATCATAATCATACAGGCTAGACATCTAGGGTTTAGCCATTACGATCTCGTGGTAGATCAACTCTTGTAATTCTCATATTCATCAAGATCAATCAAGCAGGAAGTAGGTTATTACCTCCATCGAGAGGGCCCGAACCTGGGTGAACATCGTGTCCCCCATCTCCTGTTACCATCGACCTTAGACGCACAGTTCGGGACACCCTACCCGAGATCCGCCAGTTTTGACACCGACAGTTGATGTAGTCGAACGTCTTCACAATCCAACCGATCCGAGTACCGAACGTACTGAAGGAAATATGCCCTAGAGGCAATAATAAAGTTATTATTTATTTCCTCATATCATGATAAATGTTTATTATTCATGCTAGAATTGTATTAACCGGAAACATGATACATGTGTGAATACATAGACAAACATATAGTCACTAGTATGCCTCTACTTGACTAGCTCATTAATCAAAGATGGTTATGTTTCCAAACCATTGACATGTGTTGTTATTTGATTAATGGGATCACATCATTAGGAGAATGATGTGATTGACATGACCAATTCCGTTAGCCTAGCACTTGATCGTTTAGTATATTGCTATTGCTTTCTTCATGACTTATACATGTTCCTGTAACTATGAGATTATGCAACTCCGTTTACGGAGGAACACTTTGGTGCTACCAAACGTCACAACGTAATCGGGTGATTATAAAGGAGTACTACAGGTGTCTCCAAAGGTACATGTTGGGTTGGCGATTTCGAGATTAGGTTTTGTCACTCCGATTGTCGGAGAGGTATCTCTGGGCCCTCTCGGTAATGCACATCACTATAAGCCTTGCAAGCAATGTAGCTAATGAGTTAGTTACAGAATGATGCATTACGTAACGAGTAAAGAGACTTGCCAGTAACGAGATTGAACTTGGTATTGGATACCGACGATCAAATCTCGGGCAAGTAACATACTAATGACAAAGGGAACAACGTACGTTATTATGCGGTTTGACCGATAAAGATCTTCGTAGAATATGTAGGAGCCAATATGAGCATCCAGGTTCCGCTATTGGTTATTGACCGAGAATAGTTCTAGGTCATGTCTACATAGTTCTCGAACCCGTAGGGTCCGCACGCTTAACGTTACGATGACAGCTTTATTATGAGTTTATAAGTTTTGATGTACCGAATATTGTTCGGAGTCCCGGATGTGATCACAGACATGACGAGGAGTCTCGAAATGGTTGAGACATAAAGATTGATATATTGGAAGCCTATATTGGGATATCGGAATGGTTCCGGGTGAAATCGGGATTTTACCGGAACACCGGGTTACGGAACCCTCCGGGGATAATGGGCCTTAGTGGGCCATGAGGGAGAAGAGGAGGGCGGCCAGGGCAGGCGCGCCCCTCCCCTAGTCCGAATAGGACAAGGAAGGGGGCGGCGCCCCTTTCCTCTTTCCCTCCCCTTTCCTTCTCCACCAAGGCAAGAGGGGAGTCCTACTCCCGGTGGGAGTAGGACTCCTCCAGGCGCACCCCTTGGGGCTGGCCGCACCTCCCCCCTCCCTCCTTTATATACGGGGGCAGGGGGGCACCCTAGGACACACAAGTTGATCTTCGTGATCGTTCCTTAGCCGTGTGCGGTGCCCCCCTCCACCATATTCCACCTCGGTCATATCGTCGCGGAGTTTAGGCGAAGCCCTGCGCCGGTAGAACATCATCATCGTCAACACGCCGTCGTGCTGACGGAACTCATCCCCGACACTTTGCCGGATCGGAGTCCGGGGGTCGTCATCGAGCTGAACGTGTGCTGAACTCGGAGGTGCCGTACGTTCGGTACTTGGATCGGTCGGATCGTGAAGACGTACAACTACATCAACCGTGTTGTTATAATGCTTCCTCTTTTGGTCTACGAGGGTACGTGGACAACACTCTCCCCTCTCGTTGCTATGCATCACCATGATCTTGCGTGTGCGTAGGAATTTTTTTGAAATTACTACGTTCCCCAACAGTGGCATCCGAGCCTGGTTTTATGCGTAGATGTCATATGCACGAGTAGAACACAAGTGAGTTGTGGGCGATATAAGTCATACTGCTTACCAGCATGTCATACTTTGGCTCAGCGGTATTGTGAGATGAAGCGGCCCGGACCGACATTACGCGTACGCTTACGCGAGACTAGTTTCACCGTTACGAGCACTCGTGCTTAAAGGTGACTGGCGGGTGTCTGTCTCTCTCACTTTAGCTGAATCGAGTGTGACTACGCCCGGTCCTTGCGAAGGTTAAAACAGCACCAACTTGACAAACTATCGTTGTGGTTTTGATGCATAGGTAAGAACGGTTCTTGCTCAGCCCGTAGCAGCCACGTAAAATTTGCAACAACAAAGTAGAGGACGTCTAACTTGTTTTTGCAGGGCATGTTGTGATGTGATATGGTCAAGACGTGATGCTATATTTTATTGTATGAGATGATCATGTTTTGTAACCGAAGTTATCGGCAACTGGCAGGAGCCATATGGTTGTCACTTTATTGTATGAAATGCAAACGCCCTGTAATTGCTTTACTTTATCACTAAGCGGTAGCGATAGTCGTAGAAGCAATAGATGGCATAACGACAACGATGCTACGATGGAGATCAAGGTGTCGCGCCGATGACGATGGTGATCACGACGGTGCTTCGGAGATGGAGATCACAAGCACAAGATGATGATGGCCATATCATATCACTTATATTGATTACATGTGATGTTTATCCTTTATGCATCTTATCTTGCTTTGATTGACGGTAGCATTTTAAGATGATCTCTCACTAAAATTATCAAGAAGTGTTCTCCACGAGTATGCACCGTTATAAAGTTCTTCGTCTTTGAGACACCACGTGATGATCGGGTGTGATAGGCTCTACGTTCAAATACAACGGGTGCAAAACAGTTGCACACGCGGATTACTCAGGTTAAACTTGACGAGCCTAGCATATAACAGATATGGCCTCGGAACACGGAGACCGAAAGGTCGAGCGTGAATCATATAGGAGATATGATGAACATATTGATGTTCACCGTTGAAACTACTCCATCTCACGTGATGATCGGACATGGTGTAGTCAATATGGATCACGTAATCACTTAGAAGATTAGAGGGATGTCTATCTAAGTGGGAGTTCTTAAGTAATATGATTAATTGAACTTAAATTTATCATGAACTTAGTACCTAATAGTATTTTGCTTGTCTATGTTTCTTTGTAGATAGATGGCTCGTGTTGTTGTTCCGTTGAATTTTAATGCGTTCCTTCGAAAGCAAAGTTGAAAGATGATGGTAGCAATTACACGGACTGGGTCCGTAACTGAGGATTATCCTCATTGCTGCCTGAGAATTACGTCCCGGAAGCACCGCTGGGTGCCAGAACTGCTTCTTGATGCAACCGACGGCGTTAAGAATGTCAGCGAGAAAAGCGATGACTACTCGATAGTTCAGTGTGCCATGCTTTACGGCTTAGAACCGGGCCTTCAACGACGTTTTGAATGTCATGGAGCATATGAGATGTTCCAGGAGTTGAAGTTAATATTTCAAGCAAATGCCCGGATTGAGAGATATGAAGTCTCCAATAAGTTCTATAGCTGCAAGATGGAGGAGAATAGTTACACAAGGTGAACACATACTCAAAATGTCCGGGTATAATAATCACTTGATTCAACCGGGAGTTAATCTTCCGGATGATAGTGTCATTGACAGAATTCTTCAATCACGCCACCAAGCTACAAGAGCTTCGTGATGAACTATAATATGCAAGGGATGGACAAGACTATTCCGAGCTCTTCGCAATGCTAAAAGCATGGAGGTAGAAATCAAAAAGGAGCATCAAGTGTTGATGGTTAACAAGACCACCAGTTTCAAGAAAAAGGGTAAAGGGAAGAAGAAGGGGAACTTCAAGAAGAACAGCAAACAAGTTGCTGCTCAAGAGAATAAACCCAAGTCTGGACCTAAGCTCGAGGCCGAGTGCTTCTCTGCAAGCGATTTGGACACTAGAAGCGGAACTGCTCCAAGTATTTGGCGGATAAGAAGGATGGCAAAGTGATCAAAGGTATATGTGATATACATGTTATTGATGTGTACCTTACTAATACTCGCAGTAGTACCTGGGTATTTGATATTGGTTCTGTTGCTAATATTTGCAACTCGAAATAGGAACTACGGATTAAGCGAAGATTGGCTAAGGACGTGGTGACGATGCGCGTGGGAAATGGTTCCAAAGTCGATGTGATCGCGGTCGGCACGCTACCTCTACATCTACCATCGGGATTAGTTTTAGACCTAAATAATTGTTATTTGGTGCCAACGTTAAGCATGAACATTATATCTGGATCTTGTTTGATGCGAGACGGTTATTCATTTAAGTCAGAGAATAATGGTTGTTCTATTTATATGAATAATATCTTTTATGGTCATGCACCCTTGAAGAGTGGTCTATTTTTATAGAATCTCAATAGTAGTAATACACATATTCATAGTGTTGAAACCAAAAGATGCAGAGTTGATAATGATAGTGCAACTTATTTGTGGCACTGCCGTTTAGGTCATATCGGTGTAAAGCGCATGAAGAAACTCCATATTGATGGGATTTTGGAATCACTTGATTATGGATCACTTGGTACTTGTGAACCGTGTCTCATGGGCAAGATGACTAAAACGTCGTTCTCCGGAACTATGGAGTGAGCAACTGATTTGTTGGAAATCATACATACTGATGTTTTTGGTCCAATGAATGTTGAGGCTCGCGGCGGGTATCGTTGTTTTCTCACCTTCACAGATGATTTGAGCAGATATGGGTATATCTACTTAATGAAACACAAATCTGAAACATTTGAAAAGTTCAAAGAATTTCAGAGTGAAGTGGAAAATCATCGTGACAAGAGAATAAAATTTCTACGATCTGATCGTGGAGGAGAATATTTGAGTTACGAGTTTGGTTTACATTTGAAACAATGCGGAATCGTTTCGCAACTCACGCCACCGGAACACCACAACGAAATGGTGTGTCGAGCGTCGTGTCGTACTTTACTAGATATGGTGCGCTCTATGATGTCTCTTACTTATTTACCGCTATCGTTTTGGGGTTATGCTTTAGAGACGGCCGCATTCACGTTAAATAGGGCACCATCAAAATCCGTTGAGACGACGCCTCATGGACTGTGGTTTGGCAAGAAACCAAAGTTGTCGTTTCTTAAAGTTTGGGGCTGCGATGCTTATGTGAAGAAACTTCAACCAGATAAGCTCGAACCCAAATCGGAGAAATGTGTCTTCATAGGATACCCAAAGGAGACTGTTGGGTACACCTTCTATCACAGATCTGAAGGCAAGATTTTTGTTGCTAAATTCGGATCCTTTCTAGAAAAAGAGTTTCTCTCGAAAGAAGTGAGTGGGAGGAAAGTAAAAATTGATGAGATAACTGTATCTGCTCCCTTATTGGAAAGTAGTTCATCACAAGAACCGGTTCCTGTGACAACTACACCAATTAGTGAGGAAGCTAATGATATTGATCATGAAACTTCAGATCAAGTCTCTACTGAACTACATAGGTCAACCAGAGTAAGATCCGCTCCAGAATGGTATGGTAATCCTATTCTGGAAGTCATGTTACTTGACCATGGCGAACCTACGAACTATGAAGAAGCGATGGTGAGCCAAGATTCCGCAAAATGGCTGGAAGCCATGAAATCTGTGATGGGATCCATGTATGAGAACAAAGTATGGACTTTGGTTGACTTGCCCGATGATCGGCAAGCCATTGAGAATAAATGGATCTTTAAGAAGAAGACTGGCGCTGATGATAATGTAACTATCTATAAAGCTCGACTTGTTGCGAAAGGTTTTCGACAAGTTCAAGGGGTTGACTACGATGAGACTTTCTCACCTGTAGCGATGCTTAAGTCTGTCCGAATCATGTTAGCAATTGCTGCATTTTATGATTATGAAATTTGGCAAATGGATGTCAAAACTGCATTCTTGAATGGATTTCTAGAAGAAGAGTTGTATATGATGCAACCAGAAGGTTTTGTTGATCCAAAAGGTCCTAGCAAAGTGTGCAAGCTCCAGCGATCAATTTATGGTCTGGTGCAAGCCTCACGGAGTTGGAATAAACGCTTTGATAGTGTGATCAAAGCATATGGTTTTATACAGACTTTTGGAGAAGCCTATATTTACAAGAAAGTGAGTGGGAGCTCAGTAGCATTTCGATATTACATGTGGACGACATATTATTGATTGGAAATGATATAGAATTTCTGGATAGCATAAAGGATACTTGAATAAAAGTTTTCAATGAAAGACCTCGGTGAAGCTGCTTACATATTGGGCATCAACATCTATAGAGATAGATCAAGGCGCTTGATTGGACTTTCACAAAGCACATACCTTGATAAAATTTTGAAAAAGTTCAAAATGGATCAGCAAAGAAAGGATTCTTACCTGTATTACAAGGTCTGAAATTGAGTCAAACTCAATGCCCGACCACGATGAAGATAGAGAGAAATGAAAGATGTTCCTATGCTTCAGCCATAGGCTCTATCATGTATGCGATGCTGTGTACCAGACCGACGTATGCTTAGCAATAAGCTTGGCAGGAAGGTACCAAAGTAATCCAGAGGATCATTTGGACAGCGGTCAAGAACATCCTGAAATACCTGAAAAGGACTAAGGATATGTTTCTCGTATATGCAGGTGACAAAGAGCTAGTCGTAAATAGTTACGTCGATGCAAGCTTTGACACTGATCCGGATGATTCTAAATCGCAAACCGGATACATATTTTTATTAAACGGTGGAGCTGTAAGTTGGTGCAGTTCTAAACAAAGCGTCGTGGCGGGATCTACATGTGAAGCGGAGTACATAGCTGCTTCGGAAGCAGCAAATGAAGGAGTCTGGATGAAAGAATTCATTTCCGATCTAGGTGTCATACCTAGTGCATCGGGACCAATGAAGATCTTCTATGACAATACTGGTGCAATTGCCTTGGCAAAGGAATCCAGATTTCACAAGAGGACCAAGCACATCAAGAGACGCTTCAATTCCATCCGGGACCAAGTCCAGGTGGGAGACATAGAGATTTGCAAGATACACACGGATCTGAATGTTGCAGACCCGTTGACTAAGCCTCTTCCACGAGCAAAACATGATCAGCACCAAGACTCCATGGGTGTTAGAATCATTACTGTGTAATCTAGATTGTTGACTCTAGTGCAAGTGGGAGACTGAAGGAAATATGCCCTAGAGGCAATAATAAAGTTATTATTTATTTCCTCATATCATGATAAATGTTTATTATTCATGCTAGAATTGTATTAACTGGAAACATGATACATGTGTGAATACATAGACAAACATATAGTCACTAGTATGCCTCTACTTGACTAGCTCATTAATCAAAGATGGTTATGTTTCCTAACCATTGACATGTGTTGTTATTTGATTAATGGGATCACATCATTAGGAGAATGATGTGATTGACATGACTCATTCCGTTAGCCTAGCACTTGATCGTTTAGTATATTGCTATTGCTTTCTTCATGACTTATACATGTTCCTGTAACTATCAGATTATGCAACTCCTGTTTACGGAGGAACACTTTGGGTGCTACCAAACGTCACAACGTAACTGGGTGATTATAAAGGAGTACTACAGGTGTCTCCAAAGGTACATGTTGGGTTGGCGTATTTCGAGATTAGGTTTTGTCACTCCGATTGTCGGAGAGGTATCTCTGGGCCCTCTCGGTAATGCACATCACTATAAGCCTTGCAAGAAATGTAGCTAATGAGTTAGTTACAGAATGATGCATTACGTAACGAGTAAAGAGACTTGTCAGTAACGAGATTGAACTAGGTATTGGATACTGACGATCAAATCTCGGGCAAGTAACATACCGATGACAAAGGGAACAACGTATGTTGTTATGCGGTTTGACCGATAAAGATCTTCGTAGAATATGTAGGAGCCAATATGAGCATCCAGGTTCCGCTATTGGTTATTGACCGAGAATAGTTCTAGGTCATGTCGACATAGTTCTCGAACCCGTAGGGTCCGTACGCTTAACGTTACGATGACAGTTTTATTATGAGTTTATAAGTTTTGATAAACCAAAGATTGTTCGGAGTCCCGGATGTGATCACGGACATGACGAGGAGTCTCGAAATGGTCGAGACATAAAGATTGATATATTGGAAGCCTATATTTGGATATCGGAATGGTTCGGGTGAAATCGGATTTTACCGAACACTTTGGGTTACGGAACCCTCCCGGGGATAATGGGCCTTAGTGGGCCATGAGGGAGAAGAGGAGGGCCGGCCAGGGCAGGCCGCGCGCCCCCTCCCCCCCTAGTCCGAATAGGACAAGGAAGGGGCGGCGCCCCCTTTCCTCTTTCCCTTCCCCCCTTTCCTTCTCCACCAAGGCAAGAGGGGGGAGTCCTACTCGGTGGGAGTAGGACTCCTCCAGCGCGCCCCTTGGGCTGGCCGCACCTCCCCTCCCTCCTTTATATACGGGGCAGGGGGCACCCTAGACACACAAGTTGATCTTCGTGATCGTTCCTTAGCAGTGTCGGTGCCCCCTCCACCATATTCCACCCGGTCATATCGTCCGGAGTTTAGGCGAAGCCCTCGCTGCCGTAGAACATCATCATCGTCCTGCCACGCCGTCGTCTTGTGGAACTCATCCCGACACTTTGCTGGATCGGAGTCCGGGGTCGTCATCGAGCTGAGCGTGTGCTGAACTCGGAGGTGCCGTCGTTCGGTACTTGGATCGGTCGAATCATGAAGACGTCGACTACATCAACAGCGTTGTTATAACGCTTCCGCTTTCGGTCTCACAGTGCGTGGACAACACTCTCCCTCTCGTTGCTATGCATCACCATGATCTTGCGTGTGCGTGGGAAATTTTTGAAATTACTCGTTCCCCAACAGTGGCATCCGAGCCTGGTTTTATGCGTAGATGTCATATGCACGAGTAGAACACAAGTGAGTTGTGGGCGATATAAGTCATACTGCTTACCAGCATGTCATACTTTGGCTCAGCGGTATTGTGAGATGAAGCGGCCGGACCGACATTACGCGTGACGCTTCACGCGAGACTAGTTTCACCGTTACGAGCACTTTCGTGCTTAAAGGTGATCGGCGGTGTCTGTCTCTCTCACTTTAGCTGAATCGAGTGTGACTACGCCCGGTCCTTGCGAAGGTTAAAACAGCACCAACTTGACAAACTATCGTTGTGGTTTTGATGCATAGGTAAGAACGGTTCTTGCTCAGCCCGTAGCAGCCACGTAAAATTTGCAACAACAAAGTAGAGGACGTCTAACTTGTTTTTGCAGGGCATGTTGTGATGTGATATGGTCAAGACGTGATGCTATATTTTATTGTATGAGATGATCATGTTTTGTAACCGGTTATCGGCAATGGCAGGAGCCATATGGTTGTCACTTTATTGTATGAAATGCAACGCCTGTAATTGCTTTACTTTATCACTAAGCGGTAGCGATAGTCGTAGAAGCAATAGATGGCATAACGACAACGATGCTACGATGGAGATCAAGGTGTCGCGCCGATGACGATGGTGATCATGTTGGGGAACGTAGTAATTTCAAAAAAATTCCTACGCACACGCAAGATCATGGTGATGGCATAGCAACGAGAGGGAGAGTGTATGTCCACGCACCCTCGTGAGACCGTGGCGAAGCGTTATAACAACGCGGTTGATGTATTCGTACGTCTTCACGATCCGACCGATCCAAGTACCGAACGCACGGCACCTCCGAGTTCAGCACACGTTCAGCTCGATGACGATCCCCGGGCTCCGATCCAGCAAAGCGTCGGGGATGAGTTCCGTCGGCACGACGGCGTGGTGACGATGATGATGCTCCACCGGCGCAGGGCTTCGCCTAAGCTCCGCGACGATATGACTCTACGGCGCAGGGCTTCGCCTAAGCTCATGACGATATGACCGAAGTGGAATATGGTGGAGGGGGCACCGCACACGGCTAAGGAACGATCCGTAGATCAACTTGTGTGTCATGGGGTGCCCCTGCCCTCAGATATAAAAGAGCAAGGGGGTGCGGCCGCCCTTGAGGAGGCGGCTGAGGAGTCCTACTCCCACCGAGTAGGACTCCCCCTTCTAGTTGGATTAGGACTTGGGGGAGGGAAGAGGAAGGGGCGCCGCCCCTCTCCTTGTCCTATTCGGACTAGGGGAGGGGCGCGCGCCTGCCCCGGCCGCCCTCCTCTTCTCCCTTATGGCCCATTAAGGCCCATTGACCCCGGGAGGGTTCCGTAACCCCGGTGTTCCGTAAAAAATCCGATTTCACCCGAACCTTCCAAGTCCAAACATAGGCTTCCAATATATCGATCTTTATGTCTCGACCATTTCGAGACTCCTCGTCATGTCCATGATCACACCCGGAATCGAACAAACTTCGTACATCAAAACTTATAAACTCATAATAAACTGTCATCGTAACGTTGTTGCGTGCGGACCCTACGGGTTCGAGAACTATGTAGACATGACCTAGAACTATTCTCGGTCAATAACCAATAGCGGAACCTGGATGTTCATATTGGTTCCTACATTTTCTACGAAGATCTTTATCGGTCAAACCGCATAACAACATACGTTGTTCCTTTGTCATCGGTATGTTACTTGCCCGAGATTCGATCGTCGGTATCCAATACCTAGTTCAATCTCGCTACGGCAAGTCTCTTTACTCGCTCAGAATACATCATTTCATAACTAACTCATTAGTTATAATGCTTGCAAGGCTTAGGTGATGAGTATTACCGAGAAGGCCTAGAGATACCTCTCCGACAATCGGAGTGACAAAACCTAATCTCAATTATGCCAACTCAACATATACTTTTGGAGACACCTGAGAGTACCTTTATAATCACCCAGCTTACGCCAGACGCTTTGCTAGCACACAAAGTGTTCCTCCGGTAAACGGGAGTTGCATAATCTCATAGTCGCAGGAACTTTGTATAAGTCATGAAGAAAGCAATAGCAACATACTAAACAATCAAGTGCTAAGCTAACGGAATGGGTCAAGTCAATCACATCATTCTCCTAATGATGTGATCCCGTTAATCAAATGACAACTCATGTCTATGGTTAGGAAACATAACCATCTTCGATTAACGAGCTAGTCAAGTAGAGGCATACTAGTGACATACTATTTGTTTATGTATTCACACATGTATTATGTTTCCGGTTAATACAATTCTAGCATGAATAATAAACATTTATCATGATATAAGGAAATAGATAATAACTTTATTATTGCCTCTAGGGCATATTTCCTTCAGTCTCCCACTTGCACTAGAGTCAATAATCTAGATTACACAAGAATGATTCTCACACCCATGGAGTCTTGGTGCTGATCATGTTTTGCTCGTGAGAGAGGCTTAGTCAACGGTCTGCAACATTCAGATCCGTATGTATCTTGCAAATCTCTATGTCTCCCACTTGGACTTGGTCCCAATGGAATTGAAGCGCCTCTTGATGTGCTTGGTCCTCTTGTGAAATCTGGATTCCTTTGCCAAGGCAATTGCACCAAGATTGTCACAGAAGATCTTCATTGGTCCCGATGCACTAGGTATAACACCTAGATCGGAAATGAACTCCTTCATCCGACTCCTTCATTTGCTGCTTCAAGCAGCTATGTACTCCGCTTCACATGTAGATCCCGCCACGACGCTTTGTTTAGAACTGCACCAACTTACAGCTCCACCGCTTAATAAAAATACGATCCGGTTTGCGATTTAGAATCGTCCGGATCAGTGTCAAAGCTTGCATCGACGTAACCCTTTACGACTAGCTCTTTGTCACCTCCATATACGAGAAACATATCATTAGTCCTTTTCGTATTTCGGATGTTCTTGACCGCTGTCCAAAGGATCCACTCGATTACTTTGGTACCTTCCTGCCAAGCTTATTGCTAAGCATACGTCAGTCTGGTACACAAGATTGCATACATGATAGAGCCTATGGCTGAAGCATAGGAACACCTTTCATTTTCTCGCTATCTTCTCATTGTGGTCGGGCATTGAGTCCGACTCAATTTCACACCTTGGAATACAGGTAAAATCCTTTCTTTGCTCGATCCATTTTGAACTTTTTCAAAACCTTATCAAGGTATGTGCTTTGTGAAAGTCCAATTAAGCGCCTTGATCTATCTCTATAGATCTTGATGCCCAATATGTAAGCAGCTTCACCGAGGTCCTTCATTGAAAAACTTTTATTCAAGTATCCTTTATGCTATCCAGAAATTCTATATCATTTCCAATTAACAATATGTCGTCCACATATAATATTAGAAATTCTACAGAGCTCCCACTCACTTTCTTGTAAATATAGGCTTCTCCAAAAGTCTCAGATAAAACCATATGCTTTGATCACACTATCAAAGCGCTTATTCCAACTCCGAGAGGCTTGCACTGCACCATAGATTGATCGTTGAGCTTGCACACTTTGTTAGCTCCTTTAGGATCGACAAAACCTTCCGTTGCATCATATACAACTCTTCTTCCGAAATCCATTCAGAAATGCAGTTTTGGCATCCATCTGCCATATTTCATAATCATAAAATGCGCGATTGCTAACATGATTCGGACAGACTTAAGCATCGCCACGGGTGAGAAGGTCTCATCGTAGTCAACTCCTTGAACTTGTCGAAAACCTTTTGCAACAAGTCGAGCTTTGTAAACAGAATATTACCGTCACGCCACGCCTTCTTCTTAAAAATCCATTTATTCTCTATTGCTTGCCGATCATCGTGAAAGTCAACCAAAGTCCATAGTTTGTTCTCATACATGGATCCCATCTCAGATTTCATGGCTTCAAGCCATTTTATGAATCTGGGCTCACCATCGCTTCTTCATAGTTCGTAGGTTCACCATGATCTAGTAGCATGACTTCCGAATAGGATTACCGCACCACTCGTGCGGATTTTATTCTGGTTGATCTACGAAGTTCACTGACAACTTGATCTGAAGTTTCATGATCATTATCATTAACTTCCTCGCTAACTGGTGTAGGTGTCACAGAAACCGATTTCTGTGATGAACTACTTTCCAATAAGGAGCTGGTACTGTTACCTCATCAAGTTCTACTTTCCTCCCACTCACTTCTTTCGAGAGAAACTCCTTCTCTAGAAAGGATCCATTCTTAGCAACGAATGTCTTGCCTTCGGATCTGTGATAGAAGGTATACCCAATTGTCTCCTTTGGGTATCCTATGAAGACACATTTTTCCGATTTGGTTTCAAGCTTATCAGGTTGAAGCTTTTTCACATAAGCATCGCAACCCCAAACTTTCAGAAATGACAACTTTGGTTTCTTGCCAAACCATAGTTCATAAGGTGTCGTCTCAAGGGATTTTGATGGTGTCCTATTTAACGTGAATGCGGTCGTCTCTAAAGCATAACCCCAAAACGATAGCGGTAAATCGGAAATAGACATCATAGATCACACCATATCTAGTAAAGTACGATTACGACGCTCGACACACCATTACGCTGTGGTGTTCCCGTGGCGTGAGTTGCTAAACTATTCCGCATTGCTTCAAATGTAGACCAAACTCAGAACTCAAATATTCTCCTCCACGATCAGATCAGAAAACTTTATTTTCTTGTTACGATGATTTTCAACTTCACTCTGAAATTCTTTGAACTTTTCAAATGTTTCAGATTTATGCTTCATTAAGTAGATATACCCGTATCTACTTAAATCATCCGTGAAGGTGAGAAAATAACGATATCCGCCACGAGCTTCAACATTCATCGGACCACATACATCTGTATGTATGATTTCCAACAAATCCGTTGCTCTCTCCATACAACCGGAGAACGGTGTTTTAGTCATCTTGCCCTTGAGGCACGGTTCGCAAGTACCAAGTGATTCATAATCAAGTGATTCCAAAAGTCCATCCAGTATGGAGTTTCTTCATGCGTTTTACAATCGATATGACCTAAACGGCAAGGCCACAAATAAGCTGCACTATCATTATCAACTCTGCATCTTTTGGCTTCGACATTATGAATATGTGTATCACTACTGTCGAGATTCAACAAGAATAGACCATTCTTCAAGGGTGCATGACCATAAAATATATTACCCATATAAATAGAACAACCATTATTCTCTGATTTAAATGAATAACCGCCTCGCATTAAACAAGATCCAGATATAATGTTCATGCTCAACGCCGGCACCAAATAACAATTATTTAGGTCTAAAACTAATCCCAAGGTAGATGTAGAGGTAGCGTGTCGATCATGCGATCATATTGACTTTGGAACCGCTTTCCCACGCCAGCATCGTCACCTCGCCCTTTGCCGTGCTCGCTTATTCCGTAGTCCCTGCTTCGAGTTGCAAATATTAGCAATGTAACCAGATCAAATACCAGTGCTACTACGAGCTCTAGTAAGGTACACATCAATAACATGTATATCACATATACCTTTGTTCACCTTGCCATCCTTCTTATCCGCCAAATACTTGGGGCAGTTCCGCTTCCAATGTCCACCGCTTGCAAGAAAACACTCGTTTCAGGCTTAGGTCCAGACTTGGGTTTCTTCTCTTGAGCAGCAACTTTATTGCTGTTCTTTTGAAGTTCCCTTCTTCTTCCCTTTGCCCTTTTCTTGAAACTAGTGGTCTTGTTGACCATCAACACTTGATGCTCTTTCTTGATTTCTACCTCCGCTTTTTAGCATTGCGTAAGAGCTCAGAATTGTCTTAGTCATCCCTTGCATATTATAGTTCATCACGAAGCTCTTGTAGCTTGGTGGCGTGATTGGAGAATTCTGTCAATGACACTATCATCCGAAGATTAACTCCCAGCTTGAATCAAGTGATTATTATACCCGACATTTTGAGTATGTGCTCACCGATGTAACTATTCTCCTCCATCTTGCAGCTATAGAACTTATTGGAGACTTCATATCTCTCAATCCGGCATTTGCTTGAAATATTAACTTCAACTCCTGGAACATCTCATATGCCCCATGACGCTCAAAACGCCGTTGAAGACCCGGTTCTAAGCCATAAAGCATGGCACATCGAACTATGGAGTAGTCATCAGCTTTGCTCGCCAGACGCTCACAACTTCGCTTTGCTCCTGCAGCAGTATGGCACCCAGCGGTGCTTCCAGATTTAATTCTTCTCAGCAGCAATGAGGATAATCCTCGTTACGGACCCAGTCCGTAATTGCTACCATCATCTTTCAACTTTGCTTTCTCAAGGAACGATTAAAATTCAACGGAACAACAAAGACGAGCCATCTATCTACAAAGAAACATAGACAAGCAAAATACTATCGTACTAAGTTCATGATAAATTTAAGTTCAATTAATCATATCAAAACTCCCACTTAGACAGACATCTCTCTAGTCATCTAAGTGATTACGTGATCCAAATCAACTAAACCATAGCCGATCATCACGAGAGATGGAGTAGTTTTCAATAGTGAACATCACTATGTTGATCATATCTACTATATGATTCACGCCGACCTTCGGTCTCCGTGTTCCGAGGCCATATCTGCATATGCTAGGCTCGCCAAGTTTAACCTGAGTATTCCGCGGTGCAAAACTGGCTTGCACCCGCTGTAGATGGACGAGAGCTTATCACACCCGATCATCACGTGGTGTCCGGGGCACTACTAACTTTTAGCAACGGTGCATACTCGTGGAGAACACTTCTTGATAATTTTAGTGAGAGATCATCTTATAATGCTACCGTCAATCAAAGCAAGATAAGATGCATAAAGGATAAACATCACATGCAATCAATATAAGTGATATGATATGGCCATCATCATCTTGTGCTTGTGATTCCATCTCCGGCACCGCCATGATCACCATTGTCACGGCGCGACACCTTGATCTCCATCGTAGCATCGTTGTCGCCTCGCCAACTATTGCTTCTACGACTATCGCTATCGCTTAGTGATAAAGTAAAGCAATTACATGGCTTTTGCATTTCATACAATAAAGCGACAACCATATGGCTCCTGCCAGCTTGTCGATAACTTCGTTACAAAACATGATCATCTCATACAATAAAATATAGCATCACGCCTTGACCATATCACATCACAACATGCCCTGCAAAAACAAGTTAGACATCCTCTACTTTGTTGTTGCAAGTTTTACGTGGCTGCTACGGGCTGAGCAAGAACCGTTCTTACCTACGCATCAAAACCACAACGATAGTTTGTCAAGTTGGTGCTGTTTTAACCTTCGCAAGGACCGGCGAGCCACACTCGGTTCAACTAAAGTGAGAGAAACAGACACCCGCCGTCACCTTTAAGCAACGAGTGCTCAAGCGGTGAAACCAGTCTCGTAAGCGCACGCTGATGTCGGTCCGGCCGCTTCATCTCACAATACCGCTGAACCAAAGTATGACATGCTTGGTAAGCAGATGACTTATATCGCCCACAACTCACTTGTGTTCTACTCGTGCATATGACATCAACGCATAAAACCAGGCTCGATACCATCATTGGGGAACGAGTAATTTCAAAAAATTCCTACGCACACGCAAGATCATGGTGATGGCATAGCAACGAGAGGGAGAGTGTATGTCCACGCACTCGTGAGACCGAAGCGAAGCGTTATAACAACGCTGTTGATGTAGTCGACGCCTTCATGATCCGACCGATCCAAGTACCGAACGCACGGCACCTCCGAGTTCAGCACACGCTCAGCTCGATGAAGATCCCCGGCTCCGATCCAGAAAGCGTCGGGATGAGTTCCGTCAAGACGACGGCGCAGGACGATGATGATGCTCCACCGACGCAGGGCTTCGCTTAAGCTCCGCGACGATATGACTCTACAGCGCAGGGCTTCGCCTAAGCTCCGCGACGATATGACCAAGTGGAATATGGTGGAGGGGGCACCGACACGGCTAAGGAACGATCCGTAGATCAACTTGTGTGTCATGGGGTGCCCCCTGCCTCAGATATAAAGGAGCAAGGGGTGCGGCCGGCCCTAGGAGGAGGCGCGCCGAGGAGTCCTACTCCCACCGAGTAGGACTCCCCCCTTTCCTAGTTGGATTAGGACTTGGGGAGGGGAAGAGGAAGGGGCCCGCCTCTCTCTTGTCCTATTCGGACTAGGGGAGGGGGCGCGCCTGCCCCGGCCGCCCTCCTCTTCTCCCTTATGGCCCATTAAGGCCCATTGACCCCCGAGGGTTCCGTAACCCCTGTGTTCCGTAAAAAATCCCGATTTCACCCGAACCTTCCAAGTCCAAACATAGGCTTCCAATATATCGATCTTTATGTCTCGACCATTTCGAGACTCCTCGTCATGTTCGTGATCACACCCGGACTCAACAAACTTCGCACATCAAAACTTATAAACTCATAATAAACCGTCATCGTAACGTTGTTGTGCGGACCCTACGGGTTCGAGAACTATGTAGACATGACCTAGAACTATTCTCGGTCAATAACCAATAGCGGAACCTAGATGTTCATATTGGTTCCTACATTTTCTACGAAGATCTTTATCGGTCAAACCGCATAACAACATACGTTGTTCCCTTTGTCATCGGTATGTTACTTGCCCGAGATTCGATCGTCGGTATCCAATACCTAGTTCAATCTCGTTACGCAAGTCTCTTTACTCGCTCGTAATACATCATTTCATAACTAACTCATTAGTTACAATTCTTGCAAGGCTTAGGTGATGAGTATTACCGAGAAGGCCCAGAGATACCTCTCCGACAATCGGAGTGACAAAACCTAATCTCAATTATGCCAACTCAACATATACTTTTGGAGACACCTGAGAGTACCTTTATAATCACCCGATTCGTTGTGTCGCTTGGTAGCACACAAAGTGTTCCTCCGTAAACGGAGTTGCATAATCTCATAGTCGCAGGAACTTTGTATAAGTCATGAAGAAAGCAATAGCAACATACTAAACGATCAAGTGCTAAGCTAACGGAATGGGTCAAGTCAATCACATCATTCTCCTAATGATGTGATCCCGTTAATCAAATGACAACTCATGTCTATGGTTAGGAAACATAACCATCTTCGATTAACGAGCTAGTCAAGTAGAGGCATACTAGTGACATACTGTTTGTTTATGTATTCACACATGTATTATGTTTCCGGTTAATACAATTCTAGCATGAATAATAAACATTTATCATGATATAAGGAAATAGATAATAACTTTATTATTGCCTCTAGGGCATATTTCCTTCAGATCACGACGGTGCTTCGGAGATGGAGATCACAAGCACAAGATGATGATGGCCATATCATATCACTTATGTTGATTGCATGTGATGTTTATCCTTTATGCATCTTATCTTGCTTTGATTGACGGTAGCATTTTAAGATGATCTCTCACTAAAATTATCAAGAAGTGTTCTCCCTGAGTATGCACCTTTGTGGTGCCTTTGGGGTGCCCCCTGCACCCGTATATGAAGGAGGGGAGGAGGAGGTGGCCGGCCCTAGGGTTGGGGCGCCATGGGGGGAGTCCTACTAGGACTCCACTCCTAATAGGACTCGCCCCCCTTCCTTCCAACGGAGAGGGGAAAGGGGAAAGAGGGGGAGAGGGAGATGGAAAGGGGGTTGCGCCCCCACCGCTTGTCCAATTCGGATTGGGCAGGGGGGCACGCGCCACCTCCTGTGGCCTGCCTCCCTCTCTCGACTATGGCCATGAGGCCCATTAACTTTCCCGGGGGGGTTCCGGTAACCTCCCAGTACTCAGAAAAATCCCCGAACTTCTTCGGAACCATTTCGGTGTCCGTATATAACTTTCCAATATGTCAATCTTTACCTCTCGGCCATTTCGAGACTCCTCTTCATGTCCGTGATCTCATCCGGGACTCCGAAAAAACTTCGGTCACCAAAACACATAACTCATAATACAAATCGTCATCGAACGTTAAGCGTGCGGACCCTACGGAATCGAGAACTATGTAGACATGACCGAGACACATCTCCGGTCAATAACCAATAGCGGAACCTGGATGCTCATATTGGTTCCTACATATTCTACGAAGATCTTTATCAGTCAAACCGCATAACAACATACGTCATTCCCTTTGTCATTGGTATGCTACTTGCCCGAGATTCGATCGTCGGTATCCTCATACCTAGTTCAATCTCGTTACCGGGAAGTCTCTTTACTCGTTCCGTAATGCATCGTCCAGTTACTAAATCATTAGTCACATTGCTTGCAAGGCATATAGTGATGTGCATTACCGAGAGGGCCCAGATATACCTCTCCGATACTCGAAGTGACAAATCCTAATCTCAATCTATGCCAAACCAACAAACACCTTCGGAGACACCTGTAGAGCATCTTTATAATCACCCTGTTATGTTGTGATGTTTGATAGCACACAAGGTGTTCCTCCGGTATTCGGGAGTTGCATAATCTCATAGTTAGAGGAATATGTATAAGTCACGAAGAAAGCAATAGCAATAAAACTTGACAATCATTATGCTAAGCTAACTGATGGGTCTTGTCCATCACATCATTCTCTAATGATGTGATCTTGTTCATCAAATGATAACACATGTCTATGGTCAGGAAACTTAACCATCTTTGATTAACGAGCTATTCAAATAGAGGCATAATAGAGACACGCTGTTTGTTTATGTATTCACATATGTACTAAGTTTCCGGTTAATACAATTCTAGCATGAATAATAAACATTTATCATGACATAAGGAAATATAAATAACAACTTTATTATTGCCTATAGGGCATATCTCCTTCAGTCTCCCACTTGCACTAGAGTAAATAATCTAGATTACATAGTAATGATTCTAACACCCGTGGAGTCTTGTGCTGATCATGTTTTGCTCGTGGAAGAGGCTTAGTCAACGGGTGTGCAATATTTAGATCCGTATGTATTTTTCAAATCTCTATGTCTCTCTCCTTGACTTGATGGCGGATGGAATTGAAGCGTCTCTTGATGTGTTTGGTTCTCTTGTGAAATCTAGATTCCTTCGCCAAGGCAATTGCTCTAGTATTGTCACAAAATATTTTCATTGGACCTGATGCACTAGGTATTACACCTAGATCGGATATGAACTCCTTCATCCAGACACCTTCATTTGCTACTTCCGAAGCAGCTATGTACTCCGCTTCACATGTAGATCCTGCCACAACGCTCTGCTTGGAACTGCACCAACTGACAGCTCCACCATTCAATATAAATACGTATCCGGTTTGTGACTTAGAGTCATCCGGATCAGTGTCAAAGCTTGCATCGACATAACCATTTACGACAAGCTCTTTGTCACCTCCATAAATGAGAAACATATCCTTAGTCCTTTTCAGTTATTTCAGGATATTCTTGACCGCTGTCCAGTGATCCACTCCTGGATTACTTTGGTACCTCCCTGGTAAACTTATAGCAAGGCACACATCAGTTCTGGTACACAGCATTGCATACATGACAGAACCTATGGCTGAGGCATAGGGAATGATTTATATTTTGTCTCTATCTTCTGTAGTGGTCGGGCATTGAGTCTGACTCAACTTCACACCTTGTAACACAGGCAAGAACCTTTTCTTTGACTGATCCATTTTGAACTTCTTCAAAACTTTATCAAGGCATGTGCTTTGTGGAAGTCCAATTAAGTGTCTTGATCTATCTCTATAGATCTTGATGCCCAATATATAAGCACCTTCACTGAGGTCTTTCATTGAAAATTTCTTATTCAAGTATCCTTTTATGCTATCCAGAAATTCTGTATCATTTCCAATCAACAATATGTCATCTACATATAATATTAGGAATGCTACAGAGCTCCCACTCACTTTCTTGTACATACAGGCTTCTCCAAAAACCCGTATAAAACCATATGCTTTGATCACACTATCAAAGTGTATATTCCAACTCCGAGAGGCTTGCACCAGTCCATAAATGGATCGCTGGAGCTTGCACACTTCGTTAGCACCTTTAGGATCGACTAAACCTTCTGGTTGCATCATATACAACTCTTCTTTAAGAAATCCATTATGGAATGCAGTTTTGACATCCATTTGCCAAATTTCATAATCATAAAATGTGGCAACTGCTAACATGATTTGGACAGACTTAAGCATCGCTACGGGTGAGAAGGTCTCATAGTAGTCAACTCCTTGAACTTGTCGAGCTTTGTAGACAATAACATTACCTTCAACGTCAGTCTTCTTCTTGAAGATCCATTTATTCTCTATGGCTTGCCGATCATCGGGCAAGTCAACCAAATTCCATACTTTGTTTTGATACATGGATCCCATCTCAGATTTCATGGCCTCACGCCATTTCGCGGAATCTGGGGTCATCATCGCTTCCTCATAGTTCGTAGGTTCGTCATGGTCTAGTAACATGACTTTCAGAACAGGATTACCGTACCACTTTGGTGCGGAACGTACTCTGATTGACCTACGAGGTTCGGTAGTAACTTGATCTGAAGTTTCATGATCATCATCATTAACTTCCTCACTAATTGGTGTAGGCATCACTGGAACTGATTTCTGTGATGAGCTACTTTCCAATTCGGGAGAAGGTACAATTACCTCATCAAGTTCTACTTTCCTTCCACTCACTTCTTTCGAGAGAAACTCCTTTTCTAGAAAGGATCCATTCTTAGCAACGAATATGCATTTCTCCGATTTGGGTTCGAGTTTATCAGGTTGAAGCTTTTTCACATAAGCATCACAGCCCCAAACTTTTAGAAACGACAGCTTAGGTTTCTTGCAAAACTACATTTCATATGGTGTCGTCTCAACGGATTTAGATGGTGCCCTATTTAATGTGAATGCAGCCATCTCTAAAGCATAACCCCAAAACGATAGTGGTAAATCGGTAAGAGACATCATAGATCGCACCATATCTAATAAAGTACGGTTACGACGTTCGGACACACCATTACGCTATGGTGTTCCAGGTGGTGTGAGTTGCGAAACTATTCCACATTGTTTCAAATGAAGAGCAAACTCATAACTCAAATATTCACCTCCACGATCAGATCGTAGAAAAATTATTTTCTTGTTACGATGATTTTCCACTTCACTCTGAAATTCTTTGAACTTTTCAAATGTTTCAGACTTATGTTTCATTAAGTAGATATACCCATATCTGCTCAAATCATCTGTGAATGTGAGAAAATAACGATACCCACCACGAGCCTCAACACTCATTGGACCGCATACATCTGTATGTATTATTTCTAATAAGTCTGTTGCTCACTCCATTGTTCGGGAGAATGGAGTCTTAGCCATCTTGCCCATGAGGCATGGTTCGCAAGTATCAAGTGATTCATAATCAAGTGATTCCAAAAGTCCATCAGCAAGGAGTTTCTTCATGCGCTTTACACCAATATGACCTAAACGGCAGTGCCACAAATAAGTTGCACTATCATTATTAACTTTGCATCTTTTGGCTTCAATATTATGAATATGTGTATCACTAGATCGAGATTCAACAAAAATAGACCACTCATTAAGGGTGCATGACCATAAAAGATATTACTCATATAAATAGAACAACCATTATTCTCTGGTTTAAATGAATAACCGTCTCGCATCAAACAAGATCCAGATATAATGTTCATGCTCAAAGCTGGCACCAAATAACAATTATTCAGGTCTAAAACTAATCCCGAAGGTAGATGTAGAGCTAGCATGCCGACGACGATCACATCGACTTTGGAACCATTTCCCACGCGCATCGTCACCTCGTCCTTTGCCAATCTTCGTTTAATCCATAGCCCCTATTTCGAGTTGCAAATATGAGCAACAGAACCAGTATCAAATACCCAGGCGCTACTACGAGCATTAGTAAGGTACACATCAATATCAAATATACCTTTCACTTTGACATCCTTCTTATCCACCAAATACTTGGGGCAGTTCCACTTCCAGTGACCAGTCCCTTTGAAGTAGAAGCACTCAGTTTCAGGCTCAGGTCTAGACTTGGGTATGCCGGGAGCAGCAACTTGCTTGCTATTCTTCTCGAAGACCCCATTTTTCCCTTTGCTCTTTTTCTTGAAACTAGTTCTCTTGTTAACCATCAACACTTGATGCTCCTTCTTGATATCTACCTCTGCAGCCTTTAGCATTGCGAAGAGCTCGAGAATTGTCTTTTCCATCCCTTGCATGTTATAGTTCATCACGAAGCCTTTTTATAGCTTGGTGGCTGTGATTGCAGAACTCTCTCAGTGACACTATCATCAGGAAGATTAACTCCGAGCTGAGTCAAGTGGTTATGGTACCTAGACATTCTGAGTATGTGTTCACTGACAGAAATGTTCTCCTCCATCTTGCAGCTATAGAACTTGTTGGAGACTTCATATCTCTCAACTCAGGCATTTGCTTGAAATATTAACTTCAACTCCTGGAACATCACATATGCTCCATGACATTCAAAACGTCTTTGAGGTCCCGATTCTAAGCCGTAAAGCATGGCACACTGAACTACCGAGTAGTCATCAGCTTTAGTCTGCCAGACGTTCATAACATCCGGAGTTGCTCCTGCAACGGGCCTTACACCTAGCGGTGCTTCCAAGACGTAATCTTCTGTGCAGCAATGAGGATAATCCTCAAGTGACGGACCCAGTCCGTGTAGTTGCTACCATCATCTTTCAACTTAGCTTTCTCTAGGAACGCATTAAAATTCAAGGGAACGGTAGCACGGGCCATTGATCTACAACAAATAGATATGTAAAAAAACTATCAGGACTAAGTTCATGATAAATTAAAGTTCAATTAATCATATTACTTAGGAACTCCCACTTAAATGGACATCCCTCTAGTCATCTAAATGATCACGTGATCCATATCAACTAAACCATGTCCGATCATCACGTGAGATGGAGTAGTTTTCACTGGTGAACATCTCTATGTTGATCATATCTACTATATCATTCACGTTCGACCTCTTGGTCTCAGTGTCCCGAGGCCATATCTGCATATGCTAGGCTAGTCAAGTTTAGCCCGAGTTTTCTGCATGTGCAAAACTGGCTTGCACCCGTTGTATGTGAACGTAGAGCTTATCACACTCGATCATCATGTGGTGTCTCGGCACGACAAACTGTAGCAACGGTGTATACTCAGGGAGAACACTTACACCTTGAAATTTACTGAGGGATCATCTTATAATGCTACTTTGTACTAGGCAAAATAAGATGCATAAAAGATAAACATCACATGCAATCAAAATATGTGACATGATATGGCCATCATCATCTCGTGCCTTTGATATCCATCTCCAAAGCACCATCATGATCTTCATCGTCACCGGCTTGACACCTTGACCTCCATTGTAGCGTCATTGTCGTCTCGCCATCTATTTCTTCTACAACTATCGCTACCGCATAGTGATAAAGTAAAGCAATTACATGACGATTGCATTTCATACAATAAAGTGACAACCATAAGGCTCATGTGAGTTGTCCATAACTTCTACAAAACATGATCATCTCATACAATAAATTATATCGCATCATGTCTTGACCATATCACATCACAACATGCCCTGCAAAAACAAGTTAGACGTCCTCTACTTTGTTGTTGCAAGTTTTACGTGGCTGCTACGGGCTTCTAGCAAGAACCGTTCTTACCTACGCATCAAAACCACAACAATATTTCGTCAAGTGTGTTGTTTTAACCTTCAACAAGGACCGGCCGTAGTCAAAGTCGATTCAACTAAAGTTGGAGAAACAGACACCGGCCAGCCACCTGTGTGCAAAGCACGTCGGTAGAACCAGTCTCATGAACGTGGTCATGTAATGTTGGTTTGGACGCTTCATCCAACAATACCGCCGAATCAAAGTAAGACGTTGGTGGTAAGCAGTATGCCTATTATCACCCACAACTCTTTGTGTTCTACTCGTGCATATCATCTACGCATAAACTTGGCTCTGATACCACTGTTGGGGAACGTAGCATGCAATTTCAAAAATTCTCCTATGCTCACGCAAGATCTATTTAGGAGATGCATAGCAACGAGAAGGGAAGAGTGTGTCCACATACCCTCGTAGACTGAAAGCAAAAGCGTTAGGTTAACACAAATGATGTGGTCGAACGTCTTCACGATCCAACCGATCCAAGTACCAAACGTGCGGCACCTCCGAGTTTTGCACACGTTCAGCTCGATGACGTCCCTCGAACTCTTGATCTAGCAGAGGGTCGAGGGAGAGTGATACGTCCATTTTGCATCATGTTTTCTTACTATTATTTATAATGTTTTTATGAATAATAATGCTTTTTGAGTAATTATAATGCCTTTTCTCATAATATGCAAGGAACACACAAGGAGGGAGAATTCCGGCAGCTAGAAATCTGGACCTGGAAAAGCTACGCCAGGCCACCTATTCTGCACAACTCCAAACAAGCTGAAACTTCAGGGAGATTTTTTATGGAATATTTAAGAATTATTGGAGCAAATAACTATCAGAGGGGGCCCACCAGGTGGGCACAACCTACCTGGGCGCGCCAGGGAGCCCAGGCGCGCCCTGGTGGGTTGTGCTCACCCAGGCCCACCTCCTGTGCCCATCTTCTGGTATATAAGTCATTTTGACATAGAAAAAATAAGAGGAGGACTTTCGGGACGAAGCGTCGCCGCCTCGAGGCGGAACTAGGGCAGGAGCACTTTTGCCCTCCAGCGGAGCAATTCTGCCGGGGGAACTTCCCTCCCGGAGGGGGAAATCATCGTCATCGTCACCACCAACAACTCTCCCATCTTGGGGAGGGTAATCTCCATCAACATATTCAACAGAACCAACTCCTCTCAAACCCTAGTTCATCTTTTGAGTTCAATCTTGTTACTGTAACTATAGATTGGTGCTTGTGGGTGACTAGTAGTGTTGATTACATCTTGTAGTTGATCACTAGATGGTTTATTTGGTGGAAGATTATATGTTCGTATCCATTATGCTATTTAATACCCCTCTGGTCATGAGCATGTTTGTCACTTGTGATTAGTTACTTTTGTTCTTGAGGTCACGGGAGAAATCATGTCGCAAGTAATCATGTGAACTTGATATGTGTTCGGTATTTTGATAGTATGTATGTTGTGATTCCCTTAGTGGTGTCATATGAACGTCGACTACATGACACTTCACCATATTTGGGCCTAAGGGAATGCATTGTGGAGTAGTAATTAGATGATGGGTTGCTAGAGTGACAGAAGCTTAAACCCCAGTTTATGCGCTATTCCGTAAGGGACCGAATGGATCCAAAAGTTTAATGCCATGGTTAGAATTTATTCTTAATACTTTTCTCGTAGTTGCGGATGCTTGCGGGAGGGTTAATCATAAGTAGGAGGCTTGTTCAATTAAGAACAGCACCTAAGCACCGGTCCACCCACATATCAGATTATCAAAGTAGCGAACACAAATCGAACCAACATGATGAAAGTGACTAGATGAGAATCCCGTGTACCCTCAAGAACGCTTTGCCTATCACAAGAGACCGTTTTGGCATGTCCTTTGCCTCAAAAGGATTGGGCTACCTTGCTGCACTTTTGTTACTACTATCGTTACTTGCTCGTTACAAATTATCTTGCTATCAAACTACTCTGCTACTTACAATTTCAGCATTGCAGACATTACCTTGCTGAAAACCACTTGTCATTTCCTTCTGCTCCTCGTTGGGTTCGACACTCTTACTTATCGAAAAGAGATACAATTGATCCCTATACTTGTGGGTTAGCAGAGAGTTCCGTCAGCACGACGGCGTGGTGACGGTGATGGTCATGTGATTCGCGTAGGGCTTCGCCTAAGCACTACGACGATATGACCGGAGGAGTACACTACTAGGGAAAAGCCTAGTAGTAGCGCGGGTTTAAAGCCTACTAGTAGCGCGTGTCACCGCGCTACTAGTAAGGCGCTACAACTATTCCTTAGCAATAGCGCGTGCAGCACACGCTACTGCTATGACACATAGCCGCAGCGTGTGTTGTTTCCAGCGCTACTGCTAATCTAACTAGTAGTAGCGTGTTTCCGGTCCAGCGCTACTAGTATACTGTTTTTCATTTTTTATTTTTACTGTATTTATACGCCGTTATACAAATTTTGGTACAGTACCAATCATGAGGTTTTTATATCATTATGTCCATAACAGTGTGTGAAATGAAGGTGGATTAGGTTCAAGTGGAGGCAGCATGTGGTGCATCTCGAAACTATACTACTAATCCAAACTTGATCTAGTTTGGATTAGTAGTACTTTCGATGTGCACAACATATAGCCTCCACTTGAATCTAATCCGCCAAAACAAGCTATTTAATCACAATCACAGTCATTACCACCAACACTAGCTATCTAATCATCATTGTCATAGTGTAGCACATTATCATCTTCAAACTCATTCTAGCTAGCTAATCACCACCAACACTAGCTACGGTAGCTATCTAATCACCACCAACACTAGCTACGGTAGCTATCTAATCACCACCAACGCTACCTAATAATAATCATCATATTCATTACCACCATCACTAGCTATTTAATCATCATAGTCATAGTGTAGCACATCATCATCTTCGAAGTCATTCTAGCTAGCTAATCCCTCCTGTTGTTGCTCTCTCTCTGAGGTAAAATAGCATAAAACATGTGAAGCACTCCTGCTTCATCATATTGGAGCATGCAGATGAACCTGTCTCCTAATTGTGGGTTGCGCTTCTGATTGCTGCCATCTAGTACTTCTCTGCGATCCTTCACAATTTTTCTCCAGTCTTTGACTATTAAGACTTGCTCGCTTTTAGAAATCCTAAATGCACTAAAGTGCAATGTAGGATGTCTTGGTCGTAAGCTAATCATGGACATGCGACCTTTAGTCTCGATCCAATGAGGCACAACTATCATTGAGAGTCCCTGTTGAAGAACATCGTAGTAACATACATAACAATGAAGTTTAGCTTAAAAAATAATGTATGCAAAAGATGCACTGAGGACAAATAGTAAAAATATTACCATCTTTCCTAAATATATGTGACCATAGTTCAATACAAACACTATTTGTTGCACGTTTTGAGTACTAAGATTTTCAATTCCAGGAAAATAATTTGTCTTGACAGCATCAAGATCCTCAAGCCATGAAACATAATGACTTATCTCCTCGCAGTTTAGTTCAGCCCCGGGACAGTGGTAGGTCATGTCTACTAGGCTTCGGACATGTTTGCTTGAATGGAAATAAGCTGTCAATAGAAATTAGTTGTCAACTATTTTTGAATAAACAATATTGAAGACATAAATATGGTTGAGAAACTCACATAATGGTAGAACTGGAGGCGTCTGCACATCGACCCAGATGTCGATATTACCTTCAATATCATCTTCTGGACGAATATCAAAGGTGATAAGCATATCAGGCTCAAATCCATAAGCCTTGCATAGTGCTCTCCAATTTTGCATTCAAAATAGGTGTAGGTGTCTGCATTGTATAATTTTGCGTCGAAAGTATAACCATGTTCGGTCCTCAAGTGAACTCTCTTTACCTCCATAGTTTCCATAGGACTGAAACCAATCTTATCCAAGATAAAAATTCTTGCATGGCAGGGGATACACTAGTAGAATAGTAAAAAATTAAAATTATAAGTTGAAGCAAATGAAGCATAAGTCATGCTTAATTACAAAAAAGACTTGTCGTTGTGACTTATTGTATCCACTTCGAAGGTCTCATCCAGCTTGATGTTGAAGCTCCTACCGTCAACTAGGAAATTTCTGTCGCACAGGCCGCACTCTTCTTCGCAGTATTCGCACATACCGAAATCCTTTTCGTCGTCAAACATTTCCTATTTTCATAGTTGAAACATTAATTGAAAATCAATCGAAGGCAACAAGCAGGAAACTCAACACACAGATCACTATTACTCAATATGCAACGGGTTGACTTTAGGTCTGTCGAGTCTTCCTTCCTAAACTCTCATCTCACGTATATGGTGTGCACTCCCTCTCTGATTTGCGACCGTCGGTGATGGTCGCTACTCCTCCTTTCCCTATTGTGTTACAAATATCTAGGACAAGGAAAAGAAGGAGAAGCGACCCCCACGACAATAGTCGGCATTCTTCTTCTCTCATATATGGTGGACACTCCCTCACCGATTTTTCGACCGTCGATGATGGTCGCAACTCCTTCTTCCCCTAGTGCATAACAAAGGTCTAGCATAAAGAGAAGAAGGAGAAGCGACCCTCACTGATTTTTTGACTGCCATGTATGGAGCCCCGACAGACTTAAAGTCAACTCAAAATGTCATTTGATTCTCTTACTAGCTAATCCGGGGCTCTCGATATTTCCTACATATTCTAGCACAAGTCATGCTTAAATTCACGGAAAAATCCGGCATGAACTTTGCTAAAATAGGACATATCGAGCGCCTGAAATTTGCCGGAACGGAAATGAATCAACACTCCAGCAAAACATAGGCCACTCGGAAATGAATCAACATTTCGCACATGAGCATAAACTGGTGCTCATTGCATTTCAATGGTTCAATATTGACAAAAAAATTGATTATATCTTATAACCCGAACACTTCATTTGGTTAAGAAGCATAACTAAATACCCTAGTTGAACTTAGTAGTAGCGTGGATATGATAAAGCGCTACTGCTAAGTTCAATAGCAGTAGCGCGCCTGCAATACAGGCGCTACTACTATACCTAATATGGTGGCAACGTCGTGGCATTTTTAATGGTAGAGCGTTTTGTCCCTAGCACACTGCTGCTACTTGTATAGCAGTAGCGCTATTCTTCTACACGCGCTGCTGCTAAATAGCAGCAGCGCCTTATTTTAGATCACGCTGCTGGTAATATTCTGTGTATAGGGTTTTCCCTAGTAGTGGTAAACTATGGAGGGGGGCACCGCACACGGCTAAGAGAACAATTGATGTGCCTTTGGGTGCCCCCTGTATATAAAGGAGGGTAGGAGGAGGTAGCCGGCCCTAGGGGTGGTGTGCCATGGGGGAGTCCTACTAGGACTCCACTCCTAGTAGGATTTGCCCCTCCCCTTCCTTCCAACGGAGAGGGGAAAGGGGAAAGAGGGGGAGAGGGAGAAGGAAAGGGGGGCCGCGCCCCCACCCCTTGTCCAATTCGGATTGGGCAAGGGGGCGTGCGCCACCTCCTGTGGCCTGCCTCCCTCTCTCCACTATGGCCCATGAGGCCCATTAACTTTCCCGAGGGGTTCCGGTAACCTCCCGGTACTCCGAAAAATCCCCAAACTTCTTCAGAACCATTCCGGTGTCCGTATATAACCTTCCAATATATCAATCTTTACCTATCGACCATTTCGAGACTCCTCGTCATGCCCGTGATCTCATCCGGGACTCCGAAAAAACTTCAGTCACCAAAACACATAACTCATAATACAAATCGTCATCGAATGTTAAGCGTGTGGAACCTACAGGTTCGAGAACTATGTAGACATGACCGAGACACATCTCCAGTTAAAAACAATAGCGGAACCTGGATGCTCATATTGGTTCCTACATATTCTACGAAGATCTTTATCGGTCAAACCGCATAACAACATACGTCATTCCCTTTGTCATCGGTATGTTACTTGCCCGAGATTCGATCGTCGGTATCCTCATACCTAGTTCAATCTCGTTACCGGCAAGTCTCTTTACTCGTTCCGTAATGCATCAACCCATAACTAACTCATTAGTCACATTGCTTGCAAGTCTTATAGTGATGTGCATTACCGAGAGGGCCCAAAGATACCTCTTTGATACTCTGAGTGACAAATCCTAATCTCGATCTATGCCAACCCAACAAACACCTTCGGATACACTTGTAGAGCATCTTTATAATCACCCAGTTATGTTGTGATGTTTGATAGCACACAAGGTGTTCCTCTGGTATTCGGGAGTTGCATAATCTCATAGTCAGAGGAATATGTATAAGTCATGAAGAAAGCAATCGCAATAAAACTTAACGATCATTATGCTAAGCTAACGGATGGGTCTTGCCCATCACATCATTCTCTAATGATGTGATCCCGTTCATCAAATGACAACACATGTCTATGGTCAGGAAACTTAACCATCTTTGATTAATGAGCTAGTCAAGTATAGGCATACTAGGGACACTCTGTTTGTCTATGTATTCACACATGTACTAAGTTTCCAGTTAATACAATTCTAGCATGAATAATAAACATTTATCATGATATAAGGAAATATAAATAACAACTTTGTTATTGCCTCTAGGGCATATTTCCTTCAATCTGCACATATAAAAATACATAATTCTCAACAAGAGGCAAAAGCCTGATTCTTGTGCTCCCTGTGGGATCGATACTCTTCCTTCGAAAAGGATACAACTAAATCATGTGCATTTGCAGGCCATCATTTTGAAGCCTCCATTGACTTGGAATAGGATAGCACCAAGTATTCAAACGATGGAGAAACAAATCTCCACCAAGTCAACCCGTGTTTGCATTTGTTTTACTCTACTCTTTATAATTCTCTACTTTTCGCTGCTATACCCTATTAGACTTGCATGTGTAGGGTGCTTGATATACTATCGTAGAAAGCTTATTTACCAAGGAAACTAAAATTTGGAAATAGTCCCTTTATTACTAGTAATCTATTCAACCCCTCTAAACTATGTTAAATGATACCACACTGGTGTGGCACTCTTGTCATATCATAGGTTAGTTTTGGTCGTCTTCGAGCCATGTATCGTTGACTCTTGCTTAATGATCCTTAGGCCGTTTTAAGTTCAGATGTGTTTCTTGTACGGTTCATGTCTTTGTTTGGCATTATATCTTCTTCCTTGATGCACATGCATCTCCTCTGCATGATTCAGAAAAAGCACACCAAAAACATTATTGATCAGTTTCAGGCAAACCACGAGTATCAAGCTAAAGATAGATCAAGTTGAGAAATATGGTACCAACATGCTAGAAACCAAATTAAGAAGACACCAAAATCACAAACAAAGCTTTTTTTATAGAAGGGGTGAGACACATTACATACTTCTATATTTTGGAGGTCTAAACGAGTGTAAACTATGTACACAACGTGATTCTGCTCTCTTGTGGTACTATCACATAAAATGAATAAATTTCCTCTATTTTCAGCCGTATGTAAGGGATGGCTTGATGTACATGCACATTGGTGGATCGATCCTCATGATGGACAATATCGCAGAAGGGACACTCCATATACCATCACCACATATCAAACCAGAAGCAACCGCACCTGCAAAGTCCTTGGACTCCTTATGGTTCGCCCTCTCCCAGACAAATAAGATGATAGTCCCAACAAACATGTCAATCGCAAAGTATGCCCCAATGTAAAATGGAATAGCCATGGCCATCGGGAGTGGGATGAATTTGGACATGCTTTTCGGGGTCACATCTCGCAGGAAGTTGATTGCTATGGCTGCAAAGAAGAAGACAAAGCAGATTGCTAGGCAATGTTGCGGCAGCACTGAGAATCCCTCAACACCCATGATTGACATCTCACGGTAGATGGAAGCATATGGAGCTTTGAACATGCCATTGGGATTGCCAATATCGAAGGCTATCCAGTAAAGCCAAAAGGTGAGGGGAGCAACGACACAACCAAGGGCAGTTCCAATCAATTGTGACACAAACATAGACCTTGGCGATGAGAGGGTCAGGTAACCAGTCTTGAAGTCTTGCATGAGATCACCAGCTGTGGATACTACGGACATCATAACACCACACGCTGCTAAGCCGGCAATCACACCACCATGATGGCCAACCCATGAGGCAAAAATGAAAAGACCAATCTTCCCATATGTGGACGCAAGGTTCCAGTTTGTTAGGCCAGTGCCATATGAGTTGCAGAAGGCGAGTAGAGGAGCAATAACATAGGCAGAGAGGACAAGGTACCACTTGAGCTGTGGGAACATCATCGGTACAATTGCAGCTGAAATTGCTGCAAGGCCCACATAAGCAGATCCTGCCAACCAAGGAGGGATATTGTCTTTTACGAACACCTCATTCAGAAGCTTTTCCTTGGTTGGTAATTTGGAAATGTTATCACCTACAATAATAAATGAAAAAAAAAAGATGAGAGCCATGATATATGATATGCTGGTAGGTCTAGTGGGTGGAATAAGAACAAGACATTACCATCCTGAACCCAAACAAGGGGAAGCCTTCCTTGGTTTGATTGTGCATTCATTGTTTCCTTGATAGTTGCATAAACGATTTTAATGAATTTATAAATACCATCCCCAAGTAGCAAGGATATGCATACGAAAACCTGAAAGGGTGGACACACAACTTAGTTTTAGCTGGACATAATGTTGGCAAAGACTACTCGGTTAGTGAACGAAGAATAATTAGGGAAGTTATGACATAAATGACCCATATATATGTTCTTGAACTCAATTTCATGGTTCTCACAAATTACAACCAATATGCCCAATGAAAAAAATGCATTAAAGAGACTCAGATATTCACAACAACAACAACAACAACTTGTAGATTTACTGGTTTTATTTTGTATGCGGAGAAATAAGGGACTTTCTTTTGTAAAACCTTGTAAGTACTAATTCATGATATTATTTGTTTTTCTTAGACTGATTCATTTTATCGTCCTCGATCTGTTGTTTAACAACCATCACAGTTGAGTTGACAAAAAACATAATCGAGATACAATGGGGAATTGGCTATTAATTCGTTATGACATGAACAATCAGAAACCTTCACCACCATACCTTGTACCCATAGAGTCCTTTGAAGTCGTTGCTTCCAAGCTCAGCTGGATACCACTCCCCAGCTTTGGTAGATATATATGGCCAAAGAAAACCCCAGGATATGATGGCTCCAACAAGTGCAGAGCAGTTAACAATATGCGGGCATATAAGACCACATCCAATATAGGTTGGGCTGAAGTCAAAATAGAACCTATAAAAATAGAAATTATAAGCGTTCGGATATAATGCATATGATATTCTAGCTTAAAGGATAAGTAGTTTTGTATGATAATCCACGGATATCAAGAAAAAATCCCTAAAGAGGATAAGGCAACATTTTGTTCTAACTTTAAAATAAAAGGATTTATAAAATGTGAACTTCAAAATAATATCACAAACACATTAGCAGCAAGCTTACGTGTTCTTAAATGCTGCAAGGCCGAGTGAAGGGAAATTGTCGAAGCCACATGAATCCCCAACACCACTGAAGAACCACTTAAAACAGTTCCAAATAAAACTTATGCTTAAATATTTTCCAAGACATCTAACTTGTTTTCTGGAAGCACAAAAACAAAGTTAGTACCACCAAAACTTAAGAAATACAGTAGCCCAAGATATGTTGTCAACAGTGAAATTGATATAGAGGCATCAACCTTTATCCCAATCTAACAAATAGATCATTCATCATTTTCCATAAAAACAGATAAACTGTTATTTTGTATTTATCAGAAGATTCACCATCTATGTATAATATATAAGTTTTGATGTTTATCACACACTCCTGCTAAAAGTATAAGCAATTTTATAGGGACAACAGGTTGCAGAACCATTTTTCTATTATTAATCACCAGACAAGAAGCATAGCAGAGTCAACAATAAATGATTATCATTGCAAAGTATAGCTAGCTTAGTTTGCACAATATTAAGAATCAATGCTGGTATGTTTCTTACTCTACAAGTTCAACTTCAGTAGTAGTGTGGACGCTATTGATCAACATAGCAGTGGCAGTTCCACTAGGATAGGTTAGCTTGCAATCAATCACCATCACCTAGCAAACACCAAAAGTTAACTTAGTTTGCTGAATTTGTATCAGAAAAAGAGTTGTCCAAGTTGTTGCACTTGATTCGAAACAAAAATGCAAATGCCGAAGGCGCACACATCTAAGAAGGATGATTACCTTGCGCAGCGCAACGAGAATAAAAATACCAAGAAAGCTAACTAGAAACATAAACCCGATCATCCAACTCAGTGAGGGATTCTTCACATCCACTGCCCTGTTACCAGGATAATCAGTCCCAATAAGCTCATAAGTTTTCTGATCCATCGCAAGCATATATGATCCGAATCCCCCTGCATCAACGAATACAATGATTAATAATGTGAACTCTATGAAAAAGGGAGAAGCCTATCAATTCCCCACTCCCAGGAAACACGAAAATTAAATATGTATGCTGCAAAATGAAACATTTTTTCTAAGAAATGTAATTTTAAAAATCAACCTGCTAATAACTTCCTTATAATACCAAAAAGAATCTAACACCATTGTGGCCCCCACCCAAAAGTAATACACATGCAACGCCTGCACGTACAGCAGCATCAGAACACACATCATGCCTGTTTTCAGTTAAGTATCAAAGCAAATGCAACCCCAAATCGCATCTCCAGCTAAATGCTCAACTGAAGTCCCACATACCGCTGATGGCGAGGCCGTAGCAGGCGACGACGCAGGTCTGGATGACGGCGTTCTCCTGCTTGGTGAAGGGCTTGGATACGACGCCGAACATGCCAAGCGCCGCCGTCCAGGTCCGCACGAGGCAGTAACCGAGCAGCCCCGCGGCGACGTTGAGCGAGGGGACGATCCCCACCGTGAGGTTGAGTTTGTGCGTGACGAGGCAGAAGAGCACCCCGAGGATGGCGCTCACCACTATCGCCCGAACCGTCAGCTGCTCCCGCCAAGGCGGCACCGCCTCCACCGCCGGCGGCACACCGGCAAGGAGGGGGGCGGTCATGTCCGCCTCCGATCCCATCTCTCGCGCACGCTAGCTAGTATCAAGGCAATGACTGTGCTGGACTGCTGGTAGGATTTGAGGCTGACGAGGTCAAGGTGAGGATGAATCAATAGGTGGGAGCACAAGGTATTTAAAGGGCGTGAAAACTGACGTTTGGGTGCAGTCCACAGAACTGCCATGGCATTCGAATACTAGCAGCACGTCTACTGCACGTGCTACGGTGGCTTCAGTATGTTCATTCGTATCCATGCAAAAAAGAATGATACGTTCATTCGTGCTGTATGATGCCTGGGGCCTAGAGTTTTAGGTGACCCTTTTTTTCTCGCTGTCAAGGTGGCAAGAGACGTGGATCACTCGGGAGCCACGAGAGGAGAGACGTGCTCCTACGAGACAGCCACGTGGCGTCTGCATACGCCCCAGCAGGCAAGCAAGGTCGTTCTGGTCATAGGGGATCGGGATGGGATGGGCGTCGTGAATCGTGCTGCTTGCCCGGACCTCGTGATCTTCTGCGGGGCAGTGAAAACGTGACCATAGACTGGTTCCAATCTCACTGGCTGGTGAATCCACGGGACCCACCGTCAGTGGGAGAGGAACCTGGCTCCTGAGATTGCTCCGCGCCTGGGGTGCTTGGCCTGGGATCTGAAATGGTGGCGTGCAGACCCCGGATGCGTAACACGCGGGTGGTGCTATCCGGCCGCTCGCTGTCCGGTGGGCCTCGTCGAGGTAATGGTAGCCACATATTTCTACTGCGTGCTAATTTTTTTTGCGTGTGAGCCATCATTAAAGCGTTAACTATATTTTGGTGGGGCCGTATCTAATGGCGGCCACGAATGTGCAGTCTCTCGAACCACCCCTACGCCTGGATTATATACCGTGGGCCCGGATGTAATGGTGACCATGGATCATGGCATAAATTACCAAGTTATTTTTCTATTGGGAAGGAATGCGCATGCCGTATTTGATTTGGTCATGCGGTGCGAGCAAGGTTGCTGGGCTATCCAAATGTCCGGCAGTTTACTCATGCTTGATGTCACATGTCTCATTGTTTAATGTTTGTATACCTAAACAACTAACGTACTGACTGAGAACTTGTGAAGATTTATTATTACCCTAACAATTTCACTGTTGTTTTGTTTTGCACATTTGTGTTGCTCAAGTGGGTGCAAGCTTGATGAACCAGAAGATACCTCGCGCTTTTGCAGCGGGAAATCGTTAGAGGTGATTTGAATTCGTATTGAGTATGACATATGGTCTATGTTGGGAATTCTATCCAAAAAGAATGGAATTTAAAAATTATTGGTGGTCATCCTTGTCGAACAAAAACAATATAAATGTTTTTGTGACTTCTACTATAAAAGCTGATCAGTATGCCGTTAAAGAAAAAGCTAACGTAAAGTGTGTATCAATTACACAAATATAAGTGTGAAAAAGAAGATGCCAATTTGTCAACAGTATAGGATCTTAATTGCAATTTGTGGAACCTCGTGATAGGGCGCAACGAGCAGGCAAAAACTAAGGTAGAGTGGATGTGTAGCCTTCAGATGTGACAGGGTGCATAGATAAGAAAATATATATAGTGGATTGCAGTCACACATTGCTTGAAATTAATTACAATATATTTTAATGAGGTTTGACTATATGGAACACGGATGTTGATATTATGAGAATTACACATCGTTTGTTGTAAAATATTTCTTGAATATAAGTAACATACTGCAAGAGACAAGGGTGAAAGAGTGGCAGGGAAACCAAAAACAACACCAACAAGTCGCTAACCCACGGAACCAGAAACATATGGACCCAAAAGTACCCACAAGGCCGAAGACCGAAGTAGCATGGTGGCTTGTTCTTGGAAATCCCTAACGGACGATCGTTGCGTCGAAGTGTCGCCGTTTCGCACAGGGAGATCGAGCGACCGCTCGTCTTGGGCCGGCCCGTTTAATGTTTCAGCGGTCCTGGTTTTGTGAACTCTCTAGAGAATTCTAGAAGGTTCCTGAACCGGCTTTTCTTTTCTTCTTGTTTCCATTCTTTTTTGTTTTCCTTTTTCTTTTTTCCTGTCTCTATTATCTAACTTTTCCTTTTTTCTGTTTATTTTCTTTCTGTTTTCCTTTTTTAGTTTTCTTTCATGTACATTTTCTCTTTCCATGTTTTATTTTTGTTTCCTTTTTATTTTTTATTGTTCCTGCTTATTTTTATACGAAAATTCCATATATTGTTTGGAATTTCAAAAAGTTCTTGTTTTTAAATTTCTTCATAGTTTTTGAAAAAACAATTGTGCTTAAAAACGTTCTTGTTTTCAAAATTTTGTTCATGATTTCATAAAAAATCGTCTTTCAAGAAGTTTAGGAATATCAAAAAATGTTCTTGTTTCCAATATATGTTCACAATTTCAAAAAAAAATCATGTTTCAAAAAATATTCAGGAATTTCAAAAAATGTTCCCGTTTTCAAAATTTGTTCACAAATCTTCATGAAAATGTACATGCTTACAAAAACGTACGCGGCTTAAAATATTTGCTCGCAATTTAGAAAAAGCGTTCGTATTTCAAAAAAATATTCAGGAATTTCAGAAAATGTCTCGTTTTCAAAATTTGTTCACAAATTTTCATAAAAATGTACATGCTTGAAGAAATGTTCCCATGTTTTAAATTTTGTTCACTTTCCAAAAGAGCGTAATATTATGTATTTTGTTTGCATTTTTGAAAAAAATTGTTCAAGTTTTTACTTTTTGATCTGAAATTTAAAAATGTTCTTGATCCTTTTTTGTTCCAAAATTAAAAAGCGGTTCATGATCAGAATAAATGTTGCAACATGGGAGGTCATCGCTGCTCAGGTCCCAAGAAGGCCACGGCTCTAACGCTCCCATTGAAGCCAAGCTTTGCAGACTCGTCAACGTCCCCTGCTTAGCCGCTTGCAGGCTGCGGAGGCAGGGCTTCAGTTCCCGAAGCTGATGCCCTGCCCTGACATGGGGAACGGGCGCCGACTGTTATTTAGGCTAGGTTTAGGGTCCGGTCTAGTTCGAAGACCATTTGGTTTTATGTAAAAATTATCCCAAGTATGAATAAATATCGTTCGGGTTGTTTAAATATGCATCAAATTTGTTTAATTCCATTAAATATTGATAAAAATGCAACCGGACATATGCGACTAGTTTTGGATGACCAACTTCTTCAGCAGTGTCTGCGGCCTGATCCACTTGGTCCTCGGACGGATACGGTGCCGGTTTACGGGTTGGCGTGCTAGATTACCTTTATGTCAATGCCGATCCATGGAGGCCAAATTTCGTGTTTTGACCCTTTTGCCGTATAAAATCGGGATCTGACCCTGGTCTAGACTTTTTTTGAGATTTGACCCTTTGCTGCTGCCATAGACCATGGCGGTAGGATTGTATAGGCTACCGCCACAGGGAGCGGCGGTAGGTTAACGGCGGCCGCCGTCAGCCCCGTTGTGCGAGGCCACGTGGCGTAAAGGTCATACTGCCACCGAACGCGGCGGTAGGCTAGCTAAGTCTACCGCCACAAGGCTCGGCGGTAGTGTCATAAGCTGTGCCTTCGGTACGGTGACGAAGAAGGCGTTTCCGCTGGCGGTAGGGTACCACAACCTGCCTCCATTGTCCTTGGCAGTAGGGTCGCGCATACATGCCTTCTGTGCTGTGACGAAGAAACCGTGACCTATTGGCGGTAGGGTACCACAACCTACCGCTAATGGTCCTGGCGGTAGGCTGTCTGCACCTACCTCCGTGCCGTCCGGCGGTAGGTTATGTGCCAGTTAACTTCTAAACTGGTTCTTGGTCTTATCAATCACAAAAAAAATAAACATCACAACAAATATTGTTTGTAATTCAAAATAGGATGATCGCACACATTGTAGATAGCAAATTAACATTTCAAATAGTTTGAACATAGTTTGAAAGTAGCAATTTGACATCACCAACAAAGCTTGAAAGTACCAAATAGAAATCACTAGCATAGCATACAAGTTCTTGCTCACAACTAGTTGCACTAAACGACATCACCAACACGAGTGGTCACTTGCTCATGCTCCTCTTAGCGGTACGGTCCTCGTTTCTCTTCGAGCGGGTTTCGTCCGGCTTCTTCGTGCAACGACGAGGAACCGGTTTCTGAGACTGGGATGGGCTCAAAATATCCTTGTGTGGATGATATACCCTCTTCCCCTGGCTTGGCTGCGTCAGTTGAGGCCCGTCATTGTCGTCGTACTCCTCTGCGTCCTCCTCCTCCTCTTCGTCCTCTGTTTCTTCTTCCTCTTGCTGCTCAACAACGCGGGATGACGAGGCAACATGAGTAGAGGAAGCTCCGCCAGCGTGGCTCGATGAAGCAATGGCATGCATGGACCCTCCATGAGCAGGATCATGGACGTTGGCCGCGCGAGCGCACCCAAGCATACCCACTATCTTAGGACAACAGGTGATGAACTTCTGCAATAGTGAACAACCAAAAACATAATAAGGATCAACTCAAGCTTCTGCAATAGTATAACATGGCTAAGGAGCTCGATGTTACCTTCATTGTATCCCTCATCTTGGTGTTGGATTCCACGGTTCCGGCTTCATACGAAAGCGCGTTCGAACCATCAATAATGCTTATGTTGAGGTCTGAAGCCTGCACATGTAACCAATATGTTAAAGGCTCAAAACCGCTCATGGCTCAAAACAAATGAGAACGCCACTTACCACTCTATTCATCAGGGGTGCATACTCCCTGAAATCATCTTCGAGATCTCTGAGCCGACCACGGTAAGCTTCGTCCTCGCTGTCATCCTCCTCCAATTCGGCGATATCGTCTTCCGTCCACTACGGCCTCAGGCGTACACGGTACTTGACACCATCGTCATACCACTTCAGGTGGCGTTCACGGTAGGTGTCCTAGTTAACCATTCTCCTCTCGTTGTCTTTGCGATACCTTCTCCCGTCCCACGCTTTCACGTACTCCTGGTGCTCGTGCCCCCAGTCTGTGATGGACTGACAACTCTTTCTACTCTTCCTGCAAGGCATAGGAAGCAATGGACGTCATGACAACGTCAAACATAAATGAAAACACATCAAGTAGAGAACAATGTCCTCACCAGTGAAGGTCGGAGCCGCCGGTGTCTGTGGGTTTACCCGGTGGGGTATGTTGCAAGATCCCAAACTGTGTGGCCACACGCTGTGGTAAGTGCCACTCGACGGCATACACACATACCAAGGGCACAATGCACCGCCAGGCAAGCCGATCCTCCTCGCACATCGAGTTGAGCTCAAACCCCCATTCTCGGTCGTGGTACGGAAACCAGTTCACCTACAGAAGGATCGTTAAGAAGAATGAAAGTTGCAGAACGATTGATAAGCTACTTGGTATACCGGAAATCGATAGGTTGTCCACTCGTTCTTTGAAGAGCTTATACAGCGTAGTGGCCTTGCCGTGTAGACCTTCACCTTGTCCCAGGCGTAGGCGACGGTCGGGTACCGAGCACTGTCTCCTTCTTCGCCATAATCCGTCCATGCACGCGAGCGAACTCTCTCTGGACGGCCGGCCAGTGACCGCTCCCACATCCAATTTGAAAGGGCCCAAACAAATCCACACGCGCCGGAGGTCTCTTCGGTCCTCTGCGCCGCGTCATCCAGCTGCAAACATGAAGTGATCATGATCATATAGCACAACCTCAAACAACATACGTAGGTCGAAAAACGAGTATTGAGATATTTATCTTACCGAGCGGTATAGGTAAGCTAGGCCGGCGGACCCCCAGCTGTACCCCGCAATCCCCCGAGCAGTCTGGAAAGACGACCTCCATCAGAAGGTACCACAAATAGGCCCTCGCGTACTGCTCCACAGTCCGTTGATCGCCATCTTGCGGGCAAACGGACCGGTTCTCCAGGAGCCACATGAGCGGCACACCGGATGTTCTGTTCCCCTTCATGGGAGGCGATCGCCGATCGTGGTGATCACCCTCTCTGCCAGATTGGCCCTCTCCACTCGCCCGATCGAGCATGGCCCTCGATGGGCGGGGCCGTGATCATGCCAAGTCCTCGAGAGTCATCGCATCTCACCACAGTGAGATGGAAAGCTATCGCCCTCGGGCACCACCGGTCAATCAATGTCGTAAGAGCCGAGTGCACGAACGTCGGCGGCTGTCTTTTGTACTGAAGATCGAAACCCAACATCCGTGCTCTCCTGAAGTACGAAGTGTAGCACTCGTCGTACTGCATCTGCACGGCCTTCGTGTGGCCCCTCATCCGCAATGGGGGGAGCATCTTTCAAAATGTAAACGGAATTGTTAGTAACTAATTTTGTCATAATACACAATACATCAAATTGACGATAAACATTACCACTCCGCTCTCCATAAAACGGGCGCGGTGACCGTTGTCGAAAGCATGATCAAGCATGGTGTACTTCACGCCGATTTCTGGCGCAAGGGGTGGCCGCCTATAACAATTAAACAATTAGAAATGATCTCATTTTCAACCAACTTGTATTATTTTGAACAAACATGAACATATCAAGTCCAAATATAAATGAATCATATTCAAGCAACATTCATCATTTATCATATATTCAACCAATATAAATGATCAATGTAAATACATTATTCACCAACATTCATCATTTATCGTATATTGAAACAATTAGAAAATTGCATATACATTATTCATCAAAATCAATCATATGACCATTTGTTCAAAAAAAATGCATATACATAATTCAATCACATGTAAGCAACTACTTAGAATCCCTCCAACATCAATCACATCACCACTTGTTCAAAAATAATGTTAATCTCCAACTACCTTCGTGATGAACTAGGGTTCATATCAAAACTACACATAATCTCCACAACTAGTTATTAGAGTTCATATTCAACCATATACATCATATAGAATCAACCAAAGCAATCCTAGGATAAAAACAAAGTAAGAAGATGGGTTTATTTGCACCAAATAATGCATCGAATCGAAAGCGTTTCGAGTAGAACTAATTGGAGGGATTGAGAGAACTTACTTTTCCCGTTTCGGAGCCATCTCGATCCGCAAAAATGATGGCCAAACGAAGAAGATCGGAGGGGGGGAGTGGAGGGGATGAGAGAGAGCTTGTGTTCTCTGTTCTTGCGGCGCCCCGCGGCTGGGGAGAAGAAGATGGGGGCTGGTTGGTGGGTGGGCCCCACGAGCCGGCCGCGCGGGCTTATAAGGTTTCAGCTCGTACCACCAGAGTTTACAACGATAGGATTACATAGCCTACCGCCGTGAGCTCTGGCGGTAGGGTGGACGGCAGGAGACGGTTTCGTTTACTTGGGGCTGACGTGGATGAGTAGGCTACCGCTGATCCCTGTGGCGGTAGCTTGTACATGCCTACCGCCGGCGGTAGGAAAAAGTGTCAAATCTTAAAAAAAAAATCCAGACCAGGATCAGATCTCGATTTTATACGGCAAAAAGGTTAAAACACGAAATTCTGCCATCCATGGAAGGAATATGCACTCGTCGATGCAGCATAGTGGTGTCGGTTCAGAGTTTGTGAAGAAAGACGAGCCGAGCCCCCATCATGTCAGGCGGGTAACACAGAGCTCGAGGGTTCAGCCTCTTGCTCGCAACTAAAAATCCTGCATTTCAAAAGCGAAACAGCCCGTGGAAAAAATTGGGTGCATCTATTCCGCCCTGGCAAGTCACAAGGCATCGTCTGCCAATCCTTTTCGGCGGGGGGCGTGCCATGCCAATCAATCGATCCCACATGCCCCACGGGCCACGGTCCTCCTCTACCCCCCGAAGAAGAACAAAGATGCAGCGTCCTTTCGTTGGTGCTTGATGGCATCCATCCATCCATGGAGGGACTGAGCGCTCACTCGAATGCGGCAGAGCTTCAAAGTTCGTGAACGAAAGGCGAGCCGAGCTCCCATCATATCAGGCGGCTGTGCCAAAGCAAAAAAAATTGAAAGGCTGCTTGGCCCATTCTGACCAAAGCTACCATCATGAGCAGCAAGGTAAAAAAGATGAGGGAGCTCGTGACGAGGGAGATTTACCCAGGCTGATGCATCCAAACGATTCTCTATTGACTTGTGAGCCTCATCAGTACTGACGCCTTATCCTTTTGGGCCTTTCCTGCAACCTAGCAGTGGCATCTACGTACTCGCTCAAATGGAGGACCACCAGTTACTGAACTGTACCTTCTAACTTACTTACTTTACTCTTTGATTAAAGTGTACCAAGTACTGGATCGAACCTTGATTAGAGGACCACAGTGCATTAGACATGGAACATTGCATGGATGAACGCAGTATCACGGGTTAATTGGAGCATTGTCGTCGAAAGATGGAACCCATGTCAAAGAAGAAACCAGATTTCGGGCAACAGACAGACAGAGAACCATCCATCATTTCCACGGACGAATTTATACAAAAGACACCTCCACATAACAACGGAACTACAAGGCAGAGATAACAAACACGGTCGAAGTTCATCGGAGAGACGTGCGGACCTAAATCGAAACTGAAAACGAGCAGCTGCGACGATCCATCGATGTCATGGATCCATTCTACTAATTAAGATTCCGACGGAGGTGGCCGGCGACGACGCGGCGGATCAGCGGCCGGCGCACTCGGGCGGCTGGACGGGGAAGCGGTCGGTGTCGACGCAGTAGTCGTAGACGAGGTGGTGCGCGCGCGCCCACACCAGCTGGTGGCTCTGGTGCACGGACAGCTCCTGCATGTCCTTCTCCTTCCACCAGTACCGGCCCTCCTTGCCCCACGAGCTGCCGCTGCAGCGCGCCACCTCGCCGGCGTCCGAGTCGGAGGCGTTGGCGGCCCAGGCGCAGCCCTCCACGCGCACGTCCCGGAACGTGGCCACGAACGGCGCGTGCGACCAGTCCGTCTTGACCAGCCCGCCGCGGGTGGCCCAGTCGTCCGCGTTCCAGATGGAGCTGTACACGGCCATGGGCTGCGGCGACGGGAACGCGGACGCCGTTTGGGCCTGGGAGGTGCTGGCGTTGGGGTGGCGGTGGTGGCCCTTGGGCTTGGTGGCGGAGGCGTTCTTGTTGTCGTAGACGCGGATGGGGGTGTCGTCGACGAGGAAGACGACCTGGCTGGGGTTCCAGAGCACGGCGTAGGTGTGGAAGTCGGCGGTGGGGTCGAACCAGAGGTCGATGCGCTGCTCCCGGTTGCCCACGCCGTCGATGTACAGGTTGGTCTGCACCAGGTACGGCTCGCCGGTGACGTTGCCCAGGAACTCGAAGTCGAACTCGTTGTGCTTGTCCCCCGCCGACGACAGCTGCAAGTCGATCATACAAGCACATCACAAAGATTAGCTACTCGAGGTTGAAGATGCAAATACTGTCAAGCACTAAGCATTAGTGGTAAATGGTAACTCGATGGGGGTAAATCGTTCAGGGTTATTTTGTTTAAAGTGGCAGCTTTTAAGAAAGTTGTTCTGTTGCTGAGCTTGTTCACGTGCCGTGTTTTTTGTAAATAGGTGCTTGGCAGCATCCATGCCCTGACCATGACAGACATGGCGAGCATGTCCCATCGACCCATCCCCATTTTACTCTGATTAATCCTTATAATGGAATCAACATTGAAAGATGCATCATCTGGTTTCCTAATGCAGAATGAATGCAGCAGTTCACGGGGCAGATGTCACGAGCAGCTGAAAATGGCAATGCCAAGACGAAGAGCAACATCGGGGCAAAGCAAGGCGGGCCTGCACTCACTCACATAGAAAGCAGTGACGACGCCGGCGGAGTCCCCCGGCACGAGCTTCAGATCCGCGGTCGCCTTGCCGTACAAGAACCTGTTCTTGGACGCGAATCCGCCGCCTGTCAAAGCCACAATGCAGAAAAGAAGAGATTAGTACATTATCACTGATGAACAAAGCTCGCGCCGCTGTGAAGTGAGACGAGACGACGGTGCGTACCTGAGGAGCTGTCGAGGCGGAGCTTGAGCAGATCGTCCTCGTAGAGGACGTGGTCGTTGGCCCAGCTGGGCTGCACCACGTCGTCGAACTTGCTCGCGGCCGCCGCCACGCCGGCGCAGACCACCGCGGCCACGGCGAGCGACGCCGCGGCGACCAAGGCGGCGTTCTTCCACCACGCCATTGCCGGGGAACTCGCAACGCTAGCTACTGTCTCCTCGGTGCTCCTTCCCCTCACTGTGCTGTACTGAGCTCGCCGTGTGCCGTGATTGATCCGAGCAGGCCTAGGCGCGCGTTATATAGGCGGGGCAAGCCGCTAGTGTAGTGTGGCTGTGTGGGAGACGGCTTGCGGGGGAAGGGTGGCACGTGACACGAGGGCGCCGGGCGGCCACGTAGGAAGGCGAGGTAGCCGTTGGGTGGTGGGCCCAGGCCCTGTAATAATTTTGGCAACTTTTGCGGCATTGGCCACGCCCCTGTCTTCCTGTCACGCTGCTGCAAGACTGCTAGGCGCTAGCCGAGTCGTTCGTACGCACCATTTCAGTACGATCCTCGCTGGCCACAGCTGGCTCGGGAGGGAGGGAGGGGCGTACGTGACACGGTAAAGAGCAAAGTGCGAAAGGTGGTAGAGAAGAGAGTAAATAAACACAGCACAGCGGTACCGTCGAGTACAAGCAGCAGCAGCTAAGATCAATGCGTGTCAATGTAGCGTCCAGTACGTACCGCTGCGGCCACTGCGGCTAGCATAGAGCTAGAGCACGGCTTGATGGAGAAGCTAGCGAGAGGCATGCAGATGCAGGGTGGACAGTGCTACCTCCTGCACTGCACTGGACTGCCGTGATGGGCAACACTGCACTGCGCTGCACTGCAGCAAGGTGCACCCAAAAACGTTGCGCACGCCCGTCTCATCTCCGCTTGTGCGAAGTGGAGGTAAAACATGGGTGGTCTGGTAACCTAACCTAGTCGTTAATTAAGCATAGCAACACTGACGGAGGGTAGAATGAGCATCTTAGCGCTTCAAGAAATATTTTACGTGAGCAAATAGAACGGTGACGTCCGGGGAGATGCCACTGCCTTGTTTAGTGTACACTACTTTATGCTTAATCTATCTGATGGTGTACCGCATTAGGAACGGGTCCCCAAGAGGGAGCAGTATCATGTTGGTTCCAGCTGTGGAGTACTAAGAGAGAGCATCTCTACTTTAGAAAGGTTTCACGTTGCCAAATACTGTACTAGTACTAGTACTGCTGCTTGAAGTACTCTACAAAAATCACAATGCACTTGTGTAGTTCTACAAGGAGTACGTTTTCCCAGCCAAGTTTCATACTCCTCCCGAGAGTGCACTTGGTTGCCGGGCTCCGTGAAGCCTTTTGTTATTTTCACCCAAAAAAACATTTCCCAAACTTTAAAAAAAAACTGTAGGTATGTACGTATAAAATTTCATGAATATGTGTGTATATATATATATATATGGCCAATTTTTCTTCATTGTATTTGGGCCGATTTTTTTTATTTTATATTTAGCCTGAAATAACCGTGGTATTGAATAAAATTTTACAGAACATTTCCTTTTTAAAACTTGTAAATGCATTCCGACTTTTTTTTTCTTAAAAAAGCTCCATCGAGCCCATCATATAAAACACCCCACCAAATGCTCCTCAAAAAAAAAAATTGGGTGCAGAGCACGATGATAATATCACACGCACACATGCATGCTCTGTCTTTTGCTGGAACGGACAAAGCTCACGAGGCATCATCCCACGAGCTCTCTTCTTTTCGCCCTCGGGCGCCGGTAACGAGGCGCATAATCCTTGTCTCCCTCGACTCTCGCGCGGCGCACAAATTAACCATCCTGTAAAAAAATTGCAGCGTTGGCGCACATAATTGTACGGCCCCGGCTAACCTGCACGCTGTTGATACGAGCGCTCGGTTCTCACGGAGCAGCAACCGTCGTGCGGAACATCACACGATCGGGCACCTGTCGTTGAACGTCGGGCTCGCTTGGGTTGCGCGCACGAAGTTCGCTTCCCGTTCGGATGTCCGCTGGCTTCCAACTTCTTGAGAAGCCCGCGAGAAGCCAGCCGAACGGAAGCGCTCCGAGAATCTGGCTCCTGGAGAACGAGCAGCAGGCAGTGCAATTTTTGGGAGCAGCCCCGGCCCAGCTTCGGAAAAATGAGAAGCAGGAGTTGTAGAAAATTACACTTGATTGCCCTCTTGAAGTGGACGCTCGAACTGTTTCTCTCGTGAACGACGCTCGAACCGTTTTCTCCCGCGAGAAGCCAGCTCGCCCAACCGAACGCGAGGCCATCTCCCGCGAGAAGCCAGCTCGCCCAGCTCCCGCGAGAAGCTGGCTTGTTTCGGAAGCTGGAGAGTTCCGAACGGGCCCTTACAGTCCATCGTATCCCACGGATTCATGCAACCTATATGCTCTCATCGGTAATCATACGCTGTGCTAAACCATTCATCATGGGGAGAAAAAAAAAGATGCTCTTTTCTTTTCCTTTTTGGCGGATGAGAGATACTCGAGCCTTCTTTTGTTTTCTGAGCCAAGTGAAGGCCATGATGGTGAAGGCAGCCCTTACCGCGATGGCCATTTATCACATCACATCGCTCGACATCCTCGTGGAGATTCTAAAAACGATTTACAAGTTGTGGTGTGCCTACTTCTGGGCCGGATGTGACACGGTTAGTGGTGGCAACTGCAAAATTAGCTGGGAGCATGTCTCCAAGCCAAAGGAATATGGGGGCCTTGGCATTTTGCACCATCGCAAGTTTACCGCCGCCCTCCGATTGACGTGGCTATGGCTTGAGTGGGATGACCCACCCGCGCGTGGTGTGGATTGGGGACGCCTTGCACGACATCTGACCACGACCTGCGAACTTGACTGAGGTCATGATCGGCGATGGACAGAAGGCTTCCTTCTAGGAATCTTCTTGGCTTCAGGGCATTAGCCCCAAAGACATTGCGCCAAAGATTTTTTGATATTTCACGCAAGAAAGGTGCTACAGTTGCCACAACCATAACGGATAGGCACTGGATAGAGCAAATCAACATTGACATTGGCTTCACTCTAGAACATCTTCAACAATTCTTGGCCCTTTGGGAGAAGCTAGCGACCGTGACCATTCAATCTGGCGTCCAAGACCCTATAATGTGGAAGGTAACCAATAACGGGCAGTACTCAGCAAAGTCTGCTTACTTGGCGCAGTTTAGTGACCTCCCGCAATCAAGTTTGGCTGCTACGGTCTGGAAGGCGTGGGCTCCTCCCAAATGCCAATTTTTCGCCTGGCTTGTTATCCAAAGCAGAGTTCCGATGGCTGATAGGCTTCACAGGAGAGGATGGCCAAATTGCGACAAATGCGCATTCTGTAGTCCGGTGCAAGAATCTGCATCACACCTGCTATTCAAATTTCGCTTCTCTGTCCGGATTTGGATGCAGTCTTCTCATGGCTTGGGCCTGCTATCCCCACGGCCCCTTGGCTCCTGTTCGATTCGATGAAATCTTGGTGGGATGCGGTCCTCTCTGGTATGCACACCCGATGAAGACCCTGCCTTCTCTGTTACTAATTGGGGGATGGGAGATCTGGAATGAAAGGAATGCCCGTGTCTTCAGAAACAAAGCGGCGTCAGTGACAACTGTCATGCCACGCATCAAGGAGGAAGTTTCTCTTTGGGGAGCTAAGCATTTGCGTAATATAATGCCGCAAGAGTAATTCTTTTGTTTTTCCGCCGCTTGGCGATGTCTGTTTTGAAACCTCTTCTTAATCGGGCTACTTTGATTCAAAGGAATTGTATAGGATTTTTGGAGGATGTGTACCCTTAGGAATTTTTCATGTGATGCTCGTTTGATTCGTAGGATTGTCATCCTTAAGAATTTTTCCATAGAATTCATTCGTACTATATTTTGGAGGAAAATTTCCATCTACTCAAACCTCTCTGTAGAATTCCTTTGTTTTTCGTGCGCTCTCAAACATTCTTTCAATCCTGTAGGATATTATGGGACGTGTCATTCTATTTCTGCATTTTTCCTATTCCTTCATTTTGACAATCCTGCAAATCAAAGAGTGTTAGAGTTGTGTCGAATATTGTGTACAAGGTAGGTTACAGTTGGACTTGTAGTTGTATCGTGTTTACATAGGATGTGTCGTGTCCTAGTAGGACACTTGTATCCTAGCCTCTCTTATATAAGCGGGGTAGACACACGATGTAACCTATGCCAACATAATAGCACAAAGCGCAAAGGAGGAGCCGGCGGCATGTGCCGCGCCTTGGTGGCGGTGTGCGGTATTAGACGGTGTCACGGAGGAGCGCCGTAGTCGGGCCCGGGGATGTAGCCATATCGGTGAACCTCGTTAACAAATCTCGGTGTCGTGCTCGTGTGATTGCTTGGTCCTCGGATGATCGATGGAGTGCCTCGAATTTATTCTAACAAGTGGTATCATGAGCTAGGTTGTTCGGAGGTCGTGAATTGTTGATCTAGAGGAAGCGCAACGAAAAGATCGTAGTTGTGGAGTTGAAATTGATCGGAAGCAAGCTGCGAGATTAAAAGCTTTTGTGACGGAGAACCGTGTGAGAACAGATCGAAGCAGCGAGCAGCACGCGCACGGCGTAGCTCTCGGCGGATCAGAACGGTGGCAACTAGATCTATTCGGATGTGGTGAAATTGCAATCAGAAGCGCAACACTCGACAAGATCGGTTCGACCGGCGGCAGCACACGCTAGCAGCAGGAGGCCCGTGGACGGGCGGACGCCCCAGTGCGTTCCTGGCGCACCGATGGGTAGGCGGCCCATCTAGCGTCAGTGGCCCAGTTGGGGGCAAGGCCATGCGTAAGGCTGGAAACTGGCTGGGACAAGGCACGTGATCATGCGTTCTACGTGGAGCCGAAGGAAGCATCTCGTGAGGATTTGTTTTGAGAAAAAAAAGGGACCGAGTCCCCAATGACACGAAGAGGCAGCAGCAGATCGAGTCGGAAATAAACATATCCATCGTTTGTGTGCATCCATCGGAAAGCAGAGGCAGGACAAAGCAATTAGCTAGCATCAGAAGAAGTCAAGGAGACAAGTTCACTTGAAGCGAAGGCTAGGTGTACTTGGGCATTACGTGAATAGTTATTTTCTTTCACAGGGTTAGTCATACAAAGAACCACGGTACCAACGGGTACTAGGCTTGAGGTGGAGAAGTTCGTCCGAATTGAAAACCTTGGGTTATGACAGACAAGGATGAATGATTTGTTGGCACAACAGAGATGCTTGAAGGCGTTGCGGGAAGTCATGTCAGCTGAGATGGAAGTATCATGTGATGGATGGAAATTCGCGGAAGACGATTTGGGAGCCTTGGCGTGTCATCTGATCGACGAGTTGGTGGGTCGACTAGATAGTCTCGACGGATCGGCGTGGTCGGTTGAGTACGAAGACGGTGGTGGGATCGGCGACGGCGACATAGGGCGTGATGCCGATGGTGACCGACTTCGGGCGTGAAACACGTGTCGCGGCCCCGAGGGCTTGTGTGGCCGACAAGACTATGGCGCGGATTGATTCAAGGTGGTGTATACGGAGTTTGAAGTCGATGAGGCGCAGGGTGGACCGATCATCTACCATGGAGTCATGTTGAAGGTGGAGCCGGATTGAGGGCTACGACGCAAGTCGACGGGTCGAAGCCTATTCAAGAAAGCGAAAAAAGCGAGGACACGTAGTTGGATTTGGAGCCAGTGGTCCGATTGAGCGTTAAACTTCGTCATCGGTCGGTGATGATCGGTGGTACTGCGATGGGGGTTGAGTGGCGTGGGTTCGTGACCACGGAGACTCGGCCGACAAATGGAGGCTCGACGTTAATAGTGGCGAGGTGTGCGGTATGCACGGACATGGAGACGGGCCGGGCTCGGTGGTCATACATGTGGTGAGACAACTGCGAATTTGACTCGGGATGACTATAAGCAATGGTGAAATTCCTTCAAGTTTCGACATGACGGTCAAGAAAGGAGCGGTGATGTTGAGTTCGAGTAACTCTTATGTGTGACACCCAATATGTGAGTTGTTCATTTTCACGCAGGTCGTTGATCGGTGTGTGATTGCGTTGGACGGATACTCTGGAAGTTGGGAACACAAACTAGAGTAACAAAGAACTTAATTTTGCTCGAATGTTGGCTCTGGTCAAGAAAAGAAGGGACTACAAGTTGCAAGTGAAGTCACATGGAGTCTTTGGAGTAGCAGTGGTGCTCATGGGATAAGCTCAAGTCCAATGTACATGGAAGTTTGACACATTGATGAATTCAAGGTGGTGAAGAATATTCGCCAAGGTGGAGTTTGTTAGAGTTGTGTCGAATATTGTGTACAAGGTAGAGTTCTGATTGGACTTGTGAATGTATCGTGTTTACATAGGATGTGTCGTGTCCTAGTAGGACACTTGTATCCTAGCCTCTTATATAAGCGGGGTAGACACACGATGTAACCTATGCCAACATAATAGCACAGCGCCGAAGGAGGAGCAGCGGCATGTCTTGCGCCCGGTGGCGGTGTGCGGTATTGTGACGGTGTCACGGGGAGGAGCGCCGTGAGTCGTGGCCCCGGGATGTAGCCATATCGGTGAACCTCGTTAACAAATCTCGGTGTCGTGCTCGTGTGATTGCTTGGTCCTCGGATGATCGATGGAGTGCCTCGAATTTATTCTAACAAAGAGGCCCTCAATGAAAATGGCAAGTCTATTGCTTTATTTGAAAAAGAAGGCATGATGTTGAGTTTTACTGTCGTGTGGGCCACATCCATTCGCGATGTCATCTACAGTAACGTGATCATACTAGCGGCAGCGGGGCCGGTCCTTTTCCGGTCCTGGAAAAAGTGAAAAGGGAAAGGTCTCGGAGTTTGGACTCATCTTTTGCGTCCAAAAAGTTTTAAGACGAAACCATCCAACAGCTCCTCCGGTCCCCGATTAACCTTTTGACAGGTAGTACTACAGTAATGTTTTTCAAATTTTAAAAATAGAGCCGTTGCTCGTCCCTGCTTTGTGTACTGATCGGCACCGATCGGCACCGATCGAATGGACGAAAGAGTACGTACGTACTCCTACCTGTGAACGAACAGCAACACTGCTGAACGTACTCGTAGACTGCAGCGTAGCCCTCCTGCCTGCTGCTAGTGCGACAAATGAGTGTACCTACGCTTACACGTACTCCCTAGTCCCTAATGCAAACACTGAGGCTACAATGTAACGATCTCCAGTCCAGTGCAACGGTACAGTGTACCCACGACAGCCATCCCGTGCCGTGCGGTAATAATCCAGCTGGACACTCTCCACAGATCTCTTACCGTCGAAAATACGTACTGGACTGTAAAAAATAGAGACACTGCGAGCCTGTGACTGTCAGAGCATGGCCGCGTATGAGGAACGTCCCCATGAATGGCCGTCCAATCGACGTGACCCTTTGCCAGATTTTGCCTCACGACGCCCATCCCTCGAATCATGGGTAAAATTTCCCGTTTCTACCTCTCTCGCCGGGCACTGGCCAGGAGAGGAGGCAGTGGCTCGCGTCCGTTTGCGCTCGTCACGGATTCATCTCCACTGCGTGCGCGCTCGGCCGATCGACAGCGACTTGTGGGCGCTGCAGCGTTGGTTTGTGGGCGCTTGGTCCTCGCGCGCGCTCTCTCTCTTTCCGTGAGCAGATAATTCCCGTCCTAGTCCTACTAGTGTGTGGATCGATCTCGTGTCGTGTGTGCCCCTGCAGTAAAATGCCCCGGTGGCCCGGTAACTTCGGCCAATCCTCCAGTAAGTATACGTGATGTGATTGGTTCACTGTGTAAGGTTGATTAAGAACATATAACGATGCTACCCCGTGCAGTGCAGACCATTTAACATGTGTCAGACGACGAGTGGCCCGCGTGGCAGGTTTCGGGTTTCTTTCGGGCATTGGCAGTTTCAGACATGCCATGGTGTATGATGCATGATGATGTGTACTGAAATGATGGCCCGACGGATGTGCGGTGCTGTGAAGTGAGCGAGGCCATGAATGAATGATCCCAGGCCGGGCGCGCGTGCGAAATTATTACCCTGGCCTGGCCATGTCACGTCGCATCGCCATCGCATCGCTTCGGCCAGCAGCGCAATAAACCCCGTCAGTCCTCGCACGCCAATGGCATGAGAGAGGTTGTGAGGAGGACGATGGATGGAGGAAACCCATTTCTGAAACGTGGCTCGTCTGTCTGCATCAATGGCTGAGGGCTCACGCCGCCCGCGTTGGCCTCCTCCTAGTGACGTGCCGGTGTGCCACGGTATGATTGCCTCTACGTAGTTGCTCCAACGTCTGTCTGTGTATGGATTCGGTTGCGGTTTGAAAGTCTCGGAGGTTCACGCCGAGTACGTAATACCATGCAACGCTGGATTTGGCTGGAGCTCTTACGTTACGTGCTGTGTACCCGGTGATCGGTACAACCAACAGCGGATTGGAAGGGGCAGCTCGAGTTTACGGCTGAATCGGACACACATTTTTCTTTTGAGCGGCGGCTGAATCGACACACACGCAATGCAATTATGCAATCCGGTATCTTTTTATAGGGTGGCGATCATCCCCGCATCGCTAATGAAGCCTTTTTGTCCAGACTCCTCCACAGCGCGGGCGCCCCTATTCCTCGCCTTCCGCGAGTCTAACATCTAGATTCACTCCCCCGCAAAAAAAAAAAAAAACTTCTAGACTCACTGAAGGGGTGGAGCAACGTGGGCCGGCCCATGCACCCGGGAAGCCATAGCCTGTTTTTTGTTGTATTATATTTTCTGTTTCCTGTTTTTCTTTTATTTTACATTTTTGTTTATACTTTAAAATATTCTAATATATATATTGGAAAAAACAATATAAAAATATTTGAAAAATGTCGAATGAGTATTTGAAAAATGTTGAACAAGTATTTTAAAATGTTAATGAGTATTTCAAAAGTGTTGAACAAGTATTTGAAAATGTTGATTAAGTTTTTAAATATGTTGAACAAGTATTTGATGAAATGTTGAACAAGTATTTGAAAATATAGATCTCATATATAAAAATGTTAAACAAGTATTTGAAAATATTGAACAAGTGTTTGAACAAATGTTGATCATGTATCTAAAAACTATTGAACAAATATTTATAAAGTATTTGAAAAATGTTGAACAAGTATTTTAAGAAATGTTAATCATGTATATAAAAATGTTTAACAAGTAGTTGAAAAAATGCCGATGATGTATATAAAATGTTGAACAAGTTTTTGGAAAATGTTGATCAAATATTTAAAAATGTTGAACAAGTATTTGAAAATGTTGATCATGTATATAAGAATGGAAAAACAAAAGGAAGCGAAGAAAAAACAAAAAGGAGAAGAAACAATAAAATAATGAAAAAAATCAGAGAAGAAAATGAAATAAGGAATAAAGAAAAAGAAAGAAAATAAAAATAAAATGGAAATAGAGAAAAAGCCAGTGAAAAAACTGAAGAAAAAGAAAAACAGTGGAAAACTCGACTCGTTTCGACTTAAGTAAGGCCGCCCTACTAGTACATCACAAACCCGAGCCTAGCCCAGTGGCTAGCCGTGCGTTCCCGTAGCGAGGATGCCGCGGTTTGAATCTCGGTTGTGCGTCCTTTTCTCCTCTTTTTTACTGTATTTACTATGCGCGTTTGGGGCCAGCCCATTACTTTAGACCCCTTCAGCGAGACATCTTCTAGGTCTCGCTGAAGGTGACAAATAGCTCCCGCGGTGAAGCCCTTCCCTATTTCTCTTTAGGAGGGAAACCAAGCTTTCTCTTTGGCAGTGACCGATGCACATGGGCCGCTATCACGCTGGGCAATGTTTTTGTTTTTTGAGTGGTAGTGGTGGACAATGGTTCAGTAGGTAGTTTTGAGCCCAGACCAGATAGTAATATAGGTTTTTTTGGGCAAAGATAGTTATATAGGTAAATTGCCCCCCCCCCCCTCCCTGCCCTCCCGTAAGGCCCAGTTAGGAATGAAAATGGCTAAATAGGCCCAGATCTCTATCTATGCTATGGTCTGACCTGTTTGGACCATAGGAGCTTAAATTACACCGAAAGCACAAGAGAATTAGCAATTTGTTAGAAAAAAGTGTCCAAAACTATTACGACTCGCCCACAAAGCCAATGTTATGGACCAACACGCAACCACACACACACACACTTGAGAAGAAGACCATCACCAAGCTTGTGTGCAAGCATGGTTGTCGTCACTCCAGCACAGGCTAACAATTGCGATTCACCGCAAATGACCACCAACGACAACCTCGTAGCAACAGATGCATGAAGTCCATGCGGGGCCATGCCAGCCGACGGGCCACACACGTCTGTTTGCAAGAAATCTCTTTGGATGGTGCATACAAAATAAACACATGATTGAGGAGATGGATTGTAAGTGAATTAGACTTCTCAAAGAAAAAGGAAGTTGAAGCTCTTGTTTAGATTACTATGAAATGATGTAGGTCATGTATGGGGATTGTATAGTAATTTGGTAACACCAATCCCATGGTCCAAAGTGTCTTGATATGTAGATATTTCTAGCATTACTAAATATCCGACTAGCACTTCCTTGGCTGGCTAGTGACGACACGTCAGTGATGAGCATTTGCAATGACCGGCGAGCCAAGATGTGTCAATGATTGTCGGTGTCAAAACCGGCAGATCTAGGGTAGGGGGTCCCGAACTGTGCGTCTAGGCAGATGGTAACAGGAGACAAGGGACACGATGTTTTTACCCATGTTCGGGCCCTCTCGATGGAGGTAAAACCCTACTCCTGCTTGATTAATATTGATGATATGGGTAGTACAAGAGTAGATCTACCACGAGATCAGAGAGGCTAAACCCTAGAAGCTAGCCTATGGTATGGTTGTTGTTCGTCCTACGGAATAAAACCCTCCGGTTTATATAGACACCGGAGAGGGTTAGGGTTACATAGAGTCGGTTATAAATGGGAGGAGATCTACATCCGTATCGCCAAGCTTGCCTTCCACGCCAAGGAAAGTCCCATCCGGACACGGGACAAAGTCTTCAATCTTGTATCTTCATAGTCCAGGAGTCCGGCCAAAGGCTATAGTCCGGCCATCCGGACACCCCCTAATCCAGGACTCCCTTAGTAGCCCCTGAACCAGGCTTCAATGACGACGAGTCCGGCGCGCAGATTGTCTTCGGCATTGCAAGGCGGGTTCCTCCTCCGAATACTTCATAGAAGATTTTGAACACAAGGATAGTGTCCGGCTCTGCAAAATAAGTTCCACATACCACCGTAGAGAGAATAATATTTACACAAATCCAATCTGCTGACGTATTCCGCAGCGTGACATCACACCACGCCAAGCCTTTATTCGAATCGTTTTATTGTCCCACCTCAAATAAGACTTAGCGAGGCGGTTTCCTTGGCACTTCTTGTCGAAGCAGAGATCGTGTCCCCGTATTCCGGGATTCTCGTCAATACGGGCGTGGGTAACCCAACCGTGCCATTAGTTACGGCGCTTGGGAGATAAGCGAGTTTTATCAGGCTAGTGGGGGGTACATAGTTTCGTCCGCCCATATAAGGGGATAAGGATCCACCTTTTCCATCTACGCCTTCTTCCTCCTTTGCTTATCCATTTTCGCGCACTCGAGCTCCAGCGCCCAAGTCCGCACATCTTACCTCAACCTTCTCCAGCCATGTCCGGAGCGGGAGGCAAGTGGATGGTCTCCTCCGTCACGGAGGACACATCAAGAAGTCGAGGAAAGCGGATACTTGTCCAATGACATCGCACACCGGCTCCCCGACAAGGGGCAGCTCATCCCCACCCCTGGCCCCATGAGAGGGTGGTGTTCTCACCCATTTCCTCCGCTGGACTAGGTTTCCCACTTCACCCATTTGTCCGGGACTCATGTTCTACTACGGCCTGGATTTCCACGATCCGCCCCGAACTTCATCCTCAATATCTTGACGTTCATCATCGTGTGCGAGGCCTTCCTCTGCATCCAGCCCCACTTCGGCTTATGGCTGAAGACCTTCAATGTCAAACCGAAGGTAGTGGGCGGCCGTCAAGCGGAGTGTGGAGGCGCCATGGTGGGCAAGATGCCCAACGTTACATGGCTCGAGGGCTCCTTCGTGGACACCATAAAGGGGTGGCAATCGGGGTGGTTCTACATCACCGACCATGAGACCTGAATGGGCAGCGCCCCGAATTCGATCCGCTTCCCTACGGCTCACCTCACGGAAAAAGACGAGCTTGTCGTGGGGTAATTCGGAGGAGCCGACCGGACTCCGGACCTGCGTCCAAAACCTGGTGAGCAAGAAGCTCAAACTTGTCAACGTAGTCCAGTCATGCTCATCCGCGGATCCTCCCGTGCCAACAACGGGCTTTTAGTTTGTGGGAGTTTGATCCGCACAGCACCGAACCTGAATAGGCTCTTCGACACTCGCACGAAGACGCTGGAAGGTGCTGTTCAAGCGCCGAGGCCCCGCATCCGCTACTGAGGATCGCGGGTTCAGCGCGCATCAAGCCAACGCGTAAGCTATTTTACCCTTTACGGGTTACTTGTTTTCCATAGTTTGATTCTATGCGGGATCTAAACTCCCTTACCTTTGATAGGATTGGCAGAAGACGTCCGGACAGATTGACTGTCCGGCTCCCTTGCCCGAAGACCCAGCGGAGGCCCGCTTGACGGGGCTACTGGTTCCGGCACCTTACGTGGTGCCGTAGAAGAAGGCCACGGGAACTCGAAAGAGTTCCCGGCGCCCGGTGGTGTCGGATTCATCGTACGATGACTTCGAGGAGCGCTCCTCCTCCAAAGACGAGGAGGAGGAGGAAGAGGCCTCTCCCCCTCCAGCGGGGGGAGGAATGAAAAGGAAGGCCGCCCCAACCGGGGGCGGAGGGTCCAAGAAGGGAAGGACTGAGGGTGTCCTGGATTAGGGGTTGTCCGGATAGCCGGACTATAGCCTTTGGCCGGACTCTGGACTATGAAGATACAAGATTGAAGACTTCGTCCCGTGTCCGGATGGGACTTTCCTTGGCGTGGAAGGCAAGCTTGGCGATCGGATATGTAGATTTCCTACCATTGTAACGGACTCAGGTAACCCTAACCTCTTGGTGCCTATATAAACCGGAGGGTTTTAGTCCGTGGGACGAACAACAATCATACCATAGGCTAGCTTCTAGGGTTTAGCCTCTCGATCTCGTGGTAGATCTACTCTTGTACTACCCATATCATCAACATTAATCAAGCAGGGGTAGGGTTTTACCTCCATAGAGAGGGCCCGAACTGGGTAAAACATCGTGTCCCTTGTCTCCTGTTACCATCCGCGGATTCGCCGCATTGGTTCTAGACCCAATCATTGGGATTTCACCTCACTAGAGTCCTAATGGACGGCGGCAAGCTTGAACCTGCTTTATCGAGATACAATGCGCAAAATGGGCATAGACCCATCAAGGATTAAACCCACGAAGACGACCTTTAAAGGCGCCATACCGTGTAGAGGCCAACTATGCAGCTCGCCACACTTGAAGTGGTCTTCGGATCCTGGATAACTTCCAAACGAGGAGTTAATCTTGACATAGTCCCGCTCATGCAGCGGCTATCACGCCTTCGCTCGGACGAACCGCATTTGCAAAGTTCAATGCGGTGCCGCACTCACGATATCTCAAGCTCAAGATGCCAGGTCCTCGAGGAGTCATTACGGTCAATGGAAACACCGAATGCTCTCTCCGGACAGAGGAGCATACAGCGGCCCTCGCGGCGGAAGTACAAAGCAGTCTCTTAAGGAAATTCTCGAGTCCGACTATTAAACGTCCAGACACCGTCAAGCGCGCCCGGAGTAACCTACAACAAGACCACCTGGCACGTTCCGAGCACGCATAGCAATGCGGGCCAAACCCCAGCCCTCGCGAAATTGCGAAACCAGTACTACGCGTACATAATTACGCTATGGAAATACCATGGGCATAGGGGAGGGCACGACCACGGCATGCCCGAATCGGCTCAACCACACGGGGCTCCGATTGTGTCATTCTTTTCTTTTCTTCTTTCTTTTTACTCTCGGGACTCCGTTCTTACGAAGCCTGTCCGCAAGAGAATCACCGAACACATGATGCAACAGCCGAGGAAGCGTAAAGCTTCGTCGAGTGTCGGTGGTCTCTATTACGAGTAGTATACCTGTTTTACATACCATCCCCCAGCTTACCCCTGGAGGGGGACATGTTAAAAAGTCCCGTCCCTTGCTTATCGCACTATTTGTATCGTTCTGCTCTTACTGCAGTCCTTTTGAATAAACAACACATAGCTTCTGCCTATTATTGACTTCCTTTTTTCTATATATATATGTTCAGTTATGACATTGTGCAGCCGTACACTCTGGTGCGGGCAATACACCAGGGGCTTAAGTACCCCACAACATGGTGTGATAAGTCCGAACACTTTCACAAGTGCGGCACCCCGAACTTGTAGCATTATATGCATCGGCTCCGAATCATGTCTTGGTCAATAGTTGGGTTTGCCCGGCTCCCATGTTTTGGTACCTTATGTTCCGTTATATCGGCTAAGGTAGCGCTGGGAGAACCACTGCGATTGTGCCCCAGTTGAGCTGGGTTAAGCACCTCAGTGGAGAAAGCTAAAACTGACCGTCATGATAAGGCGAGAGCCGGTCGCTGTTCGAGAGGTTTTCGAGTCCCTAAAGACTTATGCCGCTTAGAGCGAGGAGTCAGCATTGTCCGGCCTAGGCGTGGATAGCGCCCAGAAATCGGTCTTCCGAATACCAGGGGCTTCGTCGAAATTTAAAATTATAGAATTCTATGGCTAAGTGAGAGTGTTCAAGCATTATAGTGCGGTTGCCTTGTTCGTTGCGTTGAGAGCCTCCCTCGAAGGACCCAAGAATGGGAACAAGAGCGCTCAAGTTTATCCCGAACACCCCAGCACTCGTGGCATGGGGGCTGAAGCCGACGACTCGCCATCTCTCAAATTTAATACACGGCCGCACATAAGGTAATATTTTAAATTAAAAAATTTTGCTTAACGCATATGAACATGTTTTCAGCGTACAGGATAACAAATGCGAGTCTACTAAAAAATTACATCTTTGGAGCATTCACCCGCTATAAGGCGGGCACCCTTCAAGACGCCCTCATAATACGTTTCAGGCTTGCGATGCTCCTTGCCCGGTGGTGGTCCGTCCGTCACAAGCTTCTCAGCGTCCATCTTGCCCCAGTGCACCTTAGCACGGGCAAGGCCCTCTGGCACCTTCGATGCAGACGGAGCGCTGCGACTTCAACCCATGGACAAAGCGTCCACCAGCCGCCTCACCAGCCCGAAGTAGCTCCTGGCATGGCTTCCTTAGGCCACAACCAACTATGAGGCCCTTCATGGCCTGTTCGCCACCTTATGGAGCCCGACCAGCTGCTTCAACTGGTCGCTAAGGGCACCGGTGTCCGTCCTCGGATCTCGAGACGAACACCTTCTCCGTCGAGCTTCCCTCCTCGGCTCGGTAGAATCGGCGACATCGGACACATCAGGGGCAGATCTGCGAATGCTCTGGAGAGCTCCGGATTCGGGTAAGTAACAGATAATTCACTTTCACATGCTTGCTTTGCATATAGAATGCCTTACCCGCTATCTTCTTCATCGCCTCAATTTCTGGAGGGATTTTTGGGCTTCGCCTTAGCGGCTTTGGCGCTCTCAAGGGCCAAAGCGAGCTCGGACTCTCGAGTCTTTGAGTCACGCTCCAAACTCTCGTGTTTTTCCACGAGAGCACAGGCTCTTGCCGCACCTCCGCCACTCGCGCCTCCTGCTTCTCTCGCTCGGTGCGCTCAGCTCCGCATCGCTTCGGCCTTGGACACCGCTTCCTTCGAGGTCGCCACCTCGTTCGTGGCCCTGCAATATTCACGTTATTCTGTCATTTTTGCAACCACATCTTTTAAATACTCCCATAAGGTATTACTTACCTTCCTTGTCCTCGAGCTGCTTTTTGGCAAGGCCGAGCTCGTTCTCGAACCGCCGAGGCTCGCTTCAATGCATCAACCTCCATGATCGGTCGACAGAGGTCGGCAGTGCAGCCTGCATTCCCATATTGACATACTTATGTTAGACTCCTGCACATATCTTTTAGATCCTCGATTCGGCCTTTTCTTTCCGAACACCAAACTGAGCATCGGGGCTACTGTCTATGCGGTAATATTTTATATATCTTAAATACATACCTCACAGCCGTTAGAAGGCTATCACGAGCTTCACCAGCCCGCTCTTGGCGGACTGAACTTTTGGATCACCACACTCATAACGATGCGGTGCTCCTCGTCGATGGAAGCGCCATTAAGCGCCTCCACCAAATCATCCGTGCCTCGGTTGGGCGGAGGTCACCGGCGTCACAGATCTTGCCCTTCTTACGAAGGGTCGCTGCGGACTCGGAACCACTTGAAGGTTCGATGCGAGTCCGCACAGGGCGGACTTAAAGCCCTTTGGGGTTTTATCCCCTTTGCGCCCGGAGTCCGGGAGGTCGCCTTGCGGCGCCTCCAGGGCCACCTCCTCCTGGCTGGGCCCCTTTTGGGACTCCACCCCGGCGTCATCCGCGGCGGGAGGAGACGAGGCGGTCGGAAGTGAGGTGCTATTCACATCCGACGAATCCAGGGAGCCGCTCGACGAAGCGTCGAGCCCGTCCTTGGGCGGGCTGCATGGTTATATTCGGCGTTAGAAGATGCTGTGCGACAAATGGAACACCATGAGTTATTCTGGTGTCCGGACACTTACGATTTTGCAAGGGGCTTGGTCCTTGGTGGCCACCCCTCTTCGCTGTCGTCGGCGTTGGTGGTGTAGTCCGGAGGCAGGGTCCTTCCTTTCTTGGACCCTCCGGCCTCCCCAGTTGGGGCGGCCTTCCTTTTCTTCTCTCCCCCCACCGGGGGAGAGGCCTCTTTTTCCTCCTCCTCGTCTTCGCGGAGGAGTCCGCCTCGGAGTCATCGGACGATGAGTCCGATAACACCTGGCGCCGGGAACTCCTTTGAGTTCTCGTGGCCTTCTTCTTGGCCTTCTTCTCCGGCACCACGTAAGGTGCCGGAACTAGCAACCTCGTCAATCGGGCATCCGCTGGGTCTTACGGCAAGGGCCGGACAACAACCTGTCGGGCGTCTTCGCCATCCCGTGAAAGGTGAGGGAGTTTAGATCCCGCATAGAGTCAAACTATGAAAAAGAGTCCGTAAAGGGTAAAATAGCTTACCTCGCTAGCTTGATGCATGAGCTGAATCCGCAATCTTGATGGCGGATGTAGAGCCTCGGCGCCCTTGAACAAAGACCTTCTAGGCATCTTCGTGCGTAGTGTCAAGAGCCGGCTCAAGGTTGGTGTTGTGCCGGATCAAACTCCCACAAGTTGAAGGCCCGTTGCTGGCATGGGAGGATCCGACGGATGAGCATAACCTGGACTACGTTGACAAGCTTGAGCTTCTTGTCCACCAGGTTTCGGACGCAGGTTTGGAGTCCGGTCGGCTCTTCCGAATTACCCCACGTCAGGCCCGTCTCTTTCCATGAGGTGAGCCGTGTAGGGAAGCCAGATCGGAATTCGGGGGCCGCTGCCCATTTGGAGTCGCGCGGCTCGGTGATGTAGAACCACCCCAATTACCACCCCTTTATGGTCTCCACGAAGGAGCCCTCGAGCCATAGGGCGTTGGCCATCTTGCCCACCATGGCACCTTCAAGACTCCTTGGCGGCCGCCCACTACCTTCGGCTTGACATTGAAGGTCTTCAACCATAAGCGAAGTGGGGCTGGATCTGAAGGAAGGCCTCGCCTGACGATGAATGCCAAGATGTTGAGGATGAAATTGGGGCGGATCGTGGAAATCTAGGCCGTAGTAGAACATGAGCCCTGGACAAATAGGGTGAAGTGAAAACCCTAGTCCGCGGAGGAAGTGGGGGAGGAACACCACCCTCTCATGGGGCCTGTGGGTGGGGATGAGCTGCCCCTTGTCGGGGAGCCGATGCGCGATGTCATCGGACATGTATCCGGCCTTTCGCAGCTTTTTGATGTGCCCCTCCGTGATGGAGGAGGCCATCCACTTGCCTCCCGCTCCGGACATAGTTGGAGAAGGTTGAGGTGGGATGTGCGGACTTAGGCGCTAGAGCTCGAGTGCGGGGAAATGGATGAGCAAAGGAGGAAGAAGGCGTGTGTGAAAAAGTGGATCCTTATCCCCTTATATGGACGGACAAAGCTATGCGTCCCCACCGGCCTGATAAAACTCGCTTATCTCCCAAGCGCCGTAATCAATGGCGCGGTTGGGTTACCCACGCACGTATTGATGAGAATCCCGGAATAAGGGGACACGATCTTTGCTTTGACAAGACGTGCCAAGAAAACCGCCTCGCTAAACGTGCTGAGGTGGGACAGTGAAAACGATTCGAATAAAGGCTTGGCCGTGGCGTGATGTCACGCTGCGGAATACGTCAGCGGATCGAGCTTGCGTAAATATTATTCTCTCTACGGTGGTATGTGGAACTTATTTTGCAGAGCCGGACACTATCCTTGTGTTCAAAATCTTCTATGAAGTATTCGGAGGAGGAACCCGCCTTGCAATGCCGAAGACAATATGCGCGCCGGACTCGTCGTCATTGAAGCCTGGTTCAGGGCTACTCTTGGGAGTCTGGATTAGGGGTGTCCGGATAGCGAACTATAGCCTTTGGCGGACTCTGGACTATGAAGATACAAGATTGAAGACTTCGTCCCGTGTCCGGATGGGACTTTCCTTGGCGTGGAAGGCAAGCTTGGCGTCGGATATGTAGATTTCCTACCATTGTAACCGACTCTGTAACCCTAACCCTCTTGGTGCCTATATAAACCGGAGGGTTTTAGTCCGTAGGACGAACAACAATCGTACCATAGGCTAGCTTCTAGGGTTTAGCCTCTCTGATCTCGTGGTAGATCTACTCTTGTACTACCCATATCATCAATATTAATCAAGCAGGAGTAGGGTTTTTACCTCCATCGAGAGGGCCCGAACCTGGGTAAAAACATCGTGTCCCTTGTCTCCTGTTACCATCCGCCTAGACGCACAGTTCGGGACCCCCTACCCGAGATCCGCCGGTTTTGACACCGACAAGGACCCTTCCTCCGGAATACTCCACCAACGCCGACGACGGCGGAGAGGAGTGGCCGTCCAGGGCCAAGCCCCTGGCAAAATCGTAAGTATCCGGATACCAGAATAACTCATGGCGTTCCTTTATTGCAGAGTATCTTCTGACACCGAATATAATCATGCAGTCTGCCCAAGGCCGGGCTCGATGCTTCGTCGATCGGCTCCCTGGTTTCGTCGGATGTGAATAGCACTTCACTTCCGGCCGCCTCCTCTCCTCGCGGTGCGGATGATGCCGAGGTGGCGTCCCAAAAGGGGCCAAGCCAGGAGGAGGTGGTCCCGGAGGCGCCGCAAAGCGACCTCCCGGACTCTAGGCGCAAAGGGGACAAAACCCCCAAGGGCTCCAAGTCCGGCCCTAGGCCGGACACCGCACCGGAACCTTCAACGGTTCCGGAATCCTGCAGGCGGCCCCCTAGTAAGAAGGGCAAGCCTATGGCACCGGTGACCTCCGTCCATCCGGAGGCACCGGATAATCTACTGGAGGTGCTTAACGGCGCCTCCATCGACGAGGAGCACCGCACTATTATGAGTGTGGTGATCCAGAAGGTTCAGTCCGCCAAGAATGGGCTGATTGAAGCCTGTGCCAGCCTTCTAACAGGCTGTGAGGTATGTATTTAAGATATGTAAAAATATTACCGCATAGACAGTAGCCCCTAATGCTCAGTTTGGTGTTCGGAAAGAAAAGCCGAACTGAGGATCAAAAAGATATACGCAGGAGTCTAACATAAGTATGTCAATATGGGAATGCAGGCTGCGCTCTTGACCTCTGCCATGACCGATTATGGAGGTCGATGCATTGAAGCAGAGCCTCGAGCGATCGAGAACGAGCTCGGCCTTGCCAAGGAGCAGTTCAAGACAAGGAAGGTAAGTAATACCTTATTTAAGTATATATATAAAAGATGTGGTTGCAAAAATGACAGGACCAACGTGAGTATTACAGGGCCACAACCTGTGGCAACCACGAAGGAAGCGATGTCCAAGGTCAAGAAAATGCGGCCGTGGAGCGTACCCAGCGAGAAAAGCAGGAGGCGCGGGTGGCAGAGGTGCAGCAAGAGCTCCAGGATCTCGTGAAAAAACACGAGAGCTTGGAGCTTGACTCAAAGACTCGAGAATCCGAGCTCGCCTCGGCGCTTGAGAGCGCCAAATCTGCCAAGGCCGAAGCCCAAAAAGCCCTCCAAGAAATTGAGGCGCTGAAGAAGATAGCGGAGGGTAAGGCATTCTTTATGCAAAGCAAGCACGTTAAAGTGAATTACTTTTTACTTACCCGAGTCCGGAGCTCTCCAGGAGCATTCGCAGATCTTCCCCGGAGTGTGTCCGATGCCGCCGCATTCTACCGAGCCGAAGAGGGAGCTCGACGAGAAGGTGTTCGGTCCCAAGATGTTGAGGCGGACACCCGGTGCCCTTGAGCGACCAGTGAAGCAGCTGGTCGAGCTTCATAAGGTGGCCGAACAGGCCATGAAGGGTCTCATAGTCCGGCTGTGGCTGGGAAGCCATGCACGGAAGCTACTTCGGGCTGGTGAGGCGGCCGGTGGATGCTCGTCCATGGCTTGAAGTCATCAAGCGCTCAGATGCATCGAAGGTGCCCGTAGGGCCCTTGCCCGTGCTAAAGTGCACTGGGGCAAGATGGAAGCTGAGAAGCTTGTGACGGATGGACCACCGCCGGGCAAGGAGCATCGCAAGCCCGAGATGTATTATGAGGGCATCCTGAAGGGTGCCCGCCTTATAGTGGATGAGTGCTCCAAAGATGTAATTTTTGAGTAAACTCGCATTTGTGATCATGTACGCTGAAAACTTGTTCATGTGCGCTAAGCAACGCTTTTGAATTTAAAATATTACTTTCTGTGCGGCCGTTTATTAAATTTGAGAGATGGCGAGTCGTCGGCTTCTGCCCCCATGCCACGAGTGCTGGGGTGTTCGGGATAAACTTGAGCGCTCTTTTTCCCATTCTTGGGTCCTTCGAGGGAGGCACTCAACACAACGAACAAGGCAATCGGACTATAATGCTTGAACACTCTCACATAGCCATAGAATTCTATAATTTTAAATTTCGGTGTAGCCCCTAGTATTCGGAAGACCGAGTTCGGGGCGCTATCCACGCCTAGGCCAGACAAAGCCGACTCCTCGCTCTAAGCGGCATAAGTCTTTAGGGACTCGAAAACCTCTCGAACAGCGACCAGCTCTCGCCCTATCATGACGGCCAGTTTTAGCTTTCTCCACTGAGGTGCTTAGCCCAGCTCAACCGGGGCACAATCAAAGTGGTTCTCCCAGCGCTACCTTAGCCGATATAACGGAACGTAAGGTACCAAAACATGGGAGCCGGGCAAACCCAACTATTGACCCAAGACATGATTCGGAGCCGATGCATATAATGCTATAAGTTCGGGGTGCCGCACTCATGAGAGTGTTCGGACTTCTCACACCATATTATGGGGTACGTAAGCCCCTGGTGTATTGGCCGTACCAAACTGTACGGTTGCATAATGTCATAAATGAACATATTTTTATAAAAAAGGAATGCAACAATAGACGAAAGCTAAGTATTGTTTATTCGAAAAGGCTGCGGTAAAAGCAGGACGATACAAATAGTGCGATAAGCAAGAGATGGGAATATTTGACATGTCCCCCTCCAGGGGCGAGCTGCGGGATGATATGTGAAACAAGTATGCTGCTCGTTATAGAGACCACCTGGACACTCGACGTAGCTTTCTGCCTCCCTGGCTGTTGCATCGTGTGTTCGGCGATTAGATCACGGACAGGCCTTCCGTAGAGTGGAGTCCTGAAAGTAAGAAGAAAAAAAAGAATGACAAAATCGGGAGCCCCTGGTGCGGTTGAGCCGCATTTTGGGTATGCCGTGGTCGTGCCCCTCCCCCTATGTCCATGGTATTTCCAGAGCGTAGTTATGTACGTGTAGTGCTGGTTTCGCAATTTCGCGAGGGCTGAGGTTGGGGCCGCATTGCTACGCTTGCTCGGAACGTGCCAGGCGGTCTTGTTGTAGGTTACTCCGGGCGCGCTTGACGGTGTCCGGACGTTTAATAGCCGGACTGGAGAATTGCCTTGAAAGGCTACTTTGTACTTCCGCCGTGAGGGCCGCCGTATGCTCCTCCGTTCGAAGAGAGCGTTCAGTGTTTCCATTGACCGTAATGACTCCTCGAGGGCCTGTCATCTTGAGCTTGAGGTATGCGTAGTGCGGCACCGCATTGAACTTTGCAAATGCGGTTCATCCGAAAGCGAAGGCGTGATAGCCATCATGAACGGGACTATGTCGAAGATTAACTCCTCGCTTTGGAAATTATCCTAGGATCCGAAGACCACCTCAAGTGTAACTGAGCCTGTACAGTTGGCCTCCACACCTGGTATGACGCCTTTAAAGGTCATCTTTGTGGGTTTAATCCTTGAGGGATCTATGCCCATTTTTCGCACTGTATCCTGATAAAGCAGGTTCAGGCTGCTGCCGCCGTCCATAAGGACTCTAGTGAGGTGAAATCCGTCAATGATTGGGTCTAGAACCAATCCGGCGAATCCGCCATGGCGGATGCTAGTGGGGTGGTTCCTTCGATCAAAAGTGATCGGGCGGGAGGACCATGGGTTGAACTTTGGGGCGACTGGCTCCAACGCATATACGTCACTGAGTGCATGCTTCCACTCCCTTTTGGGGATGTGGGTTGCGTATATCATGTTCACCGTCCACACTTGTGGGGGGAAGCCTTTATGTCCCCTATTGTTCGGCGGTCGGGGCTCCTCCTCGTCATCGCTATGCAGCCCCTTGTCTCTGTTTTGGCACTTAACTTGCTCGCTCGCTTGAACACCCAACAATCCTGTTGGTGTGATTGGCTAACTTTTGAAGTGCCGTGTATCTGGCACGAGCGATCGAGTATTCGGTCCAAACTGGACGGGCCCGGAGTATTTCTTTTAAATGGTTTTTTCCGCTGACCAGGTTTAGAGCCTCTGAATCCGGCATTAGCTGTCGTATCCTCAGCATTGTCACCGTTAATGCGACACTTTTGCTTGTTGCGACGCGACCTGCCATTGTTGTCCTTGGTATTCGAATTACCAGGGCTCTTGGTCATATTATTACTACGAGATAGCCAGCTGTCTTCTCCCGCGCAAAAGCGGGTCATGGGTGTTGTGAGGGCTGCCATGGATTTCGGCTTTTCCTGTCCTAGGTGCCGGGCAAGCCACTCGTCGCGGATGTTGTGCTTGAAGGCTGCAAGGGCCTCTGCGTCCGGACAGTCGACTATTTGGTTTTTCTTGGTTAGGAACCGTGTCCGGAATTGTCTGGCCGATTCCTCTGGCTGCTGAATTATGTGGCTTAGGTCATCGGCGTCTGGTGGTCGCGCATAGGTGCCCTGGAAATTGTCGAGGAATGCGGCTTCCAGGTCCTCCCAACAACCAATTGATTCTGCTGGCAAGCTGTTAAGCCAATGCCGAGCTGGTCCTTTAAGCTTGAGCGGGAGGTATTTGATGGCGTGTAGATCATCACCGCGGGCCATGTGGATATGAAGGAGATAATCCTCAATCCATACAGTAGGATCTGTTGTGCCATCGTATGATTCGATGTTTACGGGTTTGAAACCCTCGGGGATTTGATGATCCATTACTTCATCTGTGAAGCATAGTGGGTGTGCGGCGCCTCTGTACTGGGCTATATCACGACGTAGCTCAAATGAGCTTTATCTACTTTGTTCGGCCCGGCTGGATTTACCATGTCCGGCATGACGGTTATCGTCACGTGTCGTGGGGTGCCCACGCGATCCATAGATCGATCTTGTTTGCCTTGCCTTGTCCTCCAATATATCTCGCAGGTCTGGCGCATTTCCCCGTGCCTTGGTATTCTTTGAGCGACGCCGGGGTGCGGCTTGAGTGGAGGGCCGAGAGGCCTCTCTGTCATGGCCACGAGGTGGCCGGTCGGCCGCATCATGCGCTGGTGATGTAGGTCTAGGTGCTTCCTCCTCTAATCGGGGTAGCAGCCTGCGTTTTGGGTAGCTCTTGGAGGGGCGTTCGAGTTCGTACTCTTCGGCCGCAAGGACTTCAGTCCATCTGTCGGCTAGCAAGTCTTGGTCAGCTCTAAGTTGTTGCTGTTTTTTCTTGATGCTGCTCGCCGTGGCCATAGGCCTGCGTTTGAAACGCTCTTGTTCGACGGGATCCTCAGGCACGACAAATTCGTCATCGTCGAGGCTTGCCTCGTCTTCGGAGGGAGGCATGTAATTATCGTCCTCTACCTCTCTGTCTGCCGCTCTCTCATGAGGGCTGGTTTCTCCATCCTCCTGCGCTGAATCCTGCTGGAGGGGGTTGTCTTCGGCACTGTCCGGGGTGTTATTAACTCCCGTGCTGGAATCGTCGTTTTTTTTCTTTGGCGGGATTTAGAGCGGCGCCGCTAACGCCGGCGCTTAGGCTTCTTCTTGGAGGGGTCATCCTCCGTTGTTCCATCGCCGTTCCCTTCTTTTGGGGTGTCCACCATGTATATGTCATACGACGAGGTGGCCTTCCAGTGCCCTGTAGGCGCTGGTTCTTGGTCGTCTCCTGCATCGGCGTCCATACCGTCGAAGTCATCGGCGTCGAAGTCGAGCACGTCGGTTAAATCATCGACAGTGGATACAAAGTGGGTGGTGGGTGGGCTTTGAATTTCTTCATCGTCCGCATCCCAACCTTGCTGACCATAGTCCGGCCAGGGCTCTCCTGATAAAGAGAGAGACTTTAGTGAATTCAGAATGTCGCCGAAGGGCGAGTGCTGAAAGATGTCCGCGGCGGTGAACTCCATGATCGGCGCCCAATCGGATTCGATTGGCAGGGGCGCGGAAGGTTCGGAGTCCGGAGGGGAGTTCGGCACCTTGGAGTCACAAGCTTCACAAAGAACAAGGCAGGTGTTCGGCTCAATCGCCGTAGAGATTGCTGAAGGAAATATGCCCTAGAGGCAATAATAAAGTTATTATTTATTTCCTTATTTCATGATAAATGTTTATTATTCATGCTAGAATTGTATTAACCGGAAACATAATACATGTGTGAATACATAGACAAACAGAGTGTCACTAGTATGCCTCTACTTGACTAGCTCGTTAATCAAAGATGGTTATGTTTCCTAACCATAGACATGAGTTGTCATTTGATTAACGGGATCACATCATTAGGAGAATGATCTGATTGACTTGACCCATTCCGTTAGCCTAGCACTTGATCGTTTATTATGTTGCTATTGCTTTCTTCATGACTTATACATGTTCCTGTAACTATAAGATTATGCAACTCCCGTTTACCGGAGGAACACTTTGGGTGCTACCAAACGTCACAACGTAATCGGGTGATTATAAAGGAGTACTACAGGTGTCTCCAAAGGTACATGTTGGGTTGGCGTATTTGAGATTAGGTTTTGTCACTCCGATTGTCGGAGAGGTATCTCTGGGCCCTCTCGGTAATGCACATCACTATAAGCCTTGCAAGCAATGTAGCTAATGAGTTAGTTACGGAATGATGCATTATGGAGCGAGTAAAGAGACTTGCCGGTAACGAGATTGAACTAGGTATTGGATACCGACGATCAAACCTCGGGCAAGTAACATACCGATGACAAAGGGAACAACGTATGTTGTTATGCGGTTTGACCGATAAAGATCTTCATAGAATATGTAGGAGCCAATATGGGCATCCAGGTCCCGCTATTGGTTATTGACCAAGAATAGTTCTAGGTCATGTCTACATAGTTCTCGAACCCGTAGGGTCCGCACGCAAGGTTTCGATGATGGTTATATTATGAGTTTATAAGTTTTGATGTACCGAAGGAGTTCGAGTCCCGGATGAGATCGGGGACATGACGAGGAGTCTCGAAATGGTCGAGACGTAAAGATCGATATATTGGACGACTATATTCGGAGTTCGGAAAGGTTCCGAGTGATTCGGGTATTTTACGGAGTACCGGGGAGTTACGGGAATACGGGGAAAAGTATTGGGCCTTAATGGGCCTTAGTGGGAAGGAGCCGGAGGTGGCGTGCGCCCTCCCAAGCCCAGTCCGAATTGGACAAGGGGTTTGGGCGCAGCCCACCTCTCCTTCCTTCTCCACTTCCCCTTTCCCCTTCTCCTAGTTGGACTAGGAAAGAAGGAGTCCTACTCCCGGTGGGAGTAGGACTCCCCTTGGCGCGCCTCCTCCTAGGCCGCCACCTCCTCCTTGCTCCTTTATATCACGGGGCAGGGGGCACCCCATGACACACAAGTTGATCTACGGATCGTTCCTTAGCCGTGTCGGTGCCCCTTCCACCATATTCCACTTCGGTCATATTGTCGTGAGCTTAGGCGAAGCCCTGCGCGGAGAAGTCATATCGTCGCGGAGCTTAGGCGAAGCCCTCGTCGGTGGAGCATCAACATCGTCCTGCCACGTCGTCTTGTGGAACTCATCCCGACACTTTGCTGGTTCGAGTCCGGGATCGTCATCGAGCTGAGCGTGTGCAGAACTTCGGAGGTGCCGTGACGTTCGGTGCTTGGATCGGTCGGATCGTGAAGACGTCGACTACATCAACAGCGTTGTTATAACGCTTCGCTTTCGGTCTCACGAGGGTACGTGGACGGACACTCTCCCTCTCGTTGCTATGCCATCACCATGGTCTTGCGTGTTCGTAGGGAATTTTTTGAAATTACTCGTTCCCCAACAAATGGCATCCGAGCCTGGTTTTATGCGTTGATGTCATGTGCACGAGTAGAACACAAGTGAGTTGTGGGCGATACAAGTCATACTGCCTACCAGCATGTCATACTTTGGTTCAGCGGTATTGTGAGATGAAGCGGCCGGACCGACATTACGCGTGACGCTTACGCGAGACTGGTTTCACCGCTCCGAGCACTCGTTGCTTAAAGGTGACCGCGGTGTCTCTCTCTCTCACTTTAGTTGAACCGAGTATGACTCGCCCGGTCCTTGAGAAGGTTAAAACGGAGTCTATTTGACATACTATCGTTGTGGTTTTGATGCGTAGGTAAGAACGGTTCTTGCTCAGCCCGTAGCAGCCACGTAAAACTTGCAACAACAAAGTAGAGGACGTCTAACTTGTTTTTGCAGGGCATGTTGTGATGTGATATGGTCAAGGCGTGATGCTATATTTTATTGTATGAGATGATCATGTTTTGTAACGAGTTATCGGCAATCGGCAGGAGCCATATGGTTGTCGCTTTATTGTATGAAATGCAAGCGCCATGTAATTGCTTTACTTTATCACTAAGCGTAGCGATAGTCGTAGAAGCAATAGTTGGCGAGGCGACAACGATGCTACGATGGAGATCAAGGTGTCGCGCCGGTGGCGATGGAGATCATGGCGGTGCTTGGCGATGGAATCACAAGCACAAGATGATGATGACCATATCATATCACTTATATTGATTGCATGTGATGTTTATCCTTTATGCATCTTATCTTGCTTTGATTGACGGTAGCATTATAAGATGATCTCTCACTAAAATTATCAAGAAGTGTTCTCCACGAGTATGCACCGTTGCCAAAGTTCGTAGTACCCGGACACCACGTGATGATCGGGTGTGATAAGTTCTCGTCCATCTACAACGGGTGCAAAACAGTTGCACACGCGAATACTCAGGTTAAACTTGACGAGCCTAGCATATAACAGATATGGCCTCGGAACACGGAGACCGAAAGGTCGGCGTGAATCATATAGTAGATATGATCAACATAGTGATGTTCACCATTGAAACTACTCCATCTCACGTGATGATCGGACATGGTTTAGTTGATTTGGATCACGTGATCTCTTAGATGACTAGAGATGTCTGTCTAAGTGGGAGTTTTAATATGATTAATTGAACTTTAATTTATCATGAACTTAGTCCTGGTAGTATTTTGCAAATTATGTTGTAGATCAATAGCTCGCGTTGTTGCTTCCCTATGTTTTTATATGTGTTCCTAGAAAATTGTATTGAAAGATGTTAATAGCAATGATGCGGATTGGATCCGTGATCTGAGGTTTATCCTCATTGCTGCGCAGAAGAATTATGTCCTTAATGCACCGCTAGGTGACAGACCTATTGCAGGAGCAGATGCGACGTTATGAATGTTTGGCTAGCTCAATATGAGCGAATCTGACGTTATGAGCGTTTGGCTAGCTCAATATGATGACTACTTGATAGTTTAGTGCACCATGCTTAACGGCTTAGAATCGGGACTTCAAAGGCGTTTTGAGCGTCATGGACCATATGAGATGTTCCAGGAATTGAAGTTAATATTTCAAGCAAATACCGAGTTGAGAGATATGAAGTCTCCAACAAGTTCTATAGCTAAAAGATGGAGGAGAATCGCTCAACTAGTGAGCATGTGCTCAGATTATCCGAGTACTTCAATCGCTTGAATCAAGTGGGAGTTAATCTTCCGATAAGATAGTGATTGACAGAATTCTCTAGTCACCATCACTAAGTTAGTAGAACTTCGTGATGAACTATAGTATGCAAGGGATGACGAAAAGATTCTCGAGCTCTTCACGATGCTAAAATCGTGAAGGTAGAAATCAAGAAAAACATCAAGTGTTGATGGTTGACAAGACCACTAGTCTCAAGGAAAATGGCAAAGGGAAGAAGGGAACTTCAAAAGGAACGGCAAGCAAGTTGCTGCTCGAGTGAAGAAGCCCAAGTCTAGACCTAAGCACGAGACCGAGTACTTACACTGCATAGGAAATGGTCATTTGAAGCGGTAATACCCCAAATATTTGGTGGATAAGAAGGATGGCAAAGTGAACAAGGTATATTTGATATACAGGTTATTGATGTGTGCTTTACTAGTGTTTATAGTAGCCCCTGAGTATTTGATACTGTTCGGTTGCTAAGATTAGTAACTCAAACAGGAGTTCTGAGAATAAGCAGAGACTAGTTGAAGGGAAGTGACGATGAGTGTTGGAAGTAGTTCCAAGATTGATATGATCATCATCGCACACTCCTATACTTTCGGGATTAGTGTGGAACCTAAATAAGTGTTATTTGGTGTTGAGCATAAATATGATTTGATCATGTTTATTGCAATACGTTATTCATTTAAGTAAGAGAATAAATTGTTGTTCTGCTTACATGAATAAAACCTTATATGGTTACACACCCAATGAAAATGGTTCATTGGATCTCGATCATAGTGATACACATATTCATAATATTGAAACCAAAAGATGCAAAGTTAATAATGATAGTGCAACTTATTTGTGGCACTGCCATTTAGGTCATATTGGTGTAAAGCGCATGAAGAAACTCCATCTTGATGGGATTTTGGAATCACTTGATTATGAATCACTTGATGCTTGCGAACCATGCCTTATGGGCAAGATGACTAAAGACTCATTCTCGGAACAATGGAGCGAGCAAATGACTTATTGGAAATAATACATACTTGATGTATGCGGTCCGATGAGTGTTAAAGCTCGTGGCAAGTATCGTTATTTTCGACCTTCACAAGATGATTTGAGCAGATATGGGTATATCTACTTGATGAAACACAATTATGAAACATTTGAAAAGTTCAAAGAATTTCAGAGTGAAGTGAAGAATCATCGTAACAAGAAAATAAAGTTTCTATGATATGATCGCAGAGGAAAAATATTTGAGTTCTGAGTTTGGCCTTCATTAAAACAATGTGAAATAGTTTCACTACTCACGCCACAGAACACCACAGCGTTATGGTGTGTCCGAGCGTCGTAACCGTACTTTATTTGATATGGTGCGATCAATGATGTCTCTTACCAATTTACCAATATCGTTTTGAGGTTATGCATTAGAGACAGCCGCATTCACATTTAAAGGGCACCATCTAAATCCGTTGAGACGACACCGTATGAACTATGGTTTAACGATAAACCTAAGCTGTCGTTTCTTAAAAGTTTGGAGTTGTGATGCTTATGTGAAAAAGTTTTCACCGATAAGCTCGAACCCAAATCGGAGAAGTGCGTCTTCATAGATTACCCAAAAGAAAATGTTGGGTACACCTCCTATCACAGATCCGAAGGCAAGTTTTTCGTTGCTAAGATGGATCCTTTCTAGAAAGAAGTTTCTCTCGAAAGAAGTGAGTGGGAGGAAAGTAGAACTTGATGAGGTAATTGTACCTTCTCCCTTATTGGAAAGTAGTTCATCACAGAAATCAGTTCCATGATTCCTACACCAATTAGTGAGGAAGTTAATGATGATGATCATGAAACTTCAGATCAAGTTGCTACCAAACCTCGTGGGTCTTCGAGTAAGATCCGCACGAGTGGTACGGTAATCATGTTCGGAAGTCATGTTACTAGACCATGATGAACCTACGAACTATGAGGAAGCGATGATGAGCCCAGATTCATGAAATGGCTTGAGGCCATGAAATCGAGATGGGATCCATGTATGAGAACAAAGTATGGACTTTGATGGAGTTGCCGATGATCGGCAAGCCATATTATATAAATGGATCTTCAAGAGGAAGACAGATGATGATAGTAGTGTTACTATCTACAAAGTTCGACTTGTCGCAAAAAGGTTTTCGACAAGTTCAAGGTGTTGACTACAAATGAGATTTTCTCAAGCTGTGGCGATTCTTAAGTCTGTTGAATCATGTTAGCAATTGCCACATTTTATGAAATCGGCAAATGAATTCTTTAATGGATTTATTAAAGAAGAGTTGTATATGATACAACCAGAAGTTTTGTCAATCCTAAAGGAGCTAACAAAATGTGCAAGCTCCAATGATCCATCAATGGACTGGTGCAAGCATCTCGGAGTTGGAATATACGCTTTGATGAGTTGATCAAAGCGTATGGTTTTATCTGAGACTTTTGGAGAAGCCTGTATTTACAAGAAAGTGAGTGGGAGCACTACAGCATTTCGACAAGTATATGTGAATGACTTATTGTTGATCGGAAATAATGTAGAATTATTCGCAAAGCATAAAGGAGTGTTTGAAAGGAGTTTTTCAAAGAAAGACCTCGGTGAAGCTGCTTACATATTGAGCATCAAGATCTATAGAGATAGATCAAGGCGCTTGATAAGTTTTTCAATGAATACATACCTTGTCAATATTTTGAAGTAGTTCAAAATAGAGCAGTCAAAGAAAAGTTCTTGCTGTGTTGCAAAGGTGTGAAATTGAGTGAGACTCAAATCCCGACCACGACGAGAAAATAGAAAAGAGAATGAAAGTCATTCCCTATGCCTCATCATAGGTTCTATAAAGTATGCTATGCTATGTACCAGACCTATTATATACCTTGCTCTGAATTTGGCAAGGAATACAATAGTGATCTAGGAGTAGATCATTGGACATTGGTCAAGAACATCCTTAGTGAGGACTAAGGAAATATTTCTCGATTATGGAGGTGATAAAAGAGCCCGTCGTAAAGAGTAACATCGATGCAAGCTTTTTACACTGATCCGGATGACTCTAAGTCTCAATCTGGATACATATTGTAAGTGGGAGCAATTAGCTAGAGTAGCCCGTGCGAGCATTGTAGACATAGAATATTTGCAAAATACATACGGCTCGAATGTGATGGACCCGTTGACTAAGCTTCTCTCACGAGCAAAACATGATCATACCTTAGTACTCTTTGGGTGTTAATCACATAGCGATGTGAACTAGATTATTGACTCTAGTAAACCCTTTGGGTGTTGGTCACATGACGATGTGAACTATGGGTATTAATCACATACAGATGTGAATATTAGTGTTGAATCACATGATGATGTGAACTAGATTATTGACTCTAGTGCAAGTGGGAGACTGAAGGAAATATGCCCTAGAGGCAATAATAAAGTTATTATTTATTTCCTTATTTCATGATAAATGTTTATTATTCATGCTAGAATTGTATTAACCGAAACATAATACATGTGTGAATACATAGACAAACAGAGTGTCACTAGTATGCCTCTACTTGACTAGCTCGTTAATCAAAGATGGTTATGTTTCCTAACCATAGACATGAGTTGTCATTTGATTAACGGGATCACATCATTAGGAGAATGATCTGATTGACTTGACCCATTCCGTTAGCCTAGCACTTGATCGTTTATTATGTTGCTATTGCTTTCTTCATGACTTATACATGTTCCTGTAACTATAAGATTATGCAACTCCGTTTACGGAGGAACACTTTGGTGCTACCAAGCGTCACAACGTAATGGGTGATTATAAAGGAGTACTACAGGTGTCTCCAAAGGTACATGTTGGGTTGGCGTATTTGAGATTAGGTTTTGTCACTCCGATTGTCGGAGAGGTATCTCTGGGCCCTCTCGGTAATGCACATCACTATAAGCCTTGCAAGCAATGTAGCTAATGAGTTAGTTACGGAATGATGCATTATGGAGCGAGTAAAGAGACTTGCGTAACGAGATTGAACTAGGTATTGGATACCGACGATCAAACCTCGGGCAAGTAACATACCGATGACAAAGGGAACAACGTATGTTGTTATGCGGTTTGACCGATAAAGATCTTCATAGAATATGTAGGAGCCAATATGGGCATCCAGGTCCCGCTATTGGTTATTGACCAAGAATAGTTCTAGGTCATGTCTACATAGTTCTCGAACCCGTAGGGTCCGCAACAAGGTTTCGATGATGCTTATATTATGAGTTTATAAGTTTTGATGTACCGAAGGAGTTCGGAGTCCCGGATGAGATCGGGGACATGACGAGGAGTCTCGAAATGGTCGAGGCGTAAAGATCGATATATTGGACGACTATATTCGGAGTTCGGAAGGTTCCGAGTGATTCGGTATTTTACGGAGTACCGGGAGTTACGGGAATACGGGGAAAAGTATTGGGCCTTAATGGGCCTTAGTGGGAAGGAGCCGGGAGGTGGCGTGCGCCCTCCCAAGCCCAGTCCGGTGGACAAGGGGTTTGGGCGCAGCCCACCTCTCCTTCCTTCTCCACTTCCCCCTTTCCCCTTCTCCTAGTTGGACTAGGAAGAAGGAGTCCTACTCCCGGTGGGAGTAGGACTCCCCTTGGCGCCCCTCCTCCTAGGCCGCCACCTCCTCCCTTGCTCCTTTATATACGGGGGCAGGGGCACCCCATGACACACAAGTTGATCTACGGATCGTTCCTTAGCCGTGTCGGTGCCCCTTCCACCATATTCCACTTGGTCATATTGTCGTAGAGCTTAGGCGAAGCCTGCGCGGAGAAGTCATATCGTCGCGGGCTTAGGCGAAGCCCTGCGTCGGTGGAGCATCAACATCGTCCCACGCCGTCGTCTTGTGGAACTCATCCCGACACTTTGCTGGATCGGAGTCCGGGATCGTCATCGAGCTGAGCGTGTGCAGAACTTCGGAGGTGCCGTCGTTCGGTGCTTGGATCGGTCGGATCGTGAAGACGTCGACTACATCAACAGCGTTGTTATAACGCTTCGCTTTCGGTCTACGAGGGTACGTGGACGGACACTCTCCCCTCTCGTTGCTATGCCATCACCATGGTCTTGCGTGTTCGTAGGGAATTTTTTTTTGAAATTACTACGTTCCCCAACAATTGCAGCCCCCGAGGCGGTGTCCAGCCACCCGTCCTCGATTGGCGCAGTCGGCTCCGAGATGAGGGTTGGAGCGGACACTGGTGCGGCCTCCAGGGCACTATTCGGCGGCAGAGCTAGATCATGCCCATCACGACAGTGCAGCGCGCTTGGCTGTGGCTCGAATCCGTCGAAGATCAAGTCTCCGCAGACGTCAGCCGTGTAGTTCAAACTTCCAAATCTGACATGATGGCCAGGGGCGTAGCTTTCGATCTGCTCCAGATGGCCAAGCGAATTGGCCCGCAGTGCAAAGCCGCCGAATACGAAGATCTGTCCAGGGAGAAAGTCTCACCCTGGACCGCGTCGTTGTTGATGGTCGAAGGAGCCATCGGGCCTAAAGATGACGACACAGAAGAACTCTCAATGAAAGCACCAATGTCGGTGTCAAAACCGGCGGATCTCGGGTAGGGGATCCCGAACTGTGCGCCTAGGCGGATGGTAATAGGAGACAAGGGACACGATGTTTTTACCCAGGTTTGGGCCCTCTCGATGGAGGTAAAACCCTACTCCTGCTTGATTAATATTGATGATATGGGTAGTACAAGAGTAGATCTACCACGAGATCAGAGATGCTAAACCCTAGAAGCTAGCCTATGGTATGGTTGTTGTTCGTCCTACGGACTAAAACCCTCCGGTTTATATAGACACCGGAGAGGGTTAGGGTTACATAGAGTCGGTTACAAATGGGAGGAGATCTACATCCGTATCGCCAAGCTTGCCTTCCACGCCAAGGAAAGTCCCATCCGGACACGGGACGAAGTCTTCAATCTTGTATCCTCATAGTTCAGGAGTCCGGCCAAAGGCTATAGTCCGGCCATCCGGACACCCCCTAATCCAGGACTCCCTCAATGATATTGCATTTGGGGCTTTACTTGATGGTTATCACAGATGGATTTGGAAATAACGGGTTAGTGATCGTGTGTAGCGACAGCCAAAATGGACTAACATTTTTCACTAATAGGTTGTTATGTTTGACCCGTTTGTGTTGAGCCTTTAATTCCGACCTTTAGGTTTTTCCGCCGGTCAGTGTTGTTGTTTATGAAGCTTGTTTATAATTCAGTTTGTAGCCTGTCTCCATTCCAAATACCCCATCACCATCGAGCCCCTATCCTTTTCATTCTCCCGAAGCCCCCACGGCCACACGACGTACCCTCACGGTCCCGATGCTTATAGTATTCTCTTAATGCTTTAGATTTCAGTAAAATTATTCTAATGCTGTTGAAGAATAACTAAAATTATTTAACTCATACTACCAGTCTTGACACATCTAAGGCTTTAGATTACATATCTCAGTTGATGTAGTAAAGGAAAGTCAATTTTTTTTGTACAATGTCATCAAACTTACAAAACACAATTAGTTGCATTGCACAAAAAATTCTGAAGAGAAGAGGAAGAATTTGGAGAAAGCACTTGCTACTCCATACAATTATGTTTGCCTTCAGGTCTATTGGTTTTCCTTCATGACTCCTATCTCTTTTTCTTCGTCCTATCATTACTAGGGAAAAGCCTAGTAGTAGCGCGGGTGCCCGCGCAACTACTACGGCGCTACAACTAAGTTGTAGTAGTAGCGCGGGTGCGTCCATGCTACTACTACGTCTGTTAGTAGTAGCATGGGTACCACCCGCGCTACTACTATTAATTTCAAAAAAAAATTCTCGATCCCGTCCGTGCTGTCAATGGTAGCAATGGTTCGATCCAGCGACGCCAGGGGTCATCGGAGCTGCGGAAGGGCAGTGGTAGACCAGATCGAGCAACGCCTGCTGCAGAGGGCCAGGATCCATGGCCGAGCAAGGCGACGGCGTTGGGATCCTCTTCGCAGCCAAGCCAGCGAGCTCCTGGTCATCCATGGCGATGACCTGCACGGGCAAGGACATGGGAGGGTGAGTAAAACCAGAGGGAGAGAGAGAAAAAGAAAAACGAGAGAGAGGAAGGAGATGGAGGTAGCAATGGGGTTGGTCGCCGGTGGTGAGGTGCTCCAGCATGGTGGCATGGAGATGCGGGGAAGACCGGCGAGCTCCGGGACGCCGACGGTGCGAGGCGACGGCCTCTTTTGGCGCCATGGAGGAGGAGGCGCTCATGCGTAGGAGGTCCATGTGAGAGCCTATGGAGAGAGAGAGTGGGGAGAGTGACGGGGGAGAGGAAGGATTTGGGGGAGGAGATGGGGATTCTAGGGCTCTTCAAAAACCATCTAGTTAGTAGCAACATGGGTTTATAGCCCTCACTAATACTATCAACTTAATAGTAGCGCTGGTTTATACTCCTCACTACTACTATGGCATGTCCCTGGGAGAGGGGGGGGGGGGGAGGGCACGGTAGAGACCGCTTACTAGTAGCGAGGGGTAAAAACCCGGGCTACTACTAACAACTTAGCAGTAGCTAGGGGTAAAACCCGCGCTGCTAGTAAGTAGCAGTAGCGAGGGGTATAAACCCGTGCTACTAGTAAGCATCTGCTTATAAGCTTTTCCCTAGTAGTGTATCAACTTCCTTTTTAGAGGTAATTATGATCCTATAGATGTGGACGTCGTCGTACTCATGTCCTATTATTATAATTCATAACTTGTTAATTTGTTTTGGACACATTATATTTTAGCGGCAATGCACAAAAAGACCATGTCTCATTTACTCCACCACGCGCCTGCACTATAGGAGAGATGGGTGAATTACTCGGGACGACAACATAGTATGACCACAAATACAACAAGCTTATATTTGTAGGTTTTACAAGTATGTTCAATACGTTAGCTACGAAGTGTGTTCAATTAATGTGCATGTTGGTTGTGAACTCCAAATATATGAATCTGAGTTATGAAAAGTAGAGGGCTTGTCCAAGTGTATGATGTGTGCCAGTATATTTTGTGTGTATGCCCTTTTGTCAATTTCAATTCCTTGGCTGGTACCAGAACAAAAAGAAAAGTCTAGAATGTAAATTATTGGAAATGTTATCACTAACCTGCCAGCGATATGTGTTTAGAAGTCATCACTAATCGACCAAGTGGCCCACCTACCTTGGGGAAGTCATAATTAACCCCTAGCCACAGATGGGCCAAAACCGCGCCAGTGATGATAAGATTTGGCCAGTCAGTGCTATTCCACTCTATAGTAGTGTAAGGAAGAAATTCCTTAATCAAAAAAGCCCTTACTTATATATATATATATATATATATATATATATATATATATATATATATATATATATATATATATATATATTGATGGGGAACGTAGTAATTTCAAAAATTTTCCTACGATCACGCAAGACCATGGTGATGGCATAGCAGAGGGAAGAGTGTCCGTCCACGTACCCTCGTGAGACCGAAAGCGAGGCGTTATAACAACGCTGGTTGATGTAGTCGTGCGTCTCCACGATCCGACCGATCCAAGCACCGAGCGTCGGCACCTCCGAGTTACGCACGTTCAGCTCGATGGCGATCCCGGACTCGATCCAGCAAAGTGTCGGGGATGAGTTCCGTCGACCGACGGCGTGGTGGCGGTGATGATGCTCCACCGGCGCGGGGCTTCGCCTAAGCTCATGACGATATGACTTCTCCAGCGAGGCTTCGCCTAAGCTCATGACGATATGACGAAGTGGAATATGGTGGAAGGGGCACCGCTGCGGCTAAGGAAAGATCCGTAGATCAACTTGTGTGTCTTGGGGTGCCCCTGCCCCAGTATATAAAGGAGACAAGGGGAGGTGGCGGCCCTATAGGAGGCGCACAAGGAGGAGTCCTACTCCCACCGAGTAGGACTCCCCCTTCCTAGTTGGACTAGGTTTGGAGGAGGAGAAGGGGAAGGCGCCGCCCCTTCCTGTCCTATTCGGACTAGAGGGGAGGGGCGCGCAGCCCACCTTGGGCTGCCCTTCCTCTTCTCCTATGGCCCATTAAGGCCCATTGACCTCCGGGGGTTCCGGTAACCTCCGGTACTCCGATAAATCGATTTCACCCGGAACATTTCCGATGTCAAATGTAGGCTTCCAATATATCAATCTTTATGTCTCGACCATTTGAGACTCCTCGTCATGTCCGTGATCACATCCGGGACTCGAACAACCTTGGTGCATCAATACTTATAAACTCATTATGAGCTGTCATCATAGCGTTAAGCGTGCGGACCCTACGGGTTCGAGAACTATGTAGACATGACCTAGAACCATTCTCGGTCAATAACCAATAGCGGAACCTAGATGCCCATATTGGTTCCTACATATTCTCTGAAGATCTTTATCGGTCAAACCGCTAACGACATCGTTGTTCCCTTTGTCATCGGTATGTTACTTACCCGAGATTTGATCGTCGGTATCCAATACCTAGTTCAATCTCGTTACGGTAAGTCTCTTTACTCGTTCCGTAATACATCATCTCACAACTAACTCATTAGTTGTAATGCTTGCAAGGCTTAGGTGATGTGTATTACCGAGAAGGCCTAGAGATACCTCTCCGACGATCGGAGTGACAAAACCTAATCTCGAAATCGCCAACCCAACAAGTACCTTTGGTGACACCTGTAGTACTCCTTTATAATCACCCGATTCGTTGTGACGTTTGGTAGTACCAAAGTGTTCCTCCGATAAACAGGAGTTGCATAATCTCATAGTTACGAGGAACATGTATGGGTCATGAAGAAAGCATTAACATACTAAGCGATCAAGTGTTAAGCTAACGGAATGGGTCATGTCAATCAGATCATTCAACCAATGATGTGACCTTGTTAATCAAATAACAACTCCTTGTTCATGGTTAGGAAACATAACCATCTTTGATTAACAAGCTAGTCAAGTAGAGGCATACTAGTGACATCTGTGTTTGTCTATATATTCACACATGTATTATGTTTCCGGTTAATACAATTCTAGCATGAATAATAAACATTTATCATGATATAAGGAAATAAATAATAACTTTATTATTGCCTCTAGGGCATATTTCCTTGATCTCCCACTTGCACTAGAGTCAATAATCTAGATTACAAAGTAATGATCCTTACACCCATGGAGTCTTGGTGCTGATCATGTTTTGCTCGTGGAAGAGGCTTAGTCAGCGGTCTGCAACATTCAGATCCGTATGTATTTTGCAAATCTCTATGTCTCCCACTTGGACTTGGTCCCGAATGGAATTGAAGCGTCTCTTGATGTGCTTGGTCCTCTTGTGAAATCTGGATTCCTTTGCCAAGGCAATTGCACGATATTGTCATAGAAGATCTTCATCGGTCCCGATGCACTAGGTATGACACCTAGATCGGAAATGAACTCTTTCATCCAGACTCCTTCATTCGCTGCTTCGAAGCAGCTATGTACTCCGCTTCACATGTAGATCCTGCCACGGCGCTTTGTTTAGAACTGCACCAACCGACAGCTCCACCGTTTAATAAAAACACGTATCCGGTTTGCGATTTAGAATCGTCCGGATCGGTGTCAAAACTTACATCGGCGTAACCATTTACGACTAGCTCTTTGTCACCTCCATATCGAGAAACATATCCTTAGTCCTTTTCGGTATTTCAGGATGTTCTTGACCGCTGTCCGATGATCCACTCTGGATTACTTTGGTACCTTCCTGCCAAGCTTACAGCTAAGCATCGTCGGGCTGGTACACAGCATTGCATACATGATAGAGCCTATGGCTGAAGCATAGGAACATCTTTCATTTTCTCTCTATCTTCTGCTGTGGTGGGGCATTGAGTCGACTCAATCTTACACCTTATAATCTGGTAAAAACCTTTCTTTGCACTGATCCATTTTGAACTTCTTCAAAACTTTATCAAGGTATGTGCTTTGCGAAAGTCAATCAAGCGTCTTGATCTATCTCTATAGATCTTGATGCCCAATATATAAGCAGCTTCACGAGGTCTTTCATTGAAAACTTTTATTCAAGTATCCTTTTATGCTATCCAGAAATTCTATATCATTTCCAATCAATAATATATCGTCCACATATAATATTAGAAATGCTCTGAGCTCCCACTCACTTTCTTGTAAATACAGGCTTCTCCAAAAGTCTCAGTACAAACCCATATGCTTTGATCACACTATCAAAGCGTTTATTCCAACTCCGAGAGGCTTGCACCGGACCATAAATTGATCGTTGGAGCTTGCACACTTTGTTAGCACCCTTTGGATCGATAAAACCTTCTGGTTGCATCATATACAACTCTTCTTCCGAAATCCATTCAAGAATGCGGTTTTTACATCCATTTGCCAAATTTCATAATCATAAAATCGGCAATTGCTAACATGATTCGGACAGACTTAAGCATCGCTTCTGGGTGAGAAAGTCTCATCGTAGTCAACCCCTTGAACTTGTCGAAAACCTTTTGCAACAAGTCGAGCTTTGTAGACAGTTATATTACCATCGGCGTCGGTCTTCTTCTTAAAGATCCATTTATTTTCAATGGCTTGCCGATCATCGAACAAGTCAACCAAAGTCCATACTTTGTTCTCATACATGGATCCCATCTCAGATTTCATGGCTTCCAGCCATTTTGCGAATCTGGGCTCACCATCGCTTCTTCATAGTTAGTAGGTTCGCCATGGTCAAGTAACATGACTTCGAATAGGATTACCGTACCACTCAGTGCGTATTTTACTCTGGTTGACCTCACGAGGTTCAGTAGTAACTTGATCTGAAGCTTCATGATCATCATCATTAGTTTCCTCACTAATTGGTGTGGTTGTCACAGAACCATTTCTTGTGATGAACTACTTTCCAATAAGGGAGTAGATACAGATTATCTCATCAAGTTCTACTTTCCTCCCACTCACTTCTTTCGAGAGAAACTCCTTCTCTAGAAAGGATCCGAATTAGCAACGAAAATCTTGCCTTCAGATCTGTGATAGAAGGTGTACCCAACAGTCTCCTTTGGGTATCCTATGAAGACACATTTTCCGATTTGGGTTCGAGCTTATCTGGTTGAAGTTTCTTCACATAAGCATCGCAGCCCCAAACTTTAAGCGACAACTTTGGTTTCTTGCCAAACCATAGTTCATAAGGCGTCGTCTCAGCGGATTTTGACGGTGTCCTATTCAACGTGAATCGGCCGTCTCTAAAGCATAACCCCAAAGCGATAGTGGTAAATCGGAAATAGACATCATAGATCGCACCATATCTAGTAAAGTACGATTCGACGTTCGGACACACCATTTCTCTGTGGTGTTCGGGTGGCGTGAGTTCTAAACTATTCCACAATTTTTCAAATGTAAACCAAACTCGTAACTCAAATATTCTCCTCCACGATCAGATCGTAGAAATTTAATTTTCTTGTTACGATGATTTTCCACTTCACTCTGAAATTCTTTGAACTTTTCAAATGTTTCAGATTTGTGTTTCATTAAGTAGATATACCCATATCTGCTCAAATCATCTGTGAAGGTGAGAAAATAACGATACCCGCCAAGCGTGCCTCAACATTCATTGGACCACAAACATCGATATGTATGATTTCCAACAAATCAGTTGCACGCTCCATAGTTCGGAGAACGGCGTTTTGTCATCTTGCCCATGAGGCACGGTTACATAAGTACCAAGTGATTCATAATCAAGTGATTCCGAAGTCCATCGGTATGGAGTTTCTTCATGCGTTTTACACCGATATGACCTAAGCGGCGAGTGCCACAAATAAGTTGCACTATCATTATCAACTCTGCATCTTTTGGCTTCAACATTATGAATATGTGTATCACTACTGTCGAGATTCAACAAGAATAGACCATTCTTCAAGGGTGCATGACCATAAAAGATATTATTCATATAAATAGAACAACCATTATTCTCTGATTTAAATGAATAACCGTCTACGCAATAAACAAGATCCAGATATAATGTTCATGCTCAACGCGGCACCAAATAACAATTATTTAGGTCTAAAACTAATCCCGAAGGTAGATGTAGAGATAACGTGCCGACCGCGATCACATTGACTTTGGAACCATTTCCCACAGCGCGCCGTCACCTCGTCCTTTGCCGATGCTCGTTTATTCCGTAGTCCTGTTTGAGTTGCAAATATTAGCAGCGGAACCATATCAAATACCAGGTGCTACTACGAGCTCTAGTAAGGTACACATCAATAACTTGTATATCATATATACCTTTGTTCACCTTGCCATCCTTTTATCCGCCAAATACTTGGGGCAGTTCCGCTTCGATGTCCGTCTGCTTGCGGTAAAACACTCGATTTCAGGCTTAGGTCCAGACTTGGGTTTCTTCTCTTGATCAGCAACTTTCTTGCTGTTCTTTTGAAGTTTCCTTCTTCTTCCCTTTGCCCTTTTCTTGAAACTAGTGGTCTTGTTGACCATCAACACTTGATGCTCTTTCTTGATTTCTACCTCCGCAGCTTTTAGCATCGCGAAGAGCTCGAGGAATTGTCTTAGTCATCCCTTGCATATTATAGTTCATCACGAAGCTCTTGTAGCTTGGTGGCGTGATTGGAGAATTCATCAATGACACTATCATCCGGAAGATTAACTCCCAGCTGAATTAAGTGATTGTTATACCCGGACATTTTGAGTATGTGCTCCTTGATGAACTATTCTCCTCCATCTTGCAGCTATAGAACTTATTGGAGACTTCATATCTCTCAATCCGGGCATTTTCTTGAAATATTAACTTCAACTCCTGGAACATCTCATATGCTCCATGACGTTCAAAACGTCGTTGAAGACCCGTTCTAAGCCGTAAAGCATGGCACACTGAACTATAGAGTAGTCATCAGCTACTGCTTTGCGAGACGTTCATAACCACGCTCGGCATCTGCAGCAGGCCTGTCACCCAGCGGTGCTTCCAGGCGTAATTTTTACGTGCAGCAATGAGGATAATCCTCAAATTCGGACCCAGTCCGTGTAATTGCTACCATCATCTTTCAACTTTGCTTTCTCAAGGAACGCATTAAAATTCAACGGAACAACAGACGAGCCATCTATCTACAATAAACATAGACAAGCAAAACACTATCGGTACTAAGTTCATGATAAATTTTAAGTTCAATTAATCATATTAAAAACTCCCACTTAGACAGACATCTCTCTAGTCATCTAAGTGATCACGTGATCCATTTAACTAAACCGTGTCCGATCATCACGTGAGGCGGAATAGTTTCAACGGTGAACATCACTATGTTGATCATATCTATTATATGATTCACGTTCGACCTTTCGGTCTCCGTGTTCGAGGCCATATCTGTTATATGCTAGGCTCGTCAAGTTTAACTTGAGTATTCGCGTGTGCAACTGTTTTGCACCGTTGTAGATGGACGTAGAACTTATCACACCCGATCATCACGTGGTGTCCGGGTACTCGAACTTTGGCAGCGGTGCATACTCGAGGAGAACACTTCTTGATAATTTTAGTGAGAGATCATCTTATAATGCTACCGTCAATCAAAGCAAGATAAGATGCATAAAGGATAAACATCACATGCAATCAATATAAGTGATATGATATGGTCATCATCATCTTGTGCTTGTGATCTCCATCGCCAAGCACCGTCATGATCACCATCGTCACCGGTAGCGACACCTTGATCTCCATCGTAGCATCGATGTCGTCTCGCCAACTATTGCTTCTCGACTATCGCTACTCCTTAGTGATAAAGTAAAGCAATTACATGGCGTTGCATTTCATACAATAAGCGACAACCATATGGCTCCTGCCGATTGCCGATAACTTGGTTACAAAACATGATCATCTCATACAATAAAATATAGCATCACGTCTTGACCATATCACATCACAACATGCCCTGCAAAAACAAGTTAGGCGTCCTCTACTTTGTTGTTGCAAGTTTTACGTGGCTGCTACGGGCTGAGCAAGAACCGTTCTTACCTCGCATCAAAACCACAGCGATACTTCGTCAAATAGACTCCGTTTAACCTTCTCAAGGACGGGCGTAGCCTTTCAGTTCAACTAAAGTGAGAGAGACAGACACCGCGGTCACCTTTAAGCAACGAGTGCTCGGGCGGTGAAACCAGTCTCGCGTAAGCGTCTGGCGTAATGTCGGTCCGGGCGCTTCATCTCACAATACCGCTGAACCAAAGTATGACATGCTGGTAGGCGGTATGACTTGTATCGCCCACAACTCACTTGTGTTCTACTCGTGCATATGACATCAACGCATAAAACCAGGCTCGGATGCCATCGATGGGGAGCGTAGTAATTTCAAAAATTTCCTACGATCACGCAAGACCATGGTGATGGCATAGCGAGAGGGAAGAGTGTCCGTCCACGTACCCTCGTGAACCGAAAGCGAGGCGTTATAACAACGCGGTTGATGTAGTCGTGCGTCTCCACGATCCGACCGATCCAAGCACCGAGCGTCGGCACCTCCGAGTTCTGCACACGTTCAGCTCGATGGCGATCCCGGACTCGATCCAGCAAAGTGTCGGGGATGAGTTCCGTCGACCTGACGGCGTGGTGGCGGTGATGATGCTCCACCGGCGCGGGGCTTCGCCTAAGCTCCGCGACGATATGACTTCTCCGCGCGGGCTTCGCCTAAGCTCATGACGATATGACCGAAGTGGAATATGGTGGAAGGGGCACCGCTGCACGGCTAAGGAAAGATCCGTAGATCAACTTGTGTGTCTTGGGGTGCCCCTGCCCCGTATATAAAGGAGACAAGGGGAGGTGGCGGCCCTATAGGAGGCGCACAAGGAGGAGTCCTACTCCCACCGGGAGTAGGACTCCCCCTTCCTAGTTGGACTAGGTTTGGAGGAGGAGAAGGGGAAGGCGCCCCCCCTTCCTTGTCCTATTCGGACTAGAGGGGGAGGGCGCGCAGCCCACCTTGGGCTGCCCTTCCTCTTCTCCTATGGCCCATTAAGGCCCATTGACCTCCCGGGGTTCGGTAACCTCCGGTACTCGGTAAATCCGATTTCACCGGAACATTTCCGATGTCAAATGTAGGCTTCAATATATCAATCTTTATGTCTCGACCATTTGAGACTCCTCGTCATGTCCGTGATCACATCCGGGACTCGAACAACCTTGGTGCATCAATACTTATAAACTCATTATGAACTGTCATCGCAAGCGTTAAGCGTGCGGACCCTACGGGTTCGAGAACTATGTAGACATGACCTAGAACCATTCTCGGTCAATAACCAATAGCGGAACCTGGATGCCCATATTGGTTCCTACATATTCTCGAAGATCTTTATCGGTCAAACCGCTGCGACATACGTTGTTCCCTTTGTCATCGGTATGTTACTTACCCGAGATTTGATCGTCGGTATCCAATACCTAGTTCAATCTCGTTACGGTAAGTCTCTTTACTCGTTCCGTAATACATCATCTCACAACTAACTCATTAGTTGTAATGCTTGCAAGGCTTAGGTGATGTGTATTACCGAGAAGGCCTAGAGATACCTCTCCGACGATCGGAGTGACAAAACCTAATCTCGAAATCGCCAACCCAACAAGTACCTTTGGTGACACCTGTAGTACTCCTTTATAATCACCCGATTCGTTGTGACGTTTGGTAGTACCAAAGTGTTCCTCCGTAAACAGGAGTTGCATAATCTCATAGTTACAGGAACATGTATGGGTCATGAAGAAAGCATTAACATACTAAGCGATCAAGTGTTAAGCTAACGGAATGGGTCATGTCAATCAGATCATTCAACCAATGATGTGACCTTGTTAATCAAATAACAACTCCTTGTTCATGGTTAGGAAACATAACCATCTTTGATTAACAAGCTAGTCAAATAGAGGCATACTAGTGACATGCTGTTTGTCTATATATTCACACATGTATTATGTTTCCGGTTAATACAATTCTAGCATGAATAATAAACATTTATCATGATATAAGGAAATAAATAATAACTTTATTATTGCCTCTAGGGCATATTTCCTTCATATATATATATATATATATATATATATATATATATATATATATATATATATATATATATAATGGCACCATCATGTAGATACAAGAATGGATTTAGAACTTTGATTAAGTATAATTTTTAAATGAGATAGGGATTTAGATTATGATGCCCAAGACCTTGTAAAAGTTGCTTCTATTATGGACCCTAGTAAACTCTTGTGGATTCTATGGGCTGTTTGTTTGGATCATTGCCCTCTAACGCCATATTAGAAAATTGGATGTTGAATAGCCTTGGGTGTTCATTTGTATGTATACCAAATAATTGGTGCGTCTGCACCTCTACAACAGCCTCAACTCAATTCTCAGCCAACTTTTTTGGCAAGGCGTGGGTGGCCAAATCTTCCACCAAATATTTGGCGAGGCCATGATTGACAAAGAAAGCATTGGGGCAAACCAAATGGCCCCTTAGAGCCACATGACACATGTGCCATACCTTTAAATATTTAAATTTATTAGAGAATTTTATATATAAATATATTATGGAAGGATTGGCCTCCTGACCTTTTGTATCTGCAAGATGTACACAACCAATATTTTAATGAAATGCCGTCAAAGACATCAAGGCAAGAATATGCCACATGTTAGCTACCATTGAGAATCCAACCAACAAAAGAGCAAGTATAATAAGGAGCCTATAACCCTCTTACATAACACTTTTACTTATGTGGAGGAGATAGAAATGAAAAATGAGGGGAGTGGGCTCTCATCTAAGAGCCAACTTCTACACATGCTCCTATGCAAATGTAATACATATGAGGAAAGAGATACATAGAAGGTTGTAAAAAGTACTAATCTAAGAGCCAACCGCACTACTCCCTCCATTTCAATGAATAAGGCACACACACTTTTTAAAATCCAACTTTTACCATTAATTACATAAATAATATGGATTTTTGTGACTTCAAAATTGTACCATCGAAAACTTCTTTTCAACATGAATTCAACGATATATTTTTTATTACATATAACCCGCATTTGGTTGGTCCAATTTATGGTCAAAGTTGACATTGAGATGTGTGCACGCCTTACTCATTGGAATGGAAAGAGTATGTGAGTAACTATGGATGAATTCTCTAGATGATATGACAACTTCATGTAGCAATCAGTTGGCTATACTATTAGCCATGGTCTAAAGCGAGATGAAACACTCGCAATCAAACAATCACCGACAAACATGTAACAAGCCATGTAGCGGCCGGGACACCAAGACAAGGCCTTGAATAGGGCAGCACCACTCGTAGGAAAACATTATACAAACCTGATGGTCAAGGACATAACACATGTTTTTTATACTAGAGTTAACCTTTTCTTTTGAAGTTTAATGACATTATTGCAGCAGGCAATAGGTCAAACCAGATTTATGTGTTATAATTTGGTAAATAGAAAAAAAAATTGGAGGGGGGGGGGGGCGCAATTTCGTTTTTAGGATCCTCTCTCCCTTACCCATAACCCTCACTAAGCCTTCAATCTCCTTTGCCACCTTCGAGCATAACCTACATGATTGCATTGTTTTGAGCGGTGAGCTGCAAAGTATCACAGTAATGTAATGATCCTTTAAATAAGAGAATGTATATTTGCAAATGAGACATACAACTTTCCCTCTTATGCAAATCTTGCCAAAATAACCCATCCAAATAATTTATAGTCTTAAAAAATCCTTCATGGAAGATTTTGTACTTACGAAAATAATACCATTACGGTAAAGCCAAACGAAAAAACACTAGCTCCCATCCTCCCATGTGGACATGCCCCCGTGTGTTGGAAATATGCCCTAGAGGCAATAATAAAAGTGTTATTATTATATTTCTTTGTTCATGATGATTGTCTTTTATTCATGCTATAACTGTATTATCCGGAAATCGTGATACACGTGTGAATACATAGACCATAACATGTCCCTAGTGAGCCTCTAGTTGACTAGCTCGTTGGTCAACAGATAGTCATGGTTTCCTGACTATGGACATTGGATGTCATTGACAACGGGATCACATCATTAGGAGAATGATGTGATGGACAAGACCCAATCCTAAGCATAAAACAAGATCGTGTAGTTCGTTTTGCTAGAGCTTTTCCAATGTCAAGTATCTCTTCCTTAGACCATGAGATCGTGTAACTCCGGATACCGTAAGAGTGCTTTGGGTGTACCAAACGTCACAACGTAATCGGGTGACTATAAAGGTGCACTACGGTATCTCCGAAAGTGTACATTGGGTTGACACGGATCGAGGCTGGATTTGTCACTCCGTATGACGGAGAGGTATCTCTGGGCCCACTCGGTAATGCATCATCATAATGAGCTCAAAGTGACTAAGTGGTTAGTCACGGGATCATGCATTACTGATGCAGTAAAGTGACTTGCGTAACGAGACCGAACAAGGTATTGGGATACCGACGATCGAGTCTCGGCAAGTAACGCACCGATTGACAAAGGAATTGTATCTGGGTTTGATTGAATCCTCGACATCGTGGTTCATCCGATGAGATCATCGAGGAGTATGTAGGAGCCAACATGGGTATCCAGATCCGCTGTTGGTTATTGACCGGAGAGGCATCTCGGTCATGTTCGCATATCTCCGAACCCGTAGGGTCTACACATAAGGTTCGGTGGCGCTAGGGTTGTAGAGATATTAGTATGCAGTAACCCGAAAGTTGTTCGAGTCCGGATGAGATCCCGGACGTCACGAGGAGTTCGGAATGGTCCGGAGGTAAAGATTTATATATAGGAAGTCCAGTTTGCCACCGGAAAGTTTTGGGGTCACCGGTATTGTCTGGGACCACCTAAAGGTCTCGGGTCCACCGGTGGGGCCACCTATCCGGAGGGCCCCATGGGCTGAAGTGGCGTGGGAACCAGCCTGGTGGGCTGGTGCGCCCACCCAAGGGCCCAAGGCGCCTAGGGTTGGAAACCCTAGGGGACTGTTGCCCAGGGGCATCGCCCTGTTGAAACCCTAGGGGCCGTTGCCCCCAGGGGCATCGCCCCCTGGTTGGAAACCCTAAGGGGCCGTTGCCGAGGGCCGCCGCCCCCATCTAGATGGGATCTCCAAGGGCATCGCCCCTAGCCCCTATATATAGTGGAGGGGAGGAAGGGCAGCAACACCCCACATCTCGGCACCTCCCTTCCCCCTTGCTACACCTCCTCCTCCCGCAGACGCTTGGCGAAGCCCTGCCGGATCCCTGCTGCATCCACCACCACGCCGTCGTGCTGCTGGATCTTCATCAACCTCTCCTTTCCCCTTGCTGGATCAAGAAGGAAGAGACGTCACGCTGACCGTACGTGTGTTGAACGCGGAGGTGCCGTCCGTTCGGCGCTAGGATCTCCGGTGATTGGATCACGACGTGTACAACTACCTCAACCCCGTTCTTTTTGAACGCTTCCGCTCGCGATCTACAAAGTGGTATGTAGATGCATCTCCCATGACTCGTTGCTTAGATGAACTCATAGATGGATCTTGGTGAAACCGTAGGAAAATTTTTAATTTTCTGCAACGTTCCCCAACACCGTGAACCCTCCTAGACTTGACAACAAAATTCAAAATATTATGTGTACTATTTGAAAGAAAAACCCATGAAGTTCTATAATATATAATGCTCTATGAAGCAAAACATTCCAAGTGATAACAAACAAATAAGTAACTTTTTTAGGAATACCGATTACAACGTAGACGCACACACACACGTGCTCACACATCATGTACTGAAGCCGAGTCGAAACTGCGGAGCTTCAAGATTGATGAAATCACTATTGACGCCTCACTATTGACTAGAACATTGCTTCCAACTAAAAGAATAGTTCGCATCAATGAGACACCAAAGCATCAAACCAGGGGTCTGGTTCCTTGTGTGTCGAATGCACAAACACTTAAGAAAACACATACATAAACATATATGAATATAAATCGTCCTAGTTAGTATGACAGCACCCTTACCATGGGCCAAAGATGTCATCATCTGACCTCGTGTGACAATTATTTCGCAACCCCAATGGGTTTTGGGCTGCAGGATCGACACTTAGTTGCAACACAATATATCACAATTCATCTTATATTAGCAACACGTATTACACTGAAAAAATCAATGCATGAATACGTGTGGGTCACTGATTCTGAAATAATTTAGACTTACAAAATATATGATTTATCAACAAATGAAACAATGTATAGACATTTCCCAAGCTAAAATAAGTAGACAATCCAATTTGTGTGATTCACCCTTTTATGCAACATTGTTTTATGGGCAACAATGATATTTCAGTGCGGCAATGCTTTAGCCTAAGAGATTAGATTAGGGAGTTACTAGTTGCAACTTCATCTCCCCTTTTTGATGATCTCTCCCCTTTCTCCATACCAGCCATGGTGTCATACAAAGGCTTATTCATAGTCTCTGGGAGGCAGAGCACTAGTAGCCCACCGATAATGGCCAACACGCCGAACACCACGAATGGCACCCGCTCGCCGAGCAACACCACTATGGGCGCTAGTATGGCCCCCATTTGTGACCCCTGTGCCTTGCACCCCAGTGCGACGGTACGCACCACCGTAGGGAACAACTCTGACGCATATACGAGCAATAGGTTGTATGTTCCCGCCATTCCAAAGATCCCGACCACCCCACATGCCATCCTCGCCACCCTATAATGGAATGCAATTGCATGTGGTTAAAGCAAACCCTTGTAACTCAACTCAAATACATAAAACATGAAGGGTTTAATTACCTCATGGCACCAACATCGGAAATAAGACTAGCAGTTGTGCAGAAGACACCGCTGAGAAGCATCGAGCCAGTTGTGAGTGGCTTCCGACCGAAGTGTTGAAGGAGCACCGCAGTGACCAGGTATGCAGGCATCTCAGCAAGAGAGTTAACAACCACACTGATGTAAAGGTTGATCTTTAGGTTGACCACGTTGAGGGTCAACCCAAAGTACACCACTGAGCAAAGAAAGGTGATGATAACTAAGAGCACGAGCCTACCACGCATTGTCTGCGATCGAAACACATCTAAGACCGACGCCGTCTCCACAACCTTCTTGGCGATGTCGTCCTCGTTGTCGAGCATGAGCCCCACACAATCTGGGATGCTCTTTCCATTGGTGGACGCTATGTCTCGTAAGACACGCATAGCATCATCAGTCCGACACCGCACGAGGTACCAACGCGGGGACTCAGAGACGAATGGCATGACGATGACCATGAATGCGAGGGAGGGCAGAGAGGTGACAATGTAAAGGATGCGCCAAGAGGACTGGAACAATGCTGCGATGCCGGCAAGGGCCGCAATACCGCCAGAGAAGAAATAGCAAGTGGATGTGCCAACGACGCCTCGATAGGATGGCCCAATAGGTTCTGTGGCAAGAACAAAGGAGCAAAAGCAAATGCTTCCAGCACTAAAGCCCGTGAGTAGGCGGGAGGCCGCATAGACCCAATAGTTGGGGGAGAGTGAGGTGAGAAGGCCGAAGCCTCCACTAAGGAAGCACACTAACTGGAGGGAACCTTTCCGACCTAAAAAAGAATCTGACAGGTGTCCAAAGACTCCGGAGCCTGCAACCAGCCAACCAACCAACGATATGATCAGTCACATGAAGCAACAATGTAAAAACAAAGGAATAAGCTAATAAACTGTGTTTTGGGTTGTAATGTAATGTATCACTTAGTGAAGATATTCTCTAATTAGCCCAAATCCAAGTGAACAAAAGTCAGAGCCGCATGGTGGAAACCCTGCAGATGTCATCACTTATAATTATCCGTGCATTGCAAGGGAGGCATACATATTTTTGTAGGTTAGCCTGTGATTTACCTGTAATTTCATTGTTAATGTGATTGCCTCAAAAATTGAATTTTCTTCTGTAAGCATAAGCATTTATGAGCTTACAAAAGAAAATATGATTTTTGTTTGGTAACTCAATGAAAGATAGGACAACTGAATATGGTTTGAAGCAAAACCAGTAACAAAATTAGATGCAAAAGAAAAACAATCGAAAAAGACGAGGAGAAAAAAAGGAGACTTAGGTAAAGAATGTTGGACGAAGGATGAGCAGTCGACAATAGAACTTTATGTATGTTTTAAGGTAGGAGAGATGAGATATGCCGGATCCTAGTCCCTATTCGGAAACTTTCAATCATGTGCTTATTATACGCCACTGAGAAGATTATGAGTAGATAATAACTGTGGTTGTAACCCCAACTAGCAAGTAAGGGCATCTCCAACGCCGATTCTCAAATCGCCCGCAACCGTCCGGACGCGCGATCCGAGTGCATTGTGCAATCCATGGCGGTCTTGTATCGGTCCGCAGGACAGTCCGAATGCACTTTGTCTCACAAATCGGAGACAAACGTGGGGGTGATTTATGGGCATCCGGGCAGCACCCAAGCCCTTTTTGACCACCCTGGCCCAACTAAACCCCCTCCTCCCTAGCCCGTGTGTTCCCTCCTGGCGCGATCTGCCCGCATTCATGCCCCTATAGAGCGGCCGCTCCACATTGAAGTCATCCCAGTGCGGACACGACTTCTCACTGCCTCAGCCATTTGCGAGTGTTCAACACCGGAGACGAGTTACTAGGCGGGGCATGACAGATATCTACCACGCCTGTTCAATGCTCCGTTTGCCCGTATGTCGCCATTAACCAGGTTCGCCGACCGAGAAACCCACTCCGGCGTCGCGCATTAACGCACCTGGATGTGTGGCCTCACCGGAATCCACTATTTAAAGGCGGCCACAGCCGACTAACTCCACACCGCAACACAAGCAGCTCCCCATCCTTCTCCTTTGCATGCATCTGCAGGTGGCGAAGATCTGGGAGAGACCCTTTCCATGGAGATGAAGCACAGGTGGCCGCCCTTGCGGCCGCCTGACAGAGCTGTCGTGCTAGGCGGATCGAGGCCATCTTGCCGGCTAACTCGCTCGAGGTCTCCGACGACTAGGATGACCCCACAATGGAGACGGGCTCAGACGACACCAAACCGGCGCCCTCGTCTGTGCACGCCGTCTTCACCATGGAGCAGGGACAGTCGCACTACAACGCCGTCATGGCGGAGGTGCAGCCTGTGTCGACGCCTATGTCGGCATTCCAACAGGCACAGGAGGAACATAGGAGGAACATCGATACAACTTGTTCCTCCTGGAGCAGACCGATTGGCAGAGGGCCAGATCGACGGCGAGCGCGCGACTGAGGATGCTGTGGCGGCCATGACCGCGGCGAACCCCAACTTTGTCGCAGAGCATCGTGCGATCTACTAGGCCATCTGCGCTCAAGCCGTCGCTTGTGAGGAAGTGGACGCCGCGGAGGAGCAACTCCAGGCAACCGTGGAGGAGAACAACACCAACTGTGCCTCCTACATGCCGCCGATGAACTATCAGGCGGCTCGGTCTGGCAGTTCTTTGTTTGGTGTCATTCATTCTTGCCAGGATATGTCTCTTTCTATACCTTGGCGCTGGCGGCAGTCACTTGGTCCATCTGGCTGTCTCGAAACAAAGCTACCTTTGAAAAAAAGATGATCAAATCTCCTTTTGAGATTGTTTTTACGATGGTTTCTTTTCTTTTGTATTGGGCTACAGGCTGGAGACGACGTCAAGCAACTTCGAGCGGGTGCAGAGATGATCTGCAAAGGGACCCTGCTGTTGATGAGGGCCTATGACGCGTCCAAGGATGGAAAGTGAAGATGCAAAACTTGATATGCGTCGTTCTTTTGGTGGCTGTTCGCCGGGTGACTTCATAGTGATAGCTTTTAAAACTGTTTACCCTTGTTCTATGGTGGTTTCCATCCGGTTTTGTAATAGGGCTAGTAATGTACTAGTGCTGTTTAGGTTTTCGCCCCATAGCACTCGTTTCGATGGCGGACGAGTGCGGTGGGTTTCCTAGCAGTGCGTTGAACTCGCTCTCCCCTTCTCCCTGTTCTTGAACTCTTTTTTGTAATAGACCTTGGTATTTCCGATCTAAGTAATGGAAAGGGGATAGCCCGGTTAAAAAAAATCAAGTGGCCTGGTGGGATGATGACAATGTGGGCGCCACCATTTTTATCATGGACCTCAAGTCCACCGGCGACGGACAAGTCGCGGACTCCTCCGAGGATGATAGGGCATGTGAGGCGGCATGGCCTTGTGTCCCATGTGGGTCAGTCCATCTCCCGTGTTCTACTCTTTCTTATCGGAGACCGCACCTTCACTTCATGGGTCTTATCGCCGGCGCTCATGAAGATAGCGGATGTACGAGGCGGTCCCAGGAAGGGAACAATACGGGCTTGGACGCCAGCGGCCGTCGTAGTTTTTTTCTTTTAAATGTTCGAAATGAAATGAAAACCTGGCGTGTTTGCATGAATGTCGTCCGTTTATGTAAATTATATCCAAACTTGAATGAAATCTGACCGCGTTTGCATGATTTTTATCCATGCATGTGTACTGCCCCCCTGTCCACGGACGGATGCGGGAGAAAATTTACGGATCGCCGTTAGAGATGCCCCAACACTGCTGGATGACATTAAAAAACTACTCCAACGTAGTTATTAGTAATTTGTACCCGTAAGATAGTTTCTGCTGCACACGTTCTTCTCTAGCTGCAGTTTAGTAGAGAAGAGTGCAGTGAGAGTCAAACAAGGGCTGAAGAAAAATACAACTACAACTACTCTGTTGAATTAGTAATGCATCCGTCCAGGCGATCCAGTGATGCGAGCTGCCAATTATTCCCTTCGTTCCTAAATATTTGTCTTTCTAGCCATTTTAAATAAACTACAACATACAGATGTATGTAGACATGTTTTAAAGTGTAGATTCACTTATTTTGCTCCATATGTAGTCATTTGTTGAAATATCTAGAAAGACAATTATTTATAAACGAAGGGAATACAATCAAGACATGATTGACGAAGACACGTTTCTCTTGTTAATTGAACCAAACAACGGCTGAAAGGTAGTTGAGAGTGTTGTATTACTAGCGTCGAAAAAAATAATCCTATAAGCCACTTGATGGCAAATTTCGATCTTTCAGAGTATGACACCCCTCTCTGGCTAACGTCATCTCTAATGTGAGCCAAAAGCTGTTGGAAGAAGGCTTAAGACATACACAATGATGCTATCTGAACACTGTCAGCTAAAATAATTGTCAAATTGCAAGAGGAGAGAGAAGAGAAAAAAGATTGCCTTCTTGTAGCTAAGATATCATATCTCTTAGGAAAAAGACAAGACAATTATACCACTGTTACATATTTTTTAATTCAAAATTATTCAGCCCACAAAGTGGAAGATACTTCATTGTGTAGTATGTATTTTAGTCCTCTGTTCGAGATACCCCCCAAAAAATGCTTGTTTATATAAGAGCTCATGCCTTTCACTTTTTTTTTTTGCGATAATCACGCCTTTCACTTTCATAGGTACCCGTCTCCGAACATGGAAAAGCAACAACTCAAAGTATAAGGTGCATTAATTTCTATAAAAAGGGAAACTTCTCTACGTTTGACCAATTTGTATAGCAAAATTTCAGTAGCTACAACACCAAACAGTCATCACTTCATATTTTATTTGTTAAATATTATATATGTTGATATAAATGTATAAACTTGATCAAACATAAAAACATCTTTAACTAAAAAAGAATACACCTTAGGTTTTAAAATGAAGGAAGTATAGCATAAGACATAATTGTTTCTTTGTCTGAAGCGGAAAAGTCTTGTGTAGGACAGGGGCCAGCGAAAAGAGAATTAGCAAATCGCATCGGTTCGTTTTTTTATGCCGGAATGCGCCGCCACTAGAGACAGTCAAGCTATGCCGGAATGACAGAGCAGTGGCGGACGTACCCATCATGCAGCCGGCGAAGTAGATGGCCTGGACGAGGCCGACCTTGTACCGCTCGCCGCAGACGAGGCCCCACTCGGCCACCGTCGACGAGCCGCTCCCCTGCTCCCACTCCCACCCGGCCGCGGCGCCGGCGCAGCGGTCGCCGCACCGGCCGTCCCCCGCAGGGCACCACATGGCCGGCTCGCGGTCCGCGAAGATCATCACCATGGTGTGCATCGCCTCCAGCATCCACGCCGCGGTCACCAGCACGAAGTGCCGCAGCTGCCACCGCCCGAACTCCCCCGCGTGCAGCGCCAGCGCCTCGTCGATGCTCACGCGGTTGCTGCCGCCGCCGCTGCCGGAGGCGGCGAGGAGCGCCTCGGTGGTGGACATGGCCGCCCGTACGTCGTGCGCGGAGCGAGAGTGGTAGCTATTCAGTTGCCTTTGGCGCTCGTGGTGTGTGCGTGCGTGCGTGTACTAGTTGGGGCAATGAGCTTGACCGTGTGCTGCTTGTAGGCTTGTAGCGAGGCACCTGTGTTTATCAAACAGAACCGCTGGACCCGGCCAAGACCCGCAGCATACCAAAACAAACTAGCACCCCTCAGGAATGACGACATTCTACTCCCTCCGTTCCTAAATCTAATCTGAGGAGGCCTAAGCCTTTTTTCAAGATTTCAATGCGGACTACATATACGAATGTATACAGACACAATTTAGAGCGTTGATTCATTCATTTTGCTCCGTATGTACTTTTTAGTGGAATCTCTAAAAAGACTTATATTTGGGAACAGAGGAAGTATATCCTTCGCATGAATCCATGGTTTGCCGGTGATTTAAGATTCACGCTATATTTTCCGGGTATGATTTTTTTCTTTTTTCCCGGGGAATGAAAAGTTTTGTCTTGTTTTGAAGTACTATTACATTAGTCTTCGATTTTAAATATAGTATCGAACATTGTATTTTGCTAGTCTTCTTCTATACCTAATTTTAAAAAGAATGATTGTTTCTTCACATTTTTTTCACGGTGGTACCCATGCATTTTTTCGCCCGTCGTGGGACTAGTTTTCTTCGTCGGTCCCGACTACCGATCCTTTGGCGTGAGTGCGTGCGATTCTCCGGATATACAAGACGGGTTCATTACCTTTGGGATGGGTTCGTTACCTTTGGGAGGAGCAATATAGGTTGAAACAAAATTTTGCCGGACATCATATCGGAGGAGCAATTGGCCTTCGTTCCCGGTAGTCTCATCACAGATAATATCATTAGTGCATTTGAGTGTCTTCACTTTATGAAACGCAGCAAGGTAAAGGCGAACAACTATTATGCGCTAAAACTTGATATGATGAAGGCATATGATAAGCTCGAATGGAGTTACCTTGAAGCTATGATGTTGAAGTTGGGCTTTGCTCCATAATGGGTGCACATTGTCACAGGTATGGTCCAATCAATTTCCTTCTCAGTTCTTTTTAATGGAGAGGGACTTGATCAGTTTGTGCCAAGCAGTGGTATTCAACAGAGAGATCCAATATTCCCATATCTTTTTCTTAATTGCAGCATAGGGCCTTTCGTGCCTCCTGTAATCCAGTTCTTCGTCATCACTGGATGGTATTAAGGTGGCTCCTATAGCTCCGGCTGTGAACCATCTTGTTTTTTCTGATGACAGCTTGTTGCTTTTTAAGTCAAGTAATGATGGGGAAGTTGAAGTATCAAACCTACTAGATAGTTATTGTTTGGCTTCGGGACAGAGGATAAATCATGAAAATTCCTCCATATTTCGATTGTGGCCCATGAGTCCGCATACCTGTCAGAAGTAGGGAATTATTTCATACTTCACTGGGAGCACACGACGTCCTTCACCTGTGACATTCAACGGTGTGACTCTGGTAAGAGCTTTAGAGGGTGTTTGTTTCCAGGGACTTATTGGCTTAGGGACTTAAAAAAGTCCCAATAAGTCCCATCTAAACCAAACAGGAGGGACTTATAGGGACTTAAAGTGGGCATTTGGGACTTATGAAATAAGACTCTCAAGGAGGGACTTATAGGGACTTATAGTTGTAATATGGTCTTATAGGGACTTATAAGTCTCAGGAACCAAACAGGTAGTGACTTTTTAGGGACTTATGACTTATAAGTTGGGACTAAAAAAAATCCTAGAACTTATGAACCAAACAGGGCCTTAGCCACAAGAATGCGTGCCCGGACCCTTACATAGTCGCCTTCAGATACGAACAGCTCTCGGGTCGCTCTCTCGGACGACTCCGGAGGTCCCTGCCGCCACTCTTCGGCCAGCCTCCGCTGCCCACCACTCCCCTCACCGTCGCCGGAGGGCGGCGGCGAGGCTGCGTGCAGCCTCCTCTCCAGCCTGCTGCGTTCTCTCCTTCTCCCTCAGATCCAAAATCCCCCCCCCCCCACGCCTCCTGCTTCCATGCTTGCTTGGCTACGGCTACCGGCCATCTAAACGCATCAGCTCCCCCTGCTCTGGCCCCATGGCTGCCGGATGTGGCTGCTGGTCCTTGGGGACGGGGTGCTGACCGGTAAAAATTCAAGCTGACGGCTTGTGTGGACATCTGCTCGGCGCGGCGCTGTGGGGGCGCGGCTGAGTGGCCGGCGGTAGCCACCGCGGTGGGCCTGTGGGTTCGATGGCGGGGTTGCGAACGGGCGTCTTGGCGCGGGCGTCCTCGTCCCTGGTGCGCGCCTGGCGTGTGGCGCGATCGTGGTGACGCCCGTCTTGGTGCGGGCGCCACGCGCGCCGAGTCGTGAGCTGCGGGCGAGGTGGATCTGGAGCGGCCGGCGCGCCGGCTCCAGATCTGTCAGTGGTCGGAGCTTGCCGAGATCCCCGTCCCCGATCTGGCGATCTTCGAGGCGGTCGGTCAAGGGATGGTGCTCGGCGGCTTGGTTGGCGCTGCTGGCAGTGCTGGTGGATGCGTGGCTTGCTTCTGGCTCGGGGTATGCCGGTCGTGATGGCGGGTGGCCTGGCGGCGATCTCGAGCTGGATCTGACCTGCAGTGGTCCGAATCGGGTCCTGTGCAGCGGTGCTCTGGGAGAAATCCCTGCTCACCCATTGTGTGAGCCGACCACGACGGCGCCTCCCCGGCGTCATATACCTTTCTAGAGGCGTGGTCTTTGAGCTGTTCCGTGTGGATCTGCTTCGGCGTGGTTCAGGTCGTCTTGCTGTAGGGATGTGCTCATACTCCGGGCGAGAATCTTTCATCGACTATGTTGATGTCGGCGGCAGCGGCGTCTATGGACGTCGTCTTCCTCGCAGGAGGTGCCGCTGTGGAGCTCCAGCACCTATGGTATTTTGCTTTGTGGTCTTCGGGTGAAAACCCAAGATCGGGCTTGCCGGATCAGATGATGGTGTTGTGTCTTCGACAACACTACCTCCTTGGAGGCGTCATCTTGGAGGCCCAAACCACGGCTCTTGTTGCTGTTGTGTGGTTGAGGCTGGTGCGTTTGGTGGTGGTGATGCGGCCAGCTTGGGGCCGACAGTGGTGTGTTTCTTTTTCAGGTGTTTCTCTTGGCTGTCCTTCGCGTGGTCTCCGTCCTTTTGCTGTGCATGATCAAGACCCTCCCATGGTTGCCGTTGTGCTGCGGCGAGCTTTGGGCTCTTGGTGTTGTCTTGGTTCACCTTTGCTCAATGACGACGCAATGATGCCTCCCAACCTGCTAATCGTTCCGACCGCCCGTGGCGGATCTTCCAGTCAAGGTTCGTGTTATGGTTTGGCACTCGTTGATTACGGTTGATCCTCTATTGTGCCGTGGGGCTCGGTACGCACGCCGGTGCGGTGCGTTAGGTTGTTTGCAGAGTCTTGGTATTGTGATCCCTCGACAGAACCCCACATCTATTTGTGTCTCTTGTGGTGTTGGTCTTTCTGCCTGCTAGCTAGGTCTTGCCCTCTCCTGGGTGGCATTTTTTTTCTCATCTTCTGTAACCTTGTTACCTGTATGGTTTTCAGCCCGGTTTCCCTCATAAACGGGGTCATCTTGTTTAGGTTTTTGATCCGGTTTTCCTTATAAACTGGATCAGCCAAAGCTTAAGGGGTGCTCTTGGCTTTGGCAGCTTTTTGAGCAATATATTCAGTTGGGGATCCTCTCCCCCCGGTGACCGTTCAAAAAAAAACATAGTCGCCTTCATAGAAAAGCCTTGGCGCCAACTGAACCTCTTTGACACGGCCAATGCGACGAGCGAGCTGATCCACTATACCCGCATCACGGTACATATCTGGGATCCCATGAATCTGAGCCAAAACGTACATGCCATCGAACACCACCAAAGCAGGGTCTGTTTTTCCATCATAGTCCTCCGCGAGTAATCCCATACCTCGGAACAACTAGGGGCTGCCATGGACGACCTTCTTCCAGTCATCGAGACAAAACATCTGGAAGAAAAAAAGATTGTCTCCTGCCTCTCTATACTTTGGAACATGAGCCAGCCCCCAGATCGATTTGAGCGTCTCGAACATCGCTGATGAACTAAAGGGATGAGTTGTTTCAACCTGCGAATCGCGAGCCATCTTGCATCTGCCTTGCATTTCTTCATTTCCTCCCCCCCCTCACGATCACATCGTCCAGTTCGTTATCGTCCAAGTGCTGCAACATCTCTTCGAGGTTCTTCCCGCTCCAGCCCCCCGAAGACGACGATCCTGTCGGCGCCGCCATCTTGGGTACAGATCAGATCCGCCTCTCCATAGCCCGGCCAGCAGCAGTCACGAGAGACTGCACCGGTGGCTAGGTTCGGTGGCCGGTAAACTCGCAGCGGTGATGGAGTCGCCGCCAGAGGAGAGAAACCCTAAATGAGAGGGTGCGTTACACATGACTACATGAGGTTGTTTTAATTGACGGAGGGAGTATTTTTTTCCAACAAACAAATTAACTAGTACAGGAGGTTGTTAGCACTATAAAAGAAGACCCAAAAGAATGGCATACACAGACATACAAAACCTGAAACATACTACATGTAGAAACATTCAACTGAATTCTTAAAAACTAAGCTACGCATTAGCACAACGCCAAATAACAATTCGTTCAAGCATGCGCCAATTGCTCTTGTGTGCAATATTTCCGTGCTAACATCTTTAAGTCACGATAATTACGAAAACTAGTCAAATTTCGGAGTTCCCCGATATAACTTCTTCTTCACTTCTAGGTGCCCTCTCCCCTTTCTCTAGCCCGAACATGGTGTCGTACAAGGGCTTGTTCATAGTCTCTGGGAGGCAGATCACAAGCAGCCCACCAATGATGCCAAACACGCCAAACACCGCGAATGGCACTTGCTCCCCAAGCACCACCACCAAGGGCGCCAGTATGGCGCCCATCTGCGATGCCTGTGCTGTACATCCCATCGCCGCGGTACGTACAGCTGTTGGGAACAACTCTGCAGTGTATACGACCAACAGGCTATATGTCGCTGCCATTCCAAAGATCCCTACCATCCCGCATGCCATCCTCACCACCCTACAATGACACACAATTGTGTGCGGTTAAAGCAAACCTCACCCTGTCATGCACATGCAAAATCAAGAAGGGTTCAATTACCTCAAGGCACCGACACCGGCAATAAGACTGGCAGATGTGCAAAAAATGCCGCTGAGAATCATCGAGCCAATAGCGAGTGGTTTCCGGCCAAAACGTTGGAGGAGCACTGTAGTAAGCAGGAACCCGGGCATTTCAGCGAGACAGTTAGCAACCACGCTGATGTAAAGGTTAAGCTTTAGGTTGACCACATTGAGGCTCAACCCAAAGTACACTGCGGAGCAAAGGAAGCTGATGATCACCGAGAGCACGAGCCTGCCCCGTGTTGCCCGCGATCGAAACACATCCAAGATCGTCGACGATGACTCCTCAACCTTCTTGTCGAGGTCATCTTCATCATCGAGCTTGAGCGTGACACCATCTGGGATGCTTCTGCCATTAGTAGATGCAATGCTTCGTAGAATCCGCATCGCGTCATCGGTGCGCCGCCGCACAAGGTACCAACGCGGGGACTCGGATACGAACGGCATGACGACGAGCGCGAAGACAAGGGATGGCATGGAAGTGACGACGTAGAGCAAGCGCCAGGATGACTGGCACATCGCGGCTATGCCGGCAAGGGCTGCGATGCCTCCGGAGAAGAAGTAGCAAGTGGACATGCCGGTGACCCCACGGTAGGATGGGCCTATCGGCTCCGTGGCGAGGACGAAGGCACAAAGGCAAACGCTTCCAGCGCTAAATCCCGTGAGAAGGCGCAAGGCCATGTAGACCCAATAATTGGGGGAGAGCGCGGTGAGGAGGCCGAAGGTGGCATTGAGAAAACACACCACGTGTAGGGTCCCCTTCCGACCCATAAAAGAGTCTGACAGATGCCCAAAAACGCCAGCGCCTGCAACACGCAAACAATATAATGAACAACTACATGAAACAAAAATGACAAGCTGTTGGATTGAACCAGGTTTTGTGTTGTAATCCAGTTGATAACTTACTCCAGCAACTTCCTAATTAGGCCAAGCCCATGTAGATAGAGGGACTGTGATCCTCTAACTTAACTTAGGTGAATAACATGTAGACCCAAATGTCAGCTACTGACAAGTCACCTACCGACGGAACTTTCCTGTTTTTTCCTCTAAAAATGGCGTTCATAGTATAAGCCACTGAGCAGACTATGAGTGGTTGATTTGATTATGCAGTAATTGTGAACACCAATTTGCTAATCTAAAAAAAAGGAAACACTGCTGGATGACAGCAAATGCAACATTTTACCTGGTTATACTACTACGTTACGGCTGACAGATTCCGCTGCAGTTCAGTAGAAAAATATGCAGCGAGAGTCCAACAAGGGATGAAGTAAAATACAACGAGAGGTGTACAACGCTTGTGATGTAAGCGGCTAGAGAGCAATCACGGATCGCCATCAGGACGGCTAGATAGCATTGACGAACCATGGAGAGACGACGGAATCGTTCAAAGCTTGGCCGATGGGAGCAGAGCAGAGGAGTGACGTACTCACCGATCATGCAGCCGGCGAAGAACAAGGCCTGGACGAGGCCGACCTTGTAGCGCTCGCCGCAGACGAGGCCCCACTCGGCCACGGTCGACGAGCCGCTCCCCTGCCCCCACTCCCAACCGGCCGCGGCGCCGGCGCAGCGGTCGCCGCACCGCCCGTCCCCCGCGGGGCACCACATGGCCGGCTCGCGGTCGGCGAAGATCATCACCATGGTGTGCATCGCCTCCAGCGTCCACGCCGCCGTCACCAGCAGGAAGTGCCACAGCTGCCACCGCCCGAACTCCCCCGCGTGCAGCGCCAGCGCGTCGTCGATGCTCAAGCGCTCGCCGCCGCCGCCGCCGCTGCCGGAGGCGGGGAGGAGCGCCTCGGTGGTCGACATGGCCCCGCGCACGTCGCGGAGCGAGCGTGGTGCTGGCACTACTCTGGTTTACTTCCCTCGGCGCTCGTCGTTAGCTAGCAGGCAGGGCGCGTGCTACTTGTAGCCGCCTAGGCGGAGCGAGGCAGCTGCCCTACACAGGAGTCAACTGTGGCGCGATCTCGCTCATCACGTGTATCGTGCGGATCAAATAAAAGGCCAAATATTCATCCGTATCGGCGACTGAGTTGGTTATGCTAGCTAGCTGCACAGATTTGACTCGCTGCAAGTACACTCTAAATAAACAAGGTGTAGGCATCACGGCAGCAGTGGCGTTTTGGCAGGACCCGAACTATATGGGGAACCATGCCTAGCTAGGCAGGAACATCTAAACCAATTTTGTATATACCACCAGCTAGTGTTTTCTCTGTACAGCCATTGTTCCTGAATGAAGCATTTATACCTAATAATAGATCGAAGAAGCAGTTAACTTCTCCCTCATCCAGATCGGCCATCTGCTGCAACGTGGTGCCGGTTGCTGCCATGCCAGCCGTCAGATCCACTGTGCGTGGTATATTAGGGAAGCATGTCTGCCCGATCCAAGATGCGTCAGCAAAATCGTCAAGCTGAAAGATGGAGGATGAAGGGGATGCAGGAGCGACATAACTGTTTCCCAGGAATGGATTCTTGATGCAGGGGATTGCAGAGGGATCCAAATTATGGTTGTGTTTTTACCTTAACTAGACCATAAAAGCGCGCGTTGCCGCACCCGCCATCTTAAGTCATGTTCTATGGTCAACGAAAGAAAGAAATGTGCGACCATAATCCTGCAACTTCAGCACGAATCTTAAGAAAATAATGTGCGTTTGATGCATTTCATACTTCCTGCAAAGAGGGAAAGAATCGCCAATATATAATTTAGACGCCAAACATTATACATATGAACATGTAAAAAGTTGGTGCTACTGAAAAATATTCAAAATATAGACTGGCAGATAGTACTGAACTACTAATTCTTCAGACTAATTTGAGCTGATGAAAAAATAGCATGCTGATGAAAGTACTTGCACCAAATAAGACATGGGGACGTAATATAGAAAACACAATCTATTTAAATGGGGTGTATTATTAGCATATTGGCAGATCTTCTCCTTTTGTTAAAGATGCTTCTTGTCCAAGGTTCCAGAATGTATTCATCACTTCAACTGTAGATTAGAGCCTCCTTGACAACTGAATCGTAGTAAATTATCCTCCTATACCAACAATGGTTTGCTAAAATAAGTGGCCCAATCAAGCATATGAAAATCTCTACTCGAGTACTGGGTCGTTGCTAGCTTGCTTCTCATTTGTTTGATCAATGTCGTACATCCATTAATTGCCTAGGAGAGTGATTTCAACCGGTAATTATCTTGCAACCTAAACAAGCTAAGTTTCAATTAGCTTTCTTAGACAGTAAAGTGGCAATACCATTCTAACAATTGACCACACATAACAGCCTACTCGATTAATGTCTACATCTCCATGTGTCTTTCAGTGATCGGTGTTAAGGGAATTCACAAAATAGACAGAGGCATACAGGTAGATAATATGAAGGGACGCGTGGTACAGCGGCAAGGGCATGAAGGCCGATGCAGGAGGAGGACAACCGGCGATGGATGCCGACGGCGTGAGCAGCCGCAGCAGCCGCCATGTAGGAACACTGCAAGACAAGCCATTAAAAAAAATAAAAATAAAAAAGGGACTGCGGAGAATGAGTACAGGATGAGTGGAGGGCATCGATGCGGAGGCAGACACACAGCAGAAGCTTGCGACGGGACGGAGAACGGCGGCGGCGTATCACGGAAGAAGGAACGGCGGCGGCGCAGAGGAAGGAACAGAAAATGAGCAGTCAAGGGAATACCGCTGGACGACTTGTGGCCCGTGCGCGTGGAAGTATTTCGACTGGACTTGGGCCTTTGATGGCCCGATTAAGTACAGAAACAGACGCTCGTTTCGTGGAGCAGCAGCCCGCGAAATGACCTGGAGACGATCGAAAGCTGATCTATATCGCACGTTAGGGTGATCCGACGGTTGAGAGGCTTAAAACGCTGTGGAGGCTTCTAGCTAGCTGTGTTATACTGTTTTTTAATATGTAAACAATGGAAGCTGGGTAAGCCATTGGATACTCAATTATAAGAGCAACTCTACCAGAGTTGCCATATCATCAGTAATCACAACGCACATGGAGCCCTCCATATACATTTGGAGAACGGCAGGCGGCACGCAAACTCAACGTTGTTGTATCGTATCCCAGCCATAGTAAAATAAATTTGTTTGTTCATTCAAACACTTTGATTCCCTTCGAACTTTAAATGTTTAGCACATCAAGAAAACATGCACATCGTTTTTTACAAGTTGCATGAACAAAACCATTTAACCGACAACATTTACACATCATGAGTTGCCGGCGTGTGCACCATTCCTTTCTCTGGCGTGTGCATTGTCCCCTTCTTCGAGATTCATGGAGCGCATGACACCACACACACTTGTCCCAAAATGCTCGCGCCACATTATCTATTGGGTTTGGATCCAACATGATGAACCGATTCTCCTCAATTATGCACTCAGTTGTCGTCTGACGCTTTGGAATTTTGAGCTTACGTGCCTCCATCCCATCTTGACGTCGTCTCCTCTCTTACATAACATCTCATCTTGCCCCCTTCTTTTAGTTCTTCTTCTCCTTCATCTCTAGATTTTCTTGTTTGCACTTCTCGACATACTCGTTTCTTGTCCTCATCAACTCACGATCTTATTTTTTGTCGCCTCCACCTCTCCTTCTCTCTTGAGCTTCTCCGTTCCTCCCTTCATCCAGACGGGTCGACCCGTGCTAGACGCTGGATGATACGTCTCCAACGTATCTATAATTTTTGATTGCTCCATGCTACTTTATCTATTGTTTTGGACTATAATGGGCTTTATTTTTCACTTTTATATTACTTTTGGGACTAACCTATTAACCGGAGGCCCAGCCCAGAATTGCTGTTTTTTTGCCTTTTTCAGTGTTTCGAAGAAACAGAATATCAAACGGAGTCCAAACGGAATGAAACCTTCGGAAACGTGATTTTCTCATCAGATAAGACCCAGGAGACTTGGACCCTCCGTCAAGAAAGCCACGAGGCGGTCACGAGGGTGGAGGCCCCACCTAGGGCGCGCCCCCCTGCCTCGTGGGCCCCTCGAAGATCCACCGACGTACTCCTACCTCCTATATATACCTCACGCATTCCAAACGATCGTAACAGGGCCAAAACCTAATTCCACCGACGTACCTTCCTGTATCCATGAGATCCCATCTTGGGGCCTGTTCCGGAGCTCCGCCGGAGGGGGCATCCACCACGGAGGGCTTCTACATCAACACCATAGCCCCTCCGATGAAGTGTGAGTAGTTTACTTCAGACCTTCGGGTCCATAGCTAGTAGCTAGATGGCTTCTTCTCTCTTTTTGGATCTCAATACAATGTTCTCTCCCTCTCTCGTGGAGATCTATTCGATATAATCTTCTTTTCGCGGTGTGTTTGTTGAGACCGATGAATTGTGGGTTTATGATCCAGCTTATCTATGAATAATATTTGAATCTTCTCTGAATTCTTTTATGTATGATTGAGTTATCTTTGCAAGTCTCTTCGAATTATCCGTTTGGTTTGGCCAACTAGATTGGTAGTTCTTGCAATGGGAGAAGTGCATGGCTTTGGGTTCAATCTTGCGGTGTCCTTACCCAGTGACAGAAATGGTTGCAAGGCACGTATTGTATTGTTGCCATCGAGGATAACAAGATGGGGTATTTATCATATTGCATGAATTTATTCCTCTACATCATGTCATCTTGCTTAAGGCGTTACTCTGTTTTTAACTTAATACTCTAGATGCATGCTGCATAGCGGTCGATGAGTGGAGTAATGGTAGTAGATGCAGAATCGTTTCGGTCTACTTGTCTCAGATGTGATGCCTATATACATGATCATACCTAGATAACCTCATAAATATGCTCAATTCTGTCAATTGCTCAACAGTAATTTGTTCACCCACCGTAGAATACTTATGCTCTTGAGAGAAGCCACTAGTGAAACCTATGCCCCCCGGGTCTATTCTCATCGTATCAATCTCCATCACTTTAATACTTGCTTTGTTTTTACTTTGCTTTTTAATTTTCACTTTGCATCTCTATACCAAAAATACCAAAAATATTATTTACCATCTCTATCAGATCTCACTCTCGTAAGTGACCGTGAAGGGATTGACAACCCCTAATCGCGTTGGTTGCGAGTAGCTATCGTTTTGTGCAGGTACGAGGGACTTGCGCGTGGCCTCCTACTGGATTGATACCTTGGTTCTCAAAAATTGAGGGAAATACTTACGCTACTGTGCTGCATCATCCTCTCCTCTTTGGGGAAAACCAACACAAGCTCGACGTAGCAAGAAGGATTTCTGGCGCCGCTGCCGGGGAGTCTACGCAAAAGTCAACATACCAAGTACCCATCACAATCCCTATCTCTCGCATTACATTATTTGCCATTTGCCTCTCGTTTTCCTCTCCCCCACTTCACCCTTGCCGTTTTATTCGCCCTCTCTTTCCCAATCTCCTCCTCTTTTGCCCTTTTCTTCGTCCGTGTGTTTGCTCGTGTGTTAGTTTGTTTGCTTGCCGTCATGACTAGTCTCATATCTTCCCCGTTATCTCCCGAGAATGAAGTTCTAAATTTTATGCAAAGGGAGTGAGAAAATCTAAAAGATGCTTGGTATAGAATTTGCAATGCTCAAAATAGATCTACCAGGAAGCAATCTACTTCAATTCTTCTTCGTAATTTTTACGTAGGTGCTAATCCTTGGTATAGATATATCCTTGATACCATTACCAGAGGGAATTTCTTGGGTAGCCATACTTTTGATTCTTATAATGCTTTAATAGATTTATTTGGCTCACCTCCTCTTTTGGTCAATGGAACTATGTTAACTTTGGAGCATGTTATGCAAAGGCTTGAAATTATTGAAAACAAAGTTGCTACCATTGAATCCATTGAAAATCTAGATAAAAAGATCCATAATCAAATTACTCAATATGGATCTAAGGTAGGAATGACTTTGAAAAATATTAAGGAGAAGGAACCTATGGTTAATGAGAAAATAAATCTAGATTCCACTCGAATTGATAAACTTGAGGGTATCATTACCAACTTGGGAACCGCTTTTTCTTCCTTAAAGAATACTCCTAGTCCTACCACTAAAATTGCAAAGCTTATGTATGTTCCTAAAAATAATGGTGAATCATCTAGTAAGGAAACTGCGGATCTTAAATCTATAAGTATTCATCCCGATCTTTTTACTATCATTAAGGAACCATTTGCTACAAATAAATTTTTCAATCTTGTGCCTAAACGTTTGATAATTACTAGAAAGAAAGAAAATTCTAAAGGAGGTAGATGCCTCATTGAAGAATTGCCTACCAAAGATGGCAATACCTAGATCTATCCTCGCTTTTATGCCTAGCTAGGGGCGTTAAACGATAGCGCTTGTTGGGAGGCAACCCAATTTTATTTTTAGTTTTTTGTTTCTGCTTCTGTTTAGGAATAAATAATCCATCTAGCCTCTGTTTAGATGTGGTTTTATCTTTTAATTAGTGTTTGTGCCAAGTTAAACCTATTGGATCTTCTTGGATGATAGTTATTTGATCTTGCTGTAATTTCCAGAAACTTTGCGCTCAGTGCCCGAATTGTTAAAAATCACCAGAACGTGATAAAATATTGATTCCAATTGCTTCTGATCAATAAACAAATTGTCCAGGTCTTCTTATTTTTGTAGAATTTTTTGAGTTGCGTAAGTTTGCGTTAGTTACAGATTACTACTGACTGTTCTGTTTTTGACAGATTCTGTTTTGCGTGTGTTGTTTGCTTATTCTGATGAATCTATGGCTAGTAAAATAGTTTATAATCCATAGAGAAGTTGGAATACAGTAGGTTTAACATCAATATAAATAAAGAATGAGTTCATTACAGTACCTTAAAGTATTCTTTTGTTTTCTTTCTCTAACGGAGCTCACGAGATTTCTATTGAGTTTTGTGTTGTGAAGTTTTCAAGTTTTGGGTGAATTCTTTTGATGGATTATGGAACAAGGAGTGGCAAGAGCCTAAGCTTGGGGATGCCCATGGCACCCCCAAGATAATCCAAGGACACCAAAAAGTCAAAGCTTGGGGATGCCCCGGAAGGCATCCCCTCTTTCGTCCACTTCCATCGGTAATTTATTTGGAGCTATATTTTTATTCACCACATGATAAGTGTTTTGCTTGGAGCGTCTTGTATTATTTGCGTATTTGCTTGTTAGTTTACCACAATCATCCTTGCTGTACACAACTTTTGAGAGAGCCATATATGAATTGGAATTTGATAGAATACTCTATGTGCTTCACTTATATTTTTTGAGCTTGATAGTTTGCTCATAGTGCTTCACTTATATCTTTTGAGCGTGATAATTTTTGCTCTAGTGCTTCACTTAGATCTTTTAGAGCACGGTGGTGGATTTTTTTTAAAGAAACTTGATCTCTCATGCTTCACTTAGATTATTTTGAGAGTCGTTAGTAGCATGGTAATTTGCTTAATGTTAATATACTTGGTATTCAAGATATGTGAAACTTTCTTTTGAATGCGTTGAATACTAAGATAAGTTTGATGCTTGATAATTGTTTTGAGATATGGAGGTGATAATATCAAAGTCGTGCTAGTTGAGTAGTTGTGAATTTGAGAAATGCTTGTGTTGAAGTTTTTAAATCCCGTAGCATGCATGTATGGTTAAAGTTGTGTAACAAATTTGAAACATGAAGTGTACCTGGCTTGTGCATCCTTATGAGTGGCGGTCGGGGACGAGCGATAGTCTTTTCCTACCAATCTATCCCCCTAGGAGCATGCACGTAGTACTTGATTTTTGATGACTTCTAAATTTTTGCAATAAGTATATGAGTTCTTTTGACTAATGTTGAGTCCATGGATTATACGCACTTTTACCTTTCCGCCTTTGCTAGCCTCTTCGGTACCGTGCATTGCCCTTTCTCACCTTGAGATTTGGTGCAAACTTCGCCGGTGCATCCAAACCCCGTGATATGATACGCTCTTTCACACATAAACCTCCTTATATCTTCCTCAAAACAGCCACCATACCTACCTATTATGGAATTTCCATAGCCATTCCGAGATATATTGCCATGCAACTTTCGACCATTCCATTCATCATCATCATGACATACTTTACTTTTGTCATATTGCCATTGTATGATCATGTAGTTGACATCGTATTTGTGGCAAAGCCACCATGCATTATTTTTCATACATGTCACTCTTGATTCATTGCACCATCCCGGTGCACCGCCGGAGGCATTCATATAGAGTCATACCTTGTTCTAGTTTCGAGTTGTAATCCTTATGTTGTAATCAATAGAAGTGTGATGATCATCATTATTAGAGAATTGCCCAAAAAAAAGAAGAAAGGCCAAAAAAAGGCAAAAAAAAAAGAAAATAAATAAAAAGGGCAATGCTACTATCTCTTTTTCCACACTTGTGCTTCAAAGTAGCACCTTGTTCTTCATGTAGTGAGTCTCATATATTGTGCTTCAAAATAGCAGCTTGTTCTTCATGTAGCGAGTCTCATATATTGTGCTTCAAAGTAGCACCATGTTTTTCATATAGTGAGTCTCATAAGTTGTCTTTTTATACTAGTGGGAATTTTTCGTTATAGAACTTGGCTTGTATATTCCTACGATGGGCTTCCTCAAAATGCCCTAGGTCTTCATGAGCAAGCAAGTTGGATGCACACCCATGTCACGCCCAATATGCGACCCTATCCAAAAGAAACTCGAAGGTCCCACCAAGGATAGACCCGCATATTGAAACGCTTTTGCAAGGTGGATATCATTACATCAACATTACATAATAGATGGGGATACATACATAAGGCACGAATGCCACAAGAATACATCAACATCATATACAAGATCAACATCCGACTACGGATGAAACACAAACAGAGGCTCAAACGACATCCACCCTGCTAGCCCAGGCTGCCGACCTGGAACCTATCCCCTGATCGAAGAAGCAGAAGAAGAACTCCAAAACAAGTAACATCACTCTCGCGTCATGATCATCGCAAAACCTGTACCTGCAACTGTTGGTGTAGTAATCCGTGAGCCACGAGGACTCAGCAATCCCATTACCATGGGTATCAAGACTAGCAAAGCTTAATGGGTAAGGAAGAGGTAAAGTGGTGAGGTTGCAGCAGCGACTAAGCATGATATAGTGGCTAACATACGCAAATGAGAGCGAGAAGAGAAACAAAGGAACGGTCGTCAACTAGTAATGATCAAGAAGTGATCCTGAACTCCTACTTACGTCAGACATAACCCAGAAACCGTGTTCTCCTCTCGATCAACCCCGAAAAGAGACACTCACGGTTACGCACACGGTTGGTGTATTTTAGAAGAGTTTGCTTCAAGTTTACTACAACCGGATATTAACAAATTCCCATCTGCCACATAACCGCGGGCACGGCTCTCGAAAGTTTAAACCCTGCAGGGGTGTCCCAACTTAGCCCATGATAAGCTCTCGCGATCAACGAAGGATATTCCTTCTCCCGGAAGACCCGATCAGTCTCGGAATCCGGCTACAAGACATTTCGACAGAATAAAACAAGACCAGCAAGACCGCCCGATGCGCCGACAATCCCGATAGGAGCTGCACATATCTCGTTCTCGTGGCAACACCGGATGAGACAGGCTACCAAGAAAACCAAGCCTCGAGTTTCCCGTGGTGGCCCATGAGCGTTTTCGGTTCGAACCAGCACTTAGAGAAGCACCGGCGGGGCTAAAATAAAGATGACCCTTGGGCTCCGAAACCCAAGGGAAAAAGGGCTAGGTGAGGCAAATGGTAAAACCAATGTTGGGCCTTCTTGGAGGAGTCTTATTCAAAGCGAACTGTCAAGGGGTCCCATAAATCACCCGACCGCGTTAGGGACGCAAAATCCGGGAACATAATACCGATATGACGGAAACCGGGCGGCAAGAGCGGAACAAAACACCAGGCATAAGGCCGAGCCTTCCACCCTTTACCAAGTATATAGATGCATTAATTAAATAAGATATATTGTAATATCCCAACAAGTAAACATGTTCCAACAAGGAACAACATCTCCATGTTCCAACAAGGAACAAACTTCATCTTCACCTGCAACTAACAACGCTATAAGAGGGGCTGAGCAAAGCGGTAACATAGCCAAACAACGGTTTGCTAGGAAGGGTGACAAAGGTTAGAGGCTGACATGGCAAATTGGGAGGCTTGAGCAGCAAGTGATAGGTAACGCAGCATAGCGATAGAACGAAGCAACTAGCATAGCAATGATAGTAATGAGATCCAAGGTAGCGGTCATCTTGCCTGAAATCCCGCAAGGAAGAAGAACGAGTCCATGAAGAAGACGAATGGATGAAGCCGAACCAAGCGTAGACGAACGAATCCTCACGATCGCAATGAAACGGGAACTATCGAGAAAAGCACACAACATGGTAAACACACCACACATAGACATGACATGATGCACAACAAGCATGATGCATGACAAATCTAGATGAGGCTACTCATGGCAAGAGATGATGCACACAAGACCAACACATCAAAGCAAGTTTAAATGAGGCCGGAAACAACATATAACAATTCCGGTAAGCCCTCATATGTAAATTTTGAAATTGGTCCAGATCTGGATAACTTTATGTTCAAGTTGTTAAACAACAAGTTAAGATGCACCAAGATGATCTACACGAAATTCTATTCAAGTTACATATAAAGTTCATTTAATTCGGAGCTACGGCCTAGAAGATATGAGCAAAACAAGATAAACATGGCATTGATGCTAAATGCATACAAACATCAAGAAAACACCTCAAAGCAAGGATGCAACATGATAATATCAAACTACATGCAAAATCAAGCAAGTTTCATATAGAGCACACTCAAAACGGAGCAACGGTTCAACACATGCACTCTATACAAGTTTAAAGGACAAGCTGTCCATAACAGCAACTAGGCATATTGCAAGCATCGAAACAATATGCTACATCACCTCAATATGAAAACAAAAGGCATGGTCATGATGTACAGGTAAAGCATAACAAAACATGAACACTGAGCTATCTCCAGAAATCACTAGAACATGCTCAAAAGGACATGGCAAGATTGCAAATAATAACAGTTCACAGACTTAGCAGAAATCACAGGACATGGCAGAAATAACATCAGGTTGCAATATTTAGAGCTATCAAACAACATGTTACGGCAAGCTATCAAGTCAAACTAGAGCATGGCATGAATCTACTCAAAGCATATAACAAAAGTCCCTTAGTGACCATAAGCCAAAAGGGATCAGAATATACAGTTGCAAGCATGTGAATATAGCAAAAACATAAACAGATTCAGACTTGGTGCAAAACTAGAGCATGGCATAAACAGATAACAAGTAGGCATGTTTACGAGCTCGATGCACTCACTATGAGGTATTGAATGACAAGCTAAGCATATACCCAGCAACTAGACATGGCATAGAAGCTAGACATGGTAAGAACAACAACATAGCATGCAAGGATCAACTACAACAACCTTGGCAAAATTGAATAACATGTAAACAATCTGCCAGGAAACATTTTATAGCAAAAGTAGAGCTCGATTGACTCAAGCTATGGCACTCCATAATTGCAAACAAGGGCATGGATGGATAGAGAATAACCATATGTTCAAAACATCCTTACCGAAGTATCTCCAAATAAGCATGGATCTCTCGGTAGCATCAAGTTTACATGGCATAAAAATATCAGCAGAACAGGGGCTGAAATCTGCAACATCATGAAGCCTAGTTTGCATGCTTGTGCTAGTCACCACAGAGATCACAAAAATACATGGCATAAACCCCTGTAAAGATGGCATGGCATATTACAAAACACATGTAGGACTCAAGTTCATAGGGTGCACACATCAATCATGGCAAAAATGACAAAAGTGCATGTTCTGATAAGAATCTGAAACTAACATCACATAGCCCTCTTCTAACAGCATTTAGGGCGTCAAGATGAGCTCAAATGCAAATGATGCAATGAGATGAAATGATGTACTCGTCGAGGCGAACAATTTGACATATTACACGCACGAAACGAAGCAATATGCAGGGAGTTATGGCATGATGAACATGAGCAAATAACATGCAAAAACTGGGACTTAGAAAATATCGGGGTCAACCCCTGGATCTGCACGGATTTCGATGATGGCCGGAGTCTCGCCGGAGTTGGTCGCTGCGGGGGAGGAGGAAGGGCGACGAGGAGCTCCCGGGCTGGATCTCGCCGGATCCGGCCGGCGGCGAGCCGGAGGGCGACGGGAAGGCCGGGCGACACCGAGAGGTCGGGCGAAGCGAGGCGGCCGGCGCCGGAGGAGCTGGCGGCGGCGCAAGGGCGCTGCTCGCGGAGGATCCCGGAGCCGGGCGGCGGCGGCAGGGAGGCGAGGTCGGTCTGCGGCCGGAGGCGGGAGCGCGTCTGCGGAGGTTGCACGCAGCGCCGGCGACGGGAAGCGGCGGTCGGCGGCGGCGAAGCCGGGCGGGTGGCGGAGGGCGGTGCCGGCGGTGGCGCTGGCGGCACCGGCCGGAGGCGGCGAACGGCGGCGACGGGCGGACGCGAGGAGCGCCGGGCGGCGGCGGCGCGGATCGGGCCAGGGCCCCGGATGGGCTCCATGCGGCAGGCGCTGGGCGGCGGACGCCACGTGGCAGGCCCCGTTGGCTGCGGGCGGCGGCGCGGACATGTCCGGTGCGGTGGGAGGAGAAAAACTAGGGTTTCGGGGGGTTTGGACTGCGGAATTTCGTGGGAGGGGCTATATTTATAAGTAGAGGGAGCTAGGAGAGTCCAAATGAGGTGCGGTTTTCGGCCACACGATCGTGATCGAACGACCGAGAGCATGGAGGGGAGTTTGCTGGGTTTTGGGCCACTTTGAAAGGGTGTCGGGCTGCAAAGAGAAGGAGGCTTTACGGTTACCCGGTTAACCGTTGGAGTACCAAACGACCTCCAAATGGCACGAAACTTGACAGGCGGTCTACCGGGGCTATACCAAGGCCGCTTGGCAAACCTCGGTCCATTCCGAGAAAGATTAATACCCGCACACGAAGAGAGGCAAGAAGGGGTCGCCGGGAGACATAGGAGTGCCGGATTGCAAAACGGACAACGGGGAAAAGGCTCGGATGCACGAGACGAACATGTATGCAAATGCGATGCACATGATGACATGATAAGAAATGCAGATGATGACATGGCAAAATGCAACACGCAAGCAAATGACATGGCAATGACGGAGAATAACCGGCAGACACCTGGCGCATCGAATCCGGGGCGTTACAACCCACTAGTTTTCTTTTGTTGAGCATTCATAGCTCTAGTGCATACGTTGCATGGCAATCCCTACTCCTCATGTTGACATCAATTGATGGGCATCTCCATAGCCCGTTGATTATCCTCGTCAATGTGAGACATTCTCCTTTTTTGTCTTCTCCACACAATCCCCATCATCATATTCTATTCCGCCCATAGTGCTATATCCATGGCTCACGCTCATGTATTGCGTGAAGGTTTAAAAAGTTTGAGATTATTTAAGTATGAAACAATTGCTTGGCTTGTCATCGGGGGTATAGAAGTTGGGAACATCTTTGTGTGCCGAAAATGAAACATAGCCTAACTATATGATTTTGTAGGGATGAACTTTCTTTTGCTATGCTATTTTGAGAAGACATGATTACTTTGATTAGTATGCTTGAAGTATTATTATTTTTATGTCAATATGAACTTTTGTCTTGAATCTTTCGGATCTTAATATTCATACCATGATTAAGAAGATTTACATTGAAATTATGCTAAAGTATCACTCCGCATAAAAATTCTCTTTTTACCTACTCGAGGACGAGCAGGAATTAAGCTTGGGGATGCCTGATACGTCTCCAACGTATCTATAATTTTTGATTGCTCCATGCTACTTTATCTATTGTTTTGGACTATAATGGGCTTTATTTTCCACTTTTATATTACTTTTGGGACTAACCTATTAACCGGAGGCCCAGCCCAAAATTGCTGTTTTTTTGCCTTTTTCAGTGTTTCAGAGAAACAAAATATCAAACGGAGTCCAAACGGAATGAAACCTTCGGAAACGTGATTTTCTCATCAGATAAGACCCAGGAGACTTGGAACCTCCGTCAAGAAAGCCACGAGGCAGTCACGAGGGTGGAGGGCGCCCCCCCTAGGGCGCGCCCCCTGCCTCGTGGGCCCCTCGAAGCTCCACCGACGTACTCCTTCCTCCTATATATACCTCGCACTTCAAACGATCGAATAGGAGCCAAAACCTAATTCCACCGCCGCATCTTCCTCTGTATCCATGAGATCCCATCTTGGGGCCTGTTCCGAGCTCACGAGGGGGCATCCACCACAGAGGGCTTCTACATCAACACCATAGCCCCTCCGATGAAGTGTGAGTAGTTTACTTCAGACCTCCGGGTCCGTAGCTAGTAGCTAGATGGCTTCTTCTCTCTTTTTGGATCTCAATACAATGTTCTCCCCCTCTCTCGTGGAGATCTATTCGATGTTATCTTCTTTTTGCGGTGTGTTTGTTGAGACCGATGAATTGTGGGTTTATGATCCAGCTTATCTATGAATAATATTTGAATCTTCTCTGAATTCTTTTATGTATGATTGAGTTATCTTTGCAAGTCTCTTCGAAGTATCCGTTTGGTTTGGCCAACTAGATTGGTAGTTCTTGCAATGGGAGAAGTGCTTAGCTTTGGGTTCAATCTTGCGGCGTCCTTACCCAGTGACAGAAAGGGTTGCAAGGCACGTATTGTATTGTTGCCATCGAGGATAACAAGATGGGGTATTTATCATATTGCATGAATTTATTCCTCTACATCATGTCATCTTGCTTAAGGCGTTACTCTGTTTTTAACTTAATACTCTAGATGCATGCTGGATAGCGGTCGATGAGTGGAGTAATAGTAGTAGATGCAGAATCGTTTCGGTCTACTTGTCTCGGACGTGATGCCTATATACATGATCATACCTAGATAACCTCATAACTATGCTCAATTCTGTCAATTGCTCAACAGTAATTTGCTCACCCACCATAGAATACTTATGCTCTTGAGAGAAGCCACTAGTGAAACCTGTGGCCCCCGGGTCTATTCTCATCATATCAATCTCCATCACTTTTATACTTGCTTTGTTTTTACTTTGCCTTTACTCACTTTGCATCTTTATACCAAAAATACCAAAAATATTGTCTCTATCAGATCTCACTCTCGTAAGTGACCGTGAAGGGATTGACAACCCCTAATCGCGTTGGTTTTGAGTAGCTATCATTTTGTGCAGGTACGAGGGACTTGCGCGTGGCCTCCTACTGGATTGATACCTTGGTTCTCAAAAACTGAGGGAAATACTTACGCTATTGTGCTGCATCATCCTCTCCTCTTTGGGGAAAACCAACGCAAGCTCAAGACGTAGCACTAGAGTGGGACTTCTAGACATCATTTTTCCTTTTCTCTCCATCACCAGCATTATCTTCTCCTTCGTCCATATCTGGAGATGAATTGTCGCACTTTCCAGTTTTTGGACTGTTGTCATCATTCCTCATCTTCCACTTCTCTTGGCCTTCCAACCAAATTACAAAAATGTTAGAGGCCAAAAACTTTGCCCGTTGACTTGGTTGTTTGTCGGTACCTCTCTAGGGCTATGTTAACCTAGAACAAGCAGATGCTCAAATTGATGAGAAGGCTCTAAGTAATACAAATGTGGGAGTAAAAAAGCAACAATATTGCTTATGTATTGGTCAATGGTGACACCGCTAGGAGGATTGTGCTTCGCTTGCTCCAAACAACCTGACTAATCTTTGCACATCTCTTGAATTGTACCTCATCGGTTGTGAGAGATTTGAGGGAAAGATGTGTTCTCCGCCCAAGAAGATGTTTGAAATGCTCCTTGATGCACTTCCAATACTTTGCACTCGTTTGATCTTTCCCAGTGACCTCATCGAGAGAGATATCTTCCCATGCCATGACAAGAGCAATATACTCATTGAGCTTGAAGTTTGCTCCCCGAATTGCAACCTTCCTCGACGAATCAGAGGGTTTAAATTGATCAAATTTCATATATTGGTCGAACGCATGATCAAAAAGCGACAATGATGCACCCTCGAGATCGACATCATTTGTCCTAGAATCACCCATCATACTATCAAGAAATGGTTTGCCATTTAGGCTAATTTCCCCAAATCACAAATCATCGTGAAATCACAAAACCATTGCACATTTGCCAAAAATTTTCCATGATTAGCTCACACTCAAAATATAAGGAAAATGATGGCATTTTTTACCCATCGCCGTTTCTGGTCTGACGTAGAAACGGGGAGGAGCCCCTGTTTCTCATGCCGTAGGGACAAACCGAGGAGGGGCTACGCCGTGACCCTTCCATGTTTTATGCTTTGGTCACGATTGGGGGAGCCCATTGCCTGGAGGCGGAGGCATATATGGTCTGCCACCTCTACGCTGGACTCTTCAGCAGCAGGGTGGACGAGGTGTTGGCCTAGGCAGTAGTGGACGACATCGAAGGCACATGAGGACCAGGAAGCACATCAAACCTTGAAGTTGTCGGATCGGACACAATGGTGGAGGCGATGTCCATGCCATCATTGGGGGGGGGGGGACTGAGCGGCAGGAAGAGGTTGAAGGAAGCCTTATCACTACTGGAATCAGCTCCTTTGCTGTCTGCCATGGCAGACGGCAAAGGCATAGATCACGGACGTCAAACTTCTTTGCCGTCCGCCAGCAGACGGCAGACTGTCCGTCTGAACACGTGCCAGCAAAGGCCTTCTTTGCCACCCGCTTCCTGGAAATGAACGACAAAGGATTATGTCGTCCGCCATCCGAGGCCAGCAGACGACAAAGACAACAAACGACAGTGCGGTGGTGTGAGAGCCGTTAGGGGGTTAATGGCGCTCTTTGTCGTCTGCCAGCAAAGAGCTCAACCAGGCAGCACTGGGAAGCTGCCACGTGGCCAACTATGCCATCTGCCAGCGGACGACAAAGTGATTTGAATCTTTGCCGTCTGCTGGCAGACGGCAAAGTCACCAAATAGGCAGCCAGTGTTCCCGGTTTCTACAGGTACCTGCCACGTGTCCTCTTTGCTGTCCGCTAGCAGACGACAAAGAGCTTCGCCGTCCGCTAGCAAACGGCAAAGAGGCTACATATCCCCTTTTTTATTTGAATCCATTTAATTTCACAGGAATTCACACACAGATATACATATTTTTTTTCACATGCACAACAGACATATGATGTATCCAACACATAGCTCCATCCATGACAACATACATACATAATAAGAAACAGAGTTCCATCCATACATCTTACAATAACATCACAATGTTCATCCAACACATTGTTCCATGCATCCATATAACAAGTTCCACATTTTTCATCGATACAAACGAAAAAAAGGACAGGGAAACAAGCACTCCATCCATGCAAGCTTCCATATAGTGAATTAAATCTGCAAAATGGGAGACAAGAAAGTTAGAAGAAGAAGACTAGAATCAGAAGAAGAAGTAAGCATACTTAGGTAAAATGGAGCTAACCTAGCTAATTATGCCATTTTTGAGTGAATTAAGCATATTATGCCATTTTTGATATAACTTAGAGCTAACTTCATTTTGGAGAAGAAGAAGAAGAAAACTAGAAAAAGAAGAAGAAGAAGAAATCTTCTTCTTCTTCTTCTTCTTCCTCTTCCTGGATTTACTTCATCTTATTATGTCATTTGTGGACTAAATAGGCTAAATTATGTCATAAATGGACTAAATAGGCTAAATAAGAAGAAAAATGCCATTTTTGAGCTTACCTAGCTAATTATGCCATTTTTGACCTAACTAAGCATATTATGCCATTTTTGATATTACATAGAGCTAACTTCATTTTGGAGAAGAAGAAGAAGAAGAAGAAGAAGAAGAAGAAGAAGAAGTTCTACTTCTTCTTCCTCTTCTTCCTTTCTTCCTATTCCTTGACTAAATAGGCTAAATTATGTCAAAAATGGACTAAACATGCTAAATAAGAAGAAAAATACCGTTATCACGGAGGTGTAGGAATGGTCGGGGCTGCGCCAGTGCCAGACGGAGGTGAAGGACCGGTCGGGGTACCGGCATTGGCAGACGCAGAAGGATTGGTCGATGCTTGTCGGGAGCCATGCTGCACCAAAGATCATTTCCAATAATGTCTCGTTAGCAAGTTCGCAAACGGAAATGTGAATAGTAGTAACTAACGACCATTCAAGTCAAACTCACCGTGGAGGGGCCTGACCGTTTTTCTCGCACGTGGTCTGCACATTTGGTTCTCACGAATCAGTCATGTTAGATAGTAATGCGAACATTACGTGCATGATTGGGCTAAATATGCACGAGAAACATACCACGATGAGCTCGTATAGGGCCCGGTTAGCACTGTCGTTCCGGTTCCTCTCCTCCTCCAACAGCTTAGCTGTCCTCTCCTCCATCTCCCTCTCCCTCTCCGCCGCCTCCCTTTTTGCCTCCTCCAAAAGCGCCTGGGTCTTCGATCTCTCTTTCTCAACCAATGTCTGCAACACACCACTCCTCGTTAGCATTGTAATCATCGACGGACGCACACACAATGTAATGGAGGAAAGGTGAGAGAGTCCGTATAACTAACCTCCATGGCGAGCTCCGCGGGCCGTGCACGAGGCGTTATCTCAGGATCAGAGCTACTCAAGCGCTTCTTGATCTACGGGAGAGACCTAGGACAACGTATCAGTCCATCACCATTGGCTTGAGAGCCATGGGACCTCCCGCCACTAGATATCATCACCAGCTCTGTATAAAAAGGATCCTGGCTCGGATTAAAGTCCTCGCCTTCCCCTCGTCTCTGTACTTCACAAGCTTGTGGTGGGAGGAGATGTTGATGAAGCTCTCTGGATGATCTAGGCCAGACTCCGTGAATGGCTTGGCCTTCTTGTACGGGGCCACATGGGCCATGCCATAGAGGTCGAACAGATTTGGCACATGCTTCTTGTGGTGGTGCGCCTGAGAGAGAGGAACAAAATATTAGTTAAGGGCTCAAGCTAGCATGAAGAATGATATTGCTATGTAAATAGGTCATTTTGGAGCTAAGAAAGGTTATTATGTCATTTTCGAGGAAAATAAGCTAAGTTTAGGTCATTTTCAAGGTAACCAAGATTATTATGCCATTTTTGACCAAAGTATGCTAATTATGTCATTATTGAGCTATCCAAGGTTATTATGTCATTTTAGAGCTAATTATTTCATAAATGAACTAGCTAAGATTAGTTTAGGTCGTTATTGAGCTATCGAAGGTAGTTATGCCATTTTTTAACTAACCTTAGCATATTAAGTCATTTTAGAGAGCTATCTAAGGTTATTATGTCATTTTATAGCTAATTATGTCATGAATGAACTAGCTAAGATTAGTTTAGGTCGTTATTGAGCTATCAAAGGTAGTTATGCCATTTTTTTAACTAACTAAAGCATATTAAGTCATTTTATAGAGCTATCTAAGGTTATTATGTCATTTTGGAGCTAAATATGTCATAAATGAACTATCCAAGGTAGTTATGCCATTTTAACTAACTAAGCATATTAAGTCATTTTGGAAGGGATAAATGCTAGCATGAAGAATGAAATTGCATGAATCATGTACCAAACCACATACCCAGTTATCCCCGTACTCAAACAGGTTGGAGCTCCCTTGTGTTGGGTAACGTAGTAATTTCAAAAAAAAATCCTACGCACACGCAAGATCATGGTGATGCATAACAACGAGAGGGGAGAGTGTATCCACGTACCCTCGTAGACCGAAAGCGGAAGCGTTAGCACAACACGGTTGATGTAATCGTATGTCTTCACGGCCCGACTGATCAAGCACCAAAACTACGAAACCTCCGAGTTCTTGCACACGTTCAGCTCGATGACGTTCCCCGTACTCCGATCCAGCAGAATGTCAGGGAAGAGTTCCGTTAGCACGACGGCGTGGTGATGGTCTTGATGTTCTACCGTTGCAGGGATTCGCCTAAGCACCGCTACAATATTATCGAGGAGAACTATAGTGGAGGGGGGCACCGCACACGGCTAAGAGATCAAGAGATCAATTGTTGTGTCTATGGGGTGCTCCCCTCCCCCGTATATAAAGGAGTGGAGGAGGGGTGAGGGAGTCCCGGATTAGGGGGTGTCCGGATAGCCGAACTCTTACCGTTGGCCGGACTCCTGGACTATGAAGATACAAGATTGAAGACTTCGTCCCGTGTCCGGATGGGACTTTCCTTGGCGTGGAAGGCAAGCTTGGCGATACGGATATGTAGATCTCCTACCATTGTAACCGACTCTGTGTAACCCTAACCTATCCGGTGTCTATATAAACCGGAGGGTTTTAGTCCGTGGGACGAACAACAATCATACCATAGGCTAGCTTCTAGGGTTTAGCCTCCTTGATCTCATGGTAGATCTACTCTTGTACTACCCATATCATCAATATTAATCAAGCAGGAGTAGGGTATTACCTCCATCGAGAGGGCCCGAACCTGGGTAAAAACATCGTGTCCCTTGTCTCCTGTTACCATCCGCCTAGACGCACAGTTCGGGACCCCCTACCCGAGATCCGCCGGTTTTGACACCGACATTGGTGCTTTCATTGAGAGTTCTTCTGTGCCGTCGCCGTCAGGTAGGATGCCTCATCTCGTCTTTAAAGATGATACCATCGCCAAAGAAGCCTTGGCCACTGGTCAGACTCTTCGGCTAGGTGGTTTTTTCATGACCGCTAGTTCGGCCGCCGCGCCGACGATGGCCTCTCGTGTCATCGAAACCAATCTCCATGTTAGTTCGGAACTTGCCGAACAGTTAGATCCGATCGAGCTTTCCTCCGCAAACGAGCTCTTGGATTGCATCGCCGCCCTGGGAGTCGCCACAGATTACGACCGGATCGGGCCTAAAACCGATCTGAGAGAGATCAACTCTCCCCAGGCTACCCATCATGGTGCTGTGATAGAGGAGCAATGCGGTGACTCTTCTGCTATCTTAAGGACTAGCTACGTCCGGATTCCCGGTCCCTCCATGCCGGATTCCTGCGGTGGGACGGATGTCGATCAAGCCCTGAACTTAAAGTCAGGCGGCGGGTCGGACTCATTGGATAGCACTCAAAAATCCAAACTGCCGATTTCGGAAACTTCCCGGCCCTTGAGTCCTAAATTGGACGGGGTTCCGGATTCAGTGCCACCGCCCACCCAAACATTAGCGATCTCTCGAATTCGCAAGAGCCCACCAAACAAGACATCATTATCGGGCCGATCCTCCCGGTTATGAACAGGATAAAGGACTGCCGAGAGGAGGACGAATACCAATCTTCTGCAATAATTGCACGGACAAGGAATCCTAAACGCCATAAGTCGTCATAAATTACACGCTTTGTTGACTTGGTGACCATCGTACAAAAGTACTGTATGATGGAGAGCGCTGGAAAACCGAAAGTAAATTTTGGGATAATCCGCCCCAATACATCCCTAGTCCGAACAAAAGGGTGCATTATTATCAAGCACCGGGTTGAATACCAAAAACCAAAACCCCTAAAGGGTACGGAACCGTCTCGGAGGGTTGGCTAAACGGACCTGCAAAATTCATAGCACGTAGGGCGCCACTCCAACTCATAGCCTTCGAGCATGTTGGATACTACGGCAGGTGGCCAAAAGTGGCGAAGAGCTTCTAGCTTCGAATCCCAGCCCAAAGAACACCAAAGACGGTGTTAATAGTCTTCAAAACTTTCGCATCAAATAACATGCGAAACGACAACTCCGCAACCTTGCGAAGTCTACCAAGTAGCAACAATAAATCCATGGAGTGACATGGCTATTACCTTCAATGCCGTGATTTAACCTAAATTCGAACTGTCCGGCACCACCGCATTGGTCCTCAGCCGATAGTAGATTTGCTTTCGCCTTACTAAGGTACTCATGGATGGCGGCAGCGGACTAAACCTCATCTATGAGGAAACCCTCCGAAAAATGGAAATAGACTGGAACCGCATTGAGCGAAGCAGCACAACCTTTAGAGGAATAATCCCCAGCCGGGAAGCATGCTGCACAGGAAAAATCACGCTGGGCGTAGTGTTCGCTCACGGACAATTACAGGTCCGAGGAGGTCACATTTCAAGTGGCCCCGTTCAACAGCGGATATCATGCTTTATTAGGACGAGAGGCATTCACAATTTTTCAAGCTATACCCCATTATGGGTACATAAAGCTTAAAATGCCCGGTCCCAACGAAATCATCATTCTCGCTGGTGATCTGAACATAGCACTCCGCGCCGAAAATAAGACAGTCGCACTAGCCCTCGAGGCACTATCCGAAGCCCTAGCGGCCGAGGAACTCACTGCGATGCGCTCCACGGTGAACAGGGACGATGTGATACTTGATAAAAGATCCAAGTCCACCTCTTTTAAACCAGCGGATGAAATAGTCAAATTCCAAGTCCACCCAACGGACCCTGCAAAGACGGCCTCCATCGGGGCACAATTAAACCCTGATGTAGACGCTGCACTACGAGAATTTCTACGAGAAAACTGGGACATCTTTGCCTGGCACCCTTCAGACATGCCAGGAATCCCACGTCAGCTGGCCGAGCACAGCCTAAATATCCTAAAAGGATTCAAGCCAGTCAAACAGGCTATTCGGCGCTTTTCCGAACCCAAGAGACATGCCATGGGAGAGGAGCTAGCCAAACTTTTGGAGGCCGGATTCATCAGAGATATAAAACATCCGGACTGGCTAGCGAACCTGGTGATGGTACCAAAGAAGGATAAATTCTGGCGCCTATGTGTTGATTTCAAAGACCTTAATAAGGCTTGCCCAAAGGATCCCTTCCCCCTCCCTCGAATTGATCAAATCATTGACGCTACAGCAGGACACGACTCATTGTGCTTCCTCGACGCGTACTCCGGCTACCACCAAATCAAGATGGCGGAGCCAGACCAAGCTACAACAGCATTCATCACTCCATACGACCCGTTCTGCTTCGACACAATGCCCTTTGGGCTCAAAAACGCCGGCGTAACATATCAGCGCATGATGCAGACATGTCTGGCAAACCAGATCGGCAAAACGGTGGAAGCATATTTAGATGACGTGGTCGTCAAAACCAAGCAAGTCGAAACTCTAGTAGACGACTTGAGGCTCACATTCGACAATCTTCGAAAATATGACATCAAGCTCAATCCGGAAAAATGCGTCTTCGGCGTTCCAGCCGGAAAGCTCCTGGGCTTCATTGTGTCCGTAGAGGAAATGAAGCAAACCCAGCCAAGATTCGAGCTCTGTCACAATTGGATATTCCAAAAGACCTCAAACAAATACAAAAATTGACGGGATGCGTAGCGGCTCTAAGCCGCTTTATCTCCCGCTTAGGAGAAAATGCATTACCTCTTTACCGCCTCCGCCGCACCGAACACTTCGAGTGGACGGATGCCGCCACGCCGACTCAAGAAATAAAGGCCATTTTGGCAACAACCGGTCGTGGCGCTACCAACGTAAGCGAACCAATGCTATTATACATCGCCGCAACACATCAAGTTGTCAGTGCGGTGCTCGTTGTCGAACGAGAAACGGACGGACACCGGTTCCCTATTCAAAAACCGGTTTATTATGTGTCCACTGTCCTAACTCCATGCAAGTCCCGGTACCCACACTATCAAAAGATAGCATACGCGGTGTTCATGGCATCACGGAAGCTGCGACACTACTTTCAAGAGTGTTCAATAACGGTAGCCTCCAAAGTACCTCTTAATGACATTATAAACAACCGCGACGCGACGGGCCGGATTGCTAAATGGGCCATAGAGCTCCTCCCATTCGACATAACTTATAAGCCACGACGAGCTATTAAGTCACAGGTTTTGGCCGACTTCGTGGCCGAATGGACTGAAGCCGAACTCCCTAAAGAGTACGGCGCATACTCCAATTGGATCATGCACTTTGACGGCTCCAAAATGTTGGCTGGCCTGGGGGCTGGCGTCGTCCTGACGTCCCCAACCGGGGACACAGTCCAATACGTCCTTCAGATAATGTATACGGACTCCAACAACGCAGCCGAATACGAGGCCCTTCTGCACGGCCTCCGGATGGCAGTCTCCATGGGCATTCAACGCCTAGAGGTGCGCGATTCAACCTCGCAATATCTCAAATAAACGGAGACTTTGACGCCAAAGATCCTAAATGGCAGCATACCGCAATGCGGTCCTAAAATGTCAAGACGGTTCGAAGGGCTCGAATTTCATCATATAGCCCGGGACAACAACCAGGCAGCGGATATATTGGCGCGCATCGGTGCAAAACGCGATGCCGTCCCACCCAATATATTTCTGGAACGGCTATTCAAGCCATCCGTACTATGGGAAGGGGAGTCCGGCAATATCAATCCGGACCCAACCGCACTGCCTGACGCCGAACACTCTGACATAACCGGAGGCTCTGCCCCCGAGATAAAACCCTCTGCTCACGAAATAATGGTGGTTATCGCCCCGTGGACGGAACCATTACTAGCCTACCTAACTAGGCAGGAACTCCCCAAAGACCAAAATGAGGCTCGCTGCATAGTACGGCGCTCTAAAGCCTATAGAGTCCATGAGGGAGAGCTTTATAAGAAAAGCACTACCGGAGTCCTTCAAAGGTGTATCTCCGAAGAGGAAGGGCGCAACCTTCTGGCTGAAATTCATGCCGGACTGGGTGGGCACCACGCCGCAGCCCGGCCCTTGTAGGCAAGGCCTTCCGACAGATTTTATTGGCCGACGGCCCGGCAGATGCGCAGGACTTAGTCCAACGATGCGTCGGTTGCCAGCTTTTTGCTAACCAAAGCCACATGCCACCCACCGCCTTAAAACTATACCCATCACCGGCCGTCATGGTCCGGGGCTTGACATGGTTGGAACCCTCAAGGAGGAACCCACAAGCAAAAATACCTATTGGTCATGGTGGATAAATTCACCAAATGGATAGAGGCCAAGCTCGTTAAAACGGCTGAATCCGACCAGTGATAGACTTCATATCGGGGTAGTGCACGCCACGGTGTCCCCACATAGATCGCCACCGATAATGGCACCAACTTCACGGCCGATGAGGTCAAATCATGGTGCAAAACATGGGCATCAAGCTCGACACGCCTCGCCTATCACCCTCAAACCAACGCCAAGTCGAACGGGCAAACGTTCTAATCATGAGCTGCATTAAACCCGCACTAGTGCGGTCCTCAAGGAATCTAACACGCCTGGGTCGAGGAGCTCGACCAGTACTGGGGCTGCGGACCACGCCGAATCGTACTACCGGATTTACACCATTCTTCATGGTGTACGGCGCAGAGGCAGTCTTGCCCTGCGACATAATACATGACTCACCTCGCGTACACATGTATGAAGAAAGAGAAGCCGAGCTCGACCGGCAGGACAGTTTGGACGCATTGGAGGAGGAGCGCGACGTGGCATAAGCTCGCTCCGCATTCTATCAACAACAGCTCAAGATATCGAAGCAGGAAGCACGGGCCAAAGCTTATAACGCTGGCGAACTAGTTCTACGCTGCGGACAAGAAAAGGACAAACTCAAGCCCAAATGGGAAGGTCCTTCATCATCGACCAGGTCCTGACCGGCGGAGCATACCGTCTGCAAACGCATCGGATAACCGACTCGAGCCGAACCCATGGAACGCATCCCGTCTACGAAGATTCTACGCCTAAGTGCCGGACTCCAAGTTCGTCTCCTTCCTCCGTCCGCATTCTTTATTTTGCTTTTCGCTGTCTTTTATTTCTCTCCTTCCTCCTTCTTCTTCTTGTAGCATCTAGAGGCTCGCTTGCGCTTTTTCCAAGACACTTGACGCGCTGTCCGCTCCATTATACCTGGGGCTTTTTAATGAAGCTTATTTATACGGGCTTCATGCCCAAGACATGTGTTAAACTTCCGCATGTACCTTTTATTCACCATTATATGCGCCGATATGACTTAAGTTTTGGCCAAGCTGGGTTGCTCGGCTCTGTGCTTACCCCTCACGCTCCCGATTGTTCGGCTAGGTGGTAAAGGAGCACCTATGCGATTACTACGCCGGTCAGCCGGATGTGTACCTCAGACTGGTGACGCCGAAAGCTAGCGTTCTTAAGGGAATATTCGGTCGGTGAACAGAAAGATGATTTTTAACTATTTACCCATCTGCCCCCAGATGATTTTCTGCTTTCATAGCAGCTTGGACATGCACTTTAAGGCACGCATCCCAGTGAAAGGAACCCTTAACGAAACTATTCTCCCTGGAAGATGTTTCTTACTACCCATGTAATATAACATAACTAGTTGGGCACTTGTCTGATACAGCAACAATGACCCCTACGCCTTGTCTCCATGCATACCACGGTTCTTATATAACCACGAAGGTAGTTCGGACACACCGGACTATTGTCCGGAGGTCGGGCGAAAAGGTCCGCTACGACAAACGATTTACAATCCGGCTAGAAGACATTTTTTCATGTCATATTTTTACATAGTCAATTCGACTCATTGTATTCCTCCTCAATGCCATCTAATAGGCTATCTAATTTACAATCTTGCTGGGAATACTTGGGCCAATTCTACTTGGCCGTACACTAAGCTTACAGGGATCTCCATTCCATCCGGCCCCACAGGTCCGACCTCGGCCATGTGGTTTGGGTCAGCCTTCATGTACCGCGTCTTCACCATGGCCCAGGCCTCCCTGGTGCCTTGACGGCAGGCCGATATCTTCCATAGCGGAAACGCCGCCGTGCTCCTTGAAGCCGCTCCGCCAGCTCCCCAATGCCTTCGGGCAGGGAGATAGATGGTCACAAGGCTTGGCCGATGCCTTTCATCACCTGCCGGACTCGTTCGTGCAGCTGACACAATTCGGGAAGAAGATCACCCGAAGAACTGGGCATCTCCTCCTCAGGACGACCTGTGAGAAAACCTACATACATGTTTATGTTAGTGGCCTTCCTCGCCAAACTCTTTTCAAAGTTCGCTCAAGCACTTATTGAAAATGTCGCGACGAAGCCGCCGATTCTCCTTTACGGAGTCAGACAACTTGGCACGAACGTCCTTTAGTTCCTCACCCAGCTTGGTGTTGGCGTCTTGGAGGTTATTCTTCTCCTGCCGCACCCTCGTAAGCACGCTCTCGCCGGCCTTTAACTGGCGTAAGAGTTGTTGCTTGTCCGAATCTAGTCCGGCGCCATCTGCAATGTTTTGGTCAGATTCACACACCCGCCACACTTTATAAACTATTTATTTTTTTAAAAGCATATATTACCGAGGGGCCTCAGAGCTCCCCAGAAGCGGCTAGTGCGGCCTCAAGTTGGGCCTTGCACTCTTCAAGCCCCGGGACAGTCGGGTATTCTTTTTTGTAAGATCCTCATAACAAATGATCCTTAAATCAGTTATTCTAACTATTTTAAGTCTCGGGGCTACTTGCATATATAATCGTCAGATTTTCTTACCCGTATGTCCTTTACATACCGCTCCGTGGCTCGCTAGACCATCTTGAGCGGCACGGAGGTGCGCATCTCCCGAATGAAAGGCATTCAAGGCCTCTTGGGAGAAACATGCGTCACGAAGAACTGTCCGGTGATGCCTGTGATTCAAGGCGCTTGTGACGCCCCCGATTCAATCCTACACTAATCATGCACGCAAATGTGTACGATCAAGATCGTGGACTCACGGAAGATATCACAACACAACTCTAAAACATAAATAAGTCATACAAGCATCATAATACAAGCCGGGGCCTCGAGGGCTCGAATACAAGTGCCCGATCATAGACGAAGTCAGCGGAAGCAACAATATCTGAGTACGTATATAAGTTAAACAAGGTGCCATAAGATGGCTAGCACAAACCGGGATACAGATCGAAGAGGCACAGGCCTCCCGCTGGGATCCTCCTAGCTACTCCTCGGTCGCCGCCGCGGGCTGCACGTAGTAGTAGGCACCTCCGGTAGTAGTCGCCATCGACGGTGGCGCTCGCCCTGGCTCCATCGTCTGGTTGCAGCAATCGGGTAAAGAAAGGGGGAAAGGGGGAACAAGGCAACCGTGAGTACTCATCCAAAGTACTCGCAAGCAAGGAGCTACAGTACATATGCATGGATATATGTGTAAAGGGCCATATCTGTGGACTGAACTGCAGAATGCTAGAATAAGAGGGGGACAACTAATCCTGTCGAAGACTACGCTTCTGGCAGCCTCCGTCTTGCAACATGTAGAAGAGAGTAGACTGAAGTCCTCCAAGTAGCATCGAATAGCATAATCCTACCCGGCGATCCCCTCCTCGTAACCCTGAGAGAGAACGACCACCGGGTTATATCTGGCACTTGGAAGGGTGTGTTTTATTTAAGTATCTGGTTCTAGTTGTCATAAGGTCAAGGTACAACTCCAAGTCGCCCTGTTATCAAGATCACGGCTATTCAATAGATTAAACTTCCTGCAGGGTGCACCACCTAACCCAACACGCTTGATCCCATTTGGCCGACACACTTTCTGGGTCATGCCCGCCGCTGAAGATCAACACGCCGCAGCCCCACCTAGGCACAACATAGAGGCCAAGCACGCCGGTCTAAACCTAAGCGCACAGGGTCCGGGCCCATCGCCCAATGCACACCTGCGTTGCGTGGCGGCGGAAGCGCACCTAGCCTAACAGCGTTCCAGTCCAATCCGCGCGCGCCGCCCGCCGCCGACGTCACGGCGTGCCGGCCGATACCACGACGCCGGGATACCCATAACTACTCCCACGAGATGGTTAGTGCGATAGACCAAATGGCCGACTCGGATCAAATACCAAGATCTCGTTGCGTGTTAAGTATCCGCGAACGCCGACCAGGCCAGCCCACCTCTCACCCTGTAGTCTCAACCTGCCCTGCCGCCCGCCACAAAGTAACAATGGGGGCAGTCGGGAACCCAGGCCCACCTCTACCGGGATGGAGCCACCGTCCTTTCAAATTTCCATCTCCAACAGTATCACGAGTAATGTAACAAAGGTAAAGTATATAGATATGCCCGTGATCACCTCCCAAGTGATCACAGCCCAAGAGTATAGCATGGCGACGGACAAGAGTGTAGGGCCACCGATGGAACACTAGCATCCTATACTAAGCGAGAGGATAGCGATAAAGGTAACAACAATAGTAGCAAGGACAAAGCTATGCAGCGAAGATAGGATTAATCGAAAGCAAGAACATGCTACACTACTCTAATGCAAGCAGATAGAGAAGAGTAGGCGATATCCGTGATCAAAGGGGCTTCCTGGTTGCTCGGCAAGAGAGAGGGTCGTCAACTCCGTAGTCGAACTGGGCAGCAGCAGCATCGGTCTCGGTGTCTAGCGGAAGAAGAGGGGGGGAAGAAACAATGAATACAATGCAAACAGATGCATAATGATGCATGACAAGACAAGTAACGGTGCTAGGGGTGCCCTAACGTGGTATGAGGTGGTACCGGTTAAGGGGGGAGACATCCGGGAAGTATTCCCGGTGTTTCGCGTTTTCGGGCAGAGGAGCCGGAGGGGGAAAGTTGCGAGTTCGATAGGTTAGGGGGGTGTGGCGGACAAACGGTTTGCGTATCCAGAATCGTCTCGTCGTTTTGAGCAACTTTCATGTAGAAAGTATTTTCATCCGAGCTACGGTTTATTTTATATGATTTTCTAAAGTTTTAAATCATTTTTAGAATTAATTTAATTCGAAAACGTTTATTGCATCAGCACAATGTCAGCATGACGTCAGCAATTAGTTGACCCGGTCAAACTAACGCGTGGGGTCCATTTGTCATTTACAGAGTTTAACTAAACATGATTAGTTAGTTTAATAAGTGATTAGGTTAATTTTAACAGTTTTAATTAAGTTAATTAATTATTCATCTAATTAATTAATTAATTATATTAATCCTTTTTTATTCTCTTTTTTTGTTCTATAAAAGGGGCGTGGGGGGCACTAGGCAGTGGCCCATAGGGCCAAACGGGTGCGCGGGCGAGCGGGTACCGGGCGCGGACGTTCGGGCGACTGGCCCCGGGCACGGGCGCGAGCACCCGAGTGGGTGAACCCAGGATGCAGGTGGAGGTCACCGGGGCGCGGCGGGGCGAGGCCGTGGCCTCGCGAGGCTTGCCGCCGGCCGCGGGCGAAGGCGGCATACTGGGCGGCGCGGATGGCGGGAGACGCGGGTGGCGGCCCCGATGAGCAGCGAGGCGCGACCAGGCGTCGGCGATCGCGCGGGCGCGGCGCGCAGCACAGACGCAATCGGCCACGAAGCGGGAAGGTCAGGGGCGAAGCAGCTCGTGCTAGCGCGCGGGGACGAGCGGGAGGCGGCGCCGGTCAGAGAGGGAAGAGAGGGGGAGGTGGGCCTCACGTTCGAGTAGAGACCAGGGGGCGGCGAGGCTCGAGGGAGCCGTTGTGGAGGAGGACGGGGACGACCGACGGAGAACGGGAGGAGATCCGGCGAGGGAGCGTTCCGGCGAGGCGGCTCCAGTGAGGTCCAGGCGGGGCGACGGTGGCCACGGCGTCTGCGGCCTTCGGGCGCGATCTTGAGCGAGGGGGAAGGGCGAGGAAGAGATGATGGGACGGCGCTGGCGGTCGATGACGGAGGAGCTGCGAGGAGGCTGGAGGGCGGCGCTTGGCGGAGGTAGTTCGGCGAGTGGGCTGAGCGGCGGCGTGGTTGAGGCCGATCGGCGCTGGGGCGCCTGCTTCTGGCGAGAGAGGAGGGCGGAGGGAGAGTGGGATCGATCCCATCCAGGGAATCATGGGGAGTGGAGCGCGGGGGAAAGTGGGGAGGGGCGCTGCGAGGGATGGCGGAGGCATCAAGTGGCGGCGGCCAGCGAAGGGTCGGGCCTCCGCCTCGATCCAAAGGGAAGGGAGAGGCGCAAGGGAGCGAGTGGGGGAAAGTGGGGTGGGTGGTTAGGGTTTTCCCAGAGGGGTGGATATGGGGAGGTGTGGGTGCGGCTGGGCGGCCCGGGCGGCTGATGGCCTGTCTGGGCCGTGGCCCAAATGGGGGGTCCTTCTTCTTCTTCTTCTTCTTCTTTTTCTCTTTTCTTTTCTTTTATTTCTTTTCTGTTTTAATTCATTTAAAAGTATTTAGGCATTTTATAAAATGTGTTTACTTTATTATAATTACTCGGCATTTAACTGCACACCCCGAACATTTTAGTTTAATATTTTGAAAACTTTGTCGTTTGACTTTAATTTGAATTTGAATATGAAACATTTTCGAATTAACCCGAGATTAACTACAGTGACCGAGGTGACATGGCACCATTAACGTGGGATTACTGTAGGCTAATTATCCGGGAGTCACAGCGCTCTCCACCTCGGAGTTGGTGGCGGACAACCTGTCGGCATCCTCTGTCGGAGGAGCATCCGACGCACGTCTCGTGCTCGCCTCAGCCTCCGGACCCGCTTTGAAGCTTGGCGGTGAAGGTTCGATTATAATCTCTCCGACTCAGTCCGCGAGCGCTTTTTCCCGAAAAGAGCATCAGATTAGTACGCCTTCCAGAATCAATCCGGGAGTATGGTGACACGCTATACCGCTATGGCGGAGTTTCAATCCGACCGCACTCCTTTTTAACTCGGGGCCGCGCTGCCTTGTTGGCCAGCCATCGAGGCTCGGCTTCCCGCCAAGGTACCCCTACTAAACACCATTGGTATACGGTGATCAAAAATAAGCACGGATGGGTCATTATCAGGGTTTTGGGATCTTGGTCTCAGATACCTGTGGGGCTGGAAGTATTCCGGGGTAATCGGCCATAATGGCTACCAAAGCATTGTCGATGCTAAGTTGGTAGAACACCCCGTCGATCAACTCCACCGTTATATCCGGATCCTCTTCAGAGGTCGGATCGAGGGACCGCTCCGGATCCTCGGGTTGTGGGGGCGGGCTGTGTATCTTCTCCACAGTCCGGCGCAGTTCCTGCGCAAAAACCATGAAATGAGATACTTAACTACGGGAACATGGATCGGACAGGTCACAAGGATGTTTGCTTACCCAGCTTCGAGCATTATTCGAAGAAAACTCCTTCAATGGGTTGACACGGAGGAAATCCTCCTCCTCTCCTTTGTACATGGCGCATAAGATCTTCACCAGTTCGGTGACCGATCCTCGCCCTTTGCGGCCATGACGGGTGGCATCGCCCTCCCGCTGAAGTCCCACATGGGTGGCCCCTGTATTGGAGCGGCTGCACTCCTCATAATGCAGATTGCCATGACTCCTGTCATGGTCAATCCGACATGAGCCAAGAACCTTATTCGCTCATCAAATAACGGACGCCCTGCTATGTTCTCTCCGGCTCCGAGGGCGCCAGCTTAGGCGCTTCTTCGAGGGAGCATTGCTGAACTCCGAAGGCCGATCCGAACAGGATCTGGCAGCGGTCACGCCCTCCATATAAAACCATTCAAGGCCAGTCTTGGACGCCTTCTTTGGGGTTCGGATAGGTATCCGGTCCGCGATGCGCCATAGCTCGGCTCCGCCCACTTGATATATTGACCCCTCATGAGAACGGGGTACTAGGCAGAATATTCTCTTCCATAGTCTGAAATGAGCCTCGACGCCCAAGAATAGTTCGCAAAGGGCCACGAAGCCCGCGATGTGCAGGATGGAGGCAGGAGTAAGGTGGTGCAATTGGAGGTCAGAGAACTCCAAGAACCCCTGAGAAACGGATGGATGGGAAATCCTAGGCCTCTTACTAGATAAGAGATGAAGCATACCCGCCTCCTTTAGAGGGATCGGGACGCCTCCGCTTGCTTTCCGCCTTGTAGGTGGCAAGTCCGCTCGAACCGAACCATGAAGGCCGGGAAGAAATCCCTTGGCTTGAGTATAACTAGCTCGCTATGCGGACTGAGCATCTCTCCCAATTTCTGGCCGAGGGCTGGGAGCGCGAGAAGAGGAGCCGCCGACCGTCCATGATGGAATGGGCTTTGGTCAGAGGCGCTCTGATGAAAGCTCGCAAAGGGGGGATGGTGTGACTCAGATCTAGATCCTTGCCCCTTTCATAGACGGCTCATTTGCTTGGCTAGGGGGGTAATTGTAAAAATACCCTGGCTGTTCGCATTCATTCAAACACGTGGAAGATGGCCATTGGGCATAGAAGCCGAGGAGCGCAGCATTTATCAGAAGCCGGACACTATTCGACAAGTATATGGAATTTGAGAAGAACCCGCCGCAATGTCAAGACAATCAACGCGCCGGACTCATCGTCATTGAAGCCTGGTTCGGGGGCTACTGAGGGAGTCCCGGATTAGGGGGTGTCCGGATTGCCAAACTCTTACCGTTGGCCGGACTCCTGGACTATGAAGATACAAGATTGAAGACTTCGTCCCGTGTCCGGATGGGACTTTCCTTGGCGTGGAAGGCAAGCTTGGCGATACGGATATGTAGATCTCCTACCATTGTAACCGACTCTGTAACCCTAACCTATCCGGTGTCTATATAAACCGGAGGGTTTTAGTCCGTGGGACTAACAACAATCATACCATAGGCTAGCTTCTAGGTTTAGCCTCCTTGATCTCGTGGTAGATCTACTCTTGTACTACCCATATCATCAATATTAATCAAGCAGAGTAGGGTATTACCTACATCGAGAGGGCCTGAACCTGGTAAAACATCGTGTCCCTTGTCTCCTGTTACCATCCGCCTAGACGCACAGTTCGGGACCCCCTACCCGAGATCCGCCGGTTTTGACACCGACAAGGGGGCCGGCCAAGGGGGGTGGCGTGCCCTAGGGGGGAGTCCAACTCCAACCGGGAGTAGGACTCCCCCCTTTCCTATTAGGAGAGGGAGAGGGAAGGAAGAGGAAGGAGGGAGGAAGGAAAGGGGGGCCGGCCCCCCTCCCAATTCGGATTGGGCTTGGGGGGGCCTCCCTTGCTCCTTTCCTCTCCTTTCCACTAATGCCCAATAAGGCCCATATACCTCCCGGGGGGTCCGATAACCTCCCGGAGCTCCGGTATTGTCCCAATCTCACCCGAACCTTTCCGTGTCCAAATATAGTCGCCCAATATATCGATCTTTATGTCTCAACCATTTTGAGACTCCTCGTCAAGTCCGTGATCACATCCGGACTCGAACAACCTTCGTACATCAAAACTTATAAACTCGTAATAAAACCGTCAACTAAACCTTGTTGCGTGCGGACCCTACGGGTTCGAGAACTATGTAGACATGACCGAGACACATTTCCGGTCAATAACCAATAGCGGAACCTGGATGCTCATATTGGCTCCTACATATTCTACGAAGATCTTTATCGGTCAAACCGCATAACAACATACGTTGTTCCCTTTGTCATCGGTATGTTACTTGCCCGAGATTCGATCGTCGGTATCCAATACCTAGTTCAATCTCGTTACCAGCAAGTCTCTTTACTCTTTACATAATGCATCATCTCGTAGCTAACTCATTAGCTACATTGCTTGCAAGGCTTATAGTGATGTGCATTACCGAGAGGGCCCAGAGATACCTCTCCGACAATCGGAGTGACAAATCCTAATCTCGAAATACGTCAACTCAACAAGTACCTCCGGAGACTCCTGTAGAGCACCTTTATAATCACCCAGTTACATTGTGACGTTTGGTACCACACAAAGTGTTCCTCCGGTAAGCGGGAGTTACATAATCTCATAGTCATAGGAACATGTATAAGTCATGAAGAAAGCAATAGGAACATACTAAATGATCAAGTGCTAAGCTAACAGAATGGGTCAAGTCAATCAAATCATTCTCCTAATGATGTGATCCCATTAATCAAATGACAACTCATGTCTATGGTTAGGAAACTTAACCATCTTTGATTTACGAGCTAGTCAAGTAGAGGCATACTAGTGACACTATGTTTGTCTATGTATTCACACATGTATTATGTTTCCGGGTAATACAATTCTAGCATGAATAATAAACATTTTATCATGATATGAGGAAATAAATAATATCTTTATTATTGCCTCTAGGGCATATTTCCTTCACCTTGATGGTGTGGCACACCTTCCATTTGGTCGCGCTTATCCTTGGCCCTCTGGTGTTCGACTAGCCATTCGGGAGAGCACCACGCATCCACCAACGCCTCCCAACAGTCCATCTTATCCACACACCATCTCGGGGGGCACCTAAGTTAGTCAAGAGAAATTTCAGTGCTACGCCTATGAATCAAATCAAGAAAACTAAGTTCAAGGCCTTAAGAATAGGTAATTACGTGCATGTACTTCTCCTTACTCAGAAACTTGCCGCGACACTTCTTCTTGGCCCTCCTAATACCCTTCGAGTCGTAGTAGTCTCAAACGGCCTGCACCCGAGCCTCGTGCCGTAAGTTCTGAAGTAGGTGCTTGCACTCAGTTTCAACAACCATAGACGCGGCCTCCTGCCCTCCCTCTGAAACCCTGTAGAAGGTCTGCAATCAAACACGACAACACTGATTAGTATAATCACTAGGTAATCACTAGGTAGTGTTGACTTTTAACTCTGTAAAGGAGAAATTACCCAAAACCGACGGAACACCATGTCGGCCACCGTCTCGCACAAGACACCGGCGACCATCTCCCCCGGCGGGGCCGGGGCAACCGAGTACAACTCCCAGCTTAGTGATAGCTGTGGAAACTGACCCTCATCGGGCAACGTGACCCACCCAGGGAAGTGTTGTCGGCAAATCACATCAAGGACCTGGTTGGGCCTGCGGACACCACGGGGGTGTACCCAGCCTCTGCAGTATGACAAGGCCAACGCATTAGATATTAATTTGAAGGAACATGAAGGCAAAAGGTTAAAAATATTAAATGCACTTACTTCAACCCTTTAGGCGCAGTCAACCACCTCTGGTCGGGGGTCGCCGACACGGGCAGGAGCTTTGTACAACCACGCTTGTAGACCTTCTTGCCCTTCTCAACCAGCTCGTCATCGCTGTAGCTATCATCAGAAAAGGTGTCCTTGCTACCATCAGTAGGGTCACTAGCCTCCGGATTCTTGTGGGAAGAAGACTCCGGGATCGGAGTCTTCTGGGACGAAGACTCTGGGACCGGAGTCTTCTGGGACGAAGGCTCTGGGACCAGACTCACGTGGGGCAAAGGATCGGCGACACGAGTCTGGTGGGGCGAAGGATCGGCGACCCGAGTGTGGTGGGGCGAAGGATCGGCGACCGGAGGCTCATGGACCGGAGTCCGAGACGGGTCCACGTGGTCGGGTGAATCAGCTGAGGGTGGCGGCGAGGAAGGTGTAGCAGCCTTCCTACCTCTCCCGCTGCCACGTCAACCTCTAGCAGCCTTCTTCGTCCTCCCCCGACCTCTCCCAGCCGAAGAAGAAGCGCCCGCCGCAGCTGTCTGCATATTGTCTAGCAGCGCTCTCCGGAGGGGCTGGGCTGGAATAATGGAACCACCTCCCAAGAGGCCGCAGGAGGCTCGGGGCGCTCTGGACCCTTGCCCACCATCCTGTCAACACCTGCAATGACAAAAAGTAAACGAAATTAGTACAACATAAAAAATTTGGATACCTGACATGAATAATATGTATATAATTTAAGTGTATCATCATCATCAACATAATAAAAAATTGAAAGCTCACATTACTAATATTACTCTGAATCGTCCATATATGCTCCGGGATCATTAAATGCATCATCATCATCGCCGGGAGGGGGGGTCGGGTGTCGATTGTCGGGTCTCGTGGTCGGGTCAGGTGTCGGTGGTCGGGTCGGGTCGGGTCTCGGTGTCGGGTGTCGATGGTCGGGTATCGTGTCGGGGTGTCGGTGATCGGGTCGTGGTCGGGTGTGGTGTCGGGTGTCGGGTGTCGTGTCGGGTCGGGGTGTCAGGTGTCGGGTCGGGGTGGGGGGTGGTCGGGTGTCGATTGTCGGGTCTCGAGGTGTCGGGTCGGCGGTCGGGGTGTCAGGTGTCGGGGTGTCGGTGGTCGGGGTCGGGGTCGGGGTGTCGGTGGTCTTCTTCTCCTCCTTCTCTCTTCTAGCTTTCTTCTCCTCCTCCTCCTCTTCTCTTTCTTCTTCTTTCTTCTTCTCCTCCTCCTCCTCCTCCTCCTCCTCCTCCTCCTCCTCCTCCTCCCTCTTCTTCTTCTTCTTCTTCTTCTTCTTCTTCTTCTTCTTCTTCTTCTTCTTCTTCTTCTTCTTCTTCTTCTTCTTCTTCTCCTCCTCCTCCTCCTCCTCCTCCTCCTCCTCTTCTTCTTCTTCTTCTTCTTCTTCTTCTTCTTCTTCTTCTTCTTCTTCTTCTTCTTCTTCTTCTTCTTCTTCTTCTTCTTCTTCTCCTTTTCCCTCTTCTTAAACCTAGCACTAATTAACCTAATACAAATCAGGAAAAAACTACACCTAAACCTAGCTATTCTTCTTCTCTTCCTCTTCTTCTAATTATTCTTATTTTTTTCATTACTAAACATAAACCTAAAACTAAACTAAACCTAACACCAAACTAAAAGTAATCTAAAGTAAACTAAATATAAAACCAAACTAACAGTAGTATAAACTAAACTAAATCTAAAACAAAACTAAAAGTAATCTATACTAAAAAGCAAAAAAAAGAGGAGAAGAGGGGTGCGGCCGGGGCTCACCTGCGGTAGGGGTGGGAAGCCCTCTAGGTCTTTGCCGTCTGCCTTCTAGGTCTTTGCCGTCAGCTGGCTGACGACAAAGAAGCAGCTGACGGCAAATATCCTTTTTGCCATCTGCACTTTCTTTGCCGTCCGCTTTGTGGAAGCGGACGACAAAGAGGCTCTTTGTCGTCAGCTGGCAGACGGCAAAATGCCAGATTCCAGTAGTGTATGGATAGAGAGGGGTGGTGGCCGCACATGCGAGAGTACTAGCGGTAAGGAAAATCTAGCTCACGCCAAACTATGTTCCGGAAGGGGTGTGCTGCAATTACCCCCCCCCCTCTCCCAACCACAAAATATGGAGGTTCGCGGGCTCAGTTTGTAGTGCCCTCCAAAAAGTATGGAAATCGAGGGCGTGATGACAACTCTGCTAGAGCCGCCTTCAGGTCAAAATCGGCATAATGACAGTTATTATGGGGTCGATATACGGTGACTCTTCTAGATTTCTCTAAGGGCATGCACAACACTCCAGGATGGAAGGCTGCCCCAACATGCCATGTAGGTTCTGCTAGTTTAGCTTGGCAAAAGGTGATGCTTGTAGAGATGGATGGGATCCTGCAGAAGAGTCCCGTTCATCCTTGATCAATCTTGAGGCAGCCAATGAGTAAGGGTTAGACAACACTATTGCGCTTAGTTTAACAGGACCACACTCCCAATCATAAAGATCAAAAGTTGACAAACATGGGAACAATACTAGTGCGTCCGTTCAATGAAGATAGAATTACATAGTGGCTTCAATTACTTTTATGTAGGAGGAGTGGTGTGACACTAATTTGGCTAGGCCTCCATATCTCATGCCCTTAGTAACATGTTAGCCATGAGCATTGAAGCACAATAGGCATATGCTTCTCCCTCCACCAGTAGAAAACAGGGTTTTGGTCCAGGCAGGGTAAGCCCATTAAGCCCGGTTCAGTCATGAACCGGGACCCATGGAGGCATAGGTCCCGGTTCGTGAGGCCAGGGGGCCAGCCGGGCCTCGTGGGGCATTGTTCCCGGTTCGTCTGACCCCATTGGTCCCGGTTCCAGACACGAACCAGGACCAATGGCCTCGCTCCTGGCCCACAACCATTGGTCCCGGTTCGTGGCTGGAACCGGGACCAAAGGACCCCCTTTGGTCCCGGTTCCGGCCACGAACCGGGACCAATGAGATGCCTATATATACCCCCTCGCGCGCGAGCAGAGGAGTGGAGTGCTCTGTTTTTTGGCCGGGCGTGCGTGGGAGAGCTTTGTGATGCTCTAGCTTACCTCCTATGCACATGAGGTGTTCGATAAAATGCCCGAGCCACACTTAAGCTTTCTCCTCTCGAAGCTCCTTGTCCAAGCTCCATTTTCCTCAAGATTTGTCTAGGTTTGGCAGTCCGTCCTGTCCCGTCCCCGTCCTCACTGCCGTCGATCGCCCGCGCCGATCTCGTCACCGGCACCACCGTGGTGAGCCTCTTGATGTTATCTTCTGTCTAAAAGAAAAAAGTTCTTACTTGTATGATTTAGATAGATACTTGTGTAATTTTCTTACTTTTATTATTGTTTGTTATTATATAGTGCGATGGTTTTGGTATCCGCTTCCGTCGGTCCTCGTCCTGTCTATGATTCAGATGTGGTATATATTATCTTTTATAACTATTTGGTTCATTTAGTGTTTATGACAATTATGCCAACCAACGTGACGTAGATTTTTTTATCTAGGAGGTATGTGAACTGGAAATTCCAACCGACCCTATTGTCGAGAGGTTTAATTTAGTTGAAGAAAAAAAAAACAATTACTTGAAGGAAAAATTGAAAAAATTGAGGAAGAGAAGATGATATTGGAGTTGCATGTTGCGGATGTCGTCGATAATCACAAGATCAAGATGGATGCAATGCGCTTGAAGATTAGAAAGATTAGAAAATATGTCATTCATACTGAGGCTTGGTATCATTTTGCCGTTGGATCAATTGTTACTTTAGTTGCGATTATGATCGCATGTGTTGTTGCATTGAAATGTTTTACATAGTTTCAATGTATGGTTTAATTAGATACTATGGAGAGTTGTATGTTGTTCAATGAGAACTATGTATGTACTTTGGTTTTAATGTGATGATGAACTTCTATTAATTTGGTCAGTTATCTATTCATGATGCTCTGTAATGATTTTTGACGCACTTAATTAAAAGAACTAATGGCAACATTAAAATGGATCGCAGAAAACTTAAGTGATGCCAAATGTCAAGACAAGGCTTCGGTAGGGTGGGGTAGGGGGGGATTGTAGTACCCCCCCCCCCCATGGCAGTGATGAACTGAACTCCAAGCAACTTAGTATGTCAAATATAAGAAGACATGCAGACACTATATATATATATATATATATGTATATATATAGGGAAAATCCATCCTACCACCCGGTGGTAGTTACCCCATATGTCTCATATACTATCATGTGGTACTATATATACTACTTTATCATTTTAAATATATTCATATACTATGTCTAAGATATTTCAAAGCAAGTTACATGAAAAAATTACATATGAACCCACAGTTTTTGTTATATTTGTGAAATATGTACATATTTGTACGTAAAAAAGAGCATACTCAAAACATGGTATATACTACCTAAAAATTAGTATATATACTACCTAATCATTGTTATATACTACATACTACACGTATATACTCTCAATTTTGACAGATACTACATACCACATACAAAACGCAAGTGGTGGTAACTACCACTGCTTGTAGTAAACATATATGTCCGATTAAGTAGGCCAAAACTTATTAGCACATGTTTCGAAACATCTAAAGCGGTCTTTAGATAACTTTGATAGGCAGGAACCATTTTTTTATCAATCCATTTCATAAAAAATGCGTTAAGGGTTGGCTAGTATATTAGGGCATATCTAGCGAATGCCCCAAAAGCTATATATGCGAGGGGCATTCTTTTCTTTGGAGAATTAAACACTAGCTAGCATACCCCAAAATCTTCAATCCCCCAAAAATGTAGCCTTCTATCCCCCAAAAATTTCACCTCTAGCCTATATTTGTCGTGAGAGACACATCTCATTAAAAATGGAGGATACTCCCACGCCGCCACTCCCAAAAATTTAGCTCTCGTCTAACCACATCGCCACTGCCTCAACCCACAACGCCGGAGGTCTGTCGCTGCTCCAATGACCCAGAAAACTTGATCCTCCGCTTCCCCCGCACCTTCGACCACCCTCACTAGTGTCGGAATCCCATCAGTGGCGACGAATTTGGCTCCGACGACATGGTCTCCCCTTTGTTGTCGTAGATTTGTGCAACACGCAGCAGGCACCGAGCACCAGCGGGTCCCAGAGCTTCACCTTTGTGCACTTTTGCAGGCACGCCACCGGCTCTTGAGCGCTGCGAAGGCATCATCGACCATCTACCAAAAGTCGCTGCGAAGGCATCGTGAACCATCCAGGCAATGTTCTGGTGGGTGTAGCGTCGAGGCCCCTGTGGGTGAGGGAGTAGCTCATGCCACCGCAAACACAGACCCGGCCATAATCTCCTCCATGATACCCACCACGTCAGGCATGTCGGAGTTGGCCTTCACGACGACGATGGCAACAGAGTCGCGCTTCGGCCACCGGAGGAACCGAGGCATGAAGGTGGAGTAGATGGCCCCATGGACAGTCGAGGACCAGCGATTAGCATGTGGAGAGATGTCGACGCGGAAGCACTTGGATACGAGCCAGAGTGGCTCAACAGTGGACAGACATCACACACACACACGGCCACATGCTGCTTTGGGAGAATCTGGTAACTAAGAAAAATTTAGTCCCCTAAAAATAACTTTTTAGAGGATGGGAGAGAAGATGGGGATTAATTTATTTGGATCTGCTATAGATGCCCTTAGGTACCTACTATGTCCCAACACTCTCGTAGGTTTTCATCAATGATCCTTGTCTTACTGCAATATGTTATTTTAGCACTCACACTGGTGGAAAAACAGGCTTCCGTCCAGCCCCATAAGTCGCGAAGCTGTAGGAACCGCGACTAATGGGACCTTTAGTCGCGATTCGAGGTGAACCGCGACCAAAGGCCCGGGCCTGGCGCTCGGTGGCCAGTGGCGCGACGTGAGGTCTTTAGTCGCGGTTGGCCAGACAACCGCGACTAAAGGTTTCGGCACTTTTAGTCACGGTTTGCCGTGCCAACCGCAACTAAAGCCCCTCCCCTATATATACCCATCCAGCAGCCAACACTTAGCCATTTGGAGCCATTCTCTTCACAAGTGGGTGTAGGTTTGCTTTTGGTTCCTCTTATGCACATAAGGTGTTTGATGAAATGCCCCAAGAGCATGAAACAAACATGACATGAAGTGTTGGAGCCACACTCCTCGATCATGTTAGCAATTTGATGAACCTTTGATGTGTCATTGATAAAATATGCATGTGTGTAGTTCATTGTTTAATTTATATTGTTTGTAGCTAGTTAGTTTAACAAATGCATGATGGTTAATTATATATTTTATATTATAATAATGCAGATGAATCGGCAATGGATGTACGGTAACCGACTCTCCGCGAGTTCACTACGGGTTTGAAAGATTTCCTCGTAGTGGCTAATGCGAACAAGCGGGGGTTTTGTTATCTGTCCATGTGTTATCTGTAAGAATCAAAGGGTTACTCTTCCTCAAGAGATGTTCACATGCATCTGCTTCGGCACGGTTTCATGCCAAGCTATAATTGTTGGACCAAGCATGGAGAAAGAGGGGTTATAATGGAAGAAGATGAAGAAGGGGATGATTTCATCGATGAAAGCTATCTTGCTCATTTCGTGATACTTTCATGGAGGATGTCAAGGTGAAGGGGAAGGTGAAGAAGAGGCACGTGATGATCCCGTTGATGATCTTGGTCGGACCATTGCTGATGCACGGAGACGCTGCGAAACTGAAAAGGAGAGGGAGAATTTGGATCGCATGTTAGAGGATCACAGAAAGGCGCTGTACCCGGATGCGATGATGGTCTGAAAAAGCTGGGCTGCACAATGGATTTGCTGAAATGGAAGGCGAGGCAGGTGTAGCTGACTCGGCATTTGAAAACTTGCTGAAAATGTTGAAGAATATGTTTCAAAGGATAACGAGTTGCCCGCCAATCGCACGAAGCAAAGAAGGTTGTCGCCCTCTAGGTTTAGAGGTTACGAAGATACATGCATGCATCAACGATCGCATCCTCTACCGCGTGAATACGAGAATTTGAATGAATGCCCGGTATGCACCGCATTGCGTTATAAGATCGAGGCGATGACCACGGTGACGATGTTGAGGGCCGAAACCCGGAAGAGGGTTCCGCCAAGGTGATGTGGTATGCTCCTATAATACCACGGTTGAAACGTCTGCTCAGAACAAAGAGCATGCCAAGTTGTTGCGATGGCACAAAGAGGACCGTAAGTCGGACGGGAGTTGAGACACACCGCAGATGGAACGCAATGGAGAAAGATCGACAGATGGTTCAAAGATTTTGCAGCCGACGCAAGGAACATAAGATTTGCTCTAAGCACGGATGGCATGAATCCTTTTGGCGAGCGAGCTCCAGCCATAGCACTGCCCGTGACTCTATGCATCTACAACCTTCCTCCTTGGTTGTGCATGAAGCGGAAGTTCATTATGATGCCGTGCTCATCCAAGGTCCGGCAACCCGCAACGACATCGATGTGTACCTAAGGCCATTAGTTGATGAACTTTTACAGCTGTGGGTGGTGTCCGTGTGGGATGAGCACAAACAAGAGGAATTTGACCTCGAGCGTTGCTTTTCGTAACCATCAACGATTGGCCTACTCTTAGTAACCTTTCGGGACTGTCAAATAAGGGATACAATGCATGCACGCACTGCTTACATGAGACTGAAAGTGTACATTTGCCAAATTGTAAGAAGAACGTGTACCTTGGGCATCGTCGATTTCTTCCAAAATTCATCCAAGAAGAAAGAAAGGCAAGCATTACAACGACAAGGCAGATCACCGGCGAAGCTCGCGAACGACCGGTGCTTGAGGTATTTGATATGGTCAAGGATTTGAAAGTCATCTTTGGAAAGGTCCCGCGGACAATCAGTTCGAAGGGAGCCGACGGGCACGCAGCCATGTGGAAGAAGAAATCTATATTCGGGAGCTAGAATATTGGAAAGTCCTAGATGTCCGCTCTGCAATCGACGTGATGCACGTTACGAAGAATATTTGCGTGAACCTCCTAAGCTTCTTGGGCGTGTATGGGAAGACAAATGATACAAAGGAAGCACGGCAGACCAGCAACGCTTGAAAGACCACGATGACCGCATCCGGAATGGTTTCAAGGTCGTGCTGCCTACGCTCGACCAAAGAAGAGAAGGTCATCTTTTTGAATGCCCGAGCAGTATGAAGGTCCCGTCTGGATTGTCGCCCAATATAAAGGGAATAATAAACATGGCGGAGAAAAAGTTCCAAAACCTGATGTCTCACGACCGCCACGTGATTATGACGCAATTGCTTCCGATTGCTTTGAGGGGCTCTGCCGAAAATGTTCGAGTAGCCATTGTGAAGCTATGTGCATTCCTCAATGCAATCTCTCGAAGGTAATCAATCCGAAGTTCTACCACGTTACAGAACGATGTGATCCAATGTCTTGTCAGTTTCGAGTTGGTGTTCCCGCCATCCTTCTTCAATATTATGACGCACCTCCTGGTTCACCTAGTCGAAGAGATTTTCGCTCTCGGTCCTGTATTTCTACACAATATGTTCCCTTCGAGAGGTTCATGGGAGTATTAAAGAAATATGTTCAGTAATCGTGCTAGGACAGAAGGAAGCATCGCCAAGGGCTATGGAAATGAGGAGGTAATTGAGTTTTGTGTTGACTTTGTTCCTGACCTTAAGCCGATTGGTCTTCCTCGATCGCGCACGAGGGGAGACTAAGTGGAAAAGGCACGATCGGAAGGAAATCAACGATATGTATGGACGGCCATTCTCTGATCAAGCACACCACACCGTGATCTTGACCAATTCCAGCTTGGTGGCTCCGTGCTTTGAGAAACACAAGAATATTTTACGCTCGACAACCCGGGAAGCCTGAATCCTGGATTAGGAAGGCCCACATGGAGACTTTCGCAGTTGGTTGAGAAAACATTTAATGAATGACAATGATGTTGTAGATCAGCTGTACATGTTGGCCAAGACACCATCTTCGACTATAACGACTTTCCAAGGGTACGAGATAAATGGGAATACATTTTACACGATCGCCCAAGATAAAAAGAGCACCAACCAAAACAGTGGTGTCCGCTTTGATGCAGCAACCGAGAATGGGCAAGAGGTCACATATTATGGTTACATAGAGGAGATATGGGAACTTGACTATGGACCCTCCTTTAAGGTCCCTTTGTTCCGTGCAAATGGTTCAAGCTAACAGGAGGTGGGGTAAAGGTGGACCAGCAATACGGAATGACAATGGTGGATTTCAACAATCTTGGTTACCTTGACGAACCATTCGTCCTAGCGAAAGATGTCGCTCAGGTTTTCTATGTGAAGGACATGAGTAGCAAACCGAGGATACGGAAAGATAAGAAAACGATCAAGACATCATGCGATGATCCAAAGCGCCACATTGTTCTTTCAGGAAAAGAAACATCGTGGGAGTGGAGGACAAGACAGACATGTCGAAGATTATAATATGTTTGCTGAAATTCCGCCTTCAAAGTGAACACCAACCCAAGCATTAAGTTAAATGATGAGGATGCTCCATGGATACGGCACAATCGTAAGCAAGCAGGGACACAAGGGAAGAAATGATGTGTAATAATTTATTGTACCAAACTTTGTTGAATGGATCATGTGAATTATATTACCCGTGATGTGTTTGGTGTCCATTTTCAATGATTCGAGATACCACCGATGATACATGAAATTTGGAGTGATTTAGTCATACTCCTGCCTAGGCGTATAATATGCATACTGTAGTCTTCATAGCCGCCGTCGTCGTTGTACCGTAGTCGCCGCCTTCTAAGTTGCCGCCGCCGCCGCCGCCGCCGCCGTCGTCGCTGTCGTCGGGCGGCGCTGTGGCTCGAATCGAGGGTAGCGCAGGCGGGGATATCGCCGCCGTGATGTAGTCCATGACGCTCTGCAGAGTCCGCCATACCACCATAGCCGACGGCCGCCTCGTGGAAGTTCCCAGAGGCAGACCGTCCTCCTCATACCGGCGAGCGCCTCTCACGCCGATTGATGAAGAAGGCGCCCCAAGTATGCTGGTTATCGGGATGCCGGGATTCATCCGCTGCTCCGCGTGAGGTCGAGGTAGTAGTGGTTCGTGATGGCCGCCCGGCCAAGATACCACGAGGGACGGGAGGGACTGCACGCCGCCCGCGCTTAGGCTCCAGCCGGTGGGGACGCTGTAGCCCGTGGACAAGGGTAGTTCGAGGCGCAAAGCTCCTCCACCTGCTGGTAGGTTAGAGTGGGTGCGGTGGAAGCCATGAGAGAGTGATGAGAGATTGTAGAGATGTGATAATGCTGGCCAAGCCGGGCTACATATATGTAGTGAGAAATGGCGGGAAAAATGGGAGCGGGAAGACAGGAGGCGGGAAGAAAGTGGCGGGAAGAAAGAGGCGGAAGACAGGAAGAAATGGCGGAAGAAGAGGAATCGAGCTGGTCATCTAACCTTTAGTCCCGCTGGTTGGTGCAACCGGACTAAAGGTTAGACAGACGCGTGGGTAGCGCACGACGCCTGTTGGAGGAACAAGACAAAGCGAAGCGGCGCCGTGCCTATAAAAGGAGCATCGATGTGCCAAGATAGAGGCGTGAAGAAATGGCGGGAAGACATAGGCGGAAAGAATCAAGGGAAGACTGGCCGGAAGAACTTGTGGGAAGACAGAGGCGGCCGAAGAACTTGTGGGAATTCTTTTTGGTTCTAATTTCAAATTTGTTTGAAATTGTACATTCATATGCATGTATGTAGTACCGTAGAATATGTGAAACTCCTTCAAAATTAAAATAAAGCACAAAAGAAATAAAACAATACAAATTAAACAGAAAACAATACAAATTAAAAAGAAAACAATACAAATTAAACAGAAAACAGGTTTGGGGGGCTAAAACCCTAAACTCATGGCGTTTTAGTCGCGGTTGGCGGACCAACCGCGACTAAAGGTTACTTTTAGTCGCTGGTCGCCTCCCCAACCGCGACGACTAAAGGAGGGGCGGAACGCAAAAAACCGCTAAAACCCTTTAGTCGCGGTTGGGCAGGCGACCACGACTAAAGGGTACTTTAGTCATGGTCGCGTCGCCAACCGCGACTAAAGGGGGGCTATAAATACAAGGCTCGATTCTCGTCTTCTCGATTCGATTCTCGCCTCGTCTCTGCCGCGCCCTCGCGCCGCCGCTTCGTCGCCGCCGCCCTCGCCGCCGCCGCCGTCGCCCTCGCCCTCGCCGCCGCCCGCCGCCGTCGCCCTCGCCCACCAGCCCGCCGCCGGCCCGGCATCTGCCGCCTCGCTTCGCCGCCCTCAACGCCGACCGCCCTCCTTGCCGCCCCAAAGACGTGATCACTCCCAAAGACAGAGCACACTAGCTACGCCCGTGCGTGACGCTCTACCCACGCACCGTGTCAGCCCGCCTGTCGCGGTGACATCCTCTTCTCTGCTCTGCTCGTCTCGTTGGGCACGCTGGCAACCGGTCTATTTCCACGACCTCGCCTGGACTGAGGCCTACTACGAGGCGACTGCTAAGGCTGGAGCACATCGGCAGCGTCGGTCACGCTGATTTCGGCCGTTTGGTTTCAGACTAAATTTACGCAAGGCGGTTGTCACAACTAAGATTAGACAAGTTTGACCGATTTAGATGTGTGTTTGGTTCAAGCCACATTAGGGTCCTACATAACATACACTCAAAAAATGTGGCAAGATTTTTTTAAATTTGCCAACCTGTGGCTCTCATTTAAAAAAAACTAATCTTAGACAAGTTTGATAATATTGTATAGCAAAATGTGACACTCCTAGGCCCTAGAACCAAACAACCCGTTCGTCTCCGTTCACGCCTATGCTTGGTTATCAGCTCCGCCTGGCGCCTTACTCCGCCTACCGACCATTGTTGGCTCATCGAGCTCCTGCCCGCCGTCATGACCTCCTGCTCCCTCAAAACCGATTATAGGAGTAAAATTTGGTTTTAAGGGTTCAACCGACATAGTGATCCCCAACCGAACTTCTTTTACTCGCGTTGGGCACCGATTATATTTACTTGGCCGAGGCATGTTTACTGAAAAAAAAATCTCCTTTCCCCTCGCTCACACCGCATCCACTCTAGTGCCCAACGAGACAATGAGGAAAACATATCTCATAGAGTTTAAAAGAACAATGAGACAATGAGGAAAACATATCTCATAGAAAGCGAGACATAGAGAATATACCCCGCGCATATACGGAGAGGGGGCGGCGAGGGGGGCGGCGATGCGCGCGGTGTTTTTTTTGGGATCGAGAGGGGGCGGCGAGGGTTATACATGTGTGTTGTCCTCGCCTCCCTCTCCGTGACGCCGTCGTCTGCCGCCCCGCCTCGCGCTCTCACCGCGACACCCTCTCCCACCCTTCCTCGCCTCCTTTTGCCACCGCCTTTCGCCACCGCCACCGCCACCGCCCCTTCTTCACTTAATTAATTTGTTTTTACTACATGTTTTCAGGACTGACATAATGGCGGACGATAGAGCTGACCGATTATGGACAACTATGATCCGGACGGTGAAGCACATATGTTCGGCATCATAAACGGCAATATTCTATATGTGCCGACCGGAGAAGAAGAAGATGATATCTCTTCTTATCTGAACCTTGACGGTGAAGATGAAGGGTGCCGTCGAGAAGATGATGTTTAACAAACGTCGATAAACGCAGCGATCTTCAAATGGAAGTAGCAACCACCTCCGCGCCGAGGTATATATATACATTGAGCCTCGGTGATACAAACTAACTGATTTGAATAAATATATGTGTACTAACGCGACTCTTTCTTATTTTAGCCCTCGGCGGATCGTCGAAACAATCGAGTACGTCGTCAAAGCGTGGCGCAACCAAGACGATGAAACAAGGAGAAACATGCACCATCGAGGTTGTCGACAAGGCAACTGGCAGGCCGCTGGAGCCCCGCAAGAACGCCACCAAGTTTGTCACCCAATGCGGAGCCATTGTTAGAGACAATGTCTCGATCACCGTCCGGAGTGGAATGAGCCAAAGAAGGCACGAATTGATGGTTTCACTTTTGTCGATAAGAGAACAAAAAAGATTGCTTCAAGAAGCTTATGGAACATTTCGCTCTACCTCCGAATACAACAAATTCGATGAGGAGGGTAACAAGATTGAGGAAAACAAGGAGAGGAGGAGGCTAGTCAAACAGTTCGCTCTTCATAAGATGGCCGACGATTCGGAAATTCAAGCAAAATCTAGCCCATGACTTTGTCAAGCGTAACAAGACTCGGATTTCAAAGGACAATATGAGAAACTGAAACATGATTGGCCAGAATTTGTGAAGCAAAAGAAATCGGAGCAGTTCATTCAAATATCGAAAAAATAAGGAAAATGCGGCTAAGAAGGAGTACAATCATGTTATGGGGCCAGGAGGGTATCACATTTGGGTGCCTAGGTTGGAGAAGATGGAGAACGAGCTGAGGGCGCGAGGAATCCGTCCAGTGCGGAGGATGGGACCCAAGGGCCAAAAGCTGGTGGTACGGGCATGGGGAACGCTGAACCCGGAGACAGGGGAGTGTGTTTACCGGGGCAAATTAATTAAACCCACCCAAGCCCTTATTGACGCATTGAGGGATGCTCAACAGGGGAAGATCAAGTTCAACAGAGAGAACGACGCGCTGACAAAAGCCCTCGGGAATCCTGAACACGGAGGACGTGTACGAGGCATGGGGCACATTCCGTGGAAAATAGGGTTCCCCCAGAACGATGACCCGTACGGTTACAGAAGCCGTAAGAGAAAGATGGATCGGGAAGCAGATGTTGTGGCGCGGTTGGCATCGGAAATGGATGTGATGAAGAAAACCATGAGTGTACTAGTAGCGAAAGAGATGCAGCTCGGTGCAGCATGAAGATCATCCAGCGGATCTCGGAAGCCAGCAGCGGAGAAGCAGCGTGGCTTCCACGGAGGCCCCACCGGCTGGTGCAGATGCACCAACGATCGAAATTACTGCACCGGAGCCTCGGTGGTCGAAATTACTGCACCGGAGCCTCGGTGGTCGAAATTACTGCACCGGAGCCTCCTCGCTACCCCGTGGGCGATATAAAGGAGATGAAAGAATGTCATCTGTATTATCCTATCGGGAACATGTCCATGAAGGTAGCCATCGGCAGTGCTTTACCATGTTTACTCGAGCACTCCACCACAACAACCCCATTCAAGATGGCTATGCTCGTGTCACGGTGGAGGACATAGTCCAAGGGTTTGAGGACCTGGAGATTGACATTGCTACACCAAGGGGAGAAAAGACTTGGAGATGTCAAGCGCCATTTCATTCTATGGCAAAAGAAGTTTATCAAGTTTCAGGCGAGGCGCCAAGGACAACAAGTCCACCCCCTACGGTGGTGGTGGTGGTGGTGGCGGTGGCGGTGGTGGTGGTGGTGGTGGTGGTGGCGGTTCACCTACACCTCCGCCACGTCACCGACGCCGCCCCAGTCCCACAACGTCCGGCGGGTGATCAGCCGCCGCCCCGATCCTCGTCCGGCGGGTGATCGACGCCGCCCCAATCCACCTCCGCAAAGAAGCGTAGCAGTCCTGGATTATTAACCCGGACCCTTATGTACCTAAGACCACAAAGGTACCGGAGCCATCATCAAGCCTCTCCCACAAGGCCTTGGGAACGTAGTGCCGAGGAAGTCGACGCGCCGCTGCTGCTGATTTGGAGAAATGGAAGGCGGACTGCAAGAAGAAAAGAGAGCCCGAGCCCAAGCCAGATTTTCGATGAGCAAAAGAAGTGGGCTAAGTCATTTTGAGCACACCGTCCCAAGCCGCGAAGAATCTACCTAACGACTATGCACGTGAACTTCGCAGGCAGGCACTCATGTTCAAGGAGAACAAAGAGCGGGAGAAGGCCGAAAGTAAAAAAAGCGGGAAACAAGTTGCCCAGCTCGGGGAACAAAGTAAACAATCGATTGCCCCGCTTATAGTGGAAGCCGCCGGTCCGGATGCCCCCGAGATCATACAAGCTGCGGCGGCACAGGATTGACTGTAACGAAAAGTGCTAGAGAACAAGCGCCAACTTAGGTATTACTCTTCGTGAACTGTTAGGCCTTGATGAGGCGCCAGTGAAGGAGGTAGTAATTACATATGTCAAGAATGGGCCTCTCGTCGAGCCTGCGCAGGAAAAGGATCTACCTCCACAAATGAAAGGTCTGCTGAAATGGTACAAGGGTTACATAAAAAATAAAAACGCCAAAGAATATATTTATGCGGAAGTTAGACATGAGCATCACTTCAAACATTACTATGTACAAATTGAACTGAGTGAATTGTTCCAGCTTTTCAATCTGTGCGAGCTCGACAAATCTATCATCGGTTGCTACGCTCGTAAGTGATTTATTAATTTCTACCCCATCTCGTTCATATTGCCTGCACTATATATATGTCCTAACTATATTGTTGTGTCCGCTATTATACATGCAGAATGAAGATTAAGGAATGCGAGTAAGGAACATCCATGATGTTGGGTTCATTGACCCACACATCGTTAATGGACATGTGTTGGAGCGCCACCCCGCCGACATGGAGGCAGACCTGTGGCAGTTTCTTACAAAGCAGGAACTCAAAAGTGATATTCTATTTCCTTACCATTTTGGGTGAGTGTTTCTGTCTTGAGCACATTCTCTTTTGTTTACTCCATGCATGGTATGTGGCGGCTAATCGATGAGTTATGCATGACGTCTGTGCATGTATCGTGTCCGCAGGTTCCACCGGATTCTGCTAGTAATTAAAGTTAACACCTCGAATGTCTCGCCCACGACTCTCTGAATATGGATCCAAAGCTTTGGGGCGGCATGAGAAGAATGCTGCAGAAGTAATTATTTTCATTCATTTGCGCTCTATATCGATCGGCCTATTTCGCTTCATTTCCTAATATCAAGTAACTAATAACTCTCTTGTTCATTTAATTTTCTTTGCCTCGTAGGGTTTGGAAGCGGTTCGTAGATACAAAGGTCGGTGAATTCAAAAAAGAGCTAGAATTCAAAAGGTCAAAGGCTAAGAATGCTGGGGATATTCAGCCACCGGAGACCAATCTATGTGGATACTATGTCTGTGAGATGATCCGGAGATACACCTCTGAGCGGGTTCCGAGTGATACCAATGCTCAGAGGAATAACCTCCGGATGATGCTTAGTCCAGAAGCTCGCTTCCGACCACTTCAAGAGGAACTAGCTGGATGGTTCAGCAGGGAAGTCCTCCATCCTAAAGGAAAACACTATTACGAGGACGTAGAACTTTATATGCATTAAATCATGTATGGAAACTTGTTCAAAATTGTATATGTTCATCCGATGATATTGAATATATATTGTATATTCCTCTTGAATTCTTTTTGGTTCTAATTTCAAATTTATTTGAAATAGTACATTCATATGCATGTATGTAGTACCGTAGAATATATGAAACTCCTTCAAAATTAAAATAAAGCATAAAAGAAATAAAACAATACAAATTAAACAGAAAACAGGTTTAGGGGGGCTAAAACCCTAAACCTGTGGCGGCCTTTAGTCGCGGTTGGCCAGAAGAACCGCGACTAAAGGTCCTCTGCCTGACGGTCACTGGCGCCCACGTGGACGGGCCGTTAGTCGCGGTTCTTAAGCAACCGCGACTAAAGGTGGGGGGCTTTAGTCGCGCTTATTTGGTCGCGGTTGCGCAACCGCGACTAATGGCAGTTGCGAACCGCGACCAAAGGCCTTTTTTCCACCAGTGTCATTTTGGTGTCCAAATAATATGTTGCTGGTTTGGAGATCCCTTTGATAGTACGGCAAGTAGAACATCGTCCCAATACCCTAATATGTTAAACATAAATCCTTAGGGACATAAAGAAACTCCATTCCAACAACCTATTTCATTATTTTGAAGTGTGAGGCAAATTCAAGCAAAAATTGCCTCTGAAGATCGGTATGGAATAAAGTATGTTTTTAGTCATCACAAGTATCCTTTGGTTAATTGATAACATCTTGAAAATTGGTATCACAAATAAGCAAATAGACAAGTGAAGGCATCATGACATTCGTTTGACATGTATTATGTAGACAATAGACCTAAGAAGATTTCTTTATGGTTATTTGACAAATCGAATGATTTTACTCTTGAACTGCTATGTTACTGCTAGGCAGATTTTGGAAGGTAGCCTTTTCCAACAACAAACTAGTGTGGGGTGATGTTAGGACAAAAAAAATACCCACAAAAATATCTTGTGCTGGCACACAAAAGTAGAAACATACTACAAATGGAAACCCTCTACTAAAATCTTTAAAAGTAAGAGTATATCCGCTAGCACATGCAAAAATAGTAATGCATATGAGAAAACCAACACGCCTCGCTCTTTGTGTGCAACATGGTTCCATTGGTAATATCTTTGGGTCCAACAATACTTATGGAGAAAGTGCTTATGAAAGCTGGTCAAATTTCGGAGTTTCCTCTTGTAATTTCCCCTTTAGTTACAAATTCTCCCTCGCCTTTCTCCAACCCGAGCATGGTGTCATACAATGGCTTGTGCATAGTCTCTGGGAGGCAGAACACGAGTAGCCCACCGATGATACCCAACATGCCAAACACCGCGAATGGCATCCGCTGCCCGAGTAACACTACCATGGGTGCTAGTATGGCACCCATCTTGGAAGCTTGTAACGTACATCCCATCGCCGCAGTACGCACCGTGGTAGGGAACAACTCTGCTGTGTATACAACCAATAGGTTATATGTCGCGGCCATTCCGAAGATTCCTACCACCCCACATGCCATCCTCAACGCCCTACAATGACATGCAACTGTCTGCGGTTAAAGCAAATCTTGTAACTCATCATGTCACGTACATGCAAAAACAAGAAAGATTTAATTACCTCATGGCACCGACGCCGGTAATAAGACTGGCAGATGTACAGAAAACTCCGCTGAGAAGCATCGAACCAATGGCGAGTGGCTTCCGACCCAAGTGTTGGAGGAGCACCGTAGTGAGAAGAAATGCGGGCATTTCGGCTAGAGAGTTAACAGCCACACTGATGTAAAGGTTAATCTTTAGATTGACAACATTGAGGCTCAGCCCGTAGTATACGACCGAACAAAGGAAACTGATGAGCACTGACAACACCAGTCTGCCCCGCGTCGTTCGTGACCGAAACACGTCTAGGATCGATGACGACGAATCCTCGATATTCTTGTTGATGTCATCCTCATCGTCGAGCTTGAGTGTGATGCCATCTGGGATGCTCTTTCGATTGATGGACGCAATGTCTCGTATGACGCCCATTGCATCCTCGGCGCGCCTCCGCACAAGGTACCAACGTGGGGACTCAGAGACGAACGGCATGATGGTGAGCATGAAGGCGAGGGAGGGCATGGAGGTCACGACATAGAGGAGGCGCCAAGAGGACTGGAACATCGCGGCGATGCCGGCGAGGATCGCGATGCCGCCGGAGAAGAAATAACACGTGGACATGCCAACAACGCCACGATAGGAGGGCCCTACGGGCTCCGTGGCAAGGATGAAGGAGCAAAGGCAAATGCTGCCGGCACTAAAGCCTGTGAGGATGCGCAAGGCCACGTAGGCCCAATAGTTGGGAGAGAGCGCGGTGACGAGGCCGAAAATGGCATTGAGGGAGCACACCACCAAGAGGGATCCCTTCCGACCCAGAAAAGAGTCTGATAAGTGTCCAAAGACGCCAGCGCCTGCAACAAGCCAACCATATGGTCAAGTACATGAAACAACAATGCAAAATAAATTGATAAATAAATAAACAGTTTGACCAAACTTTTTTTTGATAAAGGGTGTATTTTATTGACTCATAATGTAGCTCTTGGATTGTAATCTACCTCTCTTTTTCTAATGAAGAGAGCTCAAATTGGTGCAAAGTATAAGCCAATGCTCAGATTATGAGTACTAATAATTGTGGAGTTGTAAATGTCAATTTGCTACTCTAAATAAAATCAAGATTACTTGCTCCACATACGTTACTGATATAGTTGCGGTTTACTTTTTTTAGCGAAAAAGTATATACGCCCGTCTTTATAAATAAAGCCACCACCAATAGTATAACAGACGCTAAAGCAACCAAGAAAAGAGATGAGCAAATAGAGTATCAGGCCACAAACCTAGGCACGCAGGCCAACATAGTTCACGGCACGCAGGCCAGAGAAGGAACGATAAACAGGCACGTAGGCCAACAACGCACTACCAAAAGAAGAAACGCTACTAAGATTGAACTTGGGCGTCCGAGTTTTGCGGTGATAAGGAAACGGCAGAGGCTCAAACCATCCCAGGCAGCACCTCCAGAGCATCACGATCGGCAAGTTTACAATACAACTACAACTATCCTCTTGAACTAGTAATGCGTCGATCCAGTGATTCGAATGACTGAGGCAGACAGCATGTGATGTAGAGTAACGGCTATACGGGAGCATCAAAACGGCGGAATCATCCACATAATAGATCACCGACGGGAGCACAGCACTATCGCGCGTACGTACCGATCATGGCGCTGGCGAAATAGAGAGCATGGACGAGGCCGACCTTGTAGCTCTCGCCGCAGACAAGGCCCCACTCGGCCACCGTCGACGAGGCGCTCCCCTGGTCCCATTCCCACCCGGCCGAGGCGCCGGCGCAGCGGTCGCCGCACCGCCCGTCCCCCGCGGGGCACGACATGGCCGGCTCGCGGTCGGCGAAGACCATGACCATGGTGTGCATCGCCTCCAGAATCCACGCCGCCGTCACCAGCAGGAAGTGCCGCAGCTGCCACCGCCCAAACTCCCCCGCGTGCTGCGCCAGCGCATCGTCGATGCTCAGGCGGTTGCCGCCGCCGACACTGCCAGGGCCGGCGAGGAGCGCCTCGGTGGTGGACATCGCCGCGCGTACGTCGCGGAGCGAGCGTGGTGTTGGCAATGCTCTGGATTAATTTCCCTTGGCGCTCGTCCTGAGCTTGACCGCGAGCTACTTGTAGGCGTGTAGGCGGAGCGAGGCATCTGCGTTCATCAAATGCTCTACAGTAGACACCTAATGAACTGTAGCGCCCAACGAGTGAATCGTGCGGATCAAATCAAATAGAAAAACGGAGATGTGCATCCGCATGGCAAGATCTTTCGCTGATCTATATTCCGTATCGACGACTGAATTGATTACGCTAGATGCACAGATTTGATTTGCCGCATGTAGGAATCACGAGACAGGTACTCCATTTCCACGTTCTTGGCGTGGAATCGACTGGTGTGCTGGCAGGCCCTGCACTATGCGGTACCAAGCCTAGCCACGAACAGCTAACCAATTTTATACTACTATGCTGTTTTCTCTGTACAGCCATTGTTCCTGAATGACACTAGATCGAAGAAGCATTAATTTCTCTCTCTTTCAGATCTGGGATCTGCTGCAACGCGGTCTAGCCAGCTGCCGGTCGTTAGGGCTGTAAACCGGGTCCGTATAAGCCCACTTATCAATCTAACAATTCAATGAAGTTATTTTTTCAGGAAAATAAACTATCAAGCTAACTAAACGGCCATTTACGTCCCTACTGGTTGTTGCTATGTCTGCCTCCGGATCTACTCGCGTCGTACATTAGAAGGAAGCAAGTCCACTCGATCCAAGATGAGTCACCAGATCGGCCAAGCTGCTATGCACGATACATCTTCATTGCTGACCGTTCATAGCCCAACCGACTCCTCCCGCACAGATGCTTTCTTCGCCAAGCTCATAAATTAAAAGTAACCTTCGGGGGTGTCTTGACTTGTCTCCCAGGACTTCGATCAAATCTATCGTGCAAGGGACAAGAACAGGAGAAATGTGAACCAGAGTAGGATCAACCATTTTGGTGCAACGCTGCAAAGTTGTGAGCTAAAATAAATCCACCTTCAAGTAGGCGGTTCACATGGAGCAACAAGAGGGAAAACCCCGCTTTGTGCAAGCTCGGCTCATTCTTTTGCAACGCCTTGACCTCATCTTCAACACACATGTACTTTCATGCCCTCTCTTCCTTCCTATCCGACCATTGCTGCACTTGCTTGCTGACGACAAGGGGCCTAGGACCTTCAAGTTCGATAACTTTTGGGCATTGATGCCCGACTTTGATAAGGTGGTCCACAAGGCGTGGACTGAGCATGTTGACCATACCGAGCCATACCAATTTTTTTTCCACAAGATCAAAAAGAGCGTGCTTCACCTCTACGCCATTCGATGGACGTGAACGTGATCTTCGAGATAGCCTAAAAAGAAGGGTCCTAAGTTTGGCCGTGCTTGAGAGGGGTCGCAGTAAGCAATGTGCAAGAATCTCCACCTTAAAGAAGGTGACGCTAGTAGAAAATTCTCCCACCACCATATCAATACAAGAAGGAGAAAGAACCACATTCGTAGAATCAAGCATGAGCAAGGTTGGGCCACCGAGCATGACGCCGGATCCTTTCATTTCAGACTTGGTTTTTTTATCTAATCCCTTTTTAATTTCTTCAATGATTAATTGGAATTCCAATTAATTATTTTGGCTGACTGTTTTTACATAAATAATAGTAACTAAAAAAGAAGTAGGTACTAGAATGAACAGTGCAGTAGCAATAAATGCGAGAATATTGACTTCCTTAACCTCATTATTTTTTTATTTTCACAATAACTCAGGATGTAATCTCATGGAGAGGAAAAAGGGGTATCTTGTAAATTCAAGGCTAAGGAGATAATAATTCACGACCACTTCTCAGATGTCATGAAAAAGCGGGTGTAAGAGCACAAAAGAATTTAATTTGGAGGATCATGATACATCTTCAACGTATCTATAATTTTTTGTTTCATGCTATTATATTATCACTTTTATATGCTTTATATGCCATTTTATATTATTTTTTATGAACTAATCTATTAACTCAGTGCCCAATGCTAGTTCCTGTTTTTTTTTGCCTATTTCCTTGTTTTGCAGAAAAACATACAAAACGAACTACAAACACGATGAAACTTTACGGTGATTTTTTCTGGACCATGAGAGACCCTGGAAGCTTAGGGAGGCACCAAACAATGACCAAGGGGGCCACAAGCTCAGGTGGCGTGCCCCTAGGGGAGCGTGCCATGTGAGCTTGTGTGCCCATCGTGGCTGCATTTGTCCTAATTCCAAGCCTATAAATTCACAAATATTCAGAAACCCCCTAGAGTGAGACCTGAAACAATTTGTCTGCCTTCGCAAGCCTCTCTTCTTCCACAATCCTGTCCGGAGGTATTTTTCGGTACTCTGCCAGAGGGGGAAACCATTGGGAGGGAAATCTTCATCAACCTTATTGCCTCCATGATGATGTGTGAGTACTTCAGGACCTACGGGTCCATAACCACCATAAAGTTTATAAATCGTAAAGATAGATTAAAGAGGAATACAAGGCTATAAAATAACACATATATAAATCTCAAGAATGACTCAAATACTTTCAATTAATAATCTTATCATAAACCCAATTCATCGGATCCAAACAAACACACTGCGAGAATTACATCGGATAGATCCCGAAGAGATCATTTTATTGAAGATCAAAATTAGATAGAAAAAGCTATGTAATTACTACTATATATGGACCCGTAGGTCCTATGGGAACTACTCACACATCATCATGGAGGCAACAACGTTGATGAAGATGGCCTCTGTGATGGATTCCCCCCGGCAGAGTACCGGAAAAGCCCTCCAAATGGTATCGCAGAAGAATAGAGGCTTGTGCTGGCGATAGAATTCTTTCAAGTCTCACTCTAGGGGTTGCTGGATTTTAGGGAAATTATAGGCTAGGAATTAGGTCAAACGAACGCTCGTGGAGCCCACAAGCCTGGGTAGTGGCCCTAGGGGCGCATCCCTTGAGCTTGTGGTGCCCACATGTGTCTTATGGCCTCTTCTAGAAGTTTCTAGGGTCTCTTATGGTTCAAGAAAAATTACCGTAAAGTTTCATCATGTTTGGACTTCATTTGGTATGGTTTTCCCGCGAAATAAGGAAATAGGCAAAAACAAGCACTGGCATTGCGCACTAAGTTAATAGGTTAGTCCGCAAAAATAATATAAAATGGCATATAAAGTATACAAGATTGATAATATAATAGCATGAAACAATCAAAAAAGTTAGATACGTTGGAGATGTATCAGCATCCCCAAGCTTAATTCCTACTCGTCCTCGAGTAGGTAAATGATAAAAACAGAAATTTTGATGTAAAATGCTACCTAACATGTCTTAATCCTGTAATTCATTTTGTCATGAATGTTGGGAAGCGATGACTTAATAGATATCAAAATGATAATATGCAAGAATGCTAGAAAATAACCATTGCCTTTCAAAATGAAGAATACTAAAGAACATTATCCCTACCCATTTAATCATGTAAGCATGGCTTAGCTCGGTCTTCCTAGCATAAAGTATAAATCATGAACACCCCGGTGGCAAACCAAGCAATTGTATCATACTTTTTCTAGCATTAGCTTTTCAATTCCTCTCAATACATTAGAGTGAGCCATGGACTTAGCACTTTGGATGTCAAAGAGAATGATTGTACGGATTTCTAAGGGATGGTAAAAAGTTGAGGAAGTCTCGCATCAACTTGGCGGATTGTTATGCAATGAAGAGGCCTTACAATCGATATCGCTGCAAGGAGTAGGGATTGCCATGCAATGGATGCACTAGAGCTATAAGTGTATGAAAGCTCGCTATATGAAAGTAAGTGGGTGTACATCCAACTTGCTTGCTCATGAAGACCTCGAGCATTTGACAAAGCTCCTCAGCGGAATATGCAAATCAAGTTCTATAATGTAAAAATCCCACAAGTATATGAAAGTGAAAATCATGGAGACTCTCTATATGAAGAGCATCTTTCTACTCTGAAGCACAAGTGTGGTAAAGGATAGTAACATTGCCCCTTCTCTCTTTCTTTTTCTCTCTCATTTTTTAGAACAATATCATGAATCTCATCCCAACTTTTTCGAGGACTCCTCAGTCTCCATAATTTTTTTCCTCACTGGGACAATGCTCTAATAATGATGATCATCACACTTCTATTTACTTACGAATTGATAAATTGAATGATATGACCACATACGAATGCCTCTAGCAATGTTCCAGGATATGCAATGATCTAGCATAACAATGTATAACAATGATGAACGGTGGCTTTGAATCAAAATATCATGTCGGCTCTATATGATCATGCAAACCAACATGACAATGAATGCTCAAGTCATGTGAATAGTAATGGTGGAAATGTCATCATAGGTAGGTATGGTGGTTGTTTTGAGGAAGGATATAATAAGACTTATGTGTGACAGAGCGTATCCTATCACGGGATTTGGATGCACCGGTGAAGTTCGTGAAGGAAATATTCCCTAGAGGCAATAATAAAGTTGTTATTTATATTTCCTTATATCATGATAAATGTTTATTATTCATGCTAGAATTGTATTAACCGGAAACTTAGTACATGTGTGAGTACATAGACAAACAGAGTGTCACTAGTATGTCTCTACTTGACTAGCCCGTTAAATCAAAGATGGTTAAGTTTCCTAGCCATAGACGTGAGTTGTCATGTGATGAACGGGATCACATCATTAGAGAACGATGTTATTGACAAAACCCATCCGTTAGCTTAGCACTATGATCGTTTAGTTTGTTGCTATTGCTTTCTTCATGACTTATACATGTTCCTATGACTATGAGATTATGCAACTCCCGAATACCGGAGGAACACTTAGTGTGCTATCAAACGTCACAACGTAACTGGGTGATTATAAAGATGCTCTACAGGTGTCTCTGATGGTGCTTGTTCAGTTGGCATAGATTGAGATTAGGATTTGTCACTCTGATTATCGGAGAGGTATCTCTGGGCCCTCTCGGTAATGCACATCACTATAAGCCTTGCAAGCAATGTGACTAATGAGTTAGTTGCGAGATGATGCATTACGGAACGAGTAAAGAGACTTGCCGGTAATGAGATTGAACTAGGTATGATGATACCGACGATCGAATCTCGGGCAAGTAACATACCGATGACAAAGGGAACAACATATGTTGTTATGCGGTTTGACCGATAAAGATCTTCGTAGAATATGTAGGAACCAATATGAGCATCCAGGTTCCGCTATTGGTTATTGACCGGAGATGAGTCTCGGTCATGTCTACATTGTTCTCGAACCCGTAGGGTCTGCACGCTTAACGTTCGATGACAATATGTATTATGAGTTTTGTGATTTGTTGTACCGAAGGTTGTTTGGAGTCCCGGATGTGATCACGGACATGACGAGGAGTCTCGAAATGGTTGAAAAATGAAGATTGATATATTGGAAGGTTATGTTTGGACACCGGAATGGTTTCGGATGAGTTCGGGCATTTTCCGCATTACTGGGGGGTTACCGGAACTCCCCGGGGAGTTAATGGGCCTTAATGGGCCATAGTGGAAGAGAGGAGGAGGCGCCAGGTGGAGGGGCGCGCCCCCGAGCCCAATCCCAATTGGGGAGCCCCCCCCTTCCTTTCTCTCCCTCTTCCCTTCCTTCCCCCTCCTAGTTGGACTAGGAAAGGGGGGAAACCTACTCCTAGTAGGAGTAGGAATCCCCCCTTGGGGCGCGCCATAGGAGGCCGGCCCTCCCCCTCCTCCACTCCTTTATATACGGGGGAGGGGGGCACCCCATAGACACACAAGTTGATCTTAGCCGTGTGCGGTGCCCCCCTCCACAGATTTCCACCTCGGTCATATTGTCGTAGTGCTTAGGCGAAGCCCTGCGTCGGTAACTTCATCATCACCATCAGCATGCCATCGTGCTGACGAAACTCTCCCTCGGCCTCAGCTGGATATAGAGTTCGAGGGGCGTCACCGAGCTGAACGTGTGCAGATCACGGAGGTGTCGTGCGTTCGGTACTTGATCGGTTGGATCGCGAAGACGTTCGACTACATCAACCGTGTTACTTAACGCTTCCGCTTTCGGTCTACGAGGGTACGTGGACACACTCTCCCCGCTCATTGCTATGCATCTCCTAAATAGATCTTGCGTGATCGTAGGAAATTTCTTGAAATACTGCGTTTCCCAACAGTGGAATAAGAGCCAGGTCTATGCGTAGATGTTATATGGACGAGTAGAACACAAAGTGTTGTGGGCGATAATAGTCATACTGCTTACCAGCATGTCATACTTTGATTGGGCAGTATTGTTGGATGAAGCGGCCCAGACCGACATTACATGACCGCGTTCATGAGACTGGTTCTACCGCCGTGCTTTGCACACAGGTTGCTAGTGGGTGTCTGTTTCTCCAACTTTAATTGAATCGAGTGTGACTACGTCCGGTCCTTGTTGAAGGTTAAAACAACACGCTTGACGAAAAATCATTGTGGTTTTGATGCGTAGGAAAGAACAGTTCTTGCTAAGCCCGTAGCAGCCACGTAAAACTTGCAACAACAAAGTAGAGGACGTCTAACTTGTTTTTGCAGGGCATGTTGTGATGTGATATGGTCAAGACGTGATGATATATAAATTGTTGTATGAGATGATCATATTTTGTAACAGTTATCGGCAACTAGTGATAATCCCCAAGTGAAGTGAATCATCGTAGCAATTTCCAAAGGTGGAAGTGATAAGTATGGAGTGTCGAACCCACAAGGAGCTAAAGGTAAGATCAATATTCTCTCAAGCCCTATCGCCATCGATCGACTCTCACGATATACGAACGCTTGCTTCCAACTAGAAACGAGAAATAAAACTACGTTGTGGGTATGAAGAGGATAACTTTGCATGGTATCGGAGAGCTAAAACATAAAAGTAGGTGATGTTATCATAAATTTAGAATATATTACTAAATATTATAAATAGCGAGTGTGGAATAATGGTGGATCGGTGTGCGGAATTGTCCTAGGCAATTGTTAACAAGACAGATAGTCGTCATTGCAATTTCATATGAGGGAGAGGCATAAGCTAACATACTTTCTCTTCTTGGATCATATGCACTTATGATTGAAACTCTAGCAAGCATCCGCAACTACTAAAGATCATTAAGGTAAAACCCAACCATAGCATTAAAGCATCAACTCCTCTTTATCCCATATGCAACAACCCCCTTACTCGGGTGTATGCTTCTGTCACTCAAGACACCCACTATAAGCGAATCATGAACGTATTGCAACACCCTACAGCAGGAATCCCTCACGCTTGCGCGACACGGAGGGCACCATAGGACAGCACTAAAATAAAACATACAACTCGTACCAATCTAGATCATCAATCAACCCAAAGACAAAGGATATCTACTCAAAATATCATAGGATGGCTACACATCATTGGATCATAATATGTGGCATAAAGCACCATGATCAAGTAGGTATTACAGCGGGGCGGGTGAGTGGACCGCGTAAAAGAGATGAGGATGGTGATGATGATGGTGATGTTGATGAAGAAGATCACCGCGGCGATGATTCCCCTCTCAATAGCACTCCGGTGCCACCAAGAGAGAGGAGGAGAGGTTCTCCCCCTTGTGCTTCCTCCTCCATGGCCTCCTCCTGGATGGGGAAAGGTTCTCCCTCTGGTCCTTGGCCTTCATGGCGATGATGGCCTCTCCGGGATACTCCTCCATGGCCACCGCTGATGATGTCCCCCTCCGGTAGGGTGCCGGAGAGGGCCTAGATTGATTTCTCATGGCTACAGAGGCTTGCGACGGCGGAACTTCCGATCTAGGTTCCTTTCTGGAGGTTTTTGTATATATAAGAGGTTTTGGCGTCGAGAACAAGTCAGGGGGGGGGGGGTCTCCGGGCTGTCCATGAGGTAGGGGGGCGCGCCAAGGGGGTGTGGGCGCGCCTCCCACCCTCGTGGGCATCTCGGGACTCTTCTGGCCCAACTCTTTTACTCCTTGGCCTTCTTCTGGTCCAAAAATAAGCTCCGTCAAGTTTCAGGTCAATTGGACTCCGTTTGGTTTTCCTTTTCTGCGATACTCTAAAACAAGGAATAAACAGAAACTGGCACTGGGCTCTAGGTTAATAGTTTAGTCCCAAAAACCATATAAAATAGCATATAAATGCATATAAAACATCCAAGGTTGATAATATAATAGCATGAATACTTCATAAATTATAGATACGTTGGAGACGTATCAGCATCCCCAAGCTTAATTCATGCTCGTCCTCGAGTAGATAAATGATAAAAGAAATAATTTATGAAGTGTGAATGCTAGCATGTGCACAAGTTTGATCAATGATAGTTCCAATCACTTTTTCTAGCATCATTATATGTCATATCAACAGCTCATCTTCATGAAACTTTTCATGATCAAGTAACAAGCTATTCACGTGTTAAAGTATAGATCATAAACTTTCTTGAAACTAACAAACTATATTCTCAGTCATCAAACAATTGCAATTCATCTATTTTCAGGAAGGGTCTATGTCAGAGCTTTGATTTAGCAAACTCCACATACTCAACTATCATTTAATCTTTCACAATTGCTAACACTCACGTGATATTTATGGGTTCAAAGTTTTAATCGGACACAGAGAAAGATAGGGACTTATAGATTCGCCTCCCAACATTTTACCTCAAGAGTAATGTCAACAATAATAGTTCATGATAACTTACATCCAATTGGATATATATATCGGGATCTTTCCAACACAATGTGCTTGCCAAAGGATAAAATGTAAAAAGGAAAGGTGAAGATCACCATGACTCTTGCATAAGGTAGAAGATAAAAGTAAAAGATAGGCCCTTCGCAGAGGGAAGCAGAGGTTGTCATGCGCTTTTATGGTTGGATGCACAAAATCTTAATGCAAAAGAACGTCACTTTATATTGCCACTTGTGATATGGACCTTTATTATGCAGTCCATCGCTTTTATTTCTTCCACATCACAAGATCATATAAAGCTTTTTTTCTCCACATTAATAGATCATACATATTTAGAGGGCAATTTTTATTGCATGCACCGATGAAAACTTACTTGAAGGATCATACTCAATCCATAGGTAGGTATGGTGGACTCTCATGGCAAAACTCGTTTTAAGAGATGTTTGGACGCACAAGTAGTATTTCTACTTGGTGCAAAGGATTTGCTAGCATGAGAGGGAAAGGCATGCTCAACATGTTGGATGATCCAAGACAATATACTTTATTTCAGATATAAGAAAACATAACCCATTACGTTGTCTTCCTTGTCCGACATCAACCTTTTAGCATGTCATATTTTAATGAGTGCTCACAATTACAAAAGATGTCCAAGATAGTATGTTTATATGTGAAATCTCTCTTCCTTCAGTATTCTTTCATGAATTGTTCAAGTGACCAATTCTACGTTTTCTAACTTTCAATGAGTATACTACCTATACTTATTATGTGTGAAGTCATTACTCCCCATGTTATAAGCATATGAAACATATATAAATTCAGATCTATGACATTCAATTCATTCAACCATTACTCATAGGATATACATGAAGAACATGAGTAAATGACAAACTACTCCAAAAGATAAAAGTGAAGAACACTGAGTAGTCAAATAATTAACTAGCCATGGGAGGATTATTTTTCATTTAATAATTCAGATCCAATGATTTTTTTCAAACAGCAAGTAAAATTGAAAATACGCTCCAACCAAAACACATATCATGTGACGAATAACAATATAGCTCCGAGTGAGGTATACCGATAGTTTTGAAGACGAAAGAGGGGATGCCTTCCGGGGCATCCCCAAGCTTAGGCGCTTGAGTCTTCCTTGAATATTACCTTGGGGTGGCTTGGTAATCCCCAAGCTTAGGGTCTTTCCACTCCTTATTCTCCTCATATCTATATCTCACCCAAAGCTTGAAAACTTCAATCACACAAAACTTAATGAAACTTCATGAGATAGGTTAGTATGATAAAGAGTAAACCATTCACTTTGGTACTGTCTAAGACAAGGTTCATAATTTTTCCCGCACAATTTCTACTGTACCATATCATTTCTACAATTTATATTGAGAAATATAAGCCATAGAAACTAGAAAACAAGCAAACTATGCAATGAAAACAGAATCTGTCAGAAACAGAACAGTCTGTAATGATCTGAACAGCAACCATACTTATCCTACTCCAAAAATTATGAAATAAATTGGTTGACGTGAGGAATTTTTCTATTAATCTTCTGCAAAAAGAATCAACTCAAAATCACTCTTCTGTAAAAAATGGTAGCTAATCTCGTGAGCGCAAAGTTTCTGTTTTTTACAGCAAGATCACATTAACTTTCACCCAGGTCTTCCCAAAGGTCTTACTTGGAACTTTATTGAAACAAAAGCTATAAATCATGATTACTACAGTATATTAATCATGTAAACACACAAAAACAGTAAGGGTAAATATTGGGTTGTCTCCCAACAAGCGCTTTTCTTTAATGCCTTTTAGCTAGGCATGATGATTTCAATGATGCTCACATAAAAGATAAGAATTGAAACATAAAGAGAGCATCATGAAGAATATGACTAGCACATTTAAGTCTAACCCAATTCCTATGCATAGGGATTTTGGGATCAAACAACTTATGGGAACAATAATCAATTAGCATAGGAAGGCAAAACAAGTATAACTTCAAAACTTTAAGCACATAGAGAGGAAACTTGATATTATTGCAACTCCTACAAGCATATATTCCTCCCTCATAATAATTTTCAGTTGTTGGGTAACGTAGTAATTTCAAAAAATTTCCTACGATCACGCATGACCATGGTGATGGCATAGCAACGAGAGGAGAGAGTGTCCGTCCACGTACCCTCGTAGACCGAAAGCGGAAGCGTTATATTAACGCTGTTGATGTAGTCAGACGTCTTCACGATCCGACCGATCCAAGCACCGTTACTCGGCACCTCCGAGTTCTTGGCACACGTTCAGCTCGATGGCGATCCCGGGCTCCGATCCAGCAAAGCGTCGGGAAGGAGTTCCACAAGACGACGGCGTGGTGGCGATCTTGATGTTCTACCGTCGCAGGGCTTCGCCTAAGCACCGCTACAATATGACCGAGGTGGAATATGGTGGAGGGGGCACCGACACGGCTAAGGAACGATCACGAAGATCAACTTGTGTGTCCTAGGGTGCCCCCTGCCCCGTATATAAAGGAGCAAGGGGAGGGCGGCCAGCCCTTGGGGCGCACCAAGGAGGGGGAGTCCTCCTCCTAGTAGGAGTAGGACTCCCTTTCCTAGTCCTACTAGGAAGAGGAAGGGGAAGGAAAGAGAGGAGAGGGAGAGGGAAGGGGGCTGCGCCTCCTAGTCCAATTCGGACTCCCCATGGAGGGGGTGCACCACCTCCTGGTGCAGCCCTCTCTCTCCCTCTTGGCCCAATAAGGCCCATAACTTCCCGGGGTTCCGTAACCCCCGGCACTCCGTTTTCTCCGAAACTTCCGGAACCTTTCGGTGTCCGAATATAACCATCCAATATATCAATCTTTATGTCTCGACCATTTCGAGACTCCTCGTCATGTCCGTGATCACATCCGGGACTCCGAACTCCTTCGGTACATCAAAATACATAAACTCATAATAACCGTCATTGAAACCTTAAGCGTGCGGACCCTACGGTTCGAGAACTATGTAGACATGACCTAGAACTATTCTCGGTCAATAACCAATAGCGGAACCTGGATGCTCATATTGGTTCCTACATATTCTACGAAGATCTTTATCGGTCAAACCGCATAACAACATACGTTGTTCCCTTTGTCATCGGTATGTTACTTTCCCGAGATTCGATCGTCGGTATCCAATACCTAGTTTAATCTCGTTCGGAAAGTCTCTTTACTCGTTCCGTAATACATCATCTCACAACTAACTCTTTAGTTGCAATGCTTGCAAGGCTTATGTGATGTGTATTACCGAGAAGGCCTAGAGATACCTCTCCACAATCGGAGTGACAAAACCTAATCTCAAATCGCCAACCCAACAAGTACCTTTGGAGACACCTGTAGTACTCCTTTATAATCACCCGATTCGTTGTGACGTTTGGTAGTACCAAAGTGTTCCTCCGTAAACGGAGTTGCATAATCTCATAGTTACAGGAACATGTATGGGTCATGAAGAAAGCATTAACATACTAAACGATCAAGTGTTAAGCTAACGGAATGGGTCATGTCAATCAGATCATTCAACTAATGGTGTGACCTTGTTAATCAAATAACAACTCCTTGTTCATGGTTAGGAAACATAACCATCTTTGATTAACAAGCTAGTCAAGTAGAGGTATACTAGTGACATACTGTTTGTCTATATATTCACACATGTATTATGTTTCCGGTTAATACAATTCTAGCATGAATAATAAACATTTATCATGATATAAGGAAATAAATAACAACTTTATTATTGCCTCTAGGGCATATTTCCTTCAGTCTCCCACTTGCACTAGAGTCAATAATCTAGATTACAAAGTAATGACCTTTACACCCATGGAGTCTTGGTGCTGATCATGTTTTGCTCGTGGAAGAGGCTTAGTCAACGGGTCTGCAACATTCAGATCCGTATGTATTTTGCAAATCTCTATGTCTCCCACTTGGACTTGGTCCCGAATGGAATTGAAGCGTCTCTTGATGTGCTTGGTCCTCTTGTGAAATCTGGATTCCTTTGCCAAGGCAATTGCACCAAGATTGTCACAGAAGATCTTCATCGGTCCCGATGCACTAGGTATGACACCTAGATCGGAAATGAACTCTTTCATCCAGACTCCTTCATTTGCTACTTCTGAAGCAGCTATGTACTCCGCTTCACATGTAGATCCCGCCACGACGCTTTGTTTAGAACTGCACCAACTGACAGCTCCACCGTTTAATAAAAACACGTATCCGGTTTGCGATTTAGAATCGTCCGGATCTGTGTCAAAGCTTGCATCGACGTAACCATTTACGACTAGCTCTTTGTCACCTCCATATCGAGAAACATATCCTTAGTCCTTTTCGGTATTTCAGATGTTCTTGACCGCTGTCCAATGATCCACTCTGGATTACTTTGGTACCTTCCTGCCAAGCTTACAGCTAAGCATACGTCGGTCTGGTACACAGCATTGCATACATGATAGAGCCTATGGCTGAAGCATAGGAACATCTTTCATTTTCTCTCTATCTTCTGCTGTGGTCGGGCATTGAGTCGACTCAATCTTACACCTTGTAACACGTAAAAAACCTTTCTTTGCCTGATCCATTTTGAACTTTTCAAAACTTTATCAAGGTATGTGCTTTGTGAAAGTCCAATCAAGCGTCTTGATCTATCTCTATAGATCTTGATGCCCAATATGTAAGCAGCTTCACCGAGGTCTTTCATTGAAAAACTTTTATTCAAGTATCCTTTATGCTATCCAGAAATTCTATATCATTTCCAATCAATAATATGTCGTCCACATATAATATTAGAAATGCTACTGAGCTCCCACTCACTTTCTTGTAAATACAGGCTTCTCCAAAAGTCTCAGACAAACCCATATGCTTTGATCACACTATCAAAGCGTTTATTCCAACTCCGAGAGGCTTGCACTGCACCATAAATTGATCGTTGGAGCTTGCACACTTTGTTAGCACCTTTTGGATCGACAAAACCTTCTGGTTGCATCATATACAACTCTTCTTCTAGAAATCCATTCAAGAATGCAGTTTTACATCCATTTGCCAAATTTCATAATCATAAAATGCGGCAATTGCTAACATGATTCGGACGGACTTAAGCATCGCTACGGTGAGAAAGTCTCATCGTAGTCAACCCCTTGAACTTGTCGAAAACCTTTTGCAACAAGTTGAGCTTTGTAGACAGTTACATTACCATCAGCGTCGGTCTTCTTCTTAAAATCCATTTATTCTCAATAGCTTGCCGATCATCGGGCAAGTCTACCAAAGTCCATACTTTGTTCTCATACATGGATCCCATCTCAGATTTCATGGCTTCAAGCCATTTTGCGAATCTGGGCTCACCATCGCTTCTTCATAGTTCGTGGGTTCATCATGATCTAGTAGCATGACTTCCGAATAGGATTACCGTACCACTCGTGCGGATTTTGTTCTGGTTGATCTACGAAGTTCAAGGACAACTTGATCTGAAGTTTCATGATCTTCATCATTATCTTCCTCACTAATCTGGTGTAGGTGTTACGAAACTGATTTACGTGACGAACTACTTTCAATAAGGGAGCTGGTACTATTACCTCATCAAGTTCCACTTTCCTCCCACTCACTTCTTTCGAGAGAAACTCCTTCTCTAGAAAGGATCCATTTTTAGCAACGAATGTCTTGCCTTCGGATCTGTGATAGAAGGTGTACCCAATTGTCTCCTTTGGGTATCCTATGAAGACACATTTCTCCGATTTGGGTTCAAGCTTATCAGGTTGAAGTTTCTTCACATAAGCATCGCAACCCCAAACTTTCAAAAACGACAACTTTGGTTTCTTGCTAAACCATAGTTCATAAGGCGTCGTCTCAACGGATTTTGACGGTGTCCTATTTAACGTGAATGCGGCCGTCTCAAGAGCATAACCCCAAAATGATAGCGGTAAATCTGTAAGAGACATCATAGATCGCACCATATCCAGTAAAGTGCGATTCGACGTTCGGACACACCATTGCGCTGTGGTGTTCCGGTGGCGTGAGTTGCGAAACTATTCCGCTTTGTTTCAAATGTAGACCAAACTCGTAACTCAAATATTCGCCTCCACGATCAGATCGTAGAAACTTTATTTTCTTATTACGATGATTTTCAACTTCATTCTGAAATTCTTTGAACTTTTCAAATGTTTCAGACTTATGTTTCATTAAGTAGATATACCCATATCTGCTCAAATCATCTGTGAAGGTGAGAAAATAACGATATCCGCCACGAGCTTCAATATTCATTGGACCACATACATCCGTATGTATGATTTCCAATAAATCTGTTGCTCTCTCCATAGTACCGGAGAATGGAGTTTTAGTCATCTTGCCCATGAGGCACGGTTCGAAGTGCCAAGTGATTCATAATCAAGTGACTCCAAAGTCCATCAGATGGAGTTTCTTCATGCGTTTTACACCGATATGACCTAAACGGCAATGCCACAAATAAGTTGCACTATCATTATCAACTCTGCATCTTTTGGTTTCAACATTATGAATATGTGTATCACTACTATCGAGATTCATTAAAATAGACCACTCTTCAAGGGTGCATGACCATAAAAGATATTATTCATATAAATAGAACAACCATTATTCTCTGATTTAAATGAATAACCGTCTCGCATCAAACAAGATCCAGATATAATGTTCATGCTCAACGCCGGCACCAAATAACAATTATTCAGGTCTAAAACTAATCCCGAAGGTAGATGTAGAGGTAGCGTGCGATCGCGATAACATCGACTTTGGAACCGTTCCCACGCGCATCGTCACCTCGTCCTTTGCCGGTGTTCGCAATCCGTAGTTCTGTTTGAGTTGCAAATATTAGCAATGTAACCAGTATCAAATACCAGTACTACTGCGAGCTCTAGTAAGGTACACATCAATAACAAGTATATCACATATACCTTTGTTCACTTTGCCATCCTTCTTATCCGCCAAATACTTGGGGCAGTTCCGCTTCCGGACCAGTCGCTTGCGGTAGAAGCACTCAGTTTCAGGCTTAGGTCCAGACTTGGGTTTCTTCTCCCGATCAAGAACTTGTTTGCTGTTCTTCTTGAAGTTCCCTTCTTCTTCCCTTTGCCTTTCTTCTTGAAACTAGTGGTCTTATTGACCATCAACACTTGATGCTCCTTTTGATTTCTACCTCCGCAGCTTTTAGCATTGCGAAGAGCTCGAGCATAGTCTTTACTAACCCTTGCATATTATAGTTCATCACGAAGCCTTTGTAGCTTGGTGGCGGTGATTGAAGAATTACATCAATGACACAATCATCCGGAAGATTAACTCCCAGTTGATTCAAGTGATTGTAATACCCGGACATTTTGAGTATGTGCTCACCGATGAACTATTCTCCTCCATCTTGCAGCTATAGAACTTATTGGAGACTTCATATCTCTCAATCCGGGCATTCTGTTGAAATATCAACTTCAACTCTGGAACATCTCATATGCTCCATGACGCTCAAAACGTCGTTGAAGACCCGGTTCTAAGCCGTAAAGCATGGCACACTGAACTATAGAGTAGTCATCAGCTCTGCTTTGCCGACGCTCACAACTTCGGCTCAAGATCGCAGCGAGGCTGTCACCAATGGGCTTCCAGGCGTAACTTTTACGTGCAGCAATGAGGATTATCCTCGAGTTACGGACCCAGTCCGTGTAATTGCTACCATCATCTTTCAACTTTGCTTTCTCAAGGAACGCATTAAAATTCAACGGAACAACAGCACGAGCCATCTATCTACAGTAAACATAGACAAGCAAAATACTATCAGGTACTAAGTTCATGATAAATTTAAGTTCAATTAATCATATTACTAAAGAACTCCCACTTAGACAGACATCTCTCTAGTTATCTAAGTGATCACGTGATCCAAATCAACTAAACCATAACCGATCATCACGTGAGATGGAGTAGTTTTCAATGGTGAACATCTTATGTTGATCATATCTGCTATATGATTCACGTTCGACCTTTCGGTCTCCGTGTTCCGAGGCCATATCTGTATATGCTAGGCTCGTCAAGTATAACTGAGTATTCTGCGTGTGCAAAACTGGCTTGCACCCGTTGTAGATGGACGTAGAGCTTATCACACCGATCATCACGTGGTGTCTCGGCACGACGAACTTTGGCAACGGTGCATACTCGGGAGAACACTACTTGATAATTTTAGTGAGAGATCATCTTATAATGCTACCGTCAATCAAAGCAAGATAAGATGCATAAAGGATAAACATCACATGCAATCAATATAAGTGATATGATATGGCCATCATCATCTTGTGCTTGTGATCTCCATCTCCAAAGCACCGCCATGATCACCATCGCCACCGGCGCGACACCTTGATCTCCATCGTAGCATCGTTGTCGCCTCGCCAACTATTGCTTCTCGACTATCGCTACCGCTTAGTGATAAAGTAAAGCAATTACATGGCGCTTGCATTTCATACAATAAAGCGACAACCATATGGCTCCTGCCATTGCCGATAACTCGTTTACAAAACATGATCATCTCATACAATAAAATATAGCATCACGCCTTGACCATATCACATCACAACATGCCCTGCAAAAACAAGTTAGACGTCCTCTACTTTGTTGTTGCAAGTTTTACGTGGCTGCTACGGGCTGAGCAAGAACCGTTCTTACCTCGCATCAAAACCACAACGATACTTCGTCAAATAGACTCCGTTTAACCTTCTCAAGGACGGGCGAGCCACACTCGGTTCAACTAAAGTGAGAGAGACAGACACCGCCACCACCTTTAAGCAACGAGTGCTCATAGCGGTGAAACCAGTCTCGCGTAAGCGTACGCGTAATGTCGGTCCGGGCCGCTTCATCTCACAATACCGCTGAACCAAAGTATGACATGCTGGTAGGTAGTATGACTTGTATCGCCCACAACTCACTTGTGTTCTACTCGTGCATATGACATCAACGCATAAAACCAGGCTCGGATGCCACTGTTGGGTAACGTAGTAATTTCAAAAAATTTCCTACGATCACGCATGACCATGGTGATGGCATAGCAACGAGAGGAGAGAGTGTCCGTCCACGTACCCTCGTAGACCGAAAGCGAAGCGTTATATTAACGCTGTTGATGTAGTCGACGTCTTCACGATCCGACCGATCCAAGCACCGCACTCCGGCACCTCCGAGTTCTTGGCACATGTTCAGCTCGATGACGATCCCCGGCTCCGATCCAGCAAAGCGTCGGGAAGGAGTTCCACAAGACGACGGCGTGGTGGCGATCTTGATGTTCTACCATCGCAGGGCTTCGCCTAAGCACCGCTACAATATGACCGAGGTGGAATATGGTGGAGGGGGCACCGCACGGCTAAGGAACGATCACGAAGATCAACTTGTGTGTCCTAGGGTGCCCCCTGCCCCGTATATAAAGGAGCAAGGGGAGGGCGGCCAGCCCTTGGGGCGCACCAAGGGGGGGAGTCCTCCTCCTAGTAGGAGTAGGACTCCCTTTCCTAGTCCTACTAGGAAGAGGAAGGGGAAGGAAAGAGAGGAGAGGAGAGGGAAGGGGGCTGCGCCCCCTCCTAGTCCAGTCGGACTCCCCATGGAGGGGGGCGCACCACCTCTGGTGCAGCCCTCTCTCCCCTCTTGGCCCAATAAGGCCCATAACTTCCCGGGGTTCCGTAACCCCTCCGCACTCCGGTTTTCTCCGAAACTTCCGGAACCTTTCGGTGTCCGAATATAACCATCCAATATATCAATCTTTATGTCTCGACCATTTCGAGACTCCTCGTCATGTCCGTGATCACATCCGGGACTCGAACTCCTTGGTACATCAAAATACATAAACTCATAATAACCGCCATTGAAACCTTAAGCGTGCGGACCCTACGGTTCGAGAACTATGTAGACATGACCTAGAACTATTCTCGGTCAATAACCAATAGCGGAACCTGGATGCTCATATTGGTTCCTACATATTCTACTGAAGATCTTTATCGGTCAAACCGCATAACAACATACGTTGTTCCTTTGTCATCGGTATGTTACTTTCCGAGATTCGATCGTCGGTATCCAATACCTAGTTTAATCTCGTTCGGAAAGTCTCTTTACTCGTTCCGTAATACATCATCTCACAACTAACTCTTTAGTTGCAATGCTTGCAAGGCTTATGTGATGTGTATTACCGAGAAGGCCTAGAGATACCTCTCCGACAATCGGAGTGACAAAACCTAATCTCAAATACGCCAACCCAACAAGTACCTTTGGAGACACCTGTAGTACTCCTTTATAATCACCCGATTACGTTGTGACGCTTGGTAGTACCAAAGTGTTCCTCCGTAAACGGAGTTGCATAATCTCATAGTTACGAGGAACATGTATGGGTCATGAAGAAAGCATTAACATACTAAACGATCAAGTGTTAAGCTAACGGAATGGGTCATGTCAATCAGATCATTCAACTAATGATGTGACCTTGTTAATCAAATAACAACTCCTTGTTCATGGTTAGGAAACATAACCATCTTTGATTAACAAGCTAGTCAAGTAGAGGTATACTAGTGACATACTGTTTGTCTATATATTCACACATGTATTATGTTTCCGGTTAATACAATTCTAGCATGAATAATAAACATTTATCATGATATAAGGAAATAAATAACAACTTTATTATTGCCTCTAGGGCATATTTCCTTCATCAGTAGCATCATGAATTAATTCAACAATATAACCATCACATAAAGCATTCTTTTCATGATCTACAAGCATAGAAATTTTACTACTCTCCACATAAGCAAAATTCTTCTCATTCGGAATAGCGGGATCACTAGTTTCTAAAGTCGACACTCTTCCAAACCCGCTTTAGATGATAGTATATTATTCATACTCCAAAAGATATAAGAGAATTTCATGGAGCATTCTACAATTAATATAGACTAACCAATATCCAAGCTCAAAATATATAAGTGAAGCACACGAAGCATTCTATAAAACCATACTCAAAAGATTTAAGTGAAGCGCAAAGAGCATTCTATGAGGTCATACTCAAAAGATATAAGTGAAGCACATGGATCATTCTATAAATATATGAAGAGATATCTCATACTAGCATGGTTATTAAAGGAAAAACAAAAACACAAAGGACACAAATCATGTGAACAAAAACAAAAACTGAGGTATACCGATATTTGTTGAAGAAGAAAGATGGGATGCCAACCGGGGCATCCCCAAGCTTAGATGCTTGAGTATCCTTTGAAATATTTACTTGGGGTGCCTTGGGCATCCCCAAGCTTGAACTCTTGCCTCTATTTATTCTTCTCACATTGATAACTCCTCGATCTTTGAACAGTTCATCCACACAGAACTTTAACAAAAACTTTGTGAGATCCGTTAGTATAACAAAGCAAATCACTACTATAAGTGTTGGGGAACGTAGTAATTTCAAAAAAATTCCTATGCACACGCATGATCATGGTGATGGATAGCAACGAGAGGGGAGAGTGTGTCCACGTACCCTCGTAGACCGAAAGCGGAAGCGTTAGCACAACGCGGTTGATGTAGTCGTACGTCTTCACGATCCGACCGATCAAGTACCGAACGCACGACACCTCCGAGTTCAGCACACGTTCAGCCCGATGACGTCCCTCGAACTCCGATCTAGCCGAGTGTTGAGGGAGAGTTTCGTCAGCACGACGGCATGGTGACGATGATGATGTTCTACCGATGCAGGGCTTCGCCTAAGCACCGCTACAGTATTATCAAGGTGGACTATGGTGGAGGGGGCACCGCACACGCTAAAAGATCAATGATCAATTGTTGTGTCTCAAGGGTGCCCCCTCCCGTATATAAAGGAGTGGAGGAGGGGGAGGGCCGGCCCTCTCTATGGCGCGCCCAAGGAGGAGTCCTACTTCCACCGGGAGTAGGATTTCCCCCTTCCAAGTAGTAGGGGTAGGAGTCAAGGAAAGGGAAGAGAGAAGAGAAGGAAGGAGGGTGCAGCCCTCCTAGTCAATCGGACTACGCCTTGGGGGCGCCCAGCCTCTCCTCTCTCTTTCCCTAAAGCCCAATAAGGCCCATATACTCCCGGTGAATTCCGTAACTCTCCGTACTCAAAAATACCGTAATCACTGGAACCTTTCCGATGTCCGAATATAGTCGTCCAATATATCGATCTTTACGTTTCACCATTTCGAGACTCCTTGTCATATCCCCGATCTCATCCGGGACTCGAACTACCTTGGTACATCAAAACACATAAACTCATAATATAACCGTCATCGAACTTTAGCGTCAGGACCCTACGGGTTTGAGAACTATGTAGACATGACCGAGACACGTCTCCGGTCAATAATCAATAGCGAAACCTGGATGCTCATATTGGCTCCCGCATATTCTACGAAGATTGAGGGAGTCCTGGATTAGGGGGTGACCGGATAGCCGGACTACCATCATCAGCCGAACTATCATTGGCCGGACTATCATCATAGACCGGACTCCAAGACTATGAAGATACAAGATTGAAGACTTCGCCCGTGTCCGGATGGGACTTTCCTTGGCGTGGAAGGCAAGCTTGGCGTCTGGATATGTAGATCTCCTACCATTGTAACCGACTCTATGTAACCCTAGCCCTCTCCGGTGTCTATATAAACCGGATGGCTCTAGTCCGTAGGACAAGAACAACAACCCTTACAATCATACCATAGGCTAGCTTCTAGGGTTTAGCCTCCTTGATCTCGTGGTAGATCCACTCTTGTAAACATCCACAATATCAATATCAATCAAGCAGGACGTAGGGTTTTACCTCCATCAAGAGGGCCCAACCTGGTAAAACATCGTGCCCTTGTCTCCTGTTACCATCCGCCTAGACGCACGTTCGGGACCCCCTACCGAGATCCGCGGTTTTGACACCGACATTGGTGCTTTCATGGAGAGTTCCTCGTGTCGCCACCGATAGGCGTGATGGCCTCTTCAATCGATAACGACGCAGTCCTGGGTGAGACTTTTCTCCCGGACAGATCTTCAGATTCGGCGGCCGCATCAAGGGCCAACTCACTTGGCCATCTGGAGCAGATTGAAAGCTACGCCTGGCCGTCGTGTCAGGTTTGAAGCCTAAACTTCACGCCGACATCCGCGGAGACTTGATCTTGATGGATCTGAGCCACAACCGGCGTGCCGCGCTGTCACGATGGGCATGACCTAACTCGCCACGGACAGCACCTTGAGGCTGCACGAATCCGCTCCGACCCATAGTCCGGAGCCGATCGCTCGGATCGTGGGCGGATGGCTGGACACCGCCTCGGGAGCTGCAATCGCTACGGCGATGGAGCGAACACTTACCTTGTCCCGCATAAAGCTCATGACTCCGAGGTGCGGACTCTCCGCGGACTCAACCTCCTGCGCCCTGCCAATCGAATCCGATTGGCGCCGATCATGGAATTCACCGCTGCGGACATCTTTTTCAGCACTCGCCCTTGGCGATATCATAAATTCATCAAGCATCTCTCGCTATCCGGAGAGCCTGGCGAACTACGGCCGTCGGCGATTTAACCGTACTTTTGACTACGACTCAAGACATCGACGGTATGGACGACGATGCGGAGACTACCAAGAACCAAAGCCTACAGGACACCGGAGGACCACCTCGTCATACGACATATACATGGTGGACACCCCAAAAGATGGGGACGGCGAAGAAGCAGCGGAGGCCGATTCCTTAAAGAAACAGCCCAAGCGCCGACGGCGTCGTGGCGCGCTCTAAATCCCGCCACGGCAAGAATGGAGATTCCAGCACAGGAGATAATAACACCCTAGAAAGTGCCGAAGACAACTCCTCCAAAGACGATCCAGCGCAGGAGGAGGCGAAGCAAGCCCTCACGAGAGGCGGCAGATTTAAGAGGTCGAGGATGACAATTACTTACCTCCCTCCGGAGACGAGGCAAGCCTCGGCGACGACTTAATTCGTCGTGCTCGAGGATCTCGTCGAACAAGAGCGTTTGAGGCGCAGGCTAATGGCCACGGCAAACAGCCTAAAGAAAAGCAGCAACAGCTTCAAGCTGATCAAGACCTCTTGGCCGACAGATGGACCGAGGTCCTCGCGTCAAGAGTATGAACTCGAACGCCTCCAAAAGTTACCCAAACGCAAGTTGCTCCCCGATTAGAGGAGGAAGCGTACAAACCTGCATCACCAGCGATAATACGGCAGACCGACCACCTCGTGGCGCGACAGAGAGGCGTGCAAGCCCTCCACCAAAACCGCATACCCGGCATCGCTCAAAAAGCATGAAGCCACGGGGGAACGCGCCGGACTTGCGAGATATATTGGAGGACAAGGCAAGACAATCCAGATCTATCTATGGATCACGAGGGCGCCCCAAGACCCACGAGGAATACCGTCGCGCCGGACACAACTACTCCGGCCGGGCCGAACACAGCAGACAACGCTCTCTCGAGCTACGTCGCGATATTGCTCAATACAGAGGGGCCGCACTCCCGCTATGCTTCAATGACGAAGTAATGGATCATCAAATCCCCGAAGGGTTTAAACCCGTTAATATCGAATCCTACGATGGCACAACAGACCCCGCGGTTTGGATTGAGGATTATCTCCTCCATATACACATGGCCCGGCGGCACGCATCTTCACGCCATCAAATATCTCCCGATCAAGCTTAAAGGACCAGCTCGGCATTGGCTTAACAGCCTGCCCGCAGAGTCAATTGGATCTTGGAAGACACGGAAGCCGCATTCCTCGACAACTTCGAGAACACGTATGTGCGACCACGGACGCAGATGACCTGAGCCACATAATCCAGCAGCCTGCATTTAATCGGCGAGCAATTCGACACGGTTCTTAACAAAGAAAAATCAAATCGTCCGACCGTCCGGATGCAGAGGCCCTCGCTGCCTTCAAACATAACATCCGCGATGAGTGGCTGGCCCGCACCTAGGGCGGGAGAAGCGAAATCCATGGCAGCCCTCACATCACTCATGACCCGCTTCATGCGGGAGAGGATAGCTGGCTAGCTCGCGATAACAACCTCAAAGAAAACGCTGGCAGTCCGGATACCAAGGACCACAATGGCAGGTTGCGTCGAAACAAAACAAACGCCGCATTTACGGCGACAAAGAATGAGGATACGGCAGTCAACGCGGATTCGAGGCTCCAAGCCCGTCAACGGAAGAAGCCATTCAAAAGAACCACTCCGGGTCCGTCCCAATTTGGACCGAATACTCGACCGCTCTGTCAAATACATGGAACCCGAAAAGCCAGCTAACCACACCAACAGAGATTGTTGGGTATTCAAGCAGGCAGGCAAATTAATCGCCGAAAACAGTAACAAGGGGCTACACAGCGATGACGAGGAAGAGACCCGCCGCCCGAACAACAGAGGACAAAGGATTCCCCCTCAAGTTCGGACGGTAAATATGATATACGCAACGATATTCCCAAGAGGGAGCGGAAGTGCACTAAGGGGCGATACGCTGATGGAGCCAGTCGCCCCAAAATTCAACCCATAGTCCGCTTGCCCGATCACTTTCGATTGAAGAGACCATCCGACCAGTACCCGCCATGGCGGATTCGCTGCATTGGTTTTAGACCCAATCGTCGATGGATTTCACCTCACAAGAGTCCTGATGGACGGCGGCAGTAGCCTGAACCTGCTTTATCAGGATACAGTGCGCAAAATGGGCATAGACCCTTCAAGGATTAAACCTACAAAGACAACATTCAAAGGCGTCATACCAGGTGTCGAGGCCAATTGTACAGCTCGATTACATCGAAGTGGTCTTGGATCCCGAATAATTTCGAAGCGAGGAGTTAATCTTCGACATAGTACCGCTCATGGCGGCTATCATGCTCGCTTTCGGACGAACCGCGTTCGCAAAATTCAGCGCGTGCCGCATTATGCATACCTTAAGCTCAAGATGCCAGGCCCTCGCGGAGTCATCACGGTCAATGGAAACACGGAACGCTCCTCGAGCGGAGGAACATACAGCGGCTCTCGCGGCGGAAGTCTGAGTAGCCTTTTAAGGCAATTTTGAGTCCGTCGTTAAACGACCGGACACGCCAAACGCGCTGAGCAACATCAACCAAGACCACCAGCACGTTCCGAGCACGCGTAGTAATGCGGCCTCAACCCCAGCCCTCACAAAATTGTAAGACAAACTCTCCACAGACATAATTACGCCGGAGATACCATGGGCATAGGGGAAAGGCACAACCACAACAGACCAGTGTGGTTCGACCACACCAGGGCTCCCAAGTGTGTCGCTCTTTTTCTTTTATTTCTCTCTTTTTTATACAGAACTCTGTCCGTGGCGAACCTGCCGAACTCATGATGCAACAGCCAGGGAAGGACAAAGGCCGGCGAACACTCGGTGGTCTCCATCACGAGCATTAAATTTGTTAAATACAACATTCCGCTGCCTACCCTCGAGGGAGACGCTTTAATTCGTCCCAATCCCTTGCTTTTCGTGACTATTTGTATCATTCCGCACTCATAGCATATCTTCTCGAATAAAATGCAGCACTTTTTTCCCATAATTGCATTACCTTATATATATATATATATATATATATATATGTTCATTTCCGACATGTTGCACCCGTACATTTTGTACGGCCAAATACACCAGGGGCTCATGTTCTCCGCATTATGGTGTGATAAAGTCCGAACACTTTCACAAGTGCGGCACCCCGAACTTATAGCATTATATGAATCGGCTCCGAATCATGTCTTGGGTCAATAGTTGGGTTTACCCGGCTCCCATGTTTGGCACCTTACGTTCCGTTCTATCGGCTAAGGTAGCACTGGGAGAACCACTGCGATTGCGCCCCGGTTGAGCCGGGTTAACGCCTCAGTGGAGAAAGCAAAAACTGACTGTCATGATAAGGCGAGAGACTGGTCGCTGTTCGAGAGGTCCTCTCGGGTCCTTAAAGACCTACGCCGCTTCGAGCGAAGTTCCGGATAATGTCCGATGAAGGCGTGGATAGCGCCCCCAATTCGGTCCTCCGAATACTAGGGGCTTCGTCGAAATTTAAAATTATAGAATTCTATGGCTAAGTGAGAGTGTTCAAGCACTATAAGTCTGGTTGCCTTGTTCGTTGTGTTGAGCGCCTCCCTCGATGGACCCAAAAATGGGAACTAGAGTGCTCAAGTTTATCCCAACACCCCAAACTGTGGCATGGGGGCTGAAGCCGACGACTTGCCATCTCTCAGATTTGATAAACGGCCGCACAGAAGGTAATATTTTAAATTAACAAGCGTTGCTTAGCGCATATGAACAAAGTTTTCAGCGCACAGGATAACACATTGCGAATTTACTCAATAATTACATCCCTGGGGCACTCATCCGCAATCTTGCGGGCACCCTTCAAGACAGTCTTATAGTACATTTCAGGCGTACGATGTTCCTTGCCCGCTGGTGGCGCGTCAGTGATTAGCTTCTCCGCATCCAGCTTGCCCCAATGCACCTTTGCGCGGGCAAGGGCCCGACGAGCACCTTCAATACAGGCGGAGCGCTTGATAACCTCCACCCAAGGGCACGCATCCACCAACCGTCACACGAGGCCGAAGTAGCTCCCAGGCATGGCCTCTCCAGGCCACAGCCGGACCATGAGGCCCTTCATGGCCCGCTCGGCCAACTTATGGAGCTCGACCAGCTGCTTCAGCTGGTCGCTAGGGGGCACCGGATGGCCGGCCTCAGCATACTGAGACCAGAAGACCTTCTCCGTTGAGCTCCCCTCCTTGGCTCGGTAGAATGCGGCGGACATCGACACGCCATGAGGCAGATCTGCAAACGCCTCGAGAGCTCCGAATTCGGGTAAGTAACACGTAATTTACATTCACATGCTTGCTTTGCATGAAAAATGCCTTACCGCCGCTATCTTCCTCATCAACTCAATCTCTGAAGGGACTTATGGGCATCGGCCTTGGCAGTTTTACACTTTCGAGAGCCGAGGCAAGCTCGGACTCTCGAGTCTTTGAGTCACGCTCCAAACTCTCATGCTTTTCCATGAGAGCACAGAGCTCTTGCTGAACCACCGCCACCCGCGCCTCTTGCTTTTCTCGCTCTGCCCGTTCCGTGGCGCATTGATTATGCTCGTCATGACACGGCCTCCTTCGTGGTCGCCACCTCGTTCGTGGCCCCCCAGTACCCATGTTATCCTTGTTATTTTTGTTGCAACCTAAATCCTTTTCAGTAAGGTACAAGTTCAAAGTGGTGTTACTCACCTTCTTTGTCCCGGAGCTGCTTCTGGCGTGGCCGAGCTCTTGCTCGGACCGCCGAGCTCTGCTTCAAAGCACCGACCTCCATGATCGGTCTGGCGAGAGGTCAGCAGCGCAGCCTGCAACCCATATTGACATAATTTTTAGCAACCCTGCGTATATCTTCTTTTTCAGATCCTCATCCGCTTTTCTTTCCAACACCGAACCGAGCATCGGGGCTACTGTCTATGCTGTATTACATTGCATATTTTAACTTCTTACCTCAAAGCCCGATAGAAGGCTATGCGAGCTTGGTCAGCCCGCCTTGGCGAGCTGCACTTTTCAATCACCGCACTCATAATAGTGCGGTGTTCTTCCTCGATGGAAGCGCTCTGCAGCGCCTCCAACAAATCGCCTGGCGCCTCCGGTTGGACGGAAGCCACCGGCGTCACGGTCTTGCCCTTCATTCGAAGGGGCCACCGACCGGACCCCGGAACCACTGCGGGTTCTGATATGGAGTCTGGTGCAAAGTCCGGGAGGACGCCTTGTGGCGCCTCCGGAGCCTCCCCCTGATGGGTCCCTTCTTGGGATCCCACCTCGGCGTCCTCGGTGTCGCGAGGGGTGGAGGCGGTCGGGATGGAGTCTACATCCGACGGAGCCAACGACCCGCTTGATGAAGCGGGGAGATCATCACTGGCCGGACTACAGGCAGCATGCGGCATTAGAATGACACTACGTGACGGAGAAAAAGAAATTATAAATCATTCAGGAATCCGGATACTTACGATCTCGCCGGAGGCCTGGCCCTTGAAGGCCATTCTTCGTCGCCAACGTTGATGTTGGCGGAGCTGTCCGGGGGAATAGTCCTTCCCTCTTGACCCTTGGCCTCCCCTATTGGGGAAGCCTTCCTCTTCTCTCTCTCCTCCTCCGGGAGAGAGTCCTCTTCTCCTCCTCGTTTGGGGAGGAGTCCGCCCAGTCGTCGGACACCTGAAAACGGGAACTCTTTCGAGCACCCGTGGCCTCCTTCTTGGCCTTCTTCTCCGGCACCACGTGCGGTGCCGGAACCAGCAGCCTCGCTAGACGAGCGCCTACAGGATTTTCTGGCATAGGAGCCGGGCAGATAATCTGCTCCGCCTTCCTCATCCAGTCCTGTCAAAGGAAAAGGGGAAATTAAAACCCGCATAGAGTCAAACTATGATAAGGAAGTGTCCCGTAAAGGGGTAGAATCACTTACCTCGTTGGCTTGGCGCTGCGAGCGAAATCCGCGATCTTTAGTCGGGGATGCGGGGGCTTCGGCGCCCTTGAACAGCACCCTCCAGGCGCCTTTGTACGTCGTGTCGAAGAGCCCACTCAGCGCCTGGTGCTGTTCCGGATCGAACTCCCACAGATTGAATGCCCGCTCTTGGCATGGGAGAATCCGGCGGACGAGCATGACTTGGACCACGTTAACCAGCCTGAGCTTCTTCACCAGCTTCGGATACAGCTTGGAGTCCGTCGGCTCCTCCGAACTACCCCACAAGAAGCCCTTCTCTTTCCGGAGGTGAGCTGCGTGGGGATACCAGATCTGAACTCGGGGCCGCCGCCCATGTAGGGTCACGCTGCTCGGTGATATAGAACCACCCGATTGCCACCCCTTGACGGATTCCATGAAGGCCCTTCAACCAAAGGACATTGGGCATCTTGCCCAACATGGCGCCTCCGCACTCCGCTTGAGTGCCCTTCACTACCTTCGCTTGACATTGAAGGTCTTGAGCCTAAGCGAAGTGGGGCTGGGTGCAGAGGAAGGCCTCACACACGACGATAAACGCCGAGATGTTGAGGATGAAGTTGGCGCGGATCATGGAAATCCAGGCCGTAGTAGAACATGAGCCCCGGACAAAGGGGTGAAGTGGAAAGCCCATCCATGGAGGAAGTGGGGAAGGAAAACGACCCTCTCATGGGGCCTGGGGTGGGGATGAGCTGCCCTCGTCGGGCAGCCGCGGTGCTGTGATGTCGCCAGAGAGGTATCCGGCGCCGCGCAGTTTGGCGATGTGCTCCTCCTTAACGGTGGAGGCCAACCATTTACCTCCCGCTCCGGACATGGTCGGAGAAGGTTGAGACGAGATGCGCGAACTTGGGTGCTGGAGCTCGAGTGCGCGGAGATGGATAAGCAAAGTGGGAAGAAGGCATAGGTGAGAAGGTAAATCCTTATCCCTTATATGGGCGGACGAAGTCTACGCGTCCCCCACCGGCCTGGTAAAACTCGCTTATCTCCCAAGCGTCACCATCAATGGCGCGGTTGGGTTACCCACGTCCGTATTGATGAGAATCCCGGATTAAGGGGGAACACGATCTCTGCTTCGACAAGACGTGCCAAGGAAACTGCTTCGCTAAATGTGCTGAGGTGGTAAAGTAAAAAACAATTCAAGTAATAGCTTGGTAGTGGTGTGACGTCATGCCACAAAAAACGTCAGCAGATTGAACTTGTGTATATATTATTCTCTCTACGGTGGAAAGTGGAATTTATTTTGCAGAGCCGGACACTATCCTGGTGTTCACAATCTTCTATCATTCGGAGGAACCCGCCTTGCAATGCCAAGCAATATACGCGCCAGACTTATCGTCATTGAAGCCTAGTTCAGGGAGCTCTTGAGGAGTCCTGGATTAGGGGTGTCCGGATAGCGGACTACCATCATCAGCCGAACTATCATTGGCCGGACTATCATCATCGACCGGACTCCAAGACTATGAAGATACAAGATTGAAGACTTTGCCCCGTGTCCGGATGGGACTTTCCGGATGGGACTTTCCGATGTCCGAATATAGTCGTCCAATATATCGATCTTTACGTTTCGACCATTTCGAGACTCCTTGTCATATCCCCGATCTCATCCGGGACTCCGAACTACCTTCGGTACATCAAAACACATAAACTCATAATATAACCGTCATCGAACTTTAAGCGTGCGGACCCTACGGGTTTGAGAACTATGTAGACATGACCGAGACACGTCTCCGGTCAATAATCAATAGCGAAACCTGGATGCTCATATTGGCTCCCGCATATTCTACGAAGATTGAGGGAGTCCTGGATTAGGGGGTGACCGGATAGCCGGACTACCATCATCAGCCGAACTATCATTGGCCGGACTATCATCATAGACCGGACTCCAAGACTATGAAGATACAAGATTGAAGACTTCGCCCGTGTCCGGATGGGACTTTCCTTGGCGTGGAAGGCAAGCTTGGCGATACGGATATGTAGATCTCCTACCATTGTAACCGACTCTATGTAACCCTAGCCCTCTCCGGTGTCTATATAAACCGGATGGCTCTAGTCCGTAGGACAAGAACAACAACCCTTACAATCATACCATAGGCTAGCTTCTAGGGTTTAGCCTCCTTGATCTCGTGGTAGATCCACTCTTGTAAACATCCACAATATCAATATCAATCAAGCAGGACGTAGGGTTTTACCTCCATCAAGAGGGCCCGAACCTGGGTAAAACATCGTGCCCCTTGTCTCCTGTTACCATCCGCCTAGACGCACAGGTCGGGACCCCCTACCAGAGATCCGCCGGTTTTGACACCGACGAAGATCTTTATCGGTCAAACCGCATAACAACATACGTTGTTCCCATTGTCATCGGTATGTTACTTGCCCGAGATTCGATCAATGGTATCTCAATACCTAGTTCAATCTCGTTACCGGCAAGTCTCTTTACTCGTTCTGTAATACATCATGCCGCAACTAACTCATTAGTTGCAATGCTTGCAAGGCTTATAGTGATGTGCATTACCGAGTGGGCCCATAGATACCTCTCCGACAATCGAAGTGACAAATCCTAATCTCGAAATACGCCAACCCAACAAGTACCTTTGGAGACACCTGTAGAGCACCTTTATAATCACCCAGTTACGTTGTGACATTTGATAGCACACAAAGTGTTCCTCCGATAAACGGGAGTTGCATAATCTCATAGTCATGGGAACATGTATAAGTCATGAAGAAAGCAATAGAAGAATACTAAAAGATCGTGTGCTAAAGCTAACGGAATGGGTCAAGTCAATCACATCATTCTCCTAATGATGTGATCCCGTTAATCAAATGACAACTCATGTCTATGGCTAGGAAACATAACCATCTTTGATCAACGAGCTAGTCAAGTAGAGGCATACTAGTGACACTCTGTTTGTCTATGTATTCACACATGTATTATGTTTCTGGTTAATACAATTCTAGCATGAATAATAAACATTTATCATGATATAAGGAAATAAATAATAACTTTATTATTGCCTCTAGGGCATATTTCCTTCAGTCTCCCACTTGCACTAGAGTCAGCAATCTAGTTCACATCGCCATGTGATTTAACATCAATAGTTCACATCACCATGTGATTAACACCCATAGTTCACATCGTCATGTGACCAACACCCAAAGGGTTTACTAGAGTCAGTAATCTAGTTCACATCGCTATGTGATTAACACCCAAAGAGTACTAAGGTGTGATCATGTTTTGTTTGTGAGAGAAGTTTAGTCGACGTGTCTGTCATATTCAGATCCGTATGTATTTTGCAAATTTCTATGTCTACAATGCTCTGCACGGAGCTACTTTAGCTAATTGCTCCCACTTTCAATATTTATCCAGATGAAGACCTAGAGTCATCTGGATCAGTGCCAAAACTTGTATCGACGTAACCCTTTACGATGAACCTTTTGTCACCTCATAATCGAGAAACATATCCTTATTCCACTAAGGATAATTTTGACCGTTGTCCAGTGATCTACTCCTAGATCACTATTGGGCCGGGAGTGGTGGGATGAGTGGGTGGGGCGTGCGTGGTGAGGAGGAGTGGGGGGGTCGGGGTGCGGTTAGGGTTTTGGGGGAATGGATAAGGGGAGGGGGGCATGGCCGGTTGGACCGAGGGGGATTTGGGCCGGCCTGGCAGGTCGTGGCCCAGTTGGGCCGGTGGCCTGCTGGGCCGGAGCCCCGGGGGGGTTTCTTCCTTTTGTTTATTTTCTTTTCTTTTGTTTATTTACTTTTCTGTTTTAAATCAGTTTAAATTATTTTGACATTTTCCAAAAATGTGTTTACTTCACCACAATTACCTTTGTAATATTTGACAACCACCAAACATTTTAGTTTTAATTTTTGAAAACTTTTATTGTTATCGTTAATTTGAATTTGAATTTCGAGCGGTTCCGAATTATTGCGAGGATAGCAACAGTATCCGAGGTGTCATGGCACGATTAGCGTGGGATTACTGTAGCATGATTATCCGGGCGTTACACTAACATGATTCAGACAGACTTTAAGCATCGCTACAAGTGAGAAAATCTCATCGTCAGTCAACACCTTGAACTTTGTCAAAAACCTTTTTCGACAAGTCTAGCTTTGTAGATAGTTACACTACTATCAGCGTCTGTCTTCCTCTTGAAAATCCATTTATTTTCTATGGCTTGCCGATCATCGGGCAAGTCAACCAAAGTCCACACTTTGTTCTCATACATGGATCCCATCTCAGATTTCATGTCCTCAAGCCATTTCGCGGAATCTGGGCTCATCATCGCTTCCTCATAGTTCGTAGGTTCGTCATGGTCAAGTAACATGATCTCTAGAATGGGATTACTGTACCACTCTGGTGGGGATCTTACTCTGGTTTACCTACGAGGTTCGGTAGTAACTTGATCTGAAGTTACATGATCATCATCATTAGCTTCCTCACTAATTGGTGTAGGAGTCACAGGAACAGATTTCTGTGATAAACTACTTTCCAATAAGCGAGCAGGTACAGTTACCTCATCAAGTTCCACTTTCCTCCCACTCACTTCTTTCGAGAGAAACTCCTTCTCTAGAAAGGATCCATTCTCAGCAACGAATATCTTGCCTTCGGATATGTGATAGAAGGTGTACCCAACAGTTTCTTTTGGGTATCCTATGAAGATTTACTTCTCCGATTTGGGTTCGAGCTTATCATGTTGAGACTTTTTCACATAAGCATCACAGTCCCAAACTTTAAGAAATGACAGCTTAGGTTTCTCGCCAAACCACAGTTCATACGGTGTCATCTCCACGGATTTAGATGGTGCCCTATTTAACGTGAATGTAGCTGTCTCTGATACATTACCCCAAAACGATAGTGGTAGATCGGCAAGAGACATCATAGATCGCACCATATCTAATAAAGTACAGTTATGACGTTCGGACACACCATTACACTGTGGTGTTCCAGGTGGCGTGAGTAGTGAAACTATTTCACATTGTTTTAACTGAAGGCCAAACTCGTAACTCAAATATTTTACCTCTGCGATCATATCGTAGAAACTTTTATTTTCTTGTTACGATGATTCTCCACTTCATCCTGAAATTCTTTGAACTTTTCAAATGTTTCAGACTTGTGTTTCATCAAGTAGATATACCCATATCTTCTCAAATCATCTGTGAAGGTCAGAAAATAACGATACTTGCCGCGAGCCTTAACACTCATCGGACCGCATACATCAGTATGTATTATTTCCAATAAGTCAGTTGCTCGCTCCATTGTTCCGGAGAACAGCGTTTTAGTCATCTTGCCCATGAGGCATGGTTCACAAGCATCAAGTGATTCCAAAAATCCATCAGCACGGAGTTTCTTCACGCGCTTTACACCAATATGACCTAAATGGCAGTGCCACAAATATGTTGCACTATCATTATTAACTTTGCATCTTTTGGCATCAATATTATGAATATGTGTATCATACGATCGAGATCCAACAAACCATTTTCATTGGGTGTATGACCAGAGAAGGTTTTATTCATGTAAACAGAACAACAATTATTCTCTAACTTACATGAATAACCGTATTGCAATAAACATGATCAAATCATATTCATGCTCAACTCAAACACCAAATAACACTTATTTAGGTTCAACACTAATCCTGAAAGTATAGGGAGTGTGCTATGATGATCATATCAATCTTGGAACCACTTCCAATACACATCGTCACTTCACCCTTAACTAGTTTCTGTTCACTCCGCAACTCCCGTTTCGAGTCACTACTCTTAGTAACTGAACCAGTATCAAATACAGAGGGGTTGCTATAAACACTAGTAAAGTACACATCAATAACATGTATATCAAATATAGCTTTGTTCACTTTGGCATCCTTCTTACCCACCAAATACTTGGGGTAGTTCCGCTTCCAGTGACCAGTCCCTTTGCAGTAGAAGCACTCAGTTTCAGGCTTAGGTCCAGACTTGGGCTTTTTCACTTGAGCAGCAACTTGCTTACCGTTCTTTTTGAAGTTCCCCTTCTACCCTTTGCCCTTTTTCTTGAAACTAGTGGTCTTGTCAACCATCAACACTTGATATTTTTCTTGATTTCTACCTTCACCGATTTTAGCATCGCGAAGAGCTTGGGAATTGTTTTCTTCATCCCTTGCATACTATAGTTCATCACAAAGTTCTACTAACTTGGTGATGGTGACTAGAGAATTCTGTCAATCACTATCTTATCTGGAAGATTAACTCCCACTTGATTCAAGCAATTGTAGTACCCAGACAATCTAAGCACATGCTCACTGGTTGAGCTATTCTCCTCCATGTTGTAGGCAAAGTACTGTCAGAGGTCTCATACCTCTCGACACGGGCATGAGTATGAAATACCAATTTCAACTCTTGGAACATCTTATTTTCTCCGTGGCGTTCAAAACGTTTTTGAAGTCCCGGTTTTCTAAGCCGTAAAACATGGTGCACTAAACTATCAAGTAGTCATCATACCGTGCTTTTGTCAAAACGTTCATAACGTATGCATCTGCTCCTGCAATAGGTCTGTCACCTAGCGGTGCATCAAGGACATAATTCTTCTGTGCAGCAATGAGGATAATCCTCAGATCACGGATCCAATCCGCATCATTGCTACTAACATCTTTCAACTTAGTTTTCTCTAGGAACATATCAAAATATAAACAGGGAGCAAAACGTGAGCTACTGATCTACAACATAGATATGCAAATACTACCAGGACTAAGTTCATAATAAATTAAAGTTCAATTTAATCATATTACTTAAGAACTCCCACTTAGATAGATATCTCTCTAATCATCTAAGTGATCACGTGATCCAAATCAACTAAACCATGTCCGATCATCACGTTAGATGGAGTAGTTTTCAATGGTGAACATCATTATGTTGATCATATCTACTATATGATTCACGCTCGACCTTTCGGTCTCAGTGTTCCGAGGCCATATCTGTTATATGCTAGGCTCGTCAAGTTTAACCTGAGTATTCCGCGTGTGCAACTGTTTTGCACCCGTTGTATTTGAACGTAGAGCCTATCACACCCGATCATCACGTGGTGTCTCAGCACGAATAACTTTCGCAACGGCGCATACTCGGGGAGAACACTTATACCTTGATAATTTAGTGAGAGGGCAACTTATAATGCTACCGTCAATCAAAGCAAGATAAGATGCATAAAAGATAAACATCACATGCAATCAATATAAGTGATACGATATGGCCATCATCATTTTGTGCTTGTGATCTCCATCTTCGAAGCACCGTCATGATCACCATCGTCACCGGCGCGACACCTTGATCTCCATCGTAGCATCGTTGTCGTCTCGCCAACTTATGCTTCTATGACTATCGCCATCACTTAGTGATAAAGTAAAGCATTACAGGGCGTTTGCATTGCATACAATAAAGCGACAACCATATGGCTCCTGCCAGTTGCCGATAACTCGGTTACAAAACATGATCATCTCATACAATAAAATATAGCATCATGCCTTGACCATATCGCATCACAACATGCCCTGCAAAAACAAGTTAGACGTCCTCTACTTTGTTGTTGCAAGTTTTACGTGGCTGCTACGGGCTGAGCAAGAACCGTTCTTACCTACGCATCAAAACCACAACGATAGTTTGTCAAGTTAGTGCTGTTTTAACCTTCGCAAGGAACGGGCGTAGCCACACTCGGTTCAACTAAAGTTGGAGAAACTGACACCCGCCAGCCACCCGTGTGCAAAGCACATCGGTAGAACCAGTCTCGCGTAAGCGTACGCGTAATGTCGGTCCGGGCCGCTTCATCCAACAATACCGCCGAACCAAAGTATGACATGCTGGTAAGCAGTATGACTTATATCGCCCACAACTCACTTGTGTTCTACTCGTGCATATGACATCTACGCATAAAACCTGGCTCGGATGCCACTGTTGGGGAACGTAGCAATTTCAAAAAATGTCCTATACGCACACGCAAGGTCATGGTGATGCATAGCAACGAGAGGGGTGAGTGTGTCCACGTAGCCTCGTAGACCGAAAGCGGAAGCGTTAGCACAACGCAGTTGATGTAGTCGTACGTCTTCACGATCCGACCGATCAAGTACCGAACGCACGGCACCTCCGAGTTCAGCACACGTTCAACCCGATGACGTCCCTCAAACTCCGATCCGGCAGAGTGTTGAGGGAGAGTTTCCTCAGCACGACGGCGTGGTGACGATGATGATGTTCTACCGACGCAGGGCTTCGCCTAAGCACCGCTACAGTATTATCGAGGTGGACTATGGTGGAGGGGGGCACCGCACACGGCTAAAAGATCAATGATCAATTGTTGTGTCTCCAAGGGGTGCCCCCCTCCCCGTATATAAAGGAGTGGATGAGGGGGAGGGCCGGCCCTCTCTATGGCCCGCCCTAGCTAGGAGGAGTCCTGCTCCCACCGGGAGTAGGTCCCCCCCCCTTCCAAGTTGTTACTACAGGAAACAAGTAATTTGCCGTCTGTGGATCACAGACGGCAAAGACCTAATTCCAGATGGCAGACTTTGCCGTCAGGAAGCAGACGGCAAAGATAAATCGGCAAAGAATACTTTGCCATCTGCTGTTTGTCGGCATGACGGCAAAGAGTTTGCCGTCTGTCAATATGGTTTGCCGTCAGCAGACTAGCCAGACGGCAAAATATGCCAACAGACGGAGCGGTCGCGTTGACGGACGGCGTCAAGTACTTTGCCGTCAGTTATGCTATGTCTTTGTTGTTTTCCTTGTATGCCCAGACGGCAAAGCAAGTATTTTTATTAAAAAAAACAACATTACAAGTGCAGAGGCCGTAGATGGCCGAAGGCATATGAAAAATCTTTCACAGCAATGACGAATGAATGGATTTTTACAAGATAGAAGTATTCAAATTACATACTATATCCATCATCACAGTATTTACACAATATAATGTTCTCCATTTATAAGAAGAACGAACAAACCAAACAACACAAAAACGATTACAAAATGGACGAACTGGCCCTTGCCAGCGTCCAGATCCGAGCACGGGCGTCGAGCTAGAGGAGGCGAATGGTGGTCTTCCGGCGGAGTTGACCATGGCGCCATGGAGCCCCTGGATTGGAGAAGTACAGGGCACAGTTAAACCAATATCAGATCAAGGGTAACTTCAGTTTAAGACAAACTTCTCGCGCCCAGGAAGCCTACCAGATCTCGTCACCCGCTGCCTAAAACCTGATCCGGGTGCCACGAGGAAGGAGAGCAGCCCCTGGGCTTCTTCTTCACGCCCGCCGCGTCGCTCATCATCTCTGGGATGGTCGCCGGCCAAGGCGCCCTCCGCATGCCAGAGGACCTGCCGTGTTGAAGGTCGGTGGCGGTTGACGAGCACGGGAGGAGGCTCCCGCACCGGCGAGGCGGGGTCGACCAGCGGTGGTTGAGGAGCAAGGGAGGAGGAGAAGGCGCCGGGTCGCGGGCGGGAGGAAGATCCCGCGTTGGCCTCTGGCTCAGGCGATGGAGAGGCGGGGTCGAGCGGCGGCGGTTGACGAGCAGGGGAGGGGGAGGAAGATCCCGCGCCGGCCTCTGCTCGGGCGACGGTGAGGCGGGTCGACCGGCGGCGATTGACGAGCAGGGGACCGGGCGGAGTGTGTGCGGCAGAGAAGGGATCAAGGGAGAGATGGGGTCAGGCGTGGGAGAGAGATTGTGGTGGGGCTTGGGGAAAAGAGAGAGAGGGAGTGGTGGGATGAGTGGGTGGGGCACCCCAGATCGTGCCACCTCATCGATCCGTGGGATCGATCTGTGTGTTGTGCTTCTCCTTTGCCGTCTGTGATTTTTTTACAGACGGCAAAGAGCTCTCTTTGCGGTCTGTAAAATAAATCGCAGACGGCAAAGTCTTTGTTGTCTGTGATTTTATTTACAGACGGTAAAAAGAGCTCTTTGCCGTCTGTAAAAAAGTATCCCAGACGGCAAAAAATATTTGTCGTCTGTGTTTTTTTACAAACGGCAAAGTATGGATTTGCCGTTAGTTGTTCTTTACCGTCAGCCACTGTTGGCAAAGTTTGTCTTTGTCGTCTGGCCCGACGAAATGCTGACGGCAAAGAACAGTACTGACGGCAAATCTCCAGTTTCCCGTAGTGTAAGCACTGCTGCAAACCGATTCATATTTTGTTTTTGCATTATAGCTACTGTAATATGACTTTTCCATGGCTTAATCCACTAATAGAAATCGATAGTTTCATCAAAACAAGCAAGCAATGCATCAAAAACAGAATCTGTCTTAAACAGGACAGTCTGTAGTAATCTGGAAGTTTAGCAAACTTCTGTAACTCCAAAAATTATGAACTAAATTTGAAAATTTGAAAAATTTATACAGAAGTAATGTGCAAAAATATTCAGACCCATTTGACTGTCCAGTAAAAAAAAATGTAAAATCACGCGCTACAACCAAAGTTTCTGTTTTTGTTCTGCACATAGTAAACAAGCAATCTAATCATCCTAAAACCAAAGCTTGGCACATTAATTTTATAATACAATGGATATATACAAGGGGATAATTATTTACAGAGAAACTTCCATGAAAAATTCTACATTGTTTCCGTGAGCATGAACACAAGTGCTCAAGGTCGACCCTCACTTCTTCAATGCATAACTTTCCAATCACTTCTCTTTTTGAAAAACTTTTTAGGCATGAGAGGCAAGTAATTTTTTTGTATTTTCATTCTTTTAAATTTTTTTGTATATTTCACCCACTACTAAACAGAAACAAAAAGGAGAAACAAAATCTACTTAGTGAAGAAAGCAAACAAGCACACACGAGAATATCAACCCCACGCTATTGCTCCCCGGCAACGGCGCCAGAAAAAAGCTTGATAATCCCCAAGTGAAGGGAATCATCGTAGCAATTTCCAAAGGTGGAAGTGATAAGTATGGGGTGTCGAACCCACAAGGAGCTAAAGGTAAGATCAATATTCTCTCAAGCCCTATCTGCCACTGATACGACTCTACGTATACCAAACGTTTGCTTCCAACTAGAAACGAGAAATAAAACTACGTTGTGGGTATGAAGAGGATAACTTTGCATGGTATCATAGAGCTAAAACATAAAAGTACATGCTGTTATCATAAAGTTAGAATATATTACGAAATATTATAAATAGCGAGTGTGGAATAATGGTGGATCGGTGTGTGGAATTGTCCTAGGAAATTGTTAACAAGACCGATAGTCGTCATTGCAATTTCATATGAGGGAGAGGCATAAGCTAACATACTTTCTCTTCTTGGACCATATGCACTTATGATTGGAACTCTAGCAAGCATCCGCAACTACTAAAGATCATTAAGGTAAAACCCAACCATAGCATTAAAGCATCAAGTCCCCTTTATCCCATACGCAACAACCCCCTTACTCGGGTGTATGCTTCTATCACTCAAGCCACCCACTATAAGCGAATCATGAACGTATTGCAACACCCTACAACAGGAATCCCTCACGCTCGCGCGAAACGGAGGGCACCATAGGACAGCACCAAAATAAAACATACAACTCGTACCAATCTAGATCATCAATCAACCCAAAGACAAAGGATATCTACTCAAAACATCATAGGATGGCAACACATCATTGGATCATAATATTTGGCATAAAGCACCATGTTCAAGTAGGGATTACAGCGGGGTGTGGGAGAGTGGACCGCGTAAAAGAGATGAGGATGGTGATGATGATGGTGATGTTGATGAACACGATCACCGCGGCGATGATTCCCCTCTCAATAGCACTCTGGTGCCACCAAGAGAGAGGAGGGGAGGTTCTCCCCCTTGTTCTTCCTCCTCCATGGCCTCCCCCTGGATGGGGAAAGGTTCTCCCTCTGCTCCTTGGCCTTCATGGCGATGATGGCCTCTCCGGGATACTCGTTCACGGCCACCGGTGATGATGGCCCCCTCCGGCAGGGTGCCGGAGAGGGCCTAGATTGATTTCTCGTGGCTACAGAGGCTTGCGGTGGCGGAACTTCCGATCTAGGTTAATTTTTGGAGGTTTCTGTATATATAAGAGGTTTTGGCGTCGAGAACAAGTCAGGGGGGGGGGGTCTCCGGGCTGTCCACGAGGTAGGGGGGCGCGCCCAGGGGTGTGGACGCGCCTCCCACCCTTGCGGGCAGCCCGGGACTCTTCTAGCCCAACTCTTTTACTCCTTGGCCTTCTTCTGGTCCAAAAATAAGCTCCGTCAAGTTTCAGGTCAATTGGACTCCGTTTGGTTTTCTTTTCCTGTGATACTCTAAAACAAGGGAAAAATAGAAACTGGCACTGGGCTCTAGGTTAATAGGTTAGTCCCAAAAACCATATAAAATAGCATATAAATGCATATAAAACATCCAAGGTTGATATTATAATAGCATGAATACTTCATAAATTATAGATACGTTAGAGACGTATCAACTGGCAGGAGCCATATGGTTGTCGCTTTATTGTATGAAATGCAATCGTCATGTAATTGCTTTACTTTATCACTAAGCGGTAGCGATAGTCGTAGAAGCAATAGTTGGTGAGACGACAAGGCTGCTTCGATGGAGATCAAGGTGTTAAGCTGGTGATGATGGTGATCATGACGGTGCTTGGGAGATGGAGATCAAAGGCACAAGATGATGATGGCCATATCATATCACTTATATTGATTGCATGTGATGTTTAACCTTTATGCATCTTATTTTGCTTAGTTCGGCGGTAGCATTATAAGATGATCTCTCACTAAATTTCAAGGTATAAGTGTTCTCCCTGAGTATGCACCATTGTGACAGTTCATCATGCCGAGACACCGCGTGATGATCGGGTGTGATAAGCTCTACGTTCACATACAACGGGTGCAAGCCAGTTTTGCACACGCAGAATACTCGGGTTAAACTTGACGAGCCTAGCATATGCAGATATGGCCTCGGAACACTGAGACCGAAAGGTCGAGCCTGAATCATATAGTAGATATGATCAACATAGTGATGTTCACCACTAAAAACTACTCCATCTCACGTGATGATCGGACATGGTTTAGTTGATTTGGATCACGTGATCACTTAGATGATTAGAGGGATGTATATCTAAGTGGGAGTTCCTAAGTAATATGATTAATTGAATTTTAATTTATCATGAACTTAGTACCTGATAGTATTTTGCATGTCTATGTTGTTGTAGATCAATGGACCATGCTACTGTTCCTTTGAATTTTAATGCGTTCCTAGAGAAAGCTAAGTTGAAAGATGATGGTAGCAATTACACGGACTGGGTCCGTAACATGAGGATTATCCTCATTGTTGCACAGAAGAATTACGTCCTGGAAGCACCACTTGGTGCCAGGCCTGCTGCAGATGCTGCTGATGACGTTAAGAACGTATGGCAGAGTAAAGCTGATGACTACTCGATAGTTCAGTGTGCCATGATTTTCGGCTTAGAACCGGGACTTCAACGATGTTTTGAACGTCATGGAGCATATGAGATGTTCCAGGAGTTGAAGTTAATATTTAAAGCAAATGCCCAGATTGAGAGATATGAAGTCTTCAATAAGTTCTACAGCTGCAAAATGGAGGAGAATAGTTCTGTCAGTGAACATATACTCAGAATGTCTGGGTACCACAACCACTTGGCTCAACTAGGAGTTAATCTTCCTAATGATAGTGTCATTGACAGAGTTCTTCAATCACTGCCACCAGGCTACAAAAGCTTCATGATGAACTATAATATGCAAGGGATGGATAAGACAATTCCTGAGCTCTTCGCGATGCTAAAAGTTGCGGAGGTAGAAATCAAGAAGGAGCATCAAGTGTTGATGGTAAACAATACCACCAGTTTCAAGAAGAAGGGCAAATGGAAGAAGGGGAACTTCAAGAAGAACGACAAGAAAGTTGCTGCTCAACTGAAGAAGCCCAAGTCTGGACCTAAGCCTGAGACTGAGTGCTTCTACTGCAAAGGGACTGGTCACTGGAAGCGGAACTGCCCCAAGTATTTGGCGGATAAGAAGGATGGCAAAGAGAAAGGTATATTTGATATACATGTTATTGATGTGTACTTAACTAATGCTCGCAGTAGCGCCTGGGTATTTGATACTGGTTCTGTTGCTCATATTTGCAACTTGAAACATGGGCTAGGGGTTAAGCGAAGATTGGCTAAGGACGAGGTGACGATGCGCATGGGAAATGGTTCCAAAGTCGATGTGATCGCCATCGGCACGCTACCTCTACATCTACCTTCGGGATTAGTTTTAGACCTGAATAATTGTTATTTGGTGCCAGCGTTAAGCATGAACATTATATCTGGATCTTGTTTGATGCAAGACGATTATTCATTTAAATAAGAGAATAATGGTTGTTCTATTTATATGAGTAATATCTTTTATGGTCATGCACCCTTGATGAGTGGTCTATTTTTACTAAATCTTGATTGTAGTGATACACATATTCATAGTGTTGAAGCCAAAAGATATAAGTTTAATAATGATAGTGCAGCTTATTTGTGCCACTATCGTTTGGGTCGTATTGGTGTAAAGCGCATGAAGAAACTCCATGCTGATGGACTTTTGGAATCACTTGATTATGAATCACTTGATGCTTGCGAACCATGCCTCATGGGCAAGATGACTAAGACTCCGTTCTCCGGAACAATGGAGCGAGCAACAGACTTGTTGGAAATAATACATGGGATGGTAAATCTGAGTGACCTACCTATAGTAGAGTGACGACGATATTAAACCTTGTTGAACCTTAGAATGGTATAAGCATTTTCCCTTTGTACAAGGCCGTTGTTGGCAACCGTAGGATATACGGTGAGGATTAACCCAGACCCATTTCCTGCAGGAGAAACCATAAATTGTTGACCACCATGAGATATCGATAGTTGTTTAGAATTGGTGCCAGACCTATCAGTTATGAAGACCCAGTCTCGGAATAACCTTACCAGGATGAAAGGACACGTATTTGAGGAAAAGGTTTTGACCCTACCGGAAGAGCCCCAGTGTAGTAGTTACTTCGAAATTGTGAGAAGACCGATAGTGTTCACCCTAAGGATGGAGTATATAAGTTTTGATGGAACCGTAACCATGCTTCTAAGGGTGGTAGCATCCGAGACCCCGGAGACGATCGATGGATTTTTGAGAAGACCCCAAACCCTAACCTATTTCTTTCTAGCCTCTCCGAATCTCGAGGACGAGATTCATTTTAAGGGTGGTAGTTTTGTAATATCCCAAAATTCTAAATTTTGGAATGTTATAAATAAATAGATAGTTTTTATTGATTGTTTGATTGATTGACTGAAAGTGAGTGAATTCGAAAAAATTTGAAAGTTAAATGAGAGGGAATAAAAGGACTTTCCCAAACTTATATTTTTGCTTTTAATGCTTTTCGTGAATTCAAATACTCTTCATCACAAAACCCTGGAGAGAAGATGACATGACTTCTTCCATTTATTTAAATGACAAGGGGTGTTGAAAATATTTTCCAATTCTGAAACTTTATGCAACTCAATGATTTTCACGAGCGAAGATAAAATGACTTCTTCAAAACATATGAAATATGAGTTGGGAGTTTTAAAAGAATTAAATTCAAAGTTCTTTTGAATTTATTTCCAATTTGAGTTATTTGAGTTTTATTCAAATTATTTTCTCCAAAAACAAAATATATGGAAAATAGGGTAACATGATTCCCTACATCAGAAAATTGGAGAGAAATTAATTTGAAGTCATTTTGGTATTTAAAAAATGATTTTTATTGGATTTTATTGGACCAGTAGCACTGTGTGAATTATTAAAATTTGTGTGGATTTTATTTGACATTAGAATAATGTTCATCTTGTAGGAAATATTTTTCTGCAAATTTTGATATATTATATGCCTATATAAAAGTTTTAATTATTTTGTTTTTGTTTTAGTTCTGTGAAATTTTGTTAAAAAAAATATGCAGCGCGGCCCAAGCCGCCGACCAGCCACCGGCCAAGGCCAAGGCCAAGGCCATCGCACGCACACACCTAGGGGGCCAGGGAGCCCAGGTTTCCTATTCTTTTACAAATCCTAGTAGGATTTGATCCCGTTTCGTTATTCCGTTTATTCCGATTTGTTTCTAGATGTTTTCCCTCTTTGTTTCCTAATCCTAGTCTATTTCTTGTCCCCTACCCCAAGCAAAGCCCTCCCCTCCCCAATATAAATACCCAAGCACCCCCCTCCAACACATCAAACCAACACCTCTCCTCTCCTCTCCTCTCCTCTCCGCAGCAGCAGCAAGCAGCAGCCACCACCGCCGCCAAGTGTGCTGCCGCCCTCGACCTCTCCTGAGGTTTATATGATCTCCTCTCCACCGTCTCGTGATCTCCTTTCCTCTAGGAGCAACCGCAACATCGGATCCGATCTTCTTCCCCAACTCCGACGACTACTCCGGTGAGAACCACGAAATCCCGTAATTCATTTTTTTCAGAAAATAGCAATCTTAGAAAATTCATATCTTTTAGAGTTTTTAGTATTTTTGAGTGATTCCAATTGCTATGTGTCAAACATTTGCTGAAGTTTCTGTTAGTTCAATTTTATTTCACATTTGAGCAGTTTAAATTTGTGTTTGTATGATTTTTCTCAAATCACTAGATTTGAGCTATTTTGAGTTAGGAATATTATTTTGACCGATTCTTTTTGCTCCTGGTCTCTAGGACCTTTGTTTATCCAGTAGTATTTAGTATTTTATTTCTAGGTTAATTTAAATTAGGTTTTAGCAAAACAGTACTGTTTTATTATTAGTTCTGTTTTAGCTTTTTCTTTATTGTTTTTATTAGTTTTAAATTATTTCTTTTGTCACTTTTGACAAAATTAGTTGTGTTTCTGTTAGAAAACAGGAGAAAATTTATTTTATTTTAAAAAATTATTTTCCTTAGTTTTGTATGAAACCTTCTATAGGTCATTGTTAGAGTTTTATAAAAGCTTTTTATTTGTTTCTTTTTGCAAATAAAATTTTATGAAAAAATACTTTCTGTTAACTTAGTTGTTTTACTTTTTATTTTCTGTTAAATTATTAGTTTAGTGTTTTAATTGCTGTTAATTTTTTTTACTTAGGGCAAAACTATGTTAGATGCTTGTAGCAAAGTCATAGATTTTCGTTAGTAGTTTTTCTTTCTAGTTTTATTTGAAGCTTCTTTGGACTTTGTTGGAGTTTTATTATTGAGTTTTATTTGTTTTAATTGTTATTATGAGTGTTAAAATTGTTTGCTAGGATGTTTGCTTATATGAATGCTATGTTTGACTATATAGATTTTCAACGGAGTGACGATTAGTTCTACCAAGTCATTTTCTGACAGCGTTGTTATCTTCATCAAGTATTACCAGGCAAGTTCACTTTGACCATGTTTTCATACCTATGTGTTTTATTGCATCTAGTGTCATCTTCGCAACAATCCCTCCAAGAGTGATATTGAATCCTTGTAGTTGAGTAGTATGCATGAGGTAGGAACCCATCACCTGTTACCAAGCCCGGGCGTTATTTATTTTAATGCTACGCTATAGTAGACGGGGTTGGTATGAGTGCTCGGGAGTGGTGTGAGAATGGAGGATCTACGTCAATGACGACAACTCGATGATGGAATCTGCAAGGACTGCATCTTCAAAGCCTCAAGACTTCAAGACTCGAGACAAGAATTCAATACACACTACTGGGTGAAGGACGGTTGACGGGCACCCTGGAGAAACCAGTGGTTGGCCAGGATGCATGGAGAAGCGCCATGACATCTTGCGGAAAGCTTCACCCAGATTCAAAGAGACGGAAGAATACTTCATGCCCGAAGCTTACATGCAACCGCAAGTCACTATGGGCTCGGCTTGGTTGACCTTAGTTGTGACTCTGGCTGGGGCGGTGCTAGCAGATGTAGAACTACGGTAGGATTGGATGAGCACCGACGGTGGTCGAGGAACTCTTGGAAGACCATGTTTGGTTGTCTTGTTCTCAAACACCTGAAGTGCGAGAACGTAAAAGAGGATCGAATCTTGCGGGTAAAGTGTACAAACCTCTGCAGAGGGTTTAAACCTAATCGATTAGCCGTGTCCCGATTACGGACAATTTGAGCATCTGGACTTGGATCTATCTCGAACTCTCAACACCGGATTGATAACATAATTGTGGGCAACATATGATGATTTTGGGCTATGAGACATCGGTTGGCGGAACCATGTCATGATAGAAAACTCCATAGTACAGACTTCATTTATTTCTTTGATGTAGGGAAAATAAAATCAGCTTTTACGCAAACAAAACTCAGATACAGAGCCACAAAGCCAAATTGCATATAGTATAGTTTTACCATATGTTTATTCATGTTGTGATCTTGCCGGTACATTCAATGTACTGACCTACACGGCTGCAACGTATCATGTTGCAGGATTTTCTTCGACGAGTAAGAGTTACGATACAGGGTTACGGTCTACACTCAACCTGCCGATGGCGTTGATGGGACTCCACACCCGTTTGATTGTTTCCGCTGAGTATTATGAGGTATATATCATTTTACGTTATTTATACATGTGATTGCACTTTGATATATACATTGATGTACTGTGTGTGCCAGCATACTGATCCAGGGATGGCACAGATACACAGAGGCTTGACCGTCTGAGGTCGGGTCGCTACAGAAATGGTATCAGAGCACATGTTGACTGTAGAACGTGACCCTAGAAATCGGAAAGCCCCTAGGACAGGATGTCTCAAAAAACTTTATTTTCAAAAGTATCCTTTACTTCTCGTCTTTTTTTTTTGATTTTATCAAGTAGTTCCTCTGACCTCAAATAGTTAGAATATGCCCCTTTTCCCTTTTGACCACATGAAGGATAAACTGAAGCCGCTCCAAGAAAGATATCGGACAGCTGATGACCCCTTCAAAGTAACCAGGATTTCACCATGCATTAGAAGAGTTGAAGCTGCAACAATTGAAGACTCCGAAGACTTGAAGAATTTGAAGAATCTGAAGAATTATTTGACCTTTAGAAGACCAAACCCCTGTTATATATACTTACGTTAGATACGACGATTTGTGATCTGTCATTTGTTTGATGTTTTCCGACAGCCACAAAGTAAAACTTGTTTCTTCAAAAACTATTGTTTGTATTGTGTGTATATCCCTCCCCACCTCTCTCATATCTCATCCCAAAACTTTTGGACCCCATAGATGATGAACGAAGTTGGCCTGATATTCTCTGGACCGAAGACTCAGCCGGAGGCAGAGCTATGGATTCAGAACATGGAGAATCACTTCGGAAGCAATTTGGTTTCAAGGAAGAATGAAGTATCTTACGCTCTTCAGTACTTTGAAGGAAGTGCTGCAACATGGTGGCAGATGCATCAAGCTATACAGGGATGGAATGGAACAAAGACTTGGGAAGAATTCAAGAAGACCCTGTTGAGATCACGTCTCATCCGGAAGCACTATGATAACCCGAAGAAGAAACCTTGTGCCTGCAAGATTTGCGGAGAAATAGGACACACCCAGGAGGAACACAAGGATGGATGCCCTCATTGTGAGGAGAAACACCCAGCTGAGGAATGCCCAACTAGTCAGGTGACTTGTTTCTTGTGTGAAGGAACCACCCACAACCCGACTCAGTGTCACATTTACCCCATGGTGCAACAAACTATTCAGGAGCAGGAAGAAGGAATGAAAGAAGCCCTCCGAGAAGTTATGAAAGAACCTGTGATGAAGGAATGTGTTGAAGACCCTGATGGAGAAGGCCTCAACAGATTTTACTCCAACGCTTGCTATCCATGTGGAGAAGAAGGACATTTTTCCCAGTATTGTACCAAGGAAAGAGAAGAATATCTCAGAGATTTCCCGACAGCAGAAGTGAAGTTTGACCCTCGGGAAATAGAAGCTCTGATCATTACAGAGAAATCCAGGAAGAGAAAAAGAAGGCAACCCGAGAACAACGCAATTTTTGCAGAGAAGGACCTAAGTCATATCACTTGTTACAGGTGCAAGGATTTAGGTCATTACGCTAGTAAATGTCCAGAAAAGAAGCCAAGAATCCAAGGAGCCTACATAATCACAAAGAAGCCCCGAGACATGTCGGAAGTCATTTGTTTTCGCTGCAAGGAAGCAGGACATTATGCTACTAAATGTCCCAACAAGATGAAAGCTGGAGTTGAGTAGTTGGAATTTTGATATTGGAAACAAGAGTAGTAAAAAGCAATTTCATTTTCATGAGTTCGATGAGTTGAGTTATGTAATGGGTGCTCAGAGATTGTAATGAAAGCATGAATCAATAAAGTTAATGTGTCATGATTTCGTACATGGATTTTTTGAGTTGTTACTCTGTGAACAAAGATTTTGACCATTTTCGAGGATATGAGAAATATGGTCTACGGTTGAAATTGTGCATTGCACTGGTAGTACCCTGTGAAGAAGACTAGACTAATGGATAAGAAAATATATATTCCACGGACTGTAGTTCGAAGGAAAAAAAATTGGAGTTTTGCTTTTGATATGATGGTATGAAGAAATGAATACTCTTGGATTTAAAGGATGTGTAATATGGAACAAGAGAGTTACCCCAAGGATGAGTTAAAGCTGCACTAGTGTTGAAGTGGGCCATAACCCACAGGCCCAAGAATTAATAAGGATCAAGTACCCACTGGAGAAAGAAATTTTGGGAATAGACTACGATTTGATCAACCGACGATTCTATAGGAGTTTACATAAAACCCGAGAGTTGTGAAGAAACGATAGATGTTTTGTTTGGCTTGCAGAATCAATGGATTTTCGAACTTGGTTCGTCGACAAGAGAAATTCTGCAATGCTTGTGAGGATGACCGAGTGTTAGAATGCGAGATTCGCTAAACCATGTAAAAGGTAATGATTTGGGTGCGGGATGGATTGATCACCAAACTGACTTACTCTTATTATTCGCTTTGCTATATGGGATGGTAAATCTGAGTGACCTACCTATAGTAGAGTGACGACGATATTAAACCTTGTTGAACCTTAGAATGGTATAAGCATTTTCCCCTTGTACAAGGCCGTTGTTGGCAACCGTAGGATATACGGTGAGGATCAACCCAGACCCATTTCCTGCAGGAGAAACCATAAATTGTTGACGACCATGAGATATCGATAGTTGTTTAGCATTGGTGCGGACCTATCAGTTATGAAGACCAGTCTCGGAATAACCTTACCAGGATGAAAGGACACGATTTGAGGAAAAGGTTTTGACCCTACGGAAGAGCCCGGTGTAGTAGTTACTTGAAATTGTGAGAAGACCGATAGTGTTCACCCTAAGGATGGAGTATATAAGTTTTGATGGAACCGTAACCATGCTTCTAAGGGTGGTAGCATCCGAGACCCGGAGACGATCGATGGATTTTTGAGAAGACCCCAAACCCTAACCTATTTCTTTCTAGCCTCTCGAATCTAGAGGACGAGATTCATTTTAAGGGTAGTAGTTTGTAACATCCCAAAATTCTAAATTTTGGAATGTTATAAATAAATAGATAGTTTTTATTGATTGTTTGATTGATTGACTGAAAGTGAGTGAATTCGAAAATTTTTGAAAGTTAAATGAGAGGGAATAAAAGGACTTTCCCAAACTTATATTTTTGCTTTTAATGCTTTTCGTGAATTCAAATACTCTTCATCACAAAACCCTGGAGAGAAGATGACATGACTTCTTCCATTTATTTAAATGACAAGGGGTGTTGAAAATATTTTCCAATTCTGAAACTTTATGCAACTCAATGATTTTCACGAGCGAAGATAAAATGACTTCTTCAAAACATATGAAATATGAGTTGGGAGTTTTAAAAGAATTAAATTCAAAGTTCTTTTGAATTTATTTCCAATTTGGAGTTATTTGAGTTTTATTCAAATTATTTTTCTCCAAAAACAAAATATATGGAAAATAGGGTAACATGATTCCCTACATCAGAAAATTGGAGAGAAATTAATTTGAAGTCATTTTGGTATTTTAAAAATGATTTTTATTGGATTTTATTGGACCAGTAGCACTGTGTGAATTATTAAAATTTGTGTGGATTTTATTTGACATTAGAATAATGTTCATCTTGTAGGAAATATTTTTCTGCAAATTTTGATATATTATATGCCTATATAAAAGTTTTAATTATTTTGTTTTTGTTTTTGTTCTGTGAAATTTTGTTAAAAAAAATATGCAGCGCGGCCCAAGCCGCCGACCAGCCACCGGCCAAGGCCAAGGCCAAGGCCATCGCACGCACACACCTAGGGGGCCAGGGAGCCCAGGTTTCCTATTCTTTTACAAATCCTAGTAGGATTTGATCCCGTTTCGTTATTCCGTTTATTCCGATTTGTTTCTAGATCTTTTCCCTCTTTGTTTCCTAATCCTAGTCTATTTCTTGTCCCCTACCCCAAGCAAAGCCCTCCCCTCCCCAATATAAATACCCAAGCACCCCCCCCCCTCCAACACATCAAACCAACACCTCTCCTCTCCTCTCCTCTCCTCTCCATGAGCAGCAGCAGCAGCACCACCGCCGCCAAGTGCCGCCGCCGCGCCCTCGACCTCTCCTGAGGTTTATATGATCTCCTCTCCACCGTCCCGTGATCTCCTTTCCTCTAGGAGCAACCGCAACATCGGATCCGATCTTCTTCCCCAACTCCGACGACTACTCCGTGAGAACCACGAAATCCCGTAATTCATTTTTTCAGAAAATAGCAATCTTAGAAAATTCATATCTTTTAGAGTTTTTAGTATTTTGAGTGATTCCAATTGCTATGTGTCAAAATTTGCTGAAGTTTCTGTTAGTTCAATTTTATTTCACATTTGAGCAGTTTAAATTTGTGTTTGTATGATTTTCTCAAATCACTAGATTTGAGCTATTTTGAGTTAGGAATATTATTTTGACCGATTCTTTTTGCTCCTGGTCTCTAGGACCTTTGTTTATCCAGTAGTATTTAGTATTTTATTTATAGGTTAATTTAAATTAGGTTTTTAGCAAAACAGTACTGTTTTATTATTAGTTCTGTTTTAGCTTTTTCTTTATTGTTTTTATTAGTTTTAAATTATTTCTTTTTGTCACTTTTGACAAAATTAGTTGTGTTTCTGTTAGAAAACAGGAGAAAATTTATTTATATTTAAAAAAATTATTTTCCTTAGTTTTGTATGAAACCTTCTATAGGTCATAGTTAGAGTTTTATAAAAGCTTTTTATTTGTTTCTTTTTGCAAATAAAATTTTATGAAAAAATACTTTCTGTTAACTTAGTTGTTTTACTTTTTATTTTCTGTTAAATTATTAGTTTAGTGTTTTAATTGCTGTTAATTTTTTTACTTAGGGCAAAACTATGTTAGATGCTTGTAGCAAAGTCATAGATTTTCGTTAGTAGTTTTTCTTTCTAGTTTTATTTGAAGCTTCTTTGGACTTTGTTGGAGTTTTATTTGTTTTAATTGTTATTATGAGTGTTAAAATTGTTTGCTAGGATGTTTGCTTATGTGAATGCTATGTTTGACTATATAGATTTTCAACGGAGTGACGATTAGTTCTACCAAGTCATTTTCTGACAGCGCTGTTATCTTCATCAAGTATTACCAGGCAAGTTCACTTTGACCATGTTTTTCATACCTATGTGTTTTATTGCATCTAGTGTCATCTTCGCAACAATCCCTCCAGTAGTGATATTGAATCCTTGTAGTTGAGTAGTATGCATGAGGTAGGAACCCATCACCCTGTTACCAAGCCCGGGACGTTATTTATTTTAATGCTACGCTATAGTAGACGGGGTTGGTATGAGTGCTCGGGAGTGGTGTGAGAATGGAGGATCTACGTCAATGACGACAACTCCATGATGGAATCTGCAAGGACTGCATCTTCAAAGCCTCAAGACTTCAAGACTCGAGACAAGAATTCAATACACACTACTGGGTGAAGGACGGTTGACGGGCACCCTGGAGAAACCAGTGGTTGGCCGGGATGCATGGAGAAGCACCATGACATCTTGCGGAAAGCTTCACCCAGACTCAAAGAGACGGAAGAATACTTCATGCCCGGAAGCTTACCTGTGCAACCGCAAGTCACTATGGGCTCTGGCTTGGTTGACCTTAGTTGTGACTCTGGCTGGGACGGTGCTAGCAGATGTAGAACTACGGTAGGATTGGATGAGCACGGACGGTGGTCGAGGAACTCTTCGAAGACCATGTTTGATCGTCTTGTTCTCAAACACCCTGAAGTGCGAGAACGTAAAAAGAGGGATCGAATCTTGCGGGTAAAGTGTACAAACCTCTGCAGAGGGTTTAAACCTAATCGATTAGCCGTGTTCCTGGTTACGGACAATTTGAGCATCTGGACTTGGATCTATCTCGGAACTCTCAACACTGGATTGATAACTTAATTGTGGGCAACATATGATGATTTTGGGCTTTGAGACATCGGTTGGCGGAACCATGTCATGATAGAAAACTCCATAGTACAGACTTCATTTATTCCTTTGATGTAGGGAAAATAAAATCAGCTTTTACGCAAACAAAACTCAGATCTGAGCCACAAAGCCAAATTGCATATAGTATAGTTTTACCATCTGTTTATTCATGTTGTGATCTTGCCGGTACATTCAATGTATTGACCTACACGGCTGCAACGTATCATGTTGCAGGATTTTCTTCGACGAGTAAGAGTTACGATACAGGGTTACGGTCTACACTCAACCTGCCGATGGCGTTGATGGGACTCCACACCCGTTTGATTGTTTCCGCTGAGTATTATGAGGTATATATCATTTTACGTTATTTATACATGTGATTGCACTTTGATATATACATTGATGTACTGTGTGTGCCAGCATACTGATCCAGGGATGGCACAGATACACAGAGGCTTGACCGTCTGAGGTCGGGTCGCTACAGGCAAGAAACCCAAGTTGTCGTTTCTTAAAGTTTGGGGCTGCGATGCTTATGTGAAAAAGCTTCAACCTGATAAGCTCGAACCCAAATCGGAGAAATGTGTCTTCATAGGATACCCAAAGGAAACTGTTGGGTACACCTTCCATCACAGATCAATTGGAAAAATATTTGTTGATAAGAATGGATCCTTTCTACAGAAGGAGTTTCTCTTGAAAGAAGTGAGTGGGAGGAAAGTAGAAATTGATGAGGTAATTGTACCTTCTCCCGAATTGGAAAGTAGTACATCACAGAAATCAGTTCCAGTGATTCCTACACTAATTAGTGAGGAAGCTAATGATGTTGATCATGAAACTTCTGATCAAGTTACTACCGTACCGCATAGGTCAACCAGAGTAAGATCATCACCAGAGTGGTACGGTAATCCTGTTCTGGAGGTCATGTTACTTGACCATGACGAACCTACGAACTATGAGGAAGCAATGATGAGCCCAGATTCCACGAAATGGCTTGAGGCCATGAAATATGAGATGGGATCCATGTATGAGAACAAAGTATGGAGTTTGGTTGACTTACCCGATGATCGGCAAGCCATAGATAATAAATGGATCTTCAAGAAGAAGACTAACGCTGACGGTAATGTTACTATCTACAAAGCTCGACTTGTTGCGAAAGTTTTTTGACAATTTCAAGGAGTTGACTACGATGAGATCTGCTCACCCGTAGCGATGCTTAAGTCCGTCCGAATCATGTTAGCAATTGCCGCATTTTATGATTATGAAATTTGGCAAATGGATGTCAAAACTTCATTCCTGAAAGGATTTCTGGAAGAAGAGTTGTATATGATGCAACCAGAAGGTTTTGTGATCCAATGGATGCTAACAAAGTGTGCAAGCTCCAGCGATCCATTTATGGACTGGTGCAAGCATCTCGGAGTTGGAATAAACGCTTTGATAGTGTGATCAAAGCATATGGTTTTATACAGACTTTTGGAGAAGCCTGTATTTACAAGAAAGTGAGTGGGAGCTCTGTAGCATTTCTAAGATTTTATCTGGATGACATATTGTTGATTGGAAATGATATATAATTTCTGGATAGCATAAAAGGATACTTGAATAAAAGTTTTTCTTTAAAAGACCTCGGTGAAGCTGCTTATATATTGGGCATCAAGATCTATAGAGATAGATCAAGACGCTTAATTGGACTTTCACAAAGCACATACCTTGACAAAGTTTTGAACAAGTTCAAAATGGATCAAGCAAGGAAGGGTTCTTGCCTGTGTTACAAGGTGTGAACTTGAGTCAGACTCAATGCCCGACCACTGCAGAAGATAGAGAGAAAATGAAAGTCATTCCTTATGCTTCAGCCATAGGTTCTATCATGTATGCAATGTTGTGTACCAGACCTGATGTGTGCCTTGCAATCAGTTTAGCAGGAAGGTACCAAAGTAATCTAGGAGTGGATCACTTGACAGCGGTCAAGAACTTCCTGAAATACCTAAAGAGGACTAAGGATATGTTTCTAGTTTATGGAGGTGACAAAGAGCTCGTCGTAAATGGTTACGTCGATTTAAGCTTTGACACTGATCCCGATGACTCTAAGTCACAAATCGAATACGTATTTATATTGAACGGTGGAGCTGTCAGTTGGTGCAGTTCTAAGCAAAGCGTCGTGGCGGGATCTATGTGTGAAGCGGAGTACATAGCTGCTTCGGAAGCAGCAAATGAAGGAGTTCATATCCGATCTAGGTGTCATACCTAGTGCATCGGGTCCAATGAAAATCTTTTGTGACAATACTGGAGCAATTGCCTTGGCAAAGGAATCCAGATTTCACAAGAGAACTAAGCACATCAAAAGACGCTTCAATTCCATCAGCGATCAAGTCAAGGAGGGAGACATAGAGATTTTCAAAATACATACAGATCTGAATGTTGCAGACCCGTTGACTAAGCCTCTCTCACGAGCAAAACATGATCAGCACCAAGACTCCATGGGTGTTAGAATCATTACTATGTAATCTAGATTATTGACTCTAGTGCAAGTGGGAGACTGAAGGAAATATGCCCTAGAGGCAATAATAAAGTTGTATTTATATTTCCTTATATCATGATAAATGTTTATTGTTCATGCTAGAATTGTATTAACCGGAAACTTCGTACCTGTGTGAATACATAGACAAACAGAGTGTCACTAGTATGCCTCTACTTGACTAGCCCGTTAAATCAAAGATGGTTAAGTTTCCTAGCCATAGGCATGAGTTTTCATTTGATGAACGGGATCACATCATTAGAGAATGATGTGATTGACAAGAACCATCCAGTAGCTTAGCACTATGATCGTTTAGTTTGTTACTATTGCTTTCTTCATGACTTATACATGTTCCTATGACTATGTGATTATGCAACTCCCGAATATCGGAGGAACACTTAGTGTGCTATCAAACGTCACAATGTAACTGGGTGATTGTAAAGATGCTCTATAGGTGTCTCCGATGGTGTTTGTTGAGTTGGCATAGATTTAGATTAGGATTTGTCACTCCGATTGTCGGAGAGGTATCTCTGGGCCCTCTCGGTAATGCACATCAATATAAGCCTTGCAAGTAATGTGACTAATGAGTTAGTTGCGGGATGATGCATTACGGAACGAGTAAAGAGACTTGCCGGTAACGAGATTGAACTAGGTATGATGATACCGACGATCGAATATCGGGCAAGTAACATACCGATCACAAAGGGAACAACGTATGTTGTTATGCGGTTTTACCGATAAAGATCTTCATAGAATATGTAGGAACTGTTGGGGAACGTAGTAATTTCAAAAAAAATCCTACGCACCCGCAAGATCATGGTGATGCATAGCAACAAGAGGGGAGAGTGTTGTCCACGTACCCTCGTAGACCGAAAGCGGAAGCTTTAGCACAACGCGGTTGATGTAGTCGTACGTCTTCATGATCAGACCGATCAAGTATCTGTTGGGGAACGTAGTAATTTTAAAAATTTCCCTACGATCACGCAAGACCATGGTGATGGCATAGCAACAAGAGGGGAGAGTGTCCGTCCACGTACCCTCGTAGACCGAAAGCGGAAGCGTTATAACAACGCGTTTGATGTAGTCGTACGTCTCCACGATCCGACCGATCCAAGCACCGAACGTACGGCACCTCCGAGTTCTGCACACGTTCAGCTCGATGACGATCCCCGGACTCCGATCCAGCAAAGTGTCGGGGATGAGTTCCGTCAACCTGACGGCGTGGTGGCGATGTTGATGCTCCACCGACGCAGGGCTTCGCCTAAGCTCCGCGACGATATGACTTCTCCGGCGCAGGGCTTCGCCTAAGCTCCGCGACGATATGACCGAAGTGGAATATGGTGGAAGGGGGCACCGCACACGGCTAAGGCAAGATCCATAGATCAACTTGTGTGTCATGGGGTGCCCCCTGCCCCCGTATATAAAGGAGACAGGGAGGAGGTGGCCGGCCTAGGAGGGGCGCACCAAGGGGGGGAGTCCTACTCCCACCGGGAGTAGGACTCCTCCTTTCCTAGTAGGAATAGGAGAGAAGGAAGGGGAAGAGAAGAAGGGGTGCAGCCCCCTCCCCTAGTCCAATTCGGACTAGGCCTTGGGGGGGCACACAGCCTGCCCTAGGCAGCCCCTCTCTCTTTCCCGCAGGGCCCAATAAGGCCCAATACTTCTCCCCGGCGAATTCCCGTAACTCTCCGGTACTCCGAAAAATACCCGAATCATTCGGAACCTTTCCGAACTCCGAATATAGTCGTCCAATATATCGATCTTTACGTCTCGACCATTTCGAGACTCCTCGTCATGTCCCCGATCTCATCCGGGACTCCGAACTCCTTCGGTACATAAAAACTCATAAACTCATAATATAACTGTCATCGAAACCTTAAGCGTGCGGACCCTACGGGTTCGAGAACTATGTAGACATGACCTAGAACTATTCTTGGTCAATAACCAATAGCGGAACCTGGATGCCCATATTGGCTCCTACATATTCTATGAAGATCTTTATCGGTCAAACCGCATAACAACATACTTTGTTCCCTTTGTCATCGGTATGTTACTTGCCCGAGATTCGATCGTCGGTATCCAATACCTAGTTCAATCTCGTTACAGGCAAGTCTCTTTACTCGTTCCGTAATACATCATCTCATAACTGACTCATTAGTTACAATGCTTGCAAGGCTTAGGTGATGAGTATTACCGAGAAGGCCCAGAGATACCTCTCCGACAATCGGAGTGACAAAACCTAATCTCGAAATACGCCAACCCAACATGTACCTTTGGAGACACCTGTAGTACTCCTTTATAATCACCCAGATTACGTTGTGACGTTTGGTAGCACCAAAGTGTTCCTCCGTAAACGGAGTTGCATAATCTCATAGTTACAGGAACATGTATAAGTCATGAAGAAAGCAATAGCAACATACTAAGCGATCAAGTGCTAGGCTAACGGAATGGGTCATGTCAATCACATCATTCTTCTAATGATGTGATCCCGTTAATCAAATGACAACTCATGTCTATGGTTAGGAAACATAACCATCTTGATTAACGAGCTAGTCAAGTAGAGGCATACTAGTGACGCTCTGTTTGTCTATGTATTCACACATGTATTATGTTTCCGTTAATACAATTCTAGCATGAATAATAAACATTTATCATGATATAAGGAAATAAATAATAACTTTATTATTGCCTCTAGGGCATATTTCCTTCAGTCTCCCACTTGCACTAGAGTCAATAATCTAGTTCACATCGCCATGTGATTTAACATCAACAGTTCACATCTATATGTGGTTAACACCCATAGTTCACATCGACATGTGACCAACACCCAAAGGGTTTACTAGAGTCAGTAATCTAGTTCACATCGTTATGTGATTAATACCCAAAGAGTACTAAGGTGTGATCATGTTTTGCTTGTGAGATAATTTTAGTCAGCGGGTCTGTCACATTCAGAGCCGTAAGTATTTTGCAAATTTCTATATCTACAATGCTCTGCACAGAGCTACTCTAGCTAATTGCTCCCACTTTCAATATGTATCCAGATTGAGACTCAGAGTCATCTAGATTAGTGTTAAAAATTGCATCGACGTAACCTTTTACGACGAACCTTTTTCACTTCCATAATCGAGAAACATATCCTTATTCTACTAAGGATAATTTTGACCGCTGTCCATTGATCTACTCCTAGATCACTATTGCACTCCCTTGCCAAGCTTAGTGGTAGGGTATGCAATAGATCTGTACACAACATGACATACTTTATAGAACCTATGGCTGATGCATAGGGAATGACTTTCATTCTCTTTCTATCTTCTGCCGTGGTCGGGTTTTGAGTCTTACTCAATCTCACACCTTGTAACACAGGCAAGAACTCTTTCTTTGACTGTTCCATTTTGAACTACTTCAAAATCTTGTCAAGGTATGTATTCATTGAAAAACTTATCAAGCGTCTTGATCTATCTCTATAGATCTTGATGCTCAATATGTAAGCAGCTTCAACGAGGTATTTCTTTGAAAAACTCCTTTCAAACACTCCTTTATGCTTTGCGAATAATTCTACATTATTTCCGATCAACAATATGTCAATCACATATACTTATCGAAAAGGCTGTAGTGCTCCCACTCACTTTCTTGTAAATACAGGCCTTTCCAAAAGTCTCAGATAAAATCATATGCTTTGATCAACACATCAAAGCGTATATTCCAACTCGAGATGCTTGCACCAGTCCATTGATGGATCGCTGGAGCTTGCACATTTTGTTAGCACCTTTAGGATTGACAAAATCTTCTGGTTGCATCATATACAACTCTTCTTTAAGAAAACCATTAAGGAATGCAGTTTTGACATCCATTTGCCAGATTTCATAAAATGTGGCAATTGCTAACATGATTCGGACAGACTTTTAAGCATCGATACAAGTGAGAAAATCTCATTGTAGTCAACACCTTGAACTTGTCGAAAACCTTTTGTGACAAGTCGAGCTTTGTAGATAGTAACACTACTATCAGCATCTGTCTTCCTCTTGAAGATCCATTTATATAATATGGCTTGCCGATCATCGGGCAACTCCATCAAAGTCCACACTTTGTTCTCATATATGGATCCCATCTCAGATTTCATGGTCTCAAACCATTTCGCGGAATCTGGGCTCATCATCGCTTCCTCATAGTTCGTAGGTTCATCATGGTCTAGTAACATGACTTCTAGAATAGGATTACCGTACCACTCTGGTGCGGATCTTACTCTGGAAGACCTACAAGGTTTGGTAGCAACTTGATCTGAAGTTTCATGATCATCATCATTAACTTCCTCACTAATTGGTGTAGGAATCACTGGAACTGATTCCTGTGATGAACTACTTTCCAATAAGGGAGAAGGTACAATTACCTCATCAAGTTCTACTTTCCTCCCACTCACTTCTTTCGAGAGAAACTTCTTCTCTAGAAAGGATCCATCTTAGCAACAAATATCTTGCTTTCGGATCTGTGATAGAAGGTGTACCCAACAGTTTCTTTTGGGTATTCTATGAAGACGCACTTCTCCGATTTGGGTTCGAGCTTATCAGGTGAATACTTTTTCACATAAGCATCACAACTCCAAACTTTAAGAAACGACAGCTTAGGTTTACTGCTAAACCATAGTTCATACGGTGTCATCTCAACGGATTTAGATGGTGCCCTATTAAACGTGAATGCAGCTGTCTCTAATGCATAACCCAAAACGATAGTGGTAAATCGGTAAGATACATCATAGATTGCACCATATCCAATAAAGTGCGGTTACGATGTTCGGACACACCATTACGTTATGGTGTTCCATGTGGCGTGAGCTGTGAAACTATTCCACATTGTTTTATATGAAGGCCAAACTCGTAACTCAAATATTCTCCTCCACGATCATATCGTAGAAACTTTATTTTCTTGTTACGATGATTTTCCACTTCACTCTGAAATTCTTTGAACCTTTCAACTATTTCAGACTTATGTTTCATCAAGCAGATATACCTATATCTGCTCAAATCATCTTGTGAAGGTCAGAAAATAACGATACTTGCCACGAGCATCAACACTCATTGGATCGCATACATCGGTATGTATTATTTCCAATAAGTCAGTAGCTTGTTCCATTGTTCCGGAGAACGGAGTTTTAGTCATCTTGCCCAAACGGCACGGTTCGCAAGTACCAAGTGATTCATAATCAAGTGATTCCAAAAGTCCATCAAGATGGAGTTTCTTCATGCGTTTTACACCGATATGACCCAAACGGCAATTGCCACAAATAAGTTGCACTATCATTATTAACTTTGCATCTTTTGGCATCAATATTATGAATATGTGTATTACTACGATCGAGATCCAACAAACTATTTTTATTGGGTGTATGACCATTGAAGGTTTTATTCATTTAAACAGAACAACAATTATTCTTTGACTTTAAATGAATAACCGTTAAAAACTATTTTCATTGGGTGTATGACCATCGAAGGTTTTATTCATTTAAAGAACAACAATTATTCTTTGACTTTAAATGAATAACCGTTTTGCAATAAACATGATCAAATCATATTCATGCTCAACGCAAACACCAAATAACATTTATTTAGGTTTAACACTAATCCCGAAAGTATAGGGAGTGTGCGATGATGATCATATCAATCTTGGAACTACTTCCAACACTCATCGTCACTCCCTTCAACTAGTCTTTGTTTATTCGTAACTCCTGTTTCGAGTTACTAATCTTAGCAACCGAACGAGTATCAAATACTCAGGGGCTACTATAAACACTAGTAAGGCACACATCAATAACCTGTATATCAAATATAACCTTGTTCACTTTGCCATCCTTCTTATCCACCAACTATTCAGGGGTAGTTCCGCTTCCAGTGACCAGTTCCATTGCAGCAAAAATACTCAGTCTCAGGCTTAGGTCTAGACTTGGGCTTTTTCACTCGAGCAGCAACTTGCTTGCCGTTCCTTTTGAAGTTCCCCTTCTTCCCTTTGCCATTTCTTTGAGACTAGTGGTCTTGTCAACCATCAACACTTGATGTTTTTCTCTTGATTTCTACCTTCGTCGATTTCAGCATCACGAAGAGCTTGGGAATTACTTTTGTCATCCCTTGCATATTATAGTTCATCACGAAGTTCTACTAACTTGGTGATGGTGACTAGAGAATTCTGTCAATCACTATCTTATCTGGAAGATTAACTCCCACTTGATTCAAGCGATTGAAGTACCCAGACAATCTGAGCACATGCTCACTAGTTGAGCGATTCTCCTCCATCTTTTAGCTATAGAACTTGTTGGAGACTTCATATCTCTCAACTCGGGTATTTGCTTGAAATATTAACTTCAATTCCTGGAACATCTCATATGGTCCATGACGTTCAAAACGCCTTTGAAGTCCCGATTCTAAGCCATTAAGCATGGTGCATTAAACTATCAAGTAGTCATCATATTGAGCTAGCCAAACGTTCATAACGTCTGTATCGCTCATATTGAGCTAATAAACGTTCATAACGTCTGCATCTGCTCCTGCAATAGGTCTGTCACCTAGCGGTGCATTAAGGACATAATTCTTCTGCGCAGCAATGAGGATAAACCTCAGATCACGGATCCAATCCGCATCATTGCTACTAACATTTTTCAATACAATATTCTCTAGGAACACATATAAAAACATAGGGAAGCAACAACGCGAGCTATTGATCTACAACATAATTTGCAAAATACTACCAGGACTAAGTTCATGATAAATTAAAGTTCAATTAATCATATTACTTAAGAACTCCCACTTAGATAGACATCTCTCTAGTCATCTAAGTTATTACGTGATCCAAATCAACTAAACCATGTCCGATCATCACGTGAGATGGAGTAGTTTCAATGGTGAACATCACTATGTTGATCATATCTACTATATGATTCACGCCGACCTTCGGTCTCCGTGTTCCGAGGCCATATCTGTTATATGCTAGGCTCGTCAAGTTTAACTTGAGTATTCGCGTGTAACTGTTTTGCACCCGTTGTATTTGAACGTAGAGCCTATCGCACCCGATCATCACGTGGTGTCTCAAAGACGAAGAACTTTCGCAACGGTGCATACTCGGGAGAACACTTCTTGATAATTTTGGTGAGAGATCATCTTATAATGCTACCGTCAATCAAAGCAAGATAAGATGCATAAAGGATAAACATCACATGCAATCAATATAAGTGATATGATATGGTCATCATCATCTTGTGCTTGTGATCTCCATCGCCAAGCACCGTCATGATCACCATCGTCATCGGTAGCGACACCTTGATCTCCATCGTAGCATCGTTGTCGTCTCGCCAACTATTGCTTCTCGACTATCGCTACTGCTTAGTGATAAAGTAAAGCAATTACATGGCTTTGCATTTCATACAATAAAGCGACAACCATATGGCTCCTGCCGATTGCCGATAACTCGGTTACAAAACATGATCATCTCATACAATAAAATATAGCATCACGTCTTGACCACATCACATCACAACATGCCCTGCAAAAACAAGTTAGACGTCCTCTACTTTGTTGTTGCAAGTTTTACGTGGCTGCTACGGGCTGAGCAAGAACCGTTCTTACCTCGCATCAAAACCACAACGATACTTCGTCAAATAGACTCCGTTTTAACCTTCTCAAGGACCGGGCGTAGCCACACTCGATTCAACTAAAGTGAGAGAGACAGACACCCGCCGGTCACCTTTAAGCAACGAGTGCTCGGAGCGGTGAAACCAGTCTCGCGTAAGCGTACGCGTAATGTCGGTCCGGGCCGCTTCATCTCACAATACCGCTGAACCAAAGTATGACATGCTGGTAGGCAGTATGACTTGTATCGCCCACAACTCACTTGTGTTCTACTCGTGCATATGACATCAACGCATAAAACCAGGCTCGGATGCCACTGTTGGGGAACGTAGTAATTTTAAAAATTTCCCTACGATCACGCAAGACCATGGTGATGGCATAGCAACGAGAGGGGAGAGTGTCCGTCCACGTACCCTCGTAGACCGAAAGCGGAAGCGTTATAACAACGCGGTTGATGTAGTCGTACGTCTCCACGATCCGACCGATCCAAGCACCGACCGTCCGGCACCTCCGAGTTCTGCACACGTTCAGCTCGATGACGATCCCCGGACTCCGATCCAGCAAAGTGTCGGGATGAGTTCCACAACCGACGACGGCGTGGTGGCGATGTTGATGCTCCACCGACGCGGGGCTTCGCCTAAGCTCATGACGATATGACTTCTCCGGCGCAGGGCTTCGCCTAAGCTCATGACGATATGACCGAAGTGGAATATGGTGGAAGGGGGCACCGCACACGGCTAAGGCAAGATCCGTAGATCAACTTGTGTGTCATGGGGTGCCCCCTGCCCCCGTATATAAAGGAGACAGGGAGGAGGTGGCCGGCCTAGGAGGGGCGCACCAAGGGGGAGTCCTACTCCCACCGGGAGTAGGACTCCTCCTTTCCTAGTAGGAATAGGAGAGAAGGAAGGGAAGAGAAGAAGGGGTGCAGCCCCTTCCCCTAGTCCAATTCGGACTAGGCCTTGGGGGGGCACACAGCCTGCCCTAGGCAGCCCCTCTCTCTTTCCCGCAGGCCCAATAAGGCCCAATACTTCTCCCGGCGAATTCCGTAACTCTCCGGTACTCCGAAAAATACCCGAATCATTCGGAACCTTTCCGAACTCCGAATATAGTCGTCCAATATATCGATCTTTACGTCTCGACCATTTCGAGACTCCTCGTCATGTCCCCGATCTCATCCGGGACTCCGAACTCCTTCGGTACATCAAAACTCATAAACTCATAATATAACTGTCATCGAAACCTTAAGCGTGCGGACCCTACGGGTTCGAGAACTATGTAGACATGACCTAGAACTATTCTTGGTCAATAACCAATAGCGGAACCTGGATGCCCATATTGGCTCCTACATATTCTACGAAGATCTTTATCGGTCAAACCGCATAACAACATACTTTGTTCCCTTTGTCATCGGTATGTTACTTGCCCGAGATTCGATCGTCGGTATCCAATACCTAGTTCAATCTCGTTACAGGCAAGTCTCTTTACTCGTTCCGTAATACATCATCTCATAACTGACTCATTAGTTACAATGCTAGCAAGGCTTAGGTGATGAGTATTACCGAGAAGGCCCAGAGATACCTCTCCGACAATCGGAGTGACAAAACCTAATCTCAAATCGCCAACCCAACATGTACCTTTGGAGACACCTGTAGTACTCCTTTATAATCACCCAGATTCGTTGTGACGTTTGGTAGCACCAAAGTGTTCCTCCGTAAACGGAGTTGCATAATCTCATAGTTACAGGAACATGTATAAGTCATGAAGAAAGCAATAGCAACATACTAAACGATCAAGTGCTAGGCTAACGGAATGGGTCATGTCAATCACATCATTCTTCTAATGATGTGATCCCGTTAATCAAATGACAACTCATGTCTATGGTTAGGAAACATAACCATCTTCGATTAACGAGCTAGTCAAGTAGAGGCATACTAGTGACGCTCTGTTTGTCTATGTATTCACACATGTATTATGTTTCCGGTTAATACAATTCTAGCATGAATAATAAACATTTATCATGATATAAGGAAATAAATAATAACTTTATTATTGCCTCTAGGGCATATTTCCTTCAGTATCGAATGTACGACACCTCCGAGTTCAACACACGTTCAGCCCGAAGACGTCCCTCAAACTCCGATCCAGCCGAGTGTTGAGGGAGAGTTTCATCAGCACGACAGCGTGGTGACGATGATGATGTTCTACCGACGCAAGGCTTCGCCTAAGCACCGCTACACTATTATCGAGGTGGACTATGGTGGGCGGGGGCACTGCACACGGCTAAAAGATCAAACGATCAATTGTTGTGTCTCTAGGGTGCCCCCTGCACCCGTATATAAAGGTGCAAGGGGGGAGGTGCGGACGGCCTAGAGGGGGCGTGCCAGGAGGAGTCCTACTCCTACCGGGAGTAGGACTCCCTCCCTTTTCCTTGTTGGATTAGGAGTGGAGGTGGAAAGAGGAGGGAGAGAGGAAGGAAAGGGGGGTGCCGCCCCCCTCTCCTTGTCCTATTCGGACTAGGGGGAGGGGCGCGCGGCCCTGCCCTGGCCGCCTCTCCTCTTCTCCACAAAGGCCCACTATGGCTCCTTAAGCCCCGATGGGTTCCGGTAACCCCTCGGTACTCCGGTAAAATCCCGATTTCACCCGGAACACTTCCGATATCCAAACATAGGCTTCCAATATATCAATCTTCATGTCTCGACCATTTCGAGACTCCTCGTCATGTCCCCGATCTCATCCGGGACTCCGAACTACCTTCGGTACATCAAAACACATAAACTCATAATATAACTGTCATTGAACTTTAAGTGTGCGGACCCTACGGGTTTGAGAACAATGTAGACATGACCGAGACACGTCTCCGGTCAATAACCAATAGCAGAACTTGGATGCTCATATTGGCTCCCACATATTCTACGAAGATCTTTATCGGTCAAACCGCATAACAACATACGTTGTTCCCTTTGTCATTGGTATGTTACTTGCCCGAGATTCGATCGTCGGTATCTCAATACCTAGTTCAATCTCGTTATTGGAAAGTCTCTTTACTCGTTCCATTATACATCATCTCGCAACTAAATCATTAGTTGCAATGCTTGCAAGGCTTAAGTGATGTGCATTACAGAGTGGGCCGAGGGATACCTCTCCGACAATCGGAGTGACAAATCCTAATCTCGAAATACGCCAACCCAACAAGTACCTTTGGAGACACCTGTAGAGCACCTTTATAATCAGCCAGTTACTTGTGACGTTTGGTAGCACACAAAGTGTTCCTCCGGTAAACGGGAGTTGCATAATCTCATAGTCATAGGAACATGTATAAGTCATGAAGAAAGCAATAGCAGAATACTAAACGATCGTGTGCTAAGCTAACGGAATGGGTCAAGTAAATCACATCATTCTCCTAATGATGTGATCCCATTAATCAAATGACAACTCATGTCTATGGCTAGGAAACATAACCATCTTTGATCAACAAGCTAGTCAAGTAGAGGCATACTAGTGACACTCTGTTTGTCTATGTATTCACACATGTATTATGTTTCTGGTTAATACAATTATAGCATGAATAATAAACATTTATCATGATATAAGGAAATAAATAATAACTTTATTATTGCCTCTAGGGCATATTTCCTTCAGTCTCCCACTTGCACTAGAGTCAGCAATCTAGTTCACATCGCCATGTGATTTAACATCAATAGTTCACATCACCATGTGATTAACACCCATAGTTCACATCGTCATGTGACCAACACCCAAAGGGTTTACTAGAGTCAGTAATCTAGTTCACATCGCTATGTGATTAACACCCAAAGAGTACTAAGGTGTGATCATGTTTTGCTTGTGAGATAATTTTAGTCAACGGGTCTGTCACATTCAGATCCGTAAGTATTTTGCAAATTTCTATGTCTACAATGCTCTGCACGGAGCTACTCTAGCTAATAGCTCCCACTTTCAATATGTATCTAGATCGAGACTTAGAGTCATCCAGATCGGTGTCAAAGCTTGTATCGACGTAACTCTTTACGACGAACTCTTTATCACTTCCATAACCGAGAAATATTTCCTTATTCCACTAAGGATAACTTTGACCGTTGTCCAGTGATATACTCCTAGATCACTATTGTACCCGCTTGTCAAACTCCTGGTGAGGTACACAACAGGTCTGGTACACAGCATCGCATACTTTATAGAACCTATGACTGAGGCATAGGGAATGACGTTCATTCTCTTTCTATCTTCTGCCATGGTCGGGCTTTGAGTCTTACTCAATTTCACACCTTGTAACACAGGAAAGAACTCTTTCTTTGACTGTTCCATTTTGAACTACTTCAAAATCTTGTCAAGGTATGTACTCATTGAAAAAACTTATCAAGTGTCTTGATCTATCTCTATAGATCTTGATGCTCAATATGTAAGCAGCTTCACCGAGGTCTTTCTTTGAAAAAACTCCTTTCAAATACTCCTTTATGCTTTTCAGAAAATTCTACATTATTTCCGATCAACAATATGTCATACACATATACTTTATCAAAAATGTTGTAGTGCTCCCACTCACTTTATTGTAAATACATGCTTCACCGCAAGTCTGTATAAAACTATATGCTTTGATCAACACATCAAAGTGTATATTCCAACTCCGATATACTTGCACCAGTCCATAGATGGATCACTGGAGCTTGCACATTTTGTTAGCACCTTTAGGATCGACAAAACTTTCTGGTTGCATCATATACAACTCTTCTTTTAAAAATCTATTAAGGATTGCAGTTTTGTTATCCATTTGCCAGATTTCATAAAATGCGGCAATTGCTAACATGATTCGGATAGACTTTAAGCATCGATACGAGTGAGAAAATCTCATCATAGTCAACACCTTGAACTTGTCGAAAACCTTTCGCAACAAGTCGAGCTTTATAGACAGTAACATTACTATTAGCGTCCGTCTTCCTCTTGAAGATCCATTTAATCTCAATGGCTCACGATCATTGGGCAAGTCAATCAAAGTCCATACTTTGTTCTCATACATGGATCCCATCTCAGATTTCATGGCCTCAAGCCATTTCGCGGAATCTGGGCTCATCATCGCTTCCTCATAGTTCTTAGGTTTGTCATGGCCAAGTAACATGACCTCCAGAACAGGATTACTGTACCACTCTGGTGCGGATCTTACTCTGGTTGACCTATGAGGTTCGTAGTAACTTGATCTGAAGTTACATGATCATCATCATTAGCTTCCTCACTAATTGGTGTAGGAGTCACAAGAACAGATTTCTGTGATGAACTACTTTCCAATAAGGGAGCAGGTACAGTTACCTCATCAAGTTCTACTTTCCTCCCACTCACTTCTTTTGAGAGTAACTCCTTCTCTAGAAAGGATCCATTCTTAGCAACAAATGTCTTGCCTTTGGATCTGTTAAAGAAGGTGTACCCAACAGTTTCCTTTGGGTATCCTATGAAGACACATTTCTCCGATTATGGTTTAAGCTTATCAGGATGAAACTTTTTCACATAAGCATTGCAACCCCAAACTTTAAGAAACAACAACTTTGGTTTTTTGCCAAACCACCAGTTCATATAGTGTCGTCTCAACGGATTTAGATGGTGCCCTATTTAATGTGAATGCAGTTGTCTCTAATGCATAACCCCAAAACTATAGTGGTAAATTGGTAAGAAACATCATAGATTGCACTATATCCAATAAAGTACGGTTATGACCTTTCGGACACACCATTATGTTGTGGTGTTCCAGGTGGCACGAATTTGTGAAACTATTCCACATTGTTTTAATTTGAAGACCAAACTCGTAACTCAAATATTTTTCTCCGCGATCAGAGCGTAGAAACCTTATTTTCTTGTCACGATGATTTTCCACTTCACTCTGAAATTCTTTGAACTTTTCAAATGTTTCAGACTTATGTTTCATCAAGTAGATATACCCATATCTGCTCAAATCATCTGTGAAGGTCAGAAAATAACGATACCTGCCGCGAGCCTCAACACTCATCAAATCGCATACATCAGTATGTATTATTTCCAATAAGTCAGTTGCTCGCTCCATTGTTCCGGAGAACGGAGTCTTAGTCATCTTGCCCATAAGGCATGGTTCGCAAGAATCAAGTGATTCCAAAAGCCCATCAGCATGGAGTTTCTTCATGCGCTTTACACCAATATGACCTAAACGGTAGTGCCACAAATAAGTTGCACTATCATTATTAACTTTGCATCTTTTGGCTTCAATATTATGAATATGTGTATCACTACAATCGAGATCCAACGAACCATTTTCATTGTGTGTGTAACCATATAAAGTTTTATTCATGTAAACAGAACAACAATTATTCTCTAACTTCAATGAATAACCGTATTGCAATAAACATGATCAAATCATATTCATGCTCGATGCAAACACCAAATAACACTTATTGAGCTTGCGTTGAATTTCCCCGAAGAGGAGAGGATAATGCAGCAGAGTAGCGTAAGTATTTCCCTCAGTTTTTGAGAACCAAGGTATCAATCCAGTAGGAGGCCACGCGCAAGTCCCTCGTACCTACACAAAACAAATAGCTCAACGCAACCAACGTGATTAGGGGTTGTCAATCCCTTCACGGTCACTTACGAGAGTGAGATCTGATAGAGATGATAGATAATATTTTTGGTATTTTTGGTATAAAGATGCAAAGTAAAATAAAAAGCAAAGTAAAAAAGCAAAGCAATAATAAAGCGTAGGAAGATTGATATGATAGAGAATAGACCCTGGGGCCATAGATTTCACTAGTGACTTCTCTCAAGAGCATAAGTATTTTACGGTGGGTGAACGAATTACTGTTGAGCAATTGACAGAATTGAGCATAGTTATGAGAGTATCTAGGTATGATCATGTATATAGGCATCACGTCCGAGACAAGTAGACCGACTCCTGCCTGCATCTACTACTATTACTCCACTCATCGACTGCTATCCAGCATGCATCTAGAGTATTAAGTTAATGAAAACAGAGTAATGCCTTAAGCAAGATGACATGATGTAGAGGGATAAATTCATGCAATATGATAAAAACCCCATCTTTTGATCCTTGATGGCAACAACAATGCGTGCCTTGCTGCCCCTTCTGTCACTGGGAAAGGACACCGCAAGATTGAACCCAAAGCTAAGCACTTCTCCCATTGCAAGAACTACCAATCTAGTTGGCCAAACCAAACAGATAATTCGAAGAGACTTGCAAAGATAACAAATCATACATAAAATAATTCAGACAAGATTCAAATATTTCTCATAGATCATCTTGATCATAAACCCACAATTCATCGATCTCAACAAACACACCGCAAAAAGAAGGTTACATCGAATAGATCTCCATGAGAGAGGGGGAGAACATTGTATTGAGATCCAAGAAGAGAGAACAAGCCATCTAGCTACTAACTATGGACCCGAAGGTCTGAGGCAAACTACTCACACTTCATCGGAGAGGCTATGATGATGTAGAAGCCCTCCGTGGTGCATTCCCCTTCCGGCGGAGCTCCGGAACAGGCCCCAAGATGGGATCTCGTGGATACAGAAAGTTGCGGCGGTGGAATTAGTTTTTTGGCTCCGTATCTTATCATTCGGGGGTACGTAGGTATATATAGGAGGAAGGAGTACGTCGGTGGAGCAAAGGGGGCCCGTGAGGCAGGGGGCGCGCCCTCCACCCTCGTGGTCGCCTCCTTTCTTTCTTGACGGGGGGTCCAACTCTCCTGGATCATATTCGGTGAGAAAATCACGTTCCCGAAGGATTCATTCCGTTTGGACTCCGTTTGATATTCCGTTTCTTCAAAACACTAAAATAGGCAAAAAAAAAACAGCAATTCTGGGTTGGGCCCCCGGTTAATAGGTTAGTCCCAAAAGTAATATAAAGGTGGAAAATAAAGCCCAATATGGTCCAAAACAGTAGATAATATAGCATGGAGCAATCAAAATTTATAGATACGTTGGAGACGTATCAGGCATCCCCTAGCTTAATTCTTGCTCGTCCTCGAGTAGGTAAATGATAAAAAGATAATTTTTGATGCGGAGTGCTACTTGGCATAATTTCAATGTAATTCTTCTTAATTGTGGTATGAATATTCAGATTCGAAAGATTCAAGACAAAAGTTTAATATTGACATAAAATAATAATACTTCAAGCATACTAACAAAGCAATCATGTCTTCTCAAAATAACATGGCCAAAGAAAGTTATCCCTACAAAATCATATAGTCTGGCTATGCTCTATCTTCACCACACAAAGTATTTAAATCATGCACAACCCCGATGACAAGCCAAGCAATTGTTTCATACTTTTGACATTCTCAAAACTTTTTCAATCTTCACGCAATACATGAGCGTGAGCCATGGATATAGCACTATATGTGGAATAGAATGGTGGTTGTTGAGAAGACAAAAGGAGGGGAAGATAGTCTCACATCAACTAGGCGTATCAACGGGCTATGGAGATGCCCATTAATAGATATCAATGTGAGTGAGTAGGGATTGCCATGCAACAGATGCACTAGAGCTATAAGTATATGAAAGCTCAACAAAAGAAACTAAGTGGGTGTGCATCCAACTCGCTTGCTCACGAAGACCTAGGGCAATTTGAGGAAGCCCATCATTGGAATATAAAAGCCAAGTTCTATAATGAAGAATTCCCACTAGTATATGAAGGTGACAAAATGAGAGACTCTCTATCATGAAGATCATGGTGCTACTTTGAAGCACAAGTGTGGTAAAAGGATAGTAACATTGTCCCTTCTCTCTTTTTCTCTCATTTTTTTATTTGGGTCTTTTCTCTTTTTTTATGGCCTCTTTTCTTTTTTTTCGTCCGGAGTCTCATCCTGACTTATGGGGGAATCATAGTCTCCATCATCCTTTCCTCACTTGGGACAATGCTCTAAAAATGATGATCATCACACTTTTATTTACTTACAACTCAACAATAACAACTCGATACTTAGAACAAAATATGACTCTATGTGTATGACTCCGGCGGTGTACCGGGATATGCAATGATTCATGAGTGACATGTATGAAAGAATTATGGACGGTGGCTTTGCCACAAATACGATGTCAACTACATGATCATGCTAAGCAATATGACAATGATGGAGCATGTCATAATAAAAGGAATAGTGGAAAGTTGCATGGCAATATATCTCGGAATGGCTATGGAAATGCCATAATAGGTAGGTATGGTGGCTGTTTTGAGGAAGGTATATGGTAGGTGTATGATACCGGCGAAAAGTGCGTGGTATTAGAAAGGCTAGCAATGGTGGAAGGATGAGAAAAGTGCGTATAATCCATGGACTCAACATTAGTCACGAAGAACTCATATTCTTATTGCAAAAATCTACAAGTTATCAAAGAAAAAGTATTACGCGCATGCTCCTAGGGGGATAGATTGGTAGGAAAAGACCATCGCTCGTCCCCGACCGCCACTCATAAGGAAGACAATCAATAAATAAACCATGCTCCGACTTCATCACATAACGGTTCACCATACGTGCATGCTACAGGAATCACAAACTTTAACACAAGTATTTCTCAAATTCACAACTACTCAACTAGCATGACTCTAATATTACTACCTCCATATCTCAAAACAATTATCTAGCATCAAACTTTTCTTAGTATTCAACGCACTCAAAAGAAAGTTTTACAAATCTTGGATACCAAGCATATTATTATTATTAAGAAAATTACCATGCCATTTAAGACTCTCAAAATAATCTAAGTGAAGTATGAGAGATCAATGGTTTCTATAAAACAAATCCACCACCGTGCTCTAAAAGATATAAGTGAAGCACTAGAGCAAAACTATATAGCTCAAAAGATATAAGTGAACCACATAGAGTATTCTAACAAATTCCAAATCATGTATGGCTCTCTCAAAAGGTGTGTATAGCAAGGATTATTTTGGCAAACTAAAAAGCAAAGACGCAAATAATACAAGACGCTCCAAGCAAAACACATATCATGTGGTGAATAAAAATATAGCTCCAAGTAAAGTTGCCGATGGAAGTAGACGAAAGAGGGGATGCCTTCCGGGGCATCCCCAAGCTTTGACTTTTTGGTGTCCTTAAATTATCTTGGGGGTTCCATGGGCATCCCCAAGCTTAGGCTCTTGCCACTCCTTGTTCCATAATCCATCAAAAAAATTCACCCAAAACTTGAAAACTTCACAACACAAAACTCAACATAAATCTCATGAGCTCCGTTAGCGAAAGAAAACAAAAGACCACTTAAAGGTACTGTAATTAACTCATCCTTCATTTATATTGGTGTTAAACCTACTGTATTCCAACTTATCTATGGATTATAAACTATTTTACTAGCCATAGATTCATCAAAATAAGCAAACAACACACGAAAAATAGAATCTGTCAAAAACAGAACAGTCTGTAGTAATCTGTAACTAACGCAAACTTATGGAACTCCAAAAATTCATACAAAATAGGAAGACCTAGGCAATTTGTTTATTGATCAGCAGCAACTGGACTCACTATTTTATCACATTCTGGTGATTTTTAACAATTGTTTTCGTGAACCGAAAGTTTCTGGAAATTACAGCAAGATCAAATAACTATCATGCAAGAAGATCCTATAGGTTTAACTTGGGACAAACACTAATTAAAAAATAAAACCACATCTAAACAGAAGGTAGATGGATTATTTATTACTAAACAGAAACAAGAACAAAAAACTAAAAATAAAATTGGGTTGCCTCCCAACAAGCGCATCGTTTAACACCCCTAGCTAGGCATAAAAGCAAGGATCGATCTAGGTATTGTGTTGGAAATATGCCCTAGAGGCAATAATAAATTAGTTATTATTATATTTCCTTGTTCATGATAATCGTTTATTATCCATGCTATAATTGTATTGATAGGAAACTCAAATACATGTGTGGATACATAGACAACACCAAGTCCCTAGTAAGCCTCTAGATGACTAGCTCGTTAATCAATAGATGGTTACGGTTTCCTGACCATGGACATTTGATGTCATTGATAACGGATCACATCATTAGGAGAATGATGTGATGGACAAGACAATCCTAAGCCTAGCACAAAGATCGTAGTTCGTATGCTAAAGCTTTTCAAATGTCAAGTATCTTTTCCTTAGACCATGAGATTGTGCAACTCCGGATACCGTAGGAATGCTTTGGGTGTACCAAACGTCCACAACGTAATCGGGTGACTATAAAGGTGCATTACGGTATCTCCGAAAGTGTCATTGGGTTGGCACGAATCGAGACTGGATTTGTCACTCCGTGTGGCGGAGAGGTATCTCTGGGCCCACTCGGTAAGACATCATCATAATGTGCACAATGTGACCAAGGGGTTGATCACGGGATGATGTGTTACGGAACGAGTAAAGAGACTTGCCGTAACGAGATTGAACAAGGTATCGGGATACCGACGATCGAATCTCGGGCAAGTACAATACCGCTAGACAAAGGGAATTGTATACGGGATCGATTGAGTCCTTGACATCGTGGTTCATCCGATGAGATCATCGTGGAACATGTAGGAGCCAACATGGGTATCCAGATCCGCTGTTGGTTATTGACCGGAGAACGTCTCGGTCATGTGCGCATGGTTCCCGAACCCGTAGGGTCTACACATAAGGTTCGATGGCGCTAGGGTTATAAAGGAAGTTTGTATGTGGTTACGAATGTTGTTGAGTCCCGGATGAGATCCCGGACGTCACGAGGAGTTCGGAATGGTCCGGAGGTAAAGATTTATATATGGGAAGTCTGTTTTGGTCACCGGAAAAGTTTGAGGCGTCGGGTAACGTCTGGGACCACCGGAGGGTCCCGGGGTCCACCAAGTGGGGCCACCAACCCCAGAAGGTTGCGTGGGCCAAGTGTGGAGGAACCAGCCCCAAGGGGCTGGTGCGCCCATAAGAGGCCCAAGGCGCAGGGTGAGTGGGAGGGGCAAACCCTAGGCAGATGGGCCCTAAGGCCCATCTAGTGGGCGCCCCTCTCCTCCCTCTTGGCCGCCCCTTGATCCAATCTAGGGCTGCCGCCCCTCTGGGGTGGGAACCCTAGAGGGGCGCACCTCCTCCCTTCCCTATATATATGAGGCCTAGGGCTGCCCATAAGGCGCGATTCGATCTCTCCTTGGTGCAGTCCTGCCTCTCCTCCTCCTCCTCTCCCTTGGTGCTTGGCGAAGCCTGCTGGGATTGCCACGCTCCTCCATCACCACCATGCCGTTGTGCTGCTGCTGGATGGAGTCTTCCTCAACCTCTCCCTCTCTCCTTGCTGGATCAAGGCGTGGGAGATGTCACCGGCTGTACGTGTGTTGAGCGCGGAGGTGCCGTCCGTTCGGCACTAGGATCTCCGGTGATTTGGATCACGACGAGTACGACTCCTTCAACCCCGTTCTCTTGAATGCTTCCGCTTAGCGATCTACAAGGGTATGTAGATGCACTCTCCTTCCCCTCGTTGCTGGTTTCTCCATAGATAGATCTTGGTGGCACGTAGGAAAATATTGAATTTCTGCTACGTTCCCCAACAGTGGCATCATGAGCTAGGTCTATTGTGTAGATTCTTTGCACGAGTAGAACACAAAGTAGTTGTGGGCGTTGATAATGTTCAATATGCTTACCGTTACTAGTCCAATCTTGTTTCGACGGTATTGTGGGATGAAGTGGCCCGGACCGACCTTACACGCTCTTCGTGAGACAGGTTCCACCGATTGACATGCACTTGGTGCATAAGGTGGCTAGCGGTGCCGCCTCTCCACTTTAGTCGAACGGATTCGATGAAAAGGGTCCTTATGAAGGGTAAATAGCAATTGGCATATCACGTTGTGGTTTTGCGTGGTAAGAAACGTTCTTGCTAGAAACCCATAGCAGCCACGTAAAACATGCAAACAACAATTAGAGGGCGTCTAACTTGTTTTTGCGGGGTATGCTATGTGATGTGATATGGCCAAGAAGAATGTGATGAATGATATGTGATGTATGATATTGATCATGTTCTTGTAATAGGATTCACGACTTGCATGTCGATGAGTATGACAACCGGCAGAGCCATAGGAGTTGTCTTTATTTATTGTATGACCTGCGTGTCATTGAACAACGCCATGTAATTACTTTACTTTATTGCTAACCGTAGCCATAGTAGTAGAAGTAATAGTTGGCGAGACAACTTCATGAAGACACGATGATGGAGATCATGATGATGGAGATCATGGTGTCATGCGGTGACGATGATGATCATGGAGCCCGAAGATGGAGATCAAAGGAGCAAAATGATATTGGCCATATCATGTCACTATATAATTGCATGTGATGTTTATTATGTTTATGCATCTTGTTTACTTAGAACGACGGTAGTAAATAAGATGATCCCTTACAAATTTCAAGAAGTGTTCTCCCACGCGTGCACCGTTGCTACAGTTCGTAAACTTCTAAGCACCACGTGATGATCGGTGTGATGGATTCTTACGTTCACATACAACGGGTGTAAGACAGATTTACACAGCAAAAACACTTGGGGTTAACTTGACGAGCCTAGCATGTGCGGACATGGCCTCGAACACGGAGACCGAAAGGTCGAGCATGAGTCGTATAGTAGATACGATCAACATGAAGATGTTCACCGATGATGACTAGTCCGTCTCACGTGATGATCGGACACGGCCTAGTTGACTCGGATCATGTAATCACTTAGATGACCAGAGGATGTCTATCGAGTGGGAGTTCATAAGATGAACTTAATTATCCTGAACATAGTCAAAAGATCTTTGCAAATAATGTCGAAGGCTCGCTTTAGTTCCACTGGTTAGATATGTTCCTAGAGAAAATATAGTTGAAAGTTGAAACTAGCGATTATGCGGACGAGAGAAAGCTTATGTCCTTAATGCACCGCTCGATGTGCTGAACCCCAAACGTCGTTTGTGGATGTTGCGAACATCAGACATACACGTTTTGATAACTATGTGATAGTTCAGTTAAACGGTTTAGAGTTGAGGCACGAAAGACGTTTTCGAAATGTCGCGGAACATATGAGATGTTTCGAGGGCTGAAATTAGGATTTCAGGCTCGTGCCCACGTCAAGAGGTATGAGACCTCCGACGATTTTCTTAGCCTACAAACTAAGGGAGAAAAGCTCAATCGTTGAGCTTGTGCTCAGATTGTCTGAGTACAACAATCACTTGAATCGAGTGGGAGTTGATCTTCCAGATGAGATAGTGATGTTTCTCCAAAGTCATTGCCACCAAGCTGCTAGAGCTTCGTGATGAACTATAACATATCAAGGATAGAGATGATGATCCTTGAGGTATTCGCTTTGTTTGACATCGCGAAAGTAAAAATCAAGAAGGAGCATCAATTGTTGATGGTTGGTGAAACCACTAGTTTCAAGAAGGGCAAGGGCAACAAGGGATACTTCATGAAATGGCAAAACAGTTGCTGCTCTAGTGAAGAAACCCAAGGTTGAACCCAAACCCGAGACTAAGTGCTTCTGTAATAAGGGGAACAACCACTGGAGCAGAATTATCCTAGATACTTGGTAGATAAGAAGGCTGGCAAGGTCGATAGAAGTATATTGGATATACATTATGTTAATGTGTACTTTACTAGTACTCCTAGTAGCACCAGGGTATTAGATACCGGTTCGGTTGCTAAGAGTTAGTAACTCGAAACAAAAGCTACGGAATAAACGGAGACTAGCTAAAGGTCAGCTGACGATATGTGTTGGAAGTGTTTCCAAGTTTGATGTGATCAAACATCGCACGCTCCCTCTACCATCAAGATTAGTATTAAACCTGAATAATTTTCATTTGGTGTTTGCGTTGAGCATAGACATGATTGGATTATGTCTATCGCAATACGGTTATTCATTTAAGGAGAATAATGGTTACTCTATTTATTTGAATAATACCTTCGATAGTCTTGCACCTTAATAAATGGTTTATTGAATCTCGATCGTAGTGATACACATTTTCATGCCAAAAGTATAAGATAGTAATGATAGTACCACTTACTTGTGGCACTGCCATGTAAGTCATATTGGTGTAAAACGCATGAAGAAGCTCCATGTTGATGGATCTTTGGACTCACTCGTTTTTGAAAAGTTTGAGACATGCGAATCATGTCTATTGGTGTATACGCATGAAGAAACTCCATGCAGATGGATCGTTTGGACTCACTTGATTTTGAATCACTTGAGATATGCAAATCATACCACATGGGCAAGATGACCGAAAAGCCTCGGTTTCATAAGATGGAACAAGATAGCAACTTGTTGGAAGTAACACATTTTGATGTGTGCAGTCCAATGAGTCTTGAGGCATGCAAATGAATATCGTTATGTTCTTACTTCACGATGATTTGAGTAGATGTTGAGTATATTTACTTGATGAAACACAAGTCTGAATTATTGAAAGGTTCAAGTAATTTCAGAGTGAAGTTGAGGATCTTCGTGACAAGAGGATAAAATGTCTGTGATGTGATCATAGAGATGAATATCTGAGTTGCGAGTTTGGTACACAGTTGAGACATTGTGGAAATTGTTTCACAACTAATACCGCCTGGAACACCATAGTGTGATGGTGTGTCCGAACATCATTGTTGCACCCTATTAGATATGGTGCGTACCATGATGTCTCTTATCAAATTACCACTATCGTTCATGGGTTAGGCATTAGAGACAACCGCACTCACTTTAATGGGGCACCACGTAATTCCGTTGAGATGACACCGTTTGAACTATGGTTTGGAGAAACCTAAGCTGTCATTTCTTAAAAGTTTGGGGCTACGACGCTTGTGTGAAAAAGTTTCAGGTTGATAAGCTCGAACCCAAAGCGGATAAAATGCATCTTCATAGGACACCCAAAACAGTTGGGTATGCCTCCTAATTCAGATCCGAAAGCAATAGGGATTGTTTCTTGAATCGGGTCCTTTATCGAGGAAAAGTTCGTCTCAAAAAGTTGAGTGGGAGGATGGTGGAGACTTGATGAGGTTATTGAACCGTCACTTCAACTAGTGTGTAGCAGGGCACAGGAAGTTGTTCCCGTGGCACCTACACCAATTGAAGTAGAAGCTTATGATAGTAATCATGAAGTTTCGGATCAAGTCACTACCGAACCTCGTAGGATGACAAGGACGCGTACTGCTTCGGAGTGGTACGGCGATCCTGTCTTGAAGGTCATGTTGCTAGACAACAATGAACCTACGAGCTATGGAGAAGCGATGGTGGGCCCAAATTCCGACAAATGGTTAGAAGCCATGAAATCCGAGATAGGATCCATGTATCAGAACAAAGCATAGACTTTGGTGGACTTGCTCGATGATCGGCAAGCCATTGAGATGAATGGATCTTTAAGAAGAAGACGGACATGGACGGTAAGATCACCGTCTATGAAGCTCGACTTGTGGCGAAGAGTTTTTCACAAGTTCAAGGAGTTGACTATGATGAGATTTTCTCATCCGTAGCGATGCTTAAGTCCGTCGGAATCATGTTAGCATAAGCTGCATTTATGAAATCTGGCGATGGATGTCAAAATGAGTTTCCTTACCGTTTTAAGTAAGGAAAGGTTGTATGTGATACAATCGAGAAAGTTTTGTCGATCCTAAGGATGCTAAAAGGTATGCTGGCTCCAGCGATCCTTTCTAAGGACTGGAGTAAGCATCTCGGAGTTGGAATGTGCGCTTTGATGAGATGATCAAAGATTTTGGGTTTATTCAAATTTTATGAGAAACTTGTATTTCCAAAGAAGTGAGTGGGAGCACTATGGAATTTCTAATAACAATATGTTGTTGACATATTGATGATCAGAAATGATGTAGAATTTCTGGAAAGCATATAGGGTTATTTGAAAAGTGTTTTTCAAGTGAAAACCTGTATTAAGCTACTTGAACATTGAGCATCAAGATCTATAGGGATAGATCAAAAAACGCTCAATAGTACTTTCAAATGAGCACATACCTTGACATAATCTTGAAAGTGTTCAAGATGGATCAGTCAAAGAAGGAGTTCTTGCCTGAGATATAAGGTATGAAGTTAAGAGTTAAAGCTCGACCACGGCGAGAAAAGAGAGAAAGGACGAAGGTCGTCCCCTATGCTTCGACATAGGCTCTATAGTATGCTATCTTTGTGTACCGCACCGGAAGTGTGCCTTGACATGAGTCAGTCAAGGGTACAAGAATGATCCAGGAATGGATCATTGGACAGCGGTCAAAACTGTCCTTGGAGTAAATAAGGACATGTTTCTCGATTATGGAGGTGATAAAGAGTTCGTAAAGGGTTACGTCGATGCAAGCTTTAACACCTATCCGAGTGACTCGAGTAGCAAACCGGATCGTATAGTGGAGCAACCATTTGGAATAGATCCAAGTGGAGCGTGGAAGCAGCATTTACAATATGACATAGAGAATTGCAAAGCACACACGGATCTGAAAGGTTCAGACCCGTTGACTAAAACCTCTCTCACAAGCAAAACATGATCAAACCTCAGAACTCATTGAGTCTAAATCACATAATGATGTGAACTAGTTTACAGACACTAGTAAACTCTTTGGGTGTTGGTCACATGGCGATGTGACCTATCAGTGTTAATCACATGACTATGTGAACTAGATTATTGACTCTAGTGCAAGTGGGAGACTGTTGGAAATATGCCCTAGAGGCAATAATAAATTAGTTATTATTATATTTCCTTGTTCATGATAATCGTTTATTATCCATGCTATAATTGTATTGATAGGAAACTCAAATACATGTGTGGATACATAGACAACACCAAGTCCCTAGTAAGCCTCTAGATGACTAGCTCGTTAATCAATAGATGGTTACGGTTTCCGACCATGGACATTTGATGTCATTGATAACGGATCACATCATTAGGAGAATGATGTGATGGACAAGACCCAATCCTAAGCCTAGCACAAAGATCGTAGTTCAGTATGCTAAAGCTTTTCAAATGTCAAGTATCTTTTCCTTAGACCATGAGATTGTGCAACTCCGGATACCGTAGGAATGCTTTGGGTGTACCAAACGTCACAACGCGTCGGGTGACTATAAAGGTGCATTACAGGTATCTCCGAAAGTGTCTGTTGGGTTGGCACGAATCGAGACCGGGATTTGTCACTCCGTGTGACGGAGAGGTATCTCTGGGCCCACTCGGTAAGACATCATCATAATGTGCACAATGTGACCAAGGGGTTGATCACGGGATGATGTGTTACGGAACGAGTAAAGAGACTTGCGTAACGAGATTGAACAAGGTATCGGGATACCGACGATCGAATCTCGGGCAAGTACAATACCGCTAGACAAAGGGAATTGTATACGGGATCGATTGAGTCCTTGACATCGTGGTTCATCCGATGAGATCATCGTGGAACATGTAGGAGCCAACATGGGTATCCAGATCCGCTGTTGGTTATTGACCGGAGAACGTCTCGGTCATGTGCGATGGTTCCCGAACCCGTAGGGTCTACACACTTAAGGTTCGATGGCGCTAGGGTTATAAAGGAAGTTTGTATGTGGTTACCGAATGTTGTTCGAGTCCCGGATGAGATCCCGGACGTCACGAGGAGTTCGGAATGGTCCGGAGGTAAAGATTTATATATGGGAAGTCCTGTTTTGGTCACCGGAAAAGTTTGAGGCGATATCGGTAATGTAATCGACCACCGGAGGGTCCTGGGGTCCACCAAGTGGGGCCACCAACCCCAGAAGGTTGCGTGGGCCAAGTGTGGAGGAACCAGCCCCAAGGGGCTGGTGCACCCCACAAGAGGCCCAAGGCGCAGGGTGAGTGGGAGGGCAAACCCTAGGGCGAGATGGGCCCTAAGGCCCATCTAGTGGGCGCCTCCTCTCCTCCCTCTTGGCCGCCCCTTGATCCAATCTAGGGCTGCCGCCCCTCTAGGGGTGGGAACCCTAGGGGCGCACCCTCCTCCCCTTCCCCTATATATATGAGGCCTAGGGGCTGCCCATAAGACGCGATTCGATCTCTCCTTGGTGCAGTCCTGCCTCTCCTCCTCCTCCTCTCCCTTGGTGCTTGGCGAAGCCCTGCGGGATTGCCACGCTCCTCCATCACCACCATGCCGTTGTGCTGCTGCTGGATGGAGTCTTCCTCAACCTCTCCCTCTCTCCTTGCTGGATCAAGGCGTGGGAGATGTCACCGGGCTGTACGTGTGTTGAACGCGGAGGTGCCGTCCGTTCGCACTAGGATCTCCGTGATTTGGATCACGACAGTCGACTCCTTCAACCCCGTTCTCTTGAACGCTTCCGCTTAGCGATCTACAAGGGTATGTAGATGCACTCTCCTTCCCCTCGTTGCTGGTTTCTCCATAGATAGATCTTGGTGACACGTAGGAAAATTTTGAATTTCTGCTACGTTCCCCAACATATTGCCATCTTTGGTTTTTGGGAAGAAGATAGCAAACTTGCCATCTATGGAATTAATCCTTCTATTTTGACAGAGTACATGGCCATTAATGGTAGAAGAAAGATTAAGTATGCTGCGGAAATTGGCATCTAGGCTAGCTTTTATCTCTTTGATAGATTCGTTTTGGTAGGAAAGCAAAAGAGATGTAATTTCAACTTTCTCGTTAACGGGATGCCCAAATATAGTTTTCATCTTTTCATAGGTATCTATGGGGTCCCCTTCAAGAAAACCCTCTTCAAAAATAGAATCCAAGACTTGTTTGAACGAAGCGGGCAACCCAACATAAAAGCTTTTTATGTAAACCTCAATTTGGTATTGAGGTACATAGCTAGCACGGATCCTTAATAGCCTATCTCAAGCATCTTTCAAAGATTCATCAAGTAAATAACGAAATATTCCAGAATCTTCTTCATCAAAATTGCTAAGGTTTTCATTGATAATTCCGGCAGGTTTTTCCATAGTATTTTTATTTATGAGTTTAGATAAGATAGCAGGATTGTCTAAAGCGCTAGAACTCGGGAGAGAACCCCCAAACCTTTTTGGTTCCTACATGGTGAGGGAAAAGCGAGCGAAAAGAGGAAAACGGAAAAGAGAGGGCGAATAAAACGGCAAGGGTGAAGTGGGGGAGAGGAAAACGAGAGGCAAATGGCAAATAATGTAATGCGAGAGATAAGGGATTGTGATGGGTACTTGGTTTGTTGACTTTTGCGTAGACTCCCCGGCAACAGCGCCAGAAATGGCTCGTTGTCGGGAGTCCAAATCTTGACTTGACTTTTGCGTAAGCCTCCCCGGCAACGGTGCCAGAAATTCTTCTTGCTACCTCTTGAGCCTACATTGGATTTCCCCGAAGAGGAGAGGATAATGCAGCAGAGTAGCGTAAGTATTTCCCTTAGTTTTTGAGAACCAAAGTATCAATCCAGTTGGAGGCCACGCGCAAGTCCCTCGTACCTACACAAAACAAATAGCTCAACACAACCAACACGATTAGGGTTGTCAATCCCTTCACGGTCACTTACAAGAGTGAGATCTGATAGAGATGATAGATAATATTTTTGGTATTTTTGGTATAAAGATGCAAAGTAAAATAAAAAACAAAGTAAAAAAGCAAAGCAATAATAAAGCGTAGGAAGATTGATATGATAGAGAATAGACCCTGGGGCCATAGATTTCACTAGTGACTTCTCTCAAGAGCATAAGTATTTTACGGTGGGTGAACGAATTACTATTGAGCAATTGATAGAATTGAGCATAGTTATGAGAGTATCTAGGTATGATCATGTATATAGGCATCACGTCCGAGACAAGTAGACCGACTCATGCCTGCATCTACTACTATTACTCCACTCATCGACCGCTATCCAGCATGCATCTAGAGTATTAAGTTAATAAAAACAGAGTAATGCCTTAAGCAAGATGACATGATGTAGAGGGATAAATTCATGCAATATGATAAAAACCCCATCTTGTTATCCTCGATGGCAACAATACAATACATGCCTTGCTGCCCCTTCTGTCACTGGGAAAGGACACCGCAAGATTGAACCCAAAGCTAAGCACTTCTCCCATTGCAAGAACTACCAATCTAGTTGGCCAAACCAAACAGATAATTCGAAGAGACTTGCAAAGATAACCAATCATACATAAAAGAATTCAGAGAAGATTCAAATGTTGCTCATAGATAATCTTGATCATAAACCCACAATTCATCGATCTCAACAAACACACCGCAAAAAGAAGATTACATCGAATAGATCTCCACGATAGAGGGGGAGAACATTGTATTGAGATCCAAGAAGAGAGAAGAAGCCATCTAGCTACTAACATGGACCCGAAGGTCTGAGGCAAACTACTCACACTTCATCCGAGAGGCTATGATGATGTAGAAGCCCTCCGTGGTGGATTCCCCTTCCGGCGGAGCTCCGGAACAGGCCCCAAGATGGGATCTCGTGGATACAGAAAGTTGCGGCGGTGGAATTAGGTTTTTGGCTCCGTGATCGATCGCTCGGGGCGTGAGGTATATATAGGATGAAGGAGTACGTCGGTGGAGCAAAGGGGCCACGAGGCAGGGGGCGCGCCTAGGGGGGCGCCATCCACCCTCGTGGCCGCCTCCTATATTTCTTGATGGGGGGTCCAAGTCTCCTGGATCATATTCAGTGAGAAAATCACGTTCCCGAAGATTTAATTCCGTTTGGACTTCGTTTGATATTCCGTTTCCTCGAAACACTGAAATAGGCAAAAAAAACAGCAATTCTGGGCTGGGCCTCCGTTTAATAGGTTAGTCCCAAAAGTAATATAAAAGTGGAAAATAAAGCCCAATATGGTCCAAAACAGTAGATAATATAGCATGGAGCAATCAAAAATTATAGATACGTTGGAGACGTATCAACCATAACCGATCATCACGTGAAATGGAGTAGTTTTCAATGGTGAACATCACTATGTTGATCATATCTACTATATTATTCACGGTCGACCTTTCGGTCTCAGTGTTCCGAGGCCATATCTGCATATGCTAGGCTCGTCAAGTTTAACCTGAGTATTCCGCGTGTGCAAAACTGGCTTGCACCCGTTGTAGATGGACGTAGAGCTTATCACACCCGATCATCACATGGTGTGTGGGCACGACGAACTTTGGCAACGGTGCATACTCAGGGAGAACACTTTTATCTTGAAATTTAGTGAGAGATCATCTTATAATGCTACCGTCAAACAAAGCAAAATAAGATGCATAAAAGATAAACATCACATGCAATCATAATATGTGACATGATATGGCCATCATCATCTTGTGCCTTTGATCTCCATCTCCAAAGCATCGTCATGATCTCCATTGTCACTGGCATGACACCATGATCTCCATCATCTTGATCTATATCAATGTGTCGTCACATGGTCGTCTCGCCAACTATTGCTCTTGCAACTATTGCTATCGCATAGCGATAAAGTAAAGCAATTATTTGGCGCTTGCATCTTATGCAATAGAGAGACAACCATAAGGCTTTTGCCAGTTGCCGATAACTTCAACAAAACATGATCGTCTCATACAACAAATTATACCTCATAACATCTTGACCATATCACATCACAACATGCCCTGCAAAAACAAGTTAGACGTCCTCTACTTTGTTGTTGCAAGTTTTACGTGGCTGCTACGGGCTGAGCAAGAACCGTTCTTACCTACGCATCAAAACCACAACGATAGTTCGTCAAGTTAGTGCTGTTTTAACCTTCTCAAGGACCGGGCGTAGCCACACTCGGTTCAACTAAAGTTGGAGAAACCGACACCCGCCAGCCACACATGTGTGCAAAGCACGCCGGTAGAACCAGTCTCGCGTAAGCGTCTGAGTAATGTCGGTCCGGGCCGCTTCATCTAACAATACCGCCGAACCAAAGTATGACATGCTGGTAAGCAGTATGACTTGTCTCGCCCACAACTCACTTGTGTTCTACTCGTGCATATAACATCAACGCGTAAAACCAGGTTCGGATACCACTGTTGGGGAACGTAGTAATTTCAAAAAAATTCCTACGCACACGCAAGATCATGGTGATGCATAGCACCGAGAGGGGAGAGTGTTGTCCACGCACTCGTGAGACCGAAAGCGGAAGCGTTAGCACAACACGGTTGATGTAGTCGACGCCTTCACGATCCGACCGATCAAGTACCGAACGTCACGACACCTCCGAGTTCAGCACACGCTCAGCCCGATGACGCCCCTCGAACTCCGATCCAGCCGAGTGTTGAGGTAGAGTTTCACAAGACGACGGCATGGTGACGATGATGATGTTCTACCGACGCAGGCTTCGCCTAAGCACCGCTTCAGATATTATTGAGGTGGACTATGGTGGAGGGGGCACTGCACACGCTAAAAGATCAAACGATCAATTGTTGTGTCTCTAGGGTGCCCCTGCCCCGTATATAAAGGAGCAAGGGGAGGTGCGGTGGCGAAGAGGGGGCGCCAGAGGAGTCCTACTCCTACCGGGAGTAGGACTCCTCCCTTTCCTTGTTGGATTAGGAGTGGAGGGAAGAGGAGGAGAGAGGAAGGAAGGGGCGCCCCTCTCCTTGTCCTATTCGGACTAGGGGGAGGGCGCGCGCCCTGCCTCGCCGCCTCCTCTTCTCCACAAAGGCCCACTATGGCCCATTAAGCCCCGGTGGGTTCCGGTAACCCCTCGGTACTCCGGTAAAATCCCGATTTCACCCGGAACATTTCCGGTATCCAAACATAGGCTTCCAATATATCAATCATCATGTCTCGACCATTTCGAGACTCCTCGTCATGTCCCTGATCTCATTCGGGACTCCGAACTACCTTCGGTACATCAAAACACATAAACTCATAATATAACCATCATCGAACTTTAAGCGTGCGGACCCTACGGGTTCGAGAACAATGTAGACATGACCTAGACACGTCTCCGGTCAATAACCAATAGCGGAACCTGGATGCTCATATTGGCTCCCACATATTCTATGAAGATCTTTATCGGTCAAACCGCATAACAACATACGTTGTTCCCTTTGTCATCGGTATGTTACTTGCCCGAGATTCAATCGTCGGTATCTCAATACCTAGTTCAATCTCGTTACCGGCAAGTCTCTTTACTCGTTCCGTAATACATCATCTCACAACTAACTCATTAGTTGCAATGCTTGCAAGGCTTAAGTGATGTGCATTACCGAGTGGGCCCAGAGATATCTCTCCGACAATCGGAGTGACAAATCCTAATCTCGAAATACGCCAACCCAACAAGTACCTTTGGAGACACCTGTAGAGCACCTTTATAATCACCCAGTTACGTTGTGACGTTTGGTAGCACACAAAGTGTTCCTCCGTGTAACACCCCGAGACCGACGCTCCAGATGCCTTCCTTGTATTCTGAGATTCGTCGTGTGATTTGTTTTGTTCGTTGCATTCATCCTTGCATCATGTGCATTGCATCATGTCATCATGCAACCCCTTTTTAAAACTCACCTAAATAAATTGCATAGATCGTTGATCTATTTAAATCGAGGGATATTCACATGGTGATTTCTCTTTAAAACATATTCAAAGTCTCCTACTTATTAGGGAGCTATAATAAATATTTCATTATTTGGAATTGATCATAACACACTTGCAAAAAAATCCTAATGCCTTTGTTATCTCAATTCTTGGTCTCCAACTCTGCCCATAAATTCTTTCATCATTTTCCCGAGCTCCACCAAATTTCTCAACATTTTTTGACATACCGAATACCCACTTCTTTCTCACACTCATTTGAATTAAATTCAAATGAGGTGGAATTCAACTCCACGCCCACACTCACTTTCTATTTTCTTGGATCAAGCTTATTTTTATGAGTCCAGGGAAATTAACCCCTTGCGCATATTCTTTCCCTATCCTTTTCTTTCTTTTCTTCTCTCTAATTCTTTTCTGTTAAGGAAAATATGAGAGGAAGGGAGAGAGAGAGAGCCTGCACCCGCTGGCCTCTTGGGCCTAACCAACCAGGCCGGCCCAACCATCCCCCGCAGCCCACCTAAACCCTATCTAACCCTAGCCTCCCTACGCTCGATCCCTTCTCCTCCTTCCCTCGCGCCGCCACACACAACACACATCGCTAGGGAGAGGAGCTCCCCGCGCTGCAAGGCCCGAGCGCCTCATCCCCATCCTCCTTCACCCCGTGCCCGATCCCGCTCGTCCCTGCGCCCTCCGGCGAGCTCGGCCGCCCGCGCCTTCTCCCCTCCGCCATCCTCCTGCGCCGCTCACACACGCCCCGCGCCTCACCTCCCATGGCGCCCGCAACCATGCCTCCGCTGCAACCCTCCATCGCCAGCGCCCTGCCTCCTCCATGCCTCCCCATCAGCATCTCCGGCGCCCCCTGCCTCCCGTCGGCCCCTGCTGATGCCATGGCCGCCTCGGCAGCAAGCTCGCCTTCGCCTCTCCTGCTGCATCGCCGAACTGCCTCGCCTCGGTTTCCCGCGACCCCGCTCCGCGCCATCCTTCCCCCCTGCGCCAAGTCCGTCCGCCGTGCCGCCATGATCCGTGTCGCCCTCGCCTGCCGGCTTCTACTCCGACCAGATCGCCGAGAGCTCCCGAGCGACCTCGCCATGCCCCTCGCGTTCCTCGCTCGGCGCTTCCATGGCCTCCGCCACCCGCATCTGCTCGCGGACGCCACTGCCAGCGCCTTGGCGGCCACTAGCTCCTTCGCGCCACTGCTCCGCCTCCTCCGGGGCTCCACACTGCCTCCACAACCACCAAACCAGGAACGCCAAGGCCATCTTCGAGATTTTCGTCAAGTACTAGGAGGTCGATGAATGGTTCATCTATGTGCGTGTGCGATCTTCGGCACGGACCCGTGTACGACTACACAACGAACCGTGAAGTTCCACAAGATAACGTGTACCACTACCGTCGCCCCGAAGACGTTGGATTCATCAAGTATCTCTCCGAAACAAAACGTGTACAACTACTTCCACCACCGTCATGAGAACGACTACTTCCACTATGGCCCGTGTACCACTACTTCCTTCGTCGAACTTGACCCGCTCCGAAATGCACGCTTCGAAGGTATAAACCCAAGGCGACGCCCGCGTACGAATGCATGTGTGTTGTATGAGATGCTCGTGTTTGCACCGTGTCCGAGAGAGGTCTTTGCACGTTCCTTGTTTGCCATGCCGCCTTCCCGTGGGAACTCGGAATCCGGGAGCACCTCACCATCCTTGCGTGACACGCTCACGCCCACTTCTTTTGCACTGGTATCTCTGTGAGCTACCGGAAACGATATGGTGTTGTGACATCATTTTCGGATTCATTGCCGTGGCACCCGTTTAGTTCCGCCATGGTGACCAAATGCTTCATAACATGCTCACGTTAACATTTTCATAAAAAATGCATAAAACTTGCATATGTCAATCCGCATCATGATAACAACATTTAAATGCTTAAAATTTGTTGTTGCTTTAAATTTCTAAATGACATGTGGGGATTTTCCGGAAATGTTGTTTGTTGTTGTGGCCTCATTTAAATTTGCCTAAATAGTTAGTTTAATTATGTTTCACCTCTTGCCATGTTTATAACAACATGTAATATTGTTGTGTTCCTAACGAGAGAGAACTAAATAATTGATGTGGTGTTTCGTCAATATGCAACTCGTTGCATATTGAGCTCCACTTAATTTGTAGTTTTGTCTGTGCACTTTGCCATGCCATGCCTATTTAAACCGGACATGCATCATACTTGGTTGTGCATCATGCCATGATTATGTGATGGTTGTTTACCATGTTGTTTGCTTCTTTCCGATTTGCTTCTCTCGTTAGCTTCGGTTTCGTTTAGGAGTTGTGAGGATTACTCGACTACGTCCGTTTGTCTTCTTCTTGGACTCGTTCTTCTTCCTTGCGGGATCTCAGGCAAGATGACCATTACCCTCGATATCACTTCTATCTTTGCTTGCTAGTTGCTTCGTTCTATTGCTATGCTGCGCTACCTATCACTTGTTTACCATGCCTCGCATATTGCCATGTCAACCTCTAACCTTTTCACCCTTCCTAGCAAACCGTTGCTTGGCTATGTTACCCCTTTGCTCAACCCCTCTTATAGCGTTGTTAGTTGCAGGTGAAGTTGAATATTGCTCTATGATGGACATGATTATGTTGGGATATCACAATATCTCTTATTTAATTAATGCATCTATATACTTGGTAAAGGGTGGAAGGCTCGGCCTTATGCCTGGTGTTTTGTTCCACTCTTGCCGCCCTAGTTTCCGTCATACCGGTGTTATATTTCTTGATTTTGCGTTCCTTACGCGGTTGGGTGATTTATGGGACCCTCTTGACAGTTCGCTTTGAATAAAACTCCTCCAGCAAGGCGCAACCTTGGTTTTAACATTTGCCACCTAAGCCTTTTTCCCTTGGGTTTTGCAGACTCAAGGGTCATCTTTATTTACCACCCCCCCCCCCCGGGCTAGTGCTCCTTTGAGTGTTGGTCCAAACTAGAGCACCGTGTGGGACCGTCCCTTGGCGACTTGGGTTACGTTGGTACCTGTACGCTTCGCTTATCCGGTGTGCCCTGAGAACGAGATATGTGCAACTTCTATCGGGATTTGCGGCTTTGCTGGTCTTGTTTTACCATTGTCGAAATGTCTTGTAAACTGGGATTCCGAGACTGATCGGGTCTTCCCGGGAGAAGGAATATCCTTCGTTGACCGTGAGATCTTGTGATGGGCTAAGTTGGGACACCCCTGCAGGGTATAAAAACTTTCGAAAGCTGTGTCCGCGGTTATGTGGCAGATGGGAATTTGTTAATATCCGGTTGTAGCTAACTTGATACTTGACTTAATTAAAACGCATCAACCGTGTGTGTAGCCGTGATGGTCTTTTTTCGGCGGAGTCCGGGAAGTGAACACGGTCTTGGTGTTATGGTTGTGCGTAAGCAGTTTCAGGATCACTTCTTGATCACTTCTAGCTTCACGACCGTTCCGTTGCTTCTCTTCTCGCTCTTATTTGCGTATGTTAGCCACCATATTTGCTTAGTGCTTGCTGCAACTCCACCTCATTACCACTTCCTACCCATAAGCTTAAATAGTCTTGATCTCGCGGGTTTTGAGATTGCTGAGTCCTCGTGACTCACCAGATACTATCACAACAGTTGCAGGTGCCGATGATACAAGTGCAGGTGATGCAACCGAGCTCAGATGGGAGCTCAACGAAGATCTTGGTCGTTGCTATGTTTCATTTCATGTTGATCAGTAGTGGAGCCCAGTTGGGACGATCGTGGATCTAGCAGTTGGGTTATCTTTTTTTTGGATTTGTCCGTACTCGGACAATGTGTGTACTCTGATTGATGTATGATTTATTTAAGCACTTGTGTGAAATGGCGATTGTAAGCCAACTCTTTATCCCAGTCTTGTTCATTACATGGGATTGTGTGAAGATGACCCTTCTTGCGACAAAACCATAATGCGGTTATGCCTCTAAGTCGTGCTTCGACACGTGGGAGATATAGCCGCATCGTGGGCGTTACACTCCGGTAAACAGGAGTTGCATAATCTCATAGTCATAGGAACATGTATAAGTCATGAAGAAAGCAATATCAGAATACTAAATGATCGTGTGCTGAGCTAACGGAATGGGTCAAGTCAATCACATCATTCTCCTAATGATGTGATCCCGTTAATCAAATGACAACTCATGTCTATGGCTAGGAAACAGAACCATCTTTGATCAATAAGCTAGTCAAGTAGAGGCATACTAGTGACACTCTGTTTGTCTATGTATTCACACATGTATTATGTTTCCGGTTAATACAATTCTAGCATGAATAATAAACATTTATCATGATATAAGGAAATAAATAATAACTTTATTATTGCCTCTAGGGCATATTTCCTTCAGGAACCAATATGAGCATCCAGGTTCCGTTATTGGTTATTGACCGGAGATGAGTCTCGGTCATGTCTACATAGTTCTCTAACCCGTAGGGTCTGCACGCTTAATGTTCAATGACAATATGTATTATGAGTTTTGTGATTTGTTTTACCGAAGGTTGTTTGGAGTCCCGGATGTGATCACGGACATGACGAGGAGTCTCGAAATGGTTGAGACATGAAGATTGATATATTGGAACATTATGTTTGGACATCGGAATGGTTTCAGATGAGTTCGGGCATTTTCCGGAGTACCAGGGGGTTACCGGAAACCCCCAAGGAGTTAATGGGCCTTAATGGGCCATAGTGGAAGAGAGGAGGAGGCGCCAATTGGAGGGGCGCGCCCCCCAAGCCCAATCCGAATTGGGGAGGGGCCCGCCCCCCTTTCCTTTCTTTGCCTCTTCCCTTCCTTCCCCCTCCTAGTTGGACTAGGAAAGGGGGAAACCTACTCCTAGTAGGAGTAGGAATCCCCCCTTGGGGTGCGCCATAGGAGGCCGGCCCTCCCCCTCCTCCACTCCTTTATATACGGGGGAGGGGCCACCCCATAGACACACAAGTTGATCTTAGCTGTGTGCAGTGCCCCCCTCCATAGATTTCCACCTCGGTCATATTGTCGTAGTGCTTAGGCAAAGCCCTGCGTCGGTAACTTCATCATCACGGTCACCACGCCATCATGCTGACGAAACTCTCCCTCGGCCTCAGCTGGATCTAGAGTTTGAGGGACGTCACCGAGCTAATGTGTGCAGATCGCGGAGGTGCCGTGCGTTCGGTACTTGATCGGTTGGATCACGAAGACGTTCGACTAGATCAACGGCGTTACTTAACACTTCCGCTTTCGGTCTACGAGGGTACGTGGACACACTCTCCCCGCTCGTTGCTATGCATCTCCTAGATAGATCTTGCATGATCGTAGGAATTTTTTTGAAACACTGAGTTCCACAACAGTTTGCACCAAGTCTTTAGGTGAGAACGGGCAATGCATGGTACCGAAGAGGCTCGCAAATTATGGAAAGGTGGAAGTGCTTACAGTCCACAAACTCACATTAGTCATAAAGAACACATATACTTATTGTGAAAATCTAGAAGCCCTCGAAGCAAAGTACTACACATATGCCCCTGGGGAGGGGGTTGGTAGGAGTTAACCATCACACGCCCCCGATCTAGACAACACAAAGGATATCAATCAAGGATAAATTACGCTCCAACTTCCCGCCATGCCATGACCGACACTTTAATGAATAGAACATAACAAACCTTAGTATCGATATTTTTACTAGCCAATGTTTATCAACTAGTAAACCTTCATATTACAACCTCAATATCGTTAATCACACGCATCATATTCAGTGATTTACATGCAAGTTTTTATACCACTCTTGTATACTTATCATTTTTGGACTAAACATATATCTCATGTAAATTACCACTAACTATTCAACTCTCAAAGATATATAAGTAAAGCATGAGAGGGCAATTGATTTCTATAAAATACAAGTATCGTTGTGGTCTAAAGACATAAGTGAAGAACATGACCAAAATTGCCTTAACTCAAAAGATATAAGTGAAGTTCAATGAGCATTCTATAAATTGTGATGAATGTGTGTCTATTGTAATTGGTGTGATCAGGAAACAATGATTGTGTAAACTACCAAACAAATAAAATATAATACACGATGCACCAAGCAAAACACATATCATGTGATGAATAATAATATAGCTCCGACTGATATTGCCGATATATTGGAGACGAAAGAGGGGATGCCTTCAGGGGCATCCCCAAGCTTAGATGTTTGGATCTTCCATTAATATTACCTTGGGGTGCCTTGGGAATCCCCAAGGTTATGGTCTTCCCATTCCTTATTCTTTCATCCATCTCATCTCACCCAAAACATAAAACTTCGATCACACAAAACACAACAAAACCTTGTGAGATCCATTAGTATAATGAAATAATCATTAACTTAGGTACTATCATAAGTAGATTCGTAATTGTTCTTGCATAATGCATATTGTATTCTATCATTTCCATGACTTATATCATCCAATAGAATCCATAGAAACATCAAAACAAGCACACTATGCAATAAAAACAGAATTCATCTAAATATGAACAGTACGTAATAATGTACTTTTTAGTCATACTTATTAACTCCAAACATTACGAAAACTAAGTACAACGTAAAAAATTTGTGTAGCAAGTACTGTGTAAAAAAATCAGAGTTTTCTCATGCTCTAGTACAGAATGTAGATTCACAGAAGTTTCTATTTTTGCACATAACCAAATAAACAATCATCCACATCAACCTAAAGGCTTTACTTGGCATATAATTCAAAAGCAAAGATACAAACATAATCATTACAGTAGCAATAATCATGTTTACACAAAGAAAAAGAAATAAAAATGGTAAATATTGGGTTGCCTCCCAGCAAGCGCTATAGTATCGAGTGTTGTCATCATCCTAACGCCAGTGTTACAGTGCCGCCCTTGTTGCAAAAGGACGAACACCATCATCGTAACGCGTCGCCCCACCATTGCAGAAGCGGTGCAACCCCCCGTCAGTGTACCATCATTGTTGTTGGAGAAGTAGATCCGCCTATCTTTGCAGCCTCGCTGTAGCTGAAGAAGTATAACGGTTATTGTAGTGCGGCTATTTCTGAAGTACCGCCATGGTTGTAGCATCTCGGTCGCACACTTTTGCTGAAGTGTCGCCGACACCAGTGTCATCATCGTCATTGAAGCATCCCACCAACTTTGCGCATTGGGGGTTTCAACCCTCTAAACATTGTGAGGTACAGTAGCAACACGTCCTGACTAGCAGCAATGTCGTCATTGCCGAAATCACCTACCGCATCACAACCATGTTTTTCATAGCCGCAATCTATGGTGGTCGCCCCCCACCCCACCCCGCACGCAACGGTCCAGCCATAGGGGAGAAAGGAGGGATGGGGAGGCTCTTGGGACACCCGCTTCCGAGGGAGTGCGCTTGGGGAAAGAGAAGGAATGGTGAAACCGAGCAGCTGGTCAAGCAGAGGGGCGCGTCACAGATGAGGGATCGAGCGGCGAATAGATAAGGAAGAGAAAGAGAAGAGCTGTGTGTCGCACCCCATGTGATACTTGTCACCCGCACGACGTAGATGACGCGCCCTCAATGTGGTGAGGGACAACATTTTCCTAAAAATATTCATAGATTTAAAAGGAAAATAAAAACAATCAAAAAGAAAATGAGAAAAAATGGGCAAAATCAAGTAAAAACTGCACAAACGAAGAAAAGAAAAGAAAACTCGGCATGTAAGCTTCTACAAGCTTTCTAAAACCAAGAACTGGGTACAAGCTTAAATGGGTCGGACCATGCAGAATTTATCGGCTCCTTTTTTTTTGATCAGTAACTTTATTCCTCAAATGATAGACATATCGTTTATAATATTTGGAAGAATAAAGTCAGGTGGAGAAGAGTCCCAAAACTCTGAAGTTCTAGTGCTAAAGCAGTGTTTTGCCAAACAATCTGCAGCTAGATTGGCTTCCCTACAACATCGAACAAAATAAACAGAAGAAAACTCCATAGCCAATATTGTGGCTTCAGTTATAATTGCAGCATCACTTCCCATATAGGCATCAGGGTCAGAAGCAGCCTCAATAGCATTCGTGCTATCTGATTCAATTGCAACTTTGGTGCATCCTATATTAGCAGCCAGAATCAACCCATAACGGATTGCATTTGTTTCCGCAGAATCAGCCGAGGGGACATGAGGCAGAACCCAAGTTGCAGCAGCAATGAAGTTACCTTGATCATCTCTCGCCACGGCACCACAGGCCCCAGCCAGTGTATCATCATGGAATGACGCGTCCACGTTGATTTTCATAAAGCCTGAATCAGGTTTCCTCCATATCTGGTCTATCTTTCGGGTTGGCTGGTTTGGTGAATTTGCACGAACAAAGTTTGTAGCCAGTACCCTAATCGACAAAGCCGTTCTGTCAGGGGTCTGAATGATTTCCCCTTTTGCCGCTTGTCTCCGCTGCCACGAAATGTACCACATGGTCACTAGTATTAGTTCTACTACCGGTATTTCATGAACCATACTATCAGATTGTAGGAGGATCTCTAGAGTGATGGACCCCGAGCGATCTTGTAGTACTGCCCTCTGTATAGTATCTGTCAGCTGAAGCTCTTCCCAAACCTCCTTAACCCTTGAACATGTGAATATGCAGTGCTGAATATCCTCCAATCCCACTTTGCACAACGGGCATTGAGGGGTTAAAGGAATATGCCTACCTGCTAGCACCCCGAAACAAGGCAGAACTCCCTTAAGAACCTTCCAGCCAAAGTGCTTAATTTTCCCCGGGACGCGAAGACGCCACAATTCTTTCCATACTGGATTAAGCTGAGAGCCTTCTGGACCATCCATTTGTCCAAAGTGACGCCCGAACTGGTGACTGAATTCAACGTGATAAGCTGAACACACCGAAAAGGTACCAGACTTTGTAAATTGCCAAGCAACAAAATCCTCCATAACTCCAACCTGCAATGGAATTTGTACAATTCTAGCAACATCCACAGGTATGAAGATGTCCTGAAGGAGCTCAACATCCCACTGGCCTGTGTGCGGGTTGATTAATTCGTTGACCTTTGACAGCATAGTTCCACCCTTGGGCGTGATGATTTTCCTTGACTCGCTAGAGAGAATCCAAGGATCATCCCAAATACTAATACTTGACCCGGATCCAACTCTCCAAATACAACCTCTCTTGAAGGTTTGTATACCAGCAACAATGCTTTGCCATGTGAATCTATCGGCTCCTTTTAGACTATTTGGCGCCTTCGAATTTCCGGAGATCATATCACGTGATGCTATCTGGGGACATCCGAATGTGTGACTAGGTTCCCAGAGCTTGCCGTATCTATGTTGCTAAAACCTTGAGCCTGCGGCGTTAAGGACCTATGGAGTTGGTACTATTACCTAGAATTTTCGGTGAATCCTGTTGGACGCTCTCAGGTGTCATATGGACAATGCTCGCATGCGACCGAATTAGGCCGGCCCTGTAACAAGATTAGTATTGTTTGGTTCAAGCGCGGCAACCACAGTGTCTTCTCCTCCGGTTTATTATGAGACCTCCTATTTAGCGACTTGCGCGGGGGAGATCGAATAAATGCGCACCCCCCTCCTCTCGAGCGGGATTATGGTCGGCCATGTGTGGGTGCGTTGCGCCCCAGTTTATTTCTTTTTTTTCTGTTTTTTATTCTTAATGTCCATGACCTACGTGGGGAATACGATCTGCCATTTCTTATTTGTGATTCGTTTGTTCCAATGACGCTCACTGGTTTTGTTTTTGTTTAGATAGTCCCCTATCCAGTTTTCTGAAGATTCTAGAAGGTTCCATGCGTGGTTTTCTTCATTTCTCTGTTTTTTCTTCCGGTCCTTTTCAGTTTTTTCCTGGGTATTTTATTTAATTTTTAATATTTACTTTTTATTTATAAATCTACTTTTTTTATACTTTTATTTTTTTATGAAAACATGGCGTAATGTTTTAAATGGACGCAGATTTTTTTAATATATGATGATCTTTTCTAAATATACAGGAAACGTTTTTTGCATGTTTGATGAACATTTTTTAAATGCACAATGATTATTTTTAAACACAAAGCTGAATATTTTTTAATACACAGTAAACATTTTGGAAATACACATTAAACATTTTGCTAAACACAAACTTCACATTTTTAGACACAAGATGAATATTTTATTAAAATATCTATTTTAAGTAATTTTTAGATATTGAAACTTATTTGGAAAGTATATTTTATATAGAATTATATTTAGGTTAAATTTATTATGTTTTTAATGTATATTCTCGCACAAATATTAGCACCAGGTAAATGGGCTGCCACACTTCTGGCTCATTTCGGCTGACATGGGTGTTTCCTATCTATATGACGGCTGTGTACGTTATATAGAGGAGTTGGACTTTCCTATGGAATGATGTAACACCTTCCTCTTCTCTTTTTTGAGGGAATGTAACACACCTTCCTTTGAAACGAACGCAGGGAAGGAAAAAATACCCTTTTTTAGAAACGGAAGGAAAAAAGTACCTTTTTTTAGGGGTAGGAAAAAAAATACCTAAGAAACCACGATTCCTTTAAAGCGCACGGGCCCGTAGTGTTTGGGCCTTCCTGCTTGTACTACAACACTGCGTGCGCGTGCAATTGGCGTTTCCCTCATCGGAATAGGAAAAAAAAATCATCAGCATAGTAAAAAGAAAAGTAGCGTTCGCGAGTTGGAGACTCATCAAATACCTAGTACGTACCTCCGGTGAACTTCTGCAGCCAGCACCTCCCCAAGTCAGAGACGGCGCCGCTGCCGCTGCCGCTGCCGCAGCCAGCGCCACCCCAAACCACCGCGGCTACCTCATCGATCTCCGGTAAGAAGTGTGGATCACTTTCTTAGCTCATGTGCTCGTGTCCTGTCTACGGATCTCGGAGCTGGTATAGGTTCTTCCCCGTCAAAGCTGTGCCTGGATGCCTCTAAAGTGAGTGAATTGCAGAAAACATCAACATTAAAGCACAGTCTTGCAAAAATCACAAGTTTACAGTTTTGTGCCCAAAATCACTAATTTCAAGGCTAATATTTTTGCAGAAAACACTAGTTGCCGGATTTGACTCATTTGATGACGATTATGACAGATAGGACCCACAAATGATAATGTGGCATAACTGTTCATGCTGGACGTCGTTACAGATTTTTTTTTACCAAAAACTACCTCCCTTCTTCAAAAAATAAAAAACAGCCCTGGGCACAGGGCCGCCTCCGCCGTGTCCTCCTGGAGATGCCCCTCCCTCCCGGCGCCGTCTGTCCCTCACCGGCGCCGCCCCTCCCTCGCCGAGCCACCTCCCCATGCCCTCCACCGCTCCGAGCTTCGAGTTGACCCACAGCAAGCCCACATGGCGGCGCGCTGCCGCCGCTCTTTGCTCGTCTTTCGCGCTGCCCGGCGATTGCTGCCCTGCGCACCTCGGCCTCCACCACTTCGAACTCCGGGCTGACTAGCAGCATGCCCTCATGGCGGAGCCGCCGCTGCGCCGCTGCCGCTCGCCGCCGAGCCGCGCGCCGACGCCTCTGCTGGTCGCGCCGTCGCCGCGACGCCGCTGCTGCCCTCGCGCGACGTAGGCCTCCATCGCTCTAGGTGACCCGCCACCGCCATAGGTGGCGCGGCGCCAGCGCCTCCCGCCCGTGCGCAAGGGGCTAGGCCGTCCCGAAGCGCCGTGTCGGACCTGGTGGCCTGCAGGGCCGCGACCATCCAGATCCCGACAGCACCCCCTCCACCCCCTCCCCTCGCCGGCGACAAGACCATGGCTGGCGTACTGCTGTTCTGCTCGCCGGCGACAAGATCCTGGACTTGATTGCTTTTTTGTTTTTTTATTGAAGGGCCTCTTGGTAAAATTACAAGGACCGTTTCATATATCTATATATCCCTTGTATAACGTCGCCTATCACGAACCGTTACGCCATGTCAGCAAATGCGTGGCCCACCTGTCATAATCATTATTAAAATGGTTAAAATCTTCGACTAATATTTTTTGCAAAAAATTAGCCTCGGAATTAGTGTTTTTGGGCACAAAACTGTAGACTTGTGATTTCTGCAAGACTGTGCTTCAATGTCGATGTTTTCTGCAATTCACTCCTCTAAAGTTCCTCGGTTGTGCATGTCTCATCTCATGTAACGATTGCAGTAGTGTAGGATTCGTCCGTTGTTAGCTGCGGTTCTCGATCGTCTCGGTTGTTTGTTCCATTGAACGAAATATTTTATTTTGGCGGTTTCACGTACACAATTCATCTTGCCCTATCGCATAGCGTGCTAATACTTTCCTGATTATCTTTATCTACCAGAAGTAATTAAGGTCTATTCGCACATATTCGTCGATATACTAATGCCAATGATTAATGTCTTGATTTTACTCATCTCTAACGTGGGCCGTTCGTTGTTTTTTTTCCAAGGTACATACAACATGGGAAAAGAGAAGAGACACATCAACGTATGTTTTGTTGGTGAGATGAACTATACCATGTATAACTCTCTCATAAGAGAGCTGGGTGCTATCAGCAGGAGTGTCATAGCGGAACTTGAGAAAAATCCCCAGGGTCCACTTAAGTATCTCCTTGAGGTTGCCAAGAAGGAGCTTAGAGATCAATCACTCCTGTGGAAGTTCGAGACCAGCAACTACATTTTTTGTGTGATCGATAAAGCAGAGAAAGCCGATTGCATTGTCGTGATGATGACTGAGTCCACAACTAGCGATTTTGAGGCTAATATAGAACAACATGGCTTTCTCAATGGTGGTAAGCAGATCATCTGCTGCTGCAAGGTTCGTATAGATCTGCCATATTATATATTATATAGAGTTTTAGTATCGTACTCCACCTGTTCCTAAATATAAGTCTTTGTAGAGATTTCACTATGAACAACATACGGATGTATATAGATACATTTAGAGCATAGATTCACTCATTTTGCTTTGTATGTAGTCCATAATGGAATCTCTACAAAGACTTATATTTAGGAACGGAGGGAGTAGTTGTTTAGTTTTATCAGTTTATGTTACAGTTTGGTGTTATTGTCCGCGTAGATGGATGAGCACAGTTACAATGCAGTAGAGGGACAACTATCTTCGCATTTTGTGAAATCTGGGTGCAATACCATAATTGTGCCGATAAGTTGTGATGAAGAAGGAAACAATATCTCTAAGAGAGGCTCTAATCTCGACTGGTACAATGGTTCTACTCTTCTTGAGGCCTTCGATCAATTAAAGGAACCAATCAGCACTCAAGGTGAATTTTTTTTTTTCGAAAAGGGGGGATTCCCCGGCCTTTGCATCAGAACGATGCATACGGCCATCTTATTATAAAAAAAAAGTAGTGCCAACATGGTTCCAAAGGTCTTCACAAGTCATAGAAAAGCACAAAAAGCTCACACAGAGCCAAAAAAGGCTAGAAACATCAACTAGCCAAATCAAGATGCCACAACCGGCTGGCTAAACTAGATAGGGATACTAAATGCCTATCCTATTACATGACCGCCATCCAAACCGGTTGAAGATATCCCGAGCTACCATCTCCCAGCGGAAAGACCCAAGAACTAAATGCCCCCGGCCTCCGTGCTGGTGAGTAGCGACCACGTAACGGATAAGTGCCGAGTCCGAATAAGACCTGCAAAAAAATGTATACATGATATTCTGTTAAAGACCAAATCGTTTCGCAATTCCAGATAGTCCACAGCAAAGCACAAACTCCAACCCGAATATGTCTCGCTAAGTTAGGCTCAATCCCATTAAGCCATGTCCCAAATAACGCATTAACAGTAATTCGGGGTTTGATATTAAAAGCAATGTGGACCGTCTGCCAAAGTACCTTGGCCAGCGGGCAATCAAAAAAGAGGTGTTTAATAGTCTCATCCCGATCGCAGAAACTACACCTAGTAGGTCCTGTCCAATTACGCTTTATCAAGTTATCCTTAGTTAAAATTACTTGTTTATGGACGAACCACATAAACACTTTTATTTTCAAAGGAACTTTGACATCCCAAACATGTTTGGACGTAGGAATGGAGTTCGAATTAATAACATCAATATACATTGATTTAACCGTGAATGCTCCAGACTTAGTCAACTTCCAGCGTAATTCATCAGGTTGTTGAGAAAGCTGGACTTCCATCAGTCTCCTAACTAGACGGAGCCATTCTTCCCAACGATTGTCCGCTAGCACTCGTCTGAACTGGATATTAAGGGGGGTAGATTGAAAGACCGATGCAACGACCACCTCACGGCATTGAACAATGCGGTACAAAGAAGGGTATTGGATGGCTAAGAGTGTGTCACCGAGCCAAGTATCCTCCCAGAAACGTGTACTCGTGCCGTTTCCAATAACAAACTTTGTCCTATTAAACAATGCCTGCTTGACCTTCATGAGACCCTTCCAGAAGGGCGAGTCGGTCGGCCGTACTGTGACCTGTGACAAAGTTTTTGACTGAAGGTACTTGCCGCGAAGGATTTGAGCCCACATAGCATCATTCTCCGAAGAGAGCTTCCACAACCACTTGCTAAGAAGGCATTTATTCTTAATTTCGAGATTCTCAATACCTAGACCCCCTTGGTCTTTCGGTCTACAGATGATATCCCACTTAGCAAGCCGATATTTTTTTTAAGCTCATCACCCTGCCAAAAGAACCGCGATCTATAGAAGTCCAGTCTCTTCCTAACCCCAACTGGTACCTCAAAGAACGATAGAAGAAACATTGGCATACTCGTGAGCACCGAATTAATTAGGATTAATCGGCCTCCATATGACATGAGCTTGCCCTTCCAGCAGCTCATTTTCTTCTCAAATCGGTCCTCGATGCACTTCCATTCTTTGTTTGTCAGCCTACGATGATGGATAGGAATCCCCAAGTATGAGAATGGTAGCTCTCCCAACTCACATACAAACAATTGCCTATAAGCATCATGTTCATCTTTGGCCCTACCAAAACAGAACAGCTCGCTCTTATGAAAGTTGATCTTTAGCCCGGTCAATTGTTCGAATAGGCATAACACCAGCTTCATATTTCTCGCCTTAGCCAAATCATGCTCCATAAAGATGATTGTATCATCAGCGTACTGTAGGATAGAAACAACTCCATCAATAAGATGAGGCACCAATCCACCTACTTGACCATTTTCCTTAGCCCTTCCTATCAAAACTGCCAACATATCCACCACAATGTTAAACAAGATAGGGGACATCGGGTCTCCTTGTCTTAGGCCTTTATGTGTCTGGAAGTAGTGGCCTATGTCATCATTAACTCTAATTCCCACACTACCTTTTTATGTAAATGATTCAACCTGTCGGCCAAAGCTTCATCAAAACCTTTCATACGCAAAGACTGTTGGAGAAATGGCCATTTGACCTTATCATACGCTTTCTCGAAATCCATCTTAAAAATCACTCCATCTAATTTTTTGGACTGGATTTCATGGAGCGTTTCATGCAGGACTACCACCCCTTCAAGGATATTCCTGTCCGGCATGAAAGCGGTTTGGGACTGTTGCACTACAGAATGTGCAATCTGAGTGAGTCTGTTAGTCCCGACCTTGGTGAAAATTTTGAAACTAACATTAAGGAGACAGATCGGCCTGAATTGCTCAATTCTCACCGCATCCGTCTTCTTAGGAAGTAATGTGATAGTCCCAAAATTCAAGTGGAATAATTGAAGCTGTCCAGAGAACAGATCATGGAACATAGGTAGTAAATCCCCCTTAATAATGTGCCAGCACTTCTTATAGAACTCAGCCGGAAAACCATCCGGTCCGGGAGCCTTATTATTCTTCATCTATGCAATAGCATCAAAAACCTCCTTCTCCGAGAACGGGGCAACCAGAATCTCATTATCAGCAGCCGATAGCTGAGGTACATCCTCAGTTCTGGACTCATCAAGGGACACAGTATTATCCTCCGGAGGTCCAAATAACTGCTTATAATAGTCGGTAATGTATGTTTTTAGGTTATCCTGACCTAAAATAGTACCCTCGTCCTGCTCAAGCTGAAAGATTCGCTTCTTTCTGTGTTTGCCATTAGCTATCAAATGGAAGAATTGAGTATTCGCGTCCCCCTGGACCACTTTGCATACTTTAGCACGCAAAGCCCACTTCAGTTCTTCTTCGCGGAGTAGTTCTTTTAACCTCTTCTCCGCCTCATTTTTAACCTGAAGCTCTGCTGGTGACAAAATATTGGATTCGGCCTGAATGTCCAGGTCCTGTATAAGAGTCAGGAGTCTATCATTTTCAATCTTATACACACCGCTAAGGTGCTTAGCCCAACCCCGTAAGAAGCTTCTCAAGTTCCTAATCTTTTTCTGCCATCGCTCAATAGCAGTTTTGCCTCGTACATCTTTAACCCATTCCCTGGCAATCAAATCTAAGAACCCCTCACGCTCAAACCATGACGTCTCAAAGGAGAAGGTGTTCTTGTTACCCCGTGGTTCGGCCCCCGAGTCCACGAACAATGGGGTATGATCAGATATTCCCTCGAAAGAGCTTGCACCGTAACCAGCGGGAATTTTTGTTCCCACTCCACGCTCTCAAGAACTCGATCAAGTTTTTCGTAGGTTGGGTTTGGCAGAGCGTTAGCCCATGTAAACTTTCGACCAGAGAGCTCTATCTCTCTCAGATCCAAGCTTTCAATAATGGTGTTGAACATGAAGGACCATCTGCCATCAAAGTTATCATTGTTCTTCTCCTCTCTCCTCCTGATGATATTGAAATCACCTCCAACTAAAATTGGCAGCTGCTCTGACCCACAGATTCGAACAAGGTCCGCGAGAAACTCCGCTTTAAACTCTGGCTGCGCGGCACCATATACCGCCACCAAAGCCTAGTTAAAGCCATCAATCCTAGACCTAACTCGAAACTTTACCGCGAAGTCGCCCATCACTACACTACGGACTTGAAGCGAATCGCATCTCACACCTAGTAAGATACCACCCGATCTTCCTCGCGGAGGGAGGCAATGCCAATCGAAATCAATACCACCGACCAGAGAGGAGAGAAAGTGTAGTGCAAAGTTATCTCTACCCATCTCTGATAGAGCAACAAAATCTAGCTTCTGCTCTAAAGCTGTCTCAGCCAGGAATCTTCTTTTAGCCAAGTCCTTCAGACCTCTGCTATTCCAAAAAATTCCTCTCATAGTTCATCATGGAATTTTTTGGTGGTTCGAATCCTAGCACTCCTACGAACTGCGGAATCGGGATAGATCTTCCGTTTTCACTTACGCTTAGGTTTACTAAGCTCAGTCACCCGGTCTTCATGACCGGGTTCACAAAAATTACTAGCATCATTCTCTAGGGGTACATCATCTTCCTCAGCGTCATGATTGGGGGGTGCTAGATCCGCACACAGGCTATCAAGCACTCTAACCCCTAACGCATCGATCTCATCATCATTCATTGGTTTAAATGCTGCAAGATAGCGAATAGTCTCTAAAGCACGGTCCGCCTCCAAATCTAAAATATCATTCACCGAATTGGTAATCTCACTATCTGTAGCACCTAGTGCTGGATGCCCGCGGCGACTCGAGACCCGCCCGCGGCGGCCGTCGCTAGCCGGCGGCCGGACCCTGCGGCTCTGCCTGCGAGCCGTGTTGGAGGGCGGTTTTGGGTGCTTGCAGACTCGGATGAGGAGGACAACGACGACGAGGATCCGGCGGGTGGATCGACGACGGACTACTCACCAACGCCATCTGATGTGATCTGCGAAGCCTTCACACCTGGATACTCGGAGGAAGAAGTTGCTGCGTTGGTCGACGAATTTGTGCCAGGCGATGATCCGGCGCGGATCGGGCTGCAGGCTGAGGATCAGGTCGAGGTGGTTCGCCGGATAATCCACCGGAGGACGGCGGCGTCGGCGATACGGCCTTGGAAGGGGCCTCTACCTAAGGTATGTATCCAACCGATTACTCTGTCAGATTTGTTCCCACAAGATGATTGGTGTCTAGTGCGTAAGAAGAAGAGGAAGAGAGGGAGGCCGGAGCCAGCGCTGCCGGCGCCATACGATCCGGGCGGCCAGGGAGGCTCGTTTGAATTTCCTTCTGGGCCGAGAAGGTGTCGTGGAGAAGTGGGCCGATGGTGAGACCCTGCATGGGCATGAGGCCCATCATGGGGGTGTTCACGAAGGCCGGGTTGGGCAGGCTGCGACTGGGTATTGTGGCCTAGGAGCGCCGCGTTACGCTTGCTGATCCCGACGTGCCTGGTACGGCCGAGGCCTCTACTCGACCCGGTAACACCGCATGCACGTACGAGGGAGATCGTATCCTTCTGGTTCGTGCGCCGCCGTGTCCTAGGGTTCGCAAGGCTGGAACGAGGGGTTTCCCTTCCTGTGGATCACGCCGGGCGCGGAGAGTCAGGCCGCTGCCGGGCATGGCTGGCCGTGGGGATGTGCCGCCGCCAGCCAAGAGGCCCTCCTCGGGCGCAGCGGGGCGGGGTGGTGCAGCTCCTCCACCCGCAGCGGCTGCCGGACGAGGCGCCCAGGTGCAGCACAGCCAAAGGACGCCGGCGGTGGGGACTGTCGCGACCGCTGCCTCTGGCCGAGGCGCTCCAGCCTCGGGTGCACGGCCTCCGGGACAGGCTTCTTTGCACCAGGCTGCCGGGAGAGGTGGCCTAAGGCCACCGGCGCCGGGCGCGGTGCCCTTAGCCCATGCAGCCGGACGGGGTGGTTTGAGACCACCGGCGCCAGCTGCTGCGTCACATGTTCCCCAGGCTACGGGACGTGGAGGCCCTCGGCCTCCCGTGCCGGGCGCAAATGCTGATAACTCGGCTGGCCGCGGCGGAGGACCTAGGCCTGTTGGAGGCGCGCCGGTGACCACAGGCAAACCATCGCCCCACTACGTTGCAAGGCCGGCGCAAAACCGGTCCGGCCAGAATCAGACGAACAACAATGAGCCCAATGATCCACCCCGACGACAATGAGCACTCAAGGTGAATGCCGCTCTATTTTTTGCATTGCTTATGTATATTGCGTGTCCTTTTTATGTTCTGTGTTCACGTATTAACTAGTAATAATTTGCTATGTAGGTTATTATTACAGAAACAAGTTAGAGACATATTGTTTAAGGACGTACCAGATGTTTCCCATCTATGTCACAAAAATTGAAGGAGAACTGCATAATGTGAAATTCAGGTCTGAGGTCAAAGTGAATGATGATACTTTCTGTTCATTGGAGGCCCATCTACAGCGCAAAGAGGCAGAATTAGATGCTGCCCAAGTTGCTTGCACAAGCCTGTTGAGTAAATGCGACGATGTTACATTGAGGATCGAGAAGGTATGGGGATTCTGTTTTGTACTTGTGTGTCTTACCATACTCCATACCTGCAATAATCGTTTACATCTGATAAATAGACCTCAAATTGGTAGCTCTTCTTCACGTCTATCCAGCTTGGAGATGGAGTAGTTACCCTCCAAGTTTTCTGCTATAATGTTGTAGCATAAAAAAAATAAGTATTGTATCAATTTTCCAACTAATGCCTTTATGTTTATCTATATAATATCATCTGCAAATTAGCCCCTGAAACTGACTTTGAACAGTAATGGAAGGTTATTCTGATAAATAAACGTCCAGCTTGAATTGTATCAATTTTGTAACTCAGTATATTACTTTATGTTTGTCTATCATGTGCAAAGTAGTAGGCTGTTAAACTGACTTTGAACAATGATGGAAGGTTGTGCGTCTAATAAGTGATAAATAGACGTCCAGCTTGGAGATGCAGTATTATCCTCGCTAAGTTTAAAGCTATAATGCTCTAACAAATGAAATATTGTAAGTACCAATTTTGCAAATAAGAACGTCTGTATGTTTGCCCATCGTACGCGAAGTAGAGTTCAACTCTCATACTCTAAACTTCATCTTGCTGAACAAGTGACTTAACATTACAAGTAGCCTTTCTGTAAGCTTATACTGTCAATCCATATTTTATCTTCCTGTTTTACTAGCCAGCCTACTACTGTATTCTTCTAGCTAGTCTGAATATATGGGCTTAGCCTGATTACAACTTATTTTGTTTTAGGATGAATTATGTGCGAAATCTATTCTGCATGAGTTTGCACTTAAGTCCAAGTCAAGCCTGCCTGTCTATTCTTCCTCCATAGTCAAAGAGCTTGAGATGACATACTGGAAATCAAGTGTTCTCTTTGAGGGTGTTTCATATGTCAGCGACGACCGTGCTAAGAATAAAAGGCTGTCCGAACAGAAGGCTGCATGTGCTGCGCTCAAGTCGATTCTTGCTACAGAAGATCATCTCTTGCCCTCGATCCTGGTCGCTAAGAGAAAACTGACGAGTGCAGTGGCGAAGAGTTCCGGGGCAGCAAAAAAAGCAAAAAATCGGTTCTGAATGATTTTCGTGCTATCTGCATTGCTAACTTTCTCTTGCAAGTGTTATCTTCCATATGAAAATAGGTGGGTAAGAGGTAGCACGTTAAAATTACTTTTTCTCAATACCTTACATGTAGTGCTTGGATGTGAACAATTGATTTGTTTTAGCGCGCCATCTATAGCGCTTGGGTGACACCCATGTGAATTGATGTGTTTTAGCTATGATGCTTTAATGGTTTATTTATCTCCGGGCTGCTTTAGCGTGAAAACCTGAAAGTCCATGATTTGTCGATCCAGGGATAGTGTTGTTTGGTCATCGTTACCTTCCTGGTGAAGAACATCTTTTGTTGTCTTCGTGATGTCAAAGAGCAAATGGCACAGGCGGTCCAAGAACTTGCGCTGCGAGTGCACTTAAGTCACGGAACTTGTAACTGAAAAAACCCGTCATAAAACTTGCATTGCGGGTGCAGATAGATCACATGTGCCATCTAAACCGGCCGGCTGCCCTATTTTCGAGAAAAAACGGATATAGAACTTGCATCGCGGGTGCAGATAGGTCACATTTCAAAATTTTCGCTCCTGGACATTTTCTTAAAGTCACGAATCACAAATATTTTTAATAAATATTTTTTAATTTATCGTTCGAGAATTTTTTTAAAAGTCACGAACCACAATTTTTTTTAAAATGTTCACAACTGAAAAACAAATGTTCGCGAATCATAAATATTTTTCAAATTTATCATTAGCGAACATTTTTTTAAGTCGTGAAAAAATAGTTTTCAAATTAATCATTCATGAACATTTTCAAATTTATTGTTCTCAAATATTTTTAAAATTTTCGTTCGTGGATATTTATTAAAAGTCACGAATCATAAATATTTTTAATAAATATTTTTTAATTTATCGTCCCTGAACTTTTTTTTAAAGTCGCGAATCACAAATATTTTTTTAAATGTTCACCACTTCAAAAACATGTTCGTGAATCACAAATATTTCAAATTTATCGTTCTCGGATTTTTCTAAAGTCGTGAACAAATAGTTTTCAAATTAATCATTCACAAACATTTTCAAAAATTTTGTTTGTGGACATTTTTTTAAAGCCACGAATCACAAATATTTTTAATAAATATTTTTTAATTTATCGTTCACGAGTTTTTTAAAGTCTTGAATCACAAAGTTTTTCAATGTTCACAACTTTAAAAAAATGTTCGCGAATCAAAAATATTTTTAAAATTTATCATTCTCGACCATTTTTTTAAAGTCGTGAGCAAATAGTTTTCAAATTAATCATTCACGAACATTTTTAAATTTTTAATTCGAATTGTTTTTCAAATTTTTCGTTCCTGGACATTTTTTTGAGTCACGAATCACAAATATTTTAAATAAATATTTTTAGTTTATCATTTGGGAACATTTTTTTAAGTCGCGGATCACAAATATATTGTTTTAACATTCACAAACATTTTTTTTAAGTTGTGAACAAATAGTTTTCAAATTTATCGTGCATGAACATTTTTTTAAAAGTCACGAATCACATATATTTTTAAAGTCGTGAACAAATTTATCGTGTTTGACCGTTAGAGGGAGAAAACGGGCAGCTGGCTGGTTTAGATGACCTGTGTGACCTATCTGCACCCGTGATGCAAGTTCTATGACGGGTTTTTTCCGGTTTGCAAGTACCATGACTTAAGTGCACCCGCAGCGCAAGTTCTCAGACCGCCGGTGCCATTTACTCGATGTCAAAAGATGGTTGGCGTTGATAGTCGTCGTTGTAGTTCGTCGATCGCTATTTTGATCGTGTCAGAATCCTTTCCTTTTTCTTTTCCTCCGTCTAGATAGATTTTCGGTTTTGTATAACTTTGCTCTTTGTCGTTATCTTTCTTTCTCAGATTTATGGCGGGAGCACACTCTAGAAGTTTCTAGTAACAATTGGGGAGAAGGGGGGCGCGTCATTGATATGGGTCGTACCACTGTAGGGTACAAAATGTGTGCACATCATTGGTAATTGCACTGTTATCAGTGGCGTGCGGGAGGAGAGGCGCAACTGTATTTATCATTGACGTGCGGTTTAATTAAGGGACACATTACTGCTATTTTTTCTTACTCTTACTCGTGACATGTGAATGTAACCGATAACCATTCACCCGAGGTTTCTGCGGTAGAATGAACCAAGGTTAGTAACTGCGATAATTTTAACTAGTGTTTTTTCTCCAAGACAACCATCATTCCTGATTCTCGAAAAAAAACATCGTTCCTGAATCAAACTTGCCAAATTGATTGTAGTACTAGTAACTTACAGCATCTACGGCCGGACTCGACAAATCCGACCCTTCAAACGCCTATAGACGCGCCGGACACGTTCATGAACAATGACCGGTCATGCCTCATATAATCCATTCTACAACCGAATACCTTAAATTAGAAATCTCAAATCTATACTATTACATAGGATGTAAATCGATTTTAAGCAGAGCTCGTCCGGCTCCGCCGTGCCATGTCCGGCGGCCAGCTGCGCTCCCTAGATTGTTGGTCCGATCGCCGGCAAGGTAGAGTACGGCATGGGACACGATCCGGCTCACGGGAATCAAGGCGCCGCCGTCTCCCATACCCTACTATTCCTTGTCGGAACCTGGAACACTGACGGTGCCGATGGACGTAAAATTGATGATGGATCTGTCTTGGGCCGAGCAGATGACATGCACCACGACGCAGTTGCGACGCCCAGACTTGTGCACCATATGGGGCGCCGACGAATGCGACTCCGCCTCGCCAATGTCAACCACCGCGAGGACTACCGCCGCCTCCCGCGCCCGTTGCCTCGCACGGAGGGCGCGCGCGCCATGTTTGCATCGGACGACGCCCATGGTGTGTCCATCCCCTCGGCGCGCCAACGGACATGTTGCGAGCCAACCACTGCGTTCGGACACCAGATGCAATCCATCGTCTCTGGTGAGGCAGCGATGACACTGCAAGCGCCGGATCCATGCACCATTTGGATGGACGCAATGGATTCCCGACGGAATGATCCAAGCGCTGCCGTCGGGGCGGCCTCCTCAAAGGAGCGGCGAAGCGCACGCCGGACGACCATCTCCTCCTCGGGGCCGCGTGGGTTGCGCTCGGAGTCGAGGGACCTGGAGGCGTAGGACTCGGATCCACTACCCTCCATAACGGAGAAGGTCGGAGATCGTCGGATGGGAGATTGGTTGGCAGACATTAGTGCAGAACCAGGCTTTAGCGCCGGTTCGTAAGGGTCTTTAGTGCCGCTTCTACAACCGGCACTAAAGAGTGGAGATTAAAGCCCCCCCTTTACTACCGGTTCGACACGAACCGGCGCTAAAGTGCCACCACGTGGCACGAGCCAGGCCCGGGTGCTGGTAGACCATTAGTACCGGTTGGTAACACCAAACGGTACTAAATGTTTAGGGGGATTTTGGTTTTATTTTTTTATTTTCCATTAATTTTGTGTTTTCCATTTAATTCTTTTTTGTTTGCTGTTATTTTACGATACTACATATTGTACACGTTATGCATATATATGAATAGATTCTCTCGTAATATATAGATATATATATATATATATATATATATATATATATATATATATATATATATATATATATATATATATATATATATATATATATATATATATATATATATATATATATATATATATATCATCGAATGTCTCACAACCAACACCATTAATTATTCACACATGCACATGTTATATACACCGAGGTAATATTACGATCATTTTATAATTAAATTACGTTTAAATTTCAAACAGGTGCATTCCTATTCATTCACTACGTAATATTTGATATAAGAAAATAAAATATAGGTCATAAAACAAGAAAATTTGCAGCTTATGTGTATTTTACACTATGTTTTTACGTTTGTAATTTTACATAACATAAAATATTTTTACGATGATTATATATTTTCTTACGGTCTCTTTTTATGTCGAAAATAAGACAAAAACTTACTTAAACGTAAAATTATGGTATATTAATGGTAAAATAGAGGGGTGAAGAATAACTATTACTCACCCAGGGTGACGAATAGACAATCCCTATATATATATATATATATATATATATATATATATATATATATATATATATATATATATATATATATATATATATACAATTTCTCCTACATGTTGCCTTGATGCCTTCGGAACACGATGACAAGTGGTTCATGGGGGCGGTGGCGGGTAATAGTATTCTCCTTTGGGATCTATGACCTGGTCGAGCAAAAATCCCGTTATTTCCTCTTAAAGTGCTAGTATGCAGTCCGTTGGTAGGAGCTGCTTCCGCACCTCTCTGAACTGTTAAGAAGAAGATCAATATGCATGTGTATTAATTGTGTGACTAGATATCGATAATGGTGTGAATAGTATTCTGACAAACGTACCTAGTCGTGTCTTTGAGATCTGCTTCTTTCGGACGCCATCATGCGAATGTTCTCGCAAACGTAGAATGCCCACAGATCATTCTCCGGCGCCTGCTTCAGGGCCTTTATGAGAATGGAATTGAATCAGATAATGATTAATCAAACATGATAATTAATTGGTATTGAAACAAGAATTAAAGAGATGGTAGCTAGCTAGCTAGCTAGTACTACTTAATTACTTACCTTTGGTCGATATCAAAACAACTTTTTTGCCCATTTGCCTAGATTCACCTTAATAAACTTTGCCCAAGCCCTGCCCGCCGGCAAAGAAGATTAATAAAGGGGTTATTAAATAGTTCATATCAGGAAATGACGAACTAAATAGACCGAGATATAGTTAATAATGATTGAAATTACCTGTTGACTATCCCTTCAAGATGGTGTAGTCACTTTCTTTTTTAAGTAGTGAGTCCAGTACTTCAACTTTTCCTTCGTCAACTTTAGTGTCTAACAAGATCCAGTGAAAACTGCATGCGCACACGTTTGCATGTCTTAATTAAGCGGGCATGTGCATAACACTAATCAACTAGCGTAAACCCTATACACTTAATTATTAACATCTAGCTAGCTAGTAAGCAAAAACAGAATTTGTAGTACAAGACAGTGTGACTCCAAGGCGGCGTCTTCAAGCTATTTGCAGTGTCTTGTGTGTTTATAAGCCGCTGAGATATGCTACGTACGTACGTACATAGTAGTAGGGGGCAAACAAGCTATGGCTTGAATTGTTGTGGTAATGAATCTTGAGTAGGTGTAGGTGCAGATGATGCACCGCGGGCCTGGCATTTGGCCTTTGGGACGTCGCTTTCGGATCCACGGCCGGGCCGGGCAGTTGAGGCACTCCTGCTATCCACCGACGGACGATATGGACAGCAGAGAGTAGAGTGGGATGGTCGTGCCGTTTCAGTGAAGAGGCAGGGCTGAGCAAGCAGCTGACACGCGGTACAGCAGTGGCGTTGACCGTTGTGGGCGATTCGCTTGCAGTCAGTCCAGGTTGAGTGGTGGCGGTGGCAACGGGGGCGATGGGTTGTTTAATCGGATACTGTACGTACGTACGTACGTACTAGGTAGTTTTATTAAGCTGTGCGTGCATGCATGTACGACTAAACCTCCACGTCTGTTGGAATGGATTTCAATTCGCACATCTCTCATGTCATCTGCACGTACCTTGACAGCGCCGTCATGAGTGTGGCTGGCGTATCGTCGGGGGATTATTACGACCAGGATGCCTCGCAGCAGACGCGCGCAGTACAAGATGGATGCCTTGAGCAGATGCTGCAGCTGCAGCAGGAGGACCAGTCATCATGGATTGGATTGTGAGGCGAGAGGAGAGGGACGTCACCCCGGGCCGCTGCTGTGGAACCGGAACAAGGGGCCGGGAAGTCGACCTGGGGTCGGTCGGTTGGGCGCCGGCCGGCTGAGGAGTGGAGTGGAGTGGAGGGTGCAGTGCACACGCAGACTAGTACTCCTACTACTCTTTACTCCAAGAAACGACGCGACTGCTGCACGCACGTACGTTACACACTCGCGGCGCACAGGACCCAAGGAACGGCACGGCACGTTTTTCTGCTTTGCCTCTTGTTGCGTTACGAGGCGCACCAGCAGTGCAGTGCAGTGCAATTTTAATCTCCACAGACAAAAGAAACACGTACACCACGGCTTGAGGGAGGGGTTGGTTGACAATTTTAATCTAGCTAGCTAGTAAGCAAAAACAGAATTTGTAATACAAGACAGTGTGACTCCAAGCGGCGTCTTCAAGCTATGGCAAACAACCCGCAATGATATGAAGTTATGTATGACAAACCATGAGCTCCAAGGCGGCGTCTTCAAGAAAGGAACGACACTGGAGCGCCGTCATCGCCCAATCCCAGTATCTGGGTTCCCTTGGAGCACCATGATGAACAGTGAGTACCCGCTACGATGCCTTCAAGACGCACCATCACTAGCCTAACATGTTAGAAATGGTTTTGACCTCGGGCAGAACCCACCGTCACCGAATTGATATGGTCTAACGCACCACCGCCATCGAACATCACACCCTGGCAACCACACCGCCCACACAACCATGGTCACCAGACAGCGCCTAGGCCACATGCTCTGCATCCTAGCACCGCGGTTCCCCCACCAAGGTCGTCGTCCCGGCATCCATGACACCGACTCCATCCTTTTCCCAGGCTCGTAACCAAGAGGATAGAAGAGACAAGCGTGAAGGCACTTCCTTACCCACCCATGAACAACCCTAGGTCCACGTCCGTCTAGAGCTGGCCTACACCGCCCCGCGTTGCCCACCCGGGAAAAGGTGAGCTCCTCTGTGGCAAGTCGCCACCAGAAGGGAGGCAAGAATGACGCTGTGGCCCCATAGTGATGGACCATCCCTCAACGGTGGACAAAGCTGGGAAAAGTCACCATGCCCAACTCCGGCTGCACACAAATCTAGGAGCTGAACCACCTGACAACCTCCGGCCAAGGCGCCGCTACAATGCGCCCAGGTACCACCAGACCCATCCGAGCACTAGATCCGTTTGCATGAGGTCAGTCGCAATGTGAGCACCGTGCACACCGCCGCCGCCCACAACCCTTCACGCCACCTCCAGAAGGCGACGACCCGCCGCCAACTCCTGAAGAAACGTTATCGCGCCCCGTGCAAGCGCCACCACTCGACTTCCTCGGCCCGCATTGAGCTACCCCGAGCGGGGCAAGAGGCAAGGTTGCTGACGACGCTGGCACTCATTCGTTCTATGTTAACTTGGTAATCATCATGTTGTATGGCCACCACGTGTTGCCTTACTGTATCGAACAATGAAGGGCAGGCCATTCACGCTCATACATTCTCGGATAAAGCTCATGGCGCACAATGTCTGGATGACCAACTTTTGTGGATACCGATGCATTGTAGGACTCGGAGTAACGTTTAATTTGTATCAACGAATTTTCAAAAACATGTTGAACATCCAATTATATTTTGGATCTAAATATTTATAATATTTGGGCTATTGTTGTACTAGTATATTTGCATGTTATTTGGACAAACTGTACTATTGCTATATTATTTTGAGTGCATTGGGTATAGAAAAGGACACAGGCGGACTTTTAGGGCACTGCGTTGGATGGCCGTCTCCTGTGTCCGTTTTCGTGGATGCGTCGACGCGTCGCCGACGGATAGTGAGTCCGATTTAGGGCACGGTATTGGAGATGCCCTAAGGGATTATTTGGGACTACACTGGTTCACCAAACATATCAGTAATCAAATTCATTTTGAAGCATTTCCATCCAGGAATTGCACCTCCACCAAAGAACAGTTTATTAAGTTTGGTTTCCAGCTAAGCTTTAAATAACGTTATGCATGTTGCCGGTCAGTTCTTTTCAATGGTCTTGAAGAGAGAAATTTTCCTTCTTTATCTATGTATCACAACAAAAGTCGTGGTAAATCCATAAATTTATTTGATTTTTTTTGTATACTATAGAAATAAACCTTTGAATTCAGCATTATTACATGACTCTTATTTCAAAGTCTATCTTTTAAGTGGAAAATGAAAATAAAAGTAACCCCACTTTTCCCATTCACTCTCTATTGCATGGGTGGAAGAACTTTTTTTTTTCCGAGAAATGGGTGGGAGAACTAAAATAGAGGATTCTAGAAAATAAAATAAACAATAAACAATGTCTCAACCAAACTAGAGAACAACGTTCCTTTGATTTATCAACAGGTGAAATAATCTACAGCATATTCCATAATAAAAATCTACAAACCCCATACAACAAGAAAATAAATCTACAAACTAAGCTGCATGAGCGGTTCACTCCATAACTCCATCAGCAACATTTTCTACCGGCAACATCACGAAAACTGATGCAATCCAGAGTTACCCGCTGCACCTTGCTCTTATTTCAAGGGGGTCTTTTCTCCTTCCTCCAGGCCGGCCATGGTGTCATACAAGGGCTTGTTCATCGTCTCCGGGAGGTAGAACACCAACAGCCCGCCGATGATCCCCGACACGCCGAACACTGCGAATGGCACCCGCTCCCCGAGCACAACCACCATGGGCGCCAGTATGGCACCCATCTGTGATGCCTGCGACGTGCACCCTAGTGCCGCATTCCGCACCACCGTCGGGAACAGCTCCGCCGTGTATATGAACAACAAGTTGTACGTCGCCGCCATGCCAAAGATGCCCACCACACCGCATACCATCCTCACTATCCTGCAATGTCACATACTCAAATGTATTAGAACAGAAAAGATGCAGCGCACACGTAGGTTTGAACGCTGATTTGAACTCTTATTTGATTTACCTCATGGCGCCGACGCCAGCGATGAGGCTGCCGGCGATGCAGAAGACGCCGCTGAGAAGCATAGTGCCGATGCCGAGTGGCTTCCGGCCAAAGTGGTCGAGGAGCAGCGCGGTGAGCAGGTAGGCGGGCATCTCGGCGATGGAGTTCACGGCGACGCTGACGTAAAGGTTGGTCTTGAGGTTGACCACGTTGAGGCTCAGCCCGTAGTACACCACCGAGCAGAGAAGGTTGATGAGCACGGACAGCACTAGCCTGGCCCGCGTCGTCCTCGACCGGAACGCGTCCAGGATCGATCCCGACGACGACGACGGTGACGACTCCTCGATCTGCTTGCCGCCGTTGACATCATCTCCCTCATCATCAAGCTTAAGCGTGACGTCGTCCGGGATGCGCCTGCCGTTGGTGGCCGCAATGTCGCGCAAGACGCGCATGGCATCGTCGGTGCGCCGTCGCACGAGGTACCAGCGCGGCGACTCGGAGATGAACGGCATGACGGCGAGCACGAAGACGAGGGAGGGCAGGGAGGTGACGACGTAGAGGAGGCGCCAGGAGGACTGGAACATCGCGGCGACGCCGGCGAGGGCCGCGATGCCGCCCGAGAAGAAGTAGAAGCTGGACATGCCGGCGGTGCCACGGCGGGAGGGCCCGATGGGCTCCGTGGCGAGGACGAAGGCGCAGAGGCCGATGCTGCCGGTGCTGAAGCCCGTGAGGAGGCGGAGGACGACGTAGACCCTGTAGCTGGGGGCGAGCGCGGTGAGCAGGCCGAAGAGTGCGTTGAGGAAGCAGACGATTTGGAGGGACCCCTTCCGGCCCAGGAATGAGTCTGATAGGTGCCCGAACACGCCCGCACCTGCAAAGAGCCAACGACGTGATCGGTCACATGATGCTCTAAAAAAAACCAGTCGCATGAAACAACAGAAAAATGACCATAAATATAAATGATAAAATGAATGGCATGACCGAAAATCCATCTCTACACCCGAGCTCATCAGGACATGGCCGACTTTCTTTTAGAGAACCTTGCTAAACTTTATTAAACAATGATGCTCAGTGGAACAGTTAAAATATCATGGGGCACGCCAAACCGGCAGCCTACATCAAAGAGATAGAGCAAACATATCACCTTCTTTTTTGCAAAATCCAGACCATTACTTTTTTTGTGAACTTTCAGTCCATTATTTAGTCTTTTTTTGCTAGCCATTTCGTATTCAGCGAAAACATAGGAGAAGAAAGTGAGCACAGGCCAAGTACTCTACTTCAACTCCACTAGCAGGTAGCCTGGAGTGTGTCCGAAACTCGGATTGCGCGGCCCATTTCTCTTCCAATTCCCAGCCCCAGATCAGAGTGTATCCGGATGATCTCGCTATTTGTCCAGTGGCGGATCAGGACGCCGGCGATAGATGACCTGATCTGATCCGACTGACAGCCAAGAAGAATTGGCACGGCTCGAACAGCCACGTAGGAAGGCTAAATCTACGGCGCGCGCGTCACCTCGCACCGTACGCCGTCATCCGCGGCCAATCGCTTCGCGGAAGCTCTGAAGCAGCAGCATCTTCCGATATGGAGGGTTTATTGAGAGCCTGAAGAAGCATATGCCGCATCCCGGTCACTGTCAACGCCCTACTATAATTCTCAGTCGTATAGTATCCTCTAAGAAACCGAATCCTACTCAACCCCATGCTCCCATGCGTCAACACGACATATACTATACTAAGAGACATTGAGCAGATTAAGGAAGTGACTAGGGCAACAGATGCTCAATCTGAATACTCAGCTGATCTTCGTACGTGCATTTTTTGAGGGAAAATATATCAATTTCAGTGTTGTTGTATTGCTGCAACTTACACTCTAGTAATTGAGTGGACGGGTCCGGGGACGCATCCTTGAATGTAAAGATGTACTAGACACTAGTCACTGTTGGTTAGGCTTGTACGACTAGTGTCCAAAGGATCCACTAGACCACAGTTCTCAGCCACATGCACTGGTTCAGTCAGCGGGATGCTTGGATGGATCGGCCAAGAGATCCCAAAGCATCATATCTGATTCCCATAACACAAAAGACAAAAGGGCTTGGAAAAAGAAAAATACTCCCCAGTAGAAGAATGCGACACCAACATGCGAGAGTGAGACTAATCTAGACGGAGTTTGTCGTATTATTAGTAGGACAACTTAATTAGTCTGCAATGTGTTTGAGATCACATCACCGAGACTGACCCATTAAAAGTAAAAAAGAAACGCACTAGAATACAAAATAAGGCTAGCCACGATACAGGTGTGGATGCAGTTCAGTAGAAAAAGATGCAGCAGGAGTCAAAAAAAGGCTGCTGAAGTAAACTACTACAACTATCCTACTCAACCAGTGACACTGCATGCGTCCAGATGCGCAGCTAGCTAGACCTCAGTTTTTTCCAAGGAAAAAGATTGCACGCACAGCTACTCGGCAGTCAGGCAGGCATGTATACGGCGCTTGGGACGTAGCGGCTGGCGATAAGACGGATCTGGGGAGGGAGGAAATTCGATTTGGCGCCGTCGAGACGGCGAAATTGTACTGCTCCACGGTGGGAGTGGGACGCATGCCCTCGGAGGCGCGATCTGGGGCTGGGCATGCCATCCGTGTGACAGACAGAGCACGAGGCTCTGCACTATCAACGGGACATCAGAGAGCGCACGCGAAGCCAACCCACGGGATTAGTTAGGCTGACGGCGATATGGTAGCCAAATGTTAGGCTGACAAAACAGGGTTTACAGAGATACCAAAAAAACAGATAGACCTAACCCGGCGATCGGCGGCGGGAGCAGAGAGAGCGGCGGCGTACGTACCGATCATGCACCCGGCGAAGAAGACGGCCTGGACGAGCCCGACCTTGTACCGCTCGCCGCAGACCAGGCCCCACTCGGCCACCGTCGACGACGCGCTCCCCTGCGCCCACTCCCACCCGGCCGCCGCGCCGGCGCACCGGTCGCCGCACCGCCCGTCCCCCGCGGGGCACCGCATGGCCGGCTCCCGGTCCGCGAAGATGATGACCATGGTGTGCAGCGCCTCCAGCGCCCACGCCGCCGACACCAGCACGAAGTGCCGCAGCTGCCACCGCCCGAACTCCCCCGCGTGCTCCGCCAGCGCGTCGTCGATGCTCAGGCGCCGGCTCGCCACCTCCCCTCCGCCGCCGCCGCCGCCGCCGCCCCCTTGGGCGGCCAGCAGCGCCTCGGTGGACATAGCTGGTTGAGCACGCACGAACGTCGCGGACCCGCGTGGTCCCTTCCCTTGGCGCGGGGTGTGTGTGCGCGCGCGTGTACTGGGGCAGTGCCTTCAACCGCGAGCTATTTGTAGTTGTGCACATGCGTCCGCGGGTAATCTAATCACGGCTGAGGAAGCCATTTACAGTTGTTCAACAGAAAAGGAAGCCATTTACGGCGTCATTTTCACCACCCTGCTGGTGACAAGTTGTGAAACCCGCATTACTTGATGATCTAGACGCCAGCACTCATGATTATTGCTCTGCATTTGTTAAGTGACTCGTGACGATCAGATAGCAAATACTATAAGATCATCTACAGCCGGACCTGTCAAATCCAATCCCTCACAAGCCCGCGGACGCGTCCTGGCACGTTTGCGGGCACTGACCGTTCAAGCCTCCTCCAACCCGCACGGGATGACACCTAAGTCGACAGATCCGGACTGGTCGGAGTCAGATCCGCTACCCGCCATGGCCGAGAAGGCCGGAGGTGAGCTCGGGAGGCGGAGGGGAGTGGGTGGGGAGTGGAATAAAGTGTGGGTAGGGTTTGGTCCGACGAGTGGATAGGGAGGAATATACAAGGGTCGGGATGGGCCAGCGTGGGTCGGGTCCGACGTGGCGGACGCGCCCAAGTGACACCATATCCGCCCCATTTGGGCTGGATATGAGAGGTGCCGGCCAGCTCGGGCATTTGAAGCCCGTTTAAGGCGCCCATCTGGGTCAAATTTTCGTGACTAGTCAGTGACCTGGTCGTCCGCCCAGGCGTTTGAGGCGTGTTTGGTGCTCCATGATGTGCAGCATGAGCAGCTCTTTTCAACAAGATATTGTAGAAAAATAAGGTGGGCATGGAAACTCAAGACACCACGTGGGTATTTTAGTTACATTTTAATTAAATATATTTACGTGTGTTAAAGCACTCCCACCATATTTTCTAAAAAATATTTATTTTTGTTTCTAAAAGGTACCCCTCTGTTTCTTTATACTCCCTGTATGTATTAGGTTTGTTTGATGCCAAACCCATCAAAGTTTGACCAAGTTTATGTAAAAAAATATTAACATTCACAATGTAAATTTTCCTACTATATTTATTAGATATTGTAGATGATGACATTTTCTAATATAAATTTAGTCAAATTTTAAACACTGACTTCATTTGGTCAAATTTTGAAACATTGACATCAAATAATATTTGTTAGCAGAGTAAAAAAGAAATAGAGAGAGTACTTTATAATATATTGAAAAGTAAAAGATCATTATGGCCTTGTTAAAAATTGACGGCCATGGTTAAAGTAAATTTCCATTCACGGTGTTTTTGTCACCACCTGCTGTGAGATTCAAATCTTCGAGTACAGTTTCAGCTCTGGTGATCATGGTTTGTTTCCGGAGTGGTGTTTGTGTCTGTGTGGGTGGGGGTGTAATTTGCTTTTTTTTCTCCTCTTAAGGTGAAAGAACCATCACAAAGGTAGCCAAAAGTAAAGGCATCTAAACTTTCCAACTAATATATTGTCCGGGATCTCTAACTCTAGTGTGAAATGAAGCGAGTACTGGGATATCTAGACTGTCTGCCGCATAGGCGCGAACACCCCACACCCACCTGAAGGAGGGGGGCTAGCCGACTTGGAGGAGGGGAACTCCTCCCTTGAGGCCTTTTTTTAAGGGACAACCTTGTATTCCGTTACAAAATTAACAACGAACTCAAGGAAATGGCCTAGCCAAGTTTCATACTCGCCAACTTCTAGTCTTACACCATGTGATGTAACTCCTCCCTTCGGGTGTTGGTCAAAGTTGGAGTAGTCCTCCTCCAACTAACACACCCTCCTTAACTTGTCTAACAAGCCATAGGGGGCACCACCTCCTTATTGGGCCTCTAGGCCCGGGTGGCTGCCCCCTAATAGGCTATAGCCTATTTGGGCAGCCCATGGTGCCTAGAATAATCCCCGGGTGCTCCCGGTAAATACCGGAGCCCTTCTATATCATTATTAGGTTCTTTGGGGTATGTTTCGCCTATCCGGTAGTACTTGGTATTTCGAAACCCTTTCAGTTTCTATCAAAACAAATTCTTTTATGCCCAAAACATTTTCAGTAATATTTTCTCATATTTCTAACTCCAATAGAACTCAGCATGTCGTAATCTCTTAAGCGTGTGACCCTACAGGTTCGGTGAAATATAGACATGAACCAAAACACCTTTCGTTCAAATAGTCAATATCGGAACCGTGGACATCCATATTGACCTCTATACTCACACGAATGATATCCGAGCGAGCAATGCTAGATGATGCAATTGGCGCAGAACCTGTGGAGTGCATGCCCTTCATTTCTGCGAGAGTCCCGTTGCTACTCCTCTCATAGTAGTCACGGATTCTTCTTTTCGACAACGGTGGAAGGCTAGCTTGTTCGGCGGAGCGGGGTTCCCGTTGCTTATGTCTGTGTGGTGGGTGTTTCTTGTGTCGTTCGGCATGTTGTCGACGAGAGCGGTTTGAGACCGTGTGCTTTGGTGTTCAACAATGGATTTGCCCCTTGATGTATCGGTTTTCGCCCATTTAACGAGGCAACTCTCTTCTGCTTAATTAATGGATGAGGCAAATCTTTTGCCTCCTTTAAAAAAAATTATCCTTTTACTTGATAATATTTTACAAAACCCAAGGTGAGATTTATCAGTATCCCCATGAGTCAAACTCATGCTCAATATATCGGTCTCCTCATTACCGGTTTGGTTCTCTTTTCTCGTTCTCATGTCCAGCATCCCTGTGATCAATTCACGATGTGTCTGGACAAATAATTGTGGATGTTGTCACATCGAGATGGCCCTTGAGGGAGTCCTGGACTAGGGGGTGTCCGGATAGCCGAACTATCATCACGGCCGGACTCCAAGACTATGAAGATACAAGATTGAAGACTTCGTCCCGTGTCCGGATGGGACTTTCCTTGGCGTGGAAGGCAAGCTTGGCGATACGGATATGTAGATCTCCTACCATTGTAACCGACTCTGTGTAACCCTAACCTATCCGGTGTCTATATAAATCGGAGGGTTTTAGTCCATAGGATGAACTGTTGGAAATATGCCCTAGAGGCAATAATAAAAGCATTATTATTATATTTCCTTGTTCATGATAAATTGTCTTTTATTCATGCTATAATTGTATTATCTGGAAATCGTAATACACGTGTGAATAGATAGACCACAATACGTCCCTAGTAAGCCTCTAGTTGACTAGCTCGTTGGTCAACATATAGTCATGGTTTCCTGACTATGGACATCAGATGTCATTGACAACGGGATCACGCCTTTAGGAGAATGACGTGATGGACAAGACCCAATCCTAAGCATAGCACAAGATCGTAGTTCGTTTTGCTAGAGCTTTTCAATGTCAAGTATCTCTTCCTTAGACCATGAGATCGTAACTCCCGGATACCGTAGGAGTGCTTTGGGTGTACCAAACGACACAACGAATCGGGTGACTATAAAGTTGCACTACAGGTATCTCCGAAAGTGTCTGTTGGGTTGACACGGATCGAGACTGGGATTTGTCACTCCGTATGACGGAGAGGTATCTCTGGGCCCACTCGGTAATGCATCATCATAATGAGCTCAAAGTGACCAAGTGTTTGGTCATGGGATCATGCATTATGGTACGAGTAAAGTGACTTGACGGTAACGAGATTGAACAAGGTATTGGGATACCGACGATCGAGTCTCGGGCTTGTAACGTACCGATTAACAAAGGGAATAGTATACGGGGTTGCTTGAATCCTCGACATCGTGGTTCATCCAATGACATCATCGAGGAGCATGTGGGAGCCAACATGGGTATCCAGATCCCGCTGTTGGTTATTGACCTGAGAGCCGTCTCGGTCATGTCTGCATGTCTCCCGAACCCGTAGGGTCTACACACTTAAGGTTCGGTGACGCTAGGGTTATTAGGAAGACTTGTATGTGATTATCGAATGTTGTTCGGAGTCCCGGATGAGATCCCGGACGTCACGAGGAGTTCCGGAATAGTCCAGAGGTAAAGATTTATATATGGGAAGTTGTCATACGGACACCGGAAGGTTTCGGGGGCATATCGGTATTGTACCGGGGCCACCGGAAGGGTTCCGGGGGTCCACCGGGAGGGGCCACCCCTCCCGGGGGGGGCCACATGGGCTGCGTGGGGAAGGAGCCAGCCCCTGGTGGGCTGGGCGCCCCCATGGGCCCATGCGCCTAGGGTTGGGGGACCCTAGAGGGCGCCTTGCTTGGGGGCAAGTCCCCCCCTAGTCACCGCCCCCTCTAGATCCCATCTAGAGGGCCGCCCCTGCCCCTTCCCTATAAATAGAGGGGTGAGGGAGGCTGAACACCCAAGCCAAGGCGCAGCCCTCCCTCCCCACACCTCTCCTCCTCCGTGCGTGCTTGGCGAAGCCTCTGCCGAGTATTCTGCACCAACAACACCACGCCGTCGTCTTGTCGTTGGAGCTGTCTTCCTCAACCTCTCCTTCCTCCTTGCTGGATCAAGACGGAGGAGACGTCCGTCTGCACGCACGTGTTGAACGCGGAGGTGCTGTCCGCTCAGCACTTGGTCATCGGTGATCTGAATCACGGCGAGTACGACTCCATCATCACCATCCCCTTGAACGCTTCCGCACTCGATCTACAAGTGGTATGTAGATGCAAACTCACTCCCTTGACTCGTTGCTTAGATGAACTCATAGATGGATCTTGGTGAAACCGTAGGAAAATTTTAATTTTCTGCAATGTTCCCCTACAGTGGCATCATGAGCTAGGTTTATGCGTAGTTCTCTATTGCACGAGTAGAACACAATTTTGTTGTGGGCGTAGATCTTGTCAACTTGCTTGCCGCTACTAGTCTAATCTTCCTTCAGCGGTATTGTGGGATGAAGCGGCCCGGACCAACCTTACACGTACGCTTACGTGAGACCGGTTCCACCAACTAACATGCACTAGTTGCATAAGATGGCTGGCGGGTGTCTGTCTCTCCCACTTTAGTTGAAGCGGATTCGATGAGAAGGGTCCTTATGAAGGGTAAATAGAAGTTGACAAGATCACGTTGTGGTTATTCGTAGGTAAGAAAACGTTCTTGCTAGAACCCAATTGCAGCCACGTAAAAGATGCAACAACAATTAGAGGATGTCTAACTTGTTTTTGCAGCAATTGTCATGTAAAGTGATATGGCCAGAAGTTGTGATGAATGATGAATGATATATTGTGATGTATGAGATCATGTTCTTGTAATAGGAATCACGACTTGCATGTCGATGAGTATGACAACCGGCAGGAGCCATAGGAGTTGTCTTTATTTTTTGTATGACCTGCGTGTTATTGAAGAACGCCATGTAAATTACTTTACTTTATTGCTAAACGCGTTAGCCATAGAAGTAGAAGTAGTCGTTGGCGTGACAACTTCATGAAGACACGATGATGGAGATCATGGTGTCATGCCGGTGACGAAGATGATCATGGAGCCCCGAAGATGGAGATCGAAGGAGCTATATGATATTGGCCATATCATGTCACTATTATATAATTGCATGTGATGTTTATTATGTTTATGCATCTTGTTTACTTAGAATGACGGTAGTAAATAAGATGATCCCTTACAAAATTTCAAGAAGTGTTCTCTCCTAACTGCACCGTTGCTAAAGTTCGCTGCTTCAAGCACCACGTGATGATTGGGTGTGATAGATCCTTACATTCACATACAACAGGTGTAAGACAGTTTTACACATGCAAAACACTTAGGGTTAACTTGACGAGCCTAGCATGTACAGACAAGGCCTCGGAACACGGAGACCGAAAGGTCGAACACGAGTCGTATGGAAGATACGATCAACATGAGAATGTTCACCGACGATGACTAGTCCGTCTCACGTGATGATCGGACACGGCCTAGTCGACTCGGATCGTGTAACACTTAGATGACTAGAGGGATGTCTAATCTGAGTGGGAGTTCATTAAAATAATTTGATTAGATGAACTTAAATTATCATGAACTTAGTCTAAAACTTTTTGCATAATATGTCTTGTAGATCAAATGGCCAACTGTAACATCCCAAATTTTCCATTTGGAATGTTTTACAATTATAGCTAAGCACCTATGCATTACTGTTTGAATTGAGTGACATTTGAATTATTTCAGAGGCTTTTGAGTTTGTTGGAATTTGAATTCAAATTGGCAGTTGAATTTACTTCAAAACAATGCCTGACCAATACTTGAGAAAAAGTATGAGAGGAGTAAACATGACACTCCAAAAATGTCAGAAGAAAAGTTTTGCCAAGAAGATTGAATTCAAATTTGATTTTTATTTGGGATTTCTAGAAAATGTTTTTTTTAAGTTTGAGTTTTGCCCCTGGAAAAATGTTCAAATTGTAGGATAAATTCCCCTGAGAATTTTGATATATATATGTCCTATATAAAAATATATATATTTTATATATTCTCTCCTCTCTCTCTAATTCAAAAAAAGGAAAAAGAAAAAAAAACCCAGGCGCCAGCCAGGCCAACCGGCCCAGCTAGCGCCGAGCGCAGCCCAGCCAGTGGCCTAGGCGCAGCCCAGCCAGCGGGCCAGCGCAGCCAGCCCACCAGCCGAGCCGGCCTGCCCGAGCCGCCCGCCAATCCCTCCCCTCGGTCGCCCGATCAAACCCTCCTCCTCTCTCACGACGCCACCGCCCCACTCCTTCTTCTTCCCTTGCCCAAGCTAGAGCGCCCACCGCCACTGAATCCCGGAGATCTCGGATTCTCTCCCGATTCGCCCCCTCCTCCAAGTCGACCGCGCCTATATAAGTACCCCCCTCCTCGACCCGCTCCCCACCTTTCCCTCGCCTAAACCCTCTACCTCGCCCGCTATTCCTCGCTGAACCCGACGCCACCGCCGCCATTGCTCTTGCCCCGCTTGCCTCCGACCCCGAGCTCCAACGACTCCACCCCGACCTCCCTCGAGCCGCCGCACCGCGGACGCCTCCGCCGTCGTCCCCGACCACCGAGCCACACCACCGTCGCCGCCTCGAGCCGTCGTCCGTCGCCGTCGTCGCCACCGTGGTAAGCCGCCGGAACCCCCCACCACCGTTGGATCGCGCATGAACGGCCTAGATTAGATCTACGAAGGGGTACGTTTTTATTTTAAAAAGACCGGTTTAGTTACGGTTTTTTTTTGGTTTAGTTAGCGGTTTAGTTAGACCGGCCCGATCGGTTTATTCTCTCGGGCACGCTTTAGTTATATCACGCCTGAGCGTTAGATAGGCCCATTAACGCTAGTTTTTCTTTTTAGTTATATTTTTTCGTTTCGCTTTTAATGTAATAGTTCCAGCTTTGTGAAATCCATATTTTTAGGTTACTTAATATTTTAGTTGATTCTTTTTTGTTAGTTTGCAAATTTGTTGTAGTTTCTGTAGAAAATATGTTTGGCCATGTTTAAATTATTAGAAATTTTTTATTTTAGTTTTAGACAGATTAGTATTTCTGCTATAAAATGAGTTAGGATTATTTTATTTTAGTGATTCTTTTGTCACTGCTTTGTTTTGACTTTGCCTAGCAGTAGGAATTTATTTGGGTATTTTTGATAATAAAAAATAGTTTTAGTCAAAGTCATGTGTTTCTTGTTTATTTAACTAGCTACTGTTTTCCTATTGTTTTATTTAGTAAATAATTTTATTTTACCTATGTTATAGTTTATTTTAGATTAGTTTCTGTAGTTTTAGAACTTGAACTTTTATTTACAGAAAATAAAAAGTTTATTTTATTTTCTTGTTAGTTGTTGGCTTGGATTTCTTCGAGTTCTCTTTGGTTTTTGGTTCGATTGTTTTGTGTGTTTTATGTTAGCATGCTGTTATGTTAAGTGATTGTATGTTTGTATGCTTATATGATTATTGGTTGCTTCGATAGAATTTCCGGAGTGCGAAGCCTGCTATCACGAGTCCCTAGCTTTCGAAGACCGTCAGCCAGGCAAGTCATTTGATCATGTTTTCTTTTACAATACCCATGATTTTATTGCATTAGAATTATACCTCCCCACCATGCATGCAGTAGGAGAATTTTAAGTTATGTTCTTGAGTAGTATCATGAGGTAGGATGAAACCAATTCCCCTTGTTACCATGGCCCGGGACGAAATAGTTTATTTTGCTATGCTCGTAGACGGGGTTGATTGAGTGATTCATAAGGGAGATGTGAGAGTCAAGATGATGACAATCCCATGACTTCAATGCTAAAGATGGACTTCGAAGTTCACTACTGGGTGGAGGACGGTTGACGGGCACCCTGGAGAAACCAGCGGCTGGCCGGGATGCATGGAGAAGAGCCATGACATCTTGCGGAAAGCTTCACCCAGCCACGAAGAGACGGATGGATACCCCATTGACCGGAAGCTTACTCAGCAGCCGCAAGCCATTATGGGCTCGCTTGGTCGACCCTAGGTGTGACTCGGCGGACGGTGCTACGAGATGTAGAAGAACGGTAGGATTGGATGGGTACCGCAAGGCCCAGAGGAACTCTTCTGAAGACCTGTTTGCTCGTCCCGCTTCAAACGCCAGAAGTGCGAAGACTTAAAGGAGGAACGATTCTTGCGGGTAAAGTGCGCAAACCTCTGCAGAGTGAAGATCTAATCGGTTAGCCGTGTCCCCGGTTACGGACAATTTGAGCCTCTGGAACTTGGAGTATTTCGGATATCTCAACACCGAACTTAATAAATTAATTGAGGGGGTTATTTTAATAATTGGGAATGAGACATTGGTTGGCGGAACCATCTCAATAACTACCAACATTTTGTAGTATTTGCAAACAAGTCCTTGTTGTAGGGAAAAACTGGCTTTTTCGCAAAACAATGAAAACTTAGAGCCCCACAGCCAAATTGCATATAGTGTTAGTAATATTATTGTTGTTCTCTCTTTGACTTGCCGGCATATTCAAAATGCTGAGCTACACGGCTGCAACGTCTTATGTTGCAGAGGATTTTTCCGATCAGGAGTGAGGCTACGATCCACGCTTGGCGATTGCCCTATGGAGTCGGATGGACTCGCTATTCGTCTACGCTTCCGCAACTTTATTTAGTTTATTTCTCATGAGTCGGCCTTCGGCCGAATTTATTCTATTGTAATAAAGACTCGATATGAGAATCGTGTAATAAATTCAGGTGTGATTGAACTTTGAATCTTTTCATCAATGTACTGTGTGTGCCAGCATAATCTTGGATTGGTACAACTACACAGAGACTTGACCGTTTTCGGGTCGGGTCGCTACAGAGATGGTATCAGAGCACACGCTGACCGTAGGACATAACCCCTAGGATCGGAAAGCCATAGGAAGAGACTATTTATTTTATGTCCTTATCATTCCGTAATTCTCCCTGCTCATTTCTCGACTTCTCTCCGATTTTCAACATTCTAGATGGTCACGAGTTCACCCCAGTTCTGCTACCGGAGTTTTGCCACCAGATGAGACGATGCCTCTCGGCAAAAAGCTGGTTCAGATCATGAAGAAGCTGAAGATTGCTCGCCTCAATCACCGGAAGCCTACCAATGCACTTCCGACGGATACCCGCTTGAGGATTAAGGTGCACATTCCAGGAGGACCTTCGAGGACATTCAGAGCCCATTGACTTTGAGTTTACCGATTTCAATTGGATCCTCGGAAGAGACATGGCGATTTATCGTGCACTTGGACATCTCCGAGAAGAGTACAGGGCCGAGCTCGACCCATCAGACCTCGCCATGATTTCTCGCAGAGCTAGGAATGGAGATATCATCCATACCGTAGAAGACGATTCCATTCTCTCATATGTCCAAGACTTGGAGAGTCTCCTCAGGAAACGGGAAATCCAAACTCGCCGTAACTCGAAGGTACACGGGAGACTGTTGTTCCGTGAACTGGAACTAGAGGAGAAAGCACACGCGGACTTCCTTGACCATGAAGAAGAAATCAAGGATTTCATGGAGAGAGTCGACAAGCTGAAGATGGATGTTGCCGCATTAGAGGAGAAGATGGACTTGGGAGAAGACCTTTTTCCGAGTGGAGATGACGGACCCCTCGTGAGCAATGATCAGGATTATGAAGAGAGCTCCACCGAAGAAAGCCGCAAGAGGAGGCGCCGCACCAAAGGACGCCACACCGGAGGACGCCGCACCAGAGGACGCAAGGATAATTGATGAAGACAATTAGTCGACCGCCATGTTATTTTATTTTTCCGTCGATCAGTTAGGCCGTTATTTTTTCGATTAGTCGTAAGAATTTGTAATCCGAGATTGAACCATGTTTGAGATGATTGAATAAATGATTGGTGTGATTATGATTGTGCATTCATATGGGTAGTGATATTTTCTCATTAGACCCTTGTTCTATTCTAATTTTCTCATCCACTCCAAAACATCAGATGCCTCCGAGACGTGACCCGGTCTCAACTTTCCGCCAGAGCTCACCCAATGATCCAAAGCAGCAGAATGCCCTTATGCAGATGCTCATCCAGAACCAGAACAACAACAACAACAACAACAACAATCCACCGCCACCACCCCCTGTTGACAACTTGACCCGCTTCCTAAGGCTGAATCCGCCAGTGTTCTCTAGCAGCACCGAGCCAATTGTGGCCGGCGATTGGCTCCGCAAGGTCGGAAGGAGTTAGCCACCGCTGGATGCACAGATGCAAAGAAGGTGCGCTTTGCCGCACATCAACTTGATGGACCTGCAACCTCTTGGTGGGAGAACTACACTGCCACTTATCCCATCGCCACCATCACGTGGGATCAGTTCCAAGAAGCTTTCGCGCACCGCCATGTATCACCGGAGCCATGAGTCTCAAGAAGCGTGAGTTCCGCAACTTACGCCAGGGAACCATACTGTGGGCAAGACGTGGATGAGTTCAGCAAGTTAGCTCGCTATGCCCCGGATGATGTGGCCACGATGCCGCAGCAGGAAACGTTTCTCGAAGGACTCAATGACGAGCTAGGAATGCAGCTAATGGTGGCTACCTTCAACAACTACCAGGAGCTGGTAGACAAGGCCACCATACTCAAGGCGAGCAGCAGCAGATTGATAGTCGCAAGCGGAAGTATGGCCAGGGGAAGTACAACTCGAGCTCAGCAGAAGCCCCGTTATGCCCCATACTCGGGAGGGCATACCCATCATAACCATGGAGGACATAACCATGGAGGAAATGGGAACAACCGCAACCATGACAACAAGATAGACAATGGAAACGACAATGGCAACCAGCATCGTCTCCGCCGTGCTCGAAGGATCTGAGTCACATCACTGCTTCAAGTGCCGTAAAACAGGGCACTATGCCACCGACGCCCGGAGGCCAAGCAGAGGAATGGAAACGGCAATGGAAGCTCAGCAAAGAAGCCCAACCCTTTTCCTCGTGCTCAGTGAACCACATTGACGTGGAGGACGCCTATGATCGCATGCATAATCGTGGTTGGTAAGTTTTATTAAATTCACATCCAAGATTGGTACTCTTTGATTCGGTGCAACACATTCATTTATATCAAGGGTAGTTGTGGAAAACTACGGGTTGCCCACTAGAACCCTTAGAAGCCCTCTTCACGCCGGGCCCGCAGAGGAGAAATGATGGCAGGCTTAGGCTGTCATGCAACCTCAACATCGGAAACCATAAATTTTCCGCAGACCTCATAGTATTGGAAACCCAGACCTTGGATGTAATCCTAGGCATGGATTGGTTGACTAATTTTGAAGGAAACATAGACTGTGCTCAAGAAGACGATTCTGCTCACCACTCCGGAGCGTAAGAGGATCAAGTATGTATCCGCACGTATCCCGATGAAGAATCAGTGAATTCCCTCACGGAGTTGTTCAGAGGAAGTACCAGAGTGCAAGATTTTCCGATGTGTTTCCGAGGAATTACCAGAATGCCACCGACAGAGACATTGAATTTCAGATTGAGTTATTGCCCGGCACAGCCCCAATATCCAAGAGACCCTATCGGATGCCCCCGAACGATTTGGAAGAGATCAAGAAGCAAATTAATGAGCTATTGGAGAAGGGATATATTCGGCCAAGCTTGTCACCTTGGGGAGCCCCAGTTCTTTTGGTAGAGAAGAAGGATGGAACCCTGAGAATGGTTGTGGATTATCGTTCGTTGAACGACGTGACCGTCAAGAACAAGTACCTTCTGCCGATGATTAACGATCTATTTGATCAGCTAGTTGGAGCCAAGGTATTCTCCAAGATCGATCTTCATCGTGGTATCATCGCTTGAAGATCCGTGAAAAGGATATACCCAAAACAGCATTTACCACTGTGTATGGTTTATATGAGTATACCGTCATGTCATTCGGATTGACTAATGCCCCGCATACTTCATGAATTTGATGAACAAGGTATTTATGGAATATCCGGACAAGTTTGTCGTGGTGTTCATCGATGATATACTGATTTTCTCCAAGAGCGAGGAAGAGCATAAGGAACATTTATGCCTAGTTCGAGAAACTCCGAGAACATCAGCCAGTATGCCAAGTTCAGCAAATGTGAATTTTGGCTGAAGGAAGTCGGATTCCTGACATGTTATTTCAGGAGAAGGAATAGCAGCTAATCCCACCAAGGTTGTATCACCACCGATTGGCAGTCACCCACCTCACTCAAGGAGATCCGCAGTTTTCTCGGACTCGCAGGATATTATCGGAGGTTTATTGAGAATTTCTCGAAGATTGCCAAGCCCATGACTGAGCTGTTGAAGAAGGACGCCAAGTACATCTGGACCGAGGATTGTGAAGCCGCCTCGTGAATTGAAGAACGTTGGTTACAGCCCCAAAGGCTGATTTTGCCGGACATACACAAGGATTACCAGGTATATTGTGACGCTTCTCGCCAGGGACTCGGAGGAGTACTCATGCAGGAAGGAAAAGTTGTAGCTTATACCTCCAGACAGCTACGACCTCACGAGATGAATTACGCCACACATGATTTGGAGTTATCACCGAGTGCATGCACTCAAGACTGGAGGCATTTCCTTATCGGAAATGATGTGATGTTTACACAGATCATAAAAGCTTGAAGTATATTTTCATGCAGAAGAGTTGAACCTCAGTGCAGGAGATGGCTAGAATTAATCAAGGACTATGACATGAGATTGCATTACCACCTGTGAAAGGCTAATGTTGTAGCAGATGCTTTGAAGCCGTAAGAGTTATGTGAATACTCTCATAACGGAGGATTACCCCAGAGTTAGTCGATGACCTCGTAGATCTCCGATCGGAGATAGTTCCAGAGGATATATTGCAGCTCGAAGTTCAGTCCACTTTGGCCGAAAGAATTCATGAAGCCCGAAGTCGGACAAGGAAATTGATGAGATAAAGAAAAGGATGAATGAAGGAAAAGCTAAAGGGTTTCGTAAGGATGAATACGGAGCTATATGATTCGAGGATCGATTTATGTACCCAATGATCCCGAACTCAGAAGCTAATTCTTCAGAGGCTCATGATTCACCGTGACTCGATTCACCCCTGTAACACCAAGATGTATCCGGATTTGAAGGAAAGTTTCGTGGACAGTATGAAGAAGGATATTGCTGAGTACGTAGCAATATGTGATGTTTGTCAACGAGTAAAGGCGGAACATCGAAGCCAGCAGGGTTACTTCAACCCTTGCCGATTCCCGAGTGGAAATGGGAAAACTTGGAATGGATTTTATCACAGGATTACCCAGACCCGCTCAGGTTATGATTCCATCCGGGTAGTGGTTGATCGATTGACCAAGGTAGCTCATTTCATTCCCGTGAAGACTACCTATACCAGCGCTTAAGTTAGCCAAGATATACATGACCAGGATCGATGTTCAGATGGAGTTCCGAGGAGTATCGTGTCGATAGAGGAACACAATTTACCTCAAAGTTTTGGAATCAGTTGCATGAAACCTTGGGTACGAGGCTGGAGTTCAAGATGCTTTTCATCCACGATAGATGGACAGACCGAGAGAGTCAACCAGATCCTGGAGGACATGTTGAGAGCTTGTGCGCTAGACTATGGGTCTAGCTGGGATGATAATTTGCCATACGCGGAGTTCTCGTACAATAACAGTTATCGCACCAGTCAAGATGGCCCCTTTGAAGCTCTATACGGAAGGAGGTGCGAACACCATTGCTGTGGATGGTGTTGAGATCAAAACTTTCCGGTCCCGATCTTATCGAGATTCCAAAGAGAAAGTCAAGCTGATTCGAGATAGACTCAAGGTAGCTCACCGAGGCGTAAGAGTTATGCCGATAGTAAACGCAAGGAAGTAACATACTGGCGGAGACCGGGCATATCTTCGTGTGTCCTCACTTCGTGGAATCAAGAGGTTCGTGATAAAGGAAAGTTAGCACCCGGTTCATTGGCCCTACAAAATCCTCGAACATCGTGGAGAAGTTGCTTACAAGTTGGAATTGTCGGAAGGATTGTCCGGAGTTCATGATGTCTTCCACGTTTCTCAGCTGAAGAAATGCCATGCCGAGATGGCCGATATTCCGTTGAGAGACACAGTGCCCCTAGAGGCCATACAGCTCAATAGTGATCTGACTTATGAGGAGAAACCCGTCCGAATTCTCGAGACTGCGAACAGAGTCACCCGCAAAGAAGATCATCAAGTTTTGCAAGGTGCTGTGGGGTCATCATTCGAGGAGGAAGCCACCGGGAGCGAGAAGAAGACCTCCGCCGGGACCACCCGCACCTATTTGTTAGTTAACCCAATCTCGAGGGCTAGATTCATCTTAAGGTGGTAGGTTTGTAACATCCCAAATTTTCCATTTGGAATGTTTTACAATTATAGCTAAGCACCTATGCATTACTGTTTGAATTGAGTGACATTTGAATTATTTCAGAGGCTTTTGAGTTTGTTGAATTTGAATTCAAATTGGCAGCTGAATTTACTTCAAAACAATGCCCGACTAATACTTGAGAAAAGTATGAGAGGAGTAAACATGACACTCCAAAATGTCAAGAAAAGTTTTGCCAAAAGATTGAATTCAAATTTGATTTTATTTGGGATTTCTAGAAAATGTTTTTTAAGTTTGAGTTTTGCCTCGAAAATGTTCAAATTGTAGGATAAATTCTGAGAATTTTGATATATATATGTCCTATATAAAAATATATATTTTATATATTCTCTCTCTCTCTAATTAAAAAAAGGAAAAAAAAAAAAAACCAGCGCCACCAGCTAACTGCCCAGCCCAGCCGAAGAGCAGCTCACCAATGGGCCAGGCAGCCCACCACCGCCGAGCCGGCCTGCCCCGAGCCGCCACTGAATCCTCCCCCTCGGTCGCCCGACCAAACCCTCCTCCTCTCTCGCGACGCCTGCCCCACTCCTTCTTCTTCCCTTGCCCAAGCTAGAGCGCCACACCGCCGGAATCCCGGAGATCTCGGATTCTCTCCCGATTCGCCCCCTCCTCCAAGTCGACCACGCCCCTATAAGTACCCCCTCCTCGACCCGTTCCCCACCTTTCCGCCTAAACCTCTACTCGCCTCGCTATTCTCGCCGAACCCGACGCCACCGCCCGCCCATTGCTCTTGCCCCGCTTGCCTCCAATCCCGAGCTCCAACGACTCCACCCCGACCTCCCCTCGAGCCGCCAGACCGCGCGGACGCCTCCGCCGTCGTCCCCGACCACCGAGCCACCGCGCATTGCCGCCGCCTCGAGCCGCCGTCGTCTGCCGCCGCCACTGCTGCCACCGCGTTAAACCCCCCCCCACCACCGTTGGATCGCGCATGAACGGCCTAGATTAGATCTACGAAGGGGTACGTTTTTATTTTAAAAAGACCGGTTTAGTTACGGTTTTTTTTGGTTTAGTTAGCGGTTTAGTTAGACCGGCCCGATCGGTTTATTCTCTCGGGCACGCTTTAGTTATATGACGCCTGAGCGTTAGATAGGCCCGTTAGCGCTAGTTTTTCTTTTTAGTTATATTTTTTCGTTTCTGTTTTAACAGAATAGTTCCAGTTTTGTAAAATCCATATCTTTTAGGTTACTTAATATTTTTAGTTGATTCTTTTTTTGTTAGTTTGCAAATTTGTTGTAGTTTCTGTAAAAAATATGTTTAGCCATGTTTAAATTATTATAAATTTTTTTATTTTAGTTTTAGATAGATTAGTATTTCTGCTGTAAAATGAGTTAGGATTATTTTATTTTAGTGATTCTTTTGTCACTGCTTTGTTTTGACTTTGCCTAGCAGTAGGAATTTATTTGGGTATTTTTGATAAAAAATAGTTTTAGTCGAAATCATGTGGTTTTTGTTTATTTAACTAGCTACTGTTTTCCTATTGTTTTATTTAGTAAATAATTTTATTTTACCTATGTTATAGTTTATTTTAGATTAGTTTCTGTAGTTTTAGAACTTGAACTTTTATTTACAGAAAATAAAAAGTTTATTTTATTTTCTTGTTAGTTGTTGGCTTGGATTTCTTCGAGTTCTCTTTGGTTTTTGGTTCGATTGTTTTGTGTGTTTTATGTTAGCATGGTGTTATGTTAAGTGATTGTATGTTTGTATGCTTATATGATTATTGGTTGCTTCGATAGAATTTCCGGAGTGCGAAGCCATCACGAGTCCCTAGCTTTCGAAGACCGTCAGCCAGGCAAGTCATTTGATTATGTTTTCTTTTACAATACCTATGATTTTATTGCATTAGAATTATACCTCCCCACCATGCATGCAGTAGGAGAATTTTAAGTTATGTTCTTGAGTAGTATCATGAGGTAGGATGAAACCAATTCCCCTTGTTACCATGGCCCGGGACGAAATAGTTTATTTTGCTATGCTCGTAGACGGGGTTGATTGAGTGATTCATAAGGGAGATGTGAGAGTCAAGATGATGACAATCCCATGACTTCAATGCTCAAGATGGACTTCGAAATTCACTACTGGGTGGAGGACGGTTGACGGGCACCCTGCAGAAACCAGCGGCTGGCCAGGATGCATGGAGAAGAGCCATGACATCTTGCGGAAAGCTTCACCCAGCCACGAAGAGATGGATGGATACCCCATTGACCGGAAGCTTACCTGTGCAGCCGCAAGCCATTATGGGCTCTGGCTTGGTCGACCCTAGGTGTGACTCTGGACGGACGGTGCTGCGAGATGTAGAAGAACGGTAGGATTGGATGGGTACCAACAGTGGTCCAGAGGAACTCTTCGGAAGACCCTATTTCGTTCGTCCCGTCTTCAAACGCCAGGAAGTGCGAAGACTTAAAGGAGGGAACGATTCTTGCGGGTAAAGTGCGCAAACCTCTGCAGAGTGAAGATCTAATCGGTTAGCCGTGTCCCCGGTTACGGACAATTTGAGCCTCTGGAACTTGGAGTATTTCGGATATCTCAACACCGAACTTAATAAATTAATTGAGGGGGTTATTTTAATAATTGGGAATGAGACATTGGTTGGCGGAACCATCTCAATAACTACCAACATTTTGTAGTATTTGCAAACAAGTCCTTGTTGTAGGGAAAAACTGGCTTTTTCACAAAACAATGAAAACTTAGAGCCCCACAGCCAAATTGTATATAGTGTTAGTAATATTATTGTTGTTCTCTCTTTGACTTGCCGGCATATTCAAAATGTCGATATACACGATCGCAACGCCTTATGTTGCGGAGGAGTTTTCCGATCAGAGTGAGGCTACGATCCACGCTTGGCGATTGCCCTATGGAGTCGGATGGACTCGCTATTCGCTCACGCTTCCGCAGCTTTATTTAGTTTATTTCTCATGAGTCGGCTTCGGCCGAATTTATTCTATTGTAATAAAGACTCGATATGAGAATCGTGTAATAAATTCTGGTGTGATTGAACTTTGAATCCTTTCATCAATGTACTGTGTGTGCCAGCATGATCTTGGGATGGTACAACTACACAGAGACTTGATCGTTTTCGGGTCGGGTCGCTACACCAACGCTCATGTCAACATGAACTTCAACGCGTTCCTAGAGAAAACCAAGCTGAAAGATGATGGCAGCAACTATACGGACTGGGTCCGGAACCCGAGGATCATCCTCATAGCTGCCAGAAACAATATGTCCTAGAAGGACCGCTAGGTGACGCCTCCCGTCCCTGAGAACCAAGACATTATGAATGCTTGGCAGTCTCGTGGCTGATGATTACTCCCTCGCTCAAAGCGGCATGCTTTACAGCTTAGAATCGGGCTCCAAAAGCGCTTTTGAGCAACACGGAGCATATGAGATGTTCGAGGAGCTGAAACTAGTTTTCCAAGGTCATGCCCGGGTCGAGAGATATGAAGTCTCCGACAAGTTCTATAGTTGTAAGATGGAGGAAAATAGTTCTGTCAGTGAGCACATACTCAAAATGTCTGGGTTGCACAACCGCCTGTCCCAGCTGGACATTAACCTCCCGGATGAGGCGGTCATTGACAGAATCCTTCAGTCGCTCCCACCAAGCTACAAGAGCTTTGTGATGAACTACAATATGCAGGGGATGGTGAAGACCATTCCTGAAGTATTTTCAATGCTGAAGTCAGCAGAGGTTGAAATCAAGAAAGAACATCAAGTGTTGATGGTCAATAAGACCACTAAGTTCAAGAAGGGCAAGGGTAAGAAGAACTTCAAGAAGGACGGCAAAGATGTTGCCGCCCAAGAAGCCGCTTGCCGGAAGAAGTCAAGGAATGGACCCAAGCTTGAGACTCGAGTGCTTTTATTGCAAGGGAAGGGTCATCGAAGCGGAACTGCCCCAAATACTTAGCGGATAAGAAGGCCGCAACACCAAAGGTATATTTGATATACATGTAATTGATGTGTACCTTACCAGACTCGTAGTAACTCCCGGTATTTGATACCGTGCCGCTGCTCATATTTGTAACTCACAGCAGAGCTGCTGAATAAGCGGAGACCGGCGGGACGAGGTGACGATGAGCGTCGGGAATGGTTCCAGAGTCGATGTGATCGCCGTCGGCACGCTAACTCTACATTTACCTACGGGATTAGTTTTGAACCTTAATAATTGTTATTTTGTGCCAAGTTTGAGCATGAACATTGTATCTGGATCTCGTTTGATACGAGATGGCTACTCATTTAAATCCGAGAATAATGGTTGTTCTATTTATGTGAGAGATATGTTTTATGGTCATGCTCCGATGGTCAATGGTTTATTCTTAATGAATCTCGAACGTAATGTTACACATATTCATAGCGTGAATACCAAAAGATGTAAAGTTGATAACGATAGTCTCACATACTTGTGGCATTGCCGCCTTGGTCACATTGGTGTCAAGCGCATGAAGAAGCTCCATGCTGATGGACTTTAGAGTCTCTCGATTATGAATCATTTGACACATGCTAACCATGCCTCATGGGCAAATGACCAAGACTCCGCTTCTCCGAACAATGGAGCGAGCAACCAACTTGTTGGAAATCATACATACCGATGTGCGGTCCAATAAGTGTTGAGGCTCACGGAGGATATCGTTATGTTCTCACTCTCACAGATGACTTGAGTAGATATGGGTATGTCTACTTGATGAAACACAAGTCTGAGACCTTTGAAAAGTTCAAGGAATTTCAGAATGAAGTAGAGAATCAACGTGACCGAAAGATAAAATTCATACGATCGGATCGTGGAGGAGAATATTTAAGTCACGAATTTGGTACACACTTAAGAAAATGTGGAATCGTTTCACAACTCACGCCTCTGAACACCTCAGCGAACGTTGTGTCCGAACGTCAGAATCGCACTCTATTGGATATGGTGCGATCCTGATGTCTCTTACCCATTTACCGCTATCATTTTGGGGATACGCCTAGAGACAGCTACATTCACTTTAAATAGGGCACCGCCTAAACCGCTGAGACGACACCGTATGAATTATGGTTTGGGAAGAAACCTAAGCTGTCGTTTCTAAAAGTTTGGGGATGCGATGCTTATGTCAAGAAACTTCAACCTGAAAAGCTCGAACCCAAGTCGGAAAAATGCGCCTTCATAGGATACCCTAAAGAAACCATTGGGTATACCTTCTACTTAAGATCCGAGGGCAAGATCTTTGTTGCCAAGAACGGATCCTTTCGAAAAGAGTTTCTCTCGAAAGAAGTAAGTGGGAGGAAAGTAGAACTCGATGAAGTACTACCTCTTGAACGGGAAAGTAGTGCAGCTCAGGAAAATGTTCCTGTGATGCCTACACCAACTGAAGAGGAAAATAATGATGATGATCAAGGTACTTCGGATCAAGTTGCTACTGAACTCAGGGTCCACAAGGACACGCTCCGCACTGCAGTGGTACGGCAACCCTGTCCTGGAAATCATGTTGTTAGACAACGGTGAACCTTCGAACTATGAAGAAGCGATGGCGGGCCCAGATTCCAACAAATGGCTAGAAGCCATGAAATCCGAGATAGAATCCATGTATGAAAACAAAGTATGGACTTTGACTGACTTGCCCGATGATCGGCGAGCGATAGAAAACAAATGGATCTTTAAGAAGAAGACGGATGCGGATGGTAATATCACCATCTATAAAGCTCGACTTGTCGCTAAGGGTTATCGGCAAGTTCAAGGGATTGACTACGATGAGACTTTCTCTCCCGTAGCAAAGCTTAAGTCCGTCCGAATCATGTTAGAAATTGCCGCATACTATGATTATGAGATATGGCAGATGGACGTCAAAACGGCATTCCTTAACGGGCATCTTAAGGAAGAACTGTATATGATGCAGCCGGAGGGTTTTGTCGATCCTAAGAATGCTAACAAAGTATGCAAGCTCCAGCGATCCATTTATGGGCTGGTGCAAGCATCTCGAAGTTGGAACATTCGCTTTGATGAAATGATCAAAGCGTTTGGGTTTATGCAGACTTATGGAGAAGCCTGCGTTTACAAGAAAGTGAGTGGGAGCTCTCTGATTTCTCATATTATATGTAGATGACATACTTTTGATGGGAAATGATATAGAATTCTTGGACAACATTAAGGCCTACTTGAATAAGTGTTTCTCAATGAAGGACCTTGGAGAAGCTGCTTATATATTAGGCATCAAGATCTATAGAGATAGATCGAGACGCCTCATAGGTCTTTCACAAAGCACATACCTTAATAAGATTTTGAAGAAGTTCAAAATGGATCAGTCCAAGAAGGGTTCTTGCCTGTATTGCAAGGTGTGAGATTGAGCTCGCCAATGCCCGACCACGGCAAAAGATAAAGAAGAGATGAGTGTCATCCCTATGCTTCAGCCATAGGATCTATTATGTATGCCATGCTGTGTACCAGACTGATGTAAACCTTGCCGTAAGTTTGGTAGGAAGGTACCAAAGTAATCCCGCAAGGAACACCGGACAGCGGTCAAGAATATCCTAAAGTACCGAAAAGGACGGAAGGACATGTTTCTCGTTTATGGAGGTGACGAAGAGCTCGTCAGAAGGGTTACGCCGACGCTAGCTTCGACACGATCTGATGACTCTAAGTCACAAACCGGATACGTGTATATGTTGAATGGTGGAGCAAGAATCTGGTGCAGCTGCAAGCAGAGCGTCGTGGCGGGATCTACATGTGAAGCGGAGTACATGGCAGCCTCGGAGGCAGCGCATGAAGCAATTTGGGTGAAGGACTTCATCACCGACCTAGGAGTCATACCCAATGCGTCGGGCCGATCAAACTCTTCTCGTGACAACACCGAGCAATTTCCTTGCCAAGGAGCCCAGGTTTCACAAGAAGACCAGGCACATCAAGCGTCGCTTCAACTCCATCCGTGAAAATGTTCAAGATGGAGACATAGATATTTGCAAAGTACATACGGATCTGAATGTCGCAGATCCGTTGACTAAACCTCTCTCGCGAGCAAAACATGATCAACACCAGAACTCTATGGGTGTTCGATTCATCACAATGTAACTAGATTATTGACTCTAGTGCAAGTGGGAGACTGTTGGAAATATGCCCTAGAGGCAATAATAAAAGCATTATTATTATATTTCCTTGTTCATGATTAATTGTCTTTTATTCATGCTATAATTGTATTATCCAAAAATCGTAATACACGTGTGAATACATAGACCACAATACGTCCCTAATAAGCCTCTAGTTGACTAGCTCGTTGGTCAACAGATAGTCATGATTTCCTGACTATGGACATCGATGTCATTGATAACGGATCACGCCTTTAGGAGAATGACGTGATGGACAAGACCCAATCCTAAGCATAGCACAAGATCGTAGTTCGCTTTGCTAGAGCTTTTTCAATGTCAAGTATCTCTTCCTTAGACCATGAGATCGTGTAACTCCGGATACCGTAGGAGTGCTTTGGTGTACCAAACGTCACAACATAACTGGGTGACTATAAAGGTGCACTACAGGTATCTCCGAAAGTGTCTTGGGTTGACACGGATCGAGACTGGATTTGTCACTCCGTATGACGGAGAGGTATCTCGGGCCCACTCGGTAATGCATCATCATAATGAGCTCAAAGTGACCAAGTGTTTGGTCACGGATCATGCATTACGGTATGAGTAAAGTGACTTGCCGTAACGAGATTGAACGAGGTATTGGGATACCGACGATCGAGTCTCGGCTTGTAACGCATCGATTGACAAAGGGAATAGTATACGGGTTGCTTGAATCTCGACATCGTGGTTCATCCGATGACATCATCGAGGAGCATGTGGGAGCCAACATGGGTATCCAGATCCCGCTGTTGGTTATTGACCGAGAGCCGCCTCGGTCATGTTCAGATGTCTCCCGAACCCGTAGGGTCTACACACTTAAGGTTCGGTGACGCTAGGGTTATTAGGAAGACTTGTATGTGATTACCAAATATTGTTCGGAGTCCCGGATGAGATCCCGGACGTCACGAGGAGTTCCGGAATAGTCCGGAGGTAAAGATTTATATATGGGAAGTTGTCATACGGACACCGGAAGGTTTCGGGGGCGTATCGGTATTGTATCGGGGCAACCGGAAGGGTTCCGGGGGTCCACCGGGAGGGGCCACCCCTCCCGGGGGGGGCACATGGGCTGCATGGGGCAGGAGCCAGCCCCTGGAGGGCTGGGCGCCCCCCCCTTGGGCCCATGCGCCTAGAGTTGGGGGAACCCTAGAGGGCGCCTGCTTGGGGGCAAGTCCCCCTCCTTGGCCGCCGCCCCCCCTCTAGATCCCATCTAGAGGGGCCGCCCCTGCCCCTTCCCCATAAATAGAGGGTGAGGGGCGGCTGAACACCCAAGCCAAGGCGCAGCCCTCCCTCCCAACACCTCCTCCTCCGCACGCGTGCTTGTGAAGCCCCGCCGAGATCACTGCACCAACAACACCACGCCGTCGTCTGCTGCCGTTGGAGCTGTCTTCCTCAACCTCTCCTTCCTCCTTGCTGGATCAAGACGGAGGAGACGTCGTCCGTACCGTACGTGTGTTGAACACGGAGGTGATTTCCGTTCAGCACTTGGTCATCGGTGATCTGAATCACGGCGAGTACGACTCCATCATCACCATCCCCTTGAACGCTTCCGCACTCGATCTACAAGTGGTATGTAGATGCAAACTCACTCCCTTGACTCGTTGCTTAGATGAACTCATAGATGGATCTTGGTGAAACCGTAGGAAAATTTTAATTTTCTGCAACGTTCCCCAACATGAAAAACAATCATACCATAGGCTAGCTTCTAGGGTTTAGCCTCCTTGAACTCGTGGTAGATCTACTCTTGTACTACCCATATCATCAATATTAATCAAGCAGGAGTAGGGTATTACCTCCATCGAGAGGGCCCGAACCTGGGTAAAACATTGTGTCCCTTGTCTCTTGTTACCATCCGCCTAGACGCACAGTTCGGGACCCCCTACCCGAGATCCGCCGGTTTTGACACCGACATTGGTGCTTTCATTAAGAGTTCCTTTGTGTCGTCCCCGATAGGCCCGATGGCTCCTTCGATCATCAACAACGACGCGGTCCAGGGTGAGACTTTTCTCCCGGACAGATCTTCGTATTCGGCTGCTTTGCACTGCGGGCCAATTCACTTGGCCATCTGGAGCAGATCGAAAGCCACGCCCCTGGCCATCAGGTCAGATTTGGAAGCTTGAATTATACGACCGACATCCGCGGAGACTTGATCTTCAACGGATTCGAGCCACAGCCAAGCGAGTCGCACTGTCTCGATGGGCATGATCTAACTCGCCAATCGAGCAAAGTCCCGGAGGTCAAGATTAGTGTCCGCTCGAACATTGATTCGAGCCGATCTCGCCGATTGAGGATGGTTGTATAGACGCCACCTTGAGGCTGAAATCTTTACGGCGATTAAGCGAACATAATCCCTGTCCTTTATGCGAAGACCGTGACTCCTGTGTGCCGGACTCTCTCCGGACTCCGAACCCTCCGCGCCCGCCAATCGAATCCGATCGGGCGCCGGTCATGGAGTTCACCGCCATGACATCTTTCAAGACTCGCCTTTGGCGACATCCTGAATTCACTAAAGTCTCTCTTTATCCGGAGAGCCATGGCCGGACTACGGTCAGAAGGTTGGGATGCGGACGACGAAGAAATTCAACGCCCACCCACCACCCACTTCAGAGCCACCGTCGAAAGCTTACACGACGTGCTCAATTTCGACCAAGACATCGACGGTATGGACGATTTATATAGGAGACAACCATGAACCAGCGCCTATAGGATGTTGGACAACCAACTCATCCCATGATGTATACATGGTGGATACACCTAAAGGAAATGAAGACGAGGAACAACGGACGCCACGAAGGATAAATCCTCGAAAAGCAGTCAAAACGGCAACGTAAACGCCAAACCAAGTCCCGCCAACAGAGACCCAGCCATAGAGCAGGGCGAACCGGTGGACTACTTAACATGCTATCGAGCAATCGCCTGAACAAAACAACTTGATAAACAACCCGTCCCGGCGAAGACAACAATCCGGACGATCTCACGCCGTAAAAATTGTTGGAGCAAAATAACCTCCAGAAAAGGCTCGCCGCCATCGCGTAGCCTAAAAAAGGAAGCGAAGCTCAAAACAGCGGAAGATGCACTCAGATCAGATGGAGCAAAGTATTCAACACCGCAGACAAATACGGCGACAACAACTGAACAAAGAGCTACCCAAAAGAAAGTTATCGCCCGAATTTGATGAGGAGGCCATAGAGCCCCCACAATCAAAAAGTAAGAAAGCCACCCGGTCGGATGGACGACCCCACGGCAAAAAAAGAGCGGCAAATGGCGCCGCACACAAGACGGTACGCGATCCGCATAAGGATTCACATCAAAAGGATGGCACAGTTAGGTCCATCTATGGGCCAAGAAAGCAAGCTCTTCAAAGCAATGCAATACGCCAAAATCCGAACATCACGGCGCACCCCAATATAGGGGCGCCGCACACCCCCTATGTTTCACCGATGAGGTGTTGGATCATAAATTTCCAGCGGGATTCAAACCCGTAAACATAGAGGCATACGACGGAACAACAGACCCTGGAGTCTGGATTGAGGATTACATCCTCCACATACACATGGCTAGAGGAGATGATCTCCACGCCATAAAATACTTACCCCTCAAACTCAAAGGGCCAGCTCGGCATTGGCTTAAAAGCCTCCTCGAAAATACCATTGGAAGCTGGGAAGAGCTCGAGGATGCGTTTCGGGCAAATTTTCAGGGGACCTATGTCCGCCCTCCGGATGCAGACGATCTAAGTCACATAACTCAACAGCCCGGAGAGTCAGCTCGGAAATTCTGGAACAGGTTCCTTACTAAAAAGAACCAAATAGTCGACTGTCCGGACGCCGAAGCCTTAGCAGCCTTCAAACACAACGTCCAAGACGAATGGCTCGCCAGACACCTCGGCCAAGAAAAGCCAAGAACAATGGCCGCATTCACAAGCCTCATGACCCGCTTTTGCGCGGGAGAGGATAGATGGCTAGCAAGATGCAGCACCAGCGACCCAAGTACATCCGAAGTCAGGGATGGAAACGGGAAACCACGGCGCAACAAGGACCAGCGCCGGATTAAAAGGAACGGTCCAAAGAGCGCGGCAGTCAACGCCGGATTCTCACGGCAGAACAATAAAAAACTGCCCCTTAAGGACAATAGCGATGAGCTATCCAACTTAAACAAAATCTTGGACAAGATATGTCAAATCCACAAGACTCTGGAGGCCTGCAAACCATACCCACAGAGATTGTTGGGTCTTCAAACAGACCGCGACTCAACGCCGAACACAAGGGACTCGACACACCAAGTGAAGATGATGACGAGCACCACAAGCGTAACCCCGAAAACAAAAGAATTTCCCACAAGAGGTTAAAACAGTAAACTCACTTCACGTGATCAAAGGGAAAAACAGAGCGGCGCCCACTAGAATGCGCGCCGCACAAACTACCCTAGCGGAATACCAACACTGGTTGTCAAAACCAATCACCTTCGACCATCAGGACTATTTCGAAAGTATCCGGAACGCAGGATGGACTGCCTTGATATTGGATCCTATAATCGATGGATTCCAATTTACACAAGTCCTCATGGATGGTGGCAGTGACATAAACCTGATATATTAGGACACAATCCGCATGATGGGCATAGACCCAACCAAAATTCGCCGCAGCAACACCTCCTTTAAAGGAGTAATGCCAGGCCCATATGCCCATTCTACGGGCTCCATACTGCTAGAAGTTGTGTTCGGTTCATCCGACAACTTCCGTCGCGAAAAGTTAATCTTCCATGTCGCCCCGTTTAAAAGTAGCCATCAAGCACTATTGGGACGCGAAGCTTTCGCCCGCTTTAACGCAATACCGCATTATGCATCTCTTACACTTAAAATGCCCGGTCCACGCGGCATCATCTCATTAAAAGGGAGTATTAAGTGTTACTTGAGCACGGAGGAACGTGAGACTGCCTTGACAGCCCCACACCCATCCGGCTACGCTAGTCAAAGAACCCGAATAGGTCATTCAAACACCAGACACGGCTAGACGAGTCCGGCGCCTACTAGCGGCATGCCCCCATACAAGGGGCTGCATGCATGTACAACAAGAGACCATAAAGCTCAATTTTATTCACTCCTTCGAATCGTACTCTGTTTATTCAATATCAAGTACATCTTTTGCACGATCCTTTTTATTTTAAACTAAGTTCCTCTCTTTTACAGATGAACAACGTGCTACACCCGTCCAGGATACAGCACAACGGAGACACAGGCGCAGACGTGCAGTAGGGACCCGTTGCAAGGATTCTTTTCAGATTAAGACCATGCGTAAAGCTTTTTTACTGTCTCTTGTTGATATACATCCCCCGGTTTCTTACTATAACCGAGGAGGAGGCTGGCGTTTGGCATTGGCCGCACCAGAATTTTTATGCGTGCACTGACACCAGGGGCTTAGGGCATTATTCTGCCCGTTTTATAAAGACCGAATACCTTAGGGAGTATTCGTGTCTCGAGATTAGGCCTTATATGCATCAGCTCCGAATCATGTCTTTGGTCAAATGTTGGGTTTGCCCGGCTCCTGTGTTTTGCTGCCTTACGCCCGCTTTATCGGCTAACGCGGCACCGTGGAGAACTATCGCGATTGTGCCCGGTTCGCCGGGCAGCACCTCGAGAGAAAGCCGAAAACTGACTGTCATGATATAGCGAGAGACTGGTCAACCACTCGATGACTCATCGGAATGTTTAGAATTCCTCCGCATTAACGAAGGACCGTTTTCGGTCGAGCACATACGCACCTCGAATTCGGGAGAGTGCGGTGCCCCCAGGGGCTATATAGTAGCCCCACCCTCGAACTCCTATGGCTAAGTGAAAGTGATAAAGCATTATAGTCCGGTTGCCTAGTTTGCTACGCTACCACCTCCTTAACAGGACCAAGACATTGGATTAAGTGTGAAAAAGCGCCTTTTTTGCAAACACCCCAGCACTATGTGCGTGGGGGCTGAAGCCAAGGACTGCCATCTTTCAGGTTATATATACATATACATAAACGGTCGCATAGGGAGTAGTCTACTACTTGAACGCACAAGTATAAAAAGCTCTTATATTATATTGAAACATTGTTTTCACAAATCATACATGTCATTTAAACATGATATCCTCCGAGCACTGCGTCTCTATTAAACGAGCGCCCTGCAGGACTTCCTCAAAATAGTGCTCGGCAGGTACTCGGCTTCTGTCTGAATCTTGGGACGCAACATCGGTGGCCTTCATCTCCGCCCAGTATGTCTTGACACGGGCCAGAGCCATCCGCGCTCCCTCAATGCACGCCGACCGCTTCATTGTGTCGATACGCGGTACCGCACCAAGGAACTGCTGCACTAAGCCAAAATAACTCTTCGGCTGGGGTCCGCCTGGCCACAAATGATTCATGACATGCTTCATGGCAAGTCCGGATAATCGATTCAGCTTGGCCCATTCGGCCAACCGATCGGTCAACGGAAGAGGACGCTCCGGACTATGGAATTGCGACAATATAGCTCTTCCCTTCTGTGCCCCTTCTGTCCTCGGAAGTGCTCAATCGCGTCCGCTGCACTCGCCGCTAAGTCCAGATAAGCATCCTCCGAACTCCACAACTTGTCCAACTAAGCATACTTGGGATCCGTATGTTTCCTCCGCAGCAGAAACAGTTTTCCAGCCGTAATAGCCCCGGCCTGACTCAGCTCCTCCTTGGCAGCTCTCAAAGCGGAACGGGCATCCTTGGATTCGGCGGTGGCCTTTTTCAGGCCCCTTGCTCCACTTGACGTTCTTTTTCAAGAACCTCGCAGCGGTCGGTAATGTTCTTCAACTTTCCGGCCATATCGGCCATTTCCTCTTTGCTTCGGCAGTGAGCAGCCCGCTCGGCTTTTAGCTCTTCGGCCGCCCTTAAAGCGGCCGCATTACTATTTCTGGCTTGCTTTTTCGCTCGGGCGAGTTCCGCCCGTAGCTCCTCCACAGCAGCGGCACCATCTGCATTAAGCATACAAGTAGTAAGACATGGGCGTCAAGCTCCCTTACCAGGTGTCCGCGTAGAAGTCGCATACCTTGTGACTCAACAAACCGTTTATTGACCAACGTGATGTCCGCATCCGCCTCGTCAAGTTGTCGCTTTAGTTCGGCATATTCATCAGTCCGGCTGGCCACCGGACGCCCCGCCACCTATTTAGGAGCAGAGACATGTTATAACTGAGATTATGATCCTCGGCACGCTGTCAATTTTAACAACATACCGAGTCTCAGGAGCTACTATCTATACAGGGCGCATTTTATATGCATAACTGTCAGAAGGTACATTATTTTTGCGTACCTCAAACCCCGTCAGTAAACTTCTGGCGGCTTCATGCAATCCGCTCTCAGCGGATGCAATTCTTTCAATCACCGTACCCATTAGAGCACGGTGATCTTCTGAGATAGCCGCTCGCCCGAGCAGATCCTTCAGCTCCTCCGACCGCACGCCAGTTGGCGCCGGACCTTCCGGCCCCGCCGGACTTGGGGAAACCCTCCGCGACGACACCTCAGGGTCGTCCGCCTCGCACGAGGGTGCGACAGGTGGAGGCGTTTCGCTCTCCATCATCTCCGGAAGAAGATCCCCCGAAGACGAGCTCTGCTGAGAAGGGCTGAGATCCGAACTACAAGGTACAATTTCGGTTATCTTTAGAAATAAATACAGGGATGTTCCTTATTTACAAGACCCCTTCTTTTTACTTACGGCTCGCTGGAGGGCTGATCCCCTTGGGGAAATAGTGCGGTTGGGTTACTTCCCAGCGCCGGACTATCTGACGAAGATCCCTTTCCCCTCTTTGAGGCCTTGACCTCCAGATCTTCCGAAGCGATCCTCTTCTCTCCTCGAAAGATGGGACTTCTAATCCCTCCTTCCTTGATAGCCTCCTTCGTAGAGGCAGTTGCTTCCACGCTCCCCCTTCGCCTTCTTCAAAAGGCGCAGCCTTCAACATCTTGGTCAGCATAGGATCCGGCGTGGTCTCTGGGAGGGGAGTCGGACACCTTATTAACTTCGCCTTGGCTATCCACTCCTGTTCAAGAAACGGCTCCTTTAGAGGGCATATGATAAATGATTGAACAACTTGTCCGGTTACAGGACTACTTACCTGAGTATCTGGGCGATTGCAGCTTAGCCCTGCATCCTCAGTCAAGTCCGAACACTTCTCTTGTGATCCGAAGAACAGTTTATACATCTCCACGGGCGTCGTGCCCATAAAATTTTGGAGAGCTCGTGGTCCCTCCGGATTAAATTCCCACAGGCGGAGGGGGCGACGTTTGCAGGGCAGAAGGCGCCGGATCAACATAACCTGCGCCACTGCAACCAGATTGATCTCTCTTTCTCGAAGGTCTCGTATACGGCCTTGCAGCAAAGGAACGTCCTTGGACGGCCCCCAGTCGAGCCCCTTGTTGACCCATGATGCCAGCCGCTGTGGTGGACCTAAGCAGAAGGCGGGGAGCGCCACCCATTTTGTGCCCCGGGGAGCGGTGATATAAAACCACTCCTGTTGCCACAAACCAAGCTCCTCTTGAAAAGAGCCCTCGGGCCACGGAGCATCAGCACATTTCCTTATGACCGCCCCTCCGCACTCTGCTTGTTGCCCCCCGATCATCTTTGGCTCCACCTTGAAGGTCTTGAGCCACAATCCAAAGTGAGGGGTAATATGGAGGAAGGCCTCACATACGACAATGAATGACGAGATATGGAGGATGGACTCGGATTCAAGTCATGGAAATCCAGCCCATAATAAAACATGAGCCCTCGCACAAAGGGATCCGTGGGAAGCCTAAACCCGAAGGAAGTGAGATACTGAACACCACGCTTCTCGCCGGGCTCGGGAGTGGGAATGACCTGCCTCAAGCAGGCAGCCTATGCGAGATCTCGCCGTTAGATACCTGGCGTCTCGCAGCTTTAGCACATCTTCTTCTGTGACGGAGGAAGACATCCATCGGCCGTGCTGGTCGGAGCCGGACATCATCGAAGGTCCGAAGCGCCTAAATCTGAGGCTTTGGGTGTTAGAACTCGAAGCGCGAGGCGAACTCGATGGAGGGTGTAAAAAGAAGAGGGCCTTGGTCTCATTATAAAGAGGTTGAATACCAAGAGCCCACCCCGTGGTCGATTAGGACTCGCCTTTGATAGGGGAGGCGTGCCAACGGGCACGGTTGGGTTACCCACGTCCGTATTGATGGGAATCCCGGAATAAGGGGGCACGATCTATGATTTGATAAGACGTGCCAAGGAAACCGCCTCGCTAAACACGCTGAGGTGGAACAATAAAAAAACAATTCATATAAAGACCTGGCCGCGGTGTGATGTCACGACGCGAAATACGTCAGCAGATATGTGCAAAAGTTATTCTCTCTACGGTGGTATGTGGAACTTGTTTTGCAGAGCCGGACACTATCCTGGTGTTCAAAACCTTCTATGAAATATTCGGAGGAGGAACCCGCCTTGCAATGCCGAAGACAATATGCGCGCCGGACTCGTTGTCATTGAAGCCTGGTTCAGGGGCTACTGAGGGAGTCCTGGACTAGGGGGTGTCCGGATAGCCGAACTATCATCACGGCCGGACTCCAAGACTATGAAGATACAAGATTGAAGACTCCGTCCCGTGTCCGGATGGGACTTTCCTTGGCGTGGAAGGCAAGCTTGGCGATACGGATATGTAGATCTCCTACCATTGTAACCGACTCTGTGTAACCCTAACCTATTCGGTGTCTATATAAACCGGAGGGTTTTAGTCCGTAGGACGAACAACAATCATACCATAGGCTAGCTTCTAGGGTTTAGCCTCCTTGATCTCGTGGTAGATCTACTCTTGTACTACCCATATCATCAATATTAATCAAGCAGGAGTAGGGTATTACCTCCATCGAGAGGGCCCGAACCTGGGTAAAAACATCGTGTCCCTTGTCTCCTGTTACCATCCGCCTAGACGCACAGTTCGGGACCCCCTACCCGAGATCCGCCGGTTTTGACACCGACAGCCCTAAAAATATCTCTCCACCGTCGAAAGAGCAAATCCCAGTCTCGAGCTATCTAGTCCCTCGTCGTACGTTTTCGATGAAACTGTAAGTTGTCGTTATGATCACCTTGTTATGGATGACGTTGGAACAACCCCAAAGCGTAGCGTCCGGTATGGAGTGACTCGATACTCTCATGCTCTAACGAATCATACATACGTTAACTCCCGTGTTATGTACTATAGACTTTAGACGATGTAATCTCTAAGTATAACGAAGGATTTGGATCAATTCATCACGAGTGTTCTTTCAACATCGTGCTCTCAAATTTTTCGGGCATAATAAAACAAAATCATCAATCAACACTTTGAGCTAGTCCTAAAGGCAAGACTAGGAATCTTGTTTTACTGTTTTATAACTCTACACGTGTTATGAGTTTTCCTCTGAATCACATAATCGAGATATCAATTACAACATAGAATATAAATATTAATTATATCCTGGAAATAAATAATACTCAAATATTATTGCATCTAGAGCATATTTTCCAACATGTGTCTGCTCTGGACTGGCATGAATACGGTGCTGGCACTCTTGAGCGGCATTGAGCGACATGAATGTGCGCAACCTGTCCGGGCGAGAGAGAGCACAGGTGCAAGAGAGGTCCTTGGGTGGGTTCGAGTGTCTGACGTGTGCATGACAGCGGCTTGGACGCCCACAAAGCCCTCCTGGTTTGCCTCCGGATTGTGAAAAAACGGATGTCCGGGACGGTGAGCTGACTTATGGGATATCACGTTGGATGGCAAATTGTGTCTGAACCTCTTCGTCCGGACGGTTTAGGGGTCCATGTTAAAGATCCCCTAAGACGGGGATTGGAAGAGACGAGATTTTTTTAGGGTTGCCAAACTTTTATTGATAGATTCAAAGGAATACAATTTGGGTTGTAAGGTAGGGTAAGCCACAAATGGCAAACCTCAGCAAGCGAAAAGAGAGAATTTCGCTAGGTTATGTACTTCCTGGTTTGAAGCTCGACCTTATAACAGAACACCGTAGCCGGCAATTTAGGTGTCCGTCACGCATTTTTACAGAAAATTCCCTCTCTTTTCTGGTAATTAACCCATCGTCCACCTTTAATAGAGAGAAAAGGAGCCGTTTTTACCGCTTTACAGAAACCCCATCCCTTTTCTGGTAAATAACCCGCACTGCACTGTTAAGTGATAGAAAATGAGTCTTTTTGTTTGCGTTTTATCGGAAAAAAATTGTTGTTTCTATAACTAACCCGCAGTCCATCTAGAACAAATAGTACTTTTTAAAAATATCGAAATCCTTTAAACATTCTATATATGAAATTTGATTAAAAAAATGTGTAGAATATACATATGATGTTATTTTATATGTATACTATTTTTTTAAATGCTATTTAGGGGGCGCAATCTCAATCAATAGCATACGATCTATCTTTCTTTCGTATCGACACCGATCCGGATTACAAATGAACACCTCAGCAAAGTCAAATTGGAGACGAAAGAAACCGACGATAACCATGCATGCACGCCTCGGCAAAATCTTGCATGGGACAAAAAGAGCAAATTTCTCATCTTATGCCGAGAGAAGAGAGGCTATTGGTGTCTCGAGTCATGGTTATTGGGTTAGGGTCGTGCGGTATTTTCTTCTACTGTTATAACTCATAGGCTCTTTTGCTGGTAAGATTTATCAAAGATGCGAGATGAACTTCTTCGTAGAACACATCCATGTACTTGCAGTAATCGTTAAGCAGAGATCTTGCTCAAACTGTGGTGCGAGGCTTGTCTGCATGGAGAGATACATAGTGGCAGTGGCAGAGAGATCGTCGTTTACCAGAACAGAGTAGTACCAGTAAGGCAGTAACTCGCCTGCCAAGCCGATCGATCCGCTGTGTGGCTCCAGCCGTCAGATCCACCGAGTGTGCTACTACTACAATGCCGGAGGCAAATCTAAATCTGGCAGAGCCGTTGCCGAACCGCCCATGAGAGGGTGATGCTGGATGAACTACCAGATTTGATACTCTGCTTTTGGGTGCCAAATTAACACATCACATGGGCCGACGTGTCTCGCATCATTTTCCTCGTCCTCCACACACCAGACTCGAGAGTACCATGTATGCATGGCCTGTCTACCATGATGATCGATGCGTATGCGTAGCGCGTCCTGCTCTCGCACAGGTGTTTGGCATGACCGCGCGTCACAACCGTACGTCCAGACGTGCATGGGGCACGTACGCGTTCGCCGTCAATGGAATAATAGCATCTACAGCTAGACTTGCCAAATCCGGCAACCTATACGCCCATGGACACGCCAGGGTGTATATGCGGACAGTGACCGTGCAGCCCTTAAATTCATGCTTTCAGCTGTGTACAACCTCTTTCCGAAAAAGCTTAAAAAGTTTGTCTCAAATTTGTTCCTTAAATAAATGTATCTAGCACAACTTGCTATTAGATACATCTATTTGAGGGACAAACTTTTTGAAACGGAGAGAGTATCTCATATCCAATACCCTATATTCATACAAAATCATGCAACGTAGTATGTACATCATCAAACAACCAAAATCAATAAAAAAAACAAACATATAAACCGATATCATACGGCTATAATTCACATAAATCACTAAAAGATCACAGAAAGGGCATAATTCACACGGTTCAGTGATCCTACACATTCTAACTAGATACTAAAGTTAGATTATATAAAAGGAGAGAGGATCGAGCTTCACCACTTCCTCACCGGCCCTTTGCCCTTTTGGTCACCGGTGCTGTTGTAGGTGTCCGCGGCAGGAGGTGGGCCGACGTCAAAGCCGTCGGAGTCGGAACCATCGTCGGAGGAGGAATCAGAGATGACGATGTAGCGTTGCAAGCGCCGAACGATGCGTTCCTGCTTGTGCTTGAACTTGGCCACCCTCGCCGCCTCCGCCACCTCCCACTCAGACTGCTCAATGCCGAGCCGGAGCTGCTTGGCGTTGATTGTCCGGAGCCGCCTGGCGTCGGTCTCCGCCATTTGTCATTCGAAGGAAGCTCAATCCCTATGTGAATCCCCGGGCTAGCACGCGAGGCAATGAACTCTTCTGGAACAAGCAGCAGAATCTGATTTACATGGATGTGATCAAGGCCAAGCAGAATCACTATGTTGAAGTTCACTACATTGACATGCATCATATGAGGCAGGACAAGCACCGTGAGTACTTTGGAGAGGCCTTGGATCTAGTCGAGCAGTTCGCCATTGAGCACTTGCTCACCTTCCACAAGGATTTTGATCCAGAGATCATCGCACAGTTCTTTGCTTCCGTCCATTTCGGCACTGATGATGCAAGGACCATGACTTGGATGACTAATGGTCGCCGTCTGTCTGCTACTTGGAAGGAGTTCATGGAGTTGCTTAACGTTCCAGATGAAGGGCTCGACACGCCAGTTGGAGTTCGCCCTCATGCCAACTCTGACTCTGCCAACAAGAACAAGCTCATGCCATTCCTTGTTCCGAAGACTCTTCCCAACAAGAAGACTGCGTGGGTGCTTAATCCCTTCCTTGACATCATGCATCGGCTCTTTCGGAACACCCTCTTCCCACGCATTGGGGACATGGGCCAGGTACATGCTTACCTCGTTGACATGATGCTTATCTGCGAGGAGGCCCGTAAGGCTCAGACTCAACCACTTGATGTCTCACATATCATGTGGTGTGAGCTTCAGTTCGCCGTGTTCAACCGTAAGGTCCCCATCTACGGGCCTTACCTGTTCCACTTGATATCCACAACATGGGAGAGGTTGTTTCCCCAGGATGAGTTTGAAGCTCCAGGGTGGATTCGTCATGAGTCCGTCAGGCTCCGCATTAAGCCACATTGGGCTAACACCACCACTTCTGCTAAGGCTGCCAGGTAGGTTGTGGATGAGGAGGAACTTGGGGGGGAAGAAGCTGCTGCTGACCGTTCTGCCTTCTCGCCTCCCTCTGATGAGCCCTCTTGGGCAAAGAAGCTGAAGAACAAGATGAAGAGGCTGTTCTGCATGCAGGTTCAGGGTCAGTACAAGGCCCATGTTGCTCAGAAGGAGAGTCGCCGTCGCGACATCAGGATCTTGAGGGCTTGCGGGGAGGATGTGGCCAGCGGTTCTGAGAAGCACATCACCCCAGAGACTGCCTGGATGGAGAAGCAGGGCTACAAGTGGACCGATTCAGAGGAGGAGTCCGTTCCTGCTGCAGAGTCTGAAGACGAGGAGTCCTTTTCCGCCTGAGCTACCACCTTTGTTGTAGGTGTCCTCTCTGCCTTTTTGGTGTCTCGATGCCAAAGGGGGAGAGAGTGTAGGATTTGCGTGTGTGTCGTGTGTTTCGTCGTTTGCTTTGCTTTCCGTCGTTGAACTTGCTTGCTTTTGTTTTGGTTGTGCTTGTGAGACTAAGTTTATCATATGGTGTAAGACATATGCACTCTATCGTACCTTATCATCTTATTGAGCTTGTGCTTTATCATGCTATTCATGTTATGCTCATATCTACTATCTTGCTTAGTGTCAGCCTTAGCTTTGCAAGATATGCTTTGTTTCTAAAATATAGGGGGAGTGGTGATCCTAGTATTCGTGCCGTGCAGTCCAAAGCACTTTACTCTCTATCACGAATCTAGGGGGAGCTCATCTATATTTTAGAGATGTGGGGTTTGCTTGTGCTATATTCATCTCCTTTGTGCAAATCCCGTATTGTCATCAATCCACCAAAAAGGGGGAGATTGTAAGGGCACTTTTGTCCCTAAGTAGTTTTGGTGTTGATGACAAAGCCTTTGCGGACTAATCGTGTGTATTGAGCTTTTCAGATTCATCACGACTAAACACAAGACGATTCCATGCCCCTCAAAGATTATTGAAGACGACGTTTGTCTACGGTTCGGTTCGGTGGAGTTGAGTCGTAGGAGAGCCGTACTATTAAGAGGGGGTCTGCTTTGGAAAGGTTTGGGTGGAATCTCACGTACACATTCCCTTTTGCACTGCCTTTCCTTGAGCTCCTTGGAGTGTTCCTCCGTCTCACCTTGTCTCTGCGATTTGAAGGTCTCCGCCTTGCTCTTCTCAGGCTAGCGGTAGTACTGCTCCTCTGAGCGGTACTACCGCAGGAGCCAGTGGTAGTACCGGGCTCCTGCTGTTGGGGAACGTAGTAATTTCAAAAATTTTCCTACGATCACGCAAGACCATGGTGATGGCATAGCAACGAGAGTATAGAGTATCCGTCCACGTACCCTCGTGAGACCGAAAGCGAAGCGTTATAACAACGCGTTGATGTAGTCGTACTTCTTCCCGATCCAACCGATCCAAGTACCGAACGACGGCACCTCCGAGTTCTGCACACGTTCAGCTCGATGACGTCCCTCGAACTCCGATCCAGCCGAGTGTTGAGGAGAGTTTCACAAGACGACGACGGCGTGGTGACGATGATGATGTTCCACCGACGCAGGCTTCGCCTAAGCTCGCTACGGTATGATCGAGGTGTAATCTGGTGGAAGGGGCACCGCACACGGCTAAGGAACGATCTAATCGATCAACTTGTGTGTCATGGGGTGCCCCTGCCTCTGATATAAAGGAGGGAAGGGAGGGCTGGCCGGCCAGGAGGGAGGCGCACTCAGGTGTCCTACTCCTACTAGGAGTAGGATTCCCCCAAATCCTAGTCCAACTAGGGTTTGACCAAGGGAGAGGGAGAGAGCGCCACCCCTTCTCCTAATCCTAATAGGACTAGGGAAGGGGAAGGCTGCGCCAGCTATAGGGCCCCTTTCTCTTTCCCACTAAGGCCCATCAAGGCCCATTGACCCCCGGGAGGTTCCGTAACCCCGGTACTCTGTAAAATTCCCAATTTCACCCGGAGTGATTCCGAGTCCAAACATAGGCTTCCAATATATCAATCTTTATGTCTCGACCATTTCGAGACTCCTCGTCATGTCCGTGATCTCATCCGGACTCGAACAACCTTCGTACATCAACATCATAAAACTCATAGTAACTGCCATCGAAGCGTTAAGCGTGCGGACCCTACGGGTTCGAGAACTATGTAGACATGACCGAGACACCTCTCGGTCAATAACCAATAGCGGGACCTGGATGCCCATATTGGTTCCTACATATTCTACGAAGATCTTTATCGGTCGGACCGCATAACAACATACGTTGTTCCCTTTGTCATCGATACGTTACTTGCCCGAGATTCGATCGTCGGTATCCAATACCTAGTTCAATCTCGTTCGGCAAGTCTCTTTTCTCGTTCCGTAATACATCATCTCATAACTAACTCATTAGTTACAATGCTTGCAAGGCTTAGGTGATGAGCATTACCGAGAGGGCCCAGAGATACCTCTCCGACAATCGGAGTGACAAATCCTAATCTCAAATATGCCAACCCAACATGTACCTTCGAGACACCTGTAATGTACCTTTATAATCACCCGATTCGTTGTGGCGTTTGGTAGCACCAAAGTGTTCCTCGGCAAACGGGAGTTGCATAATCTCATAGTCATAGGAACATGTATAAGTCATGAAGATAAGCACTAGCAACAAACTATACGATCAGGTGCTATGCTAATGGAATGGGTCATGTCAATCAGATCATTCAACCAATGATGTGATCCCGTTAATCAAATAACAACTCCTTGTTCATGGTTTAGGAAACATAACCATCTTTGATTAACGAGCTAGTCAAGTAGAGGCATACTAGTGACACTCTGAGGTTTATGTATTCACACATGTATTATGTTTCCGGTTAATACAATTCTAGCATGAATAATAAACATTTATCATGATATAAGGAAATAAATAATAACTTTTATTATTGCCTCTAGGGCATATTTCCTTCAGTCTCCCACTTGCACTAGAGTCAATAATCTAGATTACACAAGAATGATTCTCACACCCATGGAGTCTTGGTGCTGATCATGTTTTGCTCGTGGAAGAGGCTTAGTCAACGGTCTGCAACATTCAGATCCGTATGTATCTTGCATATCTCTATGTCTCCCACCGACCAAATCCGGATGGAGTTGAAGCGCCTTTTGATGTGCTTGGTTCTTTTGTGAAATCTGGATTCCTTTGCCAAGGCAATTGCACCATATTGTCACAAAAGATTTTCATTGGACCCGATACACTAGGTACAACACCTAGATCGGTTATGAACTCCTTCATCCGACTCCTTCATTAGCTGCTTCCAAGCAGCTATGTACTCAGCTTCACATGTAGATCCCGAACGACGCTTTGTTTGGAACTGCACCAACCGACAGCTCCACCGTTTAATGTAAATACGATCCGGTTTGCGATTTAGAATCATCCGGATCAGTGTCAAAGCTTGCATCGACGTAACCGTTTATTTACGAGCTCTTTGTCACCGCCATAAATGAGAAACATATCCTTAGTTCTTCTCAAGTACTTAAGGATGTTCTTGACCGCTGTCCATGATCCACTCTGGATTACTTTGGTACCTGCTGCTAAACTTACAGCAAGGCACACATCAGGTCTGTACACAGCATTGCATACATGATAGAGCCTATGGCTGAAGCATAGGAACATCTTTCATTTTCTCTCTATCTTCTGCGGTGGTCGGGCATTGAGTCTTACTCAACTTCACACCTTGTAATACCGCAAGAACCCTTTCTTTGCCTCGATCCATTTTGAACTTTTTCAAAACTTTATCAAGGTATGTGCTTTGTGAAAGTCCTATTAAGCGTCTTGATCTATCTCTATAGATCTTAATGCCCAATATGTAAGCAGCTTCACCGAGGTCTTTCATCGAAAAACTTTTATTCAAGTATCCCTTTATGCTATCCAGAATTCTATATCATTTCCGATCAATAATATGTCATCCACATATAATATCGAAATGCTCAGAGCTCCCACTCACTTTCTTGTAAATACAGGCTTCTCCAAAAGTCTCAGATAAAACCAAATGCTTTGATCACACTATCAAAACGCTTATTCCAACTCCGAGAGGCTTGCACCAGTCCATAAATGGATCGCTGGAGCTTGCATACTTTGTTAGCTCCTTTGGATCGACAAAACCTTCTGGTTGCATCATATACAACTCTTCTTCCGTAAATCCATTCAGAATGCAGTTTTAACATCCATTTGCCAAATTTCATAATCATAAAATGCGGCAATTGCTAACATGATTCGGACGGACTTAAGCATCGCCACGGGTGAGAAGGTCTCATCGTAGTCAATCCCTTGAACTTGTCGAAAACCTTTTGCAACAAGTCGAGCTTTATAGACGATAACATTACCATCAGCGTCAGTCTTCTTCTTGAAGATCCATTTATTCTCAATTGCTTGCCGATCATCGGGCAAGTCAACCAAAGTCCACACTTTGTTCTCATACATGGATCCCATCTCAGATTTCATGGCCTCAAGCCATTTTGTGGAATCTGGGCTCACCATCGCTTCTTCATAGTTCGAGGGTTCATCATGTTCCAAGAATATGACTTCCAAAACAGGATTACCGTACCACTCAGTGCGGATCTTGTTCTGGTTGATCTACGAAGTTCTGAGAAACTTGATCTGAAGTTTCATGATCATCATCATTAGCTTCCTCCTATTTGGTGTAGGTGTCACGTAAACTGTTTTCTGTGATGTACTACTTCTCAATAAGGGAGTAGATACAGATTATCTCATCAAGTTCTACTTTCCTCCCACTCACTTCTTTCGTGAGAAACTCTTTCTCCAAAAAGTTTCGAATTTAGCAACAAAAATCTTGCCTTCGGATCTGTGATAGAAGGTGTACCCAACTGTCTCCTTTGGGTATCCTATGAAGACACATTTCTCGATTTGGGTTCGAGCTTATCAGGTTGAAGCTTTTCACATAAGCATCGCAGCCCCAAACTTTCAAAACGACAACTTTGGTTTCTTGCCAAACCACAGTTCATAAGGCGTCGTCTCAACGGATTTAGATGGTGCCCTATTTAAAGTGAATGTAGCCGCCTCTAAAGCATAACCCCAAAATGATAGCGGTAAATCAGTAAGAGACATCATAGATCGCACCATATCTAATAAAGTACGATTCTGACGTTCGACACACCATTACGTTGTGGTGTTCCGGTGGCGTAAGTTGCTAAACTATTCCGCATTGTTTCAAATGTAGGCCAAACTCGTAACTCAAATATTCTCCTCCACGATCAGATCGTAGAAACTTTATTTTCTTGTTACGATGATTTTCCACTTCACTCTGAAATTCTTTGAACTTTTCAAATGTTTCAGACTTGTGTTTCATTAAGTAGATATACCCATATCTGCTCAAATCATCTGTGAAGGTGAGAAAATAACGATATCCGCCACGAGCCTCAACATTCATTGGACCACATACATCAGTATGTATGATTTCCAATAAATCTGTTGCTCTCTCCATAGTTCCGAGAACGGTGTTTTAGTCATCTTGCCCATAAGGCACGGTTCGCAAGTGCCAAGTGATTCATAATCAAGTGACTCCAAAAGTCCATCAGATGGAGTTTCTTCATGCGTTTACACGATATGACCTAAACGGCAAGTGCCACAAATAAGTTGCACCATCATTATCAACTCTGCATCTTTTGGTTTCAACATTATGAATATGTGTATCACTACTATCAAGATTAAGTAAAACAAACCATTCTTCAATGGTGCATGACCATAAAAGATATTATTCATATAAATAGAACAACCATTATTCTCTGATTTAAATGAATAACCGTCTCGCATCAAACAAGATCCAGATATAATGTTCATGCTCAACGATGGTACTAAATAACAATTATTTAGGTCTAATACTAATCCCAAGGTAGATGTAGAGGTAGCGTGCCATTGCGATCACATCGACTTTGGAACCATTTCCCACGCCAAGATCGTCACCTCGTCCTTAGCCAATCTTCGCTAATCCGTAGCCCTGCTTGAGTTGCAAATATTAGCAATAACCAGTATCAAATACCAGTGCTACTGCGAGTATTAGTAAGGTACACATCAATAACAAGTATATCACATATACCTTTGTTAACCTTGCCATCCTTCTTATCCGCCAAATACTTGGGGCAGTTCCGCTTCAAAGGACCAGCCTGCTTGCAATAGAAGCACTCGGTTTCGTGCTTAGGACCAGACTTGGGTTTCTTCTCTTGATCAGCAACTTGCTTGCTGCTCTTTTGAAGTTTCCTTTTCTTTCCTTTGCCCTTTTCTTGAAACTAGTGGTTTTGTTAACCATCAACACTTGATGCTCCTTTTGATTTCTACCTCCATGCTTTCAAAGATCGCGAAGAGCTCGGGCATAGTTTTGGTCATCCTTGCATATTATAGTTCATCACGAAGCTCTTGTAGCTTGGTGGCGTGATTGGAGAATTCATCAATGACGCAATCATCCGGAAGATTAACTCCCGCTTGAATCAAGTGATTGTTATATCCGGACATTCTGAGTATATGCTCACCGATGTAACCATTCTCCTCCATCTTACAGCTATAGAACTTATTGGAGACTTCATATCTCTCAATCCGGCATTCGCTTGAATATTAACTTCAACTCTGGAACATCTCATATGCTCCATGGTGTTCAAAACGACGTTGAAGTCCCGGTTCTAAGCCGTAAAGCATGGCACACTGAACTATAGAGTAGTCATCAGCTTTGCTTTGCCAGACGTTCACAACTTCGGCGCAGCCCTTGCACCAGGCCTGGCACCTAACGGTGCTTCCAGACGTAATTCTTCCGTGCAGCAATAAGGATAATCCTCAAATTACGGACCCAGTCCGTAATTGCTGCCATCATCTTTCAACTTTGCTTTCTCAAGGAACGCATTAAAATTCAACGGAACAACAAAGACGAGCCATCTATCTACACATCATAGACAAGCAAGATACTATCAGTACTAAGTTCATGATAAATTTAAGTTCAATTAATCATATTACTTAAGAACTCCCACTTAGAAAAATATCCTCCAATTCTCTAAGTGATTGCGTGATCCATTTCAACTACACCATGACCGATCATCACGTGTGATGGAGTAGTTTCAATGGTGAACATCAATATGTTGATCATATCTACTATATGATTCACGCCGACCTTCGGTCTCCGTGTTCCGAGGTCATATCTTATATGCATAGCTCGTCAAGTATAACCTGAGTATTCGGCGTGTGCAACTGTTTTGCACCCGTTGTATTTGAACGTAGAGCCTATCACACCCGATCATCACGTGGTGTCTCAAAGACGAAGAACTTTCGCAACGGTGCATACTCGGGAGAACACTTCTTGATAATTTAGTAAGGATCATCTTATAATGCTACCGTCAATCAAAGCAAAATAAGATGCATAAAGGATTAACATCACATGCAATCAATATAAGTGATATGATATGGCCATCATCATCTTGTGCTTGTGATCTCCATCTCCGAAGCACCGTCATGATCACCATCTCCACCGGCGCGACACCTTGATCTCCATCGTAGCATCGTTGTCGTCTCGCCAACTATTGCTTCTACGACTATCGCTACTCCTTAGTGATAAAGTAAAGCAATTACATGGCGTTTGCATCTCATACAATAAAGCGACAACCATATGGCTCCTGCCAGCTGTCGATAACTCGGTTACAAAACATGATCATCTCATACAATAAAATATAGCATCATGTCTTGACCATATCACATCACAACATGCCCTGCAAAAACAAGTTAGACGCCCTCTACTTTGTTGTTGCAAGTTTTACGTGGCTGCTACGGGCTGAGCAAGAACCGTTCTTACCTCGCATCAAAACCACAACGATATTTCGTCAAATAGACTCCGTTTAACCTTCTCAAGGACCGGCGTAGCCACACTCGGTTCAACTAAAGTGAGAGAGACAGACACCCGCCACCACCTTTAAGCAACGAGTGCTCACAGCGGTGAAACCAGTCTCGCGTAAGCGTCTGGCGTAATGTCGGTCCGGGCCGCTTCATCTCACAATACCGCTGAACCAAAGTATGACATGCTGGTAGGTAGTATGACTTGTATCGCCCATAACTCACTTGTGTTCTACTCGTGCATATGACATCAACGCATAGAACCTGGCTCTGATACCACTGTTGGGGAACGTAGTAATTTCAAAAATTTTCCTACGATCACGCAAGACCATGGTGATGGCATAGCAACGAGAGTATAGAGTATCCGTCCACGTACCCTCGTAGACCGAAAGCGGAAGCGTTATAACAACGCGGTTGATGTAGTCGTACTTCTTCCCGATCCAACCGATCCAAGTACCGAACGACGGCACCTCCGAGTTCTGCACACGTTCAGCTCGATGGCGTCCCTCGAACTCCGATCCAGCCGAGTGTTGAGGGAGAGTTTCACAAGACGACGGCGTGGTGACGATGATGATGTTCCACCGACGCAGGGGCTTCGCCTAAGCTCGCTACGGTATGATCGAGGTGTAATCTGGTGGAAGGGGCACCGACACGGCTAAGGAACGATCTAATCGATCAACTTGTGTGTCATGGGGTGCCCCTGCCCTGTATATAAAGGAGGGAAGGGAGGGGCTGGCCGGCCAGGAGGGAGGCGCACCAGGGTGTCCTACTCCTACTAGGAGTAGGATTCCCCCAAATCCTAGTCCAACTAGGGTTTGACCAAGGGAGGAGAGAGAGAGGCCACCCCTTCTCCTAATCCTAATAGGACTAGGGAAGGGGGAAGGCTGCGCCAGCTATAGGGCCCCCTTTTCTCTTTCCCAAGAAGGCCCATCAAGGCCCATTGACCCCCGGAGGTTCCGTAACCCCGGTACTCGGTAAAATTCCCAATTTCACCCGGAGTGATTCCGAGTCAAACATAGGCTTCCAATATATCAATCTTTATGTCTCGACCATTTCGAGACTCCTCGTCATGTCCGTGATCTCATCCGGGACTCAACAACCTTCGTACATCAACATCATAAAAACTCATAGTAACCGCCATCAAACGTTAAGCGTCACGGACCCTACGGGTTCGAGAACTATGTAGACATGACCGAGACACCTCTCGGTCAATAACCAATAGCGGGACCTGGATGCCCATATTGGTTCCTACATATTCTACGAAGATCTTTATCGGTCGACCGCATAACAACATACGTTGTTCCCTTTGTCATCGATATGTTACTTGCCCGAGATTCGATCGTCGGTATCCAATACCTAGTTCAATCTCGTTCGGCAAGTCTCTTTTCTCGTTCCGTAATACATTATCTCATAACTAACTCATTAGTTACAATGCTTGCAAGGCTTAGGTGATGAGCATTACCGAGAGGGCCCAGAGATACCTCTCCGATAATCGGAGTGACAAATCCTAATCTCAAATATGCCAACCCAACATGTACCTTCGGAGACACCTGTAATGTACCTTTATAATCACCCGATTCGTTGTGACGTTTGGTAGCACCAAAGTGTTCCTCGGGCAAACGGGAGTTGCATAATCTCATAGTCATAGGAACATGTATAAGTCATGAAGATAAGCACTAGCAACAAACTATACGATCAGGTGCTATGCTAATGGAATGGGTCATGTCAATCAGATCATTCAACCAATGATGTGATCCCGTTAATCAAATAACAACTCCTTGTTCATGGTTTAGGAAACATAACCATCTTTGATTAACGAGCTAGTCAAGTAGAGGCATACTAGTGACACTCTGTAGGTTTATGTATTCACACATGTATTATGTTTCCGGTTAATACAATTCTAGCATGAATAATAAACATTTATCATGATATAAGGAAATAAATAATAACTTTTATTATTGCCTCTAGGGCATATTTCCTTCACCTGCACGGTAGTACCGTGGGCTCCCACAGTAGTACCGCTCCCCGGAGCGGTAGTACCGCGAGCTCTGGTCTGGCACCGCTGCTCAAGCGGTGGTATGCGCGGATGTAATTTTTTACATCCGTGCTACCCGCGGTAGTACCTTGCTGTGGCGCGGTAGTACCGTGACGCCAGGGCAGGTACAGTAGCAAGTGCGGAGGTAAGGGCGGATGTAATTTTTTACATCCGCACCTTTCACGGTAGTACCGCACCCATGGTCGCGGTAGTTCCGTGTCGGATTTTTGCACGGCAATTTCTCAAGCGGAGGTAGTCACAGATGTAATCTTTTACATCTGTGCCTACCAGACCTGGCCTGCGGCTGTCTTGCGGAAGTACCGTATGAGGTCACGGTAGTACCGCTTCTGCGGATCTACCGCGCCCTATTAGTGCTCCTGTTTGCTAGGTCCGGTCTCCGCTGTGCCCACGGTAGTACCGCTGGCCCGTGCGGTAGTACCACGCCTGTGGTGCGGTAGTTCCGTGGGTCGCGGGCTGAGTGGTGGGTAACGGTTGGAAATGTCCCCCCACTATAAAAGGGGGTCTTCTTCCCCAAGAAGACTCACCTCTTCCAACCCTAAACTCCATTGTTGCTCCTGTTGGGGAACGTTGCAGAAAATAAAAATTGTCTACGCTTTCACCAAGATCAATCTATGAGTTCATCTAGCAACAAGAGAAAGGAGTGCATCTACATACCCTTGTAGATCGCGAGCGGAAGCGTTCAAGAGAACGTGGTTGAGGGAGTCGTACTCGACATGATCCAAATCACCGATGATCCTTGTGCTGAACGGACAGCACCTCCGCGCTCAACACACGTACGGAGCGGAGAAGTCTCCCGCGCCTTGATCCAGCAAGGTGGAGGGAGAGGTTGAGGAAGAGAGCTCCAGCAACAGCCGACAGGCGTGGTGGTGGTGGAGCAAGCGATTCGGCAGGGCTTCGCCAAGCTCTTAACGGAGGAGGAGAGGTGTTGGGAGGGAGGGCTGCGCCTTGGATGTTGTGTGCAGCCATCCCCTCGCCCCTCTATTTATAGGGGAAGGGGGAAGGGGGCCGACCCCCTCTAGATGAGATCCAGAGGGGGCGGCAGCCAAGGGGAGGGGCCTTGCCCCCCAAGCAGGGGCCCCACTGGGGTTCCCCCAACCCTAGGCGCATGGGCCCAAGGGGAGATCGCCCAGCCCTCGAGGCTGGTTCCTGCCCACCTGGCCCATGAGGCCCTCCGAGAGAGTGGCCCTCCCGGTGGACCCCGGAACCCCTCCGGTGGCCCCGGTACAATACCGATATGCCCCCGAACCTTTCCGGTGACCGTATGACAACTTCCCATATATAAATCTTCACCTCCGGACTATTCCGGAACTCCTCGCGACATCCGGGATCTTATCCGGGACTCCAAACAACATTCGATAATCACATACAAGTCTTCCTAATAACCCTAGCGTCACCGAACCTTAAGTGTGTAGACCCTACGGGTTCGGGAGACATGCAGACATGACTGAGACGCCTCTCCGGTCAATAACCAACAGCGGGATCTGGATACCCATGTTGGCTCCCACATGCTCCTCGATGACCTCTGGAACACCCCCAGTGTCATGCTACAGTAATCTCCTGTTAATGGTGCCATGTCATCATGTTACTGTTGCTAATCTTCACTTGATCCAAATCACAATTCAAATTCAAATCCAATCTAAAGTCAAAATTCATATTTGTCAGACATGAAATCTAAAATGTTCATCATGTGGCAATTATTCTTTTGATAATATTGGCAGTGAACTAACTTTTTCCAAAATGTCTAAGTGCCTAAACTAGTTAAAACAATGGCTAAAACATTTAAATTAAATGCTTTTTAAGTTAAAAAATGCTAAGCTAATGTATTATAATGTTAAGCTTAATGTGGCAGTAGCCTAAGTTATACTCTTATGCTAAGTGTAAGTTTTATAAATTATAAAACTGTTTTGCTTTTTGAAAATAAAAGAAAGCAGAGAAGTTTTAAAAGAAAGCCAGAAACAAAAAAAAATGGGTGAAAAGGCCCACTGCCCCTGGGCCTAGATCACCCCCCCGACCCAGTCGGCCAGCCCATCCCGGCCGGCCCACCTCTCCCCGCTTAACCCCCAACGCCTCCTCAAACCCTAGCCCGATCCACCACCACACCCCCACTTCCCCACGATCCCTCGCTCCTCTCCCCCCCCCACGACCTGATCTGGATCGGGCGCCGCCTCAACCCCTGGTGACCGCGTCTCCCACAAGATCGACCCGCCACCGAATCGCCGAGTGCCGCCCCTCCCGGCCTCCTCCCCGCAGCCCCGTCTCCTCTCCCTCGTGGCCCGTAGCCTCCTACTCCGGCCGGCCGCTGATGGCCATGGCCTCGCCCTCGCCGCCTCGGCTAGCCCTACCGCTAGTCCCGCCCGGCCAGCGCTGTGGCTACTGGCGCGCTTTGTGCCCCATGAGCCCAGCCGACAAGCCACGGCCTCTGCCGTGGCCGGCGCCCCTGGGGGCCTCGTACACCAACAGGCGCCACGCGCCGCCGCCAAGAATCAACCATGGCGGCCAGCACCGCCCTCCCAGGGCCACTGCCAAAGGGGCCCCACCCCCCTGTGTTAAAAAAAATAAAAAAAATAAATATATGTATTAAAAATGATTAATTAATTGGTTAATTAATTAATTAACTTTGTTTAGTTAACCTAATGAACAATTTAGTCTAATTAAGCATGTTTAATTAAACTGTGCCAATGACAGCGGGACCCACCTGTAAGTTTGACTCAGTCAACTGCACTGTTGACTACTGATGTCGTGATGATGTCATGCTGATGCAATAACTCCTTTTAGGTTTATTAATAACTTTAGAAAATCTTTTGAAATTTTGAAAATTAATATAAAATAAACCGTAACTCGGATGAAAATGTTTTCTACATGAAAGTTGCTCAGAACGACGAGACGAATCTGAATATGCTCTCTGTTCGTCTATCACACGTCCCTAGCATAACAAACGTTGAACCTTTTTCCCTCCGGTTCATCTGTCTGACAGACGTCCGGAACCGGGAAAACTTTCCCGGATGTTATCCTCCTTCGCTAGTATCGCCTAGTGCTACGTTAGAACACCTCTAGCACCGCTTCTTGTCTTGTTATGCTTATGTTTGCGTGTATTTACTGTTTCTCCCCCCTCTTATTCTCCGGTAGACCTCGAGACCGCTGCTGATGCCCCTGTGATCAACTACGTCGACGATGACCCCTCCTTCTTGTCTGAGCAACCAGGCAAGCCCCCCTTTGATCATCCCGATATCGCCCATTCCATTCTCTCATGCTTGCATTAGATTTTGCTACTGTTATTGTTTGCACCTATTCTGATGCATAGTCTGCTTTTGTACCTACAGTTGTACCTTACCTGCTTATCCTAAACTGCTTAGTATAGGTTGGTTAGAGACCCATCAGTGACCCCCCCCCCCACTTGACTCGACTGCCCCGCTGGATTATCAGAAGACCCGATCAACGGGATCGAAGACCAGGACCCGACACCTCACGTCACATCACGCCCCTTCGTTGCTCGACTCTGCAGTATTACTATTGAGTGCCGAGGGTGAGACCTCTACAACACTTCTGATGGTAACCTGTAGTGTAGCTATTCGGTCATGGTCATCGAGGGTGATTTCCTCCTTAACCACTTCCGATACGGCTCTGTCGTGCAACCCCTCAAGTGTGAACCTCGGGGTGGATCCTCTTCGTTCACCTTGATGATTACATCGAGTGGAATTCACCGGGGGTGATTCCTCGGGTTTTCCCCTTAATGTTTGGACACACGGATACTTGGACTTTACCACTGTTACTTGGAAAGATGGGTCGACCCTGAGGGGTACCCGCGCGAGCTTAATTGCGAGTGATGTGGAGTCGGGTTGACCTGGAGGGTGCCCGCGAGATAATTACGAGGCGTGGCCGGGCATTCCTAGCCCTTGCCGCAAGTCCTCGAGACGGGGCAACGGGGTCACATCTTTCGAGTCTCTGCTTGTTACCGCGTTCCTAATCCACTACGATTTGGATATTTGATCCGGGCGCCTCGCCCGATAGCACTAACCATCACGTGGGCATAGTATGGGCGTTCTCGTCGTATACATCAGCCAAGCTTAATAGGCGTCAGCGATTGAGTGGCGGCGCGGTTGGACTGCGTGGCGCTGCCTTGTTGAAGGAGGTAGCTAGGTCTGCTCACCGGCCGCCCTCAAGCGTCAGGGAGTTCTGGGAGATGGCCCATGACCCATGGAGGCATAGGTTTAGTCTGGCGTGCTGGCCTCTCTATTAAGCCTAGGTCGGGTTGCGCGTATTGTTTGGCGAGGCGGGCATGACCACGGAAAGTGTGTCCGGCGGAGTTAAGCGGCGTGGTGGCTAAGTTGGTGCACCCTGCAGGAAGAAAACATCTATCGATAGCATGTCCTACGATAGCGGACACTTGGAGTTGTATCCCATCGATACAACTAGAACTGGATACTTGAGATGAGACATGGATATGAGCAATGGATTGCGATGAGAATTGGATTGTGATGATAATGGATAGTATGGCTCGGGATTTCTTTCTCGCAGGAGTCGAGAAAGGATCTCCGCCGAGGTTGATAACACTACTTCTACCTTACTATGCGCTACTCTATTTCCTCCTATTTGCTGCAAGATGGTGGTTTCCAGAAGATGCTAGTCTTCGATAGGACTAGGCCTTCTCTCTATTCTGGCATTTCTGCAGTCCAGTCCACATATACAGCCTTCCTTTGATAATGTTGCATATGTAGTGTAGATCCTTGCTTGCGAATACTTTGGATGAGTACTCACGGTTGCTTTGCTCCCCCTTTTCCCCCTTTCTTCTTCTTTCCGGTTGATGCAACCAGATGTTGGAGCCCAGAAGTCAGATGCCACCGCCGATGCTTACTACTACGTGGAGACCATCGACGACCAGGAGTAGTTAGGAGGCTCCCAGGCAGGAGGCCTTGCCTTTTCGATCGTAGTTGCTTTTGTGCTAGCCTTCTTAAGGCAAACTTGTCTAACTCATGTCTGTACTCAGATATTGTTGCTTCCGCTGACTCTTGTGTATCCGAGCCCTCGAGGCCCCTGGCTTGTAACATAAAGCTTGTATTATTTTAATTTGTGTCTAGAGTTGTGTTGTGATATCTTCCCGTGAGTCCTTGATCTTGATCGTACACATTTGCGTGTATGATTAGTGTACGATTGAATCGAGGGCGTCACAAGTTGGTATCAGAGCTAACTGCCTGTAGGTAGCCCCCTTTCCAACTCCTTGGCCGAAGTTGAGTCTAGTCACTGAAAAACTTTTACTAACATTGGTTGTGTGGCTTATCGGCCCACGTTGCCAATTGGGTGGTATTAGGATCTTTTATTCCTCGTCTATATTCTGGGATTCTGATCTCTCTTCCATTCGGGTTAAACAATTTTGCTAACTCTGACATTAGGTTCTCGTACCCACTTCCTCCCGGAGAGCCCCGACATTACCGATGATCGCCTGCTTCACCATAAGACTTCGAAGTTACTCTCCGATGTTCTCTCGAGACTTGTACCATCGCTTTTTGAAATTCCCTTCCATCGATAAATCCCTAGGGATAGCTACATACACCCGTCGTTAATACATCATTTTTCCAGTTGCTCTTGTTATTACAAGATGCATCGAAATACACTCTGATGTTTCGAGAATCCATTGTGCCTGCTGCCTTGCAGCTCCTTTTCCTTATGAATACATCTAAGGATAATTCCTCACACTTATCGAGGATTTGTTCATTCCTAGTTGATCAAGTGATTCACAAGATACTTTGAAATACTATCCGATCTTCCAAGAATCCTCTTCAAACTATTGCTCTGCAAATACTTGCCTGCTTGCATTATGGATGCTTTCCATATGTGTAGCAATATTCATTAGTATCCTTTGACACCATCATTTTGATCCCATCGATTCAACATGTGTGTGAAAGCACGCAATCATCACTTGATCCTTCTAAATTATCTTTCTGGCTCAGACGTCATTTCGAACATGAGCTGGTTCTTGACCAATCTATCTGTCGTCAATTGTGCCCCTGGGTCTATTCTACTTATCCATCCTTGATCGGGCGTCCCGCTTCGATCCTTCATTTAAATCATAATTCCTTTGTTATCTAAGCATCGAATTATTCAGATGTTCTATAACCCGATGCCTTTGCATTCTTTCTTCCTTTGATTGAGTACCGATACTCACATCAGCTCCATTTTGGACCGGCTGGCCCATTGTCGGGTTATTATCCGATAGTATCCTTCACATTCAAAATTCTTGTGAGTTATTCCCATGATACATAATGTCTTTGACAATTTGTACCCTCTGCTTTTGTCAACCATGCTCTGCTTCGAACATGTGTTAATTGATCCTAAAGTTCATGGTACATGTCCTAAGATGCCCCGACGGGTTGAACTTATGCCGTCCATAATCCGTGTGAACCCAAAAGTTCTCACGAGCCTTACTCTTCTGGTACATCGCCAGATAATTTTTTCTGCGCTACAATTTCATCGAAAGCAAGAAGTGAATGGAAGGTTATGCATTGAAGAAGTGGGAGTCGACCTTGAACTTTGTGTTCATACCCATAGACACGATGTAGATCTTATCATGGAAGCTTCTCGTGAAAATAATTACCCCCTTGGTATAAGTTCATCTTATATCTGAGGTTTGGTTTTCTGTAATCGTGGTTCCGGCCATATTGATATTTTTGATTCCTTTTCTCGGACAAGTTAAAGCACTTGTCTTCTGCATACCAATGCATCTCCGCAACCTCTATTTTGATCTACCTCGAGTATCGCCCCCTGTTTTCTCGAGGATATTGTGTCATTGCACTACCTCTTATGAATTCTCATTGGAATGATACTCCATCACTTCATTCATAGCCTGGTCGGCTATATCATTATCGAGCTATTTTTAACTGTGCTACCCGGTCCTTCTTCCCGGAGCACAACTCCTGATGACGAGCTAAGCTTGCGTCGATCTTCCGCATCCTATCATTTCATCTCGAACAACAAGATTGATTTCGAGCTTGTGTCAAATCCGTGGTTCTCATAGCCTTTTACTTCATCCTTCCTTTTGCTTAATGTCGTCGCTGCTCGATGGCATCTTCATAGAGTCTCTCAACTAAATTTGTCATGATCACCGTCAACATTTTGACTTCTTCCAGGATATCAATCGAATTCATGGTGATAAATACCATCCTTGCCCCTCGATGATTTGAATTATCATCGACAACATTCTTGCCTTCCGCAACACAAACTTGTTCATATAATTTTGGAAATACATCCTTTTTGACATGCCGATGGATTGTTGCTGAGCCCGTCGGCCACACCCTCATCTCTTCCTTGCTGAAATTGTATGACTTGTTTTCTAAGTTGTTTCCGATGGATCCTTTGTGTATCCGAAGTCTGACATTTCCCTGTTGACCATGTCAACACTATCCCGAAGCATGTGTGTGGTACTCCGAATATCAACAAGAATATTGGAAGCACATTGCTGGATGTTTCATGATCTATTATCCAAACACCGTTGTATGGGTAATATCATGATTCTTCCCTCGCCCCCTTTATCTAAATGCTTTTGAACTTGCTGTCATATCATGTATATCCTGCTCCGCTTCCCCTTGGGAAGGATATACTCCCAATTCTTGTGTGTAATCACATTTTCCGTTCCAATGATCTGATTAATTTAATGATTGTCTTTTCCTTCCCATTCCTTTGTTTAACCTTTCTTGTGATCTATATGATCTAAGCAGTAATATTCTTCTGCTTAAATAAACATCTTGGTGTACAACTCTTACAGTAAAACCCTGTTACTATTGTTGTTGACATTCCGGTAGCCACCAATGGATGAGAACTTTGCCTATTGGTCCGCCTCGTTCAACGAGCAGGAAAAATGGTTCTCTTCGTCCCTCGCCCTTGGCACCGATCTTGTTGCCGACATAATTGACCGGCTATCCTCTGACCTGCCTTGCCATCATGACCGTGCAAAATGTTAGCGCCTTCCTGCTTTTAACCCACATGGTGGGCCCATAACCCACCGTACCACAGGATCGAAACCTAATTCTCCTGTATATCTTTGATTCCAAAATATTCTTGCATTTAGCTTCGTATCATGTCACGAGCCACCTTCCGAGAGATGATCTATTCCCGATGCTCTGAACCCCTTTCTTACACTCTGTTCAGGTATCAATCGTTTGTCCATTCGGTTGAAAACTTCCTATTGTGCATTCATACTTTGCTCTCGATGTTTTATTAAGTTTCAACTCGAGAGATATTTCTACCTCATTCCCTGAATTGTTCACCAGATAATCAACCCTATAAGGGCCAGTTCTCCCGAAGTTGCTCTTTACTTCCCCACTTAAATCTCGGGACGAGATTTCTTGTAGTGGAGGAGATTTGTAACACCCCCAGTGTCATCCTACAGTAATCTCCTGTTAATGGTGCCATGTCATCATGTTACTGTTGCTAATCTTCACTTGATCCAAATCACAATTCAAATTCAAATCCAATCTAAAGTCAAAATTCATATTTGTCAGACATGAAATCTAAAATGTTCATCATGTGGCAATTATTCTTTTGATAATATTGGCAGTGAACTAACTTTTTTCCAAAATGTCTAAGTGCCCTAAACTAGTTAAAACAGTGGCTAAAACATTTAAATTAAATGCTTTTTAAGTTAAAAAATGCTAAGCTAATGTATTATAATGTTAAGCTTAATGTGGCAGTAGCCTAAGTTATACTCTTATGCTAAGTGTAAGTTTTATAAATTATAAAACTGTTTTGCTTTTTGAAAATAAAAGAAAGCAGAGAAGTTTTAAAAGAAAGTCAGAAACAAAAAAAAATGTGTGAAAAGGCCCACTGCCCGTGGGCCTAGATCACCCCCGGCCCAGTCGGCCAGCCCATCCCGGTCGGCCGACCTCTCCCGCTTAACCCCCCACGCCTCGAACCCTAGCCCGATCCACCACCACACCCCCACTTCCCCACGATCCCTCGCTCCTCCCCCCACCCACGACCCGATCTGGGTCGGGCGCCGCCCCCCTCGGTGACCAAGGCGTCTCCCAGCGCCGAACCCGCCACCGATCGCCGGCGCCCGCCCTCCCGGCCTCCTCCCGCAGCCCGTCTCCTCTCCTCGTGGCCCGTGCCTGCTCCGTCTACTTTGCCGCCTGACGCCCTTCTCGACCGAGCTGAATCGGGCTCGACCCCTGGCGCCCAAGCCTCGACGCCGCGTCGTCGCCGCTCCTCGCCACCTCGTCTCCGTCGCCGGACATCGCCGTCATCGCGCCACCACGCCCTGGAACCGCCCCGACGCCGTTGCTCGTCGCCTCCCCGACACCGTGACGCCACCCGTCGTCCTCATCTCCTCCTCGCCAAGCGCTCCCGTCCCGTCGCTCGTCCCGTCCTCCTCCTCACGGACTCCGTCGAGCCACGCCGCCCCGTTCATCTACAAGCGGGTGAGCCTCGTCCGCCTCTCTCTCCCATCACCGGATCAGGCGCGCCTCACGCGACGCGCTGCGCCCGGCCACGCCGCCGTGTCGTTCCGTCGCCCGCCTTGCCCCGCCGCCCCGCTTCTCCTCCGTGCCACGCCGCCACCACAACCACCCCCAGCAGCTGCAGGCCATGGTCGCGTCGCGCCGGAGGTCAGCAGACCGCCCTCCTACTCGGCCCGGCGATGGCCATGGCCTCGCCCTCGCCGGCCTCGGCTAGCCCTACCGCTAGTCCGGCCACGCCAGGTGTCTCTGGCGCCTTGTGCCCACATGAGCCCAGCCGCGAAGCCACCGGCCTCTCTGGTGGCGGCGCCCCTGGGGCCTTGTACACCGAACAGGCGCCACGCCCGGCCCAGAATCGCAATCACGGCCAAGCACCGCCTCCTGTACACGCCAAAGGGCCCCACCCACCTGTGTTAAAAAAATTAAAAAAAATAAACATATGTATTAAAAATGATTAATTAATTGGTTAATTAATTAATTAACTTAATTAACTTTGTTTAGTTAACCTAATGAACAATTTAGTCTAATTAAGCCTGTTTAATTAAACTGTGCCAATGACAGCGGGACCCACCTGTAAGTTTGACTCAGTCAACTACACTGTTGAATGCTAATGTCGTGATGATGTCATGCTGATGCAATAACTCCTTTTAGGTTTATTAATAACTTTAGAAAATCTTTTAAAATTTTGAAAATTAATATAAAATAAACCGTAACTCGGATGAAAATGTTTTCTACATGAAATTTGCTCGAGCAGCGAGGCGAATCTGAATACGCTCTCTGCTCGTCTATCACACGTCCCTAGCATAACAAGCGTTGAACCTTTTTCCCTCGGTTCATCTCGTCGACAGACGTCCGAACGGGAAAACTTTCCCGGATGTTATCCTCCTTCGCTAGTATCGCCTAGCGCTGCGTTAGAACACCTCTAGCACCGCTTATTGTCTTGTTATGCTTATGTTTGCGTGTATTTACTGTTTCTACCCCCTCTTCTTCTCCGGTAGACCTTGAGACCGCTGCTGATGCCCCTGTGATCGACTACGTCGACGACGACCCCTCCTTCTTGTCTGAGCAACCAGGCAAGCCCCCCTTTGATCATCCCGATATCGCCCATTCCATTCTCTCATGCTTGCATTAGATTTTGCTACTGTTATTGTTTGCACCTATTCTGATGCATAGCCTGCTTTTGTACCTACGGTTGTACCTTACCTGCTTATCCTAAACTGCTTAGTACCATGGGGGCATAGGTTTAGTCTGGCGTGCTGGCCTCTCTATTAAGCCTAGGTCGGGTTGCGGCGTATTGTTTGTCGAGGCCGGGCATGACCACAGAAAGTGTGTCCGGCGGAGTTAAGCGGCGTGGTGGGTAAGTTGGTGCACCCTGCAGGGAAGAAAACATCTATCGATAGCATGTCCTACGATAACGGACACTTGGAGTTGTATCGATCGATACAACTAGAACTGGATACTTGAGATGAGACATGGATATGAGCAATGGATTGCGATGAGAATTGGATTGTGATGATAATCGGATAGTATGGCTCGGGATTTCTTTCTCGCGGAGTCGAGAAAGGATCTCCTACGAGGTTGATAAAACTACTTCTACCTTACTATGCGCTACTCTATTTCCTCCTATTTGCTGCAAGATGGTGGTTTCGAAAGATGCTAGTCTTCGATAGGACTAGGCCTTCTCTCTATTCTCGCATTTTTGCGATCCAATCCACATATACAGCCTTCCTTTGATAATGTTGCATATGTAGTGTAGATCCTTGCTTACAGTACTTTGGATGAGTACTCACGGTTGCTTTGCTCCCCCTTTTCCCCCTTTCTTCTTCTTTCCGGTTGATGCAACCAGATGTTGGAGCCCATAAGTCAGATGCCACCGCCGATGCTTACTACTACGTGGAGACCGTCGACGACCAGGAGTAGTTAGGAGGCTACCAGGCAGGAGGCCTTGCCTTTTCGATAGTAGTTGCTTTTGTGCTAGCCTTCTTAAGGCAAACTTGTCTAACTCATGTCTGTACTCAGATATTGTTGCTTCCGTTGACTCTTGTGTATTCGAGCTTATGTATTCGAGCCCTCGAGGCCCCTGGCTTGTAACATAAAGCTTGTATTATTTTAATTTGTGTCTAGAGTTGTGTTGTGATATCTTCCCGTGAGTCCTTGATCTTGATCGTACACATTTGCGTGCATGATTAGTGTACGATTGAATCGAGCGTCTGAGTTGGTATCGAGCCAACTGCTGTAGGTAGCCCCTTTCCAACTCCTTGGCGAAGTTGAGTCTAGTCACCAAAAACTTTTACTAACATTGGCTGTGTGGCTTATCGCCCGCCGCCAATTGGGTGGTATTAGGATCTTTTATTCCTCGTTTATATTCTCGATTCTGATCTCTCTTCCATTCGGTTAAACAATTTTGCTAACTCGACATTAGGTTCTCGTACCCACTTCCTCCCGGAGAGCCCCGACATTACCGATGATCGCCTGCTTCACCATAAGACTTCGAAGTTACTCTCCGATGTTCTCTCGAGACTTGTACCATCGCTTTTTGAAATTCCCTTCCATCGATAAATCCCTAGGGATAGCTACATACACCCGTCGTTAATACATCATTTTTCTAGTTGCTCTTGTTATTACAAGATGCATCGAAATACACTCTGATGTTTCAAGAATCCATTGTGCCTGCTGCCTTGCAGCTCCTTTTCCTTATGAATACATCTAAGGATAATTCCTCACACTTATCGAGGATTTGTTCATTCCTAGTTGATCAAGTGATTCACAAGATACTTTGAAATACTATCCGATCTTCCAAGAATCCTCTTCAAACTATTGCTCATAAATACTTGCTCGCTTGCATTATGGATGCTTTCCATATGTGTAGCAATATTCATTAGTATCCTTTGACACCATCATTTTGATCCCATCGATTCAACATGTGTGTGAAAGCACGCAATCATCACTTGATCCTTCTAAATTATCTTTCTGGCTCAGACGTCATTTCGAACATGAGCTGGTTCTTGACCAATCTATCTGTCGTCAATTGTGCCCCTGGGTCTATTCTACTTATCCATCCTTGATCAGAGCGTCTGCTTCTGATCCTTCATTTTGGAAATCATAATTCCTTTGTTATCTAAGCATCGAATTATTCAGATGTTCTATAACCCGATGCCTTTGCATTCTTTCTTCCTTTGATTGAGTACCGATACTCACATCAGCTCCATTTTGAACCGGCTGGCCCATTGTCGGGTTATTATCCGATAGTATCCTTCACATTCAAAATTCTTGGTCACATTGGTCACATTGAGCTCATTATGATGATGCATTATCGAGTGGGCCCAGAGATACCTCTCCATCATACGGAGTGACAAATCCCAGTCTCGATTCGTGCCAACCCAACAGACCTTTCGGAGATACCCGTAGTGTACCTTTATAGTCACCCGATTCACGCCAGGACGCTTGGCACACCCAAAGCACTCCTACGGTATCCGGAGCTGCACAATCTCATGGTCTAAGGAAATGATACTTGACACTTGGAAAAGCTCTAGCTAAACGAACTACACGATCTTTGAGCTATGCTTAGGATTGGGTCTTGTCCATCACATCATTCTCCTAATGATGTGATCCGTTATCAATGACATCCAATGTCCATAGTCGAGAAACCATGACTATCTCGTTGATCAACGAGCTAGTCAACTAGAGGCTTACTAGGGACATGTTGTGGTCTATGTATTCACACGTGTATTACAATTTCCGGATAACACAGTTATAGCATGAATAACAGACTATTATCATGAACAAAGAAATATAATAATAACCATTTTATTATTGCCTCTAGGGCATATTTCCAACAGCTCCAAGCTCCATTTTCGCCCGATCTCTCTCCCTAGCCAATCAAACTTGTTGATTTGCTCGGGATTGGTTGAAAAGGCCCCGATCTACACTTCCACCAAGAGAAATTTGATTCCCCCCACTAATCCCTAGCGGATCTTGTTACTCTTGGGTGTTTGAGCACCCTAGACGGTTGAGGTCACCGTGAAGCCATAGTCCATTGTGGTGAAGCTTCGTGGTGGTGTTGGGAGCCTCCAATTAAGTTGTGGAGATTGCCCCAACCTTGTTTGTAAAGGTTAGGTTGCCACCTTCAAGGGCACCAATAGTGGAATCACGGCATCTCGCATTGTGTGAGGCGTGAGGAGAATCTGGTGGCCCTAGTGGCTTCTTGGGAGCATTGTGCCTCCACACCGCTCTAACGGAGACGTACTTCCCCTCAAAAGGAAGGAACTTCGGTAACACATCCTCGTCTCCACCGGCTCCACTCTTGGTTATCTCATCCCTTTACTTGTGCAAGCTTACTTGTTTTTTATTCATTGCTTGCTTGTGTGGTTATGTTTGTTGCATCATATTGGTTGTCCACTTAGTTGCATATCTAGACAACTTACTTTGATGCAAAGTTTAATTTGGTAAAGAAAAGCTAAAAATTGTTAGTTGCCTATTCACCCCCCCCCCTCTAGTCAACTATATCGATCCTTTCAATTGGTATCAGAGCCTCGTCTCTTTTTAAGGACTTTACCGTCCGAAGAGTATGGTTGACATCGTAGATGATGTGGGAGAGCACTCCGGTGCGAATCTGATATCATCTACGGGAGATGGGGGTAACTCGATCTCACGTGATGAATTCAATGTGGCGTTGGACACATTGAAAACCTCCATGACGACCGAGGTCAAGGACATGTTTAAGGATTTCTTAGAAGGGCTTAAACTTTCCACCGCGCCCGTGAAAGTGGGTGATCCCGCCAACACGGAGACGGATGCTAACCCCGACAAGGGGGAAGCTACTAGTAAGAAAGCTCCTATGTCTAGTGGTAAAAATGGCACTGGCATCTTTGCCCATGTGCAACCTCCACCCGTTTATGGTGGACCGATCCCTTCTACTCATTTGAATCATGCCGGTCCTCCCCCCAAGATTGATAAAAAGGAGGATTTTGACTCTTGGGTCTATCGTTTTAAACGTCATTTAAATCATGTGAACACTAACCTTTGGAGAATCATTGAAGAAGGTTTTCATCTGCATGACCGGAGCAACTTCACTCCTAGAGAAGCCGTGGATGATCAATTCAATGAAAATGCTCTCTTCATCATCCAAGAAGCAATCCTTCCCGAAGACCTCCCGCATCTTCGGCCTTACTCGTTGGCCAAAGATGCTTGGCGCAAAGTGATTTCTCTCTATCGGGGAAGTGCAAGCATTCAACGCTCCAACTATGAAGTGGTACAAGATGAAGCCGATGAGTTTGCAATGAAAGAAGACAAAGAACCTCGTGAGCTCTATCGGAGAGTTACCAAGCTCGCGGTCAGTAAGGACACGGATGACAATTGGATCAAGCGCAAATTTCTCAAGGCAATGATGCCCTACCACAAAGCCATGTCCTCCGTCATCCATCAAAGGCCGGACTTTCACACCTTGTCCTCGAGTGATGTGTTGGATGAGTTTGTGGCTATGAGCATATTGGACAAGACCGCCGACAATGCGGTGCTTCGCTCCCAAAGAGCAAAGAAGCCCAACCTTGCATTGAAGGCCAAGGTTTGTGTCGAAGAAGAAGAAGAGGAGGAGGAAGAAGAAGAGAGCAACCTCGAAGATACGAAGTATGCCTATCATGAACACATGGCCCTTGCTTCAAGGCAATTTTGGAGCAAGAAGAACTCAAGGCCCAACTTCAACAAGAGCAACTCAAGTGGCGCAAAGGGCAAGCAACGAGTGAGGACTTGCTTCAATTGTGGCAATGTGAGTCATTTTGTTGCGGAGTGCCCATATGAGAAGAGGGAAGACAATGGTGGCAAGCTCATCCGTAAGGACAAGGCCAAGTCTTTTCCCAACAAGAGCAACTTCACCAAGAAGGCTCCTCACAAAGCTTTGGTGGTACAAGAAGAGTACAATGAGGATGATGATGATGATGATGATGGTGAGTCGGTTGCCATGGCCTCCGTTGCCATTGCGACGACTCCTCGGGTGTCTCTCTTCGACTCACCCAATGAAAGCATCACCGCCAAGTGCCTCATGGCTAAAGCCACCAACAAGGTAACCCCCAACATCAAAACTACCATCATCAAGCATTCTTCTTTGACGGATTGCATTGATGAACATGAGGGAACTAATGTGGAGGAGAATTAGTTGGAGACCTTTATGGGTAAACTCAAGGGCAAATCCAAGAAGCACTTCGTTGCTCTTTTGGAACAACTTGGTGAAGCCAATGACATGATCGAGGCTCATGAAGAAACCATATCTAAGATGGAGGGGCATACTCGTGACTATGCCGATGAGATTTCGGATCTTTCCAATGCTCTTGAGGAAGAGCATGGTCTTCGTTTGGCTCTTGAGTTGTCATACAACGATGATCATGCTAAATTAAAGAAAGATCTTGATCATGCTCTTGTTGTGTCTCGTGTGCTAAGCTCCGAGAAGGCAAAGCTTGGAGTTGATCTTGCTAGACTCAGTGAGGAGCTTGACATTCTCGACAAGGCTCACAAAGTCTTGAAGGGTGTTCATACTAGCCTCAAAGAGTCTCATGATCAACTCCAAGTGAAGCTAATCAAGGAGAAGGCCACCTTTCCTCATATGGTATTGATTGATAATGCAAATGCTACTAACCCTTGTTGTGAGCATGTGCATCTTGTTGAGGAGAATGCTAAGTTGAAGGAGCAACTTGAGAAAGGCCTTGTCACATGCATACAAGGTGAGAAGAACCTCAACGACCTTTTGAGTAATCAAAAGGAAGTTGTGGCCAAGGAGGGGATTGTGTTCACACCCAAGCCCAAGAACAAGAAGAAGAATGACAAGACCAATCGACCCCCTCCTCTCAAGCAAACTTTTGTGAGGGAGGGAGAGGGTGCTTCCAAGGAGAAGAAGAATAACGCAAAGGGTGGCGATGCCAAGAAGGGCAATGCCACCCCTCACAACAAAGCCGGCGATTTTAATCCCTCTTATGTGTTATGCCGTGCTAGTGATGGGCACGTTTATGCCAAATTTGTTGGTTCTCCTCATGAGTACATTGAATGGTCTATTTGGGTTCCTAAGACCCTTGTTACTAACATCAAAGGACCCATTACAAAATGGGTACCCAAAACCAAGCATTGATCTCTTGTAGGTGTTTGCTTCCGGTGGAGGATCATGGTTGCTCGATAGTGGAGCTACAAATCATATGACCGGAAGCAAGGACTTGGTGGTGGACGTGCACAAGATTCCTTCTATGCCTACCAATGTAGAGTGGGGTGATGCCTCGTTTTCTAAGGTATTGGGACTCGGCAAGGTTGTCATTTCTCATGATCTCACGATCGAGAAGGTCATTCTTGTTGAGTCCCTTGCATACTATTTACTTTCCGTTCGTCAACTTGCAATCGTGGGCTTTGCCATTTCTTTGATATTGATACCGTGGCCCTCTTGTGGAGCAAGACTCTTAAAGTAGCCTTTGTTGGGCATGTCGAGAACGGTCTCTATGTGATTAACTTTTCGGAGGTACCAACTAAGACCGCGACATGCCTAATGGCTAAAGTTGATGTGGGATGGCTTTGGCATCGCCGTTTAGCCCATGTCAATATGAGATCTTTGCAAAGTCTTCTCAAGGGGGACCATGTCCGTGGACTAACGAATGTTAGTTTTGCTAAAGAGCGTGCTTGCAGTGCTTGTATCGAAGGAAAGCTTCATGAAAAGGCTCACCCTCCCACGACTATCATTTACTCGAAGAGGCCCTTGGAGCTCCTTCACTTGGATCTCTTTGGGCCTCCATCCGTTGATAGTCTTGGTGGTAGGAAGTATTTGTAAGTGCATCTAGTGCCCCTTAGTGATTTTGGTGTATTGAAGACTTATAGGTTAAGGAACTAATGCGTTTGTGAGTGTACACATGTCTATAAGTCTATGAGGAGTTTGATATTTACAGAGAAAGTCGACCCCTAAAAATGAAGTTCTTCGACTGAAGACTTTGATATTCTGAAGACTTTCTGAAGACTTTGAAAGTGAAGAAATTGGTGTGACCTTGAAGACTTGATATTCATTTGAGGAACATGAAGCGTAAAGACTTTTGTTTTCGTAGTTTCATTTTCTCTTTCTTGGGTCATAGGAAACACCTTCTTTGTTAAAGGGGTCGAGGAAATACTAAGGAAAAATTTCCATGTGATGCTCAACTCAAAATCCTACACCTACCAATCCCTTGAGTGAAGCCTTTGGAAATCTCATACAGATTCAGTCAATTTCTTGATGATGAGACGAAGTTCTTACAGTCGCTGAGAATTTATTCGACCGAGGAGTTAGGAATTCATGCAGTCGGATTGCCTACACAATGAGGAACATGATAGCCCCGAGGAATTTGAGATTCAAATTTCGACCGTTCTTGTCTTGTGCGCCACTATCCCAAAATATCTTATCCACCTAACGGTCATATCATTGAAGGGCATTTATGTCTTATCATGTCGGGCTGCTCCTAGGCTATAAATAGCCGCCCCTACAACCACTAGCTGGTTGGCTGCTCGAGAGAAACTTGACACTTGTCATTTGAGAGCAACCCATCCTCCGAGGACTTTGGCGAAAATCATCGAGTGAGGAAAACCCAAAACCAAACCCTACAAACCCAAAGTGATTGAGCATCATCAAGAGATTGATCTGTGTGGATCCGGCGCTTGTTACCTTTGAAGACTGTGCTTCTTCCAGACGGTTAGGCGTCATGGTCTAGAGCATCCAAGAGGAATTGTGGATCGCCGAGTGACCAAGCCTGTGAAGGTTTGGAAGTCGCTGAAGACTTACCACAGTGATTGGGCGAGGTTTGTGTGACCTTAGTTCAAGGAGAATACGGTGAGGACTTGGTGTCTGAGCTGCGTGCTCAACGATCGGGTGTCCGGGACTGTGTGTCCTCGAGTTTAAATACTCAACCGCTCCAACAGACGTACAAGCTGAGACATCGGTTGGAACTGGTCTACCAAATCATTGTCTTCACCAACCTAACTGGTTCTATTTCCTCAACCCTTTCATTTCCTCATTATTGTGTTGAGTGTTTGTTCATATCTGTGTTTGAAGACTTTGTTGAAGACTTTCTCAATTTCCTCACCGCAAATTCCTCGGTGAAGAATTCATAAAATCGCCTATTCACCCCCTAGTCGATATAACGCACTTTCAATTGGTATCGAGCAAGGTACTCCCTTGTTACGTGTGATTTTAGTTTAACCACCGGGTTTTAGTTATTTCGACCGCATGTATGATGAAGGTCTCGGCGGGGTGTCCTACCTTTGATGGGACGGACTACCCCTCTTCGGAAGAACAAGATGCGAATGCATCTTGAGGCAATTGACAACGATCTACGGTATGTTGTGGAAAATGGTGTTCCCTCAGTCACACCTTCTCTGAATGATGCCGATGTGAAGAGATTCAAGCAACTCGATTCTCAAGCGAAGAATATCATATGTGGCCATCTGAGCAAAGGTCAATATGGAAGAGTGAGTGCTTTGGAAACTGCCAAGCTCATCTGGGACAGGCTGTCCAAAGTAAATAAAGGAGTCTCAACTCAGCGTGACTCCCGAGTTGATGTTCTTCGGGATCTCTTCAACCGCTTCAAAAGACTCGACAACGAAAATGTTCAACAAACCTTCGATCGCCTCACTGACGTCTCAAATGAGCTTCAAGCACTTGGCGCCACTGACATCACCGACCATGAGGTGGTGAAGAAATTGTTGATTCCTCATTTGATACTCTGGCACTGATAATACAAGAGCGTGCTGACTACAAGTCACTTGATCCAGCTGATATCCTCGAGAGGCTAAATACTCATGAGTTTCAGCTTGCTGAAAAGAGAGATCTCTATGGTTCTAGCTATGGAAAACACGTGCCACGAAGGCCAAGGCTCATGCGAATCTGAGTGTGAAGACTCGGTAGTAGCCTTGGAGATCCCAAGAATTAGGCCAGAGCTAGCACTTTGCTTTCGTGAAGAAATTCGGAAGTTCTCAAGGCGTGGTCGCTTTGGAAAATCCTCAAGAAGCGGTGATTCCTCATTCGGTGACTATAAGAAGACTTTGTCACAAATGCAAGAAACCTGGTCACTACATCCAAGATTGTCCTCAATGGGAAAAGGAATTAAAGAAGAAGAAACACAAGGATTACAGTTCTGATGACGCAAAGAAGAAGAAGAAATCATCGAAATCTTCATCATCAAAATCCTCAAAGCCTTCTTCTCACAAGAAGAGCAGCTCCAAAAAGGCTCGGGCATTCATTGGCAAGGAAATGGACTCTGAAGCTGAATCTGAGGAACATGAGGAAGAGGAGGCATCAGAAGAATCTGAGTCTAGTGTGGCGAGTCTAGCTCTCGCTACTGCTTTCGTCAGCAAGTCCATCTTCAACTCTGAAGAAAATGACCTCACCAACAAAGCTGATGAAGATAGTGATGACTACGCTCCCACCTATTGCTTCATGGCAAAGGGTGCCAAGGTACTCAAATATACCTCCTCTGAATCTAGTGAAAATGAATCTGATGAAGATCTAAAGCCCAGTTACTCAAAACTTGCTAAGATTGCTGTAAAACAACAAAGGGCTTTTGAAAAGGTTCAAAACATGCTAGATAAGAGTGATGATATGTTAGGTGAAGAAATGGATCGCACTAAAGCCCTGACTAAAAATCTTTAGAGACTTCAGTCTAGGTTTGACAGCCTTCAAGGTCATCATAACACTCTCTTATCTGATCATGAGAAACTTTCTTATGAATTTCTTCAAAGAAAGCAAGATCTTGAGAAGCTAAGAGTGAATTATGAAGATCTTCTGAAGGAGCGTGATTCATTACTTGCTCAACAAATCAGCGCTTCTCAAGAAGAATTTGTTCCTCCATGCTTAAAGTGCATTGAACGTGAATCTGCTAATTCTTCACCTGAATGTTCAAATGCTTCAACTGTTACAAATTCTTCACCTGCCTCTGCTATCACTATTTCCTCATCTTAGGACATTGCTAGTATCACTGACGATGCAGGGCTGAAGAAATTGTATATGACAGGCATGTACAAAAGCCTCAAAGGGCATCAGACTCTTTGTGATGTGCTTAAAAAGCAGATCCTCAACAGGAATCCTAGGAAAGAGGGTATTGCCTTTGAGAGGAAACTCAATGCCGATGGAACATATTGGAAGCCCGAGCAGTATCCCAAAACCTCATGGGTTGCTGCAAAGGGACCTCCAGTTGATCCATCTAACTTATCTGGCTTTACATGCGAATCTCCTCATTCTTCTGATGAGTCATTTGACTCCAACTATAAACTTTTCAAAAATCAGAATGGTGAAGTATTTGCTAGATATGTTGGCACTAATCTGCAGGAACGGTTCCCCTATGAAGAAAATCTGGGTTCCCAAGAAGTGCCTTGAAAGTCTTGGTGAATGTCCTCATGACACCACACGTGAAGAATAGGAACCCCAGATCAAATTCTTCATATGGACCAAATTCTTCATATGGATCCAAGTCCTCATACGGACAAAATTCCTCACGTGGATCAAATTCCTCAAAAGGATCAAAGTCCTCATATGATTATCATCGTGCTAATAACTCTGTTTCGCAGAGTAGAGCTAAGGGCTATGAATATGTGCATTATTCTTCAAACCAATATGTTCATAAGTCCTCGAAGAATTTCTCTGCTTATTCATATGCTTACCCTAACCCCTCTTATGTGAAACGAAACGGATTGGCCTCTATGCCACCATTCTCGTATGGTGCTCGTAGAGTGATGAACTCTTTGCCACCCCTTCAGATGTGGGTGGTGAAGAAAAAGAACTAACCTCTTCTGCAGGGTCAGGTCTCGGGCGTGCATTGAGCGTCTGAAGAATTTCTTTGGGGCACGACAAAAATGCTCGAAAGGACGCAGGCTAATCATGATGAAATGAACTTTCATTTCACACGTCCTCATCTTGTTTATCTGTTATCTTGGTGATGAAATTCATCTGATGAACTTGATATCATATTCTTCACTGATAAAGTATATGAGATCGTAAGTTGTACTAATTCATCTGCAGGATGATCAACCCAAAGCCACTAAGTGGGTTCTCGATAGTGGATGTAAAAATCACATGACTGGTGAAAAGAATCTATTGATGGATGCTCCCCTATCACCGTCACATCTGAAGCATATCATCTTTGCTGACAAAGGCAAAAGTCAGGTATTGGGTCTTGGTAAGGTTGCTATCTCCAAGGACATACACATGGACAAAGTCATGCTTGTTGAGTCCTTAGGATACAACCTCATGTCAGTCTCAATGCTTTGTGATCTTGATATGGTTGTTATATTTGACAAGTATCGTTGTGTTGTGATTATGGAAGCTGACAATTCCAAAGTCTTTGAAGGCTTTAGGAGAGGAGACTTGTATACTGTTGATTTCTCTACAGGACCACAACCAGCTGTGTGTCTACTTGCAAAAGCTTCAGAAGGCTGGCTATGGCATCGGCGACTTGGTCACGCAGGCATGAGGAATTTGAACACGCTTGCAAAGAAGAAGCATGTCATTGGCATTGAGAATGTCAAATTCCTCAAGAATCACTTGTGCGGAGCTTGTGAAGCTGGAAAAATGACCAAGGCCAAGCATCCAGCAAAGACTATCATGACCACTACTTGTCCCTTCGAATTGCTTCACATGGACCTCTTTGGTCCTAATCATTACTCAGTTGTCGTTAATGATGCATCTCTATATGGCTTTGTTATTGTTGATGATTACTCTCGTTACACATGGGTACATATTGTTACTTACAAAAATCAAGTGCAGGAAGTCTTCAAACGATTTTCCTCGAGGGCTTCAACTAACTTTGGTGTGAAGATCAAACACATCAGGAGTGACAATTGAACTGAGTTCAAGAATTCCGGTCTTGATGCCTATCTTGATGAACTCGGTATTACTCATGAGTTATATGCTCCCTATACCCCTCATCAGAACGGCGTCGTGGAGCGCAAGAACAGAACTCTTGTTGAGATGGCTCGCACTATGCTTGATGAATACAAAGCGCCTAGTCGTTTTGGATTGATGCAATTGATCTGCGTGCCACATCATCAACAGTAGTATATCTTCACAAATTCTTCAAGAAGGCTGCCTATGAACTCCTCAACGACAAGAAACCCAATGTAAGTTATTTCAAAGTCTTGATTGCTAAATGCTGGATTAGAGATCCTCATCACAATTCTCAATTTGCACCGAAAGCACATGATGGTTGTATGCTTGGTTACGGAAAGGACTCGCACACCTCTGAGTCTTCAACATCGCTCTTCACAAGATTGTTGATCATCAGTAGATGTGCGGTTCGATGAAACTAATGGCTCGCAAAGAGAGCACCTACCTTCATGTTAGATGAACCAGCACCGAGGAATCTATCAAGTTCAAGGCATCGAGGATGTCATTCCTCCTGAAGAATCTGCTGAAGAATTCATTCCTGTATGCGAAGAACGTCGAGCTGATGCACCTGAAGATAATGCTTTGAAGACAATGGTGCTGAGGAAAATGATCAAATTCCTCAACGACAACCAGCTCATCCTCGCGTTGCAAAAGAAGTGCAAGTTGACAAGATCATCGATGACATTGAAGCGCCAGGTCCTCTCACACGCTCAAAAGCTTCACATTTATCTAACTTTTGTGGGCACTATGCTTTTGTCTCTATCACAAAGCCCACTAAGGTAGATGAAGCATTTCTGGAGCCTGAGTGGATCCAGGCCATGGAAGAAGAATTACATCAGTTCGAGCTCATCAATGTTTGGGAACTGGTCAAACGTCCAGATCCTCGCAAGCATAATATCATTGGCACAAAGTGGATCTACCGCAACAAGCAAGATGAATATGGCCTTGTGGTGAGAAATAAGGCATGACTAGTAGCTCAAGGCTACACCCGGGTTGAAGGAATTAATTTCGATGAAACTTTTGCACCTGTTGCTAGACTTCAGTCTATTCGCATATTACTCGCCTATGCTAATCATCACAATATCACTTTATATCAAATGGATGTGAAAAGTGCATTCCTCAATGGTAAGCTTGAGGAAGAAGTATATGTTGCTCAACCCCTAGGTTTTGAAGGTCCAAAGAATCCCGACAAAGTCTTCAGACTCAGCAAGGCCCTCTATGGTCTCAAACAAGCCCCACGGGCGTGGTATGATACATTGAAGGAATTCTTCTTGAAGAATGGCTTCACACCCGGTTCACTCGACCCTACTCTCTTTACTAAATCATATGATGGTGAACTGTTTGTGTGCCAAATCTATGTTGATGATATTATCTTTGGTTGTACTGACCAACGTTATAGTGATGAATTTGCCTATATGATGAGTGAAGAATATCAAATGTCTATGATGGGAGAGTTGAAATTCTTCTTAGGTCTTCAAATTAAATCAACAACACAATGGCATATTCATATCTCAGAGAAATACCTCAAAGATGTCCTGAAGAAATTCGGCATGCAAGATTGCAAAGGTGTCAAAATTCCTATGCCCACAAATGGCCATCTATGCACTGATGAAAATGGTATTGACTTCGATCACAAGGTATACCGCTCCATGATTGGTTCTTTATTATACCTATGTGCATCTAGGCCAGATATAATGCTTAGTGTTTGCATGTGTGCCCGATTTCAAGCTACACGAAGGAATCACACCATAAGGCTGTGAAGCATATTCTTGATATCTAGCTCACACACCAACACTAGGATTATGGTACCCCAAGGGCTCTATTTTTGATCTCATTGGATATTCGACTCGACTATCTTTGGTGATCGTGTGGACCGCAAGTCAACATCTGGTACTTGCCATTTCCTCGGACGATCTTTGGTCTGTTGGTCCTCGAAGAAACAGAACTGCGTATCACTGTCTACTGCGGAAGCTGAATACATTGCTGCTGGCTCGTGTTGTGCTCAATTGTTGTGGATGAAGCAGACTCTCAAGGACTACGACATCAACGTGAAGAATGTGCCTCTCTACTGTGACAATGAGAGTGCCATCAAGATTGCTCACAACCCAGTTCAGCACTCGAAGACAAATCACATTCAAATTCGTCATCATTTTCTTCGTGATCATGTGTTAAAGGGCGACATCTCCATCGAGCATGTGAAGACTGAAGAACAGCTAGCCAATATCTTCACTAAGCCCTCGGATGAGAAGAGATTTAGCAAGTTGCCGTGTGAGCTAAATATCTTAGAATCTTCGAACGTTCTTTGAAAAGGACACACATCCTGACACTTATGCAAAATTGATGACTTAGATGTGCAACACATGAAGAAACGTTTTTCTTCAATCAATGAAGAATAACATTCTAAGTGTGAAGAAATTAATGAAGAATTTGATTCTCGTAACCCTCGACAATTGTGCGCGGTGTCTGAAATCATCATTCTTATCTGATGGGTCACACCACCACCAAAGTTGAAAATCTTCAATTTGAGTTTTTCCTCAGTTTTGAAATTCTTCAGTTTTCAAATTCTTCAACTTTGCAAAATCTTCACTGTTTCGTCGTTTTTCTTCATTGGCAATACATATATATATATATATGGGTTTATGTCCTCTCTGACATTCACTTATGGCTATTTCTTCAAGTCGCTTTTTACGCTAAGTGAATGTGATCGGACCCTTCCCCCTCTATGCTATACTCAACCCAATCTATTCACAAATTCTTCATGTGCGTTCTATTTGAAACTCGTTCAAAATCTTCACTGTGTCCTTGTCACCAAGAAATTGCGAGCGGAACTTTAAAACTGATCTTATCCAAATTTTCGGTTTTGCCGCTCAAACCGTTCCGCATCCCAGGATGCATTATTTTACTCACCCACGATCGCACACGATCTCCACTATACAGTACGTGGGTGACACATGTCGTGAGGAGAATGGTCAGGGGCACGTTCGTCCTAAATCTTCGGGTGAACAGTTTTTCACTGCCTCTATAAATACCCCTCTCTCCATCCTCACTTCTTTTACTCCGCTCGACCTCTCTCTCCCGTTCGAGCTCCTCAAACCCTAAGCGCCGCTTCTCCATCATCGCCGGTGAGGAAGAGCTTCATTGCCTCGACCTCGTCGCCGACGATACTCACGCCGATCATGGAAATCCTCACTCCGCCGCCGCCGTAGCTGTCTTCCTCCGCCAAGTTAGGGCGTGGAAGATCTGAACAGACGAGCTTCACATCTACAACACCCAGTTAAATCGTGTTCTTCATTTGGGGTAAATAAAAGTTACTTTTACTACCCTCGTTGATCCAAATCTTACACTACAAAATCTTCAAAGGTGTTTTATTCTTCAAATCCTCACACACAAACACCTCACAAGTTATATGTTCTTGATTCGTTTCTCTAAGCAATCATTTTCTTCAAGATTCCTAAATTGTGTGGATCCTCGATCTGTACAACTCTAGAACCTAAGACAAAGAACGCTTAGTGAAATTCTTCAAAACTCATCTGGTCAAAATCCTCAAAACTTGTTCTTTTGAAAAACCTTACGAGAACATATGACCTCTCCAAATTCCTCGCAACTATACTCTATTCACAGGTACTCATGTCCGCTGCTGAATCACTAGGTTCTCATCAACTTAACTCATTTGCAGCGTTCCTCGAAGAAAAGTTGCATACTTCTTCAGAGAATTCATTTGTTCAAATTCCTCACCAAGAATATGGCGTAAGGAAAGAAGCCACAGAAAGGAGGAAAGAGGCCTGAGGTCATGACCGCGTTTGAAATCCCTGAGGAAATTTATGCTGATTACTGCACACCTGATGAAGCCGAGTTTGGCAAAGAGAACAAAAATCAGCGCAAGGTGCGCATACAAAGGATTGAACGGAGATGGGCACGGGAATGGAGGGAGTACAAATATGTAACTCCAAAGTACATGAAGAAATTCGCACTCAATCCTCCATGCCCAAGAGCTCCATTGGCACCTGGCCAAGAAGCTGACCCCACCAGCATCAAGCGTGGTGAGGACTTTCCTGAAGAATGGGCCAAGCGCCAAGCCAAGTTGGCAAGACAAGCCAATGAGGCAGTGAGGAAATTCAATGAGGACTCTGCTACTGCTGCTGCCGCTGAGGCCTCTGTTAAGCCAAGAAAATCTATGCCAAAGAAGCCCGCTCACAAGCCAAGTGCTTCACCAACAGCGCCCTCACGGCCAAGTTCTTCAGCATTGCCCTCACGGACAATTCCTCATGCTGCTCCAGCTCCTCCAAAATCCTCAGCTCCTTCAAAGTCCTCAGCAGCTCCTCCCAAATCCTCAGCAATTCCGACAAAGTCCTTAGCACCTGTGCATCTGGCCACGTGCCAAAGGACTGCAGGCTTATCCATTGCCTCTGGTGTCTCAGCAAGTTCCTCAGTTGCACCAAAGTCTTCATCTGGCCCGACTCTGCTGAAGACTAAGGCCACAGCTGGACGAGGTCCTCGGCCAAGTCCCAAGAAGAAACAGGTTGCTTTCCAAGAGCCACCTGAAGATGATGAAGCTGACGATGATGAACTTGCGGAAATCATTAGAGATCGCCAAGAAAGGGCCGCTAGAGCCAAAGGCACATCTGTGCCTCTGCTGTTGGATCCGAGGAAAATCCTCGATTATATTGATCTCTGGCACAAGGATCCAAACACCCCTATGCCTGATTTTCATCGACCCTGGACAAAGTCATATGTTGACCCATTTCATCATCAAGAGAAATGGAAGTTTGAAAAGGCAAGAGAGATCAAGAAAGCTCAATACGAAAGGAGAAGTTCTCAAGAAAAGCGTTGTCAAAATGACACGAGGAACTTCTCAAGGTCGAGATGAAATCAAGCCCTCGGCAAAAACTTGATGCTTATTATGCTGATTGGCAAGGAGCCAAGGTCGATTCGTCAACTTTGACGAAGAAGTTCACAAATGTTGCTGCCCCAACGCAACATGAAATTCCTCAGCCGGAGCCTCACCTCAGCCAATCGAAGAACATGCCAAGCACCACCGATGAAGTTCAGCTGCGAAGAAAATGCAGTTCGGGCTGATGATCCCATTCCAGCCGCTGAAGAAATTGCCAGGGCATCCACTAGTGGTGCGCCTGAAGAAACTGAACAAGACAGGGCAACTGCATCAGTTGCGCCTCAGGAAATTCAACCAGATTCCTCAGCTCCTCCTGCGCCAACACCAACTCCAATTCTTCCATTTGCCTCTGATGTGAAGAAAACCAAGGCTGCAGAACAAGCTGTTGTGAAGAAACGGAAAGCATCAGCTGCGTCAAATTCTTCGGCTGCGAAGAAAATGAAGCCTATGACCAGCTCCTTTGAAAATCCTATTGATGCCGTTCCAATTTCCTCAATTCCATCAAAGGACCTTGTTCCTTTTGATGAAGATTATGTGATCCCAAGTGGATCTGATGAAGAAAATCATTCTGCTGCTTCGTCAGAGCAGATTGATGAAGAAATTTAAGTGGAAGCAATCCCTTCAACCCCAGTCATTTCCTCACCTATGCCACAGTTCACAGCTGAAGAGGCCGGTGTTGAGGAACTTGAAGAAGATGTGGATATTGGAAGCACAACGCCAGTGATGAATGATGACTTTTGGGAAAGTCAGCATCCAAATTCTCCACTCTTCACCCCAATCCAACAGATACCTCAGTCCCCTGCTCCTACTGTTCAAATGGGCTCTGAAGAAACTCATCCCACTTCATCATCCTCTGAAGAAATTCCAGCCACTAGCGCTGATGAACTGCTTCTTGCTGATCCTCGGTACGCACCTATTGAGGAACAAGAAATTCCTCGGCTGAAGAACCTGAGATTGCGATTCCAGACGTCGTGATGCAACTCACTGACACTCCACTGCCAAAGCCCAAGGATCCCTTCTCAACAAAGCAAAAGTTCAAGGCTGAAGACTTCTTCAGCGAGCACGTATTCTTCACTTATTACAATCCATATGATTCTGCTCGCATAAGGAAGAGGCGTTTCTGGACTGCCAGCCAAGCCAATTTCTATTCCTCAGTGCTTTTCAATAAAGACAAAGTCTTGATCATGCTCATATTCCTCATGTGGACATGGAGTCTCTGCCAGGCTTGAGCCAGGTCCTCGGTGTTCTTCACGACGCAGACTTCGAATTTCTGCTGATATCTGTGGTGGAATGAAGAACTCATTCTTCAATTCTATGCAACGCTGCACATCACGGAGGCGCCAAGACGTGAACTCATGGGTATTAGGCTGGATGTCCGAAAATACTCACTACAAGGCACCAAAGAACTGAATTGCTTCGTGCTCTACCCTCGATCCTCCACTTGATGGTGCTCGTTGTATACAACGAACCGAACTTTCAAATCACTATATGCAAGTCTTGATGAAGCCTTTGAAGCCAAGGCAGGCCCCAAGAACCAAATTCCTCGTCAAGGAATTATTGTATGTGCCTCGGACTGTCTATCGGATTACAGCGAAGACAATGAGTCCTATCAAAGGCCACGACTCGAATGATGAAGAAGTCGTTGGCATCATGAAGAATATGCTTTTCAACATCATCTATGGCGTTCCCGTCAACTTCCATGATTTCTTCATGAGGACTCTGGCAAACATTGCTATGTCACCATTTGAGCTGAAGCCTTATGCGCCTTGGATAATGAGATTCATCAGGACAAGGTCTTCACTCAATTACAAAGTCGATACTCTGAACCACTGCAGCTACTTGCCCCCGATTGAAGTCCTCAAACGGACATTTACCTCGGTGATGACAAGGGCAAGGCTACTGCTGTGATCGATGAAGGCATTCGTCCATTGGATGGACAGTTTAGCAAAGCAGCATCCTACTCCACCAATGATGACTCGCCACACATGACTCTGCATAAATACCTCGGTCAAGCAAAGTCCTCAAGCTACTGCACCCAGGGTGATGACTGATCGTGAGTTACTCCTCAGTCTTCATCAGAAGGTTGATCGCAATCATAAATGGGTCAAGCGTCAGTTTGGTTCAATTCTTCACAACATGACCTCAACACACAATGCAAGTGAATAAAAACACTACTACCTCCATGAAACCTTCAAACGCTTTGGGCTGTTCTTTCACATGTCTCTGATGTGGAACAAGCGGCGACAATGGGACTCAAGGAAGAATTTGACTGGTCTGCACCTCCTCCGAAGAAATACAAGAAGGTCAAAGTTCCTTCCTTGGTGGCCAGCTCCTATTCTTCATCGCGCGACACTGATGAAAATGAAAACTTGGATGACACCGCGGCAGGCCCTACTACAACAACCGACCCCAACAACGCCAAGCGCTCCTTCTTCAAATTGAAATTCTTGAGGGGCGTTAGTCCTCAGTTTCGATCCTTTTGGTCATTCGATGACAAAGGGGGAGAAATTTGAGTTAGTCTTCAAGCGGGTCTATTATATGGGCAATTTATTTTTGTTAAGTTACAACTCTCGTTCTTCTGAAACTTTTATTGGATCGAGTTGTAATCTTAAACCCGATGGTGCTTTGATACTTTTGATGCACTGTGCTCTTGCACTATGCTCTGATTCTCTTGAGCTTCTTGAGCTCTGATACTCTTGATGCGTTATTTTGCATGCTTGTTCCTCATTAATGTTATCGCACGCATGCTGAATTCGTCAAGCACCATATCTAATCATGCATTTCAAATTCTTCATATTATATGTCAAATCGTGTATGAATTACAAGATATAGGGGAGATCTCCATGATTCAACTCTTCAAATGTGCATTGCCTCAAAAGCAAATTCCTCACTATGCACATCTTGAGGGGAGTTCTTCTATATCTTGCAATCAAATTCCTCAATATCAGTATTTACACTTCATATGTTTATCCCCGTTGAAAACTTAACCTATATTGTCATCAATCACCAAAAAGGGGGAGATTGTAAGTGCATCTAGTGCCCCTTAGTGATTTTGGTGTATTGAAGACTTATAGTTAAGGAACTAATGCGTTTGTGAGTGTACACATGTCTATAAGTCTATGAGGAGTTTGATATTTACAGAGAAAGTCGACCCCTAAAAATGAAGTTCTTCGACTGAAGACTTTGATATTCTGAAGACTTTGAAAGTGAAAAAATTGGTGTGACCTTGAAGACTTGATATTCATTTGAGGAACATGAAGCGTAAAGACTTTTGTTTTCGTAGTTTCATTTTCTCTTTCTTGGGTCATAGGAAACACCTTCTTCGTTAAAGGGGTCGAGGAAATACTAAGGAAAAATTTCCATGTGATGCTCAACTCAAAATCCTACACCTACCAATCCCTTGAGTGAAGCCTTTGGAAATCTCATACAGATTCAGTCAATTTCTTGATGTGAGACGAAGTTCTTACGGTCATTTGAGAATTTGTTCGGCCGAGGAGTTAGGAATTTGCGAAAAGCGGATTGCCTACGATGAGGAACATGATAGCCGAGGAATTTTAGATTCAAATTTCGATCGCGTTCTTTGTCTTTCTTGGCCACCTGTCCCAAAATATCTTATCCACCTAACGGTCATATCATTGAAGGGCATTTATGTCTTATCATGTCGGGCTGCTCCCTAGGCTATAAATAGCCGCCCTACAACCACTAGCTGGTTGGCTGCTCCGAGAGAAACTTGACACTTGTCATTTGAGAGCAACCCATCCTCCGAGGACTTTGGCGAAAATCATCGAGTGAGGAAAACCCAAAACCAAACCCCTACAAACCCAAAGTGATTGAGCATCATCAAGAGATTGATTCTGCGTGGATCGGCGCTTGTTACCTTTGAAGACTGTGCTTCTTCCAGACGGTTAGGCGTCATGGTCTAGAACATCAAGAGGAATTGTGGATCGCCGAGTGACCAAGTCTGTGAAGGTTTGGAAGTCGCTGAAGACTTACCACGAGTGATTGGACGAGTCTGTGTGACCTTAGTTCAAGGAGAATACGGTGAGGACTTGGTGTCTGAGCTGCGTGCTCGGTGATTGGGTGTCCGGACTGTGTCCTCGAGTTTAAATACTCACCGCTCCAACCAGACGTACAAGCGAGACAACAGTTGGAACTGGTCTACCAAATCATTGTCTTCACCAACCTAACTGGTTCTATTTCCTGAACCCTTTCATTTCCTCATTATTGTGTTGAGTGTTTGTTAATATCTGTGTTTGAAGACTTTGACTGAAGACTTTCTCAATTTCCTCACCGGCAAATTCCTCAGTGAAGAATTCATAAAAATCGCCTATTCACCCCCCCCCCCCCGCCCCCTCTAGTCGATATAACACACTTTCAGTATTGCTTGGTGATTGTGGATGACTACTCAAGATATACTTGGGTGTATTTCTTCAAGAGGAAGAGCGAGACCCAACAAACCGTCATTGACTTTGCAAATGAAGCACAACGTCAACACAATGCAAAGATCTTGACAATAAGAAGTGACAATGGCACGAGTTCAAGAACTACACCTTGGATGAGTTTCTTAGTGATGAGGGGATCAAGCATCAATATTCTGCACCCTACACCCTCAACAAAGCGGTGTCGCGGAGAGGAAGAACCGGACGTTGATGGATGCGGCAAGGACCATGATGGCGGAGTTCAAGTCTTCATACAACTTTTGGGCCGAAGCCATCAACACCGCATGTCATGCATCCAATCGGCTCTACCTCCGCAAGGGCTTAAACAAGACTCCATATGAGATACTCACCGGTAACAAGCCCAACCTCAAGTACTTTCGGGTGTTCGGGTGTAAGTGTTTCATTCTCAAAAAGGGTGTTCGGTTGTCTAAGTTTGAAGCTAGAGCTTATGAGGGCATATTTGTTGGTTATGCTACAAACTCTCCTGCCTACCGTGTCCTCAATAAATCCACGGGACTTATTGAGGAGACGTGTAACGTGGAGTTTGATGAGAATAACGGCTCCCAAGTGGAGCAAAGTGGCACTTGTGATGTAGGTGATGAAATTCCTCCTCAAGCCATAAGAAGAATGGTGTTGGTTTTATCCTACCCGTTGAGGAACCCCTTGTGGCGAAGGAGAAGGACAATGCTCCACTCAAGTGGAGCCATCACCAACCCAAGGCCCACACGCTTCAAGAACAAAGTGAAGGCCCTCAACCTCATGAACAAGACCAAGGGCAAGATCATGCTCAAGGCGATGTTGACACACCAAGTGATGCCCAAGGTCAAGTTCTCTCCCCGAGCAAGTTCAAGATCAAGAACATGCTCAAGGCGGCGCTCAAGATGATCAAGTGACCCTCCTCAACTCACCTCCGAGGAGGAACTAGGCGTCGTGCCGCCAAGATTGCTTCAAGCTCACCACCAAGGGTCATCTCATGAAGAATGTACTTGGAAGCATCCAAAAGGGGGTAAGCACTCGTAGACAATTGGCAAACTATTGTGAACATCACGCGTTTGTTTCTTGTCTTGAACCCCAAAAGGTATTTGAAGCTCTTGAAGATCCGGATTGGCTTAATGCCATGCATGAAGAACTCAACAACTTCGAGGACAACAAGGTGTGGAGGTTGGTGCCAAGGCCAACGGGGAACCACAATGTCACTGGGACCAAGTGGATTTTCAAGAACAAGCAAGATGCTCATGGAACCATCGTTCGCAACAAGGCAAGATTGGTGGCACAAGGTTACTCCCAAGTCGAGGGTATCGACTACGGTGAAACCTTTGCTCCTGTTGCTCGTCTTGAATCCATTCGTTTGTTGATTGCTTATGCTTCTCATCACAACTTTACGTTGCAACAAATGGATGTGAAGAGTGCCTTTCTTAATGGTCCTATTAATGAGTTGGTTTACGTCAAACAACCCCCCGGGTTCGAGGATCCCTACTTTCCCGATCATGTGTACCAACTCGATAAGGCACTCTATGGCCTTAAACAAGCCCCACGTGCGTGGTATGACCACCTTACCGAGTTGCTACAAGATCGTGGGTTTGAAGTTGGGCTCATCGATCCAACTCATTTTACTAAGAAGGTCAATGGGGAGTTGTTTGTGTGCCAACTATATGTTGATGACATTATCTTTGGTTCCCCTAACAAAGCTTTCAATGATGAATTTGCCGCACTAATGACCTCAAAGTTCAAGATGTCTTCCATGGGAGAGTTGAAGTTCTTTCTAGGTTTCGAAGTGAAGCAAAGAAGAGAAGGTACCTTCATCAATCAAGCCAAATACACGAAAGACATGCTCAAGAGATTCAAGCTAAGTGATGTCAAGCCGGCTTCCACTCCAATGCCCACAAAGTGCCAACTTGACATTGATCCGAATGGTAAAGCGGTGGATCAAAAGGTATATCGCTCCATGATTGGATCCTTGCTTTAACTTTGTGCATCTAGACCGGATATCATGTTGAGTGTGGAAATTTGTGCACGGTTTCAAGCCGCTCCTAAGGAAAGCCACTATGTGGCGGTCAAGCGAATCTTTCGATATTTGGCTCATACCCCAAACTTTGGCCTATGGTACCCAAGAGGAGCAAACTTCAAGCTTGAAGGATATTTGGATTCCGATTGGGCGGGAGACAAAGTGGATAGGAAGTCTACTTCCAGAGGGTGCCAATTCCTTGGCTGCTCTTTGGTAAGTTGGTCTTCCAAAAAGCAAAGTTGTGTGTCTCTCTCGTCCACCGAAGCGGAGTATGTAGCGGCCGGTAGTTATTGTGCACAACTCTTATGGATGAGGCAAACTTTAAAGGATTACGGTGTCATTTGTGACAAAGTGCCTCTTTGGTGTGACAATGAAAGTGCCATCAAGATTTCTCTCAACCCGGTGCAACACTTCAAGACGAAGCATATTGAGATTCGGTATCATTTCATCCGTGATCATATTAGGCGAGGGGAGATCGAGCTCAAGTACGTCAACACTCATGATAACCGTGCAGATATTTTCACGAAGCCCTTGGATGAAGCAAGATTTCGCGAGTTAAGGCATGAGCTAAATATCATTGATTCGAGCAATGTTGCTTGAACCCTTGCACACCCCACCATACTCATCTTGTTATCTAGTTTAGGTGTAGGCATGGACATAGGGGGAGTGTTGTTCTCTCAATGAACTCTCCCTCCCCCCATTATGCATAAATCGATCATCTCTTTCACATTAGCCATTTTTTATGGTACTTGTGCTTCAAAGACGAGTTTTGGTCATGGGCCCAAGGATAATTCTTCGCGGTGCCATACCAATTGACTCAAACATAGGTGGCTCCGGCCACCGCTCTCCTCACGGAGAAGTTGTGTCTCGTAGTTGGTCTCGTTCGTCGTGCGTGTTCGTCTCTTAGTTGGTTGGTGTCTCTTCCGGAGTTTGTTCTTGCCTTTTCTCTCTTCCCTCTTGTGTGTTCTTACACTATTTGGTTTTACGGTACTACCGTGGTGAGCCACGGTACTACCGCAGGAGTTGGTGGCTCTATGTTTTGTGCGTGGCCCTCCAGGGGCACGGTACTACTGCTACCTCCGCGGCAGTAATTTTTTACTACCATTGAATGAGCGGTACTACCGCCCAGCGTGCGGTACTTCCGTCCGGGCGGTACTACCGCGATGACCCGCGGTACTTCCGTGCCCCCGCGAGCGGGTGGGGGTTAAGAGCGGGACAGGGGGAGTTCTAACTCCCCAATACCCATTCATCTCTATTCCCCACCCCGTCTCTCTCTCTCTCCTGACCAAGAACGGTGCCGGAGGCCTTCGCCGGATCTCCATCTCCGGCCGCTCTCCACGGATTCCGACGGTGGGATCGTTCCCCGCCTCGCCCTCTTGCCATGGACCAAGGTTATTCCCCAAGTGCCTCTTCTTTTTGTCGTTCCTTGTGCTTTTAGGTTTTGGGGAGATGCATGTGGTGTTCTTGAGATTTTTGGCTAAATCTGTGCAAGTGGGATTCGTTGTAGAGTGGTAGTGTAGTCCCATGCTCTTTGGATAGTCAAATTAGTTCCGTTTGATCAATGGTAGTACCGAAGTTGTCGTGCGGAGGTTCCAGATCCAGATCCGCGTCCTCTGTGGCGGTTTTCAAAACGTGCGGTACTACCGCTCCTCCTGGAGCGGTACTACCGCAGCCTCACCTGGATCTGGCGCTCAGCGGTACTTCCGCACCTCGGTGCGGTACTACCGCTTAGCGTCCGGAAGTAAGAATTACTTCCGCCCCAAGCGCGGTACTACCATGCTATCCCATCACAGTACTACTGAGCCTAGAGTGGATGTACTTTATTACTTCCGCAACCCTGCCCGGTACTACCGTAGATTCATCCTGCGCTCATTTGTTTCATCCAAATTGCATGTTTTGTGTCTCTCTCGGTTTGGTTTTGATCCTTTTGTTCCCGTGCGTGTCTTTCTGTCTTTGTGTCTAGGTGGTGGCTCCGGTTTTGCTCGTCGCTCGAATCCCAACCGAGACACAGGGTCAAAGCGTCTACGCAACCCAGATGATGTTCCAGAGGGGTCCTCTGCTGCTCCCCAACGCAGGACCAAGACTACCGCCAACAAACAGAAGGAGCCCATCATGGGCATGGATGTGATGCCCGAGGCCGAGTTTGTCATTCGAAGGAAGCTCAATCCCTATGTGAATCCCCGGGCTAGCACGCGAGGCAATGAACTCTTCTGGAACAAGCAGCAGAATCTGATTTGCATGGATGTGATCAAGGCCAAGCAGAATCACTATGTTGAAGTTCACTACATTGACATGCATCATATGAGGCAGGACAAGCACCGTGAGTACTTTGGAGAGGCCTTGGATCTAGTCGAGCAGTTCGCCATTGAGCACTTGCTCACCTTCCACAAGGATTTTGATACAGAGATCATCGCTCAGTTCTTTGCTTCCGTCCATTTCGGCACCGATGATGCAAGGACCATGACTTGGATGATTAATGGTCACGGTCTGTCTGCTACTTGGAAGGAGTTCATGGGGTTGCTTAACGTTCCAGATGAAGGGCTCGACACGCCAGTTGGAGTTCGCCCTCATGCCAACTCTGACTTTGCCAACAAGAACAAGCTCATGCCATTCCTTGTTCCGAAGACTCTTCCCAACAAGAAGACTGCGTGGGTGCTTAATCCCTTCCTTGACATCATGCATCGGCTCTTTCGGAACACCCTCTTCCCACGCATTGGGGACATGGGCCAGGTACATGCTTACCTCGTTGACATGATGCTTATCTGCGAGGAGGCCCGTAAGGCTCAGACTCAACCACTTGATGTCTCACATATCATGTGGTGTGAGCTTCAGTTCGCCGTGTTCAACCCTAAGGTCCCCATCTACGGGCCTTACCTGTTCCACTTGATATCCACGACATGGGAGAGGTTGTTTCCCCAGGATGAGTTTGAAGCTCTAGGGTGGATTCGTCATGAGTCCGTCAGGCTCCGCATCAAGCCACATTGGGATAACACCACCACTTCTGCTGAGGCTGCCAGGCAGGCTGTGGATGAGGAGGAACTTGGGGGGGAAGAAGCTGCTGCTGACCGTTCTGCCTTCTCGCCTCCCTCTGATGAGCCCTCTTGGGCAAAGAAGCTGAAGAACAAGATGAAGAGGCTGTTCGCATGCAGGTTCGAGGTCGATACAAGGCCCATGTTGCTCGGAAGGAGAGTCTCCGTCGCGACATCGGGATCTTGAGGGCTTGCGGGGAGGATGTGGCCAGCGGTTACGAGAAGCACATCACCCAGAGACTGCTGGATGGAGAAGCAGGGCTACAAGTGGACCGATTCAGAGGAGGAGTCTGTTCCTGCTGCAGAGTCTGAAGACGAGGAGTCCTTTTCCGCCTGAGCTACCACCTTTGTTGTAGGTGTCCTCTCTGCCTTTTTGGTGTCTCGATGCCAAAGGGGGAGAGAGTGTAGGATTTGCGTGTGTGTCGTGTGTTTCGTCGTTTGCTTTGCTTTCCGTCGTTGAACTTGCTTGCTTTGTTTTGGTTGTGCTTGTGAGACTAAGTTTATCATATGGTGTAAGACATATGCACTCTATCGTGCCTTATCATCTTATTGAGCTTGTGCTTTATCATGCTATTCATGTTATGCTCATATCTACTATCTTGCTTAGTGTCAGCCTTACCTTTGCAAGATATGCTTTGTTTCTAAAATATAGGGAGTGGTGATCCTAGTATTAGTGTATCGCAGTCCAAAGCACTTTACTCTCTATCACGAATCTAGGGGGAGCTCATCTATATTTTAGAGATGCGGGGTTTGCTTGTGCTATATTCATCTCCTTTGTGCAAATCCCGTATTGTCATCAATCCACCAAAAAGGGGAGATTGTAAGGGCACTTTTGTCCCTAAGTAGTTTTGGTGATTGATGACAATGCCTTTGCGGACTAATCGTGTGTCTTGAGCTTTGCAGATTCATCACGACTAAACACAAGACGATTCCATGCCCCTCGAAGATTATTGAAGGCGGCGTTTGTCTACGGTTTGGTTCGGTGGAGTTGAGTCGTAGGAGAGCCGTACTATTAAGAGGGGGTCCGCTTTAGAAAGGTTTGGGTGGAATCTCACGTACACATTCCCTTTTGCACCGCCTTCCCTTGAGCTCCTTGGAGTGTTCCTCCGTCTCACCTTGTCTCTGCGATTTTAAGGTCTCCGCCTTGCTCTTTTCAGGCTAGCGGTAGTCTTGCTCCTCTGGCGGTACTACCGCAGAGAACCAGCAGTAATACCGGGCTCCTGCAGTAGTACCGTGGGCTCCCGGTAGTACCGCTCCCGGGCGGTAGTACCGCTGACTCTGATCCGCACCGCTGCTCAAGCGGTGGTATGCACGGATGTAATTTTTTACATCCGCGCTACCCGCGGTACTACTATGCTGCGGCGCGGTAGTACCGTGACGCCATGCCAGGTACAGTAGCAAGTGCGGAGGTAATGGCGGATGTAATTTTTTACATCCGCACCTTTCACGGTAGTACCGCACCCATGGTCGCGGTAGTTCCGTGTGGGATTTTTGCACGGCAATTTCTCAAGCGGAGGTAGTCACGGATGTAATCTTTTACATCTGTGCCTACCAGACCTGGCCTACGGCTGTCTTGCGGAAGTACCGTATGAGGACACGGTAGTACCGCTTCTGCGGATCTACCGCGCCCTATTAGTGCTCCTGTTTGCTAGGTCCGGTCTCCGCTGTGCCCACGGTAGTACCGCGGTCCGCCGCGGTAGTACCGCAGGCCCGTGCGGTAGTACCGCGCCTGTGTTCCGGTAGTTCCGTGGGTCGCGGGCTGAGTGGTGGGTAACGGTTGGAAATGTCCCCCCACTATAAAAGGAGGTCTTCTTCCCCAAGAAGACTCACCTCTTCCAACCCTAAACTCCATTCTTACTCCAAGCTCCATTTTAGCCCGATCTCTCTCCCTAGCCAATCAAACTTGTTGATTTGCTCGGGATTGGTTGAAAGGCCCGATCTACACTTCCACCAAGAGAAATTTGATTCCCCACTAATCCCTAGCGGATCTTGTTACTCTTGGGTGTTTGAGCACCCTAGGCGGTTGAGGTCACCGTGAAGCCATAGTCCATTGTGGTGAAGCTTCGTGGTGGTGTTGGGAGCCTCAATTAAGTTGTGGAGATTGCCCCAACCTTGTTTGTAAAGGTTCGGTTGCCGCCTTCAAGGGCACCAATAGTGGAATCAAGGCATCTCGCATTGTGTGAGGCGTGAGGAGAATCTGGTGGCCCTAGTGGCTTCTTGGGGAGCATTGTGCCTCCACACGCTCTAATGGAGCGTACTTCCCTCAAAAGGAAGGAACTTGGTAACACATCCTCGTCTCCACCGGCTCCACTCTTGGTTATCTCATCCCTTTACTTGTGCAAGCTTACTTGTGTTTTATTCATTGCTTGCTTGTGTGGTTGTGTTTGTTGCATCATATAGGTTGTCCACTTAGTTGCATATCTAGACAACTTACTTTGATGCAATGTTTAATTTGGTAAAGAAAAGCTAAAAATTGTTAGTTGCCTATTCACCCCCCCTCTAGTCAACTATATCGATCCTTTCAGCGTTTCTGCTTGTGCTTGAGCTTGGCCACCCTCGCTGCCTCCGCCGCCTCCCACTCAGACTGCTCAATGTCGAGCCGGAGCTGCTTGGCGTTGATCGTCCGGAGCTGCCTGGCGTCCGTCTCCGCCGTGTTAAGTGACCGATGTACACTCATTGGAGGAGACGCTCCTCCTCGTGAGGCACCAGCATCATGCGGCGGTGGCGGGCGGATTGCCCAGCCGCGTCGGACGCGCCCCCTCTCCCTTGCCCTCTGTCTCTCGTGGCGGGCGGCGCGTGTATCCGACTCCGTAGTTTGCATTCGCAGCACCGGGCGACAGGTGGCGTCGCACCTGACACGGAGTTGCCGCCTGTATCGACCCGCAAGCGGTCGAGTGCGATACGAAGCATCAGCTCGTCCTCGTCTCTGGAGCTGCCATCGGAGTGGCTGCTGGTGCTGGACATGGTCGTCGGCGTTGGGGTTGGACGGATTGGGGAAATGGGAGCGTCGGGGAGCGGAGCAGAGTGAAGTGAGTCGTTTGCTTCGGAGGAGGTTTTTATGGAGTTGGAGTGGGCCGGGCGGATGTGACGGACGCGCCCGGGCGCGCCCGGGACGCATCATACCCACCAGACATTTGAGCTGTATATGAGATGTGCCGGTCAGTCCAGACGTTTGTCCGCTGTTTGAGAGTTTTAGTGGATCGTTTTTTTATGATCAGCGAGTGACCGGATGGCCTGCCAAGCGTTTAGAGCATCTCCAACAGACGCTCAACGCGCGGCGCGCAAAAATCTGATTTGCGGCGCGCGCAACGCCAGGTTTGACGCGGGGCGCAGCGCTGGCTCCAGCCGCGTCAAAATGCAGCGCGCGCGAGCAACCGCGCATCCACATTTGGTGCATTTTCAAAACAAAGACATGACATAATTTTTAAATCACAAACATCATTCACAACCAAGTTTAAATGAATAGTTCAATTTATTACAACTCATCAAACAAGTAATACTTTAGGAAATACAACAAATAGTTCAACAATACAACATCAAACGCACAAATCATGATGATCTTCGGCGGCCATTCCAAGCCCACCACTCCTTAACGAGATCCTTCTTGAGTTCATTATGCGCTGCCGGACATCGAATGGCAATGATAGGAGGCAACAAAACGGGCCACCCTTTCAGCCCTCCGTCGCACTCGCACGGGATGTCCTAAGAGCTCATACTGAGAGTAGTCTACATCTTGGCCACGCTCATTTTTTATTATCATGGTGTGCATTATCACACAAGCATGCATTATGTACTAAAGCATCTTCTGATCCCAAAATCCAGCCGGTCCTCTCACAATAGCAAATTGGGCTTGCAAATCCCAAAAGCTCTCTCCACATCTTGTTCATCGGAGACTGCCGCGCGCGACGCCGGTGCTGACCAGAGAGAGAGGGAGGAAGCCGCGCCCGCGCAGGAAGATACCGGGGAAGCGCCGGAATGGTCGCCGGAAAAAATGGGGTGCCGCAGGGCGGCGGCGGCTGGATGGGTTGGTGGAGTGAGGGCGAGTGCTCGAGAGTGCAGCACGCGGGAGCGGGCGCAGCAAATAACCGGCGCGTGATGGCGTTTTCGCCCGCATGCTGAATTACATATGTCGCGCGCGTGATTTTTGCGCGTCCGCTGAAGCGCCGGGAACGATAGCACGCGCTAAAACCACTACTTTTTCAACGCTGCGCGTTTATAACGCGCCTGTTGGAAATGCTCTTAAGATGTGTTTGAGAGATGCGGGCGTAGATGCTTGATACGGGCCTTTTTCACTATTCTGACCCTTTGAACGAACTTTGTCATAAAATAAACTCGACGTGAAAGTATTTCATGATTTGACCCTTTTAGCAACGTCACAGCCCGCGGCGGTTCTGGCCAACATAGAAACGCCGAGGTAGCTAGCGTTTTTTATCAAAAAAGAAACGCACGCCGTGATAGCTAGCGTTGCTGACCAGGTAAGAAACGCCAAAAGCGCTGGCGTTGCTGCCCATCATTGAAACGCCAATGACCATGGCGTTGCTGCCCTTTTTCATGTGCATGTGGAATGTGGATGAACAGCCTAATTAATAAGGCTAATTAATTATGACCAAAGAGGGCAGCAACGCCATGGTTCCTTGGCGTTTCTATGATGGCCAGAAACGCCAGCGTCTTCGGCGTTTCTTATCTGGTCCGAAACGTTATCTACCTCGGCGTTTCTTCTTTGATTAGAAACGCTAGTTACCTTGGCGTTTCTATGTTGGACAGAAACGCCGCGGGTTATGACGTTGCTAAAAAGGTCAGATCGTGAAATACTTTCACGTCAAGTTCATTTTATGACAAAGTTCGTTCAAAGGGTTAGAATAGTGATTTCGGCCCTTGATACGGCACGCACGCACGCACGACCGCTGCGCCGGTTCGATCGACTCGACCAGACGCTGCGCCGCTCACTCGGAGCTTCGAAAGCAGCCCATGACATTGGCTGGCGCACGGCATCATGGAAGGGATTTCAGATTTGTATCCGCGTGCGGGTGTCGTCTAATCCGACGTCGTACGTGTCGCGATTGGGTGCGGATAGGATCATATGGGAGTGTGCGATTGGACTCCGAGGGCGGCTCGGCTGGCGTCTTGTACTAGTACGCCGGTCTGGTGCGCGCTTGGGTTCGTCTTCGTCACTGGCCGCCAGTATCCCATCCGATTCCAGCGCCGCCCGCCGGGTACGGAAGCGGTTAGTGGGGAAGAGGCGATTAGCTGCACGCCGCGTGGCTCTACTACTCCTGGATGGCAGGCAGCTCACACAAGCGTAGCCCTATGTGGCTGTGGGCGTGACTGCCGCCGTTCCACCGATCAGCACGAACTCGATTATTTTTCAAACTCCTTTTCACCCTCCATTTGCGCAAATGTGCCACATGTTAGCCTTCAACATACTTCACCGTCTCTTAAACTTGTAATCGCCATCTCTTGGAGGCATCCCCTCACCACGGAAACGCTCAGTGGAGCTCGGCCACTATGGAGGCTGAATTTCAAACGATAAAAAATTGAATTTACACGTTTCAAAAAAATATATAGAAAAAGTATACACATATACTTAGGGAGTGAGCCTAGCTCAACTGGATGAGGGAGTGGATGTACAAACCTAGCACACGAGTTCAAATCCTCATGAAAACGAATTTAGGTTTCTATTTATTTTTTAGGATCATCCTTTTCTGGTACTCATCTGGTTTATCTAGAGGACCAGACTTGGTTATTAACCAACATAAAAATCCTGGTACTCATGCTTAATGGTTGTATGTATTCTTAGTTGGTGCAGAGACCGAAGAAGTGAAATTCTCCCCTATTTATTAGATCGGAAGAGAAACAGCAAATAGTGCCCTCGACCCCTCGTGTCGCCTCCCCTTGGGCGACGCCAGGGGCGCCCCGAACCCTAGCCGCTAGACTCCCCTCGTTCCATCCCCAATCGCCGTTGCCGCCGGCAAGGGCCGCGGCGGCGGCGGGCCCAACTCTGATCCAGAGCGGGTGGGCGTCGCAGTATCCCCTATGAAGCGGAGGAGGCATTTCATGCGGGCAAGCCGACGGCGGCAATCAGGGTGGTGCCCTTGCTGCGCGGCGGCGATCGAAGCCTCCATGGCCATCAGTGACCTGCGATTGGGTGGTGGCGGTGCTCCATTCAGCGAGGGTGGCGGCTGCGTGCAGATGGGTGGCATCGATGGCAGCAGACTGGTGAGGGGTGGCTGGAGGCTCCCTGCCGGTGTGCTGACGGCGGCCCTCGTCCCCACGGCGAGGCTCCGTTCGGCTCCACCCAGTTGCGAGAGGCCAACGGCGGATCCCGGCGGCATGGCGCTGCAGAGGTCTGGCGACGGGCGCGTGTGGACAGATACATGCAAGATGGTGGAGTTGTCTAGTGCCGTGGTGGCGTCAACGGCAGGCCAGACAAGTTCGATGCGTCAGTTCCTGCTCTGGAGATGGACCGATGAAAGATAGAGGTGGCAGCCTCTGTGTGTGACCCAGTCCCGGTATGTGGCTGGGCTGGGGAATCCGGCTTTAAATGTTAGGCTTTGGTGCAATATCTGTTTGGTATTAGGCTTGGATAGTCGGCACACCTTCATCAAGGGATAGGAGTAGCAACAAGTGTTGTCTGGATGGTGACTTCAGACTTACCGTTGTACTACATTTGTTCTGGTTTATAGGTCCTCATTGTATTTTGTGCCAAATTTTTGACTATAGATTTAACTAACAAAATGTTTATACATGTCATAAAAAATTATATCATTATAAACTATGTTTAAATATGAATCCAATGATATATTTTTTGTTGACATGCATTAACATTTTATACGTTAAATATTTGGTCAAAATTTGACACAAATAACAAAGAGGGCCAATAAATCAGAACAGAGATAGTATTACTTTGTATGATTTTTGTAAATAATTAATAAAATGGCTGCAGAGGCCCAGGTATATCCTCCTTTTCAAAAGAAATTAGAGACACAATGCGCACAAGTGTGTAAATTTCAGGACGAAATACCTTGTCTATTAATGAAATGCCACACTCCACACAGCACGCGTTTATAGTTATATAGCATGTCTGTTAATGAAATCAAAGACTGTTGGTTCATTTGTCATCTCTGTCACTGCTCTGTCCTTCTCTTTTAACAAGGTGTTGGGCTAACTAACGATGATTGGGTGGTGGGCCGTGGCAAGGTGTGGCCATTGCACGTTGCGTTGGCCCATGAGCCGGTGTGTGTGCGAGCAGCGTTAGTATAAAACGCTGGCTTCCTCTGAATGAGACTAAGTTCAGAACTACAGAACCACTTCTTCCCCTGCTTGCTTCCCCGCAAATTCTCCGCTGTTTACCCAAATAACTACCTCCATTGCTTGAGAGTTTGTGAAATGTTCTGGTCTTGTTTTAGTTGATGGGTTCTGAATTTTTCATAGAGGTGCTGAGCAGACAGCAGAGTATCCAATTACTGTACTTCTCACTACCACTGTCAGTATCTCGGTGAATTGATCCCGTCAAGGCACTGCAACTGATTAATCTGTCCATGCTAGTGATAATTCGCAGCAACATCTACTGTATTGTCGTGCAAGCCTTAAAACTGCAAACACAAGAGCAGAACTGCATCCTCTGTTGGAAATATGCCCTAGAGGCAATAATAAATTAGTTATTATTATATTTCCTTGTTCATGATAATCGTTTATTATTCATGCTATAATTGTATTGACCGGAAACAGCAATACATGTGTGGATACATAGACAACACCATGTCCCTAGTAAGCCTCTAGTTGACTAGCTCGTTGATCAATAGATGGTTACGGTTTCCTGACCATGGACATTGGATGTCATTGATAACGAGATCACATCATTAGGAGAATGATGTGATGGACAAGACCCAATCCTAAGCTTAGCACAAAGATCGTGTAGTTCGTATGCTAAAACTTTTCTAATGTCAAGTATCTTTTCCTTAGACCATGAGATCGTGCAATTCCGGATACCGTAGGAGTGCTTTGGGTGTATCAAGCGTCACAACGTAATCGGGTGACTATAAAGGTGCACTACAGGTATCTCGAAAGTGACCATTGGGTTGACACGGATCAAGACTGGGATTTGTCACTTCGTGTAAACGGAGAGGTATCTCTGGGCCCACTCGGTAGGACATCATCATAATGTGCACAATGTGACCAAGGGGTTGATCACGGGATGATGTGTTGCGGAACGAGTAAAGAGACTTGCCGGTAACGAGATTGAACAAGGTATCGGGATACCGACGATCGAATCTCGGGCAAGTGCAATACCGCTAGACAAAGGGAATTGTATACGGGATCGATTGAGTCCTTGACATCGTGGTTCATCCGATGAGATCATCGTGGAACATGTGGGAGCCAACATGGGTATCCAGATCCGCTGTTGGTTATTGACCGAGAACGTCTCGGTCATGTTCGCTTGTCTCCCGAACCCGTAGGGTCTACACACTAAGGTTCGGTGGCGCTAGGGTTATATAGGAAGCTTGTATGTGGTTACGAATGTTGTTCGAGTCCGGATGAGATCCCGGACGTCACGAGGAGTTCGGAATGGTCCGGAGGTAAAGATTTATATATGGAAAGTTGTTGTTCGGGTTAGGAAAAAGTTCGGGTTTTTTCGGTATTGTACCGGAAGCTTCGGAAGGTTCGGAGGATTCGGAGGTCCGGAAATTGTTCCACCACGTCCAATACAGTAGCATGGGCTGTAGGGGCGCCCTAGCCATAATGGGCCAAGGAACCAGCCCCCAAGGCCCATGCGCATGGGAAGGGGAAACCCTAAGGGGAGGGCCTCCACTTGACTTGGGAGGCACTCCTCCCCTCTTAGCCGCCCCAAGTCCCATCTAGGGCTGGCCGCACCCTTGGGGTGGGAAACCCTAAAGGGGCGCAGCCCCTTTTCCCTATATATACTTGAGGTTTTGGGCTGCCCAACACACGAGAACCTCTCCTCTTGGTGCAGCCCCCTCTCCTCCTCCTCCTCTCCCTTGGTGCTTGGCGAAGCCTGCTGGGATTGCCACGCTCCTCCACCACCACGCCGTTGTGCTGTTGTTGGATGGAGTCTTCCTCAACCTCTCCTCTCTCCTTGCTGGATCAAGGCATGGGAGACGTCACCGGCTGTACGTGTGTTGAGCGCGAGGTGCCGTCCGTTCGGCACTAGGATCTCCGGTGATTTGAATCACGACGAGTCGACTCCTTCAACCCCGTTCACATGAACGCTTCGCTTAACGATCTACAAGGGTATGTAGATGCACTCTCCTTCCCTCGTTGCTAGTTTCTCCATAGATAGATCTTGGTGACACGTGGGAAAATTTTGAATTTCTGCTCGTTCCCCAACAGTGGCATCATGAGCTAGGTCTATTATGCGTAGATTCTTTGCACGAGTAGAACACAAAGTAGTTGTGGGCGTTGATTTTGTTCAATATGCTTACCGTTACTAGTCCAATCTTGTTTCGACGGTATTGTGGGATGAAGCGGCCCGGACCGACCTTACACGTACTCTTACGTGAGACAGGTTCCACCGACTGACATGCACTTGGTGCATAAGGTGGCTAGCGGGTGCCGCCTCTCCACTTTAGTCGGAACGGATTCGATGAAAAGGGTCCTTATGAAGGGTAAATAGCAATTGGCATATCACGTTGTGGTTTTGCGTAGGTAAGAAACGTTCTTGCTAGAAACCCATAGCAGCCACGTAAAACATGCAAACAACAATTAGAGGACGTCTAACTTGTTTTTGCAGGGTATGCTATGTGATGTGATATGGCCAAGAAGAATGTGATGAATGATATGTGATGTATGAGATTGATCATGTTCTTGTAATAGGATTCACGACTTGCATGTCGATGAGTATGACAACCGGCAGGAGCCATAGGAGTTGTCTTTATTTATTGTATGACCTGCGAGTCGTTGAACAACGCCATGTAATTACTTTACGTTATTGCTAACCGGTAGCCATAGTAGTAGAAGTAATAGTTGGCAAGACAACTTCATGAGGACACGATGATGGAGATCATGATGATGGAGATCATGGTGTCATGCCGGTGACGATGATGATCATGGAGCCCCGAAGATGGAGATCAAAAGGAGCAAAATGATATTGGCCATATCATGTCACTATATAATTGCATGTGATGTTTATTATGTTTATGCATCTTGTTTACTTAGAACGACGGTAGTAAATAAGATGATCCCTTACACAAATTTCAAGAAGTGTTCTCCCCGATCATGCACCGTTGCTACAGTTCGTCAAGCTTCTAAGCACCACGTGATGATCGGGTGTGATGGATTCTTACGTTCACATACAACGGGTGTAAGACAGATTTACACAAAAAAACACTTGGGGTTAACTTGACGAGCCTAGCATGTGCGCACATGGCCTCGAACACGAGACCGAAAGGTCGAGCATGAGTCGTATAGTAGATACGATCAACATGAAGATGTTCACCGATGATGACTAGTCCGTCTCACGTGATGATCGGACACGGCCTAGTTGACTCGGATCATGTAATCACTTAGATGACTAGAGGGATGTCTATCTCGAGTGGGAGTTCATAAGATGAACTTAATTATCTTGAACATAGTCAAAAGACCTTTTGCAAATTATGTCGAAGCTCGCGCTTTAGTTCCACTGTTTAGATATGTTCCTAGAGAAAATATAGTTGAAAGTTGAAAGTAGCGATTATGCGGACGAGAAAGCTTATGTCCTTAATGCACCGCCAAGATGCTGAACCCTAAACATCGTTTGTGGATGTTGCGAACATCGGACATACACGTTTTGATAACTACGTGATAGTTCAGTTAAACGGTTTAGAGTTGAGGCACCAAAGACGATTTCGAAACGTCGCGGAACATATGAGATGTTTCGAGGGCTGAAATTGGGATTTCAAGCTCGTGCCCACGTCAAGAGGTATAAGACCTCCGACGATTGTCTAAGCCTACAAACTAAGGGAGAAAAGCTCAATCGTTGAGCTTGTGCTCAGATTGTCTGAGTGCAACAATCACTTGAATCGAGTGGGAGTTAATCTTCCAGATGAGATAGTGATGTTTCTCCAAAGTCATTGCCACCAAGCTGCTAGAGCCTCGTGATGAACTATAACATATCGGGATAGATATGATGATCCTTGAGGTATTCACGATGTTTGACACATGAAAGTAGAAGTCAAGTAGGAGCATCAATTGTTGATGGTTGATGAAACCACTAGTTTCAAGAAGGGCAAGGGCAAGAAGGGCACTTCATGAAACGGCAAATCAGTTCTTGCCCAAAGAAGAAACCCAAGGTTGAACCCAAACCCGAGACTAAGTGCTTCGTAATAAGGGGAACAGCCAATTGGAGCAGAATTACCCTAGATTCATGGTAGATAAGAAGGCGGCAAGGTCGATAGAAGTATATTTGATATACATTATGTTAATGTGTACTTTACTAGTACTCCTAGTAGCACCAGGGTATTAGATACCGGTTCGGTTGCTAAGTGTTGGTAACTCGAAATAAAAGAGCTACGGAATAAACGGAGACTAGCTAAAGGTGAGCTGACGATATGTGTTGGAAGTGTTTGCAAGTTTGATTTGATCAAACATCGCACGCTCCCTCTACCAACGAGATTGGTGTTAAACCTAAATAATTGCATTTGGTGTTTGCGTTGAGCATAGACATGATTGGATTATGTCTATTGCAATACGGTTATTCATTTAAGGAGAATAATGGTTACTCTATTTATTTGAATAATACCTTCAATGGTCTTGCACCTAAAAGAATGGTTTATTGAATCTCGATCGTAGTGGTACACATTTTCATGCCAAAAGTATAAGATAGTAATGATAGTACCACTTACTTGTGGCAATTTGCCATGTAAGTCATATTGGTGTAAACGCATGAAGAAGCTCCATGTTGATGGATCTTCGACTCACTCGCTTTTGAAAAGTTTGAGACATGCGAACCATGTCTATTGGTGTATACGCATGAAGAAACTCCATGCAGATGGATCATTTGGACTCACTTGATTTTGAATCACTTGAGATATGCAGATCATACCACATGGGCAAGATGACTGAAAAGCCTCAGTTTCAGTAAGATGGAACAAGATAGCAACTTGTTGGAAGTAACACATTTTGATGTATGCAGTCCAATGAGTGCTAAGGCATGCAGTGAATATCGTTATGTTCTTACTTCACAGATGATTCGAGTAGATGTTGAGTATATTTACTTGATGAAACACAAGTCTGAATTATTGAATGGTTAAAGTAATTTCAGAGTGAAGTTTAAGATCTTCATGACAAGAGGATAGAATGTCTATGATATGATCATAGAGATGAATATCTGATTTACGAGTTTTGGCACACAATTAAGACATTGTGCAAATTGTTTCACAATTAATACCGCCTGGAACACCATAGTGTGATGGTGTGTCCGAACATCATAGTTGCACTCTATTGGATATGGTGCGTACCATGATATCTCTTATCAAATTACCACTATCGTTCATGGGTTAGGCATTAGAGACAACCGCACTCACTTTAATGGGGCACCACGTAATTCCGTGGAGACGACACCGTTTGGAGAAACCTAAGTTGTCGTTTCTTAAAAGTTTGGGGCTGCGACGCTTATGTGGAAAAGTTTCAGGTTGATAAGCTCGAACCCAAAGCGGACAAAATGCATCTTCATAGGACACCCAAAAACAGTTGGGTATACCTCCTAATTCAGATCCGAAAGCAATAGGGATTGTTTCTTGAATCGGGTCCTTTCTCGAGGAAAAGTTCGTCTCGAAAAGTTGAGTGGGAGGATGGTGGAAACTTGATGAGGTTATTGAACCATCACTTCAACTAGTGTGTAGCAGGGCACACGGAAGTTGTTCCGTGGCACCTACACCAATTGAAGTAGAAGCTTATGATAGTGATCATGAAGTTTGGATCAAGTCACTACCGTACCTCGTGGGGTGACAAGGATGCGTACTACTTACGAGTGGTACAGCAATCCTGTCTTGAAGGTCATGTTGCTAGACAACAATGAACCTCACGAGCTATGGAGAAGCGATGGTGGGCCCAAATTCCGACAAATGGTTAGAAGCCATGAAATCCGAGATAGGATCCATGTATCGTGACAAAGCATGGACTTTGGTGGACTTGCCCGATGAGCGGCAAGCCATTGAGATGAATGGATCTTTAAGAAGAAGACGGACGTGAACGGTAATGTCACCGTCTGTGAAGCTCGACTTGTGGTGAAGAGTTTTCACAAGTTCAAGGAGTTGACTACGATGAGATTTTCTCATCCGTAGCGATGCTTAAGTCCGTCGGAATCATGTTAGCATTAACTGCATTTATGAAATCTGGCGATGGATGTCAAGACGAGTTTCCTTACCAGTTTACGTAAGGAAAGGTTGTATGTGATACAATCGAAAAGTTTTGTCGATCCTAAGGATGCTAAAGGTATGCTGGCTCGACGATCCTTTCTAAGGACCGGAGTAAGCATCTCGGAGTTGGAATGTGCGCTTTGATGAGATGATCAAAGATTTTGGGTGTATAAAAAGTTTATGAGAAACTTGTATTTCCAAAGAAGTGAGTGGGAGCACTATAGAATTTCTGATGAGTATATGTTGTTGACATATTGATGATCAGAAATGATGTAGAATTTCTGGAAAGCATATAGGGTTATTTGAAAGATGATTTTCAATAGAAAACCTGGGTTAAGCTATTTGAACATTGAGCATCGAGATCTATAAGGATAGATCAAAAATGCTTAATAATACTTTCAAATGAGCACATACCTTGACATGATCTTGAAGGTGTTCAAGATGGATCAGTCAAAGAAGGAGTTCTTGCCTGAGTTGTAAGGTATGAAGTTAAGAGTTAAAGCTCGACCACGGCAGAAAAGAGAGAAAGGACGAAGGTCGCCCCTATGCTTTAGACGTAGGCTCTATAGTATGCTATCTGTGTACCGCACCGAAGTGTGCCATGCCATGAGTCGGTCAAGGGTACAAGAATGATCCAGAATGGGGATCATTGGACAGCGGTCAAAATTGTCCTTGGAGTAAATAAGGACATGTTTCTCGATTATGGAGGTGATAAAGAGTTCGCGTAAAGGGTTACGCCGATGCAAGCTTTAACACCTATCCGAGTGACTCTAAGTAGCAAACCGGATACGATAGTGGAGCAACCATTTGGAATAGATCCAAGTGGAGCGTGGAAGCAGCATTTACAATATGACATAGAGAATTATGAAGTACACACGGATCTGAAAGGTTCGACCCGTTGACTAAAACCTCTCTCACAAGCAAAACATGATCAAACCCCGTAACTCATTGAGACTTAATCACATGGTGATGTGAACTAGTTTAAGACACTAGTAAACTCTTTGGATGTTAGTCACATGGCGATGTGACCTATCGATGTTAATCACATGGCGATGTGAACTAGATTATTGACTCTAGTGCAAGTGGGAGACTGTTGGAAATATGCCCTAGAGGCAATAATAAATTAGTTATTATTATATTTCCTTGTTCATGATAATCGCTTATTATTCATGCTATAATTGTATTGACCGGAAACAGCAATACATGTGTGGATACATAGACAACACCATGTCCCTAGTAAGCCTCTAGTTGACTAGCTCGTTGATCAATAGATGGTTACGGTTTCTGACCATGGACATTGGATGTCATTGATAACGAGATCACATCATTAGGAGAATGATGTGATGGACAAGACCCAATCCTAAGCCTAGCACAAAGATCGTAGTTCAGATGCTAAAGCTTTTCTAATGTCAAGTATCTTTTCCTTAGACCATGAGATCGTGCAATTCCCGGATACCGTAGGAGTGCTTTGGTGTATCAAACGTCACAACGTAATCGGGTGACTATAAAGGTGCACTACGGTATCTCCGAAAGTGACCATTGGGTTGACACGGATCAAGATCGGATTTGTCACTGTAAACGGAGAGGTATCTCTGGGCCCACTCGGTAGGACATCATCATAATGTGCACAATGTGACCAAGGGGTTGATCACGGGATGATGTGTTGCGGAACGAGTAAAGAGACTTGCGTAACGAGATTGAACAAGGTATCGGGATACCGACGATCGAATCTCGGGCAAGTGCAATACCGCTAGACAAAGGGAATTGTATACGGATCGATTGAGTCCTTGACATCGTGGTTCATCCGATGAGATCATCGTGGAACATGTGGGAGCCAACATGGGTATCCAGATCCGCTGTTGGTTATTGACCGAGAACGTCTCGGTCATGTCTCGCTTGTCTCCGAACCCGTAGGGTCTACACACTTAAGGTTCGGTGGCGCTAGGGTTATATAGGAAGCTTGTATGTGGTTACCGAATGTTGTTCGAGTCCCGGATGAGATCCCGGACGTCACGAGGAGTTCGGAATGGTCCGGAGGTAAAGATTTATATATGGAAAGTTGTTGTTCGGGTTCCGAAAAGTTCGGGTTTTTCGGTATTGTACCGGAAGCTTCGGAAGGTTCCGGAGGATTCGGAGGGGTCTGGAGGTCCGGAAATTGTTCCACCACGTCCAATACAGTAGCATGGGCTGTAAGGGGGCGCCCTAGCCATAATGGGCCAAGGGAACCAGCCCCCCCAAGGCCCATGCGCATGGGAAGGGGGAAACCCTAAGGGGGAGGGCCTCCACTTGACTTGGGAGGCACTCCTCCCCCTCTTGGCCGCCCCCCCAAGTCCCATCTAGGGCTGGCCGCACCCCTTGGGGTGGGAAACCCTAAAGGGGGCGCAGCCCCCCTTTCCCCCTATATATACTTGAGGTTTTGGGCTGCCCAACACACGAGAACCTCTCCTCTTGGTGCAGCCTCGCCTCCTCCTCCTCCTCTCCCTTGGTGCTTGGCGAAGCCCTTGGGATTGCCACGCCCTCCACCACCACCACGCCGTTGTGCTGCTGTTGGATGGAGTCTTCCTCAACCTCTCCTCTCTCCTTGCTGGATCAAGGCATGGGAGACGCCACCGGCTGTACGTGTGTTGAACGCGGAGGTGCCGTCCGTTCGCACTAGGATCTCCGGTGATTTGAATCACGACAATCGACTCCTTCAACCCCGTTCACATGAACGCTCCGCTTAACGATCTACAAGGGTATGTAGATGCACTCTCCTTCCCTCGTTGCTAGTTTCTCCATAGATAGATCTTGGTGACACGTAGGAAAATTTTGAATTTCTGCTACGTTCCCCAACATCCTCATGGTAAACTGATCGATCGATATAACACAGTGAATCATTATACAAGGCGTTCATCAGTGCTTAGCTTAGCACAGTTTGACATGGATCAAAGCAATGATATCGGTGGATCACAGTTAATTCACGCTGTCACGCATGGCTAAACTTAAAAGCAAGACGGCAGATTGTTCATGACAGATGATATGGATTCAGTACCATCTGGTCGTAAGAAGTCTCTTCAGATCTTCGTCATCGTCAGAGAAGTCGATCGTGTTGAGCATCTCCTCCCGTGCTCTGTCGCTGTCTGCTCGGACTCTGGCCCTCTTAGCGAGGAAGTCGTCGTCGACCTCGACGTAGCCGTTCTTGGCGTACTCAGCTGCGTACCCATGCCTGGAATTTGAGGTAGTCCTCTCCGATTTTATAGTAGGCACGCACGCCGGCATAATATTCCACCATCTCCTCGTCCAGCTCCTCTTCCGGCGAAGGAAGCAGTTCAGGGTTTTGGAGCTTGAGGGCCTTGAAGTCAGAAGGGGCGTTCTGGTCATCATCGATCACACGGACCCGAATAATTGATAGAAATTCTCATAATAGATCCTTTAAATATTGATAAGGTATTATCAATTATATGGGCAGGGAGGACCCCCCTGTAAAAATAATAATAATAATAATAATAATAAAATAAATAAAAATAAATTAAGCAATGTCTAACATTTAAGCAAGTTAAATTAAATTTAAATTAAATGAATAAGCAGTGGTGAATATTTAAGCAGCCTTGGCATGTATGTACGCATACACTGACACAAGAATTCCTAAAGAAGAGCTACCTATCTGAAGGCATGAAGATGTGCATCGCTGGCAATCGAAGAAGAAAAGAAGAGCCAGCCAATTATTCACCGAGAGACAATGCCACGTGAAGAAAGCAAAGATTCCTGAAGATTGAAGCTTGTCGGCACTCTCTCGCACTTTTCTATATTATTAGAAGGACACGCGTGTACCCTAGTAGGACACGTATGCATGCTACCGTGTGTAAATAAGTAAAGGAATGCTCCCGAAGGCCTCCCTTGCAGCCACCCCTTGCGGCTATAAAATGAGACGCTGGGCTCAAAAACAACACACAAGAGACGGGAGAGCACGAAGCACTCAGAGCATCGAGACTCTCCACCAGAGCACCACTTCCTTCATAGTCTAGCCACCACCACTACTAGTAGAATAACCAAGAAGGCGCTTAGTTCGCCAAGAGTTTGAAGGTAATTTCCTAGTTGTGTGTAATCCCTTCGGGGCATCCCGAAAGGGAAAGCCATATGTAAATTATGTTGTTGAAATGATGTAGTTTCTTGGTTTCACTTGGTATTTTTACTTATGAATTTATGGGACGAGTTCTTATGCTAGGGATCCTATAGGAGAAACCTCTGCGTGTGTAGTTCTCTGTAGCCCAGAGTGGCGTTTGAATGAGAACCTTGTGGTCAGAGAGAAGTGTTCCTTCGGATGGAACTGCCTGGGAAGACGATAGAATTTACCCCATAAATTTGCAATTAAAACTGCTAAGTGAACGTAACTAGCTACATCTGATACAACATAATGAAAAATATGGTGAGTACTGAGTATGATTTTACACCACTGCGTACATTCGTCGGTTGAACCATTGGCCTCGCCAGCTCAGAATAGATCTTGTATCAAATATATAATCAAGTTAGAACGTGAAGGTAATCATATTGAATTAAATATTGTTGGGAATAGTGGAATACTATTTCAAATAGTGTATTCAATAATGGAGCACTATTGTGAATAGTGCCCTACCTAATGAATAGTAAATACTATTCAAGATAAAAAGCATACATGTCTGCCACTTCCACCTAATCCCATATTAACCTAATCAAAATCTAATCACATATTAAGCTAAATAAAATTAGATTCCCTATATTGTTGGTATCAGGTCCAGCGTTTAATCATTGAAAGGTTAAAATATTTAAACTTAGAAGTTAGCGCAGGTAAAGTAATAAATACTAAGGAAAATCTAAATATAAGGTGTAGAGTAAATCCTTCTGAAGAGCATATCTGGCATTCATCTCATAGCCAGTTAAATACAATCGTCGATTTGATATATAACTTTTACATATCTTGGGGAAAAGACAAGATAATTTAGACCAAAAATTTGAAAGTTTATTCAAAGAATACCAAAACTTATGGATAAGTATTCAGGTTTGAATAATAAAATTGATCTAGCTTTACATAAGCTAGAGGAAGCAAAAGCAAGACAGAATACAGTTTGCAAGAATAACGATTATATTAAAGAAGAAGTGTTGTCAATAGGCCGTTACTTAAGTAAAGGCAAAGAGTCACTCCCACGACCGATACAAGACAAGATATACTTGAAATTAAAAAGTTGGTGCAAGAGGTTAAAACTTTGATTATCTCATAATTTTATGACTGAATATACTCAAGCATTAAACGAAGTAGATAAATACCTGTCACCTCCTGTCGGGTTTTCCGATCACGACTCGCCAAAAGAAGATTCCAAAGTAATAATAAGACAAAATAACACAATCATCCAACTACTAATTCAAGTATTAGATAAGCTAAAAAGTGTTCAAAGCAACAAAGAAATTGTGTTATCATCATCTGGAATAGTTGCCTCTAGTAGAAATATTAATTCAGAAAAATGGACGTATCTAAAGGCTTCCTTAGAAGAGACAGAACCCTCCAATTAGTAAGGCAAGATTGAAGACCTCTGGCCATGAAGCATAGATTATCATGCAAAGCTGATGATATTGATAGCATTGAAGAAGTTATAGATATACAAAGAGATCTAGAAAGATATCAAAAAGATACCCTGAGAAAAATAAAGCCGCAGCAAGTATACCACATGGGTATGTTTGAAAGTAAAACACTACTGGAAACAGGGAATTTGCCATCAGCCAGCTCTTTGCCATCTGCCAGCTGATGGCAAAGAACGGCTTTGCCATCTGCTTATAAAAACAGATGGCAAAGAACCGACAGACGGCAAAGAACATGGTTGCCATCACCAATTCTTTGCCATCCGCTAGCGGATGGCAATAATCTTTGCCATCTGCCAGCAGATGGCAAAGAGGTTGGCAAATCTGTGGCCGTGAACGAGTGTAACGGCGATTAGTCCCACGTCTTTGCCATCCGCCAACAGACGGCAAGATTCTTTGCCATCTGGCGGCAGATGGCAAAGAGATGGGATTATTTTTTCCAAGAAAAAACTGTGGGTTATCCCTCCTCTCTCCCCACCCATCCGTAAGAAAACATCTGCCGCCGCCGCCTTCCTTCCTCACCCTAGCCCCAATCCAGAGCCCCATGCCCTCGCTCCTTCCTTCCTCACCCGCCGCCCCTCCCACCTCCTCCTCCTCCTTCTGCGCCCTAGAGCCGCCCGCCGCCTGCTGCTACTCCTCCACCGCCCGCCTGCTGCGCCGAGAGCCCCTCCTCCTCTTCGTGTTCCGTGGTCGATAGTCGGAGTCAACGAGGAGATGCACGCGGCGGCCATGGACGACTCCATGAGCGGGACCACCGCTGTCGCGGCGCTGCGCAAGCCAGCGGCGCACTCAACTCTCTCCTCACACCCCTTCTCCACCTCCGGCCGACGCGGCCAGCAGGCGTGGCGGCGCGCCACCGCGCCAACAGCACCCCCACCACTAGCCGCTGCTCCGCCACTTCACCATCGCCATCCATCCATCCATCACCCAGCGCCACCGCTGCACCATCCACCATCAGCGCCGCCACCTGAACCCTGAACCACCAGCAACCCACGCCGGCGCCACCCACCACTTCCACTCCTCCCTCTCTCTCTCTTGCTGCTCCTCCCTCCTGCTTCGCCCCTGCTGCTTCTCTTCTTCCCCACGCGTCTACTGCTGCTTCTCCCTTCTCCAACCTCCTGTTGCTGCCTCCTTCTCTTGCTCCGCTGCTCCTCCTAATCTTCTCTGAACCAGAAAACTGCTGCTGCTCTCCTCTCAACGTCTTGCTGCTGCTCTTCTCTGAAATCTCAAAACTGCTGCTTCTTCTCCCTCTTTCTGTTCTCTAATTTTCTGTAATCTTGAGTAGTGTAATGTTCAGTACTTTGAAATGTTCAGAATTGAGATGTGTAGCACTTGTAAGGTTCAGATTTTGATAAGTGCTTGCAACCAACTAGTTTGTTCAGTTCGTACTTGTTAAATATCATGTCATAAATTCTATGTTCTGAATAGTGGATTTCTTGTTGCTTTGGGAACTAACTAATATGTAATATTTTGTTACTTTGGTAATTAGTGTTCTGTCAGCATATATGTGTGTTCACCCTGTGTATTTCTTCTTGCTGTACTAGTTAAATTCTATCAGTAATTTTTAGTTGTTAAACACTATTGTGTTGATCTGTGGGTACTAATCTTGTGGCTTGTAAGATTTCGTTTCTGTTGTCACTTGTGTAACCTGAACCGTGGTGTAGTATCCTGTTCACATATGTGTGGTTTTGTGTGTTCTGTAGTCCCCGTATCAGTTATGTAACTTTGATATATGAATGTGCGTGTGTGTGTTTGATTTGAAACAATTATATTCTGTCATATATTGTCGCTTCTTCCTATTGTTATATGTTTGATACTAATGTGTCCTTGTCTTGTAGCTTTACTTGATATTGACTCCTGTTTTTGTTAGTATTTTAATTCCTCAAATAAAACAAAATACCAAAAAGATAGTGAGTAATATCTTAACCTCCCTTTGCTACTTTGCATTTTCTTGGTGGATTATCTTCGGGTACAATCATTGTTAGTTTAGATTCTTATTTTCTGCATTTATCTCTTAATTGTGCTACCTAGCTTTAGCCGAGCATAGTCGTCATCACCTAGTCCCTGTGGAGAACACGACATCCGTAGTTTGGGGCGTAAAAACCCCGCTATACTTTCAATTAGTCACCTAGTCTCTTATATGTTTGATACCATGGATCATTATGTATTGCTGCATAAATTCGAAGTCCTAACCTTGTTTTACTTCTCTGAAAGGGATGGCTACAACGATTTCAATACATTCTACATACAGGTAATTCTTTTCAGCTATCCAATATTCTGTATTTTTTGTTCCAATTGGTGATGCCAATGCATCCAAAATAATGCTTGGTGATTTGCTCCGCTGCCAGTGCTCATAAGTTAAAATATTTTTTTTCTTTAGGCTGCATCTGGTACAAAAGGTGGTTCTAGTGGTTCCCCTGTTGTTGATTGCCAAGGAAGAGCTGTTGCACTGAATGCAGGAAGCAACAGTTCTAGTGCTTCGGCCTTCTACCTTCCATTAGACGGTGTAAGTTGTTTATGTATCAACACTAATATAGTACTTCCTCATGCTCACAGGAAGTTCTGGGATCATAGAAACCAGATCATCATCTGCTACTTAATCCATTAATTGTTTGGGGCCCTCTTAGCTTTGCTAACATTATCTGCCTAAATTGTTCCAGGTAGTTATAGCACTCAATCTGATACGTGGCTGTTGGGACACATTTGGTAGGAAGCCAGAATCTGCTTATATTCCTCGTGGTACACTTCAGGTGTGCATTCTGTCTGATGATCCTTTTGTTCTATTAGATGCTACTGTTTTAGTTTTCTATTTTGGAGAGCTAATTACTGAAGTTTAATGGCACTCATCCCATGGAAACCTACATTTTTGGATGGGGGAGTAATTGTTTTATCTATTATTCAGGAACTCAGATCATCCATGATCCATTTTTTATTCTGTCCTTTTCAAAGGTGACTTTTCAACACAAAGGTTTCGAAGAAACTCGACGTCTTGGACGCAGGAATGAAACCGAGCAGGTATGATCCTCCTGTGCTCCTTTTTCTAGTTTGGAGAAAGATGTACACTTGTCTTTTCACGGCTCTGTGTGCTACATGATTAATTGCACCTTGAAATTTCTGCTAGGACAGGCGGTACGACTTGTTTCTCCAGCAGGGGAGACTGGAATGCTGGTTGTTGATTCTTTGGTAATGTTTGCTTCTTAGTTTTGTTATTTCTAAACATGTTTTCTTTTATGCTCAGCTTGTTGCTTCTTCCATTGTACTCCCTCCATAAAGAAATATAAGAGTGTTTAGATCACTAAAGTAGCGAATTAAACGCTCTTATATTTCTTTACAGAGGTAGTACCTTTCTATCTCATAAGGAAACTGGGTAATTCTGTTATTGCAGGTGCCAGATGGACCTGCAGACAAACATCTGAAACCTGGTGACGTGCTGATTCGCATGAATGGGGAGGTACGATTGTTTTCAAATGGTATACTAATAATATTTCAACTTAATTTTTGACACTGCACTGATGTCTTGTGACTCCATTGATTGTACTGCTGATACCTCTATTATCATCAATAAGGTCTATGTTGGTGTTCATCATGGCTTTCAACAGTTCATTTATATTAGTTGCACCTGATATAAATTTGATTTTGTAAACTTAAGTTATTAATATTTCAGAACTTGTACTTGATTTTTCACAAAATATTATGCTTGGTTGTTGTTGTATATGGACTCTTCTCTAGGTTATCGAATGCCAAAAGACTTTCCTTCGGAAAGTTATGAAGATTTAGTATACTAGTTTATTAGTGTGTATTCTTCAAATTGTTCTCGCTACATTAGCAAGTGATTTGAATTGGAACACCCGCTCTATTGCGCATTTATTGTTCCCGAATATTCCTGATTCCCTCTGCTTTTGTCTGTATCACCAAATGTAAGATCAGAAACTTATTAAACAATGCACACACCCAATTGACCATGGTTTTTAAGGCAGTAAAGAAGAGGCGACGCACCCTACCCGTGCCCCAACTATTAAGCGTTAAGGCATGAGGTGGGGCTATGCCTTGGACAATCCAAACCTGCATTTTTTTTGATGAAAAGGCTGTGCAGCAACATTTCATTGAAATGGTAGGGGTAGAAATACAAGAGCAGAGCAGTCAGATACAGCTACAACCAGGGCTTAGCCCAAGTGTCGAGATGGCGCACACGGGAAAAACTAAACCATGCCTGAAAAGCCTAATGAGGTTCTAATGGCCAGTGGATCAAGCAGGTGATCCTATTACTCCCAGCTAACGTCCTAGAGAGAGCTTGGGCCGGTGTTGTTTGTTTATTTTTCATGATCCTCGCATTTCTTTCCTTCCAAGTGGTCCACCATGCATAGCAGTGTTCTCCCTAGGCATTTTTAGATGGTGTATTTAGTATTTACCACAGCCCACAGGCCATCAGTTTTTGTAATTTGGTGTGTTGGTTCTCTGAAAATTACTAAATGTTTCTTGTAGTCACGTGCATAACCTAACTATAAAACTCGGCTGCTTATTGTTCACTATATTTCTTTTCGATGATGCATTTTTCATGTTATGTTAATTTGTCATACCACATTAATTTCTTATTGAATGATGTTCTTAACTATTTACTGATTGTAACACAATTTCTCACTATGGAGTCCTTACTTGATGAGAGTGTTGGCAGCGAGATAAATTTGCAGATCGAAGAGGTGGAACTCCTTTGACAAAAAGCTGAAGGTAGTTTATGAGCTTGACACATCTTATTTAATCTGGCGAGTGATGCGTGAGCCGTCTCGATCCTTTTGCTCTTTTATTATATTTTAGCCATGAAGGATTTACTGCTAGTCAGTTCGTAGTGGTTCCAGCTGTTTGCTGAACTTCTGTTCTTGCTTGTGCTATTTTTTTACTGTTTCGATGGCTCAATTTACTTCCAATTTTACTCTTGAGTTTTCCCATGCATGCATACTCTGTTAATTTATTCCGAGTGCCCATAGTTCCCTCTCTAGCAGCACCACCTGTGCTCTTGTCTCACCCATAACAACAATTTACTAGTAGTATGTCTCTTGGCATGGGTGCTAGCTTAGGTCCCTTCTACTACTACTCCACTTAGTAACTTGTCTGTATTCTATTACTTTGTACATATGTGTGTGAGCTGTATTATATTCATCTTCCTCAAGTACTACAACACTGGTAGTTGTACACATATGATGGTGATTTGCTCCGGCCATTCCAGTTTTGGCGGTGGTGGTGCTGCTGCTCCTATGATGGTAGACTAGTCTGATTTCCCTAGCCGCATCCATGGTGATGAAGCTCGGCCTAGGCTAGAACCCCCTCCAGTGAGCTCCTCAAGTCCTCTTATACCCCTCCTACTTGCTTGTTGGTTCTATGCTCTGCCTTTGTGAGGTGTAATTGTTCAATTTTGTTCATAGTCAAGCATTGGATGATATTGTATTTGTCATGATGTACATGGTTCATGAACTATGCCAACCTGCAGCTTTGTTGTACTAGTGATAGTAGGATAATGCAAGTTTTGATAATCCATGCATATTTTCGCATCATAATAATCTTCTTCTTCTAACTTTCTTCTTTCCCATTTTACAGATTTGCTTAAGATCACGGAAGCTTGGGTTGATGGAGTGCTTGTATTTAGTTTTTGTTTTGACCTTGTGAAACTTTCTACCTATGGATGAAACGGTGTAATATTGATGAAACTATGTATATGTACGGATGAAACTTGTTACTATTGGTAACATGTGTTGGATATATATGTGTTCATGACTATTGGTAATATGTGTTGAATATGCTATATTGGTCATATAAATATATTTGTGTTTGATTTCTGTGAAAATTAATTGATATAAGAAAAACAAAATTAAATGGGGCAATATAGTCACTTTGCCATCGTCGGGTGATGGCAAAGAGCTCAGCAGCCTTTGCCATTCGCCGGCAGATGGCAAAGAGTTCGCAGCCTTTGCCATCTGCCGGCTGATGGCAAAGTATGCCGTTAACCTCTCGACGGAGCTAACCCGTTAAGAGGCTTTGCCATCTGCCAATAGATGGCAAAGCCACAGTTTTTGCCATCACCAAATAGATGGCAAAGTTATTAGTTTTTGCCATCACCAAATAGATGGCAAAGAAGCCTTTACCGCAGGGTTTCGACGACCTGCTTGTTATCTCGCTGGCTGATGGCAAAGCCTTTGCCATCCGCCGAACATGCCTTTGCCATCTGCCATGGCAGATGGCAAAGTGCCAGATTCCAGTAGTGAAAGTGGTCTATATAGAATATCCAGAGAAGTAGAATTAAGTGTGTTAACACACCCAGTAGATTTAAGAATTGTAAGCAAAAATATTGAAAATGAACTAAAATATTGTGGTTATAAATATATTCATCAAGGTATGTATATCATAGGAGTCAAAGGTATGACAAGGAAGAAATTAGGTGCGAAGGTTTTGATAACTCTATTAGATAGAAGATGGGAATCAGAGACAAAGCAGCATTAGGATTTTTGGAAGGAGACATGAATGAAAATAGATTAATAACCTATATAGCTCCGCACCTAATGATGCCCGTAAAATAATTTTTTGAAAAATGAGTTTTGGTTTCCAAACTAAAGGTTATGAAGATTTTAAAGGAACAAATTTGCTAGTAAGCATAGAATTTATAGGAAGGCTCACTAATAGAAGTAGCTCCAGATATAGAGTGAATGTGATTGACGTAATTGATAGCATGCAATCAAAAGGTATTAAATTTATGAATCCTCTTAAAATTGGCTCAAGAAAGAGTAGGAGAAGAATGGAAGATAGGAGAATTAATAGAGAAAAGGAATTAAAGCAACCTGAAAATTACATAAGCTATCAAAATTGTGAAGGAAGTAGCAGATTCGATTTATGAACTATAAAGCTGCATCAATAGAAGACTCAATCATTTATGTCGAATCAGAAATTAATGATGATAAGAATAAAGGTATATCTAAATGTATGGAAAAGGCTAATTTAGATGACGAAATAATTCATTGGGAAAAGAAGCTAAAGCATATTGAATGGGAATATAGTCATTCTATGACAAAGGATTGGCCAAAAATTAGAGAAAGAGAACTATTTACCATTAGAGAAATTGCAAGGTTAAAGAAACTAAAAAACCATAAAATGTCTGCCACTAGTAGTTCAAGCATGGAAGATAAAATTATAGCATCCGCAGAAAGAAAAGCAAATGCTATTATTAATAAAAATTCTATCAATAATAATAATAATAATAATAATAATAATAATAATAATAATAATAATAATAATAATAAAGATAAGAATATTATTCAAAAGAAGAAATTGTTAGTGAAGAAGAGCAATGGGATATCAATAATAAGTTATTATTAGAAAGTTATGAGGAAGAGGAGGAATTAATAAAAGAAATGTGGTTAGAAGATGAAAGGTATGATGATTCGAACAAAATAGTGATTTCTATAACTCACTAGATGATGTGGGACTACATAATTTAGACAATGCAATGGAAGCCATGGAAGTAGAAAGTAGTGGTAAAAGAAGAAGGGATATGGAGAATCATCTGTAAAAAGAGAAGGAGAAAGAGAGAGACCTACCAGACAGCTGGACAATGGCCTCCAAAAAAAGATGATTATCAACCTACGTATATCCCAGGACAATATAGATACATGGGTACTAAAAGAAGAGATTTTGAAAAACCAGTGCAATTTCAAAATTATAAAAATGATGGTGCTATATTAAACCTAGCAACTCATGACCCAATAGATTGGCCGAATATAATCAGCATATGGAAAGGTTTAATAGTACAAAAATATATAAAAAAATCAGTATAGCATAGGCACTAAGGTAGAAGATATGTTAACATATCTTGAAACATTTTTAGGAGAATCTGTAAAAGTTCTTTGGGAACAATGGGTAGAATCATACCCTAGTCAATATTAAGAATTACAAACGGCAGGAAGTAACCCTAATAACTTTGCGAATGTTATCTCAAATATGATCATAGCAGAAGATCCAGAATTAGGACATACCTCATTGCAAAATGAAAGGTTAAGAGAAATAGAAAAATTAACATTAACTAGCTGGAAAGGTATTAAAGAATTTTCTCAGCATTATTTGTATAATCTAGCTACTGCTAAACAAGGTTTTAATGTAGGCGTAGTAGAAAGATATTTTAATAAGTTGCCTGACCCACTAGGGTCAATAATATTTGAAGAATATAAAAAGGAAACGGCAGGAAACGTGGTAAATATATCTCAAGCTGTAACATTTGTTTTCAAACAATTTAGAAAGGTGTGTACTAGTATTCAAGCCCAAAGATCTATGAAGAAATCAGATTATAATTTTTGCAATAACATAGTCCAAATACCACTTGCATATGGAGAAGAAAGGCATAGGAAAAACAAATATTATAAACCACAAAGGAGAGATAATAGAAATTTTAGAACAAACAAAAGATATTTCTTAAGAAGATCAGACAATAGAGCCCCATTCTTGCATAAAAGAAATGTAAGAAGATACAATCCTAAGAAAACCTATGATAAAACATGCAGGTGTTTCATATGTAACTCACCAGATCATCTAAGTAGAACTTGCCCTAATAAAGACCAGAAAAGATACTCCAGCAAATATGAAGAACAAGAGAGAGTGTTAATTATAGATAGCGTTAATGAAAATATATTAGTTTGTGATGATGAAATAAAGGATGATCAGTCAATATATTCAATTATAGAAACAGATGAAGTAGAAAATGAGGCTCCAGAATATGAATCAAGTGAAGATGAAATAGACCTAATAGACGATTTAGCCGGTTTAAAAATTGAAATGATGAACCAAGTAGATTGTGAGCATGATTGGATTAGAAGAAAAGGTGAATATAACATAAAATGTGCTTTCTGTATATATTACCCAAGCCAAGATAATAGGTTCACTTGTAGCTTGTGTTTAAAACAAGCATGTGCGTCATGTCTAAAAGCCAATAATAAAAAATGGAGACAAGAGATAGAATTGGAACCAGAAGAGCGAATATTATCCAGTAGGGTTAGAAATTTAGAAAATAGAATAAATAAGCTAGAAGCAGAGCTAGAAAAACTTAAAGATGAGTTAGAAAATAGTAAAGAGGAAAATAATAATGTTCCAAAAAACACAGAAATGAAACAGCAAATGATAACAGTAAGGGATAAAAAAGGAGACAAATTAATACAATTGAAAGATGCAATTACTAGTTTTGGAAACAAATATGTTGTTCGATTACCATTCAAAGAAGTGTTAGGAATAAGGATCCCAGTTAAGATTGTTCAAGCCAAATATTTCATATAAAATACTGGCACTATTAGATACTGGTTGCACTAAGAATATCATCCATGATAAATATTTTATGAGATGTCCCAAATAGTTGAAACTATAGATGATAATAAAGCTGAAGTATCTACCGATATGTCAGGAATAAAGAAGATCCATAATCAGCTAGCATATAATATTGAAGCTTACATAAATGGCACAAAATATATAATAGATGAAATTACAATAAGAGATTTGTCAGTAATAAATGATGACATGATAATAGGGTTAAGATTTTTACAACAATCTTTACAAACCACAATCATACATGAAGAGGGTGTAACATTTATCCCTTATCAAGATAATGTTCCATACATATCTGAAGTACGAAAACAAAGAAAGTCCTTGCAAAATGTAGAAATATCTAATTTAGATGATGAATATAGCACAAGTCCAGATCCCCTTGAATTCTGTAAAGACGAAGAACTTAGTGAGACCATAGAAGACGGTAAATAATATTGATAGAGAAATTCTTGCAGTTGTAAATGCAATAAATGCATTTAGGTTATATCTAGGATTTAAAGAATTTACAGTACGAACAAACTGCGAAGCCATATGCCGATATTACAATAAAATTAATAGTAAGAAAAGCTCAACCAGAAGATGGGTCTTATTTGAAGACACCATAGCCGGGAATGGTTATAAAGTTATTTTTGAGCATATTAAGGGGAAGGATAATACCTTACCTGACATATTTTCTCGTGCATCAAATTTGCAGGAATGAGGAAAGGATTATTCGCCAACATGGATGAATATCTCTTCTTTGGAGAAGAAAATAGGCTGAAAATGTTTCAGCCAAATACATTCAATTTTAAGCCAAAATCCCATATTAAGCTCGATGAAGCCCAAAGATGCAGATTGGATAACTTTTGGTTCCAATATACTCGTAAAAGAGAGGAACAAGGATATTTTTTATCAATTCTCAACAGTTTGGCTGAATATTTTAACGAATTAAACAAAAATGTGCCAAAGCCAGCAAAGGTTGAAATACCAAAAGGAGAAACTCTATATCTCATATTCGATGGAAATAAACCTGGCATATATTTGGAATGGGAAAATATTATAATTGAAAAAATAGATGCAAAAAGGAATGGACAAGATTTAACATTCAAAAGATATTACAGTATAGATGAGGCCTTACTTTGGGCAAGGAAGGTATTAGGACCAGATTATTATATTGACCCAAAGGCTAAAGACTATATCCAAATGAAAAGAGGCATACCTGCTTCACCAACTCCCACAAAGGGGGAGGCATCAAGCTCAAAAAATATAAAGAAGGAAGAATCCCCAAAATATAAGACATATCAAGAATGCCTTCTAAAGGGGCTTGACCCTTTAGACAGTGAATACATGGATCAAGAAATGGATAAAAGGTTTGAAGAATTTTCAAAAATAATAAACAAAGAATTAAAGGAGGAAATATTAAAAGAAATTAAGGCAAGAAATGGATGAAAAATTTGAAGAAATAAAGAAAGAATGTGATGAAAGATATGATTTCAATCTGTTAAATGATGATGATATGGACATAGCAGGGCATGGGCAGCGGCCTGAATAAAGCCCAAATTGCATATATTGATATTGCTATCAATTATTCGGGCGCGGAGGACCTATACCCAACCCGAATATTGATAGAAATTCCCATAATAGATCCTTTAAATATTGATAAGGTATTATCAATTATATGGGCAGGGAGGACCCCCCTGTAAAAAAATTAATAATAATAATAATAATAATAATAATAATAATAATAATAATAATAATAATAATAATAATAATAATAATAATAATAATAAATAAAAAAAATAAATTAAGCAATGTCTAACATTTAAGCAAATTAAATTAAATTTAAATTAAATGAATAAGCAGTGGTGAATATTTAAGCAGCCTTGGCATGTATGTACGCATACACTGACACAAGGATTCCTAAAGAAGAGCTACCTATCTGAAGGCATGAAGAAGTGCATCGCTGGCAAGCGAAGAAGAAAAGAAGAGCCAGCCAATTATTCACCGAGAGACAATGCCACGTGAAGAAAGCAAAGATTCCTGAAGATTGAAGCTTTACGGCACTCTCTCGCACTTTTCTATATTATTAGAAGGACACGCGTGTACCCTAGTAGGACACGTATGCATGCTACCGTGTGTAAATAAGTGAAGGAATGCTCCCGAAGGCCTCCCTTGCAGCCACCCCTTGCGGCTATAAAAGGAGACGCTGGGCTCAAGAACAACAACACACAAGAGACGGGAGAGCACGAAGCACTCAGAGCATCGAGACTCTCCACCAGAGCACCACTCCCTTCATAGTCTAGCCACCACCACTACTAGTAGAATAGCCAAGAAGGCGCTTAGTTCGCCAAGAGTTTGAAGGTAATTTCCTAGTTGTGTGTAATCCCTTCGGGGCATCCCGAAAGGGAAAGCCATATGTAAATTATGTTGTTGAAATGATGTAGTTTCTTGGTTTCACTTGGTATTTTTACTTATGAATTTATGGGACGAGTTCTTATGCTAGGGATCCTATAGGAGAAACCTCTACGTGTGTAGTTCTCTGTAGCCCAGAGTGGCGCTTGAATGAGAACCTTGTGGTCAGAGAGAAGTGTTCCTTCGGTGGAACTGCCTGGGAAGACCATAGGAATTTACCCCATAAATTTGCAATTAAAACTGCTAAGTGAACGTAACTAGCTACATATGATACAACATAATGAAAAATATGGTGAGTACTGAGTAGGATTTTACACCACTGCGTACATTCGTCGGTTCAACCATTGGCCTCGCCAGCCCAGAATAGATCCTGTATCAAATATATAATCAAGTTAGAACGTGAAGGTAATCATATTGAATTAAATATTGCTGCGAATAGTGGAATACTATTTCAAATAGTGTATTCAATAGTGGAGCACTATTATAAATAGTGCCCTATCTAGTGAATAGTAAATACTATTCAAGATAAAAAGCATACATGTCTACCACTTCTACCTAATCCCATATTAACCTAATCAAAATCTAATCACATATTAAGCTAAGTATAAAATTTTAATTTCCCAATATTGTTGGTATCATCCTCCTGCGGCAGCCGCGTCATTTTTTCCCTGGAACAGACTTCACATAGGCCAACGCTAGGCGCCTGCGCGCCGGCCCAAGTTTCCGCCGGTCCGTTGCCGAGCGTTGGACCCGTACGAAATCAACGGTCTACGTATAGTAACGACTGAGTCGTCTTCTTCCTTCCGTGCTCGTCACCACCGCTCGTGCCTGTGCTTGCCGGCCACCCCCGCCCCGCGCAGCACTCGACCCCATGCTTGCCGGCAGCCTGCGCCGCCAAGGCCGCTTCGTGCCGTGCTCGCTGGCCACCCCGCCGTCCACGCTTGCTCACGCCTGCTTTCGCTGGCCGCCTGCGCCGCCTAACGCCGCCCGCGTTCGCTGCCACCCAGCGCCACACGCTTCGCTTCGCACCCGTGCTCGCCAGCCACCCCCGCGCCGCCCGCACTTGCTGGCCAGCCCCGCCCACAGCTAATCGCCGTCGAGCTTGCAGGTCCACCATGAAAAAGGATATAGCAAAAATCCTCGATAGACGTAGCAAAAACTACAATGGTTGCAGCAAAAATGGATCGCCGCCGTCGAGCCTACAGGTCCACCATGAAAAAAGGATGTAGCAAAAATCATCGACGGACGTAGCAAAAACTACAACTGTTGTAGCAAAAAAATGGTCGCCGCTGCCAGTCACGGGATGGAGCTTGGCCGTGAATGAATGTAGCAAAATCTATAGCGGGTTCCATCAAAATCGCCGCCGGTACCAGCAAGAAAGAAAAGGGGTTGTAGCACTAGTATTCTAGCAAAAAAAAGTCTCCTCCTTCCTTAGGCGATATGCTCAAGCACGAAGCACCTCACCTGGTCGCCTCTCATGACGGTTCCAGCAAAAACTACAACGGTTGCAACTTGGTGTGTACCCGCTTCCAGCAAAAATCCAAGCTGCTTCCTGCAGTTCTTCATGACGGTTCCAGCAAAACTCCATAGCGGTTGCAGCCAAAAACCTCGCCATCGTAGCATTTTGAATTGCTGGTTCCAACATTCTACCACCACCGGCTCCAGTAAACTCGATGGGTCAGCTGCAGCAAAACTCAAGTCTCCGGTGACAACAACTTGTTTTGGGTTCACCCCCGGCTGCCACTCTCGTTGGCCGCCGTTGTAGCATGGTCGCCGCCGGTTGTAGCACCCCACTTCATGCCGCAAGCTGGGTTACCGCGCGGCCGCGCTGGTGGATGAGCGGATGCTTGCCGGAGCAGCGCGGGGCGGGTCGATGGCGGCCGCTCGCCGGAGCAGCGTGGGCAGGTGGATGACGGCTGCTCATGACATCGACGGCGGTCATCACCGGTGAGAATTTATTTAGGAGCCATGGAAAGAAGACCGTCAAGGGGATAAGGAAAGAGAATGAATGGTGGAGCGGTTCGTGGGGATAAGGGAGACAGACTTAATCGGTGATGGGTGGGCCTGTTGCCAGCGTGGACGAGACCGGCCGAATTTCAGCCGGTCGTCCGGCCGTAAACACTTACCCTTCACATAGCCAGCCTCCTCCACCGTAGAACAAGAAGCAATCGCCGGCGCCTTCCTTTTGGCGGTGCGCAGCTTCTCATCGTCTGCCGCCGCCGCCGCCTTCCTTTTGGTGGCGCACGGCTTCAGCGCGCGCTTCTCCGTCGAAGCATGTCGGCATCGCTTCAGCGGGCGCAGGTCGCCGGCGGCCACCGCATGCTTGGCCGCCCTCTCGCCCCCAGTCGACATGCTTCCGGTGATGCGCGAAGCCTCCTCACCGGCCATTGATCGGCTGATCAGATCTCCCGCGCCACGTCTCACTGACTACGCCGCGAGATTTGGTGGATGGTTGTGGAACCCTGGCTCTCGAATTAGCGGAGGAGGAGGAGGAACCAGCGCCGTCTGGAGATTATATGCAGGCAGAGGCTTTGTTAGCTAGCGCGTCTAATTAGGAGTGCGAGTGGAGTTGAACTCGGAGACCAAGTCCACCTCGGAGTCGGAGTTCCTCCATAGACGGGCTCCCAATCCCAATCCCAATTTGCCAAACGACCCGCATCTGCCGGCCCTCAAATCGAATCGATCGGCCGTCCCATGCAAACGCTAACCCTGCATCCACACGAGGCTCAGCCTGCCCTGTGCATCGCCATGCTTATGTGGTCTTGCTCCATGCTTCCGTGTTCCGATCCCCACTGCTGCTACGTACCGCCTCAGCTGCTCTGTCTTTTTTTCCATGGCTAATTAAGATGTTTGGCCATGGCAATTTGGAGTTCTATTGACATGCCAATTAACACTTGCCATGGCAAGTGTAGATGTTTTCCCTAATGTCGACCATTAATACATCATGCCAATTTTTTAGTTTACTCAACATGGCAATTTTAACCTTTCAATTTGCCATGGTAGATTTGCCCTTATTCACATGGCAATTTTAACCTAAATCACCATGGCAAATTTTAAATATTATTGCCATGGCAATTTATAATCTTTATTTTGATGGCAATTTTTACATTTTTTTGCCATCATAAAATTATTTATACTGCCATGGCAAAAAAAATATACTATAGTCAATCACGGCTAATTAGATTTACTTTCTTTTTGCCATGGCAAATTCAACTTTATTGACATGGCAAATTTACCTGTATCGCCATGGTAATTTGGAACTTTTCTTGCCATGGCAATTTCTAATCTTATTTTCCATGGCACGTTCACACTTATTTTTTCATGGCAACACTATCTATTCTGCCATGGCAAAATTTAGATTTAGGACCCCGACGAAATCCAAACGTTCGGATTTTAAGCATTTCACCCCGAACGTTTTTACATGGCAACTTTAGTTGACGCGAGGTAGCAACTTTAGTTGTTAAGACATGGCAGCTTTGTCCATGTTCGTTTTTTTGTCAGAAAATTGCAAAGTTTGCCAACCTCACGTGAACTAAAGTTACCATAAAAAACGTTCGGGTTGCCATGCTTAAAATCCGAACGTTCGGGATTTATCATTGCCGTAGATTTATTGTCATGGTAACACTATCTATGCTGCCATGGCAAAATTTACTTTCACATACGAGTCAATTTTTTTTATTTTAGTCTATCATGGCGAATTAAATTTACTTTTATTTTTTTGCCATGAAAAATTCACCTTCATTGACATGGAAAATTTAGCTGTATTGCCGTATCAAATTTTACCTTTTATTGCCATGGCATTTTTTATGTTCCTGATATTGTTTGATTGCCATGGCAAAATTATCTATACTGGCATGGCTAATTTAGTTTGATTGCCATGGCAAAACTATATATACTGGCATGGGAAATTTAGTTTTATTACCATGGCTAAATTATACTTGGTCCATCATGGCTAATTATTGTTTTTCTTTGTCATGCCAACATGGCAAGTTTAGTTTTGTTGCCATGGCAAAACTATAATTGTTCGTTCATGGCAAATTATTGTTTTTATTTGTCATGCCGAATTTAACTTGCGTGGACCATGACAATTTTAACCTTGGCACCAGTTGTTGTCATTTTCTCCGTAGCACAGCAAAAGGTGGGCTTTTTATTTTTCACAATAAAAAATGGCAATTTTACCTTTAATGACTTGGCAGATTTACCTACAACGCCTAGCAAATTCTTTTTTACCTCTTGTTTTGCTATATTTTTTTTACTTTTAAATTTTCCATGGCAAATCTTACTAATTTTTGCCATGGCAAAATTATTAACATTTCCATGGCAATTTATAACATTTACATACATGTAAATAAAATCGTTAATGGCAATTTTAATCAACATTTTTTCCACCACCATGTATGTACAGATGGAAATTGCCGTGACTTTTTTCTTTTGGATCATTGCAAAAAAGAATTTTTTTATCCATCGCAATTTCTGCTTTTTAGAGTTGACGGCTTTTTTTATAGCACAGCAAAACCCGGGCTTTTATTTGTCACGGGCAAAAAACACTAGGCTTTGCTACTGATTTTTTTTCCTTTGTGCTCTTTTACGAAGGAAAGGCTTGCAGGGCCGATGGGGAGGATGTTCGGGCAGCAGTGGTTTAATCGTTCGTTCTGGGGGTGCCGTCGTACCAGACCTTTCATTTGGTCTGGAAGGTTCTCAGGTAGATATTGGCGTCCAAAGAAAAAGAAAAAAGTCATGAATTTATAAAAAGTTCATGAATTTGGAAACAAATAAAAAAAGAAAAAAGAAAGAAAACAAACAAAGCAGACCGGCCCACACACCACTTGAGAACGTAACCTAATATAATAAACAACAAACTAGTAGAATTGGCCAAACGTGGGCAGGAGATTGACGAAGACGCTCGGCGCGTGTGACAAGACAATGGGATAATGCTGGACGAGCGTGACATCGATTTTGCATGAAAATTAAAGACCAGCGGATGGTTTTGGACTTAGATATGACATAACTAAATTTTATCTAGATGTGAGTTACCAATTTCATATAATTTAACTTGCTAAAACGGAGGCAGTAATAAGCAGTTAATGTGTCACTATTAAGTTGCTGCATACATCATGAGAAACATCTTTATACTAGTAGTGACTAGGTCTCAGTCGACTGAGACTTAACGAAGCCTAAGTCAATTGATATAACATGAGTAAAAAAAAAGAGCCTGACTAGGCATCAGTCGACTGAGACTTGGTACAGCTGGTGTCACGCATGTCGGTGTTTTTTTCTAAAGGCAAATCATGCATATGGGCGTGGGCTGGCATAGTTGCTTTTTCTCTTTTCTTGCTATAAGCCCTCGTGTAATCGCTCATGGGCTAGGATTCAGCCTGTTTTCTTTCATCGTTCCCTTCGGCAGAGCATTACTACACCTTCTATTTCGGTCCATTCACCCTGGGTGAGGAATATATATAGGGATTGACTATTCGTCACCCTGGGTGAGGAATAGTTATTCTTCACCCCCCTCTATTTTACAATCAATGCACCGTAATTTTACGTTCCGTAAATTTTTTCTTATTTCTGATGTAAAAAGAGACTGTAAGAAAACATATAGTCACCGTAAAAAATATTTTATGTTATGTAAATTTACAAACGTAAAAACATAGTGTAAAATATACATAAACTACAAATTTTCTTGTCTTATGACTACATTTTATTTTCTTATGCCAAATTTGACGTAGTGAATCAATTATAATGTAACTTTTTGAATTTCAAACGTAATTTATTTAGAAAGCGATCGAAGATTACCTCGGTGAAGAATAACTTATTCTGCACCCTGGGTGATGAATAGTAATATATATATATATATATATATATATATATATATATATATATATATATATATATATATATATATATATATATATATATATAGGACAAATGTTTCCTACAAGCAGTGGTAGTTACCACCACTTGCGTTTTGTATGTTGTATGTAGTATCTATCGAAACCGAGAGTATGTACGTGTAGTATGTAGTATATAACAATGATTAGGTAGTATATATATACTAATTTTTAGGTAGTATGTACCATGTTTTGAGTATGTTTTTTACGCATAAATATGTACGTATTTCACAAATATAACAAAAACTATGGGCTCAGTATGCAATTTTTCATGTAACTTGCTTTGAAATATCTTAGATATAGTATATGAACATATTTAAAATAATAAAATAGTATATATAGTACCACATGGTAGTATATGAGATATGTGGGGTAACTACCACGGGTGGTAGGATGGATTTTCCCTATATATATATTATTTTTCTTACATTTCTAAAAAGTTATTTTGTATTGTTAATGTAGTGCCTATAGTTTTTTGTGAAAGTCAAACTTTGCCAACTTTGACCAAGTGTATAGAAAAAATTATCTACATCTACAATATCAAACATGTACATTCTGAAAATATAGCTCACGATGTATCCAATGACGTGCATTTGGTATTCTAGATGTACCTACTTTTCTCTATAAATATGGTCAAAGTTTATAATATTTGACTTCTATAAAAATCTATAGGCACTACATTATGGAACAGAGGGATTAGAAATAAAAACAAAAATAAAAAATTGTTCCGCACAAATTGCAGCTGTAGGCGGGTTGCGACACATGCAGTTGCGACTCCAGTGATGGAAACCGCGTTGCACCATTTATAGTTGCTGGTGGGTTGCAACTCTAGTGATGGAAATGCAACTAACAGACATTCCTTCCCCTTCAGTTGCAGCCGCGTTGCACCATTTACAGTTGCTGGCCGGTTGCAACTCTAGTGATGGACATGCAACTGGCCGACATCACCCCCTCCAGTTGCAGTCCCGTTGTACACATTGCGATTGCAGCAGGTTGCGACTCTAATGATGGACATGCAATCGGCGACATCCCTACCCTCCAGCTTGCACTCGCGTTGTACCTTTGCGATTGCGGCGGGTTGTGACACGTGCAGTTGCAACTCTAGTGATGGACATGCGATCGGCGACATCTCTCCCTCCACTCGCAGTCATTGTACCACTTGCAGTTGCAAGCGGGGTGCGACGAGTGCAGTTGCAGCTCTAGTGACGAGCATGCAATCGACCAGCAATTCTCCCTTGATTGCAAATACGTTGTACCCCTTGCAGTTGTAAGCGTGTTGTGACACATGCAGTTGCAGGTTGCGTTATGGGCATTCACGCATCCCAAGGTACACAGTAAGGTAGTGCAACAGAATGCGTGTTAAGAACGTCAAAATAAAATAGAAAAAAATAGTTAAAATGAAAAAACAAAAAAGAGAAGAATAAGAAATAACTAAAATAAATGATACAAAAGCATAAAACATACATGTAAAAAATTAATATAATAAGGAAAAACAAACATATACATAAGAATAAATGAAAAATGTGGGACAAAACAAAAATAAAACTTTTTTTGAGACAAACAAACAAAAATAAAACTGACAACCCGACGAAGAAAGAAAGGCCAACTAACAATGGAAAAGGCCCCAACCCATGGCCAGCCCCCACGCAAACTCCAGCCTAACAAAAAAACAAAAATAAAAGAGAGCCCATCCCGAAGCATGGATCCTACGTGGGCTGCTCACACGAAACATTAAAAAAGTCTGAAACAACAAAGAAATTTAATAGCCAGTTCAATCGACTGAGACTTGATAAAAACTCAGTTGACTGAGTTTTAGACCCTCCGAAAAGAAAAACTAACAAGAAAATTTTACCCGGATCTCTAAGTAAGATCCTGCGGATATATCATCAACTGAGATTTGGTTAAGTCTTAATCGATTGAGATTTAGTTAAGTCTTAGTCAACTGAAATTTGGTTAAGTCTTAGTCGACTGAGATTTAGCAATCCCGGTTAAGGGAGTGCTTCGGTACAAATAAAACTTTTTTTGAGACAAACAAACAAAAATAAAACTGACAACCCGACGAAGAAAGAAAGGCCAACTAACAATGGAAAAGGCCCCAACCCATGGCCAGCCCCCACGCAAAACTCCAGCCTAACAAAAAAACAAAAATAAAAAAGAGCCCATCCCGAAGCATGGATCCTACGTGGGCTGCTCACACGAAACATTAAAAAAGTCTGAAACAACAAAGAAATTTAATAGCCAGTTCAATCGACTGAGACTTGATAAAAACTCAGTCGACTGAGTTTTAGACCCTCCGAAAAGAAAAACTAACAAGAAATTTTTACCGGATCTCTTAGTAAGATCCTGCGGATATATCATCGACTGAGATTTGGTTAAGTCTTAGTCGACTGAGATTTGGTTAAGTCTTAGTCAACTGAGATTTGGTTAAGTCTTAGTCGACTGAGATTTAGCAATCCTGGTTAGGGGAGTGCTTCGGTACAACCCTCCCTAAAACGTATAGTGGATAGTGTGGTAATTTTACATTAGGTATAGGAATACCCACTGACGTTAGTCGTCCGCTGCGACGTCATACGTCTGCTGCGACGCCATACGCCCGCCCGCGTACAGACTCAAGACCCGTCGCCAGACGTCACCGTCAGACGCCCGCACGCTCCACGCTGGCGCCGGCGCTTGTTGGAGGAAAAAAGACACGATAGCCGCCGACGCCCGCCGTTGAAACCTCGAACCCTAACGCATCCACGCCGCCTCCACGCCGCCCCCGCTCGCGCTGAAGTCGCCGTCGCCCGGTCACCGCCAAACAGGCCGCCGCGTGTGCCCGGCGCCGTTACGCTGCCGCCGCTGCAGCGCTCAGGCGCCGTTACCGCTGCCGTCGCGTTCCATTCCGCCGCCAGATGGCGCCCACCCGCGAACCACGTCGCCGCCTCCCTCCGCACAAGACTCGCCTGCTACGACCAGCCATCGCCCTCACGCCGTCGACACCTGCCTCCGGCGGCCAGCAACGCCACGCCGTCATCACGCTCATTATCGAGGAAATGGATTCGCTGAAATCCTCGCCGCGCAAGAGGTTGGTTTGAGACATCATTGTGCTTGATGAAATAATTGTTTTAGGGATGATGTTACACGGTGTTTGATTGATCGTACAATTTTTTTAAACTATGTATAGTTAGAGGAGGAAGGCGATTATGATGGCAATGATTACGGCGAGGACAACGAAACCTCGTCACTGAATATGGATGAACCTGCTGAGGAGAGCTACATGAGTTTGGATGAATCTTATAGTGGCAATGTAAGTGTGATCAATGTTGATAAAAACAATAAATATGATAGACCGCACGGAAAATTTCATAATTTTTTGCATCATGCAGCGACATGGCGATGATGATGATGATATGGATATAGATGATTCATTTGCTGAAAGTGCACTCCGGGTATGTTATTAATAAAATCAGAGAAGAAATGACATAATAACCATATGAGCGCTTACATGTTTTTTTGCAATGCGCGCAGATGGATGAGCACGGGGACTTTGTGAGGAATATTGTGGACGATGAAAGTGACAAATCGCACGTTGATGCATCTCATGATGACAACTCCAGCAAAGTAAGTTTTGAAACTTACATCACTACATTACATATTAAAATAATAACTGACTGACATAAATGGTTTAATGCATTAATTTACAAGGAGATGTAGATGGTACAAGCGGGAATGATGAGCATGTTGGTGATGATCTGTTTAATTTTGACATCGGATTTGATGAATATCAGCAAGAATCATTGGACATGCATTGGAAGGTCATGAGGAAGACGTTTGTAAGGGCATATTTATTCCCTAGTGGTTTTGGTGATTGATGACAATGCTTTTGCGGACTAATCGTGTGCTCTTTCAGAAGATCATCCATTGGCACGAGACGATTTCCTCCCCTCGGTGTTTTTATTCAAGACGGTGTAGCTCCTGCGGTTCGTTGTTGGTGGACTAGTTTCGTAGGAGTCACCGTACTATTAAGAGGGGATCCGCTTTGGTAAGACTAGGGTGGAATCAACACGCACACATCCTTATCACACCCGCCGCCTTCCTTTCGCATCTTTGAGCTGCCGCTCTCTTTCGTTCGGTTTAGCTTCGCGCGGCCGGTAGTACCATGACCTCACAGCGGTAGTACCGCTGAAGCCCCCAAGCGGTAGTACCGCTCTACGAGCGGTAGTACCGCCCCAGCGGTAGTATCGCTCCGCTGAGCGGTAGTACCGCTGGCTTCGCTATACTACCTCAGTAGTACCGCGCCTACTACCGCCTCGATTCGAGATGATGTTTTCGTGTCGGGTTTTGCGGCACTAGTTGCGGCGAGAGGAGCGGTAGTACCGCCTCGAGCGGTAGTACCGCTCTACTCCCGCTGTAGTACCGCCTGGGGCGATGGCCTGCCTCTCGCTTCAAGACGGTAGTACCGCTTGGTAGGGAGCGGTAGTACCGCCCTCGTAGTAGTACCGCCCTTCCATAGCGGTAGTACCGCTCTGTGGGGCTGTTTAGTGGGGTAACGGTTGGATGTGTTCCCCACTATATAAAGGGTCGCTTCTTCCTTGTTGACCTACCTCTTTCCCCAAGCTCCATTGTTGCTCAAAGCTCCATTTTCGCCGATCTCTCTCCCTAGCCAATCAAACTTGTTGATTTGTTCGGGATTGGTTGAGAAGGCCCAGATCTACACTTCCACCAAGAGAAATTTGATTCCCCCCATTTATCCCTTGCGGATCTTGTTACTCTTGGGTGTTGAGCACCCTAGATTGTTGAGGTCACCTCAAGCCATACTCCATTGTGGTGAAGCTTCGTGGTGTTGTTGTTGTTGGGAGCCTCCGGTTGTTGTGGAGTTTGCCCCAACCTTGCTTGTAAAGGTTCGGTCGCCGCCTTCAAGGGCACCAATAGTGGAATCACGGCATCTCGCATTGTGTGAGGGCGTGAGGAGAATACGGTGGCCCTAGTGGCTTCTTGGGGAGCATTGTGCCTCCACACCGCTCTAACGGAGACGTACTTCCCCTCAAAAGGAAGGAACTTCGGTAACACATCCTCGTCTCCACCGGCTCCACTCTTGGTTATCTCATCCCTTTACTTGTGCAAGTTTGTTTATGTTCTTATCCTTGCTTGCTCGTGTGCTAGTGTTGTTGCATCATATAGGTTGTCCACCTAGTTGCACATCTAGACAATCTTTATTATTGCAAAGTTTAAATTGGTAAAGAAAAGCTTAAAAATTGTTAGTTGCCTATTCACTCCCCCCCCCCTCTAGTCAACCATATCGATGCTTTCAATTGGTATCGAGCCTCGCCTCTTTTTAAGGAATTTACCGTCCAAGAGTATGAGTTGACGTCGAGATGATGTGGGGAGCACTCGTGCGAATCCGACATCATCTACGGAGATGGGAGCACTCGATCTCGTGAGGAATTCAATGTGGCGTTGGACACATTGAAAACCTCCATGACGAAGCGAGGTCAAGGACATGTTTAAGGATTTCCTAGAAGGGCTTAAACTTTCCACCGCACCCGTGAAAGTGGGTGATCCCGCCAACACGGGAGCGGATGCTAACTCCGATAAGGGGAAGCTACTAGTGAGAAAGCCCCTCGCCTAGTGGTAAGAATGGCACCGCATCTTTGCCCATGTGCAACCTCCGCTTATGGTGGACCGATTCTTCCACTCATTTGAATCATGCCGGTCCACCACCTAAGGTTGATAAAAGGAGGATTTTGATTCTTGGGTTTATCGCTTTAAGCGCCATTTAAATCATGTGAACACTAACCTTTGGAGAATCATTGAAGAAGGTTTCTATCCGCATGATCCGAGCAACTTCTCTCAAGAGAGGTCGTGGACCATCAATTCAATGAGAATGCTCTCTTCATCATCCAAGAAGCAATCCTTCCCGAAGATCTCCTCATCTCCGCCTTACATCCGTGCCAAAGATGCTTGGCTCAAGGTGGTTTCCATGTATCGAGGAAGCGCAAGCATTCAACGCTCCAATTATGAAGTGGTCCAAGACGGCCGATGAGTTTGCAATGAAGGAAGATGAAGAACCTCGTGAGCTCTATCGAGAGTAACCAAGCTTGCCGCCTCCCTCCGGGATCATGGAAGTAAGGACACCGATGACAACCGGATCAAGCGCAAATTTCTCAAGGCAATGATGCCATACCACAAAGCCATGTCCTCCGTCATCCGTCAACGATCGGATTTCCACACCTTGTCCTCAAGTGATGTGTTGGATGAGTTTGTGGCTATGAGCATATTGGACAAGACCGCCGAAAATGCGGTGCTTCGCCCCAAAGAGCAAAGAAGCCCAACCTCGCTTTGAAGGCCAAGATTTGTGTCAAGAAGATGAAGAGGAGGAAGAAGAAGAGAGCAACCTCGAAGATACTAAGTATGATTATCATGAACACATGGCCCTTGCTTCAAGACAATTTTGGAGCAAGAAGAACTCAAGACCCAACTTCAACAAGAGCAACTCAAGTGGCCCTAAGGGCAAGCAACGAGTGAGGACGTGTTTCAATTGTGGCAATGTGAGTCACTTTGTTGCGGAATGCCCATATGAGAAGAGGGAAGACAATGGTGGCAAACTCATCCGTAAGGACAAGGTCAAGTCTTTCCCCAACAAGAGCAACTTTCCAAAGAAGACTCCTCACAAAGCCTTGGTGGTTCAAGAAGAGTACAATGAGGATGATGATGATGATGAGGATGGTGAACCAGTTGCCATGGCCTCCGTGGCTATTGCAATGACTCCTCGGATGTCTCTCTTCGGTTCACCCAATGAAAACATCACCGCCAAGTGCCTCATGGCTAAAGCCACCAACAAGGTAACCCCCAACATCAAAACTACCATCATCAATCATTCTTCTTTGACGGATTGCATTGATGAACATGAAGGGACTAATGTAGATGAAAATGAATTTGAAATCTTTATGAGTAAACTCAAGGGCAAATCCAAGAAGCACTTCGTTGCTCTCTTGGAACAACTTGGTGAAGCCAATGTCATGATCGAGACTCATGAAGAAAACATCTCTAAGATGGAAGGGCATAGTCGTGACTATGCCGATGAGATTTCGGATCTTTCCAATGCTCTTGAGGAAGAGCGTGGCCTTCGTTTGGCTCTTGAGGAGTCACACAACGATGATCACGCTAAATTAAAGAAAGACCTTGATCATGCTCTTGTTGTGTCTCGTGTGCTTAGTTCCGAGAAGGCAAAGCTTGGAGTTGATCTTGCTAGACTCAACGAGGACTTTGACACTCTCGACAAGGCTCACAAAGTCTTGAAGGGTGCTCATGCTAGTCTCAAAGAGTCTCATGATCAACTCCAAGTGAAGCTAACCAAGGAGAAAGCCACCTTTCCTCATATGATATTGATTGATAATGCAAATGCTACTAACCCTTGTTGTGAGCATGTGCATCTTGTTGAGGAGAATGCTAAGTTGAAGGAGCAACTTGAAAAGGGCTTTGTCACATGCATTCAAGGTGAGAAGAACCTTAACGACCTTTTGAGTAATCAAAAGGAAGTTGTGGCCAAGGAGGGGATTGGGTTCGCGCCCAAGCCCAAGAACAAGAAGAAGAATGACAAGACCAAGCAACCTCCCCCTCTCAAGCAAACTTTTGTGAGGGAGGGAGAGGGTGCTTCCAAGAAGAAGAAGAACCGTGCAAAGGGTGGCAATGTCAAGAAGGACAACGTCATCCCCACGAACATAGCCGGCGACTTTAACCCCTCTTATGTGTTGTGCCGTGCTAGTGATGGGCATGTTTATGCTAAATTTGTTGGTTCTTCTTATGAGTATATTGAATGGTCTATTTGGGTTCCTAAGACCCTCGTTACTAACATCAAAGGACCCATTACCAAATGGGTACCTAAAACCAAGCATTGATCTCTTGTAGGGTTTGCTTCCTGGGGATCATGGTTGCTTGATAGTGGAGCAACAAATCATATGACCGGAAGCAAGGACATGGTGGTGGACGTGCAAGAGATTCCATCTATGCCCACCGATGTCGAGTGGGGTGATGCATCACATTCTAAGGTATTGGGTCTCGCAAGGTCGTCATTTCTCATGATCTTACGATCGAGAAAGTCATGCTTGTTGAGTCCCTTGCATACAATTTGCTTTCCGCTCACAACTTGCAGTCATGGGTTTTGCTACTTTCTTTGACATTGATACTGTGGCCCTCTTGTGGAGCAAGACTCTTAAAGTAGCCTTTGTTGGGCATGTCGAAAATGGTCTCTATGTGATTAACTTTTCGAGCGACCCACTAAGACCGCGACATGCCTAATGGCTAAAGTTGACGTGGGATGGCTTTGGCATCGCCGCTTAGCCCATGTCAATATGAGATCTTTGCAAAGTCTTCTCAAGGGGACCATGTTCGTGGACTAACAAATGTTAGTTTTTCCAAAGACCGTGCTTGCAGTGCTTGTATTGAAGGAAAGCTTCATGAGAAGGCTCACCCTCCCACAACTATCATATACTCAAAGAGACCCTTGGAGCTCCTTCACATGGATCTCTTTGGGCCACCATCATTTGATAGTCTTGGAGGAAGAAAGTATTGCTTGGTGATCGTGGATGACTACTCAAGATACACGTGGGTATATTTCTTCAAGAGGAAGAGTGAGACCCAACAAACCGTCATTGACTTTGCAAATGAAGCTCAACGTCAACATAATGCAAAGATCTTGACTATAAGAAGTGACAACGGCACCGAGTTCAAAAACTACACCTTGGATGAGTTTCTTAGTGATGAGGGAATCAAGCATCAATATTCTGCACCATATACCCCTCAACAAAATGGTGTGGCGGAGAGAAAGAACCGGACGTTGATGGATGCGGCAAGGACCATGATGGCGGAGTTCAAGTCTCCATACAACTTTTGGGCCGAAGCCATCAACACCGCTTGTCATGCATCCAATCGGCTCTATCTCCGCAAAGGCTTGAACAAGACTCCTTATAAGATACTCACCGGCAACAAGCCCAACCTCAAGTACTTCCGGGTGTTCGGGTGTAAGTGTTTCATTCTCAAGAAAGGTGTTCATTTGTCTAAATTTGAAGCTAGAGCTCATGAGGGCATATTTGTTGGTTATGCTACAAACTCTCATGTTATCGTGTCCTCAATAAATCCACGGACTTATTGAGGAGACGTAACGTGGAGTTTGATGAGAATAACGGCTCCCAAGTGGAGCAAAGTGGCACTTGTGATGTAGGTGATGAAATTCCTCCCAAGCCATAAGAAGAATGGGAGTTGGCTTCATCCTACCCATTGAGGAACCCCTTGTGGCAAGGAGAAGGACAATGCTCCACTCAAGTGGAGCCATCACCAACCCAAGGCCCACACGCTTCCGAAGAACAAAGTGAAGGCCCTCAACCTCAAGAACAAGACCAAGGGCAAGATCATGCTCAAGACGATGATATCACCTTAAATGATGCCCAAGGTCAAGTTCTCTCCCTCGAGCATGCTCAAGATGAAGGTCATGCTCAAGATGACGCTCAAGATGATCAAGTGACCCCTCCTCATCTCACCTCCGAGGAGGATTTAGAGCGTCGTGCCGCCAAGATTGCTTCCAAACTCACAACCAAAGGCCATCTCATGCAGAATGTGGTTGGAAGCCTAAGAAAAGGGTAAGCACTCAGAGACAATTGGCAAACTATTGTGAACATCACGCGTTTGTCTCCTGTGTTGAACCCCAAAAGGTCTATGAGGCGCTTGAAGACTCGGATTGGCTCAATGCCATGCATGAAGAACTCAACAACTTTGAGTACAACAAAGTGTGGAGATTGGTGCCAAGGCCATCGGAGAACCACAACGTCATTGGAACCAAGTGGATTTTCAAGAACAAGCAAGATGCCCATGGGAACATCATTCGCAACAAGGCGAGATTGGTAGCACAAGGCTACTCCCAAGTCGAGGGTATCGACTACGGTGAAACCTTTGCTCCGTTGTTCGCCTTGAATCCATTCGCTTGTTGATTGGTTATGCTTCCCATCACAACTTTAAGTTGCAACAAATGGATGTGAAAAGTGCTTTTCTTAATGTTCCCATTAATGAGTTGGTCTATGTCAAGCAACCCCTCGGGTTCGAGGACCCCTACTTTCCGGATCATGTGTATCAACTCGATAAGGCACTCTATGGCCTTAAACAAGCCCCACGTGCGTGGTATGATCACCTTACCGAGTTGCTACAAGATCGTGGCTTTGAAGTGGGGCAAATCGATCCCACTCTTTTTACTAAGAAGGTCAATGGGGAGTTGTTTGTATGCCAACTATATGTTGATGATATTATCTTTGGTTCTCCTAACAAAGCTTTCAATGAGGAATTTGCCGCTCTCATGACCTCCAAGTTCAAGATGTCTTCGATGGGAGAGTTGAAGTTCTTCCTTGGTTTCGATATCAAACAAAGAAGAGAAGGAACCTTCATCAACCAAGCCAAATACACTCAAGACATGCTCAAAAGATTCAAGCTAAGTGATGTCAAGCCGGCTACTACACCAATGCCTACCAAGTGCCAACTTGACATTGATCCCAATGGTAAAGCGGTGGATCAAAAGGTATATCGCTCCATGATTGGATCTTTGCTTTACCTTTGTGCATCTAGACCGGATATCATGTTGAGTGTGGGTATGTGTGCACGGTTTCAAGCCGCACCGAAGGAAAGTCACTATGTGGCGGTCAAGCGAATCTTTCGATATTTGGCTCATACCCCAAACTTTGGCTTATGGTACCCAAGAGGAGCAAACTTCAAGCTTGAAGGATTTACGGATTCCGATTGGGCGGGAGACAAAGTGGATAGGAAGTCCACTTCCGGAGGGTGCCAATTTCTTGGTTGCTCTTTGGTGAGTTGGTCTTCCAAAAAGCAAAGTTGTGTGTCTCTCTCGTCCACCGAAGCGGAGTATGTGGCGGCGGGTAGTTGTTGTGCTCAACTCCTATGGATGAGGCAAAATTTAAAGGAGTACGGTGTCAACTATGACAAAGTGCCTCTTTGGTGTGATAATGAAAGTGCCATCAAGATTTCTCTCAACCCGGTGCAACACTTCAAGACGAAGCACATTGAGATTCGGTATCACTTCATCCGGGATCACATTAGGCGAGGGGAGATCGAGCTCAAGTATGTCAACACTCATGATAACCTTGCAGATATTTTCACGAAGCCCTTGGATGAAGCAAGATTTCGCGAGTTAAGGCATGAGCTAAATATCATTGATTTGAGCAATGTGATTTGAACCCGTGCACCCCCCACCACACCCAATGTGTTGTCTAGTTTAGGTGTAGGCATGGACATAGGGGGAGTGTTGTTCTATCAATGAACTCTCCCTCCCCCTTTATGCATAAAACGATCAACTCTTTCACTTTAGCCATTGTTGATGGTGCTTGTGCTTCAAAGAGGAGTTTTGGTCATGGACCCAAGGATAATTCTTCGCGGTGCCATACCAATTGACTCAAACATAGGTGGCTCCGGCCACCGCCCTCTCTTGAGAGAGGCCTGAGCTCGCTCTTTTTGTTATTGTTTGTTTTGAAGGAGTGGGTTCCGGTTCGTGTTTCGTATGTGTTGTTTTGCTGGTCTTTCTCCTGTCGTTGCATTCCCATTCTTCTCTGTATGTTTTGTCCCTTTTTGCTTGCCTATGTAGTTCTTTTTGGTTGCTGGCGGTACTACCGCTGCTGGTAAGCGGTACTACCGCTCCAAGCGGTACTACCGCCCTCCAGCGCGGTACTACCGCTGGGAGGCGTGGGCGGGGGTTATTTCGAAGCAGGGGAGTTTCTTCTCCCCATACCCATTCGCCGCCCCTCGCCTGTCTCTCTCCAAAGAATCGGCGCCATGGAGGGCTCCGCGGATCTCCCTCTCCGGCCGTCCTCTCCATTCCCTTCGGTGGAGTCGATCCCCACCTCGCCCTCTTGCCATGGATGCCAGTATTGCCCCGTTCTCTTGTTCTTTTTGTCTAGGTTTTCAATCTAGCTTCTTAGGGGCATTAGCGGTTGCATCCTTAGATTTTTGGCCAAATCTAGGCTTGAGTAGGATGGAGAAGGTTTCTAGGCAGTTTGGATTAGTGTTTGGTTGGAGTATTTTTGAATTTGGTAGGACGGAAGTACCGGATCTGACCACGGTAGTAGGAAACGGCTGTTTCCCCACCCCGAGCGGTACTACCGCTCTGCCCGAGCGGTACTACCGCTGCGAGCGGTACTACCGCTCTCTAGAGCGGTACTACCGCTCAAGGATCACGGTACTACCGCCCTCTATCAAATTCCATCTTACTCCTACCTCTTCGTGATCCTCTTTGTTCGTTTTTGTGGCTTATACTCGTTTCTTCTGGTTGTTTGCGTGTTTTGTATGTGTGGTTCCAGGTGATGAGGTTCCTGAGCCTCAAGCTCGTCGTGTCAACCCCGGTCGTGCTACGTCCAAGCGCTACCGCACCACTGAGCCTGCCGGAGGATCTTCTAGTGCTCCACCTCCTCCCCAAATGCAGAAGAAGACTGGGGTCAAGTCAAAGCCGGGCAAAACTGTGCCAGAAATGCAGCCCAAGGAGTTCTGGGCAAGGCGCCGACGCAACCCGTATGAGGACGCCCAAGATCCCACTTTGGTCAACCATCCGCTCGAACAGGTTCGCCACCATCTATTTTGATGTTCTCAAGGCCAAGAAGAATCTCTATGTCAACGTGCACTCCATCGACATCGAGCATATGAAGAGTGATCCCGACTACTTTGGTGAAGCTCTTGAGATGTGCACTCAGCTGAACATTCTCGGATCATGCAATTCAACAAGGACTATGATGCTGCTGTTGTGGCCCAGTTCTATGCCACGGTTCACCTTGGGACCGATGAGGACAGGACTCGACCGGATGACAAATGGCAAGTTGTTTGTCACCAAGTGGAAAGCTTTCATGCAGTTGATTGGGGTGGAAGACCTTGGACTTGAGTCTGCTGTCGGCTTTTGCCCCCACCTTCGAGCCATCACACTCACAAGCAAGCTCAGGGCCCTACTGCACTCAAGATCAACCCCGAGACAAAGAAGGAGACCTATGAGCTGCCCGCCTATCCGGATATACTTCACCGTATCTTCAGAGAAACTCTTTTCCTCGCATCGAATCTGGACCAGGTTCACTCTTATCTTGTGGACATGCTTATCTTCTCGTCACGGAGAAGGGCGAGCACCGAGAGACCTTGGATATCTCTCATGTTATGTGGTCTGAGTTGGTTTCGCCATCTCCGAGCGCAAATGCCCGATTTATGGTCCGCTCATTATGCTGCTCATTGAAAAGGCCTCAGGATCATGTCTATCCCAAGGAGGCGCCGGAGCTTGGAGACTTGGTTTCTCACGATGTCAAGCGCCCGAGGAAGAAGGATAATCGGGGCACTCAAGCCCCTAAGACCGTTGTTCCGCCATCTGCTGCTGCTATGGAGACCAAGAGGAGGCCGAGGTCGAGGATGAGGATGATGACTACGTGCCCTCCGGGACAGAGCCATCTTGGGCCTAGAAGCTCAAGGCCAAGGTAAAGAAGCTCTTCGCATGGAGTCTCACGGTCAATTACATGGCTCACGTGGCTGAGAAGAAGGCCCGAGGTCGCCACAAGGAGCTCATCGTCGGTCCAGGCGCATCTGATCCAGTGGATCTGAGGACCAGCTTACTGAGGAGGAGGAGTGGATTCAGCAGCACTGCCCATGGACCGATTCTGAGACCGAGCACTTCCACACTGACGACGGTGGTGCCGATGATTCTGCTGGACTCTGATGCGTGTGTACCTCATTTGCTCTCACCTGGGGCCGTAGCAGCGCTCCCTCTCTTTTTGGTGTCTCGATGCCAAAGGGGGAGAGAGCTTAGGGATTTGCGAGTTGTGTCTCTTTCGTTTCGTGTGTCTTGTCTTGTTCGTGTTTTAGTTGGCTTGCTTTGGTTGGTTTGTCTTTGAGACCTAAGTTCGAGTCATATGGTGTGAGACATATGCTACCCTACCCTTTCAGTATCAGTATCTATGTCTATCTAGCTCATGAGTTGCGTGCTTTTCTTGTTATATCATCTATGCTGCTCTCATACACCATGCTTAGATTATTGTTCTCTAAAATGTAGGGGGAGTTTTTGATCCGAGTATGTGTGCTGTGCAGTCCAAAGCACTTATCTAAATAGCACACATCGAGGGGGAGCCCAACTACATGTTAGGACCGTCGGGTTTGTATGCTTACTATATATCGTGTTTGTGCAAATCCCGTATTGTCATCGATCCATCAAAAAGGGGGAGATTGTAAGGGCATATTTATTCCCTAGTGGTTTTGGTGATTGATGACAATGCTTTTGCGGACTAATCGTGTGCGTTAAGTTCTTTCAGAAGATCATCCATTGGCACGAGACGATTTCTCCCTCGGTGTTTTTATTCAAGACGGTGTAGCTCCTGCGGTTCGTTGTTGGTGGACTAGTTTCAGAGGAGTCACCGTACTATTAAGAGGGATCCGCTTTGGTAAGACTAGGTGGAATCAACACGCACACATCCTTATCACACCGTCGCCTTCCTTTCGCATCTTTGAGCTGCCCTCTCTCTTCGTTCGGTTTAGCCGCATGCTAGCGGTAGTACCGCGACCTCTGACAGTAGTACGCGAAGCCCCTAAGCGCTAGTACCGCTCCCAGCGGTAGTACCGCTCCGCTGAGCGGTAGTACCGCTCATGGCTTCGCTATACTACCTCAAGAGTACGCGCCTACTACCGCCTCGATTCGAGATGATGTTTTCTCGTGTCGGGTTTTGCGGCACTAGTTGCGGCGATAGGAGCGGTAGTACCGCTCGAGCGGTAGTACCGCTCTACTCCCGCTGTAGTACTGCTCTGGGCCGATGGCCTGCCTCTCGCTTCAAGACGGTAGTACCGCTTGGTAGGAGCGGTAGTACCGCCCTCAGTAGTTCCGCCCTTCCATAGCGGTAGTACCGCTCTGTATGGGGCTGTTTAGTGGGGTAACGGTTGGATGTGTTCCCCACTATATAAAGGGTCGCTTCTTCCTTGTTGACCTACCTCTTTCCCCAAGCTCCATTGTTGCTCAAAGCTCCATTTTCGCCGATCTCTCTCCTAGCCAATCAAACTTGTTGATTTGTTCGGGATTGGTTGAGAAGGCCCAGATCTACACTTCCACCAAGAGAAATTTGATTCCCCCCATTTATCCCTTGCGGATCTTGTTACTCTTGGGTGTTGAGCACCCTAGACGGTTGAGGTCACCTCGAAGCCATACTCCATTGTGGTGAAGCTTCGTGGTGTTGTTGTTGTTGGGAGCCTCCGTTGTTGTGGAGTTTGCCCCAACCTTGCTTGTAAAGGTTCGATCCGCCCTTCAAGGGCACCAATAGTGGAATCACGGCATCTCGCATTGTGTGAGGGCGTGAGGAGAATACGGTGGCCCTAGTGGCTTCTTGGGAGCATTGTGTCTCCACACCGCCTAACGAAGACGTATTTCCCTCAAAAGGAAGGAACTTCGTAACACATCCTCGCCTCCACCGCTCCACTCTTGGTTATCTCATCCCTTTACTTGTGCAAGTTTATTTGTGTTCTTATCCTTGCTTGCTCGTGTGCTAGTGTTGTTGCATCATATAGGTTGTCCACCTAGTTGCACATCTAGACAATCTTTATTATTGCAAAGTTTAAATTGGTAAAGAAAAGCTTAAAAATTGTTAGTTGCCTATTCACCCCCCCCCCTCTCTAGTCAACCATATCGATCCTTTCAACGTTCAAGTCACTAGGAGAGGCTTACAATTTCTATAACCAGTATGCTTACGAGCGTGGTTTCAGCGTAAGAAAAGACTCACTGAAATATTCGAAAGGTCCCGAGGAAACTAAGCGCTTGAGAAAGTATCTGTGTGCGAGAGCTGGGAAACGACAGGCAAAACTTTGTACAATGGAAGGCAGGACCCACAGGCTGAGAGGGGAGACTCGTTGCTTCTGCGATGCGCATATAACTTTGAAACTTGATAAAGAGCGTGACGCTTGGTATGTCAGCAGTTTCAATGATGACCACAACACGCTCTAGCTAGACCAGATGAATTCACGCTTTCTTGGTCTCATAATCAGATAAAAGAATATCGAAAGCTGCGATCTTAACCATGGCAGGTGCTGGAATCAGAAACATATGATTTATGATCAACTCGTCGGTGAGGTACGGGTCATATGCAAAGGTTGGTTTTGGGAGGAAGAAGCTTTATAACATGTGTTATAGAGAAAAATGAAGTTGCTTGCACAAGGTGATGCGACAATCGCCATTGGGATCATGATGACCGTAAAAGAGAGATCCAGATTTCTTCTTTGAGCACACCGTCGATGATGAAGGAAGGCTGAAAAACATATTCTGGTGTAATTCTCAATCACGTCGAGACTATGTTGACTACGGTGATGTGACAGTCTTCGACAACACATACAAGATGAATAGGTATGACATGCCATGTATACCTTTTGTCAGTCTGAACAACCACCGTTGCACCACGGTATTCGGTTGTGCTCTTGTGTCTGACGAGACGGAAGATACATATGTCCGCCGCTTCAGACGCTTTTGAGGGCTCATTGTCGAAGAGGCCCAGTCGAATTACTTGATGGAGATGCAGTTATGATTAAGGCCATAAGAAAGGTACTTTCGGAGGTTTGGCATCGTCTTTGCTCGTGGCATATTGAGAAGAACATGCAGAAACACCTTCATCATAAGTCTCTAAAGGAGTTCAGGTCTCTACTTTATTATGCCACTTCAAAGAAGATATTTGAGGAGAGATGGGCAGCGTTTACCGCCAAATGGCAGTCGGAGAAAACAGAGACATGGTTACGTAGGATGTACAAGAAGAAAAGGCTTTGGGCTGCATCATATCTGTCAGGTGGGTTTTTCTTAGGTATGCGAAGTAACCAGCGAAGTGAGAGTCTGAATTCATGCCTTCACTTGCATCTAGACTCCGGTATGGCTATTGTTGATATGATTGTGCACTATGAGAACTGCATAGTTCGTCTTCGTGAGAACGAGGCGCATGACGATTACACAAACTCACAGACAGTTCCAGTACCAGTATTGGACGAGTGTAAAGATATTGAGAAATCAGCTGCCCGTGAGTTCATCTGCGGCAAACTTTTATATCTTGCAGGAAGATATGAAGAAGGCACGGAGCTTGAGGTCCTTGAGAGACTGAGAGGAGCAGACACTCACAGATTCATACTGACATGGAAGGAAAATAGGGATATAAGATTCACTGTGGAGTACACCCCATGTAACTCCGAAGAAACTGTGAAGTGCAGTTGCAGAAGCATGTATCGCAAAGGACTTCCTTGCAAACATATTCTTCATGTTCTGATTCAGCTACGGTTACGTGAGATACCTAAGTGTTTAGTGCTGCGGAGGTTGAGCCAAGTTGCAAGGGGTGGACTTCCCGTGAAGCGCACTAGCGATCTGTTTGCGTGGGGATGGGAAGGTGCAGGTGACAGAGCTAGGTACAGTGAGTTGACTATCTTATCTGCTGAAGCAACTCATAAAGCATGCCATAAACCATTTTTATTCGACAAGTTGAAGGCGGCTCTGAGGGACATAATAGATAATGATTACACTGAGGAGCATGAGCCTGGTGCGGAGGTACAGTTTGTAAACGACGATGCATTTGAGCCTAATCAAGTCATGGTCTTGTTCGTGATCCCGCAAAAGTTAACACCAAAGGCGCACCAAAACAGAATATTAAAGGCCGCGGTAAGGATGGACCTGATGTCACTAAAAATGGGCGACCTAAAGCTTTTGATGAGAAAAGCAAACGTCAATGTGGACAGTGCGGTCTTACGGGTCATTATAAGTCCACGTGCCCTCAAAATCCTAAGTATGATTTTCTTATGTTATTGTAAATCTTATTGTTCAAACCAAATTTATTTGTTTATTTTGAATTAACACATATCTTATTGTTATGTAGGAACTTTGTTTGAATTGTGGAGTATGGAAGATTGCTTCACCCTTTGATTGAAGACAATTTTATTATGGATTGCTATGGAAGATTGCTTCACCCTTTCACTGGAGACAATTTTTTAATGTTCTATATATGTGATCTTTAATAATTGTTAAAATATGTTATATGAACTTATTTTACTTCGTTGATGTCAGACTATTTGCTACGATACCGACATAAGTAGTTGTTTTGATGACAGACTATGTAATTCAACAAGGAGTTTTTACTTTGTTTATTTTGATGTGCTCATTTTGCACAGTAGTGCCGTCGCTGTTTAATCGTCGTTTATTTTGACAATGCTCATTTTTGCACACTAGTGCTGTCGCTGTTTACTGTTATTTTTCAGCACTGTACGGTCGCCGTCGCTTAGAACCCCGTCGTTTTTTTTAAAAGCCTGACAAGTGCGCCGGCGGCACTGTCCCACAGGGCAGCGTCGGACGGCTGGCAGCAGTACGAGGTAATCAGAGTGGTTCGACAGCTCATGTGCCGCCGGGTATATAAGCCGGTCCTCGCGCCCTCTGTCGGGCGAGGTGGGACTAAACATTTCCCGTCGCCCGCGTGGAACTTGGGCCGTCGTCGCGCCGCCTGCTACTTGGGCCGCCATCGCGCCGCTAGCTACTTGGGCCGTCTTCGCGCCGCGGGCGTAAACAGTGTTATTGGGCCGGCCCACGCGGTCACGCGAGTCGCTGCAGGCACGGCGGCTGCGATAGCAAAGTTTTAGTCCCACCTCGCCCGACGGAGCGCGCGACGACCAGCTTATATACCCGGCGACGCACTTGCAGTCGAACGTCTTCGATTAAACCACTATGCTACCCGTCGTCCGACGCAGCCCTGTTGGACAGTGTCATCGGTCCTGTCTGACGTCAGACTGGCCGGCGCACTTGTCGGGCAATTTTTTTTACACAGGAAAACTAAGAACGTCGGTGTTATAAGCGACGACGACAGTGCTTTAAAAATAAAACATAAGAACGTCGGTGTTACAGGCGACGGCGACAGGCACTATAGTGCATAATAAATACATGTGCATTTTTATTAACATTCAGCAGTACAGGAAAACATGGACTGTTATATCCAAACAATTTAACGACGGCAGAACTATGAATATGAATATGAAGATTTCAAATTTAAAGACAATGGCATGAAGACAACATAATAATCCAAATGTCATTCTCACCTTAAATATTCAAAATAGTAGTGTCTTCTCCGTCACAAGATATCAAAGTCGAAATAAATGTAAACATTATTTGAGCCGTGTAACTTTGTTCTTCACATCGTTGAGCGTATTTCTCTTCGAAAAAATAAGCTGCGCAATCATTAAGTCCCTCGATTTATCAATTGACCCCTGTTAGAACTTCATATTAGTACAATTTAAATAGTATTACATAATGAATTTAATTGAATATAAGCATTTGAAATAAAACCATACTCCCTCCATTCCAAAATGTAGTGCCTATAGATTTTTGTAAAAGTCAAACGTTGTCAACTTTGACCAAGTGTATAGAGAAAACTATCTACATCTACAATACTAAACATGTATATTCTGAAAATATAACTCACGATGTATCCAATGAGGAGCATTTGGTATTCTAGATGTACCTATTTTTATCTATAACATGGTCAAAGTTTGTAATGTTTGACTTTTGTAAAAATCTATAGGCACTATATTATGGAACGGAGGGAGTACTTGAGAAAAATGGCTTGTCCATTTTTCACCGTTCCTATATTGAAAGCATCGAAGAACAAATATTCCACATGAATTGCTGGTCCGTACAAACAATGGTTCATAAGTTCGCATTTCAGGTAAGATATTAAAACAATATGAAAGTATTTACTCACCCATCTACGTTTTGATAGGCCAGGTAGACACATCCGGATAATTCACAGCACCGCTCGCATTCGCATCACGTATGTCATATCCAAGTTGTTTTCTCTGTTCATATAGATGATAGCACAAAAATAATTTAACATAGTTCAGTTATTAAATGATAGTTTCAATATGCTCATGTAAATTTATGCCGTACTAGCGCCTCAACTTTTTCTGTAATTTCACTGTCAAGTTCGGGTCCCATCAAAGAATCAAGAACCTGGAACTCTTCCTTCGGGCGATGCATGGCAACCGAAACCCAGTGGGTATTTCCCTTATTAAGAGGAATACAAATCTGCATCACAACGAAAATATGATGCAATCAACGCATACCCTGTTATTATTTATATTTCATATATGCATACATTAAGGCAGTTGAACTTACCTTATCTTTTTTTAAAATACTCATCGGTGCATCTATTCACGGGTCCATTCTTCTTCGCCACAACTTTGTTGTCATTTTTCCCTGGCTCGGTGTCCGATCTAAATTCAAGTAACCAATTGACCAGCCAGGTCAGCATTATATGACGATCATCACCAACAACTCCCAACAGATACGACGAATAAGCATTGATAACCTGAAAATAATTTATATGATGTATAACAATTCCAATTTGCATTGAAAGCTAATATAAAGCACAACAATAACTTACATCACCGGTTAGCCATTGATGGTCAAGAATCTTACAAGCCCTCTCTGCACTGGGACCTTCGTGCATGCCATCATTGAATATTTCCTTCTTTCTATGTTTTGCTAACCGCTCATAAGCACGAACAAACTTAACACTAGCTTTAATCACATCGTATTCATCTTGAAAGACTTCTTTCTCGAATAGTTCTGCAATACATGACAGCAATAAGTTAATAAGTCAACGATAAGTACAAAGTTCAGCTCGAAAACAATATGATAAAACTCACTTGCTTTTGCTGAACGTTTTGCACGCTTTGTAGGTATAACTCGAATATAAGGAGACTTTATAAGGTTTGATACCCTCCGCTTCCGTTTCCCTACACCCTCCTCCTGTACCTCATCTTCTCCAATACAATCTACGGATCCACGTGATGCGATTTCATCTGTTCCTAAAGGTGTAACGGATTTCTCATCAGATACCTCAGGAACTTTGATAGGATCTTCTTTATCACCCTTGAAACTATCCCAATATGCAGGTGTGCAATAATAAGGTGTCTTCTCTTCAGAATCATTAATATCATCTTCATCATCCTCTTGCACATTATTTTTTCCTGGTGTTTTGAAATTGTCCTCGTCAGGATTATATACAAATTCTTTACGAGGTTTCCCATCATAGTTTCTACTTTCACTATTTTCACCATACTCATTCTCCTCTTCTTTTTCAATATCACCGGCTTTGTAGAATACAACGCTTTTGTTCAATTTCTCTATGAACCTCTGTGATTAAAAATTAGTTATAATTAGTTATGTGACACATCAAAAAACATAGTGAACGGAAAAATCAGCAAACTTGTACCTGTGCGCATAGCTCCGGCATGCGAAGCATATCCTTACGAATGTGCTTCAGCTCAGTCAAAATCCGGTCCATAATAGGGTTCTGGGTAGCTGAAGCCTCAGATGTACTAACGTCCGTTCTCCTTCCAGTAATGTTAGACTTTCTCGTACTGGAATTCTTGTTCTTTTCAGCCTGTTCCATTCTAATTTTGTTTAAGCGGTACTCTTCAGTAATGGTGTCATCGATCTACAACATAAAGAATCATACAATCATATTTAATTAATAATTAATTACAGACTTTAAATGGAAAAACATATATTTAACGTATTACCATTCCAACACCACGACCATATTGAAAGTCGTACTTGTCTCTTTTCTTTGCTGCTGCTTCCGTCCAATTCCTCATCAAGGGGCTCAACAGCGCTAAAGGATCATACTGTGGACCGGTGCTTGGCTGCACCTTCTCCCAATATAGATACTGCAAAACAAACAAACAACCATTTAGCACGTGTTACAGTATTATTACATAATACAACTATTCAATTTAAAAAATAAATCATACCTGCAGAAGTGCAAGGTTGCCACGTGGCCATTCCCTAACACGACCGGGTTGCAAGACCATACCAATCTTCGACAAACAAAACCGCAAAGTGAATGCGTTCCAGTTGAACTTTTTTATCTGCCTGATATCTTGCACTAGTGCACAATAATTCTTCGGAATGTACTCATCAGACACTGGTGCAATTATAGTCCCTAACATGACGAGAAACGCCATCCGAACAAATTCATCGTCCGTGTTTTTATTTCTCACAATCTTGTCAATAAGATCATCAATCAATATTTTACCATTCTTCTTGTTAACAAAACTAGCTGGAATTTCTTTATTGCTTTGCCTTGGTCCATACTCAAAAAACTAGAAACATCAAATCCTTCATTCTTCAAACCAAATATAGCGAACACATCATCAGGGCTCAGTGAAATCAACCCTTTTTTTCCGGCTGCCTCTTGCACCATGAATTTTTTACTACTAGGATTGTAACCTTGAATCATAAGCGCAAGCAAATTATCACGCATCTTGACCGAAGGTATTCGTAACATGCCCTCCATCTCTGTTTCGTAAAACGTAAATCGCTGACTTGGTGTTAACTTATTAACAAGACTAACCCACTTTTCTACGGAACATGCAATCACACCATCGATGTCCATACTGCATATAAAAATATCTATGTGACGTTGCATGCAGCTAATGTGTTATATACGGTTGAAAATATTAAAAGAAATACCTGCCCGACAGCGACTAGAGCGGGCGACGACGATCACATCGGCTGACGGCGGCGTTTGACGGCGGGCGTTCACAACCGGCGCTGACGGCGGGTGGTGACGTCGACTAGTGCGGGGTGATGACGAGCGTTGATGACCGGCGCTGACGGCGGGTGGTGACGTCGACTAGTGCGGGGTGACGATGGGTGTTGACGGTGGTGCTACGCTGTCGGGTGCATAACGACAGTGTGGGCGGCGGCGGGCGAAGGGGATCAGATCGGGCGCGTCGTCCGCACGTACGACGCAAGAAGTGCATGTGCGACGTGATTGGGCGACATGCGCGTTTGTCGGGAATATTCCCTCAGATAGCGACGGCTCATGCAGATATTTTGCTGCGTCGGGCCCGCGGCAATTATTAAGTGGGCGATGGCCCGTCTACTATATCAGTCTGGGCGACGGCAAGTTGGCTAGTTTAGTCCCACCTCGGCCGCCGAACGACGCCCCGGCCAGCTTCTATAGCCGTGTCAGTTAATCCATACATGGTCATAATTAATATTGTGATATGACTCTACATAACTGCCCGGCAGTACAACTGTCCGGGTTGTACTGACCGGGCAGTTAGGTAAAGTCACATCGCAATATTAAATATGTATTTATTTACTTGTAGAATTTTGTCATTTATTGTATTTTTTTTACACTTTGCACAAAAAACAAACATGTTTGTAGCATTATTTTACTCCTTCATTCGCCAAAGTCGCTATTTTTTCCCACGGGCCACAGTGACCATGCAGGACACGCACGCCAAAATTTGTCGCGTTCCGACGCTTTACGGATTTTCTATGATTTTCCGCACCGAAAACCCCTAAAACACTGCCCGGACGTGACGCAACGTGCGTTCGTAGTCTGATTTCGTTCATCTTTGGCATGCGGTCCCCGGGCGGGTCCATACACGCGCTGCCAAAAGTTGGGTGCATTCCGACAAACTGCACTGGCACTTGTTGTGCAACCCGGTGGTTTCGGTATCGGTGGAGGGGACCCTCGGTCGTACGTCTCTCCGTCGCATCAGCCAAAGTCGCTCATTTTTTCCACGGGCCAAAGTGACCATGCAGGGCACGCACGCCAAAATTTGTCGCGTTCCGACGCTGTACAGATTTTCTATGATTTTCCGCACCGGAAACCCCTAAAACACTGCCCGGACGTGACGCAACGTGCGTTCGTAGTCCGATTTCGTTCATCTCTGAAGTGCGGTCCCCGGGCGGGTCCCCACACGCGCTGCCAAAAGTTGGGTGCATTCTGACAAACCGCACTGGCACTTGCTGTGCAACCCGGTGGTTTCGGTATCAGTGGAGGGGACCCTCGGTCGTACGTCTCTCCGTCGCATCAGCCAAAGTCGCTCATTTTTTTTCCACGGGCCATAGTAACCATGCAGGGCATGCAAGCCAAAATATGTCGCGTTCCGACGCTGTGCGGATTTTCTATGATTTTTCGCACCGAAAACCCCTAAAACACTGCCCGGACATGACACAACGTGCGTTCGTAGTCTGATTTTGTTCATCTCTGGCGTGCGGTCCCCGGGCGGGTCCCCACATGCGCTGCCAAAAGTTGGGTACATTCCGACAAACCACACTGGCACTTGTTGTGCAACCCGGTGGTTTCGGTATCGGTGGAGGGGACCCTCGGTCGTACGTCTCTCCGTCGCATCAGCCAAAGTCGCTCATTTTTTTCCGCGGGCCACAGTGACCATGAAGGGCACGCACGCCAAAATTTGTCGCGTTCCGGCGCTGTACGGATTTTTTATGATTTTTCGCACCGAAAACCCCTAAAACACTGCCCGGACGTGACGCAACGTGCGTTCGTAGTCCGATTTTGTTCATCTCTGGCGTGCGATCCCCGGGCGAGTCCCCACACGCGCTGCCAAAAGTTGGGTGCATTCCGACAAACCGCGCTGGCACTTGCTGTGCAACCCGATGGTTTCGGTATCGGTGGAGGGGACCCTTGGTCGTACGTCTCTCCGTCGCATCAGCCAAAGTCGCTCATTTTTTTCCACGGGCCACAGTGACCATGCAGGGCACGCATGCCAAAATTTGTCGCGTTCCGACGCTGTACGGATTTTCTATGATTTTCCGCACCGAAAACCCCTAAAACACTGCCCGGACATGACGTAACGTGCGTTCGTAGTCCGATTTCGTTCATCTCTGGCGTGCGGTCCCCGGGCGGGTCCCCACACGCGCTGCCAAAAGTTGGGTGCATTCCGACAAACCGCACTGGCACTTGCTGTGCAACCCGGTGGTTTCGATATCGGTGGAGGGGACCCTCAGTCGTACGTCTCTCCGTCGCATCCTCCAAAGTCGCTCATTTTTTCCACGGGCCACAGTGACCATGCAGGGCACGCACGCCAAAATTTGTCGCGTTCCGACGCTGTACGGATTTTCTATGATTTTCCGCACCGAAAACCCCTAAAACATTGCCCGGACGTGACGCAACGTGCGTTCGTAGTCCGATTTCGTTCATCTCTGGCGTGCGGTCCCCGGGAGGGTCCCCACACGCGCTGCCACAAGTTGGGTGCATTCCGGTAAACCGCACTGGCACTTGCTGTGCAAGCCGGTGGTTTTGGTGCGAAAAGGTGTGTACCGAACACCTTTCTTTCTGTAACTTACAAACATGCTCAAATTTTTTCTATCGCATTGTATCATGCGTGCCAATTTTATGTGCATTTTTGGTCTGTTTGCATTTTGTACGGTTTTTGGCTTCGACAGTCCTAAAACACTGTTTTTAATTTAAAATTATTTCATACTCATTTTTTAAAAAAAATACAAATGCCTTCTTCTAATTTCGTTTTTTTCTTTTTCCTATTTTCCTCTCTTCATCTTTTTTATATAATCTTTCAATTATACCGGTAAACTATTCAATTTTAATTTCTTTCGGGTCACTTTTCTTTTATAAAATGATTCACTTTTTGTCCATAATATTTCATACTAATTTTCATTCCAACATAACGATAAATGATAGTTCATTCAAATAACGACGGTTCTTTTTACATTAGAACATAAAAAACTTAATTAAACATGACTTAATTAAACATAACGACTTAATCCTAATCTACTCGTCGTCGTCGGAGTCAGCGAGGTCCACGATCTCCCCCGCACCGACGTCACCGTCGTCGTCACCATCGCCGTCGTCGCTGCTCTTGCCGCCGTCCTCCCAGTGGCCATCGTCGCCCTCCTCCTGAGCCATCTGCGGCTGCACTGCTTTGATGGCCGTCGCCGCGTCGAGTGCGGCCTGAAGCTCGGCGGCCTCTGCTGCCGCCGCCATAGCCGCCGCCGCGTCGGGTGCGGCCTGCAGCTCGGCGGCCTCTCTCGCCTCATGCGCCGCCGCCGCGCCGCTTCGCGCTGCGGCGCCGCGCGGTCGCGATGAGATAGCCGGGGCGTCGTCGAAGTCGCCGTCCTCGCGCGAAGGCGAACTGCTCGGCGGGATCTCGACGACCGAGGGGAGGCGGGCGGGCGATGGCGGGAACCGGACGGCGGGGCGAGCTCGAGCAGCGCGGCCGCCGGAGGGGACGGCGGGGCGGCGCTGGGCGGAAGACGAAGCAGCAGCGCAGACGACGAGCCTCCCGGGCCCGACGACGAGCCGCCGGTCCGCAACTCCCGACGAGCCTGCGCGACGACGACCCAGAAGTTCTTGCCCTTCCAAAATCTCGTGCGGCCGACGATGTTCCACCGACCGCCCTCGTGCTGGCGTAGCTCGTCCGGCGTCGCGCCGGGCCCCCTCGTCGGGTACCCTTCGGCGGTGACGTGGAACACGCGAGGCAGACGGCAGCCCGGCGGCACCATCAGCCCGAGACGGATGAGCTCGTCCGTCTCCGGCGTGCCCAGGCTCGTCGGCCACGATCTACCGCCGTCGTCGCCGTCGGACGCCATGGAGGCCGCCGGGAATGGGAGCTCGTCGGGTGTGGAGCGCGTCGGTGGGTGGGGTGAGCGGGTCGAGGCGCGTCGAGTGGCGTGGGGGAGGCAGACGGGGCGACGAGCGGTGTTTTAAAGGCAGGCGTCGGTGGGTGGGGGAGGCCGTCCGGTAGGTGACCGACGCCTGGCGTAACGCCGACACTAATGGCGCGTCGGGCCGGCGGCCGCGTCGGGAACCACCCTTGACCGACGCTTAGACGGCACGCAACAGCCCGTCCCCACACGTAGTCTTATTTTTCTTTCGTCCAGCCGACGCCACGTCGTCATGAGTACGTCGCTCGACAGGTCACGTCGTTTTTTTTTCTTTGGTTGTCGTCGTACGTACGCGGACGGACGCGTCTACGGGTAGTCGGCGTAGAGCCCCATCGCGCGGGTACAGCCCCGTCGCGCGGGCGGCGGCTTTTTATGTGCTGAGACGATCCTACCTTTTTTAATGGAGGGGTACAAAGCGATCTCAGTCGTTGTTGTGTTTAGGAGGTTGTACCGAAGGAGAAGTGTCCCGGTTATTAAATGTTGTTTAACTCCGACCGATCGAGAGAGCTAGCTGATCCACTTAATCGATTTGGTGGTGTATTCCTGCAAACTTCATCCGACGATTGAACCGGCCGCCATGACAAAGCTTCGGAGGCTCCGCTCCGCCGGCCCGCCCGAAGCCGCGGCCTCTTGCGCCATCCCTTTCAGAGCCTCTACTCTTTCCCTGATCTCAATAGCCCTCGGGCCATGACCCATGAGCAGCTCCACGCACCTCGCGAGCTCCTCCCCGGTGAAGACGCCCTCGCTGTTGCGCTGCCCTCTGACGCCGGCAGCCCACTCCTCCTCTATCAAGAAGGCGTTCGTCGGCTGGTCGAACAAGCTTGGCGCGGCGACGACCGGCACGCCGAGGGCCATGGCCTCCAGCGTCGAGTTCCAGCCGCAGTGCGTGACAAAGCATCCCACGGACGGGTGCGACAGGACCTTGGGTTGGTCGCACCACTCCACCACCATACCCAGCCCCTCCTGCACGAGGTCATCCAGGCTCCGGCTCACGTCCTCCTGCCGCCCGTCGTTGCGCACGACGAGCAGGTACGGCCGCCCGCACCGCCGCAGCCCGCTGGCAATCTCCTCCATCTGCTTTTCGCTGTACGTCCATACGCTCCCGAACGAAACGTACACCACCGACCTCGCCGCCTGCGCGCCCAGCCACTCCATGTACCTCTTCACGTCGGCGCCGGCGTGGTTGAACAGGTGGATGCGCGGCTCGGCCGAGGAGGACCCGATCACCGGCCCGACGGCGAACACGTCTAGGTGCTCCTTCATGGCTGCCAGCGCTGCCGGCTCCAGCTCGTCGAAAGTGTTCACGAGAACCTTGGTGCAGCCGTGATCGCCCAAGCGCTCGAACAGTTCTCCGGCCGCTTCGTTGAAGACCTTGGCCAGCTCGCTACCCGTGGTGTCGACGAGGAAGGACGGGAAGTCGCGGATCCGGAGCGGGCGGGGCAGCCCGGGCAGGGACACCTCGTACGCGGGGTCGGCGGCGTGGGACGCGACGAGGTCGCCGTGGCCGTGGAAGTAGTGGTAGTACGCGGCGAGCACGGTGGCCGGCTGGATCCAGTACACGGCCAGCGGGATGCCATGCTCACGCGCGACGTCCAGCGCCGCGGGGAGAACCATGCTGCAAACGACGCACGTGACGGGTCGGCCACGTGCGGCGAGGGTGGCGACGACGGCTGACAGGCTCTCAAAGGTCGCCTGGCGGCTGCGCGCCCTGGCCTCGCCGTCTCTGGCCATGGAGCCGTCGTCGAGGCCGTTGGAGTATGGAGAGTAAGAGACGACGCCGTCGGTGGCGCTGGCGGCATCCTTGATGTCGACGTCTCCGGATGAAGGGAACATGCGGCGGTGAGCGAACACCGGGAGGGAGACCGTGGCGAGGACGGGCCCGGAGCCGTCGACGCCGTGGAGGCGCGCGAGGCGGTGCGCGAGGACGCGGCACGGGTTGAGGTGGCTCTGGACGCCGTAGGCCACGATGAGGAAGTGGTGGCCGGTGTGCACGCCGCCGTTGCGGCTGTGTCGCTGGTGATGTGCGTCCGTGGCCATGGATAGAAAGAGGAGAAATTTTGATGTGAAATGAAGATGTATATGCTTCTCATGTGATTCACCCTATATACTGGTTCGATTGTATTGTACAGTGTACACCATCTTGGCCATGTGACGGCCTTGAAGCCGCCGAACGGCGAACACACCAGATTGTATTGTACAGCTACAGGTGACGTCGGCACTGACGGTATGCTGTTCCATTTGGCAGTCAGCCGTGCATACAGTATACGGATGAAAAGAGGGACACTAACCAGCGGTAGTGTGTGTGCCGTGCGAGCATAATTAGTGCGACAGTGTGAAACCTTATTCTTGAACCTAGCAATTTGACACAAACTCCCGCTCAACCATGAGCATCTTGGTTTCGTTGATCTTGTGACCTTGAGAAAAAGAAAGAGCAGATAAATTAAAGCTCCCAAAGAATTTGACTGCACTGTGACTGGGATGATAGATCATTGGAGAGACAGAGACATCCCTCTCAGTATTGCATGTATCTCTCGGCTTGGAGTGCATCGTTGCAACAGAACAATACTACCTTCGTCCTGGTTTGTAAGCCCACTTGTATTTTGAGTTATATTTTAATCATGATTTTAACTAATTAAATATATAAGTTATACGTTACTCTCTCTCTCTCTCTCTCTCTCTCTCTCTATATATATATATATATATATATATATATATATATATATATATATATATATATATATATATATATATATATATATATATATATAGGAAAATCCATCCTACCACCCGTGGTAGTTACCCCACATGTCTCATATACTACCATGTGGTACTATATATACTATTTTATTATTTTAAATATGTTCATATAATATATCTAAGATATTTCAAAGCAAGTTACATGAAAAATTGCATATGAGCCCATAGTTTTTTTATATTTATGAAATACGTACATATTTGTACATAAAAAGAGCATACTCAAAAATGGTACATACTACCTAAAATTAGTATATATACTACCTAATCATTATTATATACTACATACTACACGTACATACTCTCGGTTTCGACAGATACTACATACAACATACAAAACGCAAGTGGTGGTAACTACCACTGCTTGTAGGAAACATTTGTCCTATATATATATATATATATATATATACTCCTAATGGAGAAGTTGGTAGCCTGGTACTCCGGTTTTATTTTCGTCCGGTTTTATTTTCTCCCATCTCCCACCACCCCCGTACCATTGGTTTTATCTCTTTACAAATAAATTGCAAAAGGGGTAAAAAAAATCACATACTTTTAGGATCACACTTACCATATGCGGTTGCTTCCCTGCACTTGTACACCCCTTTGCCTATAAAATAAATCACGCACCAAATCTCTTCTCCTGTGAGACGCCTACCAAAACACATGTTTGTTCCATAACAAAAGATCACATACCAAAAGACTAGGAAACACGCATGGGCAGGCCATCCAAATCAATCCAAATCAATCATTCCTTAAACACGCACAGGCAGGCCATCCAAATCAATAACCCATGCATCCATACGCATCTCTACTATTAATGCTAACTGCATCTTTTGTTTCCCGATCTACGTTCACGGTCTCCTCTTTCTCTGTCTCTCGGACGGCTAGGGTTTCTCACACCCGATTTCTCTCTTCACCGCCGCCGACACTCCCTGCCCTCGCTCCGAGATGCACCAATGTTTCCCCCCATGTCCACCCATCGATGACGTAGACGATCTTCTCGGACTACACGGCCTCGAGGAGGATTTGGTTGGCGGCACCGCCGGTGAGGCGCGACTCCTCAACCTACTCTGAGCGGCGGGAGCTCAAACACCTTCGGTCATGTAGTAGGCGAAAATCCCTTCGTCTCTTGCTTCTCGGCTTGGTCGCTGATCCACCTAATTCAGATAGCTTGATCCACATCCCATCGATGATCTACTCACAACACGGCAACATGTGCCATTACCTGAGAGGAAGAGACTACAAAGACGGTAAGGGACGACTCTTGTGGCATGGGAAAACCGGTAGGCAATATATTGTCACGTGAAAAAATCATGGATGATAGTGCTTGGTGATCTGTTGTCATTTATATGACTGATCAAACACAAGCTTATATTTTGTTTCCCTCTCCTACCTTTAATTGGCATCCATATTAGCACCTTTTTTGGTATTTTGACAAAGCATTCTTCTAATTGTGTAGGTGACGATGGAGTAAATACCGGGTTGTAACCTTATATATGCATCCTGTTGTGTGCATTATTGAATTTCCATTGAAAAACAACTTGAATTCGAGATCATTATCTTACAATAGTTATTTTTGTATTGTCATCATAATTTATGCTTAAACATTAACATGTACAGATAAAATTCTTATCAATAATGGTTTCCATTTTCCAATACAATATGGTATATGGATAGATAAACTTCGAGGGCTACAAAGAATTCTGATTCTATAAAAAAAGACAAATTCAGGGTCTGTAAAAAAGTTTACTGTTCACACACTGTTCCGACCTGATTTGTTTTTTTTTTTGCTGAGAGCTTCTCAGATGTCCAAATAAGTTGAAATTTGGAGCAAACCTCATGCATAAAATTGTCTATCACACAAAAAAATTGAAATTTGTTAGTATTTGTTTTGATTTTTTTCTGACCGGTTGCAGATGAGCCTGGGCACCGAATTGGGTTTTCGCATTTATAATATTGCACATGTGTTCCTTACTCATCAGATTGTGTATTTCCTGCCTTACCCGTTATTCTTTATATCGTTTGCTCTGACTTTTTTATTTGACTAACCAATGTACAGTCCCTACATGAAAGTAAAGATATTCTGCAACGTTTATGCATATCATATCCCACAGATTTTGGGAGACATTTTTTTGCTCATGGAGATGCACCTGGTTAATTTGTTTCACCCGTTTAATAAATATAATTCTTTCCAATATAATTTTATTCCAAGCTATATATCTGCTCAATGAATTGTATATGTGTGTACGATTTTACAAATGAGCAAGCCACTCATATATAGATCTTGATATGATCCATTGAGGTTGCTAATCTTGTAACAAAGATCAAATTTTGGGTTTTCAAAATGTAAGATATCTGAACGGAGACCAACAATTGAATGTAGCACACAAGAATATTGTAATTTCAATGTCAATGATGTACGCATCTCATGATTTAGTCAATTCAAAAATTGCTAAAGTTGTCTGCTTTATGGACTTGCTGAATAGTGAATGCATTGGTTAGGCAGGGTTCTACCCAAATGACATAAGGTTGTAGGTTTACATAGTATAGCAGGTAGTAACCCAATAGGGATGTGATGTGATGGCATTAATCCCTCCATTAATACAGGGCCCAACCCCTCTATGTCCATGTTACCAAAGAAGCACAAGCATTAACCTCTCACAACACTTGCCAAAGATGATATTCTCTTTAGATAAATTACGACATTAATGCAAGCACCTCGCATCGAGGTTACTCACAAGACCTGGTAAAGATGAATTAAGTAAATATAAAAAATAATTGAACCTTTAAATTACCACTCCCTGAAATTCCACGATCTGATTGCCAATAAAGAGAAAAAAAGAACCTCTTGAATCGATAAGAAGATATAAACTATAGATGTACATGACTTTGAAAAAAGGGCAATGACGCGGTGGCAAAAATGAACGTGAGAGGTGCGGATAAAGATGTTGTTTTGTCTTCTTGCAAGGGGAAGATGGTTAAGGAAACATGGCAATTGTCGAGCGGGAAAGGTGAGAATCAGTTTCTCACCATCACATTCTTATTTATTTATTTGTCCGTGACATCCTGAAATATTCAACATACATTTCTAGATTACAATAATCATTTTGATCAAGTATTTTATTTTATATCTCGTGGCGACGCAAGGGCAATTAGCTAGGCCTCCCCAATCGTTTTTTATCCAATCCCTTTCCCCACCGTTTTATGTTCACCCCTCCTGATTTTTTTGTGACACAACTGCTCACCCTACCCACCTCCCTCCCACTTCACACAACGGACACACACACATACCTATCGTCCTGGCGCCAACCCCACAACGCGCTAGGGTTACTACCCTCCATGCCACTGCGAGCCGCCACTTTGCCGCCGATCCACATCATGGTGCCGCCTCCGACTGAGATCGATGCGAACTTGGGATCCAGAGAGTGCGTGAATCCTTGTGTTGCCAAGAGCTGGATCTTGAGGGTTGCATCTCCAAGGCAAGGCATGGTGCATATTGTGTGCCACCACACGGACAAGATCGCCTGATTGGCCCCAGGTGCGCCCACAAAGAGGACACCATTCTCCAGGCCCGTATGACTTGCATGCCCAACAATGGACATCATATTTTTTTCGTGGTAATGCATGACATTCAGCTATATGTTACAACTTGAGAATGATTTAGGAGACATCGGATGTACCTTCTTGGCTTGGGAGGCATCATGGGCGACGCATACATCACCCACCCCCCACTTGATGGTGGTGGTAGAGCAACACGAACACAGGGGTAGTGGATCAGACCGGAGGGCGGGGCGGTTGAAGGGGGACTCTGTTGGGGAACGTAGCAGAAATTCAAAAATTTCCTACGTGTCACCAAGATCTATCTATGGAGAAACTAGCAACAAGGGGAAGGAGAGTGCATCTACATACCCTTGTAGATCGCTAAGCGGAAGCGTTCATGAGAACGGGGTTGAAGGAGTCGTACTCGTCGTGATCCAAATCACCGGAGATCCTAGTGCCGAACGGACGGCACCTCCGCGTTCAACACACGTACAGCCCGGTGACGTCTCCCACGCCTTGATCCAGCAAGGAGAGAGGAGAGGTTGAGGAAGAATCCATCCAGCAGCAGCACAACGGCGTGGTGGTGGTGGAGGAGCGTGGCAATCCCAGGCTTCGCCAAGCACCAAGGGAGAGGAGGAGGAGGAGGCGGGGCTGCACCAAGAGGAGAAGTTCTCATGTGTGTTGGGCAGCCCAAAACCTCAAGTATATATAGGGGAAAGGGGCTGCGCCCCTTTAGGGTTTCCCACCCCAAGGGTGCGGCCAGCCCTAGATGGGACTTGGGGGCGGCCAAGAGGGGAGGAGTGCCTCCCAAGTCAAGTGGAGGCCCTCCCCTAGGGTTTCCCCCTCCCATGTGCATGGGCCTTGGGGGCTGGTGCCCCTGGCCCATTAAGGCTAGGGCGCCCCCTACAGCCCATGCTACTGTATTGGACGTGGTGGAACAATTTCCGGACCTCCGGACCCCTCCGAATCCTCCGGAACCTTCAGAGCTTCCGGTACAATACCGAAAAACCCGAACTTTTTCCTAACCCGAACAACAACTTTCCATATATAAATCTTTACCTCCGGACCATTCCGAACTCCTCGTGACGTCCGGGATCTCATCCGGACTCAAACAACATTCGGTAACCACATACAAACTTCCTTTATAACCCTAGCGTCATCGAACCTTAAGTGTGTAGACCCTACGGGTTCGGGAGACATGTAGACATGACCGAGACGTTCTCCGGTCAATAACCAACAGCGGGATCTGGATACCCATGTTGGCTCCCACATGTTCCACGATGATATCATCGGATGAACCACGATGTCAAGGACTCAATCAATCCCGAATTCAATTCCCTTTGTCTAGCGGTATTGTACTTGCCCGAGATTTGATCGTCGGTATCCCGATACCTTGTTCAATCTCGTTACCGGCAAGTCTCTTTACTCGTTCCGTAACACATCATCCCGTGATCAACTCCTTGATCACATTGTGCACATTATGATGATATCCTACCGAGTGGGCCCAGAGATACCTCTCCGTCACACGGAGTGACAAATCCAGATCTCGATTCGTACCAACCCAGCAGACACCTTCGGAGATACCTGTAGTGCACCTTTATAGTCACCCGATTCGTTGTGGACGTTTGGTACACCCAAAGCATTCCTCGGCATCCGGGAGTTGCACAATCTCATGGTCTAAGGAAATGATACTTGACATTAGAAAAGCTTTAGCATACGAACTACGATCTTTGTGCTAGGCTTAGGATTGGGTCTTGTCCATCACATCATTCTCCTAATGATGTGATACCGTTATCAATGACATCCAATGTCCATGGTCAGGAAACCGTAACCATCTATTGATTAACGATCTAGTCAACTAGAGGCTTACTAGGGACATGGTGTTGTCTATATACCCACACATGTATCTGAGTTTCCTTTCAATACAATTATAGCATGGATAATAAACGATTATCATGAACAAGGAAATATAATAATAACTAATTTATTATTGCCTCTAGGGCATATTTCCAACAGTCTCCCACTTGCACTAGAGTCAATAATCTAGTTCACATCGTCATGTGATTAACACTGATAGGTCACATCGCCATGTGACCAACACCCAAAGAGTTTACTAGTGTCTGTAAACTAGTTCACATCATCATGTGATTTAGACTTAATGAGTTCTGATGTTTGATCATGTTTTGCTTGTGAGAGAGGTTTTAGTCAGCGGGTTTTAGTCAGCGGTCTGAACCTTTCAGATCCGTGTGTGCTTTGCAACTTTCTAGGTCATATTATAAACGCTGCTTCCACGCTCCACTTGGAGCTATTCCAAATGGTTGTCCCACTATCGTATCCTGTTTGCTACTTAGAGTCATTCGGATAGGTGTTAAAACTTGCATCGGCGTAACCCTTTACGCCAACTCTTTATCACCTCCATAATCGAGAAACATGTCCTTATTTACTCCAAGGACAATTTTGACCGCTGTCCAATGATCCATTCTGGATCATTCTTGTACCCCTTGAGTGACTCATGGCAAGGCACACTTCCGTGCGGTACACAAAGATAGCATACTATAGAGCCTATGTCTGAAGCATAGGGGACGACCTTCGTCCTTTCTCTCTTTTCTGCCGTGGTCGAGCTTTAACTCTTAACTTCATACCTTACAACTCAGGCAAGAACTCCTTCTTTGACTGATCCATCTTGAACACCTTCAAGATTATGTCAAGGTATGTGCTCATTTGAAAGTATTATTAAGCATTTTTGATCTATCCTTATAGATCTCGATGCTCAATGTTCAAGTAGCTTAATCCAGGTTTTCTATTGAAAACATCTTTCAAATAACCCTATATGCTTTCCAGAAATTCTACGTCATTTCGATCATCAATATGTCAACAACATATACTCATCGAAATTCTATAGTGCTCCCAGTCACTTCTTTGGAAATACAAGTTTCTCATAAACTTTGTATAAACCCAAAATCTTTGATCATCCTATCAAAGTGCATATTCCAACTCCGAGATGCTTACTCCAGTCCTTAGAAGGATTGCTGGAGCTAGCATACCTTTTAGCATCCTTAGGATTGACAAAACTTTTCTGATTGTATCACATACAACCTTTCCTTACGTAGACTGGTAAGGAAACTCGTTTTGACATCCATCTGCCAGATTTCATAAATGCAGCTAATGCTAACATGATTCCGACGGACTTAAGCATCGCTACGGATGAGAAAATCTCATCGTAGGCAACTCTTTGAACTTGTGAAAATCTCTTCGCCACAAGTCGAGCTTCATAGATGGTGACATTACCATCCACGTCCGTCTTCTTCTTAAAGATCCATTTATCTCAATGGCTTGCCGATCATCGGGCAAGTCCACCAAAGTCCATGCTTTGTTCTGATATATCGATCCTATCTCGGATTTCATGGCTTCTAACCATTTGTCGGAATTTGGGCCCACCATCGCTTCTCCATAGCTCGTAGGTTCATTGTTGTCTAGCAACATGACCTTCAAGACAAGATCACCGTACCACTCTGAAGCAGTACGCGTCCTTGTCGTCCTACGAGGTTCGGTAGTGACTTGATCCGAAGCTTCATGATCACTATCATAAGCTTCCACTTCAATTGGTGTAGGTGCCACAGAACAACTTCACGTGCCCTGCTACACACTTGTTGAAGTGACGGTTCAATAACCTCATCAAGTCTCCACCATCCTCCCACTCAAGTTTCTGAGACAAACTTTTCCTCGAGAAAGGATCCGATTCAAGAAACAATCCCTATTGCTTTCGGATCTGAATTAGGAGGTATACCCAACTGTTTTGGGTGTCCTATGAAGATGCATTTATCCGCTTTGGGTTCGAGCTTATCAACCTGAAACTTTTTCACATAAGCGTCGCAGCCCCAAACTTTTAAGAAACGACAACTTAGGTGTCGTCTCAACGGAATTACGTGGTACCCTATTAAAGTGAGTGCGGTTGTCTCTAATGCCTAACCCATGAACGATAGTGGTAATTCGATAAGAAACATCATGGTACGCACCATATCTAATAGGGTGCAACTATGATGTTCGGACACACCATCACACTATGGTGTTCCAGGCGGTATTAGTTGTGAAACAATTTCCACAATGTCTCAATTGTGTACCAAACTCGCAACTCAGATATTCATCTCTATGATCATATAACAGACATTTTATCCTCTTGTCACGAAGATCTTCAACTTCACTCTGAAATTACTTGAACCTTTTAATAATTTAGACTTGTGTTTCATCAAGTAAATATACTCAACATCTACTCAAATCATCTGTGAAGTAAGAACATAACGATATTCACTGCATGCCTCAGCACTCATTGCACTGCACACATCAAAATGTGTTACTTCCAACAAGTTGCTATCTTGTTCCATCTTACTGAAACCGAGGCTTTTCAATCATCTTGCCCATGTGGTATGATTTGCATATCTCAAGTGATTCAAATCAAGTGAGTCCAAACGATCCATCTGCATGGAGTTTCTTCATGCGTATACACCAATAGACATGGTTCGCATGTCTCAAACTTTTCAAAGCGAGTGAGTCCAAAGATCCATCAACATGGAGCTTCTTCATGCATTTACACCAATATGGCTTACATGGCGATGCCACAAGTAAGTGGTACTATCATTACTATCTTATATCTTTTGGCATGGAAATGTGTATCACTACGATCGAGATTCAATAAACCATTCTTTTAGGTGCAAGACCATTGAAGGTATTTATTCAAATAAATAGAGTAACCATTATTCTCCTTAAATGAATAACCAGATTATGTTAGACATAATCCAATCATGTCTATGCTCAACGCAAACACCAAATAATAATTTTAGGTTTAACTCCAATCTCGATGGTAGAGGGAGCGTGCGATGCTTGATCACATCAACCTTGGAAACACTTCCAACACGTATCGTCAGCTCACCTTTAGCTAGTCTCCGTTTATTCCGTAGCTTTTGTTTGAGTTACTAACACTTAGCAACCGAACCGTATCTAATACCCTGGTGCTACTAGGAGTACTAGTAAAGTACACATTAACATAATGTATATCCAATATACTTCTATCGACCTTGCCAGCCTTCTTATCTACCAAGTATCTAGGGTAATTCTGCTCCAGTGGCTGTTCCCCTTATTACAGAAGCACTTAGTCTCGGGTTTGGGTTCAACCTTGGGTTTCTTCACTGGAGCAGCAACTGTTTTGCCGTTTCATGAAGTATCCCTTGTTGCCCTTGCCCTTCTTGAAACTAGTGGTTTTACCAACCATCAACAATTGATGCTCCTACTTGACTTCTACTTTCGCGGTGTCAAACATCGCGAACACTTCAAGGATCATCATATCTATCCCTGATATGTTATAGTTCATCACGAAGCTCTAGTAGCTTGGTGGCAATGTCTTTGGAGAAACATCACTATCTCATCTGGAAGATTAACTCCCACTCGATTCAAGTGATTGTTGTACTCAGACAATCTGAGCACAAGCTCAACGATTGAGCTTTTCTCCCTGAGTTTGCAGGCTAAGAAAATCGTCGGAGGTCTTATACCTCTTGACGTGGGCACGAGCCTGAAATCCCAATTTCAGCCCTCGAAACATCTCATATGTTCCGCGACGTTTCGAAGACGTCTTTGGTGCCTCTACTTAAACCATTTAACTGAACTATCACGTAGTTATCAAAACGTGTATGTCCGATGTTCGCAACATCGATAAACGATGTTTGGGGTTCAGCACACTGAGCGGTGCATTAAGGACATAAGCTTTCTATTGTCCGCATAATCGCTATCGTCAACTTTCAACTATATTTTCTCTAGGAACATATCTAAACAGTGGAACTAATGCGCGAGCTTCGACATAATTTGCAAAGATCTTTTGACTATGTTCAGGATAATTAAGTTCATCTTATGAACTCCCACTCAGATAGACATCCCTCTGGTCATCTAAGTGATTACATGATCCGAGTCAACTAGGCCGTGTCCGATCATCACGTGAGACGGACTAGTCATCATCGGTGAACATCTTCATGTTGATCGATCTACTATCGACTCATGCTCGACCTTTCGGTCTCGTGTTCGAGGCCATGTCGTACAAGCTAGGCTCGTCAAGTTAACCCTAAGTGTATTGCGTGTGTTCGAGGCCATGTCTGCAGACATGCTAGGCTCGTCAACACCGTTGTATGTGAACGTAAGAATCCATCACACCCGATCATCACGTGGTGCTTAGAAGCGACGAACTTTTGGCAACGGTGCACAGTTAGGGGAGAACACTTCTTGAAATTGTTGTAAGGGATCACCTTATTTACTACCGTCGTTCTAAGTAAACAAGATGCAGAAACGTAATAAACATCATATGCAATTATATATAGTAGTGACATGATATGGCCAATATCATATAGCTCCATTGATCTCCATCTTGAGGCTCCATGATCATCATCGTCACCGCATGACACCATGATCTCCATCATCATGATCTCCATCATCGTGTCTTCATGAAGTTGTCTCGCCAACTATTACTTCTACTACTATGGCTACGGTTAGCAATAAAGTAAAGTAATTACATGGCGTTGTTTAATGACACGCAGGTCATACAATAAATAAAGACAACTCCTATGGCTCCTGCCGGTTGTCATACTCATCGACATGCAAGTCGTGAATCCTATTACAAGAACATGATCAATCTCATACATCTCATATCATTCATCACATTCTTCTTGGCCATATCACATCACATAGCATACGCTGCAAAAACAAGTTAGGCGTCCTCTAATTGTTGTTTGCATGTTTTACGTGGCTGCTATGGGTTTCTAGCAAGAATGTTTCTTACCTCATAAAACCACAACGTGATATGCCAATTGCTATTTACCCTTCATAAGGACCCTTTTCATCGAATCCATTCCGACTAAAGTGGGAGACGGCACCGCTAGCCACCTTATGCAACAAGTGCATGTCGATCGGTGGAACCTGTCTCACGTAAGTGTACGTGTAAGGTCGGTCCGGCCGCTTCATCCCACAATTCCGCCGAATCAAGATTGGACTAGTAACGGTAAGCATATTGAACAAAATCAACGCCCACAACTACTTTTTGTTCTACTCGTGCAAAGAATCTACGCAATAGACCTAGCTCATGATGCCCTTGTTGGGGAACGTGCAGAAATTCAAAATTTTCCTCGTGTCACCAAGATCTATCTATGGAGAAACTAGCAACGAGGGAAGGAGAGTGCATCTACATACCCTTGTAGATCGCTAAGCGGAAGCATTCATGAGAACGGGGTTGAAGGAGTCGTACTCGTCGTGATCCAAATCACCGGAGATCCTAGTGCGAGCGGACGGCACCTCCGCGTTCAACACACGTACAGCCCGGTGGCGTCTCCCACGCCTTGATCCAGCAAGGAGAGAGGAGAGGTTGAGGAAGACTCCATCCAGCAGCAGCACAACGGCGTGGTGGTGGTGGAGGCGTGGCAATCCCGTGGCTTCGCCAAGCACCAAGGGAGAGGAGGAGGAGGAGAGGCTGCACCAAGAGGAGAAGTTCTCATGTGTGTTGGGCAGCCCAAAACCTCAAGTATATATAGGGAAAGGGGGCTGCGCCCCTTTAGGGTTCCCACCCCAAGGGGTGCGGCCAGCCCTAGATGGGACTTGGGGGGCGGCCAAGAGGGGAGGAGTGCCTCCCAAGTCAAGTGGAGGCCCTCCCCTTAGGGTTTCCCCACTCCCATGCGCATGGGCCTTGGGGGCTGGTGCCCCTGGCCCATTAAGGCTAGGCGCCCCCCACAGCCCATGCTACTGTATTGGACGTGGTGGAACAATTTCCGGACCTCCGGACCCCTCCGAATCCTCCGGAACCTTCAGAAGCTTCCGGTACAATACCGAAAAAACCCGAACTTTTTCCTAACCCGAACAACAACTTTCCATATATAAATCTTTACCTCCGGACCATTCCGAACTCCTCGTGACGTCCGGGATCTCATCCGGACTCGAACAACATTCGGTAACCACATACAAACTTCCTTTATAACCCTAGCGTCATCGAACCTTAAGTGTAGACCCTACGGGTTCGGGAGACATGTAGACATGACCGAGGCGTTCTCCGGTCAATAACCAACAGCGGATCTGGATACCCATGTTGGCTCCCACATGTTCCACGATGATCTCATCGGATGAACCACGATGTCAAGGACTCAATCAATCCCGTATTCAATTCCCTTTGTCTAGCGGTATTGTACTTGCCCGAGATTTGATCGTCGGTATCCCGATACCTTGTTCAATCTCGTTACGGCAAGTCTCTTTACTCGTTCCGTAACACATCATCCGTGATCAACTCCTTGATCACATTGTGCACATTATGATGATGTCCTACCGAGTGGGCCCAGAGATACCTCTCCGTCACACGGAGTGACAAATCCAGTCTCGATTCGTGCCAACCCAAGACACCTTCGGAGATACCTGTAGTGCACCTTTATAGTCACCCGATTACGTTGTGACGTTTGGTACACCCAAAGCATTCCTGCGGCATCCGGGAGTTGCACAATCTCATGGTCTAAGGAAATGATACTTGACATTAGAAAAGCTTTAGCATACGAACTACGATCTTTGTGTTAGGCTTAGGATTGGGTCTTGTCCATCACATCATTCTCCTAATGATGTGATCCCGTTATCAATGACATCCAATGTCCATGGTCAGGAAACCGTAACCATCTATTGATTATCGATCTAGTCAACTAGAGGCTTACTAGGGACATGGTGTTGTCTATATACCCACACATGTATCTGAGTTTCCTTTCAATACAATTATAGCATGGATAATAAACGAATATCATGAACAAGGAAATATAATAATAACTAATTTATTATTGCCTCTAAGGCATATTTCCAACAGACTCCACCTTAGCGGTCCTTACGGAAGTACGATGTGAAGGACAGAGGGCGTCATGGTGAAGGTGAGATGAGCGTCATCCGGTTTTTAAAAAGAGGCCTCCGGCGAGCAATGTCCCGCTACAGCGGGAAACCGAGCGGGAAGGGGTGAGTCCAACAGGAAAAGGAAAGGGTGTGTTGTTGGGTGGGTTTTTTGTTGGATTGCACATTGGAGATAACATGTCAAATCAAGACAAACACATTTCTCCCATACATATGGGTTGGATTTGGGGGAGCCCAGACTGAGTAGATGGTTCGATTTTTTTGAGCCTGCTGGGTGCCCGTTCGATGTCCGAGCACACCCGGGCATATGAGGGAGAAATGAGCTTCGACCTCAAAGATGATCATGGTCATTTTTTTCATTCCTTTTAAAGGCATTACAGCCCGTAGCAACGCACGGGCGTTCTACTAGTATATATATATCTACTCCTAATGGAGCAGTTGGTAGCCTCGTACGGTTTATTTTTGTCCCACCACTTTCAACCGTTTTATTTCGCTGGTTTTTTTCCGTCCCTCCCCCACCCCACCAGTTTAGTTTCGCGTCACCCTCTCACACAACGAAAAAAATCTTAACGGATCATAACTTTCCATGCCGGTGCAAGTTATTTTTAGTAATGTCTTTATGTGAAAGAATCAATCACGATCAATCTCTAAATATCAAATCTAAATTAATTAACCTTACCTTAAATTGCTCAATCACATTAATTAGGAAACAAAATAACTGATTTTAAGAAAATATCTACTCTTAATGGAGGGTATTACATACCAAACATAGGTACGTCATTAGCTCGCTTCCTTCCCTTCTCTTCCCTTCGTCCCTCAGTCCCATGCTCGTGGCGCTGAAGTGGCATCGACAGGCGATGGCGGCGAGGACAGTGAGTGGCAGCCCCTGAAGCACGAACTCGACTGCACCTCGGGTCTGCCGTCTCCCAAGATATGGGTGAGTTCTCGTGATGCCCACCCTAAACCCTCACGTCCTACAAATTCCTCAACCTCTACCATCTCGATTTCGTCCATGCTCTGATCCAAATGGCGATGCAGCTCCGGCTGATTGACAATGGTGGTTCACCATCCTTCCTCTCAGCACCCACTCACGGAGGAGCGACCGCCATGCCGATCGAACCCGGTCGAGATCACTCACCAAGATTGCTATTCGGAAGTTTTTGTCAAAAGTGAAGAGTGAGCCACTTGTGCAGGTGCAGGTTTTGTTTTAAAATCCAATTTGTTTATCCTTTTGTCGGTGAAATTGTTTACTAATTATGTCATTCGTCCCACCTCCTATGATTTTTTTGCTACCTCCTCCCACCTTCGCTGGTTTTTTTTGTAGATTTTTTTCGTCCCCTCCTCCCACTTCATCGGTTTATTTTCGCGTCACCCTCTCACACAATGAAAGAAATCTGAAAAGATCAGAACTTTCCATCTTGGCGAGAGTTATTTGGTAATGTAGAATCAATCACGAACAATCTCTAAAGATCAAATCTAAATTAATTAACCTTACCTTAAATCACTCAATCACATGATTCTCGAGGCCGATGCTTGGGCTGCGTCCTTTGGTCGCGACGGTCTTTGGGGCGAGGGCGGCGAGGCAGGTGCCTTGACACCCGCGTTGGCCGTGACCGTGAAGAAGAAGGCGGCTTCCCGCCTGGGACTTGGTGCGGTGGAAGCGGCACTTGAAGGATCTGGCGTGGGTGGCGGCGGCAGACGCACTTGAAGCGGGCCCGTGGCGTGCGCCGAAGCAGCGTCGATGCCGACCCGTGCCACCTCCTCCACGTATTCTTGGAGCTGTGGCTGACCCATTTACATGAAATTAATTTCCTCAGTTGTGGCGGCAAATATAATACACATAATCCATATTGTTATGCACTAGCGCGTGTGTGTGAAATAGATGGATTATGGTCGCGTATCCAATAAGATGGATATGTGTGTGTGTGTTAGAGAGAGAGGGGAGAGGGGGAGAGAGAGTGAGTAAGAGGGAGGGAGAGAGAGTGTGTGTGAGAATTTGATGGTAAAAAAGGTAGCCAATGTCACTTGATATGTATGAGTATATTAATATTGAACTCTTAAAGTTAATGTGACCCCGTTGCAACGCACGGGCGTTCTTCTAGTATACTCCTAATGTCTCAGTTGGTAGGTCGCGTTCTGGGTTTTATTTTCGTCCCACCTCACCCGATCTTTTTTGGTACTTCTTTGGTACTTCCTCCCACCTCCTCTCAGCCGAAAAACCAAGGAAAACCCAGCGATCGAGTCCCTTTGCACGCCCAACCTCCGTCTCACGCTAAGCCGCATAGAACCAAAAAAACCTCAATCCGAGTCCCCGCCCACTTCCACGCACTCCAGGCCCTAACATCCCGTCGCACCAAGAGAGACGAACCAAAAAATCTCTAAAAAGTCCGCGGTTATTTTTCGCTGGTTTTATTCGCCTCACCACTTTCGTTGGTTTTATTTCGCTGGTTTTATCTCGTCTCCCTCCCACCTGTCTTTTCACTTCACCACCCACATAAACCCATCAGATTAGTTACCATATAAAAAATAAATCGCAATCAATCAAGTATTGATGATCAAATTAGTTACCGTATAAAAATAAATCGCAATCAATCAAGTATTGATGGGATAATTCCTTATATTGATGTGATTTTCCTTTCTTATCATCAATCATCTCTACTGCCTAAAAAATCGTAGCTTTCTTTTAAGCTTCACCACCCACATAAACCCATCAGATTAGTTACCATATAAAAATAAATCGCAATCAATCAAGTATTGATGATCAGATTAGTTATCATATAAAAATAAATCGCAATCAATCAAATATTGATGGGATAGTTTCTTATATTGATGTGATTTTGCGTAGCTTTCCTTTTCCTGCCAACCGACCGCGTCCGTCTCCCTACATCCGCCCTCGTTGCTCTGCCTCCCTTGCGAAAAAACCTCTCGTTTGACCTCCCCAAACCCGCATGATGGAAAAACCCAGCCGCTTTGCTTCCCTCCTCTCGACCGCTCCATCGTCCAGATCGCGGCCCCATCCCATCCTCCTCTCCGTCACGGCGGCCGATGGACTGCCGCCACCACCCTCCTACTCTCTACCGCCGCCGCCCGTCCTCCCTCGCTCGCCTCCGTCGCCACCAATCCCGTCGAAGGCGCCGTTGCTGCTATGTCGCCTCCTTTCCCCATCCAATCCTGACCATGGCAACAGCGCCCTCTCATGTGTCCCTCGGTGAGGTTTGGGGAGGCGCGACCACAATCCAGTAGGGATCTCACCGCGGACCCGTCCGCTGGGATGGGTGTTGCCTCCGTTGCGAATGGGATCGAAGGGAGGGACTACTTCGTCGTCAAGGTCGGCGAGGCGGTGGCGATTAGGGAGCCGGTTGTGAACATGGGAGTTCGTCCCCATGGAGGCGGCGGCCGTGGAGATTGGATGTGAAGCAACCCCACTTGCCGGTGGTGGAGGCTTGCCGTGCATGTGATCCTTTCTTCTCCCGGTATCCCCATTCCTTGCCTCCCATTACAAAAGCGAGCATAAATGAGAGTAGGGGCTGATTTTCATCACTTCATTTCTCATATTTTTAGTTGCTTTTTTGAGATTATACAAGATGCTCTCGATCTGTTTTGTCAAATTACTGGATCGTCTTATGGAATTGACAACCATCGCATTTTTCACCTCATGTTATTTCTTAATCCTTGTCCCACTAGGCATCCACTACATGTTTGGTAATGGCGTGATGTTGAGGCGGCTAGGAGAAGCTTAGCAGCCAGATCAAGGGCTATCGAGATGGATCAGGGAGCCAAGCGATAGTTCTTCTGTTAAATTTTGGTTATTATCTTTTCTATTATTACGATTGTGGGATGGTTGATTTTGACTCGGTGTAACATTTGCATTTGTTTCCCCAACTTGTTGGCATAGATGTGTGGCACCGCGGCAGCTAATCAAGAGCGAGGCGATGCACATCGAGCTACGCTGAATGTAGCGAGCCAACCACAATTGGGTATGTTCATATGAGGGATGGAAGAGGAGAGAACATTAACATTTTCATGATTTGGATGAAAATTTCAGTTCATAGTTTCTCCGTGCGTGGCAACACACTAACGGTACTCATGGGCTTAGGATGAAAGTAGCGCCAGCAGAATCAGTAGGTTGGATGGGAAGGCGGTTGTTGCCCTTGTCCCTTGGTGCTAGCCTACCGTGGTGGCCTCACTAACTTGCTCATTGCGAATACGAGTTCGTGGGGTCACGAGTTGCTGCAGATTTGTTTTTATCACTTTTTACAATATTTATTGATGTATCCCTAACTCATCGAGTCATTTTTAGCTTTGATTTCCCATATACGCCAGCCTAAATATCCCATGGTCAGAATATTTGCATGGTTAGTGGACATTGTCCCTTTCTTTCTAATGTTTAATATTTTATATTGCCGATAATAGTTTTATCCGCTTGATTTAGGAAGTGCACATAGGTAGGTCAACATATTTTGTAGCTCTTTCGGATGTAAAAGCATATGTTGCATAAGAAATTATTATCTTCCAAGCATACTCACATTTCACTAACAAATAGGGGGAGGTTCAGACTTCAGAGCAATGATAAAAAGGTTTATTCCTCACTCTTTTGTTGGAATTTTAGTTCCAAGTTAACATGATTTCTTATCTGCTTCATAAGTCATGCATCTGCTTAATTAGGTGATAAGTAGGGCTATTGTGGGGTTTGTTTAAACTCCAGCATAAGGAATTCTGGTTTAAGAAAAAAGACTTTTGGCTTCTTTAATTACAAATTGATTGCAACATCGTCTTAGTATGTGATTTCTCACATCTGGTTGTAATATTTGTGAAGACGTGCATTGCATGTGCACTTGGAAGCGGGCCCGTGGCCCGCACGGACGGCGCCGACGCTGACCAGGCCACCTCCTCCAGCGTATTCTTGGAGCTGTGGCTGGCGATTTACATGAAATTAATTCCCTCAGTTCTGGTGGCAAATATAATACACATAATCCATATTGTTATGCACTAGCGTGTGTGTGTGAAATAGATGGATTATGGTCCCGTACCCAATAAGATGGATATGTGTGTGTGTTAGAGAGAGGGAGAGGGGGTGAGAGAGTGAGGAAGACGGAGGGAGTGTGTGCGTGTGAGGATTTGATGGTAAAAAAGGTCGCCAATGTCGTAATATTGAACTCTTTAAGTTAGCGTGGCCCCGTTGCAACGCACGGGCGTTCTTCTAGTATATATATATATAGAGGATGGATTTGCTATCCACACTAGCTCGGATGGTTGCTATCAGAACCGTTCCTTCACTTTGGGATCCGCACCTTTAGGTGGATAAGGTTCTGATTTTAGCATTTGCTGAATTTCGCAATGGCAAACAAGGAATGCTAGGCCACACCTTTCTAGGGTAGTAGCCCGGAAATGGCAACCTATTGTCTGACTTTCCAGTCGTAGTCAGAACAAAAGCAGTTGCACCTTTCTCAACTAGCAGGCATCGCCAGTGGCTACTTCAGGCAATCTTTTGAATTGACTGATGGTGGTAATTTGTCAAATGTTCTGAGCCATGGCATGCTAGAGGGGCATGTAAAAATTGCCAGTTTCGTACAGCCAACTGAACAAAGGTTCGGCACCGTCTGGGCCTACGACGTGCTGGTTCGGACATTTAAATCCTGCCATTTTCGTCGAGTTAAAAAGGTGGCCGCCTCGTCCACCCGTCGGCCGCCTCGTCCTCGTCAAGCCCAAGCCGGAACCCGGCTTGCCCGCGGAGTACGAGGAGGTAGCCCGGCGCGGCATCTCCGACGAGGACGCCATGCGGTGGGCGCGGGACGACTACCTCCGCGACGAGATGGTCGGCAGCGCCCGGCCCACAGAGGAGATCGCCGCCCATAGCGTGGCGCGAGGGCGAAAGCTGCGGCGTCGTGGTCCTCGACAGCGGCAGCGGCAGCGCCGCCGGACCATCCAACCCGCCGCGCCAACCGGGAAGGATGCAGCGAGGGCGGCGGGCGTAGGTGAAAGCGGCGGCGGCGGCGGCGGCGACGATAACGGCGGCGGCGGTGACTACAGCGGTTCTACATGCTCCTCGGCATGTAGAACCGTGTAATAAGCGCCGGCGGGCGGCGAGGAGGCGGCGGGGGTAGCCAGCGGTAGTTTTTTCTTTTTTGTAAAATATGTTTAAGTTTGAATGAACTTCGCCGACGTTTGCGTTAAATTTGAGTCGTTTTTGCGCCGTATTTGCCTTTTTTTACTAACCGTGGGCGCCGCGACTGGGGGACATCACGGCCCGGTCTTGCGGTTTAGCGCTGTGCGCCCCGAGTGATTTTTGCCCTCCTCGGGGGCCAACGGATGGAGATGCCCTTAGAGAAGGCGATGGTGGAGACCGGCGTAGCAGGAATGATGGAGGAACAGACGGTGGACGGCTGAACTCCATGTTATGGCGGTGGTAGTGAGTGATGGAGAGGAGAGGCACGGGGAGGCCATGGCTGGATCAGAAGGTGTGGTCAAGATGTGGATCTGAACGGGAGATGGAGATAGAGAGAGAGAGAGAGAGAGAGAGAGAGAGTACGGGGAGGCAACAATGAGAAAGAGTAGCGCCAGGTATGCAAACCAACAGAAAAAAACAAGGCGAACAAAATGATGCACGGACCTTCATCTGCTGCGTACCGCCCGCGTGTGGGAACCTTTCGAGCGCTCGGAACTTTCTCTCGGGCGAGGTTTGTCACGCCTGGGTGGTCCTGTCTGCTGGACTGGAGCAGCGACAGCCTAGTGCCAGCGCGTCCTGCTTGCTGGTCCACCTTCACCTATAAGAGGAAAATATCAACAAATGAGAAAAACCAGGAAAACACAAATGAGGTAAGAGGAGGGAACGGATCCCAACAGCAACGAGCGCTCGTGATTGCATCCGCCCTGGCGTAGTTTCATTTGTTTGCTTTTCCCTATATATATATATATATATATATATATATATATATATATATATGGAAAATCCTATATTTTTATACATAGCTATGTTGCTGGTGCTGTGCGTCCGTGGCCATGGATAGAGAGAGGAGAAATTTTGATGTGAAATGACGATGTGTCTGCTTCTCATGTGAAACCTGTGATGCGTTCACCCTATATATTGGTGCCATTGTGCCGTATCTTTGCCATGTGCCGGCCTTGAAGCCGCCGAATGGCGAACATCAACAGCTTGCTTCCAAATGGGTTATAGCTACAGGTGACGTCGGCACTGACGTTATGCTATTCCATTTGGAAGTCAGTCGTACATTTGTTTTCAGGAAATCAAGGAGTTTTATTCCTTAACTAGAGTTACAATCCGCTAATACATGGTATTCTCTTCTTATATTACTGTTTCACTTTGGCCATTGGATTCTCATGAGTCTTTTTTAGGGGACTACGTCTTGCTGATGTCATCGGCCGAAAAGGCCCAAAGTCAGAAACACTAGTGCCCTGTCCGTGCCTCTCTGGGTTTGGCTAGCGACCAAAACCTAGCCGCCACTGCCAAGAGAGCCATCTTTCCGGCGCCTCTCCTCCGCCGGCGACCTCTTGGTCGTCGGTCATGAGGGGGGTCGCCGGATCCCGTGCGTGCGGATCGTTTTTGCTTTAGGTTTAGAGCCCTTATAGCCTAGGTTTTTAGATCGTCCGACGTCTTGGCTTCGACGGCGGCGATGGCGATGCTGAATAAAGAAGCTCTCGGTTCTTCTCGGGAGAGGCGATCGTCTCTTTGCTCGGTGATGGATTTGGTGTGACGCATGGATAATCAAGCTACAGTAACCTCTGCTAATAATGCCACGTCACCTCGATTACGGTTGCTAATCTCGCGTTAGTTCGAAATCGATTCAAATTCAAATTCAAAAGAAAGGCAAACAATAAAAGTTTTCAAACATTAAAACTAAAATGTTCTATACGTGCCAAATATTGCATAAATAATTGTGGTGGAGAATCCACATTTTTATAAAGTATTTAATTGCACTGAAATAAATAAAACAGTAATAAAAACAAATAATTAAATGCCTTTACTAATTAATAAATTATCAAACTAAATTAATTGGGGACTAGACATTTTGTAACGGTGGACTAAACTGAAATACTAAATTAGATGCTATGTATATATTTTACAGAATCTAAAATAAAAGGTAACTAAAATAAAACAGGAGATAATAAATAAAAAGAGAAGAACAAATAAAAAACAAAAGAAAGAAAAGGGAGAAAGACAACCCCCTGCCTGCAGGTTTCGCCCGGCTTACAAGCCTCTCGGCCCACAGACCACCCGCCCAGCCAGCCTGACCCTACCAGGCCGCCCACCCCCGCCCTAACCCCCACTCCTGAAACCCTAACCCCACGATTCCCCTCACTCCTCCCACTCCTCGATCTAGATCGGGGATCCACCCAGACGACCACGCCTCGCGCCTCCGACGACCTCGCCTCGCGCCCCGACATCGGCGCCCGTCCCCGATGCCGCCTCGTCCCCTCTTCGTCGTCGCCTCCTCATCCTCCTCCCCGCCGGAACCGCCCCACGCCAGCGCTTTCGATCTCGCCGCCCCACGACGTCCATCGCCCGGCGCACCTCGCGGACTGCCCTCCCGATGGTCTGCCTCCTCTCCCTCGCCCGCCACCGTCGTCCTCGACCTCCGTCGAGCCCATTTCCGGACCCTCGGCCCCAGTGAGCCGCCACCCCTCTTTCCTCCCCGCCTTTCATTGAGCAGCGCGCCCGGCCGCGTCGGCTGTGCCGCGCCCAGCGTGGCCATGCCCGTCTTTGCTCCCGCCTCCCCACACCGGTGGCGCCCGGGCGCCGCCTTGACCGGCCTCCGCAGCTCTCTCGGCACAAATCCCCCCGCCCTACGCGCCTGCTGTCCGTCCCGCCCGCCTCGGTCATTGGCGGCGCCCATCCTGCGACCGCCATCGCCGCCCGCGGGCCGGCGAGCCCTCGCCGAGGCCACGGCCTCGCCCGGCGACCTCCACTGAGCCGGAGTTCACCTACTCGGGCGCTCGCGCCCGCGCCGTGCCTCGTCTCGGCGGTGGCCCGACCGCCGCCGCCGGCCCCTCGCCTCCACCCGCCAGTGTGCCAGCCTCCCTCGCTCCGGCACCCTACTATGGCCGCCGACGCCAGTCGGGTGCGCCCCCGCCGGCCACCGCGAACCCCCCTGCCCTTCACCGTGCGCTCCTCCCGCGGTGCCCTGTCGGCACCACGCCCATCGCCCACACCGTTAAGGCCCCACAGGGCCCGCGACATGGGGCCCCGACCCGAAACGTTGTAGTAAAAGAAAGGAATTAAAAAAAAGAGAATAATAATTAGATTAATTAATTAATTAACGAATTAATTAAGTTAATTAGTCACAATTAGATTAACCTAATTAACTGTTAGTTAATCAATCAAACAATGACGATGGGGCCCACCCTTTGTTTTCCCTTTAAAGAAGGTTACCTTGCTACCCATTATATGATACCACCTCTATCCCGATTTTTACCGATACCTAATGTGTGTCGCTAACCTCTTTGTGAACTCCTGCTTGTTTTCCTTCGATATCGAACTTATTGACAAGACTTGGGAACCCAATCATTTTGTGACATTTCACCCATGTTATTATGGACATTTACTTCTTGAATACCTAATTTGGATCCTTTTTCGATGATTTCGCATCAGGGTTACCCTTCCCCCTTAATTTTCTTGTTTTTAATCCCTTCAGTTTTATGATTCTTTTTGACCTTGAATTATCCGTCCCCTGAAATTTGAGAACTTACCTTATTGTTAGGATTATACATTCCCAATTTTGACAAGTGATGTCGATACGCAATCGGACCCTAAAGATGTTCTTTTGGTACCCTTTTTGTTGAAGTATGGCTTTTCTGAATCGACATCCTTTGCAATCATTGCTTGTGGCAACATCATTTATTTCCTTAAACCAATTTAAGGCCATCCAATTTTTTCAATTGATCCAAACCATACCCTTGTAATGTTTTAAATCCCTCTTCCTTATTATTCTTGTTCATTATAACCTGCATTCCGCTATCTCTGAAGGATCACTAATCCAATCCATATTTTCACTTCTTCGATTGGTTACTCTTTCTGTGCAACTCTTATAGTTAGACAAATCTATTCCGTCTTATGTGAACACTTCGTGTATAACATGATGCCTATCATACCAATTTGATGTCCGTGAACCTTGCCCTTTCTTACATCCCATGTTCAGTTCGATCTGTCCAGGACTGTCAGCATCTAGCGAGGTCTCCGAGCATCATCTGAGATATCCGCAACAGGGGATCCATGCAGAGGACCAGATCCGAGACTAACATTGTATATGACAAGATGTTATTGCCATGTGAGCTATTTCTATCACCACTCTTGCTAGCCATCGCATGAGTAGTCTTTCCAGTTTCGAAATTTTGATCCCGTCGACTTGAACTTGACGATCCTGTCGATATTAATTCCTTCATCTACAGGTTTTCTCAACATAGGTCTCAAATATTAAATTCTTCATTAAACTTTACCTAAATTCTCAAGCATTGTTATGTACATTTCATACGAAAATCAATATGTCGAAGATGGTCTATCCACTCTTGATCCATTGGTTAACATATAGTAAACTTTGTAATTATTACATCCTTCGTATCATAGTTACGAATGATAACTCCTAATTAAATCGTGGATACCATTATCCAATAAGGACTAACTTTTGTAGATGTACCATGTATACATGCTAAATGTTCTCCTTTCACATCGATCGGAATTCAGTCTTGTAAACCAAACTGTTCATAACGAGCCTGAATGCTAATTAGAATCAACTAAACTATAGATGCGAACAGATCTCAATCACATGTTATATATTCCTCTGCTTTCTGCACCGCACCATTCGATGTACGTATGCATCAATAAGGCTTACGTTCACACTGAAGAGCAATGACCTATTGACCTCTTAAACCTATAACCTCCAGATTTATCTAACTCCTGACTCTTTAATCCGGTACCAATATACTTAAGATGTATGCTACTCATGTACATTCTAAATAACCAGAACATGATCATTACAAGATCAAATGCAGTTGGAACTAAATCAACCAAGGAAAGTAATAACTCAAACCTTCCTACACACGCTATGATCGTGCCAATTCAAGCTGCGTACAGACTCCCTATTAACATACATTCTTATCCGTCAAACCCTCAATTAAAGCCCCACTATTAATCACATTAACCCAGCATGATGGCGAATTGCTCATGTGGCCTTCAAAGATCTTCGATGCTGTCTTACCCGTTAACTACGTTAATAGAATGTACACTACGCGCACATACAGGCTACACTATACAGAAACATGGATACCTCTCCGATATCACTCCGACCTCAAGACTCGTTTACCGGCCAGTCTCCGCCTACCTCTACGTCCATTGCCACCCCTGCCCCAGCTTCCCTACTCCTGCCACTCGCTGAGCTGCCCGCTCCACGCGACCGCTGCTCTCAACATCGCCCCATCGCGTCCCTCCCCCGTCCTGACCGCTTGCCCTCCTGCCCACTCCTCGCGCCCACGGACGCTCCGCATCCTGCCCTGATCCGACCGCCCGATGACTCCATCTGCCCTCGAACCCTGCCACATGACTCCTTCCCGCCCCGACCCCCCGACCCCACTGCTCCATCTACTACACGCCTAGGCCACGACTGGCCCTGGCCACTACGAGCGCCTCGCCTATCTCGCACCGCAACCATGGTGCCTCACGTTCGACCGTCAATTCAATTCCCAAATACCTCGCCTAAGCTTCCACATTCCCCTACCTGTTCATTGCCAACCTGAATTGGCAACCTTTTGAGGGATCACAACTGTATTAATAATGCGTCATTTACTAGTGAGTCCGAAAGATCTAAACTCAGTATTCCCTAGATTGGCCCTATCTGAACTACGACTTTCGCACCACGAAGCTCACTACCGAGACCCTCGCGTCCCCTGTGAGCTCTTTCCCCCCTTCGCTCCCCGATCCCCACGGGATCGATCCCTCTCCCTCGTCACCTCCCGAGCACCACCGCTCCTCGTCGCCGGTTCCGCCGCGCCCGTACCTCCCTCCCTAGCCAGACCTCCCCCGGAGCTCTCCTCGCCTCGGCGCCGCTCGGGAGGCCCCGTGCCGAACCGCGCCCCCGTCGCGGATCTCGTCGTTGGCGCCCTTCCGGTGACCTTTTGGTCACGGGGTCGCACCCGTTGGACTCGCCGCTCCGTGGAGATCCTCCCCGTCCTTTTCCTTTTGCGGCATAGCGCGCGTAGCACCCTTCCCGCCGTCGACCGAATCCGCTCGCCGCAAACCTCGTCACCGGCGCCGTTTCCGGCCAAGTCCGGCCGTGCCTTTGACACCGTTGGACGCGGCATCGTCTCCCCGTTCGAACGCACCCGCCCGCGGCCATTTTGGCCACCGGACGGCGAATCGGCGAGTCCGCGCCCTCCGCCAGCGAGAACGCTCCTCGAGCTCCCCAACGCCGCCGCCGACGTGGCGACACAGGCCACCCACAGGTCAGCGACCCGTGGGCCCTAGGGGCCCGACCGACCTGTTGACCCGATGCGGCCATCTTGTTGGGCACCCAATGCCAATGACATGGGGTCCCCGAATGTTTAATAAAAGGAATAAATGAAAATAAAATGCTAATTAATTAATTAATTAACTAAGTTAATTAACGTAATTAATCGTGTTTAATTAACCTAATTAATCATTAATTAAACTAACTAGGTAATTAGTTAACAATCCGATTTAACGAGACCCACATGACAGGTTGACCAAGTCAACCTCATTGATCGCCGACGTCGGCATGACATCATCTTGATGTCATAAATTCATTTTTTCAATTAAATAATTAATTAATTAAATTCCAGAAATTAATAAAATCTTTAGAAAATCATATCTTTTAATCCGTAACTTCGGATTAAAATATTTTCAACATGAAAGTTGCTCGAGCGATGAGGCGAATCCGGATATGCAGTCCGTTCGTCGCGCCACACCCCTAACCTATCGAACCCGCAACTTTCCTCCTCGGCTCCTCGCTCAAAACACGAAACACCGGAATACTTTCCGGATGTTTCTTAACCAAGACACCTCATACCACGTTAGAACACGCCTAGCATCGCTACTTGTCATGTCATGCATCGATATGCATCTGTTTACTTAGTATTCATTGTTTCTTCCCCTCTTCTCTCCGGTAGACTACGAGACCGACGCTGCTTGCCCAGTTCGACTACGGTGTTGTGACCCTCTCTCTTGCCCGAGCAACCAGGCAAGCCCCCCCTTGATCACCGATATCGCCTACTCTTCTCTATACTGCTTGCATTAGAGTAGGGTAACATATTCTTGCTTTCAGATACTCCTAGGCTGCGCATAGCTCTGTCCTTGTTACCACTGTTGTTGCCTTTACGCAATCCTATATGCTTAGTATAGGATGCTAGTACTTTCATCTATGGCCCTACATTCTTGTCCGTCTGCGTGCTATACTATCGGGCCGTGATCACTCGGGAGGTGATCACGGTATATACTATATACTTTATACATGATACATGTGGAAACTAAAGTCGGGTCGGTGGTGGAGCACCCATGAGTGGATCATTGAGGCGAGCAACAGGCAGGTTGAGACCGCCTAGGAGAGAGGTGGGCCTGGCCCTGTTCGGCGCTTCATGGATACTTAACACGCTTAACGAGGTCTTGGTATTTGATCTGAGTTGGCTACGAGCTTATACGCACTAACCATCTACGCTGGAGTAGTTATGGGTATCCGCGTCGTGGTATCACCAAGCACTTCAGACGTCGAGAACGGAGCGGCGCGCGCGGATTGGACTGAACGCCACTAGGCTAGGTCTGCTTCGCCGCCCACGCAACGTGCAGGTGTGCTTTCAGGCGATGGGCCCTGACCCTGGCTGCGCTTAGGTTTAGACCGGCGTCTTTGGTCTCTCTTGTGCCTAGGTGGGGCTGCGGCGTGTTGATCTTCCGCGGCGGGCATGACCCAGAAAGTGTGTCCGGCCAAATGGGATCAAGCGTCTTTGGGTAAGATGGTGCACCCTGCAGGAAGTTAATCTATTCAATAGCCGTGATCTTGATAACAGGGCGACTTGGAGTTGTACCTTGAGCTTATGACAACTAGAACCGGATACTTGATAAAACACACCCTTCCAAGTGCGGATACAACCGGTGGTCGCTCTCTCGTGGATATGAGGAGGGATCGCGGGTAGGATTATTGCTATGTGATGTTTCTTGGAGGACTTGATTGCCCTCTTCTACAAGTTGCAAGACAGTGGCGAGCGTAGTCTTGACGGATTAGCTATCCCCTCTTATTCTGGCATTTTGCAGTTCGGTCCTTGATATGGCCCTTTACACATATATCCATGCATATGTAGTGTAGCTCCTTGCTTGCAGTACTTTGGATGAGTACTCACGGTTGCCTTGTTCCCCTTTTCCCCTTTCTTTACCGATTGCTTCAACCAGCCGATGGAGCCGAGGCGACGCCACCGTCGATGGCGACTACTACCCGGAGGTGCCTACTACTACGTGCAGCCCGGCGATTTACGACCGAGAGTAGTTAGGAGGATCCCAGTGGGAGGCCTGCGCCTCTTCGATCTGTATCCTAGTTTGTGCTAGCCTTCTTAAGGCATACTTGTTTAACTTATGTCTACTCAGATATTGTTGCTTCCGCTGACTTCGTCTATGATCGAGCACTTGTATTCGAGCCCTCGAGGCCCCCGGCTTGTATTATGATGCTTGTATGACTTATTTTATTTGTAGAGTTGTGTTGTGATATCTTCCGTGAGTCCTTGATCTTGATCGTATACATTTGCGTGCATGATTAGTGTACGATTAAATCGGGGCGCCTGAGTTGGTATCGAGCCGATTGCTGTGGAATCCCCTTCCACACTCCTTGGCGAAGTCGAGTCTAGATATTGCAAAACTTTTACTAACTTGGCTGTGTGCCTTACGGGCCCACGTCGCCATCGGGTGGTACTAGGATCTTTTACTCCTCGACCTTTACTCTGGGACTCTGAACTCTCTTCTACTCGGGTTAAACGACTTTACTAACTAACACTAGGATCCCGTGACCACATTCACCCCAAAGTTGGATAAAGCCATAGTTGTTTCTTGGAATTGTATTTTGAGCAATTTCCACACTGATATTTGACTCCTTTGAAACGTCTTTGTTTTCAGATGGGACCCACGAGGCAGGTCGTGTGCCACACGACGGCCATTGGTGCCTCGGGATCACCTGCGGTGCTAGCAGAGATGATGACCTATCTGGGTTATCGCTGGCACCCTGAGTACACCGTCTATGAGTACCGGACTTTAACCAGAGCAGCATCGCCGCCATCGTCCACCTCTACTCTCGGAGTATGACTCCACTCTTGTCTGCACACGCACATGGTGTTGGGGTGACTATCGATATGGCAGTCCACGATGCTGCCTATGCTGCTCTGACACGCCTTCGTGGAGAGTATCGGGAGTTGGACACCTCCCCCTTCAGGCACATTGCTATCGCGTCTGATGTGGGTGAGGAGGGTTACTACTGCTGCCTACTCCACTTGTCACCAGAGAGCCCTTCTACCATCGAACTTTGTTACGCATCGCGATGGGCTGGATCGAGCTAACGAGCTCTTCGCCACGAGTTGTACATCACCCGTCGGCACCTTTACCGTGCTCGGCTGTTGCACCCCTTTGTCCGATCCAGAGCTGCTGCGTTCGCAATCTACCCAGCCAGGACCGTGATGCCCTGGGTGTCGGTTGGCGGGGCGTGGGAGGCTACTCTCCGCTTGGTCCTCTCGCCGCTAGGTCGTCGGGTTCAGCACTGGTATCCGCGGCCCCGTGTCAGCGACGTGGAGGACTATCCGCTGCCACACTACCAGCTTTCAGCTACAGCTACCTCCGCGATGCCGCGTGGGGCTGATGTAGGCTTGCTTGGTAGTGTTAGATGCATTCGTCATGAGCCTGCGTGCCGCCTATGATGTCTTAGTCTATGTCTTGAACTCGTGTGCGAACTCTATGCATGATCCTGTTGTAAGTTATGCCGACTACTATGTAGTTTCTATCGTCTGCTTTCATTATGCATGTTTCATCATGAATGATTCTTGTCCTTTGCATAATTTCTCAAATGCTGAACTACCCTGTTATATATTAGCGGGATGGTTAGGCCAGCTGGTCGTGGTCGTGGTGGCAACTTCCCACCACCGCTCGAGTACATGGCTGGTATGATCCAACAGCTTGAGATGAATCGCCACCATGGAAAACATGATGGCTCGGTTTCCTCGCCCCAATATGAACCAAAGAGCCAAACACAACAACTCTGCAGGATTTCATACGCTGAACCCAGTGTGTACCGCAGCTCAACCCAGCCATCGGATGTCTTGATGGTCGGCTCCGTGACATCACCTATGAGATGGAATCTGCTGATGTAGCCCTGCCAGCTATGTCACTTTTGCTTCCTTCTTCCTGAAGGGACCCGCAGCTCAATGGTGGGACAGCCACAGGCGTACTCTGCCAGTTGGAACACTCATCACTTGGCCAGACTTTCAAGCTGCCTTCCGTGCCCGCTTCATCCCGCAAGGGGTCATGGACCGGAAGAAGCGCGAGTTCCGCAACCTCACCCAAGGCAACAAGACTGTTGAAGCTTATCAGCGAGAGTTCCTGGACTTGTCTCGCTATGCTGAAGAGGATATTGCAACTGATGCACGCAGACAAGAGAAGTTCCGTGACGGCCTTCAAGCTGACATTAAGCTCGCACTTCTAGTGCACGACTTTGCTGATTTCGCCACCCTGGTGAACAAGGCTATCAATGTCGAAACTGGTCTGCAGCAATACCGAACTCTAACGGTAGCGCAACCATGACACGGCTCATCTTGGACCCGTCCTCGCGAAGCGTAAGATATGGATTCCCAACAGCATGTACCAATCGAATGCACCTGCCCCAAGGCGAGCTATGTGCACCTCGTCGCCTACTTCAACTAAGCAGCCAAAGCTTCCAGCTCCACCACCCCAGGCTCCTGTTCCCACTCCCAATAATGGCTTGTGCTTGGTGTGCACAGCCGTGGCACCGTGCTAGAGAATGCAACGAACAAGAATCAGTGGCCCTTCCAAAGAGCTGGCCGTGGAAACACCCAGCCCCACAACAACACTGCCAAGCCTTATGGTCGAGTGCAGGCCAACCACGTTGATCTGAGCGAAGCTCAAGACCAACTCTGCTACCGTGATGGGTACACTTCTCGTAAATTCAGTACCAAAGATGCGTTCTATTTGATCTGGTGCATCGCATTCATTCATGTCGGAAGATTTTGCATGCTTGCACAACATTAAATGTGAAGACATGAATGCTTCACTATTAGTACACACCCACGCGGGCCAATGTCGAACCTCCATGATTTGCAACGACGTCCCCGTTGAAATCGAAGGACTGGAATTCCTTGTCTCTCCCATCGTGTTTGAAGTCTTGTAGCATTGACCTCATTCAGGAATGAATTGGTTAAAGGCGACATCGCTTCCATAGTCTGCGCCACAAAGACCGTCCATCTGCTACACCCTTCGGATGAAATAGTCACTTACCAAGCTCATCTGGTGCAAAATGCGAGGCAAGGCTCTATGCATTGAATGCCTTGAACGCTGCACCACTCGAGGGTATTGAAAACATTCACGTCGTTCGCGACTTCCGGGACGTTTTTCTGAAGAACTTCCAGGATTCCCCACTAGAGCTGTCGAATTTGTCATCGACTTGAAACCGGGCACCACTCCTATAGCCAAGCGGCCCTACAAGATGCGCGCGCATGAACTCCTTGAGCTCAAGGAGGAAATCGACAAATCTCTTCAAAGTGGTTTCATTACGCCCAAGTTGCTCTCCTTGGGGAGCACCTTCTCTCTTTGTCAAGAAGAAGGATGGGACAAACCGATTGGTCCAAGACTACCGTCCCATAAATCAAGCTACCATTCAGAATAAGTATCCTCTTCCTCGGATCAATGATCTTATGACCAACTGGCTGGTTCGTCGGTGTTCTCGAAACTTCGACTTGAGGTTGGGTTACCACCAGATCCGGGTTACGTGAGGAGGATATCCCCAAGACCGCATTTGTGACTCGTTATGGTTCATACGAGTACACCGTCATGTCTTCGGCTTAACCAATGCTCCAGCCACCTTCTCTCGCCCGATGAACTATATATTCATGGATTACCTCGACAAGTTCGTCGTGGTTTATCCGGATGATATCCCGATATTTTCCAAGAATGAAGAAGAACATCTTGAACATCTTCGTCTTGTCTTTGGAAAAGCTACGAGAGCATCAACTCTATGCCAAGTTCTCCAAATGTGAATTTTGGCTTCCAAGTAACCTATCTTGAGCATGTCATCTCTAAGGATGGTATTGCCGTCAACCCCGAAAGAGTTCAGGCTATTCTCGATTGGACTCCTCCAAGAGCGTTAAGCAAGTCGAAGTTTTCTCTCTACTTGACTATTGCCGTCGATTAGTGAGAACTTCTCCAAGATTGCCGAGCCTCGACTAACTTTGTTGCATAAGGGCGTCAAATTCCAATGGATAGATAAATGTCGAAAGTTTCCGGGCACTCAAAGACAAGTTGACTTCTGCCCGATGCTAGCTCCTCCTAATACTAAGAAGGACTTACGCCATTTATCGCGACGCTTCCGTCAAGGATTAGGCGGTGTCCTAATGCAAGCGCGCAAAGTGGTTGCTTATGCCTCTCGACAATTGGCCCTCACGAAGAGAACTACCCAGTTCACGACCTCGAGCTTGTTGCTGTCATTCATGCGCTAAAGCGATGGCGACATTACCTTCTCGGTAATCGTTGCGAGATCTTCACCGACCACCAAAGTCTGAAGTATCTGTTTACTCAGCCAGACCTGAACCTCCGTCGTGAGAGATGGATGGAGACTGTTGCAGACTTTGATTTGGGTATTTCCTATCGCCGAGCAAGGCTAATGTAATGGCTGATGCCTTGAGCCGCAAGTCTTCTGCAACCACCTTGAGTTCACAAAGTTCAGCCCTCACTTGTTGAAGAATTCACAAAGCTGAACCTCCATATTGTTCCTCCGGTGCACTTCGCCCCCTCCTCCGGAGTTCCGCAAGATGAATCTCTGTGTTGTTTCCTGTGGTTCCCTCTATACCTGGCTGTTGAACCCGATCTCATGGGCACTATAAAGACAATGCAGGATTTGACTCTGAAGTCTACAAGATTAAGCGACCTCAAAGAAGGAAATCCTCATTCTTCACTATTGCGATGATGGTGCCTTGTACTTCAAAGGCCGCCTAGTGGTGCCGTGTAAGAAGGAAAACCTGAATATGACTCGAAGGTTATGAAAGAAGCTCATGATGCGCCTCTATGTATCCATCCCGGTAGTACGAAGATGTATCAAGACATTCGCCGAGAGATTACGTGGTCTAATATGAAGCGAGGACATTGCTCGCTATGTTCTTTGAGTGTGGCGTTTGCCGTCGTATCAAAGCGAAACATCAAAGGCCTCTGGAACTCGCAACCTATCTCTATTCCTGAATGTAAATGGGACCATGTTGAAATGGACTTCGTCCACCGGATTTCCCAAATCGCAGAAAGGTAATGATGCTATTCTTGTCGTCATTGACCGGCTTTCTAAAGTTGCACATTTTCGGCGATCAAAGAAACGATCACGCTAGTCAGCTTGCAACGCTCTATATGTCCAGAATTGTTTCACTTCACGGTATTCCACCGGTTATCAGCTCGGACCGTGGCAGCTTATTCACTTCAAGATTACGGGCAAGTTTTCAAGAAGCTATGGGGACTCATTTATCTTTCGATCTGCGTTTCATCCATGATCACAAGGGCAAGTTGAGCGTGTCAACCAAGTTCTCAAGACATGCTTCGAGCTTGTGTTATTTCCTTCGCAAGAAGTGGGAGGAATCTCTCCCGTATGCTGAGTTCTCTTATAATAATAGCTATCAAGCTAGTCGAAGATGGCCCCCTTGAGTGTTATATGGACGAAAGTGCGAACCCTCTGAACTGGTCGAAAGCGGGAACGTCCACTCTTCGGTCCGGATATTATCCAACATGCGAAGAACAAGTCCGCATTATTCGCGAGAATCTCAAGACTGCTCGATCCACGTCAAAAGAGTAATTATGACCGTCATCACAAAGACATGGTCTATCAACTTTGGCGAAAAGGCCTATCTTCGCGTTACACCAATGAAGGGTGCTCACCGCCGGGATCAAGGGCAAGCTAGCTCCTCGCTATATTGGCCCATTCAATATTACGGAAAGGCGTGGAAAAGTGGCATATCAACTGGAGCTTCCGTGAACCTTTCTCGGAGTTCACGATGTGTTCCACGTGTCACAACTCCGACGCTGCTTCAAGGACCCAATCCGAGCGATGGACCATGAAGTGCTCGAATTGCAACAGACCTCTCCTATAAAGAGCATCCGGTCCGCATTCTCGACCAAGCTGAACGCCGCACGTCGTAAAGCGATCAAGTTCCTCAAAGTCCGATGGTCAAATCACTCAAAGGCGAAGCCACACAGGAACGCGAGGACCGTCTTCGTGATGAATACCCCGCACTCTTTCCTTCTACCTCCTAAATCTCGGGACGAGATTTCTTGTAGTGGAGGAGATTTGTAACGCCCGGATAATCATGCTACAGTAATCTCACGTTGATGGTGCCACGTCACCTCTGTCACTGTAGATAATCTCGGGTTGAATCAAAACTGTTTCAAAAATTAATTCAAATATATGAGGGCAATAAAAGTTTTCAAAATTTAAAACTAAAATGTTCGGGGGTTGTCAAATATTACAAAGTTAATTATGGTGGGGTGCACACATTTTTGTAAAGTGTCTAGATATTATTAAATGAATTAAAACAGAAAAGGAAAAATAAGAAAAGAAAAATAAAACAAAAGGAGAAAAAGGAACCCCCCCGCCCAACTGGGCCAAGCCCACCTGGCCCAGCCGGCCAGCCCATGGCCATCAGCCCACCCCTCACTTCCTTACCCCCCGGTCGGCGGAAACCCTAGCCGACCACCCCATCCCCCGATCCCCTTCTCCTCCTCCTCCGATCTGGATCGGGTCCGCCCGATCCGTCGCCCCGACGCCGGGCGCCCACCGCTCGTCCTCACCTCCTCCCCTCCTCCCGACCCGGCTGCGCAGGCGCCTGAACCCCTCGTCGCCCGGGACCGTCCCCGACTCCCACCTCACCTCGCCGGGCCGCCCCGTCGCCGCCGAGCACCTCCCCGCCCTCCTCCTCGCCGGTCGTCCCCGACCGCCCCCGTGCTCACTACCGAGACCCTCGCGTCCCCGTGAGCTCTTTGCCCCCTCGCTCCCCGATCCCCACAGGGATCGATCCCTCTCCCTCGTCTCCCTCTCGGCGCCACCGCGCTCCCGTCGCCCGTTCGGCCGCGCCACAGACCTCCCTCCCTCGCCAGACCTCCCCCCCTGCGGAGCTCCTCCTCGCCTCGGCGCCGCTCGGGAGGCCCCGTGCCCAACCGCGCCCCCGTTGCGGATCTCGTCGCCGGCGCCCTTCCGGTGACCTTTTGGTCACGGGGTCGCACCCGTTGGACTCGCCGCTCCGTGGAGATCCTCCCCGTCCTTTTCCTTTTGCGGCATAGCGCGCGTAGCACCCTTCCCGCCGTCGACCGAATCCGCTCGCCGCAAACCTCGTCGCCGGCGCCGTTTCCGGCCAAGTCCGGCCGTGCCTTTGCCACCGTTGACGCGCATCGCCGTCTACGTTGAACGCACTCCGCCATGCCATTTTGGCCGCCGACGGCGAATCCGGCGAGGTCCGGCGCCCCTCCGCTGGGAATGCTCCCGGAGCTCCCCAACGCCCGACGCCGGCGTGGCCGACACAGGGCCACCCACAGGTCAGCGACCCGTGGGCCCTAGGGGCCCGGCTGGCTGTTGACCGGTCGGCCATCTTGTTGGGCACCCAATGCCAATGACATGGGGTCCCCCGAAGCGTTTAATAAAAGGAATAAATGAAAATAAAATGCTAATTAATTAATTAATTAACTAAGTTAATTAACGTAATTAATCATGTTTAATTAACCTAATTAATCATTAATTAAACTAACTAGGTAATTAGTTAACAGTCAGCATTTAACGGGACCCACATGACGAGTTGACCAAGTCAACCACATTGATCGCTGACGTCGAGATGACATCATGCTTTGGCGTCATAAATTCATTTTTGAATTAAATAATTAATTAATTAAATTCCGAAATTAATTAAATCTTTAGAAAATCATATCTTTTAATCCGTAACTTCGGTTAAAATATTTTCAACATGAAAGTTGCTCGAGCGACGAGGCGAATCCGGATCGCGATCCGTTCGTCGCCACACCCCTAACCTATCGAACCCGCAACTTTCCCCTCCGCTCCTTCCTGCAAAACACGAAACACCGAATACTTTCCGGATGTTTCCCCATAACAGTACCACCTCATACCACGTTAGAACACGCCTAGCATCGCTACTTGTCATGTCATGCATCGATATGCATCTGTTTACTTAGTATTCATTGTTTCTTCCCCTCTTCTCTCCGTGAGACTACGAGACCGACAGCTGCTGCTGCCCGGATTCGACTACGGTGTTGACCCCTCTCTCTTGCCGAGCAACCAGGCAAGCCCCCTTGATCACGGATATCGCCTACTCTTCTCTATCTTGCTTGCATTAGAGTAGGGTAACATATTCTTGCTTTGAGATACTCCTAGACTGCTGCATAGCCTGTCCTTGTTACCTCTGTTGTTACCTTTACCTGCAATCCTATATGCTTAGTATAGGATGCTAGTACTTTCATCTGTGGCCCTACATTCTTGTCCGTCTGCCGTGCTATACTATCGGGCCGTGATCACTCGGGAGGTGATCACGGGTATATACTATATACTTTATACATGATACATGTGGAAACTAAAATCGGTCGGCCGGTGGAGCACCCATGAGTGGATCATTGAGGCGGAGCGACAGGCAGGTTGAGACCGCCTAGGAGAGAGGTGGGCCTGGCCTGTTCGGCGTTCATGGATACTTAACACGCTTAACGAGGTCTTGGTATTTGATCTGAGTTGGCTACGAGCTTATACGCACTAACCATCTCGCGGGAGTAGTTATGGGTATCCGGCGTCGTGGTATCACCAAGCACTTGAGACGTCGGCGGCGGACGAGGCGGCCGCCGGATTGAACTGAACGCCACTAGGCTGGTCTGCGCTTCCGGCCGCCCACGCAAGCGTCTTGGTGTGCTTTCGAGGCGATGGGCCCAGACTGCTGGCGCTTAGGTTTAGACCGGCGTGCTGGTCTCTCTGTTGTGCCTAGGTGGGGCTGCGGCGTGTTGATCTTCAGCGGCGGGCATGACCCAGAAAGTGTGTCCGGCCAAAATGGGATCAAGCGTCTTTGGTAAGATGGTGCACCCTGCAGTGAAGTTAATCTATTGAATAGCCATGATCTTGATAACAGGGGCGACTTGGAGTTGTACCTTGAGCTTATGACAACTAGAACCGGATACTTGATAAAACACACCCTTCCAAGTGCGGATACAACGGTGGTCGCTCTCTCTCGGGGATATGAGGAGGGATCACCGAGTAGGATTATTGCTATGTGATGTTTCTTGGAGGACTTGATTGCCCTCTTCTACATTTGCAAGGCAGTGGCGAAGCGTAGTCTTCGTTAAGGCTAGCTATCCCCTCTTATTACGGCATTCTGCGATTCAGTCCTTGATATGGCCCTTTACACATATATCCATGCATATGTAGTGTAGCTCCTTGCTTGCAGTACTTTGGATGAGTACTCACGGTTGCCTTGTTCCCCTTTCCCCCTACCTCTACTCGATTGCTGCAACGAGACGATGGAGCCCGGGGCGACGCCACCGTCGATGGCGACTACTACCACAGGTGCCTACTACTACGTGCAGCCCGCCGGCGACGACCGGGAGTAGCTAGGAGGATCCCAGGCGGAGGCCTGCTCCTCTTCGATCTGCATCCCAGTTTGTGCTAGCCTTCTTAAGGCAAACTTGTTTAACTTATGTCGTACTCAGATTTGTTGCTTCCACTGACTTCGTCTATGATCGAGCACTTGTATTCGAGCCCTCGAGGCCCCCAGCTTGTATTATGATGCTTGTATGACTTACTTTATTTGTAGAGTTGTGTTGTGATATCTTCCCGTGAGTCCTTGATCTTGATCGTACACATTTGCGTGCATGATTAGTGTACGATTAAATCGGGGGCGTCACACTTCCCACCAACACAAGCTTGTTCGTGTTTGGTGTTATACCTTGAGTTCCTTGCTATCTAGTAATTGTTCTTCTTTACCTTGGAACATTAACATCTCTTATGTCCTCATTGTTGTGAGAAATTCACCACCCTTAAGAATTCTTGATACCAGTGATACTTATTGACATCACCATTCTTTTCTTGGTCCCGTGATGTTTCTAACCGAATACCGACAAATGGTGCATGATGTGTAAATTCTAAACTTGAGCAACCCTCTTGCTTTGAAGTTATTGGTCTATAGTTTCATTATACGACTATGGCTTATTGAATCACCATTCTGACATTGGTCGTGCAACCCAATCCATATTTTGGGCGCACCTTTCAACCAACGTTTAATTGTGTATGTTTTCCTCGAGCATACTTCCTTATATCATTTGATCTGACAAATGTTATCTCCTTGTTCACTTAATTGTGGAAATCCATCTTTTGTAAATCTCGATGAATTGCCGTTGAGTTCACCAGACACCTCCTTGTCCTCTCCTTGGGTTAATGATGAACTCTTGTTAACGGAAATCACTTCATAGTTCATTTCCCGAGAATCTTACATTGTCCTCTCGTCAATTGTGTTGCACCTTTTCTTCTCAGGCATACTAAGTCTGAGGTATCCTGACACCAATCAGATCTGAATCTCGGTCAGATATGATGGTGGGAACATATTTCCAAGAGTTATAACATTGGTCTTAATATGACCCGGTAAGGTGATGTCGTGCCTAGCACACCTGGTCGGAGGCCCTATTGTTATAGTTCCCCTTTCAGCGAGGTTACCCATTCTTCCATGGGGAAAATGTAAGGCTTATTCTGCAAGTTGTTCCTGATGAATCCTTCTTGTATCCAAAGTCCGATCTTTGCTTGAAGACCATGTCAATGCTATCTCGAAGCATGTCTGTGATACTCCGATTTTCAACAAGAACATTTAAAGCCCAATGCTAAATGTTTCTTTATCAATTATCCAAACACCGTTGTATGGGTAATGTCACGAAATTTCTCTCCCCTACCTAAAAGGTTTTCTACATTATATCCTGTCATGGATATCCTGCTCCGCTTATCATTGGGAAGGATATACCCCTGGAATATCTGATAATCATATTTTCCTTTCCATTATTTGGTTTAACCTTTACGGTGATCATTATGGTCTAAGCAATATTAATTCCTGCTTATGTAAACCCTCGGTGTATAATTCATCGGTAAGACCACATTACTTTTGTTGATGACATTCCGGTAACCACCGATGGGCGAAACGTTGCCTATTGGTCCGCCTCGTTGCAGCGAGCGGGAAGATGGTTACATTCGTTCCTCGCCCTTGGTACCAACGTTGTTGCCGACATAGTGACATGGTACTCACGACATGCCTTGCTATCATGACCGTGCAAGATGTCACTACTCCAAAAAAACCCACATGGTGGGCCCATAACCACAGTTCCACAGGATCGAAACTGACTCACTGTGCAATCCTGTTTCTAATGGTTATTCCCCATGCTTGGCTTTGTATTTAACTCACGGGCCACCTTCCTAGTGCTCTATTCGGTATCGACGCTATACTTACTCTCGCTGCTCAACCCCTTTCTCACTCTGGTTCGGACTTCGAGCAACTATCTATCTGCTTGGAACCTCTTATTGTACCTTCGAACCTCACACTCGATGTGTTTTATTTGTTCAACTCGAGAGGTACTCATATAATCATTCATGGGTTAATCCCAGATTATTACCCTTATAGCATTCATCGTTGCCGATCTGCCCGTTACCTATTCGTAAAATGCGATGAAGATCCCAAAGAAAGGATGTCGACTTCATCATGATGACCGCAGCGGAGGAATGAAGACATCAATGTATTGGACGGTCTCTTGAGAAGAGCAAGCGAAATGAGAAGACCGCTAGATTCAGTAACCAAACCTTCCCCCTTTCACTACCTCTTAAATCTCGGGGCGAGATTTCTTGTAGTGGAGGAGAATTGTGACGCCCGGATAATCAAGCTACAGTAACCTCTGCTAATAATGCCACGTCACCTCGATTACGGTTGCTAATCTCGCGTTAGTTCGAAATTGATTCAAATTCAAATTCAAAAGAAAGGCAAACAATAAAAGTTTTCAAACATTAAAACTAAAATGTTCTATATGTGCCAAATATTGCATAAATAATTGTGGTGGAGAATCCACATTTTTATAAAGTATTTCATTGCACAGAAATAAATATAACAGTAATAAAAACAAATAATTAAATGCCTTTACTAATTAATAAATTATCAAACTAAATTAATTGGGGACTAGACATTTTGTGACAGTGGACTAAACTGAAATACTAAATTAGATGCTATGTATATATTTTACATAATCTAAAATAAAAGGTAACTAAAATAAAACAGGAAAGAATAAATAAAAAGAGAAGAACAAATAGAAAACAAAAGAAAGAAAAGGGAGAAAGACAACCCCCTGCCCCCCTGGGTTTCGGCCCAGCTCACCGACCTCTCGGCCCACCTGGACCACCCGGCCCAGCCAGCGGCCTACAAGGCCGGCCCACCCCGCCGCCTTAACCCCCACTCCCCTCAAACCCTAACCCCCACGATTCCCCCCTCACTCCTCCCACTCCCCCTCGATCTAGATCGGGCATCCACCCAGACGACCACGCCTTGCGCCTCCGACGATTGCGCCTCGCGCCCCGACATCGGCGCCCGTCCCCGATGCCGCCTCGTCCCCTCCTCGTCGTCGCCTCCTCATCCTCCTCCCCGCCGGAACCGCCCCACGCCCGCGCCGCTCGATCCTCGCCGCCCGACGACGTCCATCGCTGACGCACCTCGCCGGACTGCCCTCCCGGATGGTCTACCTCCTCTCCGTCGCCCCGCCGCACGTCGTCCTCGACCTCCGTCGAGCCCATTGCCGGACCCTCGACCCCACAGAGCCGCCATCCCTCTTTCCTCCCCCTTTCGTGAGCGATGGCGCCCCGGCGCGTCGGTGTGCCGTCTGCTCCCGCCTCCCCACACACTCGCGTCCCCAGCGCGCCCGACCCCGACCTCCGCAGCTCTCTCGGCACAAATCCCTCCGCCCTACCGTGCCGCTGTCCGTCCCGCCCGCCTCGGTCATTGGCGGCGCCCATCCTGCGCGACCGCCTTCGCCCGCGCGGCCGGCGCGAGCCTCGCCCGGCGACCTCCACTGAGCCCCGGAGTTCACCTACTCGGGCGCTCGCGCCAGCGCCGTGCCTCGTCTCGGCGGCTGGCCCGACCGCTGCTTGCCGGCCCCCTCGCCTCCACCCGCCAGTGTACATGGCCTCCCCTGCTCGGCATCCTACTATGGCCGCGGCGCCATTAGGTGCACCCGCCCGACCACCGCGAACCCCTGCGCCTTCACTGTGCGCTCCTCCCGGGTGCCACAGCCGAACACCCAGCGCCCATCGCCCACACCCGTTAAGGCCCCCTGGGGCCACTGACATGGGGCCCCGAGCCCCAGAACGTTGTAGTAAAAAAAGGAATTAAAATAATAATAATAATAAATAAATAAATAGAGAATAATAATTATATTAATTAATTAATTAACGAATTAGTTAAGTTAATTAGTCACGATTAGATTAACCTAATTAACTGTTAGTTAATTAATCAAACAATGATAGTGGGGCCCACCCCTTATTAATTATGATTAGTTTAATTAATCTGTTTAATTAAAATGTGTCATCGACCCGATGGGACCGATCGTCAGAGTTGACGATCAACTCATTGACTGGCGACGTCGACATGGCATCATCTTGATGTCATTAATTCATTCAATTAATTAATTAATTAATTAAATTCGAAATTAATAAAATCTTTAGAAGATCATATATTTTAATCCGTAACTTCGGTTAAAATATTTTCAACATGAAAGTTGCTCGAGCAGCGAGACAAACCGGAACGCAGCCCGTTAAATCATACGCATCCCTAACCTATCGAACTCATATATTTCCCCCTCCGGCTCCTCTGCCCAAAAACATGAAACACCGGGGATACTTTCCCGGATGTTTCCCCCCCTCCACCGGCATCACCTCATACTGCGTTAGGGCACGCTTTGCTTTGTCTTGCATCGTCATGCATATGTTTGCATTGTATTCATTGTTTCTTCCCCTCTTCTTACGCTGAACCGTGGATCGACGCCGCTGCTACTGAAGACGACTACGGACTTGGCGACCCTCTCTCTTGCCGAGCAACCAGCAAGCCCCCTTGATCACGGATATCGCCTATTCTTCTCTATCTTGCTTGCATTAGAGTGGTGTAGCATAATCTCGCTTTCGATTAATCCTATCTTTGCTGCATAGCTTTGTCCTTGCTACTCTTGTTGTTACCTTTACATGCTATCCTCTTGCTTAGTATAGGATGCTAGTGTTCCATCAAGGGCCCTTCACTCTTGTCCGTCTGCCATGCTATACTCTTTGGGCTGTGATCACTTGGGAGGTGATCACGGGCATATACTATATACTTTACACTATTACATTACAGCGTGATCTTTGTTAGGAGATGGGGCTGAAAGGACGGTGGCTCCATCCCGGTAGAGGTGGGCTGGGTTCCCACGGCCCCGATGTTACTTTGTGGCGGAGCGGCAGGGGAAGGTTGTGACCAGCTAGGAGAGAGGTGGGCACTGCCTGGTCGGCGTTCGCAGATACTTAGCACGTTTAACGAGATCTTGGTATTTGATCTGAGTCTGGCCATTTGGTCTATACGCACTAACCAACTATGTGGGAAAGTTATGTGCACTCGACGTCGTGGTATCGGCCGAAGCGCCGTGACGTCGGCGGCGGCGGCGCTACGGATTGGAACGTAAGCTGCTCTTCTATTAAGGGGCTAGTTACGCTTCCGCCCTACATAGCGTCTTGGTGTGCTATGGGCGATGGGCCCGGACCCTGTCGCGCTTAGGTTTGAACCGGCGTCTTGACCTCTCTATTGTGCCTAGGTGGGGATGCGGCGTGTTGATCTTCCGCGGCGGGCATGACCCGAAAAAGTGTGTCCGGCCAAATGGGATCAAGCGTGTTGGGTTATGTGGTGCATCCCTGCAGGAAGTTAATCTATTGAATAGCCGTGATCTTGATAACAGACGACTTGAGTTGTACCTTGACCTTATGACAACTAGAACCGGATACTTAATAAAACACACCCTTCCAAGTGCGGATACAACCGGTGGTCGCTCTCTATCGGGGTTACGAGGAGGGATTGCGGGTAGGATTATTGCTATCGCGATGCTACTTGGAGGACTTGGACTACTCTCTGCTACATGCTGCAAAGGCGGAGGCTGCGAGCGTAGTCTTGACGGATTAGCTATCCCCTCTTATTACGGCATTCTGCGATTCAGTCCACTTGATATGGCCCTTTACATATATATCCATGCATATGTAGTGTAGCTCCTTGCTTGCAGTACTTTGGATGAGTACTCACGGTTGCCTTGTTCCCCTTTTCCCCTTTCTTTACCCGATTGCTGCAACCAGCCGATGGAGCCGAGGGCGACGCCACCGTCGATGGCGACTACTACCCGGAGGTGCCTACTACTACGTGCAGCCAGCGGCGACGACCGGAGTAGTTAGGAAGATCCCAGGCGGGAGGCTGCGCCTCTTCCGATCTGTATCCCGATTTGTGCTAGCCTTCTTAAGGCATACTTGTTTAACTTATGTCCGTACTCAGATATTGTTGCTTCCGTTGACTCGTCTATGATCGAGCACTTGTATTCGAGCCCTCGAGGCCCTTGGCTTGTATTATGATGCTTGTATGACTTATTTTATTTTTAGAGTTGTGTTGTGATATCTTCCCGTGAGTCCCTGATCTTGATCGTACATGTTTGCGTGTATGATTAGTGTACGATTGAATCGGGGGCGTCACATTCGGGAACCAGTCTGTTCAAGCGGGGATATCGTGGCGGCGACGGCATCCTTGTGGTGGACTTGTGTCCTCGGGCTCCGCCGTTGCGACGATGTCTGCTCCAACGTCGACGCGGAACTTGGGAGGTAGTTCGGGAGCAGATGCAGATTGTGATCTGCATCGACGTCATCTGGAAGACAGAACGTGTGCTGGGTTCGTGGTTGATGGATGGCAGGTATGGGTTCCTACTTCGGCGTCTTAGTCGTTGTGGGGTCTCAGATCTGGAGTTCGATAGCTTGTCCGGGGTGTTGCCCCGATCTGATTCGTTCAACGACAATGGCTTCATCTTTGGTGAGCCACCTTGGAGGTCCGCAAAGCTGCATATCAGCGATGGAGCCGCGTCGAGCTCGGGTGAGGAGGTGATCCATCATTTTTTTTCTTTGGTGGCTGCTGTGGTGGTGCCGGAGGCAAGTGACGGACGTTTGGTGTCAAGCTTAGCAATGTTCTGCTATCTTTTCAGTTTTGTCATGTCGGTCTTTACGTAACTTGTAATTTAATCTTTATGATATGAATGAGACACGTATTACCATGCAAAACAAGGAGTCTTTTTTAGGGTTTTAATCATTTATGTTGCTAGTTGTGTCCCACTACTCAGTTTTGCCATTAGTAGTTACAACTCCTCAAAAATGTCATTGTTCCGTGAGATGCTTGCTCAAAAATGCCATTATATATTTTCAAAATGCCATCGTTCCATTAGATGTTTGCTTAAAAATGCCATTAGACATCGTTGTTATCAGGTCAAAACCTTTGACCATGTTATATGACAATAACACCCCTAGACCCACATGCAGCCCTCTCTGTTCCACAATGATAAGTGTGGGCCCCACTTGTATGGAGTAAGCAAGCGAATAATTTTAGAGAAAAATAAGAATGTTGTTGGGTTCAAGTGGGACCCATAAAAAATAAGAATGTTGTTGGGTTCAAGTGGGACCCATACTTTATTGTAATGAGATAGAGGAAGAGCTGACATGTTGGTCCATAGGTATTTTTGTCATTATAACATCTCAAATGAGATTTGAGCTAATAGTAATGGTGTCCAATGACATTTTTTAGCAGTTAAATTTCTAATGGCAAAACTGAGTAGTGGGACACACTACAGATGCAGACACGCTCATACACATGCACATACACTCATCCTTATGAAATCACTCATGCACATCCTACCCCTATGAGCACATCCGAGAGATTGAGCCGGCACATCAAAAATAATCCAGAAAAATGCGACCACCAATGTCGTGTAGGATTTGAATTCTAGTGGGTTGGTTCCATCACAAGAAACCTAATAATCATCTAAGGTACGCTCAGTTTGCATAGGAATCTCTCTTGATAACAGATAAATGGATAAAAACATCTTCAACAGGTGATATATCTTAAATACACAAGAAGCAATTTTACATCATTAAAAATACATTATATGTCACCTGAAACATTTTTGCTACAACAGATGATATAAAATAGAGCACCATTTTGCTCCAGTAGATGATGTATATTGGACACAACAATTCCATACATATTGAACATATTCAAACCAAACTCATCTCAAATGAATCACATACACTACAAATAAATTGTTCATCACACATCATACAAAGTGTTCAAGTTATTACAAAAATTGGTCAGCACACATCACGTAAATTGTTCATTACACAAATTACTCATCGCGCGAGAAGATGAAATTAGGGTTGTTGTTCTCCATGCCACTTCCACCACTCCATGACATCCTTTTGAAGACCATCGTGTGTGGCATCTCAAATCTCATGGTACGTCTCAACAAAGCGTCGGATTTGATCCTCCCTTCTACGCGGCTTCGCGGGTTTCCCCATGAACTCATAAAAGGTGTAATCCAAATCTCCGTCACACTTATTCTCAATGATCATGTTGTGCATGATTATGCCCGACGTCATGATGTACCAGAGGATCTCTTGATCCCAAAACCTAGCCAGTCCTCGCACAATAGCAAATTGGACTTGCAAAATTGCAAAAGCCCTCTCCACATCTTTCCTAGCGGCCGCTTGAGCATTATGAAAGTATAGTTCTTTCTTACCTTGGGGACTTCAAATTGGCTTCACAAAAGTAGATCACCTTGGATATCTCATCCGCACGGTAGTAGCCCTTGTTATGGTGCGGCCATTTTCTACGAACTCCACCAATGATGATTCTCCATTGACTAACTTGGCAAAGAGAGATGGCCGTTGGAGCACATTAACATCATTGCAAGAACTCTGCATCTCAAAATGTGCATGCCAAATCCCATGTCTCCTGATCGGCCACGGCCTCAAGAATGATGGTAGCATCCTTGTTGCATCCTTGTTGCATCCTTTGAACTGTCCATTTTATGTTGCAGGGCAGTTCTTCCACTTCTAGTGCATGCAATCAATGGAGCCAAGCATACATGCAAATCCACAGGTTGTGCTCAACTCCATAAGCATCACCGTGTCCTGAGCATTGGGTGCTCTCAAGTACTCTGGCCCAAACACCTTAACCACTGCCTTTGCAAATCGCTCGACATAAAAGATTGAAGTGCTCTCTCCCATTGCCAAGCTACCATCAATGAAATTAGCTAGAACATCATATGCCATCATGTGCAATGCGGTTGTCACCTTCTGGATGGTGCTATGTCTAAGAATGCCAGCGCAATTATTCCTTTGCTCAAAGTATTGATCGTGTTCCTTCACACAGTTGGCAATGTGATGGAACAAATTTGAAGACATCCTAAACAGGCGGCAAAAGTATCACTCTAGATATGTTGGAGATGGACCAAAGTAGAGGTGCATCAATCTAGCGTGAGCCTCTTGCATATCCCTACGAATCACCTCACGTCCGTAAATGGAACCACCATGCTTTGGCTTCTTGTTCTTGTGCGTCATCAAGATCAAAACAACGTCATCCACTTCGGTCATGTCGGCTGAGGAATCATTCCATGAAGACCACGAGTCACATGAACTCATCTACAATGCAATAGTTTGAATTAGCATCTACTCTATTGTCCACAAATAAAACAAAAAAAATCATCCCACGAAGAAAGCGAAAAAAATTACCTTGCACACAATTCTTCAAACACATAGAGTGCAGGAGGAGCACACCAACCGGTGGCGCATTGGAGACAATTTTGTAGTAGTGTCGGGATGAATCCTACGCGTGGACATCGGGAACGACCTCCTAGCCACCGACATGTGAAGGTCTTGGCAAAAAAAATCTGCCACTATATATGTTGTCACGATGACCAACGCAACAAAGCGGCGAATGGCTCGGTGTCGAGGGCAAGGCAATAGCAGCTAACCGACAGCTATTAGACCGCGTCGATCGCCTGCTGCGGGGCGAGGACCTCCATTACATGTGGCTGAGGGCAAGGACCGACTGATTAGTCCCTTTAGTGATCCGGTAAAAGAGCAGAAAGGATTCTCGCCTTTTCCCTATAGGTGACCCTGAGTTATCGAATCCACGAGAGGACAATACCCTTTAAGTCAAGGGTTTCTCACAAGCTTTTGCAAGAGAATTAAATTCCAGCTTTTGACCGGATCAAAATCAAGTTGACACTAGAAACACTTATAATAAAAATAGGCATGGGTATCAGGACTTATGCTTACAACCATATATTTTTGTCGGGACCATTATGATCTTAATTTGTGCCCTGGAAGTCATCTATCGAGATGTGCTTGCTACATATCAAAGTGGGGGATGTTTCCAAATTACATATTGACCAGCGTGCGTCCTACATCAAGAGTTAGTTGTCCAAGCAAAGGCACTATCCGTCACGCGGGGTTGCCCCAGTAATTAAGATAGGAATAATCAGACAAAAGCATTTTACATTTAATGACTACACCTCTTGTATCCCCAAAGATAGGATCCGTGTTACCTTACTATAAACTTTTTTGTCACTGATGTTCAGAATAACATATCACGGTCTCCCTTCCCTTAGCCTCTTTGTGGCTCGTTTTCCATGATCCTGATTATCTGCAACGAAAGAACACGAGCGAGGCGAGAGACAACTTCTGAAGCAATTTTATGTTACACATATGAGATGTTAATTCAAAGTACTTCCATTGACCCTTTCAACAAATACATCGGGTTGCAAGACCATGTCTCAACCCATGACCTTACTAAACTACTCACACATGGAGATTGGATCACACAAAACAATCATTGAAGAACACATCATGAAGATACAATAGATGCCGGATGTGATGCACGATTACAAAGTATGGGTAGATGGCTGAGAACTATGGTGATGATGAAGGTGGTGGCTATGAAGATGTAGATGAGAAATGGCGGCGGCTAGGGTTGATGAACATAACTATTGGCGTCGGGCCTTTTATAAATGTTGCTCTAGTGGATGAGGCGGCTCCGTTCGCAGGACACCACCACCAACCAGAAACGATGCCAAGGCGGGGTGGAAGCTAGCCGCGAGACAAGGGAAAAGGAATCATAGGTAATAGGGTACACCTAGTTGAGTTGCACGCCTAGAGATCATCCACATGTCATGTGGGTATTCGATAAGAACAACAATATAAACAACAACATTGATTGTCGAGTTTAGTACTAACATTATTCATTCCATGAATAGATCATAAAAAAACATATTACATGTGAGAAAAAAATGTTGGATTAATTTTCTGCATGTCGTGCCTCCGGAAAAATATTTTGCATCTCAAATTCGTGGTTCATGGACATACCTTCAAATCGTGAGCTCGTATACTATATGAAATGTAATTTCGAATTTAAATCCAACAAGTTGTTGTAGTATAGTGGTAAGTATTCCCGCCTGTCACGCGGGTGACCCTGGTTCGATCCCCGGCTACGGCGCATTTTTTTTGTGTCCAACTCTATTTATTTATTTTTTGTATACTCTGTTCTTCTTCTGACTTCGAGGTTACTTTTTCTTTGCTACTAGGGATTACAGATTTGAAGACGGAACGGGCACTGATCTCACGGTGCAACTCATTTTGGACTACTAACCCGCACACACTGTGCATCTTCTCTTCAGATTAATTGCCCACAAGTGTTCTCCTGTTCCTCTGAAGCCAGCTCTTTAGTCTCTACTGGCTCGGAATAGAACTTCCCTTGCTCTGTCTCTCTTACGAATGGGCGAACTATGCACGAGATAGATGCAACGCAAAAAGCTCGTCTTGTTCGATTGATCGATGATAATGTCACATGGGAGATGGGATTCCTTGAACGATATAAGTAGGAGCTAATGATTTGACCCGACCTATACTCAAGAGGTTGTCCATATCCAGATCAAAAGATTACTCCCTCCGATGCTCGAGTGATTAGGAATGGTTGAATAGATCAACCGATCACCGCACCCAAGTACCCAAGTACTCCCACCGATGTAGCTCGCTCCGAGCCCGGCGGCCACCGCACCCCGCCGGCGCTCGTTCTGAGCCCGGCGGCCACCGCATATCACCGGCGATAGCCCTGCGCTCGGTCACCACGCTGACGCTCGCTTCGAGCCCGGCGGCCACCCACAAACCATAGGACACTGCCTGCTGGCGATCTTTGACCCTCAGGTAGACTTGCACTACGTGAAACTAACAGGTTGAGCTCCTTGATCCTAACTGCTTTGTCTGGTTTCACCAAGTCCATGCTAGCATTTTCCCATCTCTTCTGCTACATGTAATTGCATTAGACGCTCTGTGCATCCGCGTTACTCTTGCTTTCTCTTCTTCGCTCTCTGCTTCACGTATAGGTTCCGCTTCCGCCTTGCATGCCCTGTGCTCCTCATGGTGTCAAGCTATCCTGCTTAGACTGCTAAGCAAGCATCTCCCCCGGACGCGTTGCTTCGCTGAACCCTTGCCTTCCTCTAGCAGCATGCTTGCATTTCGGCATTCCATGATCGCGCACGCCTAGAGGTCTCTAGCGACGTGCGTCTGCTGGGCGCTGGGTTTGCCATGCGGCCACCCGATGTCGTTGGTGTCCGTTTCGAGGATCGAATGCTAGAACGCTATGGTTCTGGTACAGTTGCGTCAGTGGCCGGATCCCGCCAGGCCACTTTGCTCGACGGCCACCTCCTCACCCCGGGCGTCTTCTGCTCGCCGGAGTTCTTCGCCAAGCTTCTGTACCACTAGTTCGGGGGCTCTCCGGCCGGTTTCCGCGTCCGCCCACTGACCGTTGGCCACTTCGAATTCGAACTTGCCCATGCTGGGGTTGCATGGGAGATCATGCGACGTGGTGCATGGCACGGGGGCGCTCTGGCGGTTCGTTTCTCCATGCGCCAACGTCCCTTTCCTTACCGTTCGCGTGCGCAGCACAGTGCTCTCTCACGCGCTGCACGCTCAGACCTCCCGTCTATTCTGGGGCCGCACCCTAGCTCGGTTGCGTACCCCGCTCCATCCTCGCCGTGTGTGCGCGATCGATGCGCTCCGGATTTCCTGCGATCTGCCGTGAGCGAGTCCACCGGGTTGCATGCCCCATGCATGCGTAATCATGGCCCGCATGCCTTAAGTCCTCCTTCCACGCTGGCAGCCACGCGCCTAGACCAATCGGCTCGCCTCGCAAGGGGGCACGCCGGAGCTGACCGCTCATCTGGACGACTAGACGCTGACAACTGTTGCGGTTACCAACCTAATAGCACTGTAGTGCATCGCCATAATTCCTACCTGCGGGCTCTTCTGTCCAACCTCGCCCCTGGGCAGCGCACCTACACTGAACCTAGCTCAACGTCCAATGCTGCAAAGCGTTTCACAAAGCCAAAAGATCTGCTTTAGATGCCTTTCATACGATCACCGTATGGTAGATTGCCGTGATCCCATTGTGTGTTGGACCTGCCGTCAGGTGGGCCACACTTCCTCTCAATGCCCTGTTCTTCGCCGGGGTAGCCTAAGTGCCTGCACAGCTTCTCGAGCCGCCCTCTCGGTTACTTATAGCACTCCGCAGCACGGCTCATCCCACTGCTATCCCCAAACCCTAGAGCCCCCCTTCCAAGCGTCCCAATACCCCTGCGTCTCTGAGATCTCATCCTGTCTCGCCATGGAGCCTGTTGTGCGCGGCTGCCCCACCTCCATTGACATCCACTACCCGCTCCTGCCCGACCAAAATGCTCTAGTGTGCCTTGTCAACATCACTCCACCCTTGCCCGGTTACCTACCATGGCTCAAACGCCTGTTCCGCGAGCGCCTAAGCATCACGGATGTGCGCTATGCTGGCTGCACCACAGGCACTGTCTACGCCGTCTTCCTTAGGGAGGCGGAGCAGGCGGCCGCCATGTCTGCCAGTCCTGTCGAGACTTCTTCCCGCCGTGTTGACATCCTCCCCCACAATGCCGGAGACAATGCCTTCACTTTCTCCTTCCGCCACATCGCCAGCCTTTCCCTTGAGAAAATGCCTTTAGAGCTGTGGGATCGCAAGGGGGTCTCGACCAGTGTTGCTGGCTTTGCGAGCCTCCTTGGCGTTAACCACCTCTGCCTCCACGGGAATGACTTCTCGTGTATCCTTGTGCTGGTTAAGGTTGAGGCCCTGCAGCACATCCCGCACCACTTAGCTTTCCATCGCGTGGACGGGGCCGGCATTTATGCTGACGTCCTTATCAACGAGATATGGGACGTGGCGCACGCTGGGCTCTCCCTCCTCACCGCCTCTCCCACCGAGCTCCTTCCCACCACCGGAGGATGGCCACACCCTGCCCTGTGGCTACCGCCGGGGTCATGCCAACCCAAGGGCCACGCGTGCTACGAATGAGAGCATGTCTGACCGTGCTTTCCGTGCTTTCCAATACCCACACTATGCCACTTTTGGCGACTCCATTGCCATGCTCAAGGTTTCCGCCAAACCCACACTCCGCAAGCACACCACCTTTGCTATCCCCACTATCCAGGAGATTGCTCACGAAGATGAGGACCGCCTCTGCCTCAAGTCTGTCCTGCTTGCCGCTGCGGTAAGGCAGCCGCATGATTTAGCAGCCTTCGACGCAGACACACTTACTTATACCTTCTCTGTTCTGCTGAGCAATTGCCGCACGGCATCAGGGGTAGTCGTGGTTGGGCAGTCAACTTCTGACCACGGGCATTTCCCTTGCTTTGATCTCAACCGTGAGCGCACTGAGCACCACAGTTGCCGCTCCATCCTCTTCAAGCTTTGGCCTAAAACCCTCTCAGGAGAATTCTGCTCTCGCACACTGCCATTGCTGCCTTCCATCGAGTGTAAGCACCCACCAAAAGCTTTCGTCCCAAACTCCCTGGTGCCAGATGCTGGGCCGCTTCTTTCCCTCACCCCGGAGCAATCCCACCCCACGCTCAACTTACCGCTGGCCCGGATCAGGATCCAGGCCCACCAGGTCCTCGTTTCCCGGCCCATTTGCACGAGGCCCATTACGCCGATCCCGGGGCCTTTTGTTGGGCTGCTACCTACCACTTTCCTATCCCCTGTTACCTGCACTGATATGGAACACGGGGCTTGCGCCATTCTGCCTCCGCAAGTGGCCTCTAGATTCTATCACTGCCGCACTCCGCCACCCGAGCCCGCCGCCGCGGACAGGCGCTCCTCCCCAGCCACCATACAGTTCCTTGACCCACCAGTGATCTCCATCTCCGACGATCCCGCCGCGCCGGCTGTGGGGCCCGAGGAGTTTGGCCAGGATTTCGCCGTCTCGGCCCCTGTTGACGGCTCGGCCCCTGCAGATGGCTCGGCCACTGCTGACGGCTCGCCGGCGGCCACGCCTGAGGCCGCACCTGCTCCAGCCGCCTCCCCTCGCCGAAGCTCACGCATCCAGCAGCTCTATGATGGGGTGAGGGTGGGCTCTGTGGAGCGTGCCTCCAAGCGGAAGGCCTCCTCCAGCCCCTCTGACGGCTGGGCTACCCGTCGCCGCCCTCCAAATCAGAGGAGGCGCAAGGATCAGCGGGCGGCGGACCTCATCGAGCTGCCACTCCAAGGCACTCCGAGGCCACTCACCAGAGGCAAGGCCAGGCAGCTAGCGAGATGCTGTGATCTGAATGCGGATCTAGTTTTGTCTGACGCATCCCACTCGGACGGCGCGGGTGGAGTCTCTGCTACCTCTGAGTCCAGCAGGTCCGCACATGTTTAGATGCTTCTGTAGCGCTGTTCGATCGGAGGATTGCCTTGCCAGCATGCTAGTTCATCTTTCTGCTCTACGTAGCGTCTTTGTGCTCGTCTCGCATCATCTTGTATGGCCTTTAGAGGCCCTGTATCTGCATTGTACTGCATGTTTCCCCTTCATATCAGTCTTTTCTCTTAGATCATGTAAGCTCCTACATGTAAGCTCCCACGAGCAACCCAACTTCTATGCCAATGCAATGAGATGCTTTCCTTTCAAATATGCGCATAACTAGTTGGAATGTTAGAGGACTTGGTGATTCTGACAAATGCTCCCTAGTCAAGGACGCTCTCTTGGCTAGTAGACCGAGTGTTGTTTGCTTGCAGGAGTCCAAGCTGCAGGTAGTGGACAGGAGGAAGGCTGCTGCCTTCCTCCCTCACAACTTGAAGAATTTTGCTTATATGCCTGCCTCAGGCTCCTCGGGGGGGGGGATTATTGTGGCCTGGAATGATGACTTACAGGGTGTGGAAGTGGCCAAAAACAGATTTTGTGTTACCATGCAGTTCCAGTCAAGCAGTAACAATAACAGCTTTGCACTATCTGCTATCTATGCTCCATGTGAAGATGGTGATAGGCCGCAGTTTTTCGAAGCCATGTCTGAGATGGCTGCGGCAGTCAGTGGATCCTGGATTCTTGTAGGGGATTTCAACATGTATAGGTTTGAGCATGAAAAATCCAGGGGCAGAAGAAACTGGGCACTCATGGACACCTTCAACTCCTGGATTCGAGAGCATGCACTGGACGATATCGAGATATCCAACCGCACGTTTACATGGTCTAACAGAAGGGTGCAGCCAACTCTTGTAAAGCTGGACAGAGTTCTTGTCAATGTTGAGTGGAACTTGAACTTTGCGGACACTACAGCGACCGCCCTACCAGCTGTAACATCAGATCACATTCTCATTGGAGTAGACATATGCAGGGAGGCGCCCAAGTGCTCATTTTTCAGGTTCGAGAATCATTGGCTGCTGATGCCGGAAGCACGAGAGTTGATCAATGAGAACTGGCAAAGGGGCAGCCGGGTTTTTGCTTCAATGGCAACTCTTCTTAACTTCAAGCTGAGACGGGTCCGGGCTGCGGTGAGGAAATGGGACAGGGCCAAAAAACCACTGCAACTAACACTGGATAATTGTAAGCATGTGGTTCAGTTTTTGGATACAGTGGAGGAACGACGCCATTTAACAAGGCTGGAGATCTCTTTAAGAAGGCATGCGAATGCAAAAGCACAACAGGTCATCCTCTGGCAAACAATGGCATGGAGGCGCCGCGCAAAGATTCAGGGTTGCACGCTCGGGGACGAGAACACACGTTTTTTCCATGCTGCGGCTAATCAGCACCACAAAAAGAATAAAGTGAGGCTCCTGATACAAGACGGAGTCCAGTTTTTTGGAGAGAATGACAAGCTACGGATTGCAACAGAGTACTACAGGGCTTTGCTGGGACAAACATCCCCCTCCTTGCCAACGATTGACCTCTCCCAGCTATATGACAGTACTGACCTTGGGGTGTTGGAAGAACCGTTCACATGGGCAGAGATTGTTACAGCCATCAAGAAGAGTCCGAACAATAGAAGCCCGGGACCTGATGGCTTCACAAATGAGTTCTACAACTGCTTCAGAGAGGTTTTGAAGGAGGATCTGATGCATTTCTTTCAGGAATTTTATGAACTGGGTAGCAGCTTGCACGGCATCAATGTGGCAAACATTGTGCTTATACCCAAGAAAGATGCACCAACGGATATCAGAGACTTCCGCCCCATCTCATTGGTACACAGCTTGCCCAAGCTGATTACTAGAGTGCTTGCCGCACGACTGCAACGCCTCCTCCCAGCCATGATTCATCCATTGCAGTCCGGTTTTTTACCTGGGCGATGCATTATTGAGAATTTTATTTTAGCAGCTGAGTTGGTACAGCAAGCAGCCAAGAGAAAGAAACCTATGATTGTTCTGAAACTGGATTTTCGGAAGGCTTTTGACAGTGTCAGTTGGGATGCCCTTCTCCAAATTTTTCAAGCAAGGGGTTTTGGGAACCGTTGGAAACACTGGATCTCTAGCATTTTCAAGTCAAGCTCCTCTCAAGTCCTTCTCAATGGCCATATTAGGGAGAAGATACAATCCAAATGTGGCCTCAGGCAGGGGGATGCACTGTCACCTTACCTTTTTATATTAATTGCTGATGTTCTACAAAGGTGTTGTGACAGAGAGCATCAAGCTGGTCTGCTCAAACATCCGCTCGGGGGGAGGGGCCTTTCCCTGTCCTCAAGATGTCTGACGACACCCTCCTTTTGATACAAGGGGATACACAACAAGTTGGCATCATCAAGAGGGTCCTTGAATCTTTTTCAGCCTTCACTGGCCTATCAATTAATTTCCAGAAGAGCTCCTTCGTCCCTATTTGCGTTGATTCGGCAGTTTGTCAACAGATTGCTCAAATTCTGCAGTGTCAACCGTCTGCTTTCCCGTGCACTTATCTTGGGCTGCCCCTCTCAACACATAAGATCACTCACGAGCTGCTAATGCCTGTTATTCACAAAGTGGACAAACGACTCTCAGGTTGGCTGGCCACTTTCCTTTCTTGGGGAGGATGGCTAACTTTGATTAATGCTGTCCTGGCAGCGATCCCCAGCTACTTCATGGGCTGCTTCGTCTGGCCCAAGCAATCCTTACAGCAGCTAGAGCAGATTATGAGGGGCTTTCTGTGGCAAGGAAAGAATTACGCTCAAGGTGGGCAGTGCCTGGTGGCATGGGATTATGTTACCCTGCCGCAGCAGAATGGAGGTTTGGGCGTACGAGACCTTGATGCACATAACTTGGCAATGATAAGCAAGATCATGACAAGGATCCTACAGCCCAGTGATGTGCCATGTTACCAATGGTTCGCATCAACATATTGTCATAAAGAAATACCACTTACAGTGCGCACTAAGGATACTGCCATTTGGCGCGGCATCAAATCTTCTATTCAGTTTGTCATACAGTCCACAAGGTGTGAACTTGGGGATGGCACCACTATATCATTCTGGTATGATCTTTGGATTACGAGTGGCCGGCTATCCAACTCCTTTCCAACCCTTTTCACCTTTGCCCGATGCAAGTCTTGCACAGTTGCCTCACAGTACGTTTCTGGACACTGGATGATTCAGCTTCATCCCAATCTATCCTACACAGCGCTGCGGGAGCTTGAAAGACTAACCCAGGTACTTAGTTGCAACTCACCAACAACTGCTAGAGCAGACGTCAGGAGACCAATTGCCTTTGACAACAAGATTTCTACCGCTTTTTTCTACAAGATGCTTACGTTCAGGGGCAGGGACTGCCCGTTGGCTCGTTATATTTGGGACCGAATCATACCCAAACGGCACCGTGTCTTTCTATGGCTGGCCCTCAAGGACAGGCACAACACCCGGAATAACATGATAAGGAAGCACTGGATGAGGCTAGTAACACATAACGGATGTGATCTATGGCCAGCAGCCGAGACTATGCATCATATTCTGCTTAGATGCAAACTTGCACAAACTATTTGGGCAAAGGCCGTATACAGAGCTGGCAGTTTCATGTGAGTCTACAGCAGATTTTTTGGGCTCTGACATACCAAAGGAGGCACATGGCAATCTCTGGAATGTTTTCTTTGCAGCTGCTGCTGTTGCGCTTTGGCATGCTCGGAACGAGCAAGTTTTCCACAACAAGTGCTGGACATCTGGAAGGGTGCTTGTTGAGGTGGCCGACCTGATCAAACTATGGACTCTGCGAGCACCCGCGGGAAATGTCAGGGAACGTTTATCTTCTTGGGCTGATGTAATGGTGCGAGAATAGCTGCAAAGCTTTTTCTTTTTCTTCCCTTCCTTCCTACCTTCCCTTGTTCTTCTTCTCAGGCTTGGCGTTGGCCTGCTACACGTTCTGTGCTGCGCTCATAACGCCTTCATGTAAAACGACTTTGGTCGCTCAGGCTACGGCCTGTTTTGAATGCATAAGGTAGAACATGATCTACCTTTTCTTTCAAAAAAAGATTACTCCCTCCGACTCGGACTCCGACTCCGACTCTCTCCCCCAATAGTCACTTTATATAGTCTTGAGAAAATGCTATTCCCCCTCAGATCTCGTGGCGCGTTGTGTGAGGCTTCCTCGGGAGACCAGATCAACCGACCAATGGCCCGCGAGGAGGGTTCGCGCATCACAGCCAACATGGCGTTGGATGAGAGGGCGGCCAAGCATCCGGTGGCCGCCGGCGCCGGCAAGGAGAGCTCGCTGAAGCGGCGTCGGCATGCTTCGACGGAGAAGCGCCCGCTGAAGCCGTGCGCCGCCAAAAGGAAGGCGGAGGCAGACGAGGACGACGACGAGCTGCTCGCCGCCAAGAAGAAGGCCTTCTACGCCAAGTCAGGTCCAAGCAAGAAAATGACGCGGCTGCCGCGGGCGGAGGTGGCCTCCATCCTCTCTAGTCGGACCCATCCCGATCGCGCACCTTCCTACTACAAAGGCGCTGAAGCTCCGTAACCGGACCTGATTCCCTCGCGGAAGAGGAGATGGACAAGCTCAAGGTGGCGAGTATGCTGATCGCGCGACTTCTATGAGGCTGCAGAGAATTCTCCATATTCCAGCGTGGATGCGGAGCGAGTACGCCAACAATGGCTACGTCGAGGTCGGCGGCGACTACCTCGCTTATCGAACAGGTCCGAGCTTGCAGCGACAGAGGCACGGAGGCTGCGCTCAAGCCATGGACTTCTCTGATGGAGACGAAGATCTCAAGATGTTTTTTAGGAACAGACGGCACTGAGCCCATCCATATTGGTTGGATCAGCAATATGCGACCACAAGTTCTAAGTTTGGCCGTGTGTTTCTGTTGTCGTGTTAACTGTGGTCCATCGATATTATTATGGACGCTTCGTATATTCAGTTATGAGATAAATACACTCACGGTCATTGTAGTTGCGACGAAAGCCCGATACGGTCACTGAACTTAGAAATACGGCTGTTACGGTCACTATATACGATGTGACGTGAATGTACGGTCACTGTTGGTCGTATGCGGTGAGTAGCCGCTCCTTTGACCACCTGTTGACCGCCACGTTCTCAGCTCCGATTAGGCCAATCTTGCGGCGAGGGGTTAAGTGTAAAATCGACCCACCACCCCACCGCTGTCCGCCCCGCTCCTCTATCTCCCTGCTTGCTCCTCTCTCCCCGTCAAATCCCTAGTCCTGCTCCTCTCTCTCCCCGCTCCTCTCTCTCTCCGCTCTTCAATCCCTAGCCAGCACCGCCGCCACCGCCGCAAGATCTGCCCATGTCCGCCGCAAGCTCCTCTAGCGCCGCTGTCCGCCGCAGGGCAATGGCGCTGCCCCTGATCTCCTGCCCCAGCTGCAAGGAGAAGGTGCAGATGTATGTATCGACCACTGAGAAGCACGATGGGTGGGTCTTCTACAGATGCCGCAGCCATGGGGTTAGTTCTTCATTTCATTTTTGTATTCGTTGTGTTTGATTTTGATGGAAAGATGCAATTTTTTGACCTCTGCTACCCCAATTTTTGGATAGGTTTCTTGTGATTTCTGGCGTTGGGAGTTGGAGTATGTTGAGTATCTTGTTGACAAACATTACCTCGTCGGAGATGCCGCCGTGGATGCTATTGGTGAGGCGGAGGAACGAAGGGAGCATCTGATTGCTGCACAGGAACTGGTGCAGATGAATGCACCCATCAGCAGGTCCAACCAGGCTGCAAAGAAGGAAGCAAGTTGTGGGATGAGCAGGCAGCAAGCAATTGCACTGATGATGTTAGGGAGGGGGTGGTGAAGCTGATGAAGATGTTGTTTGTTGCAGTGGTGGTGCTAGGTGCTGCTGTTGTTGGGTTGATGCTGAAGAAGTGAAGAATTGAAGTGGTGAAGATGTTTCTTTTGGGGATGTTGCTGCATTGATGCTGTGTTGAAGATGTTGAAGATGCTACTTTTGGGTTGTTGCTGTTGCAATGGTGTAGTAGTGGTTGGTTAGTAGATGATCTCTTAGTAGATTATCTGATCTAGTAGTGGTAGGTTAATTTGTGTTGAGGACATGTAATAGTGTGTAAGCCCAAGTGGATATCATATGTTGAACCTGTCAATCTATCTATCTATCCTATGCTATGTCATGTGATGGTATTTTGCACTTCAGCTTTTATCATTCTATCCTAGTTATATTGATGTTGGAGTTTTCAGTAAAAGTGATGCAATGATGTATGATATCAATCTATCTGCACTTAACAGTTGAATTGACTAGGAAACTGAGAATAAGTAGTGGGCATCATGGATCAACATATTATTATCAGGCAAGGTATCATATTACCATCCATCATCCATAGATAACCAAAAGAGAATACAGTTTTGAAGTACTTTCTTACAATCATCCATCATCCATACAGAACCAACATAGATTATTGCAGTACATAGCCTAAACAAAAGTAAGTTGGCACCATTCATGATCATATGAATAACAAAGACGGTATGATCAGGAAGGTACCAGACACTTTTACTTTGGCAACCTACCTAAAGATATCAAACATTGATGATTTGACAGTCTTTCTTGGACATTCAGCTTCATTCTGGCTAGCTTTTCTTTTCGCAGCCAACCTTTTCTCCTGTTCTCTCTGTGCAATTGCCATCATTCTCTCCTGTGCAGCAGCAAGCTTCTTATCTACTTCTATTTTAGCAGCAGCCAATCTCTTCTCCTCTTCTTTTTGTGCAGCAGCAAGTCTCTTCTTCTCTTCTTTTTGTGCAGCAGCAAGTCTCTTCTCCTCTTCTTTTTTTGCAGCAGCAAGTCTCTTCTCTTCTGCCTTCTGTGCAGCAGCAACTTTTTTTTGCTCTTCTCTCTTTGCAGCAGTTGCTTCCCTCTCTGCCCTCTTTTCTGCCTCCTTCTTCTCAGCAGCAGCTTTCCTCTCTACTTCTTGCTTGGCTTTCCTCTCAGCAGCTATTGTTTTCTTTGTCTCTTCAATAATTTTTCTTGTCTCAGCTTGAACCTTCTTGTTCAATTCTGCTTCTTCTTTCTTCTTGGCAGTTCTCTCCAATGTAGCCAACCTTCTTCTCTCTGCAAGCTCAGCTTTCCTCTGTGCAACCTCGTGTTTCCTTTTTGCTATCTCTTCAGCTCTCTTCAATTCCTCTTCTCTTCTAGATGCAAGTATTGCCTTCTTCCTCTCCTCTACTTCCCTATCTTTCTGATTCTTCATGGCCTCCAACTGTGCCAACTCACCTGGCCTTATGGTGCTTGAACTAGCTTGGCTCCCTTGGCTTCCATTACTCTGGTTGAGCAGCACTTGGGCAGCAGTAAGGAAAGCAGAATCAGGTACTAGCCTTTGTTCCACAACCCTTGCTGTTGGCATCTATGAATAATGTACATTTGATGAGAACAATAGGATATTCATGTACAAAGAATGTACATTTGATGAGGAGATCAGTAGTACCTGGGCAATCATGTTGTCAACCATGAGATCACCATATGGAGGAGCCACATTTGTAGGAGTCACATTGGCACCAGCAACACCTTCATTTGGAGGAGTGACATTGACACCAGCAGTACCTTCATTTGGAGGAGGCACATTGACACCAGCATTACCTTCATTTGGAGGAGGCACATTTGAAGATGGTTGATCATTTGGTGGAGGCACATTAGGTGGTGGCAGTCCAGCCTTCAAGGTCTTGCACCCCTTCCTGTTGTGATCTGCATCACCACAATAAGAACAATGCATAATGACACCATGCCTTGTGATTTTCTTCCCTCCCCTTCTATGATCAACCTCTCCAGGTGCCTGTCTCCTTGTAGTACATGGCCTTCCAACATGCTTCTGGTACAATGGTGGCATTATTGGAGGCCCATGTAAGTCTTCCCATTCACTCCTATCTCTACAAGGATAGATAATATTGCCATATGCTTTCTTGAACATATGTTTTGAGTAGCAATGATCAACCATGTTCAAAGGATCAACTCTATCATTCCTGCAGCAGGCTACCACATGAGAGCATGGAATGCCTGCTTTCTGCATTCTTCTACATGTGCAGGTTTTCTTGTGCATGTCCACTATGTAATCCATTCCTCTATCACCTGCTAGGAATAAGCCATCTCCTGATCCCTCCACATAGCATGTGTTTGCAAATTCTGTTACCTTCTCAACCTTCTTCCTGATCTTTGGACATACATCTCCTTGCCATTTATCTGACTCCAGCTGTTTGTTGTAATGCCTTGTCATAAGTTGCTGAAATCCTGTCAACCATGCTAAGTATTGGTAGTTCCCTTGCTTCCGGATGTACCTGCATTTAACGACAAACTATGGTAAGTATTGGTAATTCACTACATTGAAAAGCATTTTGGCAAACTTCACAAATGTACTGTTGAAAACTTCACAAATGTTGTTAAGAAGAATATCACATTTTGGCAAGTCACTTTGAAAAGCCTTAACCCAAGTTTGTGGTTCTAGCTCATGCAGCCATTTGTATGCCTCAACATTAAGAACCTTCATCTCCTCCATGCCCTGTTCATACAACTGCACTGTATTGCTCCTAGCTATCTTCCAGAGTTGATTCTTCAAGATGTCACCTTTGAAATGTTGTTGAAAGTTTTGCCACATGTGCCTAACACAATATCTGTGTTCTGACTCAGGGAACAGTTCTTCAACTGCATTGATGAGCCCCTTCAATTGCAAAGCAACATAACCATTCAGAAGCTATTCACAACCATTCACATAGTAATGACACACAAACTTTGAAAAAGAAAGATGGTACTTACCTTTTGTTTGTCTGACATGATAGTCCAAGGTTTAGTGTTTATGATGCCTAGGTCCCTTTTGAGTGTGTCAAGAAACCATGACCAGTTAGGGGTGTCCTCAACTTCAACCACAGCAATGGCAATTGGAAATATGCAGTTATTTGGATCTACCCCAACAGCTGCAAGCAGTTGTCCTCTGTATCTAGTTTTAATGTGGCAACCATCTAGGAAGATGACTGGTCTACAACCCTCCAGAAATCCTCTCTTGCAAGCATCTAGACACATGTACAACTTGCTGAACCTAGCATTTTCATCTAATGAAACATAGAAGGATGAGCCAGGGTTGCTTCTCCTAACCTCATTAGCATAATTCCATAGCAGCTTGTACTGCCCTTCCTCATCACCATAAATAATTTTCATAGCCATTCTCCTTGCTCTTTGAAGTTTCATCCTAGTGGGTGTCATATGCCATTCTTTCTGAACAACCCTTGAGAAATTCATCAAGTTCATATCTTGATCAGCCCTAAAGCTCTCTAGGTATTTCATTGCTAGGAATCTTGATGTGAAAGCCCTAATCTTCCACTTCTTGTTGCATGTGTGCTCATGCACATATCTCTTCACCATGAAAGCCTTAGTTCTGCTATCATATGATGCCCACAAGTACCATGTGCAGTCTTCATCACATTTTACTTTCACTCTTTTCCTATCATTCACAGGAAGCTTGATATCAACTCTGTTCTGGCAGGAGTACTCTTTAATTGCTTTCCTTAGAAGCTCCACACTCTCAAAAACCTGCCCTACATGGAATTTTGGCCTATGAAGATCCTCTGGTCTGAAAGTTTTGAACTTTAAATGCATTTCCTCATCATCAGAATCAGGTGCCCACAAATCTTCACCTTCAGACAAGTCTTCATCTGAATTGTACTGCTGCTTGCTTTTGTCTTCATATGTAGGTTTCACATGCTTGACTTGCTCCTTTGAATTGTTCTTTGCTTCATTACGGTTCATCCTCATCAACATTATCTGCAAACAAGTCATCATCATCATTGCCTATCTCATTGTCACCGTCCACAAGTACACAGGTCATAGTCATCATCATCTCAGATCACTTGCATCTTCCTCTGCTTCCATATCCTGACTGCTTTTGGTCCTCCTACTTGATGTGCTTCCTCCAACATCCTCATTTGCAACAGCTTGTGCATCTTTCCCTGCTTCCACTTCAGGGTATACAACCTGGAGAGGAGTAGGTGCTGCCTCTGGTTCTGCCTGTGCTTCCCCTGTTTCTGCAGTCATGCTGCTGCCCACTCTCTTTGCAGGACTAAATACTGGAGGCAAAGTGGCTCTAGGATAGTTCACAACATCATCCTCACTTAGGTTTGCTTGTAAGCTCTCATCATGATCAAGATATATACTAAAGGAGTGGTGCCCAATATCAATAAACATCAACATTCTATCTGCCTGCTCATCATCACTAAGCTGCCGAGACCTTTATTACCGAGTGTAAGGATGGGGACACAATAGTATACCTTCAACCTCCCTGCCATCTCATAACCAATCTCCTCAACAAGGTGTTCAGTCATAATTGGTGACCAAGTGACCTTCTCCAGATTATCGTACCAAATGGCACGACCATTAACATAAGCACGATTACTTCCATGGCCAACAAAAAATCCACCATGGTTGATTTGCACAGAGAAGTTGGTGCTTTGAGGGCCTGATACACAAGACAGAAACATCATGCATCATAATTGACTATAGCATCATTTCATTCGAGTATCTAAAACCCTAACCCCCAAAGACCATCAAATCCAATACCGAAACCCTAGTACAATCCATCGAAACTACCAGCTGCATACCATCTATAATGACAATGCGGGCCAAAAAGGAGTGTCTTTGAACATCAAAACGCAAAAAAAGTCGGATTTACGCAGGATGAAACTTACTGTACACGGGGGGAGGCGCCCCTTCTGCGCGACGAACAGGGGCCATCGCCACCACCTACCGCCGGTGGAATTGACGCGGCAGCGGCGCCTCTCCAGCCACGGAAGAAATCAGCACGCGGCGGGGCCTGTAGGCCGATGATCGCAGGGGCGGCGGCGCCTATGCAGCGCCTTCCCTGTCTCCAATCGAAGACGAAGAGGCATCTTCAGAGTAGGGATGATTGGGGGGATTCGGACATGTCCGAGGGGTTTTTCGCTAATTATGCACAGCGGCCGGTGCGCGGATCGCCACCTGTCCCCAACGACTGGTCAACAGGTGGTCAAAGGAGCGGCTACTCACCGCATACGACCAACAGTGACCGTACATTCACGTCACATCGTATATAGTGACCGTAACAGCCGTATTTCTAAGTTCAGTGACCGTGTCGGGCTTTCGTCGCAACTACCATAGAGTGCAGGAGGAGCACACCAACCGGTGGCGCATTGGAGACAATTTTGTAGTAGTGTCGGGATGAATCCTACGCATGGACATCGGGAACGACCTCCTAGGCACCGACATGTGAAGGTCTTGGCAAAAAAAATCTGCCACTATATATGTTGTCACGATGACCAACGCAACAAAGCGGCGAATGGCTCGGTGTCGAGGGCAAGGCAATAGCAGCTAACCGACAGCTATTAGACCGCGTCGACCGCCTGCTGCGGGGCGAGGACCTCCATTACATGTGGCTGAGGGCAAGGACCGACTAATTAGTCCCTTTAGTGATCCGGTAAAAGAGCAGAAAGGATTCTCGCCTTTTCCCTATAGGTTTAAGTCAAGGGTTTCTCACAAGCTTTTGCAAGAGAATTAAATTCCAGCTTTTGACCGGATCAAAATCAAGTTGACACTAGAAACACTTATAATAAAAATAGGCATGGGTATCAGGACTTATGCTTACAACCATATATTTTTGTCGGGACCATTATGATCTTAATTTGTGCCCTGGAAGTCATCTATCGAGATGTGCTTGCTACATATCAAAGTGGGGGATGTTTCCAAATTACATATTGACCAGCGCGCGTCCTGCATCAAGAGTTAGTTGTCCAACCAAAGGAACTATCCGTCACGCGGGGTTGCCCCAGTAATTAAGATAGGAATAATCAGACAAACGCATTTTACATTTAATGACTACACCTCTTGTATCCCCAAAGATAGGATCCGTATTACCTTACTATAAACTTTTCTGTCACTGATGTTCAGAATAACATATCATGGTCTCCCTTCCCTTAGCCTCTTTGTGGCTCGTTTTCCATGATCCTGATTATCTGCAAGGACGAAGAACACGAACGAGACGAGAGACAACTATGAAGCAATTTTATGTTACACATATGAGATGTTAATTCAAAGTACTTCCATTGACCCTTTCAACAAATACATCGGGTTGCAAGACCATGTCTCAACCCATGACCTTACTAAACTACTCACACATGGAGATTGGATCACACAAAACAATCATTGAAGAACACATCATGAAGATACAATAGATGCCGGATGTGATGCACGATTACAAAGTATGGGTAGATGGCGAGAACTATGGTGATGATGAAGGTGGTGGCTATGAAGATGTAGATGAGAAATGACGGCGGCTAGGGTTGATGAACATAACTATTGGTGTCGGGCCTTTTATAAATATTGCTCTAGTGGATGAGGCGGCTCCGTTCGCAGGACACCACCACCAACCAGAAACGATGCCAAGGCGGGGTGGAAGCTAGCCATGAGACAAGGAAAAGGAATCATAGGTAATAGGGTACACCTAGTTGAGTTGCACGCCTAGAGATCATCCACATGTCATGTGGGTATTCGATAAGAACAACAATATAAACAACAACATTGATTGTCGAGTTTAGTACTAACATTATTCATTCCGCCGAATAGATCATAAAAAAACATATTACATGTGAGAAAAAAATGTTGGATTAATTTTCTGCATGTCGTGCCTCCGGAAAAATATTTTGCATCTCAAATTCGTGGTTCATGGACATACCTTCAAATCGTGAGCTCGTATACTATATGAAATGTAATTTCGAATTTAAATACAACAAGTCGTTGTAGTATAGTGGTAAGTATTCCCGCCTGTCACGCGGGTGACCCGGGTTCGATCCCCGGCAACGGCGCATTTGTTTTGTGTCCAACTCTATTTATTTATTTTTTGTATACTTTGTTCTTCTTCTGACTTCGAGGTTATTTTTTCTTTGCTACTAGGGATTACAGATTTGAAGACAGAACGGGCACTGATCTCACGGTGCAACTCATTTTGGACTACTAACCCGCACACACTGCATCTTCTCTTCAGATTAATTGCCCACAAGTGTTCTCCTGTTCCTCTGAAGCCAGCTCTACTGGCTTGGAATAGAACTTCCCTTGTTCTGTTTCTCTTACGAATGGGCGAACTATGCACGAGATAGATGCAACGCAAAAAGCTCGTCTTGTTCGATTGATCGATGATAATGTCACATGGGAGATGGGATTCCTTGAACGATATAAGTAGGAGCTAATGATTCGACCCGACCTATACTCAAGAGGTTGTCCATATCCAGATCAAAAGATTACTCCCTCCGACTCCGACTCTCTCCCCCAATAGTCACTTTATATAGTCTTGAGAAAATGTTATTCCCCCTCCGATCTCGTGGCGCGTTGTGTGAGGCTTCCTCGGAGACCAGATCAACCGACCAATGGCCCGCGAGGAGGGTTCGCGATCACAGCCAACATGGCTTTGGATGAGAGGGCGGCCAAGCATCCGGTGGCCGGCGCCGGCAAGGAGAGCCCGCTGAAGCGGTGCCGGCGTGCTTCGACGGTGAAGCGCCCGCTGAAGCCGTGCGCCGCCAAAAGGAAGGCGGAGGCAGACGACGACGACGAGGAGGAGCTGCTCGCCGCCAAGAAGAAGGCCTTCTACGCCAAGTCAGGTCCAAGCAAGAAAATGACGCGGCTGCCGCGGGCGGAGGTGGCCTCCATCCTCTCCAGTCGGACCCATCCCGATCACGCACCTTCCTCTACAAGGCGCTGAAGCTCCAGAACCCGGACCTGATTCCCTCGCCGGAAGAGGAGATGGACGAGCTCAAGGTGGCAGAATATGCTGATGCGCGCGACTTGTATGAGGCTGCAGAGGATTCTCCATATTCCAGGCGTGGGTACGGAGCGAGTACGCCAAGAATGGCTACGTCGAGGTCGACGACGACTACCTCGCTTACCGGGAACAGGTCCGAGCTTGCAGCGACAGGGCACGGAGGCTGCGCCGAAGCCATGGACTTCTCTGATGGAGACGAAGATCTCAAGATGTTTTTCAGGAACAGACGGCACTGAGCCCATCCATATTGGCTGGATCAGCAATATGCGACCGCAAGTTCTTAGTTTGGCCGTGTGTTTCTAATGTCGTGTTAACTGTGGTCCATCGATATTATTATAGACGCTTCGTATATTCAGTTATTCACTCTGTTATGTCCGTCAGTTTTCCTGGAGGTTGCGGTTCTGTTCTTACATTTGCAGAAACACTTCTTCTTCGGTAAAACCCCCCTAAAACATCAACGGTCCAGATCGTCCTATACCCCTTCGCTTGAAAATTTAAAAAAGGGTAGGATGGTCATTGCCCCTGCCCCTCCCCCAGTCCCGCCCCCGCGACGTACCCGCGCGGCCCGTCGACGTACGTACGTGTACGGTTTTTTTTTACTGTGGCGACATACGTTCTTTTTACCGCGTCGGTGGTCAAGCGCGTCGGTGGTCAAACCGCTGCCGCCCGGTGAAAGCATCGCCGTGGCGCGTGAACTGCGTTCCCCGCCGCCTGTCTCGTCCGTCCCTCGCTCGCCGCCCGTCCCGTCCGTCCCTCGCTCGCCGCCCGTCCCTCGCTCGTCGCTGCCGCCGCCCTCGCCGTCGAATTGATAGGCTAACGACCCGTCCGCCCGCTGCCCCGCCGTCTCCCTATAAATCTCACCCCCGTCCGCCCGTCGCCGCAAACACCGCTCCCCGCCCGCCGCCGCAAACACCGCTCCTCTCCCGTCTCCACCTCCCAAAAGGCCGCCGGCGACATGTCGTTCCACTGCGGCAGCAGCTCCGGCACCGGCGGCGACGACGGACCCAGCGCGTGGCCGTCGAGCCTGAGCACGCCGGATACGGAGGAGCTTTACCGGTTCGGGCTCCTCGTGCCGCCGGGTTGCCGTCTTCCGCACGACTGGAAGCTCGACAAGGACGGCTACCCGAGGCGCGGGCCCGGCGCCACGGCGGAGGAGAAGCGGACCGGCGGCCGCAACAACATTCGCGGCCGTCACGCGTTCTGGGACGGCAAAGACTACGCCGCCGTCATCGGCGCTGCATCGCCGGCGGCGTCCGGCGTCACGCTGACCTCATCGGCGACCGCCGCTTTTCTTGTCCGCGCCCTTCGCCCAGCAGCGCGGCGTCGAGCTCCTCCTCCACCTACGCCGGCGCCGCCGATCCCCGCCCGCCGGAGGTGGAACTGCCACGAGCGCTTGGTTCTTCGAGGACGGCAATCCCGACGATACGCTGGTTACCTCGTCGCCGCTACTACAGCCGGCGGCTGCAGCGGCGGCCGCAGAGGCGGCGGCGGCGGCTGCAGGGAGGCCGCCGAGCAAGCGGCAGCGATCAGCGGCGGCGGCGATTCCGCCAGTGGTCCCGCAGGCGGAGGCGCCGGAGTCGTCGGACGACGACGTCATCGACTGGGAGCGGTTAGCCCAGGTCAGCGACGACGATGACGACGACGGCGGGGGTGACGGCGGTGACGTCGGGGAGGTCATCGATCTGTTGGCTAGCGACGAGGAGGAGTAGTTTTTTTTAAATGTTCTAAGTATGAACTATGTATCGTTTAGGTTCGAAAAAAGTCGTTTGGTTTCGGTACTGTTGAATGGACTATGTAAAATATCTCTATGTTCAAACTAGTTTGTTCGAGTCTTGTTTAAATTTGTCTTCAAAGTTTGTTCAAAAATTAGCTAAATATTAAACGCTTATTTTGAGAAAAATTAAAAATTTCCGACCCATGCATAAAACTGTTCACAATATATTTAAAAATTTGCATCGAATATACATAGCACAGAATAAGGTATGCAATTATCGGAAAATTGTAGAATAAAAAATCATGAAAACACATAAAATAAAAATGAAAAGTGTATGTAAATGTTATAAAGTGTTTTAGAAATGTTCAGATTTTGTTTAAATATGTCCATATAGCAAAGCCGTGGATGAAAAAATCGAAATTTTGAAATAAAAATATAACAAATAAAAAACAAAAAATTAAAAGGTGAGATATTTTAATTCATTAACATTTTATGAAATATTATTAAATTCATTAACATTTATGAATCAGAGAATATTTTAAATTCATTAACATATATGAATGAATACAAGAATTTTTAAATTCATTTACATTTTCCAAATATTTTAAAATTATTTAAATTTATGAACCAGAGAATATTTATAATTCATTAATATTTATGAATCCGAGAATTTCTGAATTCATTAACATTATCTGAAATAGTTTTAAATTCATTAACATATATGAATTAATACAAGAATTTTTAAATTTATTAACATATATGAATGAATACAACAATTTTAAATTCATTTACATTTTCCAAATATTTTTAAATTATTAAAATTTTGAACCAGAGAATATTTATAATTCATTAATATTTATGAATCCGAGAATTTTTGAATTCATTAACATTATCTGAAATAGTTTTAAATTCATTAACATATTTGAATTTTGTGGAAAATGGTAGAAAATCCATACGAACTCGAACGGGACAAATTTTTATGCGTGTGCCCTGCTAGGGCACAGTAGCACGGGAAAAAAGTGGGCACGTTTGGCGGATGCTGGCGGAGAGGTGCGACCGAGGGTCCCTCCGCCATACCGAAACCACCCCTTCTACAGCAAGTACCGAGCGGTTTGACGGATTACACCCAACTTCGCGAAGGCTGCAGGGGCCCCACCCGGCACCCCACGGCCAAAATGAACGAAATCCGACAACGAACGACGCGTTGCGTCACGTCCGGCAGTATTTTCGGGTTTTCGCCCGAAAATGGTAGAAAATCCATACGGACTCAAACGGGACAAATTTTTGCGTCGTGTTCTGCTAGGGCACAGAGCACGGGGAAAAAAGTGGGCACATTTGGCGGATGCGGCGGAGACGTGCGACCGAGGGTCCCTCCGCCATACCGAAACCACCCCTTCCACAGCAAGTACCGAGCGGTTTGGCGGATTGCACCCAACTTCTGCGGCGCAGGGGGCCCCACCCGGCACCCCACGCCAAAATGAACGAACCGACAACGAACGACGTTGCGTCACGTCCGGCAAGATTTTCGGGTTTTCGCCGGAAAATGGTAGAAAATCCATACGGACTCGAAATGGGACAAATTTTTGCGTCGTGCCGCTAGGGCACAGAGCACGTGGAAAAAAGTGGGCACGCTTTGGCGGATGCGAAGCGGAGACGCAGTGACCGAGGGTCCCCTCCGCCATACCGAAACCACCCTTCCACAGCAAGTACCGAGCGGTTTGACGGATTGCACCCAACCTCGCGAAGCGCTGGGGCCCCACCCGGCACCCCACGGCCAAAATGAACGAACCGACAACGAACGCACGCTATGTCCACGTCCGGCAGTATTTTCGGGTTTTCGCCCGTAAAATGGTAGAAAATCCATACGGACTCAAACGGGACAAATTTTTGCGTCGTGCCCGCTAGGGCACGAGAGCACGTGGAAAAAAGGTGGGCACGCTTGGCGGATGCGGCGGAGAGGTGCGACCGAGGGTCCCTCCGCCATACCGAAACCACCCCTTCCACAGCAAGTACCGAGCGGTTTGACGGATTGTACCCAACTGCGCGCGCATGTGGGCCCCACCCGCACCCCACGGCCAAAATGAACGAAATCCGACAACGAACGCACGCTATGCGTCACGTCCGGCAGTATTTTCGGGTTTTCGCCGAAAATGGTAGAAAATCCATACGGACTCGAACGGACAAATTTTTGCGTGCGTTCCTGCTAGGGCACAAGAGCACGTGGAAAAAAAGTGGGCACGCTTACGGATGCGGCGGAGAGGTGCGACCGAGGGTCCCTCCGCCATACCGAAACCACCCCTTCCACAGCAAGTACCGAGCGGTTTGACGGATTGCACCCAACTGCGCGCGTGTGGGGCCCCACCCGGCACCCCACGGCCAAAATGAACAAAATCCGACAACGAACGCACGCTGCGTCCACGTCCGGCAGTATTTTCGGGTTTTCGCCCGAAAATGGTAGAAAATCCATACGGACTCAAACGGGACAAATTTTTGCGTCGTGCCTGCTAGGGCACGAGCATGTGGAAAAAAGTGGGCACGCTTGGAGGATGCGGCGGAGAGGTGCGACCGAGGGTCCCTCCGCCATACCGAAACCACCCCTTCCACAGCAAGTACCGAGCGGTTTGACGGATTGCACCCAACTTCTGCGGCGCGCAGGGGCCCCACCCGGCACCCCACGGCCAAAATGAACGAAATCCGACAATGAACGACGTTGCGCCACGTCCGGCAGTATTTTCGTGTTTTCGCCCGGAAAATGGTAGAAAATCCATACGGACTCAAACGGGACAAATTTTTGCGTGCGTGCCTGTTAGGGCACACGAGCACGTGGAAAAAAGTGGGCACGCTTGGCGGATGCGGCGGAGAGGTGCGACCGAGGGTCCCTCCGCCATACCAAACCACCCCTTCCACAGCAAGTACCGAGCGGTTTGACGGATTGCACCCAACTTGCGGCGCGCAGGGGCCCCACCCGCACCCCACGGCCAAAATGAACGAAATCCGACAACGAACACACGCTGCGTCACGTCCGGCAGTATTTTACGGGTTTTCTTACGCCCGAAAATCGTAGAAAATCCATACGGACTCAAACGGGACAAATTTTTGCGTGTGTGCCCTGCTAGGGCACAGAGCACGTGGAAAAAAGTGGGCACGCTTTGGCGGATGCGAAGCGGAGACGCGTGCGACCGAGGGTCCCTCCGCCATACCGAAACCACCCCTTCCACAACAAGTACCGAGCGGTTTGACGGATTGCACCCAACTTGCGGCGCATGTGGGCCCCACCCGGCACCCCACGGCCAAAATGAATGAAATCCGACAACGAACGACGTTGCGTCCACGTCCGGCAGTATTTTCTAGGTTTTCGCCCGAAAATGGTAGAAAATCCATACGGACTCAAACGGGACAAATTTTTGCGTGCGTGCTGCTAGGGCAGGGTAGCACGTGGTTAAAAAGTGGGCACGCTTGGCTAAGTTCAAAAAGAGCCTATTTCATTAAGTTAAAAAATTGGTTAAGATAAAAATTTGATACAGTTAAAAAATGTGCCTACTTTATTTAGTTAAAAAATGAGGCCCTGCAAAAAACGCCGTCCGTCTCGCTAACCGACGCCAAGATGCGTGCATGGGGCCGTCCCACTAACAACGACGCCGCAATCAGCGCCGGGCGACGTCGTTAGCCGACGCATGCAAATTTTCCTTCTCGCCAGCCCGCTCGCCGCCGCCGTGATCTGCACGTGCTGCCACCATACGCCGCCCGTCGCCCACACTCCAAAACGGCGCCCGGTGCGGCGCCGCCGCCTGCCCTGACCTGACCTGTCGCCAAGATACGCTGCCGCTGCCTCTCCCACCGCCGCCCCACCATACAACGCCGTCGGTGCGCCCGCGCCGCTTGCGCCCCCGACATCGCCGCCACTATACGCCGCCGGTGCCTCTCCCACGGTCGCCGTCGTGTAAGTTTTTTTCCAGTTTTTTTATACGACGAGGCTCATAGCAGTATGATGGTATGTGACAGAAATCTATTTGATGCAGTATGAATATCGACGGTGTGATTCCATGTTCTGTTCAAAAGTGGGTTAGCCTAGTTGACAAACTGTCAACCAGTCAGAAATTCAGGTTTTATGAAACGGATATGCAGGGCATGTTTAGAATACCATCGATAAAGATGCATGATTTTGTGCTTCACTTTTTACTCCAAGGTTACAATCCGAGTAGCAAAAAATTCATGGTTCAAGAGAGTTCTGGAAGTGGATGTAAAGGTCTTATTTCACTAAGGCCTGATGATGTGTACTCCATATTTGGTTGGAAAAACAATGGAGTGGATGTTTTTGGGTTTCTTAGTACTGAAGGAGAAAAAGCAACCAAAAAAATACCTGTTAGTTTTGTTAGCAAGAAAAATGGTAAGATCATGATTGATGATCTCATAGAAAAGATTGTGAACAATAAGAGCACTGATGATGACTTTATTCGGATGACATTTCTAGTTCTCTTAGGAACTATAATTGCACCAGTGTCTCATGAATACGTTCCAAAAATACTATGCCTTAGTGCAAAATATTAAGTTGATAAGGAAGTTCAACTGGAATGCATTCACTTCACGATTCTGTTTATCGGAGATTGGCAAGCTTCTGCAGGACGGCCATGTTAGGCAGTGGCCCCAGGGAACCTCGCCTTTTGCAAGTATCGCTCTATTTATTAATTTCAAAACTTTGTTATAAAATGTCACGGAAGAACATGTAATTTAATTAGTTTATGTGTTTTGCAGTACCTATACTGGGAGAAGGTGCAACCAATCACCGGTCCAAAATATGATCCGTTGGCATTGTTGAGCCCGCTGATGAGGAACTGGACGGAAGATATGGCTGTGAGAAGAGACAAATACGACTATGAATATGGTCGTGGTGTTGGGATGGTAATCCTAGTAATCATGTTTGTTTTACATTTATGAAATAAAGTAAAGTGTGCATATGGTTTGTATGTATAATTCTCTTGTTGCACTTGTAGATCGATGACAACATTACAGAGGAGTATAGGCTGAAAAAAATTGCGGAAGAAGAAGCTCAAAAACCAAGAAAGCTAGTAGCAAAAATCTAACGTTACTGGAACGAGGAAAGAGGGCAGTACCTCGGAGGCTTCAAGCCGAAGCCTACTATGGACCGGATTTTGAGTGAGATGAATGAGCTTCGAAGGAAATGCTTCGCTTGCCAGAGTTATGCGCACAGGTAACACTTGAGCACGCCTCTTTAATGTCCATCACTGAATTGAAGAACTAAGATGAAATGTTTTCTTGCAGAGGATGATTGAGAAACTGAACAAAACCGGCGCTCCTACAAACCCACTAACTTGGAAGAGGACGAAGAGAATCTGTACGGAGGCATTAATGAGTCTTCAAACGATGCTGGACGTCCGCAAAAAGAGTTTGTATATCAAAAGATGATTCAGACCGTTCCGCACACCTTCCAAAATGAATTTGCAAAAGGATGATAACGGCGTTGATGTAACTTCTCGTGGAAACACACCTTTTTACAGCACACCTGAGTACTGGGATAGTTTCAAGGGTGATATGGATGATCCTGTCCAAGTACCAGAAGTATCAGATGAAAAAGCTGCCACATCTTTAGAGACGGACGAAATCGCATCGCATGCGTCGGTTGGTTCTCAAGGAGTACAAGAGGAAGTGGAGGAGGTTACTGGCAGGCGCAAGCGCAAAGGATCACAACATGTCAAGTCTCCTTATGTGGTCCCTAAACCGAACAAACGTGCAAAACGTTCTGCCAAAGGAAGTAAGTTTTTGTGTTTCTAATTGTTATTATGTAATAATTATTTATGTATTTGCGCTTATAATTATTTGAGTTGTGCGTTACAGAATTGTTCCAAAATGGTGGTGTTAACAAATCTGGTGATGAGTATGATGTGGTGAAAGCGTCCATCAAGTACGTGCGTGCGCATGAGCATTCACAAAAACATGCCAAAACAGAAATTTTCAATGATGGCATGGAAGAAGGTCTCACTGTGCGGAGAGCTTGTCAGATTATTAACCATGAGTGGCTAAGTGGCGACGTAAGTTAATTTCATATATTGTTTTACAATTGATTCAAAATATCATTGTTTAATCGAACATATTATTTATAGGTAATTAATGCATACTCATTATTTTTGGTCGACAAAGTTAATGATGATCGTTTCATGTTGACAACTTGGAGGATACATTGGTTGCTTCACATTAGACCCGGAAAGAAGACCGCCGGTAACGATTATGAAGCAGAGTCGCATAGTAATGGACCCGTGAACAGATGTCAGGACGAGTATTTCAAAAAATCAAAGGTAAGTTTGATTGTTAACACGGTACATACATACGATAGTATGTGATGATTGTGTTTTATGGTCCTTGTGATGCAGACTTACATTCCTCTAAACAAGCAAAATAATCACTGGATTACTGTCGTCATGCATAGCGGGAGAGAGAGTTTCAGGTTCTTGACTCGTTGATGACCGGAAAACTTGACAGTGTTACTAGAGAACTCGTTGAGGACCTGGTAAGTTTAACTTTCAAATGTGCATTTGGTAACATTCGCTTTCTTTAGTACACTGAATGACATTCTTTCCACCATGTTTATTATATCTGTAGAGAAAACAACTAGCAGAAGATATCCAAGAAGCAAATGCAACCGGAATTGTGAATTATCCGGATGTTTCCAATTGGCCTATTCAAACGTATGACATGCCAAAACAACATGATGGGTGAGTTCTTACTTCGACAGAATGTCAGTCTTGTATGTATAGTAGATATTTAATCTTCGTTAATTGTATGCACTAGGAATTCGTGTGGAATATTTCTCCTTCGATGCTTTCAATATTGGGATGGTGACAAATGGACAGGCTTATTTTCACAGGTACACAAGTCATGTTTGGACTACGATGTACAATGAACGCTGTGCTAACACCATTTTTTTTCAGACCTCAATTGATGATTCGAGAGAGTTAATGATTGCGCAACTTATCTTTTCGGAAAGAAACAAGCTTGATGAAGTGAAAAACAAAGTTATTCGGATATCAAAGAAGAAAAAATAGATGCGGCACAGAGGAGTTTTGCATGTGATTGGGTGGTACTGGAGGACTTTATTTTCCAAACGCTTTGCGCACTTGCTTATAAATTTTATGTAATAGACTCTGCTTCCGAATAGTTATATGTAATAGACTCGCACTTTACCAAATATTTTTATGTCCACATGATATTTTGTTTCATAAATATTTTATAATCATTCTTTTTTGTTTACATGATTTTTTTGTTGCCGAATAGTAATATGTAATCATGTAATCGTGTCGTCGTTAAATTTTTAGTATTCATTGTTTATTTTATGAATTCTGCATGTATTTACTACAGTCGCGTCGGCTGTCAAATATATTAAAATAAGAGAAGTACTCTGTAAACTGTTGTTGAAAAAAAAATGCCCGCCCGTCTCCACAGCGTGTCTTAGTAAGCCCGTCGTTATCCAGCCCAACAGGCGACTACCACAGGCGTTTCGGAGCACGCAGTGGAAACCAGGCCCAACAGGGCAGCATCGACGCGGCACATCGACGGGGTAGTAATCAGAGGAGTTCAATGCGACGACGGGAGCTGAGTATATAAACTGGTCGTCGTCCCCTTCGGCCGGCGAGGTGGGACTAAACTTGCGTCGGCCGCGGGGCGACGTGGACACAACCACACGCGACGTGGGCCGGCCAAAAGGCACCGGACGACGCGGTCTTCTCGACGGCTCGACGTGCCGTGGGCCGCCCAAAAGGCAATTGACGGCGCGGTCTTCGACGGCTCGACGCGCTGTGGGCGCCCAGCATTACCACCGCTGAGATGCCGCGACAGGAAACTAACTAGTTTAGTCCCACCTCGCCGGCGAAGGCGCATTTACGACTAGTTTATATACTCACCTCCCGTCGTTGCATTGAACTCCTCTGATTACTACCCCATCGATGTGTCACGATGCTGCCCTGTTGGGCCTGGTTTCCACGGCGTGTTCAAGCGCTGTGGTAGTCGCCGCTGGGCTTGATAACGACAGGCTTACTAAGACACGCTGTGGAGACGGGCGGGCATTTTTTTCATTTTTTTTTTCAACAACAGTTCTGTGAGTACTTCTCTTATTTTAATATATTTGATAGCCGACGGGACTGTAGTAAATACATGCAGAATTCATAAAATAAACAATGAATACTGAATATTTATATCAACAACAATGATGTCTCAACATAACAATTGTCACCACAGTAATTTTATTGTAGTGGACAGAAAATAACAAGTCTGAAAAACAACGGTCTGTAGGCAATAATCTTGTTTCATACATATAAAATACTCAACACGAACATAAATTTAACAATTGTTTTTCATATAAATGGAAGAGGTAAAACACTGCATCGCCTTCACATGATTCTTCAAGCCCAGTTGCTGCATACAACAAAATATGAGAATCAATGCACCGTTAATGAAACAACAAAACTGACATAAACAAATAATAGACATACTCTTCATTTTTGCTGCATGTGCTCCTGTTATGACCTGAGCCGCTGCATATGCTACATTTTCGTCCAGATTTCTCGTCAAATGCTTTAGGCCTCTCATTTTTTGTCACATCTGGGCCACCCTTACCGCGATCTCTACTGTTCTGCTTAGGTGCGCCCTTGGTGGAAACCTTTACTGGATCACGAACCAGAATATGATCTCGGTTAGGCTCAAATGGATTACTGTTCACGAAGCTTCGCTGAATATCATCTTCATTTCCCTGAATATCCTTATTCACTATAATATCATCCAGAGCTGCCATCAACTTGTCGAATAAGAAAGGATTACTGCATGCGACATGACATGCTTTTGAAGATTTGATGGTCAACTCACTATATCTAGCTCTGTCCTCACCACTCGACCAACCCCACGCAAACAAATCGCTGGTGCGCTTCACGGGCACTCCAGCTCGTGCTTTTTTTGAGAATCTTCGCAGGACACAACACTTGGGTTTCACAGGTAAGTTCAGTGCATTCAAAACATGAATAATATGCTTGCAAGGAAGCCCTTTGCGAGTCATACTTGCAACTGCACTTTATAGTTTCTGCCGAGTTACCCGGCGATAGTCCACATTAAATCTGTGATCCCTGTTATTCTTCCACGCAACCACAAATCTCGACTATCGGTCCCTGTCAGTCTATCAATTACCTCAAGCTCCTGTACCTTCTTCATATCTTGTTGCAACATATAAAAGTTTGCTCATGTGAATGCTTTCGCAGCATACGACTCAATGGCCCGACACTCAGCCACTCATTCTCGGAAGAGTCTGTGAGGCCGCAGTCATCATAAGCTTCATTCTCACGGAGGCGAACAATACAATTCTCGTAGTGTACAATCATGTCAACGATCGTCATACCATAGTCAAGATGAAGGTGCAGGCTGGAGTTCAGACTCTCACTCCTCGATTACTGCGCATACCAAGGAAAAACCCACCAGACAAATATGATGCAGCCCAAAGCGCCCTCTTCCTGTACATCCTATGGAGCCATGTTTTTGTTTTCTCCGCTCGCCATTTGCGCACAAACGCGGCCCATCTCTCCTCAAAAACCTTATGTGTAGTGGCATAGTACAATAATGCCCTAAACTCCTTCAATGACTTGTGGTTGAGGTGTTTCTGCATATTCTTTTCAATATGCCATGAACATAGACGATGCCACACGTCAGAAAGCACCTTCCTAATAGCCCTTATCATCGCTGCATCTCCATCTGTAATTACAGATTTGGGCCTCTTCTGACAGTTAGCTTTCAACAAGGTGTTAAGCAACCAAACATATGTAGCCTCAGTCTCATCTGAAACAATGGCGCAGGCGAATACCGTAGTGCAATGGTGGTTGTTCAGACCCACAAAAGGGATGAACGGCATTCCATACCTGTTCATCTTGTATGTGCTATCGAACACAACAACATCACCATAGTCTAGATAATCCCGGCGTGATCTGCAAATCACACCAAAAGAGGTTTTGGAGCCTGCCTTCAGCGCCAACCGTGTGCTGAAAGAAAAGTCTAGATCTCTGTCCTTTCGGTCAACATTATTCCTACGGCAGTATCAGCATCACCTTGTGCAAGCAATTTCATCTTCTTCCTATAGCACATGTTATACAGCTTTGTCCTCTGAAATGGTGACTTTGCATACGACCCATACCTGCTAACGACGTTGTCAAAAATGATATGTTTTCTTATCCCAGCTCCATCCATAGCTAAGATCTCAGCTCTCTCAAATGCTTTGATCTGATTATGAGATCGGAGGAAAGGGACTTCGTCCGGTCGTGCAAGAGTGTGGCTGTGATCATCGGAGAAACTGCTGACATACCAAAGATTGAGCTTTTATCGCTTAACTGTCAAATGGGCTTCGATAAGAATCGACTCTCGGTCTAAGCCTGCGGGTCCGCCTTCCATGGTACAGAACTTGGCCTGTCGCTTTCCTGCGGCGAACAGAGATACCTCCTCAAGCGCGGAGTCCTTGCGCGATCCTTCAAAATTTTAGCGAGTCCTTCCTGATGCTGAACCCACGCTCTCTCGCGTGCTTGTTGTAGAACGTGTACACCTCGCCTAATGACCTGAATGTCTTTACCATCACTGCCCAATGCCTATCAAGTGACTCTTGCTGATATTCATCATAGCACATGTCAAGGTCAAACTGATCATCATCGCTGTGCTCATCATTCCCGCTTAGGACCATCAACACCTCCCTGCAAAATATGACATATAACCTTGCATGTCAATCTGTTCTTGTATTCTTACTAACCATAAATAATGTAAAGAACTTACTTGGCTACCGCTCACACTACGAGATGCATCGACCTCGCCTCGGCATTGTCATCATCTATATTATTACGCTCATTGTCACCATTAGCATTTATCTGTGCACATGTAAAGTAACATAAGTGGTCATACAATTTTAATGTCAATCATTTCTCTACAATTTTTTCAACATACCTGGCTCACACTATCTGCATAAAATTGTTCATCTATATCATATTCCTCATCGTCAGCATTGCCATGTAGCTGTACAAATTTAAAAGGACATGTTAGTGTCAAATAACTAGTTTGTATTCAATATGTTTTGGTCAACGTTGAAGGCACTTACATTACCATTGTACGATTCATCCTGACTCATATAGTTGTCTCCGGGAGGTTGGTTCGCATTCAATGACGAGGATCCATTATCGCTACCGGAATCATCACTGGCGTATCCGGTTACTTGCTCCATCTATGCACATACAAATAAGGTGTGAGATCAATGCCAACATTCCACAAAACATCATCGCGACAGTGACATGACTATGTGGCATGCATACAAATTTGAATATACAAAATCATTATGAGGTCATTAAGAGGTCACTACTCTCCTCTCTTATTTACCTAAGTAGGGAATCATTTTGCATAAAAAAATGCACAAAAATGCAATGGACAAATCAAAATCATCAAAAAAGAACAGAAGGAGCCATCCTAACCTACCGTGCGCCGCCGAGGGTCTCGCCTGGGTCGACGCCGATCGTTGCTGCCACCCACGCCGTGGAGGGCGCGTACCAGGACAGAACGGCGAAGCGAAGCGCTGCTTTCACCGCGACACGGCGTGTGGTGACTACGGACGCCGCCGGTGCTCGCGACTAGACGGGCACGCCGGGTCGACGTCGTGACGGCGATGGACCACGGCGGCGTTGATGCCGCTAGGGTTTCCTAGGCGGGGATGGGGTGTCGGTTTCACGGCGCGGGTAACTACGGACGCCGCCCGACGCCGTGACGGCGGTGGACCACGGCGGCGTTGATGCCGCTTAGGTTTCAGACGGAGATGGGGTGTCGGGTGGGCGATTTTTTTCCTTTCCGATCGCACTATCGAACCGCACGCTGCACGACGCGGAGTACGGAGCGCGACGTACACGGGCGGCCGGCCCTACGACGGACGGCGGGTACAGTGTACGTAATTTAGTATGGACAATACTACCCCTTATACGTTTATTGGGGGGGTTGTACCGAAGTCCTTCTCTATTACATATCTTACTTGAGCATAGGGACGGCTGATGGCATTACAGGCGAAAATTTGCATCTCGTCAGTGAGTTAATCGCCAACTGCAAACAACCATAGACGACTGCCCATGCCTTGAGAGTCAGAGCACGCATGCAACAAGGGGGCGAGGAGGAACAAGATAGAGCTGACAGATGGACCCACACCAGCTACCTGCAAAACAGAAGACCATCTTAGTCTTGTTACTTCTCACATCAACACCACTGTACCAAACTCAAACTAAAACTGAAACCTTACAAATCAGCAGCCAAAAGATTAGATTTTTTTTTTCCGAACTACATGCTTAGACTGAACAATAAATCTACTGATCCAGCTGAGTAGCAATCAATCCTCGCGCTCAAACAAGAAATTTACATACAGGTGAAAGGACATAGAACACTCTTACTATAAATTTTAAGCATACAGACAGCCTCTCGCCAGTGAGTTGAAATTAACGGACCATGGCCCATGGAGGTTACTGACCAGATGCCGGGTGTACATCCCAAGACCAAGAGATATCAAGCCGTAACACCGGAGGTGTGTCAGCTTGCACTTCACACCAGATAATAAGACATATATCATTTCAGGTAATAAGGCATTCCCAGCCACAGATGAGGACAAAATGATTCAATAGCTAAAGATGATAAGCCCACCAAGAAAAACAAAATGCTTCAGGTGTCATCACACATATTGTCCATCCACGTGCATAGCATACTGAAATGACTGAAATGAAAATTGTGTATTTCCATTACATGTGATGCTTTGCTTTTCATCGACTACCAATGGGTTCAGCTCTACATAGTTCAGCACATACTAGCAAATGTAGCTAAAACGACATAAATAGATCAGGTTCCATCATCCAGAGCAGCTACTCCAGTGTGAATTTGATGTTCTTGAGGCCGCCCGGTGTGTAGTAGCCATAGAACGCATCCGGATCCATTAGATGTCGGCCGGGATTAACTTGGTCTTGTGGCACTGCGGCCTCATCTTGGTTTCGCGCTGGTGCCCTCACTGTATTCTCTTGATAGTTGAGGAGTAAAGTCCGCACATCGCCTCCCGAGCATGCGTACCCGTACACTGTGACAACATGCCCTGCCTTTATCTCCTTGCCATTGGGTAACTTGATCATGATGTATTCTCCATTTGCTTTTAACCTATAAGGCTCATCATCCGAACGGATGTCATAATAGTGGCGTTGCGGATTCAGCGTGACAGCTATGGGACCGGAATCGATGACGTTGCATAATAACTCACGAAATTTCATAACCTTCTCAAAGAGGTCACGTGTCGAGTCACAGCAAAGCCCTTGAGCAATCGCTTCTTCGGTCCACGGCTCCTGAGTAAGTGGAAGCGTATGGGCTGAGCCATACGTTATCGACAGACCGTGAGCGTACGCCCGCTGGTGCGGCTTCAGCACAACATCATCTGGGAATAAGAAAGCTGGGATGCTACTGGGCTCAAATGGAATACCAGACTGAGCAATCAACAAAGATATGTTATAAATGCTTGCTCCTGTTTCCCTAAGGAATCCCTGGCCAGCAGCAGAGAGAATCAATGCCAAATGATCGACATTGAAACCCCCGTCTTGACGGTAGACCAACCGTAACAACGCTGTGAGTGTTTCGCCATAGCAGTGCAAGGAGCATACTCCACCTGCAAAGGTTAAACCGGAAAAGAAGTTTGAGTGGTGTCAGTGTCAATTCATGAAAGAATTTGGACCAAAGGTTTTTCCTTGGGATGGATAATCTGTTACTTACTCCATTTTGTCTTGTCTGGTTGTCTGGGGATGCGAGGCAGACTACTTGCGAGCTGCAATGTTGGTGGAGGTAGAATGTGATCCCAGCTGCGGTAGTAGTAAGACTTCCAATCTCTGTCTGCCTCCGGTAAAGGAGGAAGAACTTGCTGCTGCTGCTGCTCCTCCTCCTCCTCCTCTTGCTTCTCCTTCCCTTCCTCCTGCTCCTCCTTCACCTCTTCAAACTGGCCTTGCAACCTAACAGAGAATAGCACAGAACGGTCATGAAGGACTCAGCTGCTCGGCGCGAGGCACTTGAACAAGATGTTAACATCCATTCTTCTGAAAATGGATCTGCACCAAGGAATGTTAATATCCATTCTTCAAGAAATCCTCTATTTCTATTTTCCCGATGAGAATATCCCGTTTCACTGCTGAATATGTACTCTATTTACTTGCCGCTAAATGGCTTAGCGGCCGCAATAGTCCGCTATAGCGGCTGGGAAAAGCTGCCGTGAAACCATATTGCCCATGATTTTAAACTTTGCTTGGTCAGAGCCGCAAGCAAACAGGAGCTTGGCGCGAGCCACTTGAGTAAACAGCATCACGGGAACCCAATGCACAAAGTAAATTGGATCGATCGATCGATCGCAGAACTTGCTGCCCCAGATCACCACCAAGACATCAACTCAATGTTGTTTGCTACCATATATACCACTAAGATGGACACACACACACACACACACACACACACACACACACACACACACACACATAAGCAGGAAGGAAAATGCACACTTGCATGGAAAAAGAATAAAATCTGGTGGTGGTTTGTGTTGTTACTGTTGCTTGATGATGTCCTCCTCCTCCTCCACCTGGACGAGCTCGTTCTGGTGCGCGTTGTAGAAGCGGTAGGCGGCGTAGCCGGCGCCGGCGATGCCCAGGCCCAGCGAGAGAAGCATCTTCCAGCGGTGCTGCGCCCCGAAGCCCTTCCCAGCAAGGGCGGGGTCGTTGGCTCGAACATGGCGGCGCACCACCAGACTCACTGGATGAAATGCAAGGAGTGAGTACAGTAGGGCGGAATCAGGCAGGCAGGCAGGCTAGGGTTGGTCGGCGGAAGAGCTCGAATCGGACGGACCTGCAGTCCGGTAAGCGGCGGAGGAGGAGACGGAGATGGTGGTCGGCGGCGGAGCAAGTGAGTCGGACGGCAGCGAGCAGCCTCCGCCTCCGCCGCCGTTGTCGTCTCGAGTCGTGGGCCGACTCGGTCCGTGTGTTGGTTTATTTTGGGCCGACTTGGCTGGCAGAATTGATGATAACCTCCCAGTTCGTGCGCCTTCGATCATAAGCCCCTTTGTGTCACTGACATGTGGGGTCCGGTCCGACTTGGCTCGGTCTCCTCCGCCGTGTCGTCTATTTACTTTACTCTGTCCGTGGCCGAATCGCACGGACGCAAACCCTAGCCCCAAAAAAATTCCCCAATCCCCAATCGGAGCAAGCGAGCGAGAGAGATGGCCGGCGCCGCCGCGGAAGGGGAGGGGAGGCTCGGTAGTCCCCTCGCCGTCGTCGGAAGGGGAGCCAAGGCCAAGGTCGCGGCCGCGGAAAGGGAGGCCGTCGTCGGAAGGGGAGCGCGCCAGTCAGCCAAGGCCAAGGCCAAGGTCGCGGCCGCCGAAGAGGAGGCCAAGGTGAAGGTGAAGGTGATGGGGCCTCGCCTCAGCCTTAGCCTTTCTCCGGATGCTCTGGATCTGATTGCCAAGAGGGAGGCCTTGCTCGGAGTGGGCCTCGTCGGAGCCTTCGCCGCCGCTCCCTGCAGCTTCGTCGTCGCCCTGGTCCCTCATCTTGTCCCGTTGCCTGCCATCATCACACCCAGAGCCACAGCCTGAGCCGGAGCAATTCGACAGGTTCGAACACAACTGGAACAGGTAACAAGAGATTATTAAACTTCACATCTCCCTAGCTACTAACTCGATCATCCGTGTTTATCTTATATCTTTCTTGTTGTATCTTGATAGTTCTATGATGATGATGCCGAGCCCTCCGAGGTAGCAGCAGCTCAAGATCATCAACTTGTCATGGAATGCCTTCGCCACTATAACCTAAATCATCCGGTATGTATATTTGTACTCCTCTCACTTTGCTCTTTTGCAGCTTGCTACTTGGTTTCCATCCATGTATCTATTTATGTGCACACTGATTAAAATGGATAACCTCATTTTGTCGTCTATAACATTTGGCAAATTTGTCCCACAACCAAACAACCCCGTCCTTATATGCAAAATTCATTAACAACTCTTCCAAAATCTCTCAAGTCAAGCGGCCTTCAAACAATTTCAATTTTGATCGCTCCTACTGTCATAACATATAAAACAGTTATCTCAATAAGATGATGTTTGTGGCCACTGACGGGCATATACTTGCAAATTTTTTTAAGTAGAAACTGCGAAACTGAAGAACTTAACCCTAGTCATTCAGTCATTTTGTTCTGCTTTTGTTTTACCTTACTTATTGCTACATGTACTCATTCCATTTTCCATGGTTGGTTGGTTGCCCAGGAAAATGAGTACGTACCTGCCCCGGCAAGGTGACCAGGTACACCAGTCCTCACAATGGCTCTTGCTGGACTCATGGCAACTTCTGTCGCTAGCCACAAGCGCTCCGGCTACTTCTCCTTGCTGCCCGCTACACCAACTCTCTTCTTTTATGAGCTTGTTACCAAGGATGGTTTTCAAGGAGTTGTTTCGTGCACCCCGCTAGGTATGTATGTATTATTGCTATCTTCATTCATCACATCATACATACCACATGTTGGATCTGGAAACTCAAATCTCTTTCAGTGCTAGCTAAAACCCAAACAACCACCATGAGCCATGCATGTCATCATAATCATATACAGGAAGCTAGTGTTTGATGCCCAAAACCACCCTAGCTTATTGTATATTTATATTCATTAAAATGTGCTCTGGTGACCAATGTTTTCAAACTTGTTTATGTCATTGTCTTTCTGTGGTGTGGTGAATTTGAGGTGCTTGCAATGTTTTTACTATTGTTATGCACTTCTTTTTTGGATTGTTCAATTGGGATAAACTTGTGGTATTTCCTTTTTCTTCTTCTCTTTTTTGTGCACGAGGTGACTGATATATTCCTCCGTCCCACCATATAAGATTTTTTGCAAGCGAAAACAGCTTGCAAAAAGGTCTTATATTGTGGGACGGAGGGGTTACTTGTTTATGGGATCCTTCCTGGTACAATCAAGATGGCTGTTGTTACAAACCTAGCTAGGCTCCTGGTCGTTTTTTATTCCATGTTCCACTAGCTAGGTTTTTATACTTTGCTTTATAAAAATATATATTCACGGTCACGGACCTACCTTGTTAGTGCCTTTGCTGTTACACCATGCATTTTCTATGCTGATTCCGCCTTGTTTATTTCCTTGCTGGTGTTTGTTTTACATACAGATGAGCCAGTTACTGACGCCTACAGTTTGTTAGGCCTTCTTCTTGGGTGGGGAGCCCGTCGTGATGGCAGTTGTATGTCCTCGCTTCCTCTTTTTTATATATCCTTTGATGACAGAACACAAGTGCACGATTGTTCTCTTGCTTGTGCATGTTTGTTGACTTAGTGTCTTTGTTTTTTCAGTGGATTGCCTTTGCAATACATGCAACCGTCTTGTTGATAGCGAGGTTCCTTCTGTGGGGAAAGCATTTCTGTGTGGACATTACAAGGCAGAGCGTGTTTGTCAAATGTGCTATCTTCAGTGTGAAGTGCTGCATCCATCGCCAGAAAAGTTTGCATTTGGAAAATGATGACCAGAGCTGGCTGAGCACTCAATCTATCATTTGTGGATAGGAAAGACTTGTAATATGATGACATGCCTTAGGTTGTTGGTTGTGCTGCTGCATATTAATTATGTCTTCCCGGTGGAATGCCCTATGCTATATACTTCTCCGTTTCAATAATTGTCTTTCTACCATCTCAAATGGACTACAACATACGGATGTATATAGACATGTTTTAAGAGTGTAGATTCACTCATTTTGCTCCGTATGTAGTCACTTGTTGAAATCTCTAGAAAGACAATTATTTAGGAACGGAGGAGTAGTATTGTGAAACAGATGATGGCTGTGGCGTAAAATAAAATCATGTATTTATGAGATGGTTGATAGCAACGCTGTGGTTAACTGTTTTAGTTGGCAACTCAACTTCATCATACCCCTCTTAATTGGATCTTCTTATAGCTCATGTCTTACTTATTCTCTTTGCATTCCAGTCCAGGGTGCACCATTCTCGTCACGGTTGAGCAGCTACTAAGCGTAGACACATTTCTACTATATTTTTTAGTTCCATTATTACTACAGATAGCAAAGCTATGTGACTTGATAGTTCAAGTGTTTGATGAAAGTAACCTACTTGTAGTTGCTATTCTGCAATCAGCTGGCTTTATTTTGCTATGTTTAGAAGGAATGTTACTGTTGATGCACAGAAAGATAAAACATCTTGCCAGCTGCTTCAACCGGTTCCGTACATGCGTGATCAGGTAATTTAATAGGATGGCCTTTAGTGGCAGATTTGACAAACTGATCTGTATCAGTTTTCCTATGTTGTCAAAGAATGACAAATTATTGGTTAATTTGGTTTGCTGATCTGTGAGGTCATTCAGTGATATTTTGCTCATCTGCTGCAGCTGCAGCTTATTGGTTAGTATCGTGGTTCACTTCCTTTTATTCAAGTAAAATAAAATTCTACTGAATGCCATGCTACATTCCTTGTGTGAGCACCTTGTTGCTCATCTTACACAACATTCGTCTAGTGTCACTACATGATACAACCATGCGTAATTTAAATTCAGAGATCGACGCGGTTTCGACTGGAGCTGATATGGAGCGATGTATATCAAAATACCCACAGTTAAGTTTTGAATATGAGCAACCACTAGTAGATAGATGCATGCATGCTGAAGCATTGCAAGCGATGTGCATCAGGAGAGAAGAGAAGCCTATTCAGGTTAAGATGATAATTGCTTCGGTGTTAGACAGTCATGCATCAAGAGGAAACGAAGGAAAAGAATACTTTAGTTATTTTGGTAAGCTACGTTCAGGAGGAGGCACCAAGGAGTCCAACGTCAGAATCAAAAGAAGAGATACAACCATGCGTAATTTAAATTCAGAGATCGACGCGGTTTCGACTGGAGCTGATATGGAGCGATGTATATCAAAATACCCACAGTTAAGTTTTGAATATGAGCAACCACTAGTAGATAGATGCATGCATGCTGAAGCATTGCAAGCGATGTGCATCAGGAGAGAAGAGAAGCCTATTCAGGTTAAGATGATAATTGCTTCGGTGTTAGACAGTCATGCATCAAGAGGAAACGAAGGAAAAGAATACTTTAGTTATTTTGGTAAGCTACGTTCAGGAGGAGGCACCAAGGAGTCCAACGTCAGAATCAAAAGAAGAAGAATATTATTCTTTCTTTTCCTGCCAATCAAGGAAGCCATGTACGTGAGAAGGCCATTTATTTGGGTGTTTTTGAGCTTGAAGGATATTGGTTGGGGCCCACCCAGATTGACCCAACGCATGCACAAACCAGCTCATGCATGAAAGCTAGTACTAGTTTTATTTTGTTTCAATCTTTCCAGTCGGTTTAGATATGTTTACGTGTTACCTTCGGTTTTAAGTACGTAGCAAAGTCTTGCTTTCCAAGATAGTTAGGTGCGGCTATTATATAAAGCCAAACTAGTTCTTTGTAAAGGGAGGTTATTTTTATATGAAATAGACACAATGTGTTTTTCAGGGTAGACACCCGTATCAAGTTTTGGAGGGATCTTTAGAAAACCTCTGTGTTGCGATTTCTCTTTGTGGAAATTGTTTTGCGCGTGAGTACCTTCGTCGAGATTGGTTTTCTCGTCTTTGGGCAAGGTTCAAACCCTCTACTTCGTGTACATCGCGTGCGCGGGCGAGAGGTTGCTACTGCTGGTGGTGGAGTGTCGTGAAAGGTTGGGCCGCAACAACGGATCGGATCTCGCCAACGAGGTTCGGTCTATATCAGGTGGTATTCAGAGCCAGGTTGTTCACGACACTGTGTAGGAGATGACTGAATTATCACGGAAGCTAAGCTATGGATTTCAACTGGAGGAGGAAGGTCGATGGGATGGGCTTTTTCATACTCGTGTTGTGGTACAGGAGAGATCATGTGCCATGACAATCGACCACATGAGTTTGATCAATGCTGTAAGCATCGAGATGGTGGAGAAGCTAGATCTAGCGGTGACACCACGAGCGCAACCATACTTGTTCCGCTGGGGTTGTGATGTGCTCACTGTCACGCACCAAACCAAGGTACCGCTTTTGTTGGGAAATTATTTTTGCGAGATTTTCTGCGATGTGATTCCGCACCGATGATTTCATGTCATTTGTTATTGGGCGAGCCATGGTACAAAGAGCATGATGTGGTGTATGATTGCAAAACACACACATATACCGTCAAGAGAGGTAAGAAGTATAACCTCGTGCCAATGGGTGAGGAACGTTTTCTTTCTTGGAGAAAAGAACATCTTGAGAAGATAAAAGAGCACAAGAAGAAGACAAGAAGAAGGCCGAAGTTGCTGAAATTTTAACCGCCGTCGTTCAATCTGTAGATCAAAATATTGCAAAAGAGATTGACTCGAAACCAGGGACGGTTTCGTTTCAAGGGGGAGAGGATGATACAACCATGCGTAATTTAAATTCAGAGATCGACGCGGTTTCGACTGGAGCTGATATGGAGCGATGTATATCAAAATACCCACAGTTAAGTTTTGAATATGAGCAACCACTAGTAGATAGATGCATGCATGCTGAAGCATTGCAAGCGATGTGCATCAGGAGAGAAGAGAAGCCTATTCAGGTTAAGATGATAATTGCTTCGGTGTTAGACAGTCATGCATCAAGAGGAAACGAAGGAAAAGAATACTTTAGTTATTTTGGTAAGCTACGTTCAGGAGGAGGCACCAAGGAGTCCAACGTCAGAATCAAAAGAAGAAGAATATTATTCTTTCTTTTCCTGCCAATCAAGGAAGCCATGTACGTGAGAAGGCCATTTATTTGGGAGTTTTTGAGCTTGAAGGATATTGGTTGGGGCCCACCCAGATTGACCCAACGCATGCACAAACCAGCTCATGCACGAAAGCTAGTACTAGTTTTATTTTGTTTCAATCTTTCCAGTCGGTTTAGATATGTTTACGTGTTACCTTCGGTTTTAAGTACGTAGCAAGTCTTGCTTTCCAAGATAGTTAGGGTGCGGCTATTATATAAAGCCAAACTAGTTCTTTGTAAAGGGAGGTTATTTTTATATGAAATAGACACAATGTGTTTTTTAGGGTAGACACCCGTATCAAGTTTTGGAGGGATCTTTAGAAAACCTCTGTGTTGCGATTTTTCTTTGTGGAAATTGTTTTGCGCGTGAGTACCTTCGTCGAGATTGGTTTTCTCGTGCTGGGCCGCAAGGTTCAAACCCTCTACTTCGTGTACATACGGCGTCTTGGGCGAGAGGTTGCTACTGCTGGTGGTGGAGTGTCGTGAAAGGTCGGGCCGCAACAACGGATCGGATCTCGCCAACGAGGTTCGGTCTATATCACTACAGCACTACAGCACGTGCCTTAAGTACTCCCTCCATTCCTTTTTATAAGTCGTTTTAGTCAGCTGATTTTGAACTGTTTTGGAAGCTGTTTGAACCATCTAAAACGTCTTATAAATGTGAACAGAGGGAGTAAAATAGAACGCTGGCATGCATGTTTGAAGGCATTCTGAATTTATGCTAGAAATGATCTAGAAGCAAGGCATTCTGGAAACACCTACAACTGCTATATGAGGCAGTTTTAGCAGTGCCCCAATGACTATTTCTGTAGATTCCCGCCAAAACATTGTTTGTGTGTTATTCAAATTGCCTTTGATATTTTTTTTGGTGGCATTTCTAAAGAAGCCTCTAAAACCACCATTTTGTGGCGCCACTCAAATTGCCTCCAAAACGTTATCGACGCCTCTGAAAAATGCCACAGAGTTGATGCACGCATACAAGAATATTGTAAACCATCAAACAATCTTCACTTAAACATCAAGCTCAATATATGGGTTTTATATTGGTCTTTAGATGGAAATATATGGAACTCTCAAGCTTTCATGGCTGCGCCCCTGACATCGCCGATATACAAAATCCATAGCTTAACTAAAGTGACAAAACATTGTGTATGCAAGATAATGTATCCAATAATAATAATCTAAAAAGAAACAAGGCATTGTTTCATTATGATTACATTAGGATGATGATACATGCATGGCCCAATTAAGACAAGCACATGCTTTAGTCATTTTTACTACTAGATTATATCAATGATGATACATGGCACAATTAAGAAAGCCATGCCAAAGGTTTCCCGAAGCGGAGCACTTAAGATGCTCTGGAAGGGAGGGAAGCTGCTCAACCAAGCCCTTGGCAGAGCTGAATCCTATGATCTCCACACCACACTCTCAGGCAGGCAGTCATGCCTCAAATGTGCTCGAGGAACCTTCAAAAGCTGATTCATGCTCCATGCGTTCCTGGGGATATCTGAAAATGACAAGAAACTGATTCATGCTCGAGGAACCCAACAGAGTGACACCATATATTCCAAACTCCTATGTTCCTTGTTAATCACGGTGGAAATTCAGAGAGGTTAAACATAATTTTATTTATTTCTGTAGATTTATGCCTTGGAAATTTTTGAAATTTTATGTGCATGCTTCTACCCTGTTCAGTAGCTCGCACAAAACAGGTTCATCACTAAATTATGTCTAATTATCCAGATATGATTCAGGTTGCTTCCTGATATTTTATTTATTTATTATAAAATCACCCTGCATGTTTAGATCTCCAAACTTGGTAACATTCACTCTTGACATATCCTTGTCGAAATAAACATGGCCTCAATCCTTGTCGAAATACTGATGGAACACTTTTATGTGGAAACTGAATTAAATTAGTTAATTACCTCCTTTATTTAAATGAAGGAAATACTTTAGATGGAAAATAATTAATTTTGTTAGCTCAATTTCAGATCTGTGCACCAGCACACCACCTTTCTTTTGTTGCACATACTCAATCAACGAATGTACTTAGTTACATTCGTACTAATTAATTGCATGTCATTGCTTCCATGTAGACCGCGGAGGTGTACGAGGTGTCGAGGAACCAGGACCAGGAGACGTCCGCCGAGAGGACAATTGAATATATACGCTATCAGGAAAAATCAGGAATATTTCAAAGGCAAATATTTCATCAGAGGGGACCCACCGGGGAAGGCTCAGGGTGCGTAACAATAGTACTGCTTCCGTTGGATGAAGGTATAATTAAACACTAGCTTAAGTTACATTTTGTCTAGGTGGAGCGTGGGGAATCCGGCTTGCCTGCTCCCTCCCTATGCTCCCATCCGTACTTCCACTTCATCTTACGGTTGTCTTTTTTTCATTTTCCTTTCTAATCTAATCATCTTCCCCTAATTTTAAAGGGTGGGGCCCGGCCTTATTTTGTTCCAATCAAATCATGCCACATATGCGAAGCACGGATGGGCACACACGCAGTGGGGAGCAGGCAAGTCTCATCCGAGCGTGGGCAGTAGTATAGTGATGCTTCCATAGCTCATGCCCTAAGGCGCCCGTAGACGCCCTACCTCCAAGGGCTATGGCGCTTGGCATTCTAGGAGACCCTGGACCTCTCCTTTTCCTGCAAACATGGTCCCGGTTGCCAACACCCTGTTTTTCCAGATTTTTCGAGCTACCGATCTCTAGGAAAAGATAAACGGTGACAGAGTGAATAGCATATAATTACCACTTTTCACGTTAGGGATCCAAAAACACTACCAGAAGTTTGTTTGTCCTCATAACTACCAAAATTGACGTCGGTTGTTTCAAAACTCAAACCGTTCGTTGCTAACATTTTAAACCGGTTTATGACATGTCAGGCCGGCTCCTAAAAATCTGTTTGTTTGACCGTTTTATTTTACTGTTAACTTACATGTGGGACCCATGTGTAAGTTGTCACTTCTTCCTCTTATATTTTCTTCTCTCCTAGTGTCCCTTTCTTCTCCCTCTCCTCCTCTTGACGAAGGAGCTTCAGACCTCCACCACCCACCGGCGGCCACCTCCACCCCTTACCATGTGCCATGCCAGGGCCGCCGAGGAAAGGAACACCGCACGAAGGAGAAATAGCCGCCCAGAGCACGGGTCGCCGCCAACACGTGCCATGGCCAGAGCACGAGCTACCACGCCAAGGGCACCGCCACCGTGCTTGGAAACAAGGGCAGCTGCCACCAGTGTGCCATGGCCAGAGAGCAAAGAAGTGTCCGATAAGGAGCTCCACTGACCCAGCCCGTCAGACACTGAGGAGCCCCGCCTTGGCAAAGGAACGCCGCACGGCTCCGGGGTGACGGGTGGTGCAGCAGTGGGGTGGTGGGGGGGGCGGCGGCGGTGGTCTTGGACGGCGCTATGGCGCTGGTGAGGTGCGGGCGGCGTTGCGGGCGCGGGTGGGCGGAGAGAGAGGGGAGAGAGAGGGCTGGGGCCGGGGAGAGAGAGAGGGGTGGCCGTTAGTTAGGATGGAGCACGTTCTTTGCCGTCCGCTAGTAGACGGCAAAAGAGGTGGGGGTGGGTTGTTACAGCGCTGGCCTAAAATGGACCCCACCCATCAGCCAGTTCTTTACGCCTGCTTTTTGTAAGCAGACGGCAAAGACTTTCTTTATCGTCAACTAGCAGACGCAAAGAACTGGCTGATGGCAAATTCTTTGATTCCAGTAGTGACCATTGCCGATAATAACACGAGAAGAAGAATGGTAAGGAATAGGTTTGGAGACAATACTAGGATTGTTTGCTAGATGGGAAGTGGATCATGTGGCCAGAAACCAGTCAAGGCCACCGCCTTGTGCCTGCAGTGACATTTTGTGGACCACGGCATGGAGAGGCATCTGATCCCATGCAGTTGTGATGGCTAGTAGGGTAGCCATGCAGGGCGATGGAGGACGACGGTGGTTAGAGCATTACTAGTAGAGCCATCAAACCTCAAACCCCTAAAATAACTGTTTTTTACGGCCATGAAAAACGCCGTGAGACTAGAACCTCTAAACCCTCAAGCCCGTAAAAAATTTAGAGGTCCAACCTCAAACCAGTTTGCAATCTGTAGAAGTAGGGGTTGAGAGGAAAATCGCTTCAACCCGCGACTCGCCGCCACTCCTCCTCGCCGCTGGAGCGAACTGCTCCTCCTCCAGCCTCCTTCTCCTGCTGCAGCCACAGCCGGCCATGGAGGGCCCCGCTGCCACAAGCCAGCCCCGCCTCGCCCGCCTGCCGCCCGCCCGCCACGGCCGCCGCCCGCCTGCCCCCAAGGCCTGCCGCAGCACCGCCCCCCGCCCTCGCCCCGCCCACCCCACCGACCGTGGCGGCGTGGTGGCGGTGACCACGTCGGGCCAAGCGGCGGCGATGGCCTGCAGCGCCTCCGCCTCCCTGCCTCCCGGCCTGCCCTGCCCGCCGCCACACTCCACCGGCCATTTCTGAAGAAGAGCCGGCAAGGCGGCCGCCATGGGCCTCGTGGGCTTCTCCAAGGTCGCCATGGCTCGTCCCGTGTGAAGAAGCCGCAGCAGCTACCACATGAGAGCATGGAATGCCCGCTTCAGCATTCTTCTACATGTGCAGGTTTTCTTGTGCATGTCCACTATGTAATCCATTCCTCTATCACCGCTAGGAATAAGCCATCTCCGATCCCTCCACATAGCATGTGTTTGCAAATTCTGTTACCTTCTCAACCTTCTTCCTGATCTTTGGACATACATCTCCTTGCCATTTATCTGACTCCAGCTGTTTGTTGCAATGCCTTGTCATAAGTTGCCTGTAAATCCTGTCAACCATGCTAAGTATTGGTAGTTCCCTTGCTTCCAGGATGTACCTGCATTTAACAACAAACTATGGTAAGTATTGGTAATTCACTACATTGAAAAGCATTTTGGCAAACTTCACAAATGTACCTGTTGAAAACTTCACAAATGTTGTTAAGCAGAATATCACATTTTGGCAAGTCACTTTGAAAAGCCTTAACCCAAGTTTGTGGTTCTAGCTCATGCAGCCATTTGTATGCCTCAACATTAAGAACCTTCATCTCCTCCATGCCCTGCTCATACAACTGCATCAGTATTGTTCCTAGCTATCTACCGAGTTGATTCTTCAAGATGTCACCTTTGAAATGTTGTTAAAAGTTTTGCCACATGTGCCTAACACAATATCTGTGTTCTGACTCAGGGAACAGTTCTTCAACTGCATTGATGAGCCCCTTCAATTGCAAAGCAACATAACCATTCAGAAGCTACTCACAACCATTCACATAGTAATGACACACAAACTTTGAAAAAGAAAGATGGTACTTACCTTTTGTTTGTCCGACATGATAGTCCAAGGTTTAGTGTTTATGATGCCTAGGTCCCTTTGAGTGTGTCAAGAAACCATGACCAGTTAGGGGTGTCCTCAACTTCAACCACAGCAATGGCAATTGGAAATATGCAGTTATTTGGATCTACCCCAACAGCTGCAAGCGGTTGTCCTCTCAGATCTAGTTTTAATGTGGCAACCATCTAGGAAGATGACTGGTCTACAACCCTCCGTAAATCCTCTCTTGCAAGCATCTAGACACATGTACAACTTGCTGAACCTAGCATTTTCATCTAATGAAACATAGAAGGATGAGCCAGGGTTGCTTCTCCTAACCTCATTAGCATAATTCCATAGCAGCTTTACTGCCCTTCCTCATCACCATAAATAATTTTCATAGCCATTCTCCTTGCTCTTTGAAGTTTCATCCTAGTGGGTGTCATATGCCATTCTTTCTGAACAACCTTTGAGAAATTCATCAAGTTCATATCTTGATCAGCCCTAAAGCTCTCTAGGTATTTCATTGCTAGGAATCTTGATGTGAAAGCCCTAATCTTCCACTTCTTGCTGCATGTGTGCTCATGCACATATCTCTTCACCATGAAAGCCTTAGTTCTGCTATCATATGATGCCCACAAGTACCATGTGCAGTCTTCATCACATTTTGCTTTCACTCTTTTCCTATCATTCACAGAAGCTTGATATCAACTCTGCTCGGCAGGAGTACTCTTTAATTGCTTTCCTTAGAAGCTCCACACTCTCAAAAACCTGCCCTACATGGAATTTTGGCCTATGAAGATCCTCTCGTCTGAAAGTTTTGAACTTTAAATGCATTTCCTCATCATCGAATCAGGTGCCCACAAATCTTCACCTTCGACAAGTCTTCATCTGAATTGTACTGCTGCTTGCTTTTGTCTTCATCTGTAGGTTTCACATGCTTGACTTGCTCCTTTGAATTGTTCTTTGCTTCGCTCGTTCATCCTCATCAACATTATCTGCAAACAAGTCATCATCATCATTTCCTATCTCATTGTCACCGCCCACAAGTACACAGGTCATAGTCCTCATCATCTCAGATCACTTGCATCTTCCTCTGCTTCCATATCCTGACTGCTTTTGGTCCTCCTACTTGATGTGCTTCCTCCAACATCCTCATTTGCAACAGCTTGTGCATCTTTCCCTGCTTCCACTTCAGGGTATACAACCCGGAGAGGAGTAGGTGCTGCCTCTCTTCGCCTCCGCTTCCCTGCTTCTGCAGTCATGTCGCTGCCCACTCTCTTTGCAGGACTAAATATGGAGTCAAAGTGGCTCTAGGATAGTTCACAACATCATCCTCACTTAGGTTTGCTTGTAAGCTCTCATCATGATCAAGATATATACTAAAGGAGTGGTGCCCAATATCAATAAACATCGACATTCTATCTGTCTCGCTCATCATCACTAAGCTGCCTCGAGACCTTTATTACCGAGTGTAAGGATGGGGACACAATAGTATACCTTCAACCTCCCTGCCATCTCATAACCAATCTCCTCAACAAGGTGTTCAATCATAATTGGTGACCAAGTGACCTTCTCCAGATTATCGTACCAAATGGCACGACCATTAACATAAGCACGATTACTTCCATGGCCAACAAAAATCCACCATGGTTGATTTGCATAGAGAAGTTGGTGCTTCGAGGGCCTGATACACAAGACGAAACATCATGCATCATAATTGACTATAGCATCATTTCATTCGAGTATCTAAAACCCTAACCCCCAAAGACCATCAAATCCAATACCGAAACCCTAGTACAATCCATCGAAACTACCAGCTGCATACCATCTATAATGACAATGCGGGCCAAAAGGAGTGTCTTTGAACATCAAAACGCAAAAAGTCGGATTTACGCAGGATGAAACTTATCAGACACGGGAGGCGCCTTCGCGGACGAACAGGGGCTATCGCCACCACTTACCGCCGGTGGAATTGACGCGCAGCGGCGCCTCTCCACCACGGAAGAAATCAGCACGCTGGCGGGCTCAGAGGCCGATGATCGCCGGGCGGCGGCGCTTATGCAGCGCCTTCCCTGTCTCCAATCGAGACGAAGAGGCGCCGTCGAGTAGGGATGATTGGGGGGGATTCGGACATGCCCGAGGGGTTTTTCGCTAATTATGGACAGCGGCCGGTGCGCGGATCGCCACCTGTCCCCAACGACTGGTCAACAGGTGGTCAAAGGAGCGGCTACTCACCGCATACGACCAACAGTGACCGTACATTCACGTCACATCGTATATAGTGACCATAACAGCCGTATTTCTAAGTTCAGTGACCGTATCAGGCTTTCGTCGCAACTACCATAGAGTGCAGGAGGAGCACACCAACCGGTGGCGCATTGGAGACAATTTTGTAGTATTGTCGGGATGAATCCTACGCGTGGACATCGGGAACGACCTCCTAGCCACCGACATGTGAAGGTCTTGGCAAAAAAAATCTGCCACTATATATATGTTGTCACGATGACCAACGCAACAAAGCGGCGAATGGCTCGGTGTCGAGGGCAAGGCAATAGCAGCTAACCGACAGCTATTAGACGCGTCGACCTTTCTTGGGGCGAGGACCTCCATTACATGTGGCTGAGGGCAAGGACCGACTGATTAGTCCTTTAGTGATCCGGTAAAAGAGCGAGAAAGGATTCTTTTCCCTATAGGTGACCCTGAGTTATCGAATCCACGAGAGGACAATACCCTTTAAGTCAAGGGTTTCTCAAGCTTTTGCAAGAGAATTAAATTCCAGCTTTTGACGGATCAAAATCAAGTTGACACTAGAAACACTTATAATAAAAATAGGCATGGGTATCAGGACTTATGCTTACAACCATATATTTTTGTCGGGACCATTATGATCTTAATTTGTGCCTGAAGTCATCTATCGAGATGTGCTTGCTACATATCAAAGTGGGGATGTTTTCAAATTACATATTGACCAGCTCGCGTCCTGCATCAAGAGTTAGTTGTCCAACCAAAGGCACTATCCGTCACGCGGAGTTGCCCCAGTAATTAAGATAGGAATAATCAGACAAAAGCATTTTACATTTAATGACTACACCTCTTGTATCCCCAAAGATAGGATCCGTGTTACCTTACTATAAACTTTTCTGTCACTGATGTTCAGAATAACATATCATGGTCTCCCTTCCCTTAGCCTCTTTGTGGCTCGTTTTCCATGATCCTGATTATCTGCAAGGACGAAGAACACGAACGAGACGAGAGACAACTATGAAGCAATTTTATGTTACACATATGAGATGTTAATTCAAAGTACTTCCATTGACCCTTTCAACAAATACATCGGGTTGCAAGACCATGTCTCAACCCATGACCTTACTAAACTACTCACACATGGAGATTGGATCACACAAAACAATCATTGAAGAACACATCATGAAGATACAATAGATGCCGGATGTGATGCACGATTACAAAGTATGGGTAGATGGCCGAGAACTATGGTGATGATGAAGGTGGTGGCTATGAAGATGTAGATGAGAAATGACGGCGGCTAGGGTTGATGAACATAACTATTGGTGTCGGGCCTTTTATAAATATTGCTCTAGTGGATGAGGCGGCTCCGTTCGCAGGACACCACCACCAACCAGAAACGATGCCAAGGCGGGGTGGAAGCTAGCCGCGAGACAAGGGAAAAGGAATCATAGGTAATAGGGTACACCTAGTTGAGTTGCACGCCTAGAGATCATCCACATGTCATGTGGGTATTCGATAAGAACAACAATATAAACAACAACATTGATTGTCGAGTTTAGTACTAACATTATTCATTCCGCCGAATAGATCATAAAAAAAACATATTACATGTGAGAAAAAAATGTTGGATTAATTTTCTGCATGTCGTGCCTCCGGAAAAATATTTTGCATCTCAAATTCGTGGTTCATGGACATACCTTCAAATCGTGAGCTCGTATACTATATGAAATGTAATTTCGAATTTAAATACAACAAGTCGTTGTAGTATAGTGGTAAGTATTCCCGCCTGTCACGCGGGTGACCCGGTTCGATCCCCGGCAACGGCGCATTTTTTTGTGTCCAACTCTATTTATTTATTTTTTGTATACTTTGTTCTTCTTCTGACTTCGAGGTTATTTTTTCTTTGCTACTAGGGATTACAGATTTGAAGACAGAACGGGCACTGATCTCACGGTGCAACTCATTTTGGACTACTAACCCGCACACACTGCATCTTCTCTTCAGATTAATTGCCCACAAGTGTTCTCCTGTTCCTCTGAAGCCAGCTCTACTGGCTTGGAATAGAACTTCCCTTGTTCTGTTTCTCTTACGAATGGGCGAACTATGCACGAGATAGATGCAACGCAAAAAGCTCGTCTTGTTCGATTGATCGATGATAATGTCACATGGGAGATGGGATTCCTTGAACGATATAAGTAGGAGCTAATGATTCGACCCGACCTATACTCAAGAGGTTGTCCATATCCAGATCAAAAGATTACTCCCTCCGACTCCGACTCTCTCCCCCAATAGTCACTTTATATAGTCTTGAGAAAATGTTATTCCCCCTCCGATCTCGTGGCGCGTTGTGTGAGGCTTCCTCGGGAGACCAGATCAACCGACCAATGGCCCGCGAGGAGGGTTCGCGCATCACAGCCAACATGGCTTTGGATGAGAGGGCGGCCAAGCATCCGGTGGCCGCCGGCGCCGGCAAGGAGAGCCCGCTGAAGCGGTGCCGGCGTGCTTCGACGGTGAAGCGCCCGCTGAAGCCGTCGCCGCCAAAAGGAAGGCGGAGGCAGGCGACGACGACGAGGAGGAGCTGCTCGCCGCCAAGAAGAAGGCCTTCACGCCAAGTCAGGTCCAAGCAAGAAAATGACGCGGCTGCCGCATGGCGGAGGTGGCCTCCATCCTCTCGGTCGGACCCATCCCGATCACGCACCTTCCTCTACAAGGCGCTGAAGCTCCAGAACCCGGACCTGATTCCCTCGCCGGAAGAGGAGATGGACGAGCTCAAGGTGGCAGAATATGCTGATGCGCGCGACTTGTATGAGGCTGCAGAGGATTCTCCATATTCCAGGCGTGGGTACGGAGCGAGTACGCCAAGAATGGCTACGTCGAGGTCGACGACGACTACCTCGCTTACCGGGAACAGGTCCGAGCTTGCAGCGACAGGGCACGGGAGGCTGCGCTCGAAGCCATGGACTTCTCTGATGGAGACGAAGATCTCAAGATGTTTTTCAGGAACAGACGGCACTGAGCCCATCCATATTGGCTGGATCAGCAATATGCGACCGCAAGTTCTTAGTTTGGCCGTGTGTTTCTAATGTCGTGTTAACTGTGGTCCATCGATATTATTATAGACGCTTCGTATATTCAGTTATTCACTCTGTTATGTCCGTCAGTTTTCCTGGAGGTTGCGGTTCTGTTCTTACATTTGCAGAAACACTTCTTCTTCGGTAAAACCCCTAAAACATCAACGGTCCAGATCGTCCTATACCCCTTCGCTGAAAATTTAAAAAGGGTAGGATGGTCATTGCCCTGCCCTCCCCAGTCCCGCCCATGACGTACCCTTGTGCCCGTCGTCGACGACGTGCGTGTACGGTTTTTTTTACTGTGGCGACATACGTTCTTTTTACGCGTCGGTGGTCAAGCTGCCGGTGGTCAAACCGCTGTCGCCCGGTGAAAGCGATCGTGGCGCGTGAACTGCGCCCGCCGCCTGTCTCGTCCGTCCCTCGCTCGCCGCCCGTCCGTCCGTCCCCCTCGCTCGCCGCCCGTCCCCTCGCTCGTCGCGCGCCGCCCTCGGCTGCCGTCGAATTGATAGGCTAACGACCCGTCCGCCTGCCCGCCGTCTCTTTATAAATCTCACCCGTCCGCCCGTCGCCGCAAACACCGCTCCCGCCCGCCGCCGCACACCGCTCCTCTCCGTCTCCACCTCCCAAAAGGCCGCGGCGACATGTCGTTCCACTGCGGCAGCCTTCCGCACCGGCGGCGGCAGCGACGACCCAGCGTGGCCGTCGAGCTCGAGCACGCCGGATACGGAGGAGCTTTACCGGTTCGGGCTCCTCGTGCCGCCGGGTTGCCGTCTTCCGCACGCATCGAAGCTCGACAAGGACGGCTACCCGAGGCGCGGCCCGGCGCACGGCGGAGGAGAAGCGGACGGCGGCCGCAACAACATTCGCGGCCGTCACGCGTTCAGGGCGGCAAAGACTACGCCGCCGTCATCGGCGCGCGTACCGGCTGGCGGCGTCCGGCGTCACGCCGACCTCATCGGCGACTGCGCCGCCTTCTTGTCCCGCGCCCGTCCGGCAGCCGCGGCCGTCGAGCTCCTCCTCCACCTACGCCGGCGCCCGCCGATCCCCGCCCGCGGAGGTGGAACTCCGCCGAGCGGTTGGTTCTTCGGGAGGACGGCAATCCCGACGATACGCTGGTTACCTCGTCGCCCTGCAGCGTCGGCGGGCGCAGCGGCGGCCGCAGAGGCGGCGGCGGCTGCAAGGGAGGCCGGCGAGCAGCGGCAGCGATTCAGCGGCGGCGGCGATTCCGCCGATGGTCCCAAGAAGCGGAGGCGCCGGAGTCGTCGGACGACGACGTCATCGACCGGGAGCGGTTAGCCAGTCGTCACGACGATGGCGGCGACGGCGGGGTGACGGCGGTGACGTCGGGGAGGTCATCGATCTGTTGGCTAGCGACGAGGAGGAGTAGTTTTTTTTAAATGTTCTAAGTATGAACTATGTATCGTTTAGGTTCGAAAAAAGTCGTTTGGTTTCGGTACTGTTGAATGGACTATGTAAAATATCTCTATGTTCAAACTAGTTTGTTCGAGTCTTGTTTAAATTTGTCTTCAAAGTTTGTTCAAAAAATTAGCTAAATATTAAACGCTTATTTTGAGAAAAATTAAAAAATTTCCGACCCATGCATAAAACTGTTCACAATATATTTAAAAAATTTGCATCGAATATACATAGCACAGAATAAGGTATGCAATTATCGGAAAATTGTAGAATAAAAAATCATGAAAACACATAAAATAAAAAATGAAAAGTGTATGTAAATGTTATAAAGTGTTTTAGAAATGTTCAGATTTTGTTTAAATATGTCCATATAGCAAAGCCGTGGATGAAAAAATCGAAATTTTGAAATAAAAATATAACAAATAAAAAACAAAAAATTAAAAGGTGAGATATTTTAATTCATTAACATTTTATGAAATATTATTAAATTCATTAACATTTATGAATCAGAGAATATTTTTAAATTCATTAACATATATGAATGAATACAAGAATTTTTAAATTCATTTACATTTTCCAAATATTTTAAAATTATTTAAATTTATGAACCAGAGAATATTTATAATTCATTAATATTTATGAATCCGAGAATTTCTGAATTCATTAACATTATCTGAAATAGTTTTAAATTCATTAACATATATGAATTAATACAAGAATTTTTAAATTTATTAACATATATGAATGAATACAACAATTTTTAAATTCATTTACATTTTCCGAAATATTTTTAAATTATTAAAAATTTTGAACCAGAGAATATTTATAATTCATTAATATTTATGAATCCGAGAATTTTTGAATTCATTAACATTATCTGAAATAGTTTTAAATTCATTAACATATTTGAATTTTGTGGAAAATGGTAGAAAATCCATACGAACTCGAAACGGGACAAATTTTTGCGTGCGTGCCCTGCTAGGGCACAGTAGCACGTGGAAAAAAAGTGGGCACGTTTGGCGGATGCGAAGCGGAGAGGTGCGACCGAGGGTCCCCTCCGGCCATACCGAAACCACCCCCTTCTACAGCAAGTACCTGAGCGGTTTGACGGATTACACCCAACTTCTGCGCGTGTAGGGCCCCACCCGGCACCCCACGCCAAAATGAACGAAATCCGACAACGAACGACGCTGCGTCACGTCCGGCAGTATTTTCCGGTTTTCGCCCGAAAATGGTAGAAAATCCATACGGACTCGAAACGGGACAAATTTTTGCGTCGTGCCCTGCTAGGGCACGAGCACGCGGAAAAAAGTGGGCACATTTGGCGGATGCGGCGGAGACGTGCGACCGAGGGTCCCTCCGCCATACCGAAACCACCCCTTCCACAGCAAGTACCGAGCGGTTTGGCGGATTGCACCCAACCTGCGAAGCGTGTGGGGCCCCACCGGGCACCCCACGCCAAAATGAACGAATCCGACAACGAACGCCGCGTTGCGTCACGTCCGGCAGTATTTTCGGGTTTTCGCCGGAAAATGGTAGAAAATCCATACGGACTCGAAATGGGACAAATTTTGCGTCGTGCCTGCTAGAACACGAGAGCACGTGGAAAAAAGTGGGCACGTTTGGCGGATGCGGCGGAGACGCAGACCGAGGGTCCCTCCGCCATACCGAAACCACCCCTTCCACAGCAAGTACCGAGCGGTTTGACGGATTGCACCCAACCTGCTGCGAAGTGCAGGGGCCCCACCGGGCACCCCACGGCCAAAATGAACGAAATCCGACAACGAACGCACGTTGCGTCACGTCCGGCAGTATTTTACGGGTTTTCGCCCGTAAAATGGTAGAAAATCCATACGGACTCAAACGGGACAAATTTTGCGTCGTGCCCTGCTAGGGCACGAGCACGTGGAAAAAAAGGTGGGCACGTTTGGCGGATGCGGCGGAGAGGTGCGACCGAGGGTCCCTCCGCCATACCGAAACCACCCCTTCCACAGCAAGTACCGAGCGGTTTGACGGATTGTACCCAACTTCGCGAAGCGCATGTGGGCCCCACCCGGCACCCCACGGCCAAAATGAACGAAATCCGACAACGAACGCGACGTTGCCACGTCCGGGCAGTATTTTACGGGTTTCGCCCGGAAAATGGTAGAAAATCCATACGGACTCGAAGCGGACAAATTTTTGCGTCGCGTGCCCTGCTAGGGCACAGAGCACGTGGAAAAAAAGTGGGCACGTTTGGCGGATGCGGCGGAGAGGTGCGACCGAGGGTCCCTCCGCCATACCGAAACCACCCCTTCCACAGCAAGTACCGAGCGGTTTGACGGATTGCACCCAACTTCTGCGGCGCTGTGGGGCCCCACCCGGCACCCCACGGCCAAAATGAACAAAATCCGACAACGAACGACGTTGCGTCCACGTCCGGCAGTATTTTCGGGTTTTCGCCCGAAAATGGTAGAAAATCCATACGGACTCAAACGGGACAAATTTTGCGTGCGTGCCCTGCTAGGGCACAGTAGCATGTGGAAAAAAAGTGGGCACGTTTGGAGGATGCGAAGCGGAGAGGTGCGACCGAGGGTCCCCTCCGGCCATACCGAAACCACCCCCTTCCACAGCAAGTACCTGAGCGGTTTGACGGATTGCACCCAACTTCTGCGAGCGCGTGTGGGGCCCCACCCGGGCACCCCACGGCCAAAATGAACGAAATCCGACAATGAACGCACGTTGCGTCACGTCCGGGCAGTATTTTCTGTGTTTTCTGCCCGGAAAATGGTAGAAAATCCATACGGACTCAAACGGGACAAATTTTTGCGTGCGTGCCTGTTAGGGCACAGAGCACGTGGAAAAAAGTGGGCACGTTTGGCGGATCTGGCGGAGAGGTGCGACCGAGGGTCCCTCCGCCATACCAAAACCACCCTTCCACAGCAAGTACCGAGCGGTTTGACGGATTGCACCCAACTCTGCGAAGCGTGGGCCCCACCCGGCACCCCACGGCCAAAATGAACGAAATCCGACAACGAACACACGCTGCGTCACGTCCGGCAGTATTTTCGGGTTTTCTTACGCCGGAAAATCGTAGAAAATCCATACGGACTCGAAACGGGACAAATTTTTGCGTGTGTGCCCTGCTAGGGCACAGTAGCACGTGGAAAAAAAGTGGGCACGCTTTGGCGGATGCGAAGCGAGACGCGTGCGACCGAGGGTCCCCTCCGCCATACCAAAACCACCCCCTTCCACAACAAGTACCTGAGCGGTTTGACGGATTGCACCCAACTTCTGCGAGCGCATGTGGGGCCCCACCCGGGCACCCCACGGCCAAAATGAATGAAATCCGACAACGAACGCACGTTGCGTCACGTCCGGGCAGTATTTTCTAGGTTTTCTGCCCGAAAATGGTAGAAAATCCATACGGACTCGAAACGGGACAAATTTTTGCGTGCGTGCCCTGCTAGGGCAGGGTAGCACGTGGTTAAAAAGTGGGCACGTTTGGCTAAGTTCAAAAAAGAGCCTATTTCATTAAGTTAAAAAAATTGGTTAAGATAAAAAATTTGATACAGTTAAAAAAATGTGCCTACTTTATTTAGTTAAAAAAAATGAGGCCCTGCAAAAAAAACGCCGTCCGTCTCGCTAACCGACGCCAAGATGCGTGCATGGGGCGTCCACTAACAACGACGCCGCAATCAGCGCTCGGGCGACGTCGTTAGCCGACGATGCATGCAAATTTTCCTTCTCGCCAGCCCGCTCGCCGCCGCCGTGATCTGCACGCTGCTGCCACCATCGCCGCCCGTCGCCCACACTCAAAAACGGCGCCCGCGTCGCGCCGCCTGCTGCCCTGACCTGACCCGTCGCCCGAGATACGCTGCCGCTGCCTCTCCCACCGCCGCCCCACCATACAACGCCGCCGGTGCGCCCGCGCCGGCTTGCGTCCCCTGACACGTCGCCACTATACGCCGCCGGTGCCTCTCCCACGGTCGCCGTCGTGTAAGTTTTTTTCCAGTTTTTTTATACGACGAGGCTCATAGCAGTATGATGGTATGTGACAGAAATCTATTTGATGCAGTATGAATATCGACGGTGTGATTCCATGTTCTGTTCAAAAGTGGGTTAGCCTAGTTGACAAACTGTCAACCAGTCAGAAATTCAGGTTTTATGAAACGGATATGCAGGGCATGTTTAGAATACCATCGATAAAGATGCATGATTTTGTGCTTCACTTTTTACTCCAAGGTTACAATCCGGTAGCAAAAATTCATGGTTCAAGAGAGTTCTGGAAGTGGATGTAAAGGTCTTATTTCACTAAGGCCTGATGATGTGTACTCCATATTTGGTTGGAAAAACAATGGAGTGGATGTTTTTGGGTTTCTTAGTACTGAAGGAGAAAAAGCAACCAAAAAAATACCTGTTAGTTTTGTTAGCAAGAAAAATGGTAAGATCATGATTGATGATCTCATAGAAAAGATTGTGAACAATAAGAGCACTGATGATGACTTTATTCGGATGACATTTCTAGTTCTCTTAGGAACTATAATTGCACCAGTGTCTCATGAATACGTTCCGAAAAATACTATGCCTTAGTGCAAAATATTAAGTTGATAAGGAAGTTCAACTGGAATGCATTCACTTCACGATTCTGTTTATCGGAGATTGGCAAGCTTCTGCAGGACGGCCATGTTAGGCAGTGGCCCCAGGGGAACCTCGCCCTTTTGCAAGTACGTTCTATTTATTAATTTCAAAACTTTGTTATAAAATGTCACGGAAGAACATGTAATTTAATTAGTTTATGTGTTTTGCAGTACCTATACTGGGAGAAGGTGCAACCAATCACCGGTCCAAAATATGATCCGTTGGCATTGTTGAGCCCGCTGATGAGGAACTGGACGGAAGATATGGCTGTGAGAAGAGACAAATACGACTATGAATATGGTCGTGGTGTTGGGATGGTAATCCTAGTAATCATGTTTGTTTTACATTTATGAAATAAAGTAAAGTGTGCATATGGTTTGTATGTATAATTCTCTTGTTGCACTTGTAGATCGATGACAACATTACAGAGGAGTATAGGCTGAAAAAATTGCGGAAGAAGAAGCTCAAAAAACCAAGAAAGCTAGTAGCAAAAAATCTAACGTTACTGGAACGAGGAAAGAGGGCAGTACCTCGGAGGCTTCAAGCCAGAAGCCTACTATGGACCGGATTTTGAGTGAGATGAATGAGCTTCGGAAGGAAATGCTTCGTTTGCCGAGTTATGCGCTGACAGGTAACACTTGAGCACGTCTCTTTAATGTCCATCACTGAATTGAAGAACTAAGATGAAATGTTTTCTTGCAGAGGATGATTGAGAAACTGAACAAAACCGGCGTCTCCTACAAACCCACTAACTTGGAAGAGGACGAAGAGAATCTGTACGGAGGCATTAATGAGTCTTCAAACGATGCTGGACGTCCGCAAAAAGAGTTTGTATATCAAAAAGATGATTCAGACCGGTTCCGCACACCTTCCAAAATGAATTTGCAAAAGGATGATAACGGCGTTGATGTAACTTCTCGTGGAAACACACCTTTTTACAGCACACCTGAGTACTGGGATAGTTTCAAGGGTGATATGGATGATCCTGTCCAAGTACCAGAAGTATCAGATGAAAAAGCTGCCACATCTTTAGAGACGGACGAAATCGCATCGCATGCGTCGGTTGGTTCTCAAGGAGTACAAGAGGAAGTGGAGGAGGTTACTGGCAGGCGCAAGCGCAAAGGATCACAACATGTCAAGTCTCCTTATGTGGTCCCTAAACCGAACAAACGTGCAAAACGTTCTGCCAAAGGAAGTAAGTTTTTTGTGTTTCTAATTGTTATTGCGTAATAATTATTTATGTATTTGCGTTTATAATTATTTGAGTTGTGCGTTACAGAATTGTTCCAAAATGGTGGTGTTAACAAATCTGGTGATGAGTATGATGTGGTGAAAGCGTCCATCAAGTACGTGCGTGCGCATGAGCATTCACAAAAACATGCCAAAACAGAAATTTTCAATGATGGCATGGAAGAAGGTCTCACTGTGCGGAGAGCTTGTCAGATTATTAACCATGAGTGGCTAAGTGGCGACGTAAGTTAATTTCATATATTGTTTTACAATTGATTCGAAAATATCATTGTTTAATCGAACATATTATTTATAGGTAATTAATGCATACTCATTATTTTTGGTCGACAAAGTTAATGATGATCGTTTCATGTTGACAACTTGGAGGATACATTGGTTGCTTCACATTAGACCCGGAAAGAAGACCGCCGGTAACGATTATGAAGCAGAGTCGCATAGTAATGGACCCGTGAACAGATGTCAGGACGAGTATTTCAAAAAATCAAAGGTAAGTTTGATTGTTAACACGGTACATACATACGATAGTATGTGATGATTGTGTTTTATGGTCCTTGTGATGCAGACTTACATTCCTCTAAACAAGCAAAATAATCACTGGATTACTGTCGTCATGCATAGCGGGAAGAGAGAGTTTCAGGTTCTTGACTCGTTGATGACCGGAAAACTTGACAGTGTTACTAGAGAACTCGTTGAGGACCTGGTAAGTTTAACTTTCAAATGTGCATTTGGTAACATTCGTTTTCTTTAGTACACTGAATGACATTCTTTCCACCATGTTTATTATATCTGTAGAGAAAACAACTAGCAGAAGATATCCAAGAAGCAAATGCAACCGGAATTGTGAATTATCCGGATGTTTCCAATTGGCCTATTCAAACGTATGACATGCCAAAACAACATGATGGGTGAGTTCTTACTTCGACAGAATGTCAGTCTTGTATGTATAGTAGATATTTAATCTTCGTTAATTGTATGCACTAGGAATTCGTGTGAATATTTCTCCTTGATGCTTTCAATATTGGGATGGTGACAAATGGACAGGCTTATTTTCACAGGTACACAAGTCATGTTTGGACTACGATGTACAATGAACGCTGTGCTAACACCATTTTTTCAGACCTCAATTGATGATTCGAGAGAGTTAATGATTGCGCAACTTATCTTTTCGGAAAGAAACAAGCTTGATGAAGTGAAAAACAAAGTTATTCGGATATCAAAGAAGAAAAAATAGATGCGGCACAGAGGAGTTTTGCATGTGATTGGGTGGTACTGGAGGACTTTATTTTCCAAACGCTTTGCGCACTTGCTTATAAATTTTATGTAATAGACTCTGCTTCCGAATAGTTATATGTAATAGACTCGGCACTTTACCAAATATTTTTTATGTCCACATGATATTTTGTTTCATAAATATTTTATAATCATTCTTTTTTTTGTTTACATGATTTTTTTGTTGCCGAATAGTAATATGTAATCATGTAATCGTGTCGTCGTTAAATTTTAGTATTCATTGTTTATTTTATGAATTCTGCATGTATTTACTACAGTCGCGTCGGCTGTCAAATATATTAAAATAAGAGAAGTACTCTGTAAACTGTTGTTGAAAAAAAAATGCCCGCCCGTCTCCACAGCGTGTCTTAGTAAGCCCGTCGTTATCCAGCCCAACAGCGACTACCACAGCGTTTGAACACGCAGTGGAAACCAGGCCCAACAGGGCAGCATCGACGCGGCACATCGACGGGGTAGTAATCAGAGGAGTTCAATGCGACGACGGGAGCTGAGTATATAAACTGGTCGTCGTCCCCTTCGGCCGGCGAGGTGGGACTAAACTTGCGTCGGCCGCGGGGCGACGTGGACACAACCACACGCGACGTGGGCCGGCCCAAAAAGGCACTGGACGACGCGGTCTTCTCGACGGCTCGACGTGCCGTGGGCCGGCCCAAAAAGGCAATTGACGGCGCGGTCTTCTCGACGGCTCGACGCGCCGTGGGCCGGCCCAGTTACCACCGCTGAGATGCCGCGACAGGGAAACTAACTAGTTTAGTCCCACCTCGCCGGCCGAAGGCGACGACGACTAGTTTATATACTCACCTCCCGTCGTTGCATTGAACTCCTCTGATTACTACCCCATCGATGTGCCGCGTCGATGCTGCCCTGTTGGGCCTGGTTTCCACGGCGTGCTCCGAAGCGCCTGTGGTAGTCGCCCGTTGGGCTTGATAACGACAGGCTTACTAAGACACGCTGTGGAGACGGGCGGGCATTTTTTTCATTTTTTTTTTCAACAACAGTTCTGTGAGTACTTCTCTTATTTTAATATATTTGATAGCCGACGGGACTGTAGTAAATACATGCAGAATTCATAAAATAAACAATGAATACTGAATATTTATATCAACAACAATGATGTCTCAACATAACAATTGTCACCACAGTAATTTTATTGTAGTGGACAGAAAATAACAAGTCTGAAAAAACAACGGTCTGTAGGCAATAATCTTGTTTCATACATATAAAATACTCAACACGAACATAAATTTAACAATTGTTTTTCATATAAATGGAAGAGGTAAAACACTCGCATCGTCTTCACATGATTCTTCAAGCCCAGTTGCTGCATACAAAAAAATATGAGAATCAATGCACCGTTAATGAAACAACAAAACTGACATAAACAAATAATAGACATACTCTTCATTTTTGCTGCATGTGCTCCTGTTATGACCTGAGCCGCTGCATATGCTACATTTTCGTCCAGATTTCTCGTCAAATGCTTTAGGCCTCTCATTTTTTGTCACATCTGGGCCACCCTTACCGCGATCTCTACTGTTCTGCTTAGGTGCGCCCTTGGTGGAAACCTTTACTGGATCACGAACCAGAATATGATCTCGGTTAGGCTCAAATGGATTACTGTTCACGAAGCTTCGCTGAATATCATCTTCATTTCCCTGAATATCCTTATTCACTATAATATCATCCAGAGCTGCCATCAACTTGTCGAATAAGAAAGGATTACTGCATGCGACATGACATGCTTTTGAAGATTTGATGGTCAACTCACTATATCTAGCTCTGTCCTCACCACTCGACCAACCCCACGCAAACAAATCGCTGGTGCGCTTCACGGGCACTCCAGCTCGTGCTTTTTTGAGAATCTTCAGGACACAACACTTGGGTTTCACAGGTAAGTTCAGTGCATTCAAAACATGAATAATATGCTTGCAAGGAAGCCCTTTGCGAGTCATACTTCGGCAACTGCACTTTATAGTTTCTGCCGAGTTACCTGGCGTATAGTCCACATTAAATCTGTGATCCCTGTTATTCTTCCACGCAACCACAAATCTCTGACTATCGGTCCCTGTCAGTCTATCAATTACCTCAAGCTCCTGTACCTTCTTCATATCTTGTTGCAACATATAAAAGTTTGCCTGCGTGAATGCTTTCGCAGCATACGACTCAATGGCCTGACACTCAGCCACTGTTACTGGAAGAGTCTGTGAGGCCGTGCAGTCATCATAAGCTTCATTCTCACGGAGGCGAACAATACAATTCTCGTAGTGTACAATCATGTCAACGATCGTCATACCATAGTCAAGATGAAGGTGCAGGCTGGAGTTCAGACTCTCACTCCTCTGATTACTGCGCATACCAAGGAAAAACCCACCAGACAAATATGATGCAGCCCAAAGCGTCCTCTTCCTGTACATCCTATGGAGCCATGTTTTTGTTTTCTCCGTCTGCCATTTGCGCACAAACGCGGCCCATCTCTCCTCAAAAACCTTATGTGTAGTGGCATAGTACAATAATGCCCTAAACTCCTTCAATGACTTGTGGTTGAGGTGTTTCTGCATATTCTTTTCAATATGCCATGAACATAGACGATGCCACACGTCAGAAAGCACCTTCCTAATAGCCCTTATCATCGCTGCATCTCCATCTGTAATTACAGATTTGGGCCTCTTCTGACAGTTAGCTTTCAACAAGGTGTTAAGCAACCAAACATATGTAGCCTCAGTCTCATCTGAAACAATGGCGCAGGCGAATACCGTAGTGCAATGGTGGTTGTTCAGACCCACAAAAGGGATGAACGGCATTCCATACCTGTTCATCTTGTATGTGCTATCGAACACAACAACATCACCATAGTCTAGATAATCCCGGCGTGACTGCAAATCACACCAAAAGAGGTTTTGGAGCCTGCCTTCAGCGTCAACCGTGTGCTGAAAGAAAAAGTCTAGATCTCTGTCCTTTCTGGTCAACATTATTCCTACGGCAGTATCAGCATCACCTTGTGCAAGCAATTTCATCTTCTTCCTATAGCACATGTTATACAGCTTTGTCCTCTGAAATGGTGACTTTGCATACGACCCATACCTGCTAACGACGTTGTCAAAAATGATATGTTTTCTTATCCCAGCTCCATCCATAGCTAAGATCTCAGCTCTCTCAAATGCTTTGATCTGATTATGAGATCGGAGGAAAGGGACTTCGTCCGGTCGTGCAAGAGTGTGGCTGTGATCATCGGAGAAACTGCTGACATACCAAAGATTGAGCTTTTTATCAAGCTTAACTGTCAAATGGGCTTCGCATAAGAATCGACTCTCCGGTCTAAGCCTGCGGGTCCGGCCTTCCATGGTACAGAACTTGGCCTGTCGTTTTCCTGCGGCGGAACAGAGATACCTCCTCAAGCGCGGAGTCCTTGCGCGATCCTTCGAAAATTTTAGCGAGTCCTTCCTGATGCTGAACCCACGTTCTCTCGCGTGCTTGTTGTAGAACGTGTACACCTCGTCTAATGACCTGAATGTCTTTACCATCACTGCCCAATGCCTATCAAGTGACTCTTGCTGATATTCATCATAGCACATGTCAAGGTCAAACTGATCATCATCGCTGTGCTCATCATTCCCGCTTAGGACCATCAACACCTCCTGCAAAATATGACATATAACCTTGCATGTCAATCTGTTCTTGTATTCTTACTAACCATAAATAATGTAAAGAACTTACTTGGCTACCGCTCACACTACGAGATGCATCGACCTCGCCTCGGCATTGTCATCATCTATATTATTACGCTCATTGTCACCATTAGCATTTATCTGTGCACATGTAAAGTAACATAAGTGGTCATACAATTTTAATGTCAATCATTTCTCTACAATTTTTCAACATACCTGGCTCACACTATCTGCATAAAATTGTTCATCTATATCATATTCCTCATCGTCAGCATTGCCATGTAGCTGTACAAATTTAAAAGGACATGTTAGTGTCAAATAACTAGTTTGTATTCAATATGTTTTGGTCAACGTTGAAGGCACTTACATTACCATTGTACGATTCATCCTGACTCATATAGTTGTCTCCGGAGGTTGGTTCGCATTCAATGACGAGGATCCATTATCGCTACGGAATCATCACTGGCGATCCGGTTACTTGCTCCATCTATGCACATACAAATAAGGTGTGAGATCAATGCCAACATTCCACAAAACATCATCGCGACAGTGACATGACTATGTGGCATGCATACAAATTTGAATATACAAAATCATTATGAGGTCATTAAGAGGTCACTACTCTCCTCTCTTATTTACCTAAGTAGGGAATCATTTTGCATAAAAAAATGCACAAAAATGCAATGGACAAATCAAAATCATCAAAAAAAGAACAGAAGGAGCCATCCTAACCTACCGTGCGCCGTCGAGGGGTCCTCGCCTGGGGTCGACGCCGATGCGTTGCTGCCACCCACGTCGTGGAGGGCGCGTACCAGGACAGAACGGCGAGCGAGCGCTGGGCGTTTCACCGGCGACACGGCGTGTGGTGACTACGGACGCCGTCGGTGCTCGCGACTAGACGGGCACGCCGGGGTCGACGTCGTGACGGCGATGGACCACGGCGGCGTTGATGCCGCTAGGGTTTCCTAGGCGGGGATGGGGTGTCGGTTTCACGGCGCGTGGGTAACTACGGACGCCGCCCGACGTCGTGACGGCGGTGGACCACGGCGGCGTTGATGCCGCTAGGGTTTCGTACGGGGAGATGGGGTGTCGGGGTGGGCGTACTTTTTTTCCTTTCCCGATCGCACTACCGAACCGCACGCGTACGACGCGGGAGTACGGAGCGCGACGTACACGGGCGGCCGGCCCTACGACGGACGGCGGGTACAGTGTACGTAATTTAGTATGGACAATACTACCCCTTATACGTTTATTGGGGGGGTTGTACCGAAGTCCTTCTCTATTACATATCTTACTTGAGCATAGGGACGGCCGATGGCATTACAGGCGAAAATTTGCATCTCGTCAGTGAGTTAATCGCCAACTGCAAACAACCATAGACGACTGCCCATGCCTTGAGAGTCAGAGCACGCATGCAACAAGGGGGCGAGGAGGAACAAGATAGAGCTGACAGATGGACCCACACCAGCTACCTGCAAAACAGAAGACCATCTTAGTCTTGTTACTTCTCACATCAACACCACTGTACCAAACTCAAACTAAAACTGAAACCTTACAAATCAGCAGCCAAAAGATTAGATTTTTTTTTTCCGAACTACATGCTTAGACTGAACAATAAATCTACTGATCCAGCTGAGTAGCAATCAATCCTCGCGCTCAAACAAGAAATTTACATACAGGTGAAAGGACATAGAACACTCTTACTATAAATTTTTAAGCATACAGACAGCCTCTCGCCAGTGAGTTGAAATTAACGGACCATGGCCCATGGGAGGTTACTGACCAGATGCCGGGTGTACATCCCAAGACCAAGAGATATCAAGCCGTAACACCGGAGGTGTGTCAGCTTGCACTTCACACCAGATAATAAGACATATATCATTTCAGGTAATAAGGCATTCCCAGCCACAGATGAGGACAAAATGATTCAATAGCTAAAGATGATAAGCCCACCAAGAAAAACAAAATGCTTCAGGTGTCATCACACATATTGTCCATCCACGTGCATAGCATACTGGAAATGACTGAAATGAAAATTGTGTATTTCCATTACATGTGATGCTTTGCTTTTCATCGACTACCAATGGGTTCAGCTCTACATAGTTCAGCACATACTAGCAAATGTAGCTAAAACGACATAAATAGATCAGGTTCCATCATCCAGAGCAGCTACTCCAGTGTGAATTTGATGTTCTTGAGGCCGCCCGGTGTGTAGTAGCCATAGAACGCATCCGGATCCATTAGATGTCGGCCGGGATTAACTTGGTCTTGTGGCACTGCGGCCTCATCTTGGTTTCGCGCTGGTGCCCTCACTGTATTCTCTTGATAGTTGAGGAGTAAAGTCCGCACATCGCCTCCCGAGCATGCGTACCCGTACACTGTGACAACATGCCCTGCCTTTATCTCCTTGCCATTGGGTAACTTGATCATGATGTATTCTCCATTTGCTTTTAACCTATAAGGCTCATCATCCGAACGGATGTCATAATAGTGGCGTTGCGGATTCAGCGTGACAGCTATGGGACCGGAATCGATGACGTTGCATAATAACTCACGAAATTTCATAACCTTCTCAAAGAGGTCACGTGTCGAGTCACAGCAAAGCCCTTGAGCAATCGCTTCTTCGGTCCACGGCTCCTGAGTAAGTGGAAGCGTATGGGCTGAGCCATACGTTATCGACAGACCGTGAGCGTACGCCCGCTGGTGCGGCTTCAGCACAACATCATCTGGGAATAAGAAAGCTGGGATGCTACTGGGCTCAAATGGAATACCAGACTGAGCAATCAACAAAGATATGTTATAAATGCTTGCTCCTGTTTCCCTAAGGAATCCCTGGCCAGCAGCAGAGAGAATCAATGCCAAATGATCGACATTGAAACCCCCGTCTTGACGGTAGACCAACCGTAACAACGCTGTGAGTGTTTCGCCATAGCAGTGCAAGGAGCATACTCCACCTGCAAAGGTTAAACCGGAAAAGAAGTTTGGAGTGGTGTCAGTGTCAATTCATGAAAGAATTTGGACCAAAGGTTTTTCCTTGGGATGGATAATCTGTTACTTACTCCATTTTGTCTTGTCTGGTTGTCTGGGGATGCGAGGCAGACTACTTGCGAGCTGCAATGTTGGTGGAGGTAGAATGTGATCCCAGCTGCGGTAGTAGTAAGACTTCCAATCTCTGTCTGCCTCCGGTAAAGGAGGAAGAACTTGCTGCTGCTGCTGCTCCTCCTCCTCCTCCTCCTCTTGCTTCTCCTTCCCTTCCTCCTGCTCCTCCTTCACCTCTTCAAACTGGCCTTGCAACCTAACAGAGAATAGCACAGAACGGTCATGAAGGACTCAGCTGCTCGGCGCGAGGCACTTGAACAAGATGTTAACATCCATTCTTCTGAAAATGGATCTGCACCAAGGAATGTTAATATCCATTCTTCAAGAAATCCTCTATTTCTATTTTCCCGATGAGAATATCCCGTTTCACTGCTGAATATGTACTCTATTTACTTGCCGCTAAATGGCTTAGCGGCCGCAATAGTCCGCTATAGCGGCTGGGAAAAGCTGCCGTGAAACCATATTGCCCATGATTTTAAACTTTGCTTGGTCAGAGCCGCAAGCAAACAGGAGCTTGGCGCGAGCCACTTGAGTAAACAGCATCACGGGAACCCAATGCACAAAGTAAATTGGATCGATCGATCGATCGCAGAACTTGCTGCCCCAGATCACCACCAAGACATCAACTCAATGTTGTTTGCTACCATATATACCACTAAGATGGACACACACACACACACACACACACACACACACACACACACACACACACACATAAGCAGGAAGGAAAATGCACACTTGCATGGAAAAAGAATAAAATCTGGTGGTGGTTTGTGTTGTTACTGTTGCTTGATGATGTCCTCCTCCTCCTCCACCTGGACGAGCTCGTTCTGGTGCGCGTTGTAGAAGCGGTAGGCGGCGTAGCCGGCGCCGGCGATGCCCAGGCCCAGCGAGAGAAGCATCTTCCAGCGGTGCCGCGCCCCGAAGCCCTTCCCAGCAAGGGCGGGGGTCGTTGGCTCGAACATGGCGGCGCACCACCAGACTCACTGGATGAAATGCAAGGAGTGAGTACAGTAGGGCGGAATCAGGCAGGCAGGCAGGCTAGGGTTGGTCGGCGGAAGAGCTCGAATCGGACGGACCTGCAGTCCGGTAAGCGGCGGGAGGAGGAGACGGAGATGGTGGTCGGCGGCGGAGCAAGTGAGTCGGACGGCAGCGAGCAGCCTCCGCCTCCGCCGCCGCTGTCGTCTCGAGTCGTGGGCCGACTCGGTCCGTGTGTTGGTTTATTTTGGGCCGACTTGGCTGGCAGAATTGATGATAACCTCCCAGTTCGTGCGCCTTCGATCATAAGCCCCCCTTTGTGTCACTGACATGTGGGGTCCGGTCCGACTTGGCTCGGTCTCCTCCGCCGTGTCGTCTATTTACTTTACTCTGTCCGTGGCCGAATCGCACGGACGCAAACCCTAGCCCCAAAAAAATTCCCCAATCCCCAATCGGAGCAAGCGAGCGAGAGAGATGGCCGGCGCCGCCGCGGAAGGGGAGGGGAGGCTCGGTAGTCCCCTCGCCGTCGTCGGAAGGGGAGCCAAGGCCAAGGTCGCGGCCGCGGAAAGGGAGGCCGTCGTCGGAAGGGGAGCGCGCCAGTCAGCCAAGGCCAAGGCCAAGGTCGCGGCCGCCGAAGAGGAGGCCAAGGTGAAGGTGAAGGTGATGGGGCCTCGCCTCAGCCTTAGCCTTTCTCCGGATGCTCTGGATCTGATTGCCAAGAGGGAGGCCTTGCTCTCGGAGTGGGCCTCGTCGGAGCCTTCGCCGCCGCTCCCTGCAGCTTCGTCGTCGCCCTGGTCCCTCATCTTGTCCCGTTGCCTGCCATCATCACACCCAGAGCCACAGCCTGAGCCGGAGCAATTCGACAGGTTCGAACACAACTGGAACAGGTAACAAGAGATTATTAAACTTCACATCTCCCTAGCTACTAACTCGATCATCCGTGTTTATCTTATATCTTTCTTGTTGTATCTTGATAGTTCTATGATGATGATGCCGAGCCCCTCCGAGGTAGCAGCAGCTCAAGATCATCAACTTGTCATGGAATGCCTTCGCCACTATAACCTAAATCATCCGGTATGTATATTTGTACTCCTCTCACTTTGCTCTTTTGCAGCTTGCTACTTGGTTTCCATCCATGTATCTATTTATGTGCACACTGATTAAAATGGATAACCTCATTTTGTCGTCTATAACATTTGGCAAATTTGTCCCACAACCAAACAACCCCGTCCTTATATGCAAAATTCATTAACAACTCTTCCAAAATCTCTCAAGTCAAGCGGCCTTCAAACAATTTCAATTTTGATCGCTCCTACTGTCATAACATATAAAACAGTTATCTCAATAAGATGATGTTTGTGGCCACTGACGGGCATATACTTGCAAATTTTTTTAAGTAGAAACTGCGAAACTGAAGAACTTAACCCTAGTCATTCAGTCATTTTGTTCTGCTTTTGTTTTACCTTACTTATTGCTACATGTACTCATTCCATTTTCCATGGTTGGTTGGTTGCCCAGGAAAATGAGTACGTACCTGCCCCCGGCAAGGTGACCAGGTACACCAGTCCTCACAATGGCTCTTGCTGGACTCATGGCAACTTCGTCGCTAGCCACAAGCGCTCCGGCTACTTCTCCTTGCTGCCCGCTACACCAACTCTCTTCTTTTATGAGCTTGTTACCAAGGATGGTTTTCAAGGAGTTGTTTCGTGCACCCCGCTAGGTATGTATGTATTATTGCTATCTTCATTCATCACATCATACATACCACATGTTGGATCTGGAAACTCAAATCTCTTTCAGTGCTAGCTAAAACCCAAACAACCACCATGAGCCATGCATGTCATCATAATCATATACAGGAAGCTAGTGTTTGATGCCCAAAACCACCCTAGCTTATTGTATATTTATATTCATTAAAATGTGCTCTGGTGACCAATGTTTTCAAACTTGTTTATGTCATTGTCTTTCTGTGGTGTGGTGAATTTGAGGTGCTTGCAATGTTTTTACTATTGTTATGCACTTCTTTTTTGGATTGTTCAATTGGGATAAACTTGTGGTATTTCCCTTTTTCTTCTTCTCTTTTTTGTGCACGAGGTGACTGATACATACTCCCTCCGTCCCACCATATAAGATTTTTTTGCAAGCGAAAACAGCTTGCAAAAAGGTCTTATATTGTGGGACGGAGGGGTTACTTGTTTATGGGATCCTTCCTGGTACAATCAAGATGGCTGTTGTTACAAACCTAGCTAGGCTCCTGGTCGTTTTTTATTCCATGTTCCACTAGCTAGGTTTTTATACTTTGCTTTATAAAAATATATATTCACGGTCACGGACCTACCTTGTTAGTGCCTTTGCTGTTACACCATGCATTTTCTATGCTGATTCCGCCTTGTTTATTTCCTTGCTGGTGTTTGTTTTACATACAGATGAGCCAGTTACTGACGCCTACAGTTTGTTAGGCCTTCTTCTTGGGTGGGGAGCCCGTCGTGATGGCAGTTGTATGTCCTCGCTTCCTCTTTTTTATATATCCTTTGATGACAGAACACAAGTGCACGATTGTTCTCTTGCTTGTGCATGTTTGTTGACTTAGTGTCTTTGTTTTTTCAGTGGATTGCCTTTGCAATACATGCAACCGTCTTGTTGATAGCGAGGTTCCTTCTGTGGGGAAAGCATTTCTGTGTGGACATTACAAGGCAGAGCGTGTTTGTCAAATGTGCTATCTTCAGTGTGAAGTGCTGCATCCATCGCCAGAAAAGTTTGCATTTGGAAAATGATGACCAGAGCTGGCTGAGCACTCAATCTATCATTTGTGGATAGGAAAGACTTGTAATATGATGACATGCCTTAGGTTGTTGGTTGTGCTGCTGCATATTAATTATGTCTTCCCGGGTGGAATGCCCTATGCTATGTACTCCCTCCGTTCCCAAATAATTGTCTTTCTAGCCATCTCAAATGGACTACAACATACGGATGTATATAGACATGTTTTAAGAGTGTAGATTCACTCATTTTGCTCCGTATGTAGTCACTTGTTGAAATCTCTAGAAAGACAATTATTTAGGAACGGAGGGAGTAGTATTGTGAAACAGATGATGGCTGTGGCGTAAAATAAAATCATGTATTTATGAGATGGTTGATAGCAACGCTGTGGTTAACTGTTTTAGTTGGCAACTCAACTTCATCATACCCCTCTTAATTGGATCTTCTTATAGCTCATGTCTTACTTATTCTCTTTGCATTCCAGTCCAGGGTGCACCATTCTCGTCACGGTTGAGCAGCTACTAAGCGTAGACACATTTCTACTATATTTTTTAGTTCCATTATTACTACAGATAGCAAAGCTATGTGACTTGATAGTTCAAGTGTTTGATGAAAGTAACCTACTTGTAGTTGCTATTCTGCAATCAGCTGGCTTTATTTTGCTATGTTTAGAAGGAATGTTACTGTTGATGCACAGAAAGATAAAACATCTTGCCAGCTGCTTCAACCGGTTCCGTACATGCGTGATCAGGTAATTTAATAGGATGGCCTTTAGTGGCAGATTTGACAAACTGATCTGTATCAGTTTTCCTATGTTGTCAAAGAATGACAAATTATTGGTTAATTTGGTTTGCTGATCTGTGAGGTCATTCAGTGATATTTTGCTCATCTGCTGCAGCTGCAGCTTATTGGTTAGTATCGTGGTTCACTTCCTTTTATTCAAGTAAAATAAAATTCTACTGAATGCCATGCTACATTCCTTGTGTGAGCACCTTGTTGCTCATCTTACACAACATTCGTCTAGTGTCACTACATGATACAACCATGCGTAATTTAAATTCAGAGATCGACGCGGTTTCGACTGGAGCTGATATGGAGCGATGTATATCAAAATACCCACAGTTAAGTTTTGAATATGAGCAACCACTAGTAGATAGATGCATGCATGCTGAAGCATTGCAAGCGATGTGCATCAGGAGAGAAGAGAAGCCTATTCAGGTTAAGATGATAATTGCTTCGGTGTTAGACAGTCATGCATCAAGAGGAAACGAAGGAAAAGAATACTTTAGTTATTTTGGTAAGCTACGTTCAGGAGGAGGCACCAAGGAGTCCAACGTCAGAATCAAAGAAGAGATACAACCATGCGTAATTTAAATTCAGAGATCGACGCGGTTTCGACTGGAGCTGATATGGAGCGATGTATATCAAAATACCCACAGTTAAGTTTTGAATATGAGCAACCACTAGTAGATAGATGCATGCATGCTGAAGCATTGCAAGCGATGTGCATCAGGAGAGAAGAGAAGCCTATTCAGGTTAAGATGATAATTGCTTCGGTGTTAGACAGTCATGCATCAAGAGGAAACGAAGGAAAAGAATACTTTAGTTATTTTGGTAAGCTACGTTCAGGAGGAGGCACCAAGGAGTCCAACGTCAGAATCAAAAGAAGAAGAATATTATTCTTTCTTTTCCTGCCAATCAAGGAAGCCATGTACGTGAGAAGGCCATTTATTTGGGTGTTTTTGAGCTTGAAGGATATTGGTTGGGGCCCACCCAGATTGACCCAACGCATGCACAAACCAGCTCATGCATGAAAGCTAGTACTAGTTTTATTTTGTTTCAATCTTTCCAGTCGGTTTAGATATGTTTACGTGTTACCTTCGGTTTTAAGTACGTAGCAAAGTCTTGCTTTCCAAGATAGTTAGGGTGCGGCTATTATATAAAGCCAAACTAGTTCTTTGTAAAGGGAGGTTATTTTTATATGAAATAGACACAATGTGTTTTTCAGGGTAGACACCCGTATCAAGTTTTGGAGGGATCTTTAGAAAACCTCTGTGTTGCGATTTCTCTTTGTGGAAATTGTTTTGCGCGTGAGTACCTTTGTCGAGATTGGTTTTCTCGTCTTTGGGCGCAAGGTTCAAACCCTCTACTTCAGTGTACATCGCGTGCTTGCTGGCGAGAGGTTGCTACTGCTGGTGGTGGAGTGTCGTGAAAGGTTGGGCGCAACAACGGATCGGATCTCGCCAACGAGGTTCGGTCTATATCAGGTGGTATTCAGAGCCAGGTTGTTCACGACACTGTGTAGGAGATGACTGAATTATCACGGAAGCTAAGCTATGGATTTCAACTGGAGGAGGAAGGTCGATGGGATGGGCTTTTTCATACTCGTGTTGTGGTACAGGAGAGATCATGTGCCATGACAATCGACCACATGAGTTTGATCAATGCTGTAAGCATCGAGATGGTGGAGAAGCTAGATCTAGCGGTGACACCACGAGCGCAACCATACTTGTTCCGCTGGGGTTGTGATGTGCTCACTGTCACGCACCAAACCAAGGTACCGTTTTTGTTGGGAAATTATTTTTGCGAGATTTTCTGCGATGTGATTCCGGCACCGATGATTTCATGTCATTTGTTATTGGGCGAGCCATGGTACAAAGAGCATGATGTGGTGTATGATTGCAAAACACACACATATACCGTCAAGAGAGGTAAGAAGTATAACCTCGTGCCAATGGGTGAGGAACGTTTTCTTTCTTGGAGAAAAGAACATCTTGAGAAGATAAAAGAGCACGAAGAAGAAGACAAGAAGAAGGCCGAAGTTGCTGAAATTTTAACCGCCGTCGTTCAATCTGTAGATCAAAATATTGCAAAAGAAATTGACTCGAAACCAGGGACGGATTCGTTTCAAGGGGGAGAGGATGATACAACCATGCGTAATTTAAATTCAGAGATCGACGCGGTTTCGACTGGAGCTGATATGGAGCGATGTATATCAAAATACCCACAGTTAAGTTTTGAATATGAGCAACCACTAGTAGATAGATGCATGCATGCTGAAGCATTGCAAGCGATGTGCATCAGGAGAGAAGAGAAGCCTATTCAGGTTAAGATGATAATTGCTTCGGTGTTAGACAGTCATGCATCAAGAGGAAACGAAGGAAAAGAATACTTTAGTTATTTTGGTAAGCTACGTTCAGGAGGAGGCACCAAGGAGTCCAACGTCAGAATCAAAAGAAGAAGAATATTATTCTTTCTTTTCCTGCCAATCAAGGAAGCCATGTACGTGAGAAGGCCATTTATTTGGGAGTTTTTGAGCTTGAAGGATATTGGTTGGGGCCCACCCAGATTGACCCAACGCATGCACAAACCAGCTCATGCACGAAAGCTAGTATTAGTTTTATTTTGTTTCAATCTTTCCAGTCGGTTTAGATATGTTTACGTGTTACCTTCGGTTTTAAGTACGTAGCAAGTCTTGCTTTCCAAGATAGTTAGGGTGCGGCTATTATATAAAGCCAAACTAGTTCTTTGTAAAGGAGGTTATTTTATATGAAATAGACACAATGTGTTTTTAGGGTAGACACCCGTATCAAGTTTTGGAGGATCTTTAGAAAACCTCTGTGTTGCGATTTTCTTTGTGGAAATTGTTTTGCGCGTGAGTACCTTCGTCGAGATTGGTTTTCTCGTCTTGGGCATAAGGTTCAAACCCTCTACTTCGTGTACATCAGCGCGCTGGCGAGAGGTTGCTACTGCTGGTGGTGGAGTGTCGTGAAAGGTCGGGCCGCAACAACGGATCGGATCTCGCCAACGAGGTTCGGTCTATATCACTACAGCACTACAGCACGTGCCTTAAGTACTCCCTCCATTCCTTTTTATAAGTCGTTTTAGTCAGCTGATTTTGAACTGTTTTGGAAGCTGTTTGAACCATCTAAAACGTCTTATAAATGTGAACAGAGGGAGTAAAATAGAACGCTGGCATGCATGTTTGAAGGCATTCTGAATTTATGCTAGAAATGATCTAGAAGCAAGGCATTCTGGAAACACCTACAACTGCTATATGAGGCAGTTTTAGCAGTGCCCCAATGACTATTTCTGTAGATTCCCGCCAAAACATTGTTTGTGTGTTATTCAAATTGCCTTTGATATTTTTTTTGGTGGCATTTCTAAAGAAGCCTCTAAAACCACCATTTTGTGGCGTCACTCAAATTGCCTCCAAAACGTTATCGACGCGCCTCTGAAAAATGCCACAGAGTTGATGCACGCATACAAGAATATTGTAAACCATCAAACAATCTTCACTTAAACATCAAGCTCAATATATGGGTTTTATATTGGTCTTTAGATGGAAATATATGGAACTCTCAAGCTTTCATGGCTGCGCCCCTGACATCGCCGATATACAAAATCCATAGCTTAACTAAAGTGACAAAACATTGTGTATGCAAGATAATGTATCCAATAATAATAATCTAAAAAGAAACAAGGCATTGTTTCATTATGATTACATTAGGATGATGATACATGCATGGCCCAATTAAGACAAGCACATGCTTTAGTCATTTTTACTACTAGATTATATCAATGATGATACATGGCACAATTAAGAAAGCCATGCCAAAGGTTTCCCGAAGCGGAGCACTTAAGATGCTCTGGAAGGGAGGGAAGCTGCTCAACCAAGCCCTTGGCAGAGCTGAATCCTATGATCTCCACACCACACTCTCAGGCAGGCAGTCATGCCTCAAATGTGCTCGAGGAACCTTCAAAAGCTGATTCATGCTCCATGCGTTCCTGGGGATATCTGAAAATGACAAGAAACTGATTCATGCTCGAGGAACCCAACAGAGTGACACCATATATTCCAAACTCCTATGTTCCCTTGTTAATCACGGTGGAAATTCAGAGAGGTTAAACATAATTTTATTTATTTCTGTAGATTTATGCCTTGGAAATTTTTGAAATTTTATGTGCATGCTTCTACCCTGTTCAGTAGCTCGCACAAAACAGGTTCATCACTAAATTATGTCTAATTATCCAGATATGATTCAGGTTGCTTCCTGATATTTTATTTATTTATTATAAAATCACCCTGCATGTTTAGATCTCCAAACTTGGTAACATTCACTCTTGACATATCCTTGTCGAAATAAACATGGCCTCAATCCTTGTCGAAATACTGATGGAACACTTTTATGTGGAAACTGAATTAAATTAGTTAATTACCTCCTTTATTTAAATGAAGGAAATACTTTAGATGGAAAATAATTAATTTTGTTAGCTCAATTTCAGATCTGTGCACCAGCACACCACCTTTCTTTTGTTGCACATACTCAATCAACGAATGTACTTAGTTACATTCGTACTAATTAATTGCATGTCATTGCTTCCATGTAGACCGCGGAGGTGTACGAGGTGTCGAGGAACCAGGACCAGGAGACGTCCGCCGAGAGGACAATTGAATATATACGCTATCAGGAAAAATCAGGAATATTTCAAAGGCAAATATTTCATCAGAGGGGACCCACCGGGGAAGGCTCAGGGTGCGTAACAATAGTACTGCTTCCGTTGGATGAAGGTATAATTAAACACTAGCTTAAGTTACATTTTGTCTAGGTGGAGCGTGGGGAATCCGGCTTGCCTGCTCCCTCCCTATGCTCCCATCCGTACTTCCACTTCATCTTACGGTTGTCTTTTTTTCATTTTCCTTTCTAATCTAATCATCTTCCCCCTAATTTTAAAGGGGTGGGGCCCGGCCTTATTTTGTTCCAATCAAATCATGCCACATATGCGGAAGCACGGATGGGCACACACGCGTAGGGAGCAGGCAAGTCTCATCCGAGCGTGGGCAGTAGTATAGTGATGCTTCCATAGCTCATGCCCTAAGGCGCCCCCGGTAGACGCCCTACCTCCAAGGGCTATGGCGCCTTGGCATTCTAGGAGACCCCTGGACCTCTCCTTTTCCTGCAAACATGGTCCCGAAGTTGCCAACACCCTGTTTTTTCCAGATTTTTTCGGAGCTACCGATCTCTAGGAAAAGATAAACGGTGACAGAGTGAATAGCATATAATTACCACTTTTCACGTTAGGGATCCAAAAACACTACCAGAAGTTTGTTTGTCCCTCATAACTACCAAAATTGACGTCGGTTGTTTCAAAAACTCAAACCGTTCGTTGCTAACATTTTAAACCGGTTTATGACATGTCAGGCCGGCTCCTAAAAAATCTGTTTGTTTGACCGTTTTATTTTACTGTTAACTTACATGTGGGACCCATGTGTAAGTTGTCACTTCTTCCTCTTATATTTTCTTCTCTCCTAGTGTCCCTTTCTTCTCCCTCTCCTCCTCTTGACGAAGGAGCTTCAGCACCTCCACCACCCACCGGCGGCCACCTCCACCCCTTACCATGTGCCATGCCAGGGCCGCTCGAGGGAAAGGAACACCGCACGAAGGAGAAATAGCCGCCCAGGAGCACGGGTCGCCGCCAGTCACGTGCCATGGCCAGGAGCACGAGCTACCACGCCAAGGGCACCGCCAGCCGTGCTTGGAAACAAGGGCCGCTGCCAGCTGTGTGCCATGGCCAGGAGCAACAGCAGTGTCCGATAAGGAGCTCCACCTGGACCCAGCCCGTCGCACACCTGAGGAGCCCTGCCACAAGGAACGCCGCACGGCTCCGGGTGACGGGTGGTGCAGCAGTGGGTGGTGGGGGGTGGCGGCGGCGGTGTTTGACGGCGCGACGGCGTTGGGTGAGGTGAGTGCGGGCGGCGTTATGGTGCTGGGTGGGAGGAGAGAGAGAGAGAGGGCTGGGGCCGGGGAGAGAGAGAGGGGTGGCCGTTAGTTAGGATGGAGCACGTTCTTTGCCGTCTGCTAGTAGACGGCAAAAGAGGTGGGGGGTGGGTTGTTACAGCGCTGGCCTAAAATGGACCCCACCCATCAGCCAGTTCTTTGGCGTCTGTTTCTTTGTAAGCAGACGGCAAAGACTTTCTTTATCGTCAACTAGCAGACGCAAAGAACTGGCTGATGGCAAATTCTTTGATTCCAGTAGTGACCATTGCCGATAATAACACGAGAAGAAGAATGGTAAGGAATAGGTTTGGAGACAATACTAGGATTGTTTGCTAGATGGGAAGTGGATCATGTGGCCAGAAACCAGTCAAGGCCACCGCCTTGTGCCTGCAGTGACATTTTGTGGACCACGGCATGGAGAGGCATCTGATCCCATGCAGTTGTGATGGCTAGTAGGGTAGCCATGCAGGGCGATGGAGGACGACGGTGGTTAGAGCATTACTAGTAGAGCCATCAAACCCTCAAACCCCTAAAAATAACTGTTTTTTTACAGTTTTCGCGGAAAAAACGCCGTAGACTAGAACCTCTAAACCCTCAAGCCCGTAAAAAAATTTAGAGGTCCAACCCTCAAACCAGTTTGCAATCTGTAGAAGTAGGGGTTGAGAGGAAAATCGCCCCCCCAACCCGCACTCGCTCGCTCACTCGCTCCTCGCTCGCGCGGGAGCGAACTGCTCCTCCTCCAGGCCTCCTTCTCCCGCTGCCTCCAGCCGCGCCGGCCATGGAGGGCCCCGCCGCTGCTGCGCGCAAGCCCGCCGCCTCGCCCGCCCCTGCCCCGCCCCCACAGCCGCCGTGCCCGCCCTCACCCCAGCGCCCGCCACAGCGCCTTGCCCCGCCCCGCCCGACCCGCCCCGCCCACCCGACCGTGGCGACGTGGTGGCGGTGACCACGTCGGGGCCAGCGGCGGGCGGCGGGCCTCGCAGCGCCTCGTCCGCCTCCCGGCTCCCCCGCCCCGTCCGCCCCGCCACCGCCGCCGCGCCCGCCCCCAAGAAGAGCCGGCCGAAGGCGGCCGGCCATGGGCCTCGTGGGGCTTCCTCCAAGGTCGCCGGCTCGTCCCCGGCCGTGAAGAAGCCGCAGCAGGCTACCACATGAGAGCATGGAATGCCTGCTTTCTGCATTCTTCTACATGTGCAGGTTTTCTTGTGCATGTCCACTATGTAATCCATTCCTCTATCACCTGCTAGGAATAAGCCATCTCCTGATCCCTCCACATAGCATGTGTTTGCAAATTCTGTTACCTTCTCAACCTTCTTCCTGATCTTTGGACATACATCTCCTTGCCATTTATCTGACTCCAGCTGTTTGTTGCAATGCCTTGTCATAAGTTGCCTGTAAATCCTGTCAACCATGCTAAGTATTGGTAGTTCCCTTGCTTCCAGGATGTACCTGCATTTAACAGCAAACTATGGTAAGTATTGGTAATTCACTACATTGAAAAGCATTTTGGCAAACTTCACAAATGTACCTGTTGAAAACTTCACAAATGTTGTTAAGCAGAATATCACATTTTGGCAAGTCACTTTGAAAAGCCTTAACCCAAGTTTGTGGTTCTAGCTCATGCAGCCATTTGTATGCCTCAACATTAAGAACCTTCATCTCCTCCATGCCCTGTTCATACAACTGCACTGTATTGCTCCTAGCTATCTACCAGAGTTGATTCTTCAAGATGTCACCTTTGAAATGTTGTTAAAAGTTTTGCCACATGTGCCTAACACAATATCTGTGTTCTGACTCAGGGAACAGTTCTTCAACTGCATTGATGAGCCCCTTCAATTGCAAAGCAACATAACCATTCAGAAGCTACTCACAACCATTCACATAGTAATGACACACAAACTTTGAAAAAGAAAGATGGTACTTACCTTTTGTTTGTCTGACATGATAGTCCAAGGTTTAGTGTTTATGATGCCTAGGTCCCTTTTGAGTGTGTCAAGAAACCATGACCAGTTAGGGGTGTCCTCAACTTCAACCACAGCAATGGCAATTGGAAATATGCAGTTATTTGGATCTACCCCAACAGCTGCAAGCAGTTGTCCTCTGATCTAGTTTTAATGTGGCAACCATCTAGGAAGATGACTGGTCTACAACCCTCCGAAATCCTCTCTTGCAAGCATCTAGACACATGTACAACTTGCTGAACCTAGCATTTTCATCTAATGAAACATAGAAGGATGAGCCAGGGTTGCTTCTCCTAACCTCATTAGCATAATTCCATAGCAGCTTTACTGCCCTTCCTCATCACCATAAATAATTTTCATAGCCATTCTCCTTGCTCTTTGAAGTTTCATCCTAGTGGGTGTCATATGCCATTCTTTCTGAACAACCTTTGAGAAATTCATCAAGTTCATATCTTGATCAGCCCTAAAGCTCTCTAGGTATTTCATTGCTAGGAATCTTGATGTGAAAGCCCTAATCTTCCACTTCTTGCTGCATGTGTGCTCATGCACATATCTCTTCACCATGAAAGCCTTAGTTCTGCTATCATATGATGCCCACAAGTACCATGTGCAGTCTTCATCACATTTTGCTTTCACTCTTTTCCTATCATTCACAGAAGCTTGATATCAACTCTGCTCGGCAGGAGTACTCTTTAATTGCTTTCCTTAGAAGCTCCACACTCTCAAAACCTGCCCTACATGGAATTTTGGCCTATGAAGATCCTCTGTCTGAAAGTTTTGAACTTTAAATGCATTTCCTCATCATCGAATCAGGTGCCCACAAATCTTCACCTTCAGACAAGTCTTCATCTGAATTGTACTGCTGCTTGCTTTTGTCTTCATCTGTAGGTTTCACATGCTTGACTTGCTCCTTTGAATTGTTCTTTTGCTTCTGTTCTGGTTCATCCTCATCAACATTATCTGCAAACAAGTCATCATCATCATTTCCTATCTCATTGTCACTGTCCACAAGTACACCTGGGTCATAGTCCTCATCATCTGTATCACTTGCATCTTCCTCTGCTTCCATATCCTGACTGCTTTTGGTCCTCCTACTTGATGTGCTTCCTCCAACATCCTCATTTGCAACAGCTTGTGCATCTTTCCCTGCTTCCACTTCAGGGTATACAACCTGGAGAGGAGTAGGTGCTGCCTCTGGTTCTGCCTCTGCTTCCCCTGTTTCTGCAGTCATGCTGCTGCCCACTCTCTTTGCAGGACTAAATACTGGAGTCAAAGTGGCTCTAGGATAGTTCACAACATCATCCTCACTTAGGTTTGCTTGTAAGCTCTCATCATGATCAAGATATATACTAAAGGAGTGGTGCCCAATATCAATAAACATCGACATTCTATCTGTCTGCTCATCATCACTAAGCTGCCTGAGACCTTTATTACTGAGTGTAAGGATGGGGACACAATAGTATACCTTCAACCTCCCTGCCATCTCATAACCAATCTCCTCAACAAGGTGTTCAATCATAATTGGTGACCAAGTGACCTTCTCCAGATTATCGTACCAAATGGCACGACCATTAACATAAGCACGATTACTTCCATGGCCAACAAAAAATCCACCATGGTTGATTTGCATAGAGAAGTTGGTGCTTCGAGGGCCTGATACACAAGACAGAAACATCATGCATCATAATTGACTATAGCATCATTTCATTCGAGTATCTAAAACCCTAACCCCCAAAGACCATCAAATCCAATACCGAAACCCTAGTACAATCCATCGAAACTACCAGCTGCATACCATCTATAATGACAATGCGGGCCAAAAAGGAGTGTCTTTGAACATCAAAACGCAAAAAAAGTCGGATTTACGCAGGATGAAACTTACTGACACGGGAGGCGCCTTCTTCGCGCGACGAACAGGGGCCATCGCCACCACTTACCGCCGGTGGAATTGACGCGGCGGCGGCGCCTCTCCAGCCACGGAAGAAATCAGCACGCGGCGGGGCCTGTAGGCCGATGATCGCCGGGGCGGCGGCGCCTATGCAGCGCCTTCCCTGTCTCCAATCGAAGACGAAGAGGCGTCGTCAGAGTAGGGATGATTGGGGGGGATTCGGACATGCCCGAGGGGTTTTTCGCTAATTATGGACAGCGGCCGGTGCGCGGATCGCCACCTGTCCCCAACGACTGGTCAACAGGTGGTCAAAGGAGCGGCTACTCACCGCATACGACCAACAGTGACCGTACATTCACGTCACATCGTATATAGTGACCATAACAGCCGTATTTCTAAGTTCAGTGACCGTATCAGGCTTTCGTCGCAACTACCATAGAGTGCAGGAGGAGCACACCAACCGGTGGCGCATTGGAGACAATTTTGTAGTATTGTCGGGATGAATCCTGCGCGTGGACATCGGGAACGACCTCCTAGCCACCGACATGTGAAGGTCTTGGCAAAAAAAATCTGCCACTATATATATGTTGTCACGATGACCAACGCAACAAAGCGGCGAATGGCTCGGTGTCGAGGGCAAGGCAATAGCAGCTAACCGACAGCTATTAGACCGCGTCGACCGCCTGCTGCGGGGCGAGGACCTCCATTACATGTGGCTGAGGGCAAGGACCGACTGATTAGTCCCTTTAGTGATCCGGTAAAAGAGCAGAAAGGATTCTCGCCTTTTCCCTATAGGTGACCCTGAGTTATCGAATCCACGAGAGGACAATACCCTTTAAGTCAAGGGTTTCTCACAAGCTTTTGCAAGAGAATTAAATTCCAGCTTTTGACCGGATCGAAATCAAGTTGACACTAGAAACACTTATAATAAAAATAGGCATGGGTATCAGGACTTATGCTTACAACCATATATTTTTGTCGGGACCATTATGATCTTAATTTGTGCCCTGGAAGTCATCTATCGAGATGTGCTTGCTACATATCAAAGTGGGGGATGTTTTCAAATTACATATTGACCAGCGCGCGTCCTGCATCAAGAGTTAGTTGTCCAACCAAAGGCACTATCCGTCACGCGGAGTTGCCCCAGTAATTAAGATAGGAATAATCAGACAAAAGCATTTTACATTTAATGACTACACCTCTTGTATCCCCAAAGATAGGATCCGTGTTACCTTACTATAAACTTTTCTGTCACTGATGTTCAGAATAACATATCATGGTCTCCCTTCCCTTAGCCTCTTTGTGGCTCGTTTTCCATGATCCTGATTATCTGCAAGGACGAAGAACACGAACGAGACGAGAGACAACTACGAAGCAATTTTATGTTACACATATGAGATGTTAATTCAAAGTACTTCCATTGACCCTTTCAACAAATACATCGGGTTGCAAGACCATGTCTCAACCCATGACCTTACTAAACTACTCACACATGGAGATTGGATCACACAAAACAATCATTGAAGAACACATCATGAAGATACAATAGATGCCGGATGTGATGCACGATTACAAAGTATGGGTAGATGGCTGAGAACTATGGTGATGATGAAGGTGGTGGCTATGAAGATGTAGATGAGAAATGGCGGCGGCTAGGGTTGATGAACATAACTGTTGGCGTCGGGCCTTTTATAAATGTTGCTCTAGTGGATGAGGTGGCTCCGTTCGCAGGACACCACCACCAACCAGAAACGATACCAAGGCGGGGTGGAAGCTAGCCGCGAGACAAGGGAAAAGGAATCATAGGTAATAGGGTACACCTAGTTGAGTTGCACGCCTAGAGATCATCCACATGTCATGTGGGTATTCGATAAGAACAACAATATAAACAACAACATTGATTGTCGAGTTTAGTACTAACATTATTCATTCCGCCGAATAGATCATAAAAAAAACATATTACATGTGAGAAAAAAATGTTGGATTAATTTTCTGCATGTCGTGCCTCCGGAAAAATATTTTGCATCTCAAATTCGTGGTTCATGGACATACCTTCAAATCGTGAGCTCGTATACTATATGAAATGTAATTTCGAATTTAAATCCAACAAGTCGTTGTAGTATAGTGGTAAGTATTCCCGCCTGTCACGCGGGTGACCCGGGTTCGATCCCCGGCAACGGCGCATTTTTTTTGTCCATATCACAGATTTGAAGACGGAACGGGCACTGATCTCACGGTGCAACTCATTTTGGACTACTAACCCGCACACACTGCATCTTCTCTTCAGATTAATTGCCCACAAGTGTTCTCCTGTTCCTCTGAAGCCAGCTCTACTGGCTCGGAATAGAACTTCCCTTGCTCTGTCTCTCTTACGAATGGGCGAACTATGCACGAGATAGATGCAACGCAAAAAGCTCGTCTTGTTCGATTGATCGATGATAATGTCACATGGGAGATGGGATTCCTTGAACGATACAAGTAGGAGCTAATGATTCGACCCGACCTATACTCAAGAGGTTGTCCATATCCAGATCAAAAGATTACTCCCTCCGACTCTGGACTCCGACTCTGACTCTCTCCCCCAATAGTCACTTTATATAGTCTTGAGAAAATGCTATTCCCCCTCAGATCTCGTGGCGCGTTGTGTGAGGCTTCCTCGGGAGACCAGATCAACCGACCAATGGCCCGCGAGGAGGGTTCGCGCATCACAGCCAACATGGCGTTGGATGAGAGGGCGGCCAAGCATCCGGTGGCCGCCGGCGCCGGCAAGGAGAGCCCGCTGAAGCGGTGCCGGCGTGCTTCGACGGAGAAGCGCCCGCTGAAGCCGTGCGCCGCCAAAAGGAAGGCGGAGGCAGACGACGACGACGAGCTGCTCGCCGCCAAGAAGAAGGCCTTCTACGCCAAGTCAGGTCCAAGCAAGAAAATGACGCGGCTGCCGCGGGCGGAGGTGGCCTCCATCCTCTCCAGTCGGACCCATCCCGATCGCGCACCTTCCTACTACAAGGCGCTGAAGCTCCAGAACCCGGACCTGATTCCCTCGCCGGAAGAGGAGATGGACGAGCTCAAGGTGGCAGAGTATGCTGATGCGCACGACTTCTATGAGGCTGCAAAGGAATTCTCCATATTCCAGGCGTGGGTACGGAGCGAGTACGCCAAGAATGGCTACGTCGAGGTCGACGACGACTACCTCGCTTACCGGGAACAGGTCCGAGCTTGCAGCGACAGGGCACGGGAGGCTGCGCTCGAAGCCATGGACTTCTCTGATGAAGACGAAGATCTCAAGATGTTTTTCAGGAACAGACGGCACTGAGCCCATCCATATTGGCTGGATCAGCAATATGCGACCGCAAGTTCTAAGTTTGGCCGTGTGTTTCTGTTGTCGTGTTAACTGTGGTCCATCGATATTATTACGGACGCTTCGTATATTCAGTTATTCACTCTGTTATGTCCGTCAGTTTTCCTGGAGGTTGCGGTTCTGTTCTTACATTTGCAGAAATGTGTGTTTGCCTGCAGCTGCCAAGATTCTTCAGTTTTTCATGATATTTCCAAGTTTTCACACATTGCTGGGCGTTCAAAACCTTGTTGGTTTAATGGCCATGTGAGTTATGAACCTTGTGATGAACAACGTGCTCTGCCTTGTAAGGATGTAACCTTACACTAGAGGTTAGAACATACACTATTTTTAGGCAAAGTTAGAACATACTCGGTTTTGCCTCTTTTGTTCTCCATCGGTTGTTAGTATGTGAACAATTGTATCATGATTGGGTATAATTCTAAACAAAACAATGTCACATGTCTATTTGTAAATGCCTTGTGTGATATTTACTCAATGCCGCCTCTGGGTGCAGTCATGTAGACACAGGACGCCCCCGCGTTGCCCCCCGCTCGGGCGACTCGGGTGGCTCGCCAACCCTAGCCGCCGCCGGGGCCTAGCCCATCCTCCTCCTCTCCTCCCGCCGCCGCTGGAGGACGCCGCTGTCTTGCGCCCGGAGGCCGACGGCGGTGGCGGGGGATCTTCCTCCCTTCCGCATCTCAGGGGTGGCGGGGCCCCAACATGCGTGGAGGTGCGGGCGATCTAGAAGCGACGGCGCTGCCTTCGACGGCGGCGGCGGTCGGCCCTGCCTCGGGCCACGGGCGGCTGGCCTGGATCGGGCGGCGGCGCGATGCGGTCTTCGGCGGCATGTCATCTGGCTTTAGATCGGCGGCGGCGTTGAGGGTCTGGTGGACTGCTTAGCGGCACCCATGGCAGATCTGTTCTGGCCGGTGTAGCCAGTGGTGGTGCTCATCTTCTTCGTTGGCGATGGCCGACCAGAAGCTTGGTGATCGGATCTCGAGATCCATCATCTAGTCCCGGCTGCGAGTTGGGGAGACATGGTTGCTGGTGAAAACCGAGCCGACGACAGGCGATGGCGGCGGTCTACGCCGTTACCTTGATGAAGGCATCATCGTGTAACTACTGTCAACCCACTCGTGCTGCTTCGGAGGAAACCCTAGGATCTGGTGTTCCATATCGGACGATGGCGGCACTGCGGTGTCGTTTCTCTCTTGGGAGCATCGTTTGTGGAGCAGCGCTGGAAGTCAGAGGCAGGAGGTGGAGCGGCTTTGTCTTGCACGGAGCTTTGGTGGAGATGTCAAGTCATGTCTGACCGACAGGTGTTACGCTTTGTCATGCCTGGTCGGCAGGTGCTACGCACGACAGATCTTCCAAGGACTTCAAGCTGTGTCGGCTGGTGGTACTTGGCAGCATGGCGCTGAGGTGTATCAGTGGCGAACGCGACGTGCTCAACTGTTTGCGCGCAGGGGGAAGGTGCCGTTGGGCGTCGTGGTGGCGTCGACGATAGCTAGACCGAGCAAGGTTGATGCATCAATACAGTTTTTAAGATGGAGCGGTGGCAGTTGGCGGCGGCGGCCTCTGAGAGCACGCCGGACCAGTGTGTGCCCCAGACCCGGCAAGTGGCTAGGTTGGGGTCTCAGGTCTTAGATGTTAGGCTTGGCTGCGATGTCTGTTTGGTATTAGGCCCAGGCTATCTGCGCCCCTTCATCAACTGGATAGGTGTAGCGACAGTTTGTTGCTTTGACGGCGGCTTTAGTCTTACTGTTGTATGACTTTATAAGGTCTTGTAAGAATAATTAATAAAGTGGCTGTATGCATCGCCCAGATGCAGAGGCCGGGGGTCATCCTCCTTTTCTAAAAAAATTCAGCGGAGCAAACTTATTTAAACCTAAGAGCTTGTAGAAGCAGCGACTAGGAAGTCGTCGATGCAAACCAAATACATCGACGACCGTGATCTATGTAGCAAATCACCGTCCAAGAGAAAAAACTGCGAGAAAGGGCGTGTAGAAAACTCCGAAGACCGTGAAAGCCCGCCGAATCCAGACAGATTCACCAGAAACCAAAACCAACCGAATCTAGGAAGACCCGCCGGCGACGATAAACACACCATTGGAATGGGGAAAGGGTGGGAATGACATGATTTCTACCATTGGTTTAGTCTTGTGTTTCTTTTGTCAAAACCTTGGTAGTTTAGCCATGGTAATGTGAGTTACCTCTGATGCTATGTGCTACCTTCTGATGCAACAACCAGCCCTATGTGCGATCTAGAACTTGATCTTGTCATGTAGGTGTTAGGGATGCAGACTGTGGAGTTGCAAATTCTTCTCCTTTTTTACCTTGACTTCCGGGTAGGATAAACTCCCTAGTTTCATTGCCAAAACAGAACGTGTGTCTTTCATGATGTTGAGAAATGTGTCTGCAGTTTATCGGCACTGGCAGTCACGTTCAATGTCATGTACTGGCTTGTGACAAGTAATTGGAGATCGAGCTGTTAAATCGAACTTTCATTTTCACCTTCAGTGTTATGTAGTACTCCGTACTTGTTATGATCCATCCGTACTATATTGTCATCCATGTCAACTGTGCTAAGCTAAAAACTGATGAACGCCTTATATAATAATTCAGTATGTTTGCAGAAATGTGTTTTTGCAGTTTTATGGCTGCTGTGTGCCTTGATTTCGCTTCTTCATCAGTTGTTAGTTTGTCAACCGGTTCTGTTTTCGTTACAAAAACAAAACATGGCCACCAAGTTCCAGGTTGCAGCAGATTTGAGTGCCAAGGCTGGCCGGCTCTGTGGAGAGATGGAGAAGGCATCTAACCGGTTTTTACTTGTCCCCTTCGGCTTTTCCACCGATGAGTTTCGACGAGTTCATGTCTGTAGCCTGCTGGTGTGCACAGCCTAGGAGCAAAGAAAATTTTGGTCGGCTGGGCAGCTTTTGAAGGGTCTGCTTGGGCCATTTGGACAACTCCTAGTGAGCTAACTAGCGAATAGTGCGCGGCGGCACGCCGCGCCAAAAGAATTGATGAGCTACGTATCATACTCCATGGGAATGTCATCGTTCACTAAACGAACATTGTCGAAAAGCCTAAAATAAATTTAGGAAAATGCAGCAGGCGTATCAAGTCTAAGACTTCAACCCAACCGGGCTGATCAGCACAAGAAAACTTACAGGTATATAAAAAAGTGCCCAGTTTCAACAAGTTTCAGAGATATAATTTTAAGTAATTTTTTTTCGATCGTAGACAAAATAATTGATTTTTATCGGTCGCTCGTACTAAGTTTCAAACATTGAAACTTAACATTCTTTTCAAAAGTTGTCAAAATATAATCAAAATGAATCTTATTTGAAAGCGTTGGTCATGAGAACCCCGAATATGGAATAGAATTTAGTTTAATTTTTTGTTTAAAAGGTATAAAATTTAAAAAATTGGATGCCAAAATAAAAAGGGGGGAATATCATACGGAAACCAATATTTCATGAAAACTTTGTGGAAACCATATTTTAAAGTTTCAAAACAATCTAAAAAAATGCAGGATGTTAAGAGGGTGATGTTTTATTGTCACGCAAAATTTCAAGTTGAAACACATTACAAGATGTGAGCTATGAAAAAGACAAATTTAGCCCTGAATAGTGACATTGCTTCTCTTCTTAGACCTAAGATATTGACCCTGATGTAGTGATAGTGAGATTTACATCTGAATCAAACCATTGCTGCTGGTCCTAAAAGACATATCATCAACAACCAATCTATTCAAGTCGATCCACCGAAGCAGGCCGTCCATGAACCAACAAACTGGAAGCACACTATTACAAGAGAAAAGTCTATGCAGGTGATGACATCCAAGATCACTAAAATATTGTTTAGCGTCTATAGGCTTCCAGATGAACACATATTTTAGTCTTTACTAGGAGTATATTCCTATAACTCTGCGTGGAGCAAAGGTACTGAAAGCAAATGCAAATATTTTAGTCTTGACTATATTTCTTGAACACATCGTAATCCAGACGCGCTGACGAAGGGAGATGACCGAAGCAACCCACCTGATCCCGAGCTGCAAGTTGAGCATGAGCTCGTAGTGCTTGCGTCAATTACGATGGTCTCCTCCTGCTGCTTGGCCTGCCGCGGGGACACCCACTTGGCGATGTGCGGCGCCGGGGACGGTGGCGGCAGAAGCGCCCCGCTCTCCCCGCCATCCTCACGCTCCTACGCGCGTCGTCCACCAGGGCGACTCTGGAATGGTAGTGGCAGTGTTTACAAACGTTTAGACGTGGATCACTCTGGCATCAGTTTGGTGCTATGCTAACTCTAATCGATCGATCCGTCTTGCTGCTGCTGATGGAGCCCCAGCGCCAACAACAGCACAAAAAGGACATGCAGCCCCTCCAGGCCCAGAAACTGACAGAGGTACGTACATCATGTAGTCCATCCTCTGCTTCAAAGTTTCGGTGAATTTGGTTTGCAGGTTTTCAGTTTTAATTTGTTTGGTATGAATACAAAAACACACGAAATGAATGAACTCGCGTACAGACGAGGTGCTTGTGAAGGTGGTGATGAATCGGAAGCTGTCGATGGTGAAGGCATGGGAGGAGAACCAGAAGAACAAGGCCGACAACAGGTGCATGCCTCCACTCAACTGAACTTAACTGAACCTGACCGAACTGAATACACAAGAGAATTCTCTGTGCTGCAGGGCTGAGCACAAGATGTCGTGCATCCTATCATGGGAGAACACCAAGAAGGCGGCGATCCAAGCCAAGCTCCGAACACAATGTCGCAGGTGATGTTTGATACGTCCATTTTGCATCATTCTTTTATATCGATATTTATCGCATTATGGGCTGTTATTTCACGTTATGTCACAATACTTATGGCTATTCTCTCTTATTTTACAAGGTTTACATGAAGAGGGAGAATGCCGACAGCTGGAATTCTGGGCTGGAAAAGGAGCAAATATTGGAGACCTATTCTGCAAGAACTCCAAAAGTCCTGAAACTCCACGGAATATCTTAAAATAAATAAAGAAAAATCGTCGCCAAAGATGAAGGCCAGGGGCCCACACCTGCTCACGAGGGTGGGGCGCCCCTAGGGCGCGCCTCTACCTCGTGGGCCCCTGGTGGCTCTCCGACGCCCATCTTCTCCTATATGAAGTCTTTCGTCAAGAAAAAATGAGAAGCAACCTTTCGGGACGAAACTCCGCCGCCACGAGGTGAAACCTTGGCGGAACCAATCCAGGGCTCCGACACAACTGTTCTGCCGGGGACACTTCCCTCCGGGAGGGGGAAATCATCGTCATCATCATCACCAACGCTCCTCTCATCGGGAGAGGGCAATCTCCATCAACATCTTCACCAGCAACATCTCATCTCCAAACCCTAGTTCATCTCTTGTATCCAATTCTTGTCTCCAAGTCCGGGATTGGTGCTAGTAGGTTGCTAGTAGTGTTGATTACTCCTTGTAGTTGATTGTAACGCCCGGATAATCATGCTACAGTAAACTCACGTTGATGGTGCCACGTCACCTCTGTCACTGTAGTTAATCTCGGGTTAAATCAAAACGGTTTCGAAATTCAATTCAAAATTATGATGGCAATAAAAGTTTTCAAAAAAAATCAAAACTAAAATGTTCGGGGGTTGTCAAATATTACAAAGTTTATTATGGTGGGGTGCACATATTTTTATAAAGTGTCTGAATATTTTAAAATGAATTAAAACAGAAAAGGAAAAATAAGAAAAGAAAATAATAAACCTAATAACTACAGGGGAAAACCCCACGCCAATCAAGCCAAACGGCCCACCGACCGCCCATGGCCCATCCGCCCCTCACTCCCATAACCCCGGCGGCAAAACCCTAGCCGACGCCCCACTCCCCCCTCGATCCCTTCTCCTCCCCACCGATCCGGATCGGATCGCCCCGATCCGTCGACCCGACGCCGGGCCCCACCCCACGCGACGCCCCTCCTCCCTCCTCCCCGACCAGCCACCCAGAACGCCAAGCCCCCAGACGCCTGCTCCCCACGCCGACCCCGACCCCTCCTCGCCAGACGCCGGACCGCCTGTCGCCGCCGAACGCCTCGCCGGTCTTCTCCGGCCGCCCGAGCCCGCTGCCCGAACCCCTACGAACCTCCGTGAGCTCCCCTTCGCTCCCCTCTCCCCCTAGTTCGCCCGGCCGTCGCCGCTCGGCCTCCGGCGCCCATGATCGCCGCCCCTCCCCAGACGCCCGAGCCCGAGCTCGGGACGGGCTCGCGTCACAGTGCTGCGCGCCTTTATCGTCACCACTGAGCCGCGGCCCGGCGAGCATGCCAGCCCGAGGGCCGCCGCCGCCGCCACGCCGGGTTGCGATCGCCGCGCCCCGCCTCCTCTCGCCCGACCACAGCCACGCCCTGCGCCCGTAGCCCGTTCCGTCCTGCGCTTCTCGCCTGCGCCGCCGATGAGCTCGATCGCTCAACTCCGCCACCTCAAGCCAACCACGGCCACCATCGGACGCGGCGCACCGCGCCGTCCCAGAGCCCCAGACACCTCGGCCGTGCCACATGGCGCGCTTCCGGCGAGTCACGTGCCGCCGCCGTCTCGAGGTCGCGCCGCCGGCGTCACGCCGCCCGCCGACGTGGCCGGCCTGGGGCCACCCCGTGGGTCACTGACCCGTGGGCCCCCAAGGGCCCGGCCGGCCTGTTGAACCGGTCAACGCTGACGTGGCCGCCCCCTGTGTCTATGACATGTGGGTCCCGAATGAATAAGCAAATTAAAATAAATATAATTAATAAAAATAAAAATGGTTTAACAATTTAATTATTAATTAATTAATTAAGTTAATTAATCCGGTTTAATTAATTTAATTAACTAGTTAATTTTAATTAAACTGTAATTAGGATTAAACTAAACCCTAATTAAACCTAACAGTGTATGACAGGTGGGTCCCACGGGACCCACATGTCAGGTTGACCAGGTCAACGGTCAACGCTGACTGCTGATGTCAGCATGACATCATGCTGACGTCATAAATCCATTTTTGAATTAATTAAATAATTAATTAAAATTCCAGAAATTAATAAAATCTTTAGAAAATCATATCCTTTAATCCGTAACTCGGATTAAAATATTTTCAACATGAAAGTTACTCAGAACGACGAGACGAATTCGGATACGCAGTCCGTTCGTCCGCCACACCCCCCTAACCTATCGAACCCGCAACTTTCCCCCTCCGGCTCCTCTGCCCGAAAACACGAAACACCGGGAATACTTTCCCGGATGTTTCCCCCCTTAACCGGTACCACCCCATACCACGTTAGGGCACGCCTAGCATCGTTACTTGTCTTGTCATGCATCGATATGCATCTGTTTACATGGTATTCATTGTTTCTTCCCCCTCTTCTCTCCGTAGACTACGAGACCGACGCTGCTTTGCCCGCCCGACTCACGGAGTTGACGACCCTCTCTCTTGCCGAGCAACCAGCAAGCCCCCCTTGATCACGAGATATCGCCTACTCTCCTCTATACTGCTTGCATTAGAGTAGTGTAGCATGTTATCGCTTTCGCTTATACCTATCCCGATGCATAGCCCGTCCTTGTTACTACTATTGTTACCTTTACCGCAATCCTATATGCTTAGTATAGGATGCTAGTACTTTCATCTGTGGCCCTACATTCTTGTCCGTCTGCGCGTGCTATATATATCGGGCCGTGATCACTCGGGAGGTGATCACGGTATATACTATATACTTATACATGATACATGTGGAGACTAAAGTCGGGTCGGTGGTGGAGCACCCATGAGTGGATCTTTGAGGCGGAGCGACAGGCAGGTTGAGACCGCCTAGGAGAGAGGTGGGCCTGCCCTGTTCGGCGCTCGCGGATACTTAACACGCTTAACGAGATCTTGGTATTTGATCCGAGTTGGCTCTGAGCTTATACGCACTAACCAACTATGTGGGAAAGATATGGGCACTCGGCGTCGTGGTATCGGCCCAAGCACTTCAGACGTCGGCGATGGGCGCGCACGGATTGGATCGAACGCCACTAGGCTAGGTCTGCTTCCGGCCGCCCACGCAACGTCAGTGTGTGTGCTCAGGCGATGGGCCCGCACCCTGCGCGCTTAGGTTTAGACCGGCGTCTTTGGCCTCTCTGTTGTGCCTAGGTGGGGCTGCGACGTGTTGATCTTCCGCGGCGGGCATGACCCAGAAAGTGTGTCCGCCAAATGGGATCAAACGTGTTGGGTAAGATGGTGCACCCTGCAGGAAGTTAATCTATTCAATAGCCGTGATCATCGGTAACAGGACGACTTGGAGTTGTACCGAGCTTATGACAACTAGAACCGGATACTTGATAAAACACACCCTTCCAAGTGCCGGATACAACCGTGGTCGCTTCTCTCGTGGATATGAGGAGGGATCGCCAGTAGTATTATTGCTATGTGATATTACTTGGAGGACTTCAGATGCCCTCTTCTACTGTTGCAAGACAGTGACGAAGCGTAGTCTTCGATAAGACTAGCTATCCCCTCTTATTCGGCATTCTGCAGCTTCACCCACCGATATGGCCCTTTACACATATATCCTTGCATATGTAGTGTAGCTCCTTGCTTGCAGTACTTTGGATGAGTACTCACGGTTGCCTTGTTTCCCCTTTTTCCCTACCTCTATTCGATTGTCGCAACTGACGATGGAGCCCAGAGCGACGCCACCGTCGATGACGACTACTACACCGAAGGTGCCTACTACTTCAGCAGCCCGACGATTTACGACCAGAGTAGCTTAGGAGGATCCCAGCGGAGGCCTGCTCCTCTTCGATCTGATCCCGCTTTGTGCTAGCCATCTTATGGCAACTTGTTTAACTTATGTCGTACTCAGATATTGTTGCTTCCACGACTCGTCTATGATCGAGCACTTGTATTCGAGCCCTCGAGGCCCCGGCTTGTATTATGATGCTTGTATGACTTATTTTATTTGTAGAGTTGTGTTGTGATATCTTCCGTGAGTCCTCGATCTTGATCGTATACATTTGCGTGCATGATTAGTGTACGATTAAATCGGGCGCCTGAAGTTGGTATCGAGCCGATTTGCTGTAGGAATCCCCTTCCACACTCCTTGGCGAAGTCGAGTCTAGACATTGCAAAACTTTTACTAACTTGGCTGTGTGCCTTACGGGCCCACGCCGCCATCGGGTGGTACTAGGATCTTTACTCCTCGACCTTTACTCGGGACTCAACTCTCTTCTACTCGGGTTAAACGAATTTCTCGACTAACACTAGGATCCCGTGACCACATTCACCCCAAAGTTGGATAAAGCCATAGTTGTTTATTGGAATTGTATTTTGATCAATTTCCACACCGTCATTTGACTCCTTTGAAACGTCTTTGTTTTCGGATGGAACCCACGAGGCAGGTCGTGCGCCACACGACGGCCATTGGTGCCTCGGGATCACTGCGGTGCTAGCAGAGATGATGACCTATCGGGTTATCGCTGGCACCCTGAGTACACCGCCTTTGAGGAGTACCAGAATTTAACCAGAGCGATGCCGAGCCATCGTCCACCTCTACTCTCGGAGTATGACTCCACTCTTGTCGCACACCGCACATGGTGTTGGGGTGACTATCGATATGGCAGTCCACGATGCTGCCTATGCTGCTCGACATGTCTTCGTGGAGAGTATCGGAGTTGGACACCTCCCCTTCAGCACATTGCTATCGCGACCGATGTTGGTGAGGAGGGTTACTACACTGCTGCCTACTCCATCGTCACCAGAGAGCCCTTCTACCATCGTAACTTTGTTCTCGCATGCGATGGGCTGGATCGAGCTAACCGAGCTCTTCGCCACGAGTTGTACATCACCCGTCGGCACCTTTACCGTGCTGTGACGCTATCGCACCCTTTGTCCGATCCAGAGCTGCGTTCTGCGATCTACCCAGCCAGACCGTGATGCCCTGTGGTGTCGGTTGGCGAGGTGGGAGGCTACTCTCCCGACTTGGTCCTCTTCGCCCACTTGGTCGCCGGGTTCTGCACCAGAGTATCCATGCGCCCCAGTGTCACCGACGTGGAGGACTATCCGCTGCCGACTACCAGCTTTCAGCTACAGCTACCTCCGATGCATCGTGGGACTGATGTAGGCTTGCTTGTTAGTGTTAGATGCATTCGCCATGAGCTCTGCGTGCCGCCTATGATGTCTTAGTCTATGTAATCAACTCGTGTACGAACTCTATGCATGATCCCTTTTGTAAGATATGCCGACTACTATGTAGTTTCTATCGTCTTTGCTTTCATTATGCATGTTTCATCATGAATAATTCTTGTCCTTTGCATAATTTCTCAAATGCTGAACTACCCTCGTTATATATTAGCGGGATGGTTAGACCAGCTGGTCGTGGTCGTGGTGGCAACTTCCCACCACCGCCGAGTACATGGCTGGTATGATCCAACAGCTTGAGATGAATCGCCAGTTCATGGAGAACATGATGGCTCGGTTCTCGCCCCAATATGAACCAACAGCCAAATGCAACAACTCGCATGATTTCATACGCTGAACCCCAGCAGTACCGCAGCTCAACCCAGCCACCGGATGTCGATGGTCGCTCCGTGACATCACCTATGAGATGGAGTCTGCTGATGTAGCCCCCGCCAGCTATGTCACTTTTGCTTCCTTCTTCTGAAGGGACCCGCAGCTCAATGGTGGGACAGCCACAGCGTACTCGCCAGCTTGGAACAATCATCACCGCCGACTTCCAAGTTGCTTTCGTGCCGCTTCATCCTCAAGGAGTCATGGACGGAAGAAGCGTGAGTTCCGCAACCTCACCCAAGGCAACAAGATCATTGAAGCTTATCAACAGAGTTCTGGACTTGTCTCGCTATGTCAAGAGGATATTGCAACCGATGCACGCAGACAGAGAAGTTCCGTGACGGCCTTCAAGTCGACATCAAGCTCGCACTTCTAGTGCACGACTTTGCTGATTTCGCCACCTTGGTGAACAAAGCTATCAATGTCGAAACTGGTCTGCAGGAATACCAGAGCTCTAACAGCGCAACTGCGACATGGGCTCATCTTCGGCCCGTCCTCGCAAGCGCAAGATATGGATTCCCAACAGCATGTACCAAATTAATGCACTGCTCCAAGGCGAGCTATGATGCACCTCGTCGCCTACTTCAACTAAGCAGCCAAAGCTTCCAGCTCCACCACCCCAAGCTCCTGTTCCCACCCCAATAATGGCTTATGCTTCGTGTGGACAACCAGGCACCGTGCTAGAGAATGCAACCGTAACCGAATCACCGGCCCTTCCAAATGTGACGGCCGTGGAAGCAACCAGCCCCGCAACAACAATGCCAAGCCATATGGTCGAGTTCAGGCCAACCACGTTGATCCGAACGAAGCTCAAGACCAGCTCACATCGTGATGGGTACCTCCTCGTAAATTCAGTACCAAAGATGCGTTTTATTTGATACAGGTGCATCGCATTCATTCATGTCAGAAGATTTTGCATGCTTGCACGACATTAAATGTGAAGACATGAATGCTTCACTATTAGTACACACCCCTGCGGGCCAATGTCGAACCTCCATGATTTGCAACGACGTCCCGTTGAAATCGAAGGACCGGAATTCCTTGTCTCACCCATCGTCTCAAGTCTTGTAGCATTGACCTCATTCTCGGGAATGAATTGGTTAAAGGCGATATCGCTTCCATAGTTTGCGCCACGAAGACCGGCCATCTGCTACACCCTTCGATGAAATAGTCACTTACCAAGCTCATCGGTGCAAAATACCGAGGCAAGGCTCTATGCATTGAATGCATTGAACGCCGCACCCTCGAGGACATTGAAAACATTCCTGCTGCTCGCGACTTCCGTGACGCTTTTCAAGAACTTCCAGGATTCCCCTGCTAGGGCTGTCGAATTCGTCATCGACTTGAAACCAGGTACCACTCCTATAGCCAGCGACCCTACAAGATGTCACTGCATGAACTCCTTGAGCTCAAGGAGGAAATCGACAAATCTCTTCAAAGTGGTTTCATTCGCCCAAGTTGCTCTCCTTGGGGAGCACCTTCTCTCTTTGTCAAGAAGAAGGATGGGACAAACCGATTGGTCCAAGACTACCGCCCTATAAATCAAGCTACCATTCGAATAAGTATCCTCTTCCTCGGATCAATGATCCGTATGATCAACTGGCTGGTTCATCGCTGTTCTCTAAACTCGACTTGAGGTTGGGTTACCACCAGATCCGTGTTCGTGAGGAGGATATCCCCAAGGCCGCCTTTGTGACTCGTTATGGTTCATACGAGTACACCGTCATGTCTTTCGGCTTAACCAATGCTCCAGCCACCTTCTCTCGCTTTGATGAACTATATATTCATGGATTACCTCGACAAGTTCGTCGTGGTTTATCCGGATGATATCCCGATATTTTCCAAGAATGAAGAAGAACATGCTGAACATCTTCGTCTTGTCTTTGGAAAAGCTACGAGAGCATCAACTCTATGCCAAGTTCTCCAAATGTGAATTCGGCTTCCCAAGTGACCTATCTCGGGCATGTCATCTCTAAGGATGGTATTGCCGTCAACCCCGAACGAGTTCAGGCTATTCTCGATTGACTCCTCCAAGAACGTTAAGCAAGTCGGAAGTTTTCTCGGTCTCGCCACTATTGCCGTCGATTAAATGAGAACTTCTCCAAGATTGCCGTGCCTCCGACTAACTTTGCTGTATAGGGCGTCAAGTTCCAATGGATGATAAGTGTCGTGAAAGTTTCGAGCACTCAAAGACAAGTTGACTTCGCCCCATGCTAGCTCCTCCCGATACTAAGAAGGACTTCGTTATTTATCGCGGCGCTTCCGTCAAGGATTAGGCGGTGTCCTAATGCAAGAGCGCAAAGTGGTTGCTTATGCCTCTCGACAATTACGCCCTCACGAAGAGAACTACCCAGTTCACGACCTCGAGCTTGCTGCTGTCATTCATGCATTGAAGCGATGGCGACATTACCTTCTCGTAATCGTTGCGAGATCTTCACCGACCACCAAAGTCTGAAGTATCTGCTTACTCACCAGACCTGAACCTCCGTCGCCAGAGATGGATGGAGACTGCTGCGACTTTGATTTGGGTATTTCCTATACACCGTGCAAGGCTAATGTAATGGCTGATGCCTTGAGCCGCAAGTCTTCTTCGCAACCACCTCCAGTTCACAAAGTTCAGCCCTCACTGTTGAAGAGTTCGAAAGCTGAACCTCCATATTGTTCCTCCGGATGCACTCGCTCCCCCCCCCCTCCGGAGCTTCACAAGATGAACCTCCATGTTGTTTCCAGGGGTTCTCTCAATACCCTGGTTGCGAAGCCAGATCTTGTGGACACCATCAAATGGATACAGAAATGTGACGATGAAGTCGAGAGGATTAAACTTTATCTCGCAGAAGGAAAACCCTCATTCTTCATCAGGATGACGACGGCACCTTATTCTTCAAAGGTCGCCTAGTGGTACCGAGTAAGAGGGCAAACCTGAATCGACTCAAAGGTTATGAAAGAAGCTCATGATACGCCTTTGTCTATTCATCCCGGTAGCACCAAGATGTACCAAGACATTCGCCGAGATTCCGTGGTCTAATATGAAGCGAGACATTGCTCGTTATGTTGTTGAATGTGGCGCTTGCTGCCGTATCAAAGCGTAACATCAACGGCCTCTTGGAACTCGCAACCTATCTCTATTCCGAATGGAAATGGGACCATGTTGAAATGGACTTCACACTTTGGATTTCCCAAATCGCAGAAAGGTAATGATGCAATTCTTGTCGTCATTGACCGCTTTCTAAAGTTGCACATTTTCCGCGGTCAAAGAAACGATCATCGCTAGTCACTTGCAACGCTCTATATGTCGAAATTGTTTCACTTCACGGTATTCCATCGGTTATCGCTTGGACCGTGGCAGCTTATTCACTTCAAGATTCCGGCAAGTTTTCAAGAAGCTATGGGGACTCATTTATCTTTCAAGATCTGCGTTTCATCCGCAGTCACAAGGGCAAGTTGAACGTGTCAACCAAGTTCTCAAGACATGCTTGAGCTTGTGTTATTTCCTTCGCAAGAAATGGGAGGAATCTCTTCCGTATGCTGAGTTATCTTATAATAATAGCTATCAAGCTAGTCCAAGATGGCCCCTTCGGTGTTATATGGACGAAAGTGCGAACCCCTCCGAACTGGTCGAATCGGGAACGCCCACTCTTCGGTTCGGATATTATCCAACATGCCAAGAACAAGTCCGCATTATTCGCGAGAATCTCAAGACTGCTCGATCCACGCTAAAAGAGTAATTATGACCGTCATCATAAAGACATGGTCTATCAACTTTGGCGAAAAGGCATATCTTCGCGTTACACCAATGAAGGGTGCTCACCGCCGGGATCAAGGGCAAGCTAGCTCCTCGCTATATTGGCCCATTCACTATTCCGAAAGGCGTGGAAAAGTGGCATATCAATCTGGAGCTTCCGTCGAACCTTTCTCAGTTCACGATGTGTTCCACGTGTCACAACTCCGACGCTGCTTCAAAGACCCAATCCGAGAAAGGACCATGAAGTGCTCGAATTGCAACAGACCTCTCCTATAAAGAGCATCCGTCCGCATTCTCGACCAAACCGAACGCCGCACACGCCGGCGCGATCAAGTTCCTCAAAGTCCATGGTCGAATCACTCTGAAGACGAAGCCACCTGGGAACGCGAGGATCGTCTTCGTGATGAATACCCCGCACTCTTTCCTTCTACCTCCTAAATCTCGGGACGAGATTTCTTGTAGTGGAGGAGATTTGTAACGCCGGATAATCATGCTACAAGAACTCACGTTGATGGTGCCACGTCACCTCTGTCACTGTAGTTAATCTCGGGTTAAATCAAAACGGTTTCGAAATTCAATTCAAAATTATGATGGCAATAAAAGTTTTCAAAAAAATCAAAACTAAAATGTTCGGGGGTTGTCAAATATTACAAAGTTAATTATGGTGGGGTGCACACATTTTTATAAAGTGTCTGAATATTTTAAAATGAATTAAAACAGAAAAGGAAAAATAAGAAAAGAAAAAAATAAACCTAATAACTACAGGGGGGAAAACCCCCTGGCCAACTGGGCCAAACGGCCCAGCCGATCGGCCCATGGCCCATCCGGCCCCCCCTCACTCCCATAACCCCCCGGGCGGCGAAACCCTAGCCGACGCCCCCACTCCCTCGATCCCTTCTCCTCCCCGATCCGGATCAGATCGGCCCCGATCCTGTCGACCCGACGCCGGCGCCCACCCCACGCGACGCCCGTCCTCCCTCCTCCCGACCAAGCCCAGACGCCGGCGCCCCCGCCGCCGACGCCCGTTCCCCACGCCGACCCGACCCTCCTCGCCGCCTGCCGGACCGCCTGCCGCCCGAACGCCTCGCCCTCCTCCTCGCGGTCTTCTCCGGCCGCCCGAGCCCGCCTCCCGAACCCTACGAACCTCCGTGAGCTCCCTTCGCTTCCCCACTCCTAGTTCGCCCGGCCGCCGCTCGGCGCTGACGGCGCCCGCGATCGCCGCGCCCCCTCCCAGACGCCCGAGCCCGAAGCTCGGGGCGGCTCGCGTCCAGCCGTGCGGCCGCGCTTTATCGTCACCACCGAGCCGCGGCCCCGGCAAGCACGCCCGCCCGAGGGCCGCCATCGCCGCCACGCCGGGTTGCGATCGCCGCACCCGCGCCTCCTCGCCTGCGTCGCCACGCCGCGCCCTGCGCCCGTGCCCGTTCCGTACCTCGCCTCGCCTGCGCCGCCGATGAGCTCGATCGCGCCAACTCCGCCACCCCGCCGCCAACCACGGCCACCATCGGACGCGGCGCGCACGCGCCAAATCCGTGAGCCCCCAGACACCCTCGGTAGTGCCACGTGGCGCGTTTAAGAGGTCACGTGTTGCGCGCCGTCTGGAGGTCTCACGGCCACGTCGACACCGCCCGCCGACGTGGCGGCTGGGGCCACCCGTGGGTCATCGACCCGTGGGCCCCAAGGGGCCCTACTACTGTTGAACCGGTCGGCCGACGTGGCCGCCCACAATGTCTATGACATGTGGGTCCCGAATGAATAAGCAAATTAAAATAAATATAATTAATAAAAATAAAATGGTTTAACAATTTAATTATTAATTAATTAATTAAGTAATTAATTAAGTTAATTAATCCGTTTAATTAATTTAATTAACTAGTTAATTTTAATTAAACCGTAATTAGGATTAAACTAAACCCTAATTAAACCTAACAGAACAGATGATGAGGTGGGTCCCACGGGACCCACATGTCGAGTTGACCAGGTCAACGGTCAACGCCGATCGCCGACGTCGAGATGACATCATCTTGATGTCATAAATCCATTTTCGAATTAATTAAATAATTAATTAAAATTCCGTAAATTAATAAAATCTTTAGAAAATCATATCTTTTAATCCGTAACTTCGGTTAAAATATTTTCAACATGAAAGTTACTCGAACGACGAGGCGAATTCGGATCGCAATCCGTTCGTCCGCCACACCCCCTAACCTATCGAATCCGCAACTTTCCCCCTCGGCTCCTGCTTCAAAACACGAAACACCGGAATACTTTCCGGATGTTTCCCCATAACCGTACCACCCCATACAACGTTAGGGCACGCCTAGCATCGTTACTTGTCTTGTCATGCATCGATATGCATCTGTTTACATGGTATTCATTGTTTCTTCCCCTCTTCTCTCCGGTGAGACTACGAGACCGACTGCTGCTTTGCGCCAGTTCGACTACTGAGTTGACGACCCCTCTCTCTTGCCGAGCAACCAGCAAGCCCCCCTTGATCACGGATATCGCCTACTCTCCTCTATATCGCTTGCATTAGAGTAGTGTAGCATATTATCGCTTTCTTATACCTATCCCGATGCATAGCCCGTCCTTGTTACTACTATTGTTACCTTTACCGCAATCCTATATGCTTAGTATAGGATGCTAGTACTTTCATCTGTGGCCCTACATTCTTGTCCGTCTGCGTGCTATACTATCGGGCCGTGATCACTCGGGAGGTGATCACGGGTATATACTATATACTTATACATGATACATGTGGAGACTAAAGTCGGGTCGGTGGTGGAGCACCCGCGAGTGGATCTTTGAGGCGAGCGACAGTAAGCGAGTTGAGACCGCCTAGGAGAGAGGTGGGCTGGCCTGCTCGGCGTTCGCGGATACTTAACACGCTTAACGAGATCTTGGTATTTGATCTGAGTTGGCTCTGAGCTTATACGCACTAACCAACTACGTGGGAAAGATATGGGCACTCGGCGTCGTGGTATCGGTAAAGCACTTCAAACGTCGGACGACGGGCGCGCGCCGGATTGGACTGAACGCCACTAGGCTAGGTCTCGCTTCGGCCGCCCGCGCAACGTCTTGAGGTGTGCTTTCGAGGCGATGGGCCCGGACCCTGCACGCTTAGGTTTAGACCGGCGTCTTGGCCTCTCTGTTGTGCCTAGGTGGGGCTGCGACGTGTTGATCTTCCGCGGCGGGCATGACCGAGAAAGTGTGTCCGCCAAATGGGATCAAACGTGTTGGGTAAGATGGTGCACCCTGCAGGAAGTTAATCTATTGAATAGCCGTGATCTTGATAATGTGACGACTTGGAGTTGTACCTTGAGCTTATGACAACTAGAACCGGATACTTGATAAAACACACCTTCCAAGTGCGGATACAACCGGTGGTCGCTCTCTCGGGGATATGAGGAGGGATCGCGGGTAGGATTATTGCTATGTGATGTTACTTGGAGGACTTGGATGCGCCTCTTCTACTGTTGCAAGACGGTGACCAAGCGTAGTCTTCGATAAGACTAGCTATCCCCTCTTATTCGGCATTCTGCAGCTCATTCACCGATATGGCCCTTTACACATATATCCTTGCATATGTAGTGTAGCTCCTTGCTTAGAGTACTTTGGATGAGTACTCACGGTTGCCTTGTTTCCCTTTTCCCCTACCTCTATCCGATTGCTGCAACCAGACGATGGAGCCTGGGAGCGACGCCACCGTCGATGGCGACTACTACTGGGAGGTGCCTACTACTTCGTGCAGCCGGCGGCGACGACCGTGAGTAGCTTAGGAGGATCCTGGCGGAGGCCCGCTCCTCTTCGATCTGTATCCCAGGTTGTGCTAGCCATCTTATGGCAACTTGTTTAACTTATGTCCGTACTCAGATATTGTTGCTTCCACGACTTCGTCTATGATCGAGCACTTGTATTCGAGCCCTCGAGGCCCCCGGCTTGTATTATGATGCTTGTATGACTTATTTTATTTGTAGAGTTGTGTTGTGATATCTTCCGTGAGTCCTCGATCTTGATCGTATACATTTGCGTGCATGATTAGTGTACGATTAAATCGAAGCGTCTGAGTTGGTATCGAGCCGATCGCCTGTAGGAATCCCCTTCCACACTCCTTGGCGAAGTCGAGTCTAGACATTGCAAAACTTTTACTAACTTGGCTGTGTGCCTTACGGGCCCACGCCGCCATCGGGTGGTACTAGGATCTTTTACTCCTCGACCTTTACTCGGGACTCAAACTCTCTTCTACTCGGGTTAAACGAATTCTTGACTAACACTAGGATCCCGTGACCACATTCACCCCAAAGTTGGATAAAGCCATAGTTGTTTATTGGAATTGTATTTTGATCAATTTCCACCTTTGTCATTTGACTCCTTTGAAACGTCTTTGTTTTCGGATGGAACCCACGAGGCGAGGTCGTGCGCCACACGACGGCCATTGGTGCCTCGGGATCACTGCGGTGCTAGCAGAGATGATGACCTATCTGGGTTATCGCGGCACCCCGAGTACACCGTCTTTGAGGAGTACCGTGAATTTAACCAGAGCGATGCGAGCCATCGCCCACCTCTACTCTCGGGAGTATGACTCCACTCTTGTCTTGCACACCGCATATGGTGTTGGGGTGACTATTATGATGCTTGTATGACTTATTTTATTTGTAGAGTTGTGTTGTGATATCTTCCCGTGAGTCCCTGATCTTGATCGTACACATCTGCGTGCATGATTAGTGTACGATTAAATCGGGGGAGTCACATTGATGCTAGTTGGGGGAGGCCGCGCTCGACGTACTCCTGGGTGGGGCGGTCAACGCCAGGGGAGGAGGACGCCGAGGAGGAGGAGTGCTTGAGGAAGGAAAGTACATGACCATCGTCCATACTCAGACTTGGCTTAGTTTGGTCAATTGATAGAACACCTCGCAAGCGAGCTCAACACCGGCGTCGTAGGAGGCGGCAAGCGAGGGGCCGGAGCCGAGCGGGCGAAGAGAGGATGCCGAGGAGGCCAACGTGTCAACCTAGCCACCCGTTCACGTGCTGCAGCAGAACAACCATCTCCTACCAAGCCTCCTCCGATGTCGGGCGTACTCTTCCTCCGCCGCTTGCTTTTCCAAGAGTCCGATGGCATCGTCACCCCATCCTTCAACGCCAACACCACCAATGATAAGCAGAGGGCTGGCGCTAGGGGCTGGCCGGCGACCAAGGTGGGGAGGATGGGGCTGCGCATCGCGCTACCATCTCGGCCTCACTGGGGAAGCGGAGGGCTGGCGCAGGGCTGCCAACACCAGGTTGGGGAGGATGAGGTTGCGCCCCATCTGAGAGAGAGAGGAGAGGAGGCAGCGGTCACGTAGTCTTGGGTTGGGATAGAGGTCGATGATTTCTTGAGACCGTGAACCAACACCGTGCCAATTACTTATAGGAAGCCAAAAGCAAAGAAAAAATAAAGATGAAGCCCACCAGAAAAGGCTAGAAGGCAACGTGTCCATCAGTAAACTGGCAGTCAACACGTATGAGGCAAACGTGGCGACATGCATGGCGACATGCATGGCCCACGCAGCAATCACGGGAAATCTAGAAGACCATCAGAAAAGCTCACGTGAACTGGACCAAGACATGCATGCAATGCGCAGTCAAACAAATATTAAAGAGAAAAGAAAGGAAGGTCACTGTAGGATGTACTGCACACACTAAGATAACGTGTCGCTCAAATAGCGTAGGTAAAAAAATTCCAAAAAAACCAGAAAAATGGAACCCTTACAGGCCTAGTATTCTTACTATTAATCTGTTTTCTTATATTGTTTCCGTTGGAGATTAATCAAAGTGTGCTGGCCTTGAGTCATTTTCGGTATGTTTTTAATTGGGTGGAATATTTGATGATTTCATCCATATAGTTGTCAGTTAAGCCTTACGAGCAATACGTTGAATTCTGTTTCTGATAAGCTAGATGAAGCAGAGTTTCTAAACTGACAAATGGACTGTACATTTGCGTTATTGCTTCTCAAACATTTCTCTTTTTAGAAAAGGAGGAGGACCCCAGGCCTCTGGATCTGGGTGATGCATGCAACCACTTTATTAATTATTCTCACAAGACCTTACAAAGTCATATAACAGTTAGACTAAAGCCACCGTCTAAGCAATAATTGTCGCTACGTGGCCGTTGCCTGGAGGTCCACCTTTAGTCCCGGTTGGTGTTAGTACTAAAGGAAATTTATGATTTTTTTAAAAAAAATTGACTTTTTTTCCCGATTTTCAAATTTCTGTATTATTTTAACCTCTAATCTCTAATCACTCCTCATCACTGCTCAATTTAACCTCTAATCTCTAATCACCCCTCACATTCCAAATCATCTAACTTCCCAGACAGTCACCCATCCTCTCACTACCCCAGCCTGAGCATGCTTAACTTCCGGGTTCTATTCTTCCTCGTTTCCAAGTCTGCACTTGTTGTTTTCCTGACAATAGTAAGATGTCAATCCTATTAATCCTCAGGAGTTTAGCTTGAACATGAAGTCACACATTTCATTGTTTGAGTTTGAAACTATTGTTCTAAAAACAATAATTATTTAGTAACACTAATATTTCTTGAATAAGTAGTTTGACCATTGTTTGACCACAGTTTGACCAGATTTGACCAAAATTTTAAAAAAAACTGAAATAATTATTTAGTAACACTAATATTTCTTGAATAGGTAGTTTTTATCATTGTTTGACCACAGTTTGACTAGATTTGACCAAAACTGAAATAATTATTTAGTAACACTAATATTCTTGAATAATTATCTAGTAACACTAATACTTCTTGAATAAGTAGTTTGACCAGATTTAACAAAAATTAAAAAAACTGAAATTTGAGCATAACCATTTTCCTTTTAGAATTTGAGGATTCTAAAAATTTGCAAACAGGCCGTAGGCGGTCAAAATCAGATGTAGATTTTCGGGCTGAACATTTTGATATATTATACGTTTTTTCTGACATCATATGCAAAAGTTATAGCCGTTTTACATTTTCCTACACTTTTTGCAAAACATGTCCAAATTTAATTTTTTTTAAATTTTCCTAACTAGTAGATGTAGTAACATAACTACATCTCGAAGGATTTTAATTTTTGAAATCATTTTCTTTTGCTTTTTACAAAACGAAAAAAAAACAGTGGGGGAGAGTTTGATCTTTAGTCCCGTTTGAGACACTAACCGGACTAAAGGGCTCTCAAACGGGACTAAGGTCTAATCTTTAGTCCCGTTTGAGATACTGAACCGAGACTAAAGGGCATCGCGCCCTTCAGTCCCGTTCGTGTCTCAAACCGACTAAAGGTCTCATCTGAACCGACTAATGCCTTTAGTCGCATGAACAGGACTAATGCTCACATTAGTTCCGTTCGTGGATCGAACAGGACTAATGGACTTATCTCGCCGAACGAAGCCCTGCTTTTCTACTAGTCTTGGGCCTAATAACAAACAGACATCGCAGCCTGCACCTAATGTCTAAGACCCGAGGTCCCAACCAGACGCCTACGGTATGGGCACCCACCATCCGGCGTGCTCCTCAACCAGACGCTCGGGTATGAGGTCGCCGCAGCCCACTTGCAACCAATCCATCTTCGTAGCATCATCATTGCGGACGCCACCATGACGCCAGAAAGCGTCGACCTCCTGCGCGAGTCCATCATCGCACATCAGGCTCCTAATCTCCAGGGCGTCATGCCATCGAGATCTGTCACCATCCATGTGTATGATGAAGCACCGCTCCACCAAAGACGTCGTCCACTGGTCCCTCGAGCCCGCGTACACCTCCAAGAAAGACGCCCCCAAGGGGGAAACGACACAATCGCACCGCCGTCTTCTGATCTATCGATCTAGGGTTTCCCCCGGAGGTAGCAGATAGTAGTCTAGAACTTCTCCACTGCGATGCCTTCAAGAAGGGAACGACGTCGTAGAACGCTGCCATCGCCAGCTTTGGCATCTAGCCAAGAGCAAGTTTTCACCCAGATCTGTTCGAAGAACCCCCATCCAGCATCTTGTGCACGGACCGCCGCCTTCTCTGTCGGAGACTAGATCAAAAGGATCCAGCCGCCGCCAGATCCATGCAGCCAGCACCGGGAGATGACGACAGTCTCCCTGTACCAGAGCTAGCACGAACGAGAGCAGATCGAGTCGGAGACATGATACTCCTGGATCTCCGGCAGACCAGCGAGCCGCCGACACCACCGTGTCCAGATCGCCGGGCCGCCGCCACCCCAGCACCGTCCGGTAATCACCAGATCCGGGACGAGCCGGAACCGATCGGACCAACGGGCGCGCCGCCACCCAGCCATGGGGTCGCCGCCCCGGCCACCGCCGCCTCCTGTGCACCGGCCGATTTCCACCGGCACCACCACAACCGCCGCCGCCGGGACGCCGCGCCGCCGTGGGCCGAAGTGGGGCCGCACCTCCGCGGATCTGGGTGCCCGCGCCACCCATGGATCCCGGGGAGAGGGGAGAGGCCCTCGATCCGCCACCGCGTCGCACGCACGGGCTTTGCCCCGCGCCGACTACCTGCGGCGGCGGAGGGGAGGACGGGGCGTGGGGAGGGTCGTGGCGGCGGAGGTTGGCCCCCCGTGCCGCCCGCGAGGGGAGCGACGCGAGAGGGAGAGGAGGTTCTGCTTCCTTCTCTGAAGTTGCACATACACTAGAAACCTGTTCATGTAATGGTTCGCAGGCATAGTTTCAGAAACTAAACTAAGTTTCTTGTCTGTTATGATGTGCTACATCCATGATTCATTGTCGAATATAGGATTGAAATGTTTGCAATTGCTGTTAGATGTTAGGTTTGAGTACTCCATAAATTAAGTGTTTTGCTGAAAGACTGATCTACCCGCAAGAAAACTTCAGAAGAAAATAAGTGCATACCGATGGGGACAATCTAATCTACCTGCAGTTGGTCCCCCCAATCTACCGACAGAAATCACCAGCCACCAATCGTACCAATCACTAGCAGTACCTGCTCGCCGGAGCGAGCTTGCACTTGACCTTCTGGAAGACGACGGCCGGCGTGCCGGGCGGCGCTAGCTGCAGCTTGAGCGGGCATTTGGCCTGGAACTTGCACTTGGTGAAGTGCGCCTGGTACCTGACCTCGCCCGACAGCGCCACCTCCACCTGGAACACCCCGTCTTGTTCTCCTCCTTGAACTCGGCCACGCCGGCGTTGCCGAGCGCGACGTAGGCGCTGTCGGCGCCGGAGACGAGGTGGTGCACCTGGGTCTTGCGGGCGGGGTGCGTGGAGCCCTCGTCGGCGAGCCTGACCCGCTCGAAGCGCTGGCCGTCGAAGCTGTAGTCGGCCTCGAGCGGCTGGGTGTTCTTGACGCTCATGGCCCAGTTCTTGTTCCGGACGGTGAGCGTGAGCGAGAGGTTGTACGCGAAGGCGGTGGCGGGGGCGGTGGCCAGCGCGAGCCGCGTGAGGGAGGCGTCGACGACGGCGACCTCGGCGTGGCGGATGAAGCAGTAGGCCAAGAGGAGGAGGACGAGGAGGACGACGCCGGCGAGGACGGCGAGGCAGCACGCGCAGCAGAGGATGGTGTCGCGCGCGCCGGAGGAGACGCAGGGGCAGCAGCGGTCGCAGAATGCGTCGTAGCAGCCGCACTCGCTGCAGCACATGGCTGACCCTGCCTGGATCTTGAGCTGTATCTTGGACTAGCTCTGGCTCTTGAGCTCAGCTAGCTAGATCTTGGATGACACTGCCGGACTGACAGGAGGACGAACGCAGGAGGTAGGGGGTGGCGGCTTTTTGGAGTTTCAGCTACCAGTCGATGCGGATTGGGGGATTGGGTCTTATTTTTCACTTGATATGAACGTGGATCCCTGACAGCAACGGCAAAACAGCAACGAGTGGAGGACCAGAGTTCAGTCAATGGGTCAACTGGTCAAGTCGTCGGGCATAATTGTGCGCGACTTTTCTTTAGAACTAATCAACCCTCCCTCCCCATGCCCCGGTGTCGCCCCGCAAGGCGACTCGGGGGCGATAAAGGTTTCCCCCGCTACCACCTTCCCGTTCCCCTTCCCCCTTCTCCCTCGCTGTCACCTGAGACGGTCGTCAGGGCAAGCCCGTGCTGGCGCCGGTCACAATGGCAGTGAGGATTGTCTTTGAAATGTTAGCGCAGGAGTATACTGCAACTATATAATTTTTGCCATTAGCTAGCCTTTGAAATATCTGCCTTCCTCATTTCTGTATCTCCGATTGTCTTGTGAAGGCACTGGCCATAAGTGAAAGCGTTGAATATGTTGCATCGTTGTAAACTCATTTAAATATTAAAATTCTATGTTCTTTACTAATTCTTTCATTGCTGCCATCTTGTAGGAGGATGAAGAAATGGCGTGTATAGACTGAAGAGTGAAGCTGTCCCTGCTTATATTACGTGCTTTCATTTATGTGGGTAATTTGAACTGAGTGGAGCTTGCGAGTATGTTGTTTGTGAGCTTGTTACCAAGTTAAACACTTAAAGCTATTATGATGTTTGTGTACTTGTTACCAATTTAAACATTTAAGCTATTATGACATTTGTGTACTTGCTACCAAGTTAAACACTTAAGCTATTATGAAGACTTATCTAAATTCTCTTGTGTTTTTATTATGTATGGAATAGCTTATTGTATACAAATTCACATTGGTGACCGCTATTCTTTTTTCCCTCTTGTGGACCGGGAGGTTTCCTACACCGGAATATTATCTTATACTCTCTTCTATGGATCAGGAGGTTTCGTACAACGAAATATTTATCTTCTACTCTCTTCTATGGATCATGTAGTTTCACCCACCGAAACATTGTCTTATTTTCCCTACAAGCCCAACGTCAATACTTGAAGTTGGATTACTCTATCCATCCGCACTTGCTGTTGTTGGATCAATCACCGGAGGTGCGCCCATCCTCTCTTCGCACATATCTCGTCTATATATATATACTACCTGAGTTGTTCACGTCAACGTGTACACTCAACGCTGATGGTGAAGCATTGTAACTCACGTTGAAGTAGGCATGTCCGAAAGCACGATACGCAAGATATCAAGTGAGCGCTTTTATAAGCCCCAAATCCCGCTTGCGTTGGAGGGACCCGTTAGAGCTTGCAACGGCTGCGGACTTCTCCACGTCAATTCACTCACCTAGGCCGCGGTCAGCGGCCATTGACCCACTGTTGGTGTTAATGGTGTAGGAGTAGTGTTAATTTTGTTGTTGTTCATATGTGATCAATGTTGTGAACAGTGCTGTATTTGGGTGGTATGACGATCACATTTGGGAATGGGTGATCAGAACAACAAAATAGAGAATGCAAACAACTGCAGTTTTGTCACGCCCAAGATGCGACCCTATCCAAAAGGAACTCGAAGGTCCCACCAAGGATAGACCCGCATATTGAAACGCTTTTGCAAGGTGGATATCATTACATCAACATTACATAATAGATGGAGATACATACAAGACATACAATGTCACATGAATACAACAATACATCATAAACAAGATCACATCCGACTACGGATGAAACATAAACAGAAGCTCAAACGACATCCACCACGCTAGCCCAGTGCCGACCGAACCTATCCCCGATCAAGAAGCGTAAGAAGAACTCAACGCAAGCAAGCATCGCTCTCGCGTCATGATCATCACAAAACCTGTACCTGCAATCTGTTGTGTAGTAATCAGTGAGCCACGAGGACTCAAAGAATCCCATTACCATGGGTATCAAGACTAGCAAAGCTTAATGGGAAAGGAAGGGGTAAAGTGGTGAGGTTGCAGCAGCGGCTAAGCATATATGGTGGCTAACATACGCAAATGAGAGCGAGAAGAGAAACAAAGGAACGATCGTCAACTAGTAATGATCAAGAAGTGATCCTGAACTCCTACTTACATCAGACATAACCCAGAAACCGTGTTCTCCTCTCGATCAACCCCGAAAAGAGACACTCACGGTTACACACACGGTTGTATTTTAGAAGAGTTTGCTTCAAGTTTACTACAACCGGATATTAACAAATTCCCATCTGCCGCATAACCGCGGGCACGGCTCTCGAAAGTTTATACCCTGCAGGGTGTCCCAACTTAGCCCATGATAAGCTCTCGCGATCAACGAAGGATATTCCTTCTCCTGTGGAAGACCCGATCGGTCTCGGAATCCGGCTACAAGACATTTCGACAAGAATAAAACAAGACCAGCAAGACCTCCCGGCGTCGTGCCGACACCCCGATAGTAGCCACAGATCTCGTCTCGAGCCACGACCGGATGAGCAGTCCATACAACTAAAACCAGCCCTCAAGTTTCCCGTGGTGGCGCAAAGGGTTTAGTTTGGACCAACACTTAGACAAGCATTGGCCCGGGGCTAAAATAAAGATGACCCTTGGGTTAATTACTCCCAAGGGAAAAGTAGGTGGTGGTGAGGCAAATGGTAAAACCAATGTTGGGCCTTCTTTGGAGGAGTCTTATTCAAAGCGAACTGTCAAGGGGTCCCATAAATCACCCGACCGCGTTAGGGACGCAAAATCCGGGAACATAATACCGATATGACGGAAACTAGGGCGGCAAGAGTGGAACAAAACACCAGGAATAAGGCCGAGCCTTCCACCCTTTACCAAGTATATAGATGCATTAATAATATAAGAGATATTGTGATATCCCAACAATAAACATAATCCAACATGGAGCAATCTTCATCTTCACCTGCAACTAGCAACGCTATAAGAGGGCTGAGCAAAGCGGTAACATAGCCAATCAACGGTTTGCTAGGAATGGTGTCAAAGGTTAGAGGTTCATGGCAATTTGGGAGGCTTGAGCACAAGTGATAGGTAACGCAAAGATAGCGATAGAACGAAGCAACTAGCATAGCAATGATAGTAATGAGATCCAAGATGACGGTCATCTTGCCTGAAATCCCGCAAGGAAGAAGAACGAGTCCATGAAGAAGACGAACGGATGAAGCCGAACCAAGCGTAGACGAACGAATCCTCACGATCGCAACGAAACAGGAACTAACAAGAAGAAGCACACAACAAGGTAAACACACCACACATGAACATGACAAGATGCACAACAAGCATGATGCATGCCAAAGCTACATGAAGCTACTCATTGCAAAAGATGATGCAAACAAAAGCAACACATCAAGGCAAGTTTAAATGAGGCCGGGAACAACATATAACAATTCTGGTAAGTCCTCATATGCAAATTTCGAAATTGGTCCAGATCTGAATAAACCTTATGTTCAAGTTGTTAAACAGCAAGTTAAGATGCACCACGATGATCTACACGAAATTCTAGTCAAGTTACAAATAAACTTCATTAGATTCGGAGCTACGGCCTAGAAGATATGAGCACAACAAGTTAAACATGGCATTGATGCAAAATGCATACAAACATCAAGCAAACACCTCAAAACAAGGATGCAACATGATAATATGAAACTACATGCAAAATCGAGCAAGTTTCATATATAGCACACTCAAAACGGAGCAACGGTTCAACACATACACTATACAAGTTTATAGGACAAACTGTCCAAAACAGCAACTAGGCATATTGCAAGCATCAAAACACTATGCTACAGCATCTCAACGTGAAAATAAAAGGCATGGGCATGATGTACAGGTAAAGCACAACAAAACATGAACGCTGAGCTATCTCCAGAAATCACTAGAACATGCTCAAAATGACATGGCAAGATTGCAAATAATAACAGTTTCAGACTTATCAGGAAATAACATCAGGTTGCAATGTTTAGAGCTATCAAACAACCTGTTACAGCAAGCTATCATGTCAAACTAGAGAATGGAATGAATCTACTAAATGCATAGATCAAATGTCCTTTAGTGACCATGAACCAAAAAGGATCAGAAAATATGATGGCACCCATGTAAACATGGCAAGATATATTACAGATACATAAATGGCAGAAACAACAATAAGTAGGCATGTTGGTGAGCTTGAACCACTCACCACAGAGCAATACATGGCATGGCAAGGCAACTCACAGTAAGAAGACATGGCATAGAAGCTATACATGGCAAGAACAACATCGTAGCATACACGGATCAACTACAACAACCTTGGCAAAATTGAATAACATGTAAACAACCTGCCAGGAAACATTTTATAGCAAAAGTAGAGCTTGATTGACTCAAGCTATGGCACTCCATAATTGCAAAAAAGGGCACGGATGGATAGAGAATAACCATATGTTCAAAACATCCTTACTGAAGTATCTCAAAATAAGCATGGATCTCTCGGTAGCATCAAGTTTACATGGCATAGAAATATCAGCAGAACAAGGGCTGGAATCAGCAACATCATGAAGCCTAGTTTGCATGCTTGTGTTAGTCACCACAAATATCACAAAAATACATGGCATACACCCCTGTAAAGATGGCATGGCATATTACAAAACACATGTAGGACTCAAGTTCATAGGATGCACACATCAATCATGGCAAAAATGACAAAAGTGCATGTTCTGATAAGAATCTGAAACTAACATCACATAGCCCTCTTCGAACAGCATTTCGGGCATCAAGTTGAGCTCAAATGAAAATGATGCAATGAGATGAAATGATGTACTCGTCGAGGCGAACAATCTGACATATTACACGCTCGAAAAGGAGCAATATGCAGAGAGTTATGATGCGATGAAGATGGCAAGATAATGCAAAATAATTCGGGACTTGGGCAAAATCGGGGTCAACCTCGGTTTGACCGGATCTGGATCTGGGCTGCACCGGGCTCGCCGGAGAAGAAGGGGGCCGGCGGGGTCGAGGAGGAGGCCGGCCGTGGCCGGGGCGAGGCGGCGGTGGCGGGATCCGCCGGCCAAGCACGGATCCGGCGGCGCGGCGGCGGCCCGGAGGCGCGACGGCACCGGGCGGCGGAGGTGCCAGCGGCGACTCGGCGGCCTTCTTCGGAGGCGCCGGGCGGGCGACGCGCGGCCGCGACCGTGCGACCGGCGGCGGCGCGCGCCTGGCGGCGAGGCGAGGAGGAGGCCAGCGGCGACAGCGCGGGAGAGCTGGCGACGAGGCGGCGGAGTTTGCTCATGGGGCCCCAGACGGGCCGAAGGGGTCGGGCGACGGCGCTGCAGGTGGCTGGGCCACGTGGCACGCCCAGAGTGGCTGGGGCGCGGCATGGGCGGTGGTCCGGCGTCCGGCTGACATGGACATGTCCGGCGGAGGAGAGATCTAGGGTTTCGGGGGGATTTCATCCGTGAATTTCGGGGGAGGGGCTAGTTTTATAGGTAGAGGGAGCTAGGAGAGTCCAAATGGAGCACGGTTTTCGGCCACGCGATCGTGATCGAACGGCGGAGAGCATAGAGGGGAGTTTGCTGGGTTTTGGGCCACTTTGGAAGGGGTGTTGGGCTGCAAAGAGAAGGAGGCTTTCGCGGTTACCCGGTTAACCGTTGGAGTACCAAACGACCTCCAAATGGCACGAAACTTGACAGGCGGTCTACCGGTGCTATACCAAGGCCGCTTGGCAAACCTCGGGCCATTCCGAGAAAGTTTAACACCCGCACACGGAAAGAGGCAAAAGGGGGCGCCGGGGGACATTGGAGTGCCGGATTGGAAAACGGACAACGGGAAAAATGCTCGGATCCATGAGACGAACACGTATGCAAAATGAAATGCACATGATGACATGAGAAAATGCAACACGCAATCAAATGACATGGCAACGACGGCGAATAATGGCGTACACTGGCGCGCCGAATCCGGGGCGTTACAACACTCCTCCACTAACAAGAGATCTCGTCCCGAGATCTTAGGACCGAGACGGAAGGGAAAAGGGATGAGGTGAAACAAGAAACGCAAGAGAAGAAGCAAAGAATCGAGAGCACTAGAGAAGACGAGGGGAACGACGAGAATGACGAGAATCGAAAGCTCACAGAATCAGATAGACTATGAAACCACTCGTTCTAACCGGAGTGGTTAGAATGAGAAAAGAAACGAATAAGACTGAAATGATTTATGCAGCACTCCGGCTGAACATGAAAGGAGTTGGAACTGAGTTTGACAAAATGGAACGATAGTTGACGAGAGGAACAACACAATGCCTCCGGAAGAATTGAAAGAATTGAATGAAAAGAACTTAGAAGGAAGGATTGAACGGAGTTGTTGAGAAAATCAACAACGAAAGAATAAGCTTGTTGTGGTCCTATGGTAACATCTCAAGATCATAAGGTGATAACCGGCCACAAAGGGAAATAATTGGATAGCTGAGAAGAACAAACAAATGCAAAACTCCACTTCAAAGGAATACGGAGAATTAATTGCACTTCGGGACGTGAGAAGAAAAGATACTTGAATTCCTCCAAAAGAATCTTGATGAACACTTGAAGAATGAATTAAATCATTAAGAACCACCATGAAGAACTCCGGTAACAAAAGGTGATGAGATATAATGAAGGAAGAAAGAATAAGATGAGCCTGCGATGAATTAGATGGAGGATTCCGACGAAATGACCGAGGAAATTTGAACTCCGGAAAAGAAAAGATGAAAACACTTGAACTAGAATTTATTCATCAAGAACAAACTCCGAAGTAAGGGATTAATCACTTTGAGGAAATAAGAATAAGATTTATTGTATGCTTATCCTTCATCAAATTAAATTGATGAAAAGAAATGGATTCGGCATAATACTTATTCTCGTTGAAAAAAGGATTAAGGGGAAAACATCGTACAAAACTTGAGAAAGTCTTCATGAACCACCGGTAGGATTTGAGAGAACTAATGGATTGATATGCTAATGAAGGAAAAGAATCTTGAACGAACCACCGTAAGAATTCGAAATGACTGATGAAAAGAAATAATCACCGGGAGAATTAGAAAAGCACAAAGATACTTGAGGAATAAAAAGACAAGATAACGACGGGATCGCGAACTGGTTGAAGAATACTTGAACGAACACCGAACGAATATTAAGACGAACGAAAGGGGCACGGATATAGAACAATTGGAGAACGAATCTGAAAACTAAGAACGAAGAAATCTTCCGAAAAGGTGACCTCCGGATGATCGAGAGGGAAAGCAACACCTGAAATACTCCGGATTGATGAAAAGAATTGCACGACTAGAAACAATTTGATAGCATAACATCGAGCTAGGACCGCGAATCTTCGAGAGAACAGACAAGATTTAGAGGAAAGACTCTTCTTCGGTCTTCAAATGACGACGAGAAACACCACCAAAATTGTTGAGATACTCCGGTAGAATGAAAAGCGAAGAGGTTGAGCCAACAATGAAATGATTTGAAATCGATCTTGAAAAGACATCTGACTGATGAAATTCATTCTTACGTCAAACTCCGAAAAGAATTGAGAATAACTCCGGGGAAATTAGAAGAGTCAGGTAAGATCCTGGGAAAAGACCTGTGGGTTAGGGCCCACTAAAAGAAAAACACCGTTGAAAAGGATGTTGAATAGATAGATGATGCACCAAAACAATTGAAATATAAGAATGAGGTGACAACCTCGAAATAATAGAATGCGAACATGAATCTTCTGAGATGTCTTGAGCACTCCGGAAGGATTAAATGGCGAGAGGCGGACGAGCAAAGAAAACACTTGAGCCGAGGAAAAGAATATAATCAACCCGAAAAACTTGAATTGAGTCCACCGGAAAAAGAAAGGGATGAAGAATGACGAACAAGACGAGAATTCACCGGTTGAAATAATTGAAAAAACACTGAAGAGGCTCCACACGAATGAGATAGCTGGTCGAGAGAGAGTCAGACTCCGGGAAGAAAAAGGGTGGGTGGGCGGGAAAAAAACAAAGGCAACTCGGGAGGGGAAACGACGAGTGAGTTCAAGAGGAAAACCCCGGTTGAAATCATAGAGGAAAGAAAGCAAAGACTTCGCACGAGTAGAATGGATACTCGATTACGAACTCCGGTTCCGACAAGAAAAAAGGGTGGGTGGGTGGGAAAAGAAAACAACTGAGGATTGAACTTGCAAAACAAAGAGGGTCGAATCACCATGACGAGAAATGCACCGGATGCAAAGAGCTGAGGAACAACGATCGGAAAACCAACTGCGTGAACCTAAAGAAAAATTGAAGGGGAAGAGGAGTAATTCAAAACACCTACGTCAAGATTCCTCACCAGAGCGACGAAAGGACTGAGGAGTAAAAAGAATTCCTACTCTCCGATATAACTAGACTCCGAAAACAGTTTTCTTCTAGACTCAACAACGGCCAAACTACACGATCAATCAAGGGGGCTCCTATGGTCGGTCGAGGCTCTGATACCAACTTGTCACGCCCAAGATGCGACCCTATCCAAAAGGAACTCGAAGGTCCCACCAAGGATAGACCCGCATATTGAAATGCTTTTGCAAGGTGGATATCATTACATCAACATTACATAATAGACGGGGATACATACAAGACATACAATGTCACATGAATACAACAATACATCATAAACAAGATCACATCCGACTACGGATGAAACATAAGCGAAGCTCAAACGACATCCACCACCTAGCCCAGTGCTGCCGACTGGAACCTATCCCCGATCGAAGAAGCGTAAGAAGAACTCAACATAAGCAAGCATCGCTCTCGCGTCATGATCATCACAAAACCTGTACACAGCAATCGTTGTGTAGTAATCATGAGCCACGAGGACTCAAAAATCCCATTACCATGGGTATCAAGACTAGCAAAGCTTAATGGGAAAGGAAGGGGTAAAGTGGTGAGGTTGCGGCGCTGCTAAGCATATATGGTGGCTAACATACGCAAATGAGAGCGAGAAGAGAAACAAAGGAACGATCGTCAACTAGTAATGATCAAGAAGTGATCCTGAACTCCTACTTACGTCGACATAACCCGAAACCGTGTTCTCCTCTCGATCAACCCGAAAAGAGACACTCACGGTTACGCACACGTTTGGTGTATTTTAGAAGAGTTTGCTTCAAGTTTACTACAACCGGATATTAACAAATTCCCATCGCCACATAACCATGCACGGCTCTCGAAAGTTTATACCTGCGGGGTGTCCCAACTTAGCCCATGATAAGCTCTCGCGATCAACGAAGGATATTCCTTCATTGGGGAACGAGTAATTTCAAAATTTTCCTCGCACACGCAAGATCATGGTGATGGCATAGCAACGAGGGAGAGTATTGTCCACGTACCCTCGTGGATGGCGGAAGCGTTATGACAACGCGTTTGATGTAGTCGTACGTCTTCATGATCCGACCGATCCAAGCACCGAACGTACGGCACCTCCGAGTTCAGCACACGTTCAGCTCGATGACGATCCCCGGGCTCCGATCCAGCAAAGCGTCGGGGATGAGTTCCGTCAGCACGACGGCGTGGTGACGATGATGATGCTCCACCGGCGCAGGGCTTCGCCTAAGCTCCGCGACGATATGACCGAGGTGGAATATGGTGGAGGGGGGCACCGCACACGGCTAAGGAACGATCCGTAGATCAACTTGTGTGTTATGGGGTGCCCCATGCCCCCGTATATAAAGGAGGGAGGGGGAGGTGCGGCCGGCCCTCATAGGGTGCGCCTGGAGGAGTCCTACTCCCACCGGGAGTAGGACTCCCCCCTCTTGCCTTGTTGGATAAGGAAAGGGGGAGGGAAAGAGGAAGGGGCGCCGCCCCTCCTTGTCCTATTCGGACTAGGGGGGGAGGGGGCGCGCGGCCTGCCCTGGCCGGCCCTCCTCTTCTCCCTCATGGCCCACTAAGGCCCAGCATCCCCGTGAGGGTTCCGTAACCCCGGTGTTCCTAAGAAAATCCCGATTTCATCCTAACCATTCCGATATCCAAATATAGGCTTCCAATATATCAATCTTTATGTCTCGACCATTTCGAGACTCCTCGTCATGTCCGTGATCACATCCGGGACTCCGAACAAACTTCGGTACATCAAAACTTATAAACTCATAATAAACTGTCATCGTAACGTTAAGCATGCGGACCCTACGGGTTCGAGAACTATGTAGACATGACCTAGAACTATTCTCGGTCAATAACCAATAGCGGAACCTGGATGCCCATATTGGTTCCTACATATTCTTCGAAGATCTTTATCGGTCAAACCGCATAACGACATACGTTGTTCCCTTTGTCATCGGTATGTTACTTGCCCGAGATTCGATCGTCGGTATCCAATACCTAGTTCAATCTCATTACCGGCAAGTCTCTTTACTCGTTCCTTAATACATCATCTCACAACTAACTTATTAGTTGCAATGCTTGCAAGGCTTATGTGATGTGTATTACCGAGAAGGCCTAGAGATACCTCTCCGAGCAATCGGAGTGACAAAACCTAATCTCAAATCGCCAACCCAACATGTACCTTTGGAGACACCTGTAGTACTCCTTTATAATCACCCGATTACGTTGTGACGTTTGGTAGCACCAAAGTGTTCCTCCGTAAACGGAGTTGCATAATCTCATAGTTACGGGAACATGTATAAGTCATGAAGAAAGCAATAGCAATATACTAAGCGATCAAGTGTCGGGCTAACGGAATGGGTCATGTCAATCACATCATTCTCCTAATGATGTGATCCCATTAATCAAATAACAACACATGTCTATGGTTAGGAAACATAACCATCTTTGATTAATGAGCTAGTCAAGTAGAGGCATACTAGTGACTATATGTTTGTCTATGTATTCACACATGTATTATGTTTCCGTTAATACAATTCTAGCATGAATAATAAACATTTATCATGATATGAGGAAATAAATAATAACTTTATTATTGCCTCTAGGGCATATTTCCTTCAGTCTCCCACTTGCACTAGAGTCAATAATCTAGTATTACATCATCATGTGATTCAACACTAATATTCACATCTGTATGTGATTAACACCCATAGTTCACATCGTCATGTGACCAACACCCAAAGGGTTTACTAGAGTTAATAATCTAGTTCACATCGCTATGTGATTAACACCCAAAGAGTACTAAGGTATGATCATGTTTTGGTCGTGAGAGAAGCTTAGTCAACGGGTCTGTCACATTCAGAGCCGTATGTATTTTGCAAATATTCTATGTCTACAATGCTCTGCACGGAGCTACTCTAGCTAATTGCTCCCACTTTCAATATGTATCCAGATTGAGACTTAGAGTCATCCGGATCAGTGTAAAAAGCTTGCATCGATGTAACTCTTTACGGCGGGCTCTTTTATCACCTCCATAATCGAGAAATATTTCCTTAGTCCTCACTAAGGATGTTCTTGACCAATGTCCATGATCTACTCCTAGATCACTATTGTACTCCTTGCCAAATTCAGAGCATGGTATACAATAGGTGCAGTACATAGCATAGCATACTTTATAGAACCTATGGTGAGGCATAGGGAATGACTTTCATTCTCTTTTCTATTTTCTGCCGTGGTCGGGATTTGAGTCTTACTCAATTTCACACCTTTGCAACACAGGCAAGAACTTTTCTTTGACTGTTCTATATCGAACTACTTCAAAATCTTGACAAGGTATGTACTTTTTGAAAAAACTTATCAAGTGTCTTGATCTATCTCAATAGATTTTGATGCTCAATATGTAAGTAGCTTTACTGAGGTCTTTCTTTGAAAAACTCCTTTCAAATACTCCTTTATGCTTTGCAGAATAATTCTACATTATTTCCGATCAACAATATGTCATTCACATATACTTATCAGAAATGCTGTAGTGCTCCCACTCACTTTCTTGTAAATACAGGCTTCTCCAAAAAGTCTGTATAAAACCATATGCTTTGATCACACTATCAAAGCGTTTATTCCAACTCCGAGATGCTTGCACCAATCCATAGATGGATCGCTGAAGCTTGCACATTTTGTTAGCTTCTTTAGGATTGACAAAACCTTCTGGTTGCATCATATACAAATCTTCTTTAATAAATCCATTAAAGAATGTAGTTTTGACATCCATTTGCCAGATTTCATAAAATGTGGCAATTGCTAACATGATTCGGACAGACTTAAGCATCGCTATAGTTGAGAAAATCTCATTGTAGTCAACACCTTGAACTTGTCGAAAACCTTTTTGTGACAAGTCGAGCTTTGTAGATAGTAACACTACTATCAGTGTCCGTCTTCCTCTTGAAGATCTATTTATTTAACATGGCTTGCTGATCATCGAGCAAGTCAATCAAAGTCCATACTTTGTTCTCATACATGGATCCTATCTCAGATTTCATGGCCTCAAGCCATTTCGCGGAATCTGGGCTCATCATCGCTTCCTCATAGTTCGTGGGTTCATCATGGTCTAGTAACATGACTTCCGAACATGATTACCGTACCACTTTAGTGCGGATCTTACTATGGAAGACCTCGAGGTTTGGTAGCAACTTGATCTGAAGTTTCATGATCATCATCATTAACTTCCTCACTAATTGGTGTAGGAATCACCGAACTGATTTCGTGATAAACTACTTTCCAATAAGGGAGAAGGTACAATTACCTCATCAAGTTCTACTTTCCTCCCACTCACTTCTTTCGAGAGAAACTTCTTCTCTAGAAAGGATCCATCTTAGCAACGAATAACTTGCCTTCGGATCTGTGATAGAAGGTGTACCCAATAGTTACCTTTGGGTATTCTATGAAGACGCACTTCTCCGATTTGGGTTCGAGCTTATTAGGTGAAAACTTTTTCACATAAGCATCACAACTCCAAACTTTAAGAAACGACAGCTTAGATTTACTGTTAAACCATAGTTCATACGGTGTCGTCTCAACGGATTAGATGGTGCCCTATTAAACGTGAATGCAGCTGTCTCTAATGCATAACCCCAAAACGATAGTGGTAAACCGATAAGAGACATCATAGATCGCACCATATCCAATAAAGTGCGGTTACGACTTTCGGACACACCATTATGATGTGGTGTTCCATATGGCGTGAGTTGCGAAACTATTTCACATTGTTTCAAATGAAGACCAAACTCGTAACTCAAATATTTATCTCCACGATCAGATCGTAGAAACTTTGTTTTTCTTGTTACGATGATTTTCCACTTCACTATGAAATTCTTTGAACTTTTCAAATGTTTCAGACTTATGTTTCATTAAGTAGATATACCCATATCTGCTCAAATCATCTGTGAAGGTCAGAAAATAGCGATACACGCCGCGAGCCTTAACACTCATTGGATCGCATACATCGGTATGTATTATTTCCAATAAGTCAAGAGCTTCGTTCCATTGTTCCGTGAACGGAGTTTTAGTCATCTTTCCCAAAAGGCACGGTTCGCAAGCATCAAATGATTCATAATCAAGTGATTCCAAAATCCATCTTTATGGAGTTTCTTCATGCGTTTACACCGATATGACCCAAACGGCGATGCCACAAATAAGTATCATTATTAACTTTGCATCTTTTGGCATCAATATTATGAATATGTGTATCACTACGATCGAGATCCAACAAACTATTTTCATTGGGTGTATAACCATCGAAGGTTTTATTCATGTAAACAGAATAAAATTATTCTTTAACTTTAAATGAATAACTGTTTTGCAATAAACATGATCAAATCATATTCATGCTCAACGCATAAGCGCTAAATAACATTTATTTGGCTTTTAACACTAATCTCGAAAATATAGGGAGTGTGTGATGATGATCATATCAATCTTGGAACTATTTTCAACACTCATCGTCACTTCTCCTTCAACTAGTTTACATTTATTCGTAACTCCTGTTTGAGTTACTAATCTTAGCAACCTAACAAGTATCAAATACTCGGGGCTACTATAAACACTAGTAAAGCACACATCAATAACTTGTATATCAAATATACCCTTGTTCACTTTGCCATCCTTCTTATCCACCAAATATTTGGAGTAGTTCCACTTCCAAAGACCATTTCCTTTGCGGTAGAAGCACTCGGTTTGGGCTTTAGGTTCAGCTTTGGGCTTCTTCATGGAGTGACAACTTGCTTGTCATTCTACTTGAAGTTCCCCTTTCTTTCCCTTTGCCATTCTCTTGAAACTAGTGGTCTTGTCAATCATCAACACTTGATGCTCTTTCTTGATTTCTACCTTCGTCGATTTCAACATCACGAAGAGCTCGGGAATTTTTTCCGTCATCCCTTGCATACTATAGTTCATCACGAAGTTCTAGTAACTTAGTGATGGTGACTAGAGAATTCATCAATCACTATCTTATCGGAAGATTAACTCCCACTTGATTCAAGCGATTGAAGTACCCAGACAATCTGAGCACATGCTCACTAGTTGAGCGATTCTCCTCCATCTTTTAGCTATAGAACTTGTTGGAGACTTCATATCTCTCAACTCGGGTATTTGCTTGAAATATTAACTTCAATTCCTGGAACATCTCATATGGTCCATGACGTTCAAAACGTCTTTGAAGTCCCGATTCTAAGCCGTTAAGCATGGTGCACTAAACTATCAAGTAGTCATCATACTGAGCTAGCCAAACGTTCATAACGTCTGCATCTGCTCTGCAATAGGTCTGTCACCTAGCGGTGCATTAAGGACATAATTCTTCTGTGCAGCAATGAGGATAAACCTCAGATCACGGATCCAATCCGCAACATTGCTACTAACATTTTTCAATACAATTTTCTCTAGGAACACATATAAAACCATAGGGAAGCAAAAAACATAGGGAAGCAACAACGCGAGCTATTGATCTACAACATAATTTGCAAAATACTATCAGGACTAAGTTCATGATAAATTTAAGTTCAATTAATCATATTACTTAAGAACTCCCACTTAGATAGACATCTCTCTAGTCATCTAAGTGATCACGTGATCCAAATCAACTAAACCATAACCGATCATCACGTGAGATGGAGTAGTTTTCAATGGTGAACATCACTATGTTGACCATATCTACTATATGATTCACGCTCGACCTTTCGGTCTCCGTGTTCCGAGGCCATATCTGCATATGCTAGGCTCGTCAAGTTTAACTGAGTATTCGCGTGTGCAAAACTGGCTTGCACCCGTTGTAGATGGACGTGAGCTTATCACACCCGATCATCACGTGGTGTCTGGGCACGACGAACTTTGGCAACGGTGCATACTCAGGGAGAACACGTCTTGATAATTTTTAGTGAGAGATCATCTTAAAATGCTACCGTCAATCAAAGCAAGATAAGATGCATAAAGGATAAACATCACATGCAATCAATATAAGTGATATGATATGGCCATCATCATCTTGTGCTTGTGATCTCCATCTCCGAAGCACCGTCGTGATCACCATCGCCACCGCGCGACACCTTGATCTCCATCGTAGCATCGTTGTCGTCTCGCCAACTATTGCTTCTCGACTACAGCTACCGCTTAGTGATAAAGTAAAGCAATTACATGGCTTTTGCATTTCATACAATAAGCGACAACCATATGGCTCCTGCCATTGCCAATAACTTCGGTTACAAAACATGATCATCTCATACAATAAAATATAGCATCACGTCTTGGCCATATCACATCACAATATGCCCCGCAAAAACAAGTTAGGCGTCCTCTACTTTGTTGTTGCAAGTTTTACGTGGCTGCTACGGGCTGAGCAAGAACCGTTCTTACCTCGCATCAAAACCACAACGATGGTTTGTCAAGTTGGTGCTGTTTTAACCTTCGCAAGGACCGGGCGTAGCCACACTCGATTCAACTAAAGTGAGAGAGATGACACCCGCGGTCACCTTTAAGCAACGAGTGCTCGGCGGTGAAACCAGTCTCGCGTAAGCGTCTGGCGTAATGTCGGTCCGGCCGTTTCATCTCACAATACCGCTGAACCAAAGTATGACATGCTGGTAAGCAGATGACTTATATCGCCCACAACTCACTTGTGTTCTACTCGTGCATATGACATCAACACATAAAACCAGGCTCGGATGCCACCGTTGGGGAACGTAGTAATTTCAAAATTTTCCCACGCACACGCAAGATCATGGTGATGGCATAGCAACGAGAGGGAGAGTATTGTCCACATACCCTCGTGGGCCGTAAGCGGAAGCGTTATGACAACACGGTTGATGTAGTCGACGTCTTCACGATCCGACCGATCCAAGCACCGAGCGTCGGCACCTCCGAATTCAGCACACGTTCAGCTCGATGGCGATCCCGGGCTCCGATCCAGAAAGCGTCGGGGATGAGTTCCACAAGACGACGGCGTGGTGGCGATGATGATGCTCCACCGCGCAGGGCTTCGCCTAAGCTCATGACGATATGACCGAGGTGGAATATGGTGGAGGGGCACCGCACACGCTAAGGAACGATCCGTAGATCAACTTGTGTGTTATGGGGTGCCCCATGCCCCGTATATAAAGGAGGAGGGAGGTGTGGCCGGCCCTCATAGGGTGCGCTGAGGAGTCCTACTCCCACCGGGAGTAGGACTCCCCTCTTGCCTTGTTGGAGAAGGAAAGGGGGAGGGAAAGAGGAAGGGCGCCCCCCCCTCCTGTCCTATTCGGACTAGGGGGAGAGGGCGCTGCCTGCCCTGCCGGCCCTCCTCTTCTCCCTCATGGCCCACTAAGGCCCAACATCCCCGGAGGGTTCCAGTAACCCCGGTGTTCGGTAAAATCCCGATTTCATCGAACAATTCCGATATCCAAATATAGGCTTCCAATATATCAATCTTTATGTATCGACCATTTCGAGACTCCTCGTCATGTCCGTGATCACATCCGGGACTCCGAACAAACTTCGGTACATCAAAACTTATAAACTCATAAAAAATTGTCATCGTAACGTTAAGCGTGCGGACCCTACGGGTTCGAGAACTATGTAGACATGACCTAGAACTATTCTCGGTCAATAACCAATAGCGGAACCTGGATGCCCATATTGGTTCCTACATATTCTTCGAAGATCTTTATCGGTCAAACCGCATAACGACATACGTTGTTCCCTTTGTCATCGGTATGTTACTTGCCCGAGATTCGATCGTCGGTATCCAATACCTAGTTCAATCTCATTACTGGCAAGTCTCTTTACTCGTTCCGTAATACATCATCTCACAACTAACTTATTAGTTGCAAGGCTTATGTGATGTGTATTACCGAGAAGGCCTAGAGATACCTCTCCGACAATCGGAGTGACAAAACCTAATCTCAAATCGCCAACCCAACATGTACCTTTGGAGACACCTGTAGTACTCCTTTATAATCACCCGATTACGTTGTGACGTTTGGTAGCACCAAAGTGTTCCTCCGTAAACGGAGTTGCATAATCTCATAGTTACGAGAACATGTATAAGTCATGAAGAAAGCAATAGCAATATACTAAGCGATCAAGTGCTAGGCTAACGGAATGGGTCATGTCAATCACATCATTCTCCTAATGATGTGATCCCATTAATCAAATAACAACACATGTCTATGGTTAGGAAACATGACCATCTTTGATTAATGAGCTAGTCAAGTAGAGGCATACTAGTGACTATATATTTGTCTATGTATTCACACATGTATTATGTTTCCGGTTAATACAATTCTAGCATGAATAATAAACATTTATCATGATATGAGGAAATAAATAATAAGTTTATTATTGCCTCTAGGGCATATTTCCTTCACCTTCTCCCCGGGAAGACCCGATCAGTCTCGGAATCCCGGCTACAAGACATTTCGACAGTAATAAAACAAGACCAGCAAGACCTCCCGTGCGTCACACCTCGATAGTAGCCACAGATCTCGTCTCGAGCCACGACCGGATGAGCAGTCCAGACAACTAAAACCAGCCCTCAAGTTTCCCGAGGTGGCGCCGCAAAGGGCTCTAGTTTGGACCAATACTTAGACAAGCATTGGCCCGGGGGGCTAAAATAAAGATGACCCTTGGGTTAATTACTCCCAAGGAAAAGTAGGTGGTGGTGAGGCAAATGGTAAAACCAATGTTGGGGCTTCTTTGGAGGAGTCTTATTCAAAGCGAACTCAAGGGGTCCCATAAATCACCCGACCGCGTTAGGGACGCAAAATCCGGGAACATAATACCGATATGACGGAAACTAGGGCGGCAAGAGTGGAACAAAACACCAGGCATAAGGCCGAGCCTTCCACCCTTTACCAAGTATATAGATGCATTAATAATATAAGAGATATTGTGATATCCCAACAATAAACATAATCCAACATGGAGCAATCTTCATCTTCACCTGCAACTAGCAACGCTATAAGAGGGGCTGAGCAAAGCGGTAACATAGCCAAGCAACGGTTTGCTAGGAATGGTGTCAAAGGGTTAGAGGTTCATGGCAATTTGGGAGGCTTGAGCAGCAAGTGATAGGTAACGCAGCATAGCGATAGAACGAAGCAACTAGCATAGCAATGATAGTAATGAGATCCAAGATGACGGTCATCTTTCCTGAAATCCCGCAAGGAAGAAGAACGAGTCCATGAAGAAGACGAACGGATGAAGCCGAACCAAGCGTAGACGAACGAATCCTCACGATCGCAACGAAACAGGAACTAACAAGAAGAAGCACACAACAAGGTAAACACACCACACATGAACATGACAAGATGCACAACAAGCATGATGCATGCCAAGGCTACATGAAGCTACTCATGGCAAAAGATGATACAAACAAGAGCAACACATCAAGGCAAGTTTAAATGAGGCCGGGAACAACATATAACAATTCCGGTAAGTCCTCATATGCAAATTTCGAAATTGGTCCAGATCTGAATAAACCTTATGTTCAAGTTGTTAAACAGAAAGTTAAGATGCACCACGATGATCTACACGAAATTCTAGTCAAGTTACATATAAAGTTCATTAGATTCGGAGCTACGGCCTAGAAGATATGAGCACAACAAGTTAAACATGGCATTGATGCAAAATGCATACAAACATCAAGCAAACACCTCAAAACAAGGATGCAACATGATAATATGAAACTACATGCAAAATCGAGCAAGTTTCATATATAGCACACTCAAAACGGAGCAACGGTTCAACACATACACTCTATACAAGTTTAAAGGACAAGCTGTACAAAACAGCAACTAGGCATATTGCAAGCATCAAAACACTATGCTACAGCATCTCAACGTGAAAAGAAAAGGCATGAGCATGATGTACAGGTATAGCACAACAAAACATGAACACTGAGCTATCTCCAGAAATCACTAGAACATGCTCAAAATGACATGGCAAGATTGCAAATAATAACAGTTTCAGACTTATCAGGAAATAACATCAGGTTGCAATGTTTAGAGCTATCAAACAACCTGTTACAGCAAGCTATCATGTCAAACTAGAGCATGGCATGAACCTACTAAATGCATAGATCAAATGTCCTTTAGTGACCATGAACCAAAAATGATCAGAAAATATGATGGCACCCATGTAAACATGGCAAGATATATTACAGATACATACATGGCAGAAACAACAATAAGTAGGCATGTTGGTGAGCTTGAACCACTCACCACAGAGGAATACATGGCATGGCAAGGCAACTCACAGTAAGAAGACATGACATAGAAGCTATACATGGCAAGAACAACATCATAGCATACACGGATCAACTACAACAACCTTGTCAAAATTGAATAACATGTAAACAACCTGCCAGGAAACATTTTATAGCAAAAGTAGAGCTCGATTGACTCAAGCTATCTCACTCCATAATTGCAAACAAGGGCATGGATGGATAGAGAATAACCATATGTTTAAAACATCCTTACTGAAGTATCTCAAAATAAGCATGAATCTCTCGGTAGCATCAAGTTTACATGGCATAAAAATATCAGCAGAACAGGGGCTGGAATCAACAACATCATGAAGCCTAGTTTGCATGCTTGTGCTAGTCACCACAGAGATCACAAAAATACATGGCATATACCCCTGTAAAGATGGCATGGCATATTACAAAACACATGTAGGACTCAAGTTCATAGGATGCACACATCAATCATGGCAAAAATGAAAAAAATGCATGTTCTGATAAGAATCTGAAACTAACATCACATAGCCCTATTCCAACAGCATTTCGGGCATCAAGATGAGCTCAAATGAAAATGATGCAATGAGATGAAATGATGTACTCGTCGAGACGAACAATCTGACATATTACACGCACGAAACGGAGCAATATGCAGAGAGTTATGATGCGATGAAGATGGCAAGATAATGCAAAATAATTCGGGACTTAGGCAAAATCGGGGTCAACCTCGGTTTGACTGGATCTGGATCTGGGCTGCACCGGGCTCGCCGGAGAAGAAGGGGGCCGGCGGGGTCTAGGAGGAGGCCGACCGTGGCCGGGGCGAGGCGGCGGCGGCGGGATCCCGCCGGCCGCACCGGATCCGGCAAGGCGGCGAGGGATGGCCGGAGGCGCGACGGCACCGGCGGCGGAGAGCCAGCCGGCGACTTCGGCGGCCTTCGCGGAGGCGAGGCAGGCGCCGCGGCAGCTTGAGGCAGGCGCCTCAGCCTTGCGGCGAGGCGGAGGAGGAGGCATGGCGGGCGACGGGCCTGAGGCGACGAGACGGCAAGTGTGGTCATGGCTCATGAGGGCCCCGAGACGGCCAGCAGCAGCAGCGTATGTGGCTGAACCACGTGTACGCCCGAGTGGTTAGGCCTTGATGGCGATGACGCGTCCGGCCGCCGGGCGGACATGTCCGGCGGCGCGGAGGGAGAGATCTAGGGTTTTGGGGGGATTTCATCCACGAATTTCGGGGGAGGGGCTAGTTTTATAGGTAGAGGGAGCTGGGAGAGTCCAAATGGAGCACGGTTTTCGGCCACGCGATCGTGATCGAACGGCGGAGAGCATAGAGGGGAGTTTGCTGGATTTTGGGCCACTTTAGAAGGGGTGTTGGGCTGCAAAGAGAAGGAGGCTTTCGCGGTTACCCGGTTAACCGTTGGAGTACCAAACGACCTCCAAATGGCACGAAACTTGACAGGTGGTCTACCGGTGCTATACTAAGGCCGCTTGGTAAACCTCGGGCCATTTCGAGAAAGTTTAACACTCGCACACGAAAAGAGGCAAAAGGGAGCGCCGGGAGACATAGGAGTGCCGGATTGGAAAACGGACAACGGGAAAAATGCTCGGATGCATGAGACGAACACGTATGCAAAATGAAATGCACATGATGACATGACAAAATGCAACACGCAAGCAAATGACATGGCAACGACGGCGAATAACTGGCAGACACCTGGCGCATCGAATCCGGGGCGTTACAAGTTTGCATCTGATTACCTCTAAAGCACAAATGCAGGCCACCAAACAGCATAATTTGGCCACTGATGCAATGCAGGTTACCTAATGATGTCCACAATATAGTTTTGAGCCTGCATTAGCTCAGCCAAGCCTAGTTGAGTCACACATGCAAGGGCCCAAAACGATGCAGGATATCAAACACGCCAAGTTTGGGTTGTAGTGTGCCGGGTAGGTTTTCTGTTCAATTTTCCTTCTCGCACGGCTTCGACCGCGAAAGATATGCTTTGACTAATGTACGCTTATCATCATTGTGTCGTGGCCCGACGGTAGGGCCTCTTGGTGCTACGGTTTTGGAAAACCTTGCATGTGATTTTTGAAAGGTCTCGTCTATTTTTTTTTACTGTTTTTCGGTTTTCTTTCTAGGTACTTTCAGGTTTTTCTTTCTAAATTTCTTTGATCGTATTTTTCTTTTTAATTTTATCTTTGCTCCGTTTTTTTTCAAATATATGCAGGCATTTTACAAATACATGTCGGGTATATTTTTAATACATGTTAAACATTTTTTGAATAGACGTTGAACATATTTAAACACACATTGAACATTTTTGAATAGATGTTGAATATTTGCTAAAAACACGCTCAATCTTAATTAAATAATCAGTGAACATTTTTTAAATGCACGGTGAACAGTTTTAAACACACATTGAACATCAAATACATGATGTACATTTAAATATAGCATTTTTTAAATACATGGCCAAATTTTTATAAATACGTGTTTAATACATGATGATCACTTTGTAAACACATTATGAACATTTTTAAATGTCATGAACATTTTGTGTATTGTATGAAAATATTTTTAAATTTCAGAAGAATTTTTAAATGAGGAATTTTTGAATTGTAGAATTTTTTTCACGTATGAATATTATTTATAAACTGTGATGAACGCTAAAGAAACTAGCAAAAACCAACGTCAGAAACCAGCAATAAAACCAGAAAAAACACAGATCCAAACCAACGTTACAGTGACACTGTATAATGGGCCGGGCCGTGAAGGAGCCCCTATAGACGAGCGGGGCGATCGAGCTCGCTACGGCCAATACCTAGACGCTCCCAGCTTCGATTCCCTCCACCCGCCGCCGCCGGAGACGCCACGCCCTCCGCCGTCGGCGACCTGCCCGAGCTACTCGAAAGGAGAGGCGGAGAGATGTGGTACCTTTGCGTCTTCTACCACAGGCTCCTGGACTACCGGCGTCCGGAAGTGCAATCGCTCGCCGAGCTCTTCGGTGGGCCCGGCGCCGGGGACGCCGTCGAGTGGCGTATGCCGGAGAACCACCACGAGGACTCCCCCTTCCACCTCGTCCGCCTCCCCGGCGACGAGCGTCTTGCCGCGCAGATCGCCAACCGCAGTAAGCGAGCTCCCCTCGCCATCCTTTACTGATTTATACTGTAGTAGTACCTAGCATCTCGCGTTTATCCCGGACACTGCATGCTCCAGGCCTGCTGGTGAAGGGGATCTATGAACTGTGGGGACAAGGTGCCACCTACGACGAACTGGAGAAGGCGATACGGGAGTACCCCGACGAGAGGAAGCTGCCGTACCTGACGCCCGAAAGTTCGTTCAAGATTGTCGTCGACAGCTTCGGCAAGGTGATCAGCTTCGAAGAACAGAATGAGATCATAAAGGGGTTCACTTACATTCCATTCGAGGTTATTGCCACAGTTCTTCTACTACCTTGTAGTTGTACTATTAATTCCAGTTTCCAGAGGTAGGCATTTGTGGATGCCCATTGTTCATTCTTTTATGATGGGTGTTGTTTCTTTTTTTTTAGGGTCGTGTTAATTTGAAGAAGCCCGAACACAAGTTCTTTGTCTTGGAGACTGATGATTATGGGTCACAAAATGGCCTCCCACCAGTTGTCCAGAAGACAGTATTCTTTGGCCGGGAGGTCGGAGCAGCAGATAGGCATCTATTGCCGACGTATCAGTTGAAGAGCAGGAAGTACATTGGTCCGACTGCAATGGATTGTGAAATGGCGTTTCTCATGGCCAACCAAGGGCTTGCACGGCCTGGGAAACTTGTGTATGACCCTTTTGTTGGCACTGGGAGTATTTTAGTTGCTGCTGCACATTTTGGAGCCATGACTATGGTTTGTGCTTATTGCAGAAAGAAATACATAGCTGTGCTTTTGCTATTCAATGTCTCGCTTATAAAGTTCTTTCAGGGTGCAGATATTGATATAAGGGTTGTGCGGGATGGTCGTGGCCCTGATTGCAACATTTGGAGCAACTTTGAGCAGGTAATTAGGTGGACTTGACCAGATTTTAGTTCGGAGAAGCTTCTTGCATGTCTGCCATGAGACTCGTCTGAATCATCATTATTAGATCTTGAAGTAGTACCATCTTCTTATTTAGTTTGTGAGTTAGTGGATACCCATAATTCATCTAATATATTGACCATATTATCTTATTCAGTACAAGTTGCCGGAGCCTTTGTGTGTGCTGCGAGCAGATAACAACCTGCCACCTTGGCGTCCAGGCTTGAAGGAGGTACACTATCCTACATTTTGTGTTGTTTGTGCAATGTTTCAGTGCATCACTGTTGCAGTTTTGGAATTGTTCATTAGTGACTGGTCGGAAATGAAGAAAAGCATCAGCAACTACGTCCATTTTGCACAAATGCATGCTGCCGAATGTTTATAGTTGTGCTTGAAGTCTTGCATGGACACATATGACATGATACTCACATAGTCACTTAGTTGAATGCTTATATGACCTTCATGTGGTTGGTATATCTAGCTTAATTTGTAACAAATTCACCATGAAATGTCTGGTTTTTAGTCCCATGAGAAAATTAATTGATGGTTATTGTTTGCTTAATAATCCTTAAAAGCATAGTTAAAAAAAGTCAAGCCTAGACTCTAGGTGATAGCAAAACTCCTAGCGCTTAATCTGCGCATAAAGCGTGCGCTTTGGCCATTAAAGTGCAAGGCAGTGGCAAAATGCACAATTGCCTAGCGTTTTTTTAACTATGCTTAAAAGCAGTACTTCGAGCATACTGTATAAACTACTGCATGATATATCAACTGAATTACTATGTGAAAAAATCTTTAGATTATTGTGAGATAGAACATCTGTATTATGTTAAAATTGCTTTGTGATTGTGATTTCAATTGTGCGTATAAGATACTCAGTCACATAGTCGAATATTTATATCACCTTCATGTGGTTGGTATATATCCATCTTAATTTGAAACAAGTTTACCATGAAATGTTTGATTTTTAGTCCCATGAGAAAATAATTGATGGTAATTATTTGCTTGATACTCCTTAAAAGCATTACCTGGAGCACACTATAAACTACTGCAAGACATATCAACTGAATTACCATGTGAAAAAATCCTTCGATGATTGTGAGATAGAACAACTGTATTATGTTAAAATTGCTTTGTGATTGTGATTTCAATTGTGCATATATGATACTCACAGTCACATAGTTGAATGTTTATATGACCTTCATGTGGTTGGTATATATCCATCTTAATTTGAAACAAGTTCACCATGAAATGTTTGATTTTTAGTCCCATGAGAAAATAATTGATGGTAATTATTTGCTTAATACTCCTTAAAAGCAGTACCTGGAGTACACTATAAACTACTGCGAGATCTATCAACTGAATTACTATGTGAAAATAATCTTTAGACTATTGTGTGATAGAATAACTGTACTATTTTAACATTGCTTTGTGGTTGTGGTCTACAACTGAACATTGCATCTTTTCTTAGATGCTATTATTACGAGGTTATCTTCTGTGTAAGCTGCATGCTGCTACTCCTCGGATACTGTCTAATTCTATTGTCTAGGTCACAAGAAATGATAAGGTACTGCTGCTTTTGTCCATCAGATATTTGATGCAATCATTTGCGACCCCCCATATGGTGTCCGAGCTGGTGGGCGCAAGTCGGGTGGTCGGAAGCTCCTAAAAGGAATCATCCCTCCGTACACAGTTCCGGACGAGAAGAGAGAGAACCACATTCCATCAACCGCGCCATATAGCCTTGCCGAATGTGTTCACGACCTGCTACACCTTGCTGCGAGAATGCTGGTGGTTGGCGGCAGGCTCGTCTTCTTCTATCCAATGTTGCGTGAGGATGATGCTGCTGGTGTGGCGAAATTTCCAGAGCACCCTTGCTTCAAGCTGGTCTCCTCCTGCGAGCAGATCCTAAGCCTGCGGTACAGCCGGGTCCTGCTGACCATGGTGAAGGTGGGGCCCTACACGGAGGAGGTCGAGAGGATGGGCAAGGAACGGCACCAGGAGTTCAGGGAGAACCACCAGAAATGGATGGAGGAGGGCAACCTGCACTCTGCCGTGTTCAGCCCGGCGGAGCATGATAAGAAGCCCGAATCTGATAGAGGCTCCAAGCCCAAGTACAGAGGCAAGTACGTGTAGTGATGGAAATACTCTGGGATCGATGCCAATTTTGTTGATCTTCTGTTGTTTGTATCTTTCAGCGATGTCTCTTGTATGGCTTGTTCTAGGTTTACAAGCCAGCGCCAATTAGTGCAAGGAACTGTATGATGAACTCTCAACTTGATATCATGCGAGGCTAGTTCCTTTTGATGATGAACTGTAGTTTTCTTACTTGTTTTTCCTGGTTTGATGATGAACTGTAGTTTTCTTACTTGTTTTCACTGGTTTGCATCTCGGGCCACTGCTTTCTTTCTAGGACATAAACTGCTCTGCTTTATTTGAATAAAAATGATACAAATGTAGTCTTACATAACGGACTTTGCAAGACAGAAAAATAACAATCCTAGTACCTATGAGTTGCCTTTGACGAGTTTTTTTTTTCGAAATGGAGGCAAAAGATTTGCCTCATCGATTAATTAAGAAGAAGAGAATTGCTCAGTTAATTAACGGAAAACCGGGTGAAAACCGTTACATATAGACCACATGCGGACTACTCGCAAAGAAAGAAACTCCATGACCCCACGGTCAACCCGACAAAAATATAAAACGAGCAACAACCGCACTTCTACATCGCAAAGGAAACCTCAACGAATCCAAAGCTGTAGACAACAAACACCAGCAAACCCACCAAGATGAGCCAATAAAAGATGATGGTCGAAGAGACTGAGTATCATTCACAAAGCAGCCGCAGACGCTTTACCAATGGCGCCACTCTTCTTGCCTATGCTCCTGAGAGCCTTCTTCACCTTCTTGATTTTACCCGAAGAAGCCTTCTCCACTAGTAAGCAAGCAATTGTCTTGCCTGACCCAGGGCTAGCTGCCTCCAAGCCGGCGAGCAAGCGGCCAAGCTTTTTCGCGAAGACCACCTCGTCAATATGTGCCCACATAGCTTCACGGTCAAAGATGGGCGACCGAATGGACTTTAGCGCATCAGAATTTGGTGCCAAAGCACCTACCTCATCAATCTCGGCACCCACAGGTGCCACCTGGCCCACAACCACAGGTGATAAGACAATAGCAGCATCCAAACCTCCACGATCCACCAAGGCGAGAGGCTGACTGGGCTCCAACAACGGCGGTGAGGTCGCAATCGGCATCGCCAAGGCCCCTCCAACCGACTCCATCTCCGTAGGAAGCACCATCGAAATAGGCGAAGTGGGCTCCCCACAAAGCTTCTGCAGCTCAGGCATAATTTGCAGCACTGGTGCCACGACCTCAACAACGGCTTCACTCTCAGAAGCAATCGGCATGACAGGCAGAGACAACGGGCGAGATGTAGCACGAGGGGAGAGATCTCCATACATGATTGCTTCCCTGTCAGCAAAACCAACCTGGATCTCGGGCAGCAGGGACACAACGGGCACAACCTGAAGCTTGGCGAGAGTAGCCTCTGCACTTGCCAAAACGCTCCCAACTCGCGCAATGCAGTCGCGAAGCTCGGCTCGGAGCAGCTCGGTCTGCTCCACCAGGACGGGCCGCAACGCCACATCAACCAGGGTTGCATCGACAAATGATGCAGACATTGGGGTGGATGGTGGAACAACATGTCGCTGTGGCGTAGTCTGGTTGATGCGGAGCTGTGCATGACAGAAACGCGCTTTATGGCCGAATCTAAGGCATCCCATACACCGAAAAGGGTCCCTGCACTCACGAGCACGATGACCTTTGGAGAGGCACCGAAAGCATCGACCCTTGAGCCACGCCAGAGGAGGCGGCCGAGCGTTTGGAGCGGGCTGATGAAAGGCATTTGAAGACTGCGAAGGGCGGCGCCCGGCGACGAGGTGCCAGTCTCCCAACATTTTCCCACGAGCTATTGGCGCGCAGCACATGGGATCAGCGGGCATCCCCTTGCTCCTGAAGCATCCAAGCCAGTCCCCCCAACCAGGACGCACGGGAGAGAGCGCCGGGTCGACCGATGCCAGCAGCAACGGAGCAGCGTTCTCATTAGCCAGGGTAGCTGCCGGTGATGGATCCGCCTGATCTGGCCCCGAGAGGGATGAAGGCGTTGACGCCGGGGATGGCAGCAGCTGGCCGGAGGAGACGCCGGAAAGGGGAGCAAGGGTGGCGCCCGCGCCGGCCATCTGCCACCAATGGCTGGGTCGGCCTTGCGGGAGGTCAGCGCAGCCGCGGCCAGCATGGCGGCGGAGACAACGGGTGAGGTCCGAGGAGCCGACAAAGGGAACCTCGCGGACGCGGCGGGCCTCACGGAAGCCGGCAACTCGCCCAGGGGCACCTCTGGCACCTTCACGGACTCTCCAACGACCTGGACGGGGCGGCCCAGCTCCGCTGCGGCAGCGTGGACAGGAGCTCCTGCTCCGGGTTGGATCGAGCAGCCTTCGCGCCGTGGCCGGTCTTGGTGCTGTCATCGCTGTACGGCGCGTCGTCCGCATTGATGACGGGCGGAGCAGCAGGGCAGGGAGCAGTCAACGTAGCACGCAGCTGACTGGTGGAGGGCTGCAGGACGAGGTCCACCTCGCCAGCGGGGCGAGCCGGCCGGCCCGGCGGCGGGGGCGGAGGGGATTCGAACTCCCGATCCAGATCCGGTGCAGGCGCGCCGTGCAGCGAGGTGGGGGACGGTGGGAACCCCCAGCTCAGGGGCGGCGGCGCAGCCATAGGTGCGGCGACAGGCTGGCAGAGGGCGCGGGAGGTGGTCGACGGCGCCGGAGCGCCCGCCGTCGATTTGGGCATGTGGGCGCCAGCCGGGTCCGGTCGCGGGAGCACCTCCTCAGTAGTTCACAGGTCAATGCCTTTGACGAGAATCATCCAAATCGAGAAGAGCATTGCCGTAGCAAGGAACCATACATAACAGACTTTGCAGGACAAAAAATAACAATCTCTAATACCAATGAGTTGCCTTTGATCACCCGCAAAAAAGAAAAAGAAAAAAGAGTTGCCTTTGATGAGAATCATCCACATCGAGAAGAGCATCGCTGTAGCAAGGAACCATCTGCGCCGCCCTGAGGACTCCACCAAAGAAATACTCCTTCAGGTTTTTTGAAGTCGCTTGAGCCACCACCTGAGCTATCCGGTATATGAAACCAATGAGTGCATCTTGGCTGTGACAACAAAGTCCTTGGATCAGCGAGGCTTCGTTGCCGAAGAAAGAAACCAATCTGTAGCTAGGCTTGTGCTAGGTCAAGCTAGCGCCAATTAGTGCAAGGTGTTGTATGATGAACTCTCAACTTGATATCATGCCAGGATAGAGGCTAGCTCATTTTGATGATGAGTTGTAGCTTTTTTTTTTTACTTCTCTTTCCTGGCTACTACTTAGTCCCACGTATTGTAGCTCTAATCAATTAAAAAAAAACCTTTACTACCAAAACCTCGCTGATTTTTTAGTTTAACACACTCTATCATATCCCCAGTAGAGCTTAAAATCCAAAAAATATTGGGGCCCCTCCATCCTGAAACATTGGCTAAACCGTCCCCACCCGAAAATCATCCCAACCTGCGGAATTCAGGTGGGAAGACTTCTCTCTCGGTTTCCATCCGCCGCCAAAAAGACAAACGAAAACAACTCTAAGAGCATCTACAACTGGACTTGCCTAATATGGGTGCATATATGTCCGTGACCGCGTCCATGGATAGCGCCCGCTCACTCCTCATTTGTCTGCATCCGCAGCCGCCCCTCTCATATTCAAACCTCCAAATCCATACAATCACATGCAACGTAGATCAATACAACATAGCTTTAACACATAGGATATCATGGGACATAGCAAGTTCATTACAACAGACACAAAACAAGTTCACAAAGATTAGATAGTTCGTTAAACTAGCTACGTCTATGAAAAATATGACTAGGAAGGCGTTGGAGTTCATCACTTCCTTGTCGGGCCCTTCCCCTTGGCGTCTTTGGAGTGGCGGTAGTACTACTTGGCATATGCGTTGGGGGCGCATCGTCGTCGTCACTGTGGTGCCTACAACAAACGAGGACGAGGAGGGGAGCCCCACTAGACGCCGAGCAGTGCGGGCCTGCTCTTTGGCAAGCCGCTCGGCTTTCGTTATGTTTGCGGCCTTGTCCTTGGCTAGTCACTCGAACACCTCGAGCTCGAGCCCCAATGGCTTGGCATTTTTGCGGCGGCGATGTCAGGTGTTTGTCTCGGCCATGGTCAGTGTTGGGGATATAACTACTGAATATAAACCGCCCTGAAGAGGTCGGTTTGCCCTCGTCCATAATTAGGGCCCACGAAGGCAAGAGGCCCAGAGCATAGAGGCGGATTAGGGTCCATTAATGTAAACCGCCTTAGTCATGTAACTTGTGCTGTAAGATAAGAGAAAGAAGAGACCGAGCCGGACACTTGTATGAGCCGACCTCGGGACTCAGAGACCGCCAAAGGCCAACCCGTGTATATAAGGGGCGACCCGGCGGTTTAGGGACAGACAATTCGAGGCTTAGGCGGTTATTGCTCCCTAGTCGCCAAATCACATCAATCCCATCACAAACTAGACGTAGGCTTTTACCTTCATCGAAGGGCGAACTAGTATAACTCTCGTGTCTTTGTGTCCGCTTTAACCCTCTAAGTTAACCCGCACGATGGCCCCGCGACTAAGTCCTTTCACGAGGACATCTGCCGTGACAATTCCACGACAGTTGGCGCCACCGTGGGGCTATCGCACGATGGTTTGATGATCTTAGGGGCAAGTTCAAAGGACTCGAAGGCTATGATGTGGGCCGGATGACTAAGAGTCGTCGCGACAAGCTCTACATCGACGATCAGATCGGGCCCCGAGGTCGGATCGATTGAGTACGGGCACGGGTCCCTTTGGTGGCATACACGTGTTCATCGGCAAGATCGGTGAGCGTGGCTGGAGCCGACATCTGCACCGACCTCGTCGAGACGGCTCGTGGGCGAAGAAGAATCTGCCCGCTAAACCGGCCGTCAGCGTGCTTTTGTGGGAGTCATCCACGGAGGAGACCGTCGGCGGATCAGCATCTGGCGGCGAAACCGTTGTCTACTCGATGACGAGTCGTCGGCGGAGAAACCGAGTCTTTGTACCACCGCAAGATGGCGGATCGGGGCTGTTCCGACGGTGAGAGTGTTCCGGACCCTTTGATCTGCCCAACCGGTTGGAATCTTCATGGCGGTACACAAGCGGCGCTCACTCTTCGACCGCGGCGCCCATGGTCGCCGGTTCAGCAGCGGTGATGGCAGCCGGGGAAGGAGGCCCCGTGCGCCCGCCGGCTCAAGTTTTATCAGAGCTATTCGACGCATTGGCTGTACTCATGGCAGAGGCTAATCCGGCGGATCAAGACCTGCAGAACGCGGAGATTGCAAAGGTGAAGGAACAAATCACTAAGGCTAAAGCGGATCTGGCAGCCGCGGACGTGAGGATGGCGGCGGAACGGGCCGCTTTGGATGCACAGGCTTATAGGCTCATGCTGGATCAGAGCGCGTCACATGAAGTCATGAAAAGAAAGTACAGATCCCGTTTGCCTTCGGTTTTCGAGGGAAGAGACCTCTTCAATACCCGAGGGGGACCATAATCCGCCGCGGTGGTGAACCGCCGAAGCACTGGGGCGGGCGCGCCGATTCAGCCCGTGTGATAGATCTGCCGCCATCATGCCGGCGCTTCAGTCAGTGTGAAGACACCTCCGGTCACTACTCCAACCCGATGGATAACCTTGTTGCGGCTGCGGCCGGTTGGGGCGATTCAATCGGCGATTCACCGCAGCGGTAGAAACACGCCGGCAAAAGAGCTCCTCAGACGGCCCCGCTCAACAGAAGCGTATTCATACGATGGGATCGGATCCACTCCACCCCGCCTAAGCCGGAGTTATAGCCGCACGCAGATTTAACCGGCCAGATCAAGCAATGCGCAGCGGTCCGCCTCAAGGCAACAACCCGGCGGGTGGTTTCAAAACGCTCAAGTGGTGGTGGACCGGCCAGGCACGTAGGGAGGCCGAGTTAGCAAAGACAACATGAGGATCATCAACTCGCGCCGGTTCGACCGACCATCTTGAACCTGGGGTCACGCCGGCTCTTTGGGGTGCCTTGCCTCGTCCCGCTTTACGCAATGTACGTTGCCCAAGGACTTCAAAGGGCCACGCAAGGTGCCCAATTATACCGCCGATTTGGCTCCAGAAGCGTGGATAGAAAGCTATGAGATGGCCATGGAGATGCTGGATGTGGATGATGAAGGAAATATGCCCTAGAGGCAATAATAAAGTTATTATTTATTTCCTTATTTCATGATAAATGTTTATTATTCATGCTAGAATTGTATTAACCGGAAACATAATACATGTGTGAATACATAGACAAACAGAGTGTCACTAGTATGCCTCTACTTGACTAGCTTGTTAATCAAAGATGGTTATGTTTCCTAACCATGAACAAGGAGTTGTTATTTGATTAACAAGGTCACATCATTAGTTGAATGATCTGATTGACATGACCCATTCCGTTAGCTTAACACTTGATCGCTTAGTATGTTAATGCTTTCTTCATGACCCATACATGTTCCTATAACTATGAGATTATGCAACTCCGTTTACGGAGGAACACTTTGGTACTACCAAACGTCACAACGAATCGGGTGATTATAAAGGAGTACTACAGGTGTCTCCAAAGGTACTTGTTGGGTTGGCGTATTTGAGATTAGGTTTTGTCACTCCGATTGTCGGAGAGGTATCTCTAGGCCTTCTCGGTGATACACATCACTTAAGCCTTGCAAGCATTACAACTAATGAGTTAGTTGTGAGATGATGTATTACGGAACGAGTAAAGAGACTTACGGTAACGAGATTGAACTAGGTATTGGATACCGACGATCGAATCTCGGGTAAGTAACATACCGATGACAAAGGGAACAACGATGTCGTTATGCGGTTTGACCGATAAAGATCTTCAAGAATATGTAGGAGCCAATATGGGCATCCAGGTTCCGCTATTGGTTATTGACCGAGAATAGTTCTAGGTCATGTCTACATAGTTCTCGAACCCGTAGGGTCCGCACGCTTAACGCTTCGATGACAGTTCATAATGAGTTTATAAGTATTGATGCACGAAGGTTGTTCGAGTCCCGGATGTGATCACGGACATGACGAGGAGTCTCGAAATGGTCGAGACATAAAGATTGATATATTGGAAGCCTACATTTGGACATCGGAAGTGTTCCGGTGAAATCGGGATTTTACGAGTACCGGAGGTTACCGAACCCCGGAAGTCCATGGGCCTTAATGGGCCATGGGAGAAGAGGAAGGGCAGGCCAAGGTGGGCTGCGCCCCCTCCTCCCTCTAGTCCGAATAGGACAAGGAAGGGGGCGCGCCTTCCTCTTCCCTCCTCCAATCCTAGTCCAACTAGGAGAGGGGGGAGTCCTACTCGGTGGGAGTAGGACTCCTCCTTAGCGCGCCCCCCTAGGGCCGCCACCTCCCCTTGGCTCCTTTATATACGGGGCAGGGGCACCCAATACACACAAGTTGATCTACGGATCTTGCCTTAGCCGTGTGCGGTGCCCCTTCCACCATATTCCACTTCGGTCATATCGTCGCGAGCTTAGGAGAAGCCTCGCGGAGAAGTCATATCGTCATGAGCTTAAGCGAAGCCCTGCGTCGGTGGAGCATCAACATCGTCACCACGCCGTCGTCTTGACGGAACTCATCCCCGACACTTTGCTGGATCGAGTCCGGGATCGCCATCGAGCTGAACGTGTGCGTAACTCGGAGGTGCCGTGACGTTCGGTGCTTGGATCGGTCGGATCGTGGAGACGTCGACTACATCAACCGTGTTGTTATAACGCTTCGCTTTCGGTCTCGAGGCGTGGACGGACACTCTCCCTCTCGTTGCTATGCCATCACCATGGTCTTGCGTGATCGTAGGAAATTTTTGAAATTACTACGTTTCCCAACAAAGGCATCCGAGCCTGGTTTTATGCGTTGATGTCATGTGCACGAGTAGAACACAAGTGAGTTGTGGACGATACAAGTCATACGCCTACCAGCATGTCATACTTTGGTTCAGCGGTATTGTGAGATGAAGCGGCCGGACCGACATTACGCGTGACGCTTACGCGAGACTGGTTTCACCGCTCGAGCACTCGTTGCTTAAAGGTGACGGCGGTGTCTGTCTCTCTCACTTTAGTTGAATCGAGTGTGGCTACGCCCGTCCTTGAGAAGGTTAAACGGAGTCTATTTGACGAAGTATCGTTGTGGTTTTGATGCGTAGGTAAGAACGGTTCTTGCTCAGCCCGTAGCAGCCACGTAAAACTTGCAACAACAAAGTAGAGGACGTCTAACTTGTTTTTGCAGGGCATGTTGTGATGTGATGTGGTCGAGCGTGATGCTATACTTTATTGTATGAGATGATCATGTTTTGTAACCGAGTTATCGGCAATCGGCAGGAGCCATATGGTTGTCGCTTTATTGTATGAAATGCAACGCCATGTAATTGCTTTACTTTATCACTAAGGAGTAGCGATAGTCGTAGAAGCAATAGTTGGCGAGACGACAACGATGCTACGATGGAGATCAAGGTGTCGCGCCGGTGGCGATGATGATCATGACGGTGCTTGGCGATGGAGATCACAAGCACAAGATGATGATGACCATATCATATCACTTATATTGATTGCATGTGATGTTTATCCTTTATGCATCTTATCTTGCTTTGATTGACGGTAGCATTATAAGATGATCTCTCACTAAAATTATCAAGAAGTGTTCTCCCGAGTATGCACCGTTGCGAAAGTTCTTCGTCTTTGAGACACCACGTGATGATCGGGTGTGATAGGCTCTACGTTCAAATACAACGGTGCAAAACAGTTGCACACGCGAATACTCAGGTTAAACTTGACGAGCCTAGCATATAACAGATATGGCCTCGAACACGGAGACCGAAAGGTCGGCGTGAATCATATAGTAGATATGATCAACATAGTGATGTTCACCATTGAAACTACTCCATCTCACGTGATGATCGGACATGGTTTAGTTGATTTGGATCACGTAATCACTTAAGATGACTAGAGAGATGTCAGTCTAAGTGGGAGTTCTTAAGTAATATGATTAATTGAACTTTAATTTATCATGAACTTAGTCCTGGTAGTATTTTGCAGATTATGTTGTAGATCAATAGCTCGCGTTGTTGCTTCCCTATGTTTTCATATGTGTTCCTAGAGAAAATTGTATTGAAAGATGATGGTAGGAATTACACGGACTGGGTCCGTAACTTGAGGATTATCCTCATTGCTGCACAGAAAAATTACGCCCCGAAGCACCGCTGGGTGACAGACCTGCTGCGAGATCTTGAGCCGAAGTTGTGAACGTCCGCAAAGCGTAGCTGATGACTACTCTATAGTTCAGTGTGCCATGCTTTACGGCTTAGAGCGGGGTCTTCAACGACGTTTTGAGCGTCATGGAGCATATGAGATGTTCCAGGAGTTGAAGTTAATATTTCAAGCAAATGCCCGGATTGAGAGATATGAAGTCTCCAATAAGTTCTATAGCTGCAAGATGGAGGAGAATAGTTCACGTCGGTGAGCACATACTCAAAATGTCCAGGTATAACAATCACTTAATTCAGTGGGAGTTAATCTTCCGGATGATAGTGTCATTGATGAATTCTCCAATCACCGCCACCAAGCTACAAGAGCTTCGTGATGAACTATAATATGCAAGGGATGACTAAGACAATTCTGAGCTCTTCGCGATCTTTGAAGTCATGGAGGTAGAAATCAAGAAAGAGCATCAAGTGTTGATGGTCGACAAGACCACTAGTTTCAAGAAAAGGGCAAAGGGAAAGAAAGGGAACTTCAAGTAGAAAGACAAGTAAGTTGTCACTCTTGCGAAGAAGCCCAAAGCTGGACCATAGCCTGAAACCGAGTGTTTACACTGCAAAGGAAATGGTCACCGAAGCGAAATGCCCTCAATATTTGGTGGATAAGAAGGATGGCAAAGTGAACAAGAGTATATTTGATATACTGATTATTGATGTGTGCATTACTAGTGTTTATAGTAGCCCCGAGTATTTGATACTTGTTCGGTTGCTAAGATTAGTAACTCAAACTGGAGTTCTGAGATAAACAGAGACTAGTTGAAGGGAAAGTGACGATGAGTGTTGGAAGTAGTTCCAAGATTGATATGATCATCATCGCACACTCCTATATTTTCGGATTAGTGTTAAACCTAAATAAATGTTATTTGGTGTTTGCGTTGAGCATGAATATGATTTGATCATGTTTATTGCAATACGGTTATTCATTTAAGTAAGAGAATAAATTGTTGTTCTGCTTACATGAATAAAACCTTATATGGTTACACACCCAATGAAAATGGTTCGTTGGATCTCGATCGTATGATACACATATTCATAATATTGAAACCAAAAGATGCAAAGTTAATAATGATAGTGCAACTTATTTGTGGCACTCGCCGTTTAGGTCATATTGGTGTAAAGCGCATGAAGAAACTCCATGTGATGGATTTTGGAATCACTTGATTATGAATCACTTGGTACTTGCGAACCGTGCCTTTTGGGCAAGATGACTAAAACTCCGTTCTCGGAACAATGGAACAAGCTATTGACTTATTGGAAATAATACATACCGATGTATGCGATCCAATGAGTGTTGATGCTCGTGGCAAGTATTGTTATTTTCGACCTTCACAGATGATTTGAGCAGATATGGGTATATCTACTTGATGAAACATAAGTCTGAAATAATTGAAAAGTTCAAAGAATTTCAGAGTGAAGTGGAAAATCATCGTAACAAGAAAATAAAGTTTCTGCGATCTGATCGTGGAGATAAATATTTGAGTTACGAGTTTGGTCTTCATTTGAAACAATGTGAAATAGTTTCAAACTCACGCCACCGAACACCACAAGCATAATGGTGTGTCCGAACGTCAGAATCGCACTTTATTGGATATGGTGCGATCTATGATGTATCTTACCGATTTACCACTATCGTTTTGGGGTTATGCATTAGAGACAACTGCATTCACGTTTAATAGGGCACCATCTAAATCCGTTGAGATGACACCGTATGAACTATGGTTTAACAAGAAACCTAAGTGTCGTTTCTTAAAAGTTTGGAGTTGTGATGCTTATGTGAAAAAGTTTTCACCGATAAAGCTCGAACCCAAATCGGAGAAGTGCGTCTTCATAGATTACCCAAAAGAAAATGTTGGGTACACCTTCTATCACAGATCCATGAGCAAGTTTTTCGTTGCTAAGATGGATCCTTTCTAGAGAAGAAGTTTCTCTCGAAAGAAGTGAGTGGGAGGAAAGTAAAGAGCTTGATAAGGTAATTTGTACCTTCTATCGAATTGGAAAGTAGTTCATCACAGAAATCAGTTCTGGTGATTACTACACCAATTAGTGAGGAAGTTAATGATGATGATCATGAAACTTCAGATCAAGTTACTACCAAACCTCGTAGGTCTTCCAGAGTAAGATCCGCACTAGAGTGGTGCGGTAATCATGTTCTGGAAGTCATGTTACTAGAACATGATGAAACCTACGAACTATGAGGAAGCGATGATGAGCCCAGATTCCGCGAAATGGCTTGAGACCATGAAATCGAGATAGGATCCATGTATGAGAACAAAGTATGGACTTTGATTGACTTGCTCGATGATCGACAAGCCATGTAGATAAATGGATTTTCAAGAGGAAGACAGATGTTGATAGTAGTGTTACTATCTACAAAGCTCGACTTGTCGCAAAAAGGTTTTGACAAGTTCAAGGTGTTGACTACAATGAGATTTTCTCAAGCTGTAGCGATGCTTAAGTCTGTCCGAATCATGTTAGCAATTGCCACATTTTATGAAATCGGCAAATGGATGTCAAAACTACATTCTTTAATGGATTTATTAAAGAAGAGTTGTATATGATGCAACCGAAGGTTTTGTCAATCCTAAAGGAGCTAACAAAATGTGCAAGCTCCAAATGATCCATCTATGGACTGGTGCAAGCATCTCAGAGTTGGAATATATGCTTGATGATTTGATCAAAGCATATGGTTTTTACAGACTTTTGGAGAAGCCTGTATTTACAAGAAAGTGAGTGGGAGCACTACAGCATTTCTGATAAGTATATGTGAATGACATATTGTTGATCGGAAATAATGTAGAATTATTCTGCAAAGCATAAAGGAGTATTTGAAAGGAGTTTTTCAAAGAAAGACCTCGGTGAAGCTGCTTACATATTGAGCATCAAGATCTATAGAGATAGATCAAGACGCTTGATAAGTTTTTCAATGAATACATACCTTGACAAGATTTTGAAGTAGTTCAAAATGGAACAGTCAAAGAAAGAGTTCTTGCCTGTGTTACAAGGTGTGAGATTGAGTAAAGACTCAAAACCCGACCACGGCAGAAGATAGAAAGAGAATGAAAGTCATTCCCTATGCATCAGCCATAGGTTCTATAAAGTATGTCATGTTGTGTACTGATCTATTGCATACCCTACCACTAAGTTTGGCAAGGAGTGCAATAGTGATCTAGGAGTAGATCAATGGACAGCGGTCAAAATTATCCTTAGTGGAATAAGGATATGTTTCTCGATTATGGAAGTGAAAGAAGGTTAAATAAGTAAAGGGTTACGTCGATACAAGTTTTAAACTGATCTAGATGACTCGAGTCTCTATCTGGATACATATTGAAAGTGGGAGCAATTAGCTAGAGTAGCTCCGTGAGAGCATTGTAGACATAGAAATTTGCAAAATACTTACGGCTCTGAATGTGATGCATCCGTTGACTAAAATTATCTCACAAGCAAAACATGATCACACCTTAGTACTCTTTGGGTGTTAATCACATAGCGATGTGAACTAGATTATCGACTCTAGTTAACCCTTTGGGTGTTGGTCACATGTCGATGTGAACTATGGGTGTTAACCACATATAGATGTGAACGATTGATGTTAAATCACATGGCGATGTGAACTAGATTATTGACTCTAGTGCAAGTGGGAGACTGAAGGAAATATGCCCTAGAGGCAATAATAAAGTTATTATTTATTTCCTTATTTCATGATAAATGTTTATTATTCATGCTAGAATTGTATTAACCGGAAACATAATACATGTGTGAATACATAGACAAACAGAGTGTCACTAGTATGCCTCTACTTGACTAGCTTGTTAATCAAAGATGGTTATGTTTCCTAACCATGAACAAGGAGTTGTTATTTGATTAACAAGGTCACATCATTAGTTGAATGATCTGATTGACATGACCCATTCCGTTAGCTTAACACTTGATCGTTTAGTATGTTAATGCTTTCTTCATGACCCATACATGTTCCTATAACTATGAGATTATGCAACTCCGTTTACGGAGGAACACTTTGGTACTACCAAACGCCACAACGTAATCGGGTGATTATAAAGGAGTACTACAGGTGTCTCCAAAGGTACTTGTTGGGTTGGCGTATTTGAGATTAGGTTTTGTCACTCCGATTGTCGGAGAGGTATCTCTAGGCCTTCTCGGTGATACACATCACTTAAGCCTTGCAAGCATTACAACTAATGAGTTAGTTGTGAGATGATGTATTACGGAACGAGTAAAGAGACTTACCGTAACGAGATTGAACTAGGTATTGGATACCGACGATCGAATCTCGGGTAAGTAACATACCGATGACAAAGGAACAACGTATGTCGTTATGCGGTTTGACCGATAAAGATCTTCAAGAATATGTAGGAGCCAATATGGGCATCCAGGTTCCGCTATTGGTTATTGACCGAGAATAGTTCTAGGTCATGTCTACATAGTTCTCGAACCCGTAGGGTCCGCACGCTAACGTTCGATGACAGTTCATAATGAGTTTATAAGTATTGATGCACCAAGGTTGTTCGAGTCCCGGATGTGATCACGGACATGACGAGGAGTCTCGAAATGGTCGAGACATAAAGATTGATATATTGAAGCCTACATTTGGACATCGGAAGTGTTCCGGTGAAATCGGATTTTAGAGTACCGGAGGTTACCGGAACCCCGGAAGTCCATGGGCCTTAATGGGCCATGGGAGAAGAGGAAGGGCAGGCCAAGGTGGGCTGCGCGCCTCCCTCCCTCTAGTCCGAATAGGACAAGGAAGGGGGGCGGCGCCTCCCTCCCTCCTCCAATCCTAGTCCAACTAGGAGAGGGGAGTCCTACTCCCGGGGGAGTAGGACTCCTCCTTGTGCGCCTCCCCTAGGGCCGCCACCTCCCCTTGGCTCCTTTATATACGGGGCAGGGGCACCCCAATACACACAAGTTGATCTACGGATCTTGCCTTAGCCGTGTGCGGTGCCCCTTCCACCATATTCCACTTCGGTCATATCGTCATGAGCTTAGGAGAAGCCTGCGCGGAGAAGTCATATCGTCATGGAGCTTAAGCGAAGCCCTGCGCCGGTGGAGCATCAACATCGTCCACCACGCCGTCGTCTTGACGGAACTCATCCCGACACTTTGCTGGATCGGAGTCCGGGATCGCCATCGAGCTGAACGTGTGCGTAACTCGGAGGTGCCGTCGCTCGGTGCTTGGATCGGTCGGATCGTGGAGACGTGCGACTACATCAACCGCGTTGTTATAACGCTTCGCTTCGGTTCACGAGGGTGGGGGACGACACTCCCTCTCGTTGCTATGCCATCACCATGGTCTTGCGTGATCGTAGGAAATTTTTGAAATTACTACGTTTCCCAACAGATGAAGCTGCGTGTGCGAAGTATTTCACCATGATGTTAGAAGGTACGGCCCGTACTTGGTTGAAGAACTTTCCGCCCAACTCAATCAGTTCATGGACCCAGTTGCGGACCCGGTTCATTCAAAATTTCAAAGACACTGTAAACAGCCCATGTCTGTGGTGGATTTGGCGGCTTGTGTCGGCGGAGGAGAATCCACGACCCATTGGGTGCGCCGCGTTCGAAGTTTTACATTCTTGAGATCGGATCAACCCCGATTCCGCGATCTTAACCCTAGAAGGCAACGCCGTTCAAACCGTTAAAGTTGAAGCTGGGTCGCATGAAGCGTTTTGCAATGACATGGGCACTCTCATGGGCGTTTAGTAAAGTATGCTGATTCGATAGTACCAAGGATCCCGAGTCCGAGGAGGATGACGAAATAGGGAAGGGAAAGGTAACAACTCCGAGGCCAGCCAGACATCGATCACGGCAGGTAATGGAGGAAACAAGCGTAAGGCAACGGTAACATGGGCTTCAGAGCTAACACCAACGCACAGGACAAGGGTCAACGGCGCAAGGGTAAGCAATCAAACCGGGCGGTGCGCCAAATCACAATCCGGAACGCTTTGAATTATCTATTGAATCAACCCCATCCAAGCATGGGACGAAGGAGGCACCAAATAATCACCTCGGAAGGATTGTTACATTATGCAGGAGTTCAAAAGTTCTAATGCTTTCCGGTATGATCAAGGGCCCGGCGGCGGTTCGTGGTCCGCCCGGTTACGGATGGAGGAAATTCGCCCGTGGTTCGTGGTAATCCGAGTGGGCGGGATAATCGTAACAATCGTAACCAAGGTGGTTACAATCAACAACAGCAGCAATCGGGTTATCAAAGTAATCCGGCAGTTGAACGGTGGATGATACCATGTCTTTACCACCAGCTTGGACAAGCGAGACCGAAAACTTCGAAGCGGGCGGTCAATGTTGTTGAACCGCCGCACCGCATTACCTACGCTGGTCGAGCAGCCTATTGTATGGAGCAGAGAGATCATCCTCCCGGGTTTACAATCCGGGTCGATTAGCCTAGTGGTGGCACCTCGTGTCGGAGGATACAAGTTTACCAAGGTGCTTATGGATGGAGGGAGCAGCATCAACATCCTGTACTCACGAGACCTTCCGACGTATGGGGTTAACGGATAAGCATCTCGGGCCATCCAAAGACGGTGTTTCACGGTGTGGTGCCCGGTAAGTCAAGATACCCGGTCGGTAAGATAGCTCGAGGTGGCCTTTGGGGATGAGCATGACTCGGATCGGAAACATTGACGCTTGAAGTGGTGAAAATCCAAAGCCCTTACCACGCCTCGCTTTGGGCGGCCGGCTTATGCTAAGTTTATGGCACGCCTTGTTATGTCTATTTGCAGCTAAAAATGCTGGGTCACAAAGGACGATAACGGTTCATGGAGCCGCGGGATCGCTTTGGAGTGCGAGGAAGGTGATGCGCTTATGCAGAGTCGGTTTGTGCCATCAAGAGCTAAAGTATTATAAAGACAATGTTGATCCGGCGGATATGACCCCGTTGAAGAAGCCAACTACAGAGCACGATCCGGATTTGAAGTTTAAATCGGCGGCGGAGACTAAACTTGTTGATTTTGTGCCCGGCGATTCGTCCAACCAGTTCACCATCGCTAACTTGGATCCTAAATAGGAAAGCGCTACCATCGAGTTCATCCGTGAGAATCGGGACATTTTGCATGGAAGCCTTCGACATGCCGTGTACCGAGGGAACTCGCCGAGCACACTCTTAATGTTGATCCCAAGTACAGATCGGTAAAGCGTTTCTTCGCCGGTTTAACGAGGAAAGGCGCAAGGCCATTGGAGAGGAGGTTGCTGTGCTCTTAGCAGCAGGGTTTATCATTGAAGTTTTCCATCCGAGTGGCTGGCTAATCCGTGTTGGTCCTTAAGAAGAATGGCACTTGGCGCATGTGTGGATTACATGATCTTAACAAGGCTTGTCCAAGATATCCTTTCGCCCCCCCGCATTGATCAGATTATTGATGCTACGGCGGGTTGTGAGCGCTTGAGCTTTTGGATGCGATTCTAGATATCATCGATTAAGATGGAGGTTAAGGACCAGGAGAAGACGGCATTTATCACTCCTTTGGAGCCTTCGCTATGTATCTATGCCTTTGGGCTCAAGAGCGCCTAAGCAACTTATCGGCGTTAAGTCAGAATTGCTTGCACGAACAGATCGGCCGTAACGTGCATGCTTATGTGGATGATATTGTGGTTAAGTCAAGGAAGAAGGAGACGTTGATTGAGGATCTAAAAGAAACTTTTGACAACTTATGGGTGTACAAGATGATGCTTAACCCGCCAAATGTGTCTTCGGTGTTCCGCGAGCAAGTTATTGGGTTTTCTTGTGTCCAACAGGGAATTGAAGCTAATCCGAGAAAATTACGGCTATCACCTCCTTGGCTAAGCCAAAGTGCATCAATGATGTCCAGCGTTTGGCGGGTCGGATTGCCGCTAAGCGGTTTATCACCGCCTCGGAGAAGGCCATTCCTTTGTACCAGATGTCAAGAAGACGGATCGGTTTGTCCGAGTTCACCCGCCGATGAAGCATTGAGGATTTAAAGCGGCAGTTGGCCAACCCGCCGTTTCTCGCCGCTCCCATTGACAAAGAGCCGCTTACGCTATATGTTGCTGCTAATGCCGGGCAGTTAAGCGTAGCTATTGTGGTAGAGCGGAAGGAGGCAGGAAGGAATATCCGTTCAACGGCCGGTTTATTACATCAGCGAGGTGCTCATTGAGTCTAAGCGAGATATCCGCATTGGCGTAAGCTGGTATATGGAGTTTTATGGCAAGCGAAGTGAAGCAATATTTTCAAGGGCATCCCATCACGGTGGTCGGTTCAGCTCCCTTGGGTGATATCATACGTAACCGAGAAGCAATCGGGCGGATTGCTAAGTGGGCTATAGAACTTGGGCCGCACGGTTTACTGGTATGTACTCGGACGGCAATAAAATCCCAGCACTTGTGGATTTCATTAATGATTGGACGGAGTTGCAAGCGCTCAAGAAAAGCCGGATCATACCTATTGGACCATCCACTTTGACGGGTCCAGCAATTGGAGGGCTCGGGGCTGAGTTGTGTTAACTTCCCCACGAGGTGAAAAGTTTTGTTACGCCCTCCGCTTAATGTTCCCTTGTACTAACAATGCAGCTGAGTATGAAGCTTTGCTCCATGGTCTCCGGATGGCTAAGGAGATGAATCTAAGCCGGGTTAAGTGCTTTGGTGACTCGGACTTGGTGGCCCAAAGAAGTATCGTGTACTTGGGATTCCAAAGATCCACTCATGGCTGCATATCGTCGGGAGGTGGATATTGTTGCAGGTCACTTTAAAGGATATCGTGGACCATGTGGATCGTCGGAAGAACGGCGACGGATGCTTTAAGCCGGCTGGGCTCTCAACGCAAACCGTCCCGCCAATGTCTTCCTTGATGTGTCGCATAATCCATCACCAAGCTTCCCGATGAAGTAGATTTGGCTATTCCTGATCCGGAGGCTCGCTTGGTGGCAGCCTTGCATGTCATTCCGGATTGGGCGCCCCTTATTTGGCATACATGACCCGGGCGAGTTACGTAAGATGAGACGCTGGCCTGATGGTGTAGTTCGGCGGTCTAAGTCTATGACCATTGTTAATGGCGAAGTTGCATCATTGCAGGTGTCGTATGCTTTCAGCGCTGTGTGTCCCCGAGGAAGGCTGTGAGATATTGCGTGAGATCCATGAAGGGACCGTGGTCACCACGCCGTTCAAAATCCTTGGTGGCAAAAAGTTCCGCCATGGTTTTTATTGGTTGACCGCCCATGCCGATGCGGAGGATCCGTCAGCGATGTGATGGTTGCCGAAGTTTTCTAGACGCAGCTCACATACCGCCCAGAATTGAGGATGATTCCAATTACTTGGCCGCTTTGCGACTTGGGGCTGGACATGGTGGGGCCTTTTAAAAGGTCCAAGGACAAGAAAACACACTTGCCGGTAGCAGTTGACAAATTTACAAAGTGGGTCGAGGCGAGCTCATTAGCAAGTGTGATGCGCCACGGCGGTTCGGTTCATAAAAGGGTGATCTTCCGTTTGGATTTCCACAAAGATCATCACGGATAATGGCATCAATTTGTCCAAGGGTGCCATGAAGGAGTTTTGTGAACATGAGCACATCCGCTTGATGTTTCTTCAAAGGCCCACCCACAGTCCAATGGTCAAGGTAACGAGCTAATCAGAGATCTTGAGAGGTATCAAACCCGGCTTATGGTCCCTTTACAGAGGACGCCGGGTTGTTGGGTAGAAGAGCTACCATCCGTGATATGGAGTATAAATACTACCCCTAACAGATCCACCGGATACACACCGCTCTTTATGGTCTATGGAGCGGAGGCGGTCCTTCCCAGCGATATCCGCTATGACTCACCTCGCGTGGCAGCCTATGTTGAGGCAGATAACGAGGCTGCACGGCAGACGCTGGGATCGATCGATGAAGAGCGAGACATGGCGGCTGCTCATTCGGCGATTTACAGCAGGATCTTCGCCGGTATCACGATCGGTGGTCGTAACCGTAACCTTTCAGAAGGAGACTTGGTGCTTCGCTCATTCAAGACCGCATGATATGCACAAGCTATCCCCACCTTGGGAAGGGCCTTTGTGGTCAGCAAGAATCGCACAACGGGTCATACTATCTGATTGATGTTCGAGAGCGAAAAGACTCACGACGCCGAAGAGGAGACCAACAGCCATGGAACATAGCTCATCTTCGCCTTATTATACCGAGCCATCGGCTCTCCTTATGTACATATTATGACAATGTATATATTATGAATAAAAGCAATAAACCGGAGCCTCGGCTAAAGCGGGTATCCGCTCAGTAAAAATCCGGTTTGGGTACATGGAGTTGTTGTCGCAAAGCAGCCTCCGCTTTATCCCTTGATCTTGCTTTTCGAAGTTTTTATGTCATCTGGGGCTTGGTCGTGTCCGAACCAATGCAACACCTTTTGATGGGCGAAAGCCATCGATCACTTGGGACATGGTCACATCTGAACCAGATCCACGCCTCTTGGTCGGCCTAAGGTCATAGAGTCACTTGGGGCTTGGTCGAACCCAACCATTGCCACGCCACTTGATCGGCATAATGCCACGGTTTCGGTTGGGGACCCGCTGACTTGAACCATAGCTACACCTTATTGGGAGCTTGGTCGTGTCCGACCATGGTAACACCATCCGATCGGCTCAAGAAAGCCTCTTTGGCAAACATTTTATTATTGCCTATGCTCCTCTATTGCTCTTATAACTGCTATTTAAATCGCTTCAACCAAATCCGCTGACGGAATTTGGTTTATTGTTTAATCCGTGATAACTTTTCCGTTTGTTTTTTTTCCCGTTAAACATCCCATTATGGAGTAACAGGGCTTAATATGACCCGGCATGGTTTACCCGGTAAACCGCATTCTAAAGCTAGGAGCTGTTGTCTCCTTGGACGGTAATGGTTTATGCAACCTCCGCTTCAAGGGTTGGCTCAATAAACTGAATGCCCGACACAGGCGGTATTTTTGTATCACAAAGTTTTGATCATATACATCAATATTTTCTTATATAAGTATATAGGCATCACAAGCCGGTTGGCGACACAAGCCGCTGTGGCAGTTTAAGAATTTGTGATTGCAGGCAAAATACATTGAAGATTTCAATTCTTCAATCCAAAGTATCAGCACCTCCGCGCGAATGTTACAGACTGAGGGCATAAAGGCATGTTCAAAAACAAAGTGCTGGCTATTCTATTACAAAGCCTTCCAAGGCCCGGTATTTCGCATGGCGTTATGACTAGCAGCTTCTGATGCATCACCCGGCTTGACGGATTAAGCTTCCTCGCCGGGTTGACGGAGGAAGAGGGGCGTCTGGCGCCGGTTCAACTTCTTCCTCTTCATCACCCAAAGGCCGGAAGTCATTGGTAGACCAAATAATCCGGTTTAAGGCCCGAAGATGCCTCTTCACTTATAAGCTCACCGGATCAACATCAGGGCATAAGTGTGCTTACGGATTGAGGAACAAGGCTCTGACTTCGAATAACAAACTCCACCCGCTTGTTGTTCGCATCGTAGAAAGAGCGGTGAACCGCCAGTTGGCTTCACGCTTATGTGGATGATATTGTGGTTAAGTCAAGGAAGAAGGAGGCGTTGATTGAGGATCTAAAAGAAACTTTTGACAACTTGCGGGTGTACAAGATGATGCTTAACCCGCCAAATGTGTCTTGGTGTTCCGCGAGCAAGTTATTGGGTTTTCTTGTGTCCAACAGGGAATTGAAGCTAATCCGGAGAAAATTACGGCTATCACCTCCTTGGCTAAGCCAAAGTGCATCAATGATGTCCAGCGTTTGGCGGGTCGGATTGCCGCGCTAAGCGGTTTATCGGCCGCCTCGGAGAAGGCCATTCCTTTGTACGAGATCTTTGAAGAAGACGGATCGGTTTATGCGGAGTTCACCCGCCGATGAAGCATTGGAGGATTTAAAGCGGCGATTGGCCAACCGCTGTTCTCGCCGCTCCCATTGACAAAGAGCCGCTTACGCTATATGTTCTTTGCTAATGCGAGGCGATTAAGCGTAGCTATTGTGGTAGAGCGAAGGAGGCAGGAAGGAATATCCGGTTCAACGGCCGGTTTATTACATCGGCGAGGTGCTCATTGAGTCTAAGCGAGAGATATCCGCATTGGCGTAAGCTGGTATATGGAGTTTTATGGCAAGCGGAAGCTGAAGCAATATTTTCAAGGGCATCCCATCACGGTGGTCGATTCAGCTCCTTGGGTGATATCATCTGACCGAGAAGCAAGCTGGGCGGATTGCTAAGTGGGCCATAGAACTTGGGCCGCACGGTTTCTGGTATGTACCTCGGACGGCAATAAAATCCCAGCACTTGTGGATTTCATTAATGATTGGACGGAGTTGCAAGCGCTGAAGAAAAGCGGATCATACCTATTGGACCATCCACTTTGACGGGTCCGAGCAATTGAGGGCTCGGGGCTGGAGTTGTGTTAACTTCCCCACGAGGTGAAAAGTTTTATTCGTCCTCCGTTTAATGTTCCTTGTACTAACAATGCAGCTGAGTATGAAGCTTTGCTCCATGGTCTCCGGATGGCTAAGGAGATGAATCTAAGCCGGTTAAGTGCTTTGGTGACTCGGACTTGGTGGCCCAAAGCAAGTATCGTGTACTTAGGATTCCAAAGATCCACTCATGGCTGCATATCGTCGGGAGGTGGATATTGTTGCAGGTCACTTTAAAGGATATCGGTGGACCATGTGGATCGTCGGAAGAACGGGCGGCGGATGCTTTAAGCCGGCTGGGCTCTCAACGCAAACCGTCCCGCCCAATGTCTTCCTTGATGTCTTTGCACAATCCATCACCAAGCTTCTGATGAAGTAGATTTGGCTATTCCTGATCCGGAGGCTCGGTTGGTGGCAACCTTGCATGTCATTCGGATTGGGCGCTCCCTTATTTGGCATACATGACCCGGGCGAGTTACGGAAGATGAGGCGTTGGCCCGACGGTAGTTCGGCGGTCTAAGTCTATGACCATTGTTAATGGCGAGTTGCATCATTGCAATTAATGTCGTATGCGTTTCAGCGTTGTGTCCCCGAGGAAGGCTGTGAGATATTGCGTGAGATCCATGAAGGGGACCGTGGTCACCACGCGGTTCAAAATCCTTGGTGGCAAAAGCGTTTACGCCATGGTTTTTATTGGTTGACCGCCCATCTTGATGCGGAGGATCTGGTCAGGCGATGTGATGGTTGCCGAAGTTTTCTAGGCGTGCTCACATACCGGCCCGTGAATTGAGGATGATTCAATTACTTGGCCGTTTGCGACTTGGGGCTGGACATGGTGGGGCCTTTTAAAAGGTCCAAGGACAAGAAAACACACTTGCTGGTAGCAGTTGACAAATTTACAAAGTGGGTCGAGGCGAGCACATTAGCAAGTGTGATGCGCCACGGCGGTTGAGTTCATAAAAGGGTGATCTTCGGTTTGGATTTCCACAAGATCATCACGGATAATGGCATCAATTTGTCCAAGGGTGCCATGAAGGAGTTTTGTGAACATGAGCACATCCGGCTTGATGTTTCTTCAGTGGCCCACCCACAGTCCAATGGTCAAGCAGAACGAGCTAATCAGGAGATCTTGAGAGGTATCAAACCCGGCTTATGGTCCCTTCTGAGAGGGCGCCGGGTTGTTGGGTAGAAGAGCTACCATCGTGATATGGAGTATAAATACTACCCCAACAGATCCACCGGATACACACCGTTCTTTATGGTCTATGGAGCGGGGCGGTCCTTCCCAGCGATATCCGTCATGACTCACCTCGCGTGGCAGCCTATGTTGAGGCGGATAACGAGGCTGCACGGCGGGGACGCTGTGGATCGGCGGATGAAGAGCGAGACATGGCGGCTGCTCATTCGGCGATTTACCAGCAGGATCTTCGTCGGTATCACGATCGGTGGTCGAACCAGAACCTTCGGAAGGAGACTTGGTGCTTGGCTCATTCAAGACCGACAGATATGCACAAGCTATCCCCACCTTGGGAAGGGCCTTTTGTGGTCAGCAAGAATCTGCACTGTGGGTCATACTATCGATTGATGTTCGAGGCGAAAAGACTCACGCCGCGTCGAAGAGGAGACCAACGAGCCATGGAACATAGCTCATCTTGACCTTATTATACCGAGCCATCGGCTCTCCTTATGTACATATTATGACAATGTATATATTATGAATAAAAGCAATAAACCGGAGCCTCGGCTAAAGCGGGGTATCCGTTACGTAAAAATCCGGTTTGGGTACATGGAGTTGTTGTCATAAAGCAGCCTCGGTTTATCCCTTGATCTTGCTTTTGAAGTTTTTATGTCATCTGTGGGCTTGGTGGTGTCCGAACCAATGCAACACCTTTTGATGGGCGAAAGCCATCGGATCACTTGGGGACATGGTCACATCTGAACCATCCGCGCCTCTTGGTCGGCCTAAGGTCATAGAGTCACTTGGGGCTTGGTCGAACCCGAACCATTGCCACGCCACTTGATCGGCATAATGCCACGGTTTGGTTGGGGACTGGCTGACTTGAACCATAGCTACACCTTATTGGGAGCTTGGTGGTGTCCGACCATGGTAACACCATCCGATCGGCTCAGTAAAGCCTCTTTTGGCAAACATTTTTATTATTGCCTATGCTCCTCTATTGCTCTTATAACTGTCATTTAAATCGCTTCAACCAGTCCGTTGACGGAATTTGGTTTATTGTTTAATCCGGTGATAACTTTTCCGTTTGTTTTTTTTCCGTTAAACATCCCATTATGGAGTAACAGGGGCTTAACATGACCGGCATGGTTTACACCGTAAACCGCATTCTAAAGCTAGGAGCTGTTGTCTCCTTGGGCGGTAATGGTTTATGCAACCTCCGCTTCAAGGGTTGGCTCAATAACTGAATGCCCGACAATGGCGGTATTTTGTATCACAAAGTTTTGATCATATACATCAATATTTTCTTATATAAGTATATAGGCATCACAAGCGGTTGGCGACACAAGCCGCCGTGGCAGTTTAAAATTTGTGATTGCGAGGCAAAATACATTGAAGATTTCAATTCTTCAATCAAAGTATCAGCACCTCCGCGAATGTTACAGGTCGAGGGCATAAAGGCATGTTCAAAAACAAAGTCTTGGCTATTCTATTACAAAGCCTTCCAAGGCCGGTATTTCGCATGGCGTTATGACTAGCAACCGATGCATCACCCGGCTTGCGGATTAAGCTTCCTCGCCGGGTTGGCGTGAGGAAGAGGCGTCTGGCGTCGGTTCAACTTCTTCCTCTTCATCACCCAAAGGCGGAAGTCATTGGTAGACCAGTCAATCCGGTTTAAGGCACGAAGACAGCCTCTTCACTTATAAGCTCAGCGGATCAACATCGAGGGCATAAGTGTGCTTACGGATTGGAGGAACAAGGCTCGCATACGGAATAACAAACTCCACCCGCTTGTTGTTCGCGCGTAGAAAAGCGGTGAACCGCGAGTTAACCTGCTGCCGCTTGACTCACCACCGGCGCATCTCCTTTGTTATTCGTTTGAGCGTCATTATCAAAGGCTTTGCCATTCTCTTGGCGCTGGGGAAACCCTTGGCTATGTCGGCGGATCAAGGTCCGCTATCCACGCCTTTGGCGCGAGTTAGAAACGATGAAAGTGCCAGCCGGGCGCGGATCGTTTCAACTCTTCAAGCTGTGCGGAATCATGGATAGCGGTCCAGTGTATCTTTGATCAGGGACGGAGCTGTGTTGTCGTGCGATGTGGCACATATGACTCGCTGGCGCGGTATACTGCTGCTCGATCAGCGTGTAAGCGGCCTTGAGCTTCTTCCGCACATCGAGCCCAGATGAGCAATCGCTTCCACACTGCGGTTTCGCACAGCTCAGGTTAAACCGGCGGAAATATCAAAACAGTGGTAATCAATGCAAAATCTCTTACCAAAGATGGCGAGGTCATGGCGTTAATCTGGCGCTTTAGTCCAGTAAGCTCTTACATCACCGGTTTAAGAGCCGTTTCAGCATCTTCCGCCCGTTTTTCAAACCAGCCTTCTCGATGTCGATTGGCTCTGCTCGGTTTATACCACTCCTTGAGCTGTTCCATAGTGGCCAAGGCGGTTTTCAATTCATCCTTGGCCTTGGTGGTTTACGCTTGTTGAGTCTCAGTTAGCACGAAGGTCCTTGAGTTATGCGGTTTGTTGGTATATCTCACTCGATAACAAATGGAGCACGTTAGTTGTTTCATTATAAAGTCCCAAGCTCAATACAAATATTCAACTTGGCACTTTGGGGCTAATGGCTAGTTGATCTCGGTTTGCTATGGGGATACAAAAATTAAGTCGGTTTAACTATGCTAAGTTGAACCGGCCCTTGAAACTACTGACCTGAAGTTTAAGGTGTATGGGTTCTATACAAAGTTAAGTGCCGGTTTAATTATGCTAAGTTGAACCGACCCTTGGGGGCTACTACATAGCAAAAGTACAAGAGAGGAATAACTCCTTACCTCATAGCGTTCCTTCATACGATTTACCAGACCGGCTTCGAAGTCACGACTTGTGTAGAGTCGGTTCAGAAAGCCGGAGTGAAGTTCTTGGGCAGTGAGGTTGTCATAAGCTGACAGATCAGTTTTCCCCTTCTCTTTACTCATGGTAGTAGACTCTTCCTTAGTGCTGTGTTTTGCTAAAGCGACCGGTTGGCTAGGGGTGGTGTGGCCAGTGCCCGTCACTATAACGTCATCATTTTTGGCCGGGCTGGCCAGATTGGCGGTCTTCTTTGGGCTTGGTGTTTTCGTACTCCGGCTCGGCGGTTCAACAATTACGACCCGCTCTGTGGCGGACTCGGTGGAAGCAGGATGTGAGGTTTCCACTTGGGCATCGGTTCAATTTCTGGCGGATCAGCGTTGTCGTCTTGGTTCAACCCGCGAGCTGTTTTTAGCGACTTGAGGATTTTCGCCATGCTGCTCTGGGATCTTCTCCGGATCAACATCCGCATGAGGATCAAGGGTTTTCGCTTTTTACTCAAGCGAGCCTTGGTGCTGCAATGTTCAAATTAGAGTAAGATAAACCGACCAGCGCAGATATAAACCGAATTGGCTTGGCGAAGTATGGTGCTTACCCCACAAAGAACTTTAAGCGGAGGCGGTTGAGTGGTTGATGAACCGCCGGATGAGTTGGAAGAGGCCTGATAATTGGTCGACGGATTGAGAGGACATCGGAAGAAACCTTTCAAAGGATAGCGCTTTTCAGAGAACAAATCACCTCACGGGCGGCGCTCCGGGTTGGCGTGTCTGTAAACCGGACGATGTAATTTGTTGACCATCGTGCCGGTCGTCCGGCGCTCTTCACCTCTTGTGTCTTCAAGGAAAGGTTTGGATTCAAATGAGCACAGGAATGAGATTTTTTCACTTTCCGGATGTGCGGTGAATTCGTTTAACCGCACGAGATCGGATTCGGAAGAAAGAAAGATTACCTCAACGAATCGGCATGGTGGCTTGACATCATCACAGGAGTTAAAATTGTCGATAAAAGGAAGAATAAAAGGGACAAGATAAATCAAGCTTTACCTCGGGTTCGAATCTTACGTCTTCAAGGATCGGAAGACTCGGCCGCTTTCCTCTTGCCAGCCTTCTTTGTGGTCTTGGACTTTACACGCGAGCCGGGTCGGTTTAGTCCGCTCCGAAGGAGCTGTTAGCACGAGAGGTAACAGAGGATTAATATATATCAACAAGGCATTAATGTCGAAAAGCGGTGGCGAGCCTTACATGCAGCGGTTTGTTGGCAACACGAATGGGGCCAACCGGTTTGGCTATGAGCGAGATCGGTTCATCAAGCATCCTCTTCGCTGTCTCTGTGACTTCAAGCTCGATTATTGGTAGCTCGTGGCGTCTTTGAGGGTCTTGGGCGCTGCCGGTGTATTCGCATCAATCCGGGCGGCGGCCTAATGGCAAGATGCCCCAAGAAACCCAACATCGCACAAGGTCTACACCGGTTAAGCCATTGGCCATTAGAGCCGGAGTTTGATAATTTGAGGCGCAAAATTCTTCCGTTCTGCGGCGGTCAAGCGTGAAGGCAACGGGTGATGGTTGCTAAGCGGTGAGGGCGGTAACCCAACAAAGGATTCTCGTTGTTAGGAGCAGTATTTGGCGATAGAACCAGGTTTGGTTCCAATCTTTCGGATGGCTATGGTGTTTGGCGTGAGGAAAGTCTACTTCCTTCCTTTTACGGATTGAAACGCCGCCCGACTCCGTGTTAGGACCATCCGAAAATTACATGCGGCGGTTCAAGTGAAAGAAATCCCGGAACAGCTCCACAGATGGTTCTTCTTGAAGATAGACTTCACGAAAACTTGGAAATTGCATATATTTGACACGAGTTCGACCAATATCTTGTGGATGGAGTTGAAAACTTGCAAGGACATCCGGAAGAATTTTGATCCGGCGGCGAATCCCGGTCTAAGTCTGCATAAACACAATTACTTCTCCTTCTTGCGGATTGGGAGGGCATTCGCATCCGGAACCCGCCCGATGGAGGACATTTTGGAAGCTAAAGCGCCCGGTGGTACGCATCCGTTGAGTTGCGTCTCGATAATCTTGGACGGACCCAATTGCAAGCTGAGAATTGTTTGGCCATTCCGAAAACTAAAGCTGCGAAAGGAAAGGTGAAAACGATTCACCGTTAGCAGTTCGTACACATTATACAATGTTAAACGGCAATTGACGCCAGTTTCCAATTCGGTTTAGCGAGGACTAATGGAGTATGACGGATTAGCTATCAAAAGTCAAACCGCCCAAAGAGACAGAATGGAAAATCTGCTAAGTGTGGATGAAACAGGTTTCACATGCGAATGAAGGTAATTTGGATCTACGAAGATTGATAAAAAAATTCTGCGACTTATGCAAGCCTTATAAAGGGCGTGAAGGTTAGTGCGTTCTAAACAAGAGGGTCTGAGCAAAAGAAAGGTGTACAAAGAATTAAAGCGGCGGCGGAGCATCGCGCCTGAGATGTATACTACGGTTGAATAATACGGCCATGGCAGAGCAGGAATGAGGAAACTCGGATGAACGCCTATGAACTACGAGATGAACAGGAACCTTCAAGATACGGATCTAGGGCTTGAAGAGGGCCTTACCGATCTGCAGAACAGCGGAGGAGCGCCGAGAGCCTCTGGTACAATCAGGTTGATCTGCGGCTGGATACCGACGCTTGGCGTTCGAGGGTCGGAGGCGACGGTGGAGCTTGAGCTGGGCGTCATGAGGAAGAAGAAGCGGAAGAAGAAAGAAGAGAAAGGCCCGCCGGTCTATTTATAAAGAGCGGAGTAATTGGCAAGCGCGAGAATCGAGGAGTTAAAGCGGCGGACGGCGCAGCAGTCGCCTCGATTTACAGGATGGTATTAAATGAAGGGAATCTTCTTGTTTGGGTTTCTTTATTAAGGATGACGTCAAAGGCGCCCGTTCTTTGTGGTCGGAGGATGACGTCCACGGCGGTTCAAGCAGATGGCGATTCTGAAATATGAAGGAGATTGAGTTTCCTAAGATGTTGAAGATTAACATGAACGGTTCAAGTCAATCTGGGCCTAATGTTGGGGATATAACTACTGAATATAAACCGCCCTAAAGGGGCCGGTTTGCCCTCGTCCATAATTAGGGCCCACGAAGGCAAGAGGCCCAGAGCACAAAGGCGGATTAGGGTCCATTAATGTAAACCGCCTTAGTCATGTAACTTGTGATGTAAGATAAGAGAAAGAAGAGACCGAGCCGGACACTTGTATGAGCCGGCCTCGGGACTCTGTAGACCGGCCAAGCGTCCAACCCGTGTATATAAGGGGCGACCGGTGGCGGTTTAAGACGAGACAATTGAGGCTTAGGCGAAGCTATTGCTCCCTAATCGCGAAATCACATCAATCCCATCACAAACTAGGCGTAGGCTTTTACCTTCATCGAAGGGTCGAACTAGTATAACTCTCGTGTCTTTGTGTCGCTTTAACCCCTCTAAGTTAACCCGTACGATGGCCCTGCGACTAAGTCCTTTCACGAGGACATCTGCCGTGACAATTCCACGACAGTCAGCGACTGGCGGATGACGTTGCGAACGAGCTCCTTTTTCGAGTCGGTGGGTAGAGTAATATAACCGACGCGGATCTGCATGACCTGCAGCCGAACAGGCTAGATTCGGCATGTGCCCTCTGCTTCACGTGACGAGGCCCACGTGTTCGACTCGAAAAGCCACTGGCGGGCTAGCCAGTGTCGGCACCAGCACCCATCGTCGGTAGGGAGGAGTGGGGGCAGAGGTGATGGCCCAGAGATCCAAGAGCCTCGTGGGGCCACCGGGGTGGGCTTGGATTTGGAAGAACCTATGCCGGCTTGCACGAAAGAGGAGGAGCTCCAACGGGGCACCAGAGAATGCACGGAGGAGGAGGAGGAGGAGGAGTCTCCGCCTATCCACTCGCGAATGGTAGAGGGCAACCCCAATCGAGAGTTCCTCATTTGAAGCCATCGCGAGGGCATTCCAATGGACAGGGTCAACCTCGCACGAGGAGCCGTTGTTGATCTAACCATGGTACGACAAGGGGAGGAGAGTAAGGTGGGGGAGGGGGACAGTGGAAGCGGGGCGGACAAGGAGAGTGAGGAAAGTGGAAGAGAAAGTGGCTAAGGTTTGATCGAGGTGGTGGTTTTGTAGTGTCGGGGTGGGCCAGATCCTACATGGTCGTTGTGTTTGGACAACCTTATTCCTACCCCACATATGAGCTAGATATGAAGGGTGTTGGACAACAGGGTTTGAGGGGTCCGGTTGGATGACATTTTTGGGTCTAGGAGGTGTCCAAGTTGTCTGCCAGATTGGCTCTCACAGAGCTCCGCCACTACTTCAAAGGCATCGACGACAGGGTCTTAAGACTACTTGCAAAGGGGTCGATTGTAGGGTTTCAAGACTACCTCTAAAGATACCGATGGCAGGACCTCAAGGCTACCTCCAAAGACGTCGGAGCATTATACATCCGCCACATCAAAATGGTCAACGAACATGGTCCGAGTGTGAACCGAGGCTATTGTTGTTCACCATGGCAGTAAGCCCGATAACCATAGCGCCTTCGTGACCGGCGGTAGGTTGAAGAGTCAGATCGTGAAGATTTTTAAAATGAAATTATTTCATGCTAAACTCGTGATTATAAACATTAAAACAATGATTTTGGCCCCTCTCCCTCTCTCCCGGACCAGCTGAAGCCTCTAGCCGCAAGTACGCTCGACGACTTGACCCGTTGACTGGACATGGGTCCTCCACTCGTTGCTATTTCCATCGCTGTCAGGTATCGGGTCCCTACCTCCATTCCAACAACGGGGGACAGGACAGGTTTCACATCGAGTGAAAAAATTTTCCCCAATTTCCCAATCCGCATCGACTGGTAGCTGAAACTCCAAAAAAGCCGCCACCCCCTACCTCCTGCGCTCGTCCTCCTGTCAGTCCGGCAGTGCCATCCAAGATCTAGCTCAGCTCAAGAGCCAGCCCAAGAAACCAGCTCAAGATCCCGGCAGGGTCAGCCACAACCAGCCATGTGCTGCAGCGACTGCGGCTGCTACGACGCATTCTGCGACTGCTGCTGCCCCTGCGTCTCCTACGACGCGCGCGAGACCATCCTCTGCTGCGCGGCCTGCCTCGCCGTCCTCGCCGGCGTCGTCCTCTTCGCCGTCCTCCTCGCGGCCTACGGCTTCATCCGCCGCCCCGAGGTGGCCGTCGTCGACGCCTCCCTCACGCGGCTCGCGCTGGCCACGTCCCCCGCCACCGCCTTCGCCTACAACCTCTCGCTCACGCTCACCGTCCGGAACAAGAACTGGGCCATGAGCGTCAAGAACACGGAGCCGCTCGAGGCCGACTACAGCTTCGACGGCCAGCGCTTCGAGCGGGTCAGGCTCGCCGACGAGGGCTCCGCGCACCCCGCCGGCAAGACCCAGGTGTACCACCTCGTCTCCGGCTCCGACGGCGCCTACGTCGCGCTCGGCAACGCCGGCGTCGCCGAGTTCAAGGAGGAGAACAAGACGGGGATGTTCCAGGTGGAGGTGGCGCTGTCGGGCGAAGTCAGGTACCAGGCGCACTTCACCAAGTGCAAGTTCCAGGCCAAGTGCCCGCTCAAGCTGCAGCTCGCGCCGCCCGGCACGCCCGCCGTCGTCTTCCAGAAGGTCAAGTGCAAGCTCGCTCCGGCAGACAAGAACTGCTAGTCATTACTACGATTCGTGGCTTTCTTTCTCGTTTTTTTTTTCTTCAGTAGTGATTTCTGTTGGTAGATTTTAATCGGGGGAACCAACTGCAGGTTGATTAGATTCTCCCCATTGGTATGCAAACTGTTCTTCTGATTTTTTTCTTCTTCCAAGTAGATTAGCGTTTCAACCATGAAAAATCCCTTGATTGTTCTTGTGGCTTACCCATCTTGGCTATCTTGCTGAGCACACACTCCTAAGGTCTTTCATCAGTTGGTTGCCCCAGGAAGCAAGCCAGAAAGCAAACATTTCAATCCTATATTCGACAAGGATTGATGGATGTAGCACATCATCCACAGCAAAGCAACTCTAGATGGAGTGTTACCTATCCACAGCAAAGCAACTATAGATGGAGTGTTACCTATACCTATTTAAACCAGAAAACTCGTGCACTTATGGATTCCAAAAAGAATGATCATGAATGCAAATTATGATAGAACATGTGAACTAGCAAAAGAATCTAGGCCTGTTAGTCAAGTTAGTATGATAATATGTCTATTGTAAAAAAAAAAAATCAGGTATCGAGTCCTGTTAGTCAAGTTCCAGGCAAGCACCAACAGAGGCAGCAACAATATCTCTTTAGGATCTCTAACTTAGAATTAGGATCGAGAGTTCTGTTTTCCCACGAAAAACATGACCAGGTATTCAGTACTTATCTCATTACTACCACTAAACATTGCCAAAATCAATGTACAGGCTTTTCAGATTATCCATAATTTCACCAGTGTCACCATAACGGACAAGAAACTTAGTTTAGTTTCTGAAACTATGCCTGCAAACCATTACATAAACAGGTTTCTAATGTATGTTTGAGAAGCAATAACTCAAATGTACAGTCCACTTGTCAGTTTAGAAACTCTGCTTCATCTAGCTTATCAAAAACAGAGTTCAGTGTATTGCTCATAAGGCTTAACTGACAGCTATATGGATGAAGTCATCAGATATCCCCCCCAATTAAAAGCATGCTGAAATTGAATCAAAGCCAGCACACTTTGATTAATCTCTAAAGGAAACAATATAAGAAGAGCAACAATTAGGCACACACTCTGTTATCACAGACCAGTTAACTCACTAGGAGTTGGCCAAATGGCCCAAGCAGGCCAAGTAAAAACGGGTTGGATGCCTTCTCCATCTCTCCACAGAGCCGGCCAGTCTTGCACTCAAATCTGCTGCAACCTGGAACTTGGTGGCAATGTTTTGTTTTTGTAACGAAAACAGAACCGGTTGACAAACTAACAACCGATGATTCAAAACAGAGTGTGTTCTACTCCAAGTAAGGTTACAGAGCATATCACCTTGTTTACCAAGGATAATTACCAGTGAACAATCAGAGGGCTTGCTATTTCCTGAAGAACACTGCGTGTGACTTGGCATAACAGCAGAGGTAACTCAGAGTAGCCATTAAACTAGTACAAGGCTTTAAAGGAACACCAACTCGCTCTGTTCACTAATGTAAGGCGTTTTTGCAGTTCAAATTGAACTGCAAAAACCTTCTTAAACATTTAGAAACAGAGGATGTAACATTTTGTGACAACTAGGAAATACAGTACAAGGAAAGGCTGAATCTTGGCAGCTGCAAGGCCAAGACACGTTTCAGCAATGTAAGAACAGAACTGAATCCTCATGGCAAGCTGATCACAAATACTCAAGTAATATGGATGGATTCAGTGCCGTCTCTTCCTAAAAAACATGTTGAGATCTTCGTCTCCATCAGAGAAGTCCATCGCTTCGAATGCAGCCTCCCGTGCTCTGTCGCCGCAAGCTCGGACCTGTTCCCTGTGAGCGAGGTAGTCGTCGTCGACCTCCACATAGCCATTCTTGGCGTACTCGCTCCGTACCCAGGCATGGAATTTGGAGACTTCCTCTGCAGCCTCATAGAAGTCGCGGGCATCAGCATACTCTGCCACCTTGAGCTCGTCCATCTCCTCTTCCGGCGAGGGAATCAGGTCCGGGTTCTGGAGCTTCAGTGCCTTGTAGGATGAAGGGGCGTGATCGGCATGGGTCCGACTGGAAAGGATCGAGGCCACCTCCGCCCGCGGCAGCCGCCTCATCTTTCTGCTTGGACCTGACTTGGCGTAGAAGGCCTTCTTTTTGGCCGCGAGCAGCTCGTCGTCGTCGTCGTCGTCTGCCTCCGCCTTCCTTTTGGCGGCAGACGGCTTCAGCGAGCGCTTCTCCGTTGAAGCATGCTGGCACCGATTCAGCGGGCGCTCCTCGCCGGCGGCCAACGCATGCTTGGCCGCAATCTCATCCGCCGCCGTGCGCGAACCCTCCTCACGGGCCATCGATCTGTTGACCTAATCTCCTGCGCTCTCGATTTGGGGACAGTTGAAGAACCCTAGCTCTCGATCTGGGGGACAATTGGGGAAGCCTAGCTCTCGATCTGGGGGAGGAAGAACCGGCGTGGTCTGGAGCGTGCTCTGGAGATTATAAAGCCACGCAGATTGCATTTGCGCGTCGAAGCTCGCAGAGCGAGAATCGGATTCCATTTTCTTTCTTTCTTACTAGTAAACGTTCTAAAACTTTGATCAAGCGAGTTCACATATTCTAAATTTTAAATAATTCTTGGAAAAGAATATAAATAAAATGGATACAAAATAGATGTCACTCTAAATGTATTTTTTTAAGTGAAACACCGTTGTGATCCAACAACCTAGTGAAGAATAAAGCATCTGGCCATGGTCACTAAGCTTTTTGAACAAACTGATTTTCGAGATGAATTTACACATGATCAACATGCAAGGAAAAAAGTTAAAGTTATGCAACACTTGCTCAATTCTACCAATGACTATTCAATACTTCCATCAATTTCTCCTCTGTACAAGTATGGTATTTTCTAAAGTGGACATGGTATTTTGATTGGGAAGTATAGATTTAGCAATAGAAAATAAAATTGACTGATACGCATGTAGTCTTCACTTCTAGTGTAGCCACCAAAAACAAAATGCAAACTACTTTACAATGCAATTGCTCTGATAAGGATGCCTACTTCTTGAATCTTATTTTCTTGTACAAAAGCCAATTTTACATCTGCACAACAATATATAAAATTTGTCAGCACGTGCAAGAGAGAGGCTAAACGGATTTTTATGCCATGAACTAACATTTTGTACTAACTAGGATCAACATAGGAAAACCTGTTGACACCTATACATTGGTACTATGGCAAAAATTAATAAAAATACCTGGCGCTAGGAAAATAAAAAATAATACAATGGAGAGCAATGGCACCATAGTGAGAGCGGGACAGACACCGCACACGAGGGCGGCCTCATGGGAGTACGTCTGGGCGGCCGAAACAGACGGGCGGTCAAGAGGGAGACATCGTGCCACCAGGCGCGGGGCAGCAGGGACTCTGCGTCGAGGCCGCAGAGGCACCATGTCCTGCATATACGATATCGTGCATTACAAATAGCTAAAAAAGGGGTTATCATGGTAAACATATACGATCTGAAAACTTGGTTGTCTTCTTTTGATCCTTTTAGTAAGTCATAGTCCTCAAAGAGGTCATGAAAGAGAATGACATTACCTAGAGATTTACATTACAAAGGAAAAATGTTATCAGCCCACAACTTTTTTAACGAAGGTAACATGAACATACATGGGGCAATATGATTATCTTTAATACTGAGTTGCCTTCATATTTCCATGTCTGGTCTCCCTCCCTCCCTCTGTCTCTCTCTAACCTGAAAATGCATCAAGTGTAGGTATAAATAAGGAATTTACAATAAACAATGGCCCTGCAACACAACATCTGTTTTTCTTAATGTACTGACATACACAAAGACAACGTCTGCCGCTGATTAACTAAATTCAACCAAGGAAACCTTCCGCCATAGGTTCATATATTAAACTAAATGGCCTCTAGAGTGTGTAGGAATATTGTCCCCAGAGCTATAATATTGTTGGCACACTTAAGTAGTGTCACGGAGTACATCTGACTATATATGAATATATTAACCCCAAAGCCATACATAGATCTACCCTCTGTGGTGCTTTTATAGGGATATAGTAAATGTACCAGTGATACTCAACGACTACCCGGTGTTTTCGGTGGAACGCCGTGCATCATGGCATACAGTGGCGGACCCAGGAATAAGCCAAGGCCCAGGCGAACTGGGCCAAGGCCCAGGCAGCTCTGTTGACTGTAGCAAATTACTGTAGATACAGTGCACAAGTATATGAAGGACATGGGCCTTACGCCCCAGGCCGCCGCCCCTTCTGCCTGGGGCCTAAATCCGCCCATGATGGCATATGATCTCCGCGCATGTCGGTGCATGTATATGCAAGTAAGGATCAGTAATCTGTTGTGACCAACCTGGGATAGCTCTCTCTCTTTCTCTTCCACTCGCTTAGACGAAGGTGGAAAGGAGCACACTATTTTTTTCAGCGCACCAACTCCTCGCCGTAAAAACGGCGCCACGCTGATGAACAGTGCCGCACGCACGACCTCTTCTATTATCTGCAACTTGAACTACAGTGGACACATACCACACATCCAGTCGATCATTACATGGGGGTATTTGTCAGCGTCCCAAGTAATGCATCGAGCAAGAATGACCAGAGCAACACCAAGTCAACAGAGGATGAGAGCGACGAAGAGCTGCAGCAACAGCCGGATCGGCCACGCCAAATTGAAAGGGACGACAAGTGGACCAATCAAGGAGAGGGACGCGTCATCGACGAACCAGCGGATCAAGCAGCCCAACAGAGATTCACGGGTCCGGAGGGTGAGCACTACTTAAGATAGGAAAGGAAGAGAGTTTGCCATCCGGGCTTGGATCACGGCAACGGCATCGGCACGGCATCTGTTTTCCTCTTTCTTTCTTCGTACCAGCTGTAGCTGAGCAGAGATCAGCGTGTATATTATTTGGGCGTGAGAAATACGAGATAGTGTGATCCGGTGCCTAACATCGTGGTATCGATACCAACCAACCACCACCCTCCCCGCCGCCGCTGCCGTCAAAGCTGGACACGCGCCGCCGAAACAAGCTCGAGCACCTACCGCCACCATGGACCCGGAGCTCGCGCCTACCTCGGCAGACTCGACTCCGCGCCAACGACAAGCCGCCCGCGGCGCCAAGTCCGACTCCATCCTGGAGCGGCTCGACGCACAGACCGTCCGGATCGACGCCCTCGCTGCCTGGAGGCCGGAACTTGAGGCGAGATTCGCGAAGTTGGAGCTCTCTGTAGCGGCGCTCCAAGCCGCGTCTCCCTCGACCTCTTCATCGGGTGGATCGCTGCCGCCTGCGACTCCTCTCGCGGCCGTGCACGAGATCCCCAGGCAAACAGGCCACGGAGCACCACTGCACTCCAGGGGATCTCCGACGGTGACCCCCGAGTCACCGGCGGCTTCCCCGGTCACGGGTATGACCATGGTTCCCTCCCCAATTGCAACACCAATTCCTTCCCAGATCCTTTCTGCTTTGGGCCAAACCCCGCCGCCCATGACATTTCCCGTCTTCGCCGGCGAGAATCCACAGCTCTGGAAGACGCTCTCAGAGCAATACTTCCAGATGTTCAATGTGTGCGAATCCTACTGGGTTCCCATGGCGATCCTGAACTTTTCAGGCCCAGCGGCGATTTGGTTGCAGTCAATGCAGCGTAAAATCGCAGGACTCAATTGGGAGTCCTTCACTTCCTTGCTATGCACCCGATTTGGTCGTGATAAGCATCAACTCTTGATACGCCAGTTCTATGCTATCAAACAAACCACTTCTGTTGGTGACTTTATTGAGCGCTTTGAAACTCTAATGAATCACATGATTTCCTACTCTGAACTGACACACCCTTATTTTTTCCTTACACGCTTCATCGAGGGATTGCGCGCGGATATCCGCGCTGTGGTGCTCATTCAGAGGCCGCCTGATCTGGATACAGCATGTTCTCTGGCACTGTTGCAAGAGGAAGTGGCTGATGGTGAAGCTGCCCTACGTGCATCCTCTCACAGAGCACCACTCTCCCGTTTTCAACCACCCAGTACACCAGCGGCAGTCACTTTTTCCCGGCCAATGGCTCCATCAATAATGGCTGAAGACAAGCGGGGACGAAGCAGCGAGCTTCTTCGGATAGCGAGAAATTGCAGCACTCCGTACATTCAGAAGAGCGAGAGGGCTCTGTTTCAAGTGTGGCGAACGGTGGGGGAAGGATCATACATGCCCAGCCACGGTGCAAATGCATATCGTTGAAGAGTTGTTAGCGTTGATGGGCACCGAGGACGATCTGTTGAGTGACAAGCAAATGGAGTTAGCTGAAGCAGAGGAGGACAACCTCTGTGTCCTCTCCATACACGCAGTTTCAGGATCAGAAGGCCCAGGAGTAATGCAACTGCATGCTTGGTTACAAGGCAAGGAGGTTTTACTGCTTGTGGACTCAGGAAGCACATCATCGTTTGTGGACCAACGTTTTGCTACTCGCCTAACTGGGGTCGCTCCTTTACCCAACCCTTGCAAGGTCAAGGTGGCTGATGGTGCTCTATTGATATGTGACAGCTTCATACCCAAGTGTCAGTGGATGTGTCAAGACCATGAATTCACCACCGACTTCAAGATAATCTCTCTGGGGGCATACGATGCAATCCTCGGTATGGACTGGCTCAAGAAGCATAGTCCAATGTTCATTGATTGGGATGCTCAACACTTGTCAGTTACCACAGAGGCAGGACCAATCGAATTACAAGCAGTGGCCAAGAATTTGCAGCAATGTTCAGTTATCTCTTCCCAAGAGCTACTCACTTCCTGTAAAAACGGAGCAGTGTCTTATGTGGTGCATATCAACTCAGACAAGATCAGATTGTTGTTGACAACACAATACCAACTGATCTTCTCGAGTCTTGGAGCAGTACATCGATGTCTTTGAAGAACCCAAGCAGCTACCTCCCGCCGTGCATGTGACCATAGGATTCCTCTCATGGAAGGTGCACAACCAGTTAATCTGCGGCAGATCGCCACAAGCCCGAGCTGAAAACTGAAATTGAAAGGCAAGTAAAAGAACTCTGGATCTTTGGTGTTATTCGTAAAAGTCACAGCCGCTTTTCCTCACCTGTCCCGCTGGTGAAAAAGAAAGACGACACTTGGCGCTTGTGTGTAGATTATCGCCACTTGAACGCGATGACAAGGTGCCCAAGTACCCGATACCAGATCATTGACGAACTCTGGATGAACTTCGTTGGCGCAAAATGGTTCTCCAAGCTAGACCTTGAGAGGTATCACCAAATTCGCATGGCTGAGGGTGAGGAATACAAAACAGCTTTCACTACTCATTCCGGCACCGGGAGTTCTCGGTGTTGTCTTTTGGATTGGCGGGGGTCCAGCAACTTTCAATGGAGGCCTGAACACCACCTTCATCCATTGAACCGTGTGTGTGTCGGTTTTCTTTGACGACATCCTAGTTTTCAGCAAAACATGGAAGGAACATGTTGAACATGTCGCAAGTGCTTCACTCTTGAGGAAAGATCGATGGCGAGTGAAGCAATCCAAATGTGCTTTCGGTCAGCAACAAATAGCTTACCTCGGACATGTTATCAACGCCGACGGCGTTTCCATCGACCCGACAGAAGGTAGACACAATCAGCGGTGGCCAACCCCGGTAATGTGAAGGAAATACGTAGTTTCCTAGGCTTGGCAGGTTACTATCGGAAGTTCGTGAAACACTTTGGCATCATAGCACGTCCCTTGTTCCATCTGCTGAAAAAGGGAAGCCATTCAGATGGACAGCTGAGACCCAAACAGCTTTCGATCTACTCAAACAAGGATTAGTTTCGGCCGTGTTACGACTTCCCGATTTTAACAAGCAGTTCGTAATTGATACTGATGCTTGTGACTATGGGTGGGCGCAGATACTACAGAAGAGGGACACCCAATTGCTTACATGAGCAAACCATTGGGCCCAAAGAATGAGAGGTTGTCTACTTACGAAAAAGAATGTCTAGCTATCTTAATGGTTGTGGAACAATGGCGCCTTTACCTGCATTAATCGATTCCTGATTCGGACGGATCAACGCAGTTTAGTCCATCTAGACGACCAGAGGCCGTCCACGGTGTGGCAACAAAAGCCTTTACAAAACTGTTGGGTTTGCGCTACAAAATCTGCTACCGACCGGGGACTACTAACAGATCTTGCGATGCTTTATCTCGCCGAATCCACCGGAGGAACACCTGACGGCAACCTCTGTTTGCCAACCAGCTTGGATTGATGACATTCGTGCCAGTTATGACTGCAATGCCCAAGTTCAGAAAATCTGTAAGCAATTGCGCCGTCGTCCGGACCCAAAAGGCAGATTCACTTGGACCAATGGCTTACTGTACTTCCGAGGCAGACTCTGGTTGGGGGGTTCCGCGGCCCTCCAACAGCGAGTTCTCAAGGCATTCCATGACAGCACAGTTGGGGGCATTCCGGATTCCCTGTGACATATCACCGCTTGCGGCGCATCTTTGCTTGGCCTAAGATGAAGGACTGCATCCGAAATTATGTGCAGACCTGTTCTGTCTGCCAGCAAGCCAAACCAGAGCGAGTCAAGTACCCGGGACTCCTTTAACCAATCCCTGTTCCCGAAGGAGCCTGGCAAGTCATCACTATGGATTTCATCGACGGCCTCCCGCAATCTGGCAAAGCAAACTGTATACTCGTGGTCGTGGATAAATTTACCCGTTATGCTCACTTCTTGCCATTGAATCATCCCTTTACAGCAGCAAAAGTGGCTCGGGTTTACTTGGATAATGTATACAAGTTGCACGGATTACCCAAGGCTATAATCTCCGACAGAGACCCAGTGTTTACTAGCAGATTTTGGCAGGATCTCTTTCGTGTGATTGGGACCGAGCTCAACATGAGTACACCATATCACCCGCAGACCGACGGTCAAACAGAGCGAGTTAATCAATGCGTGGAGATTTTCCTTCGCTGCTTCATACATGCTTGTCCGGGTCATTGGAGCCAGTACTTATCACTCGTAGAATTCTGGTACAATTCCAGCTATCATTCAGCCTTGAAGATGTCACCATTCCAGGCACTTTACGGGCATGAACCACGACACTGGGGCATCGAAGCAGCATCTACATGCAAAGTACCAGCGCTGAAGGAGTGGCTCGAGGAACGACAGGTGATGCAACTTGTCCTAACACAGCACTTGCATAGAGCCCGACACTTGATGAAGAACCAAGCTGACAAGAAACGCACGGAACGTGCATTCAAGCCAGGTGATTCAGTTTTCATCAAACTTCAACCATATGTGCAGTCCTCTGTGGCCAAACGGGCGAATCATAAGTTGGCGTTCAAATACTTCGGACCCTTTCCACAAAAGACTTGTCAATCCAAAGGCATACTGAACTAGAGCTGCCAGCTGATTCCAAGATCCACCCTGTCTTCCATGTGTCTCAAATGAAGCAAGCACTGAGCCCAGGTATGACTGCCTGTCCAGATTTACCAATTCCGTCTGATAGCACCTTGGTTCCGGTGGAGATTTTGAACAGCCGTTGGCGTCGCACTCCCACCGGCCGGCGCGAACAACTTCGGTTCGTTGGTCCGACCCCGATGTCCTCGATGCTACATGGGAGGACGCCCTGTCGCTCCGCCACCGATTCCCTCAATTACCGTCTTGGGGACAAGCCGCAAGTCAAGAAGGGGGGGATGTCAGCGTCCCAAGTAATGCATCGAGCAAGAATGACCAGAGCAACACCAAGTCAACAGAGGATGAGAGCGACGGAAGAGCTGCAGCAACAGCCGGATCGGCCACGCCAGCTGAAAGGGACGACAAGTGGACCAATCAAGAGAGGGACGCGTCATCGACAGGCCAGCGCGGATCAAGCAGCCCAACAGGAGATTCACGGGTCCGGAGTGGGTGAGCACTACTTAAGATAGGAAAGGAAGAGAGTTTGCCATCCGGGCTTGGATCACGGCAACGGCATCGGCACAGCATCTGTTTTCCTCTTTCTTTCTTCTGTACCAAGCTGTAGCTGAACAGAGAGATCAGCGTGTATATTATTTGGGCGTGAGAAATACAGATAGTGTGATCCGGTGCCTAACAGTATTTATACACGGGCGCACACACACGACCCGGCCACCACACCGGCCACTAACTCCACGCGCTAAGCTAGCTAACTAACCTCATCCAGCTAACAACTCATGCATGGATGCAGCTCGTCGATGCCGCCGATTTTGAAGTTGCTGGACGTAGTCCCGCGGCCGGGGCGAGCGAGCCGCTAGGCGTGCGTGCGTAGCACCGATGGGAGCATACCCGGGGAGCTGGCAAGCCCCATCCCCGGTGGCGCACACGATGTGTTGCAGCGCGTATGTTGCGGCTGGCTTAACTGATCGCCCACAACTCCAGACGCCTCACGATCACACGCCTGGCCACAAACCGGCTTGACTCGAACTATTTGATTGAACCAACAAAGATATTGCACCGCTAATAATCTGTCTTTAGAATAGATCATGAACAACCCGAAGTGGTCAACTAACATTTCTCAGGTATAATGTTGGGAACAATACCTTATATTGACATTAAATAATTAAGAATGAGTGAGGAAGCCAAAAATCAAAAGAGGGGTTAAAATTTCTGAAAATTGTCCAAATCAATAATACAACTGAATTGTCAGATGGAACGAAAAACTAAATTGCATTGAACCACACTTGAATTCCCTGTAAATATAAGGAGGGGTTGGGAAAAGAGATTACTTACAAGGATTCATCTAGTATGGCTGAGAGGTGAAAAGTTCCGGGTTATTATTCCATGGCTCACCATGAGCATCAATACATCACCGGCCAGGATATGAAATTTCAACCACAAGCATCGGCCAACATCGACCTTGGTATATGTACGTATGTACCTGCCCGTCGTCCTCGCGGACACGGTTTGAATGAAGCAGATCTTTCCGTGATTCCGTCCTTGGCGGGGAGGAGGGGAGACTGAAGCTGTCTTCGCCGGTCTTGCAGAGAATGGCCTGGGTACAAGAGCCGGCTTCCACAGACACGCTCGGTCATGAAAACGGTTGTGTTTGCCTGCGTGTTCCGTTGAGTCGTGCCACCGATCAAGCAAGCCGGCGGCTTGCAGTTTTCATAGGTGCGTGTGCAGGTGTGCTCCTCAGGAAAAAATCCATCCAGCTGCATGGGTGTCTGCTTATTGTGTACGTGCGCGGCGGCGCGTTGCGCGGCATGCTGCGGGCTGCACAGCACGAGGCCGGGGTCGCGGCCACTCCTGCTCACTCGGTGGCGCGGCGGCGCGGTATGCTGCGGGCTGTAGGGCACGAGGCCGGGGGGTCGCGGCGGCTCCTGCTCCATGGGTGGCGCGGCGGCGGCAGGCAGGGAGCGTAGGGATGGTGGGTTAGCGTCAAGCTTGAGGGTGCGTGATTACAGGGATGTGTTGCGTGACTATCGGAGGGTAATTCACATCAGATCCCTTTTTCGGGCCTTGCGTGATTACAAGCGATGCGGTTGCGCAAGCGGGGCTGAAATTTCCTCTCGGTGGAGTATGTTCAGCCAACCTAAATTACTAAATACATACGAGAGAAGGGATTAGATTTAGGTTGGCTGTTAGATTAAATTAGTGGGTTTAATCGGACGGTTATAATGAATTTGTGTACATTTTACGGGGTGTGCTTAAAGAAGATCATGTTTGATTGTTTATTAGTAGTAGAGATTAGCAGTTAATTACTACTAGATTACTGTATTTTGTTTTTGACGCGTCTAGCGGGTGGCTGGCTGCCTGCTAGCGCTCCTAGGCGGCCGGCTTTGTTGTCAAATAGCACGCGTAACCATACCTGTGGCTGAAAAGACACTACTAATTAATCACCTTATATGTGGTCTGTTCTCCCGTGATGGGTGTCTGCTTGTGTATTAATTTTTTATTTTCAAAATTATAAAAGACATATATTCTAAACCGCGTGTCAAAATTCAAATCCGTTTTCATCGTTGAAACCCTCGCGGCGTGCTCTTCAAAAATAGATCCCGCATGGGGATGTTTCGATGAACTAGTCTTCCTGTCAACTAAACATCAATGTGTGTGCAAACTAGACTAGATTACCGCGCCAACTGAGCATATGTGTGTGCCAAATAGTCCTGCCAACTAAACATCAAAGTGTGTGCAACTAGACTAAATTACAAGCCAACTGAGCATATATGTGTGCAACTAGTCTTCCTGCCAACTAAACATCAATGTGTGTGTAACTAGACTATATTTCAAGCCAACTAAACATCAATGTATGTGCAACTAGACTACATTGCAAGAGAAGGTTGCACATCGACTTTCGTCGAGGCAATAGACTAGTTGCACATCAAAGTTGTCGTGGTTGCTAGGTTGCAACCTCATACGGAGGTGCAGCTTCAAACATTAGTTTTGAAAAAAAACTACACAATGTAGTACTAAAGTTGCACAATATATCATCAAAGTTAGCATAAAAAAAATTCGTTGAAACATACTCATATGAGATCTAGTTTTAAAGATCCCGTCATGACGAACCCAGCGGTGAAGATGGATCTGAATTTCGACACGTGGTTTGAAAAATATGACTTTTTAAAAATTGAAGAACCAAAAAAATACACGTGAATCTACTTTGTTGTCCGTCTGACATAATAAGTCTGACTGCATTTAATAATTAATCACATGCACTAGTAGACCAAATCATACACATGCATGTGTATGGCAAAGCCGGCCGCTCGTTCTCTCCGTTTAGTGAACGCGCACTTTGGAGGTTTTAGTTTTTGTTTTTGAGCGTATTTGAAACACGGAGTGTTTTTTTTTTCTTTTTTCACAAAGAACAACGCTATTTTCTATAGGGAAATTATTCAAATCACCCTACCGATAACAATGCCTACATAATCAGTCTGATGGCTCGGGAGCAACGTATTATCTAGACCAGTTTTCGCAACTGAGTCGTTGTTGTAATCCCCACCGCAACAAGTGATGTGTTGCGGGATCTGGATCTGGATCCTCTCGTGCTCTCCCCAGGTTCCCGTCAAGCCGACGCCTCCATGTGATGCTTCGATCGCCGCCACCGCTACTCCCTGCCGACAGCATTCGGACGAGGCCGATGACAAGTATGCCGATGAGGTCGCCTCTCCCCATCTCCATGTGTCCGCTCGCGACCAGTGGCCATGGCCTCTCGAGCGCGCACGTCGGACCTCTGCTCCGGCTGTCATTGCTAATCTATGTCGCTCCGGCCCCATGCTGCATCACCTCCGCCATCACCATCACCGCGTACGCAACACCCCTCCTCCCTTCGGCAACAAGGCCGAGCTTCTGCTCAAGGCCATGACCACAAGCAATGCAACACGACAAGACATTTGCTGCAAGAAAATTTTGCAACAAGAGATCTGTTTAAAAAAAACTAAAAAGTTCTGCAACAAGAACTTTGTTGTAAAAAATATGCAACACAATCTTCGTTATAAATATTTTTGCAACATGCAAAAGGGTTCTCGCAACACGACTTGCAAAAGTGACAACAACGCTTAACCCAAAAATAGCGTTAGATTGGACGGCTTGTAGAGCGGCCGACGCGTAGCACGACTCTTTTCTATATGGCGAACCACCTGAAAATTGCAACAGTTCGAACGCCCGCCGAGTCGTCAGATCGTGACCGGCTGGTCCAAATTAACTCCTGTCAGTTCCCTTCAATCCAACCACCCCCGCACGTCCCGCCACCCCACGTCACACACCAAATCAACTCCTGATTAAAAAAAAGGTATCCCGATTCAACCAGGGGAACACCATCACTTCTAGATCACTTTTAGCGACCGGGCTTGACCAACTTCATAAAAAAAGAAAAAAAATATCAACATTCATAATAAAAATTAAATATTATTAAATGCGTCACGAATTTAATTTTTATATTGTATAGCTTTTGTATTGCAAATGTTGATATTTTTCATTTAAATATGATCAAACTTTACGAAGTTTGACTTCCAACAATTCCTATATGTTGAGTAAAAAAAAGAGAGGGGGTACTAGGCTCCCAGTTGGATCAAAGATTGAAGCTCTTTCACAACTCCCGCACATTCAGCTATTGTACTTACTTTATTTACATGCAAGGCCTTGGCCAGGGCCAAAGCTTCAATACATCTCACTCTGTTCATTCGGCTTATTCAGTTTACATGTATCGGTTTATATGGTTCTTCGGTTTGTACATTATTAATACTTTGGTAAATACGATATAAAATTAAAATACGGTTCGGTTTTGATATATACCAAATTATTTCAATATGGTTTTGGTACATACTATAGTAACCAAAATTGACGCGAATTTGAGAATGATGTAATAATAATTTACAAACTTATGACTCAAAATACATACTCCCTTCATAAAAAAATATAAGAGCGTTTAGATCACTACTTTAATGATCTAAATGTTCTTATATTTGTTTACAGAGGAAGTACTATTTTACATAAATAATATTCCTCCGTCCGAAAATACTTGTCATCAAAATGGATAAAAGGGGATGTATTTGTATTTTCGGACGGAGGAAGTATATAACTATATATATGAGGATATATGCTTGCATTAATTCATATCTTGATGGTTATGGACGTGCGTAGCATTTTCTAAAGAAAAATGAAAAAAAATACATGCTTACTAGGCAATCTGGCTCATGTCACATTGGTCATTTAGTGTACAGAGACCAATGAAACCAAAAGCTCAATAGTGAGGATATTTGCTTTTTTAGATTTGTGGGCTTTGCCCTCCCCAAAGGAAAGGAGCCCTTTCAGGAATTCTCAATGACCCCGAAGGGCCAAAGAGGGGGTTTGGAAATAGTTTTCAACCAGCAATTGACGCGCCTGGGTATAACCTCACTAGCTGCGTCATTGCCCCAAGCACAAAGATGCTATGCACCGTCCGCCCACTGCCCCATCTTATACCCGGCCACCCTACACACTCTTTCCTCCACAGCCGATGTGGTACAAAATTAACATAAGAGCAAAACAGACAGACTCAATGAATTAGAAGCGGGGCAGCAATCCTTGCTGGGCTCTGCCTTCCCACGGCCCGCAAAAATCCAGGAGCCCATCAGCCAGGTGATCACCGAGCCTCCTCCTCTGCGTCCCCTCAAAAAAAAGTTGCTAAAAAAGAAAACTTAAAAAAAAAAGAGTCTCCTCCTCTGCGCTGCTCTTCTTCTTTGCTTCTTTCTTCTTCCTCCTCCCGCAAGCCAACCTACGCTTGCTGCGCTCTCTACGCTTGGCGAGCCTGAATTCTTCTATTTCATAATCGCGGGGGTTCTGTTGAGAAACTTCGGATCCTGCCAATACGGCACTGTTCTGAAGATGTTTATCTCAGTCCCCGACAATGGAGGTGCACTTGTTTGTTCTCTAATGGATGGCTTAACTCACTGTTGCAGATATGTGTGCTTCGTTCTTCTGAAGAACCTTTTTTTTTTTGCAAGAACCTTCTGATCCACGAAACCACAGGCACCCATTTCTGCAACGTAAGAACAGAAGAAGCGCATCATCATGTCTGACAGTAGTAAAACTCTGTAAATATTACAGAAGGCATCCATCCTCCCCGGAAATCTATGGAAACAAGAGAGGAGAATATGCAACTTTGCATCCCCCACACCTACAGGACAAGTCCAGGTTACTGATCGCACCCAGACATGCATGATAAAATTGTTCACAGACTAACACCCAAAAGGAATAAAAGAGGCAAAACCGACTATGTTCTAACTTCTAATGTTAGGTTGCAGGGCATAGCCATACTTGGCGTACTCACTCCGTACCAAGGCCTGGAACATGCAGAATTCCTCTACGGCCTCATAGTAGGCGCGCGCATGGGCATATTTGGTCACCTTGAGCTCGTCCATCCCCTCTTCCGGTAAGGGAATCAGGTCGGGGTTCTGGAGCTTCAGCGCCTTGAAGAAAGAAGGGGCACGATCCGGATGTGTCCGATTGGAAAGGATCGAGGCCACCTCCGCTCGCGGCAGCCACGTCATCTTCTTGCTTGGACCTGACTTCTCGTAGAAGGCCTTCCTTTTGGCGGCGCGCAGCTCCTTGTCGTCTGCCTCCGCCTTCCTTTTGGCGGCGCACGGCTTCAGCGGATGCTTCTCCGTCGAAGCATGCCGACACGGGTTTAACGGGCGCTCCTCGCCGGCGGCCAACGCATGCTTGACCGCGCTCTCGTCGGACGTCATGCTCCCGGTGATGCGCGAACCCACCGGAGGAAGCCTCGCACAGCGCGGCGCGAGATCTGAGGGGGAGCAGAGGAACCTTAACTCTGGAATTGAGGGAGGAACCGGCATTTTCTCGAGAATATAAAGGCGGAGGAGGGCCTTTGCGCGTGGGAGCTCGGAGAGTCAAAGTCGGAGTCGGATAATAGTTCCCGCTTATGTTCGAGTAATCGTTTGATTCAGTTTCTGTAAGGGTCGTAGTCGATCTATGCGTGGAAGCTAGGGTTCATGGCGAATTGGGGAAATTTAGCAACGTGTTTATCCTCCCAACCTCCCTCACTGCTCTAGCTATTACAATCGGCCGAAGCCGCCGTCCGTCCAAAGCCAAATCATTTGAACGTTACAAGGGGTATTTAAACTACAGCCAATCCGGGCCGGCATGCCATCTGGGCTTCGTCTTCACTCGAGTGGGCCGCGCCGCAGGCCCACGAGGACTTTTGAATCCTTCCGCCTCTTCTCTGCTTGTCGGATGAGGAACAGAGTCGTCACCTGTTGTCGCTGCCGCCTGACCATCTGAAGCGATATCCGGTGTGCTGACATTCCTCCCTCCTTGAGAGCCGGCTTGACCCCAAGCCGGAGCACGGGGAAATTGCTGCTTCAAATGCTCCAAATCCTCCCAAGTAGCATCTGCAGGAGAAGACTCATACCAATGAACCAGACCCCGGGCAATAGTCTTGTTACCTTGAGAGCGTACTCGTTTCTGCAGTATACGGAGAGGAACTTGTATAGCTGCCCTGACTGTAGGTAATGTTTGACTGGGAATGGTCTCTCGAGGCAAAAACTTCTTGATCTGGGTAACATGAAAAACAGGATGTAGCCTACTGTTATCAGGAAGGCCCAACCTATAAGCTCGATCTCCAATGCGCTCCAGAACGGGAAAGGACCCATAATACTTGAAGGCCAGTTTCTGATTTGCTCTGGAATACAATGATAACTGAGCATAAGGTTGCAACTTGAGAAAAACACTATCCCCAACTGCAAAAACTCGTTCAGTTCTCTTCTTGTCAGCCTGATGTTTCATGCGCTATTGTGCTCGCAGCAAGTGTTGTCGAGCTGTTTCTGTGACTGCTTGACGAGATTGCAACCAGTCTTGCATTTCCAATGGAGCAACTATGTTAGTTGCAGAGATGCCAAAATATCTGGGAGTATATCCATACAAGATTTTAAAAGGAGACTTCCCTAATGCAGAATGCCAATTGGAGTTGTACCAGAATTCACACAATGGCAACCATTTACTCCATTTGTGTGGTTGAGCACTAATAAAGCATCTTAAATAACACTCCACTTGCTGATTCACTCTCTCGATCGCCCATCTGCTTTGTGGATGATTTGTTGTACTCATATTCAATTGAGTCCCTGTTCTTGCAACCAACAGTTTCCAAAAATGACTAGTAAACAGTGGATCTCTGTCAGATATGATCACACTAGGCATACCATGTAATTTATACACATTATCCAAGAACACTTCAGCCACTTTCTGAGCATTGAAAGGGTGTTTGAGTGGAATGAAATGACCATATTTAGAAAACTTGTCAATCACCACTAAAATACAGTTGTACTGAGATGATTGGGGAAGACCATTAATGAAGTCCATAGATACAGTATCCCAGGCTTGATGTGGAATTGGCAAGGGAGATAACAAACCAGGATAAGGTACTCTTTCAGGTTTAGCTTTCTGACATATCAAACAAGATTGCACCTGTTGTAAAATAAACTTCTTCATTCCATTCCAGGTAAACAGAGTATGAATCCTCTTGTATGTCACTGGAAACCCTGAATGACCTCCCAAGGGACTATCATGGAAAGCAGAGAAAATTTTGTGATGTAATTCAGGAACAGGGCCAACCCAAATACTCTGCTTATATCTCAAATGACCATTAACCAAACTGTAAGGTGGTTTAGAAGTTGGTTGCACAGCCAACTGTTGCATAATTGCCATGGCCCTCTCATCCTATTTATAACTGTCAACAATCTCAGCTAACCAAGTGGGTTGGTTACTGGAAATGGCAAACAACTGAGAATCATCAGGAGGTCTTCTAGATAAAGCATCAGCTGCACTATTTGCCACACCTTGTTTGTACTGAATTTGATAATGCAATCCAAGGAGTTTAGTAAGACACTTCTGCTGCCAAACTGTATGCAATCTCTGGTCTTGCAAATGAGCCAAACTTCTCTGATCAGTTTTTAATAGTGAACTGCTGAACTTGCAAATAAGGCCTCCACTTATCCACTGCCAACAAGATAGCCAAGTACTCTTTTTCATACACTGACAGAGCTCTATTTTTGGGTTCCAGAGTTTTACTGACAAATGCTAGTGGGTGTCCTTGTTGCATCAACACTGCACCAATACCATAGTCACAAGCATCAGTCTCAATCATGAATGGCTTACTAAAATCTGGTAAGGCCAGTACAGGAGCAGACACTAGGGCATTCTTAAGTGTAACAAAGGCCTCCTCTGTAATGCTGGTCCATACAAAAGGGACCCCTTTCTTAAGCAGATCAGTCAAAGGCCTTGCAATAATTCCATAATGTTTAATAATTTTTCTATAGTAACCACTCAACCCAAGGAAACCCCTCACTTCCTTCACATTCTGTGGAGTAGGCCATTGCTTAACAGCCACTATCTTATCAGGGTCAGTAGAAACCCCTTCTGCAGAAATAACATGCCCCAAATATGCTATCTTGGGCTGAGCAAAATCACATTTAGACATTTTAACTTCCCACTGTTCCTTATGCAAAATAGACAGTACCTCATCCAAATGTCCCCAGTGCTCTTCCAAGGTCTTACTAAATATCAGAATATCATCAAAAGAAACCAAAGCAAACCTCCTCAAAACAGGAGAAAGATCAAAATTCATCTGCCCTTGAAATGTGCCAGGTGCTCCTGTCAGTTCCATGCCCATCACATTAAATTCATAATGACCATTATGAGTCTGGAATGCAGTTTTGTATTCCTCTCCTGGTGCTAACCTGATCTGATAATAACCAGCTTTCAAATCCAGCTTAGAAAACCAACAAGCTCCTGCAAGTTCATCCAGAAGTTCATCTATGACAGGCACTGGATATTTCCCTTTTCTGTGATAGCATTGAGTTGTCTATAATCAACTACCATTCTCCAAGTCCCTTCTTCATTCTTCTTAACTAACAACACATGAGAAGAGAAAGCATCACATTATGCCTAATCATTCCACGAGTCCAAAGAACTCTTTAATCTGTTTTCCAATTCATCCTTCGGATGTGGAGCAATCTGTAGGGTCTAATGATCTCGGCTTTGGCCCCGTGAATCAAGGGAATGGTGTGATCCTTAAGTCTTCTAGGAGGTAATGTAGTTGGATTTTCAAACACCACAGCATACTTATCCAGCAACACTTTCAACTCTGGCTGAACCAGTTACTACTCCACAGGTTTGATCAGGGAAACAGAAAACACTGTAACTGCTACATCTTCAGGCAACATCCCTTGCAATGTAACTGTATATCCTTGGTAGTAAAAGGACATCCACTTCTGAACCCAATCAATCTGCATAGGACTGTGCTGAGCAAGCCAATCCAGCCCTATAATTCCATCATAACTGGCTAGAGGAAGCAGTCGAAAACTGGTAGCAAATTCTACTTGATCACAGCTCCAGGAGCAAGACTTTAAAACAGAACTGCATTGCAAAGTACCTCCACCAGCTACGAGATCATCACAGGTTCATGTGTCTGAATATTTGTCACCGTCTCGCAAACTACTATCAATAAAAGAATGTGTACTGCCTGAATCAACAAGGAAGATAAGTTCCATGCCTTGCAACTCAATCAACAACTGCAATGTGGGTGCACTAGACTGCTTCCTACTAGCAGCAGCAGACAAATGCATACTACAAATGACATCCGGTCCTCGAGGACTACCGCGATGGTGGGTGTGTCTTCTGATTGAATATGATCTATAAGCTCCTGCACTATATGCAACTGGACTGACGACTTGCACATATGATCCTTAGACCATTTCTCCCCACAAACAAAGCATAGACCCTTGGACTTGCGATAATTCCTTAAAGCAGACCATTTATCTTCAGACGGACTTGTTTTCTGAACATCAACACTTCTTTTATCATCAGAACTGCGATGTTTATACGGTGGCAGTGGCAATGGCATAGGCCCTGATCTAGCAGCAGGAACATGGTTAAGTGGAGTAAGTCCCTCACCTAACTCCTCATGCAACAAAGCTAAATCATATGCAGCATCCAAATCGCGTGGCTTCTGCAGAGCTACAGCAACACGGACACCAGGTTTAAGGCCATCCAGGAACCTAGTTGTATAATGCAGAGAATTGGGCGCCTCTTCATACGCAGACAACTGATCATACAAATCAGCAAAACGCTCCACATAATCTGCTACTGATGAGGTTTGAGCTATTCGAAACAACTGACGAATCAATGTCCGATGTTGATTACGCCCAAAGCGGTTCTGCAGACTCTGACAGAATTCAGACCAACTTGCCTGCGGCTGTCGACGTTGCATCGATTCCAACCAACGAGCAGCAGCACCCTCAAATTGAGCTGTTGCCAGAGAAATCCATCGATGAGCCGGAGTACACCATAGCCTAAACTGATCTTCACACCGCGTTTGCCACTGACGCGGATTGGCGCCATCAAATCGCAGCAATTCCAAGCGAGCACCAAACGCAAACGAATCAGCAGCATCATAGGAACTCGACTCGCGGCCCAGAGAAGGACGGAATGAAAATTGACTCACAAGACCTCTGACCGGAGGAGGGACATAAGTATTATGTGCCTTCCCCCGGTGATCGTTGTCGAAGCCGAGGGAATCAGTCGGGCCACCGCCGCGACCATTCCCAGCCACACGCAACGGAGACGGATCTTCCTGCGGAGGAGTACTCCCCTTCAACGGTTCGCCCCGGATCTGCTCTATCTCCATCAGCAACTCGTCGCGGACCCTGTCCACGCGCGAAGAGAGCAAGCTGTCGAGGGTCGAAGTATTTGTCGAAATCAGCTTCTCCATGGCCTTGAGGAGATCCGCACCTTGGTCGCGGAACCGCTTGTCGAGGTCGACCGCGAGATCCGCCCGAAGAAGCTCGTAGACCCCACGCCCATCCTCCGATAGCTTTTTCATCGCCGCCGCTCGCCGCCGATCCCGCCACCGCGTATCGTGATGGTGTTGGGGAAGCGCCAGGACCGCCGAATCTGATACCAAGTGTAAGGGTCGTAGTCGATCTACGCGTGGAAGCTAGGGTTCATGGAGAATTGGGGAAATTTAGCAGCGTGTTTATCCTCCCAACCTCCCTCACTGCTCTAGCTATTACAATCGGCCGAAGCCGCCGTCCGTCCAAAGACAAATCACTTGAACGTTACAAGGGGTATTTAAACTACAGCCAATCCGGGCCGGCGTGCCATCTGGGCTTCGTCTTCACTCGAGTGGGCCGCGCCGCAGGCTCACGAGGACTTTTGAATCCTTCCGCCTCTTCTGTGCTTGTCGGATGAGGAACAGAGTCGTCACCTGTTGTCGCTGCCGCCTGACCATCTGAAGCGATATCCGGTGTGCTGACAGTTTCAGTTGGGCTACGTGACTGCGTCAGATATGAAGTGCCTCTTGATAATCCAACGTTGAATCGAATCATATCCAACGACCACGAGAATTTTATCTATCCTTGCCCGCAAAATAAAATTTATCTATCCTTCTTTCATGATAATTCAGACTTGCTGCAACTCCCCAACTGTCACCGCAAACTGGTAAGCCACAAGATAGAAAATTCACTTGTTCCTACTTACACTGTTCAAGAGATCCAATGTGACATTGTCGTCATTGATCAATCGGACAAGAAGAACTTTTGGTGTTCCATCTATCTCCAGGTTTTGATTCCATCGATCTCGCGCATTCGACGGAAAGCTTGATCGCGATTCACAAGTTGCAACCATGGCTGAGTTGCATAGATAAACAGACAGATAAATTCAACTTCTAATTCTGTTCTGAGCTAGTAGAGTGCTGGATTCAACTCCCCCGAGAAGTTGCTGGTCTTTCATGAATCAGGGTATCGCGGAAACATGTGTCCCTTTGCCTATTCGCAAGGCCTTGTGAATTCCAGTCATTTTGTTAAGCCTGAGTTCTATAGACGACTATTTAACCAAAAACTATCACAATTCGTGGAAACGTGACAGAAAACTATCACTTTACGATTTTGTTCCGAAAACTACCACTTTTTTATTAATCCGTGGCAAAAAACTACCAAGTGAAAACTGCTCGCTTTGCCTGGGTTAAACGCGAATCTGACTGCCCGACCCCACACATAAGCGGGCTAAAAATGTAATCGGGTCCCTAGTTTTTCTTCAAAAAAGTAATCGGGTCCTCCCCATGTCGTTCTCCTTCCCCTCCACCTGCCGCGCCGCGGCAGCTCCTCGCCGCCCCACGTCTCGCTCTTCCGCACGGCCACCGGCCGCGCCGCGCCGCTCCTCACGATGGACTGCCACACCGAGTCCATCGACACGTCGTCCACACCAACGGCCTCGGTCGCGGCGGCAGAGGGCCTCGGCTTCTCCTCCTCACTGCGTTCCTTCTTGGCCTCGGGCTTGGCCTCCGCCGCGGCGCCTCCTACCGTGGCCGTGCCCTCGCCGGCGAGCTTCTTCCGCCGACGCTGGGCGGTCAACCGCCTCTTGGCGCTTCGCTTCCTGCGCCGGCTCGCCGAGACGGGCGCCGGCGGCGCGACGACGCGCCGTGAGCGGCAAGAAAGACGCCGTGTTCGAGGAAGGGAAGAGCATGCCGCCCATGGCAGCGGAAACGTCGCTGCCGCGGATGCTTGCTTATCTAGGGACGACCACCCGCCGCCGGGCCTCGACAACGACGTGGACTCGCCGTAGCAGCAGCCGTTCCGTCACGCCGCAAGCGGTCAGGGAAGGAGGAGGCCGGCGACGAGGAGGAGAAGGAGGCGGAGGACCCGATTGCTTTTTTGAAGAAAAACTAGGGACCCGATTGCATTTTTAGCCCGCTTATATGTGGGGTCGGGCAGTCAGATTCACGTTTAACCCAGGCAAAGCGAGCAGTTTTCACACTTGGTAGTATTTTGCCACGGATTAATAAAAAAATGATAGTTTTCGAAACAAAATCGTAAAGTGGTAGTTTTCTGTCACGTTTCCGCGAATTGTGGTAGTTTTTGGTTAAATACTCTTCCATAGACAGATAAATTCAGCTGCGTATTCTGAAGAAATGTTCTATGCTGAGCTACTTTTTTTTTTTTGAGACAACCATGCTGAGCTACTAGAGAGCTGGATTCAGAGGAACAGGGGAATACTTGTGGGCTGTTATAATCTGAAGAAATGATCCACAGAACAAAGTGCATGCGGGTTGGTAGTCTAGTGAGTACGTACATTTCATCTAAAAATGAGTTGCACCGTGAGATCAGTGCCCGTTCGTGTTCATATCCTGTAGCCCCTAGCAAAGAACAGTAACCTCTAAAGTAGTAACTCGGAAAAATAACAGAGCACACTAAAATCTGGAGTTCGGCAGGGCGCCGTTGCCGGGGATCGAACCCGGGTCACCCGCGTGACAGGCGGGAATACTTACCACTATACTACAACGACTTGCTGGCTAATTTGTGTAAATCAACTTCTATTTTATAGGAAACGAGCGACTTTTAAGGCACGATGGTTTGGTATATGAATGGCCCACTGACTAAGCACCTGACACCCCTAAAAAGAAACTAAGCACCTGATTCGTCCTTGGCTCGTTCTTTACATTGTTTCATGCGTTGGACCACCGCTAAAAAGTATTACACATGTCATCTATATCTATGCAATACTCCCTCCGTTTCTTGATAGAAGGTGTATAAAAAGTCCAAAGGACAGATCCAACTAATCTTAGTCCTTAGACTATCTTCAAAGCGGACCCGCAAACCTTCGGCAACAAATCGCGCGACGTTCCATGTGGTCCTGTATCGGTTCGTGCCGCGGTCAAGACGAGTTTTCTCCCGCAAAAACGGATACAAACGCGGGGTAGGGGGGAGGGGGTTGCGGGAGTCTGAACACCCAAAACATAGGACTCCAACACCCTCAGCCCACCCAATTCCCCTCCCGGTCCCATTTCCTTAAACTTTGCCCCTCCTCCCCCCTGCTTTGCATCCGCACCCTCCACCTCCGTCACTGCTGTTGTGCGTTTCTGGCCGCCACAGAGGCCTCGCCGGACGTCCGCAACCAGGACCGACGCGCTCCCTCGACGGAGCTGTCCACCCTAGAGTCGTTTATACCCAGGTACACTCCGCCCTCTATCAACGCCCTACATGACGGACACCACGCCCGACTGGTGTTCGGTCAAATGCCATTGAGCTTATTTCTAAATGTTATGTCGGTTTTTAGAGTATGGAAGATGGTGAGCTACTCAATCATGGAGGATGAGTTGTTGTGCGACGCGTAGCTGGCCGTATCCATGATTTTTTCATAGGAAGGAACATAGGGGAGCCCTTCTGGGAGCAAGTGCATGAAAAATTTCACGCACGAAAGCACATTACGCCATACAACATGTACATCATTCAACCACACAACATGAGGTTGTTGTCCTATCGGTGACTCGCAATCCAAATTAGTGTCACCAAGTTTTGCGACGTGGTTTGTCAGCTCGAGGGAAGGTGGCCATTGCACGCAGCAGAGGATGAGATCGTAAGTTTTACTTCGTCTTGCTCAACTTGTTGATTGGTTCATTCACTCAATGGTGGTCTACACATTATATGTAGCCCACAGGCACCACCGTGCTGCGCCACAGGACAAAGGGACAACCATTTACATGTGCACACTGTTGAGTGAAGCGGAAGGGTGAGTATGTGTGGAACGACATGATCCGTTAATAAAAAACTTGTTGGGCATCTGGGATGTAGTTGAATTAGATACATTGTTGTACTAAACTTAGTTTGCATGCTATGTATGGATGATTTGCGTTATTTTCTATCTGAACTTTGATGAATATCGACCGGTTTGCGTGAGTTAAGTCCGGGTAGTTAAAATGCGTATTGCAATGTATGCGACTAGCATTGGATGTCGTCCTCCCGCAGCTGTGTTCGCGAACTGGTCCCCCCGCGGACGGATGCGGGACAAAATTTGTGGGTTGCCGTTGGAGATGCCCTTAGCCATGAAACCATGTCTAGATTGCCCAAATAGTGAGCACTCAACATGTTTAGCGTGTACTCCCTTTGTTTCTAACTATAAGATTTTTTTAGAGATTTCAATACAAACTACATACGGATGTATATAGACATATTTTAGAGTGTAGATTCACTCATTTTTTTTGTATGTTGTTTATACTAGAACCTTTAAAAGACTTAGGAGCGGATGGAGTAATTAATATCACATCAAATATAAATATCAACATTAATTACACAATTAACATGAAATTGATATCCTACTACATAATGCATTCAATTAATATTCTATACCAAAAACTCCCTTTGTTTTTATTTAGTCTACATATTAGATTTGACTGAAGTCAAACTTTGCAATGTTTGACCAAGTTTAGAGAAAATAATATAAACATTCACCATAACAAATTTGTATGATGTGAACATACATTTAATAATGAATCTAATGGTATTGATTTGTTATTGTATATGTTAATATTTTTATCTCTAAACTTTATCAAACTTTACAAAGCTTAACTTTGACCAAAGCTAATACAAGAAGTAAATAAAAACAGAGGGAGTATGTATCAATGACCAACATGCCATTAGTAATTGACCAAATATCTGCATGCATTGCACCCAGACATTTACTAGTGAAGAGAGAGAAGTGTCACTACCAGAATAATTGCTTACGCTGACGGCTTGATCTATGCCCACGGCCCCGTCGGCATAGATTGAGATATCCTAACGGCCTAGGTCAAGCCGTAGGCATATATCAATCTATGCCGACGGGGGCCGTCGGCATAGGTAGCTAGACTGTCGGCATCGATGGCTATATGCCTACGGTGGCCGTCGGTATAGGAAGCCCCGTCGGCACACCTGTGGGCCCGGCTACCACTACTAGGAAAAGGCATGCTAGTGGCACACCAGTTTTGCCTACTAATGGCGCACTACTGGTGCGCCACTAGCATCACGCCATTAGAATATTTTAGTAATGGCGCACCACATGCCATTAGTATCCCACAGGTGCGCCATTAGTATCTGGTATACTAATGGCGCACCACATGGAAGTGCGCCATTAGTAACAATTTATTTATTTATTTTTTGTTTTTTCTTAATCTCAGGTCACTATTTCACATATGAGATATCCAACACATATATATATATACAACAAGCATCCATATAACAATCATATCCAACACACAAGTTTCATCATATATACATACATAGCCAACACATAGTTCCATCGTTACATATTACAAAAGTTTCACATTGTTCATCCAACACCGTTATCCATCAATTCACAAAAGTTTCACATTGATACAAAATAAAAACACAAATGAAAAAGAAGCACTCCATCCATGCAAGCTTCAGTGAATTAAATCAAATCTGCAAAATGATAAACAAGAAGTTAGAAGAAGAAGAAGAAGAAGAAGAAGAAGAAGAGAAGAATAAGAAGAAGACTAGAAGAATACTAGAAGAAGAAGAACACTAGAAAATACTAGAAGAAGAATAAGAAGAATACGAAGAATACTATAAGCTTATTATGTAAACTTGATCATTTTGTGCTAACATAAGTTATTTTTGAGCTAACCTATAGGAAACTAAGCATATAAGCTCTCTAAATTAGCATATTAGAGCCAACTTAGGTAAAATGAAGCTAACCTATGTCATTTTGGAAAAGAAGAAGAATAAGAAGAAGACTATAAGCTTATTATGTAAACTTGATCATTTTGTGCTAACATAAGTAATTTTGGAGCTAACCTATAGGAAACTAAGCATATTAGAGATAATATAGGTAACTAAGTGTGTGTGTGTGTATATATATATATATATATATATATATATATATATATATCATTTTGGAGATCTGACATACCTGACATAGTTCAGTTCTCATTGTTCTTATCCTTCTCCTTCCTCAGCCTGATGCGCCAAGAGCGGCGAGGCGGTGGAGGCAGCAGGATGTAGTCTTCTACCACAATTGGCGTGGTCATGTCGCCCAGGTGTGGGATCGCCGGCGCCACCACCGGTGCGTGGTCATTGTCAGGCACCACCACCACCGCGAGGCCACCTTCAGGAAGGACGGGCACGACCATCGCTAGGTCATCCTCATCCACCACCATCTCTTGCCCATGGTCAGCCACCACCATCTCTTGCCCATGGTCAGCCACCATCATCTCTTGCCCTTGGTCAGCCACCACCAGCGCTAGGTCATCCTCAACCAGATGCCCATCGTCATCCTGCAGCTCCTCATCCCCACTCTGCTACTCTTCTCCCCCACTCCAGTCCGGATCATCCTTCTTGTTGTCAGAATCTACTCCTATGCAGAACAAAGAGGGAAAGATCATGATGCACCATGGTCCTATGCAGAACAAAGAGGAAAAATCTACTCCTATGCAGAACAAAGAGGGAAAGATCAATGGTTAGGGTTGGTGGTGGGGGCGGCGTGGAAGGCGCGAGCTTTGGAGGGGGGAGCGCGGCGGGTGGCGGCGAGGCGGACGGTGGGGAGGCGGGAGCTTGGACTTGGGGCGGACCTGATGGCGGGAGGAGGGCGGAGGGGAGGTGGAGGGCGGCGGAAGGGGAGGGAGGAGGAATGGGGATGAAGGGTGGAGAGGGAGGAAGGAGGAAGGAGGAGAGGTACTTGGGCGGGCACGTCCGGTCGCGGAGGGGTCGGGGTCGGGTTGGGGTCGGGTCGTCGGCGGCCAGGCGGGGGCCGACGGGGAGGCGGCATGGGTAGGGGCCGACGGGAGGCGGCGCGCAGAGGCAGGGGGCCGACGCAGGAGGCTGTCACGACGACGAGGTCAGCGAGGCGCCGGGCGATGGCGCGGGGGCGGCGGCGCACGCAGGGGCGGCGGCGTCGTGGGTCATCGGGGCAGCGCTCGGGTGGGGAAAGTGGATCTGGCGAGAGGGAGAAGGGGTCGGGCGAGTTAGAGCTAGGGGGAAGATTACTAATGGCGCACCCCCGAGCGACGCGCCATTAGTAATCTTTTTTTTAGATAGCAATGGCGCACCTCCCTAGCGGTGCGCCATTAGTATGTTTTTTTATTATTTTTTGTTGCTATTTTTAAATATTTTTTTATAAAAATAGTAATAATTTTTTTATAAATATAGTAATAATTTTTTTATGAATATGAAAATATATCATCAAATGGGGGTGCTCGGCGGCGGTGGAGCGGGCCGGGAGGTTCAGGGGTCGGCGGTGGAGCGGGAGGTGCGGGGGTGCTCATTGACGGTGGAGCGGGCGGGAGGTGCGGGGGTCGGCGGCGGCGGTGGAGCGGGAGGGTGCGGGGGCATCGAGATCGAGATGGAGGGGATAGCGATCGAGATCGAGGGACTACCTGCTTGAATCTCCTTTAACCTAGGGAGGAAGGAGGAAGGAGGAGAGGTACCAGTCACGGAGGGGTCGGGTCGGGTCGGCGAAGGGGTCGGGTCGGGGTCCGAGCTCGTCTGGTCCCTCCGCCATGGATCGAAGGAGAGCAGGGCCGTGGCGGAGGACGGCAGGGCAGGCGGGGTGGGCGCGTCGGGCCGCTCGCCGGCTGCTGAGGGGCGGAGGAGGCCCTCGCTCGTCGGAGGCATGAGGAGAGGAGAGGAGGCGGGCGGCACGCCTTCTGGCTGATCCTGTTCGTGGGGTCGGGGCGGCGTGGGTGGAGTCCCATGGGGTCGGGCGGCGGCGCTGGGCAGCGCAAGACCACAAAGGCCGGGCGGTGTCGTCGACGGCGTGCAAGCGGAGAGAGCAAGGGGTGGTGGCGGGTGGTGGGGCGACGAGGCGAGGGGGGGGGGGCGGGGCGGGCGGGGTGGGCAAGGGGGGGCGAGGTGGGGGGCGGCGGGCGAGGGGGTGGGGGCGACGGGCGAGGGAGGTGGGGCAAGGGGGTGGCGAGGGAAGGGGGGCGACGGGGCGAGGGAAGGTGGGGCTCGGCATTACTAACAATTTTTTTTTATTTTTTTTCAAAACTACTAATGGCGGACGGTAGGTCTGGTGCGCGATTACTATGCCAACTAGTAATGACGCACTGTACAACGGTGCGCCATTAGTAACAATTTTTTTTTCAAAACTACTAATGGCGCACCAGGCACCAGGTGCGCCATTAGTAATATATTACTAATGGCGCACTAGCACATGGTGCGCCATTAGTATATAGTAATGGCGCACCACATGTCTTGTGCGCCATTAGTGGCCATATCATCTATAGCCCTTTTTTTAGTAGTGTACCCGGGCGGCGACGACCATTTGACGACATGAGGCCTATGCCGGCGGGCTAACGGGGGTCGTCGCCATAGCTATGCCGACGTCAAGGCCGTCAGCATATCTATGTGGACGTCATCGATCCGCGTGCTCTGCCACGTCATCGATCCGAGCCCCTCGCAGGTGTGTGGGGTGGCATAGGTATGCCGATGGCCTTGCCGTCGGCATAGGCCAGGCCCATGCCCTCTGCCATGTCATCGATCCACGCCCTATGACATGTCATCGATCCAGGGTACCGTCGATCCGTGACCGTAGCTACGCCATCGCCATAGATTTCTACTAACTTTTTCCTGTTTTATTTATTTTCTCTTATTTATTTATTTTTCTTTTTTTCCAAAACTAAATTGATTAACTTAATGTGCCTTATGTAAAAAAACATACCTCGATTATATATCGATTGCCCCCCCCTCATGGGCGTCGCTGCCACCGTGTCATGGAGGGGGGAAACGGCCGACACGGAGGGAATCTGGTTTAGACGGGATGGGGGTACCTGGGGGTAGCAAACACGTCAGGTGTTGCGGGCCCTTCTACCCGTGTGGAAGCGTGGTGGCAGGAGCAAGCACCGGGCACAGGGCTCCGGATTGTGCCCCCTCACGGGCGTTGCTGACGCCGTGTCACGGAGGGGGGAAACAGCCATGTCGGGCGGACACAGAGGGAATCTTGGGGTGGGGTGGGCCGAGATCGTGTTCGGGGGTGTAGCTATGGTCTGGGCTATGACAACCCGGTGAAAAGGTCCATCAGGTAAACCCCGTCCAACAAAAGTCATAGGGCTAGATCCGTCGGTAGATTGTGTCACGGTTAGACGAGACGGGGTACCTGGGGGTAGCAAACACGTTAGGTGTTGCGGTGGGCCCTCCTACGCGTGTCGAAGCGTGATGGTAGGCGCAAGCACCCGACACACGGCTTCGGGTTGTGCCCCCCCTCACGGGCGTCGCTGCCATCGTGTCATGAGGGGGAAACGTCCACGTCGGGCCGACATGTGTAATTGCTTTACTTTATCACTAAGGAGTAGCGATAGTCGAGAAGCAATAGTTGGCTAGACGACAACGATGCTACGGATGGAGATCAAGGTGTCGCGCCGGTGACGATGGTGATCATGACGGTAAGCTTCGAGATGGAGATCACAAGCACAAGATGATGATGACCATATCATATCACTTATATTGATTGCATGTGATGTTTATCCTTTATGCATCTTATCTTGCTTTGATTGACGGTAGCATTATAAGATGATCTCTCACTAAAATTATCAAGAAGTGTTCTCCGAGTATGCACCGCTGCAAAGTTCAGAGTACCCAGACACCACGTGATGATCGGTGTGATAAGTTCTACGCTCATCTACAACGGGTGCAAAACAGTTGCACACGCGAATACTCAAAGTTAAACTTGACGAGCCTAGCATATAACAGATATGGCCTCGAACACGGAGACCGAAAGGTCGAACGTGAATCATATAGTAGATATGATCAACATAGTGATGTTCACCATTGAAACTACTCCATCTCACGTGATGATCGGACATGGTTTAGTTGATTTGATCACGAATCACTTAGATGACTAGAGAGATGTCTATCTAAGTGGGAGTTCTTAAGTAATATGATTAATTGAACTTTAATTTATCATGAACTTAGTCCCGTAGTATTTTGCAAATTATGTTGTAGATCAATAGCTCGCGTTGTTGCTTCCCTATGTTTTTATATGTGTTCCTAGAGAAAATTGTATTGAAAGATGTTAGTAGCAATGATGCGGATTGGATCCGTGATCTGAGGTTTATCCTCATTGCTGCACAGTAAGAATTATGTCCTTAATGCACCGCTAGGTGACACCTATTGCAGGAGCAGATGCAGGAACGCTTATTAGCTGAGCATACGCTATGAACGCTTGATTAGCTCAATATGATGACTACTTGATAGTTTAGTGCACCATGCTTAACGGCTTAGAATCGACTTCAAAGACGTTTTGAACGCCATGGACCATATGAGATGTTCCAGAATTGAAGTTAATATTTCAAGCAAATACCCGAGTTGAGAGATATGAAGTCTCCAACAAGTTCTATAGCTAAAAGATGGAGGAGAATCGCCAACTAGTGAGCATGTGCTCAGATTGTCCGGGTACTTCAATCGCTTGAATCAAGTGGGAGTTAATCTTCCGATAAGATAGTGATTGACAGAATTTTCTAGTCACCATCACTAAGTTACTAGAACTTCGTGATGAACTATAGTATGCAAGGGATGACAAAAGATTCCCAAGCTCTTCGTGATGCTGAAATCGACGAAGGTAGAAATCAAGAAAAGAGCATCAAGTGTTGATGATTGACAAGACCACTAGTCTCAAGGAAAAGGGCAAAGGGAAGAAGGGGAACTTCAAAAAGAACGGCAAGCAAGTTGTTACTCGAGTGAAGAAGCCCAAGTCTGGACCTAAGCCTCGAGACTAAGTGCTTTTGCTGCAATGGAACTGGTCATCGAAGCGGAACTACCCCAAGTATTTGGTGGATAAGAAGGATGGCAAAGTGAACAAAGGTATATTTGATATACAGATTATTGATGTGTATTTTACTAGTGTTCATAGTAACCCCTCGGTATTTGATACTTGTTCGTTGCTAAGAGTAGTAACTCAAACGGAGTTGCGTAATGAACAGAAACTAGTTGAAGGGGAAGTGACGATGAGTGTTGGAAGTAGTTCCAAGATTGATATGATCATCATCGCACACTCCCTATACTTTCGGGATTAGTGTTAAACCTAAATAAATGTTATTTGGTGTTTGCGCTGAGCATGAATATGATTTGATCATGTTTATTGCAAAACGGTTATTCATTTAAAGTCAAAGAATAATTGTTGTTCTGCTTACATGAATAAAACCTTCAATGGTCATACACCCAATGAAAATAGTTTTCAAAACGGTTATTCATTTAAAGTCAAAGAATAATTGTTGTTCTCCTTCTATGGTCATACACCCAATGAAAATATCTCGATCGATACACATATTCATAATATTGATGCCAAAAGATGCAAAGTTAATAATGATAGTGCAACTTATTTGTGGCACCGCCGCTTAGGTCATATTGGTGTAAAGCGATGAAGAAACTCCATGCTGATGGATTTTGGAATCACTTGATTATGAATCATTTGATGCTTGCGTAACCGCGCCTTTTGGGCAAGATGACTAAAACTCCGCTTCTCCGAACAATGGAACAAGCTACCGACTTATTGGAAATAATACATACCGATGTATGCGATCCAATGAGTGTTGATGCTCGTGGCAAGTATCGTTATTTTCTGACCTTCACAGATGATTTGAGCAGATATGGGTATATCTACTTGATGAAACATAAGTCTGAAATAGTTGAAAGGTTCAAAGAATTTCAGAGTGAAGTGGAAAATCATCGTAACAAGAAAATAAAGTTTCGCGATCTGATCGTGGAGATGAATATTTGAGTTACGAGTTTGGTCTTCAATTAAAACAATGTGGAATAGTTTCACAGCTCACGCCACCGGAACACCACAACGTTATGGTGTGTCCGAACGTCAGAACCGCACTTTATTGGATATGGTGCGATCTATGATGTCTCTTACCGATTTACCACTATCGCTTTGGGGTTATGCATTAGAGACAGCTGCATTCACGCTTAATAGGGCACCATCTAAACTGCTGAGATGACACCGTATGAACTATGGTTTAAAAGAAACCTAAGCTGTCGCTTTTAAAGTTTGAGTTGTGATGCTTATGTGAAAAGTTTTCACCGATAAGCTCGAACCCAAATCGGAGAAGTGCGCCTTCATAGAATACCCAAAGGCAACTATTGGGTACACCTTCTATCACAGATCCGAAGGCAAGTTTTCGTTGTTAAGATGGATCCTTTCTAGAGAAGAAGTTTCTCTCGAAAGAAGTGAGTGGAGGAAAGTAGAACTTGATGAGGTAATTGTACCTTCTCCCTTATTGGAAAGTAGTTCATCACGTAAATCAGTTCCAAAGATTCCTACACCAATTAGTGAGGAAGTTAATGATGATGATCATGAAACTTCAGATCAAGTTGCTACCAAACCTCGTAGGTCTTCCAGAGTAAGATCCGCACTGAGTGGTACGGTAATCATGTTCTGGAAGTCATGTTACTAGACCATGATGAACCTACGAACTATGAGGAAGCGATGATGAGCCCAGATTCCACGAAATGGCTTGAGACCATGAAATCTGAGATAGGATCCATGTATGAGAACAAAGTATGGACTTTGATTGACTTGCTCGATGATCAGCAAGCCATGTTAAATAAATGGATCTTCAAGAGGAAGACGGACACTGATAGTAGTGTTACTATCTACAAAGCTCGACTTGTCACAAAAAGGTTTTCGACAAGTTCAAGGTGTTGACTACAATGAGATTTTCTCAACTGTAGCGATGCTTAAGTCTGTCCGAATCATGTTAGCAATTGCCACATTTTATGAAATCTGGCAAATGGATGTCAAAACTACATTCTTTAATGGATTTATTAAAGAAGAGTTGTATATGATGCAACCAGAAGGTTTTGTCAATCCTAAAGGAGCTAACAAATGTGCAAGCTCCAATGATCCATCAATGGACTGGTGCAAGCATCTCGAGTTGGAATATACGCTTGATGAGTTGATCAAAGATATGGTTTTATATGACTTTGGAGAAGCCTCGATTTACAAGAAAGTGAGGGAGCACTACAACATTTCGATAAGTATATGTGAATGACATATTGTTGATCGGAAATAATGTAGAATTATTCTGCAAAGCATAAAGGAGTATTTGAAAGGAGTTTTTCAAAGAAAGACCTCGTGAAGTTGCTTATATATTGAGCATCAAGATCTATAGAGATAGATCAAGACGCTTGATAAGTTTTTCAATGAATACATACCTTGACAAGATTTTGAAGTAGTTCAAAATGGAACAGTCAAAGAAAGAGTTCTTGCCTGTGTTACAAGGTGTGAGATTGAGTAAGACTCAAAACCCGACCACGGCAGAAGATAGAAAGAGAATGAAAGTCATTCCCTATGCATCAGCCATAGGTTCTATAAAGTATGTCATGTCAGTACTGATCTATTGCATACCCTACCACTAAGATTGGCAAGGAGTGCAATAGTGATCTAGGAGTAGATCAATGGACAGCGGTCAAAATTATCCTTAGTAGAATAAGGATATGTTTCTCGATTATGGAAGTGAAAAAGGTTCGTCGTAAAGGGTTACGCCGATGCAAGTTTTAACACTAATCTAGATGACTCTAAGTCTCAATCTGATACATATTGAAAGTGGGAGCAATTAGCTAGAGTAGCTCCGCAGAGCATTGTAGACATAGAAATTTGTAAAATACTTACGGCTCAATGTGATGCAATCTGCTGACTAAAATTATCTCACAAGCAAAACATGATCACACCTTAGTACTCTTTGGGTGTTAATCACATAGCGATGTGAACTAGATTATCGACTCTAGTAAACCCTTTGGGTGTTGGTCACATGTCGATGTGAACTATGGGTGTTAACCACATATAGATGTGAACTATTGATGTTAAATCACATGGCGATGTGAACTAGATTATTGACTCTAGTGCAAGTGGGAGATCAAGGAAATATGCCCTAGAGGCAATAATAAAGTTATTATTTATTTCTTATATCATGATAAATGTTTATTATTCATGCTAGAATTGTATTAACCGAAACATAATACATGTGTGAATACATAGACAAACAGAGTGTCACTAGTATGCCTCTACTTGACTAGCTCGTTAATCAAAGATGGTTATGTTTCCTAACCATAGACATGAGTTGTCATTTGATTAACGGGATCACATCATTAGGAGAATGATCTGATTGACATGACCCATTCCGTTAGCCTAGCACTTGATCGCTTAGTATGTTGCTATTGCTTTCTTCATGACTTATACATGTTCCTCGTAACTATGAGATTATGCAACTCCTGCTTACCGGAGGAACACTTTGGTACTACCAAACGTCACAACGAATCGGGTGATTATAAAGGAGTACTACAGGTGTCTCCAAAGGTACATGTTGGGTTGGCGATTTCGAGATTAGGTTTTGTCACTCCGATTGTCGGAGAGGTATCTCTGGCCTTCTCGGTAATACACATCACCTAAGCCTTGCAAGCATTGTAACTAATGAGTTAGTTATGAGATGATGTATTACGGAACGAGTAAAGAGACTTGCCGTAACGAGATTGAACTAGGTATTGATACCGACGATCGAATCTCGCAAGTAACATACCGATGACAAAGGGAACAAAGTATGTTGTTATGCGGTTTGACCGATAAAGATCTTCAGAGAATATGTAGGAGCCAATATGGGCATCCAGGTTCCGCTATTGGTTATTGACCAAGAATAGTTCTAGGTCATGTCTACATAGTTCTCGAACCCGTAGGGTCCGCACGCTTAAGGTTTCGGCGATGCTTATATTATGAGTTTATGAGTTTTGATGTACCAAGGAGTTCGGAGTCCCGGATGAGATCGGGACATGACGAGGAGTCTCAAATGGTCGAGACGTAAAGATCGATATATTGACGACTATATTCGAGTTCGAAAGGTTCCAATGATTCGGTATTTTTCGAGTACCGAGAGTTACGGAATTCGCCGGGAGAAGTATTGGGCCTTATTGGGCCCTCGGGAAAGAGAGAGGGCTGCCTAGGGCAGGCCGCGCTTCTCAAGGCCTAGTCCGAATTGACTAGGGGAGGGGCCGCACCTTCTTCTCTTCCCCTCCTTCTCCCTACTCCTACTAGGAAAGGAGGAGTCCTACTCCCGGGGAGTAGGACTCCCCTGCGCGCCTCCCTTGGCCGCCACCTCCTCCTTGCTCCTTTATATACGGGGCAGGGGCACCCCATGACACACAAGTTGATCTACGGATCGCTCTTAGCCGCAGCGGTGCCCCTCCACCATATTCCACTTCGTCATATCGTCATGAGCTTAGGCGAAGCCCCGCGCCGAGAAGTCATATCGTCATGAGCTTAGGCGGCCCCGCGCCGGTGGAGCATCATCATCGCCACCACGCCGTCAGGCCGACGGAACTCATCCCCGACACTTTGCTGGATCGGAGTCCGGGATCGCCATCGAGCTGAACGTGTGCAGAACTCGGAGGTGCCGACGCTCGGTGCTTGATCGGTCGGATCGTGAAGACGACGACTACATCAACCGCGTTGTTATAACGCCCGCTTTCGGGTCACGAGGGTACGTGGACGACATTCTCTCTCTCGCTATGCCATCACCATGGTCTTGCGGTTCGTGAGGAAATTTTTGAAATTACTACGCTCCCCAACAAAGGCATCCGAGCCTGGTTTTATGCGCTGATGTCATATGCACGAGTAGAACACAAGTGAGTTGTGGGCGATATAAGTCATACTACCTACCAGCATGTCATACTTTGGTTCAGCGGTATTGTGAGATGAAGCGCCCGACCGACATTACGCCAGACGCTTACGCGAGACTGGTTTCACCGCCGAGCACTCGTTGCTTAAAGGTGACCGGCGGGTGTCTGCTCTCTCACTTTAGTTGAACTCGAGTGCTACGCCCGTCCTTGAGAAGGTTAAAACGGAGTCTATTTGACAAACTATCGCTGTGGTTTTGATGCGAGGTAAGAACGGTTCTTGCTCAGCCCGTAGCAGCCACGTAAAACTTGCAACAACAAAGTAGAGGACGCCTAACTTGTTTTTGCAGGCATGTTGTGATGTGATGTGGTCAAGACGTGATGCTATATTTTATTGTATGAGATGATCATGTTTTGTAACCGAAGTTATCGGCAATCGGCAGGAGCCATATGGTTGTCGCTTATTGTATGAAATGCAACGCCATGTAATTGCTTTACTTTATCACTAAGGAGTAGCGATAGTCGAGAAGCAATAGTTGGCGAGACGACAACGATGCTACGATGGAGATCAAGGTGTCGCTACCGGTGACGATGGTGATCATGACGGTGCTTCGAGATGGAGATCACAAGCACAAGATGATGATGACCATATCATATCACTTATATTGATTGCATGTGATGTTTATCCTTTATGCATCTTATCTTGCTTTGATTGACGGTAGCATTATAAGATGATCTCTCACTAAAATTATCAAGAAGTGTTCTCCTCGAGTATGCACCTGCCAAAGTTCAGAGTACCCAGACACCACGTGATGATCGGGTGATAAGTTCTACGTCCATCTACAACGGTGCAAAACAGTTGCACACGCGAATACTCAGGTTAAACTTGACGAGCCTAGCATATAACAGATATGGCCTCGAACACGGAGACCGAAAGGTCGAACGTGAATCATATAGTAGATATGATCAACATAGTGATGTTCACCATTGAAACTACTCCATCTCACGTGATGATCGGACATGGTTTAGTTGATTTGATCACGAATCACTTAGATGACTAGAGAGATGTCTATCTAAGTGGGAGTTCTTAAGTAATATGATTAATTGAACTTTAATTTATCATGAACTTAGTCCCGTAGTATTTTGCAAATTATGTTGTAGATCAATAGCTCGCGTTGTTGCTTCCCTATGTTTTTTTATGTGTTCCTAGAGAAAATTGTATTGAAAGATGTTAGTAGCAATGATGCGATTGGATCCGTGATCCGAGGTTTATCCTCATTGCTGCACAAAAGAATTATGTCCTTAATGCACCGCTAGGTGATGACCTATTGCAGGAGCAGCAGCGATGCATAGCTTATGAACGCTATTAGCTCAATATGATGACTACTTGATAGTTTAGTGCACCATGCTTAACGGCTTAGAATCGACTTCAAAGACGTTTTGAACGCCATGGACCATATGAGATGTTCCAGAGTTGAAGTTAATATTTCAAGCAAATACCCGAGTTGAGAGATATGAAGTCTCCAACAAGTTCTATAGCTAAAAGATGGAGGAGAATCGCTCAACTAGTGAGCATGTGCTCAGATTGTCCGGTACTTCAATCGCTTGAATCAAGTGGGAGTTAATCTTCCAGATAAGATAGTGATTGACAGAATTTTCTAGTCACCATCACTAAGTTACTAGAACTTCGTGATGAACTATAGTATGCAAGGGATGACGAAAACATTCCCAAGCTCTTCGTGATGCTAAAATCGACGAAGGTAGAAATCAAGAAAACATCAAGTGTTGATGGTTGACAAGACCACTAGTCTCAAGGAAAAGGGCAAAGGAAGAAGGGAACTTCAAGAAGAACGGCAAGCAAGTTGTTGCTCGAGTGAAGAAGCCCAAGTCTGGACCTAAGCCCGAGACTAAGTGCTTTTGCTACAATGGAACTGGTCATCGAAGCGGAACTACCCCAAGTATTTGGTGGATAAGAAGGATGGCAAAGTGAACAAAGGTATATTTGATATACAGATTATTGATGTGTATTTTACTAGTGTTTATAGTAGCCCCTCGTATTTGATACTTGTTCGTTGCTAAGATTAGTAACTCAAACAGGAGTTGCGTAATGAACAGAAACTAGTTGAAGGGAAGTGACGATGAGTGTTGGAAGTAGTTCCAAGATTGATATGATCATCATCGCACACTCCCTATACTTTCGGGATTAGTGTTAAACCTAAATAAATGTTATTTGGTGTTTGCGCTGAGCATGAATATGATTTGATCATGTTTATTAAAACCTTCAATGGTCATACACCCAATGAAAATAGTTTTCAAAACGGTTATTCATTTAAAGTCAAAGAATAATTGTTGTTCTGCTTAAATGAATAAAACCTTCAATGGTCATACACCCAATGAAAATAGTTTGTTGATCTCGATCGTAGTGATACACATATTCATAATATTGATGCCAAAAGATGCAAAGTTAATAATGATAGTGCAACTTATTTGTGGCACCGCCGCTTAGGTCATATCGGTGTAAAGCGATGAAGAAACTCCATAAAGATGGATTTTGGAATCACTTGATTATGAATCATTTGATGCTTGCGTAACCGCCCTTTTGGGCAAGATGACTAAAACTCCGCTTCTCCGAACAATGGAACAAGCTACTGACTTATTGGAAATAATACATACCGATGTATGCGATCCAATGAGTGTTGATGCTCGTGGCAAGTATCGTTATTTTCTGACCTTCACAAGATGATTTGAGCAGATATGGGTATATCTACTTGATGAAACATAAGTCTGAAATAGTTGAAAGGTTCAAAGAATTTCAGAGTGAAGTGGAAAATCATCGTAACAAGAAAATAAAGTTTCGCGATCTGATCGTGGAGATGAATATTTGAGTTACGAGTTTGGTCTTCAATTAAAACAATGTGAATAGTTTCACAGCTCACGCCACCGGAACACCACAACGTTATGGTGTGTCCGAACGTCAGAATCAGACTTTATTGGATATGGTGCGATCTATGATGTCTCTTACCGATTTACCACTATCATTTTGGGGTTATGCATTAGAGACAGCTGCATTCACGCTTAATAGGGCACCATCTAAACCGCTGAGATGACACCGTATGAACTATGGTTTAAAAGAAACCTAAGCTGTCGCTTTCTTAAAGTTTGAGTTGTGATGCTTATGTGAAAAGTTTTCACCGATAAGCTCGAACCCAAATCGAGAAGTGCGCTTCATAGAATACCCAAAGGTAACTATTGGGTACACCTTCTATCACAGATCCGAAGGCAAGTTATTCGTTGTTAAGATGGATCCTTTCTAGAGAAGAAGTTTCTCTCGAAAGAAGTGAGGGAGGAAAGTAGAACTTGATGAGGTAATTGTACCTTCTCCTTATTGGAAAGTAGTTCATCACAGTAAATCAGTTCCAGTGATTCCTACACCAATTAGTGAGGAAGTTAATGATGATGATCATGAAACTTCAGATCAAGTTGCTACCAAACCTCGAGGTCTTCCAGAGTAAGATCCGCACTGAGTGGTACGGTAATCATGTTCTAGAAGTCATGTTACTAGACCATGATGAACCTACGAACTATGAGGAAGCGATGATGAGCCCAGATTCCGCGAAATGGCTTGAGGCCATGAAATCTGAGATAGGATCCATGTATGAGAACAAAGTATGGACTTTGATTGACTTGCTCGATGATCAGCAAGCCATGTTAAATAAATGGATCTTCAAGAGGAAGACGGACACTGATAGTAGTGTTACTATCTACAAAGCTCGACTTGTCACAAAAGGTTTTCGACAAGTTCAAGGTGTTGACTACAATGAGATTTTCTCAACTCAGTAGCGATGCTTAAGTCTGTCCGAATCATGTTAGCAATTGCCACATTTTATGAAATCTGGCAAATGGATGTCAAAACTACATTCTTTAATGGATTTATTAAAGAAGAGTTGTATATGATGCAACCAGAAGGTTTTGTCAATCCTAAAGGAGCTAACAAAATGTGCAAGCTCCAATGATCCATCTATGGACTGGTGCAAGCATCTCGAGTTGAATATACGCTTGATGAGTTGATCAAAGATATGGTTTTATATGCACTTTGGAGAAGCCTCAGATTTACAAGAAAGTGAGTGGGAGCACTACAACATTTCGATAAGTATATGTGAATGACATATTGTTGATCGGAAATAATGTAGAATTATTCTGCAAAGCATAAAGGAGTATTTGAAAGGAGTTTTTCAAAGAAAGACCTCGTGAAGCTGCTTATATATTGAGCATCAAGATCTATAGAGATAGATCAAGACGCTTGATAAGTTTTTCAATGAATACATACCTTGACAAGATTTTGAAGTAGTTCAAAATGGAACAGTCAAAGAAAGAGTTCTTGCCTGTGTTACAAGGTGTGAGATTGAGTAAGACTCAAAACCCGACCACGGCAGTAAGATAGAAAGAGAATGAAAGTCATTCCCTATGCATCAGCCATAGGTTCTATAAAGTATGTCATGTTGTACTGATCTATTGCATACCCTACCACTAAGATTGGCAAGGAGTGCAATAGTGATCTAGGAGTAGATCAATGGACAGCGGTCAAAATTATCCTTAGTAGAATAAGGATATGTTTCTCGATTATGGAAGTGAAAAAGGTTCGTCGTAAAAGGTTACGCCGATGCAAGTTTTAACACTAATCTAGATGACTCTAAGTCTCAATCTGATACATATTGAAAGTGGGAGCAATTAGCTAGAGTAGCTCCGCAAGAGCATTGTAGACATAGAAATTTGTAAATACTTACGGCTCAATGTGATGTAATCTGCTGACTAAAATTATCTCACAAGCAAAACATGATCACACCTTAGTACTCTTTGGGTGTTAATCACATAGCGATGTGAACTAGATTATCGACTCTAGTAAACCCTTTGGGTGTTGGTCACATGTCGATGTGAACTATGGGTGTTAACCACATATAGATGTGAACTATTGATGTTAAATCACATGGCGATGTGAACTAGATTATTGACTCTAGTGCAAGTGGGAGATCAAGGAAATATGCCCTAGAGGCAATAATAAAGTTATTATTTATTTCCTTATATCATGATAAATGTTTATTATTCATGCTAGAATTGTATTAACCGGAAACATAATACATGTGTGAATACATAGACAAACAGAGTGTCACTAGTATGCCTCTACTTGACTAGCTCGTTAATCAAAGATGGTTATGTTTCCTAACCATAGACATGAGTTGTCATTTGATTAACGGATCACATCATTAGGAGAATGATCTGATTGACATGACCCATTCCGTTAGCCTAGCACTTGATCGCTTAGTATGTTGCTATTGCTTTCTTCATGACTTATACATGTTCCTGTAACTATGAGATTATGCAACTCCTGCTTACCGGAGGAACACTTTGGTGCTACCAAACGTCACAACGAATCGGGTGATTATAAAGGAGTACTACAGGTGTCTCCAAAGGTACATGTTGGGTTGGCGATTTCGAGATTAGGTTTTGTCACCCGATTGTCGGAGAGGTATCTCTGGCCTTCTCGGTAATACACATCACCTAAGCCTTGCAAGCATTGTAACTAATGAGTTAGTTATGAGATGATGTATTACGAACGAGTAAAGAGACTTGCCGGTAACGAGATTGAACTAGGTATTGATACCGACGATCGAATCTCGGCAAGTAACATACCGATGACAAAGGGAACAAAGTATGTTGTTATGCGGTTTGACCGATAAAGATCTTCAGAGAATATGTAGGAGCCAATATGGGCATCCAGGTTCCGCTATTGGTTATTGACCAAGAATAGTTCTAGGTCATGTCTACATAGTTCTCGAACCCGTAGGGTCCGCACGCTTAAGGTTTCGGCGATGCTTATATTATGAGTTTATGAGTTTTGATGTACCAAGGAGTTCGGAGTCCCGGATGAGATCGGGACATGACGAGGAGTCTCAAATGGTCGAGACGTAAAGATCGATATATTGGACGACTATATTCGAGTTCGGAAAGGTTCCAATGATTCGGTATTTTTCGAGTACCGAGAGTTACGGAATTCGCCGGGAGAAGTATTGGCCTTATTGGGCCCTGGGAAAGAGAGAGGGCTGCCTAGGGCAGGCCGCTGCTTCCCAAGGCCTAGTCCGAATTGACTAGGGAGGGGCCGCACTCTTTCTTCTCTTCCCCTTCCTTCTCTCCTACTCCTACTAGGAAAGGAGGAGTCCTACTCCTGGGGAGTAGGACTCCCCTTGCGCGCCTCCCCCTGGCCGCCACCTCCTCCTTGCTCCTTTATATACGGGGCAGGGGCACCCCATGACACACAAGTTGATCTACGGATCGCTCTTAGCCGCAGCGGTGCCCCTCCACCATATTCCACTTCGTCATATCGTCATGAGCTTAGGCGAAGCCCGCGCCGGAGAAGTCATATCGTCGCGAGCTTAGGCGAAGCCCCGCGCCGGTGGAGCATCATCATCGCCACCACGCCGTCAGGTCGACGGAACTCATCCCCGACACTTTGCTGGATCGGAGTCCGGGATCGCCATCGAGCTGAACGCAGTGCGAACTCGGAGGTGCCGACGCTCGTGCTTGGATCGGTCGGATCGTGAAGACGCACGACTACATCAACCGCTTGTTATAACGCTCCGCTTTCGGTTCACGAGGGTACGTGGACGACACTCTCCCTCTCGCTGCTATGCCATCACCATGGTCTTGCGTGTTCAGAGGAAATTTTTGAAATTACTACGCTCCCCAACAAACAGATAGATAGGGACGGTTTGCATATTTATGAAAGAAAATCTCTGCTAGTAGGCCTTAGTTTTCCTTTTTGGGTGTGCCCATGAATCCTACGCCTTCGCTTCTTTTAAGCCCCACATTTACATCTAGCTAATATCAATGGTACCCATTTCCTCATGTATGCTCTCTCTGTAGACATCTTTCCTCAATACTGCTTTGGTGACTAAAGAAAGAAAGCAGCCCACGAGGTCCTGATATTTAGAGAAACTATATGATGAATACTTGATATATTACACATTCATGTATCTGTTTATCCTGATTGTAATATCAGCCATAGGTCAAGAACACTATTTTGGTGGACTCACATGGTATGTTTTCGTCTGCCCGTCTCTATATTGTCACATTGATGGACTGGTATAAGGTACATGCAAATCTGCAGACGCCTTCACATATTCCGCATACATGAATGACGAACTTTCCCATTCTCTTGCCGATGTTTACATATTAATTTGCCTTTCTAAGTCTACAAACACTAGTAGAAAAGAGGCTTTGGTTCAGCCGGGTCAGCCCATTAGTCCCGGTTCAGTCCAGAATCGGGACCCATGGGGGCATTGGTCCCGCTCAGAGCTCAGGGGCCGGCCGGCCATGTGGGCCATTGGTCCCGGTTCGTCTGGACCTTTTGGTCCCGAAGAATGGGACGAACCGACCAATGAGCTTGCTTCGCCCACCACCATTGGTCCCTTGGTGGCTTGAACCGGGACAACAGGTTGTTTTAGTCCTGCCTTCGTTCCTCGAACCGACCATTGAGGTGCCTATATATACCCCTCACAGCGTAAGCAACTTCACTGCCTATTTTCTCTCGGACGGGGAGGAGAGCTGTGCTTTAGCTCACCTCCTATGCACATGAGGTGTTCGATGAAATGCCCGAGCCACTAGTTGCTTTTCCTCGGCTAAGCACCTCTCGAACTCTATCTTTCCCGAGATTTGTCTAGGTTTATATTAGCGTCCACGCCGCTGGCCCACACTTTGCTGGATCGAGTCCGGGATCGCCATCGAGCTGAACGTGTGCAGAACTCGGAGGTGCCGTGACGCTCGGTGCTTGGATCGGTCGGATCGTGAAGACGCACGACTACATCAACCGCGTTGTTATAACGCTCCGCCGGGTTCACGAGGGTACGTGGACGGATACTTCCCTCTCGCTGCTATGCCATCACCATGGTCTTGCGGTGCGTAGGAATTTTTTGAAATTACTACGCTCCCCAACAAAGGGCATCCGAGCCTGGTTTTATGCGTTGATGTCATATGCACGAGTAGAACACAAGTGAGTTGTGGGCGATATAAGTCATACCGCTTACCAGCATGTCATACTTTTGTTCAGCGGTATTGTGAGATGAAGCGCCCGGACCGACATTACGCCAGACGCTTACGCGAGACTGGTTTCACCGCTTGAGCACTCGCTGCTTAAAGGTGACCGCGGTGTCTGCTCTCTCACTTTAGTTGAACTGAGTGTGGCTACGCCGGTCCTTGCGAAGGTTAAAACAGCACCAACTTGACAAACTATCGCTGTGGTTTTGATGCGTAGGTAAGAACGGTTCTTGCTCAGCCCGTAGCAGCCACGTAAAACTTGCAACAACAAAGTAGAGGACGCCTAACTTGTTTTTGCAGGGCATGTTGTGATGTGATGTGGTCAAGACGTGATGCTATATTTTATTGTATGAGATGATCATGTTTTGTAACCGAAGTTATCGGCAATCGGCAGGAGCCATATGGTTGTCGCTTATTGTATGAAATGCAACGCCATGTAATTGCTTTACTTTATCACTAAGCAGTAGCGATAGTCGAGAAGCAATAGTTGGCGAGACGACAACGATGCTACGATGGAGATCAAGGTGTCGCGCCGTGACGATGGTGATCATGACGGTGCTTCGAGATGGAGATCACAAGCACAAGATGATGATGACCATATCATATCACTTATATTGATTGCATGTGATGTTTATCCTTTATGCATCTTATCTTGCTTTGATTGACGGTAGCATTATAAGATGATCTCTCACTAAAATTATCAAGAAGTGTTCTCCTCGAGTATGCACCGCTGCCAAAGTTCAGAGTACCCGCACACCACGTGATGATCGGGTGTGATAAGTTCTACGTCCATCTACAACGGGTGCAAAACAGTTGCACACGCGAATACTCAGTTAAACTTGACGAGCCTAGCATATAACAGATATGGCCTCGAACACGGAGACCGAAAGGTCGAACGTGAATCATATAGTAGATATGATCAACATAGTGATGTTCACCATTGAAACTACTCCATCTCACGTGATGATCGGACATGGTTTAGTTGATTTGATCACGAATCACTTAGATGACTAGAGAGATGTCTATCTAAGTGGGAGTTCTTAAGTAATATGATTAATTGAACTTTAATTTATCATGAACTTAGTCCCGGTAGTATTTTGCAAATTATGTTGTAGATCAATAGCTCGCGTTGTTGCTTCCTGTGTTTTTATATGTGTTCCTAGAGAAAATTGTATTGAAAGATGTTAGTAGCAATGATGCGGATTGGATCCGTGATCTGAGGTTTATCCTCATTGCTGCGCAGAAGAATTATGTCCTTAATGCACCGCTAGGTGACAGACCTATTGCAGGAGCAGATGCGCACGTTATGAACGCTTGGCTAGCTCAATATGAGCGATATGACGTTATGAACGCTATGGCTAGCTCAATATGATGACTACTTGATAGTTTAGTGCACCATGCTTAACGGCTTAGAATCGGGACTTCAAAGACGCTTTTGAACGCCATGGACCATATGAGATGTTTCAGGAATTGAAGTTAATATTTCAAGCAAATACCCGAGTTGAGAGATATGAAGTCTCCAACAAGTTCTATAGCTAAAAGATGGAGGAGAATCGCTCAACTAGTGAGCATGTGCTCAGATTGTCTGGGTACTTCAATCGCTTGAATCAAGTGGGAGTTAATCTTCCAGATAAGATAGTGATTGACAGAATTCTCTAGTCACTATCACCAAGTTAGTAGAACTTCGTGATGAACTATAGTATGCAAGGGATGACGAAAACAATTCCCAAGCTCTTCGTGATACTAAAATCAGCGAAGGTAGAAATCAAGAAAAACATCAAGTGTTGATGGTTGACAAGACCACTAGTCTCAAGGAAAAGGGCAAAGGGAAGAAGGGAACTTCAAGAAGAACGGCAAGCAAGTTGTTGCTCGAGTGAAGAAGCCCAAGTCTGGACCTAAGCCCGAGACTAAGTGCTTTTGCTGCAATGGAACTTGTCACTTGAAGCGGAACTACCCCAAGTATTTGGCGGATAAGAAGGATGGCAAAGTGAACAAAGGTATATTTGATATACAGATTATTGATGTGTATTTTACTAGTGTTCGTAGCAACCCTCGGTATTTGATACTGGTTCAGTTGCTAAGAGTAGTAACTCAAACGGAGTTGCGAATGAATGAAACTAGTTGAAGGGGAAGTGACGATGAGTGTTGGAAGTAGTTCCAGATTGATATGATCATCATCGCACACTCCCTATACTTTCGGGATTAGTGTTAAACCTAAATAAATGTTATTTGGCATTTATGCTGAGCATGAATATGATTTGATCATGTTTATTGCGATACGGTTATTCATCTAAAGTTAAAGAATAAGTGTTATTCTGCTTACATGAATAAGACCTTCGATGGTTATACACCCAATGAAAATAGTTTGTTGGATCTCGATCGTAATGATACACATATTCATAATATTGATGCCAAAAGATGCAAAGTTAATAATGATAGTGCAATTTATTTGTGGCAATCGCCGCTTGGGTCATATCGGTGTAAAGCGATGAAGAAACTCCATAAAGATGGATTTTGGAATCACTTGGTTATGAATCATTTGATGCTTGCGAACCGTGCCTTTGGGCAAGATGACTAAAACTCCGTTCTTCGAACAATGGAACGAGCAACAAACTTGTTGGAAATAATACATACTGATGTATGCGATCCAATGAGTGTTGATGCCCGTGGCAAGTATCATTATTTTCTGACCTTCACAGATGATTTGAGCAGATATGTGTATATCTTCTTGATGAAACATAAGTCTGAAATAGTTGAAAGGTTCAAAGAATTTCAGAGTGAAGTGGAAAAATCATCGTAACAAGAAATAAAGTTTCTGCGATCTGATCGCGGAGACGAATATTTGAGTTACGAGTTTGGTTTTCAATTAAAATAATGTGGAATAGTTTCACAGCTCACGCCACCTGGAACACCACAATGTTATGGTGTGTCCGAACGTCAGAACCGCACTTTATTGGATATGATGCGATCTATGATGTCTCTTATCGGTTTACCACTATCATTTTGGGGTTATGCATTAGAGACAGCTGCATTCACGCTTAAAAGGGCACCATCTAAACCGCTGAGATGACACCGTATGAACTATGGTTTAATAGTAAACCTAAGCTGTCGCTTCTTAAAAGTTTGGAGTTGTGATGCTTATGTGAAAAGTTTTCAACCGATAAGCTCGAACCCAAATCGGAGAAGTGCGCTTCATAGAATACCCAAAGGTAACTATTGGGTACACCTTCTATCACAGATCCGAAGGCAAGGTATTCGTTGTTAAGATGGATCCTTTCTAGAGAAGAAGTTTCTCTCGAAAGAAGTGAGTGGGAGGAAAGTAGAACTTGATGAGGTAATTGTACCTTCTCCCTTATTGGAAAGTAGTTCATCACAGTAAATCAGTTCCAAGTGATTCCTACACCAATTAGTGAGGAAGTTAATGATGATGATCATGAAACTTCAGATCAAGTTGCTACCAAACCTCGTAGGTCTCCCAGAGTAAGATCCGCACCAGAGTGGTACGGTAATCATGTTCTGGAAGTCATGTTACTAGACCATGATGAACCTACGAACTATGAGGAAGCGATGATGAGCCCAGATTCCGCGAAATGGCTTGAGGCCATGAAATCTGAGATAGGATCCATGTATGAGAACAAAGTATGGACTTTGATTGACTTGCTCGATGATCAGCAAGCCGTATTATATAAATGGATCTTCAAGAGGAAGACAGATGCTGATAGTAGTGTTACTATCTACAAAGCTCGACTTGTCGCAAAGAGGTTTTCGACAAGTTCAAGGTGTTGACTACAATGAGATTTTCTCAACTGTAGCGATGCTTAAGTCTGTCCGAATCATGTTAGCAATTGCCACATTTTATGAAATCTGGCAAATGGATGTCAAAACTACATTCTTTAATGGATTTATTAAAGAAGAGTTGTATATGATGCAACCAGAAGGTTTTGTCAATCCTAAAGGTGCTAACAAAATGTACAAGCTCCAGCGATCCATCTATGGACTGGTGCAAGCATCTCGGAGTTGGAATACACGCTTTGATAAGTTGATCAAAGATATAGTTTTATACAGACTTACGGTGAAGCCTGATTTACAAGAAAGTGAGTGGGAGCACTACAACATTTCTGATAAGTATATGTGAATGACATATTGTTGATCGGAAATAATGTAGAATTATTCTGCAAAGCATAAAGGAGTATTTGAAAGGAGTTTTTCAAAAAAAGACCTTCGTGAAGTTTCTTACATATTGAGCATCAAGATCTATAGAGATAGATCAAGACGCTTGATAAGTTTTTCAATGAATACATACCTTGACAAGATTTTGAAGTAGTTCAAAATGGAACAGTCAAAGAAAGAGTTCTTGCCTGTATTATAAGGTGTGAGATTGAGTAAGACTCAAAACCCGACCACGACAGTAAGATAGAAAGAGAATGAAAGTCATTCCCTATGCATCAACCATAGGTTCTATAAAGTATGTCATGTTGTGTACTGATCTATTGCATACCCTACCACTAAGCTTGGCAAGGAGTGCAATAGTGATCTAGGAGTAGATCAATGGACAGCGGTCAAAATTATCCTTAGTGGAATAAGGATATGTTTCTCGATTATGGAAGTGAAAAAGGTTCGTCGAAAGGGTTACGCCGATGCAAGTTTCAACACTAATCTAGATGACTCGAGTCTCAATCTGGATACATATTGAAAGTGGGAGCAATTAGCTAGAGTAGCTCCGCAGAGCATTGTAGACATAGAAATTTGCATAATACTTACGGCTCTGAATGTGATGCACCTGCTGACTAAAATTATCTCACAAGCAAAACATGATCACACCTTAGTACTCTTTGGGTGTTAATCACATAGCGATGTGAACTAGATTATCGACTCTAGTAAACCCTTTGGGTGTTGATCACATGTCGATGTGAACTATGGGTGTTAACCACATATAGATGTGAACTATTGATGTTAAATCACATGGCGATGTGAACTAGATTATTGACTCTAGTGCAAGTGGGACTGAAGGAAATATGCCCTAGAGGCAATAATAAAGTTATTATTTATTTCCTTATATCATGATAAATGTTTATTATTCATGCTAGAATTGTATTAACCGGAAACATAATACATGTGTGAATACATAGACAAACAGAGTGTCACTAGTATGCCTCTACTTGACTAGCTCGTTAATCAAAGATGGTTATGTTTCCTAACCATAGACATGAGTTGTCATTTGATTAACGGGATCACATCATTAGGAGAATGATCTGATTGACATGACCCATTCCGTTAGCCTAGCACTTGATCGCTTAGTATGTTGCTATTGCTTTCTTCATGACTTATACATGTTCCTGTAACTATGAGATTATGCAACTCCTGCTTACGGAGGAACACTTTGGTACTACCAAACGTCACAACGAATCGGGTGATTATAAAGGAGTACTACAGGTGTCTCCAAAGGTACATGTTGGGTTGGCGATTTCGAGATTAGGTTTTGTCACTCCGATTGTCGGAGAGGTATCTCTCGGCCTTCTCGGTAATACACATCACATAAGCCTTGCAAGCATTACAACTAATGAGTTAGTTGTGAGATGATGTATTACGGAACGAGTAAAGAGACTTACGGTAACGAGATTGAACTAGGTATTGATACCGACGATCGAATCTCGGCAAGTAACATACCGATGACAAAGGGAACAACGATGTTGTTATGCGGTTTGACCGATAAAGATCTTCAGAGAATATGTAGGAGCCAATATGGGCATCCAGGTTCCGCTATTGGTTATTGACCAAGAATAGTTCTAGGTCATGTCTACATAGTTCTCGAACCCGTAGGGTCCGCACGCTTAAGGTTTCGGCGATGCTTATATTATGAGTTTATGAGTTTTGATGTACCGAAGGAGTTCGAGTCCCGGATGAGATCGGGACATGACGAGGAGTCTCAAATGGTCGAGACGTAAAGATCGATATATTGGACGACTATATTCGAGTTCGGAAAGGTTCCAATGATTCGGTATTTTTCGAGTACCGGAGAGTTACGGGAATTCGCCGGGAGAAGTATTGGGCCTTATTGGGCCCTGCGGGAAAGAGAGAGGGGCTGCCTAGGGCAGGCCGCGCGCTTCAAGGCCTAGTCCGAATTGGACTAGGGGAGGGGCCGCACCTTCCTCCCTTCCCTCCTTCTCTCCTACTCCTACTAGGAAAGGAGGAGTCCTACTCCCTGGGAGTAGGACTCCCCCTTGCGCGCCTCCTCCCTTGGCCGCCACCTCCTCCTTGCTCCTTTATATACGGGGCAAGGGGCACCCCAGACACAAGTTGATCTACGGATCGCTTCTTAGCCGTGTGCGGTGCCCCTCCACCATATTCCACTTCGGTCATATCGTCATGAGCTTAGGCGAAGCCCCGCGCCGGAGAAGTCATATCGTCATGAGCTTAGGCGAAGCCCCGCGCCGGTGGAGCATCATCATCGCCACCACGCCGTCGGTTGACGGAACTCATCCCCGACACTTTGCTGGATCGAGTCCGGGATCGCCATCGAGCTGAACGTGTGCAGAACTCGGAGGTGCCGACGCTCGTGCTTGGATCGGTCGGATCGTGAAGACGACGACTACATCAACCGCGTTGTTATAACGCTCCGCTTTCGGGTCACGAGGGTACGTGGACGGACACTTCCCCTCGCTGCTATGCCATCACCATGGTCTTGCGTGTGCGTAGGAAATTTTTGAAATTACTACGCTCCCCAACAAAGGGCATCCGAGCCTGGTTTTATGCGTTGATGTCATATGCACGAGTAGAACACAAGTGAGTTGTGGGCGATATAAGTCATACCGCTTACCAGCATGTCATACTTTTGTTCAGCGGTATTGTGAGATGAAGCGCCCGGACCGACATTACGCCAGACGCTTACGCGAGACTGGTTTCACCGCTTGAGCACTCGCTGCTTAAAGGTGACCGCGGTGTCTCTCTCTCTCACTTTAGTTGAACCGAGTGTGGCTACGCCCGTCCTTGCGAAGGTTAAAACAGCACCAACTTGACAAACTATCGCTGTGGTTTTGATGCGTAGGTAAGAACGGTTCTTGCTCAGCCCGTAGCAGCCACGTAAAACTTGCAACAACAAAGTAGAGGACGCCTAACTTGTTTTTGCAGGCATGTTGTGATGTGATGTGGTCAAGACGTGATGCTATATTTTATTGTATGAGATGATCATGTTTTGTAACCGAAGTTATCGGCAATCGGCAGGAGCCATATGGTTGTCGCTTATTGTATGAAATGCAACGCCATGTAATTGCTTTACTTTATCACTAAGCAGTAGCGATAGTCGAGAAGCAATAGTTGGCGAGACGACAACGATGCTACGATGGAGATCAAGGTGTCGCGCCGGTGACGATGGTGATCATGACGGTGCTTCGAGATGGAGATCACAAGCACAAGATGATGATGACCATATCATATCACTTATATTGATTGCATGTGATGTTTATCCTTTATGCATCTTATCTTGCTTTGATTGACGGTAGCATTATAAGATGATCTCTCACTAAAATTATCAAGAAGTGTTCTCCTCGAGTATGCACCGCTGCCAAAGTTCGAGTACCCGCACACCACGTGATGATCGGGTGTGATAAGTTCTACGTCCATCTACAACGGTGCAAAACAGTTGCACACGCGAATACTCAGGTTAAACTTGACGAGCCTAGCATATAACAGATATGGCCTCGAACACGGAGACCGAAAGGTCGAACGTGAATCATATAGTAGATATGATCAACATAGTGATGTTCACCATTGAAACTACTCCATCTCACGTGATGATCGGACATGGTTTAGTTGATTTGATCACGAATCACTTAGATGACTAGAGAGATGTCTATCTAAGTGGGAGTTCTTAAGTAATATGATTAATTGAACTTTAATTTATCATGAACTTAGTCCCGGTAGTATTTTGCAAATTATGTTGTAGATCAATAGCTCGCGTTGTTGCTTCCCTGTGTTTTTATATGTGTTCCTAGAGAAAATTGTATTGAAAGATGTTAGTAGCAATGATGCGGATTGGATCCGTGATCTGAGGTTTATCCTCATTGCTGCGCAGAAGAATTATGTCCTTAATGCACCGCTAGGTGACAGACCTATTGCAGGAGCAGATGCGACGTTATGAACGCTTGGCTAGCTCAATATGAGCGATACGACGTTATGAACGCTTGGCTAGCTCAATATGATGACTACTTGATAGTTTAGTGCACCATGCTTAACGGCTTAGAATCGGGACTTCAAAGACGCTTTTGAACGCCATGGACCATATGAGATGTTTCAGAATTGAAGTTAATATTTCAAGCAAATACCCGAGTTGAGAGATATGAAGTCTCCAACAAGTTCTATAGCTAAAAGATGGAGGAGAATCGCTCAACTAGTGAGCATGTGCTCAGATTGTCCGGTACTTCAATCGCTTGAATCAAGTGGGAGTTAATCTTCCAGATAAGATAGTGATTGACAGAATTCTCTAGTCACTATCACCAAGTTAGTAGAACTTCGTGATGAACTATAGTATGCAAGGGATGACGAAAACAATTCCCAAGCTCTTCGCGATACTAAAATCAGCGAAGGTAGAAATCAAGAAAAACATCAAGTGTTGATGGTTGACAAGACCACTAGTCTCAAGGAAAAGGGCAAAGGGAAGAAGGGGAACTTCAAGAAGAACGGCAAGCAAGTTGCTGCTCGAGTGAAGAAGCCCAAGTCTGGACCTAAGCCTGAGACTAAGTGCTTTTGCTGCAATGGAACTTGTCACTGGAAGCGGAACTACCCCAAGTATTTGGCGGATAAGAAGGATGGCAAAGTGAACAAAGGTATATTTGATATACAGATTATTGATGTGTATTTTACTAGTGTTCGTAGCAACCCCTCGGTATTTGATACTAGTTCAGTTGCTAAGAGTAGTAACTCAAACGGAGTTGCGAATGAACAGAAACTAGTTGAAGGGAAGTGACGATGAGTGTTGGAAGTAGTTCCAAGATTGATATGATCATCATCGCACACTCCCTATACTTTCGGATTAGTGTTAAACCTAAATAAATGTTATTTGGCATTTATGCTTGAGCATGAATATGATTTGATCATGTTTATTGCGATATACGGTTATTCATCTAAAGTTAAAGAATAATTGTTATTCTGCTTACATGAATAAGACCTTCGATGGTTATACACCCAATGAAAATAGTTTGTTGGATCTCGATCGTAATGATACACATATTCATAATATTGATGCCAAAAGATGCAAAGTTAATAATGATAGTGCAATTTATTTGTGGCACCGCCGCTTGGGTCATATCGGTGTAAAGCGCATGAAGAAACTCCATAAAGATGGATTTTGGAATCACTTGGTTATGAATCATTTGATGCTTGCGAACCGTGCCTTTGGGCAAGATGACTAAAACTCCGCTTCTTCGAACAATGGAACGAGCAACAAACTTGTTGGAAATAATACATACCGATGTATGCGATCCAATGAGTGTTGATGCCCGTGGCAAGTATCATTATTTTCTGACCTTCACAGATGATTTGAGCAGATATGTGTATATCTTCTTGATGAAACATAAGTCTGAAATAGTTGAAAGGTTCAAAGAATTTCAGAGTGAAGTGGAAAAATCATCGTAACAAGAAATAAAGTTTCTGCGATCTGATCGCGGAGACGAATATTTGAGTTACGAGTTTGGTTTTCAATTAAAATAATGTGGAATAGTTTCACAGCTCACGCCACCTGGAACACCACAATGTTATGGTGTGTCCGAACGTCAGAACCCGACTTTATTGGATATGATGCGATCTATGATGTCTCTTATCGGTTTACCACTATCATTTTGGGGTTATGCATTAGAGACAGCTGCATTCACGCTTAAAAGGGCACCATCTAAACCGCTGAGATGACACCGTATGAACTATGGTTTAACAAAGAAACCTAAGCTGTCGCTTTCTTAAAAGTTTGGAGTTGTGATGCTTATGTGAAAAGTTTTCAACCGATAAGCTCGAACCCAAATCGAGAAGTGCGCTTCATAGAATACCCAAAGGTAACTATTGGGTACACCTTCTATCACAGATCCGAAGGCAAGTTATTCGTTGCTAAGATGGATCCTTTCTAGAGAAGAAGTTTCTCTCGAAAGAAGTGAGTGGGAGGAAAGTAGAACTTGATGAGGTAATTGTACCTTCTCCCTTATTGGAAAGTAGTTCATCACAGAAATCAGTTCCAGTGATTCCTACACCAATTAGTGAGGAAGTTAATGATGATGATCATGAAACTTCAGATCAAGTTGCTACCAAACCTCGTAGGTCTCCCAGAGTAAGATCCGCACCAGAGTGGTACGGTAATCATGTTCTGGAAGTCATGTTACTAGACCATGATGAACCTACGAACTATGAGGAAGCGATGATGAGCCCAGATTCCGCGAAATGGCTTGAGGCCATGAAATCTGAGATAGGATCCATGTATGAGAACAAAGTATGGACTTTGATTGACTTGCTCGATGATCAGCAAGCCGTATTATATAAATGGATCTTCAAGAGGAAGACAGATGCTGATAGTAGTGTTACTATCTACAAAGCTCGACTTGTCGCAAAGAGGTTTTCGACAAGTTCAAGGTGTTGACTACAATGAGATTTTCTCAACTGTAGCGATGCTTAAGTCTGTCCGAATCATGTTAGCAATTGCCACATTTTATGAAATCTGGCAAATGGATGTCAAAACTACATTCTTTAATGGATTTATTAAAGAAGAGTTGTATATGATGCAACCAGAAGGTTTTGTCAATCCTAAAGGTGCTAACAAAATGAGCAAGCTCCAATGATCCATCTATGGACTGGTGCAAGCATCTCGAGTTGGAATACACGCTTTGATAAGTTGATCAAAGATATAGTTTTATACAGACTTTTGGTGAAGCCTGTATTTACAAGAAAGTGAGTGGGAGCACTACAAGATTTCGATAAGTATATGTGAATGACATATTGTTGATCGGAAATAATGTAGAATTATTCTGCAAAGCATAAAGGAGTATTTGAAAGGAGTTTTTCAAAGAAAGACCTCGTGAAGTTGTTATATATTGAGCATCAAGATCTATAGAGATAGATCAAGACGCTTGATAAGTTTTTCAATGAATACATACCTTGACAAGATTTTGAAGTAGTTCAAAATGGAACAGTCAAAGAAAGAGTTCTTGCCTGTATTACAAGGTGTGAGATTGAGTAAGACTCAAAACCCGACCACGACAGAAGATAGAAAGAGAATGAAAGTCATTCCCTATGCATCAACCATAGGTTCTATAAAGTATGTCATGTTGTGTACTAGATCTATTGCATACCCTACCACTAAGCTTGGCAAGGGAGTGCAATAGTGATCTAGGAGTAGATCAATGGACAGCGGTCAAAAATTATCCTTAGTGGAATAAGGATATGTTTCTCGATTATGGAAGTGAAAAAAGGTTCGTCGTAAAGGGTTACGTCGATGCAAGTTTCAACACTAATCTAGATGACTCTGAGTCTCAATCTGGATACATATTGAAAGTGGGAGCAATTAGCTAGAGTAGCTCCGCAAGAGCATTGTAGACATAGAAATTTGCATAATACTTACGGCTCAATGTGACAGACCTGCTGACTAAAATTATCTCACAAGCAAAACATGATCACACCTTAGTACTCTTTGGGTGTTAATCACATAGCGATGTGAACTAGATTACTGACTCTAGTAAACCCTTTGGGTGTTGATCACATGTCGATGTGAACTATGGGTGTTAACCACATATAGATGTGAACTATTGATGTTAAATCACATGGCGATGTGAACTAGATTATTGACTCTAGTGCAAGTGGGAGACTCAAGGAAATATGCCCTAGAGGCAATAATAAAGTTATTATTTATTTCCTTATATCATGATAAATGTTTATTATTCATGCTAGAATTGTATTAACCGGAAACATAATACATGTGTGAATACATAGACAAACAGAGTGTCACTAGTATGCCTCTACTTGACTAGCTCATTAATCAAAGATGGTTATGTTTCCTAACCATAGACATGAGTTGTCATTTGATTAACGGGATCACATCATTAGGAGAATGATCTGATTGACATGACCCATTCCGTTAGCCTAGCACTTGATCGCTTAGTATGTTGCTATTGCTTTCTTCATGACTTATACATGTTCCTGTAACTATGAGATTATGCAACTCCTGCTTACCGGAGGAACACTTTGGTACTACCAAACGTCACAACGAATCGGGTGATTATAAAGGAGTACTACAGGTGTCTCCAAAGGTACATGTTGGGTTGGCGATTTTGAGATTAGGTTTTGTCACTCCGATTGTCGGAGAGGTATCTCTGGCCTTCTCGGTAATACACATCACATAAGCCTTGCAAGCATTACAACTAATGAGTTAGTTGTGAGATGATGTATTACGAACGAGTAAAGAGACTTACCGTAACGAGATTGAACTAGGTATTGATACCGACGATCGAATCTCGGCAAGTAACATACCGATGACAAAGGGAACAACGATGTTGTTATGCGGTTTGACCGATAAAGATCTTCAGAGAATATGTAGGAGCCAATATGGGCATCCAGGTTCCGCTATTGGTTATTGACCAAGAATAGTTCTAGGTCATGTCTACATAGTTCTCGAACCCGTAGGGTCCGCACGCTTAAGGTTTCGGCGATGCTTATATTATGAGTTTATGAGTTTTGATGTACCAAGGAGTTTGGAGTCCCGGATGAGATCGGGACATGACGAGGAGTCTCAAATGGTCGAGACGTAAAGATCGATATATTGACGACTATATTCGAGTTCGGAAAGGTTCCAATGATTCGGTATTTTTCGAGTACCGGAGAGTTACGGAATTCGCCGGGAGAAGTATTGGGCCTTATTGGGCCCTGCGGGAAAGAGAGAGGGGCTGCCTAGGGCAGGCCGCGCTTCTAAGGCCTAGTCCGAATTGGACTAGGGAGGGGCCGCACCCTTCCTCCCTTCCCCTCCTTCTCTCCTACTCCTACTAGGAAAGGAGGAGTCCTACTCCCGGGAGTAGGACTCCCCTTGCGCGCCTCCTCCTTGGCCGCCACCTCCTCCTTGCTCCTTTATATACGGGGCAAGGGGCACCCCAGACACAAGTTGATCTACGGATCGCTCTTAGCCGTGTCGGTGCCCCTCCACCATATTCCACTTCGTCATATCGTCATGAGCTTAGGCGAAGCCCTGCGCCGGAGAAGTCATATCGTCATGGAGCTTAGGCGAAGCCTCGCGCCGGAGAAGTCATATCGTCATGAGCTTAGGCGAAGCCCTGCGCCGGTGGAGCATCATCATCGCCACCACGCCGTCAGGTCGACGGAACTCATCCCCGACACTTTGCTGGATCGGAGTCCGGGATCGCCATCGAGCTGAACGTGTGCAGAACTCGGAGGTGCCGTACGTTCGGTGCTTGGATCGGTCGGATCGTGAAGACGTACGACTACATCAACCGCGTTGTTAAAACGCTTACGCTTTCGGTCTACGAGGGTACGTGGACGGATACTCTCCCCTCTCGTTGCTATGCCATCACCATGGTCTTGCGTGTGCGTAGGAATTTTTTTGAAATTACTACGTTCCCCAACAAGGAGCAAGCACCCGACGCGTGGCTCCGGGTTGTGCCCCCCTCACGGGCGTCACTGACGCAGTGTCACAGAGGGGGGAAACGGCCATGTCGGGCCGACACGGAGGGAATCTTGGGGTGGGTTGGGCCAGGACCGTGTTCGGGGGTGTAGCTTTGGGCTGGGCTATGAAAACCCGGTGAAAAGGTCCGGTCAAACCCTGTCCGGCCAAAGTCAAAGGGCTAGATCCGCTGGTCGACTATGTCTGGGTTAGACGGGATGGGGTACCTGGGGGTAGCAAACACGTCAAGTGTTGCAGTGGGACCTCCTACGCGTGTGGAAGCATGGTGGCAGGCGCAAGCACCCGGCATGCGGCTCCAGGTTGTGCCCTCCCCCCCCCCCTCACAGGCGTCGCTGCCGCCGTGTCACGGAGGGGGAAACATCCACGCTAATGGCTACGAGAGGAATCTTGGGGTGGGTTGGGCGGGACCGTGTTTGGGGGTGTAGCTATGCGCTGGGCCGTGACAACTCGGTGAAAAGGTCCATTGGTCAACCCCGTCCGTCGAAAAGTCAAAGGGCTAGATCCGCCGTCGGTATGTCGAGGTTAGACGGGACAGAGTACCGGGGTAGCAAACACGCCAAAAGCTGCGGTGGGGCCCTCCTATGCGTGTGGAAGCGTGGTGGCAGGTGCAAGCACCGACACGCTGCTCTGGTTGTGCCCTCACGGGCGTCGCTGCCGTCGTGTCACGGAGAGGGGAAACGCCACGCTAATGGCGACGGAGGGAATCTTGGGGTGGGTTGGGCCGGGACCGTGTTCAGAGGTGTAGCTATGGGCTGGGCTATGACAACCCGTTGAAAAGGTCCATCGGTCAAACCCCGTCCAGTGAAAGTAAAAGGGCTAGATCCGCTGGTCGACTGTGTTAGGATTAGACGGGATAGGGTACCTGGGGGGTAGCAAACATGTTAGGTGTTGCGGTGCGCCCTTCTATGCGTGTGGAAGCATGGTGGCAGGCGCAAGCACCCGGAACGCGACTCCGGATTTATTCAGAGGAAACACTTGATAGTTGCAGATCCAGAAAACAACAATGATAGATAGGACGAGCCTTGCATATTTATGAAAGAAAATCTCGTTGTAGGCCTTAGTTTTCCTTTTTTGGGGTGTGCCCATGAATCCTACGTCTTTCGGTTTCTTTTTAAGCCCCACATTTACATCTAGCTAATATCAATGGTGTACCCATTTCCTCATGTATGCTCTCTGCTGTAGACATCTTTCTGAATACTCTGTTTTGGTGACTAAAGAAAGAAAGCAGCCCACGAGGTCCTGATATTTATGAGAAACTATATGATGAATACTTGATATATTACACATTCATGTATCTGTTACATCCTGATTGTAATATCAGCCATAGGTCAAGAACACTATTTTTGGTGGACTCACATGGTATGTTTTCTGTCTGCCTGTCTCTATATTGTCACATTGATGGACTGGTATAAGGTACATGCAAATCTGCAGACGTCTTCACATATCTGCATACATGAATGACGCAACTTTCCCATTCTCTTGCCGATGTTTACATATTAATTTGCCTTTCTAAGTCTACAAACACTAGTAGAAAAGAGGGCTTTGGTTCAGGCCGGGTCAGCCCATTAGTCCCGGTTCAGTCCAGAATCGGGACCCATGGGGGCATTGGTCCCGGTTCGTGAGCCCAGGGGGCCGGCCGGGCCATGTGGGCCATTGGTCCCGGTTCGTCTGGACCTTTTGGTCCCGGTTAATGGGACGAACCGGGACCAATGAGCCTGGTTTCTGGCCCACCACCATTGGTCCCGGTTGGTGGCTTGAACCGGGACAACAGGCTGCCCTTTAGTCCCGGTTCGTGCCTCGAACCGGGACCATTGAGGTGCCTATATATACCCCTCAACAGCGAGCAGAGCACTTCACTGCTCTATTTTTCTCTGGACGGGGAGGGGAGAGCTTTGTGGTGCTCTAGCTCACCTCCTATGCACATGAGGTGTTCGATGAAATGCCCGAGCCACACTAGTTAAGCTTTCTCCTCTCGAAGCACGACCTCTGAACTCTATCTTTCCCGAGATTTGTCTAGGTTTATATTAGCGGTCCGTCACGCCGCGTCCCCGTCTTCACTGTCGTCGATCGTCCGCGCCGATCTCGTCGCCCGCACCACCATGGTGACCCTCTTGTTCTTATCTTCTTTCGAAAGAAAAAATTCTTGCTTTAGATAGATACTTGTCTAATTTTATTACTATTTTATTGCTTGTTATTATAAAGTGCGATGATTTTGGTATCCGCCTCGTCGGCCCCTTGTCTTGTTTATGATTCGGATGTGGTATATATTATCTTTATAACTATTGCTTCATTTATTGTTTATGAAAGTTATGCCACCAACGTGACATATATTTTATTTATGTAGGAGGTATGTGAACTGGAAATTCCAACCGACCCTATTATCGAGAGGTTAAATTTAGTTGAAAAGAAAACAATTTCTCCGGCGAGTCGGGGCACTCCGCCTCCACCGCCTCCTCCTCCGGCGAGTGACGATCAGGGCACTCAGCCTCCTTCCGGCGCGATGGCGGCACTCCGCCTCCTTCTCCGCCTTGGCCAAGGCCCGAGCAGCCAGCAGCCTCCTCCTTCTCCACCTCGCCAAAGAAGGGCGGAAGACCCGTCGCCGCCTGGCTGCTCCCTCGGAGGTGCCGACGCTCGGTGCTTGGATCGGTCGGATCGTGAAGACGCACGACTACATCAACCGCGTTGTTAAACGCTTACGCTTTCGGTCTCGAGGGTACGTGGACGGATACTCTCCCTCTCGTTGCTATGCCATCACCATGGTCTTGCGTGTGCGTAGGAATTTTTTGAAATTACTACGCTCCCCAACAAGGAGCAAGCACCGACGCCAGTGGCTCGGGTTGTGCCCCCCCCCTCACGGCGCCACCGACGCAGATGTCACGCGAGGGAAACGGCCATGTCGGGCCGACACGGAGGGAATCTTGGGGTGGGTTGGGCCAGGACCGTGTTCGGGGGTGTAGCTTTGGGCTGGGCTATGAAAACCCGGTGAAAAGGTCCGGTCAAACCCTGTCCGCCAAAGTCAAAGGGCTAGATCCGCTGGTCGACTATGTCCGTTAGACGGGATGGGGTACCTGGGGGTAGCAAACACGTCAAGTGTTGCGATGGGACCTCCTGGCGCGTGGAAGCATGGTGGCGCGCAAGCACCCGGCATGCGGCTCCGTGTTGCCTCCCCCCCCTCACAAAGCGCCGCTGCCGCCGTGTCACGGAGGGGGAAACATCCACGTTGGGCCGACACAGAGGGAATCTTGGGGTGGGTTGGGCCGGGACCGTGTTTGGGGGTGTAGCTATGCGCTGGGCCGTGACAACTCGGTGAAAAGGTCCATTGGTCAACCCCCGTCCGTCGAAAGTCAAAGGGCTAGATCCGCCGTCGACTGTGTCAGGGTTAGACGGGGACAGAGTACCTGGGGGTAGCAAACACGTCAGGTGCTGCGGTGGGGCCCTCCTATGCGTGTGGAAGCGTGGTGGCAGGTGCAAGCACCTGACACGCGGCTCCTGGTTGTGCCCCCCTCACGGGCGTCGCTGCCGTCGTGTCACGGAGAGGGGGGAAACGGCCACGTTGGGCCGACACGGAGGGAATCTTGGGGTGGGTTGGGCCGGGACCGTGTTCAGAGGTGTAGCTATGGGCTGGGCTATGACAACCCGTTGAAAAGGTCCATCGGTCAAACCCCGTCCAGTGAAAGTAAAAGGGCTAGATCCGCTGGTCGACTGTGTTAGGATTAGACGGGATAGGGTACCTGGGGGGTAGCAAACATGTTAGGTGTTGCGGTGCGCCCTTCTATGCGTGTGGAAGCATGGTGGCAGGCGCAAGCACCCGGAACGCGACTCCGGATTTATTCAGAGGAAACACTTGATAGTTGCAGATCCAGAAAACAACAACAGATAGATAGGGACGAGCCTTGCATATTTATGAAAGAAAATCTCGTTGTAGGCCTTAGTTTTCCTTTTTTGGGGTGTGCCCATGAATCCTACGTCTTTCAGTTTCTTTTTAAGCCCCACATTTACATCTAGCTAATATCAATGGTGTACCCATTTCCTCATGTATGCTCTCTGCTGTAGACATCTTTCTGAATACTCTGTTTTGGTGACTAAAGAAAGAAAGCAGCCCACGAGGTCCTGATATTTATGAGAAACTATATGATGAATACTTGATATATTACACATTCATGTATCTGTTACATCCTGATTGTAATATCAGCCATAGGTCAAGAACACTATTTTTGGTGGACTCACATGGTATGTTTTCATTCGCCTGTCTCTATATTGTCACATTGATGGACTGGTATAAGGTACATGCAAATCTGCAGACGTCTTCACATATCTGCATACATGAATGACGCAACTTTCCCATTCTCTTGCCGATGTTTACATATTAATTTGCCTTTCTAAGTCTACAAACACTAGTAGAAAAGAGGGCTTTGGTTCAGGCCGGGTCAGCCCATTAGTCCCGGTTCAGTCCAGAATCGGGACCCATGGGGGCATTGGTCCCGGTTCGTGAGCCCAGGGGGCCGGCCGGGCCATGTGGGCCATTGGTCCCGGTTCGTCTGGACCTTTTGGTCCCGGTTAATGGGACGAACCGGGACCAATGAGCCTGGTTTCTGCCCACCACCATTGGTCCCAGGTTGGTGGCTTGAACCGGGACAACAGGTTGCCCTTTAGTCCCGGTTCGTGCCTCGAACCGGGACCATTGAGGTGCCTATATATACCCTCAACAATGAAAGCGAGCACTTCACCGCTCTATTTTTCTCTCGACGGGAGGGAGAGCTTTGTGGTGCTCTAGCTCACCTCCTATGCACATGAGGTGTTCGATGAAATGCCCGAGCCACACTAGTTAAGCTTTCTCCTCTCGAAGCACGACCTCTGAACTCTATCTTTCCCGAGATTTGTCTAGGTTTATATTAGCGGTCCGTCACGCCGCGTCCCCGTCTTCACTGTCGTCGATCGTCCGCGCCGATCTCGTCGCCGGCACCACCATGGTGACCCTCTTGTTCTTATCTTCTTTCTGAAAGAAAAAAATTCTTGCTTTAGATAGATACTTGTCTAATTTTATTACTATTTTATTGCTTGTTATTATAAAGTGCGATGATTTTGGTATCCGCCCCCGTCGGCCCTTGTCTTGTTTATGATTCGGATGTGGTATATATTATCTTTATAACTATTGCTTCATTTATTGTTTATGAAAGTTATGCCGACCAACGTGACATATATTTTATTTATGTAGGAGGTATGTGAACTGGAAATTCCAACCGACCCTATTATCGAGAGGTTAAATTTAGTTGAAAAAGAAAACAATTTCTCCGGCGAGTCAGGGCACTCCGCCTCCTCCACCGCCTCCTCCTCCGGCGAGTGACGATCAGGGCACTCAGCCTCCTTCTCCGGCGCGTGGCGGCACTCCGCCTCCTTCTCCGCCTGCGCCGGCGCGCCCGAGCAGCCAGCAGCCTCCTCCTTCTCCACCTCGCCAGCAAGGGCGGAAGAGACCCGTCGCCGCCCCGGCTGCTCCGGCGCGTCGTAGTCCTTCTCCTCCGCCTCGTAAGCAAGCACGAAAGAAGACAGCCATAGCCGTTCCGTCTGCTCCGGCGTCTAGCAGTACAGCCAGAGGCGGGAGGCAATACATATACGGTCCATCTCTCAAGCCTCTAGAGAGGTTACCGTACGAGAGGACCGAGGAGGAAAACGCGAAGATCGTGCGGACCGAAGTGAAGGACTTCTTTGAAGGGTTGAAAGCAAAGAGACATCCACCTCCGGAGGAGAAGGTAGATCCGGTGAAAGCAAAGCGCACTATCGATGCCCTGAGGGAACCACCAAAGTCTCCGTCGAAAACCAACTATGAGCGCATTACTGAAAAGGCATATCTCGAAGCGGAGCGGTCGGGAAGTACTGTCAGTGATCAAAGTTAAAAGAACGAGCAACTGGGAAAAAATTGCCCAGCTCGGCGAACAAGCAAAGAAATCGTGCCCCCCGCTCAATGTGTCTAGCGACATCATCGCTAATGCTCCGGGGACGGTGCCCGGTTATAGCAATCTTAGAGATTACCTGCCTGACGATGTACATTTTGATTTCTTGGAGGTGGACGAACATAGATACGAGTACGGGAAGCCTCTCGTCAAAGATGAAAAATCTCTAACAACGATGATGCGAAGATTCCATAATTGGTACATGAAAACCTGCAGAGAGTCTAGGGGGACGAATACTTTGTATCTGAGAATTAAAGAGGAGCACGACTGTCGGTGTCAAAACCGGCGGATCTCGGGTAGGGGGTCCCGAACTGTGCGTCTAGGCGGATGGTAAGAGGAGACAAGGGACACGATGTTTTTACCCAGGTTCGGGCTCTCTCGATGGAGGTAATACCCTACTCCTGCTTGATTAATATTGATGATATGGGTAGTACAAGAGTAGATCTACCACGAGATCGTAGAGGCTAAACCCTAGAAGCTAGCTTATGGTATGATTGTTGTTCGTCCTATGGACTAAAACCCTCCAGTTTATATAGACACCGGATAGGTTAGGGTTACACAGTAGTCGGTTACAATAGTAGGAGATTTACATATCCGTACGCCAAGCTTGCCTTCCACGCCAAGGAAAGTCCCATCCGGACACGGGACGAAGTCTTCAATCTTGTATCTTCATAGTCTTGGAGTCCGCCGCGATGATAGTCCGCTATCCGGACACCCCTAGTCCAGACTCCTCAAGAGCCCCGAACCAGGCTTCAATTACGATGAGTCCGGCGCGTTGATTGTCTTCGGCATTGCGAGGCGGGTTCTTCTCCAAATTCCATATACCTGTCGAATAGTGTTTGGCTTCTGATAAATGCTGCGCTCCTTGGCTTCTGCACCCAATAATGGCCATCTTCCACTTGTTTGAATGAATGCGAAAGGCTAGGGTATTTTTACAATTACCCCCCTAGCTGCGCAAATGAGCTGCCTATAAAAGGGGCGAGGATCTAGATCTGAGTCACACCATCCCTCCTTCGCGAGCTTTCATCGGAGCGCCCCTGACCAAAGCCCATTCCATCATGGACAGTCGACGCTCCCTCCTCTCGCGCCCCAGCCCTCAGCCTGAAATTGGGAGAGATGCTCAGTCCCAAGATAGCGAGCTAGTTATACTCCAAACCAAGGGATTTCTTCCCCCGACCTTCATGGTTCCGGTTCGAGCCGGACTCGCCACCTACAAGGGCGGAAAGCAAGCGGAGAGTGTCCCCGATCCTTCTAAAGGAGAGCGGGCGTGCTTCATCTCTTATCTAGTAAGAGGACTTGGATTTCCAATCCATCCGTTTCTCCGGGGGCTCTTGGAGTTCTACGGCCTCCAGTTGCACCACCTTACACCTGCCTCCATTTTGCACATTGCGGGCTTCGTGGCCCTCTGCGAGCTGTTCTTGGGCGTCGAGGCTCATTTCAGGCTGTGGAAGAGATTATTCTGCCTAGTACCCCGTTCTCATGAGGGGTCAATATATCAAGTGGGCGGAGCCGAGCTATGGTGCATCGCCGGGACCAGATACCTATCCGGAACCCCAAAGAAGGCGTCCGAAGACTGGCCTTCGGAATGGTTTTATATGGAGGACGTCCCGCTGCCGGATCCTGTTCGGATCGGCCTTCCGGAGTTCAGCAATGCTCCTCTGAAGAAGCGCCTAAGCTGGCGCCCTCGAAGCCACCGGAGGGAAGATGACCAAGACGTCCTCTATTTGATGAGCCGAATAAGGTTACTGGCTCATGCCGGATTAACCATGACTGGAGTCATGGCAATCTGCATTATGAGGGGAGTGCAGCCGCTCCAATATAGGGGCCACCCCATGTGGGACTTCAACGGGGAGGATGATGCCACCCGCCATGGCCGCAAAGGGCCGGGATCGGTCACCGAACTGGTGAAGATCTTGTCTGCTATGTACAAAGGAGAGGAGGAGGATTTCCTCCGCGTCAATCCACTGAAGGAGTTTTCTTAGAATAATCCTCGAAGCTGGGTAAGCAAACATCTTTGCGACCTGTCCGATCCATGTTCCCGTGGTTAAATATCTCATTTCATGGTTTTTGCGCAGGAACTGGGCCGGACTGTGGAGAAGATACACAGCCCGCCCCCACAACCCGAGGATCCGGAACGGTCCCTCGATCCGACCTCCGAAGAGGATCCGGATATAAAGGTGGAGTTGATCGACGGGGTGTTCTACCAACTTAGCATCGACAATGCTCTGGTTGCCATTACGGCCGATTACCCCGGAATACTTCCAGCCTCATAGGTAATTGAGACCGAGGTCCCAAAATCCTGATAATGACCCACCCATGCATATTTTTTGATCACCGTATACCAATGGTGTTTCGCAGGGGGTACCTTCGAGGCAGGAAGCCGAGCCCGCGGCGGCTGGCCAACAAAGGGCAAGGCGCCTCGCAGTTAAAAAAGAAGTGCGGTTCGGATCGAAACTCCGCCGCAACGGTATGGCGTGTCACCATACTCCCAGGATTGATTCCTGGAAGGCGTACTAACGCTGGTGCTCTTTTCAGAAAAAGAGCGCCGCGGACCGAGTCCGGAGAGGTTGCCAATCGAACCTTCACCGGCCAGGCTTCAAAGCCGGTTCCGGAGGCTGAGGCGAGCACGAGACGTGCATCGGATGCTCCTCCGACAGAGGATGCCGACAGGTTGTCCGCCACCAACTCCGAGGTGGAGAGTGCCTTGAATCACAGGCGCCGCCGGACAGTTCTTCGTGACGCGTGTTTCTCCCAAGGGGCCTTGAATGCCTTCGATTCGGGAGATGCGCACCTCCGTGCCGCTCAAGATGGTCTAGCCAGAGCCACGGAGCAGTATGTAAAGGACATACGGGTAAGGAAATTTGACAGTTATATATGCCAGTAGCCCCCAAGACTTAAAATAGTTAGAATAACTGATTTAAGGATCATTTGTTATGCAGGATCTTACGGAAAAGAATACCCGACTGTCCCAGGAGCTTGAAGAGTGCAAGGCCCAACTTGAGGCCGCACTAGCCGCTACGGGGGGAGCCACAGAGACCCCCTCTGGTAATATACGCTTCAGAGGGTAAATAGTTTATGAAGTGCGGCGTGTGTAAATCGACAAAATATTGCAGATGGCGCCGACTAGATCCGACAAGCAGCAGCTCTTGCGCCAGCTAAAGGCCGGCGAGAGCGTGCTTACGAGGGTGCGGCAGGAGAAAAATAGCCTCCAAGACGCCAACACCAAGCTGGGTGAGGAACTAAAGGATGTTTGTGCCGAGTTGTCTGACTCCGTAAAGGAGAATCGGCGGCTTCATCGCAGCATTTTCAGTAAGTGCTTGAACGAACTTTGAAAGAGTTCGACGAGGATGGCGACTAACATAAATATGTATGTAGGTTTGCCGACAGTCGCCCCGAGGAGGAGATGCCCAGATTCTTGGGTGATCTTCTTCCCGAACTGCGCTACCGCACGAACGAGTCCGGCAGGTGATGAAAGGCATCGGCCAGGCCTTGTGGCCATCTATCTCCCTGCCCGAAGGCATTGGGGAGCTGGCAGAGCGGCTTCAAGGAGCACGGCGGTGCTTCCGGTTATGGAAGATATCGGCCTGCCGTCAAGGCGCCAGGGACGCCTGGGCCATGGTAAAGACGCGGTACACGAAGGCTGATCCAAACCACATGGCCGAGGTCGGACCTATGGGGCCTGATGGGATGGAGATCCCTGTAAGCTTAGTGTACGGCCAAGTAGAATTGGCCGCCAAGTACTCCCAGCAAGATTGTAAATTAGATAGCCTATTAGATGGCATTGAGGAGGAATAAGTCGAGTTGACTATGTAAAAATATGACATGAAAAAATGTCTTCTAGCCGGATTGTAGATCGTTTGTCATAGCGGACCTTTTAAGCCCGACCTCGGACCCGATAGTCCGGAGTGTGTCCGAATACCTTCGTGGTTATATAAGAACCGGGTATGCATGGAGACAAGGCGTAGGGGTCATTGTTGCTGTATCGCATAAGTGCCCAACTAGTTATGTTATATTACATGGGTAGTAAGAAACATCTTCCAGGGAGAATAGTTCCGTTAAGGGTTCCTTTCGCTGGGATGCATGCCCTAAAGTGCATGTCAAGGCTGCTATAAAAGCAGAAAATCATCTGGGGGCAGATGGGTAAATAATTAAAAATCATCTTTCAGTTCACCGACCGAATATTCCCTTAAGAACGCTAGCTTTCGGCTTCACCCAGTCTGAGCGCGGACAGCGCGTCAAATATGTGCGAACAAAGCGCAAACGAGCCTCTAGAGGCTGCAAAAAGGAAGGAGGAGGAAGGAGAGAAATAAAAGACATCAAAAATAAAAAATGTGGACGAAGGAAGGTGACGAGCTTGGAGTCCGGCACTTAGGCGTAGAATCTTCGTAGACGGGCTGCGTTCCATGGGTTCGACTCGAGTCGGTTATCCGATGCGTTTCATAGACGGTATGCTCCGCCGGTCAGGACCTGGTCGATGATGAAGGGACCTTCCCATTTGGGCTTGAGTTTGTCCTTTTTCTTGTCCGGCAGGCGTAGAACTAGTTCGCCAACGTTATAAGCTTTGGCCCGTACTTCCCTGCTTTGATATCTTCGAGCCTGCTGTTGATAGAATGCGGAACGAGCTTTTGCCACGTCGCGCTCCTCCTCCAATGCGTCCAAACTGTCCTGCTGATCGAGCTCGGCTTCTCTTTCTTCATACATGCGCACGCGAGGTGAGTCATGTATTATGTCGCAGGGCAAGACTGCCTCTGCGCCGTACACCATAAAAATGGTGTGAATCCGTAGTACGATTCGGCGTGGTCCGCAGCCCCAGTACGGAGTCGAGCTCCTCAACCCAAAGGCGTGTTAGATTCCTTGAGGGACCGCACTAGTCTGGGTTTAATGCCGCCATGATTAGACCATTTGCTCGCTCGACTTGGCCATTTGTTTGAGGGTGATAGACGAGGCGTAATCGAGCTTGATGCCCATGTTTTTGCACCATAATTTGACCTCATCGGCCGTGAAGTTGGTGCCGTTATCGTGATAATACTGTGGGGACACCGTGGCGTGCACTACCCCGATATGAAGTCTATCACCGGTCCGGATTCGCCGTTTTAACGAGCTTGGCCTCTATCCATTTGGTGAATTTATCCACCATGACCAATAGGTATTTTTGCTTGTGGGTTCCTCCCTTAAGGGGTCCAACCATGTCAAGCCTCCGCACCATGAACGGCCAGGTGATAGGTATAGTTTTGAGGGCGGTGGGTGGCATGTGGCTTTGGTTAGCAAAAGCTGGCAACCTACGCATCGTTGGACTAAATCCTCAAGATCTGCCCGGCCGTCGGCCAATAAAATCCTATCTGAAGGCCTTGCCTATAGGGGCCCGGGCTGCGGCGTGGTGCCCACCCAGTCCGGCATGAATTTCAGCCAGGAGGTTTCGCCCTTCCTCTTCGGAGATACACCTTTGAAGGACTCCGGTAGTGCTTTTCTTATAAAGCTCTCCCTCGTGGACTTTATAGGCTTTAGATCGCCATACTATGCAGCGAGCCTCATTTTGGTCTTCGTGGAGTTCCTGCCTAGTTAGGTAGGCTAGGAATGGTTTCATCCACGGGGCGATAACCGCCATTATTTCGTGAGCGGAGGGTGTTATCTCGGGGGCAGAGCCTCCGATTGTGTCAGACTGTTCGGCATCAGGCAGTGTGGTTGGGTCCGGATTGTTATTGCCGGACTCCCCTTCCCATAGTATGGATGGCTTGAACAGCCGTTCCAGAAAGATATTGGGTGGGACGGCATCGCGTTTTGCACCGATGCGTGCCAATATATCCGCCGCCTGGTTGTTATCCCGGGCTATATGATGAAATTCGAGCCCTTCGAACCGTGCTGACATTTTTAGGACCGCATTGCGGTATGCTGCCATTTTCGGATCTTTGGCATCAAAGTCTCTGTTTATTTAAGATATTGCGAGGTTCGAATCCCCGCGCACCTCTAGGCGTTGAATGCCCATGGAGACTGCCATCCGGAGGCCGTGCAGAAGGGCCTCATATTCGGCTGCGTTGTTGGAGTCCGTATACATTATCTGAAGGACGTATTGGACCGTGTCCCCGGTTGTGGACGTAAGGACGACGCCAGCCCCCAGGCCGGCCAACATTTTGGAGCCGTCAAAGTGCATGATCCAATTGGAGTATGCGCCGTACTCTTTAGGGAGTTCGGCTTTGGTCCATTCAGCCACGAAGTCGGCCAAAACCTGCGACTTGATAGCTCGTCATGGCTTGTAGGTTATGTCGAATGGAAGGAGCTCTATGGCCCATTTAGCAATCCGGCCCGTCGCATCGCGGTTGTTTATAATGTCATTAAGAGGTACTTCGGAGGCTACCGTTATCGAACACTCTTGAAAGTAGTGTCGCAGCTTCCGGGATGCCATGAACACCGCGTATGCTATCTTTTGATAGTGTGGGTACCGGGACTTGCACGGAGTTAGGACAGTGGACACATAGTAAACTGGTTTTTGAAGAGGGAACCGGTGTCCGTCCGTTTCTCGTTCGACAACGAGCACTGCGCTGACAAGTCGATGTGTTGCGGCGATATATAATAGCATTGGTTCGCCCACATTGGGCGCGGCCATGACCGGATTTGTTGCCAATATGGCTTTTATCTCTTCGAGTCCGGCCGTGGCGGCATCCGTCCACTCGAAGTGTTCGGTGCGCCGGAGGAGGCGGTAAAGGGGTAATGCCGTTTCTCCCAAACGGGAGATAAAGCGGCTTAGAGCCGCTACACATCCCGTCAATTTTTGTATTTTTTGAGGTCCTTTGGAATATCCAATTGTGACAGAGCTCGGATCTTGGCTGGGTTTGCTTCAATTCCTCTACCGGACACAATGAAGCCCAGGAGCTTTCCGGCTGGAACGCCGAAGACGCATTTTTCCGGATTGAGCTTGATGTCATATTTTCGAAGATTATCGAATGTGAGCCTCAGGTCGTCTACTAGAGTTTCGACGTGCTTGGTTTTGACGACCACGTCATCTACATATGCTTCCACTATTTTGCCGATCTGGTTTGCCAGACATGTCTGAATCATGAGCTGATATGTTGCGCCGGCGTTTTTGAGCCCAAAGGGCATTGTGTTGAAGCAGAACGGGCCGTATGGAGTGATGAATGCTGTTGCAGCTTGGTCTGGCTCCGCCATCTTGATTTGGTGGTAGCCGGAGTACGCATCGAGGAAGCACAATGAGTCGTGTCCTGCTGTAGCGTCAATAATTTGATCAATTCGAGGGAGGGGGAAGGGATCCTTTGGGCAAGCCTTATTAAGGTCTTTAAAATCAACACATAAGCGCCAGGATTTATCCTTCTTTGGTACCATCACCAGGTTTGCTAGCCAGTCCGGATGTTTTATATCTCTGATGAATCCGGCTTCCAAAAGTTTGGCTAGCTCCTCTCCCATGGCCTGTCTCTTGGGTTCGGAAAAGCACCGAAGAGCCTGTTTGACTGGCTTGAATCCTTTTAGGATATTTAGGCTGTGCTCGGCCAGCCGACGTGGGATTCCTGGCATGTCTGAAGGGTGCCAGGCAAAGATGTCCCAGTTTTTCATAGAAATTCTCGTAGTGCAGCGTCTACATCAGGGTTTAATTGTGCCCCAATGGAGGCCGTCTTTGCAGGGTCCGTTGGGTGGACTTGGAATTTGACTATTTCATCCGCTGGTTTAAAAGAGGCAGACTTGGATCTTTTATCAAGTATCACATCGTCCCTGTTCACCGTGGAGCACATCGCGGTGAGTTCCTCGGCCGCCAGGGCTTAGGATAGTGCCTCGAGGGCTAGTGCGGCTGTCTTGTTTTCGGCGCGGAGTGCTATGTTCGGATCACTAGCGAGAGTGATGATTCCGTTAGGTCCGGGCATTTTAAGCTTCATGTACCCATAATGGGGTATAGCTTGAAAAATTGTGAATGCCTCTCGTCCTAATAAAGCATGATATCCACTTTTGAACGGGGCCACTTGAAATGTGACCTCCTCGGACCTGTAATTGTCCGGTGAGCCGAACACTACGTCCAGTGTGATTTTTCCTGTGCAGCATGCTTCCCGGCTAGGGATTATTCCTCTAAAGGTTGTGCTGCTTCGCTCAATGCGGTTCCAGTCTATTTCCATTTTTCGGAGGGTTTCCTCATAGATGAGGTTTAGTCCGCCGCCATCCATGAGTACCTTAGTAAGGCGAAAGCCGCCCACTATCGGACCGAGAACCAATGCGGCTGGTGCTCGGGCTGTTCGAATTTAGGTTCGCCAATCACGACATTAAAGGTAATAGCCGTGTCACCCATGGATTTTTTGTTGCTACTTGGTAGACTTCGGCAAGGTTGCGGAGTGTTCATTTTCGCATGTTATTTGATGCGAAAGTCTCGAAGACTGTTAACACCGTACTGTTGTTGCTGGGCTGGGATTCTGAAGATAGAAGCTCTTCGCCACTTTTGGCCACCTGCCGTAGTATCCAACATGCTCGAAGGCTATGATTTGGAGTTGCGCCCTCTGTGCTATGAATTTTGCAGGGTTCGTTTAGCCAACCCTCCAAAGACGGTTCCGCACTTTTAGGGGTTTTGGTTTTTTGGTATTTGACCCAGGTGCTTGATAATGATGCACCCTTTTATTTCGGACTGGGGATGTATTCGGGGCCGGATTATCCCAAATTGTACTTTCGGTTTTCCAGGCGCTCTCCATCGCACAGTACTTTTGTACTATGGTCACCAAGTCAGCAAAGCGTGTAATTTTGCGAGGACTTATGGCGTTTAGGATTCCCTTGTCCGTGCAATTATTGCAGAAAATTGGGATTGCGTCCTCCTCTCGGCAGTCCTTTATTCTGTTCATAACCAGGAGGAATCTGGCCCAGTAATGATGTACTGTTTCAGCGGGCTCTTGCCGAATTCGAGAGAGATCGCTAATGTTTGGGTGGGCAGGTGGAACTAGATCCGGAACCCCGTCCAATTTAAGACTCGGGGGCCGAGAAGTTTCCGAACTCGGAAGCTTGGATTTTCGAGTGTTATCCAATGAGTCCAACCCGCCACCTGACTTTAAGTTCAGGGCTTGATCGACATCCGTCCCTCTGCGGGAATCCGGCATGGAGGGATCGGGAATCCGGACGTAGCTAGTCCTTAAGGTAGAAGAAGAATCGCCGCATTGTTCCTCTATCACGGCAACATGATGTGTAGCCTGGGGAGAGTTGATCTCTCTCAGATCGGTTTTAGGCCCGATCCGGTCGTAGTCTGTGGCGACTCCCAGGGCGCCGATGCGATCCAAGAGCTCGTTTATGGAGGAGAGCTCGATCGGATCTAACTGTTCGGCAAGTTCCAAACTAATATGGAGATTGGTTTCAATGACTCGAGAGGTCATCGTCGGCGCGGCGGCCGAACTAGCGGTCATGAGAAAACCGCCTGGCCGAAGAGTCTGACCAGTAGCCAAGGCTTCTTTGGCGATAGTATCGTATTTAAAGACGAGATGAGGCATCCTACCTGATGGCGAAGGCATAGAGGAACTCTCAATGAAAGCACCAATGTCGGTGTCAAAACCGGCGGATCTCGGGTAGGGGGTCCCGAACTGTGCGTCTAGGCGGATGGTAACAGGAGACAAGGGACATGATGTTTTTACCCAGGTTCGGGCCCTCTCGATGGAGGTAATACCATACTCCTGCTTGATTAATATTGATGATATGGATAGTACAAGAGTAGATCTACCACGAGATCATAGAGGCTAAACCCTAGAAGCTAGCCTATGGTATGATTGTTGTTCGTCCTATGGACTAAAACCCTCCGGTTTATATAGACACCGGATAGGTTAGGGTTACACGAGTCGGTTACAATAGTAGGAGATCTACATATCCAGACGCCAAGCTTGCCTTCCACGCCAAGGAAAGTCCCATCCGGACACGGGACAAAGTCTTCAATCTTGTATCTTCATAGTCTTGGAGTCCGGCCGCGATGATAGTCCGGCTATCCGGACACCCCCTAGTCCAGGACTCCCTCAACGACCTCGTTGGAACTGATCTGTTGCCTATTCCATTTGAGGAGTTCTTCGAGTTCTTCAATCAAAAGGCCCTCGATAAATTAACGGTCTTTTGGTACTGTCTATAAGTACTATTTCTGTCATTAAGTCTCTCTATATATAACTTAGCTCTTTCATTGCATGTATTTATAATTAATTATCCTCACTATATTATGCAGATTGAAGATCGTCGAGTGCAAAAAACAAGAAATGTATGATATTGGGTTCATTAACACAAATATCATAGATGAATTTCAGGTTACAAAGAACGCCGAAGAGGCCGAGGCCAACTTACTACAATCGTTGATCAAAAATCAAAACAAAGATTTAATACTCTTTCCTTACAACTTCGAGTGAGTGTTACTGGCGTGTGCATATTCGGTTTCCCTTATTACTCGAGCGAGGTTATAGTAATGTAATTGATGAGTTATGCATGCGTGCGCAACTTCCACTATGTTCCTCTGGAGATTAAGCTTGAGCAGGGACTATTAACCGTCTTAGACTCGAGACGAAAAGATCCCGAAACCTATGCGGACATGACTAAAATGCTCAACAAGGAAGTTCAATCGATCATTATCGCACCATATCGGCAACTTTTTGTTCATTTCCTGATATCTTAAGTAATAATAATTATTTTCTTTGTCTTGCAGGTTTTGGAAACAGTTCACCGCAGAAGCTCCGGGACTGCCGAAGGAGCTGCTATATACATACCCGAAAGTAAGTACTACTAGCTAGCTAGTTGCGCGCATCTCCCGTTGATTCTACAGCTATGCTTTCATCAATGCCATTTATAATGCTTCATTATCAGTTTGATTGACCTCTATTTCTCGTAAAGTGCTTGTGGCAGGAACAAGGAATGATTATCGTGGATACTACGTAGCGAGTTCATCTACAACGCGACTTTGAAAAATAAGCGGGGCTACTCTAAAAGGCAATATGAAGTGCGTAAGCAATAATATTCACAATTTCATTTTATTACACCGTCATTTCTGTTGAGTTTCATTCATATACATGTATTAACCCCCTTCTTCAAATTAGAAGTGGCAGATGCAGAATGAACTCCTACCACAAGATCGCATGACAGCAATTCAAGAGGAATTGGCGGGATTCTCTCTTGACCACGTCATTAATAAAGCCGAAGAATACCATGTGGAAGTTGATTTCAAATGCTAGGGGATTGTAAGAGATCTTACATATTGTATATGTGTGTAGCCAGTAGCGTCGGATAGATAATACGAAAACTTGTTGTTCGACCAATCTCTCGGAGAAGGAGAGGTCGATCGATCACTTCTCTCGGTATGCATGAGGAACTTCTGTACTTAATGGTTCCTTCATTTTCTTACTAGCTAGCGTGTCGAGGGCCTCTCTATGTATAGTACGTAGCGTCGACCAAGCACGGACATAAGAGAGGACACTTCTCTCTATTAATTAGCTAGCTAACACAATATATGAAACACCTAAATTAACCCCCCAAAACCCCCTACCCCCCACTTTAAAAAAACAAAAACCCCAGCCCTTGAAATGCTCTCGGCGCACCGGACACGTGGAGGCCCATCTGTCCTGGTTCGTGTTAGAACCGGGACTAAAGGTCTAGGGCATTAGTAACAACCCTTTAGTCCCGGTTCAAGAACCGGGACAAAAGGCCCTTACTAACCGGGACTAATGGGGTTTTTTCTACTAGTGAAATGTCTGCTCCTCTATAGTTCATAAAGGGATGTATCCCAGGACAGTCAATGCCATGTTTTCATTGTACTGGAAAACTGATTGTACTGATAAGTTTTGTTACTAACCTCTATATAACCATATTTATTACTGCAAGATGACTATTCTAAGGATGCTTTAGTTATGCAATGATGTGTGTTCAGCTTCTACTTACACTTCGTTTAGTTTGATGTGTTCATTACATCATGTCAGCAGTAGTGTGTTATTTCACTTACTTGTTACTTCCAATAATATAATGGTCATGTAAAATTTGAGTCTTTCCCTGTTATATCATAGCCGGTTAAATATTCATGTCTTCTATTCTACTTTACATATCGAGATAGATTAATTAATTAATGTCACGTGGGATACATCATTGAACTAGATTCAGCGTCTTCCTCGCCTGTAGTATGCAAGTGCAGCTGAACATGTCTTCGATTCTGCTTCACATATAGGGGTGCTGCTGATAGATATCAACACTGGAGCGTGTACTAGGTGACGAGAATCCAAGTCTTGATTTGGTTTGGAATGTATGATGCTACATGGCTATTTGTTCCGTAAGAAATCTACTTCGATTATATAGACTTTGCTCGATTATGTAATTTTGTTTTTCAACCATCAAGCATCTCTTCCTAACCGATTATGCTCCAAGCAAGTCTTAACTCCTAGCGAGTCTTTCCTGGAAACATAGAGTGTTGTTTAGAGTTGGTATCCATGGGAAGCTAATTCATTTATTTGGTTGATGCACAGGGCCACTGGTTGCAGTCTTATGTTCGGAGTTGGTGCCTCTAGGTTTTTTTTTTCTCGATTGATTCTTTGGAGAACTTTGTTTTTGCCACTCTAGCTTTTGCCCACTTTGCTTATGCCACTCCAGAATTTGACATATCACTTTTGCCACTCTTAGCTTTTGACAATGATCACAATTGCCATTCCGTGGCAAAAGCAAAATTTTCAGAGTGGCAATTGTGATACATTTTCAAAATCTAAGAGTGGCAAAAGTGAAATGGAAAATTATTGCTTTTGCCATGCAATGGCATTTGTGATGTATTGTCAAAATCTAGGAGTGGAAAAAGTGAGATGTCAAATTCTAGAGGGGCATAATCAAAGTGGGCAAAAACTAGAGTGGCAAAAACAAAATTTTCCCTTGATTCTTCATAGCCCAGGAATTCAATGTTCAAGGTTAACATAATTGTATTTTATATATGTCCGTAAGATACACAAGGCTACTACTGAAAATTAGTTATACATATGTTTATGAAGATTTCACGGGTGAGTCGGGTCCTTTTTAGGATTTAACCAACTGAAATGAAACCAAGATACAATTGTTGCTGGACTTATGAGCAAATTGTACAGGGGAAAGATGGTCGGCTACTGCAGAACAAGGGAAGGAGCAATCTGCTGTTTTGGTTGTTTATGTGCTCTGAAGATTGTTCACACCCGTATCCTGAAGATAGAAGGAAAAATAATCCGGTTCCTCGCATTCAAGTTTTGTAATCCAACTTCAGTAGTTAAACACTTTGAGTTGTTCTACTTCAAGTTACATTATGTGCCATTTAATCTCATGTCCTAACCGTTTCAATCAAATTATCTCCAGGATTAGGTACCCAGATTGTATAACTTTAATATGAGTAAATCATGAGTAGGCATATCAGATAAGTGAGGGACCTTTTTCAAGTTGGATATTTCTTAGTGATGTTACGATAGTTGTCATTTATTCTTTGAACTCATGCATTGATGTTGGTTTATGGCTTCTATGATGAGTGTCTTCACAAATACGTCTCGGTGAATGTCTGGAGATGTTGCACCGAGATATTTGACTATTTAAGGTAATATTTCTATGTTGCTTTTATATTGCATGCAGTAATTCTATGGGGCTGCTTTATATTCCATGCGGTAATGCTATGAGGCTGCCACTCTGTTTCTTTGAATTAAAATCATAATCTACAAGAGCTGATGTATTTGTTAATTTCAATTTGTCTGCACTTATCGAGAACAAAATCTTCAGTGTACATGGAGGCCTTTTCCCTGCTATTACGACACTGGTTCAGGTCAATTATTATCCAGTGTTATATTTTGTATTTCATGCATTCAATTTCTGTTATTTTTTTATCATGTGCCCCCAACAGATCACAATAATAGATCACAAGCAAAAGGTGCCTCATGATGGTGCCATGTGTGACCTTAGGGTGCTGTAGATGGCTGGGCATTAAGCCGTCGATGTACTATTGGATCACCCTTCCATTTGCAAAAGAAATTTTGGCATAAAAAGGTTTTATGCATGTCAAAGAACAACCATTTTTGCAAGGACAACCAAACAGGAATGTAGTTTGTTTACCATATTGCATAAACTCCTATTTGTAAAAAGATGTAGAGAAGGGTTTGATTTTATCTCTTGTAACGACATTGATCAAGATGTACACCGCCAGGAAGAAGACCCGGAAGAACAAGGGCGACGAGCCCTGCGAATTCGAGGCTAGCGTCGTGCAGGTGAGCTTCTATCCCGCGTCCCTCTCATCGTTGGCTTTGTGCCATTCATGTGTTTCGTTTCTGTATATAGAACTTCTCTTTCATTTTCGTTTGTCAAGGTTTGACATGCTTGTGCTGCTTAATATCTCTATAGGCTTTATTTCACTTCGAGAAAGGCAATCAGGAGCTCAAGGGTGACCAAAGACATGTACATCAACACTGGAATGTAAGTAGATAATCCAGATGGATGTTGTTGGGAACAGGAAGGCCGTTCTGGTCTATGTGCCATACCTCTGCGCAAGACCTTCAGGAAGATCCACGACAGATTCTTTTGCTCTTTTCATTATCCACTCTTCCTGTTTTAGACCTAATAGATCAGATTTATTTGTAGATTAGCTTTTAGGCATCTGCATTGTTGTGATGTTCATGGTTGTTTATTTCAGTCTGTGGTAACCAGTTATTACCTCTTGTTAGTTTTTTTGCATGCATGCAATTTGGTATGCCTGGGGCGAATGCATCACTCTGATGCAGAGACAGGGTAATCCTTCTTTTCTAATTTTTTTAATATGTCTGTGTTGACTAAAGGAAAGGATGGTTGTGTATTTGCAGTCATCCATCTTGTAAGATTGTCACCTCTATGTTAATAGACCCATTAGCTAGCTCTGCTTTATGAGGGGACACTCTGCTGCTGCAGTTTTCAACAATCGTCACACGAGTTGACCAACACTTCCATGTACATGTCTGCTAGCTTGCTATGCATTATGACTGAACACTCTACTGCTGCAGCTATCACTACTAGGAAAAGGCCTACTAGTGGCGCACCAGTTTTGCCTACTAATGGCGCACTACTGGTGCGCCACTAGTACCACGCCACTAGTATTAAATACTAATAGCGCACCACGCCGTGCGCCATTAGTATAGACCAACATGCGCCATTAGTATGCCTCCCAGGGGGCCATATTTACCCATGTGCTTTGGCATACTAATGGCGCACTTTGGGGTGATGCGCCATTAGTATCCTTTCTAAAGTGCGCCATTAGAGTGCTGAGTGGTGCGCCATTAGTATGAATATTAGGGATTTTTTTCTTTTCTGATATTTGCGCGGGTTACAAAATATATTATTGGATAGAATATAGACAGCACCACACAGCAACAGCAGATTCATCGAATACAATAGAAGATTAGTCTGCGAATACAATTCATCATATTAGTCTCCGAATTCAAAAGACCGAACAAAGATAGAACATTACAAGTCTTGAAACCGCGAGTAGCGAGTTTGTCTTCACATTAAAAGCCGATATCGATCATCTAAACTACCATCACATAGAAGAGAGCTGGGGTCATCACGATGAGCATCATCGCGATGAAACTGGTCTTCATCCGGTTCCTCCAACGCTCCCTCCTCTCTCCCGCTAGATAGCGCGCGTATCTAGATTCCGCCTCTGCCCTAGTCGTGTACCCTTTGTAATCATTATCGCTGAACGGTGAACCTGTCTCCGACACTCCTCCCACCATCGAGACTTCGAACCTTACCCTTGTACACGACATACGACGTCATCTCTATGCACAAGCCAAACAACAGACAATACATAAGCAAAATATAAGTATGCAACAAAAGGATCGGAAGAGAAAAGCAAGACATTAATAGCACGATTCATGGTCCTACTAATAAATAGCATCTATTACATCTAAGTTGAACGACTGTCCAAACCAAAGAGACATACAAGTTCATTAAAGTTTAATTACAACATGAGCTAATTGATGTTTCAGAACTACAAATAGCATCACTACTTTCGACTCGACTCATGGGACCGGAGCGTGGATGAAGCCTTTGTCTTTCGTGATGGTCATGAAGTCGCGGGCGTTGTCAGCCTGCATTTGTAGCGTTGTGTCTATCTCACTGTTGGATGGTTGATCTCGAGGTAGAACTTCCCGAGGTAAAGGCGACATCTTGATGGATGATTTCTGCAAACTCCGACTGGATGCGAAAGAATTCTTGTCGGAGGTCCGCGTCCTGGATTGCCGCCAAGCTTGCGGCCCAATCTTTGAGATTATTTGGTAGCAGAAGGTGATTATGGTCCTGTACGATCGCCTGCATGTGATGGAGGGCGTAGTAGGCATCCTTCTGACCGCCAGGCGGCTGCTTGACGCAGGGGAACGTCGTATTGTGGGTGAACATGTGCCTGCCGTACCTATGAACTGGCCTCTTAAAGGTGCCTCCAGATGTGGCGTAGCCGGGGAGAGCATCATCAAGAACTTTCTTGATATTTGTGTAGTCTATCTTGGAGTCACGTTCCGGGTTGAAATACGTGGCCATCGAATATTTCGGGCTTAAGAGGATGAGTGTGCAATGGGTGTCACTGCACAGAACACGGAATGTTAGAAAAAAAAGAACGATCGAAATATAAGAAATCATATGTTACGGGGCGGTGAAGGGATGACTTACTCGGGAAAGTAAGGCAGGAGGAAGTTATCCTTATCTGGGTTTGCCAGAATGACGCCTTCGAGGTGTGAACTCGCGACTTGTCGGTCCCCAGCGCTGCCCAAGATCTTGGCACGCATGTAGAAGGGGTCGACTATCACGATGTCCGGGGTGTTGTCTCCAATGATCCGCATCTCCATACTCAGCGAAAACAGCCGAACGAAGGTGTAGTGCAGCGGATGAAGGTTAAACATAGCAAAGATGTCATCAAACCGTAGGACGATCGTACCCCCGATGGCGCCATCCACAAAGCCCTTGCCCTCTGGCACCTTGGCCACGAAAACCGGGTATGCCACATCATTCTGGGAGAGACGCCGCTTCTCCAAAGAAAGAACACTGTCATGCAGACTCCGCATAGCACCGGTTGCAGCATTCAGCATATTTGTCGGTAGCATCGCCCTACCCGCCAAATGCACCCTCCTCGAGATATCCTTAGGTGAAGGTGGCCCGTCCTGAGCACAGATCATACTCGGTGCCGGCTGGCTCGCACCAGCGCCCTTGTTAGTCTTTCGTTTCCGTCCCTTCTTCTTGATCTGCTGTAATGGGATCGAGTTCTGCTCACAGACCGCCTTCTTGAGCGTGTTGGGGCTGATAATATTTCGCACCTCGGCTATTTGAGGCTCGGTGAAGGCGGCAGCTGGAGGCGTCTCCTGAGAACTGAACGCTAGACGACGCCTGTTGCAATTAGGTTTCTCCGCAGTACCAGCTAGATCGCGGTCGTCTTGGTTGGGTTCTTGAGAAGGAGGCCCGCAGAACTCGTCACCGTACCCATGTTCGGCAAAGTACTTATCGACGTTGGTAAATGTACAGTCATCGTTGTCGTCGTCGTCCGGATCATGTGCCATATGCATGTCCGAATCCTATGCCATAGGGATGTCCGGTATGTCCGGTAGCGTTGTGGCGTTCTTGCCATGGCTTGGCGCCGGCACGACTGACGGTCTTGTCTGTGGGGTGGTGTCCCCCGCTCCCAAACGAATCTGGCTCTTCGGACAAAGCAGGGGCCAGCTTACGCAGGCGCTGAGGGTCATCTCATCATCTTCGTCGGCCCCAGCGGGTCGAATCGGAGGTAACAACTCATCGCAGCCTGGCAGCACCCGAACCAGTTCAACCCTATACACTGTGGGTGGCATCGGATTACCGTGGAACACGGGGCTGCCCGGTTGAACGATTCTACCCTTGGCGACATCGACCAACTCGCCACCCACGAAGTGCAAGAGAGTGCAAGGAACGTCGGCGGCGCCCTGCGAAAACATGTAGGGCGTCCGGGATGCCCAATCAAAGGCAAGGAGATGAAGTCATCGGCCGAGAGGCTTAGTTACCGTGATGCCGTCGAGCTCGGCTAATTTCGAGGCACCGCCAACGGCGGGCGTGCAACTGACGGAGGGGCCGCTTGCTGGCGAGGTGCCGGCCGGCGTACACCCGGGTGCATTAAGCTCCAATGCCCGTGCCGACGCCGGAGACACGAATTCCTCCTCCGTCAGAGACACCAATGGTGCCGCCTGCGTGTTGTGTGAGTTGCTGGCCGTGAAGCTGGGAACCGGGGGAGGCCCCTGTTGGCCACCCGCAATCCACGTCGTCAGCCCCTGAATCAACGTAGGCACCATGGCGGTGAGCGTCGTTCCCAGTTGTTGTTGCACTTGCTCTTGGATAATCTCCAGAATCCGCGCCACTTGTGCCTTGAGTGCTTCAACCTCGCGCGACTGGCTTTCCGAGCTGGTCTTTTTCTCCTTTCGCCCACCAGCTATAGCGACCCGACCCGAATGGATCAAGTCTCTGTGCTTTCGTGTCATCCCTGGATCGGTATGCTGACACACACAGTACTCGAGGATTTATAACAGAGGTAAATCACATGTATAATGTAACGTAAATACTATTACCTCGATCCATAATATAGCGGAAGCAACAAGGCTGTGGATTCCCATCAACACCAACGGCAAAGTTGAGTATAGGAAATCGTAACCCTAACGTATCACTTACTCGTCGTCTGAAAAGTCTGCAACATGAAAAGTTGCAGCCCAAAAACGGGTCACACATGGAATATGCTGGCAATGTAACACATAGAGAGTAATGAAGGAATAAGCCTATACTACATGCATATATGGCTGGTGGAAAAGCTCTATAGTTATTAGGTTTTGCGAAAAGCCAATTTTTCCCTACTGCAAAGAAATAAATTTGTTTAACTATCATGGTGGTTGTTAAACATTGAGAATGGTTGACAGCATCCTCAATCCCAATTAAAAGTACTCATTAAAACCCAAACAAATTATATTAAGTAACGTGATGAGATCAACAGGATATCCAGGTACTAGATACTCAAAGATGTCCATAACCGGGGACACGGCTAATCATGATTAGTTTATACACTCTGCAGAGGTTTGCGCACTTTTCCCCACAAGACTCGATCGCCTCCGTTTGGTTTCTCGCACTGCATGGTGTTTGAGACACGGATGACCGAGACATAGTCTTTCAGAAGCACTAGCACCTTACGATGGGTGGACCGGTACACCTACATCACCTACATCTGCTAGTCCACCACTATAAGAGTTCGCACGACTTAGTCAACTATGCCAGAGCCCATAATGGCTTGTGGCTGCACACGTAAGTTACTAGTATGAATTATCTTATGATCCCTTTGAGCCCTGGGTGGCGGTCCAAAAAAAAAACAGGCAAGTCCTGGATGGAAACCAGTGCCTCAATCCACCCAGATGTGTGTTTAAGTTGCCACCTTAAATAAACCATTAATTTAACAATCTCACATCTGTCATGGATATCACTCACCCAATCCACGTCTACTAGCATAGCATGGCATAATAAGCAAACGTAGAAGTAACTCCCAAAGGTTTCATAAGTAAAACAGGTAATAGGTACTACCTCAACTACTTCCCATCCCACAATTTAATTAGATCCTAATCAATGCAATGTTTGAGGATAGATCTAATGCATAAAACTGGGTATGAGAAAAGTATGATCAAAGTGTTACTTGCCTGCAAAGTTGATGAAGATGATTTGCTCTCAAACTCTTGATATCTCTACTCGTCACACTCCGGTCAATCTATCGTAATCAAGCAATAGTAACCACACATAAGCAAACACTCAAAAGATCGGAAAGAACGAAGAAAACGATTCAGAAAACATCAAAACCAAGCAAATAACTCTTGCAACATAAAACAATTTCTAACAGTACCAAAATTATGTGAATTTGGCCTTATCAGAAAGTTTAGGTCAAGAGCTTCGATTTGCAAAAAGATTCAATTAAATCGGAGTTACGAAACTCAAGTTATGATCAAACGAAGTTTGAATACAAATCTGATCTAATTCAATTTTCAAATTATCAAAAACATGTTTGAGTTGTATTACTGGATAGAGGGGATCGTAACGAAGAAGTGGGCGTTGGTTTCGTTGGATTCCGACTTACGAGTAAAAAGTTATGAGCGTTTGAAGTTTAGGGACTAATCTGTAAAAATAACACTACGGATAGGTCCCTGACGGAAATTAAAAATAAAAAGAGAAATCTATCGAGCGAACGCTCGCTAAACAAAACTGGAAAGAAAAACCAGCGAGAAAACCGATCTAGGGTTTCGGAAAGAAAACCAAACGAAAACCGATCTAGAAAACCGAACGAAACCGAACGATTTATTGAAAAAACGAACCGAGGAAAAGAAAAGGTGACGCGGCTGGGGCTAGTACCTCAAGAGGCGAGGGCTCCGTGGCGGCGGCACTTGGCGGCGGCGGTGGCAAGCGGCGGCGGCGGCGGCGCGGGTGTGGGGCTGCTGCTGCTGCGGAGAGGAGAGGAGAGGAGAGGTGTTGGTTTGATGTGTTGGAGGGGGGGGGGGGTGATTGGGTATTTATATTGGGGAGGGGAGAGTTTTTCTTGGGGTAGGGGGCAAGAAATAGACTAGGATTAGGAAACAAGAGGAAAAAGATCTAGAAACAGATACGGAATAAACGGAAGTAGGAAAAGAGTCCTACTAGTATTAGGAAAAAGGAAGCAGCGGCGGCTTCCTCCTGGCTCCCTGGTGGCGCGCGCTATGGCCTTGGCCGGCCGGCCACTGGCTTGGCCTTGGGCCTTGGCCCTTGGCCCGGCGGGGCGCAACGATTTTTTTTTTAAAGACAGAGACAACAAAACAAAAATAATAAAACCAAATAAAAATTTTATATAGGCATATAATATATCAAAATTTTCAGAATTTTTTTTCCTACAACATGGACATTTCTATAGCATTAAATAAAATTCACACAAATTTAAATAAAGCAAAGAGTGCTTCTGCCCTAATAAAATCCAATCGAAAATCATTTTAAAAATACGATAATGACTTCAAATTAATTTCTTTCCAATTTTCTCGATGTAGGGAATCATGTTACCCTATTTTCCATATATTTTATTTTTGGAGAAAATAATTTGAATAAAACTCCAATAACTCCAAATTGAAAATAAATTTAAAAGAATTTTGAATTTTAATTCTTTGAAACTCCCAACTCATATTTCATATGTTTTGAAGAAGTCATTTTATCTTCGCTCGTGAAAATCATTGAGTTGCATAAAGTTTCAGAATTGGAAATATTTTCCAAATGAAATTCAAATATTTTCAGCACCCCTTGTCATTTAAATAAATGGAAGAAGTCATGTCATCTTCTCTCCAGGGTTTTGTGATGAAAGAATTTGAATTCCCGAAGATCGTAAAAGCAAAATGAAGTTTGAGAAAGTCCTTTTATTCCCTCTCATTTAACTTTCAAAAAGTTTCAAATTCACTCACTTTCAGTCAATCAATCAAACAATCAATCAAAACTATCTATTTGTTTATAACATTCCAAAATTTAGAATTTTGGGATGTTACAAACCTACCACCCTTAAAAGGAATCTCGTCCTCGAGATTCGGAGAGGCTAGCAAGAAATAGGTTAGGGTTTGGGGGTCTTCTCAAAATCCATCGATCGTCTCCGGGGTCTCGGGTGCTACCACCCTTAGAAGCATTGTTACGGTTCTATCAAAACTCATATACTCCATCCATCGCTGATGATGTCGGTCTTCTCGATCGTAAGGATAATTCCTTCTCGGGGCTCTTTTTGTAACGTCATAACCTTTTCCTCAATCCTTTTGTCCTTTAATCTTGGTAAGGTTATTCCGAGATTGGGTCTTCATAGCTGACGGGTCTGGCGCCAATACTAAACAACTATCGATATCTCATGGTGGTCAACGATTTATGGTTTCTCCTGCAGAAAAACGGTCAGGTTGAACCTCACCGTATGACCTACGATTGGCAACCACTGCCGTGTACAAGGAAAAATAAAAAAAATACCTATACCATTCTAAGGTTTAAACAATGTTTTGATCTTCATCTCTCTATTACAGGTAAGTCACTCAGATTTACCATCCCATATAGCAAAGCGAATAATAAGAGTAAGTCGGTATGGTGATCAATCCATCCCGCACCCAAATCATTACCTTGTACATGGTTTAGCGAATCTCACATTCTAACACGCGGTCATCCTCACAAGCATTGCAGAATATCTCTTGTCGACGAACCAAGTTCGGATAAATCCATTGATTCTGCAAGCCAAACAAACATCTATCGTTCCTTAACAACTCCCAGGTTTTGCGTAAACTCCTATAGAATCGTCGGTTGATAAAATCATAACTTCTTCCAGGGTTTTTCCTTCAGCAAGAGTGTGCTTGCTTCTTGGCAGGTCCTGGGGCCTGTGGGTTATGGCCCATCTCATCACTTGCAATCCTTGAACACCTCATCAGGGAAACTGATCATTATCCCAACATCCAACTTCCTGGCATACTTAAATCCATCCAGTTGTACTATCCTCCTTCCTTCTATTGGCACCAAACTAGGACATGATTACTCAGACTCATCATGGAATTTCCATTTATCCATATTTCCAACATCATACCTCATTTACGTCCAATAGTAATTTATCTCTTCATCCTCGTGGGATATCCCACATACCGAGATAAAACTTATACTTATGAAGTCCATACTCCACTTCGTGGAACATCATTATCCTTTCCAGGGTCAAGCGTCCTTACAGCTGGGAAATGTGAAACACATCATGAACCCTTGGCAGTCCTTCGGGTGACTTCAACTTGTTGGTAACTTCTCCCATATGCTCCAAAACTCAGTATGGTCCTAAAAATCTCGGGGCTAACTTTCCCTTAACTCCAAATCGTTTAACTCCTCACAGAGAGGACACATGAAGACATGCTCTGTCTCCAATTTCATAGACTACCTCCTTGCGGTTTTGAGTATGCATAACTATTCTTCCTGGACTGAGCTACTTTCAGTCTATCTCGAATCAACTTAACATTCTCTTCCGATTCCTTGATCACATTTGGTCCAAACAACTGATGGTCTCCAACGTCATCCCACACTCTCTTGGGGTATCAAACATATCGAGACAAAACTCATAGTCATTTTGTCTGAAATCCCTTCAGTGGGTATCCTTATCTTTTCCAGGGGTCAATGGTTCTTACAGGGTACTACCACCCTTAAAATGTTCCAATATTCCATAGACCATATTTCTCATATCCTCGAAATTGGTCAACATCTTTCCTCATAGGGTAACTCATAAAATCCAAAGCAGTACCAACACTGCTAACTTTATTGATTCTTAAATTATTACAATCTCTCGCTTTTCCATTACATGTCTCAACTTAACACCTCAATATAAAAGAAAAAGCTCTCACTTCTACTACTCCATTTATTCTATTACAAATTCAACTATATACCACCAGTCTCCTTCTCCCTCGGACAATCTCTGGCAAAGTGCCCTGCTACATTACAACGGAAACATATTACTTCTGACAGGTTTCGAGGTTTCCTTGTGATTATATAGCCTCTTTGGGTCCTTGGCTTCCTTTTGGGCAATTGTTTGAGGTAGTGCCCTGACTCCTTGCACCTATAACAGGTGACATGACTCAGATCCTTCCTGGAATCCAATCTACTTCTCTTTCTGGACTTTTCCATTACAATCAGGGCTTCTATTTCCTGTGGGTCATACTCTACTTCCTCCGTCGGGAATTCTACTAGATCCCCATTCATACAATTCTGGGAGATGTGTCCTTCTTCTCCACATGAATAGCAAGACTTGGTGCAGGGTTTAATTGGTTCCTCTTTGGGTGTGTTCTCTTTCTCTTCCTTTATCACAGCTTCCCTTAGAACTTCCGTGAGGGCTCCTTTCATTTCTTCTTTCTTCTGCTGGATGGTTCTTTGTACCATGGGGTAAATGTGGCACTGAGCAGGGTAGTGGGTAGTCCCTTCACACAAGAAACAAGTGATCTGCCTAGTTGGGCATTCTTCAGCTGGATGGCTTCCTTCACAATTAGGGCATTCATCCTTGTGTTCGTTATGTGTGTGTCCTATTTCTCCACAGAGTTTGCATGCACAAGGGTTCTTCATAATATTTTCATAAGGTTCCAATTTCTGGGACACAAACCGAGACTTTAGCAAAGTCAACTTAAATTCTCCCCAAGTGGTTACTCTTTGCAATCCATTGATGGTTTGGTACATCCTCCACCAAATAGCAGCACCTCTTTCAAAGCACTGAAGAGCATGCTGGGCCATATCCTTTCTGACTATAGGGTTGTTCTTCATGTGATTCTCCATGTTCTGAATCCACTGGTCTGTCTCCAATTGACGCATCGGTCCCGATAATATGAGCTCATCTCCATTCATCCTCTATTTGGTCCAGGGTTTTGGGGTGAGATAAGAGAGATAGAGAGGGATACACACAAGACAAACAAAAGTTTTGAAAAGACAGATTTTATTGTGGCTGGCGGAAAAACATCAAACAAATGACAGCCCACAATCGTCGCATCTAACGCACGTATGTAACAGGGGTTTGGTCTTCTAAGGGTCAATAAATCTTCAACGCCATCAAACTCTTCAAGTCTTGTTCATGTCTCCGATGGCTTCTTCCGATCATGCTTGTCCTTCTCCAGTTCTTTTGCCAGATCATCTCTGTTGACGCAGAGTCTCTCGTGACGTCCTTTAATATTCCTGGAGTTGCATTCCAAACTTCTGGTTTCAACATCCTTGGCATGAACCATGATCCTACTGTCCTTCAGTCCTGACGAATCTCCGGTATCTCGAGGTTTTGTTCCTCCAGTTTGGTTACTTCAGCTTCCGGTTCCTGAGTTCTTCACCAATTGCCTTCTTGTCAAATATTGCTTCTTGTAGGTCCATCTTAACTCCTTGATGTAATACTCCAGATCTTGGTCTTACTCCAATACACCTTAATCTCGGGTATTGATTACTTCCATAATTCCATAAGCGTAACCTTCCTAGGTCATAAAATCTGGGAATTCTTCAAAGCCTTCAAATTCTCTAAGTCTTCGGAGTCTTCAACAGTTGTAGTTTCCATTTACACGGTAAAATCCTCTTCATTCCAAATGGTCTTAGTTTTCCGATAACTTGTCTCCTTGGAGTGGTCTCATCAGTCAAATCTTCGAGTGGTCAAAAGAGGAAAATGGGTATAGTCTCACTAAAAGGGAATATTTGAATAAGCTCAGAAGAGAAGAGAGGTAAAAGATCTTTTTGAAAATGAAGTTGTAGAGAAAAATCATTTCTATGGGCTTGCCATTTTGTAGGGTCACGTCCTACAGTCAACATGTGCTCTGATACCATCTTGTAGCGACCCGACCCGAATAGATCAAGTCTCTGTGCTTTCGTGTCATCCCTGGATCGGTATGCTGACACACACAGTACTCGAGGATTTATAACAGAGGTAAATCACATGTATAATGTAACATAAATACTATTACCTCGATCCATAATATAGCGGAAGCAACAAGGCTGTGGATTCCCATCAACACCAACGGCAAAGTTGAGTATAGGAAATCGTAACCCTAACGTATCACTTACTCGTCGTCTGAAAAGTCTGCAACATGAAAAGTTGCAGCCCGAAAACGGGTCACACATGGAATATGCTGGCAATGTAACACATAGAGAGTAATGAAGGAATAAGCCTATACTACATGCATATATGGCTGGTGGAAAAGCTCTATAGTTATTAGGTTTTGCGAAAAGCCAATTTTTCCCTACTGCAAAGAAATAAATTTGTTTAACTATCATGGTGGTTGTTAAACATTGAGAATGGTTGACAGCATCCTCAATCCCAATTAAAAGTACTCATTAAAACCCAAACAAATTATATTAAGTAACGTGATGAGATCAACAGGATATCCAGGTACTAGATACTCAAAGATGTCCATAACCGGGGACACGGCTAATCATGATTAGTTTATACACTCTGCAGAGGTTTATGACTTTTCCCCACAAGACTCGATCGCCTCCGTTTGGTTTCTCGCCTTTGCATGGTGTTTGAGACACGGATGACCGAGACATAGTCTTTCGAAGCGCTAGCACCTTACGATGGGTGGACCAGTACACCTACATCCCCTACATCTGCTAGTCCACCACTATAAGAGTTCGCACGACTTAGTCAACTATGCCAGAGCCCATAATGGCTTGTGGCTGCACACGTAAGTTACTAGTATGAATTATCTTATGATCCCTTTGAGCCTGGGTGGCGGTCCAAAAAAACAGGCAAGTCCTGATGGAAACCAGGTGCCTCAATCCACCCAGATGTGTGTTTAAGTTGCCACCTTAAATAAACCATTAATTTAACAATCTCACATCTGTCATGGATATCACTCACCCAATCCACGTCTACTAGCATAGCATGGCATAATAAGCAAACGTAGAAGTAACTCCCAAAGGTTTCATAAGTAAAACAGGTAATAGGTACTACCTCTACTTCCCATCCCACAATTTAATTAGATCCTAATCAATGCAATGTTTGAGGATAGATCTAATGCATAAAACTGGGTATGAGAAAAGTATGATCAAAGTGTTACTTGCCTGCAAAGTTGATGAAGATGATTCGCTCTCAAACTCTTGATAGCTCTACTCGTCACACTCCGGTCAATCTATCGTAATCAAGCAATAGTAACCACACATAAGCAAACACTCAAAAGATCGGAAAGAACGAAGAAAACGATTCAGAAAACATCAAAACCAAGCAAATAACTCTTGCAACATAAAACAATTTCTAACAGTACCAGAATTATGTGAATTTGGCCTTATCAGAAAGTTTAGGTCAAGTGCTTTGATTTGCAAAAAGATTCAATTAAATCGGAGTTACGAAACTCAAGTTACGATCAAACAAAGTTTGAATACAAATCTGATCTAATTCAATTTTCAAATTATCAAAAACATGTTTGAGTTGTATTACTGGATAGAGGGGATCGTAACGAAGAAGTGGGCGTTGGTTCCGTTGGATTCCGACTTACGAGTAAAAAGTTATGAGCGTTTGAAGTTTAGGGACTAATCTATAAAAATAACACTACGGATAGGTCCCTGACGGAAATTAAAAATAAAAAGAGAAATCTATCGAGCAAACGCTCGCTAAACAAAATCGGAAAGAAAACCGGCGAAAATCGATCTAGGGTTTCGGAAAAAACCAAACGAAAACCGATCTAGAAACCGAACGGAAACCGGAAAGATTTAAAAACCGAACCGAGGAAAAGAAAAGGTGACGCTGCTGGGCTAGTACCTCAAGAGGCGAGGGCTCAGCGGCGGCGTTAGGCATGGGCGGCACTTGGCGGCGGCGGCGGCAAGCGGCGGCAAGGCGGGTGAGTGGCGGCGGCGGCTGGTGTGGGCTGCTGCTGCTGGGAGAGGAGAGGAGAGGAGAGGTGTTGGTTTGATGTGTTGGAGGGGGGGGTGCTTGGGTATTTATATTGGGGAGGGGAGGGTTTTGCTTGGGGTAGGGGGCAAGAAATAGACTAGGATTAGGAAACAAGAGGAAAAAGATCTAGAAACAGATACGGAATAAACGGAAGTAGGAAAAGAGTCCTACTAGTATTAGGAAAAAGGAAGCGGCGGCGGCTTCCTCCTTGCTCCCTGGTGGCGCGCGCTATGGCCTTGGCTGGCCGGCCGCTGGCTTGGCCTTGGGCCTTGGTCCTTGGCCCGGCGGGGCGCAGCGAATTTTTTTTTAAAGACAGAGACAACAAAACAAAAATAATAAAACCAAATTTTTTTTTATATAGGCATATAATATATCAAAATTTTCAGAAAAAAATTTCCTACAACATGGACATTTCTATAGCATTAAATAAAATTCACACAAATTTAAATAAAGCAAAGAGTGCTTCTGCCCTAATAAAATCCACTGAAAATCATTTTAAAAATACGATAATGACTTCAAATTAATTTCTTTCCAATTTTCTGATGTAGGGAATCATGTTACCCTATTTTCCATATATTTTATTTTTGGAGAAAAATAATTTGAATAAAACTCCAATAACTCCAAATTGAAAATAAATTCAAAAGAATTTTGAATTTTAATTCTTTGAAACTCCCAACTCATATTTCATATGTTTTGAAGAAGTCATTTTATCTTCGCTCGTGAAAATCATTGAGTTGCATAAAGTTTCAGAATTGGAAATATTTTCCAAATGAAATTCAAATATTTTTAGCACCCCTTGTCATTTAAATAAATGGAAGAAGTCAAGTCATCTTCTCTCCAGGGTTTTGTGATGAAAGAATTTGAATTCCCGAAGATCGTAAAAGCAAAATGAAGTTTGAGAAAGTCCTTTTATTCCCTCTCATTTAACTTTCAAAAAGTTTCAAATTCACTCACTTTCAGTCAATCAATCAAACAATCAATCAAAACTATCTATTTGTTTATAACATTCCAAAATTTAGAATTTTGGGATATTACACCAGCGATATAGTATGATGACCATTTTGTGGACAAGCCTTTGCCGGCCACACGACCAGTTGACGACAGCTTACTGAGCTTATCCTTGTTTTTCATTATGTTCAACGCCCTATTTAAAGGGGTGTCGAAAGGGGAGCTCTGAGACGATCCCACGCTACTGCTTTCAGTGTCCTGCGGAAGGAACGTGAACCATTTAGAAATATTGGGGATTAATTAGAATGTAACCATATGGAGCTAATTACGAGGGGGTGTATTCCTTACAACAACAAGCTCAAGCGCCCTGGTCTTCGGATCCGTGGTAAGCTCCTTTGTTACCGGGTCCTCCTTGCACCGGGCCCTGACAAAGTTCCTGGTCTGCTTGTCATGGTATTTCCCTAAGCGGGGCGGTAGGCCTTGCTCGGCACGCTCCGCGTCCTCCTTGTCCCATATAGGCTCCGCCACTCTGTAACCGCCGGGACCGAGTTGGTGGACCCCTAAGTTCAACTGCCGCATTTCTTTCCCCCACTGACTTGATTCGGAGGTTGTGCTGCTCTCGCACGTGATCTTGAACTCCTTGTAGTCATCTTCGCTGATCAAAGGATATTTCACCTTGATCTTCTCATAACTATCACCTTTTTCAATCATTTCCTTCACCGTGCTTCTCCAAGTAGGCAGGGCCGTGCTCATCCTCGTGAGGGCGGCACTGTTCACTTTATTCCATGAGAGGCGTGTGTTTGCAAAGTCAGCGGGGAACTTGTATCGTTCGTGCAGCTTCGTGAAGAGGAGGCTGCGCAAATTCCCTCGGTCCTTATGCCTTAGGTTCTCGGTGTTGATCGAGACGGTGCTCCGGAGAATGCACCCGAGCTGAACCGAGTACCCCTTGACATAATTCTTTGGGCGCCGTTGGATGCCCGTAGGAGTTCACTTCAGTAAATTCCTCCTTGACGGTGCCGAGCACGCTCGGGCGCCGGTCCTTCCGTTGCCTCTTCGGTTGGCTGCCATCTGTGTGTGCGTCGTCATCATCAGTGGTGGCATCCTCGGCGGCACCATCAGTGGTGTCATCCCCGACGCTACTAGGGGTTGTGTAGTCAGGATCGGTGTCTTCCGCGGCGTCCTCATAGCGGTGAGGTTCTTCCTCCATCTCCTAGGACAACTCCCAGAATTGCTTGCCGCCCGAAATAGGAAAAAAATTTGGTCAAAAAGTTGGTTATTGTCAAGGAACAAGATCATGGTCTAGGGTTTGTCGACACCGAGGCATCCTAAAAGCTAAGCTTTTATCATTTAGGGTTTGTCGACGCCGAGGCACCCTAAAAGCCTAAGCGTACATGATTTAGGTTCTCATCGACACCGAGGCACCCTAAAAGCCAAGGTTTTATCATTTAGGGTTTGTCGACACCGAGGCACCCTAAGTGCTAAGTTAAGTTTTCATCATTTAGGGTTTATCGATGCCGAGGCACCCTAGGTTGACTGATATATATGGGTATCTTCTAATAATATATCCTATCAAGAAAAGGGAAGGGGAATTCTAAGTTGGGCCTAATCACATGGCTCTATTGCCACCTATGGTTTAATGCAGCAAGAATAAAGGGGCAGTCGATCCTACTTAATTAAGTACTAAGATACCCCGGCCCATGCATTAGTCGCAAGTACCCCATATGTCCAAAGTCATGCTAAAATTCACGGAAAATTTCAGCATGACCTTTGCTGAAAATAGGACATATGGAGTACCCGAATTTGCCAGAACGGAAGTTAATCGACATTCCGGCAAACTCAAGGGCCTCTCGGGGTACATCAGCAACATCACAAGTTGACAAAATTCTCAAGTAGTACAGCAGTGCATCACAAGTAGTACCAATGAACATATAGTCCAGCAAGTTGAAAAAGCTGAAGTTCTCAGCATGAAGAATCACACAACACAGCACCTACATTATGATGATACATTTGGAGAGTGCACATACAGTTTTCACATAAGCATAATTGTTCTGGAGATTGCATATACAGTTTTTGACAGCACCACACCTATGACAGCACATGCAGTTTTTCACATTTGTAGATTGCACATACAGTTTTCACATAGAGCAATGTTCTTTTCATTTCACCTTCCATTTTTTTTGCAATTCAACTCACTTCCTTTTCTTATAGTTACTACTCCCAAATGACACTTTGACATGGCTGCAATTTTCAGTGTCTACTTATCTGCAATTTTTCAGCGTCTTCTTAGGAGAAATAGGTTTCAAACTTCAGCTTGTTTTGTATAAGCAGACTAAAGAACTATCTAAGGAGTTCTTCAAGTTCAAGTTACAGCCTGCATGACATTTTCCTACACAATGCTTGTTGTAAATAATTACTTAAAATAAACACTTTTTTTTATCTTAGCTTACTTACAACAGAATGCCTATCTTTCTGGTTTTCCAATTCCTTTTATTTCATTTTCAACATTGCTCTATTTGTAATTAATAGCACTGTTCAAGAAATCTGTATATGCAATCTACAGAGATATTGCTGGCCATTGACCTGCTGGTATACAAAGTACAGAGCACATGGCTGTTGATCTAGCTGCTAGATCATTATATATGCTGCTAGATCATTATATGAATGCATAGATCACCTACCATCCAATCAGATTATTTCAAAAAGTGTGTATTATTTAAGCAGATGGTGGTGGTGACAGTTGACTTAATCAATCTAGTTTGGTTTTAGCACACATGTGGTGAATGGGTCCAGCTGCTATAGTTAGGTCTGAAACCATGACCAAATTGGGCCAGTTGTGCTGCTACCTAACTGAAGATTGGACCATGAAGTAGGGGATACATGTGTGCATGATGATGCAACATTTTCTGATTAAATGCAGTCTAAACTGACTTTTAGACTGATTTTCCATCAAAATTGAAAATAGTTACACTAAGTTTCAAAATAGAAAAATACACTTCTCAGTTTTACAAACTGAATATTACTCTAAAACTGAAACTTTAACTGACTTTTAGACTGAATTTTTACTCCAAGAGTTTTTATATTCAGATCACTTTAACTGAATTTTACATTGAGTTTTAGATTGAATCTTAAACTTTCTTGCAATATAAGCTTGCAGTACCTTGCGCCGAGGAGGAGGAGGAGGAGGGGGATGTGGTCCTATGGTCCTCGCCGTCTGTGTCCAGCACCTCGGCCTTGCTCCCCTCCCTGGATGATGCCGCGTCCAGCCCCGGCACGCCCAAATCTGAAGACAAGAAGAAGAGTGGGGAACGAACACGGCGCCAGTCAATGAGTCAAACTTGTCGATTGGCGCAGCAGATTCGGGCGAAACATTGGCGCGGGGGGTGGATTAAGCACCTAATTGGCTCTTGGAGCCGCCGGCGGTCACCGGCGAACCAATCCGGGTCTCCAAGGGGCTGACTGCACACACAAACACACATATCGAGATTGGTCAGTCAGAGCCGCGGCCGACGAGGGGAGGGACGAAGCGGGAGGCGAATGCAGATGCGCGGAGGGAGGGGAGGAGGAGGTGAGGGGCGTGGCTTACCGAGGGGTGCGATGTGGATGGCGTCGAACTTGGCGGAGGAGAAGTATGCGCAGGTGACGAGGAGGAAGCCGGCGACGAGGCCGATGCCGAAGTTGCGTGGCTTGACGGTGCGGCTGAAGGCCTTGAGCAGCCTGGCTGTGTCGTGGTGGTGGGCATAGGAGCGGGGCAGGCCGTCGGCGGCGAGGACCGAGTGTTGGGGAACGTAGTAATTTCAAAAATTTTCCTACGTACACGCAAGATCATGGTGATGACATAGCAACGAGAGGGGAGAGTGTGTCCACGTACCCTCGTAGACCGAAAGCGGAAGCGTTATGACAACGCGGTTGATGTAGTCGTACGTCTTCACGATCCGACCGATCCAAGTGCCGAACGTACGGCACCTTCGTGTTCAGCACACGTTTAGCTCGATAACGATCCCCGGACTCCGATCCAGCAAAGTGTCGGGGATGAGTTCCGTCAGCACGACGGCGTGGTGACAATGATGATGCTCTACCGGCGCAGGGCTTCGCCTGAACTCCGCGACGATATGACCGAGGTGGAATATGGTGGAGGGGGGCACCGCACACGGCTAAGGAACGATCCGTAGATCAACTTGTGTGTTCTAGGGTGCCCCCCCCCCGTATATAAAGGAGCAAGGGGTGCGGCCGGCCTTAGGAGGAGGCGCGCCGGAGGAGTCCTACTCCCACCGGGAGTAGGACTCCCCCCCTTTTCCTAGTTGGATTAGGACTTGGGGAGGGAAAGAGAAGGGGCGCCGCCTCCTTCCCTTGTCCTATTCGGACTAGGGGAGGGGCGCTGCCTGCCCCGGCCGGCCCTCCTATTCTCCCTCATGGCCCACTAAGGCCCATTAACCCCGGGAGGGTTCCGTAACCCTCCGGTGTTCGGTAAAATCGATTTCACCCGAACTATTCAAGTCCAAACATAGGCTGCCAATATATCAATCTTTATGTCTCGACCATTTCGAGACTCCTCGTCATGTCCGTGATCACATCCGGACTCGAACAAACTTCGTACATCAATACTCATAAAATTGTCATCGTAACGTTAAGCGTGCATGGACCCTACGGGTTCGAGAACTATGTAGACATGACCTAGAACTATTCTCGGTCAATAACCAATAGTGGAACCTGGATGTTCATATTGGTTCCTACATTTTCTACGAAGATCTTTATCGGTCAAACCGCATAACAACATACGTTGTTCCTTTGTCATCGGTATGTTACTTGCCCGAGATTCGATCGTCGGTATCCAATACCTAGTTCAATCTCGTTATCGCAAGTCTCTTTACTCGCTCAGTAATACATCATTTCATAACTAACTCATTAGTTACAATGCTTGCAAGGCTTAGGTGATGAGTATTACCGAGAAGGCCCAGAGATACCTCTCCGACAATCGGAGTGACAAAACCTAATCTCGAATTATACCAACTCAACATATACTTTTGGAGACACCTGTAGAGTACCTTTATAATCACCAGTTACATTGTGACGTTTGGTAGCACACAAAGTGTTCCTCCGGTAAACGGGAGTTGCATAATCTCATAGTTGCAGGAACTTTGTATAAGTCATGAAGAAAGCAATAGCAACATACTAAACGATCAAGTGCTAAGCTAACGGAATGGGTCAAGTCAATCACATCATTCTCCTAATGATGTGATCCCGTTAATCAAATGACAACTCATGTCTATGGTTAGGAAACATAACCATCTTCGATTAACGAGCTAGTCAAGTAGAGGCATACTAGTGACATTCTGTTTGTTTATGTATTCACACATGTATTATGTTTCCGGTTAATACAATTCTAGCATGAATAATAAACATTTATCATGATATAAGGAAATAAATAATAACTTTATTATTGCCTCTAGGGCATATTTCCTTGATCTCCCACTTGCACTAGAGTCAATAATCTAGATTACACAAGAATGATTCTCACACCCATGGAGTCTTGGTGCTGATCATGTTTTGCTCGTGAGAGAGGCTTAGTCAACGGTTCGCAACATTCAGATCCGTATGTATCTTGCAAATCTCTATGTCTCCCACTTGGACTTGGTCCCGAATGGAATTGAAGCGTCTCTTGATGTGCTTGGTCCTCTTGTGAAATCTGGATTCCTTTGCCAAGGCAATTGCACCAAGATTGTCACGAAGAACTTCATTGGTCCCGATGCACTAGGTATAACAGCTAGAACGGAAATGAACTCCTTCATCCAGACTCCTTCATTTGCTGCTTCCGAAGCAGCTATGTACTCCGCTTCACATGTAGATCCCGCCACGACGCTTTGTTTAGAACTGCACCAACTTACAGCTCCACCGCTTAATAAAAATACGATCCGGTTTGCGATTTAGAATCGTCCGGATCAGTGTCAAAGCTTGCATTGACGTAACCCTTTACGACAAGCTCTTTGTCACCTCCATAAACGAGAAACATATCCTTAGTCCTTTTCGGTATTTCAGGATATTCTTGACCGCTGTCCAATGGATCCACTCTGGATTACTTTGGTATCTCCTGCTAAGCTAATAGCAAGGCACACATCAGGTCTGGTACACAGCATTGCGTACATGATAGAGCCTATGGCTGAAGCATAGGAACTCCTTTCATTTTCCTCTATCTTCTGCAGTGGTCGGGCATTGAGTCGACTCAATCTTACACCTTGTAATACAGGCAAGAACCCTTTCTTTGCCTCGATCCATATTGAACTTTTTCAAGACTTTATCAAGGTATGTGCATTGTGAAAGTCCAATCAAGCCTCTTGATCTATCTCTATAGATCTTGATGCCCAATATGTAAGCAGCTTCACCGAGGTCCGTCATTGAAAAACTTTTATTCAAGTATCCTTTTATGCTATCCAAAAGTTCTATATCATTTCCAATCAACAATATGTCGTCCACATATAATATTAGAAATGCTACTGAGCTCCCACTCACTTTCTTGTAAATACAAAGCTTCTCCAAAAGTCTCAGATAAAACCATATGCTTTGATCACACTATCAAAGCGTTTATTCCAACTCCGAGAAGCTTGCACCAGACCATAGATTGATCGTTGGAGCTTGCACACTTTGTTAGCTCCCTTAGGATCGACAAAACCTTCCGGTTGCATCATATACAACTCTTCTTCCAGAAATCCATTCAGAAATGTAGTTTTGACATCCATCTGCCATATTTCATAATCATAAAATGCGGCGATTGCTAACATGATTCGGACAGACTTAAGCATCGCTACGGGTGAGAAGGTCTCATCATAGTCAACTCCTTGAACTTGTCGAAAACCTTTTGCAACAAGTCGAGCTTTGTAAACAGTAACATTACCGTCAGCGTCAGTCTTCTTCTTGAAAATCCATTTATTCTCTATTGCTTGCCGACCATCGGGCAAGTCAACCAAAGTCCACACTTTGTTCTCATACATGGATCCCATCTCAGATTTCATGGCTTCAAGCCATTTTATGAATCTGGGCTCACCATCGCTTCTTCATAGTTCGTAGGTTCTCCATGATCTAGTAGCATGACTTCCGAATAGGATTACCGTACCACTCGTGCAGATTTTATTCTGGTTGATCTACGAGTTCAAGAATAACTTGATCTGAAGTTCCATGATCATCATCATTAACTTCCTCACTAACTGGTGTAGGTGTCACAGGAACCGATTTATGTGATGAACTACTTTCCAATAAGGGAGCTGGTACTGTTACCTCATCAAGTTCTACTTTCCTCCCACTCACTTCTTTCGAGAGAAACTCCTTCTCTAGAAAGGATCCATTCTTAGCAACGAATGTCTTGCCTTCGGATCTGTGATAGAAGGTATACCCAATTGTCTCCTTTGGGTATCCTATGAAGACACATTTTTCCGATTTGGGTTCAAGCTTATCAGGTTGAAGCTTTTTCACATAAGCATCGCAACCCCAAACTTTCAGAAACGACAACTTTGGTTTCTTGCCAAACCATAGTTCATAAGGTGTCGTCTCAACGGATTTTGATGGTGTCCTATTTAACGTGAATGCGGCCGTCTCTAAAGCATAACCCCAAAACGATAGCGGTAAATCGAAATAGACATCATAGATCACACCATATCTAGTAAAGTACGATTCGACGCTCGACACACCATTACGCTGTGGTGTTCCGTGGCGTGAGTTGCGAAACTATTCCGCATTGCTTCAAATGTAGACCAAACTCAGAACTCAAATATTCTCCTCCACGATCAGATCGTAGAAACTTTATTTTCTTGTTACGATGATTTTCAACTTCACTCTGAAATTCTTTGAACTTTTCAAATGTTTCAGATTTATGCTTCATCAAGTAGATATACCCGTATCTGCTTAAATCATCTGTGAAGGTGAGAAAATAACGATATCCGCCACGAGCTTCAACATTCATCGGACCACATACATCTGTATGTATGATTTCCAACAAATCTGTTGCTCTCTCCATACAACCGGAGAACGGTGGTTTAGTCATCTTGCCCTTGAGGCACGGTTCGCAAGTACCAAGTGATTCATAATCAAGTTGTTCCAAAAGTCCATCTGTATGGAGTTTCTTCATGCGCTTTACACCGATATGACCTAAACGGCAAGTGCCACAAATAAGTTGCACTATCATTATCAACTCTGCATCTTTTGGTTTCGACATTATGAATATGTGTATCACTACTTGCCGAGATTCAATAAGAATAGACCACTCTTCAAGGGTGCATGACCATAAAAGATATTACTCATATAAATAGAACAACCATTATTCTCTGATTTAAATGAATAACCGTCTCGCATTAAACAAGATCCAGATATAATGTTCATGCTCAACGCCGCACTAAATAACAATTATTTAGGTCTAAAACTAATCCCAAGGTAGATGTAGAGGTAGTGTGCCGACCGCGATCACATTGACTTTGGAATCGCTTTCCCACGCGCGCATCGTCACCTCGCCCTTTGCCGTGCTCGCTTATTCCGTAGTCCCTGCTTTGAGTTGCAAATATTAGCAATGTAACCAGATCAAATACCAGTGCTACTACGAGCTCTAGTAAGGTACACATCAATAACATGTATATCACATATACCTTTGTTCACCTTGCCATCCTTCTTATCCGCCAAATACTTGGGGCAATTCCGCTTCCAGTGACCAGCTTGCTTGCAGTAGAAGCACTCAGTTTCAGGCTTAGGTCCAGATTTGGGTTTCTTTTCTTGAGCAGCAACTTGCTTGCTGTTCTTCTTAAAGTTCCCCTTCTTCTTTCCTTTGCCCTTTTTCTTGAAAATAGTGGTCTTGTTGACCATCAACACTTGATGCTCCTTCTTGATTTCTACCTCCGCAGCTTTTAGTATTGCGAAGAGCTCGGGAAGTGTCTTGTTCATCCCTTGCATATTATAGTTCATCACGAAGCTCTTGTAGCTTGGTGGCAGTGATTGGAGAATTCTGTCAATGACACTATCATCCGGAAGATTAACTCCCAGTTGAATCAAGTGATTATTATACCCGGACATTTTGAGTATGTGCTCACCGATGAACTATTCTCCTCCATCTTGCAGCTATAGAACTTATTGGAGACTTCATATCTCTCAATCCGGGCATTTGCTTGAAATATTAACTTCAACTCCTGGAACATCTCATATGCCCCATGACGTTCAAAACATCGTTGAAGACCCGGTTCTAAGCCGTAAAGCATGGCACACTGAACTATAGAGTAGTCATAAGCTTTGCTCGCCAGACGCTCACAACTTCGGCGTTGCTCTCTGCAGGGCCTGGCACCCAACGGTGCTTCCAGGCGTAATTCTTCCGTGCAGCAATGAGGATAATCCTCAAATTCGGACCCAGTCCGTGTAATTGCTACCATCATCTTTCAACTTTGCTTTCTCAAGGAACGCATTAAAATTCAACGGAACAACAAAGACGAGCCATCTATCTACAACAAACATAGATAAGCAAAATACTATCAGGTGCTAAGTTCATGATAATTTTAAGTTCAATTAATCATATTATTTAAGAACTCCCACTTAGACAGACATCTCTCTAGTCATCTAAGTGAACACGTGATCCAAATCAACTAAACCATAACCGATCATCACGTGAAATGGAGTAGTTTTCAATGGTGAACATCACTATGTTGATCATATCTACTATATGATTCACGTTCGACCTTTCGGTCTCCGTGTTCCGAGGCCATATCTGCATATGCGAGGCTCGTCAAGTTTAACCTGAGTATTATGCGTGTGCAAAACTGGCTTGCACCCGTTGTAGATGGACGTTGAGCTTATCACACCCGATCATCACGTGGTGTCTTGGTACTACGAACTTTGGCAACGGTGCATACTCAGGGAGAACACTTCTTGATAATTTTTAGTGAGAGATCATCTTATAATGCTACCGTCAAACAAAGCAAGATAAGATGCATAAAGGATAAACATCACATGCAATCAATATAAGTGATATGATATGGCCATCATCATCTTGTGCTTGTGATCTCCATCTCCGAAGCACCATCATGATCACCATCGTCACCAGCGCGACACCTTGATCTCCATCGTAGCATCGTTGTCGTCTCGCCAAATATTGCTTTTACGACTATCGCTACCGCTTAGTGACAAAGTAAAGCAATTACATGGCCTTTGCATATCATACAATAAAGCGACAACCATATGGCTCCTGCCAGTTGCCGATAACTTGGTTACAAAACATGATCATCTCATACAATAAAATATAGCATCACGTCTTGACCATATCACGTCACAACATGCCCTGCAAAAACAAGTTAGACGTCCTCTACTTTGTTGTTGCAAGTTTTACGTGGCTGCTATGGGCTGAGCAAGAACCGTTCTTACCTACGCATCAAAACCACAATGATAGTTTGTCAAGTTGGTGCTGTTTTAACCTTCGCAAGGACCGGGCGTAGCCACACTCGGTTCAACTAAAGTGAGAGAGACAGACACCCGCCACCACCTTTAAGCAACGAGTGCTCGAGCGGTGAAACCAGTCTCGCGAAGCGCACGTGTAATGTCGGTCCGGGCCGCTTCATCTCACAATACCGCTGAACCAAAGTATGACATGCTGGTAAGCAGTATGACTTATATCGCCCACAACTCACTTGTGTTCTACTCGTGCATATGACATCAACGCATAAAACCAGGCTCGGATGCCATCATGGGGAACGAGTAATTTCAAAAAATTCCTACGGACACGCAAGATCATGGTGATGACATAGCAACGAGAGGAGAGTGTGTCCACGCACTGTGAGACCGAAAGCGGAAGCGTTATGACAACGCTGTTGATGTAGTCGACGTCTTCACGATCCGACCGATCCAAGTGCGAACGTCGACACCTCCGTGTTCAGCACGCTCAGCTCGATGACGATCCCGGACTCCGATCCAGCAAAGTGTCGGGATGAGTTCCACAAGACGACGGCGTGGTGGCGATGATGATGCTCTACGGCGCGAGGGCTTCGCCTAAACTCCGCGACGATATGACCGAGGTGGAATATGGTGGAGGGGGCACCGACACGGCTAAGGAACGATCCGTAGATCAACTTGTGTGTTCTAGGGTGCCCCCTGCCCCAGATATAAAGGAGCAAGGGGGTGCGGCCAGCCTTAGGAGGAGGCGGCGGAGGAGTCCTACTCCCACCGAGTAGGACTCCCCTTCCTAGTTGGATTAGGACTTGGGGAGGGAAGAGAAGGGGCGCCGCCTCCTTCCCTTGTCCTATTCGGACTAGGGGAGGGGCGCCTGCCTGCCCCGCCGGCCCTCCTCTTCTCCCTCATGGCCAACTAAGGCCCATTAACCCCGGGAGGGTTCCGTAACCCTCCTGTGTTCGGTAAAATCCGATTTCACCCGGAACTATTCAAGTCCAAACATAGGCTTCCAATATATCAATCTTTATGTCTCGACCATTTCGGACTCCTCGTCATGTCCGTGATCACATCCGGGACTCCGAACAAACTTTGGTACATCAATACTCATAAAATTGTCATCGTAACGTTAAGCGTGCGGACCCTACGGGTTCGAGAACTATGTAGACATGACCTAGAACTATTCTCGGTCAATAACCAATAGTGGAACCTGGATGTTCATATTGGTTCCTACATTTTCTCGAAGATCTTTATCGGTCAAACCGCATAACAACATCGTTGTTCCCTTTGTCATCGGTATGTTACTTGCCCGAGATTCGATTGTCGGTATCCAATACCTAGTTCAATCTCGTTACCGGCAAGTCTCTTTACTCGCTCAGTAATACATCATTTCATAACTAACTCATTAGTTACAATGCTTGCAAGGCTTAGGTGATGAGTATTACCGAGAAGGCCCAGATACCTCTCCGACAATCGGAGTGACAAAACCTAATCTCGAATTATGCCAACTCAACATATACTTTTGGAGACACCTGTAGAGTACCTTTATAATCACCCAGATTCGTTGTGGACGCTTTGGTAGCACACAAAGTGTTCCTCCGTAAACGGAGTTGCATAATCTCATAGTTGCGGGAACTTTGTATAAGTCATGAAGAAAGCAATAGCAACATACTAAACGATCAAGTGCTAAGCTAACGGAATGGGTCAAGTCAATCACATCATTCTCCTAATGATGTGATCCCGTTAATCAAATGATAACTCATGTCTATGGTTAGGAAACATAACCATCTTCGATTAACGAGCTAGTCAAGTAGAGGCATACTAGTGACATTCTGTTTGTTTATGTATTCACACATGTATTATGTTTCCGGTTAATACAATTCTAGCATGAATAATAAACATTTATCATGATATAAGGAAATAAATAATAACTTTATTATTGCCTCTAGGGCATATTTCCTTCACCGAGATGGCGAGGCGGGGCGCGGCGAAAGGAGGGGGCGTGAGGGTGTGGCGAGGGGGAGTGGATCTGGCGAGGGAGGGACGAAGGGATCGGGCAACTAGCTATAGGAGGGAAGATTACTAATGGCGCACCCCCTGGCGGTGCGCCATTAGTATGTTTTTTTATAGCAATGGCGCACCCCGGGACGGTGCACCATAAGTAATCTTTTTTTTTATATAGCAATGGCGCACCAGCCAGAGGTGCGCCATAAGTAATTTTTTTAACTATTTTTTGTTGCATCTAATAATTTTTTAGAAAATGAATATGAAACAGTAATAATTTTTGATAAAAACAATAATAATTTTTAAAAAATATCATCAAATTTGTTATTTGAAAATATTTATGTATATGAAAAAATATCATCAAATTTATTATTTGAAAATATCATCAAATTTGTTATTTGAAAATATAATCAAATTTGTTTTTTTTGCAATTTTAGTTGCACTCATTTGTGACGGTGGAGCGGGCCAGGAGGGTGCGGGGAGGTGCGGGGTCGTCGGCGACGGTGGTGCGAGGAGGGTGCGGTGGGTCGTCAAGGCGGTGGAGTGGGAGAGGTGCGGAGGTCTCAAGCGGCGGTGGTGGAGCAGGGAGAGGTGCGGGGGTGCTCGGCGTAGCGGGGGGACCGGATCTGGCGAGGTGGGATAGCGATCGAGATGGAGGGGGATCGAGATTGAGTGTCGATGAAATTTAAAAATATTCATGAGTTCAAAAAGTGCCCATGAAATACAATCGAGAAATGAAGGCTACAATTTAAATACAATCGATCTTAGCTAGCTATCTGTTCACAATCTTCTTGCCCTTGTTTTTCGTAAATGGAGTTCTTCTCTTGAACGGATGTCCTTTAGGTAGGGTGGTCCTGCTTCCTCTTGTGGTGTATGCTAATACTTCATCGTCGTCGTCATGTTCCATCTTCGGGTCGCCGTACTTGTCGAAGTCTTGCTCATTGGCGACTCCATCCATTCCGATGATCTTCCTTTTGCCTCTCCTCATGACAACACGACTGGGCTTTGGCGGTCGGTAATGAAGAAGCATTGGTCCAAGTGGGAAGCCAGTACCCACGGCTCATTTTTCGCGGTGACGTTTATGCCGCTGCCTTGGATTTGGCTTCGTATATAACCATGGTGGTGAAATACGGTCTTCTTTTATGACGCTCTTGGCCCATCGACACGGAACATCGGGACCTTCTCTCCAACAGTAGCTCAGCTCCCGATCTCCTCGATCCTTCCGTAGTATCTGTCCTTGTCGTTACGGTGTAGGATTCCATCGTTACCCGGAGTTCGATAACCATCGCTCTTCATGTCCTTTCCTCGTGTAGAATGTGTAGCCGTTGATATAAATGCGCCTCATACGTCATCAAGTTGTGCTCGGCGCCCTGTGACAAGGCGAATATGAGTTGTTCTTCCGCGGAAGAATCGTCATGTAAAGGGTACGACAGAAGCTTCTGCTTGAACCAACGCGTGAAACATGAGTTGTGCTCTTTGATTATATCTCCGTCCGTCCTCTGTTGGCCTCGGTCATTGTACATATTCTCAATAAAGGTTTTGTGCTCTACCACCCAAGGATCGACCACGTCTATGTGTTGTAGCACAACTAGGTTTGCTCTTTCAAAGTCGGCGAGTCGACCCTTGAAGTCGACATGCATTTCATGGCGACCCTCACGGTGACCCCATCCAGCGAGCCTGCCGAGGTGCCTGTTGACGGGCAGACCAACGGGATTCTCGATGCCTAGATAATTTGTGCAGTAGGAGATGCACTCTTCGGTCAGAAAGCCCCTGTCTATGCTTGCCTCTGGACGTGACATGTTGCGAACGTATCCTTTGATGACACCATTCATCCTTTCGAACGGCATCATGCTGTGCAGGAACGTCGGTCCGAGTTGGATGATATCCTCCATGATATGGACCAGCAGATGCACCATAACATCGAAGAATGCGGGAGGGAAGTACATCTCAAGCTCGCATAGTATCACCACGATCTCTTCATGTAGCCTTCTGAGTTGCCTCACGCCAGCCGACTTCCGGGAGATGACGTCGAAAAAGTTGCATAGGGCAAATAGCGTTTCACGGACGTGCGCGTCCATGATCCCAAGGATTGCAACTGGAAGTATCTGCGTCATCAGCACGTGACAGTCGTGAGACTTCATCATGCCGAACTTCTGCTTCGCTGGGTCTAGGTATCTGCTTATCTTCCCCGCGTAACTGTAAGGAAGTTTTACTCCTATGAGGCAGGTGAAAAATTGATCGATCTCCTCCTGACTTAGAGTGAAGCACGCGGGAGGGTATTCATTTCCGGTCTTCTTGGCCTTTTTGCCTTTGCGACGACTTTCCGTGTCCTGCTTCGCCTCATCATCATCATCATCATCATTAGTGTGAAGCTCCTCCCTGATGCCCATTGATTTCAAGTCTGCCCTTGCTTTCGGCCCATCTTTGGTCCTCTCGGCATGTTGAGCAGGGTACCAAGCAGACTCTCGCACACGTTCTTCGTGATATGCATGACATCAAGGCTGTGAGGCACATGGTGGATTTTCCAGTACGGCAAGTCCCAGAAAACAGACCTCGTTTTCCATACCTTCAGCAGCGGCTCTGGCGCCTTTCGCTTCTTTCCCGGCTCTGGCGCCTTTTGCTTCTTTCCCAGCAGTGGGCAATCTTTCCAATTTTTCAATAGCTCATATATTTCCTCGCCGCTCCTCGTACGCGGGCGTCTTCGGGGTTCGGTTTCACCATCAAACAGATTATTGCGTTTCCTCCACGGGTCATCATCGTGAAGCCACCTTCGATGTCCCATGAACACGGTTTTCAAAGACCCGGGATCTTTATCTAGCTGGCGATACGTTGTGTCATCCATGCACCTGACGCATCCAGAAAATAAGTGGACCACCTGCCCCGCGAGATATCCATAACCGAGATAGTCGCGCACCGTCGTGATCAGTGCGGCTCTCATAGAGAAATATTCTTTCTCTGCGGCGTCCCACGTATTGGCTGGCATTTTCCATAGCGTGTCTAGCTCCACTTTCAGCAGCCCCAGATACAGATTGATGTCGTTCCCTGGTTGTTTCGGCTCTTCAATTAGCATACTCATGTGAATGTACTTCCTCTTCATGCACAACCAGGGGGGAAGGTTGTACATCCACACAAACACAGACCAGGTGCTATGTGTGCTTCTCTGGCTGCCAAACGGATTGACTCCATCGGTGCTCGCGCCCAGCATGATGTTCCTTGGATCCTTCCCAAATTCTGAGTGTTTGAAGTTCAACGCTTGCCACTGGCTCCCATCCTTAGGGTGACTAAGCATCTTGTCTTTTTTATTTATCTCCGGATCATTTGCGTCATCTTCTCACTTCTTCTCCTCCCTACCCGCGTGCCAATGCAGGAGCTTTGCTACCTTAGGGTCCGTGAAATACCGCTGCAGACGAGGAGCGATCGAAAAGTACCCCACCACTTTTCGAGGAGCTTTCTTCCTCTTCTTGTATCGAGTGACGCCGCACACCGGACATATGGTAGACTCCGCATGCTCGTCCCGATAAATGATGCAATTGTTCATGCACACATGGTATTTCACGTGCGGTAAATCCAGAGGACACACGATTTTCTTCGCCTCCTCGAAACTGGTCGGGCACTTGTTCCCCTTGGGAAGACGTTCGTGCCAGAACGACATGTTCTCGTCGAAGCATGTGTCGGTCATTTTGTGTTTTACCTTCATCTCCAGAGCCATGAGCGTTACATTCAGGCGGTGAAAGTGCGTTATATCGACTAGAGGGGGGGGGGTGAATAGGCGATTTTTATGAATTCTTCACTGAGGAATTTGCTCGTGAGGAAATTCCTAAGCGAAGAACTACTTGCAGTGGAATAAGTACTCAGAAGTAAGCATAACAGAACACAGGAATGGTCATCATGATGAAATGAAGACACGCACGGAGTACAGAAAGCGTAAACACAGGATAACACAAGATGAAGACAAACAAACTGAAGAAATTGAATTGAGGAAATTGAGAAAGTCTTCAGTCAAAGTCTTCAAACACAGATATGAACAAACACTCAACACAGTAATGAGGAAATGAAAGAGTTGAGGGAATAGAACCAGTAAGCTTGGTGAAGACAATGATTTGGTAGACCGGTTCCAACTGCTGTCTCAGTTGTACGTCTGGTTGGAGCGGCTGAGTATTTAAACTCGAGGACACACAGCCCGGACACCCGGCCGCTGAGCTCGCAGCTCAGACACCAAGTCCTCACCGTATTCTCCTTGAACTAAGGTCACATAGACCTCGTCCAATCACTCGTGGTAAGTCTTCAGGCGACTTCCAAACCTTCACAGACTCGGTCACTCGGCGATCCACAATTCCTCTTGGATGCTCTAGACCATGACGCCTAACCGTATGGAAGAAGCACAGTCTTCAAAGGAAACAAGCGTCGGATCCATGCAGGATCAATCTCTTCAGTGATGCTCAATCACTTTGGGTTTGTAGGGGTTTGGTTTTGGGTTTTTCCTCACTCGATGATTTTCGCTCAAAGTCCTCAGAGGATGGGTTGCTCTCAAATGACAAGTGTCAAGTTCTCTCGGAGCAGCCAACCAGCTAGTGTTTGTAGGGGGCGGCTATTTATAGCCTAGGGAGCAGCCCGACAGGATAAGACATAAATGCCCTTCAATGATATGACCGTTAGGTGGATAATATATTTTGAGAGAGCTGGCGCGTAGCACAACAACGGTCGGAAATTTGAGGTACAAATTCCTCAGGGCTATCATGTTCCTCACTGTGTAGGCAATCCGCACTGGAGAATACCTAACTCCTCAGTCAGAACAAATTCCTCAGCGACCAAAAGAACTTTGTCTCTGTCACTGAAGAAATTGACTGAACTGTATGAGATTTCCAATGGCTTCACTCGAAGGGATTGGTAGGTGGAGGATTTTGAGTTGAGCATCACATGGAAATTTTTCCTTAGTATTTCCTCGACCCCCTTTAACAGTACGGTGTTTCCTATGACTCAAGAAAGAGAAAACGAAACTACGAAAACAAAAGTCTTCACACTTCATGTTCCTCAAATGAATATCAAGTCTTCAAGGTCACACCAATTTCTTCACTTTCAAAGTCTTCAGAATATCAAAGTCTTCAGTCGAAGAACTTCATTTTTAGGGGTCGACTTTCTCTGTAAATATCAAACTCCTCATAGACTTATAGACCTGTCTACACTCATAAACACATTAGTCCCGTAACTTATAAGTCTTCAATACACCAAAATCACTAAGGGGCACTAGATGCACTTACAATCTCCCCCTTTTTGGTGATTGATGACAATATAGGTTAAGTTTTCAACGGGGATGAACTTATGAAGTGTAAATACTGATATTGAGGAATTTGATTGCAAGATATAGAAGAACTCCCCTTGACGATGTGCATAGTGAGGAATTTGCTTTTGAGGCAATGCACATTTGAAGAGTTGAATCATGGAGATCTCCCCCTATATCTTGTAATTCATACATGCATTTGACATATAATATGAAGAATTTGAAATGCATGATGAAATATGGTGACTGATGTAATTCAGCATGCGTGTATTAACATATAACGAATAATAAGCATGCAGAGGAACACATCAAAAGTATCAGAGCACCATCGGGTTTAAGATTACAACTCGATCCAATAAAGTTTCAGAAGAACGAGAGTTGTAACTTAGCAAAAAAAATTGCCATATAGTAGACCCGCTTGAAGAATAACTCAAATTTCTCCCCCTTTGTCATCGAATGACCAAAAGGATCGAAACTGAGGACTAACGCCCCTGAAGAATATCAAGTTGATGGAGGAGCGCCAGCGTTGTCGGGGTCGGTTGTCGTAGTAGGGCCTGCTGCAGTGTCGTCCAAGTCTTCATTTTCATCAGTGTCGCGCGATGAAGAATAGGAGCTGGCCACCAAGGAAGGAACCTTGACCTTTTTGAATTTCTTCGGTGGAGGTACAGACCACTCAAATTCTTCCTTGAGACCCATGTTCTTCAGATCTTCTGCGCTGTAGAGATGAGATAGAACAGCCCAGGTACGGTTGAAGGTTTCATGGAGGTAGTATTGGTTTTTCTTCACTGCATTGTGTGTTGAGGTCATGTTGTGAAGAATTGAACCAAACTGATGCTTGACCCATTTATGATTGCGATCAACTTTCTGATGAAGACTGAGGAGTAACTCACGATCAGTCATCACCCTGGGTGCTGTGGCTTGAGGATTTTGCTTGGTAGAGTTGTTGGTGGTAGAGTCATGTGTGGCAGAGTCGTCATTGGTGGAGTAGGATGCAGCCTTGCGAAATTGACCATCCAATGGACGAATGACTTCATCTATCACAACAGTTGCCTTGCCTTTGTCATCAGCTGAGGAAAATGTCCATTTGAGGACTTCAATTGGAGGCAAGTAGCTGCAGTGGTTCAGTGTATCAACCTTGTAATTGAGTGAAGACCTTGTCCTGATGAACCTCATAATCCATGGTGCATAAGGCTTCAGCTCAAAAGGTGACATAGCAATGTTTGCCAGAGTCCTCATGAAGAAATCATGGAAGTTGACGGGAACGCCATGAATGATATTGAAAAGCATATTCTTCATGATGCCAACGACTTCTTCATCATTTGAGTCGTGGCCTTTGATAGGACTCATTGTCTTCTTCAGAATGCGATAGACAGTCCGAGGCACATATAGTAATTCCTTGACGAGGAATTTGGTTCGTGGGGCCTGCCCTGGCTTCAAAGGCTTCATCAGAACTTGCATGTAGCGATTTGTAAGCTCAGGTTCGTTGTAGATGCAACGAGCACCATCAAGGGGAGGACTGAGTGGGAGGGCACGAAGCAATTCAGTTGCTGGTGCCTTGTAGTGAGTTTTTTCTGTCATCCAGTCCAGTACCCATGAGTTCACATCTTCAGAATCTCCGGTGATGTGCAGCGTCGCATAGAATTGAAGAATGAGTTCTTCATTCCAATCACAGATGTCAGTGCAGAATTCAGCAATCCAGCATCATGAAGAACACTGAGGACTGGCTCGAAGCCTTGCAGTGATTCCACGTCCACGTGAGGAATGTGTGCATGATCGAAGATTTTGTCTTTGTTGAATAGCACAGAGGAATAGAAGTTGGCTTGACTAGCAGTCCAGAAACGCCTCTTCCTTATGCGAGCAAAGTCATATGGGTTGTAGTCAGTGAAGAATACATGCTCGCCGAAGAAATCTTCAGTCTTGAACTTTTGCTTCGTTGAGAATGGATTCTTTGGCTTTGGCAGTGGAGTGTCAGTGAGTTGCATCACAACCTCAGGAATCACAATCTCAGGTTCTTCAGGCTGAGGATTTTCTGGTTCCTCTTCATATGCAGTCTGCGTGTTCAAAGGAGTAGCAGCATCAAATTCTTCAGCACTAGTGGCTGGAATTTCTGCATGCACGGACGATGTGGGATGAGTTTCTTCAGAGCCCATTTGAACTGTTGGTGCAGGGGACTGAGGAATTTGTTGTATTGGAGTGAAGATGGGGAATTTGGATGCTGACTGTCCCAAAAGTCATCGTTCATCACTGGCGTTGTGCTTCCAATATCCACATCTTCATCAATTTCTTCAACGCCAGCCTCTTCAGCTGTGAACTGAGGCATTGGCGAGGAAATGATTGGTGTTGAAGGGATCGCATCCACTTCAATTTCTTCATCAATCTGCTCTGACGAAGCAGTAGAATGATTTTCTTCATCAGATCCGCTAGTGATCTCATAATCTTCACCAAAAGGAACAAGGTCCTTTGATGGAATGGAGGAAATCGGAACAAAATCAATTGGATTTTCAAAAGAGCTTGTCATAGGCTTCATCTGCTTTGGAGTTGAAGATTCTGAAGCAGCTGATGCTTTCCTTTTCTTCACTGCAGCTCGCTCAGCAGCCTTGGTCTTCTTCACATCTGATGCAGATGGAAGGATAGGAGTTGGTGTAGGCGCAGGAGGAGCTGAGAAATTTGTTTGAATTTCTTTAGGCGCAACTGATGCAGTTGCCCTGACTTCTTCAGTTTCTTCAGGCGCACCACTAGTGGATGCCCTGGCAATTTCTTCAGCGGCTGGAATGGAGTCATCAGCCCTGGAACTAGCATTTTCTTCAGCAGGCTGAAAATCATCAGTGGTGCTGGCATGTTCTTCAGTAGGCTGAGCAGAGGCTCCAGCCTGAGGAACTTCTTGTTGCGTTGGAGCTGCAACATTGGTGAACTTCTTAGTCAGGTTGAAAAATCTGACTTTGGCTCCTTGCCAATCAGCATAGTAGGCATCAAAGTCATCACTGAGGGCTTTGATTTCAGACTGGATTTTGAGAAGATAATCAGGTGTCATTCTGACAACATTTTTCCTCAGGAACTTCTCTTTCCTGAACTGAGCCTTCTTGATCTGCCTAGCCTTCTCAAATTTCCATTTCTCTTCAGTGATGAAATGGGTCAGCATGTGACTTTGGCCAGGAGTCAAATGAAAATCAGGCATAGGTGTGTCTGGATCCTTGTGCCAGAGATCAATGTACTCGAGGATCGCCTTGGATCCAAAAGCAGTGGCACAGGTGTGCCTTTGGCTCTAGCGGCCCTTTCTTGTCGGTCTCTGATGATTTCTGCAAGTTCATCATCATCAGCTTCATCATCAGATGGCACTTGAAAGGCAACCTGTTTCTTCTTCGGACTTGGCCGAGGACCTCGACCAGCCGTTGCCTTTTTCTTCAGCAGAGTGTGGCCTGATGAAGAATTTGGTGCAACTGAGGAACTTGCTGAGACACCAGAGGTAATAGAGATGCCTGCAGTCCTTTGGCACGTGGCCAGATGCACAGGTGCTGAGGACTTTGGAAGAGCTGCTGAGGACTTTGGAGGAGGAGCTGAGGATTTGGGAGGAGCAGGAGCAGCATGAGGAACTGGCCGTGAGGGCATTGAAGATTCTGGCCGTGAGGGCATTGCCGAGGATTTTGGCCGTGAGGGCACTGTTGGTGAAGCACTTGGCTTGTGCGCTGGCTTCTTTGTCATTGATTTTCTGGGCTTGACAGGGGCCTCAGTGGTAGCAGCAGTAGCAGAGTCTTCGTTCAATTTCCTCACTGCTTCTTTGGCTTGTCTCGCCAACTTGGCTTGGCGTTTGGCCCATTCTTCAGGAAAATCCTCACCACGCTTGATGCTGGTGGGGTCAGCTTTTGGCCAGGTGCCAATGGAGCTCTTGGGCATGGAGGATTTAGTGCGAATTTCTTCATATACTTTGGAGTAACATACCTGTATTCCCTCCATTCTCTTGCCCATCTCCTTTTAATCCTCTGTATGCGCACCTTGCGCTGATGTTTGCTCTCCTTTCCGAACTTGGCTTCATCAGGTGTGCAATAGTCAGCATATAAGTCCTCAGGTATTTCAAAAGCAGTCATGACCTCAGGCCTCTTTCCTCCTTTCTGGGGCTTCTTACCATCAGCCATAGTCTTCAGATGAGGAATTTGAACAATCGAATTCAATGAAGAAGTATGCAACTTTTCTTCGAGGAACGCTGCAAATGAGTTAAGTTGATGAGAACCTAGAGATTCAGCAGCGGACATGAGTACCTGTGAACAGAGTATAGTCGCGAGGAATTTGGAGAGGTCATATGCGTTCTCAGAAGGTTTTTCAAAAAGAACAAGTTTGAGGAATTTGACCAGATGAGCGTTGAGGAATTTCACTAAGCGTTCTTTGTCTTAGGTTCCAGAGTTGTATAGATCGAGGATCCACACAATTGAGGAATCTTGAAGAAAAATCATTGCTTAGAGAAACGAATCAAGAGCATATTACGTTTGAGGTGTTCATATGTGTGAAGATTTGAAGAATAAACACCTTTGAAGATCTTCAGGAAGGTTTGAGAATCAAAGCGAGTAATAAAAGTAACTTTTAATTACCCGAATGAAGAACACGACGAACCGAGAAGTGTAGATTAGAAGTTCGTCGATTCAGATCTCCCACGCCCTAACTCGGCGGAGGAAGACATCTACGCGGCGGCGGAGTGAAGATTTCATGTCGGCGCGAAAGTACTGACGACGACGGTCGAGGCAAGAAGCTCTTCCTCACCGGCGATGATGGAGTAAGCGGCGGCGCTTAGGGTTTGAGAAGCTCGAGCGAGAGAGAGAGCGGTCGAGCGGAGTAAAGGAAGTGAGGAAGGGGAGAGGGGGTATTTATAGTCGCAGTGAAAAACTGTTCGCCCAAAGATTTAGGACGAACGTGCCCCTGACCCTTCTCATTCGCTTGACATGTGTCACCCACGTACTGAAAAGTGGAGACCGTGTTAGATCGTGGGTGAATAGATAAGTCTATCGTAGGAAGCAGAACAGTTTGAGCGGCAAAGACGAAAATTTGGATAAGATAAGTTAAAAGTTCCATTCACAATTTCTTCAGCTGACAAGGACACAGTGAAGATTTTGAACGAGTTTCAAATAGAACGCACATGAAGAATTTGTGAATAGATTGGGTTGAGTATAGCATAGAGGGGGAAGGGTCCGATCACATTCACTTAGCAGAAAATGCAACTTGAAGAAATAGCCATAAGTGAATGCTGTAGAGGACATAAACCCATATATATATATATATATATATATATATATATATATATATATATATATATATATATATATATATATATATATATATATATATATATATGTATATGTATATATGTATATGTATATACATATACATATATATATATATATATATACATATATACATATACATATATATATATGTATATATATATATATGTATATATATATATATATGTATATAAAACTGAGGAAAAACTCAAATTGAAGATTTTCAACTTCGGTGGTGGCGTGTCCCACCAGATAAGAATGATGATTTCAGACACCGCGCATAATTGTCGAGGGTTCGAGAATCAAATTCTTCATTAATTTCTTCACACCTAGAGTGTTATTCTTCATTGATTGAAGAAAAACGTTTCTTCATGTGTTGCACATCTAAGTCATCAATTTTGCATAAGTGTCAGGATGTGTGTCCTTTTCAAAGAACACTCGAAGATTCTAGGATATTTAGCTCACACCGCAACTTGCTAAATCTCTTCTCATCCAAGGGCTTTGTGAAGATATCGGCTAGCTGTTCTTCAGTCTTCACATGATCAATAAAGATGTCGCCCTTCAACACATGATCGCAAAGAAAATGATGACGAATCTGAATGTGCTTTGTCTTCAAGTGCTGAACTAGGTTGTGAGCAATCTTGATGGCACTCTCATTGTCACAGTAGAGAGGCACATTCTTCACGTTGATGCCGTAGTCCTTGAGGGTTTGCTTCATCCACAGCAATTGAGCACAGCAAGAACCAGCAACAATGTACTCAGCTTCTGCAGTAGACAGTGATACGTAGTTCTGTTTCTTCGAGGACCAACAGACCAAAGATCGTCCGAGGAAATGACAAGTACCAGATGTTGACTTGCGGTCCACACGATCACCAGCATAGTTAGAGTCAGAATATCCAATGAGATCAAAACTAGAGCCCTTGGGGTACCATAATCCTAGTGTTGGTGTGTGAGCTAGATATCGAAGAATATGCTTCACAGCCTTATGGTGTGATTCCTTCGGTGTAGCTTGAAATCGGGCACACATGCAAACACTAAGCATTATATCTGGCCTAGATGCACATAAGTACAATAAAGAACCAATCATGGAGCGGCATACCTTGTGATCGAAGTCAATACCATTTTCATCAGTGCATAGATGGCCATTTGTGGGCATTGGAATTTTGACGCCTTTGCAATCTTGCATGCCGAATTTCCTCAGAACATCCTTGAGGTATTTCTCCTGAGATATGAATATGCCATTGTGTTGTTGATGAATTTGAAGACCTAAGAAGAATTTCAACTCTCCCATCATAGACATTTGATATTCTTCACTCATCATATAGGCAAATTCATCACTATAACGTTGGTCAGTACAGCCAAAGATAATATCATCAACGTATATTTGGCACACAAAAAGTTCACCATCATAAGATTTAGTAAATAGAGTAGGGTCGAGTGAACCGGGTGTGAAGCCATTCTTCACGAAGAATTCCTTCAAAGTATCATACCACGCCCGAGGGGCCTGCTTGAGGCCATAGAGGGCCTTGTTGAGTCTGAAGACTTTGTCGGGATTCTTTGGATCTTCAAAACCTGGGGGTTGAGCAACATATACTTCTTCCTCAAGCTTACCATTGAGGAATGCACTTTTCACATCCATTTGATATAAAGTGATATTATGATGGTTAGCATAAGCAAGCAATATCGAATAGCCTCAAGTCTAGCAACAGTGCAAAAGTTTCATCAAATCAATTCCTTCAACCTGTGTAGCCTTGAGCTACAAATCGTGCCTTATTCCTCACCACAAGGCCATTTTCATCTTGCTTGTTGCAGTAGATCCACTTTGTGCCAATGATATTATGCTTGCGAGGATCTGGACGTTTAACCAGTTCCCAGACATTGTTGAGCTCGAACTGATGTAATTCTTCTTGCATGGCCTGAATCCACTCAGACTCCAGAAATGCTTCATCTACCTTAGTGGGCTCTGTGATAGAGACAAAAGCATAGTGCCCACAGAATTTAGATAAATGTGAAGCTTTTGAGCGTGTGAGAGGACCTGGTGCTTCAATGTCATCGATGATCTTGTCAACTTGCACTTCTTTTGCAACGCGAGGATGAGCTGGTTGTCGTCGAGGAATTTGATCAGCATTTTCTCCAAAGACCATTTTCTTCACATTATCTTCAGTGCATCACTCGACGTTCTTCGCGTTCGGAATGAATTCTTCAGCAGATTCTTCAAGAGGAATGACATCCTCGGTTGCCTTGAACTTGATAGATTCCTCGGTGCTGGTTCATCTATCACGAAGGTAGGTGCTTCTTTGCAGCCATTAGTTTCATCGAACCACACATCTACAGTTTCAACAACCTTGTGAAGAGCGATGTTGAAGACTCTGTAGGTGTGCAAGTCCTTTCCGTAACCAAGCATAAAACCTTCATGTGCTTTCGGTGCAAATTTAGCATTTTGATGAGGATCTCTAATCCAACATTTAGCACCGAAGACTTTGAAATAACTCACATTGGGTTTCTTGTCAGTGAGGAGTTCATAGGCAGTCTTCTTGAAGAATTTGTGAAGATATACTCTGTTGATGATGTGGCACGCGGTATCGATTGCATCAATCCAAAAACGACGAGGCGTTTTGTATTCATCAAGCATAGTGCGAGCCATCTCAACAAGAGTTCTGTTCTTGCGCTCCACGACGCCATTTTGCTGAGGAGTATAAGGAGCAGATAACTCATGAGTAATACCAAGTTCATCAAGATAGTCATCAAGACCAGAATTCTTGAACTCAGTTCCATTGTCACTCCTGATGTGCTTGATCTTCACACCGAAGTTGGTTGAAGCCCTCGAGGAAAATCGTTTGAAGACTTCCTGCACTTCATGCTTGTAAGTAACAATGTGTACCCATGTGTAGCGAGAGTAATCATCAACAATAACAAAGCCATAGAGAGATGCATCATTAGTGACAGCTGAGTAATGATTAGGACCAAAGAGGTCCATGTGAAGCAATTCGAATGGACGAGTAGTGGTCATGATAGTCTTCGCTGGATGCTTGGCCTTGGTCATTTTTCCAGCTTCACAGGCTCCACACAAGTGATCCTTGAGGAATTTGACATTTTCAATGCCAATGACATGCTTCTTCTTCGCAAGCGTGTGCAAATTCCTCATGCCTGCGTGACCAAGTCGTCGATGCCATAGCCAGCCTTCTGAAGCTTTTGCAAGTAGGCACACGGCTGGTTGTGGACCTGTAGAGAAATCAACAATATACAAGTCTCCTCTCCTAAAGCCTTCGAAGACTTTGGAATTGTCAGCTTCCATAATCACAACACAACGATACTTGCCAAAGACAACAACCATATCAAGATCACAAAGCATTGAGACTGACATGAGGTTGTATCCTAAGGACTCAACAAGCATGAATTTGTCCATGTGTATGTCCTTAGAGATCGCAACCTTACCAAGACCCAATACCGACTTTTCCTTTGTCAAGAAAGATGATATGCTTCAGATGTGACGGTGATAAGGGAGCATCCATCAATAGATTCTTGTCACCAGTCATGTGATTTGTACATCCACTATCGAGGACCCACTCATTGGCTTTGGGTTGATCATCCTGCAGATGAATTAGTGCAACTTATGATCTCATATACTTCATTAGTGAAGAATATGATATCAATTTCATCAGATGAATTTCATCAAGCAGTAAAACAGATATAGCAGTATGAGGACATGTCAAATGAAAGTTCATTTCTTCATGATTAGCCTCGGCCCTTTCGAGCACTTTTGTCGTGTCCCCAAAGAAATTCTTCAGAAGTTAAAGCTCATCTGGAGACCTGACCCTGCAGAAGAGATTAGTTCTTTTTCTTCACCACCCACATCTGAAGGGGTGGCAAAGAGTTCATCACTCTACGAGCTCCATATGAGAATGGTGGCATAGAAGCCAATCCATTTCGCTTCATATAAGAGGGGTTAGGGTAAGCATATGAATAAGCGGAGAAATTCTTCGAGGACTTATGAACATATTGGTTTGAAGAATAATGCACATATTCATAGCCCTTAGCTCTACCTGCGAAACAAAGTTGTTAGCACGATGATAATCATATGAGGACTTTGATCCTTTTGAGGAATTTGATCCACGGAGGAATTTGGTCCGTATGAGGGCTTGGATCCATATGAAGAATTTGGTCCATATGAAGAGTTTGATCTGGGGTTCCTATTCTTCACGGTGGTGTCATGAGGACATTCACTGAAGACTTTCAAGGCACTTCTTGGGAACCCAGATTTTCTTCATAGGAGAACCGCTCCTGCAGCTTAGTGCCAACATATCTAGCAAATACTTCACCATTCTGATTTTTGAACAGTTTATAGTTGAGTCAAATGACTCATCAGAAGAATGAGGAGATTCACATATAAAGCCAGATAAGTTAGATGGATCAACTGGAGGTCCCTTTGCAGCAACCCATGAGGTTTTGGGGTACTTCTCAGGCTTCCAATATGTTCCATCAGCATTGAGTTTCCTCTCAAAGGTGATACCCTCTTTTCTAGGGTTCCTATTGAGGATCTGCTTTTTAAGCACATCACAAAGAGTCTGATGCCCTTTGAGGCTTTTGTACACGCCTGTCATGTACAATTCCTTCAGCCCTGCATCGTCAGTGATACTAGCAATCTCCTCAGATGAGGAATTAGTGAAAGCAGGGACAGGTGAAGAATTTGTAACAGTTGAAGCATTTCAACATTCAGGTGAAGAATTAGCAGATTCACGTTCAATGCACTTTAAGCATGGAGGAACAAATTCTTCCTGAGAAGCGCTGATTTGTTGAGGTAGCAATGAATCGTGCTCCTTCTGAAGATCTTCATAACTCACTCTTAGCTTCTCAAGATCTTGGTTTCTTTGAAGAAATTCATAGGAAAGCTTCTCATGATCAGATAAGAGAGTGTTATGATGAACTTGAAGGCTGTCAAACTCGCTGTCAAACCTAGACTGAATTCTCTGAAGATTTTCAGTCAGGGCTTTAGTGCGATCCATTTCTTCACCCAACATATCATCACTTTTATCTAGCATGTTTTGAACCTTTTTCCAAGGCCGTTTGTTGTTTAGTGGCAATGCAAACAAGTTTGGTATAACAAGGTTCAATATCATCATCCGATTCATCGTCACTAAACTCGGATGAGGAACATTTGGTTACCTTGTCACCCTTTGCCATGAGACATGATGCAGAAGATGATGATTATGGTTCGAAAGTCATTGTATTGAGTGATTCCTTGAAGTCCTCAAACCAAGGATCATGACGGGTTCGATGACCTTCATAGACGTCAGAGATTCGGTCCCAGATAAGCTTCGCATTGCAAAGATGCATAATGCGCTTGAATTCATCTCTGGATAGGCAGGAACAGATGATGTCCTTCGCCATGATGTCAAGTCGAGTGTACTTGCGAATGTCATCAGCGCCTGCCTTCTTACATAGATTAGTAAGACCAATCTCAGTGACGGTCCACAACTCGCTGTTCATAGCCATGAGGCGCTTCCTCATCATGGCCTTCCACTTGGGATAATCATGACCGTCAAAGATAGGGCATGTCACTTTCTTCATACCTGTGGTCGACATAACTAAAACTCCAGGTGGTTAAACCAAAATCACACAGAACAAGGGAGTACCTTGCTCTGATACCAATTAAAAGTGCGTTATATCGACTAGAGGGGAGGGTGAATAGCCGATTTTAATGAATTCTTCACTGAGAAATTTGCTGGTGAGGAAATTCCTAAGCGAAGAACTACTTGCAGCAGAATAAGTACTCAGAAGTAAGCATAACAGAATACAGGCATGGTCATCATGAGGAAATGAAGACACGCACGGAGTACAGAAAGCGTAAACACAGTATAACACAAGATGAAGACAAATAGACTGAAGAAATTGAACTGAGAAAATTGAGAAAGTCTTCAGTCAAAGTCTTCAAACACATATATGAACAAACACTCAACACAGTAATGAGGAAATGAAAGAGTTGAGGGAATAGAACCAGTAAGCTTGGTGAAGACAATGATTTGGTAGACCAGTTCCTACTGCTGTCTCAGTTGTACGTCTGGTTGGAGCGGCTGAGTATTTAAACTCGAGGACACACAGTCCCGGACACCCAGTCGCTGAGCTCGCAGCTCAGGACACCAAGTCCTCACTGTATTCTCCTTGAACTAAGGTCACACACACCTCGTCCAATCACTCGTGGTAAGTCTTCAGGCGACTTCCAAACCTTCACAGACTCGGTCACTCGGCGATCCACAATTCCTCTTGGATGCTCTAGACCATGACGCCTAACCGTCTGGAAGAAGCACAGTCTTCAAAGGTAACAAGCGTCGGATCCACGCAGGATCAATCTCTTCAGTGATGCTCAATCACTTTGGGTTTGTAGGGGTTTGGTTTTGGGTTTTCCTCACTGATGATTTTCGCCAAAGTCCTCAAAGGATGGGTTGCTCTCAAATGACAAGTGTCAAGATCTCTCGGAGCAGCCTACCAGCTAGTGGTTGTAGGGGGCGGCTATTTATAGCCTAGGGAGCAGCCCGACATGATAAGACATAAATGCCCTTCAATGATATGACCGTTAGGTGGATAAGATATTTTGAGACAGCCATGCCAGAGACAAGAACGGTCGGAAATTTGAGGTACAAATTCCTCGTGGCTATCATGTTCCTCATCGTGTAGGCAATCCGCAATGGCGAATTCCTAACTCCTCGGTCGAACAAATTCTCAAATACGGTAAGAACTTCGTCTCTCACATCAAGAAATTGACTGAACTGTATGAGATTTCTAATGGCTTCACTCAAGGGATTGGTAGGTGTAGGATTTTGAGTTGAGCATCACATGGAAAATTTTCCTTAGTATTTCCTCGACCCCTTTTTAACAAAGACGGTCTTTCCTATGACTCAAGAAAGAGAAAATGAAACTAGGAAAACAAAAGTCTTCACGCTTCATGTTCCTCAAATGAATATCAAGTCTTCAAGGTCACACCAATTTCTTCACTTTCAAAGTCTTCAGAAAGTCATCAGAATATCAAAGTCTTCAGTCGAAGAACTTCATTTTTAGGGGTCGACTTTCTCTGTAAATATCCAACTCCTCATAGACTTATAGACCTTTCTACACTCGTAAACACATTAGTCCCTTAACCTATAAGTCTTCAATACACCAAAATCACTAAGGGGCACTAGATGCACTTACAGGCGGGTATCCTCGGGCCTGGATCCTTCATACAATGGAGTAACCGCGTCTATCTCCAGTTGATCCAGCTTGGCTTTCTCTCGGGCGGCAACTCTTGCGTTATCCGTCTGCTTGAGAAGCAGCTCTTGAATATGAGGGTCCTGCACCCAGCCCATCGATGGTCCATCGTCGTCGCTCCGCCGCATCTTCATCTTCATGATCATGCCCTTCGCCTCGCTCCGCATCTTCCTCATCATCATGTCCTGCATCTTCTACATGATGATCGTACAACATCACCGCCGTGATCATGTCCTAGAGATTCTTCGTCTTCTCGCCCGCCCGAGCCGCTGTGGTTGCCTTTGCTGCCTTCCTCATTTCTTGCCCGGCCCCCATGGACGACTTCATAGTCATCTTCATCACCTTGCCACCGATAGCCATCCATGAAACCACGCAAGAGCAGGTGGTCCCACACCTGCCCAGAATCCGGGTCCGCAATAAGGCTCTTCACTTGCATCTTCGATACGTACATCTTATCTCTGTCTCGTTCTTTTGAAGCATCTCGCCTTCATGGAGCTCAAAACCTATTCATGATGCCTTCGGTCATCATGCGGACCATATGGTCGTCATGGGTAGAGCAAAACGATATTTTAGAACCAAGAAAAAATTTGGCATGACTTTCCCTAAAAATAGGACTATAAAGAATGCATAGTGCCAAAATTCTGCTTGACGGAAATGAATCAACATTCCGCAAAATATTGGCAACTATTGCATTTCAAATACCGGTACCTGCAAACACAAACATATATGTAACACCACAAACATATGCAACACCACGAACATACATAGATCTAGCTAGGCTATAAAAAGTGCATGTGCACGTTGTTGGAGGGAGAACAACATAAAGATAGCTTCACCCTTACTCACCTATCAAAAAAAGGTAATTTAACCACTTAATTTGGATGAATCTATGGTGCAAATGAGGTGAGGAGGAGGAGGCAGCCGAGACAAGTTTGGAGGAGGAGGTGGAGAGAATGAAGTGGGGAAAGTGAGTGGGTAGGTGTGGCTGTCCAAAATATCTAGCTGGTCTCAAAGTTACTAATGGCGCACCACCTACAAATGCGCCATTAGTAACCCTGGTTACTAATGGCGCACCTGCTGGTGGTGCGCCATTAGTAGTTTTGCAAAAAAAAAGAATAAAAGAATATAGTAGTGGCGCACTATGTGGCTGGTGCGCCATTACTAGTTAGAACTAGTAATGGCGCACTGTGCCCTGGTGCGCCATTAGTATGTTTGGAAAAAAATTGTTACTAGTGGCGCACCATGTGTCTGGTGCGCCATTAGTGTCTTTCACACTAATGGCGCACCAGCACATGGTGCACCACTACTATATAGTAGTGGTGCACCACATGTCTGGTGCGCCATTAGTGGCCATTTCATCTATAGCCCTTTTCCTAGTAGTGTATATTAAATATATATTTTTAGCAACTGGCGCTCATGTGGTCTGCACACAAATGGTAATTAACAACTAAAACAACTGATTAGTGCGTAAACTCACGCCTCAACCAGAGGAGGTGTTGACTGACCCTGCACCAGAGGAGGTGGATGCTATCAATGCACTAATAGGCAGCTCCAGAGTAGGGGGGAGCTGCTGCCACTGTTGTTGGTAGTTCCATAAGCAAATGAGTTAGGGGCAGAAAGCTGGTAGCTGGCTCCATTGCAATTATTAAAGCATGGCAATGGCTGGGGTGCCTGAAATCATAGGCACCCAAGATTATAGTAAGATGATGGGATCATAGCTGAAATTGGTGAATAGCTATCAAATTATAGAATGAATTGATTTAAATCGGATCATAGCTGCACAGGCCTTAGCAGAAAAGAGTTTCCATATAGAAAATTAAACCAACAAATAATTTTTTCAGCCTTGCGATAACACATCATATTTCACACATGATTTAGCAGGTAGGTCTGACCCTCCCACTAGACTGCACCGACAAATAAACCAAGGCTTGTGACTGCCACCGGAAAGCTACATTTTAAGTGCAGTAATACACATGATTTTTTTTGCTGTATTACACATTAATCATGGAATCAAAGAGATGTCACTTGAGAGATAAAGTGCAAGATTGAAGTATAAAATTTTGTCATCAGAAATTTCACAGGATTAATTCCTAATCTTGGGTCTATGTGCCCTTGGTTAAATATGCAAAGACCACAAGTAGAAAAAGGGTCTAATGTGCAGCTCATTAGTCCCGTTTGTATTTGAGACGGCACTAATGTGACCATTAGTGCCGGTTCCAACGGCTAGGCGGGCCGCTCTCAGTAGTACCTGTTCGTGGCGAACCTTTAGCACCGGTTCGTGCCACGAACTGGTACTAAAGAGCATGGTGGCAGTATGTTGTCAGACTGAGGCCCCTCCTGCACCTTTAGTACCGGTTCGTGCCACAAACTCGTAGTAAAGGTCATATTACAAATTCTTCAATGCATTTACGGCAAAAACTGGATGCACTTCGTCTATAAAGTTCGTCAAATAATTCAAATTTGAAAACTACTGGCACTAATAGAAAGTTTGTAATTTTTGGTACCTAAAGAAAAAATATTCACAAAGGAACTCTAAATACAGCAACAAACAACTCAGAAATAAATAAATGAAAATAAATAAAGCAGAAAAGAAAAAACTAAATTTTTTTGAGACAAAAACTAAATAAAAAAGCCCACCTACTGGGCCACAGCGGCCTGCTTACGACTAGAAACCCAACTTGTAGTTGGGCCAGTATGCAGGCCCGCAATGGCCAATAGGCCCAGAGGACAGAGTGGTAGAGTTAGGCCTAGAAGCCTGCTATAGAGAGGAGTTCAACAGAGCTGCCGCGCTGGGGCTTTTAAACAGGTGCAGGCGCCCCTCGGCTAGTGAGGTGGGACTAAACTTGCCCGCACCGCACCTGCGCCAGCATGCACCTTTAGTACCGGGTGGTGGCTGCACCCAGTACTAAAGGGGGGGTCTTTAGTACCGGTTGAAGCCACCACCCGGTACTAAAGGGGGTGGGCTTCCCGCCGCTTCGCCTGGCGAAAACAGCTCTTTAGTACCGGTTGGTGGCTCCAACCAGTACTAAAGGGGGGTGGGGTCCTATATAAGTAACACTTCAAAAATTCCTCAGTTTCGTTCTCTCCCTTTGCTTATTCTCCTCTGCCCCGTCGCCGCGGCCCCCGTCCCAGTCGCTGCCCATCGCCATCCCCGTCGCCGGCCCGTCCCCGTCCCCGTCACCGGCCCGTCCCCGTCGCTGTCCCCTCTGCCTCACCGTCCCAGTCACCGTCCCCTCTGCCTCGCCGTCCCCTCGCGTCGCCGTCTCCGTCGCCGTCACCGTCGCCGTCACCTCGACCTCGCCCGCGCTGTGAGCCCCTCTCCCCGGCCCCTTTCCTCCCTCCAATCGAAGCCTCCTCGCCACCAGCGCCGTAGGTGCACACGCGCATGCATACACACACACACGATTCTGTATTTTATTTTTTTGTTTTTTTTGTTTTTTTTATACAAATGTTTTAGATGAATTAATTAATTAGATTAGATTAATGTCAAATAGTATATTGAAATGTTAGAAATGTTATAAAAATATTAGTTATATAGAAATGTTACTTTTAGCTAGATGAATTAGATTAATTTCAAATTATTATAGAAATGTTATAAAATGTTAGTTTTTAGTTTCTTATAATTTTAGTTATAGAAATTTAGAATTTGCATATAAGAAATCACAATCCAATCATTTAAAAAATGTTACCCTTGCGGCGTATAGTATTTGTTCTCGACGATGCCCGGCCCGCATCCTTGCCGTCAACCCGTTCACGACGACGTCCTGCTTCCGAGGACCCATGTCCAGGACTGGGCTCCGCTGGGCTGGCACTGGGAGGTGCTACCTTCAGGGGCTCGCCGCTTGGTGAGGAACCCGCCCCCGGGTCCCGTCGTCGACCCTAAGCTCCTTTAGTGGCGTTCCCGTGGGCCACTTTCGGTGCGGAGGGAGCCGGCCCCGCCGGAGGTGGTGCGTCACCGTGTCAGGGAGGAGGACGAGCACGTCCGTCGCTACATGGATGCTATGGAAGTCAGGTTCTCCAATACCTGGTAGGTTCTTTGGGGAGATGACCGGAGCTATGATCCTGTGATGGTTCCTTCTCTTTGGTTGTGCACCGCCCGCGCCTCTGTTGGAAATATGCCCTAGAGGCAATAATAAAATGATTATTATTATTATATTTCCTTGTTCATGATAATTGTTTATTATTCATGCTATAATTGTGTTATCCAGAAATCGTAATACATGTGTGAATACATAGACCACAACATGTCCCTAGTGAGCCTCTAGTTGACTAGCTCGTTGATCAACAGATAGTCATGGTTTCCTGACTATGGACATTGGATGTCATTGATAACGGGATCACATCATTAGGAGAATGAGGTGATGGACAAGACCCAATCCTAATCATAGCACAAGATCGTGTAGTTCGTTTGCTAGAGCTTTTCTAATGTCAATTATCATTTCCTTAGACCATGAGATCGTGTAACTCCCGGATACCGTAGGAGTGCTTTGGGTGTACCAAACGTCACATTGTAACTGGGTGGCTATAAAGGTATACTACATGTATCTCTGAAAGTGTCTTTTGGGTTGACACGGATCGAGACTGGGATTTGTCACTCCGTATGTCGGAGAGGTATCTCTAGGACCACTCGGTAATGCATCATCATAATGAGCTCAATGTGACCAAGTGTTTGGTCACGGGATCATGTATTACGTGGCGAGTATAGTGACTTGCCGGTAACGAGATTGAACGAGGTATTGGGATACCGACGATCGAATCTCGGGCAACTAACGTACCGATTGGCAAAGGGAATTGTATACGAGATTACTTGAATCCTCAACATCGTGGTTCATCCGATGAGATCATCGTGGAACATGTGGGAGCCAACATGGGTATCCAGATCCCGTTGTTGGTTATTGGCCGGAGAGCTGTCTCGGTCATGTCTGCATGATTCCCGAACCCGTAGGGTCTACACACATAAGGTTCGGTGACGCTAGGTTTATTAGGAAGACTTGTAAGTGAATATCGAATGTTGTTCAGAGTCCCGGATGAGATCCCGGACGTCACGAGGAGTTCCGGAATGGTCCGGAGGTGAAGATTTATATGTGGGAAGTTGTCATACGGTCACCGGAAAAGTTCGGGGGCTTATCGGTATTGTACCGAGGCCACCGGAGGGGTTCTGGGGTCCACCGGGAGGGGCCACCTCTCTCGGTGGGCCTCATGGGCTGTAGTGGGCAGGGAACCAGCCCCTAGAGGGCTGGGCGCACCCACCTTGGGCCCATGCGCCTAGGGTTTGGGGGGAACCCTAGAGGGGGCGCCCCCTTGCTTGGGGGGCAAGCCCCCTCCCCTTGGCCGGCGCCCTCCCCCCTCTAGATCTCATCTAGAGGGGGCCGACGCCCTTCCCCCTTCCCCTATAAACAGAGGGGCGAGGGGAGGGCTGCAAACCACATCCAAGGCGCAGCCCCTCCCCTCCCCAACACCTCTCCTCCCTCCGTTAAGAGCTTGGCGAAGCCCTACCGGAGTACTGCCTTTCCACCACCACCACGCCGTCGTGCTGCTGTTGGAGCTCTCTTCCTCAACCTCTCCCTCCTCCTTGCTGGATCAAGGCGCGGGAGACGTCTCTGCTCCGTACGTATGTTGAACGCGGAGGTGTCGTCCGTTCGGCACTAGGATCTTCGGTGATTTGGATCATGACGAGTACGACTCCATCAACCCCGTTATCTTGAACGCTTCCGCTCGCGATCTACAAGGGTATGTAGATGCACTCCTATCTCTCTCATTGCTAGATGACTCCATAGATTGATCTTGGTGATGCGTATAATTTTTGTTATTTTCTGGAACGATCCCCAACAGTGGCATCATGAGCTAGGTCTATGAGTAGTTTCTATGCACGAGTAGATCACAATTTTGTTGTGGGCGTAGATGTTGTCAATTTACTTGACACTACTAGTCTTATCTTGTTTCGGCGGCATCGTGGGATGAAACGGCCCGGACCGACCTTACACGTACGCTTACGTGAGACAGGTTCCACCGACTGACATGCACTAGTTGCATAAGGTGGCTAGCGGGTGTCTGTCTCTCCCACTTTAGTCGGATCGGATTCAATGAAAAGGGTCCTTATGAAGGGTAAATAGAAATTGGCATATCACGTTATGGTTTTGATGTAGGTAAGAGACGTTCTTGCTAGAACCCTATTGCAGCCACGTAAAAACATGCAACAACAATTAGAGGATGTCTAACTTGTTTTTGCAACATATGCCTTGTGATGTGATATGGCAAAAAGGATGTGATGAATGATATATATGTGATGTATGAGATTGATCATGTTCTTGTAATAGGAATCACGACTTGCATGTCGATGAGTATGACAACCGGCAGGAGCCATAGGAGTTGTCTTAATTATTGTATGACCTACATGTCATTGAATAAACGCCATGTAATTACTTTACTTTATTGCTAAACCGTTAGCCATAGTAGTAGAAGTAATCGTCGGCGTGACAACTTCATGAAGGCACGATGACGGAGATCATGATGATGGAGATCATGGTGTCGTGCCGGTGACGATGATGATCATGGCGCCCCGAAGATGGAGATCAAAAGGAGCAAAATGATATTGGCCATATCATGTCACTATTTGATTGCATGTGATGTTTATCATGTTTTTGCATCTTATTTGCTTAGAACGGCGGTAGTAAATAAGATGATCCCTCATAATAATTTCAAGAAAGTGTTCCCCCTAACTGTGCGCCGTTGCGAAAGTTCGTTGTTTCGAAGCACCACGTGATGATCGGATGTGATAGATTCTAACGTTCACATACAACGGGTGTAAGACAGATTTACACATGCAAAACACTTAGGTTGACTTGACGAGCCTGGCATGTACAGACATGGCCTCGGAACACAAGAGACCGAAAGGTCGAACATGAGTCGTATAGAAGATACAATCAACAAGAAGATGTTCACTAATGATGACTAGTCCGTCTCACGTGATGATCGGACATGGCCTAGTTGACTCGGATCATGGATCACTTAGATGACTAGAGGGACGTCTATCTGAGTGGGAGTTCATTAAATAATTTGATTAGATGAACTTAATTATCATGAACTTAGTCTAAAACTTTTGCAATATGTCTTGTAGATCAAATGGCCCACGCTAATGTTGCCCTCAACTTCAACGCGTTCCTAGAGAAAACCAAGCTGAAAGACGATGGCAGCAACTACACGGACTGGGTCCGGAACTTGAGGATCATCCTCATAGCTGCCAAAAGAGCATATGTCCTAGATGCACCGCTAGGTGAAGCACCCGTTTTCCCCGCAACTCAAGATGTTATGAACGCCTGGCAGTCGCGTGTTGATGACTAATCCCTCGTTCAGTGCGGCATGCTTTACAGCTTAGAACCGGGGCTCCAAAAGCGTTTTGAGCAACAAGGAGCATATGAGATGTTCGAAGAGCTGAAAATGGTTTTCCAAGTTCATGCCCGGGTCGAGAGATATGAAGTCTCCGACAAGTTCTACAGTTGTAAGATGGAGGAAAATAGTTCTGTCAGTGAGCACATACTCAAAATGTCTGGTTGCACAACCGCTTGTCCCAGCTGGACATTAACCTCCCGGATGAGGCGGTCATTGACAGAATCCTTCAGCCGCTCCCACCTAGCTACAAGAGCTTTGTGATGAACTACAATATGCAGGGGATGGTGAAAACTATTCCTGAGGTATTTTCAATGCTGAAATCAGCGGAGGTAGAAATCAAAAAGGAACATCAAGTGTTGATGGTCAATAAAACCACTAGTTTCAAGGAAGGCAAGGGTAAGAAGAACTTCAAGAAGGATGGCAAGGGAGTTGCCGCGCCTGGTAAGCTAGTTGCCGGGAAGAAGCCAAAGCATGGACCCAAACCTGAGACTGAGTGCTTTTATTGCAAGGGAAGCGGACGCTCGAAGCGGAACTGCCCCAAGTACTTAGCGGACAAGAAGGCCGACAACACCAAAGGTATATGTGATATACATGTAATTGACGTGTACCTTACCAGTACTCGTAGTAGCTCCTGGGTATTTCATACCGGTGCGGTTGCTCATATTTGTAACTCAAAATAGGAGCTGCGGAATAAGCGGAGACTGGCGAAGGACGAGGTGACGATGCGCGTCGGGAATGGTTCCAAGGTCGATGTGATCGCCGTCGGCACGCTACCTCTACATTTACCTATGAGATTAGTTTTAAACCTCAATAATTGTTATTTAGTGCCAGCTTTGAGCATGAACATTGTATCTGGCTCTCGTTTAATACGAGGTGGCTACTCATTTAAATCCGAGAATAATGGTTGTTCTATTTATATGAGAGATATATTTTATGGTCATGCCCCGCTGGTCAATGGTTTATTCTTAATGAATCTCGAACGTGATGTTACACACATTCATAGTGTGAATACCAAAAGACGTAAGGTTGATAACGATAGTCCCACATACTTGTGGCACTGCCGCCTTGGTCACATTGGTGTCAAACGCATGAAGAAGCTCCATACAGATGGACTTTTGGAGTCTCTTGATTTCGAATCATTTGACATGTGTGAACCATGCCTCATGGGTAAAATGACTAAGACTCCGTTCTCCGGAACAATGGAGCAAGCAACTGATACGTCTCCAATGTATCTATAATTTTTGATTGTTCCATGCTATTATATTACCTGTTTTGGATGCTTATGGACTTTATTTTATACATTATTATCATTTTTGGGACTAACCTACTAACCGGAGGCCCAGCCCATATTGCTGTTTTTTTGCCTATTTCAGTATTTCGAAGAAAAGGAATATCAAACGGAGTCCAAACGGAATGAAACCTTCGGGAGCGTTATTTTTGGAACAAATCTGATCCGGAGAGCCTGGAGTGCAAGTCAAGAAAGCTCCAAGGGCCCCATGAGATAGGAGGCGCGCCCCCCTGTAGGGCGCGCCCCCTGTCTTGTGGGCCCCTCGGGAGTCCACCGACGTACTTCTTCCTCCTATATATACCTACAGACCCCGAAAACATCCAGGGGCACCGCAGAACACAATTTCAACCACCGTAACCTTCTGTATCCGCGAGATCCCATCTTGGAGCCTTCGGTGGCACTCTGCCGGAGGGGGAATCGACCACGGAGGGCCTCTACAGCAACATCCTTGCCCCTCCTATGAGTTGTGAGTAGTTTACCACAGACCTACGGGTCCATAGTTATTAGCTAGATGGCTTCTTCTCTCTTTTTGGATCTCAATACAATGTTCTCCCCCTCTCTTGTGGAGATCTATTCGATGTATTCTCTTTTTGCGGTGTGTTTGTCGAGATCCGATGAATTGTTAGTTTATGTTCAGATTTATCTATGGTTATTAATTGAATCTTCTCTGAATTCTTTTATGTATGATTGAGTTATCTTTGCAAGTCTCTTCGAATTATCGGTTTGGTTTGGCCTACTAGATTGATCTTTCTTGCCATGGGAGAAGTGCTTAGCTTTGGGTTCAATCTTGCGGTGTTCTTACCCAGTGACATAAAGGGTTGCAAGACACATATTGTATTGTTGCCATCGAGGATAACAAGATGGGGTTTATATCATATTGCATGAGTTTATCCCACTACATCATATCATCTTTCTTAATGCGTTGCTCTGTTCTTATGAACTTAATACTCTAAATGCATGCTGGATAGCGGTCGATGAGTGGAGTAATAGTAGTAGATGCAGGCAAGAGTCGGTCTACTTGTTATGGATGTGATGCCTATATACATGATCATGCCTAGATAACGTCATAATTATTCTCTTTTCTGTCAATTGCTCGACAGTAATTTGTTCACCCACCGTAATACTTATGCTCTTGAGAGAAGCCTCTAGTGAAACCTATGGCCCCCGGGTCTATCTCTTATCATATTTGCTTTCAGTCTACTTTTATTTGCATCTTTACTTTTCTGCATCTATATCACAAAATACCAAAAATATTATTATCTCTCTATCAGATCTCACTTTCGCAAGTGGCCGTGAAGGGATTGACAACCCATTTATTGCATTGGTTGCGAGTTCTCAGTTTGTTTGTGTAGGCGCGTGGGACTTTTGAGGAGCCTCCTACTGGATTGATACCTTGGTTATCAAAACTGAGGGAAATACTTACGCTACACTTTGCTGCATCACCCTCTCACTAAAAAAAAGACACATCCGTGACATTTTGGGCCGAACGAATTTTTTTTGTCATACATATGACACTTCTATGACGATAATTGTGACAAAACCCGGTATCATCATAGATGTGGTGGGCTCCTACTTCTATGACAAAAAATCATGACAGGAAATGGGCTTTTAAGTCTGGGCGGGTCGGAGACGCAGCTGCATGACATTCTTTGGGCCGCCCATGACCGAAAAACCGTGGTAGAAGCGAGGGGAGGAAAATTTTGGGGAGTTGCCGGTTACGGTGGGAGGTCGGGGGCGGAGCGATGCGCGTTCCTCTCGTACGTACGTGCGTGTGTGCTTGGCTCTAACTCAAGCCGAAGCGAGGCGTTGAGCTCTAATCAACCCGAGTGATTGCACCGCAGTTACGTTCTTGAACCCGAGCGATCGATCGATGGCTGTTCACTGAACCCGATGGAGCGATTCCTTCGCTAATGCTGCTAACTGAAGCCAATCGATGCTGCCTCTGGGTTGAACAATGAGTGTTGCGGGGGGGGGGGGGGGGTTGGATGAACAGTGAGCGGTGGCATTGCCTCTGGATGAACAGGAACCCGTGGTGTGGAGGGCTGGATGAATAGTAGACGGTGGAGGGGTGGTTGAACAGGACCCCGTGGTGTGGAGGGCTGGATGAACAGTAGACGGTGGAGGGGTGCCCGTGGAGGGGTGGTTGAATAGTAGCCGATGGAGTAGCGCGCGGTGGAGGCTGGATGAACAGGAGCCCGTGGAGGCTGGAGGAGGTCGATGGTGGAGATGAACAGTATCCTGTGGAGTCCCGTTTTGCGGTACCCCGCACCCCTCCCCCCCGTTTCGACCGTAGCGCTCCAACACAAGTCTGTTTCGTCCGTTTTGCGGTACGCCACACCCCTCCCGATGAACAGGACCCCCGTTTTGACCGTAGCGCTCCAACACAAGTCCGTTTCGTCCGTTTTGCGGTACACCACACCCTCCCGATCAACAGACCCCGTTTCGACCGTAGGAGGTCCGCTTCCTCCGCTTTTGCAAGACGCCACACCCTCCCGATCAACATGACCCCATTTCGACCGTAGGAGATCCGTTTCTCCGTTAGCGGTACACGAGCCTCGTTTCCATCGCTTGTTCCGGCCCAAGCCGGTTGGCTCCCATGCGTTCCGTTGCCTCCCGATGAACACGGCGCATTCTGTTGCATCCCCATGAACACGACGCATTCCGTTGCCTCCCGATGAACACAACGCATTCCGTTGCCTCCCCATGAACACGACGCATTACGTTGCCTCCCCATGAACACGAGCCCTCGCCGTACGTATGCGCGACTAGGCGTTCGAGACCCCGCCTGTATGTACACATACGTGGCCGTATTTTCTTTCTTCCACCCTGGCCGTTGTACATACGTGTACATGCTACGTGCGCGCCTCTACTACAACACGTGCGCGCCTCAACAACGACTAGTATGTACGTACACGTTTGCGACCAGAATGACAATGCTGCGTACGCTTCGAGCAGGTGGGTCCCGACTGTGAGGCACTACCTTGCGTGCAAAAATGTAGCTGGTGGGTCCCAACAGTCAGAGGGGCGAATCGTTTTTTTGCCCAGACGCCCTTCCTTGTGTGCGAAGGTGTAGCCGGTGGGTCCCAGCAGTCAGGGGGGAAACATTTTTTTCGTGAAATACGGTGGCCCGTCTAGTGGGTCCCCGCTGTCAGGTGGAGGAATACTTATTTTCCGCGTAATAAGGAGGCACTTCCTTGCTGCGGTTGTGGACCCAGCTGTCAACCTCTCCACATACAGTCCACGTCCGATGGAAATCGTTCCTTGACCACGTTGACCACGCCACGCTGAGAGCACCAGGGCGGTGGACGACGGCGAGGCCTAGGAAGGGGACAACGGGGAGCCGGGGAAGACGCGGCAATGGAAGCCCGCGCCGAGAGGAGTACGAGGGTTCACTGGTTCGGCTGCGGTGTGAGGCTGCCGTCGCCGCAGGGCCTGGCCAGCGATGGGAATAGTAGGGGGCGGTGAGGCCTCTGCGGCAGCACATCCGGCCACGGGAGGCAGGAGCATGCGGCACGACCGGCGCTGCTTTGGCGGCTGGAGCAAGAAGACCAGAGGTTGAAGAAGCACTACGGCCGTTGGATGGACATCGTACGGTCACTGGAGCTAGAATCGTTTATATTGACTAAGTTGACAAAGCCCTCCGTCCCCGTCAACTTAGTAGGCCCAAAAGTCAGCCTCCCACCAAAGGTGGGTCCCAGCTAGCTGGGGGTATTCATTTTTTGTGCGTAATAAGGAGGCACTTCCGGTGGGTCCGAGCTGCAGCAGGGGGAACGTTTTTTCGCAAAATACGGTGGTCCGTCGGGTGGGTCCCAGCAGTCAGGGGCAAACGTTTTTTCGCGAAATACTGGTGGCCCGTCCGGTGGGTCCCTGCTATCAGGTGGTGGAATAATTATTTTCCGCGTAATAAGGAGGCACTTCCTTGCGGCTGCCGTGGACCCAGCTGTCAGCCTCTCCACGTACAGTATTCTTCCGATGGAATTCGGTCGTTGACCACATTGACCACGCCGCGCTGAGAGCACCACGGCGTTGGACGACGGCGAGGCCTAGGAAGGGACGACGCGAGCGGGGAAGACGCGGCGATGGATGCCCACGCGAGAGGAGTACGAGGGTTCACTGGTTCGGCTGCGCTGCCGTCGCCGCAGAATAACAGGGGGTGTGGGTGAGTGGAGTGGAGGGATGGCCTGTCCAGCGGTGGGAGTAGTATGGGGGCGGTGAGGCCTCCGCGGCAGCACAGCCGGCCACGGGAGGCAGGAGCAGGCGGCACGACCGGCGCTGCTTTGGGCGGCTGGAGCAAGAAGACCAGAGGTTGAAGAACCACTACGGCCGTTGGATGGACATCGTATGGTCAGTCAAGCTAGAATCGTGCATATTGACTAAGTTGACAAAGCCCTTCGTCCCCGTCAACTTAGTAGGCCCACTATACTGGGTCCCAGATAGTAGGGGGAGTATTCTTTTTTTTTGGGCGTAATAAGGAGGCACTTCCCTGCGTGCGAAGATATAGTTGGTGGGTCCGAGCTGTCAGCGGAGGTAACATTTTTTTGTCAAATACAGAGGCTCTTTCGGTGGGTCCCAGATGTCAGGTGGAGGAATAATTATTTTGCTTGTAATAAGGAGGCATTTCCTTGCGTGCGGCCGTGGACCCAGCTGTCAGCCTCTCCATGTACAGTCCATTCCGGTGGATGTCGTTCATTGACCATGTTGACCAGGCCGCGCCGAGAGCACCAAGGCAGTGGACGACGGCGAGGCCTAGGAAGGGAACGACACGGAGCCAGGGAATACTCGGCAGTTATTTCCCACGCGGAGGATTACGAGGGTTTACTAGTTCATCTACCGTCGCCGGAGAATAACAGCATGTGTGGGACTGAGGGTGAGTAGAGGGATAGCTAGGCCAGCAATGGGAGTACGGTGGGGCGGTGAGGCCTGCGCGGCAGCACAGCCGGCCGCGGGGAGGAGGGAGCGGGCAGTCCTGCCGGCACTTGTTTGAGCGGCTGGAGCAGGAAGAGCAGAGATTGAAGAAGCACGACGGCCGTTGGATGGACATCCAACAGTATACAGGCCATCTGTGGAAAGCCTCAAATCTGTGGAAAACAGCTTACAACCCATCTGCCATTATTTCAAATAGTTTACAGCCCATTTGCTAATTCTTACGGGTTTTTTGGAGCCCATATTCTTTTTGTTAGCATTACAGCCCATATTGTGGCCACGGTTAAAAAATTATACGAAATTTTGCATATGTCGGTGCGGTCTGAACTGTTTTTAATCCCGAAATTTCGATTCACATTCAGACTGATTTTAAAAATAAATGTATATCAATATAAAATCCAATAAATTGTCCACGCATAAAAATCAATGCAATTTAAAATCTCGAAATGAAAAAATATATTTGAAACTAATTGCCGGTTTGATGTGTTTTAAAAATGTACATCCTATTTCTCATTACTGATAGGCCATTTTCTCGGCCAGCCGAATGAAGCTCTCCTCGTCTAGCCCAACAGGCCTGATAAAGTGACTTACTTGACAAATCACAAAAAAACTGGGCTAGCCATTTTCAAAAAGAAAAAAAACTACTGGGCTGGTCTGGGGTAAACATAAAAGAAAAGGCTGTCTAGACAGGCCAGAGTGTCCCGCACAACCCAGTTGACACCCTGCTTCCGTCTCAAAAACATATTAGATAAATGCCACTCAAATTATGGCGATTCATTAAAATGCCACTGCAATTTCCAAACTTTGAAAAATGCCACTGCAATTTTTGCAAACTTTGAAAAACGCCACTGCGGTTTGCAAACTTTGAAAAACGCCACTCCAGACTTCAAAAAATGCCACTAGAAATGGCATGAAATGAAAATTTTCAAAGTTTGGAAATTGCAGTGGCATTTATCAAATTAACCCAAAACAAAATAACTGGGCGAGCTGCTGGGTCCCTGGTGTCAGCCGCTCGTTGTGCAATTCTCTCGTTTATTGACTATGTTGACAATGGCATGGGACCCAGATGTCGAATCCACTAGGAGGAGCCATTTTTTATTGGCTTGAAATAAGGAGGCACTTGCTTGCGTTCTGCCATGACCTTGGCGTGTCCCTGCTGTCATCCTCTCCACGTACAATCATCTCCTGATTGTGTACGCATCAACTTGCTAGGCCCACAAGTCAGCCTCTAAACCCGTGGAGGACAAATACAACCCATTTAAAAAAATAACAGCCCATTCCATACGTTCAAACGGAAATTTCAACATTTAGAGCAAAGTAACAGGTCTGATCCACATATAGAGTACTAAACTTCCACGTTGACAACCATCATAGCCAAGTTAACTATCTACTCCCACTAGACAAGTACTAACTTACTCTTAGCTAACTAGACGATGCCGGCGGTACACGCTAAACGCCGGCACCGGCATGCTGCTCCTCGCCTCGGACTTGCCAGAGGTGTGGTAGGGCGCGTTGCTCGCACGCGTTGGCCCTTTCCATGCCGGCATGGTCCACCGAAGCTTCGGCTTCCAAGCGGGAAACCCACTTGACGAGCTGGTAGTAAAAATCGGCTCGCGAACGCGTGCGTGCCCGACAGCCTCGAGGGCTATTTGCCGGGCGCCGGCCTCCACGTAGTCGGCCCAGTTGTGGGCGCTCTGCTCGCGACTCAGAGCGCCGGTGGGCTGCTGCTCCATGTCCCACTGGCGGTGCAAATCGGTGTTACGCTGCTCCTCCGCCAGGCGGTCGCGCTCCAAGAACTCCTGCTCCTCTGCCATGCGGTCGCGCTCCAACAACTCCTCGATCTGTGCATTGTCATCTAAAGACAGATAGAATGCCTCCTCCCTCCGTCTGCCTTCCGGTGAAAAACCGAACACTAGTTCCTGCGGTGACCGCCTCCGGCGTCGCCTAGCGCGGACGGGCGGGGGCATGGCGGACGTGGCGAGCGACGTCAGGCTAGTGGGGGCTTATGAGGATATGGCAAGTTGGGTCACGGTGGCACTGGAGAATACCGGGAAACAATACTTATAGGGGGAAGGTAGCGCGACGGTCAACGGAATTCAATGCATAATGGCTTAGCGCGCCAGCTTGCTGTGGAAAACTAGGGAAACTGAACTTATGACTGTGCCGTCCCGTCCGTCTGGTTCGCACGCCAGCATGGCGGTCAAACGAGTGCACTCGAATCATCTCCCTCCTTGTCAATAATGATTTCACGGATTTAAAAAGCCCGCAACAATTAAAGCGTATCTTTTTTCGCATCAGTTAGCTGCCTTAATTACGGCCGGCTGCATGCAGGCTCTCAGAATCACTCGCAGGTAGTACGCGAAGCAGCTTGCAATGAGTCGCAGCCGAGGGCACGCATGCAACCACTTAAATCGCTGGAATTAATTAGGCTTAAAGTTCTGCATGCCATTAATTATTGCCATGCCTTGGTCTTGCTGCTTTGCTCACGGGACTAATAAACCCGGATGGAGGGAGTACCTTGGTTGGTGAGAGGTTTGAATTAAGCCCTGCAAACCGGAAAGGAGGTACTAGTACGTGCGTGATCCGCTATTTATTCGTGTAGGATCGAGTAGGTCATTTCTTGAATTGAGCCCTGCAAACCGGAAAGGAGGTAGTATGTGCGTGATACGTTATTTATCCGTGTAGGATCGATAGTGTAGCTTGTCAGTTTCCTCAGAGGTAGGCATTTTTATCCATGTAGGATCGATCGTGTAGCTTGTCAGTTTCTTCACAGGTAGGCATTTTTATTCAAAAACTGCCACTTCGCATCTTCGTCGCAAATAAAACTGCCAGGTGCGCATTTGTAGGCTAGCTAGTGATTAATCAGTAACTTGTAAACACTGAGTGAACAGAAATAAGTAACTGTTAATGCATCTCAATGATTCACAGATCATATACAAATATGTAGTTCCAAAAGCAAAGATCAGCCAGTTCGGATCTTGCATCGCAACTAAAACTAACTAGTACGATTCCATACATAAGATTAACATGTTAATGCATCTCAATGATTCACAGATCATATACAAATATGTAGCACCAAAAGCAAAGATCTAGAAAAAACATATGTTCTTCCTACTAACATGGATGCTTCTCTTGGCCAACATTCAGTACAGACTAAAAGACAAATATGTTTGTGAAGTCTACAATTCCTCTTGCAAATGTAAGTGGTTTCACCAACAGCTGGAACCATGAGAATGAACTACACATGATGGAGGCACATCCACTGCAATATGATTTGGTCTTCTCTCGATCACACCGCGAGACTATTTTCGGAATACAAACTTTAACTTAGGGAAAATGATGCCCATTGTATAATCAGACCAAAGCAATGAAGCACCAACTGTTGGCCAGTAAATAGTACAATACTACTTTTCTGCAGTCCATGAAGTGACTATCCAATCTTTGTGTCTATTTTCAAATGGTGCTGCAAGCAGTGACTATACTATTCTCTTGTGCAGTTCAACCAAAATTGCGGACACTTTGTTTGTTTGCCAAATAGCAACGGGCAGACATCTCTGTCTGCACAAATATCAAGCAGCTAGTAAACATATACTACACCATGTTCGCAGTGATGGAAGAGGTGAAATCGATACAACTGAAATTGAGCATCCAATCATTGAATCCTGTCCTGCACCTCCAATGTAGGTCCACCCTGCCAATAAATTCACATGCAAACCACTAGTATTACTATCTAATGACAGTAGAAAAAGAGTAGCAAGATAGTAGCAAACCATGTACCTTCGTAATGAACAGCTCATAGTGCCACCAATTGGATATAAAGGTTTGGAAAAAAACATGCTCCTAATGTTGAACCAGTTGGACTTTTTGTGCAGCTCCACTAAAATCGAGCATCCCTGTTTGCATAGATATTGAAAGTGTGATTACTATAAAAGTGGCACTAGTTGAAGCATAGACTCACAAATATAAGCATTCCAATTTCTTAATGGGAAAAGATAGCAAGATTGTATCTAACCACCTGTTTGAAGGAATAAATAAAGCAACAGCGGCTGATGTCAGGAAGGCATACATAGTTTATTTCTGAAAAACTGAGCCATTTCTGACCTTTCCTCTTCTTTTGAGCAAATTTTGTGCAGTTCTACTAAAATAAAATGCCATCACCACCTTGAAAATTTAGTTACACTGTACAAAAGGAAATGACTTAACATTACATCATGATGTCGGGTATGTAGTAGACATGCATTAGAGAAAAACATACAGACCTCCCCCGATAACATAATGAACATTAGTTTTAACAAAGGTGTGACTAGCTTTACCGGGATAATTTGAGTGAACTCTACACCCTCTGTTCCTTAATATAAGATGTTTTCGCGGTTCAATTTAAAGTACCCAAACATCTAGTATTTAGAAAAATAGGTAGTAGTTTTCTTGAGCACATGTCTGGGAAAGCTTGCCACACTTTATTTATGTCCATACGCTAATGCAACACCATTCGAATACTACAAATATACACTAATCCAAAGGCTAGTGCAACAAGAGAGTAGTTAGTTTATTACAGGTACAAGACAATGGTTTCTTGAACAGATTTCAATAAACTCTAGCACCGGAAGGTTTCTATAAAATTAACAATACAAAATGTAAAGGTAACAAGTTTCAGCATTGGTATACTAGCTGTGCATGAGCATTAAACCAAATACAAAAGTCTGAAGGTAACTAGCATTATTAACTAATGACAGTATAAAAAAATTGCAAACCGTGTACCTCCAAGGTAAATATCATTTCAAACTCGGGGGGACCTTAAAAATTGCTATCCCAATCTTGATAATCGATCAAACATAAAAACTTGATCGAACGAATCAAGAGAACAGCCGGAGGAGCAAGTGCCCACTCTTGACCTTTCCTCTTCTCTTCATAATTGTTTGTGTAGTTTAACCAAAATAAAATGACATCAGCACCTTGGCATTTTGGTGACACTGTACAAAAAAATTGAACTTATTTCATGAAAGTGAGGTATGTAATCTATAAGCATTAACAGTGCAAAAATCTGAAGGTAGTAACAAGTTTCATCGTTGGTATACTGGCTGTGCAACAACATTATAATGCCGTAACTGAAAAATCTTTAATACATCCACAATCAACAGCTAACCCTGAAATAATCTAGTGACATTAAATGGCATTGCTTAAATTTATCGGTGGCATTAGACTAAGAGCGGCATTAGTTAAATGTGGCTTCACTTTAGCAGTAGCATTGCTTGACTTGACTGCTGGCGTTATACTAACAGCAAAAAAGTGGCAATAAGAGCATGGGAGGCCCATTCGGACAGTGGGCGCACCAGTATGATGTACCTCCACGGACGCAGAGTGGTGAGGGAGGTATGGTTGCCCAGAGCAACAAATATCCAGGCAGCATATGTGGATTACGTCCCATTTTTGTTCTCTTTAGCCACCTTTTTCCTATGTGAGGACAACAAACCGATCGACCTGGTCATTCTCTATTGCGTTGTCATGCCTTTCTACCCTTCTTCAACCAAGAGACACGAGACTCGTTCCTTAGCTACTGATTTTCCCCTTTTCAACCTAGATGCGGGTTCAATGCCTACTCTCTTGGACAGTACAGTCTCCCTTCCTTTCCTTATTCAACCCAGACATGCATTAGTCTGCATGAAGTAGGTTTTCCTTTAATAGTGCAAATTATGGTTTTCGTCTGCGTGGCCAGCAGAGCAGAGGATGGCAAATTGGGAAGATGGTGGAGTGGAAAAACATCCACATGCAACAACGTGCCAGATGGGGCAATAGAACAAGGGTATGGTTCGAAAAGAGGTAGCATACCTGAGGGTCGGCGGGAAGTGACTTCGCTCGTGGTCGTCATCCTCCGCACACACTACGGTAGCGATCCCGCGCGGGCTCTAGGTCTGAGAGGACGGCCTTGTCGTCAGTGCATGACCTCGCTCGTCGACGACGAGTGCGTCCACGCTGCACGTCCTTTTCTTCCCCGGCGGATCTGTGACCACCGGTGAGGAGGGAGAGAGGGGCCATCTTTTTTAGATCTGGAGAGAGGGTGGTAGTGTGAGAAGCAAGTGGGCAGCCCTTGGCAAGAAAGCGCTGAAGCTCCAGCCTATATATCTTCTTTATACTACTAGTACTGGAGGTGGAGTAGTGGTAGAGTAGTTTATATTTTCTCTGGGGTACAGTACCAGTTAGTCGTGCTTCAAAACTGAATGGCGCGCCATTAAAAAAATAACGGCCGATAACTAATGCGGCACCTCGGGCCAACGCGGCCAGATCGCATTTTGCACGAGAAATTACATACCATGTCTCGTGGACATGTGGTCCTGTTCCACATATCAGTGAGACGACGGCGAGTAGTAGGAGTATTTCCGAACCGACGTGTAGGCCGGGGCGCCCCTTCGTGAACCGTGGCAAACTAGCAACCGTCCACCAACTGTTCACCTTTCCCTCTCGATTTGGAACTGCTGTCGCACGCTCTTCCTCTCCCTCCTCCATTTTCCTTCAACCCTTCACCCTTTCTTCTGCTATTGTTCGATCGTCTTCTCCATGGAGGGAACAGGACGGAAACGACCCCGTTATTCTTGCCCCGATCTGAAAGATGACGTGGTGGAGGAACTCATTGATCGGTGCGATGTCATCACCTCGGCTAGTATGGCAGGTTCGTTCAAGCCCATTCTCGACTCAACTAATAACATCATTATAAGGAACCCAAGAGTCAAGGAGCGGTTTGATCTCCCCTATCTTCTTCGCCGTGACCCTGATGACTGGCACCGTCACGACGGAGGCCTCGCCCTGTGCAAGTTGATGTCGCTTGATAACCATACGTATGATGTTAAGATGCCATCGCTTGAGGGCAAGGCTTGGGCAGGCGCAAATGGAGATTGGGTTGTTTACATTGGGTCCAACTGCGAGTGGGAACTTGTGAATGTGTACACTCGTGACCGGGTTCCACTTCCAAAAATCTCAGCAGACTGCCCAGAGGTTGAGCACACCGGTATTGTACGCATGTTCAAATAAAATCATGGTGACTGTCTTCTACGGAAGATAGCAATTTCTCGAGTCCCCAACCGCTCTTGGAATTAAAACAACTATGAAGTTGTTGCTATCTTCGACAAGCTTGTTGCCGTCGTCAGTGGTTTGACTGGATGGATATTGCTCAAAAATCAGTTTCTATACACGGTTGAGTACTGTGATGCAATTCAATACGAGGGCCTTGTGTTTGCTGCCACCACTCGTGGAACTGTTTTTGCATGGCATCCTCGTTGTTTTGGTACGTTTGTCTTCCACCGTAATTATAATTGTTTCATCCACATGCATGCGGGTTAGCAAGGCTGGTCATAGTGGGGAGTAACTTAGACTAGTAACATGCATATGTTACTACCTCTATAGTGCATAGTATCTTAGATTAGTATCATAGGTGCTCTCATTTATTGCCATGCATGACACATAGTAGCATCACATTTATTATGTTACGGTATCTACATATGTTACTATAACCATCTCTCTCTTCCTTAATTGCCTGCCACATTAGCATGTTTGCGAGTCCCAAGTGCATGATACTACTTATGTTACCCCCACTATGGCCAGCCTTACTAATTAACCTTTTTCTTGTGTTTCCAAGGTCCTGTGAACATTCCACCACCTATACTTGAAGATTTTTATAACCACGGGGGAGATGATGATGGTGATGATCACGAGCATGAGGACGAGCAGCGCCCATATACTATTTGGCGCCTGGCAACTAATTCTGATGGATCACCTCTTCTCGTGTGTATACAACCCACTGATGATGTTACTGCTAAGGAAGCAGGTGTAGTCTCCCATGGTCGCACTCTCCGGACCTATTCCAACACCCGTTGCATGGTATTCGGGATGGATACGGTGTGCTAGCAACTCCTTCTCCCGGTATAGAATTGATAGTCTTGGAAAACTCGCTCTTCCTTGGACAAAACTATCCAATGATGGTGAAAGGCGATCCAACTGTTGTTGACACAACATTACTACCATTTATGAGAAGCAACTGTGTCTATACCTCGGACATTTGGGTGGTTCCCTACCACGGCATCGATATAGTAGGCCGCTTCACTGGATGATCAGTCCTACGTTGGTCTCCAGATCGACAATGGATGGCCCGCCGCAGTGATTATCACTTGTGGTTCAAAGCAAGCGTTTCCAACGCCGAGGAATGGTTGAGTTGAAGTTCATTTCATTGCTTGTTATTTGTTGTATGGTGAAAACTTTAGTATTTATAATGTATCCTTGTTGTCGATGTGGGTTGATGACCTGTTGTATGTAATAAAATGATATGCCTGTTATAAACTTACTAAACTTATGAATGGCTTTCGAGTTGCTTCTGTGAGTGAGAGGTGCGACGAGGCAAAAAAAATATTTTCGAATACATAATTGTAATGCATTGCAACAGGTTATCGGATGGGGCCAATCAACAATAGTAGTACACTATTTGTACTAGCTTCACATGCTTTGCACGTCGTGCGGGTGTTTTCTTCAGTAGCCATCCTGTACTACGTAACCAGCACCTCGAATCCTCGATACTAGTAGTACTATATAGAACTAACTAGTAGGAGTAGTAGGGTGGCATGGGCCGAACAAGCATTCACGTCCGTGAGTACGGCACGCCACCCAAGAAAGACAACTTCCATCGATATCATATTTCTTGGAGTCCGTGCTAGAGCAATCTCTTCAACCTCATCGTTTCTCTAACTCAGGCATCGCGCGGCGAGCGAGGTGGGGGTTTGCCGATAGTCGGTTTCCTTAACAGTGGTCCCACTTGTAAGGCCAACTGCAACGCACGACCCCAAACAGACCTCCGTTTTGCACGAACTCCAACGATAATTTTGACTAGAAAAGAAAGACCAAAGAAAACAAGAACCACAAGAATACATTTTACTACTCCTGTAAGTTGGATTAGTGCCTTCTAGATGCATTCATTGTTGATCTGCGGATGCTCGATCTTGCGTGCTTCTTTCTTCTTCGAGTGTAAAGAAGTAGACGTTGCTTCCTCGCATCTAGTCTCATGTCTAGCCTCTATTCTAGTACTCCCTCCAGTCCGTTTTCTCTACGTCTAAGCAGCAACACGCGTACCAACTAGGAGTATCAACAACAAGTGCACTAATCTCATCTATAGCCTTTGTGCTAGCTAAAAGTGATAGAACATCTACTAAATTGCGCTCTATCAATATATTGATGTACTCTTCGTCCCAATACAAAAACTTGCATCCATTCTACTCCTTCCGTTGCATAATACATGCCTTCTATTTGTCAAAATATATATGTATCTAGACATTTTTTAGTATATAGGCACATCCATTTTTGGACAAATGGAAGTCAAGTATTTTGGAACGGAGGGAGTACACAATAAAAAATTGAAGTTAGCACAACTAGTCTAATCCGAGAGCACAACCAAAGATTTGGTCGGGTTCTTTGTAACACCCCGGAAGTAACTTTCCATATTTGTAACTCCAACTCTTGCCATTTTCGGCATTGTGATATGATATCCCCTCCGTGGTTGGGTTTTTCTTCATTTTGCATTTTTTCCATGTCATGCATTTTATATCATGTCATCATGTGCATCGCATTTGCATACGTGTTCGTCTCATGATTCCGAGCATTTTTCCCGTTGTCCGTTTTGCAATCCGGCACTCCTATCTTCCCCGGCGGCCCCTTTTACGTTTTTCCGTGAGCGGGTACTAAACCTTCTCGAAATGGACCGAGGTTTGTCAAGTGGCCTTGGTATACCACCCGTAGACCACCGGTCAAGTTTCGGGTCATTTGGAGCTCGTTTGGTACTCCAACGGTTAACCGCACTATCGCAAAGGCCTCTTTTAAGTTGCAGCCCAACACCCCTTCAAAACAGCCCAATAACCCATCTAAGTCACTTCCATGCTCTCCGTCGTTCGATCACGATCGTGTGGTAAAAACTACACCTCATTTGGACTCTCCTAGCTCCTCTATGCCTATTTAAACATCTCCCCGTCCAAATCCGGGTCTTCTTCCCGAAACCCTAGACGTTTTCCTCCGCCGCGCGGGCGTATCCACCCGGCCGGACGCGTCTCCGCCGCCGCCGTGCCCAACCAGGGTCCGCCACGTGGCCGCCGCCGCCCACACGCCATGAGCCCGCGAGGCCCACGGCCGCCCGCCCGAGCACGCCAGGGCCGACTCCGCCGCCTCCGCCTCCGCCTCGCCCGCCCGGCCGCCGCCGCCCGCTCGCCGCCACCACGCCCCGCCTCCTCCGCCGCCTACGCCGCCGACCGGCGGTCCCGCCGCCCGCCGCCACCGGCCGCCGCCGTCGCCGCCCGCCTCGCGTCTCCGCCGCCCGCGCCTCCGCGGACCGCCTGCGCCACGACCCGCGCCGCCGTCGCCTCCTCCGGCCGGCCCGGCCGCCCTCCGCCGCCGCCTCTCCCTCCGGCCACCGAGCTGACCGCCCGCCGCCGCCGTCCTCGATCCGGATCGGATCCGGATCGGGACCGAGCTCCCGTTGACCTCCCTCCCCCTCATTTTTTCTACTAAGTCTTTTATATCATTGATATTTCGTGGCATTTTCATCGTAGTGTAACTCTTTCATCGTAGCTCTATTTTGCGTGTATAATATGTCAAAATGTTCACCTCGAAGAGTAGATCATTTCATCTCATTGCATCATTTTCATTTCAGCTCATCTTGATGCCCGAAATGCTGTTGGAAGAGGGCTATGTGTTGTTAGTTTCTGTTTCTTAACAGAACTTGCACTTTTGTTATTTTTGCCATGATTGATGTGTGCACCCTATGAATTGGAGTCCTACATGTGTTTTGTAATATGCCATGCCATCTTTACAGGGGTGTATGCCATGTATTTTTGTGATCTATGTGGTGACTAGCACAAGCATGCAAAGTAGGTGTCCTGATGTTGCTGATTTCAGCCCTGTTTAGCTGATATTTTGATGCCATGTTAACTTGATGATACCGAGAGATCTATGCATATTTTGAGATACTTCAGTAAGGATGTTTTGTTAAACATGTCTTGCTCTATCCATCCATTCCTTTTTTTGCAATTATGGAGTGCCATAGCTTGAGTCAATCGAGCTCTACTTTTGCTATCAAATGTTTCCTGACAGATTGTTTACATGTTATTCAATTTTGCCAAGCTTGTTGTGGTTGATCCATGTATGCTATGTTATTGTTCTTGCCATGTATGTTTTCTATGTCATGTCTTCTTGATGTATGTATGCTTAGTTTATCATATAAGGCTCTGTAGTGAGTGCATTGAGCTTGTAAACATGCCTACTCGTTATCAGTTTTTGACATGCCATGTTGCTGAATCTGTTAGCGAAACTTTCAATATTGACATGGGTGTTACTATATTTTCTGATCCTTTTTGGCTTATGGTCAGTAAGGGACTTTTGTTCTAGGCTTTGAGTAGATTCATACCATGCCTTGTTTTGCTATTATAAGTTCCTGTAGCATGTAGTTTTGCTGCTCTGAACATTGCAACCTGATGCTGTTTTTGCCATGTCCAGCCTGATATTTTGTGCACTTTTGCCATGCTTGTTTGAACCTGTTATGATGTGAACTAGCCGTAGCTCAGTTATCATCTTTTGTCGAGCATCTTGTGTAGATCACTGCCATGTACTTTGTTGGTACGTTTGGGTGCAGTAGCTTAATTTATTGTTGCTTGCTAAGTGGCATCATGCTGTTAATGGCAGATTTGTGCCATTCTTGTTTTGCTTGTCATTTCCAAACCGTGCATCCGATTCGGTGATCTTTATATCGATTTCAACGAAATCATCTCATCTTTCAGTGGCATACTTGGTTTGCCAAGTTGATGCCTGGTTCATCATTTACCTTCGGGCCTTTACGCATTGCATATCACATCTCGCATATCATGTCATGTTTTGCATCATGTTGCTTGTGCATTGCACCGTGATTTATTGTGGTTCCTTTGTTTGTGTTGTTGCTTTGGGTAGAGCCGGAGGCGAGTGCGTGAGCGAGGAACCTGTTGAGAACTCTTACGAGGATCAAGCTTTCGACAACTCGAGAACATTGCGAGCAAGATGACCATACCCTCGAAATCACTTCTATCTTTGCTATGCTAGTTGCTCGCTCTTTTGCTTTGCCTATGCTGCGATGCCTACCACTTGCTATATCATGCCACCCATATTGCCATGTCAGCCCTAACCATCCTTTTCCTAGCAAATCGTTGATTGGCTATGTTACCGCTTTGCTCAGCCCTCTTATAGCGTTGCTAGTTGCGGTGAAGCTGAAGTTTGTTCCTTGTTGGAACATGGAGATGTTGTTCCTTTTGGAACATGTTTACTTGTTGGGGATATCACAATATATATCTGCTATAATTAATGCATCTATATACTTGGTAAAGGGTGGAAGGCTCGGCCTTATGCAGTGTTTTGTTCCACTCTTGCCACCCTAGTTTCCGTCATACGGTGTTATGTTCCTTGATTTCGTGTTCCTTACGGTTGGGTGATTTATGGGACCCCTTGACAGTTTGCTTTGAATAAGACTCGTCCAGCAAGGCCCAACTTTGGTTTTACCATTTGCCGCCTAAGCCTTTTCCCCGGGTTTTCGCGAGCCGAGGGTCATCTTTATTTTAACCCCGGGCCAGTTCTCCTCGAGTCTGGTCCAAACCTGTCGACCGCCGGTGTATCGGGGCAACTCGAGATGGCCTATCGGAAGTTTGGACAATCCGGTGTGCCACGAGAACGAGATATGTGCAGCTCCTATCGGGATTTGTCGGCACATTCGGGCGGCTTTGCTGGTCTTGTTTTATTGCTGTCGAAATGTCTTGTAGTCCGGGATTCGAGATTGATCGGGTCTTCCGGTAGAAGGTTTATCCTTCGTTGACCGTGAGAGCTTATAATGGGCTAAGTTGGGACACCCTGCAGGGTAATATCTTTCAAAGCCGTGCCCGCGGTTATGAGGCAGATGGGAATTTGTTAATGTCGGTTGTAGAAAACCCGAAGTTGACCTCAAATAAAATACACATCAACGCGTGTGTAACCGTGATGGTCTCTTCTCGGCGGAGTCCGGGAAGTGAACACGGTGTTGGAGTTATGTCTGACGTAAGTAGTTCAGGATCACTTCTTGATCGCTACTAGCTTCACGACCGTGCTTTGCTCCTCTTCTCGCTCTCTTTTGCGATGTAGCCACCATATATGCTAGTCGTTTGCAGCAGCTCCACTTTACTACTCTATCCTTCCTATAAGCTTAAATAGTCTTGATCTCGCGGGTGTGAGATTGCTGAGTCCCCGTGACTCACAGATTCTACCAAAACAGTTGCAGTGCCGACGATGCGGTGCAGGTGACTCAACCGAGCTCAAGTGGGAGTTCGACGAGGAACGTGGTCGTTACTATGTGTCTTTTCCCGATGATCGTAGTGGTGCCCAGTTGGGACGATCGGGGATCTGTGTAGCATTTGGGGTATCTTCTTTTATTTTGGTTCCGTAGTCGGACCTTGAGTGTACTCTGAATGATGGATGTTTATTTATGTATTGTGTGAAGTGGCATTGTAAGCCAACTATGTATCTCTTTCCCTTATGTATTACATGGGTTGTGTGAAGATTACCTCACTTGCGACATTGCTTTCAATGCGGTTATGCCTCTAAGTCGTGCCTCGACACGTGGGAGATATAGCCGCATCGGGGGCTTTACAAGTTGGTAATCAGAGCCTTCCCCGACTTAGGAGCCCCCTACTTGATTGTTTGCTGGCGTTGTTGAGTCTAGAATGGAAAATGTTTTGAGTCTTAGGATTATATATATCGGAGAGTAGGATTCTTTTTACTCCCCAGTCCCTTCGTCGCTCTGTGAGGTATCCTGACGTAGAGTTTTGACTCTTCTCTCCTCAAATTTCACTAAATTTTTTTTTTTAGGATCACGTGGGTATCTTGGAATCGTTCCGATGGTTTTGTGACGAGAACATTGTTCTTGGTGCCTCCTGACATTTAGGGGTTGTGGCAGTGTCGGTGTTGTCGTCACAATTTTATCGTTGCAGTTCTGGAATACCTGAGTTTTGCCGACATCGAAATCTCTTTTGTGCATTTGTTGGTGAGATAACCCGATAGCCCGATCTTGGCGAGTCTTGGAGTATTGCCATGACTTGTATAACGGATGTTTTTGAAGGTCGAGGTACACGATTTCGAGGATTTCTTGGTTATGTGTTGACGGATGGATACAATTGGATCTAGGTATTGTTAGTTTGGGTGATATATTTTGTGTCCCTGTATCCCCAACACCAGGTTGCATAACCAGAAAGTTTGGGAGTTTATAGGTGGGAATTCTAGTAGCTTACGGGATATTCTTTCCGACGGATGTATGATTTGAGATTGGGGTTCAACGTCTAGTGGTCCGCCCATTCACGATCGATTCTGATGGTCGCGAGGCGTCTTAAAGAATCCTTGGCTATGCTGATTGGGGGCGTCTTGTTTGTCATTCGTGGCGTCCGCTATCGTCGTGTCCGTGTGGGCCCCACCACGAACACTTTGGGCGAAATCTCTATCATGTGTTTGTTCCGGCTCATTCTAGAAGCCAATCTTTTGTTTTCAGTTGTGATATTCGATTTGTTTCTAAGACAGATGTTGTTTCCATACCTTTATCTAAGTGGCTTCTCACCTTAATGGACGTGTGATGTTTAGCTTTTGGAATTCATTCGTTCATTCTTGTTCGAATGTTTATTATGAAGACTATATGTTGCAATTTCTATCCGTTGATTCTACTTATCTTTTGTCTATCAAAGGACTAACGGATGTCACCCTCTTGAGATGGCTCCGCCAGCGTCGAATCCGGATCGCAATGATGGGGATCAGTCGAACCCTCCATCTCCACCTCCGCCTCCAGAGGCCTGGCAAGCTATCATGGCAGCCACCAATGCCAATGCTCAGATGAATTTGCAGCTCTTGCAAGAACGTACTCAGGGGCAAGGCAATCAAGGAAATCAAGGTCAAGGCAACAATCAGCCGCACTTTGCTACTCTCAGTCAGTTCCTCGCTAATCAGTCGAAGTCTTTCAGTTTCTGTGTCGAGGCCACAGACGCTGACGATTGGTTAGTGGACATCTGCAAGCATTTTGATTGTAGCAATGTCAGACCTGAGGACTTTGTCAAGTTTGCATCGTTTCAACTCAAGGATCAAGCTGCTTTGAGTGGTACCACAATACAAAGATTCGAGAGGAGGTCATGTCATTACAGGATGAGTTCCGCCGTGATTTGAGCTCATCACATTCCAAAAGTGTTGTTGAGAGCAAGCGTGAGGAGTTCCGCAATCTCAAGCAGGGCAACATGTCTGTCTATCAATACAATATCCAGTTCGAAGCTCGCTTCGTTTTGCTAAGAAAGACATACACGATGAAAAGAGTATGATCTATCAATTCAGAGGTGGTGCGAGAGAAGATCTGCATTTAGCTCTTGTCCTTTTGAGCGAGATAAGTATGATGAATTCTACAACATGGCATTTGAAGCAAGAAGCTGCCCAGCTCAAATGTGAGGCTTCTAAGAAGAGAATCGGGGACGCAGATTCAGTCTTCTTCTTCCTCTCAAGTGGCAGCTAAGCAGCGAAGTTTTACCTTCCTCCTCCTCCGTTCCGTCGGCCTTATCAGCGAGAAGAACTCAGGTGGCCGTGGATCTTCCCACCCACCCAACCCAAGCTATCGTAACAAGTCTAATTCTCAAGCTCCAAGGTCAAGTGCTCCTTACCACCGTCCGCTCTCGAGGTGACTTGCAACAAATGTCGTGAAAGGTCACTATGCGAACAAGTGCTTCAACCAGAGGCGCCTTCCGCCTCCTCCTCCTGTGAAATCTTCCAGCAATGCAAAGGTCAAGCATAATCCCAAGTTTGCAAAGGTCTATATGATGAATGCAGCTCAAGCGGAGGATTCTTGAGATGTGATCATGGGTAATCTTCTTGTTAATGATATTCTGCAAAAGTTCTCTTTGACACTGGTGCATCGCTTAGTTTCATCTCTAAACCATTTGCATCTAAGCATGAGTTGTCTTTCCAAGATTTGCCTAGACCATTAGCAGTTGTCTCTCGGGTAAATGCATGAGCATAAGCTACATGGTTCCGGATGTTTCTATCAAGATGGGCGATTATAGATTTCGGCTAAACCAATTGTTCTCGGTGACTCGGATATTGATCTTATTCTCGGAATGGATGGCTTTATCAGCACAAAGCTCAGCTTGATTGTGCTGCCGTGAAATTCAATTGACTCACTCTTCTAATGATGTGATCATCTATGCGCTCGTGATGAAACCATTCGGTTGTTTTCTCTCAATGAGAAGGGCGAATTGGATGCTATCTCTCGATTCGATCGTTTGTGAGTACCAAGATGTCTTTCGGAAAGAGCTTCCGGGTATGCCTCCTCATCGGCCGCTTGAGTTCGTTATCGATCTTGAGCACGAAGTGAACCCGTTTGCAAGCGTCCATACAAGCTTGGACCTGATGAGCTGAAGGAATTGAAGAAGCAGCTCGATGAACAAGAGCGTCTGGTTTGATCGGACCGAGTTCATCTCCTTGGGGTTGTGGTGTTCTTTTGTCCGGAAGAAGGATGGCACGGACCGACTTTGCGTCGATTACCGTCCATTGAATAAGAAGACAATCAAGAACAAGTATCCACTTCCCAACATCAATGAGCTTTTCGAGCAACTCAAAGGTGCTAAAGTGTTCTCCAAGCTTGACCTTCGTATGGGTTATCATCAGATTCGCATTCGTGAACAAGATATTCCCAAGACAGCATTCGAGAACAAGCTTTGGTTCTTATGAATATCTTGTCATGTCTTTCGGCCTTGTCAATGCTCCTCCAACATTCTCTCGGATGATGAACTTCATATTCAACCCCTACACCAATGAATTCGTCTTGGTCTATCTTGATGATATTTTGGTCTTCTCCAAGAATAAGAAGGATCATGCCAAACATTTGCGATTGGTGCTAGACAAGCTCGAGAGTATCAATTCTATGCTAAGTTCTCCAAATGTGAATTTTGGCTTGATGAAGTGCTTTATCTTGGTCATATCATCTCTGCCAAGGGCATCGCTGTTAATCCAGAAGGTGTCCGCAATTGTGAATTGGGAACCTCCTCGAAATGTCAAGCAGCTCCATGATTTTCTTGGTCTTGCAAGCTATTGCGAAGGTTCGTTGAGAACTTCTCCAAGATTGCAAAGCCTCTTTCCAACCTCCTCCGAAGCATGTGAAGTATGTCCGGTCTCCCAGTGTGATGTTGCTTTCAATACTCTCAAAGAGAAACTCGTCACAGCTCTGTCTTGACTCCTCTGATGAATCCAAGCCATTTGAAGTTTTCGTGATGCTTCTCTTCAAGGTCTCGGTGCTGTGTTAATGCAAGAGAAGAGAGTTGTGGCTTATACCTCTCGCCAGATTGAAGCCCAACGAAAAGAACTACCCCACTCACGATCTTGAGTTGGTGGCAGTTGTCCATGCATTAATAACGTGGAGACATCTCTTGTTGGGAAGGAAAGTGGACATTTTCACCGATCACAAGAGTCTCAACTATATTTTCACTCAACCCAACCTCAACCTCAGGCAGACTCGATGGGTCGAAATGATTCAAGAGTACAACCCAAGTATTGAATATACTCCGGGCAAGGCCAATGTCATTGCAGATGCTTTGAGCAGGAAAGCTTACTGCAACAGTCTAATCCTCAAGCCCTTTCAGCGGATCTCTGTGAAGCTTTCCATAAGCTGAATCTTCAAGTTGTTCCTCAAGGCTTTCTTGCCAACCTCATAGTCTCTCCTACTTTGGAAGATCAGATTCGTGAGGCTCAACTTCTGGATACCATGGTGAAAAAGGTGAAGCGTGGTATCGACAAGGGCATTTCCAAGTACAAGTGCTTCCACATTGATGACAAAGATACTCTTTTCTTTGAGGACCGGATTGTGGTTCCTAAGGGTGATCTGAGAAAAGTCATTATGAACGAGGCTCACAATTCGCTTATATCCATTCATCCTGGAAGTACGAAGATGTACCATGACCTCAAGCAGTCATATTGGTGGACTCGAATGAAGCGAGAAATTGCTCAATTCGTGAATGAATGTGATGTCTGTAGAAGAGTGAAAGCAGAACACCAAAGACCAGCTGGTCTCCTCCAACCTCTTGCTATTCCCGAATGGAAGTTTGATCATATTGAAATGGACTTCGTGACTGGATTTCCTAAGTCCAAGCGTGGAGATGATGCTATCTTCGTTGTCATTGACAAGCTCACTAAAGTGGCTCATTTTCTTCCTATCAAAGAATCCATCACAGCAGCTCGGTTGGCGAGCTATACACCTCCGGATTGTCTTCTTGCGGCATTCCACAAGTGATCTCTTGAGACCGTGGCAGCATCTTTACCTCCAAGTTCGGGATTCTTTTCGAAGGCCATGGGCACCAACATTCGTTTCAGCACAGCTTTCCATCCTCAAACAAGTGGCCAAGTTGAGCGAGTTAATCAAATTCTTGAAGATATGCTCGGGGCTTGTGTCATTTCTTTCGGTATGAAGTGGGAAGATTGCCTTCCATATGCCGAGTTCTCCTACAACAACAGCTTCCAGCGAGTTCGGCAAGGCCCCATTCGAAATTCTCTATGGCGAGAAAGTGCGTACTCCTCTCAATTGGTGCGAGACAGTGAGCGCCAACTTCTTGGCAATGACTTGATCCGAAGCGAAGAAATGTGCAAAGTCATCCGTGAGAATCTCAAAGCCGCGCAATCGCGCGGAAAAGCTATTATGATGATAAGCACCGTGATGTGGCTTTTGAAATCGGAGACCATGTCTACCTCGCGTCTCTCCAATGAAAGGCACTCGTCGCTTAGGTATCAAAGGAAGCTTTCCCTAGATCGTGGGTCCTTTCAAGATCATTGGCAAAAGAGGCGATCTCGCCTATCAACTTGAGCTTCCATCCAACTTTGCAAGCGTGCGATGTGTTTCACGTGTCACAACCGCAAGTGCTTCAAGACTCTGAGCGCACTATCAACTTCAAGAGATTGACCTTCAAGAAGATCTCTCTTATCATGAGCACCCGTTGCTATTCTTGAAGAAACCGAGCGCAAGACTCGCAACAAGTCAATCAAATTCCTGAAAGTAAAGTGGTCACACCATTCCGACCGAGAAGCCACACAGGGCGCGAGGATCACCTCCGTTCGAATATCCGGAGTTCTTTCAGTCCTAGATCTGGGGCGAGATCCTCTTGTAGTGGTGGAGTGTTGTAACACCCGGAGTAACTTTCCATATTTGTAACTCCAACTCTTGCCATTTTCGGCATTGTGATATGATATTCCCTCCGTGGTTGGGTTTTCTTCATTTTGCATTTTTCCATGTCATGCATTTTATATCATGTCATCATGTGCATCGCATTTGCATACGTGTTAATCTCATGATTTCGAGCATTTTTCCCGTTGTCCGTTTTGCAATCCGGCACTCCTATCTTCCCGGCGGCCCTTTTACGTTTTTTCTGTGGCGGGTACTAAACCTTCTCGAAATGGACCGAGGTTTGTCAAGTGGCCTTGGTATACCACCCGTAGACCACCGGTCAAGTTTGGTCATTTGGAGCTCGTTTGGTACTCCAGCGGTTAACCACACTCTCGCAAAGGCCTCTTTTAAGTTGCAGCCCAACACCCCTTCAAAACAGCCCAATAACCCATCTAAGTCACTTCCATGCTCTCCGTCGTTCGATCACGATCGTGTGGTAAAAACTACACCTCATTTGGACTCTCCTAGCTCCCTCTATGCCTATTTAAACATCTCCCGTCCAAATCCGGGTCTTCTTCCCGAAACCCTAGACGTTTTCCCTCCGCCCGCGCGGACGTATCCACCCGGCCGGACGCGTCTCCGCCGTCGCCGCGCCCAACCAGGGTCCTCCACGTGGCCGCCGCCGCCGCGCGCCGCCAAGGGCCCCGCGAGGCCCACGGCCGCCCGCCCGGGCACGGGCCGACTCCGCCGCCTCCGCCTCCCAGCGCGCGGCGCCGCCCGCCGCCAAGCCCTCCGCCGCCACCGCGCGCCCGCCTCCTCCGCCGCCTGCCGCCACGGCCGGCGCCGTCGCCGCCCGCCTCCTCGCGTCTCCCGCCGCCCGCGCCTCCGCCGGACCACCGCCAGCGCCCGCGACCCGCCACCGCCGCCGTCGCCTCCTCCGGCGGCCCGGCCGCCCCTCCGCTGCCGCCTCTCCCTCCGGCCACCGGAGCTGACCGCCCGCCGCCGCCGTCCTCGATCCGGATCGGATCCGGATCGGGACCGAGCTCCCCTTGACCTCTCTCCCCCTCATTTTTTCTACTAAGTCTTTTATATCATTGATATTTCGTGGCATTTTCATCGTAGTGTAACTCTGTCATCGTAGCTCCATTTTGCGCGTATAATATGTCAAAATGTTCGTCTCGAAGAGTAGACCATTTCATATCATTGCATCATTTTCATTTGATCTCATCTTGATGCCCGAAATGCTGTTGGAAGAGGGCTATGTGTTGTTAGTTTCTGTTTCTTAACAGAACTTGCACTTTTGTTATTTTTTCCATGATTGATGTGTGCACCCTATGAATTGGAGTCCTACATGTGTTTTGTAATATGCCATGCTGTAAGGGCATATTCATTCCCCAGTGGTTTTGGTGATTGATGACAATGCTTTTGCGGACTAATCGTGTGCGTTAAGTTATTTCAGAAGATCATCCTTTGGCACGAGACGATTTCATCCCCTTGGTGTTTTCATACAAGACGGTGTAGCTCCTGCGGTTCGTTGTTGGTGGACTAGTTTCAGAGGAGTCCCGTACTATTAAGAGGGATCCGTGTTGGTAAGGCTAGGGTGGAATCATCACGCACACATCCTTTTCACACCGTCGTCTTCCCTTTGCATCTCTGAGCTGCCCCTTTCTTCTCGCTTCGGTTTACATACATGCCCGTAGTAGTACCATGATCTACAGCGATAGTACCGCGAAGCCCTCAAGCGGTAGTACCGCTCGGCCGAGCGGTAGTACCGCTCTCAGCAATAATACCGCTCCGATGAGCGATAGTACCGCTTCATGGGCTTCGACTACTACCTCGGTAGTACGCGCCTACTACCGCCTCGATTCGAGGCGGTGTTTTCTCGTGTCGGGTTTTGCGGCACTAGAGGCGGCGATAGCAGCGGTAGTACCGCTCAAGCGGTAATCTTGCTCTGCTCCCCGCAGTAGTGCCGCTCTGTGGTAGAGCGGTAGTACCGCTAGGTATGGAGCGGTAGTACCGCCCTGCCTTAGCGGTAGTACCGCTCTGTGCGGGGCTGTTTAGTGGGGTAACGGTTGGATGTGTTTTCTCACTATATAAAGGGGTCATCTTCTTCCTTGTTGACTTACCTCTTTCCCCCCAAGCTCCATTGCTGCTCAAAGCTCCATTTTCGCCCGATCTCTCTCCCTAGCCAATCAAACTTGTTGATTTGCTCGGGATTGGTTGAAAGGCATAGATCCACACTTCCACCAAGAGATATTTGATTCCCCACCTATCCCTTGCGGATCTTGTTACTCTTGGGTGTTGAGCACCCTAGACGGTTGAGGTCACCTCGAAGCCATACTCCATTGTGGTGAAGCTTCGTGGGTTTGTTGTTGTTGTTGGGAGCCTCCGGTTGTTGTGGAGTTTGCCCCAACCTTGCTTATAAAGGTTGATCGCCGCCTTCAAGGGCACCAATAGTGGAATCACGGCATCTCGCATTGTGTGAGGGCGTGAGGAGAATACGGTGGCCCTAGTGGCTTCTTGGGGAGCATTGTGCCTCCACACCGCTCTAACGGAGACGTACTTCCCCTCAAAAGGAAGGAACTTCGGTAACACATCCTCGTCTCACCGGCTCCACTCTTGGTTATCTCATCCCTTTACTTGTGCTAGCTTATTTGTTGTTCCTATCCTTGCTTGCTCGTGTGCTAGTGTTGTTGCATCATATAGGTTGTTCACCTAGTTGCACATCTAGACAACCTTTATTATTGCAAAGTTTAATTTGGCTAAGAAAAGCTTAAAAATTGTTAGTTGCCTATTCACCCCCCCCCCCTCTAGTCAACCATATCGATCCTTTCAATTGGTATCAGAGCCTCGTCTCTTTTAAGGACTTTACCGTCCAAGAGTATGAGTTGGCGTCGTAGATGATGTGGGGAGCACTCCGGTCTTGAATCCGACATCATCTACGGAGATGGAGTACCTCGATCTCGTGAGGAATTCAATGTGGCGTTGGACACATTGAAAACCTCCATGACGAGCGAGGTCAAGGACATGTTTAAGGATTTCCTAGAAGGGCTTAAACTTTCCACCGCACCGTGAAAGTGGGTGATCCCACCAACACGGGAGCGGATGCTAACTCCGATAAGGGGAAGCTACGAATGAGAAAGCCCCTCGTCTAGTGGTAAGAATGGCACGGCATCTTTGCCCATGTGCAACCTCCTGTTTATGGTGGGCGATTCCTTCCACTCATTTGAATCATGCGGTCCACCACCTAAGGTTGATAAAAGGAGGATTTTGATTCTTGGGTTTATCGTTTTAAGCGTCATTTAAATCATGTGAACACTAACCTTTGGAGAATCATTGAAGAAGGTTTCTATCCGCATGATCCGAGCAACTTTTCTCCAAGAGAGGTCGTGGACCATCAATTCAATGAGAACGCTCTCTTCATCATCCAAGAAGCGATCCTTCCGAAGATCTCCCTCATCTTGACCCTACATCCGTGCCAAAGATGCTTGGCTCAAGGTGGTGTCCATGTATCGAGGAAGCGCAAGCATTCAACGTTCAATTATGAAGTGGTCCAAGGCGAAGCCGATGAGTTTGCAATGAAGGAAGAAGAAGAACCTCGTGAGCTCTATCGGAGAGTAACCAAGCTTGCCGTCTCCTCCGGGATCATGGAAGTAAGGACACCGATGACAAGCTGGATCAAGCGCCAAATTTCTCAAGGCGATGATGCCATACCACAAAGCCATGTCCTCCGTCATCCGTCAACGACGGACTTCCACACCTTATCCTCAAGTGATGTGTTGGACGAGTTTGTGGCTATGAGCATATTGGACAAGACCGCCGACAATGCGGTGCTTCGCTCTCAAAGAGCAAAGAAGCCCAACCTCGCCTTAAAGGCCAAGATTTGTGTTGAAGAAGATGGAGAGGAGGAAGAAGAAGAGAGCAACCTCGAAGATACTAAGTATGATTATCATGAACACATGGCCCTTGCTTCAAGACAATTTTGGAGCAAGAAGAACTCAAGACCCAACTTCAACAAGAGCAATTCAAGTGGCTCTAAGGGCAAGCAACGTGTGAGGGCGTGTTTCAATTGTGGCAATGTGAGTCACTTTGTTGCGGAATGCCCATATGAGAAGAGGGAAGACAATGGTGGCAAGCTCATCCGTAAGGACAAGGTCAAGTCTTTCCCCAACAAGAGCAACTTTCCAAAGAAGTCTCCTCACAAAGCCTTGGTGGTTCAAGAAGAGTACAATGAGGATGATGATGATGATGAGGATGGTGAACCGGGTGCCATGGCCTCCGTGGCCATTGCAATGACTCCTCGGGTGTCTCTTTTCGGTTCACCCAATGAAAACATCACCGCCAAGTGCCTCATGGCTAAAACCACCAACAAGGTAACCCCCAACATCAAAACTACCATCATCCATCATTCCTCTTTAACGGATTGCATTGATGAACATGAGGGGACTAATGTAGAGGAAAATGAATTTGAGATCTTTATGAGTAAACTCAAGGGAAAATCCAAGATGCACTTCGTTGCTCTCTTGGAACAACTTGGTGAGGCCAATGTCATGATCGAGACTCATGAAGAAACCATCTCTAAGATGGAAGGGCATAGTCGTGACTATGCCGATGAGATTTCGGATCTTTCTAATGCTCTTGAGGAAGAGCGTGGCCTTCGTTTGGCTCTTGAGGAGTCACACAGCGATGATCACGCTAAATTAAAGAAAGACCTTGATCATACTCTTGTTGTGTCTCGTGTGCTTAGTTCCGAGAAGGCAAAGCTCGGAGTTGATCTTGCTAGACTCAACGAGGACTTTGACACTCTCGACAAGGCTCACAAAGTCTTGAAGGGTCTCATGCTAGTCTCAAAGAGTCTCATGATCAACTCCAAGTAAAGCTAACCAAGGAGAAAGCCACCTTTCCTCATATGATATTGATTGATAATGCAAATGCTACTAACCCTTGTTGTGAGCATGTGCATCTTGTTGAGAGAATGCTAAGTTGAAGGAGCAACTTGAAAAGGGCCTTGTCTCATGCATTCAAGGTAAGAAGAACCTTAACGATCTTTTGAGTAATCAAAAGGAAGTTGTGGCCAAGGAGGGGATTGGGTTTGCGCCCAAGCCCAAGAGCAAGAAGAAGAATGACAAGACCAAGCAACCTCCCCTCTCAAGCAAACTTTTGTGAAGGAGGGAGAGGTGCTTCAAGAAAAGAAGAACCGTGCCAAGGGTGGCAATGTCAAGAAGGACAACATCATTCCCACGAACATAGCCGGCGACTTTAACCCCTCTTATGTGTTGTGCCGTGCTAATGATGGGCATGTTTATGCTAAATTTGTTGGTTCTTCTTATGAGTTCATTGAATGGTCTATTTGGGTTCCTAAGACCCTCGTTACTAACATCAAAGGACCCATTACCAAATGGGTACCTAAAACCAAGCATTGATCTCTTGTAGGGGTTTGCTTCCGGTGGGGGATCATGGTTGCTTGATAGTGGAGCAACAAATCATATGACCGGGAGCAAGGACATGGTGGTGGACGTGCAAGAGATTCCATCTATGCCCACCGATGTCGAGTGGGGTGATGCATCACATTCTAAGGTATTGGGTCTCGGCAAGGTTGTCATTTCTCATGATCTTCGATCGAAAGTCATGCTTGTTGAGTCCCTTGCATACAATTTGCTTTCCGTTCGTCAACTTGCAGTCATGGGTTTTGCTACTTTCTTTGACATTGATACCGTGGCCCTCTTGTGGAGCAAGACTCTCAAAGTGGCCTTTGTTGGGCATGTCGAAAACGGTCTCTATGTGATTAACTTTTCGAGCGACCCACTAAGACCGCGACATGCCTAATGGCTAAAGTTGGCGTGGGATGGCTTTGGCATCACCGTCTAGCCCATGTCAATATGAGATCTTTGCAAAGTCTTCTCAAGGGGACCATGTTAGTGGACTAACAAATGTTAGCTTTGCCAAAGACCGTGCTTGCGGTGCTTGTATTGAAGGAAAGCTTCATGAGAAGGCTCACCCTCCCACAACTGTCATATACTCAAAGAGACCCTTGGAGCTCCTTCACATGGATCTCTTTGGGCCACCATCATTGATAGTCTTGGAGGAAGAAAGTATTGCTTGGTGATCGTGGATGACTATTCAAGATACACTTGGGTATATTTCTTCAAGAGGAAGAGTGAGACCCAACAAACCGTCATCGACTTTGCAAATGAAGCTCAACGTCAACATAATGCAAAGATCTTGACCATAAGAAGTGACAATGGCACCGAGTTCAAGAACTACACCTTGGATGAGTTTCTTAGTGATGAGGGAATCAAGCATCAATATTCTGCACCATATACCCCTCAACAAAATGGTGTGGCGGAGAGAAAGAACCGGACGTTGATGGATGCGGCGAGGACCATGATGGCGGAGTTCAAGTCTCCATACAACTTTTGGGCGAAGCCATCAACACCGCTTGTCATGCATCCAATCGGCTTTATCTCCGCAAAGGCTTGAACAAGACTCCTTATGAGATACTCACCGCAACAAGCCCAACCTTAAGTACTTCCGGTGTTGGTGTAAGTGTTTCATTCTCAAGAAAGGTGTTCGTTTGTCTAAATTTGAAACTAGAGCTCATGAGGGCATATTTGTTGGTTATGCTACAAACTCTCATGCTTACCGTGTCCTCAATAAATCCACGGACTTATTGAGGAGGCGTGTAACGTGGAGTTTGATGAGAATAACGGCTCCCAAGTGGAGCAAAGTGGCACTTGTGATGTAGGTGATGAAATTCCTCCTCAAGCCATAAGAAGAATGGGAGTTGGCTACATCCTACCCATTGAGGAACCCCTTGTGGCGAAGGAGAAGGACAATGCTCCACTCAAGTGGAGCCATCACCAACCCAAGGCCCACACGCTTCAAGAACAAAGTGAAGGCCCTCAACCTCTAGAACAAGACCAAGGGCAAGATCGTGCTCAAGGCGATGATATCACCTCAAATGATGCCCAAGGTCAAGTTCTCTCCCGAGCATGCTCAAGATGAAGTTCATGCTCATGGCGACGCTCAAGATGATCAAGTGACCCCTCCTCATCTCACCTCCGAGGAGGAATTAGGCGTCGTGCCGCCAAGATTGCTTCAAACTCACAACCAAAGGACATCTCATGGAGAATGTGGTTGGAAGCCTCTGAAAAGGGTAAGCACTCGTAGACAATTGGCAAACTATTGTGAACATCACGCGTTTGTCTCTTGTGTTGAACCTCAAAAGGTCTATGAGGCGCTTGAAGACTCGGATTGGCTCAATGCTATGCATGAAGAACTCAACAACTTTGAGTACAACAAGGTGTGGAGATTGGTGCCAAGGCCATCGGAGAACCACAACGTTATTGGGACCAAGTGGATTTTCAAGAACAAGCAAGATGCTCATGGAAACATCATTAGCAACAAGGCAAGATTGGTAGCACAAGGCTACTCCCAAGTCGAGGGTATCGACTACGGTGAAACCTTTGCTCCCGTTGCTCGTCTTGAATCCATTCGTTTGTTGATTGCTTATGCTTCCCATCACAACTTTAAGTTGCAACAAATGGATGTGAAAAGTGCTTTTCTTAATGGTCACATTAATGAGTTGGTCTATGTCAAGCAACCCCCCGGGTTCGAGGACCCCTACTTTCCGGATCATGTGTATCAACTCGATAAGGCACTCTATGGCCTTAAACAAGCCCCACGTGCGTGGTATGACCACCTTACCGAGTTGCTACAAGATCGTGGCTTTGAAGTGGGGCAAATCGATCCCACTCTTTTTACTAAGAAGGTCAATGGGGAGTTGTTTGTATGCCAACTATATGTTGATGATATTATCTTTGGTTCTCCTAACAAAGCTTTCAATGAGGAATTTGCCGCTCTCATGACCTCCAAGTTCAAGATGTCTTCGATGGGAGAGTTGAAGTTCTTCCTTGGTTTCGACATCAAACAAAGAAGAGAAGGAACCTTCATCAACCAAGCCAAATACACTCAAGACATGCTTAAAAGATTCAAGCTAAGTGATGTCAAGCGGCTACTACACCAATGCCTACTAAGTGCCAACTTGACATTGATCCCAATGGTAAGCGGTGGATCAAAAGGTATATCGCTCCATGATTGGATCTCTGCTTTACCTTTGTGCATCTAGACCGGATATCATGTTGAGTGTGGGTATATGTGCACGGTTTCAAGCCGCACCAAGGAAAGTCACTATGTGGCGATCAAGCGAATCTTTCGATATTTGGCTCATACCCCAAACTTTGGCTTATGGTACCCAAGAGGAGCAAACTTCAAGCTTGAAGGTTTAACAGATTCGATTAGGCGGGAGACAAAGTGGATAGGAAGTCCACTTCGGGGTGCCAATTTCTTGGTTGCTCTTTGGTAAGTTGGTCTTCCAAAAGCAGAGTTGTGTGTCTCTCTCGTCCACCGAGGCGGAGTATGTGGCGGCGGGTAGTTGTTGTGCTCAACTCTTATGGATGAGGCAAACTTTAAAGGAGTACGGTGTCAATTGTGACAAAGTGCCTCTTTGATGTGATAATGAAAGTGCCATCAAGATTTCTCTCAACCCGGTGCAACACTTCAAGACGAAGCATATTGAGATTCGGTATCATTTCATCCGGGATCACATTAGGCGAGGAGAGATCGAGCTCAAGTATGTCAACACTCACGATAACCTTGCAGATATCTTCACAAAGCCCTTGGATGAAGCAAGATTTCGCGAGTTAAGGCATGAGCTAAATATCATTGATTTGAGCAATGTGGCTTGAACCGTGCAACTCCACCACACTTAATGTAATGTCTAGTTTAGGTGTAGGCATGGACATAGGGGGAGTGTTGTTCTATTAATGAACTCTCCCTCCCCCCTTTATGCATAAATCGATCAACTCTTTCACTTTAGCCATTGTTGATGGCGCTTGTGCTTCAAAGAGGAGTTTTGGTCATGGACCCAAGGATAATTCTTCGCGGTGCCATACCAATTGACTCAAACATAGGTGGCTTCGGCCACCGCCCTCTCTCGAGAGAGGCCTGAGCTTGCTCCCTTTTGTGTTGTTTGTTTTGAAGGAGTGGGTTCCGGTTCATGGTTTGTGCGTTTTGTTTTCGATGGTCTCTATCTTGTCATCGTCCTTCTGTTCATTCGGTGTGTTTTTCTTCCTCTTGACTGCCTAGAAGTCATCTCTTTTGGTTGCTGGCGGTACTACCGCTGCTGGTAAGCGGTACTACCGCTCCTGGCGGTACTACCGCTGCTGGTAGCGGTACTACCGCTCAAGCGGTACTACCGCTCTCCAATGATACTACCGCTGGGAGGCGTGGTGGGGGTTATTTCGGGGCAGGGGTTTTTCTCCCCATACCCATTCACTCGCCCTCTCGCTGTCTCTCTCCGACAACCGGCGCCATGAGAGGGCTCGGCGATCTCCTCTCGGGCCGTCTTTCTCCATTCCCTTCGGTGGAGTCGATCCCCACCCGTCCTCTTGCCATGGATGCCGGTGTTGCCCTGTTCTCTTGTTCCGTTTATCTAGGTTTTCAATCTAGCTTCTTAGGGGCATTAGCGGTTGCATCTTTAGATTTTTGGCCAAATCTAGGCTTGAGTAGGATGGAGAAGGCGTCTAGGCTGTTTGGATTAGTGTTTGGTTGGAGTAATTTTGAATTGGTGGGCGGAAGTACGGATCTGACCACGGTAGTAGAAAACGGCTGTTTCCCGCCCGAACAGTACTACCGCTCTCGGAGCGGTACTACCGCTTCAGAGGTACTACGCTCCCGGGCGGTACTATCATCCCGAGCGGTACTACCGCTTGGCGGTACTACTGCCTAAGGGTCACGGTACTACCGCCCTCTACCGTAATCCATCTTACTCCTACCTCTTTGTGATCCTCTTTGTTCGTTCTTGTGGCTTATCCTTGTTTAAATGCAGTTGTTTGCGTGTTTTGTGTGTGTGGTTCCGGTGATGAGGTTCTGAGCCTCCAGCTCGCCGTGTCAACCCCGGTCGTGCTACGTCCAAGCGCTACCGCACCACTGAGCCTGCTGAAGGATCTTCGAGTGCTCCACCTCCTCCCCAAATGCAGAAGAGGACTGCGGTCAAGCCAAAGCCGGGGAAAACTCTGCCAGAAATGCCACCCAAGGAGTTCTGGGCAAGGCGCCGTCGCAATCCGTATGAGGTTGCCCAAGATCCCACTTTGGTCAACCGTCCTTTCTGGAACAAGTTTCAGTTTGCTATCTATTTTGATGTTCTCAAGGCCAAGAAGAATCTCTATGTCAAAGTACACTCCATCGACATTGAGCATATGAAGAGTGATCTGACTGCTTTGGTGAAGCTCTTGAGATGTGCACTCAGCTGAACATTCTCCGGATCATGCAATTCAACAAGGACTTCAATGCTTGATCTTGTGGCCCGATTCTATGCCACGGTTCACCTTGGGACTGATGATGACAGGACTCGACCGGATGACAAATGGCAAGTTCTTTGTCGACCAAGTGGAAAGCTTTCATGCAGTTGATTGGGGTGGAAGACCTTGGACTTGAGTCTCCGTCGGCTTTCGCCCCCACCTTGAGCCACTTGCCACTCACAAGCAAGCTCAGGGCCCTCTCACTCAAGATCAACCCCGACACAAAGAAGGAGACCTATGAGCTACCCGCCTATCTGGATATCCTTCACCGTATCTTGAGAGACGCTTTTCCTCGCATCGGGAATCTGGACCAGGTTCACTCTTATCTTGTGGACATGCTTATCTTCCGTCGGCGGGAGAAGGGCAGAGCACCGGAGAGACCTTGGATATCTCTCATGTTATGTGGTCTGAGCTAGTTTCGCCATCTCCGGCGCAAATGCCCAATTTATGCTCCTTTCATTATGCTGCTCATTGAGAAGGCACAGGAGCATGTCTATCCCAAGGAGGCACCGGAGCTTGGCGATTTGGTCTCTCACGATGTCAAGCGTCGAGGAAGAAGGAGAACTGGGGCACTCAAGCCCCTAAGACTGGTGTTCCGTCATCTGCTGCTGCTATGGAGGTGAAGAGGAGACGAGGCTGAGGATGAAGATGATGACTTCGTGCCCTCCGGGACGAGCCATCTTGGGCCCGAAGCTCAAGGCCAAGGTCAAGAAGCTCTTCGCATGGAGTCTCACGGTCGATTACATGGCTCACGTGGCGAGAAGAAGGCCCGAGGTCGTCACAAGGAGCTCATCGTCGGTGGGCGCTACCGTCCGAGTGGATCGAGGACCAGCTTCTCGAGGAGGAGGAGTGGATTCAGCAGACCGCCCATGGACCGATTCGACACCGAGCACTTCGGTGGCGACGACGGTGGTGCCGATGATTCTGCTGGGCTCGATCGTGTGTTCCTCGCTTGCTCTCACAGGGGCAGTGTGGCGCTCCCTCTCCTTTTGGTGTCTCGATGCCAAAGGGGAGAGAGCTTAGGGATTCGTGTGTGTCTCTTTCGTTCGTGTGTCTTGTCTTATTCTTGTTTTAGTTGGTTTGCTTTGGTTGGTTTGTCCGTGAGACCTAAGTTTCGCAATTTCGAGTCATATGGTGTGAGACATATGCTACCCTTCCCTTTCAGTATCATTATCTATGTCAATCTAGCTCATGAGTTGCATGCCTGTCTTGTTATATCTTCTTGCTCCTCTCATGCTTCATGCTTAGATTATTGGTCTCTAAAATGTAGGGGGAGCTTTGATCCAAGTATGTATGCTGTGCAGTCCAAAGCACTTATTTAAATAGCACACATCGAGGGGGAGCCCAACTACATGTTAGGACCGTCGGTTTATATGCTTTCCATATATCATGTTTTTGCAAATCCCGTATTGTCATCAATCCACCAAAAAGGGGGAGATTGTAAGGGCATATTCATTCCCCAGTGGTTTTGGTGATTGATGACAATGCTTTCGCGGACTAATCGTGTGCGTTAAGTTATTTCAGAAGATCATCCTTTGGCACGAGACGATTTCATCCCCTTGGTGTTTTCATACAAGACGGTGTAGCTCCTGCGGTTCGTTGTTGGTGGACTAGTTTCGTAGGAGTCCCGTACTATTAAGAGGGGATCCGTGTTGGTAAGGCTAGGGTGGAATCATCACGCACACATCCTTTTCACACCCGTCGTCTTCCCTTTGCATCTCTGGAGCTGCCCCCCTTTCTTCTGCTTCGGTTTCGCCCTGTGCCAGCGGTAGTACCGCGATCTACAGCGGTAGTACCGCCGAAGCCCTCAAGCGGTAGTACCGCTCGGCCGAGCGGTAGTACCGCTCTCAGCGGTAGTACCGCTCCGATGAGCGGTAGTACCGCTCGCGGGCTTCGACTACTACCTCAGTAGTACCGCGCCTACTACCGCCTCGATTCGAGACGGTGTTTTCTCGTGTCGGGTTTTGCGGCACTAGAGGCGGCATAGTAGCGGTAGTACCGCTCAAGCGGTAGTACCGCTCTGCTCCAGTAGTGCCGCTCTGTGGTAGAGCGGTAGTACCGCTAGGTATGGAGCGGTAGTACCGCTCAAGGATAGTACCGCTTCTGCCTTAGCGGTAGTACCGCTCTGTCTTGAGGCTGTTTAGTGGGGTAACGGTTGGATGTGTTTTCTCACTATATAAAGGGGTCATCTTCTTCCTTGTTGACTTACCTCTTTCCCCCCAAGCTCCATTGCTGCTCAAAGCTCCATTTTCGCCCGATCTCTCTCCCTAGCCAATCAAACTTGTTGATTTGCTCGGGATTGGTTGAGAAGGCATAGATCCACACTTCCACCAAGAGATATTTGATTCCCCCCACCTATCCCTTGCGGATCTTGTTACTCTTGGGTGTTGAGCACCCTAGACGGTTGAGGTCACCTCGAAGCCATACTCCATTGTGGTGAAGCTTCGTGGGTTTGTTGTTGTTGCTGGGAGCCTCCGGTTGTTGTGGAGTTTGCCCCAACCTTGCTTGTAAAGGTTCGGTCGCCGCCTTCAAGGGCACCAATAGTGGAATCACGGCATCTCGCATTGTGTGAGGCGTGAGGAGAATCTGTAGCCCTAGTGGCTTCTTGGGGAGCATTGTGCCTCCACACCGCTCTAACGGAGACGTACTTCCCCTCAAAAGGAAGGAACTTCGGTAACACATCCTCGTCTCACCGGCTCCACTCTTGGTTATCTCATCCCTTTACTTGTGCTAGCTTATTTGTTGTTCCTATCCTTGCTTGCTCGTGTGCTAGTGTTGTTGCATCATATAGGTTGTTCACCTAGTTGCACATCTAGACAACCTTTATTATTGCAAAGTTTAATTTGGCTAAGAAAAGCTTAAAAATTGTTAGTTGCCTATTCACCACCCCCCCTCTAGTCAACCATATCGATCCTTTCACATGCCATCTTTCCAGGGGTGTATGCCATGTATTTTTGTGATCTATGTGGTGACTAGCAAAAGCATGCAAAGTAGGTGTCCTGATGTTGCTGATTTCAGCCCTGTTTAGCTGATATTTTGATGCCATGTTAACTTGATGATACCGAGAGATCTATGCATATTTTGAGATACTTCAGTAAGGATGTTTTGTTAAACGTGTCTTGCTCTATCCATCCATGCCTTTGTTTGCAATTATGGAGTGCCATAGCTTGAGTCAATCGAGCTCTACTTTTGCTATCAAATTTTTCCTGGCAGATTGTTTACATGTTATTCAATTTTGCCAAGCTTGTAGTGGTTGATCCATGTATGCTATGTTATTGTTCTTGCCATGTATGTTTTCTATGTAATGTCTTCTTGATGTATGTATGCTTAGTTTATCATATAAGGCTCTGTAGTGAGTGCATTGAGCTTGTAAACATGCCTACTCGTTATCAGTTTTTGACATGCCATGTTGCTGAATCTGTTAGCGAAACTTTCAATATTAACATGGGTGTTACTATATTTTCTGATCCTTTTTGGCTTATGGTCAGTAAGGGACTTTTGTTCTAGGCTTTGAGTAGATGCATGCCATGCCTTGTTTTGCTATTTTAAGTTCCTGTAGCATGTAGTTTTGCTGCTCTGAACATTGCAACCTGATATTGTTTTTGCCATGTCCAGCCTGATATTTTGTGCACTTTTGCCATGCTTGTTTGAACCTGTTATGATGTGAACTAGCCATAGCTCAGTGCTCATCTTTTGTCGAGCATCTTGTGTAGATCACTGCCATGTACTTTGTTGGTACGTTTGGGTGCAGTAGCTTAATTTATTGTTGCTTGCTAAGTGGCATCATGCTGTTAATGGCAGATTTGTGCCATTCTTGTTTTGCTTGTCATTTCCAAACCGTGCATCCGATTCCGGTGATCTTTATATCCATTTCAACCGGAATCATCTCATATTTCCAGTGGCATACTTGGTTTGCCAAGTTGATGCCTGGTTCATCATTTACCTTCCGGCCTTTTATACGCATTGCATATCACATCTCGCATATCATGTCATGTTTTGCATCATGTTGCTTGTGCATTGCACCGTGATTTATTGTGGTTCCTTTGTTTGTGTTGTTGCTTTGGGTAGAGCCGGGAGACGAGTACGTGAACGAGGAACCTGTTGAGAACGCTTACGAGGATCAAGCTTTCGACAACTCTGAGAACATTGCAGGCAAGATGACCATACCCTCGAAATCACTTCTATCTTTGCTATGCTAGTTGCTCGCTCTTTTGCTATGCCTATGCTACGATGCCTACCACTTGCTATATCATGCCACCCATATTGCCATGTCAGCCCCTAACCATCCTTTTCCTAGCAAACCGTTGATTGGCTATGTTACCGCTTTGCTCAGCCCTCTTATAGCGTTGCTAGTTGCAGGTGAAGCTGAAGTTTGTTCCTTGTTGGAACATGGAGATGTTGTTCCTTTTGGAACATGTTTACTTGTTGGGGATATCACAATATATATCTGCTATAATTAATGCATCTATATACTTGGTAAAGGGTGGAAGGCTCGGCCTTATGCAGTGTTTTGTTCCACTCTTGCCACCCTAGTTTCCGTCATACCGTGTTATGTTCCTTGATTTCGTTCCTTACGGTTGGGTGATTTATGGGACCCCTTAACAGTTCGCTTTGAATAAGACTCGTCCAGCAAGGCCCAACTTTGGTTTTACCATTTGCCGCCTAAGCCTTTTCCCCGGTTTTCGCGAGCCGAGGGTCATCTTTATTTTAACCCCGGGCCAGTTCTCCTCTGAGTGCTGGTCCAAACCTGTCAGCCGCCGGTGGCCATCGAGGCAACTCGAGATGGCCTATCGGAAGTTTGGACAATCCGGTGTGCCCTGAGAACGAGATATGTGCAGCTCCTATCGGGATTTGTCGGCACATTCGGGCGGCTTTGCTGGTCTTGTTTTATTGCTGTCGAAATGTCTTGTAGTCCGGGATTCCGAGATTGATCGGGTCTTCCCGGTAGAAGGTTTATCCTTCGTTGACCGTGAGAGCTTATAATGGGCTAAGTTGGGACACCCCTGCAGGGTAATATCTTTCGAAAGCCGTGCCCGCGGTTATGAGGCAGATGGGAATTTGTTAATGTCCGGTTGTAGAAAACCCGAAGTTGACCTCAAATAAAATACACATCAACCGCGTGTGTAACCGTGATGGTCTCTTCTCGGCGGAGTCCGGGAAGTGAACACGGTGTTGGAGTTATGTCTGACGTAAGTAGTTCAGGATCACTTCTTGATCGCTACTAGCTTCACGACCGTGCTTTGCTCCTCTTCTCGCTCTCTTTTGCGATGTAGCCGCCATATATGCTAGTCGCTTGCAGCAGCTCCACTTTACTACTCTATCCTTCCTATAAGCTTAAATAGTCTTGATCTCGCGGGTGTGAGATTGCTGAGTCCCCGTGACTCATAGATTCTACCAAAACAGTTGCAGGTGCCGACAATGCCGAGTCTGGGTGACTCAACCGAGCTCAAGTGGGAGTTCGACGAGGAACGTGGTCGCACTATGTGTCTTTTCCTGATGATCGATAGTGGTGCCCGGCTTGGGACGATCGGGATCCGTGTAGCATTTGGGGTATCTTCTTTTATTTTTGGTTCCGTAGTCGGACCTTGAGTGTACTCTGAATGATGGATGTTTATTTATGTACTGTGTGAAGTGGCGACTGTAAGCCAACTATATATCTCTTTCCCTTATGTATTACATGGGTTGTGTGAAGATTACCTCACTTGCGACATTGCTTTCAATGCGGTTATGCCTCTAAGTCGTGCCTCGACACGTGGGAGATATAGCCGCATCGGGGGCGTTACATTCTTCCTCCTTTTTCCGACACGTGGGACATCCAGCATCCAGGTCGTGTCATGAAAGAAAATAGAGTGGTAGTTGATAAGTTGAAGCCACGAGATGTGCATCTTGGGTTAAACTGTAAATAGAATCTTACTACTCTTGAGTAACTCCAAAAGCGGCCACCGAAGATCTTTCTTGGATTTGTTTTTCATCACCAGCACGTCGAGGTGAAAGATGTGCAGGTTCAGTGGGTACGCTTGCGTTTTCACTGACATGTGGGACCGCATGTGAGCAAACAGACGATGGGCTCCGCGCGTCCGCTGGTTGGCTGAGAAGAGAGATAGAGGAGTGCTGAGCAGGGACTGCAGGAAATTTGTTCTACGTATTGTACCTCGATATGGGCTCGATATAGTGGGGTGGCATGGGCCATAACTAGCATTCACGTCTAGCACTACAGCACACGCCACCCACACGAGTCCCATCCGACACCAATTTTCTTAGAGTCCGTGCTACAACCATCTCTTCTCGCTCCTGTTTTCTCAGCAATCACGCGGTGGGCGGGGTGGGGGTTTGCCGATAGTCGGTTTGCTCAACTACGGTCCCACTTGTAAGTGAAAATGCAACACCGCATGCATTCCCGCTTGAGCGGCGTGCCAGACCAACCGTGTGGGGGTGCGACACGAAGAGGGCAGGCTTTTCCTTTTGAACTCGTAACTTGTAAAATTTGGTTCTGCTCCATGGCGCGATCGATAGATAGAAAATAACGATTTTGCCTAGAGTAATGAGAAGTTTGGTTCTGGCGCCGTTCATGCATGGAATACGTACGAAAATTATGAAGTTGATGCGAAAGGTAAGATAATTATTGTAGTATCATATACTACTACATGGATTTGACAGAAAGATAAAAATACATACGAATCCATCAATGACATCCTCACACCCTAGTACGCCGGGTCACCAACCGACGTGTGAGGAGCAGCGGCGTTGGCGGCGAGCTCAACGTGCTTCTGAACAGTGTGGCCAAGGTTGCCATGCATTCCAAGAAGGCTAGCGTCCTATCATCCTCCTCTTGCATGCGCGTAGATGTGGGTGATTATGTCCATGGTGTCTTGCTGCGTCAGGCGCTGCGCGGCAAGCGCGACCTCAAGGTGGACATTCTCCACGCGACGGCGGGCAGTCGCAGGGCCACCAGTGCGTCGAAGAGGTTGTCACCATAGTGGCTGTTGAGGGTGGCGGGCATCGCAGAGCCTAGGTGCGTCGGCTGAAGGCTTACGTCAAAGTCGTCCGCGAGCTTCTTGAGGACGGTGAACTTGTCGAGGAAACCGACGAGGGCCTCGTCGAACAAGGAGACGAAGCTGTCGTCCAAGCGGCCCCTTGCCCTGCCGGCCTCAAGCAATACTACCTAGAGACGTTCCTCGTTGCCGGGCCGCAGGCCCGCGTCGTGGACCATCTGGCACAGCCGGCTGATGCTCGCGCTCATCGCCTCCATGGGTCTAGCTTAGCTTATACTAGTCAACTGATCTTGCGATTCGAGTGATCACTCTTGCCCTTGATTAGCGTGTGTAGGTGCGTAGGATTTCATACAAGTCCTCGGCCCTCTACTGCACCTGCCTTTGGCTGTATGATAGGTGGGTCAGCCACCCCCTGGGCCCACGTGTCATTCACCCAAAGGCAGTTGCCGTAAGTCAATAAAGCTGCGCCCCCCTCCGTGCCGGTGCAGTATAGTCATCTCATCGGACCTCTAGTTGGGGCCAAACGAGAGAAGTTTGATGTTTACTGGTTTATTGGTCCCCTTTGCATTTTGCGCCAAGTTTTGACCTTTGATTTAACTAATAAAATGTTAATGCATGTAAACAAAAATGTTGTGTAAGTCACATTACGAAAACCAAATAATCCCAAAACACTTAGGCACGGTGCATTAACTCCCTCCTTGTTTCTTATTTCGTGACATATCAACCAATGAGAGATGTGGGCCGTGCATGCTTTCAATGACTTGAGACTACCAAACTTGACATGTAGTGTTTAGTTCATTGCATCATTGCATGTAATCCTATTAAGACTCTAGTTAGCAAGAAAACATTAAGTTCTCTTGTCGATAGGAATAAAACTCCATGTATTTATTTACAGAGGGAGTAGTACATTTTTTGTGACATGCATTACTAGATATTGCTAGTCAAATACTAAAATCCAGATAGACGTGGTAGTACTCCTAAATCCAGACGGTGGTGCTACTAGTACTAGTAGTAGTACTACCAATGTAGTACTCCTAGGAGTACTAGCACTGTACTACCCGTTGGTCAAATTATTACGTGTTGCTCCTCACAGTGAAGTGACAAGACCCTGCGACGGAGATGACACCTGAGTATAGGCGCCGTGTTCGGCATACCATAGTCAGCCTCACCGTCTACAGTCACTATCATCATGGCTGTAGAGCTAGCCTGCTTACAACTAGCCCTGTTCGACATAATTTCCCGTGCGTAGATGCCCGTGCATTGCACGGAACACCAAGATTGGGGGTGGACTGCTCCGTCAGCGGCCATCGCGCCAGAATTTTCCACGGCCTTCTAGATGTGGTGTGGAGGAGATAAGGCTGATTGTGAGAGACAAGGAGTTGTTTGTAAATAGGGAACAAGTGCGGGCATCTTTTTGCAAAAATGGAGAAGCATGGTTTGTATGCGTCAGATCTAGATCCGACGGCTACTGGTGAAAGATGGGAGGCACAACATCATCACCAACTCATGACCTGTTTGCTTAGCAGGATTTTGAAACCGCAGGAATAGGACACGACAATATTACAAGTTTCAAACTGATATTACAAATGTTAGGAGTAATGCTGCACCTAGGAAGAGGGAATTACTAGGAAGTTCACGTAAGAACTTTCATTACTTTAGGTGGATGCAGAGTTATCGTACAAACTAAAATCCACCGCCCTGACAAGTCACTAATGGGCAAATAAGTTTTCGAGTCTCTGGCCACTTGATGTTTCAAAAACAAATTCAGCTTCTGCAGAGACTTTGTCATTTAGGCTTAGACACTTGCGGTGACCACCACGCCATTCATTGTTGCGCCAGAGAACGCCAAACCTCATTACCTTGAGCACACTTGCCTCCAGAAAAAAGAACCTGGCCAATTTAATCTCAGATGTGCTGCCTCGGTAGTCGATCAAATCAATTTCTGTAAGATGGAGATCAAGGCATTCGATGAGATTGTTATAGTGCAGCACATTTTCGACTTTCGGGTCTTTTTTTATCTGCAAAAGAAGAGAACATATTAGAGCAGCTGGCTACATAAGATTGTTGTGTCATCAAGAGGTACCAATATCATTCGCTCATACGATAGGGTTGGCTGGCTAGTGATATTTTTTCACACACACACTCTCTCTCTCTCTCCCTCTCTCTCTCTCTCTCTCCATTTCGGTTTCCTCTCATTTAATTAGGAGCATGTGAAGAGCTTGGGCATTTGTTGCCTTCCACTATGTGGCCGATGCCATATTTCGCAAAAGTATGCCACATAATACGCATCGATGTCAAATCAAAAGATTTTGGCACCGCTCTCGCGATGTGAGAGAGTTGGCACCGCTGTGCACACAGACCCACATGTATAAACAAATCAATCAAACCAACTACACCAGCCTCTCACTCTCCCAAACAAGTGTTTTTTTATTACCTCAGTCCTCTCTCTCTCCCACGCAGTGTTTTTTCATTGCGTGAGTTAATTTGGCACCGGATCAAAGTAGGTGCTCCAGATTGGGGCACCGGGTGAGCAATGGAGGGGCATCGATGCCAAATGCATCACAAGTGAATTGGGCACATGTTTTGGCCTACATAGCCCACTTTTTTACTCCCTCCGTCCCAAAATTCTTGTCTTAAATTTGTCTAAATATGGATGTATCTAGTTACATTTTAGTGTTAGATACATCCGTATCTAAACAAATGTAAGACAAGAATTTTGGGACGGAGGGAATACTACCTCATATTTAGTATAAAATTTTGACCATAGATTTACCTAAGAAAATGCCAATGCATGTCACTAAAAATTGCACCATTTGAAATTATGTTCAAATACGAATCCAACGATATAGTTCTTAGTGACCTGCATTAACATTTTGTCAGTTAAATCTATGGTCAAATTTTGATACTACAAAATTGGAAGAGTAAACCAGGACAGAGGTAGTACTTGCCCTTAGGGTAACCATAGAGTTACTGGAGTAGTCTAAGTTACTTTCCACTATGACTAGCCTAGGCTACTATAGTAGTACAACATAAAAATGACGCAGTGATCACGTGAGAAAAATACTAAAACATTTTTTGGTGCGGTGCGTAGATGTAGTTTTGAACACTACACTTGTCATCGTAATTTGGGAAAATTACGAAAAAATTGAGCTACGTTGTGATTACCGTTTACTAATAGGAAAGAAGTTTCACCTCGATGAGTAGCTTCTCCGTGCATGGAAAGCATGTAAGGAATCCAACAACTTGATCCAGATTGGGGCCGATAGATTTTAGTGCTAAGATCTTCACTTTATGCGCATGGACTGGTCAAGCTTGTGGGAATCATTTTCTGGAAGACGGTCATAAATACATCAAGAAGAAATTTAAAAATGTGAATTTCAAGAAGACGGAGAAGAAGATGAGTGTTGTACTTGAACGATTACGGATCGAATAAAGAGTTCGGAGAATTTGGCAGACGAGTACACCAACACTGTCAATTTCGGCACGTCAATGACCCTGATTTTTGTTGGACCTTCTAGATCCGATACAAGCAATCTCTCAAGGAAAGGCACATTCTCAATGACCATAACGTGGAACAGCTAGAGTGATCTCTTCCCAATTGATGTCTTGTTGCGGGGCCAGCAAGACACATAAATCCATCGGAGATTCGTCGAGGCGATGTGGAGGCTAATGAACCCGTGGATCTGCTCAAGACGAAGGTACTCGAGTGCAGTACAGCTACGGAGCAGATGCTACATAGCCTTCTTCGAGATGACAACGTCGAAGGGGTCGAGCTGCTTGAGTTGAGGGAGAAGAAGGGCGGGTGCTGCATTAATCTGGGGAAGATAGCAGGAGCTGAAGCTAGCGCGGCGCAGCGTTGGCGTGAGGCGGAGCGCGGGCGGCGGCAGAGAGCGACATCGTCCAGCTTCAAAGCTGTGCTCCTCGAGCTGATCTTGGGCGGGGGATAAGAACCACTCGTCGAACTTGGGTTGGACCTTGCATTTGGTACTGAACATGCAGATGTCAAGGCGTCTGGCTGGCCCAGGGTGCGGTGAAAGGATCTTGCAGACTGCGGCCATGCGTTTGCAATCCCTGTCGCAGAGGCAGCTATCGACGGTGAGGTTGAGGGGGACGCAGCGCCAGAGGGGGCGCCACCGCCGGGAGAGCAGGGCGGTCCGCACGGCAGATTTGGTGGGGAAGAGGCCGATGATGACGAGCAGCATGTCGTCGGGGAGGCTACTGATGAAGTCCAGGCTCGCCGGATGCGGTTTTGGCTTCAGCGGCCTCCACTTGTTGGCTGCCTCGCCGTCCATCTCAACCGGCGGCGACGCCGGTGTACACGTGTGTTGGTGTTTGTTGTGTGCTGGGTGTGCGCAAGTGCATCCTTCTATGCATGTCGCCGCGCAGTGGTGAATTGTGCGCGAGTGCGTCCTTCGCGTGCAAGAAGTTTGTCCTCAATGCGCCCTCAATTTACTAGCATGCGGGGTGCTACCCCGAGTGGTTTCAACTTTGTTTCCTTCACCGCGTGTCAGATGGGCCTCTAGTTTACTTATTTTCACCCACCGCCACATGGGCCAGCACACCAAGATATGTAACACGAGTGACAACGCAGCATGTGGATTGGTTGACCGGTCAACTAAACAATATACGGAGCTATATGCTGACACAGTGAGCGTATAATCCGTCGGTATAGAGAGTTCGAGTGAGAGGGGAGGCCCGTGAGAGATAGCAGAGAGAGAGAAAGAGCTACTCCCTCCTTCGATAATGTAGTTACAACATTTTTTTAAAGTCAAACTTTTGAAACTTTGACCAAGTTTATAAAGAAATTACTTATATCGGCAATACCAAAGATAAATGATAGTATGAAGTAAGTACATGTTGTGATGAATCTAATGATCGTTCCAGATGTAAATGTTTTTCTCCGCATATACCTAGTCAAACTTTTCTGAGGTTTGACTTTTCAAAACATCCATTTGCTTATGGACGTGACAGAGTCCCTGACGAGAGAGAGAGAGAGAGAGAGAGAGAGAGAGAGAGAGAGAGAGAGTGAAAAAAGTGTGTGTGCGTGTGTGAAAGAGACATGGACAACACACGATAAAAGTGGAGAAAAAGCATGCGTGTCTTATGCAAACATATCACACATGCATCTTCGACAACAGAGGCAAGGTGAGGAGATAGTGTGTGGTTGTTTGGAACCGAGAGAGGAAGACCCTAGCACGTGGCCAAGAGGGGTCTCGACAAACAAGGAGAGAGGTCGAGAGAGGCGTCGGAGAAAATGCAGACATGGGGAGGAGAGAGTGTATGTTTGTCATAGAGATCCCCGGAGATCGTGATGGGACTACATGGGTGGGAGATCGAGTGACAAGGTGTGTGCGCAATAGAAGATGCCCCGAGAGATATGAGATAGACATATGGATGGAAGGAGACAATACGTGTGTTCCTGATGGCTAGTAAGAGATAATCATACTTAGGAGGGGGGGGGGAGTGCTTGCGCCTATGGCCCTGTTTGGATACTCTAACTCAGTTAGAGGTTAGAGTTAGATTCTAACCCTGAACTAACTCTAAGTAAAGAGGTGTTTGGATGGCAGGGTTAGATGGAGCGCGGATACGGCGAGGCACCTTCACGGGCGGTGCGAGAGGGAGGGAGGGAGAGGACGAGAAGCTTCGAGGAAGTGGGGAGGGATCTGCTGCGGGGAGAGCAAGAGAAAAAAGTGTTTATTAGTGGTCCCGAGAAGAACTACCCAAATAAGTACCTCTTGGATGGGTTAGATGCATCTAACCTAAACTAAACCTCCTGTTTGGATATTTTTGGGTTAGTTGACTCCAAACTAACCCAAACTAACTCTAACCCATGGATCCAAACAGAGCCTATGATGGAGTGAGGGATTATGGTACTTAGGGGGGTGCGTGTCACATGGAGAGATAACAAGGGCGGAGAGTGTTGGATGGGTCTATATGTATAGCGCGAGCGAGACATGTGTATGTGTGAACTAGGGAGATATAAGGCCCGTTTGGCTTGCGTCATGAGCATCTTTTGCGTGGCCTGGGGTTGTGGCTGGATTTCATGCACGCTTGTTTGGTTGCTACCCTGTGAAAAAGAAAGCCCGCCTAGGCTGGGTTCCCTCTTGCACTTTAATTAGCTTGGCTGAACTCCAGATGCTGCAAGTAGCCTGGCCCAAGCGACCGATTTCGAACGCCTGGCCGTGCCTAGTGATGCGGCCACGAGCCTAACAGCAACATCGATGGATATTAGCATTAAATAATTGATGCATGGATTGATTGATGAGACGTTGATGCTTTGCCTGGCCCAGGCATGAACCAAACGCTTCAGCACCACACAAGCCTGGCCAGGTAGAAATATTTTACATCTCACGTCCACACCAGGCAGTACCGACCATCAAGGCATGAGGGTCAGGTCATGAACCAAACTGACCAATAAAGTTTGAGAGAGATTGAGGAGCCCTGATAAGGCTGAGTGGTGCGTCAGATAGCTGAGAGGGGGAAAGAGATATTCCATCCGCTCGATGATGCAGTGCATGTAAATTTTTTAGAAGTCAAAGTTTGGAAACTTTGATCAGGTTTACGCAAATGTTATTTATATTTACAATACCAAAGATACATCATACAAAACTACATCTCATGGTGAATCTAATGGTATATGTTTGCCGTACTAGATGTAATTCTTTTTCTCCATGTACATGGTCAAACTTTGTGATGTTTGACTTTTCAATAAATCTATGTGCTATGGACGGAGGTGAGTGCCTCAATCGAAACAGATCAAGTGCGTGTGAAGGAGAATGAGAAAGTGTGCAAAAAGAGTATGTGTGTGAAAGAGAAAGTGACAACAAACGATAAATTAGAGAGAGAGTGTGTTTTTTCGTTTCTTATGCGAACATATCACGATGCATCTCCGAGATGGAAAAGCGAGGCGAGGATACACGAAGATAGCTAGTGTGTGATTGTTTGCAACGGAGAGAGACACCCTGTAGCACATGTCCAATAGAGGTCTGGCCAACAAGAAAAAAGGTCGAGAGGTACACATGGATGGCATGGGCGCATGGGGAGGGAGAGAGGGTGTGTTTGTGATAGAGATCCCTCGAGATCGTGAGGGACTATATGGGTGGGAGATTGAGGGAATGCGTCTTGCGATAGAAAGATGCCCCGAGAGAAATCGAGATAGACCATGCACATGTTTGTGATGGAGACTAAGATTAGCTAGTCATATACATATACGGGGGACTGCGTTTGCCTACAATTGAGTGAGAGACCATCATACTTGGCTAGTTGGGCATGAGATTGTGTGTGTGTGTGTGTGTGTGCGTGTGAGATGGAGAGAGATAGAGTTTTAGATGGGCCTATCGAGTGCGAATGAGATATGCATGCGTATGTGTGACCCAGGTGGATGGAGAGTTTGAGAGAGGGGAGGAAGAGCTCCGAGACGACATAGTGGTGCGTGAGAGAGTTACGGGCAAAGAGACAAGGAATTTGTGTGCGTACGATGAGTGCACCCAAGATATCTAGCTTGGACTAGCTAGAGTATCATACATAGTGTGCGAAAGAGACCTATAGATGGTGTATATATGAATGCGGACTAGAAAGACCCCCCACACACACACACACACAGAGAGAGAGAGAGAGAGAGAGAGAGAGAGAGAAAGGAGAGGGACCAACAAGGTTTTTGTGTGGGATCGTGCAGAATTGAAGATTGTCGCGAGAGAGAGAGAGAGAGAGAGAGAGAGAGAGAGAGAGAGAGAGAGAGAGAGAGAGAGAGAGAGAGAGAACATGAGTCCGGAGAGGGGAGGTCGCGTTTATGCATCAAAGACTGATATAAACCTGCATTCAAATATTTAAATTGGAGACCATGTTGTGCGCAATCCACACATGAACGGATATATCGTATATCAAACAAGTTCATTAATTTGACTTTCAACATGTTCATGGAGTACTATAATACTGTACAACATGCTACGCGATTGAGGTGTTCAATTTTGGATTTAGTTCACTATTTTGACCTACTGAACGAGCTAGTTCATTGAATCGAGATATTTCATTTTGGGTTTGATTCGCGTTATTGAGTGGGTCAACTATTTGTCATATAGTAAATCGCTAGCAACGAGCATGTAAAAACACATTACTCCCGAGCATCATCTCTCCATCTAAAAAAGAAGTGGCAAGCTAATATTTCAAATTTTGATTCGAATCGACTTGGTAAGTAGACGTGGATGCTCGTTCTCCCAAAATTTGTACGAACCGTTAAACATCCTCTCTGCTCGGTGGAATTCGCCCGAGCAAATAAATGGGAGACGCGAAATTACCGTCCGATGTGGGACACGCATCAATTGCCCGTTGTACATCGAGGGTAGGTTCGTAACTTCATCCAAGCGCGCCTTCTCCTCGGCCGAAATGACATGTGCCGAATAATTCATAAACCATGGTCGGCAAAACACGCTCTCCTCGCCCGAAATAGCTCGCGCCCACTATTTCAAAACACGCTCTCCTCGCCCGAATTCGCTCGCTCCCACTATAGTTCAAAACACGCCCTCCTCGCCCGAAATCGCTCCCGCCCACTATTTGGGGAGAAGCAAAGTTACTCTACTATCCCGACCCTCGTTACACAGACCCAAGGCGAAAGCCTATAGGCAAGGGTAGAACTGTAACTCCCCTCACATTTCGAGACAAATCGTCCGTAAGACATGGTTCCACCCTCCCAATTCCCCCGCCCCCATTCGTACCTCGTGGGCGCAAATCACCTTCTCCTCGAAGCTCCCTTCTCCCGAGCCGCAAACCTCAGCCCCACCTCCATGGCGCCCCCATCGCACCAATTTCATAGCCGCCTCCTCCCTAATGCAGAGAGGCGCTGTCCAATTGCCATCGTGCCTTTGGGCTGTGTGCCTCTTACTCCGTCTGCTGGTGCTGCCTCGGCGATGGCGCGTGAACTGTCGAGCCGATTCACCCCCGCCGTTGTTCACGGCGCCGGAGCGGCTCCAACTTTGGATCCGTCCAGAGTCCTGGCGCTGCTTCCGCGTAGCCGTCGACCATCGCGACGTTGCTCTTTCCCTGCCGCCGGTCACCACCGCAACCGCTCCGGCCTCACCGACTCGGCAGCTGGACCTGCCTACTTCACCATACCGCCAGATAGGTCGCACCCTCATCTGAAATCACTTTATTTAGGTGTCAGTTGTCTGAATTTTTATTCTGGGCCAATCGATTCCCAATGGGAAGCAGCACCCCTCGAGGCGGCGGAGCTCCTAGGCTGCCGGTTGGCTGGTGTCTAACGTAAGGGTGCGGGGCCGCAAGTTCTCCGCGGAAGCAGCGCTTAGATGGCTATCTTCTAGAGTTGCGTGGGTTGAAGGTACTGCCGCCACCGGATCTGGATGACGGGGAGTCTTTGTGGATTGGCCCGGGGGCGACGCAACCACGGCAGTGCGGTGGGGCGGGGAGCGGGGTTTTGGACGGGGCCACGGACGGCGGAGGCAGGCTGCTCTGCCGTTGGTCGCTGGCTCTTCGGGGAAGATTCCGAACGGTGTCAGCCGGGAGGCACAAGACGGCCATCAAGCCATCCGTCGTAGATCGGACAGTACCAAAATAAAATAAAATCGTGTGAACCCAATTTAGTCTTCAGTCAACAGACGTGTGACCACTCTCGTACCTTGCTATTGATCTCTTAGTGTATTTCTTCGGATCAAAGAGATATGTCGTTCTTAACTTTATGCGTTATCTGCATCTTCAGACACACCATCTTCCGACTCACCGTAGCTGCTCTAACAAGGGAAGCATACACCAGAAGGGAGCTACAGTCCCCACTCAACAGTTCCCTACATCGAATGCGCGTGCCCGACATGGACAGCCACACAACTGCAGGGCCATCGACAAGTCAGCACAAGATGCTCACTCCTATGGATGGCATCCAGATAGGTTGTACCCTCATCTTACTTGTGTGCAACATTTATGGCTTTGTTATTCATCTAAGCACGGAAAATAGATCATCACATTTCACTGTATATTCATTCTGATCTCTTAGGGTCTTGTTCAGGAGTTCACGCTGTTCTATAGTTCAGCTAAGATACTTATTCTTTAGGTAATGCTGTTCCATAGAAAGTGATACATGATAATTGGATGCTATGATCAACTTGATACATGATAATTGTTTTGAGATATGGAGGTAGTAATATTAAATTCATGCTAGTTGGGTAATTATGGTTTTAAAGAATGCTTGTGTTGAGGTTTGTGATTCCCGTAGCATGCACGTATGGTGAACCGCTTTGTGATGAAGTTGGAGCACAATTTTATTTATTGATTGTCTTCCTTATGAGTGGCAGTCGGGGACGAGCGATGGTCTTTTCCTACCAATCTATCCCCCTAGGAGCATGCGCATAGTGCTTTGGTTTTTGATGACTTCTAAATTTTTACAACAAGTATATGAGTTCTTTTGATTAATGGTGAGTCCATGGATTATACGCACCCTTTCACCCCTCCATTATTTCTTGCCTCTCTTGTACCGTGCAAGTTTCGCTGGTACCATAAACCCACCATATACCTTCCTCAAAACAGCCACCATACCTACCTATTATGGCATTTCCATAGCCATTCCGAGATATATTGCCATGCAACTTTCCACCGTTCCGTTTATTATGACACGTTTCATCATTGTCATATTGCTCTTTGCATGATCATGTAGTTGGCATCGTATTTGTGGCAAAGCCACCATCATAATCTTCATACATGTCGCTCTTGATTCATTGCATATCCCGGTATACCGCCGTAGGCATTCACATAGAGTCATATCTTGTTCTAGCTTTGAGTTGTAAATCCATAAAAGTGTGATGATCTTCATTATTAGAGCATTGTCCCAGTGAGGAAAGGATGATGAAGACTATGATTCCCCCACAAGTCGGGATGAGACTTCGGACTTTACAAAAAAAAGAAAAAAAAGAAAAAAGAGAAAGGCCAAAAAGAAAAAAAGAGAAAGACCAAAGAAAAAAAGGAGAAAGAAAAAAGAAAAAAAAGAATGAGAGAAAAAGAGAGAAGGGACAATGCTACTATCTCTTTTTCCACACTTGTGCTTCAAAATAGCACCATGATCTTCATGATAGAGAGTCTCATATGTTGTCACTTTCATATACTAGTGGGAATTTTTCATTATAGAACTTGGCTTGTATATTCCAATGATGGGCTTCCTCAAAATGCCCTAGGTCTTCGTGAGCAAGCAAGTTGAATGCACCCCACTAGTTTTCTTTTGTTGAGCTTTCATATATTTATAGCTCTAGTGCATCTGTTGCATGGCAATCCCTACTCACTCACATTGATATCAATTAATGGGCATCTCCATAGCTCGTTGATACGCCTAGTTGATGTGAGATTATCTTCTCCTTTTATGTCTTCTCCACAACCACCATTCTATTCCACATATAGTGCTATGTCCATGGCTCACGCTCATGTATTGCGTGAAAGTTGAAAGAGTTTGAGATTATTAAAGTATGAAACAATTGCTTGGCTCGTCATCGGGGTTGTGCATGATTAAATACTTTGTGTGATGAAGATGAAGCATAGCCAGACTATATGATTTTGTAGGGATAACTTTCTTTTAGACATGCTATTTTGAGAAGACATGATTACTTGCTTAGTATGCTTGAAGTATTACTATTTCTTATGTCAATATGAACTTTTATTTTGTATTATTTGGATCTGAACATTCATGCCACATGAAATAAAATTACATTATGAATTATGCTAGGTAGCATTCCACATCAAAAATTCTCTATTATCATTTACCTACTTGAGGACGAGCAGGAATTAAGCTTGGGGATGCTTGATACGTCTCCAACGTATCTATAATTTTTTATTGTTCCATGCTACCTTTTCTGGATGCTTATGGGCTTTATTTTATACATTATTATCATTTTTGGGACTATCCTACTAACCGGAGGCCCAGCCCATATTGCTGTTTTTTTGCCTATTTCAGTATTTCTAAGAAAAGGAATATCAAACGGAGTCCAAACGGAATGAAACCTTCGGGAGCGCTATTTTTGGAACAAATCTGATCCGGAGAGCCTGGAGTGCAAGTCAAGAAAGCTCCAAGGGCCCCACGAGATAGGAGGGCGCCCCCCCTGTAGGGCGTGCCCCCTGTCTCGTGGGCCCCTCGGGCGTCCACCGACGTACTTCTTCCTCCTATATATACCTACAGACCCCGAAAACATCCAGGGGCACCACGAAACACAATTTCCACCACCGTAACCTTCTGTATCCGCGAGATCCCATCTTGGAGCCTTCACGGCACTCACTGGGAGGAATCGACCACGGAGGGCCTCTACATCAACATCCTTGCCCCTCCTATGAGTTGTGAGTAGTTTACCACAGACCTACGGGTCCATAGTTATTAGCTAGGTGGCTTCTTCTCTCTTTTTGGATCTCAATACAATGTTCTCCCCCTCTCTTGTGGAGATCTATTCGATGTAATCTCTTTTTGCAGTGTGTTTGTCGAGATCCGATGAATTGTGAGTTCATGTTGAGATTTATCTATGGTTATTAATTGAATCCTTCTCTGAATTCTTTTATGTATGATTGAGTTATCTTTAAAAGCCTCTTCGAATTATCGGTTTGGTTTGGCCTACTCGATTGATCTTTCTTGCCATGGGAGAAGTGCTTAGCTTTGGGTTCAACCTTGCGGTGTTCTTACCCAATGACAGAAAGGGTTGCAAGACACGTATTGTATTGTTGCCATTGAGGATAACAAGATGGGGTTTATATCATATTCCATGAGTTTATCCCTCTACATCATATCATCTTGCTTAATGCGCTGCTCTGTTCTTATGAACTTAATACTCTAGATGCATGCTGGATAGCGGTCGATGAGTGGAGTAATAGTAGTAGATGCAGGCAGGAGTCGGTCTACTTGTTATGGATGTGATCCCTATATACATGATCATGCCTAGATAACGTCATAATTATTCGCTTTTCTATCAATTGCTCGACAGTAATTTGTTCACCCACCGTAATACTTATGCTCTTGAGAGAAGCCTCTAGTGAAACCTATGGCCCCTGGGTCTATCTCTTATCATATTTGCTTTCAATCTACTTTTATTTGCATCTTTACTTTTCTGCATCTATATCACAAAATACCAAAAATATTATTATCTCTCTATCAGATCTCACTTTCGCAAGTGGCCGTGAAGGGATTGACAACCCCTTTATTGCGTTGGTTGCGAGTTCTCAGTTTGTTTGTGTAGGCGCATGGGACTTTTGAGGAGCCTCCTACTGGATTGATACCTTGGTTCTCAAAACTGAGGGAAATACTTACGCTACACTTTGCTGCATCACCCTCTCCTCTTCGGGGAAAACCAACGCTAGCTCAAGACGTAGCAGCAACCAACTTATTGGAAATTATACATACTGATGTGTGCGGTCCAATGAGCGTTGAGGCTCGCGGTGGCTATCGTTATGTTCTCACTCTCACTGATGACTTAAGTAGATATGGGTATGTCTACTTGATGAAACACAAGTCTGAGACCTTTGAAAAGTTCAAGGAATTTTAGAATGAGGTAGAGAATCAACGTGACCGAAAAATAAAGTTCTTACGATCAGATCGTGGAGGAGAATATTTAAGTCACGAATTTGGTACGCACTTAAGGAAATGTGGAATCGTTTCACAACTCACGCCGCCTGGAACACCTCAGCGTAATGGTGTGTCCGAACATCGTAATTGCACTCTATTGGATATGGTGCGATCTATGATGTCACTCGCCGATTTAGCGCTATCATTTTGGGGATACGCTCTAGAGACTGCTACATTCACTTGAAATAGGGCACCGTCTAAATCCGTTGAGACGACACCATATGAACTATGGTTTGGGAAGAAACCTAAGCTGTCGTTTCTAAAAGTTTGGGGATGCGATGCTTATGTCAAGAAACTTCAACCTGAAAAGCTCGAACCCAAGTCGGAAAAATGCATCTTCATAGGATACCCTAAGGAAACCATTGGGTATACCTTCTACCTTAGATCCGAAGGCAAGATCTTTGTTGCCAAGAACGGGTCCTTTCTGGAGAAAGAGTTTCTCTCGAAAGAAATATGTGGGAGGAAAGTAGAACTCGATGAAGTACTGCCTCTTGAACCAGAAAGTAGTGCAGCTCAGGAAGATGTTCCTGTGGTGCCTGCACCGACTAGAGAGGAAGTTAGTGATGATGTTGAAGGTACTTCGGATCAAGTTGCTACTGAACTTCAAAGGTCCACAAGGACATGTTCCACACCAGAATGGTATGGCAACCCTGTCTTGGAAATCATGTTGTTAGACAACAGTGAACCTTCGAACTATGAAGAAGCGACGGCGGGCCCAGATTCCAACAAATGGCTTGAAGCCATGCAATACCAGATAGGATCCATGTACGAAAACAAAGTATGGACTTTGACAGACTTTCCCGATGATCGGCGAGCGATAGAAAATAAATGGATCTTTAAGAAGAAGACAGACGCGGATGGCAATGTTACCATCTATAAAGCTCGACTTAAGGGTTATCGGCAAGTTCAAGGAGTTGACTGATACGTCTCCAACGTATCTATAATTTTTGATTGCTCCATGCTACTTTATCTACTGTTTTAGGCAATATTGGGCTTTATTATCCACTTTTATATTATTTTTGGGACTAACCTATTAACCAAGGCCCAGCCCAGATTTGTTGTTTATGCCTATTTCAAAGTGTTTGAGGAAAAGGAATATCGACGGAGTCAAACGGAACGAAATCAACTGGAGAAGTTACTTTTGGAAGGAAACCCACCTGATGGACTTGGACCCCACGTCAGAAGATACGGGAGGTGCTCACGAGGGTGGGGGGTGCGCCCTCCCCCCTAGGCGCGCCCCCTGCCTCGTGGGGCCCCCGTAGCTCCACCGACGTACTCCTTTCACCCATATATACCTACGTACCCTAAAACTTCCAGAACAGAACCTAGATCGGGAGTTCCGCCACCGCAAGCCTCCAGAGCCACGAAATACCAATCGGGACCCCTTTCCGGTACCCTGCCGGAGGGGGGATCCATCACCGGAGGCCATCTTCATCATCCCGGCGCTCTCCATGACAAGGAGGGAGTAGTTCACCCTCGGGGCTGAGGGTATGTACCAGTAGCTATGTGTTTGATCTCTCTCTCTCTCTCGTGTTCTTCTATGGCATGATCTTGATGTATCCCGAGCTTTGCTATTGTAGTTGGATCTTATGATGTTTCTCCCCCACTACTCTCTTGTGATGAATTGAGTTTCCCCTTTGAAGTTATCTTATCGGATTGAGTCTTTTATGAGAACACTTGATGTATGTCTTGGTGATCAACTTGCGGGTCTCGTGACATTGGGAACCTATGCATAGGGGTTGGCACACGTTCTTGACTCTCCGGTAGAAACTTTGGGGCACTCTTTGAAGTACTTTTATGTTGGTTGGATGAATCTGAGATTGTGTGATGCATATCGTATAATCATGCCCACGGATACTTGAGGTGACAATGGAGTATCTAGGTGACATTAGGGTTTTGATTGATTGGTATCTTAAGGTGTTATTCTAGTACGAACTCTTTTATAGATTGATCTGAAAGAATAGCTTTGTGGTGGTCTCGTACCCGACCATAATCTCTCCGCTATTAGTGTCTTTGGAGTGACTCTTTGTTGCATGTTGAGGGCTTGTCATATGTTCTATCTATGTTATTATTGTTGAGAGAACTTGCACTAGCGAAAGTATGAACCCTAGGCCTTGTTTCCTATCATTGCAATACCGTTTACGCTCACTTTTACCGCCTGTTACCTTGCTGTTTTTATATTTTCAGATTACAAAAACCTATATCTACCATGCATATTGCACTTGTATCACCATCTCTTCGCCGAACTAGTGCACCTATACAATTTACCATTGTATTGGGTGTGTTGGGGACACAAGAGACTTTTTGTTATTTGGTTGCAGGGTTGTTTGAGAGAGACCATCTTCCTCCTACGCCTCTCGCGGATTGATAAACCTTAGGTCATCCACTTGAGGAAATTTGCTACTGTCCTACAAACATGTGCACTTGCAGGCCCAACAACGTCTACAAGAAGAAGGTTGTGTAGTAGACATCAAGCTCTTTTCTGGCGCCGTTGCCGGGGAGGCTAGGTAAGTGAAGGTATATCTTTAGATCTTGCAATCGAATCTTTTTGTTTCTTGTTTTAGCACTAGTTTAGTTTATAAAAGAAAACTACAAAAAAATGGAATTGAGTTTGTCTCATACGCTTCACCTTTTTAATATCTTTCGTGAGTATGATGGAAAAGAAAATTGTGCCAAAGTGTTAGAAGAAGAAATCTATAAAATGTTTGGCACTCAATATGTGAATGATGAGCATAATTGCAATGTTGTTATTATGAATTCCTTGAATATCCATGATGCTAATGATATGCAAAGCCACAAGCTTGGGGAAGCTATGTTTGATGAAGATGATATTTTTTGTCCCGCAAGCTTGGATGAGCAAATTTACTATGATGAAAGCATGCCTCCTATCTATGATGATTATTGTGATGACACGTATGCTATAAAGAATAATGATAACCATGAAACTTGTCATCTTGATCTTAATTTTCAATCACATGATAGTTATTTTGTTGAGTTTGCTCCCACTACTATTTCGAATGAGAAGAATTTTGCTTATGTGGAGAGTAATGAAATTTCTAGGCTAGTAGATCATGAAAAGAATGCTTTAGGTGCTGGTTATATTGTTGAATTCATTCATGATGCTACTGAAAATTATTATGAGGGAGGAACATATGCTTGTAGGAATTGCAATAATATCAAGTTTCCTCTCTATGTGCTTAAAGTTTTGAAGTTATGCTTGTTTTACCTTCCTATGCAAGATGATTCTTGTTCCCATAAGTTGTTTGTTCACAAAATCCCTATGCATAGGAAGTGGGTTAGACTTAAATGTGCTAGTCATATTCTTCATGATGCTCTCTTTATGTTTCAATTCTTATCTTTTATGTGAGCATCATTGAAATCATAATGCCTAGCTAGGGGCGTTAAACGATAGCGCTTGTTGGGAGGCAACCCAATTTTTTTTTTAGTTTCTTGCTTTTTGGTTCTGTTTAGGAATAAATAATCCATCTAGCTTCTGTTTAGATGTGGTTTTATGTTTTAATTAGTGTTTGTGCCAAGTAAAACCTTTGGTAAGACTTGGGTGAAGTCTTTATGATCATGCTGTAAAAAACAGAAACTTTAGCGCTCACGAGATTAGCTATAACTTTTTGCTGGAGAGTTCTATTTAGTTTATTCTTTTTGCAAATGATTACTAGATAAATTCCTCAGGCCCACCAATTTATTTTCGAATTTTTGGAGTTCCAGAAGTTTGCGTTAGTTGCAGATTACTACAGATTCAGTTTTTCGTGTGTTGTTTGCTTATTTTGATGACTCTATGGCTAGTAAAATAGTTTATAAACCATAGAGAAGTTGGAATACAGTAGGTTTAACACCAAAATAAATAAATAATGAGTTCATTACAGTACCTTGAAGTGGTGTTTTGTTTTCTTTCGCTAACGGAGCTCACGAGTTTTCTGTTAAGTTTTGTGTTGTGAAGTTTTCAAGTTTTGGGTAAAGATTCGATGGACTACGGAATAAGGAGTGGCAAGAGCCTAAGCTTGGGGATGCCCAAGGCACCCCAAGGTAATATTCAAGGACAACCAAGATCCTAAGCTTGGGGATGCCCCGGAAGGCATCCCCTCTTTCGTCTTCGTTCATCGGTAACTTTACTTGGAGCTATATTTTTATTCACCACATGATATGTGTTTTGCTTGGAGCGTCATGTAATTTTGTTTTGTTTTGCTTGATTTTAATTAGATTAATGTTTTGCATCTTTAGTTTCAATAAAAAAGTCAAGGATAGCCTTTGCCATGCTTATTTTGCTAGTATACATGTTGCTGTTTGAAAACAGAAAGTTTACCGCTGTTGCAAAAATTCTCTAGAAAAGTCAGTGAGTGGTATAATGTTGAATCTTTTTTCATATTGAGATCTGATAAATTTATTACAGTGGGAATTTTAGTTCATAATTTTTGGAATTAGGTAAGTATGATGAATCTTGCATTCTTTACAGACTGTACTGTTTTGGCAGATTGCTGTTATGTTTGCATTGTTTGCATATGTTTGCTTGTTTAATGATTCTATTTCATGATAGGAGTATTAAATATGCAGAGGCATTTAGTATTAAATGTTGAATAATAATGTTAGTGATTTGTTACAGTATAAAATGATAAGGTTTTTCATTGGTTTATACTAACCTATCTCACGAGTTCTTGTTGAGTTTGTTGTGAATGAAGCTTTTGATAAAAAGAGAAACCATGATATGAAAGGAATTAAGGAGACACAAAAGTTAAAGCTTGGGGATTCCCAAGGCACCCCAAGATAATATTTCAAGAACTCTCAAGCATCTAAGCTTGGGGATGCCCCGGTAGGCATCCCACCTTTCTTCTTCAACAACTATCGGTTAGTATCGGTTGAGCCTAAGTTTTTGCTTCTTCACATGAGTTGTGCTATCCTTGCAATGTAGTTTTATTTAGCTTTGCTTGCTGTTTGAATAAAGTATCAAGATCTGAAATTATTAAATGGGAGAGTCTTCACATAGTTGCATAATTATTCGACTACTCATTGATCTTCACTTATATCTTTCGGAGTAGTTTGTTTTTGCTCTAGTACTTCACTTATATCTTTTAGAGCACGGTGGTGGATTTGTTTTAAAGAGACTATTGATCTCTCATGCTTCACTTATATTATTTTGAGAGCCTTAAATAGCATGGTAATTTTCTTAAATAATCATAATATGCTAAGCATACAAGATTTGTAAGAATTCTTATGAGTGTGTTGAATACTAAGATAAGTTTGATGCTCGATAATTGTTTTGAGATATGGAGGTGATAATATCAAAGTCGTGCTAGTTGAGTAGTTGTGAATTTGAGAAATTCTTGTGTTGAAGTTAGCAAGTCCTGTAGCATGCACGTATGGTTAAAGTTGTGTAAAAAATTTGAAACATGAAGTGTACCTGGCTTGTGCATCCTTATGAGTGGCGGTCGGGGACGAGCGATGGTCTTTTCCTACCAATCTATCCCCCTAGGAGCATGCGCGTAGTACTTGATTTTTGATGACTTCTAAATTTTTGCAATAAGTATATGAGTTCTTTTGACTAATGTTGAGTCCATGGATTATACGCACTTTTACCTTTCCGCCTTTGCTAGCCTCTTCAGTACCGTGCATTGCCCTTTCTCACCTTGAGAGTTGGTGCAAACTTCGCCGGTGCATCCAAACCCCGTGATATGATACGCTCTATCACACATAAACCTCCATATATCTTCCTTAAAACAGCCACCATACCTACCTATTATGGCATTTCCATAGCCATTCCGAGATATATTGCCATGCAACTTCCACCATCATCATCATGACATACTTTACTTTTGTCATATTGCCATTGCATGATCATGTAGTTGACATCGTATTTGTGGCAAAGCCACCATGCATTATTTTTCATACATGTCACTCTTGATTCATTGCACCATCCCGGTACACCGCTGGAGGCATTCATATAGAGTCATATCTTGTTCTAGTTTCGAGTTGTAATCCTTATGTTGTAATCAATAGAAGTGTGATGATCATCATTATTAGAGCATTGCCCAAATAAAAAAAGAGAAGGCCAAAAAAAGGAAGGCCCAAAAAAAAGAGAAAGTCCAAAAATAAAAAAAAGAAAGGCCAAAAAAAGAAAATAAATAAAAAGGGCAATGCTACTATCTCTTTTTGCACACTTGTGCTTCAAAGTAGCACCTTGTTCTTCATGTAGTGAGTCTCATATATTGTGCTTCAAAGTAGCACCATGTTTTTCATTTAGTGAGTATCATATATTGTCACTTTCATATACTAGTGGGAATTTTTTATTATAGAACTTGGCTTGTATATTCCTACGATGGGCTTCCTCAAATGCCCAAGGTCTTCGTGAGCAAGCAAGTTGGATGCACACCCACTAGTTTTCTTTTGTTGAGCATTCATAGCTCTAGTGCATCCGTTGCATGGCAATCCCTACTCCTCATGTTGACATCAATTGATGGGCATCTCCATAGCCCATTGATTAGCCTCGTCAATGTGAGACTTTCTCCTTTTTTTGTGTTCTCCACACAATCCCATCATCATATTCTATTCCACCCATAGTGCTATATCCATGGCTCGCGCTCATGTATTGCGTGAAGGTTGAAAAAGTTTGAGATTATTTGAGTATGAAACAATTGCTTGGCTTGTCATCGGGGGTATAGAAATTGGGAACATCTTTGTGTGATGAAAATGAAGCATAGCTTAACTATATGATTTTGTAGGGATGAACTTTCTTTTGCCATGCTATTTTGAGAAGACATAATTGCTTTGATTAGTATGCTTGAAGTATTATTATTTTTATGTCAATATGAACTTTCGTCTTGAATCTTTCGGATCTGAATATTCATATCACAAGTAAGAATAATTATATTTAAATTATGCCAAAGTATCACTCCGCATCAAAAATTATTTTCTATCATTTACCTACTCGAGGACGAGCAGGAATTAAGCTTGGGGATGCTTGATACGTCTCCAACATATCTATAATTTTTGATTGCTCCATGCTACTTTATCTACTGTTTTCGGCAATATTGGGCTTTATTATCCACTTTTATATTATTTTTGGGACTAACCTATTAATCGGAGGCCCAGCCCAGATTTCCTGTTTTATGCCTATTTTAGTGTTTCGAGGAAAAGGAATATCTGACGAAGTCAAAACGGAACGAAATCAACTGGAGAAGTTATTTTTGGAAGGAAACCCACCTGATGGACTTGGACCCCACGTCAAAAGATACGGGAGGTGCTCACGAGGGTGGGGGGTGCGCCCTCCCCCCTGGGCGCGCCCCCTGCCTCGTGGAGCCCCTGTAGCTCCACCGACGTACTCCTTTCACCCATATATACCTACGTACCTTAAAACTTCCAGAACAGAACCTAGATCGGGAGTTCCGCCGCCGCAAGCCTCTAGAGCCACGAAAAACCAATCGGGACCCCTTTCCGGTACCCTGCCGGAGGGGGGATCCATCACCGGAGGCCATCTTCATCATCCCGACGCTCTCCATGACGAGGAGGGAGTAGTTCACCCTCGGGGCTGAGGGTATGTACCAGTAGCTATGTGTTTGATCTCTCTCTCTCTCTCTCTCTCGTGTTCTCTCTCGTGTTCTTCTATGGCACGATCTTGATGTATCCCGAGCTTTGCTATTGTAGTTGGATCTTATGATGTATCTCCCCCTCTACTCTCTTGTGATGAATTGAGTTTCCCCTTTGAAGTTATCTTATCGGATTGAGTCTTTTATGAGAACACTTGATGTATGTCTTGGTGATCAACTTGCGGGTTTCGTGACATTGGGAACCTATGCATAGGGGTTGGCACACGTTCTTGACTCTCCGGTAGAAACTTTGGGGCACTCTTTGAAGTACTTTTATGTTGGTTGGATGCATATCGTATAATCATGCCTACGGATACTTGAGGTGACAATGGAGTATCTAGGTGACATTAGGGTTTTGGTTGATTTGTATCTTAAGGTGTTATTCTAGTACGAACTCTTTTATAGATTGATCTGAAAGAATAGCTTTGTGGTGGTTTCGTACCCGACCATAATCTCTACATTTGTTCTCCGCTATTAGTGTCTTTGGAATGACTCTTTGTTGCATGTTGAGGGCTTGTCATATGTTCTATCTATGTTATTATTGTTGAGAGAACTTGCACTAGTGAAAGTATGAACCCTAGGCCTTGTTTCCTATCATTGCAATACCGTTTACGCTCACTTTTACCGCTAGTTACGTTGCTGTTTTTATATTTTCAGATTACAAAAACCTATATCTACCATTCATATTGCACTTGTATCACCATCTCTTCGCCGCACTAGTGCACCTATACGATTTACCATTGTATTGGGTGTGTTGGGGACACAAGAGACTTTTTGTTATTTGGTTGTAGGGTTGTTTGAGAGAGACCATCTTCCTCCTACGCCTCTCGCGGACTGATAAACCTTAGGTCACCCACTTGAGGGAAATTTGCTACTGTCCTACAAACCTGTGCACTTGCAGGCCCAACAATGTCTACAAGAATAAGGTTGTGTAGTAGACATCATTGACTAAGATGAGACTTTCTCTCCCGTAGCAAAGCTGAAGTCCATCCGAATTATGTTAGCAATTGCCGCATACTATGATTATGAGATATGGCAAATGGACGTCAAAACAGCATTCCTTAACGGCTATCTTAAGGAAGAATTGTATATGATGCAGCCGGAAGGTTTTGTCGATCCTAAGAATGCTAACAAGGTATGCAAGCTCCAGCGCTCCATCTATGGGCTGGTGCAAGTGATGTCTACTACACAACCTTCTTCATGTAGACGTTGTTGGGCCTGCAAGTGCACAGGTTTGTAGGACAGTAGCAAATTTCTCTCAAGTGGGTGACCTAAGGTTTATCAATCCGTAGGAGGCGTAGGATGAAGATGGTCTCTCTCAAACAACCCTGCAACCAAATAACAAAGAGTATCTTGTGTCCCCAACACACCCAATACAATGGTAATTTGTATAGGTGCACTAGTTCGGCGAAGAGATGGTGATACAAGTGCAAAATAGATAGTAGATATAGGTTTTGGTAATCTGAAATAATAAAAACAGCAAGGTAACTAATGATAAAAGTGAGCGTAAACGGTATTGCAATGATAGGAAACAAGGCCTAGGGTTCATACTGTCACTAGTGCAAGTTCTCTCAACAATATAACATAGATAGATCATATGACAATCCCTCAACATGCAAGAAAGAGTCACTCCAAAGACACTAATAGCGGAGAACAAACAAAGAGATTATGGTAGGGTACGAAACCACCTCAAAGTTATTCTTTCGGATCAATCTATTTAAGATTTCGTACTAGAATAACACCTTAAGACACAAATCAACCAAAACCCTAATGTCACCTAGATACTCCATTGTCACCTGAAGTATCTGTGGGCATGATTATACGATATGCATCACACAATCTCAGATTCATCTATTCAACCAACACAAAGTACTTCAAAGAGTGCCCCAAAGTTTCTACCGGAGAGTCAAGAACGTGTGCCAACCCCTATGCATAGGTTCATGGGCGGAACCCGCAAGTTGGACACCAAAACATACATCAAGAGGCACATGATATCCCATTGTCACCACAGATAAGCACGGCAAGACATACATCAAGTGTTCTCATAAAAGACTCAATCCGATAAGATAACTTCAAAGGGAAAACTCAATTCATCACAAGAGAGTAGAGGGGGAGAAACATCATAAGATCCAACTATAATAGCAAAGCTCGGGATACATCAAGATCGTGCCATAGAGGGAACACGAGAGAGAACACGAGAGAGAGAGAGAGAGAGAGAGAGAGAGAGAGATCAAACACATAGCTACTGGTACATACCCTCAGCCTCGAGGGTGAACTACTCCCTCCTCGTCATGGAGAGCGCCGGGATGATGAAGAGGGCCACCGGTGATGGGTTCCCCCTCCGGCAGGGTGCCGGAACGGGATCCCGAGAGGTTTTTGGTGGCTACAGAGACTTGCGGCGGCGGAACTCCCGATCTATCTTGATCTTCGATAGTTTTAGGGTACGTAGGGTTATATAGGCGAAAGAAGTCGGTCGGGGGGTGCTCGAGGGGTCCACGAGACAGAGGGCCGCGCCTTGTAGAGGGGGCGCCCCCCTATCTCCTGGGCTCCTCGAGGATCTTCTGACTTGATCTCCAAGCCTCCAGGATGATATTCTTCCAAAAAATCACGATGCCGAAGGTTTCATTCCGTTTGGACTCCGTTTGATATTCCTTTTCTTCGAAATACTGAAACAGGCAATAAAACAGCAATATGGGCTGGGCCTCCGGTTAATAGGTTAGTCCCAAAAGTAATATGAAAGTGTAAAATAAAGCATGTAATCATTCAAAACAGATAATAATATAGCATGAATGCTTCATAAATTATAGATACGTTGGAGACGTATCAGCAAGCATATCGGAGTTGGAACATTCGCTTTGATGAAATGATCAAAGCGTTTGGGTTTATGCAGACTTATGGAGAAGCCTGCGTCTACAAGAAAGTGAGTGGGACCTCTGTAGCATTTCTCATATTATATGTAGATGACATACTTTTTATGGGAAATGATATAGAACTTTTGGACAGCATTAAGGCCTACTTAAATAAGTGTTTTTCAATGAAGGACCTTGGAGAAGCTGCTTACGTATTAGGCATCAAGATCTATAGAGATAGATCGAGACGCCTCATAGGTCTTTCACAAAGCACATACCTTGATAAGATATTGAAGAAGTTCAATATGGATCAGTCCAAGAAGGGGTTCTTGCCTGTGTTGCAAGGTGTGAAATTGAGCTCGGCTCAATGCCCGACCACGGCAGAAGATAGAGAAAAGATGAGTGTCATCCCCTATGCCTTGGCTATAGGGTCTATTATGTATGCCATGATGTGTACCAGACCTGATGTAAACCTTGCCGTAAGTTTGGTAGGAAGGTACCAAAGTAATCCTGGCATGGAACACTGGACAGCGGTCAAGAATATCCAGAAGTACCTGAAAAGGACTAAGGATATGTTTCTTGTTTATGGAGGTGACGAAGAGCTCGTCGTAAAGGGTTACGTCGACGCTAGCTTCGACACCGATCTGGATGACTCTAAGTCACAAACCGGATACATGCATATTTTGAATGGTGGGGCAGTAAGCTGGTAAAGTTGCAAGCAAAGCATCGTGGCGGGATCTACATGTGAAGCGGAGTACATGGCAGCCTCGGAGGCAGCGCATGAAGCAATCTGGATGAAGGAGTTCATCACCGACCTAGGAGTCATACCCAATGCGTCGGGGCCGATCACTCTCTTCTATGACAACACTGGAGCTATTGCCCTTGCCAAGGAGCCCAGGTTTCACAAGAAGACCAGGCACATCAAGCGTCACTTCAACTCCATTCGTGAAAATGTTCAATATGGAGACATAGATATTTGGAAAGTGCATACGGATCTGAATGTCGTAGATCCGTTGACTAAACCTCTTCCGCGAGCAAAACATGATCAACACCAGAACTCTATGGGTGTTCGATTCATCACAATGTAACTAGATTATTGACTCTAGTGCAAGTGGGAGACTGTTGGAAATATGCCCCAGAGGCAATAATAAAATGATTATTATTATATTTCCTTGTTCATGATAATTGTCTATTATTCATGCTATAATTGTGTTATCCGGAAATCATAATACATGTGTGAATACATAGACCACAACATGTCCCTAGTGAGCCTCTAGTTGACTAGCTCGTTGATCAACAGATAGTCATGGTTTCCTGACTATGGACATTGGATGTCATTGATAACGGGATCACATCATTAGGAGAATGATGTGATGGACAAGACCCAATCCTAAGCATAGCACAAGATCGTGTAGTTCGTTTGCTAGAGCTTTTCTAATGTCAAATATCATTTCCTTAGACCATGAGATCGTGTAACTCCCGGATACCGTAGGAGTGCTTTGGGTGTACCAAACGTCACAACGTAACTGGGTGGCTATAAAGGTATACTATAGGTATCTCCGAAAGTGTCTGTTGGGTTGACACGGATCGAGACTAGGATTTGTCACTCCGTATGACGGAGAGGTATCTCTGGGCCCACTCGGTAATGCATCATCATAATGAGCTCAATGTGACCAAGTGGTTGGTCACGGGACCATGCATTACGTGACGAGTAAAGTGACTTGCCGGTAACGAGATTGAACGAGGTATTGGGATACCGACGATCGAATCTCGGGCAAGTAATGTACCGATTGACAAAGAGAATTGTATACGAGATTACTTGAATCCTCGACATATGGGAGCCAACATGGGTATCCAGATCCCGCTGTTGTTTATTGGCCGGAGAGCTGTCTCGGTCATGTCTGCATGATTCCCGAACCCGTAGGGTCTACACACTTAAGGTTCGATGACGCTAGGGTTATTAGAAAGACTTGTAAGTGATTACCGAATGTTGTTCGGAGTCCCGGATGAGATCCCAGACGTCACGAGGAGTTCCGGAATGGTCCGGAGGTGAAGATATATATGTGGGAAGTTGTCATACGGTCACCGGAAAAGTTCGGGGGCTTAGCCGTATTGTACCAGGGCCACCGGAGGGGTTCTGGGGGTCCACCGAGAGGGGCCACCTCTCTCGGAGGGCCTCATGGGCTGTAGTAGGCAGGGAACTAGCCCCTAGAGGGCTGGGCGCACCCCCCCTCCTTGGGCCCATGCGCCTAGGGTTTGGGGGAACCCTAGAGGAGGCGCCCTATTGCTTGGGGGGCAAGCCCCCTCCCCTTGGCCGCCGCCCCCCCTCTAGATCTCATCTAGAGGGGCCCGGCCCCCTTCCCACTTCCCTTATAAATAGAGGGGCGAGGGGAGGGCTGCAAACCACATCCAAGGCGCAGCCCCTCCCCTCCCCAACACCTCTCCTCCTCCGTTAAGAGCTTGGCGAAGCCCTGCCGGAGTACTGCCTCTCCACCACCACCACGCCGTCGTGCTGCTGCTGGAGCTCTCTTCCTTGACCTCTCCCTCCTCCTTGCTGGATCAAGGCGCGGGAGACGTCTCCGCTCCGTACATGTGTTGAACGCGGAGGTGTCGTCCGTTCGGCACTAGAATCTTCGGTGATTTGGATCACGACGAGTACAACTCCATCAACCCCGTTCTCTTGAACGCTTCCTCTCGCGATCTACAAGGGTATGTAGATGCACTTCTATCTCTCTCGTTGCTAGATGACTCCATAGATTGATCTTGGTGATGCGTAGAACTTTTTTTATTTTCTGCAACGATCCCCAACAGCCTCAGGAACCGCGAGTGGCCTAGATTATTCTGTAGTATTCGATCTTTATTAGCTAGCTAGCTAGTGATGTATTCAATATATAATATTTGAGACGATGTATTCAAGATTATATATTATTCGAGACGATGCATATTATGTATTATGATTCAGGATTTCCTTATTGATTGCATGCATGGATTGTAATTTGAATACAAAATTGGTTTATATTTCTTCTGGGTTAGTTAAATAAAAGCTATGGTGGACAATACTGGCAGAGAGGGAGAAGAGGCCCTGTTCAAGATCATACGCTCCCCTCGCGGGCCAGATGATCGAAATGAAGAAGATGACGGCTCCCAATATCCGAACAATACCGGGGAGGGTGATGATATGATATTCGATCACGACGACCAAATTGATGAAGTCATGGACGACTATGATTATGATGGCGAAGAAAATGTTGATCTTGAAATAACAGAGACCGGCGAGGTTTATTTCTATAAGCAGGCATCTGGTGATCATCACATGTTTTAAATGATTTTAAGATATATTAACGAATCGATCTTTCTTCTTTCAGCCCTCCGGATTGAGCAAATCTTCTACATGCAGAGTGCGAGGCCCGGGCAAAAAGTTGAAGGAGGGCGTAAAGTACAACATCGATGCCATCAAAACTAATGGCGAACCACTAGCGCCTAAGAACATTGCGAACAAGTTCGTTCGTCAGTGCGGAGTTCTTGTGAAGGACCAACTCCCGATCTCCCTTCAAGAATGGAAAGAACCAGCAAAGAAACGTCCAGATCTTACTTTTGTCGATGACAGAGCAAAAACTCTGCTTTGGGAAAAACTCATGAAACAGTTCACCCTACCAGATCATTTCACAGCTGCAGATGTGAAGAAAGTCAAGAAGGCTGCTCTTAGGAAGATGGCAATTGCATTCAACAACCACAAGAAAACTGTATGGGCCAACTACGTCAAAGGAGGAAAGAAGACTCCAGAATTCAAGGGAACACTGGAGAAGCAAAGAGAACACTGGCCCGCTTTTGTGAAATTCAAGGAAACAAAATTATCTAAGGAACGGTTCAGAAAAAACAAAGCCAATGCCGCAAAAAGGAGCAGTTCCATAGGCTGGGGCCAGGTGGCTATGCGGTGGCAATGCCTAAATGGGATAAGTCTGAGCAAGAGATGCAGGCTGCACGGGTCACTCCAATTACATTGAGCTGGGCCCCCAGGTGCAGAACTTGGTTCTATCTTGCTGGGGCGTTGGACCCGAAGACAGGCCTGGTTTCGAAGAAGGCATGTCTTAAAGGAGCCAAAGATAAGTTAATTGATGCAGTAGAAGCTACTCGAAAGGGGGTGTTCATGCCCAACAGAGAGAACGACGAGCTTACGCGCGCCCCGGGAAATCCTGAACACCCGGGAAGAACACGAGGCAAGGGCGTTGTCCCGTGGTATGAGGGATTTTTGGACTGGAACGCCGACTACAAAAGCCGTGCGAGAAGGAAGATGGAGGAGGAGAAGAAGAATAAGCTGGAGGAGGAGCAGAGGAAACATGAAGCAGAAAGCCTTCAAGGCCTAGAATCAGCGCACACGAACTTGGCACTCAAATTCCAGCGGCAGCAGCAGCAGATCGACTCACTTAGCCAGGAAAGGGGGTCTCAGCAGCGGCAGCAGCTAGCGGATGATCCATCATTGGATAGCACTGTCCCATCGATGCCGAGAAGCAGCGTGGGTTCCGCCCCGAGCGACGCACTGCTGGATAGATACCATGTGGATGACATCATGGAGAACACTAATTGTGAGCTACACTTCAAAATAAAGAACATAACCGTGAAGGTGGCGGACGTCGTTTCTTATACAAATCCCCCTGAAGCAACCTTCCATTGCAGCCCGATTCCAGCCGGCTATGCTCGTGTCGTGGTTGATGAGGTGGTGGATGACCAATATTCGGGGCTACTTCTTGACATTCCTGGAGATGGCGAGGAGCACATACTGGGAGAGGCCATACATCGTATCATCCTTTGAAGAAAGGATTGCATCATCTTTCGAAGGCCACCGACACCGCGTCAGCTAGAGCTTGACATTCCTGCAGGTGACGAGAAGCAGACGGCTCCCGCTCCTCCAAGTCTGGCACAGTTTCAGGCCACTCCTCCTGCTTCAACTCAGCCAACGCGTGAGGCCACTCGTCCTCCTCCAAGTCCACCAACGCGTGCCACTCCTCCTCCAAGTCCGACACCCCGTCAGCCTTCTCCGCTGCCCCAGCAATCGCGGAAGAGAACCGCCATAGCTATGGTGCGTAGCGCTACAAGTCGTGGTAGTATAGGAGGTACAGGCGGAGGCAAGTGATTTCAATATGGTCCAAGCCTCGGGCCTCTTCTGCAGAGGCCTTACGACATGACCGAGGAGCAAAACGAAGCCATAGTGAGAGCCCAAGTGGACGCCCATTTTGGACCGAAACCACCACCGCCGCCAAGGGAGAAAGTGCCTGAGGATAAGATTGACCACTTTATTCATATGGCTAAAGCACCACCTCCCAAGCATGTTGACTCAGACAATGAGCACCAAATCAGGAAGGCACATCAAGCACGACAAAAGGAGTCGAGCTCGAGCTCGAGCCAAGCAGTTGGCCAAAAATGCGGGAAAACCGTTCCCCAGCTAGGAGAACAGGCGGCGCAGTCGATCCCCCCGCTTGTTGTACCAACACATGAGAGTACCGGCGCCGGTCAGCTGGTAATAACCGACGAGCATAGAAGGTAGGCTGAAATGCTCGGTATCACTGTTGGACAACTCCTTGAGATTGAGCCCATGTCGCCACTTAGAGAGGAAGACATAAAACGGAAATATGTCCGCGGCGAACCTTTGGTCAAGCCTGAGGAGGTCAAGAAGCTCCCAACGAGAATGTATGAATTGCATGATTGGTACATGAAAATTACCAATAGTTCCAATCGAGAGTCCCTCATGGTGAAAGTCAAGGAAGAGTATTACTTCCATAAGCTAGCTCTGATCGTTGAGTATTCAGAACTATTTCAGTTATTCAATCAAGACGCACTCGACAAAGCTCTCGTCAGTTGCTATTGTCTGCAAGTGATTTCTTTCTGTAATTTAAGTCTCAAGCTAGCTGTAGTGCTCATTGAACGATCATTACCTGTAATTGTCCTCACTATATTCTTTTCTGTGGTATTATGCAGGATGAAGATGTATGAAATGAAAAAAGGTGGATGCTATGGCATTGGGTTCATTGACCCAAATACCGTTAATGAACAAACATGGACATATCCATGGTATCAAGCAGATGTAGAGAAAAACATGCTAGAGTTCTTGAAGCGCCTCAATACCAATGAAGATATACTACTTCCTTACAACTTCAGGTCAGTCACACTGTCTTGTACTACAAATTTTATTTTTGCTTACAAGCTAGCTAGATGTTAATAATTAAGTGTATATGGTTTAGGGTAGTTGATGAGTGTTATGCACATGCCCGCTTAATTAAGATATGCAAACGTGTGTGCATGTAGTTACCATTGGATCTTGTTAATCATTAAAGTTGACGAATGAACTGTTGAAGTACTGGACTCACTACTTAAAAAACGAAGTGACTACTCAATCGTGAAGGGGATAGTCAACAGGTAATTTCAATCATTATTAACTATGTGTCAGCCTCTTAGTTCGTCATTTCCTGATATCAACTATTTAATAAATCCTTTATTCATTTTCTTTGCCGGCGGACAAGGTTTGAGAAAAGTTCAAGAAAGAGGTTCCAGGTCCATGGAAACAAAAGCTGGATTGGTTTCGACCCAAGGTATAATTAATTAAGTAGTACTAGCGCTACCATGCATCTCTTTAATTCTAGTTTCAATACCATTAATTATCATGCTTGATTAATTGTTATCTGATTAACTTCTATTCTCGTAAAGGCCGTGAAGCAGGCAAAGGGGACTGATGTGTGTGCATACTATGTTTGCGAGAACATTCGCATGATGGCGTCCGAAAGGACCAAATCCGATAGACAACTATGGATACGTTTGACAGAACAATATTCACAATTTTTACATCATTATTGATATCTAGTCACATAACTAATACACATGCATATTGATCTCCTTCTTAACAGTTCAATGAGGTGCGGGAGACGCTCCGAAGGCACCAAGGCAAATGTCACTGGCTCTGAAGACAACATGTAGGAGAAATTGTATATATACCTAATTGTATATATATACATGTGTATGTATGTGAATAATGGTGGTTGTGAGACATATATATATACATGTGTATGTATGTGAATAATGATCGGTTCTACGAGAAATTCTATTTATATATATGTATAACGTGTACAATATGTAGTATCGTAAAATACCAGCAAACGAAAAAGAATTAAATGCAAAACACAAAATTAAAGGGAAAATAAATAATAAAACCAAAACCTATAGCCCGGTTCTCCACTAGTGGACATATATAATTAATAGGTATAAATACAATCAATAAAGACTGCCAACAATAGATAGAGAAAATAAAAAGAAGTTCTCCAGGCATAAATAATAAAAACTACTCCAACAAATAATAGTTATTCCACAGCTAGCTTAACCTTATGAGCAAAATTAAGCACTAGTGCCGTTTTTCTTGTCAAGCCTTAATACTTGGCTACAGGTAGCAAATGTTTGGGATCATTAATTCAACCAAGGTCACCAGCCATTACATACAGGCCCTCTAGTCTAGATAAATATAAGTTTCAACACCACCAAAATACAACTAATGTAGTCTAGATAAATATAAGTTATACACCACCAAAATATACAACTAGTTGCAGCTTCCAAAAGATGCCATGCAAGCAAGGTTAGAGGTTACAAACATTGCATGCCGGGAACATATAAATAATAATAGGGCAACTCATGCATGCAAACATCCATCACAAACAAGATAGAGCTAGAGCGCAAAGCAGCATCTGGCATCGACGGCTTCCTCGTGATGTATGAAACGCGTGACACAGTCCACGGGAGCGACTCGCACTGGTTCCCTTTTCTTGCTGCTGGTTGTTGCTTTAGTCTTAACCTGGACAATGGTGATCTGTACATCATGCCTGGGCGGACGATATCCGCCTAGCAGCATATACGTACGTACACATATGTTAGTACAGCAACACTATATATATCTTCCACGAACTGACTGATCACAAAAACCATGCAATGCATGCACAAATGACATCAGAGATCGAGAGAGACAGAGAGTTATATATACTCACTTTGCAGTTGCACCACGTAAAACAAAATAGCACCAGAGTCCACATCTTTGCCAGCATAATCCAAGCACATGTCCTCACCCACACAATCATCCACAAGCCATGAGAATGGCAAAAGGATGGGGTCGCTGAGATACACAGAATGATCTTTATCAAGCAGCCGATAAGCAGCAAGCCCTCCATCTCTGCATGTGTAGATAAAGCCATCGACAGACACACATCTACCATTTAAAGGGCACTTTGTAGGGCTAGTCCTTGGCAGGTCCTCTGCGAATGCGGCCCAAGGCATGACAACACGCCATTGCTTGGCACCCAGGTCAAACAAAAGACAGGAGCCTGTGAGAGCATCACTGACTATAAAGGAATCGTCATTCACTACTACATATCCAGATATCATAACCTTCCTGTGGAGAACATGCGACTGATCTGTCTTGCAAAGCAGCCACGTGGTGGATCCATAACTGAACCTTGGCTGATGGAAAACTTTCAGAGTATCAGTAAGGGCAATGGTCTCTCCACCAACTGTGATAAACAAAACAAAAGTATCAGCACTTGGCAGCCGCCGTACAGGTAGACGATCCGTAGCCATCGTACGGTCCTTGTTCAGACTAAACTCAAGCATGCCATCTTTTTTCCTCGATACGGCGCGTATTTTTGAGCCACTGTGAAGGAAAAAGTGCCAATAGTCACCATCACCAACATATGCTGCAACATAACACGAAGGTTGGAGAGGCTTGCCATCGTCTCCTCCTCCTTGCAACAGTGAAGTCTCATCCATGACGCCTGTATGGTAGATGACTAGTTGTGAGCCAGCTTGGCAGATGATAAACAGATCTTTATTGATAATTGTTGTTGTAGCAACCGGACGCCTTTCAAAAGGGACCCGGTGTTGCATTGAAGCACGGCCAACCAGCGTGCGGTGAGGCATTGCCGGCAAGGGCTGCTGTGACGGGAGAGAGCAGTCGCGGGCAACGTGACCTTTGGTGCCGCAGGAAAAGCAAAGGCATGGATAGTCTTTCATTTCGAGAAACCGTCTGCAGCAACAACCAAATTAAACATGTCATCACTCCACTCACCAAGAGAAACTTACTAAGAAAGATGTAATAATAAGCTAGGTTAAACATGAATCTAAATTAATTCAGATCAAGCAAGACCTGCAACAATCAAGCATCTTGGAGGGTTGGTCGACGTGTTGCAGCTGGGAACAGCTGGTTAGATCCTTCTCTTGCCCCTGTTGGTGTTGCAGCAGCACCGGACAATCCTTGTCCTCGTACTCCCTAATTGATCCATGATTAGTTGACAGTAGACAACAAATACGTAAACAAGGCGACCAAATAAATAAATGGTCGAATAATCTTTGCGTGGAAAAAAGTAAACTAGCTAGTTTGCTGCTTACTGTAGAAAGTAGAATTCCTGGTCCTCTGGATTCGCGCGATTGGGCTCCATGTCTACCCGGCGGAAAGAGGAATGCAGCACCTCTATTCCCCCCTGAGCCGGATCTTGGAGGTTGAAGGTGGTGACAATGGCATGTAGGTTGTCACACCGGCAATCTTCTAATTGTTGACGTGGTGCCAGGCTGATCCACACGGAGCACATGAGCCGACCGTCGAGACGGGTGAGAAAGCTACACCCATGACAGGAACTGTAAGGACATACAGAGTCGATGGTGATGGGCGGATCCAGCCTGAGCCTCCCCCTCCCCTGATCATCACCCTGATCCTGGTGTATGTAGCTGAGCTTGTAGGCATAGATGGTGTTGCCACGGAGCATGTAGATGGCATTGTCTTGCTCCATGTAGACGCCGCGGCCGACGATAGGGTCGTAGTCTCGCGTCGGCCTTGTTTCGTCCGTGAGCACCGGGGTCCAGTCGCGGGAGCCGGAGCCAGGGGCGAAGGTGAAGAAGCCGCGGTCTTGCTTCAAGGAGACGAGGATGAGGGGGCCGGGGAGCACGGCGTAGCCCTGGAGGAACCCGCCGCCCAACCACCGGTAACTGTCCTTGTCGTGTTTGTCTTGGCCGACCTGCTCCCATTGGCCCCCGCCCCCGCCCTCGGGGAGCGGATGCAGGGGTCGCATGAGGAGGCTAAACTTGACGCCATATTCCACGATGGGGCACAGAGCAAAGATGTGGCCAGCGGCGGAGATGGGCATGCAGTTACGGCTCCTCCCTGCTTGAATCTCCGGCGGCAAAGGAAGATGCTCCGGAGATGTGTCTGTCTGGGGCTGCTGCAGAGTTAGGTGCAGGGCCTGGGGTTGCTCGCCGGCACCGTCGTCCTCCTGGCGCAGGACGCAGAGCGAGCGGCCGTCGGGAGCCAGGGCGGCGCTGGCGTTGAACCTGCGACCAGTCGGCGTCTTGATGTCGTGGAAAGCCTCAAGCGCGTCGTCGCTCCGGCCGAGGATCCGCCCGGACCGCGCCACGCGGAGGCGTTTGAGCCGTAGGATGGCGCCGTCCTTGAGGCCGACGAGCAGCGACCAGGCGGGCCGGTCGACGCCGGCGCCGGCACCGGCGGGGGTGGAAGAGTAATCCCTCCCGGGGGCCACGCGGGGGATCCGGGGGGAGCAGAGACGACGCCAGAGGCACTCGCAATTGCGCAAACGGCACTCGGACTCACGCGCCAGCTTCCACTCCTCCTCCGTCTCCGTCTCCGCCGCCATCATCGACTGCAAGCCCTCCCCCTCCGCCTCAATCATCCTCCTAGCTAGGGTTAGGGTTAAGGATTTGCTCTCGCTGGGTTCGCTCGGGACTCGGGAGTTCAGATGCGAAGCAAATCCACGAGTAAATTGCTTATAATAAAGTTTTTTAATAAGGTTTTCGGGTTTGCTATTTCACGTCTAGATGTGAAATATTATCTCACATCTAACTCACTCATCTTTGATTTTTTTAAAGTCTTCCACTCACTCACTCTTGATTTTTTTTAAAGTCTCCCATGAATTTTAAGGGTGAGGGAGTTAGATGTGAGATAATATCTCACATCTAGATGTGACATAGGCAGACCCTAAGGTTTTTGGATTGTTAAATATGTGAGCAGATTACTACAAGATTTAATTCGAATAAGCATAAAATAAATCATGACATCAATAACAGAGGTTGAACGAATCATGCGAACTACTCCCTCTGTTCCCAAATATATAGGTCTTTTTACATATTCAACAACTGACTATGTACGGAGTAAAATGAATAAATCTACACACTAAAATATGTCAACATACATCCGTATCTTGTAGTCCATTTGAAATGTCTAAAAAGACTTACATTTAGGAACGGAAGGAGTAGCATAGTACTCCCTCCATACATAAATACTTGTCGTAGAAATGACTAAAAATGAATGTACCTAACACTAAAAACGTCTAGATACATCCATTCCTGCGAAAAGTATTTCTGGGCGAAGGGAGTAGATGAACGGATCGAATCTAGGGCACAGACTAGAAATATGAATTCTACCACGATCTCGAACAAAAAAGACAGAATCACATAAGGTGCAACGGGAGCAGCGCCGTTGGCGTTGATGTTGTCATCCATGTCATTGAGGAAGAGGTTGCCGAGGTCGTGGCGAAGTTGTCGCTCCCAAAAACCTGATTGCCCTTCTCGAGGTGCACGCCAAAAGGAGGGATGGAGAAGACTTGTGTGGCGGCGCAATGATCTAAAACGGTGGTGCGAAACCATACGATGCGGCGGCGGCTAGGATAGACGTCTGTCTGACTAATTAGCCCGTCCGCGATAGGGTGAGCAAGTAGAAGGAGCACACGTGTAGGTCTAGTCTTCTCATGCTCATACAAGTGGTAAAAGAGCTCACCTTATAAAGAGGTGCAACTCCCATTCAACTTTCGGGTGTGACTAAACTTAGTGTGACTCACACCACCCAGAGCCATATATGAATGGGCCATGAGAATTTCAGATGTTTAGTTGGTCTTTGGGCCAAAGGCCGACTAACAAATTTCAACAACACTAACAACAAGCATGTTGGTCTGTCGACACTGATGAGAGCTTCTATACGCCGCTCGTTGCGGCAAGGAATCGGCAGTTCACACAGGATCAGCTCACCTTGGACGGCCCATGTTGCGGGGGCACCACGTCCTCGAGGTAAAAAAGGCACGAGGTAAAAAATCACGGAAAGGATTGCAGCCGCTGGGAATCGAACCCGCCACGAAAAAGACCGCAATTTTAAAAAAAATCAAATGTTACTTTCAGTTTGGAAAAAGTAAATACTTTCACTAATGCAACCATTTATAATTTTTGAACAAAATTTTAAAATTAGAACAGTGTGTGAAAATGCAAACATTTTCGGGCATAAAAAAGGAACAAAATTGAAAACAAGAACATTATTTGAAATTGCAAACAATTTTAGAAAATGCGAACACTTTCAAAATTGTGAAAATAAATTATAACATTTTTGGAACCTCAAACATTTAAAAAAGGAAAAATAAATTGAAAACCAGAACATTTTGAAAATTTCTGAATATTTTTTAATTGTACCTGTGAACAATCTTGACAAACACGATCAAATTTTGAAAACTTCTGAAAATATTTTTAATTTTGAACTAAAAATTAAAATCCTGAAAATTTTTATGAATTTAGAGAACAAAATTTCGAAATCGAGAAAAAAAATTGAACATGGACATTTCTTAAAGCACGGACATTCTTTTAATCTTGAGAATTTTTTTTGAAAAGGAGAACAAATTTGGAAGCGTGAATAATTTTTTAAAGCATGAACATTTTTTTAATCTTGAGAACAAATTTTAAATCGGAGAACAAAATTTGGAAGCGCGAACAATTTCTTAAAGCAGGAACTTTTTTGAATATTGAGAACAAATTTTGAAACGGAAAACAAATTTAAAAAATCCCGAACAAATTTGGAAGCGCGTACATTTTTTGAAAACGTGAACAAAAAATTGAAATCTGGTACATTATATGAATTTCGAAAGTTTTGAACTTTTTTGTGTAACAAGAACATTTTTTTAATTTTGAGAACATTTTTTCGAAAACTGAACATTTCATGGGAACACAAACAAAATTTGAATATTTTGAAAAAAAAGGAGAAAAGGAAAAGGAAAATAAATAACAAACCAAAGAAAAAGAAAGAGAACAAACAAAAACGAAAAAGGAAGAAAAGAAAAAAGAAACAGAAATGACTAAGATCGAAAAGAAGAAGCAAAAAAGCTTCGCTAGCAGTTGGGCCGGCCCACTGCGTCGTTTGCTCCCGCACCCCACTGTGCGAAGCGTCGACATTACGACGCAGTGAGCGGCGTATATGATTTTCCGACAGTGATGGAAGGCGATCAACAAGATGGCAAAAGGAAGATAGAAGAACCAAATCACCATGAGATCTTCTCGGCGAGGAATCGGTCGGGTTACGAGCTTGGCGCTTTGAAGAAAGAAGGGGCCCGATCGGGATGTGTCTGGCTGGAGAGGATCGAGGCCACATCCGCTCGCGGCAGCCGCGTCATCTTCTTGCTTGGACCTGACTTCGTGTAGAAGGCCTTCCTTTTGGCGGCCCGCAACTCCTCGTCGTCGGCCTCGGCCTTCCTTTTGGCGGCGCACGGCTTCAGTGGATGCTTCTCCGTCGAAGCATGCCGGCATCGCTTCAGCGGGCGCTCCTCGCCGGCGGCCAACGCATGCTTAGTCGTGCTCTCGCCGGACGTCATGCTCCCGGTGATGAGCGAACCCTTCTCGCGGGCCATTGGTCGGTGATCTGATCTCCCGGGGAAGCCTCACACAGCCGCCACGAGATCTGAGGGGGAACAGAGGAACCTTATAGCTGTTGAGTTGAGGGAGGAACCGACATTTTTCTGGAGAATATAAAGGCGGAGGGCCTTTGCGCATGGGAGCTCGGAGAGTATAAGTCGGAGTCGGATAAGAGCATCTCCAGCCGCGTCCTCCCTAATGCGATTTTTTAGGCCGGCGCCGAAAAAAGGCCCAGTTGCACCTCAGGTGCCCATTTTTCGCCGGCTTGAGCCGAAATCAGCGCCGGCGGACCCAAGCCGAACCCGACGCGCCGGGGGGCGCCGGGGCGAGCGTTTTGGCGTGAAACAGTCGTGGGCCTGCCGAGTTAGCGCAATGGCCGCTTCGTCGCCCTTATCAGCTCGGTTCCCGCGGGAATCAATGCGAAGGCTGCCGCGCCGGTCAGCCTTCATTGATGCCTCACGGGCGGCGCATTGAATGTGTCGCCGACGCGTGTCCCGCCCGTTCCCGGGACGCTTCCTCCAGCATGCCGCCTCCCCGCCGCTCCGCTTCGGCTATAAAAGGCGCCCCATCCCCGCCGGTGAGCGGCACAGCCTCCCCCTCTCCCTCCCGCAAAAAGCCTTCTCCCCGCCGGCGAGCTTCCCACAACTCCCCTCCCCCGCCGACGAGCAAAAGCATGGACGAGAGATTCCCAGGCGACGTCGCAACGGTGAACGACTACGGCCGCCGACACCTCCAGGAGCCGGAGGCGCGCCTTCTATATGAGGCCGAGTACCTGGCATCGCCCGACATGCGCGTGCCGGGGGCGTGGAGACTGAGCGTCGGCGGCGTCCCGGTGCCGCCGGTGCCCGAAGGGGCAGCACGGCGGGCGGAGAGCACCCGCGTCCGCTTCTCGCTGGCGGAGGAGCAGCGGAACGAGCCGAGGTACGCGCCCGACAGCGAAACGTTGTGGACGCTGCACTTCGAGCGCCGCCACGAGGAGCAGATCGCCTCCGTCACGGCATCATCCCCCGCGGCCCGACTACTACTACTACTACTACTACTACTACTACTACTACTACTACTACTACTACTACTACTATCTGCTATCACTGCTATTATCGCTATCTACTGTTATATCACTATACTATCGCTACTATCGCTATTATCACATTATCTCATTGCTGTCATTGATGTTTGCTGCTGTCATTTTCTTTGCTTCACTATCACTATCACTATCACTATCACTACTACTACTACTACTACTACTACTACTACTACTACTACTACTACTACTACTACTACTACTACTACTACTACTACTATCGACGCTTGGTAGCACCTAAAGTGTTCCTCCCAGTAAACGGGAGTTGCATAATCTCATAGTTACAGGAACATGTATAAGTCATGAAGAAAGCAATAGCAATATACTAAACGATCAAGTGCTAGGCTTAACGGAATGGGTCATGTCAATCACATCATTCTCCTAATGATGTGATCCCATTAATCAAATAACAACACATGTCTATGGTTAGGAAACATAACCATCTTTGATTAATGAGCTAGTCAAGTAGAGGCATACTAGTGACTATATGTTTGTCTATGTATTCACACATGCATTATGTTTCCTGTTAATACAATTCTAGCATGAATAATAAACATTTATCATGATATGAGGAAATAAATAATAACTTTATTATTGCCTCTAGGGCATATTTCCTTGATCTCCCACTTGCACTAGATTCAATAATCTAGTATTACACAAGAATGATTCTAACACCCATGGAGTCTTGGTGCTGATCATGTTTTGCTCGAGGAAGAGGCTTAGTCAACGGTCTGCAATATTCGGATCCGTATGTATCTTGCAAATCTCTATGTCTCCCACTTGGACTTGGCCCGAATGGAATTGAAGCGTCTCTTGATATGCTTGGTCCTCTTGTGAAATCTGGATTCCTTTGCCAAGGCAATTGCACCAAGATTGTCACGAAAGATCTTCATTGGTCCCGATGCACTAGGTATGACACCTAGATCGGAAATGAACTCTTTCATCCGACTCCTTCATTTGCTGCTTCCAAGCAGCTATGTACTCCGCTTCACATGTAGATCCCGCCACGACACTTTGTTTAGAACTGCACCAACTGACAGCTCCACCGTTTAATAAAAACACGTATCCGGTTTGCGATTTAAAATCGTCCGGATCAGTGTCAAAGCTTGCATCGACGTAACCATTTACGACTAGCTCTTTGTCACCTCCATATACGAGAAACATATCCTTAGTCCTTTTCAGGTATTTCAGGATGTTCTTGACCGCTGTCCAGTGATCCACTCCTGGATTACTTTGGTATCTCCCTGCTAAGCTAATAGCAAGGCACACATCAGGTCTGGTACACAGCATTGCATACATGATAGAGCCTATGGCTGAAGCATAGGGAACATCTTTCATTTTCTCTCTATCTTCTGCTGTGGTCGGGCATTGAGTCTGACTCAATTTCACACCTTGTAATACAGGTAAAAATCCTTTCTTTGCCTGATCCATTTTGAACTTTTTCAAAACTTTATCAAGGTATGTGCTTTGTGAAAGTCCAATTAAGCGTCTTGATCTATCTCTATAGATCTTGATGCCCAATATGTAAGCAGATTCACCGAGGTCTTTCATTGAAAAACTTTTATTCAAGTATCCTTTTATGCTATCCAGAAATTCTATATCATTTCCAATTAATAATATGTCGTCCACATATAATATCAGAAATGCTACAAAGCTCCCACTCACTTTCTTGTAAATACAGGCTTCTCCAAAAGTCTGTATAAAACCATATGCTTTGATCACACTATCAAAGCGTTTATTCCAACTCCAAGAGGCTTGCACCAGACCATAAATTGATCGCTGGAGTTTGCACACTTTGTTAGCACGTTTTGGATCAACAAAACCTTCTGGTTGCATCATATACAACTCTTCTTTTAGAAATCCATTCAAGAATGCAGTTTTTACATCCATTTGCCAAATTTCATAATCATAAAATGCAGCAATTTCTAACATGATTCGGACAGACTTAAGCATCGCTACGGGTGAGAAAGTCTCATCGTAGTCAACCCCTTGAACTTGTCGAAAACCTTTTGCAACAAGTCGAGCTTTATAGACAGTTACATTACCATCAGCGTCAATCTTCTTCTTAAAGATCCATTTATTCTCAATGGCTTGCCGATCATCGGGCAAGTCAACCAAAGTCCATACTTTGTTCTCATACATGGATCCCATCTCAGATTTCATGGCTTCCAGCCATTTTATGGAATCTGGGCTCACCATCGCTTCTTCATAGTTTGTAGGTTCACCATGGTCAAGTAACATGACTTCCGAATAGGATTACCGTACCACTCTGGTGCGGATCTTACTCTAGTTGACCTCGAGTTCAAGAGAAACTTGATCTGAAGTTTCATGATCATCATCATTAACTTCCTCACTAATTGGTGTAGGTGTCACGGAACCCATTTCTGTGATGAACCATTTTCCAATAAGGGAGCTGGTACTGATACCTCATCAAGTTCTACTTTTCTCCCACTCACTTCTTTCGAGAGAAACTCCTTCTCTAGAAAGGATCCATTCTTAGCAACGAATGTCTTGCCTTCGGATCTGTGATAGAAGGTGTACCCAACTGTTTCCTTTGGGTATCCTATGAAGACACATTTTCCGATTTGGGTTCAAGCTTATCAGGTTGAAGTTTTTCACATAAGCATCGCAACCCCAAACTTTCGAAAGCGACAACTTTGGTTTCTTGCCAAACCATAGTTCATAAGGAGTCGTCTTAACGGATTTTGATGGTGCCCTATTTAACGTGAATGCGGCCGTCTCCAAAGCATAACCCCAAAACGATAGCGGTAAATCGGTAAGAGACATCATAGATCGCACCATATCTAGTAAAGTACGATTACGACGTTCGGACACACCATTACGCTGTGGTGTTCCAGGTGGCGTTTAGTTGCGAAACTATTCCGCAATGTTTCAAATGTAGACCAAACTCGTAACTCAAATATTCTCCTCCACGATCAGATCGTAGAAATTTTATTTTCTTGTTACGGTGATTTTCAACTTCACTCTGAAATTCTTTGAACTTTTCAAATGTTTCAGATTTATGCTTCATTAAAAAGATATACCCTTATCTGCTTAAATCATCTGTGAAGGTGAGAAAATAACGATATCCGCCACGAGCTTCAACATTCATCGGACCACATACATCTGTATGTATGATTTCCAACAAATCTGTTGCTCTCTCCATAGAACCGAGAACGGTGTTTTAGTCATCTTGCCTATGAGGCACGGTTCGTAAGTACCAAGTGATTCATAATCAAGTGATTCCAAAAGTCCATCAAGATGGAGTTTCTTCATGCGCTTTACACCGATATGTCCTAAACGGCAAGTACACAAATAAGTTGCACTATCATTATTAACTTTGCATCTTTTGGCTTCAACATTATGAATATGTGTATTACTACTATCGAGATTTAATAAAAATAGACCATTCTTCAAGGGTGCATGACCATAAAAGATATTACTCATATAAATAGAACAACCATTATTCTCTGATTTAAATGAATAACCGTCTTGCATCAAACAAGATCCAGATATAATGTTCATGCTCAACGCTGGCACCATATAACAATTATTTAGGTCTAAAACTAATCCCGAAGGTAGATGTAGAGGTAGCGTGCCGACCGCGATCACATCGACTTTGGAACCGTTTCCCACGCGCATCGTCACCTCGTCCTTTGCCGTGCTCGCTTATTCCGTAGTCCCTGCTTTGAGTTGCAAATATTAGCAATGTAACCAGTATCAAATACCCAGGTGCTACTACGAGCTCTAGTAAGGTACACATCAATAACATGTATATCACATATACCTTTGTTCACCTTGCCATCCTTCTTATCCGCCAAATACTTGGGGCAGTTCCGCTTCGAAGGACCAGTTTGCTTGCGAGAAACACTCGGTTTCAGGCTTAGGTCCAGACTTGGGTTTCTTCTCTTGAGCAGCAACTTTCTTGCTGTTCTTTTTGAAGTTCCCCTTCTTCTTCCCTTTGCCCTTTTTCTTGAAACTAGTGGTCTTGTTGACCATCAACACTTGATGTTCTTTCTTGATTTCTACCTCCGCAGCTTTTAGCATTGCGAAGAGCTCGGGAATTGTCTTGGTCATCCCTTTCATATTATAGTTCATCACGAAGCTCTTGTAGCTTGGTGGCAGTGATTGGAGAATTCTGTCAATGACACTATCATCCGGAAGATTAACTCCCAGTTGAATCAAGTGATTATTATACCCAGACATTTTGAGTATATGTTCACTGACAGAACTATTCTCCTCCATCTTGCAGCTATAGAACTTATTGGAGACTTCATATCTCTCAATCCAGGCATTTGCTTGAAATATTAACTTCAACTCTTGGAACATCTCATATGCTCCATGACGTTCAAAATGTCGTTGAAGACCCGGTTCTAAGCCGTAAAGCATGGCACATCGAACTATAGAGTAGTCATCGCTTTGCTCGCCAGACGCTCACAACTTCGGCGTTGTTCTGCAGCAGGCCTCGCACCCAGCGGTGCTTCCAGGGCGTAATTCTTCATGCAGCAATGAGGATAATCCTCAAATTCGGGACCCAGTCCGTGTAATTGCTACCATCATCTTTCAACTTTGCTTTCTCAAGGAACACATTAAAATTTAACGGAACAACAAAGACGAGCCATCTATCTACAAGAAACATAGACAAGCAAAATACTATCAGGTACTAAGTTCATGATAAATTTAAGTTCAATTAATCATATTACTTAAGAACTCCCACTTAGATAGACATCTCTCTAGTTATCTAAGTGATTACGTGATCCAAATCAACTAAACCATAACCGATCATCACGTGAGATGGAGTAGTTTTCAATGGTGAACATCACTATGTTGATCATATCTACTATATGATTCACGCTCAACCTTTCGGTCTCCGTGTTCCGAGGCCATATCTGCATATGCTAGGCTCGTCAAGTTTAACCTGAGTATTCTGCGTGTGCAAAACTGGCTTGCACCCGTTGTAGATGGACGTAGAGCTTATCACACCCGATCATCACGTGGTGTCTGGGCACGACGAACTTTGGCAACGGTGCATACTCAGGGAGAACACTTCTTGATAATTTTAGTGAGAGATCATCTTAAAATGCTACCGTCAATCAAAGCAAGATAAGATGCATAAAGGATAAACATCACATGCAATCAATATAAGTGATATGATATGGCCATCATCATCTTGTGCTTGTGATCTCCATCTCCGAAGCACCGTCATGATCACCATCGTCACCGGCGCGACACCTTGATCTCCATCGTAGCATCGTTGTCGTCTTGCCAACTATTGCTTCTACGACTATTGCTACCGCTTAGTGATAAAGTAAAGCAATTACATGGCGTTTGCATTTCATACAATGAAGCGACAACCATATGGCTCTCGCCATTGCCGATAACTCGGTTACAAAACATGATCATCTCATACAATAAAATATAGCATCACGCCCTGACCATATCACATCACAACATGCCCTGCAAAAACAAGTTAGACGTCCTCTACTTTGTTGTTGCAAGTTTTACGTGGCTGCTACGGGCTGAGCAAGAACCGTTCTTACCTCGCATCAAAACCACAACGATAGTTTGTCAAGTTGGTGCTGTTTTAACCTTCGCAAGGACCGGGCGTAGCCACACTCGGTTCAACTAAAGTGAGAGAGACAGACACCGCGGTCACCTTTAAGCAACGAGTGCTCAAGAGGTGAAACCAGTCTCGCGTAAGCGTCGCGTAATGTCGGTCCGGCCGCTTCATCTCACAATACCGCTGAACCAAAGTATGACATGCTGGTAAGCAGTATGACTTATATCGCCCACAACTCACTTGTGTTCTACTCGTGCATATGACATCAACGCATAAAACCTGGCTCGGATGCCACTGTTGGGGAACGTAGTAATTTCAAAAATTTCCTACGCACACGCAAGATCATGGTGATGGCATAGCAACGAGAGGGGAGAGTATTGTCCACGTACCCTCGTAGACCGTAAGCGGAAGCGTTATGACAACGCGTTGATGTAGTCGACGTCTTCACGATCCGACCGATCCAAGTACCGAACGTACGGCACCTCCGAGTTCAGCACACGTTCAGCTCGATGACGATCCCCGGGCTCCGATCCAGCAAAGCGTCGGGGATGAGTTCCGTCAGCACGACGGCGTGGTGACGATGATGATGCTCCACCGGCGCAGGGCTTCGCCTAAGCTCCGCGACGATATGACCGAGGTGGAATATGGTGGAGGGGGGCACCGCACACGGCTAAGGAACGATCCGTAGATCAACTTGTGTGTCATGGGGTGCCCCCCTGCCCCCGTATATAAAGGAGGGAGGGGGAGGTGCGGCCGGCCCTCATAGGGTGCGCCTGGAGGAGTCCTACTCCCACCGGGAGTAGGACTCCCCCCTCTTGCCTTGTTGGAGAAGGAAAGGGGGAGGGGAAAGAGGAAGGCGCCGCCCCCTCTCCTGTCCTATTCGGACTAGGGGAGGGCGCGCGGCCTGCCCCGGCCGCCCTCCTCTTCTCCCTCATGGCCCACTAAGGCCCAACATCCCCGGAGGGTTCCGTAACCCCGGTGTTCGTAAAATCCGATTTCACCCGAACCATTCCGATATCCAAATATAGGCTTCCAATATATCAATCTTTATGTCTCGACCATTTCGAGACTCCTCGTCATGTCCGTGATCACATCCGGGACTCGAACAAACTTCGTACATCAAAACTTATAAACTCATAATAAACCGTCATCGTAACGTTAAGCGTGCGGACCCTACGGGTTCGAGAACTATGTAGACATGACCTAGAACTATTCTCGGTCAATAACCAATAGCGGAACCTGGATGCCCATATTGGTTCCTACATATTCTACGAAGATCTTTATCGGTCAAACCGCATAACGACATCGTTGTTCCCTTTGTCATCGGTATGTTACTTGCCCGAGATTCGATCGTCGGTATCCAATACCTAGTTCAATCTCGTTACCGCAAGTCTCTTTACTGCTCCATAATACATCATCTCACAACTAACTTATTAGTTGCAATGCTTGCAAGGCTTATGTGATGTGTATTACCGAGAAGGCCTAGAGATACCTCTCCGACAATCGGAGTGACAAAACCTAATCTCGAAATCGCCAACCCAACATGTACCTTTGGAGACACATGTAGTACTCCTTTATAATCACCCATTACGTTACGACGCTTGGTAGCACCAAAGTGTTCCTCCGATAAACGGAGTTGCATAATCTCATAGTTACAGAACATGTATAAGTCATGAAGAAAGCAATAGCAATATACTAAACGATCAAGTGCTAGGCTTAACGGAATGGGTCATGTCAATCACATCATTCTCCTAATGATGTGATCCCATTAATCAAATAACAACACATGTCTATGGTTAGGAAACATAACCATCTTTGATTAATGAGCTAGTCAAGTAGAGGCATACTAGTGACTATATGTTTGTCTATGTATTCACACATGTATTATGTTTCCGGTTAATACAATTCTAGCATGAATAATAAACATTTATCATGATATGAGGAAATAAATAATAACTTTATTATTGCCTCTAGGGCATATTTCCTTCAACTACTACTACTACTACTACTAGAGGGAGGGGGATCTCGCGGCGGCGGGGCCGAGGTCGATATATGATGTGTACTACACAACCTTCTTCTTGTAGACGTTGTTGGGCCTCCAAGTGCAGAGGTTTGTAGGACAGTAGCAAATTTCCCTCAAGTGGATGACCTAAGGTTTATCAATCCATGGGAGGCGTAGGATGAAGATGGTCTCTCTCAAACAACCCTGCAACCAAATAACATAGAGTCTCTTGTGTCCCGAACACACCCAATACAATGGTAAATTGTATAGGTGCACTAGTTCGGCGAAGAGATGGTTGTCGGCGTTCTGGGAATGGGGGTCCCCATACTTGCTTGCCTGCGGCCTGCGGCATGGCTCAAGTGGGGGCCCAGTGCAGCCTAGCTTCGTCATCTCAAGCTCAAGACCCTCGCGAGGGGCCAAGCCTCGCGGGGCGGACGACAGGAAGCTTCCTCAGGAGCAGCCTCATCAGGCAGGCTCGCGAGGAGGCGGAGAGATCAAGGCAGGGGCACCTCGCGAGGAGCCCGTGACGCAAGCCATGACGATCGAGACCAGGCGGGCACCAGGCGGGCGCCGGCCTGGGCAGTGTCCTTATTTCCCCTTCGGTGCAAAGGGGGCAAGCACAGGCCAAGGCATCAGGCAAAGGTTACCGTTTTGGTGCAATAATACCAAGACCAGCAGAACGGCAGGATGGAGGTCATCGTGGAGCCCAGGACGGCGTCATCGTCAGAGCCTTTGGCAGCCGTAGACCAACTTTAGTCAGGATAAGTGTACTAGATGTTCCCCTTCAAAATGGCCAATTGTTGGCGCCCTTCCCACTCATTATTTGGGAAGAGGCCCAGAGCCTCCCTCTATAAATAGGACTAGCCACCACAGTAGAAGGGATCGGATCCATATTGCGCTTAGACTAGAGAGAGGCGACTATACTCGCCCAAGCAGTTCATCGCACCAGCTCAAGAACAGCCCCTCGCGAGGTTGTTCTCCCTTTGTATTGTTCATCATCAGCCCCTGAGGCAATCCACCACACCACACACTGGAGTAGGGTATTACACCACAATGGTGGCCTGAACCAGTATAAATCTCGTGTCCTTTGTGTGTTCTTCTTTCTATCCTAGATTCCTTGCGAGGCTTCAAAACGTGAGCTGATAGGGGAAGGATCTTCGTGCGCACCCCAGAGTTTGAATCTCAAGGGTCTGCCGGAACCAGAAATCCGACATTTGGCGCGCCAGGTAGAGGTGCGCCGGGATCCTTCTTTCGCCGCCTCGCGTTCCCTCGCCTCGCCGTTCTGATGTCAAGCGACCCGACTGCCAACGCCGAACGCTGGGCGGCGTGGCCCGCCCACGCCGTGCCGCCGACCCAGGGCGACCTCAACCTTGTGCCTCAGGCAGCTCGCGCTCCGCAGGGCGCTGCGGGGCGCGGGCCACGCGGACAAACGCCGCCTGCCCTCACACCATGGCAGGTGCGGTCAGCCGCAAGAGCCTCAAGCCACGCCGCACACCCGATGGGAGCAGGCGAACTCAAGGGCCACGCTCACGGTGGCCCGAGAGCTGCTAAGGTGCCGGCTGCAGGAGGGCGGGCGCGACGTGTTGTTAGAGCGAGTGGCCGAGCTCCTGGCCGCCACCGCCTTGGGAGCATCTCCTTTCTGCGTCTAGCTGCCGCCCCATATCCAGAGCGGGCTGTATGGCGGCCCCATATGCGCCCACGCAACTCCAAGCGGGCACCAGGGCCTACTCGACGCCAACCCGGCCGGCAGCACCAGGCGACAAGTCGTGCCGGCCCCATCCCCGGCCAGCGAAGGAATGCACGCCGCGACCTTCGGCCTCGGCGGACCACCACGCCACCACCCCAAGACAATGCTCCAGGCCAGACTGCATGGCATATGGGGCATTACGGCGAGACCCATAGGGCGGTGGCCCCAGAGGCTTATGTGCCCCACATGGTGGATCAAGAGTGCGCACTGGAAGAAGACCATGGCTCGTTCCTCGGGCCAGGCTGGGGCGAGGAGGCGCCTGAAGCTGAGCTCTTTCAGGAACCCCAAGAGAGCCTCGACAACCGCGCTGGTGGCAGCAACTATCGGGTACCACTAATTCCTCAGGAGCAAGCTTATGCTAACCATGGGTCGCAGGAGGTACAGGTCGCCGCAGCAGATGGCTGCGCCAATGCTGCAGCCTCTTACCCCTCAGGAGGAGGGCACCGAGGGCTGAAGGAGAGGGGCCGAGATCCGGGTTCGTCCCCGCGGCGCTCGGCGCAAGGAGTTCTCAGGAGGTAGGCCCTCTGCCGGGGAGGTGCCTCAGGGCCTGCCCCCGGCAGAGGACCCGTGGTCGTCGGGGGAACCGCTGGCGACCGCTCTACCCCATTGGCGTTGTCCTTGGTCTCCGGCCGCCGTCAATGGCGGTAGAGTGTGGCGCAAGGCGGGGCCCTCGTCTGGCGATATGAAGCAAGGCCGGTACCTGTGAAGAAGGCCCAGTGCCTATGACGCTCGCCGCCCGTGACACTCTCACTTAAAAATGAGTGGGGATGTACACGCCCCGGAGTCTCCGGAGAGCCGCCCTTGGGCCTCGGGGGCTCCCACCCACGCCCAGTGGCAGCACTTAGCTCCGCGCTGGTGAGAAGACGTCGAAGACTAGACTAGGTGCCGGACGCGGCTTTTTGCCTTTTTCCTTTTCCTCTGTTGTCAAGGTTCTTCGATTCGAGTTTAAGTTGGATTTGAGATTGAGACTTGCGTGTGTTTGGGGGAGGGGTGTTTAGTCTCGTTCGAGCAATCTCTCGTGTTCTCGTTTCGGCTTTGCATCCAAAGTTAGCGTCAGCAGCCTCCCCTTGCGAGCCCCTCGCGAGCCGGGCCAGGCCAAGCACGTCTACAATCAGGACCGCTGTCGCCGCACCCTCTCCGGAGGTTCTCATTGCAGGATCAATGGGTTCACCCAGAAGACACTCAAGGCGCCGCGGCCCCCCACAGGCCCGCTCGGGACTCGTCGGGGTCAAAAGGTAAACAAGTCAGCTGACCCATCACCGAGCCAGTGGCTAAGCTCACACGCAGCGTTATACTTACCGGGGTACTGATCGCAAACCTTTACATGAGGGGCTTCCCCTCCCAAAATGCTCTTACAATCTTCAGGGCCGAGCCCGAACCTTCTTCATGCAGGGTAAATAGCGGTGACATACAATCAGTCGGACATATCACTCACCGCGTCTTCTGGGGCGCCTCCAGAGGCGTCGCTGGCGTCACTAACATCATCACCACCACAGCCAACACCTCCGCCAGCGCCAGGCTCGTCCACAATGCCGCCTTCATCGGCGGCCACGATCACGCCGTCATCATTAGACGCGAAGGCCCTGACGAGGGCGTCCACGTTGTCATCCACCCATTGCGCCAGGTCGCCCCGGATGGCTATGGGAATAGGTGCGATGGTGGCATCGAAATTGAAGTGGGGGTCCCTGTCCTGCAGATAGCTGAAGACACGGGAGAAGGCACGCCCGAGCAAGGCTCGGCTCCTCTCCTCGACAAGCCAACGAGACCTCTCAGAGCGGTTCTCCAGAAGTGTCACCACATCAGTGAAAAACTGGAGGTTGCTGGCGTAGTTGGTCTCATGCGGCACCTCGGCGGCGGCCTCGCAGATGTTGCCCAAGGCCGTGTTAGCCCGTTCCCTGAGCGTTCGGAGCATGGGGGCATGCTCGTGCTCCAGAATCCGCCGCTGACGGATCTCGTCCTCATCCGCCGCGCGACGGCCTCGGTGCCATCGATCCGCTGTTGGAGAAGGAGCAGCTCGGCGCGGGAAAAGGCCAGCTCCACCTATGTTGTGCCGAGGGCGGCTGCGGAGGAGTCCGCAATCCGCGTCACTTCAGCCAGCCTGGCCCTGAGGGCCACGGTCCTACCCTCAGCTTCGGCCCTGATCAGCTCCAGCCTCACTTCGTATTCGCACTCAAGATCCGAGCGAGCTACCGCCACGCGGTGGTCGACCTCTTCTTGCGCTCGGGCTTCCGGTGCGGCGACGTCATCCTCCGCCTGCGTCACCAGGCGCTCCCTTGTTTCCAACCGTTCAAGGTCAAGATTGCGCTCAGCGGCCTCCAGCGTCAGCGCCTCCTCGCGCTTCAAGAGCTCCGCCTGGCCGACGGAAGCCTCCTTCAGCGACACAAGGGCCGCCTGGCGCAATTCCACTTGCCGCTCCAGAGAGCTGCTCCAGGCTTGGAGCTCCCACGCGCGCTCCTCCGCATCCCTGCGCCGTCGGTCTGCTTCCCGGGCCTCCTCGACGGCCTGGGAGCAGGCCTCTCGCGAGGCCACCAGCGACGCTTTACACTACAAAAAAAATACACTTCCGTGATGATACGTGTTTGTCATAGTAGGTCGCGTTTTTTGTCATGCATGTACATCCATGACAAATTTATGACAGAATCAAGATAGTCATACTTGTGCTGTCGTAGAAGTGTTCCATGACATTACCAAAATTATCATCACGGAAGTGTCCACTTCCATGACGATAAATCGCGCGTCACAGAAGTGCTTTCGTCAAGGGTAACCGACACGTGGCATCCACCATAATAGAACGCTGTTAAGCTATCGGGTCGGGTTTTGGATCCGATAACCCGTTAACAGCCCCGACCAATGGGGATTTTCCACGTGTAAAATCATCATTGGTTGGAGGAAACACGTGTCGGCTCACCGTTGGGACAGATGTCATCCACACATTGGATAGAAGGCGCCTATGATACGTCGACACGTGGCACGACCCAACATAGGCCCATTCCTGTGAAAAGGCTGGCCCGTTTGACTTGGTCAAAAGGTGGCGGGCCGGCCCATGGAAAGCCTGTTAACGGCCTGCTCGCATATAGCCCATTTACAGCCCGCTAAACCAAGGCCCGTTACGCCTTATCCGAATTAGGCCTAGTAGCGTCATCTAGGCCATCCAATATGATTCCAGCCCGTTTTCACTTCTGGCCCATGACGTCTTTCGGCCCATATGAGGCCCTGTGTAACTCTTGGCCTATTAACGGCCCGTGGTGAAACCGGCCCGCAATGAACAAAGTATCACTTTACACCCATTAACGGCCCGTGGTGAAACGGCCCGTAATGAACGAAGATATCACTTTATACCCATTAAGGGCCCGTTATTCCGCCAATGCTTCCAGCAAATGTTATCTTTCGCCTTCTCACAGCCCATTTATTCTTGGGCTCATTTCAAAGATTCGCTTACTTACGGCCCGTTCTTGTCATTTTACGCTTGGGCCAAATTCAGCCCGTGGTTACATCGGCTCGTTTGTGGTCCGTTAATACGTTGGGTCATTTTCATAGCGTCATCAAATATGGCCTATTAACGATGGCCCGTTATGGTCATACGGCCCGTATAAGGCCCATTGATGATACGGCCCGTAGAAGGCCCATTGTTTCTACGGCCCGTAGAAGGCCCATTGTTTCTACGGCCCGTAGAAGGCCTACTGTTTCTACGGCCCGTAGAAGTCCCACTATTTCTACGGCCCGTAGAAGGCCCAGTGTCACTACAGTAAATATTAGCTCATGGTTATTGTGGCCTAGTTTTAAAAAGAACTGCACTGACTACAAGCAAACAAATAAACAAGACAACAAGGAATAAATAAGCAAGCAACTTATGCTAGGCTATCACGGCTGTTACACATATTACATCCACTGGGCATCAAAGTTCGCCACCGGTGCAAATATAGGGAACAAAGCAGCATATCATATACACTGGTTGTCAAAGTTGGCGACCAGCGCAAATAAACGCCGCAGCAAAACAAATCCATAACTGAAACCACTTCAGAAGATCTCAAGAAACAATATCATGGGTACCCATAATGCTAGCAAGATGCTTAGCAAGCTTATTAACTTTCTCTTGTTTGGCGCTTAAATCCTCCAAATACTTGTCGTTGCACCAGAAAATATGCATCTGAATTCTGCTGGGACTTCCTCAGTCCTTCACTTCTGTCACAAAGACATCGATCGATGTATTTCAACTTGAAGTTGAGACTCAAGAAGACGAACTGATTCAGGCAGCGAGTTCGAAGAGCTTGTGCCAGCAGTAGTGGCCAGTAACTCGAACACTACATCAAGACAGGACTTTTGGGATCCCTCACTGTCATCAATATAGTTTTTATCAGCTTTCTTGGAGACCAATAGGGATGTCTCACTATCTTGAACCTTATCTGCATTACTTCCTTTACCATTGGATAACGCGGTACTGTTCTCCAATATTTTGTCCGCATTCTAAAAGAGAAACAAGCAGACACATCACATGTTTACCATGTTGTATATGAAACTCATTTTGGTAAATGAGTTCAGTAGTAAAGTGGACAGGATAACAAAGATGAAACAAACATATATCTATGTACCATGGTCACTTTATGGTCTATATCATTCTAGTTTTTGTTGCCAAATCAAGATAGAGACACAGTTCAAATAATATTTGTTCAAGACAAAGCAGAATAGACAGAATATAAGTGTGGGTAACTATAGAGCAATAACAACACTTGTAATGTGCATGACATGAGAACATAACTGTTTATTCAATTGAAACTGAAATCAACATAGAGCAGGTTACAACAGCAAACCAGTTAAAGAAACAGGTTTAAAACATACCTGTTGCACCATTGGAGTTTCAATTCCATCCTTCAAATTTGAAAATAGTTTGTATGAGTAAATACAGTAATGCAAGAGAAAAGGAGTATGAACCATAGCTACAGAACCTGACCTGAGAATTCTTCTCCTTTAAGCGTTGAGTTGGAATTCGGAGTGGTGGTCCTCGTGCTTTGGGCACTGCAGTTCCCTTACTAACTGCTCGTGTTTGGGTGCTCTGTGGTGGAGACGGTGATGTGTCAACTGGAAATGGGTTACTATCTGCCGGGGTTGGGGTTAGAAGGGGTGTAGCTGGTTCTCTGTCCAACTGGGTAGGGGTACAATCTGCGAGAGTCTGGGTTATGTGTGGTGGATCTGGTCCTTGGGCAAGTACAACCGTGGTTCTATCTGCATCAACTGGTAGCACTATCTTTTCTGAAGACCGTGTTGTTACTCCCTTAGATACTGCCATCACGCTCTCCAATTCAAATGGCTGATAAACAAGAAAAGTAATTGAAAGTATAGACATTGTATGATAGACAGGTGCAATGGATAGTGGGGAATAAAAGAGGGCATGAAATAATTCATATTTATGTTGTCTAACCAAACAGGATAGCATGACACAATTTCACATATATGATGGCTAACTAAACAGGATAGCATGACACAATTTCACATTATGATGGCTAACTAAAAAAGATGGAAAGACATAGTTCAAAATATGAGACTATGTAAACAGGATGACATGACATAACTATATAATGTGTTTATTAAATAGGTTGGCATGCCATAATTCACATACATTCATGGATAGAATGCCATAATTCTAAATATGATGACTGTAAACACTAAATAGGATGAGATGATATAACTATATGATGTCTTTATTAAATGGGTTGCCATGCCATAATTCAGATAGATGATGTGTATGTACTATGTAAACATGATGGCATGATATAATTCAAATATATGATTTATATAGTAAGAAAGTAAGCAGATGGCAATCCATATATGATGTAAAAACTAAGCAATGCAAGACAACATGCATGACATGGGTAATATAACCCTGCCAAGTTTGAGCATAGAACTCAGGGGGGAAATAGGACTGGTCATCAGTCTCTGAATCCTCCTCTGAGGAGCTCTCTCAGAAACCAGCAAGATGTCTGCTTGAAAGAGTAGCATTGTCTGCTCTGAATACCTTGTTTTCACTCCAGATACTTCCATCACCGCTTCAAATGGCTGATGCACAGGAAGAGTAGTTGAATATACAAACGTTGTCGACAAATGGAACACGTAATACAAAAAAATGATAGCATGATATAACTCACATACATGACGATTGGCTAAACAGCATGGCACTGCATAATTCACATATATAATGCCTTTTCAACAAGATAGCATTGTATAATTTACATATATAATGTCTTGCAACAATATGGCAATGCAAAATTCACATATATGGTAATTAGACACTGAACAGGTGGCATTCACACAAAGCATGTCTAAACTAATCAAATGACATAGCAATGCGAGACACCATACGCACGATATGAGCAACATAACCCTGCCAAGTTAGAGCATGCACCTCGGGGGGGGGGGATAGGACTGGTCATCTGTCTCTGAATCCTCCTCTGATGAGCTATCCGTAACCAGCGAGATATGCGCTTCGTCAGATAGCATAGTCTGCTCAGAAGACCTTGTTTTCACTCCAGAATTTGTCATCACCGTGTCAAATGGCTGATGCACACGAAGAGCAGTTGAATGTACTAACATTGTTGACAAATGTAATATGTGACGGAAAAAAAGGATGGCCTGATATAATTTACATATAAGATGATTGGCTAAGCAGGATGGCATTGCAAAATTCACATATATGATGCCTGGCTAAACAAGATGGCGTTGCATAATTCACATAAACGATGAATAAACTAAACAGATGGCATTCCCACAAAGCATGTCTAAACTAAGCAGATGACATATTTGATGTATAAAGTAAGCAATGCAAGACACCATATGCATGATATAACCAACATCAGCATGCCAAGTTAGAGCGAAGACCTCAGGGGGTAAATAGGAGTTATCTTCTCCTTCTGAATCCCCCTCTGAACATGTATCTTCCTCTCAATTACCATCCGAAATGCGTGAAGGGGGGCTGCCTTTGCGCCTACCATGGAGCGACGTCTGCATGAAATTATATTGCCACGCAAGGCTCGTCTCTTTTGCTCTACATGTTCAATTCCATTGTTTACAATAACTGTCATGCATAGGAATAAAACATAGTGAGATTATGTAAGGAGTGCATGCAGAAATCCAGAGTGATGGTAGCAACCTGTGGATAGACCCAAAACCAATAATAGCAGGCAGATAATGGCTTCAGTTAAAAAATACAGATAATGGCTTCTTCACTGTTTGTTTCCCACCCAACATGAAACTCATAGTAGACACTGGAGATTAACCAGATAGTAGATAGATACTATTGATAGCGGCCCCGATATGTACCCCACAACCATTTAAAACTCAAGTTTGACCATTACTTTGGAGCTGACTCGAGTCTAATCGGTGAACAGGACGATAAAGTAGCATGTAATATTGCGATGCATAACGTAAGCGGACACGAAAGAGTGCGACCTCTCTTGCGGACCCGTAGTCCTCGAGGTCATCTGCTTGGTTGATGATGGTAATGCAGTTTTCATGGCTGCCAAGGGAAGAAGATCTCGAGGCGGCGAAAGACGTCTGGAGGCGGATCCCTGCTGTGTTGGACCCTTCGTCGTTGGAGCAGCCGAGCTGGGTGGACGACGGCGCAGCAGGAGCGGACAAACCACGAAAGGTTTTCTTTGACAACTATCTGTAAGAGAAGTAATTCTGTAAGGGCTCGTTTGAATTGGAGGATTCCAACAATGCAGGGATAGGAAATAGACAGGAATAGGATAGTAATGCACGTGCAAAACAGAGAATTTAAAAACACAGGATTTCTGCCAATCTGGGTGTTTGTTTCACAACAATTGGAAGATCACAGGATGCAAAGAAGAACGGTGAGATTAAGTCAAACCACAAGAAAATGTACGGTTATAATGCTATTATGCTACTATCTCTTAGTCTTGTGCTTCATGAATAGGAATTTGAAAAGGAGGACAAGTAAAAATTAAAATTCCTACGTTTTTTCTTTCAAGGAGACACTAAAGGAACAAATCCGTGTGCTCAGTGGACAATATATATAACATGTAGAGTAAAAAAGAGATGCAACAAGTGTACAACCTCTTTGGCGAAGCCATGTCGATCTCAGCGTGATTGGGTTGGCCGGTGAGGATGCTCCGACTGACTTTGCTGTCGGAGGAGGGGAAGAAGATCTTAGGCGTCTGGAGATGGAGCTCGAGGTACTGCTCCGCTATGATGGAGGGTTTCGTCGTTGGAGCAGCTTCGGTGAGTTGTACGATGCCGAGGCTGAAGCAGGACAAGAGAGACAACGAACAACGTTAACCTGAGTGGAATTCTAATAGCATCTCCAATACATGACGTAAACTAAATAACCACAAAGTGCTAGATGTAAAATACATCAGCCGCTCATCTTTGAACTTAACTGTCGAAACTGAACTTAACTGTAGAAACTGAACTTAACTGTTGAAACTGAACCTAACTGTTGAAACTGAATTTTGCTGCCGAAACTGAATTTTGCTGTCGAAACTGAACGCACTAGCAAGGTGAGGCTACACGTCGGTCGACTGACTTTTTCATCTCTGGTCACTCCATTTTGCAGCCGTTGGATACGAAATCAAGGGCATGCGGTTCATCTTCAACCTCCACCCCCCTGAGCCGCCAGCCACCACCGGCCAAATAGCAGCCCCCCGCCGCCCGCGATCGGCGGTGCGCCGCCCCGCCCGCCCTGAAAACACTCCCCACCGCCGGTCCGCCGCCGCCCTGGCCATCCCTCTAGGCCTCCCCGTGCCGAGCTTTTTCTCCGGCGATCCCCACGCCACCGCTCCGCCAACACCCCGCCACCGCCAGCGACCACCGCCCCCATCCTGAACCCTAAGATAGATAGTGGGGTACCTCTCCGGCGAGCCCCCCTCCCCGCTGCGGCTGGTTCTTCCTTCACCCCGGCGAGCCCACCCCTTGAAAATCGACTGACCCAAAAGTCGATTCAGTCGACTGAAGTGTAGCCAAATCGGAGTAGCATCGCAAGCAAGAGCAAGAGCGAGAGTAGCAGCGTGAGCAAGAGCAATAGCAAGAGCAGACCATGCAGGGGACCGAGAGCAAGAGCAGAGCAGCAGCGCGAGCGAGAGCTAAAGCAGTAGCAGCTCCTACTGATGTGGACGTCGCCGCCAAGGGAGCGACGCCGTGGAGGAAGTGGCCGGTGACGCCGCCGTGGATGGAGTCACGCCTTGTCGGCTCGGGACCGAGCGCCGACAGCACTGTGAGATCGAATCAAGAAGAAAATGCGGCGATTAGTGTACAACCTCTTTCGTGGCGCCGATTAGGCCGCAGCTTCATCCGAGGAAACGGTGATGATGATGCTCTTCCGGTGGTGCAGGTGAAGACGGCGGTGTGGGAATGGAGGTGGCGCGAAAGACGAGCGGAACGTCGGGGCAGCTCCTTGGAGGTGGAGGACGGGGTGGCTGAACCGGCGGGACGATGAGATTGACGACGGATCCTCATCCGGTACGGTGGATGAGGGACGTCGAGGTGTTGCTATGGACGACGTCGTCGGGGAAGAGGCTCCGACTGGGTGGTGGACGGAGCAGGGTGTGGGGTTTCGTCGCGGGTTTTCGCGGCCTCGGTGTACGAATGGGTGGGCGGATGGGATGTCAGTGGGGAACCATGGCTTAGAGACGCGCTTGTCCGAAATGTGGGGTAAGTTATGAAAGTACCCCCCACCGATTTGAGGCGGTTCTTTCGGTTCAGTGGTACCACGAGCATTTCGCATGTCGGGATTTCACAGGAGGTGGGAGTTTTCGCGCGCGTTGTAATTTCGGAATAGCAAGGCGCGGGTTGAGATGGAGGGAGTTGTCGGAGCACAACGAGACAAAGATATATCTTAAGTATTTCAGGCTAACAAGGCGCGGGTTGAAATTTCCGGACAAGCCTAACGTGTATTTGTTTGGGAACGTAGTAATTTCAAAAAAATTCCTACGCACACGCAAGACCATGGTGATGGCATAGCAACGAGATGGGAGAGTGTCCGTCCACGCACTCGTGAGACCGAAAGCGAAGCGCTTAACAACGCGTTGATGTAGTCGACGCCTTCACGATCCGACCGATCCAAGCACCGAACGTCGGCACCTCCGAAGTTCTGCACACGCTCAGCTCGATGACGATCCCGGACTCCGATCCAGCAAAGTGTCGGGATGAGTTCCACAAGACGACGGCGTGGTGACGATGATGATGCTCCACCAACGCAGGGCTTCGCCTAAGCTCCGCGACGATATGACTTCTCCGGCGCAGGGCTTCGCCTAAGCTCCGCGACGATATGACCGAAGTGGAATATGGTGGAGGGGGGCACCGCACACGGCTAAGGAACGATCCGTAGATCAACTTGTGTCATGGGGTGCCCCCCTGCCCCCGTATATAAAGGAGCAAGGGAGGAGGTGGCCGGCCTAGGAGGGGGCGCACCAAGGGGGGAGTCCTACTCCCACCGGGAGTAGGACTCCTCCTTTCCTAGTAGGAGTAGGAGAGAAGGAAGGGGAAGGGAAGAGGGTGCGGCCTCCCCTAGTCCACCGGACTAGGCCTTGGGGCGCGCGCCTGCCCTAGGCAGCCCCTCTCTTTCCCTAAGGCCCAATAAGGCCCAATACTTCTCCCGGCGAATTCCGTAACTCTCCCAGACTCGAAAATATCCGAATCATTCGAACCTTTCCGAACTCCGAATATAGTCGTCCAATATATCGATCTTTATGTCTCGACCATTTCGAGACTCCTCGTCATGTCCCCGATCTCATCCGGGACTCAACTCCTTCGGTACATCAAAACTCATAAACTCATAATATAACCGCCATCGAAACCTTGTTGCGTGCGGACCCTACGGGTTCGAGAACTATGTAGACATGACCTAGAACTATTCTTGGTCAATAACCAATAGCGGAACCTGGATGCCCATATTGGCTCCTACATATTCTACGAAGATCTTTATCGGTCAAACCGCATAACAACATACGTTGTTCCTTTTGTCATCGGTATGTTACTTGCCCGAGATTCGATCGTCGGTATCCAATACCTAGTTCAATCTCGTTACGCAAGTCTCTTTACTCGTTCGTAATGCATCATTCCATAACTAACTCATTAGCTACATTGCTTGCAAGGCTTATAGTGATGTGCATTACCGAGAGGGCCCAGAGATACCTCTCCGACAATCGGAGTGACAAAACCTAATCTCAAATACGCCAACCCAACATGTACCTTTGGAGACACCTGTAGTACTCCTTTATAATCACCCAGATTCGTTGTGACGCTTGGTAGCACCAAAGTGTTCCTCCGTAAACGGAGTTGCATAATCTCATAGTTACAGGAACATGTATAAGTCATGAAGAAAGCAATAGCAACATACTAAACGATCAAGTGCTAGGCTAACAGAATGGGTCATGTCAATCACATCATTCTCCTAATGATGTGATCCCGTTAATCAAATGACAACTCATGTCTATGGCTAGGAAACTTAACCATCTTTGATTCAACGAGCTAGTCAAGTAGAGGCATACTAGTGACAATATGTTTGTCTATGTATTCACACATGTATTATGTTTCCGGTTAATACAATTCTAGCATGAATAATAAACATTTATCATGAAATAAGGAAATAAATAATAACTTTATTATTGCCTCTAGGGCATATTTCCTTCAGTCTCCCACTTGCACTAGAGTCAATAATCTAGTTCACATCATCATGTGATTCAACACTAATATTCACATCTGTATGTGATTAACACCCATAGTTCACATCGTCATGTGACCAACACCCAAAGGGTTTACTAGAGTCAATAATCTAGTTCACATCGCTATGTGATTAACACCCAAAGAGTACTAAGGGATGATCATGTTTTGCTCGTGAGAGAAGTTTAGTCAACGGGTCTGCACACATTCAGAGCCGTATGTATTTTGCAAATATTCTATGTCTACAATGCTCGCACGGGCTACTCTAGCTAATTGCTCCCACTTTCAATATGTATCCAGATTGAGACTTAGAGTCATCTGGATCAGTGTAAAAACTTGCATCGATGTAACTCTTTACGACGGGCTCTTTTATCACCTCCATAATCGAGAAATATTTCCTTAGTCTTCACTAAGGATGTTCTTGACCAATGTCCAATGATCTACTCCTAGATCACTATTGTACCCCTTGCCAAATTCAGAGCAAGGTATACAATAGGTCTGGTACATAGCATAGCATACTTTATAGAACCTATGGTGAGGTATAGGAATGACTTTCATTCTCTTTTCTATTTTCTGCTGTGGTCGGGATTTGAGTCTTACTCAATTTCACACCTTTGCAACACAGCAAGAACTTTTCTTTGACTGCTCCATTTTGAACTTCTTCAAAATCTTGACAAGGTATGTACTTATTGAAAAACTTATCAAGCGCTTTTGATCTATCTCAATAGATCTTGATGCTCAATATGTAAGCAGCTTCTCCGAGGTCCTTCTTTGAAAAACTCCTTTCAAAACTCCTTTATGCTTTGCGAATAATTCTACATTATTTCCGATCAACAATATGTCATTCACATATACTTATCGAAATGTTGTAGTGCTCCCACTCACTTTCTTGTAAATACAGGCTTCTCCAAAAGTCTGTATAAAACCATATGCTTTGATCACACTATCAAAGCGTTTATTCCAACTCCGAGATGCTTGCACCAGTCCATAGATGGATCGCTGGAGCTTGCACATTTTGTTAGCTCCTTTAGGATTGACAAAACCTTCTGGTTGCATCATATACAACTCTTCTTTAATAAATCCATTAAAGAATGTAGTTTTGACATCCATTTGCCAGATTTCATAAAATGTGGCAATTGCTAACATGATTCGACAGACTTAAGCATCGCTACAGAGTGAGAAAATCTCATTGTAGTCAACACCTTGAACTTGTCGAAAACCTTTTGCGACAAGTCGAGCTTTGTAGATAGTAATACTACTATCAGCATTTGTCTTCCTCTTGAAGATCCATTTATATAATATGGCTTGCCGATCATCGGGCAACTCCATCAAAGTCCACACTTTGTTCTCATACATGGATCCCATCTCAGATTTCATGGTCTCAAACCATTTCGCGGAATCTGGGCTCATCATCGCTTCCTCATAGTTCGTAGGTTCATCATGGTCTAGTAACATGACTTCCAGAATAGGATTACCGTACCACTCTGGTGCGGATCTTACTTTGGAAGACCTACGAGGTTTTGTAGTAACTTGATCTGAAGTTTCATGATCATCATCATTAGCTTCCTCACTAATTGGTGTAGGAATCACTAGAACTGATTTCTGTGATGAACTACTTTCCAATTAGGGAGAAGGTACAATTACCTTATCAAGTTCTACTTTCCTCCCACTCACTTCTTTCGAGAGAAAACTCCTTCTCTAGAAAGGATCCATCTTAGCAACGAATGTTTTGCCTTTAGATCTGTGATAGAAGGTGTACCCAACAGTTTCCTTTGGGTATTCTATGAAGACGCATTCTCCGATTTGGGTTCGAGCTTATCGGTGAAAACTTTTTCACATAAGCATCACAACTCCAAACTTTAAGAAACGACAGCTTAGGTTTCTTGTTAAACCATAGTTCATACGGTGTCGCCTCAACGGATTTAGATGGTGCCCTATTAAACGTGAATGCAGCTGTCTCTAATGCATAACCCCAAAACGATAGTGGTAAATCGATAAGAGACATCATAGATCGCACCATATCCAATAAAGTGCGGTTACGATTTTCGGACACACCATTATGCTGTGGTGTTCCATATGGCGTGAGTTGTGAAACTATTTCACATTGTTTCAAATGAAGACCAAACTCGTAACTCAAATATTTATCTCCACGATCAGATCGCAGAAACTTTATTTTCTTGTTACGATGATTTTCCACTTCACTCTGAAATTCTTTGAACTTTTCAATTATTTCAGACTTATGTTTCATCAAGTAGATATACCCATATCTGCTCAAATCATCTGTGAAGGTCGAAAATAACAATACTTGCCACGAGCATCAACATTCATTGGATCGCATACATCGGTATGTATTATTTCCAATAAGTCAAGAGCTTGTTCCATTGTTCCGGAGAACGGAGTTTTAGTCATCTTGCCCAAAAGGCACGGTTCGCAAGCATCCAATGATTCATAATCAAGTGATTCCAAAAGTCCATCAGCATGGAGTTTCTTCATGCGCTTTACACCAATATGACCTAAACGGCAATTACACAAATAAGTTGCACTATCATTATTAACTTTGCATCTTTTGGTTTCAATATTATGAATATGTGTATCACTATGATCGAGATCCAATGAACCATTTTCATTGGGTGTGTAACCATATAAGGTTTTATTCATGTAAACAGAACAACAATTTATTCTCTTACTTAAATGAATAACCGTATTGCAATAAACATGATCAAATCATATTTATGCTCAACACCAAATAACACTTATTTAGGTTCCACACTAATCCCGAAAGTATAGGGAGTGTGCGATGATGATCATATCAATCTTGGAACTACTTCCAACACTCATCGTCACTTCCCCTTCAACTAGTCTCTGTTTATTCTGCAACTCCTGTTTCGAGTTACTAATCTTAGCAACCGAACGAGTATCAAATACTCAGGGGCTACTATAAACACTAGTAAGGCACACATCAATAACCTGTATATCAAATATAACCTTGTTCACTTTGCCATCCTTCTTATCCACCAAATATTCAGGGTAGTTCCGCTTCCAAAGGACCAGTTCCATTGCAGCAAAAGTACTCGGTCTCGTGCTTAGGTCTAGACTTGGGCTTCTTCACTCGAGCAGCAACTTGCTTGCCGCTCTTTTTGAAGTTCCCTTCTTCCCTTTGCCATTTTCCTTGAGACTAGTGGTCTTGTCAACCATCAACACTTGATGTTTTTCTTGATTTCTACCTTCGCGATTTTAGCATCACGAAGAGCTCGAGAATCTTTTTCGTCATCCCTTGCATACTATAGTTCATCACGAAGTTCTACTAACTTAGTGATGGTGACTAGAGAATTCTGTCAATCACTATCTTATCTGGAAGATTAACTCCCACTTGATTCAAGCGATTGAAGTACTCGCATAATCTGAGCACATGCTCACTAGTTGAGCGATTCTCCTCCATCTTTTAGCTATAGAACTTGTTGGAGACTTCATATCTCTCAACTCGGTATTTGCTTGAAATATTAACTTCAATTCTGGAACATCTCATATGGTCCATGACGTTCAAAACGCCTTTGAAGTCCCGATTCTAAGCCGTTAAGCATGGTGCACTAAACTATCAAGTAGTCATCATATTGAGCTAGCCAAACGCTCATAACGCCGCATCTGCTCCTGCAATAGGTCTGTCACCTAGCGGTGCATTAAGGACATAATTCTTCTCAGCAGCAATGAGGATAAACCTCAGATCACGGATCCAATCCGCATCATTGCTACTAACATCTTTCAATACAATTTTCTCTAGGAACACATATGAAAACATAGGGAAGCAACAACGCGAGCTATTGATCTACAACATAATTTGCAAAATACTACCAGGACTAAGTTCATGATAAATTAAAGTTCAATTAATCATATTACTTAAGAACTCCCACTTAGATAGACATCTCTCTAGTCATCTAAGTGATTACGTGATCCAAATCAACTAAACCATGTCCGATCATCACGTGAGATGGAGTAGTTTCAATGGTGAACATCACTATGTTGATCATATCTACTATATGATTCACGCTCGACCTTTCGGTCTCCGTGTTCCGAGGCCATATCTGTTATATGCTAGGCTCGTCAAGTTTAACCTGAGTATTCGCGTGCAAAACTGTTTTGCACCCGCTTTATTTGAACGTAGAGCCTATCACACCCGATCATCACGTGGTGTCTCAGCACGAAGAACTTTCGCAACGGTGCATACTCAGGGAGAACACTTCTTGATAATTTTAGTGAGAGATCATCTTATAATGCTACCGTCAATCAAAGCAAGATAAGATGCATAAAGGATAAACATCACATGCAATCAATATAAGTGATATGATATGGTCATCATCATCTTGTGCTTGTGATCTCCATCGCCAAGCACCGCCATGATCACCATCGCCACCGGCGCGACACCTTGATCTCCATCGTAGCATCGTTGTCGACTCGCCAACTATTGCTTCTACGACTATCGCTACTGCTTAGTGATAAAGTAAAGCAATTACATGGCTTTTGCATTTCATACAATAAAGCGACAACCATATGGCTCCTGCCAGTTGCCGATAACTCGGTTACAAAACATGATCATCTCATACAAAAATATAGCATCACGTCTTGACCACATCACATCACAACATGCCCTGCAAAAACAAGTTAGACGTCCTCTACTTTGTTGTTGCAAGTTTTACGTGGCTGCTACGGGCTGAGCAAGAACCGTTCTTACCTACGCATCAAAACCACAACGATAGTTTGTCAAGTTGGTGCTGTTTTAACCTTCGCAAGGACCGGGCGTAGCCACACTCGGTTCAACTAAAGTGAGAGAGACAGACACCGCCACCACCTTTAAGCAACGAGTGCTCGAGCGGTGAAACCAGTCTCGCGTAAGCGTCTGGCGTAATGTCGGTCCGGCCGCTTCATCTCACAATACCGCCAACCAAAGTATGACATGCTGGTAAGCAGTATGACTTATATCGCCCACAACTCACTTGTGTTCTACTCGTGCATATGACATCAACGCATAAAACCAGGCTCGGATGCCATCATTTGGGAACGAGTAATTTCAAAAAATTCCTACGCACACGCAAGACCATGGTGATGGCATAGCAACGAGAGGGAGAGTGTCTGTCCACGCACTCGTGAGACCGAAAGCGAAGCGCTTATAACAACGCTGTTGATGTAGTCGACGCCTTCACGATCCGACCGATCCAAGCACCGAACGTCACGGCACCTCCGAGTTCTGCACACGCTCAGCTCGATGACGATCCCGGACTCCGATCCAGCAAAGTGTCGGGATGAGTTCCGTCAAGACGACGGCGTGGTGGACGATGATGATGCTCCACCAACGCAGGGCTTCGCTTAAGCTCATGACGATATGACTTCTCCGGCGCAGGGCTTCGCCTAAGCTCCGCGACGATATGACCGAAGTGGAATATGGTGGAGGGGGGCACCGCACACGGCTAAGGAACGATCCGTAGATCAACTTGTGTCATGGGGTGCCCCCTGCCCCCGTATATAAAGGAGCAAGGAGGAGGTGGCCGGCCTAGGAGGGGGCGCACCAAGGGGGGAGTCCTACTCCCACCGGGAGTAGGACTCCTCCTTTCCTAGTAGGAGTAGGAGAGAAGGAAGGGGAAGGGAAGAAGGGGTGCGGCCCTCCCCTAGTCCACCCGGACTAGGCCTTGGGGCGCGGCCTGCCCTAGGCAGCCCTCTCTCTTTCCCGCAGGGCCCAATAAGGCCCAATACTTCTCCCGGCGAATTCCGTAACTCTCCCAGTACTCAAAAATATCCGAATCATTCGAACCTTTCCGAACTCCGAATATAGTCGTCCAATATATCGATCTTTACGTCTCGACCATTTCGAGACTCCTCGTCATGTCCCCGATCTCATCCGGGACTCAACTCCTTCGTACATCAAAACTCATAAACTCATAATATAACCGCCATCGAAACCTTAAGCGCAAGGGACCCTACGGGTTCGAGAACTATGTAGACATGACCTAGAACTATTCTTGGTCAATAACCAATAGCGGAACCTGGATGCCCATATTGGCTCCTACATATTCTACTGAAGATCTTTATCGGTCAAACCGCATAACAACATACGTTGTTCCTTTTGTCATCGGTATGTTACTTGCCCGAGATTCGATCGTCGGTATCCAATACCTAGTTCAATCTCGTTATCGCAAGTCTCTTTACTCGCTACGTAATGCATCATTCCATAACTAACTCATTAGCTACATTGCTTGCAAGGCTTATAGTGATGTGCATTACCGAGAGGGCCCAGAGATACCTCTCCGACAATCGGAGTGACAAAACCTAATCTCAAATACGCCAACCCAACATGTACCTTTGGAGACACCTGTAGTACTCCTTTATAATCACCCAGTTACGCCAGACGCTTTGGTAGCACCAAAGTGTTCCTCCGTAAACGGAGTTGCATAATCTCATAGTTACAGGAACATGTATAAGTCATGAAGAAAGCAATAGCAGCATACTAAACGATCAAGTGCTAGGCTAACAGAATGGGTCATGTCAATCACATCATTCTCCTAATGATGTGATCCCGTTAATCAAATGACAACTCATGTCTATGTCTAGGAAACTTAACCATCTTTGATTCAACGAGCTAGTCAAGTAGAGGCACACTAGTGACACTATGTTTGTCTATGTATTCACACATGTATTATGTTTCCGGTTAATACAATTCTAGCATGAATAATAAACTTTTATCATGAAATAAGGAAATAAATAATAACTTTATTATTGCCTCTAGGGCATATTTCCTTCAGTATTGTACCAAATCAATGTGCACTACGAATGTCATTCAAAACTTTGAATTCATGTTATGTTCAATTAAAATATTTCGCTACGTGTATAATGCATGCAACCTACTACTCAAATGAACGTTTTAGTGCATTCCAAACGTATATACTACTGCTTCAATATGAACTAAATTTTAATAAGATCTACAGTAATGATTGTTGTGAAGTCAAAGCATTTGAATTCGTTTCTCTGTTTTGATAAGATCTACAATCATCATTATTGTCAAGTTAAACCATCGTTTGTGTATTATCTTCACAGCACACCACATGATTAGTCTCGAGTTAATTACATATGAACTATGTGTACTATATGAACTCGAACTAGATTTTTTGAATCCACTTTATTTTGATTTCAAATCACATTACATTTCTAGCTCTAGCTAGATCTTCATAATCTAAACCATGTCTCATATGTATAATGTGTTTATCACATTATGTATGGTGCCCCGCCCCCTACGCCTACAAGTATTTAGATGTGAGTTGCAAACACCACACATTACCACAAATTCAAATAAAATGTGAGAATGTTCGATATATAGTATTGTTTAGATTGCTCGATATTTAGTTGTAAGCTACAAACGCCACACATTATCACAAATTCAAATAAAATGTGAGATTGTTTGATGTATAGTATGGTTTAGATTGTTCGGCATTTAGCTGTGAGTTGCAAACGCCATGCATTATCACATTATGGTATAACATGTGCACAACACGTGTATCACCGCTATATTCATGCATGCAATGTTTGAAACACTATGATCTCCTATTCAAATATATGAATCCGCTTTCATATCAAATTATGATCTTTGTTAGTCTCTTACACCCACACAATCCTCTAACCTTTGTAGCTAACACTAACTTTCTCTCGTGCATGCACACGCCCTCCTCACCCTCCCCTCCCTCGGCATTCTATCCACCGGGCACATTCATTTTTTTTCTTTAGGTCGTTCTCCCAGAGTCTCCACAACTCCTTTCCGACACACACCGATCAATAAACCTCTCCAAAGGATGCCTGCCTATAACATACACACACACTTCAATCTCCTCCTTTATGTGTCCTTGCCTCGTGTCTCTCATATGGTCGACACACGTGTAAACTCTCGCCTCTTTTCATCGATCTCACAACCGCACACCTCCTCCCCTATCTAGCTAGTAGTTGGGCCTCTCGCACCACCTCCTAGCTCCATTCTCTCTGCTCTATCCGTCTCACTGGGCCTTATTTGCCTCTAACAAATGGACGTACACCAACCGATCTCTCGCTATGCATATAGCCACCTAGGTCCTTATAACTCGTTTTTACCCACACATCGATCGATCTACCTCATTAGTTGTGTCTCTCCCTTCCTCCGACAAAAAATATTGATCTACCGATCTAGTTAGGTTTGCTTACCAAACACATGGTTCCCCTTCATCATCCATGGATGCGTCCCATGCATCTATCACGAACAGGCACACACAGAAACACATCCCCACTCTTATTGATAGCATTGCAGTTCCACCCTCAGTTTGTCTAGTAGGCCTCTCCCAACATCTCCGAGAAGCAACTCCATCACCCATCCAGCACTCTACCCCTCTCCCTCCCTCTCCCTCCCTCTCTCTCTCCTCTCTCTCTCTGTCCCATCATATTTCCCGTCCTTCAGTTATGTATGGATGTTGATCGATCTCCCTCAAGACATAGCTGGGTCTTTCCTTCTCAACACATATACGAGTCGTTCTACCTCTATAGTGTTGGGAAACGTAGTAATTTCAAAAAAATTCCTACGATCACGCAAGACCATGGTGATGGCATAGCAACGAGAGGGGAGAGTGTCCGTCCACGCACTCGTGAGACCGAAAGCGAAGCGTTATATTAACGCTGTTGATGTAGTCGTGCGTCTTCACGATCCGACCGATCCAAGCACCGCATTCGCACCTCCGAGTTCTTGGCACACGCTCAGCTCGATGACGATCCCCGGCTCCGATCCAGCAAAGCATCGGGAAGGAGTTCCACAAGACGACGGCGTGGTGGACGATCTTGATGTTCTACCGTCGCAGGGGCTTCGCCTAAGCACCGCTACAATATGACCGAGGTGGAATATGGTGGAGGGGGCACCGCTGCACGCTAAGGAACGATCACGAAGATCAACTTGTGTCTCCTAGGGTGCCCCTGCCCCGTATATAAAGGAGCAAGGGGAGGGCCGGCCAGCCCTTGGGGCGCACTAAGGGAGGGGTCCTCCTCCTAGTAGGAGTAGGACTCCCTTTCCTAGTCCTACTAGGAAGAGGGAAGGGGAAGGAAGGAGAGGAGAGGGAGAGGAGAGGGGGCTGCGCCCCTCCTAGTCCAATTCGACTCCCCATGGAGGGGGGGCGCACCACCTCCGGTGCAGCCCTCTCTCCCCTCTTGGCCCAATAAGGCCCATAACTTCCCGGGGGTTCCGTAACCCTCCGCACTCCGTTTTCTCCGAAACTTCCGGAACCTTTCCGTGTCCAATATAACCATCCAATATATCAATCTTTATGTCTCGACCATTTCGAGACTCCTCGTCATGTCCGTGATCACATCCGGGACTCGAACTCCTTCGTACATCAAAATACATAAACTCATAATAACCGCCATTGAAACCTTAAGCGTGCGGACCCTACGGTTCGAGAACTATGTAGACATGACCTAGAACTATTCTCGATCAATAACCAATAGCGGAACCTGGATGCTCATATTGGTTCCTACATATTCTACGAAGATCTTTATCGGTCAAACCGCATAACAACATACGTTGTTCCCTTTGTCATCGGTATGTTACTTTCCCGAGATTCGATCGTCGGTATCCAATACCTAGTTTAATCTCGTTACCAGAAAGTCTCTTTACTCGTTCCATAATACATCATCTCACAACTAACTCTTTAGTTGCAATGCTTGCAAGGCTTATGTGATGTGTATTACCGAGAAGGCCTAGAGATACCTCTCCGACAATCGGAGTGACAAAACCTAATCTCAAATACGCCAACCCAACAAGTACCTTTGGAGACACCTGTAGTACTCCTTTATAATCACCCGATTCGCCAGACGCTTGGTAGTACCAAAGTGTTCCTCCGTAAACGGAGTTGCATAATCTCATAGTTACAGAACATGTATGGGTCATGAAGAAAGCATTAACATACTAAACGATCAAGTGTTAAGCTAACGGAATGGGTCATGTCAATCAGATCATTCAACTAATGATGTGACCTTGTTAATCAAATAACAACTCCTTGTTCATGGTTAGGAAACATAACCATCTTTGATTAACAAGCTAGTCAAGTAGAGGCATACTAGTGACATACTGTTTGTCTATATATTCACACATGTATTATGTTTCCGGTTAATACAATTCTAGCATGAATAATAAACATTTATCATGATATAAGGAAATAAATAATAACTTTATTATTGCCTCTAGGGCATATTTCCTTCAGTCTCCCACTTGCACTAGAGTCAATAATCTAGATTACAAAGTAATGATCTTTACACCCATGGAGTCTTGGTGCTGATCATGTTTTGCTCGTGGAAGAGGCTTAGTCAACGGGTCTGCAACATTCAGATCCGTATGTATTTTGCAAATCTCTATGTCTCCCACTTGGACTTGGTCCCAATGGAATTGAAGCGCCTCTTGATGTGCTTGGTCCTCTTGTGAAATCTGGATTCCTTTGCCAAGGCAATTGCACCAAGATTGTCACGAGAAGATCTTCATCGGTCCCGATGCACTAGGTATGACACCTAGATCGGAAATGAACTCTTTCATCCAGACTCCTTCATTTGCTGCTTCCGAAGCAGCTATGTACTCCGCTTCACATGTAGATCCCGCCACGACGCTTTGTTTAGAACTGCACCAACTGACAGCTCCACCGCTTAATAAAACATGTATCCGGTTTGCGATTTAGAATCGTCTGGATCGGTGTCAAAGCTTGCATCGACGTAACCATTTACGACTAGCTCTTTGTCACCTCCATATCGAAAACATATCCTTAGTCCTTTTCGTATTTCAGGATGTTCTTGACCGCTGTCCAGATGATCCACTCTGGATTACTTTGGTACCTTCCTGCCAAGCTTACAGCTAAGCATACGTCGGTCTGGTACACAGCATTGCATACATGATAGAGCCTATGGCTGAAGCATAGGAACATCTTTCATTTTCTCTCTATCTTCTGCTGTGGTCGGGCATTGAGTCCGACTCAATCTTACACCTTGTAACACGGTAAAAACCTTTCTTTGCCTGATCCATTTTGAACTTTTTCAAAACTTTATCAAGGTATGTGCTTTGTGAAAGTCCAATCAAGCGTCTTGATCTATCTCTATAGATCTTGATGCCCAATATGTAAGCAGCTTCACCGAGGTCTTTCATTGAAAAACTTTTATTCAAGTATCCTTTTATGCTATCCAGAAATTCTATATCATTTCCAATCAATAATATGTCGTCCACATATAATATTAGAAATGCTACTGAGCTCCCACTCACTTTCTTGTAAATACAAGCTTCTCCAAAAGTCTGTATAAAACCCATATGCTTTGATCACACTATCAAAGCGCTTATTCCAACTCCGAGAGGCTTGCACTGACCATAAATTGATCATTGAGCTTGCACACTTTGTTAGCACCTTTTGGATCGACAAAACCTTCTGGTTGCATCATATACAACTCTTCTTCTAGAAATCCATTCAAGAATGCAGTTTTACATCCATTTGCCAAATTTCATAATCATAAAATGCGGCAATTGCTAACATGATTCGGACGGACTTAAGCATCGCTACGGGTGAGAAAGTCTCATCGTAGTCAACCCCTTGAACTTGTCGAAAACCTTTTGCAACAAGTCGAGCTTTGTAGACAGCTACATTACCATCAGCGTCGGTCTTCTTCTTAAAATCCATTTATTCTCAATAGCTTGCCGATCATCGGGCAAGTCTACCAAAGTCCATACTTTGTTCTCATACATGGATCCCATCTCAGATTTCATGGCTTCAAGCCATTTTATGGAATCTGGGCTCACCATCGCTTCTTCATAGTTCGTAGGTTCATCATGATCTAGTAGCATGACTTCCGAATAGGATTACCGTACCACTCAGTGCGGATTTTGTTCTGGTTGATCTCGGTTCAAGTGACAACTTGATCTGAAGTTTCATGATCTTCATCATTATCTTCCTCACTAACTGGTGTAGGTGTTACGTAAACTGATTTCGTGACGAACTACTTTCCAATAAGGGAGCTGGTACTATTACCTCATCAAGTTCCACTTTCCTCCCACTCACTTCTTTCGAGAGAAACTCCTTCTCTAGAAAGGATCCATTTTAGCAACGAATGTCTTGCCTTCGGATCTGTGATAGAAGGTGTACCCAATTGTCTCCTTTGGGTATCCTATGAAGACACATTTCTCGATTTGGGTTCAAGCTTATCAGGTTGAAGTTTCTTCACATAAGCATCGCAACCCCAAACTTTCGAAAGCGACAACTTTGGTTTCTTGCTAAACCATAGTTCATAAGGCGTCGTCTCAACGGATTTTGACGGTGTCCTATTTAACGTGAATGCGGCCGCCTCAAGAGCATAACCCCAAAATGATAGCGGTAAATCTGTAAGAGACATCATAGATCGCACCATATCCAATAAAAGTGCGATTCGACGTTCGGACACACCATTGCGCTGTGGTGTTCCGGTGGCGTGAGTTGCTAAACTATTCCGCTTTGTTTCAAATGTAGACCAAACTCAGTAACTCAAATATTCGCCTCCACGATCAGATCGTAGAAACTTTATTTTCTTATTACGATGATTTTCAACTTCACTCTGAAATTCTTTGAACTTTTCAAATGTTTCAGACTTATGTTTCATTAAGTAGATATACCCATATCTGCTCAAATCATCTGTGAAGGTGAGAAAATAACGATATCCGCCACGAGCTTCAACATTCATTGGACCACATACATCCGTATGTATGATTTCCAATAAATCTGTTGCTCTCTCCATAGTACCGAGAACGGAGTTTTAGTCATCTTGCCCATGAGGCACGGTTCGCAAGTGCCAAGTGATTCATAATCAAGTGACTCCAAAAGTCCATCAAGATGGAGTTTCTTCATGCGTTTTACACCGATATGACCTAAACGGCAGTGCCACAAATAAGTTGCACTATCATTATCAACTCTGCATCTTTTGGTTTCAACATTATGAATATGTGTATCACTACTATCGAGATTCATTAAAATAGACCACTCTTCAAGGGTGCATGACCATAAAAGATATTATTCATATAAATAGAACAACCATTATTCTCTCGATTTAAATGAATAACCGCCTCGCATCAAACAAGATCCAGATATAATGTTCATGCTCAACGCTGGCACCAAATAACAATTATTCAGGTCTAAAACTAATCCCAAGGTAGATGTAGAGGTAGCGTGCCGATTGCGATCACATCGACTTTGGAACCGCTTCCCACGCGCATCGTCACCTCGTCCTTTGCCGTGTTCGCAATCCGTAGTTCCTGTTTCGAGTTGCAAATATTAGCAATGTAACCAGTATCAAATACCTGTACTATCATGAGCTCTAGTAAGGTACACATCAATAACAAGTATATCACATATACCTTTGTTCACTTTGCCATCCTTCTTATCCGCCAAATACTTGGGGCAGTTCCGCTTCAAAGGACCAGTCGCTTGCAGAGAAGCACTCAGTTTTAGGCTTAGGTCCAGACTTGGGTTTCTTCTCCCGATCAGCAACTTGTTTGATGTTCTTCTTGAAGTTCCCCTTCTTCTTCCCTTTGCCTTTCTTCTTGAAACTAGTGGTCTTATTGACCATCAACACTTGATGCTCCTTTTGATTTCTACCTCCGCAGCTTTTAGCATTGCGAAGAGCTCGAGCATAGTCTTTACTAACCCTTGCATATTATAGTTCATCACGAAGCCTTTGTAGCTTGGTGGCGTGATTGAAGAATTTCATCAATGACACAATCATCCGGAAGATTAACTCCCGCTTGATTCAAGTGATTGTAATACCCGGACATTTTGAGTATGTGCTCACCGACGTAACTATTCTCCTCCATCTTGCAGCTATAGAACTTATTGGAGACTTCATATCTCTCAATCCGGGCATTCTGTTGAAATATCAACTTCAACTCCTGGAACATCTCATATGCTCCATGACGCTCAAAACGCCGTTGAAGACCCGGTTCTAAGCCGTAAAGCATGCCACACTGAACTATAGAGTAGTCATCAGCTCGCTTTGCCGACGCTCACAACTTCGCTCAAGATTCGCAGCAGGCTCATCACCCGGTAGCGGCTTCCAGGGCGTAACTTTTCGTGCAGCAATGAGGATTATCCTCAGGTTACGGACCCAGTCCGTGTAATTGCTACCATCATCTTTCAACTTTGCTTTCTCAAGGAACGCATTAAAATTCAACGGAACAACAAAGACGAGCCATCTATCTACAGTAAACATAGACAAGCAAAATACTATCGGTACTAAGTTCATGATAAATTTAAGTTCAATTAATCATATTACTAAAGAACTCCCACTTAGACGACATCTCTCTAGTTATCTAAGTGATCACGTGATCCAAATCAACTAAACCATAACCGATCATCACGTGAGATGGAGTAGTTTTCAATGGTGAACATCTTATGTTGATCATATCTACTATATGATTCACGCTCGACCTTTCGGTCTCCGTGTTCCGAGGCCATATCTGTATATGCTAGGCTCGTCAAGTATAACCTGAGTATTCTGCGTGTGCAAAACTGGCTTGCACCCGTTGTAGATGGACGTAGAGCTTATCACACCCGATCATCACGTGGTGTCTCGGCACGACGAACTTTGGCAACGGTGCATACTCAGGAGAACACTACTTGATAATTTTAGTGAGAGATCATCTTATAATGCTACCGTCAATCAAAGCAAGATAAGATGCATAAAGGATAAACATCACATGCAATCAATATAAGTGATATGATATGGCCATCATCATCTTGTGCTTGTGATCTCCATCTCCAAAGCACCGCCATGATCACCATCGCCACCGCGCGACACCTTGATCTCCATCGTAGCATCGTTGTCGCCTCGCCAACTATTGCTTCTACGACTATCGCTACCGCTTAGTGATAAAGTAAAGCAATTACATGGCGCTTGCATTTCATACAATAAGCGACAACCATATGGCTCTCGCCAGCTGCCGATAACTCGGTTACAAAACATGATCATCTCATACAATAAAATATAGCATCACGCCTTGACCATATCACATCACAACATGCCCTGCAAAAACAAGTTAGACGTCCTCTACTTTGTTGTTGCAAGTTTTACGTGGCTGCTACGGGCTGAGCAAGAACCGTTCTTACCTACGCATCAAAACCACAACGATATTTCACAAATAGACTCCGCTTAACCTTCTCAAGGACCGGCGAGCCACACTCGGTTCAACTAAAGTGAGAGAGACAGACACCCGCCACCACCTTTAAGCAACGAGTGCTCATAGCGGTGAAACCAGTCTCGCGTAAGCGTCTGGCGTAATGTCGGTCCGGCCGCTTCATCTCACAATACCGCTGAACCAAAGTATGACATGCTGGTAGGTAGTATGACTTGTATCGCCCACAACTCACTTGTGTTCTACTCGTGCATATGACATCAACGCATAAAACCAGGCTCGGATGCCACTGTTGGGAAACGAGTAATTTCAAAAATTTCCTACGATCACGCAAGACCATGGTGATGGCATAGCAACGAGAGGGGAGAGTGTCCGTCCACGCACCCTCGTGAGACCGAAAGCGAAGCGTTATATTAACGCTGTTGATGTAGTCGTACATCTTCACGATCCGACCGATCCAAGCACCGCATCCGCACCTCCGAGTTCTTGGCACACGCTCAGCTCGATGACGATCCCCGGCTCCGATCCAGCAAAGCGTCGGGAAGGAGTTCCACAAGACGACGGCGTGGTGACGATCTTGATGTTCTACCGTCGCAGGGCTTCGCCTAAGCACCGCTACAATATGACCGAGGTGGAATATGGTGGAGGGGGCACCGACACGGCTAAGGAACGATCACGAAGATCAACTTGTGTCTCTAGGGTGCCCCCCGCCTCGTATATAAAGGAGCAAGGGGAGGGCCGGCCAGCCCTTGGGGCGCACTAAGGAGGGGGAGTCCTCCTCCTAGTAGGAGTAGGACTCCCTTCCTAGTCCTACTAGGAAGAGGAAGGGAAGGAAAGAGAGGGAGAGGGAGGGAAGGGCTGCCCCCCCCTAGTCCAGTTCGGACTCCCCATGGAGGGGGGCGCACCACCTCCTGGTGCATCCTCTCTCTCCCTCTTGGCCCAATAAGGCCCATAACTTCCCGGGGGTTCCGGTAACCCCTCCGGCACTCCGTTTTCTCCGAAACTTCCGAACCTTCCGTGTCCGAATATAACCATCCAATATATCAATCTTTATGTCTCGACCATTTCGAGACTCCTCGTCATGTCCGTGATCACATCCGGACTCAACTCCTTCGTACATCAAAATACATAAACTCATAATAACCGCCATTGAAACCTTAAGCGCATGGACCCTACGGTTCGAGAACTATGTAGACATGACCTAGAACTATTCTCGATCAATAACCAATAGCGGAACCTGGATGCTCATATTGGTTCCTACATATTCTACTTAAGATCTTTATCGGTCAAACCGCATAACAACATACGTTGTTCCCTTTGTCATCGGTATGTTACTTTCCGAGATTCGATCGTCGGTATCCAATACCTAGTTTAATCTCGTTATCGGAAAGTCTCTTTACTCGTTCCGTAATACATCATCTCACAACTAACTCTTTAGTTGCAATGCTTGCAAGGCTTATGTGATGTGTATTACCGAGAAGGCCTAGAGATACCTCTCCGACAATCGGAGTGACAAAACCTAATCTCAAATACGCCAACCCAACAAGTACCTTTGGAGACACCTGTAGTACTCCTTTATAATCACCCGATTCGCTGTGACGCTTGGTAGTACCAAAGTGTTCCTCCGTAAACGGAGTTGCATAATCTCATAGTTACAGGAACAGGTATGGGTCATGAAGAAAGCATTAACATACTAAACGATCAAGTGTTAAGCTAACGGAATGGGTCATGTCAATCAGATCATTCAACTAATGATGTGACCTTGTTAATCAAATAACAACTCCTTGTTCATGGTTAGGAAACATAACCATCTTTGATTAACAAGCTAGTCAAGTAGAGGCATACTAGTGACATACTGTTTGTCTATATATTCACACATGTATTATGTTTCCGGTTAATACAATTCTAGCATGAATAATAAACATTTATCATGATATAAGGAAATAAATAACAACTTTATTATTCCCTCTAGGGCATATTTCCTTCATATAGCTAGGCCTCTGCCTACCCCTCCCCCCACCCCCCTCCCCCCCCACACACACCGATACATCAAGCACTCTAGTCATGTCTCTCTGCCACACACAAACTTGACATGTGCCCTCTAACGTTCCGGTAGGCCAGTCGCCCTATATCTTTGACTTGCAAACACACACAATTTTTATGGCTCTCTTCATCGATCTCGCACCCACCCACTTGATCCTCTCTTCGACTCTATCGATAGCTATGACTCCTCCCTCTCTTCTCGTGGATTGCCCGACCCTCTATTTATGATATGGATAGGCCTCCATTTCAAACACATTGCATGCAAAATTTTGTTTGAGATGTCATCGACACATATTCCCACAAATAATTCACGAAATCAACCCCCCACCCCCACCACAAAACAAAAAACACTTACGAACGCGGTTTGTATCTCTCACACACACATGTAGGTGGGGGACGTGCATGAAGAGAAGAGATGCATGCACAGTGCACGTACTCCCGTCTCTTTCCCAACCACACCCGCGCGGGTACACGGTGCTGCTCATTTCTATACGAAAAAGGCAGCCCACATGGTAATTTGGCACGTGTACTGGTTGTCCACTTGGTGGAGGGGGGATCGTCTACCACGGGTGAACAAACAAATTGCGACTTGACGCGTTATGTTAAATTTAAAAAAGAGGCAAACCATGTGGGGCCTACCTTAGAGGCAAGGCTCTATACACTGGAGTACTTTTGATGTGTCCCGTCAACTCGCAGAACGAGGAGAAGCTTGCTTAGTACTCCCCCGCCCATGGGCGCGGTGGCTCACAGGATGAGGTGAAGCTTGCTCCGCCTTACCCCCGCTCCCTCGCCCATGCGCGCGGTGGCTCGCCGGACAGGGAGAAAAATTTACTACTCCCTCCGTTTACTCCTCGTCCCTACTACCTTGGTTATAGAGATTATATCATATTGTTTGGAATATATATGTCCTTTAGTAGATTTCAATATGAACTACTAGTACATACTCCAAACACTGATGTATATAGACATATTTTAGAGTGTACATTCACTCATTTTGCTCCATATGTAGTACTCCCTCCGTCTAGGTGTGTAAGTCATCTTACGAAAACCAAATAATCCCAAAACACGTAGGCGCGGTGCATTAACTTCTACCTCGTTTCTTGTTTCTTGACATATCAACCAATAAGAGATGAGGGTGTGCATGCTTTTAATGACTTGAGACTATCAAACACGACATGCACTGGTTAGTTCATTGCATGCAATACTATTAATTAGCAAATAGACATTAATGTCTCTCGTTTTTCTCTCCTCCTTGGTCACGGTGCACAGCCTAAGATGACTTACTCACCTAGACGGAGGAGTAGCACTCTCCCTCGCCCCTCGACCCTCGCCCACGTGGTGGACGTGCATAAATTCATTCAATCTCATATAGCCAGAATGATATATACTGCACTACCATTATTGCTCGACTTCCCGAAGAGGCGAAGAGACAATCGCAAGGTTAATATTTTGGAGATGCCAAGTGCAAGGTTATAGGAGAACGAGTAATAGGTGCCGCGTCATTTATAAATAATTTTTTTTCTACAGTGGCACGTACGCAATATGATAGGTTCATATGGAGAGAAAAGGAAACCGCTCCACTATATACATAGTCGACGGGCCAGCCTACACGGTTGCTTGTCTGGGGTTGCTCTCTTCACACTCTCTCACAAAACGATCGTGGCCACATCTCTAACATCCCGCGGATCACGTCCGCTGGGGAAGGGGTGGATGCTTAGTCTAGATGCGGTGGCTGCCGCCGACGGCGAAAACCCACTATCGGCACGTCCCGTCAGGGGTCCGCGCCTTCTCTTCTCACAAAGCCGTGAGGTTGCCTTCGCCCCTTGCTCACCGCCGCGACGTGGGCAGTTGCCGCCCCCCGCCGCCCTCCTCAAGGTTGAGCTACGCCCCTCGTGTACAACTCCCTTTACAGCCGCCTTGCACCATCGCTCCAGCTGCCCACATCACTCCCTCGTGGATATTTCTCTACTTCTTTGCCCCGCACATACCGATACCTCTCTCGGCTTCTACGTCTGTCGTATTTGTGATGAGTTTATGTCTCATCAACTAGTCCCAGAATCTTATTCTAATCATGCTTCTTCAATTTCTTTGCCACGTGGATGCTCATCTCGATTTTGGTGAAACTGCACAAAATGATCCGATGGTCAAAAGGTTGCAAACTTCATTTATTAGGAAGCTCGAACGTTGCCAGCAAATTGAAGCCTGGTCAGGGTTCACGGTTCAAGGGCTAGGGACTGCATGGATCGTTTTTTTCTTCAGCTGCCTCTGTTCCAAAAATAAGTGTCAACTTTAGTAGTAGTACAACTTTGTACTAAAGTTTGCACAAAGTTGAGACACTTATTTTGGAACGGAGGGAGTACATATTTGCTATAATCTGTCAATCATTGAGATGCAATAGCATGCATGTTAGTCTCCTTTGTATTTGATGAAATGTTGCAACGGGCAACCTTGGACGCAAGATAGATGTAACAGGAGCTGGAAGCTTCATAGCATTGTACAAATTTATCTCATTGATAAATTACAAGACGCATACTAGTACTATACTAGTACTTCCTCCGTTCCTAAATATAAGTCTTTGTAGAGATTTCACCATGAACCACATGCGGATGTATATAGATGCATTTTAAGTGTAGATTCATTCATTTTGTTCCGTATGTAGTTCACCTAGTGGAATCTCTACAAAGACTTCTCTACTAGTAATAGCTAGCCCCCACTACTAGGAATTCTCTATCCTCTCCTTGAGCCACATCATCAAAATTGACGTAGCCGTTAGATGAAGTAAATCAGTCATAATAGCCGTCTGATCTAGACGTTGAGAGGCTCCGCACTAAGCCACATGCAAGCATGCAGAAATACCGTGCCACATGCATGTGAGTGGGTTTTAAATCACATCAACATGTCTGCATGCAAGCATGCACCGGTAGCATGCATGTAAGTGAGATTTTAAGTCCCATTAACATGTCAAAAAGAAAAATATAATCCCATTAGGCTAGTCATAGTGGGGAGTAACTTAGACTAGTGTCATGCATATGACACTAGTCTTTGTTACTACCTTCATAGTGCAATATCATAGATGATAACATTTATTACATTATAGACTCATTTTGCTTTGGGTTGCGTTATGTTACATTAACATATTATGTTACTGCAAACACCTCTTTCCTCATTAACTCTATGCCACATAAGCAAACCTGTCTTGAAATGCGCTATGTTACTTGCTAAGTTACTCCCACTATGACCAGCCTTATGCAGTAGGAGTTGGCTGATCTTTTTTCCTTACGTGGGATGATCTAAATGATGATGGGAGTTTATTTAGTTTGGCTACCACATTTGTCATGAGGTTATAGATTATTTTTTTAGTTATATGAAATCGATAATTTTGCGCAGAGAGATATACTGTTGTTCATGACAACGCTGGGACTCATCTAGTAATATTTAGGAACAGAGGGAGTACTATGTAAAGAGTTAGGTGTCGACATGTGATAGTGTGAGGTGGGCCATGTAATCACCGAGCTCATGCGTGTTTTCACTGCTCTTGCACTCCTCCGCTGTAAGAATAGAGAAAATTGTAATCTACTACCTCCTTTCACGAAAAGCGTGGGACATCCAAAGAGTCCTACCACCTCCGTAATAAAGACCAATGAGCCACAAATCACATAGACCCAGCAAGAAGTTGGACGGATGAAGCAACCATCACTCTTGCGCCGGTGAGAGGTCGCGTCCACTCTGCCCGGCATGAATGCGGCACCGATTCTTTGAGCGGCGCTGACCGCTTGACGGGAAGCGACGCGGCGATGGAGGGCTTTGGGTGGGCCAGGCTGGTCGAGGAAGCGGCGTGGCACCTGTCCGCATGTCCCTACCGGACACGCCCAGAAACGAGAGGATGCACCGACTCTCGCGGCTAAAATCGTACACTACACACCATCTCTCTGTAGGAGTAGGTCGATATGTCGCACTCTCTAACACACACATGCTGTTAGACACACACACGCACACGCACGCACCTTGGTCCCATTGCACCATCTAACGTGACTTATTACACCTAGACGGAGGGAGTAGTAAGTATACGAGATACGGTGGCACACTGACTTAAGTCGAATACAAGTGCCCATAATTTGTGTGCATGTTATAATAAGGATTCACTTAAAATAGTACGTGAGCGAACAGAGGGATCAATTGGACAGTGTTCCCGAGCAGTAGCGAGATGTGTGAGGTAGTAAGATACATCGCTGGCGCTTTTAATTTTTCTTATTAATTTGTTTGTTTCACCATCTGACTGGTGGGACCCAATGTACTACGTGGAGAGAGTTAAGGTGACTAAGGCTGCATTATTTCTGCACCACTGTGGATAGTCTTACCACCAAAGCCACATGACACGATTATGACTGAAATCCCAATGACTCCCACACACATAAAAAAACACGGCATGCCTGTCACACGAATGCAGGAATGTATAAAAGGTTATTTTCCTCTCGTTGAACAGAACGGCAGGGTTGTGTAGCTGGTTAGCCTGTTCGCTCATCAAACTTGAGGTCTCGGGTTCGATAACTACACTTGAGCATAATTTTTGCCAGGAGGATTCTTTGACTGGTCAAAATGTTTTCTATGGTTTGCACGCTTCACCCTCTCTCTCCAGTATATATATACATGCTGGAGCCTCAGCGCTTGTAGTTGCTCTCTTCACACTCTCTCGCCCTCTCCCGCTGGAGCCTCAGCGCTTGTAGTTTCTCTCTTCACACTCTCTCGCCCTCTCCAGATCTAAACAAGACTTCGTTGGCCTCTCTCTCTCCCCTCACTGCTGCTCAAAGAGCCGGTAGGATCCGTCCGCCGGGAAGGGAAGGAGGCTTAATGCTGTCGCCATCGGCGAGGGAGGTTATCCACTACCAGCGCAGCTGTTCACTTTCCACCCAGCGGCGGCGCAGGAGGGCCTCCGACCCCTTCTTCTTCGCCGTCGTCGCGTCGCCCACCGAACCACGCCCCAAGAACCTTAAGGTATATTTTACTTACTTCACATGCATTGCTCTAGCTGCATGTATACCATGAATATAGGACTTGGTTCAAAGAGGAAAGGAGTGGGGCAAAGTAGTGGGAAAAGTTGTATATAGCATGAATCTAGGACGTGGTTCAAAGAGGAAATGAAGGGGGAAAGTTGTATAGCATGAATCTAGGACGTGGTTCAAAGAGGAAAGGAATGGGGGAAAGTAGTGGGGAAAGTTGTATCGCATAAATCTAGGACATGGTTCAAAGAGGAAAGGAAGGGGCGAAAGTACTAGTTCAAAAAGGAAAGGAAGGGACAAGGCTGTAGAGTTTGAGAAGGACTAGATTTGCTGCGCTCACATAGGGAAAGGTGTCTAAAGATAACAAAACTGGGACCAACACAAATATGTTCCTTGGTTGTTTGTTCTTTGTTGCAACAGACTGTGCATGACCACATTACATCGATAGATGCACATGGTGCTGGTGCGTCCACTGTCCCGTGCAACTCATTAGTTGTTGTTAATCTAAGGCCCTGTTTGGTTAAAAACTCCCTAGTCCCTACCTGCTTGGTTCCAGGGACTAAACATGGACTAGAGGTTATTAAATGACATGATAAAAGACCATGTTACCCCTAGTAATGAACTAATAGAAACAAGGTGCGATGCGTGGCAGGGCAACTGTTGGAAAAAGTCCCAAAAAGACTCCCTTAGGGTCTTCTTTCTTTAGTCCCAAATGACCACTTTTAGTCCCTAAAAGTCCCTCCTGTTTGGTTTAGATGTGACTGACATGGAGTTTTTTTAGTCCCTACACCAAATTGTCCCTGTAAACAGACACCCTCTAATAATGCCGCTGGAAAATTGATGCAATGCCACAGTTAAAAGCAAATTACATGTTTAACGAATTTTATTGTTAATATAATCTCTATGTTAATATTAATCAATGCCACCATTTGAGAAATGCTACTGTCTTGCTTTCTTTCCCATTAAGATAAGGTAGATGTTTCTTTTTGTTGGCTTCTGTGTTATCCACCGTTATTGACCACTAATTGTTTCCTTTGCACCTCTGTGTAAACAGGGTTATCTACTTCACCTCGTTGCCATTGTGACCTTTTGTTGCACTGCACAAAACAATTTTTTTAAGAGTGTTTTGTGCAGTTCAACCAAAATGTCACACCGACAATGTTGCTTGATTGCTTGATCTTAGTGGAACTGCACAAGAGGAGATCTTACTTCCTATCCGTTAAGGCGAATTTGGTTCAGATCTTCTTCTTGTGAGTTGTTTGAATTCGCATCATGAGAGGTCAAGATTAGCCTTCTTTCACATGATTCTGCAGTGTGCTTTCATATGTTGTGCTACTTGTACGATAATGTTGCTTGATTTTAGTGAACTGCACAAATGGAGACAAGACTTCCAATCAGATGTGCACCATAATATCCCATTGAGGTAAGATAAGGATATTTCACAACTGCTGGCCTGTATTTTGCCACTTTCACCGTAAAATTAAGTTTAGTACTATACTTGTGCTCCCTAATTGACATGCCAAATCTTACATTGAAGGCGAAGCTTGTCTGTTATTGAACCAAGTGATGAAGGGGAAGAACAAGCGGAAGAAAAACAAAAATCAACTCCCGGTGCTGTAATGAAGCACTGGAACTGTGATGACACAAGTAATGATATAGTTTTGCATCTTAATTTATTTTTATGGCTGGAACGAACAATTGTTTTGCCAGTGATTTGATGCCATACGTAATTATCTCTACCTGTGCAAACAGGGATCTTCTTTGAATATGCCATATATTTTAGTGGAACTGCACAAGAAGATGTTGGAAGCATTAAACTAATCGAGGAGTATATAGTAAGCATGACCACCCCTGTAGATAGCAACAGATGGTTCCGGAGAAGTGCTTCATCTGTATGCTCTACACAATCAGCCTCCTGACAAATGTTGGTACTCGCCCACTGATTTCATCCATATGATTGAGCTTTGTCATCTCTATTGGTGTTGTGCTACTGTTTAGATACTGTCATGAAAAAGTGGTATTGTCCTTGAGAAGTGCTTCATCTGTGTTGTTTTAAATATTTCCTTCCCTTTTTTTCGAGCAAACAGGGATCATCTTCCTCTGAAGAAGAATATGGAGTACGTGAAGTGACTCATTCCGATTATGCCAGGATGAAGAAGCACTGTCTATCTTCTCATCAGAAGGAGCAGTTGAAGGATGGTTACATTAATCCCCACAAGACCAAGCTAACTTCAGCTCAGAAGGACTAACAAATCTCCATTTTTTTTGCTGTGATGCGCGAGTACAATGTTGTTCTAGGATTCTTTATGGTGAGTTCCATTTTTCTAAAAGTGTGCTCTACATGGACCATGTATGTGCCTGTTGAAACTGTCAATTCATATTACAGTTTACTTTATACTAATCACTTTTTTGTATTTGTGCAAACAGGGGTGCTCAGCTTGATTTCAACGGGAGCTGCACAAAATGTTCATGAATACATCGAATCATTCATTTCCACCACAAGAAAGGAGGTGCCCATAAGTTCAAGGCGTTGCAACATATAAGGGCGAAATCATACAAACTATGCGCGAATTTGGTTGATTTTGGTGGAACTGCACAAAAAGAACAGCAGGTTTACTTAGCACGAGGTGCCATGTCAATGTCCGAACTGATGGCAAACCCTGCCCATTCCACAATCGTAGGCATTTGATATTTTGGAATGGGACAACCTTGTCAAATTTTGCTCATTGATTTTAGCAAGATATGCATTTGATATTTTGGAATGGGACAACCTTGCCCTTTGCTGTCAGCAGCGTCGATCAATTTTTTTCTTTATTCTTTAGTTGTGAAGTAAATATTGCCTCTCACATGTGAGTCACTGAGATGCATAATCATCGAATGTTTTGAATGTTCTCTATGAATTGCCAGGCATGTGTGTTTGATTGCAATATACAGAAACGCTAAAAAGCTGCTCAAACTCTTTGTACTCCATATGTTCCTTTTTACTTCGCACATTGTGAAAGTGCATACTTTTTTGTATAAGATTGGTCAAAGTAGAGATACTTTGACTGCAGACAAAACTTGTATGCAGACTAGAAAGGACCGGAGGGAGTACATGTGAAACTGCTGCAAACGTGGTGATCACCCTGGGAATAATGCTAGTACGTATTGTTTTGCATGTTCATCCAATGCCAGTGATACAGGAATTTGAACTAATCGAAATAAATTCATTCATACACGGTCGGATTTCATATAAACATGCCGGATTTCATTACATTTCATACATTCTTCAACTAAAAAGGGGTGTTTGTGGCCGCATGCATCTCCCAGATGCAGAGGCCGGGGGTCATCCTCCTTTTCTTAAAAAACTAAAAAGGGGTGCGCTGGAGGTATAATTAATTAACCGAAGCTACCCACCTGTGTCCCGCTGAGCCGAACAGAAGCTTCAGTGACTTAACTATAGGTGCAGTTGCGTAACTGACAGGTGCACTAGCAGTTAAGTAGAAGCAGCGTTCTTCTCCAGCGCAGCTCTCTGACTCCACATCGCCGTCAAGAAGCTAACCGGCCGTCAATGGTCAACCCGCCTAGCTTGGCTTCAACCGGAGGGTAGCAGCGGTGGCCTTACTTGGACCCGAGCGGCGGTGACCTACCGTGTTCTACTCTTCCTCGTTTTCTGTGTGGCGCGGCCTCGTTGGAAGCGGGGCGAGTCCTCGGCGGCCGGCGGTGTCCTCTGCCTCGTTGTTGGCGCCGCGGGGCCTCGGCGGAGCAGGGCGTCGTCGACGCCAGCGGAGCGGGGACTCGTCGGAGCCGGCATTGTCCTCTGCCTCGTCCTCGGTCTCGCCAAACAACGCCTCGCCCGCTTCATCGCCCTCTTTGCTAGCCTCTTTGTAGGCGGCCGCAGCCTCCACCACCCGCATGCGGTACCGCCAGCGCTCGAGGCGGCCCATGCGGGCGAAGCGGTACGAGTCGAGCAGCGCCTCCTACTCCGCCGGCTCTGCGGCGATCTGCTCCTCCGCCTGCAGGTGCTCCTGGAGGAGATGGTGGTTGTAGGCGGCGTCGGCCTGCGCCTCCCGGAACTGCTCCTCACGCATCTGCCTCACCATGTCCATATATTGGGCACAGGCCTCGCCGATGGTCATGGTGCAATGCACCGGCGAGGATGGCACGGAGGAGGGGGTTGGCGCCGGATCGTCCACTACCATGTTCTCCATTGGGACGTCGTCGTCCTCCGGCTGCCTATCGGCTAGCTGGTCGGCAGCAATGGCTGCCATCTTCTTATGGTCCGTCGTCCGCCCGTCCCGAAGAGCGTTGGAGCGCGAGGAAGCCATGGTGGGCAGTAGTGGTGTGGACAGGAGAAAGGGAACGGATGCGGATGACTGCGGCTATGGCCGGCGCAACAGTTTATATAGCAATGGTGGGCGGGCGGAGGGACAGACGTGTGGCGCTGGAGTAGCTGCCTCGGCAACCGCGTATCATTAATGTGTGCGGCAGATGGACGGACGGATGGCACTTGTGTCGTTTGAAGGGGGAGCAATTGCCTGCACCGGGAAGCGGGGCAGCCGGCGCTGACTGTTTCGGGTAGAAAGCGCGCGCGAGCGAGGAGATGACTTTACATGGATAGGAAGACAATGGGGACCCACCAGGTCCATAGCCTCACGTACGCAAGTGTCTCCTTATTATATATATATATATATATATATATATATAAAACTATAATTTATTTTGCTTCCTCCTGGTTTCCTGACATCACGGTCCCACACCATTGTCAACCTATGTACTCCTTCCTTTCCGGTTTATAGGGCTTATCTCAAAATTTTAGTTTTTCCATTTTATAAGGCTCAATTTGGTTGTTTTCCATCACATGTTCAGATTCCAAGGTGCATTAAATCATTGCATGCAAGTATTAAGAGAAAACTGACCAATGCATGTATTTTATGCATGCATGCATTGCAATTAATGCATTGATAAACATAATTATTTCAGGATAACAAGAGCATTAATTAGGTGCTTTTGCAAAACTATAAAAAGTATTCCACCACTCGCCATCTACCTTGATTGGTGAGATTTTTGAATTAAGCATTATAAACCAGAAAGGAGGGAGTAGTCAATAAACGAGAGAATTGCACAAGAAGCGGCCGACAGCTGGGACCAAGCAGCTCGAGCAGTATTTGTGTTTTTGAGGTGTGAGCACTGCAGAGTTTTTCGATGTTAACCCAGATATTAATTTTTCTCCTCTGAACAACAACGAAAACATCGCTGCAGGTATTAATCTGGCGGGCTGTGGCCCGTCTAGCCCAGCCGATATCCAGCCAGATAATAATTTTTTAAGCTGAAAATAGCTAGCCCAGCTATACTTTTTTTAGGAATACCTGGCAAGGTCAAGTTGTTATTCTCCGCTCATTGGGCTGCAAATCTTTCCTAGAAGGGATGCATTAGGCTTAACAAGAAAATGGGCTTTAAGAAATAATAAATGGAATGTAATTATAAAACTGGGTAGTAACTATAAAAATGCACCAAACGGTGATTACTTTATAAAATATTATTTTGGAATATTGAAAATTTTAATTTCATTAATTGTTGCGACCGCAATGTTTCGTTGGATTTTACGTAATATAAATTTATATTGAAATTGTATTTAATCTGACTAGAAATTTCGGATAAAATATTCGGATCCCATCAAAATGTGGGAAATTTTATTGAATTCTGTTTTGAACGGTTGGTTGAAATGGGTTCTACTTTTAACAAACTGTAAATGGGCTGTAGTAAATTCCATTAGAATTCAAGAATGGGCTACACATTCTTACAAATCTCAAATGGGCTATAAGTTCTCTGCCACACACTTCTGGCCTTACTAAGTTGACGCGTCCCCTAAAAAAACAGAGTTGACGCAGATGCAAGGCTTTGTCAACTTATAGTCAACACACGGTTCTAGCAGCGGGGCGTTGGATGTCCATCCAACGGATGCCGTGGCTTCTTCTTCAATCTCGGATATTCTAGCTTCACCCGCCCAAAAATGATTCCTCCCCGACATCTCGGCGCACTGCTTGGAAGCTGACACAGTGGGCCTACTAAGTTGACATACCAAGGGCTTTGTCAACTTAGTCAATATAAACGATTCTAGCAGTAGTGACCGTACGATGTCCATCCAACGGCCGTCGTGCTTCTTCAACCTCTGGTCTTGTTGCTCCAAATACCCAAAGCAGCGCCGGTCGTGCCGCCTGCTCCTACCTCCGTGGCGGCTGTGCTGCCGGAGGCCTAACCGCCTTTACTACTCCCACCGCTGGCCAGCCATCCTCCACTCACCCACACCCTCGTTATTCTCAAGGGCGGCAGCGCAGCCGAACCAAAGAACCTCGTACTCCTCTCCGCGTGTGCATCAACTGTCGCGTCTTCCCCAGCTCCGCGTCGTCCCCTTCCTAGGCCTCGCCGTCGTCCACCGCCGTGGTGCTCTCGGCGCGGCGTGGTCAACGTGGTCAAGGAACGACTTCCATCGGATGTGGACTGTACGTGGAGAGGCTGACAGCTGGGTCCACGGCAGCCGCAAGGAAGTGCATCCTTATTACGCGCGAAATAATTATTCCTCCACCTGACAGCGGGGACCCATCAGACGGGCCATCGTATTTCGTGAAAAAAATGATTCGCCTCCTGACTCCTGGGACCCACGAGCTACATATTCGCACGCAAGGAAGTGCGTTCGGGAAAAAAACGATTCGCCCCCTGACTGCTGGGACCCACCAGCTACATCTTCGCACGCAAGGAAGTGCGTCCGGAAAAAAAAAGATTCGCCCCCCGACTGCTGGGACCCACCAGCTACACCTTCACACGCAAGGAAGTGCGTCCGGGCAAAAAAAAATGATTCGCCCCCTGACAGCTGGGACCCAGCAGCTACACCTTCGCACGCAAGGAATGCGTCCGGGAAAAAAATGATTCGCCCCCCTGACTGCTGGGACCCAGCACCTACACCTTCGCACGCAAGGAAGTGCGTCAGGAAAAAACACCAAAATGATTTGCCCCCTAACTGCTGGGACCCACGAGCTACATCTTCGCAGGCAAGGAAGTGCCTGACAGTTGGGACCCACCTGGTCGAAGCGGACGTAGCGTTGTCATCCTAGTCGCGAACGTGTACGTACATACTGGTCGATGTAGAGGCGCGCACGTGTCGTAGTAGAGGCGCGCGCGTAGCATGTACACGTACGTACAGCGGCCAGGGTGCAAGAAAGAAAATATGGCCACGTATGTGTACATACGGGCGGGGTCTCAATCGCCTAGTCGCGCATACGTACGGTGAGGGCTCGTGTTCATGGGGAGGCAACGGAATGCATCGTGTTCATGGGGAGGCAACGGAATGCGTCGTGTTCATGGGGAGGCAACGGAATGCACCGTGTTCATTGGGAGGCAACGGAACGCATGGGAGCCAACCGGCTTGGACAGAACAGGCGATGGAAACGAGGCCCGGCATACCGCAGAACGGAGGAAACGGCCTTGTGTTCGACCGGCCACATTCGGAACGGGGTCCTGTTGATCGGGAGGGGTGTGGCGTACCGCAAAATGGAGGAAACGGACCTCCTACGGTCGAAACGGGGGTCCTGTTGATCGAGAGGGGTGTGGCGTACCGCAAAACGGACGAAACGGACTTGTGTTGGAGTGCTACGGTCGAAACGGGGGGAGGGGTGTGGCGTACCGCAAAACGAGACTCCACGGGATATTGTTCATCTCCACCGTCGACCTCCTCCAGCCTCCACGGGCTACCATCGACCTCCTCCAGCCTCCACGGGCTCCTGTTCATCCAGCCTCCACGGGCTCCTGTTCATCCAGCCTCCACCGCGCGCTACTCCACCGGCTACTGTTCAACCACCCCTCCACAGGCACCCCTCCACCGTCTACTGTTCATCTAGCCCTCCACACCACGGGGTCCTGTTCAACCACCCCTCCACCGTCTACTGTTCATCCAGCCCTCCACACCACGGGGTCCTGTTCAACCACCCCTCCACGGCCACCCCTCCACCGTCTACTGTTCATCCAGCCCTCCACACCACGGGTTCCTGTTCATCCAGAGGCAACGCCACCGCTCACTGTTCATCCAACCCCCCCCCCCCACAACGCTCACTATTCATCCCAGAGGCAGCATCGATCGACTTTAGTTAGCAGCAGTAGCGAAGGAATCGCTCCATCGGGTTCAGTTAACAGCCATCGACCGATCGCTCGGGTTCAGTAACGCGTAGCCTGCAGTGCAATCGCTCGGGTTCAGTTAGAGCCCAACGCCTCGCTCGGGTTAGAGCCAACGCCTCACACACACGCGCGTACGTACGAGAGAAACGCGCATCCCTCGGCCCCCGACCTCCCATCGTAACCAGCAACTCCCCCAAATTTTCCTACCCCTCGCTTCTACCACGGTTTTTTCCGTCATGGACGGCCCAAAGAATGTCATGCAGCTGCGTCTCCGGCCTGCCCGGGACGAAAAGCCCAATTTCTGTCATGAGTTTTTTTCATAGAAGTAGGAGCCCACCACATCTATGATGATACCGGGTTCTGTCACAATTATCGTCATAGAAGTGTCATATGTATAACAGGAAAAAAAATCGTTCGGCCCAAAATGTCACGGATGTGTCTTTTTTTTGTAGTGTTAGCCTTCGCGTTATCAAGGTCACGCTGGTGGCGCGAAAGGGCGACGGCTAGCTTCAGCTTGCGCCTCTCCTCAGCGAGGCGCAGGCCTTCGGCCACAAGGCGTGCATCCTCGCCAGCAAGCTCCGCGCCAATCCGGCTCACCGCATCCGCCGCCCCCTGGAGGAACTCTTGACGAAGGGCGCGATGCTCCCGAGCACGCCTGAGCACGTCTTCCGCATCACCCTCTGTCACTGGTGTATGCGGGGGGCCCCGCGGCGGCTTGCCCCCTCCCGACGCGAGACTGGGGGCTGCCGCCCCAGCAATCGCTGGATGGACCCCTCCGGGAATCCATCCTGGCACCGGTCCATCCCCAAAGGAGGAACTGAAGACAAACTTCAGCCAGTCACCATCCACGATCAGAGGAGGAACGCGGGGCAAGCCGGCTGTGCCCCAGGAGGACTCGTGAAGGGAGGACAGCAGGCGCGCAGGCTCGAGGTGCCCAACGGGACGGGCCACTTCTCTGACCGGCCGAGTGGCAGGGGCGCCGCTCGAGCTCGACGCGCCTAGGGTCAGCAAAGAGGACAAAGCTTGGGGGGATGGCTCCTTGGCCGTCTCCGCGAGTTCGGCAGGAAGGGCCCTGAAAGGTCGCCATCAGCTACAAGAATAGAGAGGTAAAGGAGCAAAGAGAGAAGAGTACTTACTCGTCCATGGCAAAGTACTTCCTGCGCTTCAACAGGCGGCAAGGGCGATCGTCACCACCCAAGGCCTCCTTCCTCTTGCGGAGGGCCTCGAAGTCTACGCGGAACCGGCCTAAGCGCTCAGCGCACGGGTCGGCCTGTGGCACGGAAGAGGCATCAAGGTGATCAGCGCCGAGGGAACCGGCCTGGGGACGCCGCGGGGCGCCGCCTCGCGAGGGACGGCCGAGACCTCGGGAGCCCCGGCCTCAGGAGCCGTAGGCCGCAACTCCACGCCTGCCACTGCTCCGGGACGGGCTTCGGGAGATGCCGCCTTCGGAGCTCCGCGCGGTGTCAGCATCTCGACATCAGCCCCTTCAGCTCCCGGCGGTTCTCGTCTCCCCGCTCCATCGCCTGAGACAGAGCCGCTTTGGGCGACCGGAAGAACAACCACAGCGATTGGGTTCTCGCGGGGCCCCGTGAGGCCAGCCAGGCGCATCCCCCACTAGTCAAAACTGGGCATCTGCCTCACAAAATGGGCCCTGCCCGAGCAAAGATACAAGAGGGCAGCATCGTGTCGAAGGCTACCTAGGGAAGGATCGCCGGTCAGGACCCTGAGCACCGTCCGCAGCGCTTCAGGCGCCAGGTCCTCCTCCTGAAGCCGCATGCGGTCTTTGTGCCCCGCAAAGTCCCACATCCGGCGAGAGTGGCGCTGGAGAGGAGCAATGCGACGTTGGAGGAACTCCTTCACCACCTTGGGCGCCATCACGTCGAGCGCCCTCAAACTCTGGAAGCGGCGCCAGACGAAGGCAAGCCGGGGGCTCGCAAGCGTCTCATGATCCCAGCCTGAGTTGGGAACAGCAGGCAACGTTGGGTGCGAGAGCAAGGGGTTGGGCACTCCGACATCCACATACAGCCATTGCTCTCTGAACCTGGCCTTAGGAGGAGGAAGGCCGAAATCGATCCCCGAAGCAGCCGTCTCTGGCACGGCGAGGAAGCTAACACACCCCGAGCATTGAGTGGGGTCGCTCAGGCGCAAAGAGAAGAAGTGGCGCAGCAGGGCAACGGAAGGAGGAATGCCCATCATTTCCTCACAAACGAAAGCAAAGACAGCCAGGAGGGTAATGGACTCAGGCCCGAAGTGCATCATGTGGATCTGATAATGGGAGAGCACCGCATTGAAGAAAGCGGAAAAAGGGGGAACCAGACCCGCCCACAGGGCATCGGCGAAGAACCGGACCTCCGTGACGACCCTATCAAAGAAGGCATGGGATGCAGGACAGACCGTGGTCCTGCCGCACTCGTTGAAGATGGTGGCAAGAGCAGAGCGGACCTTGTTCAAGGCTTCGGGATTGAGTATGATTGACCGATCAATGGCGGGAGCCGCCGCCGGAGGAGAGCGGGACGAAGGCGCGGGCTTCTTCCCCCTTTCCTTCTTTGTTGGCGCCATGGCAATGGGAAGGGGGGAGAGAGTTCGAGTTGGATTGGAGGCGGAGGTTGGAGCCTGAGGAAGAAGGAAGGGCAAGAAGCACGCAGACGGCGAAAGGGGAATGGTTGTGTGCAACCATGGGTACGCCTAGACGGGCGTGTAATGAGGCATCATGGGGAAGCGGAGACGCACACGTCCAATCAACCGCCACACGGCGCCCAAGGCCGCAGGCTATTAGGCCCATGGCGCTCGCCTTGCCCTTCGCTTCTCTGCTAAGCCAAGTCCGGGCGCGCCTTGGGCCCGGGGGCTACTGTTGGCGTTCTGGGAATGGGGGTCCCCAGACTTGCCTGCCTGCGGCCTGCGGCGTGGCTCAAGTGGGGGCCAAGTGCAGCCCAGCTTCACCATCTCAAGCTCAAGACCCTCGCGAGGGGCCAAGCCTCGCGGGGCGGACAACAGGAAGCTTCCTCAGGAGCAGCCTCATCAGGCAGGCTCGCGAGGAGGCGGAGAGACCAAGGCAGGGCACCTCGCGAGGAGCCTGTGACGCAAGCCATGACGATCGAGACCAGGCGGGCGCCGGCCTGCGCAGTGTCCTTATTTCCCCTTCGGTGCAAAGGGGGCAAGCACGGGCCAAGGCATCAGACAAAGGTTACCCTTTCGGTGCAACAAGACCAAGACCAGCAGAACAGCAGGATGGAGGTCATCGTGGAGCCCAGGACGGCGACATCGTCAGAGCCTTTGGCAGCCGTAGACCAACTTTAGTCAGGATAAGTGTACTAGACGTTCCCCTTCAAAATGGCCAATTGTTGGCGCCCTTCCCGCTCATTATTTGGGGAGAGGCCCAGGGCCTCCCTCTATAAATAGGACTAGCCACCACAGTAGAAGGGGATTGGATCCAGATTGCTCTTAGACTAGAGAGAGGCGACTGAACTTGCCAAGCAGTTCATCGCACCAGCTCAAGAACAGCCCCTCGCGAGGTTGTTCTCCCTTTGTACTGTTCATCATCAGCCCCTGAGGCAATCCACCACACCACACACTGGAGTAGGGTATTACACCACAATGGTGGCCTGAACCAGTATAAATCTCGTGTCCCTTGTGTGTTCTTATTTCTAGCCTAGATTCCTTGCGAGGCTTCGAAACGTGAGCTGCTAGGGGAAGGATCTTCGTGCGCACCCCAGAGTTCGAACCTCAAGGGTCTGCCGGAACCCGAAATCCAACAATGGTGATACAAGTGCAATATGGATGGTAGATATAGGTTTTTGTAATCAGAAAATATAAAAACAGCAAGGTAACTAATGATAAAAGTGAGCGTAAACGGCATTACAATGCTAGGAAACAAGGCCTAGGGTTCATACTTTCACTAGTGCAAGTTCTCTCAACAATAATAACATAACTGGATCATATAACTATCCGTCAACATGCAACAAAGAGTCACTCCAAAGTCACTAATAGCGGAGAACAAAGAAATAGATTATGGTAGGGTACGAAACCACCTGCTACGGCTTGAGCTTGTGTTGGTTTTCCTTGAAGAGGAAAGGGTGATACAGCAATAGTAGCGTAAGTATTTCCCTCAGTTTTTGATAACCAAGGTATCAATCCAGTAGGATGCTCCTCAGAAGTCCCACGCACCTACACAAACAAACGAGAACTTGCAACCAACGCAATCAAGGGTTTGTCAATCCCTTCACGGCCACTTGTGAAAGTGAGATCTGATAGAGATAATATGATAAGATAAATATATTTTTGGTATTTTGTGATATAGATTGGAAAAGTAAAGATGCAAATAAAAGTAGATTGAAAGCTTATATGATAAGAGATAGACCCGGGGCCATAGGTTTCACTAGTGGCTTCTCTCAAGATAGCATAAGTATTACGGTGGGTGAACAAATTACTGTCGAGCAATTGATAGAAAAGCGAATAATTATGAGATTATCTAGGCATGATCATGTATATAGGCATCACGTCCGTGACAAGTAGACCGACTCCTGCCTGCATCTACTACTATTACTCCACACATCGACCGCTATCCAGCATGCATCTAGAGTATTAAGTTCATAAAGAACAGAGTAACGCATTAAGAAAGATGACATGATGTAGAGGGATAAACTCATGCAATATGATATAAAGCCCATCTTTTTATCCTCGATGGCAACAATACAATACGTGCCTTGCTTCCCTTGCTGTCACTAGGAAAGGACACCGCAAGATTGAACCCAAAGCTAAGCACTTCTCCTATTGTAAGAAAGATCAATCTAGTAGGCCAAACCAAACTGATAATTCGAAGAGACTTGCAAAGATAACTTAATCACACACCAAAGAATTCAGAGGAGATTCAAATATTTCTCATAGATAAACTTTATCATAAACCCACAATTCATCGGATCTCGACAAACACACCCTAAAAAGAGTTACATCGAATAGATCTCCAAGAAGATCGAGGAGAACTTTGTATTGAGATTCAAAGAGAGATAAGAAGCCATCTAGCTAATAACTATGGACCCGAAGGTCTGTGGTAAACTACTCACAACTCATCGAGGGGCCTTGGAGATGATGTAGAGTCCCTTCGTGGTCGATTCCCCCTCCGGCGGAGCACCAGCGAAGGCTCCAAGATGGGATCTCGCAGATACAGAAGGTTACGGCGGTGGAAATAGTTTTTCTGGTCGCTTCTGAGTTTTTCAGGGTACATGGGTATATGTAGGAGGAAGAAGTAGGTCGGTGGATGCTCGAGGGGGCCGTGAGGGTGGGGGCGCGCCGGGCACCCTCGTGGCCGTCTTGCTTGTTTCTTGACTTCCACTCCAAGTCCTCTGGATCACGTTTGTTCCAAAAAGATCGCTCCCGGAGGTTTCATTCCATTTGGACTCCGTTTGATAGTCCTTTTCTTCAAAACACTGAAATAGGGAAAAAAATAGCAATTCGGGCTGGGCCTCCGGTTAGTAGGTTAGTCCCAAAAATGATATAAAAGTGTAAAGTAAAGCCCATAAACATCCAAAACGGGTTATATAATAGCATGGAACAATCAAAAATTATAGATACGTTGGAGACGTGTCGGGGAAGCTGATCGTGGCCCACGGACACCTATGGGACGGGGTCCCTTACGGTTCGGTGGGGGACGGAGAGTGCACGAAGAGCAGATCGAGGCGAAGCACACGAGCAGATTTACCCAACTTCGGAGCTCTCCGGAGAGATAATACTCCTACTGCTGCTTGTCTGATTATTTGTGTTCTTGCTAGGGAGCAATAGGAGCTACAAAACCTAGCTTGAGTGTGTCTAGTCTAGGACGGGTCGAATGAACCGAACCAGCCGAACCCCTTCTACGTTGCACTCGGGCCTCCTTTTATAGGCTCAAGGGGTCACCGACAGGTGGCAACGCAAATGAGGGTACAAATGGAAAAAGAGTTGGTACACCGCTTTGTACAAAGGTATACGTGAACTATACCTAACTCGACGGCAAGGGACAAGAGTAATAAATGCCCGTCCCTGTCGCCTAAACAGTGCAACAGGGACCGTCAAGTGCTCCACCGTTTGCCACGATAGTAAGCTTGTCAGCACCGCTTGCCGCTGCTCTCCGCTGGCTGCACAGCCCTTTGACACGCGTGTTCGAGAGTAGCCCCGCGGCGACATCGCTGGCGGATGAGCTGGAGCGAGATGAAGAGAGTCGCGCCGCGGCAAGCACCTTGTCGCTGCTGAATCTTGTCGCGCTGGAGCTTGTCGCCTCTCGAGCCTTCCCGCAAGCTCCTCTTGCCGGGTCTTGTTTCCTTCGTGCCTGAATGGCCTTCCCGCAAGCTCCTCTTGCCGGGTCTTGAAAACTTTGTTCTTGAATGGCTCCAAAGGAGCCACGGAGGATCTTGGCGGCCACTAGGCAAGCCTTGCAGCTGGGTGCTGCGATCGCTGCACGAAGTTCGGGATACTAGGGTACCCTACTCTAGTACACCGGCAGAGCCCCGGCCTGGGCCATACACGTGCCGAAGCGCTGTTGGGCCAGGCCCAAAACAGTGTACGGGCACGCAGCCTTGTCCTAGATCGCTACGTTACTCGCCTCGACCCACCGCGTCCCCCACGGCAACGGCACGCCGGACGTGGCGCCGTGGGAGAGATCGTGGGGCTTTTTTAATGGGAAAGCGAACGTCCGCCCCCTCTCCCTCTTTATAAACAGAGGAATCAGGGGCAGAACGCCCACTTGCCATTGCTGTCACATCAAAAACCACCGCCGCTCTCCCCTTCTTCTCAAGTCCAAGGAGAGCGACGCCCGCCCCATTGCCACCGGCGCCACCAACGCCGCCGACCCCTCCACCACCTCCCCATGGCTCCAAGCCGACAAGGGCAAAGGGGTGAATCGGCCGAGGCGCAGCTGCTCAAGCGGCGCTGCGGAATGAGCGGGCCCTCTTGACCCCTGCTTTCGCCAAGGAGCTGCGGAGCTATACTATCTCTTCGGTCGACGGAGACGCAGGCGCACTCCAGCGCGAGGGTGATCTCCGCCGCCACATCTGAGAAGGTTTCCGCCGGGTACCCTTCTTCGCTTTTCTTCTACTGCGGGCTCTGCCCGCTTTTTCCGAGTTCTTTTGCGGCGCCATGAACACATATGGCCTCCGCCTCCTTGATTTCACCCCCAACGCCGTCCTCACCATGGCAGTTTTCGCACACCTCTGCGAGAACTTTGTCGGAGTCCACCCAAGTGTAGCACTTTTCCGCCATTACTTCATGCCCCGCGTAGAGAGAGGAGAGACGCTTGCCGGAGGAATTTCATGGGTCTCCAGGATCGGCAAGAAGGAAGCATATCTTGACGGGGAGCTGCGCAGCAAGTGGGAGGAGTGGAGAGCCGATTGGTGTTGGACCATAGAGGAGAACCCGCAGCCATTCACTGCCCTGCGCCAAGCTCCCATCGTGCGCGGCAACGATTGGAGCAACTTGGCGCCGGAGGAAGATCGGTTGAAGATTGCCGTGACCCGGATCCTGCGCCTCAGGCATGCCGGGCTTACCGTAGGAGCTGTTGGCGCGGACTTCCTTCGCCGCCGCATTGCGCCCTTGCAGGAGAGGGGGAGGCCTGCTTGGGAGTTCCAAACGCGGCGGACATCATGAGGCTGCGTCCGGGCCTCAATTGGAACTTCACTGTCTTGGAGCTGGATGCCATGCTACGGGAGCTGTTCAAGCCTGATGCAGATCACCCCGAGTGGTTCATGTTGCCGAGGGGAGTCGTGCCTCTGTGCAACAACTCGTCGCTTGACCGCATCCGCGATGATGCTTGCCAGCGATTCCCACGGAATCGCTCCAACTTGGCAGGAGCCCTCCGACGAGATCGTGCAGCAGTTCTTCGACAACTTGGAAGAAGTGCCGATCCGCGCCGACGAGCAGAAGTGGCTCACCCGCGACACCACCGAGCAGGAGATGGCGCGCATCGCCACAAGGTTGGAGGAGGCGGCAGAAGCAGCTGCCGCCGGCGTGTTTGGGTTTACTGTCGAGGAGGCAGAGGCAGCCGAGGCGGCAAGCCTTGCCGACCGCGAAGAGCTTGCCGGCGCGGAGGAGCAGGCCGAGCCCGACGCCGAGCCGAACGAGCCTGCCGGGGGTGCCTCCCCTCCACCCTCAGATGACTTGCAGCAGGAGGAGCCCGCGGCCCCGCCAAGAAGGCGTCTCCGCAAGACCAGGGAAGTGGCGGGGCGGCAGACGGGCCAACAGCCGTCTCGCCGCGCGACGCGCTCCACCGCGACAACCTCCGTTGCCGCGGGAGCGCCTCATGCTGCCACAGCCACCGGAGCGGGGCCTTCTGGGACCACGGCTTCCGCACCCGCCAAGCGTCCGAGGGAGCCCACTCTCCCAGCTCGTCGCACCGGAGGTGGAGCGGAATTCGACTTCTCCGCTCTCAGCTCCGAGGAGGAGGAAGAAGAAGAGTAAGATCTTGTCGCTGTACTTGTAATTCTTCAATTTGCTGTTTTGTCTTGCATCTGATTTGCTACATCCTGAACCTTTTCCTTTTCAGGACGCTAGCCCAGAGAGCGTCGAAGAGGGCCAAGACTCCGGTGATTGTCGTCAAAGACGATTCCCCTGTGGCAACAGGAGGAGTGTCTGAAACTCCCTTGCCGGACCCGGCAACCCTTCCTCTGAGCAGCCCCCAGCACAGCCCCCAGGGTAAGTATAGGGTTCACTTGTTACTGTCGGGCGTGTCTGGGTGTTTCTTCTTTACTGATATCTGACTTGTTGAATTGTGCAGGAGCAGAGCAGCCTCATCAGGAGGCCCCGGAGGTCACTCCCGAAGTTCTGTCTGCTTCAACCATGCCGCCAAGGGAAAACTCTCCGCCAAGGGAGCGCTCTCCGGCAAGGGAGGCCTCTCCGACAAGGGGAGCTTCTCCGACAAGGGGCAGCGCCGACGACCTTCCAGTGGAGGAGACCGCGGCTACAGATCCCATTGCAGGTAATCTTCTTACTTGAAAATTTCCCTTGGGTCTTTTTTCTTTCTGTTCTTCTTTTCGAACATTTGTTTGACTTGTTCTTTTCTTTCTCTGATCATCAGATCCACCTGCCGGAGAGCCGATGGAGACGTAGGTTGCCGGCGAGGAGGACGCTCGCGGCAACAATGACGATGCCGCCAACATGGAGGAGGAGGCCGGTGCCGATGGGTCCGCCGGCGAGGAGGCCGCCAAGGCTGCTGGCGCAGAGGCTGGGGAGGGGTCTGGTGATCGTACTGATGGCCCTGAGGCCGCAGGAGCGCCAGGCGCTACGCCGACCGCCGATCCCTCCGCCACCGATGCCGCACCAGGCTCCGAAGAGCCCCAGCCCGGCGCTTATCTGAAGGCTGGCGACGGTGTCTTCATCAAGCTCCCATGGGCATCAAGCTCCAGGGCGCCGGTCGAGGGAGAGACCTTCGACGAGGAGCTGCTCGCCTCCGCTGGGCTGTCGCTAGTTGACGCGCCAAGCAGCAGCAGCGGCGATTCTGAGGAGGAGCAGCTGCTGAAGAAACTGCTGTCGCTCTACCGCGCCCGACAAGCTAAGCTGGAGTCCAGGGAAGCACTTGTCGCGAGGGCGGGAGCTGAAATGGAGAAGCGCAGAAGAGCTCCGGCGCCAACAAGGAAACTCTCCGGACATAGCGAGTAAGGGGAGCAACTTGCTGATGAGCGCATGGCCTTCATCCTGGAGAAGGCCGAGGTCGAAGAGCAGCAAAGGCTTGCCGGCGAAAAGCTCTCTGCGCAAAAAGGTGAGCTGGCGTAGCGGAAGATCAACCTCGACAGCTATGAGGAAGATCTTACCGCGCGCGAGCAATCAATTGGCGGAGCACTCCAGGAGGCAAAGGACGCTGCAGCGGCTGCCGAGGCCGCCAAGAAGGAATTAGATACGAGGGTGACCCAGCTGGAGGCCACCCTCCAGAAGAGTGGCGAGGAGGTCACTGCGCTGAAGCACGAGCGCGAGAAGGACGCCTACACTCTTGGCGAGTTGCAGGGCCGTCTCGCTGAGAAGATCAAGGTGATCGACGCCGCCAAGGACTCCAAGGCGGATCTTGAGCTGAAGCTGTCCACCCTAACGGAGACGCTGGACGGCGCCAAGGAGCGGGAAGCGGGTTTGCTGGAGAATATCAAGGCCAACGAGGAGCTGTTGGCGACAACCACGAATGCCCACAACACCTTCAAGGAGAACGTGATGCTCTGGACCAAGGGTCTTGTCAATACAGCCGCCGCCATTGACAAGGAGCTGATGGAGCTGGGGATGGTGGATCTCGGGTACCCCACCGACGAGCATCTCCAACCCAGCGCCAAGCTCAGCCTGTTCTTCAAGAGCGTGTTGGCGGCTCTCCAGCGGCTCCGGGAGGAGATCCCAAAGCAGCTGGCCGACGAGTCGCGCAAAATCTGTGCAGGGGCTCTTCAGAAGGTGCTGATGAAGGTGGCCTTCCGCAATCCAGGTGTCAGCTTCGCCAACGTCCTCAAGTCCCTGCCGCCAACTGCTGACGTTTAGGCGCTCAAGGCCCTTGTCGCACCCATCGTGGACAGGGTGAGCGGAGTGAAGAGGGTGGATGGCGACCGCGTAGACTAGGCTGCCAAGTTTATCTTTTCCTTGTCGCTACAGACCATGTTCAGGAGAACAATTTATTAGATCTGCGACAAGTCATTTTGTAACATACTCTATCTTAGGCAAATCGATCGCAATGTTATTTCCTTTACTCGATTTCTTCCTTTATATGTTTGCGCCCTATGCTCTTAGGGAACTTGTCGGCGCGGGCACCTTTGCCGCGAGCGCTGAGTGCGGAACGTCAGCAGCCTGCTGGCGATGCCGCCTCCGACAAGCAACCTTGTCGCAACTGGTTGCAGCTCACTTAAGTTGTTGAGCGGACTCGAAACAAAGTAAGGGCACAAACCAGCCGCGAGTTGGTTCCTCCACGCATAGGTTTACCATACAAAGTACTATCGTTCGAGGAAGATAACTTAAAAATTTAAAGACTGATTGCTCAGACTTTGGCAACTTAGATTTTCTGTCGTTTACTTCCCGGCAAGGCGATACTTCCTCGAGCGACACTTGGCGGTCCACACCATTATCTTCTCCTCCCCGCGGCTAACTTGTGGGCGAAGGGACCTTCCATTCTTTTTGAGAAGAAAGAAGAGAAAATAAAGTTATGGAGCCTAGTGGCTTGTTATTGCTTACCGGGTGTGGATGCTGCACAAAATGTTAGATAACACATGCATAAAGGATTATAAAAGCATGTATTTGACAAGTTGTGCGCAACACATGAGCTTTACTGATGCACGGGGTCTGCGCCCGGCTTTGTACAAAGGATTACATGCAACAGCGGCAAGACTTGTACACAAGGGTGGTTGCCGGAACGGGTTCCGGCAACCGCGCCCTATGGGTAAAACTTACGAAGATGCTCTATATTCCAGGAGTTGCTCACCGGAACGCCATCTTCGGTCTCGAGGCGGACAGCGCCAGGCCTCGTGACTCGTTTCACCCGATAAGGGCCTTCCCACTTCGGCGTCAACTTGTTGGAATTCTTGGCGGATTGAACGTGCCGAAGAACAAGGTCGCCTTCCTCGAAACTTCTGGCACTAACTTTGCGGCTATGGTAGCGTCGCAAAGCTTGCTGGTAACGAGCGGCTCGTACAGCGGCCTGAAGACGATCCTCCTCAAGGAGCAGCGCGTCATCTTGTCGCAGCTGCTCTTGCTCAAGCTCATCATAAGCGAGCACTCGAGGTGACCCGTATACGAGTTCCGTGGGGAGAACTGCCTCTGCTCCATAGACTAGAGCAAAGGGTGTCTTGCCAGTGGCTCGATTTGGCGTCGTCCTGATCGACCAAAGAACCACCGGCAGCTCCTCAATCCAGTTTCTTCCGCACTTGCGCAGCCTGTCGAAAGTTCTGGTCTTGAGTCCTCGCAGCACTTCAGCGTTTTCCCTCTCTGCTTGACCATTGCTCCTTGGGTGAGCAACAGAAGCAAAGCAGACCTTGGCGCCAAGATCTTGGACGTATTGCATGAAGGTGCGACTCGTGAATTGTGTGCCGTTTTCGGTGATGATCCTGTTAGGTATCCCAAAACGGCAAACAATTGACTGAAGAACTTGATCACGACCGTCTTGTCACCTTCCTCACTGCTTCCACTTCCGGCCACTTTGTGAACTTGTCGATTCGCGACGTACAAGTACTCAAAGCCCCGACTTCGCTCGGGGAAGGGGCCGAGATGTCGAGCCCCTGACCGAAAATGGCCAGGATAAACGGATCATCTGGAGAGCTTGAGCTGGCTGGTGTATCTGTTTTGAATGGGCCGCACGCTTCACACTTGGTTACTTGTGCGATTGCATCCCGGAGGGCTTCGGCGAAGAAACCTTGCCGGAAAGCTTTGCCGTCAAGTGCTCTTGCGCCAATGTGGTGACCACATATGCCTCCGTGTCTCTCTGCCAACAGCCTCATCCATCTTCCCGCAAATACACTTCAATTTCACACCGTTGAGTCTTCTTACATGTGGATGTTATCAACAAACTGGTACATACTTGACCGCCGGGCTACTCTTTCCGCTTCTTCTTGTTCTTCGGAAGTTCTCCGTCTCAAGGAAACGGACGATCTGCTGTGCCCATCTTTGGAGCTCTGCGGCTCGACAACAAGGACTAAAGGCACATCTGCTGCCATGGGAACATCAGCTTCTCGGCAAGAACCTGTGGTTCTGCGGAGAGTTGATGATCCCGGCAAGCTTGCCGAGCAAAACTTGTCGGGAGCGCTCGCTTCAACGAAACAAACCCTAGGGCTTGTCGAGCGCACTGCTCCTCAGCGATATCTGCGTTGATTGTGGGGACCTTCTTGGCGGCGGCTTGGGGAGCTCTGCGGAAAGTAGTTACCGAAACCAACTTCCTCTTCTTGCTCTGCCCATTGATGGTGTTACGGTTGGTTGAGTCAGCTTGAGCACAAAATTCCTGGTTCCACAGTAACTTGAGTGCGGCGACTTTGACAGCCATCGGCAATATCATTACGAGCTCTTGGAACATGTTCCATTTGCAGGCCTTCAAAGTGTTCTTCTAGCTTTCTCACTTCATCGACGTAGGCTTCCATCAACGGACTCTAATAATCTTTATTTACTTGGCGGACGACAAGCTGCGAGTCCCCCCTGACAATGAGCTTCTTGATCCCAAGGTCTACCGCGATCCTGAGATCGGCAAGCAAACCTTCATACTCTACAGTATTGTTTGTTGCTTGCTCCTTGGGAAAGTGCATTTGGACTATGTACTTGAGGTGCTCTCCGGTGGGTGCGATAAGGAGCACGCCGGCACCGGCGCCTTGCAGCGAGAAAGCTCCATCAAAGTACATCAGCCACTCTTTACTTGCCTCCTTGACGGGGATGCTCGTCTCTGGGATTTCTTCATCTTGCGTCAGCGTCCACTATGCTATGAATTCTGCCAATGCCCTGCTTTGGATAGTTGAAGTGCTTTCAAACTTGAGGCCAAAGCTTGACAGTTCCAGTGCCCACTCGACGATCCTGCCTGTTGCTTCTGGGTTTTGCAATATCCTCTTCAATGAAAGCGAGTGACAACTGTTATCTCATGTGCTTGGAAGTAATGGCGCAGCTTTCGAGGCCATGAGGAGGCCGGAAGCAACCGCACGCCAGTAGTACCTTGACCTAGCCCCTGCAGGAGGGAATCGACAAAGTAGACTGGGCGCTGCACCATCCTTTTCTCAATCTTCTCGCAATCCTGCGCAAATCTGTCCTTGTCGGGACCAGAGCTTGACGGTGAAGCCCCTCGCTTGTCGCTGGATGCACTGCGCCGGTTGCGGCTCATCATCCGCCTCCTCTCCGCTACTAACGCAGCATTAACCACTTGATTGGTTGCCGCTATATATAGCAGCAACTTTTCTTGTGGCTTAGGTGCGACAAGTATTGGAGTGGAGGACAGGTACCTCTTCAAGTCCTGCAGCGCAGCCTCCGCTTCGGGAGTCCATTTCATTGGTCCTGCCCTTTTCAAGATCTTGAAAAATGGCAGGGCGCGCTCAGCAGACTTAGAGATAAACCCGCTGAGAGCAGCCACGCAACCGGCAAGCCTTCGTACATCCTTGACACGCTTTGGTGCTTCAATCTGCTCAATGGCCTTTATCTTGTCGGGATTGGCTTCAATTCCCCTCTGAGACACAAAGAACCCGAGAAGCTTGCCGGAAGGAACTCCAAATACGCACTTCTCGGGGTTGAGCTTGAGGTTGATCTTGCGCAGATTTGCAAAGGTCTCATCCAAATCTTGAGCTAGAGTTGCTTTGTCCTTGCTCTTGACCACTATGTCATCCATGTAGGCTTCTACATTTCTGTGTATTTGGGGCTCAAAAGCGTCGTGGACCACTCTTGCAAACGTTGAACCAGCATTCTTCAAACCGAAAGGAATTCGTATGAAACAGTATGTGCCACATGGTGTAATGAATGCGGTTTTCTCTTCATCCTCTTCTGCCATGAAAATCTGATGATATCCTGAGTATGCGTCAAGAAATGAAAGCAGATCACATCCAGCCGTGGAGTCAACAATCTGTTCGATACGTGGCAAGGGAAATGGGTCCTTGGGACAAGCTTTATTAACATCTGTGAAGTCAATACAAAGTCTCCATTTCCCATTTGCCTTGCGTACAACTACCGGATTGGCCAACCACGTGGGATGGAGTACTCCTCTGACAAGGCCCGCTGCTTCCAACTTCTTGATCTCTTCTACAATGAACTCTTGGCGCTCCACTGCCTGCTTCCTAACTTTTTGCTTGACGGGCCGCGCATGAGGACAGACAGCTAGGTGGTGCTCAATTACTTTCCTGGGAACACCGGGGATGTCAGACGGTTGCCATGCAAACACATCAACATTCGCCCGCAGGAAAGCAACGAGCTCGCCTTCCTATTTAGGGTCTAGAGTGGCACTGATGGTGAAGGTACCACCAGTGCCGTCCTCCTTGGTGGGCACCTTCTTGGTCTTCGGCGGAGCTGCCATCTTCTTCTTGCACTTGCCGGTGGAGCTCGATGGTGCATCCTCGACGGTAGCGCAGCACTCCGAAGAGGTGCGCTTGCCGGAGCGGGCATCAGAGCTCTTGCCGGACTTGGTAGTCTTCTTCCCCCCGGGAGCTTCAGCGGCAAGTGATTTGCTTTCTGTTGCAGCTGCTGCATCCCGGTAAATCTTGTCGGCGCAGATAAGCGCATCCTTCTTGTCGCCATGGACAGAGATGACACTTATCGGGCCGGGCATCTTGAGCAGATTGTATGCATAATGAGAGGCTGCCATGAACTTGGCAAGTGCTGGACGGCCAAGTATGCCATTGTAGGGCAATGGGAAATCGGCAACGTCAAATGTGACCCTCTCAGTTCTGAAGTTAAGCTCGCTGCCAAATGTTACCGGCAACGTTATCTTCCCTTTGGGCTTGCTCCTTCCTGGGTTGATTCCTTGGAACGTGCCAGTTTCTTCGAGCTCGCTGTCAGGGATCTGAAGCTTCTGGAGCACTGCAGAGGAGATCAGGTTCAGGCCGGCCCCGCCGTCAACCAACATCTTAGTGACCTTGAGGTTGCGGATGGTTGGCGAAACCAACATCGGCAAGCACCCGACCGCAGTTATACGATCAGGGTGGTCCTCAATGTCAAAGACGATGGGCGTGCTGGACCACTTCAGAGGCCTACGTGACTCCATGGATGGTTCTGCTGCATTAACCTCTCGCATCCACTGCTTGAGTTGGCGGTGCAAGGTATGCAGAGAAGCACCACCGTCAATGCAGAGAACCTCTGTTGCCTTCTGAAATTCCTGCTCATCAGCTTCATCATCCTCCATATCTTCATCATCATCTTTGTCTTCGTCCTTGTCGCGGCCTCGGGGAGGTCTGTCTCCTTGCTGCTGCTTGGCCTTGCCGCGGCGCCCTCCCTGGCCGGGTCTCTTCTTGCTAGCTGCACCAGCACCTTCTTGGGCCTTCTCCTTGTCTCGCCGCTCGTACTCTGCTTTCTGCAGTACAACAAGTTGCTCGACTTTCTTGCAGCTCTGAAGGTCGTGGCCCTTGGTGCGGTGAATCTTGCAGTACTGTTTGTTGGAGCTATCCTGCTTGTCGGCGGCCGCCACAGCTTGGCGGTCGGTGTCAGCGGCAACCTCCTTGCCGGAGCCACCAGCCTTAGCCTTGCCGGCGCCACCTCCGTTGCCGGACTGCTCGACAACTAGTACTTCTTTGTTCTTCTTCCTTCTGTTGTTCCGCCGCCGGCTCTTCCTTGCCGGGGCGGTCTCCTCGCTGTCAGATCCTGCTTCAACATTCTCTCCTGGGGGTCTCCTCCTTCCTCAAAGACGTGCACACTTGTCGGCCAGGGCGTAGAGCTCACCGACGTCCTTTACTTTGCACATCGCCATCTCCTCCCTCATCCTGCGGTTCCGCGTTCGATGGAACGCTGATCACCGCGCAGGTGGACATCCGGGATGTTGTAATGCACGCGACTGAATCTCTGGATGAACTTGCGCAGGGACTCTCCTTCCTTCTGGGCAAGCAGGTGAAGGTCACTCTCTTGGCCATGAGGCTTGTGGCCGCCTATGAAGGCGCCGACAAACTGATGGCACAGATCTGCCCAAGAAGATATGGAACTGTCCGGCAAGTGCATGAGCCAAGATCTGACGTTTGGCTTGAGTACCAGCGGGAAGTAGTTGGCGAGGATCTTGTCGTCTCGTCCCCCCGCAGCCTGCACCGCAATGGTGTAGATGCTGAGGAACTCCGATGGGTGTGTCCTGCCATCATACTTCTCCGCACATCCGCTTGAAGTTTTTCTTGTCGGACCTTTGGACTTGCCGCAGCTCACGGGTGAACGCAGGGCAACCTACAGCGTCACAGACAAGTCGCCCGTTCTTCGGCGCATGCAAGTCAACAGCGGGCCCAGCGCTGGTCGGATTGACGTCGCGCTTCTCTTCGCCTTCGATCGCGGTTCGAGCGTCTTCTTCTTGTCGTTCCTTAAGAACTTGGCGCTGATCACGGCGAGCTCGTGGATCCGGCGACGCAGATGGAGTCGCTGTCGAGGTGGATCTCGAGGAGCTGGTGATCTTGGCCTTCGGAAGGGAGTGCATGGTGGTGGCACCCCGCAGGTCTCGCCGCCACCGGCTCGTGCCTTGTCGCCGTGCAGCGCTGCGGCGTGTTTGGTTGCCGTGGGGCGTCGCCGTTGGCAAAGCCGATGAGACTCTGGATGGTGGCCCTCCATTCGTCGACTTTGTCGGCCGTTGGAGGGTAATCTAGAAGCAATTGAGCTCTCGCCAAGGCTTCTGCTGGAGTGGTGGGTGGCAATGGCGTACGGAGCGAGGAACGGGATGTGCTCGGACTTCTAACCAAGTTAGGAGGAGCAGCATCCCGTCCAAGCGATCGTACTCCGCTCGTACCAGCATGCTGGCGTGCATGTGGGTCTCGAGGGCCTCGGGAGCCTCCAGCTTGGCCTTGATCTAACGAGCGTATGGTGCTGCGAGCATCATGACGCTGTCGGTCCCGCGCCTCCTGAGACGGACGTGGTATGTTTTCGGACGCCGAAGCTTGCGCCGCCTTGTCCTTGGACCTGGCGGCGTCGTGGGCTCTCTCGACGATGCCCGTTCCTCCGCCAGCGTCTTCCCCACCACTCGTTAGCTTCGGTGGTGGTGGGTTTGACGCGGACGGCTCTGCTGCCGCCGAAGCCTTCTTCTTCAGCGCCATGTTGATGAAGATGCTGAAGATGATGAAGATGCCGCTCGTGTGAACGCCGGAGCAGGTTCACACAGCCTCGACGCCCCCTACCTGGCACGCCAAAGATGTCGGGGAAGCTGATCGTGGCCCACGGACACCTATGGGACGGGGTCCCTTACGGTTCGGTGGGGGCGGAGAGTGCACGAAGAGCAGATCGAGGCGAAGCACACGAGCAGATTTACCCAGCTTCGGAGCTCTCCGGAGAGATAATACTCCTACTGCTGCTTGTCTGATTATTTGTGTTCTTGCTAGGGAGCAATAGGAGCTACAAAACCTAGCTTGAGTGTGTCTAGTCTAGGATGGGTCGAATGAACCGAACCAGCCAAACCCCTTCTACGTTGCACTCGGGCCTCCTTTTATAGGCTCAAGGGGTCACCGACAGGTGGCAACGCAGATGAGGGTACAAATGGAAAAACAGTAGTTGGTACACCGCTTTGTACAGTGTACAGTGAACTATACCTAACTCTGACGGCAAGGGACAAGAGTAATAAATGCCCGTGCCTGTCGCCTAAACAGTGCAACAGGGACCGTCAAGTGCTCCACCGTTTGCCACGATGGTAAGCTTGTCAGCACCGCTTACCGCTGCTCTCCGCTGGCTGCACAGCCCTTTGACACGCGTGCCTGGAGTAGCCCCGCGGCGACACGTTGGCGGATGAGCTGGAGCGGAGATGAAGAGAAGTCGCCTGCCGCGGCAAGCACCTTGCCGCGGCTGAATCCTTGTCGCGCTCGGGAGCTTGTCGCTCTCCGAGCCTTCCCGGCAAGCTCCTCTTGCCGGGGTCTTGTTTCCTTCGTGCCCTGAATGGCCTTCCCGGCAAGCTCCTCTTGCCGGGGTCTTGAAAACTTTGCTCTTGAATGGCTCCAAAGGAGCCACGCAGGATCTTGGCAGCCACTAGGCAAGCCTTGCCGCGGGGTGCTGCGACTGCCCGTGCACGAGTTCGGGATACTAGGGTACCCCTACTCTAGTACACCGACAAGACGTATCAAGCATCCCCAAGCTTAATTCCTGCTTGTCCTCAAGTAGGTAAATGATAAAAATAGAATTTTTTATGTGGAATGCTACCTAGCATAATTCTCAATGTAATTTTCTTTGTTGTGGCATGATTGTTCAGATCCAAATGATACAAAATAAAAGCTTATAAAACATAAAAATAGTAATACTTGAAGCGCATACTAACAAATAATCATGTCTTATCAAAATAGCATAGCCAAAGAAAGCTTATCCCTACAAAATCATATAGTTAGGCCATGCTTCATTTTCATTACACAAAATACTCCCATCATGCACAACCCCGATGACATGCCGAGCAATTGGTTCATACTTTTTAACGCGCTTCAGCCTTTTCAACTCTTACGCAATACATGAGCGCAAGCCATGGACATAGCACTATGGTGGTATATGGTGGTTGTGAGAACAAAAAGGGAGAAGATAGTCTCACATCAACTAGGTGTATCAACGGGCTATGGAGATGCCCATTAATAGATATCAATGTGAGCGAGTAGGGATTGCCATGCAACGGATGCACTAGAGCTATAAATGTATGAAAGCTCAACAAAAGAAACTAAGTGGGTGTGCATCCAACTTGCTTGCTCACGAAGACCTAGGTCATTTTAAGGAAGCCCATCATTGGAATATGCAAGCCAAGTTCTATAATGAAAAATTCCCAATAGTATATGAAAGTGACAACATAGGAGACTCTCTATCATGAAGATCATGGTACTATTTTGAAGCACAAGTGTGGAAAAGAGATAGTAGCATTGTCCCCTCTCTCTTTTCTCTCATTTTTTTGGTGGGCTTCTTTGGCCTCTTTTTTTTATTTGCAGTCTTATTTGGCCTCTTTTTTATGAAGTCCAAAGTCTCATCCCGACTTGTGGGGGAATCATAGTCTTCATCATCCTTTCCTCACTTGGGACAATGCGCTAATAATGAAGATCATCACACTTTGATTGATTTACAACTCAAGAATTACAACTCAATACTTAGAACAAAATAAGACTCTATGTGAATGCCTCTGGCGGTGTACCGGGATATGCAATGAATCAAGAGTGACATGTATGAAAAATTATGAAGGTGGCCTTGCCACAAATACGATGTATATGAAAGTGACAACATAGGAGACTCTCTATCATGAATATCATGGTACTATTTTGAAGCACAAGTGTGGAAAAGAGATAGTAGCATTGTCCCCTCTCTCTTTTCTCTCATTTTTTTGGTGGGCTTCTTTGGCCTCTTTTTTTTATTTGTAGTCTTATTTGGCCTCTTTTTTATGAAGTCCAAAGTCTCATCCCGACTTGTGGGGGAATCATAGTCTTCATCATCCTTTCCTCACTTGGGACAATGCGCTAATAATGAAGATCATCACACTTTGATTGATTTACAACTCAAGAATTACAACTCAATACTTAGAACAAAATAAGACTCTATGTGAATGCCTCTGGCGGTGTACCGGGATATGCAATGAATCAAGAGTGACATGTATGAAAAATTATGAAGGTGGCCTTGCCACAAATACGATGTCAACTACATGATCATGCAAAGAGCAATATGACAATGATGGAGTGTGTCATAATAAACGGAACGGTGGAAAGTTGCATGGCAATATATCTCGGAATGGCTATGGAAATGCCATAATAGGTAGGTATGGTGGCTGTTTTAAGAAAGGTAAATAATGGGTGCATGATACCGGCGAAAGTTGCTTGGCATGATAAAGGCTAGCAAAGTGGAAGGGTAAGTGTGCGTATATCCATGGACTCACATTAGTTATAAAGAACTCATATACTTATTGCAAAATTTTATTAGCCCTCGAAGCAAAGTACTACTAGGCATGCCCCTAGAGGGATAGATTGGTAGAAAAAGATCCTCGCTCGTCCCCAACCGCCACTCATAAAGGAAGACAATCAAAAGAGCACTCCATGCAAAAAATTTGTCACACAACTTTTACCATACGTGCATGCTACGGGACTTGCCAACTTCAACACAAGTATTTCTCAATTTCATAATTACCCAACTAGCATGACTCTAGCAGTATTACCTTTATATCTCAAAACAATTATCAAGCATCAAATTGATCATAGTTTTTAATGCATTTCTATGATAGTTTTTACCCAACTTGGATGCTCCTCATTCTAGGACCAAATTTATAACCATAGAAAATACCATGCTGTTCTAAAAGACTCTCAAAAAAGTATAAGTGAAGCATGAGAGATCAACAATTTCTTCAAAATTAAGCCACCGCCGTGCTCTAAAAGATTTAAGTGAAGTACTAGAGCATAAACTATCTAGCTCAAAAGATATAAGTGAAGCACATAGAGTGTTCTAATAAATTCTAATAAAGTGGGCTTCTCCCAAAAGGTGTGTACAGCAAGGATGATTGTGGTAATCTAAAAAGCAAATACTAATATCATACAAGACGCTCCAAGCAAGACACATATCATGTGGCGAATAAAAATATAGCTCCAAGTAAAGTTACCGATAGACGAAGACGAAAGAGGGGATGCCTTCTGGGGCATCCCCAAGCTTAGGCTTTTGGTTATCCTTGAATATCTTGGGGTGCCATGGGCATCCTTATTCCATAGTCCATCAAATCTTTACCCAAAACTTGAAAACTTCACAACACAAAACTCGGCAAAAATCTCGTAAGCTCCATTAGTGCAAGAAAGAAAAACCACCACATAAGGTACTGTAGTGAACTCATTCTTTATTTATATTGGTGTTAAACCTACTGTATTCCAACTTCTCTATGGTTCATACCACTCAATACTAGCCATAGATGCATCAAAATAAGCAAACAACACACGAAAAACAGAATCTGACAAAAACAGAACAGTCTGTAGCAATCTGTAACTTCGAATAATTCTGGAACTCCAAAAAATCTAAACTAAATTGGTGGACGTGGGAAATTTGTCTATTAATCATATGAAAAAAGAATAAACTAAAAATCACTTTCCAGTAAAATATTACAGCAAATCTCGTGAGCGCTAAAGTTTCTGTTTTTTACAGCAAGATCATATAAACTTCACCCAAGTCTTCCCAAAGGTTCTACTTGGCACAAACACTAATTAAAGCATAAAACCACATCTAAACAGAAGCTGGATGAAATATTTATTACCAACCAGAAGCAAAAACAAAAAAACAAAAAAATTGGGTTGCCTCCCAACTAGCGCTATCCTTTAACGCCCCTAGCTAGGCATAAAAGCGAGGATAGATCTAAGTATTGCCATCTTTGGCACTCAATTCATAAATGGCTTGCACGATAGATTCATATGGTAATTTGACTTTCTTTCTTGGAAAGTGCTCCATGCCTTTCCTTAATGGAAATTGGAATCTGATACGTCCATTTTGCATCATGCTTTTATATCAATATTTATTGCATTATGGGTTGTTATTACACATTATATCTCAATACTTATGGCTATTCTCTCTTATTTTACAAGGTTTACCATGAAGAGGGGGAATGCCGGCAGCTGGAATTCTGGCTGGAAAAGGAGCAAATGTTGGAAACCTATTCTGCACAGCTCCAAAAATCCTGAAACTCCAAGTAAGTTATTTTTGGAATTAATAAGAATTATTGAGCGAAGAAAACACCAGAGGGGGCCCACACCCTGGCCAGGAGGGTGGGGGCGCGCCCACCAATACTAGGCGCGCCCCCTGTCTCCTGGGGGCCCCTGGTGGCTCTCCGGTGCCCATCTTCTGCTATATGAAGGCTTTTACCCTGGAAAAAATCATAAGCAAGCTTACGGGACGAAACTCCGCCGCCACGAGGCAGAACCAATCTAGGGCTCCAGCGGAGCTGTTCTGCCGGGGTAACTTCCCTCCAGGAGGGGGAAATCATCACCATCGTCATCACCAACGATTCTCTCATCGGGAGGGGGTCAATCTCCATCAACATCTTCACCAGCACCATCTGCACTCAAAACCCTAGTTCATCTCTTGTATCCAATCTTGTATCAAAACCACAAATTGGTACTTGTGGGTTGCTAGTAGTGTTGATTACTCCTTGTAGTTGATGCTAATTGGTTTACTTGGTGGAAGATCATATGTTCAGATCCTTAATGCATATTAATACTCCTCTGATTATGAACATGTATATGTTTTGTGAGTAGTTACTTTTGTTCCTAAGGACATGGGAGAAGTCTTGCTATTAGTAGTCATGTGAATTTGGTATTCGTTCGATATTTTGATGCACATATCTCGTTCTCAGGGCAACACAGGATGAGACATCCTACGAGTAAAACCAACCCTCAAGTTTCCCCAAGGTGGCCCCGCAGTCTGCTCGTTTCGGGCCAACACTTAGAGAAGCATTGGCCCGGGGGGGGGGCTAAAATAAAGATGACCCTCGAGAGAGCGACTCCCAAGGGAAAAGTAGGTGGTGGTGAGGCAAATGGTAAAACCAAGGTTGGGCCTTGCTGGAGGAGTTTTATTCAAAGAGAACTGTCAAGGGGGTCCCATAAATCACCCAACCGCGTTAGGGACGCAAAATCCGGGAACATAATACCGATATGACGGAAACTAGGGCGGCAAGAGTGGAACAAAACACCAGGCATAAGGCCGAGCCTTCCACCCTTTACCAAGTATATAGATGCATTAATTAAATAAGAGATATTGTGATATCCCAACATGAACATAATTGAACATGGAGCAATCTTCATCTTCACCTGCAACTAGAAACGCTATAAGAGGGGCTAAGCAAAAGCGGTAACATAGCCAAACAACGGTTTGCTAGGAAGGGTGACAAAGGTCAGAGGTTCATGGCAATTTGGGAGGCTTGATAAACAGGTGGTAGGTAACGCAGCATAGCGATAGAACGAAGCAACTAGCATAGCAATGATAGTAGTCATCTTGCCTGAAATCCCGCAAGGAAGAAGAACGAGTCCATGAAGAAGATGAAGCCATGAAGACGAACCAAGCGTAGACGAACGAATCCTCACGATCGCAACAAAACGGGAACTATCGAGAAGAAGCACACAACATGGTAAACACACCACACATGAACATGACATGATGCACAAACAAGCATGATGCAAGACAAGACTACATGAAGCTACTCATGGCAAGAGATGATGCAAACAAGAGCAACACATCAAGGCAAGTTTAAATGAGGCCGGGAACAACATATAACAAATCCGGTAAGTCCTCATATGCATATTTCGAAATTTGTCCAGATCTGAACAAATATTAAGTTGAAGTTTTTAAACAGCAAGTTAAGTAGCACCAAGAGGATCTACACGAAATTCTAGTCAAGTTACATATAAAGTTCATTAGATTCGGAGCTACGGCCTAGAAGATATGAGCAGAACAAGTTAAACATGACATTGATGCAAAATGCACACAAACATCAAGCAAACACCTCAAACAAGGATGCAACATGATAATATGAAGCTACATGCAAAATCAAGCAAGTTTCATATAGAGCACACTCAAAACGGAGCAACGGTTCAACACAAAGTTTAAAGGACAAGCTGTCCAAAACAGCAACTAGGCATATTGCGAGCACCAAAACAACATGCCACAGCACCCCAACATAAGAACAAAAGGCATGGACATGATGTACAGGTACAGCATGACAAAACATGATCACTGAGCTATCTCCAGAAATCACTAGAACATGCTCAAGAAGACATGGCAAGATTGCAAATAATAACAGTTTCAGACTTTGCAGAAATAACATCAGGTTGCAATGTTTAGAGCTATCAAACAACATGCTAAAGGAACTTATATTGGCAAACAAAGGCATGGCATGAATCTACTAATTGCATAGAACAAATGTACCTTACTGACCATGAGCCAAAAGGGCACAGAAAATATGATGGCACCCATGTAAACATGGCAAATGATGACAGATTCATACATGGCAGGAACAACAATAAGTAGGCATGTTGGTGAGCTTGAACCAATCACCACAGAGCAAAACATGGCATGGCAAGGCAACCAACAGTAAGAGGACATGTTTATGAAGCTAAGCATGGCAAGATCATGTTCATAGGGTGCATGGATCACTAGCAAAACACATGGCAAAAACTGCACTTAATGTTAACAGGCTGACAGCAACATTATTTAGCAACTTTGGAGCAATATAACAAAAAGATACAGCAGGCTATAAATGGAACAAGGGGCATGGATGGATAGAGAATGACATGTATAACAAAACATCCTTAGTGAACATCTTCAGATTATGCATAGAATGACTTGTAGCAGCAGATTTACATAGCATCACGAAATAACAGCAAGTACCCTACTTAACAAGCATGATGCACTCAGTACAAGACTCACAAAAATACATGGATGGCACCTATGTAAATATGGCATGACATTGTTCAAAACACATATAGAGCTCATGCTCATAGGATGCACACATCAAATGCAACAAAAATGACAAATCACCAAGTTATACCAGTTTCAGCAGATTAACGTCATAAAGCACTCTTGCAACCATGATTCAGGCATCAAGATGGACTCCAACAAGCATGTCACAATGGAATGAAATGTAGAGCATCTCATGATGAACATTCTGATATATCATGCACGCAAAACAGAGTTATGGATGCAAAGTTATGATGCAATGAACATGGGCATAAAATGTTGAAAAACTCAGGGACTTGGGCAAAATTCGGGGTCAACCTGCAGGATCCAGATCTGGCGCGGGTGACGAGGATGGCCGTGGCTGAGGAAGACGGCCGGGGACGGCCGGCGCCGGATCCGGCCGGGGCACGGGAGGCGCGTGGGAGGCGGCGAAGGGGTGGTGCGGGCGGCGCCAGGCGAGGAGGCGAGGCGCCGGCAGACGGGCCGCGCGGTGTGGTGACGGGCGGCACCGCGAAGGACGGCGGCGGGTCGAGCTGGAGAGCTCCGCCCGCTCGGCGAGGGAGAGGCCGGGCGGCGTGGCGAGGACGCGCGCGTGGCCGCGCCGCGCGGAGGCGGAGGGAGCAGGCGGCGGCGCCGGGCGGCGGAGTGGGAGGCGCCAGGCGAGGCGGCGGCGCGCGACGACGGCAGGCTCGGGCAGGCGGGGGGCTTAAGCGCGTGGCGCTGGGCCGTGCCGCAGCTCGGGCGGCCGTGGGCAGCGAGCAGACAGCAGCTGGGAGCTGCTGGCGGCAGTGGCGGGGGCGGTTGGAGGAGAGGGGCGGCGGGATGACGTGGCGGCGCGTGATTCGCCGGGGTGAGGTGGAAGCTGGACGCGTCCGGCCAGAGTTGGACGTGTCCGGCGGCGGGAGGGGAGCGGGGCTAGGGTTAGGGTAGGATTAGACCGCGAATTTGGAAGGGGGAGGCACATTTATAGGTAGAGGGAGCTAGGAGACTCCAAATGAGGAGCGGTTTTCGCCCACACGATCGTGATCGAACGACCGAGAGCATGGAGGTGATTTGGATGGGTTATGGGCCACTTTGGAGGGGGTGTTGGGCTGCATCACAAAAGAGGCCTTTGCGGTTACCCGGTTAACCGTTGGAGTATCAAACGGACTCCAAATGGCACGAAACTTGACAGACGGTCTACCGGTGGTATACCAAGGCCGCTTGGCAAATCATGGTCCATTCCGAGAATGTTTAACACCCGCTCACAACAGGAGACAAAAGGGGAACGCCGGAGGGCATAGGAGTGCCGGATTACAAAACGGACAACGGGGAAAATGCTCGGATGCAAGAAACAAACACGTATGCAAAATGAAATGCACATGATGACATGGCAATATGCAACACGCAAGCAAATGACAAGGCAACGACGGCGAATAACTGACAGACACCTGGCGCATCGAATCTGGGGCGTTACACCTTTATCTTTGAAGGGAGATGCATTGACATGATATAGGCTATGTGATGATACGTGATCTTGGGATTATAAATGATTGAAGTTGGAATTTCACCAGAAGTTCTATCATATGCATCTTGTTCATCGTGATTGTAGTTACATATATAATTTCTGGCCTCGCGAAGGAGAAAGCATCGCTCAAGCTTGGGGGAGGCTTAAGTCAATGTTATATTCATGCCCCCAATCATGAGCTCTCAAGAGAAATGATTATTCAAAAATTTTATGCTCGGCTTTCTCCCAATGATCGCAACATGCTCGATACTTCCTTTGTTGATTCTTATATGCTGAAGACTATTGAATTCAAGTGGGATTTATTGGAAAGAATTAAACGCAACTCTGAAGATTGGGGTTCCGACGATAGTAAGGAGTCAGGTATAACACCTAAGTTTGATTGTGTTAAATCTTTTATGGATACCGATGCTTTTCGTTGATTTAGCTCTAAGTATGGACTTGACTGTGAGATAGTAGCTGCTTTTTGTGAATCTTTTCCTACTCACGTTGATCTCCCTAAGGAGAAGTGGTTTAAATATAATCCTCCCATTGAAGTAAAAGTAGTAGCACCTATTACAGTTGAAGAAAAGACTGTCACTTATAGTGATCCTATTGTTCCTACTACCTATGTTGAGAAACCTCCTTTTCCTGTTAGGATAAAGGATCATGCTAAAGCTTCGACTGTTGTTCATAATAGTAATGCTAGGACTTATACACCTCCTGAGAAAATCAAAGTTGAACCTAGTATTGCTATGATTAAAGATCTCTTGGATGATAATTTAGATGGGCATGTTATTTATTTCTGTGGTGAGACTGCTAATATTGTCAGACCAGATGCTAAGATACATAGACCTGTGGTAGGCATGCCTGTTATTTCTGTTAAAATAGGAGATCATTGTTATCGTGGCTTATGTGATATGGGTGCTAGTGCTAGCGCAATACCCTATGACTTCTATAAACAAATTATGCATGATATTGCAAACACTAAAATAGAAGGTATTGATGTTACCACTAAGCTTGCCAATAGGGACACCATTAAACCAGTTGGGATTGTTAGAGATGTCGAAGTCTTGTGTGGGAAGGTTAAATATCATGCTGATTTTCTTGTTCTTTGTTCCCCACAAGATGAATTTTGTCCCATTATATTTGGTAGACCCTTCTTGAATACTGTTAATGCTAGGATTGATTGTGAAAAGGATATTGTTGAAATTGGCTTAGGGGATATGTCTCATAAGTTTAATTTTGCTAAGTTTCGTAGACAACCCCATGATAAAGAACCACCTAGTAAGGATGATATTATTGGTCATGCTTCTATTGCCATGCCTCCTACTGATCTGTTAGAACAATATTTGCTAGACCATGAAAATGATATGTTTATGAATGAAAGAAGGGAAATAGGTGAAGTGTTCCTTCAACAGGGTCCTATTCTGAAACACAACTTACCTGTTGAAAACTTGAAATCCTAGGGAATCCTCCTCCACCAAGGGTGATCCCGTGTTTGAACTCAAACCATTACCTGATAATCTTAAGTATGCTTATCTTGATGAAAAGAAAATATATCTTGTTATTATTAGTGCTAACCTTTCAGAGAAAGAAGAAGAAAGATTATTAAAAACTCTGAAGAAGCACCGTGATGCTATTGGATATACTCTTGATGATCTTAAGGGCATTAATCCCACTCTATGCCAACACAAAATTAAAGTGGAGGAAGATGCCAAACCAGTTAGAGATCCTCAACGACAATTAAATCCTAAGATGAAGGAAGTGGTAAGAAAGGAGATACTAAAGCTCCTCGAGGCAGGTATAATTTATCCCGTTGCTGATAGTGAATGGGTAAGTCATGCCCATTGTGTTCCTAAGAAGGGAGGTATTACTGTCGTTCCTAATGATAAAGATGAATTGATCTCGCAAAGAATTATTACAGGTTATAGGATGGTAATTGATTTCCGTAAATTAAATAAGGCTGCTAAGAAAGATCATTACCCTTTACCTTTTATTGAGCAAATGCTAGAAACACTATCCAAACACACACATTTCTGCTTTCTAGATGGTTATTCTGGTTTCTCTCAAATACCTGTGTCAGCGAAGGATCAATCAAAAACTACTTTTACTCGCCCTTTCGGTACTTTTGCTTATAGACGTATGACTTTTGGTTTATGTAATGCCTCTGCTACCTTTCAAAGATGTATGATGGCTATGTTCTCTGACTTTTGTGAAAAGATTTTTGAGGTATTCATGGATGATTTCTCCGTTTATGGATCCTCTTTTGATGATTGCTTAAGCAACCTTGATCGAGTTCTGCAGAGATGTGAAGACACTAGTCTAGTCTTGAATTGGGAAAAGTGCCACTTTATGGTTAATGAAGGCATTGTCTTGGGGCATAAGATTTCCGAGAGAGGTATTGAAGTTGATAAAGCTAAAGTTGATGCTATTGAAAAGATGCCATGTCCCGAGGACATAAAAGGAATAAGAAGTTTCCTTGGTCATGCCGGTTTTTATAGGAGGTTCATTAAGGACTTTTCTAAAATCTCTAGGCCTCTAACTAATTTATTGCAAAAAGATATTCCTTTTGTCTTTGATGATGATTGTGTAGAAGCATTTGAAATACTTAAGAAAGCTTTGATCACTGCACCTATTGTTCCGCCACCTGATTGGAATTTACCCTTTGAAATTATGTGTGATGCTAGTGATTATGCTGTAGGTGTTGTTCTAGGGCAAAGAGTTGATAATAAATTGAATGTTATCCAGTATGCTAGTAAAACTCTTGATGCTGCCCAGAGAAATTATGCTACTACCGAAAAAGAGTTCTTAGCAGTTGTGTTTGCATGTGATAAGTTTAGACCTTATATTGTTGATTCCAAAGTTACTATTCACACCTATCATGCTGCTATTAAATATCTTATGGAAAAGAAAGATGCTAAGCCTAGACTCATTAGATGGGTTCTCTTGCTCCAAGAATTTGATTTGCATATTATTGATAGAAAGGGAGCTGAGAACCCCGTTGCTGACAACTTGTCTAGGTTAGAGAATGTTATTGATGACCCACTACCTATTGATGATAGCTTTCCTGATGAACAAATATCGGACATTAATGCTTCTCGTACTGCTCCTTGGTATGCTGATTATGCTAATTACATTGTTGCTAAATTTATACCACCTAGTTTCACATACCAGCAAAAGAAAAAGTTCTTTTATGATTTAAGACATTACTTCTGGGATGACCCACACCTTTATAAGGAAGGAGTAGATGGTGTTATTAGACGTTGTGTACCTGAGCATGAACGGGAACATATCCTACGCAAGTGTCACTCTGAATCGTATGGAGGACACCACGCTGGAGATAGAACTGCACATAAGGTATTGCAATCCGGTTTTTATTGGCCTACTCTCTTCAAAGATGCTCGCAAGTTTGTCTTATCTTGTGATGAATGTCAAAGAATAGGTAATATTAGTAGACGTCAAGAAATGCCTATGAATTATTCTCTTGTTATTGAATCATTTGATGTTTGGGGCTTTGATTATATGGGACCATTTCCTGCCTCTAATGGTTACACACATATTGTAGTTGCTGTTGATTACATTACTAAGTGAGTAGAAGCTATTCCAACTAGTAGTGCTGATCATAACACCTCTTTTAAGATGCTTAAAGAAGTTATTTTTCCGAGGTTTGGAGTCCCTAGATATCTTATGACTAACGGTGGTTCACATTTTATTCATGGTGCTTTCCGTAAGATGCTTGCTAAGTATGATGTTAATCATAGAATCGCATCTCCTTATCACCCGCAGTCTAGTGGCCAGGTAGAGTTGAGCAATAGAGAGCTCGAATTAATTTTGCAAAAGACTGTGAATAGATCTAGAAAGAATTGGTCCAAGAAACTTGATGATGCATTATGGGCCTATAGAATTGCATATAAAAATCCTATGGGTATGTCTCCGTATAAGATGGTTTATGGAAAAACATGTCACTTACCTCTTGAACTTGAACATAAAGCATATTGGGCTATTGAAGAGATCAACTATGACTTCAAACTTGCCGGTGAGAAGAGGTTGTTTGATATTAGCTCACTTGATGAATGGAGAACCCAAGCCTATGAGAATGCCAAGCTATTTAAAGAAAAAATTAAACGATGGCATGACAAAAGGATGCAAAAGCGTGAGTTCAACGTAGGTGATTATGTGTTATTATTCAACTCTCGCTTAAGATTTTTTGCAGGAAAACTTCTCTCTAAATGGGAAGGTCCTTACGTTATCGAGGAGGTCTATCATTCCGGTGCCATAAAAATCAACAACTTCGAAGGCACAAGTCCGAGGGTTGTGAACGGTCAAAGAGTCAAACATTATATCTCAGGTAACCCTATCAATGTTGAAACTAATATTATTGAGACTGTAACCCCGGAGGAATACATAAGGGACACTTTCCAGAACGTTTCAGACTCCGAAAAGAAATAGGTATGTGGTACGGTAAGTAAACCGACTCCAAAATAATTCTAATGGCAATTTTCCTCTATTTTGGAATATTTAAGAATTTTAGGAAGAAAGAAGTAATCCGGGAAGGACACGAGGCCTCCACGAGGGTGGAGGGCGCGCCCACCCTTATTTGGCGCACCCCCCCTGTCTCATGACTACCTCGTGTGCCTCCCGGACTCCGTTTTCTTGCACGTTACGTATTTTGGTCGGTAAAAATTCATTATATAATCTCCCGAAGGTTTTGACCACCGTATCACGCAATTATCCAATGTTTTTGTTTCGAACTGTTTCTGTCGCAGATTTAGAGCAATATGTCGTCTCAGGATTCGGAAGGGGAGAGCTATGTGGTTGATTACCTTGTAGACCCTAAGGTCTACGGGGACTTGGAGCATGGTGGCTGGACCATTGAAGGAGAGGAAGACTACGAGCCTAAGGGAAAGGAGGAGACGAGTTCAGACGAAGACGAAGCCCCATTACCTCAACCTGGGGGCATGCATGTGGAGTTTAAAAAGTCAAGCCTCCCTGACAGAGCAAAGAAGACAAAGATCGAGTTTATCCCTTTTTGTCTCTTGCAGGAAAATAAGCAGGAACTATGCAAAAGAATATTAAGTCTTGAGCAAGAGATTGATGACCTGAAGGAGCAAAATATTATCCTCAAGCGTAAATTGAGGAACACGCCATCATCATCACCACCTCCATCACCTCCGAGGACATAATCACATGGTATGGGCACTCCCCTTGGCAACTGCCAAGCTTGGGGGAGGTGCCCCGGTGTCGTATCACCATCACACTCCTATCTTTACCGTTTTACTTAATTCGATCCGTTTAGTAATATCTTGATCTAGTAGATTGAAGTTTTGGTATCAAGTAGTTTTGAGTTTTGCTTTCTGATCTATTTTTGTAATCGAGTCCGTGAGCTATCTATAATAAAGTTTAGTGTTGAGTCAAGGGCTTTGCTATCTTTCTATGATCTTGACAAAGTAGAAAGAATAAAAAGAATAAAGAGTTCATATTGATCTTATGGATAGTAATGACTTTACACATAAAAAGTATGAGGCATAAAAGTTGTTGAGAGTTGACAAACATAGTTTTGGTCATCGTTGCAATTAATAGGAAGTAATAAGGAAAGAGAGGTTTTCACATACAAATATACTATCTTGGACATCTTTTATGATTGTGAGCACTCATTAAGTATGACATGCTAAAAGAGTTGATGTTGGACAAGGAAGACAACGTAATGGTTTATGTTTTCTCACATCTCAGTTAAAGTATATTGTCATTGATCTTCCCAACATGTTGAGCTTGCCTTTCCCCCTCATGCTAGCCAAATTCCTTGCACCAAGTAGAGATACTACTTGTGCTTCCAACTATCCTTAAACCCAGTTTTGCCATGAGGGTCCACCATACCTACCTATGGATTGAGTAAGATCCTTCAAGTAAATTGTCATGCTGCGAGCAATAAAAAATGCTCTCTAAATATGTACGACTTATTAGTGCAGAGAAAATAAGCTTTATACGATCTTATTATGGAAGCAATAAAAGCGACAGACTGCATAATAAAGGTCCATATACAAGTGGCAATATAAAGTGACGTTCTTTTGCATTAAGATTTTGTGCATCCAACCCTAAAAGCACATGACAACCTCTACTTCCCTCTGCGAAGGGCCTATCTTTTACTTTATGTTTTTACTTTATGCTTGAGTCAAGGTGATCTTCACCTTTCCTTTTCATTTTATCCTCTGGCAAGCTCCTCGTGTTTGAAAGATCTTGATATATATATATATATATATATATATATATATATATATATATATATATATATATATATATATATATATATATATATATATATATATATATATCCAATTGGATGTAAGTTAGCATGAATTACTATTGTTGACATCACCCAAAGGTGAATGCGTTGGGAGGCAACACAATAGGCCCCTATCTTTCTCAGTGTCCGGTTGAAACTCCATAACCACAAGTATTGCGTGAGTGTTAGCAATTGTAGAAGACTACATGATAGTTGAGTAGGTGGACTTGCTGAAAAGCTCTATTTTTGACTCTTTCTGATGTTATGATAAATTGCAATTGCTTCAATGACTGAGATTATAGTTTGTTAGTTCCCCATGAAGTTTATGAACCATACTTGATATTGTGAATTGATCGTTACTTGAGCATAAGAAATCATATGACAAAATCCTTATATGTTGCTGTTATAAGAATGATCATGATTCCCTCATGTCCGTATTTTATTTTTATTGACACCTCTATCTCTAAACATGTGGACATATTTTTCGATTTCGGCTTCCGCTTGAGGACAAGCGAGGTCTAAGCTTGGGGGAGTTGATACGTCCATTTTGCATCATGCTTTTATATCAATATTTATTGCATTATGGGCTGTTATTACACATTATATCTCAATACTTATGGCTATTCTCTCTTATTTTACAAGGTTTACCATGAAGAGGGGGAATGCCGGCAGCTGGAATTCTGGCTGGAAAAGGAGCAAATATTGGAAACCTATTCTGCACAGCCGGCGGATCTCGGGTAGGTTAGCATGAATTATTATTGTTGACTGTCGGTGTCAAAACCGGCGGATCTCGGGTAGGGGGTCCCGAACTGTGCGTCTAGGCGGATGGTAACAGGAGACAAGGGACACGATGTTTACCCAGGTTCGGGCCCTCTTGATGGAGGTAAAACCCTACGTCCTGCTTGATTGATATTGATATTGTGGATGTTTACAAGAGTGGATCTACCACGAGATCAAGGAGGCTAAACCCTAGAAGCTAGCCTATGGTATGATTGTAAGGGTTGTTGTGATTGTTGTCCTACGGACTAAAGCCATCCGGTTTATATAGACACCGGAGAGGGCTACGGTTACATAGAGTCGGTTACAATGGTAGGAGATCTACATATCCGTATCGCCAAGCTTGCCTTCCACGCCAAGGAAAGTCCCATCCGGACACGGGGTGAAGTCTTCAATCTTGTATCTTCATAGTCTTGGAGTCCGGTCGATGATGATAGTCCGCAGATGATAGTTCGGCTGATGATGGTAGTCCGGCTATCCGGACACCCCCTAATCCAGGACTCCCTCAGTAGCCCCTGAACCAGGCTTCAATGACGATAAGTCCGACGTGTATATTGCTTGGCATTGCAAGGCGGGTTCCTCCTCCAAATGATAGAAGATTGTGAACACCAGGATAGTGTCCGGCTCTGCAAAATAATTTCCACATTCCACCGTAGAGAGAATAATAATATATACACGAGTTTAATCTGCTGACATTTTTCGTGGCATGACGTCACACAACTACCAAGCCATTACTCGAATTGTTTTTTACTTTACCACCTCAGCACATTTAGCGAAGCGGTTTCCTTGGCACGTCTTGTCGAAGCAGAGATCGTGTTTCCCCTTAATCCGGGATTCTCATCAATACGGGCATGGGTAACCCAACCGCGTCATTGATGGTGACGCTTGGGAGATAAGCGAGTTTTACCAGGCCAGTGGGGGACGCGTAAGACTTCGCCTGCCCATATAAGGGATAAGGATTCACCTTCTCACCTACGCCTTCTTCCTCCTTTGCTTATCCATCTCCGCGCACTCGAGCTCCAGCGCCCAAGTTCGCGCATCTCGTCTCAACCTTCTCCGACCATGTCCGGAGCGGGAGGCAAATGGTTGGCCTCCACCGTTAAGGAGGAGCAAATCGCAAAACTGCGCGGCGCCGGATACCTTTCCGGCGACATCGCGCACCGGCTGCCCGACGAGGGGCGGCTCATCCCCACCCCCAGGCCCCATGAGAGGGTTGTCTTTCTTTCCCACTTCCTCCGCGGACTGGGCTTTCCACTTCACCCCTTTGTCCGGGGCTCATGTTCTACTACGGCCTGGATTTCCATGATCTGGCGCGAACTTCATCCTCAACATCTCGGCGTTTATCGTCAGTGCGAGGCCTTCCTCTGCATCCAGCCCCACTTCGCTTGTGGCTCAAGACCTTCATTGTCAAGCGAAGGTAGTGAAGGGCATTCAAGCGGAGTGCGGAGGCGCCATGTTGGGCAAGATGCCCAACGCCCTTTAATTCAAGGGCCTTCGTGGAATCCGTCAAGGGGTGGCAATCGGGGTGGTTCTACATCACCGAGTCGCGTGACCCTAAATGGGCGGCGGCCCCCGAGTTTAGATCTGGTATCCCCACGCAGCTCACCTCCTGGAAAGAGAAGGGCTTGCTGTGGGGCAGTTTGAAGGAGCTGACGGGACTCCAAGCCTGTATCAAGAAGCTGGTGAAGAAGCTCGGGCTGGTTAACGTGGTCCAAGTCATGCTCATCCGCCGGATTCTCCCATGCCAAGACCGGGCATTCAATCTATGGGAGTTCGATCCGGAACAGCACCAGGCGTTGAACAAGCTCTTCGACACAACGTACGAAGGCGCCTGGAGGGTGCTGTTCAAGGGCGCCGAAGCCCCCGCATCCGCGGCTGAAAATCGCGGATTTCGCTCGCAGCACCAGGCTGGCGAGGTAAGTGATTCTACCCCTTTACGGGACACTCGTTTTCCATAGTTTGACTCTATGCGGGTTTTAATTTCCCCTTCTCCTTTGACAGGACTGGATGAAGAAGGCGGAGCAGATTACCTGTCCGGCTCCTATGCCAGAAAATCCAAGAGACGCCGCCTAGCGAGGCTGCTGGTTCCGCACCGCACGTGGTGCCGGAGAAGAAGACCAAGAAGGAGGCCACGGGTGCTCGAAAGAGTGCCCGCTTTCAGGTGTCCGACGACTCGGGGCTGACTCCTCCCGAAAATGAGGAGGAGGAAGAGGACTCTCTCGAGGAAGGAGAGAGGAAGAGGAGGGCTTCCCAACCGGGAGGCCGGAGGGTCCAAGAGGGAAGGACTATTCCCGGACAGCTCTGCCAACATCAACGCTGGCGAGGAAGAATGGCCTTCGAGGCCAGCCTCCGGCGAGATCGTAAGTATCCGGATTCCTGAATGATTTATAATTTCTTTTTCTGCGTCACATACTGTCATTCTAATGCCGCATACCGCCTGTAGTCCGCCGTGATGATCTCCCGCTTCATCGAAGCGGTCGTTGGCTTCGTGGATGTAGACTCCATCCCGACCGCCTCCACCCCTCGCGACGCCGAGGACGCCGAGGTGGGATCCCGAAGGAACCCATCGGGGAGGCTCGAGGCGCCACAAGGCGTCCTCCGGACTTTGCGCCGACTCACAATGAACCCGCAGTGGTTCCAGAGTCCGGCCGGCGGCCCCTTCAAACGAAGGGCAAGACCGTGACGCCGGCGGCTTCCGTCCAATCGGAGGCGTCGGGCAATTTTTTGGAGGCGCTGCAGAGCGCTTCCATCGAGGAAGAACACCGCACTATTATGAGTGCGGTGATTCGAAAGTGCAGCTTCGCCAAAGGCGGGCTGACCGGCTTCGCAATAGCCTTCTATCGGGCTTTGAGGTAATAAGTTAAAAATATGCAATGTAATACCGCATAGGCAGTAGCCCCGATGCTCGGTTCGATGTTGGAAAGAAAAGCGGACCGAGGATCTTAAAAAGATATACGCAGGTTGCTAAAAAATGTCAATATGGGTTGCAGGCTGCGCTGCTGACCTCTGCCGCCTTGACGATCATGGAGGTCGGTGCGTTGAAGCAGAGCTCGAGCGGCCCGGCAAGAGCTCGGCCGCGCCAGAAGCAGCTCCAAGACAAAGAAGGTGAGTAACACCACTTTGAATTTGTACCTTCTGAAAAGGATTTAGGTTGCGACAAAAATAACAAGGATAACATGGTACTGCAGGGCCACGAACGAGGTGGCGGCCTCGAAGGAGGCCGTATCCGCGCCGAACATAATGCGCCACGGAACGGGCAGAGCGAGAAAAGCAGGAAGCGCGGGTGGTGGTGGTCCAGCAAGAGCTCCGTGCTCTCATGGAAAAGCATGAGAGTTTGGGCGTGACTCAAAGACTCGAGAGTCCGAGCTTGCCTCGCTCTCGAAAGTGCTAAAACCGCCAAGGCCGAGGCCCATAAGTCCCTTCAGGAGGTTGAGTTGATGAGGAAGATAGCGGCGGTAAGGCATTTTTCATGCAAAGCAAGCATGTGAATGTAAATTACGTGTTACTTACCCGAATCGGAGCTCTCCGTAGGCGTTTGCAGATCTGCCTCAGGCGTGTCTCGATGCCGCCGCATTCTACCGAGCCGAGGAGGGAGCTCAACAGAAGGTCTTCGGTCTCAAGATGCCGAGGCCGCCATCCGGTGCCCCTAGCGACCAGTGAAGCAGCTGGTCGAGCTTCACAAGGTGGCCGAGCAGGCCATGAAGGGCCTCATAGTCCGGCCGTGGCTCGGAGAGGCCATGCTTGGGAGCTACTTCGCCTCGTCTGACGGCTGGTGGATGCGTGCCCCAGGGTGGAGGTTATCAAGCGCTCCGCCAGTATTGAAGGTGCTCGTCGGGCCCTTGCCCGCGCAAAGGTGCATTGGGGCAAGCTGGATGCGGAGAAGCTAATCATCGACGCGCCACCAGCGGGCAAGGAGCATCGTCGCCCAAATTTACTATAAGGCTGTCCTGAAGGGTGCCTGCAAGATTGCGGATGAGTGCCCCAGGATGTAATTATTGAGTGAATTCGCAATGTGTTATCCTGCGCGCTGAAAACTTTGTTCATATCGCTAAGCAACGCTTGTTTAATTTAAAATATTACCTTACATGCGGCCGCTTATTAAATCGAGAGATGGCAAGTCGTCGGCTTCAGCCCCCATGCCAAGAGTGCTGGGGTGTTCGGGATAAACTTGAGCACTCTTGTTCCCATTTTGGGTCCATCTAGGGAGGCGCTCAACACAACGAACAAGGCAACCGGACTTATAGTGCTTGAACACTCTCACTTAGCCATAGAATTCTATAATTTTAAATTTCGGCGAAGCCCCTAGTATTCGAAGACCGAATTGGGGCGCTATCCACGCCTTCATCGGACATAATCCGGAACTTCGCTCGAAGCGGCGTAGGTCTTTAAGGACCCGAAAGGACCTCTCGAACAGCGACCAGTCTCTCGCCTTATCATGCCGGTCAGTTTTAGCTTTCTCCACTGAGGCGTTAACCCGGCTCAACCGGGGCGCAATCGCAGTGGTTCTCCCAGTGCTACCTTAGCCGATAGAACGGAACGTAAGGTGCCGAACATGGGAGCCGGGCAAACCCAACTATTGACCCAAGGCATGATTCGGAGCTGATTCATATAATGCTATAAGTTCGGGGTGCCGCACTTGTGAAAGTGTCGGACTTTATCACACCATAAAGCGGAGGACATAAGCCCTGGTGTGTTTGGCGTACCAAGATGCACGGTGCAACATGTCGTAAATGAACATATATATATATATATATATATATATATATATATATATATATAAAGTAATGCAATTATAGGCAAAAAGTGCTGCATTTTATTCGAGAAGATATGCTATCAAGACGGAATGATACAAATAGTGCGGAAAGCAAGGGATTGATTTAATTAAAGGCGTCTCCCTCGAGGGTAGGCCGCGAATGTTGTATTTTAACAAATTTAATGCTCGTGATAGAGACCACCTGAGTGTTCGCCGCGCCTTTGTCCTTCCCTGGCTGTTGCATCATGAGTTCGGCAGTTCGCCACGGACTGAGTTCTGTATAAAAAGAGAAAATAAAAGAAAAAGAGCGACACACTTGGGAGCCCCTGGTCTGGTCGAACCGCACTGGGTCTGTTGTGGTTGTGCCCTTCCCCTATGCCCATGGTATCTCCGTATGCGTAATTTTGTACGCGGAGAGTCTGTCTTGCAATTTTGCGAGGGCTGGGTTGGGGCGCATTACTCGCATGCACGGAACGTGCAGGTGGTCTTGGTTGATGTTGCTCCGGCACGTTTGGTCGTGTCCGGTCGCTTAACGGCCGGACTCGAGAATTGCCTTAAAAGGCTGCTCAGACTTCGCCGAGAGCCGCCAGTATGTTCCTCCGCTCGGAGGGAGCGTTCGTGTTTCCATTGACCGTGATGACTCCACGAGGGCCTGGCATCTTGAGCTTCAGGTATGCATAATGCGGCACCGCGTTGAATTTTGCAAACGCGGTTCGTCCGAGCAGAGCGTGATAGCTGCTGCGGAACGGGACTATGTCGAAGATTAACTCCTCGCTTCGGAAATTATCCGGGGATCCGAAGACCACTTCGAGTAATCGAGCCTGCATAATTGGCCTCGACACCTGGTATGACGCTTTGAAGGTCGCTGTTGTAGGTTTAATCCTTGAAGGGTCTATGACCATCTTGGCGATCGTATCCTCGATAAAGCAGGTTCAGCTCTGCCGCCGTCCATCGGGACTCTCGTGAGGTGAAATCCATCAACGATTGGGTCTAAAACCAATGCGCGAATCCGCCATGGCGGATACTAGTCGGATGGTCTCTTCGATCGAAAGTGATCGGGCAAGAGGACCATGGGTTGAATTTTGGGGCGATCGCTCCATCGCAGATATCGCCCTTTAGTGCACGCTCGCTCCCTCTTGGGAATATGCGTTGCGTATATCATGTTTACCGTCCGAACTTGAGGGGGAATCCTTTTGTCCTCTGTTGTTCGGCGGCCGGTCTCTTCCTCGTCATTGCTGTGTAGCCCTTTGTCACTGTTTTCGGCGATTAATTTGCTCGCTGCTTGAATACCCAACAATCTCTGTTGGTATGGTTAGCTGGTTTTCGGGGTTCCATGTATTTGACAGAGCGGTCGAGTATTCGGTCCAAATTGGACGGGCCCGGAGTGGTTCTTTTGAATGGCTTCTTCGCTGACCGGTGTGGAGCCTCGAATCCGGCGTTGACTGCCGATCCTCATTGCTGCCGCCGCACGCGGCGTTTGTTTTTGTTTTGACGCAACCTGCCATTGCGGTCCTTGGTATCCGGATTGCCAGCGTTTTTGCTGAGGTTGTTACTGCGAGCGAGCCAGCTATCCTCTCCCGCATAGAAGCGGTTCATGAGGGATGTGAGGGCTTCCATGGATTTCGGCTTCTCCTGTCCTAGGTGCCGGGCCAGCCACTCGTCACGGATGTTATGTTTGAAGGCAGCGAGTGCCTCTGCATCCGGACAGTCGACGATTTGATTTTTCTTTGTTAAGAACCGTGTCCAGAATTGCCTAGCCGATTCGTCTGGCTGCTGGATTATGTGGCTTAGGTCATCTGCGTCTGGTGGTCGCACATATGTGCCCTGGAAGTTATCGAGGAATGCGGCTTCCAGGTCTTCCCAGCATCCAATTGACTCTGCGGGCAGGCTATTAAGCCAATGCCGAGCTGGTCCTTTAAGCTTGAGCGGGAGATATTTGATGGCGTGAAGATCGTCGCCGCGGGCCATGTGTATATGGAGGAGATAATCTCAATCCAGACCGCTGGGTCTGTTGTGCCATCGTGGATTCGATATTAACGGGTTTGAACCCTTCAGGGATTTGATGATCCATTACTTCGTCAGTGAAGCATAGTGGGTGTGTGGCGCCTCTGTATTGAGCAATATCGCGACGTAGCTCGAGAGAGCGTTGTCTGCTGTGTTCGGCCCGGCCGGAGTAGTTGTATCCGGTGCGACGGTATTCGTCGTGGGTCGTGGGGCGTCCACGTGATCCATAGATAGATCTGGATTGTCTTTCCTTGTCCTCCAATATATCTCGCAAGTCCGGCGCGTTCCCCCGTGGCTTCCTGCTTTTAGAGCGATGCCGGGGTACGGTTTTGGTGGAGGGCTTGCACGCCTCTCTATCGCGGCCACGAGGTGGTCGGTCTGCTATATTGTGCGCTGGTGATGCTGCCTCCTCTAATCAGGGGAGCAACTTGCGTTTTGGGTAACTTTTGGAGGGGCGTTCGAGTTCATACTCTTCGGCCGCGAGGACCTCGGTCCATCTGTCGGCCAGTAGGTCTTGATCAGCTTGAAGCTGTTGTTGCTTTTTCTTTAGGCTGTTTGCCGTGGCCATTAGCCTGCGCCTAAAACGCTCTTGTTCGACGGGATCCTCAGGCACGACGAATTTGTCGTCGCCGAGGCTTGCCTCGTCTCCGGAGGGAGGTAAGTAATTGTCATCCTCGACCTCTTAAATCGCCGCCTCTCCCGAGGGCTTGCTTCTGCCTCCTCCTGCGCTGGATCGTGCTGGAGGGAGTTGTCTTCGGCACTTTTTGGGGTGTTATAATTATCTCCTGTGCCGGAATCTCCATTCTTGCCGTGGCGGGATTTAGAGCGGCGCCGCTGACATCGGCGCTTGGGCTGTTTCTTTAAGGAATCGGCCTCCGCTGCTTCTTCGCCGTCCCCATCTTTTGGGGTGTCCACCATGTATATGTCGTATGACGAGGTGGTTTTCCAGTGTCCTGTAGGCATTGGTTCTTGGTAGTCTCCGACATCGTCGTCCATACCGTCGATGTCTTCGGAGTCGTAGTCGAGTACGTCGGTTAGATCATCGACGGTGGCTACGAAGTGGGTGGTGGGTGGGATCTGAATTTCTTCGTCATCCGCGTCCCAACCGTCCTGGCCGTAGTTCGGCCAGGGCTCTCCGGATAGCGAGAGATGCTTCAATGAATTTATGATATCGCCAAGGGCGAAAAGCTGAAAGATGTCCGCAGCGGTGAATTCCATGATCGGCGCCCAATCGGATTCGACTGGCAGGGGCGCAGGAGGTTCGGAGTCCGGCAGGGAGTCCGGCACCTCGGAGTCATGGGCTTTATGTGGGACAAGGTAAGTGTTCGGCTCCATCGCCGTAGAAATTGCGGCTCCCGAGGCGGTGTCCAGCCATCCGTCCTCGATTCGAGCGATCGGCTCCGGACTATGAGTCGGAGCGGATCCGGGTGCGGCCTCCAAGGTGCTGTCCGGCGGCAGAGTTAGGTCATGCCCATCGTGACAGTGCGGCACGCTCGGCCATGGCTCAGATCCATCGAGGATCAAGTCCCCGCGGATATTGGCCGTGAAGTTTAAGCTTCCAAACCTGACCTGACGGCCAGGGGCGTAGCTTTCGATCTGCTCCAGATGGCCAAGGGAGTTGGCCCGCAGCGCGGCCGCCGAATCTGAAGATCTGTCCGGGAGAAAGGTCTCACCCAAGACTGCGTCGTTGTTGATTGAAGAGGCCATCAAGCCTATCGGTGACGACACGAGGAACTCTCAATGAAAGCACCAATGTCGGTGTCAAACCGCGGATCTCGGTAGGGGGTCCCGAACTGTGCGTCTAGGCGGATGGTAACAGGAGACAAGGGACACGATGTTTACCTGTGTTCGGGCCCTCTTGATGGAGGTAAAACCCTACATCCTGCTTGATTGATATTGATATTGTGGATGTTTACAAGAGTGGATCTACCACGAGATCAAGGAGGCTAAACCCTAGAAGCTAGCCTATGGTATGATTGTAAGGGTTGTTGTGATTGTTGTCCTACGGACTAAAGCCATCCGGTTTATATAGACACCGGAGAGGGCTAGGGTTACATAGAGTCGGTTACAATGGTAGGAGATCTATATATCCGTATCGCCAAGCTTGCCTTCCACGCCAAGGAAAGTCCCATCCGGACATGGGGTGAAGTCTTCAATCTTCTATCTTCATAGTCTTGGAGTCCGGTCGATGATGATAGTCCGGCAGATGATAGTTCGGCTGATGATGGTAGTCCAGCTATCCGGACACCCCCTAATCCAGGACTCCCTCATTAACATCACCCAAAGGTGAATGCGTTGGGAGGCAACACAATAGGCCCCTATCTTTCTCAGTGTCTGGTTGAAACTCCATAACCACAAGTATTGCGTGAGTGTTAGCAATTGTAGAAGACTACATGATAGTTGAGTAGGTGGACTTGCTGAAAAGCTCTATTTTTGACTCTTTCTGATGTTATGATAAATTGCAAATGCTTCAATGACTGAGATTATAGTTTGTTAGTTCCCCATGAAGTTTATGAACCATACTTGATATTGTGAATTGATCGTTACTTGAGCATAAGAAATCATATGACAAAATCCTTATATGTTGCTGTTATAAGAATGATCATGATTCCCTCATGTCCGTATTTTATTTTTATCGACACCTCTATCTCTAAACATGTGGACATATTTATCGATTTCGGCTTCCGCTTGAGGACAAGCGAGGTCTAAGCTTGGGGGAGTTGATACGTCCATTTTGCATCATGCTTTTATATCAATATTTATTGCATTATGGGCTGTTATTACACATTATATCTCAATACTTATGGCTATTCTCTTATTTTACAAGGTTTACCATGAAGAGGGGAATGCCAGCAATGGAATTCTGGCTGGAAAAGGAGCAAATATTGGAAACCTATTCTGCACAGCTCCAAAAATCCTGAAACTCCACGGAAGTTATTTTTGGAATTAATAAGAATTATTGAGCGAAGAAAACACCAGAGGGGGCCCACACCCTGGCCAGGAGGGTGGGGGTGCACCCACCCCTACTGGGCGCGCCCCCTGTCTCCTGGGCACCCTGGTGGCCCTCCGGTGCCCATCTTCTTCTATATGAAGTCTTTTACCCTGGAAAAAATCATAAGCAAGCTTACGGGACGAAACTCCGCCGCCACGAGGCGGAACCAATCTAGGGCTCCGGTGGAGCTGTTCTGTCAGGGAAACTTCCCTCCGAGAGGGGCAAATCATCACCATCGTCATCACCAACGATCCTCTCATCGGGAGGGGGTCAATCTCCATCAACATCTTCACCAGCACCATCTCCTCTCAAAACCCTAGTTCATCTCTTGTATCCAATCTTGTATCAAAACCACAAATTGGTACCTGTGGGTTGCTAGTAGTGTTGATTACTCCTTGTAGTTGATGCTAATTGGTTTACTTGGTGGAAGATCATATGTTCAGATCGTTAATGCATATTAATACTCCTCTGATTATGAACATGAATATGCTTTTTGAGTAGTTACTTTTGTTCCTGAGGACATGGGGGAAGTCTTGCTATTAGAAGTCATGTGAATTTGGTATTTGTTCGATATTTTGATGAGATGTATGTTGTCTCGCCTCTAGTGGTGTTATGTGGACGTCGACTACATGACACTTCACCATTATTTGGGCCTAGAGGAAGGCATTGGGAAGTAATAAGTAGATGATGGGTTGCTAGAGTGACAGAAGCTTAAACCCTAGTTTATGCGTTGCTTCGTAAGGGGCTGATTTGGATCCATATGTCTAATGTTGTGGTTAGGTTTACCTTAATACTTCTTTTGTAGTTGCGGATGCTTGCAATAGGGGTTAATCATAAGTGGGATGCTTGTCCAAGTAAGGGCATCACCCAAGCACCGGTCCACCCACATATCAAATTATCAAAGTACCGAACGCGAATCATATGAGCGTGATGAAAACTAGCTTGACGATAATTCCCATGTGTCCTCGGGAGCGCTTTTCTCATTATAAGAAATTGTCCAGGCTTGTCTTTTGCTACAAAAAGGATTGGGCCACCTCGCTGCACTTTATTTACCTTCATTACTTGTTACCCGTTACAAATTATCTTATCACAAAACTATCTGGTACCTACAATTTCAGTGCTTGCAGAGAATACCTTACTGAAAACCGCTTGTCATTTCCTTCTGCTCCTCATTGGGTTCGACACTCTTACTTATCGAAAGGACTACGATAGATCCCCTATACTTGTGGGTCATCAGAATCTAATATTCCCTTCCTTCATATCAATAATTGCACCAATCGTTCTAAGGAAAGGTCTACCAAGAATAATAGGACATGAAAGATTGTAATCTTTGTCAAGAACGATAAAATCTATGGGCACATAGTTCCTATTTGCAACAATAAGAACATCATTGATCCTTCCCATAGGATTTTTAATGGTGGAATCCGCAAGGTGCAAATTTAAAGAGCAATCATCAAGATCATGGAAACCTAGAATATCACATAAAGTTTTCGGAATTGTGGAAACACTAGCACCCAAATCACGAAAAGCATAACACTCATGATCTTTAATTTTAATCTTTATAGTAGGTTCCCATTCATCATTAAGTTATCTAGGTATAGAAACTTCCAAATTAAGTTTTTCATCATAAGATTGCATCAACGCATCAACAATATGTTTGGTAACAGCTTTATTTTGATAATAAGCATGAGGAGAATTCAAAACGGATTGCAAATGGGAAATACAATCTACTAAAGAACAATTCTCATAATTAAATTCCTTGAAATCCAAGATAGTTGGTTCAATGTTATTTAAAGTCTTGACCTCTCCAATCCCACTTTTACCAAATTTAGCATCAAGATCTAAAAACTCCGAATCATTGGGACGTCTTTTAACTAAAGTTGACTCATCTCCAGTCCCATCATTAATAAGATTCATATTGCTAAACAAAGATTTAATAGGGGACACATCAATAACTTTTAGATCTTCATCATTATTTTCATGAAAATTAGAAGAACACGCTTTTACAAAGCAATCTTTCTTAGCACGCAATCTAGCGGTTCTTTCTTTGCACTCATCAATGGAAATTCTCATAGCTTTGAGAGACTCATTGATATCATGCTTAGGAGGAGTAGATCTAAGTTTCAAAGAATCAACGTCAAGCGAAAGTCTATCAACGTTCCTAGCCAAATCATCAGCTTTAAGAAATTTTTCTTTTTTTAAGCAAAGCATTGAAATTCTTTTGAGAGATCATAAATTCTTTAACGCTATTCTCAACATCAGAGGGCATCTTATTATAATTACCATAAGAATTGTTGTAGGAATTTCCATAATTATTAGAGGAATTACTAGGGAACAGTCTAGGATTAAAGTTTCCTCTATAAGCATTGTTACCAAAATTATTCCTACCAACAAAATTCACATCCATAGATTCATTATTATTCTCAATCAAAGTAGACAAAGGCATATCATTGGGATCAATAGGAGCACTCTTAGTAGCAAACAATTTCATAAGTTCATCCATCTTTCCACTCAAAACATTAATTTCTTCTATAGCATGCACTTTTTTACTAGTAGATCTTTCGGTGTGCCATTGAGAATAATTAGCCATAATGTTATAAAGGAGTTTAGTAGCTTCTCCTAAGGTTATTTCCATAAACGTGCCTCCCGCGGCCAAATCTAAAAGATTTCTAGAAGCAAATTTCAATCCGGCATAAAAAATTTGTATGATCATCCATAAATTCAAACCATGAGTAGGGCAATTGCGAATCATCAATTTCATTCTTTCCCAAGATTGGGCAACATGCTCATGATCAAGTTGTTTGAAATTCATAATATCGTTTCTAAGAGAGATGATCCTAGAGGGAGGAAAATACTTGGAGATAAAAGCATATTTGCACTTATTCCACGAATCAATACTATTCTTAGGCAAAGACGAAAACCAAACTTTAGCACGATCTCTAAGTGAAAACGGAAATAACTTCAATTTAACAATATCATTATCCATATCTTTCTTCTTTTGCATCTCACACAAATCAACAAAGTTGCTTAGATGGGTAGCGGCATCTTCACTAGGAAGGCCGGAGAATTGATCTTTCATACCAAGGTTCAACAAAGCAGCATTGATTTCACAAGACTCAACATCATTAAGATAAGCAATCGGAGTACTAAGGAAATCATTATTATTGGTATTGGAAAAGTCACACAATTTGTATTATCCTGCGCCATAGCGACAAGCAATCCAGCACACGAGCAAACAAAAAGGCAAGCGAAAGAGAGAGGAGATTGGGAAAGAGAGGGCGAATAAAACAGCAAGGGTGAAGTGGGGGAGAGGAAAACGAGAGGCAAATGGCAAATAATGTAATGCGAGGGAGATGAGTTTGTGATGGGTACTTGGTATGTCTTGACTTGAGCGGAAGACCTCCCCAACAACGGCGCCAGAAATCCTTCTTGCTACGTCTTGAGCTTGCATTGGTTTTCCTTGAAGAGGAAAGGGTGATGCAGCAATAGTAGCGTAAGTATTTCCCTCAGTTTTTGAGAACCAAGGTATCAATCCAGTAGGAGGCTCCTCAGAAGTCCCACGCACCTACACAAACAAACAAGAACTCGCAACCAACGCAATAAAGGGGTTGTCAATCCCTTCACGGCCACTTGCGAAAGTGAGATATGATAGAGATAATATGATAAGATAAATATATTTTTGGTATTTTGTGATATAGATTGGAAAAGTAAAGATGCAAATAAAAGTAGATTGAAATCTTATATGATAAGAGATAGACCCGGGGCCATAGGTTTCACTAGTGGCTTCTCTCAAGATAGCATAAGTATTACAGTGGGTGAACAAATTACTGTCGAGCAATTGATAGAAAAGCGAATAATTATGAGATTATCTAGGCATGATCATGTATATAGGAATCACGTCCGTGACAAGTAGACCGACTCCTGCCTGCATCTACTACTATTACTCCACACATCGACCGCTATCCAAAGATGCATCTAGAGTATTAAGTTCATAAAGAACAGAGTAACGCATTAAGAAAGATGACATGATGTAGAGGGATAAACTCATGCAATATGATATAAACCCCATCTTTTATCCTCGATGGCAACAATACAATACGTGCCTTGCTGCCCTAACATCACCGGGAAAGGACACAGAAGATTGAACCCAAAGCTAAGCACTTCTCCTATTGTAAGAAAGATCAATCTAGTAGGCCAAACCAAACTGATAATTCGAAGAGACTTGCAAAGATAACTTAATCACACATAAAAGAATTCAGAGGAGATTCAAATATTTCTCATAGATAAACTTGATCATAAACCCACAATTCATCGGATCTCGACAAACACACCGCAAAAAGAGTTACATCGAATAGATCTCCAAGAAGATCGAGGAGAACTTTGTATTGAGATTCAAAGAGAGAGAAGAAGCCATCTAGCTAATAACTATGGACCCAAAGGTCTGTGGTAAACTACTCACAACTCATCGGAGGGGCCTTGGAGATGATGTAGAGGCCCTCCGTGGTCGATTCCCCCTCCGGCGGAGCGCCGGCCAAGGCTCCAAGATGGGATCTCACGGATACAGAAGGTTACGGCGGTGGAAATAGTTTTTCGTGGTCGCTTCTGATGTTTTCGGGGTACATGGGTATATGTAGGAGGAACAAGTAGGTCGGTGGACGCTCGAGGGGCCCACGAGGGTGGGGGGCGCGCCCACCTGTAGGGGGCACGCCGGGCACCCTCGTGGTCGTCTCGCTTGTTTCTTGACTTCCACTCCAAGTCCTCTGGATCACGTTTCTTCCAAAAAGATCGCTCCCGATGGTTTCATTCCGTTTGGACTCTCTTTGATATTCCTTTTCTTCAAAACACTGAAATAGGCAAAAAAACAGCAATTCAGGCTAGGCCTCCGGTTAGTAGGTTAGTCCCAAAAATGATATAAAAGTGTAAAGTAAAGCCCATAAACATCCAAAACGGGTAATATTATAGCATGGAACAATCAAAAATTATAGATACGTTGGAGACGTATCACCACCTCAAAGTTATCCTTTCTGATCGATCTATTCAAGACTCCGTAGTAAAATAACACGAAGCTAGTCTTTCCGTTTGATCTATCATAGAGTTCGTACTAGAATAACACCTTAAGACACAAATCAACCAAAACCCTAATGTCACCTAGATACTCCAATGTCACCTCAAGTATCCGTGGGCATGATTATACGATATGCATCACACAATCTCATATTCATCTATTCAACCAACACAAAGTACTTCAAAGAGTGCCCCAATGTTTCTACCGGAGAGTCAAGACGAAAACATGTGCCAACCCCTATGCATAAGTTCACAAGGTGAACCCGCAAGTTGATCACCAAAGAATACATCAAGTAGATCACGTGAATATCCCATTGTCACCACAGATAAGCACGGCAAGACATACATCAAGTGTTCTCAAATCCTTAAAGACTCAATCCGATAAGATAACTTCAAAGGGAAAACTCAATCCATTACAAGAGAGTAGAGGGGGAGAAACATCATAAGATCCAACTATAATAGCAAAGCTTGCGATATATCAAGATCGTGCCAAATCAAGAACACGAGAGAGAGAGAGAGAGAGAGATCAAACACATAACTACTGGTACGTACCCTCAGCCCCGAGGGTGAACTTCTCCCTCCTCGTCATGGAGAGCGCCGGGATGATGAAGATGGCCACCGGTGATGGATTCCCCCTCCGGTAGGGTGCCGGAACGGGCTCCCAAGAGGTTTTTGGTGGCTACAGAGGCTTGCGGCGGCGGAACTCCCGATCTATTGTGCTTTCTGGAGGTTTCAGTATTTATAGGAATTTTTGGCGTAGGTCTCACGTCAGGGGGGTTTCCGGGCTGTCCACGAGGAAAGGGGCACGCCCAGGGGGAGTGGGCGCGCGGCCCACCCTCGTGGGCAACCCGGGACTCTCCGGGCCCAACTCTTTCACTCCAGGGGCTTCATTTGGTCCAAAAAATCATCAAAAATTGGCATGTCAATTGGACTCCGTTTGGTATTCCTTTTCTGTAAAACTCAAAAACAAGGAAACAAAAAAGAAACTGGCACTGGGCTCTAGGTTAATAGGTTAGTCCCAAAAATGATATAAAAGTGTATAGTAAAGCCCATAAACATCCAAAACAGGTAATATAATAGCACGGAACAATCAAAAATTATAGATACGTTGGAGACGTATCAAGCATCCCCAAGCTTAATTTCTGCTCGTCCTTGAGTAGGTAAATGATAAAAACAGAATTTTTGATGTGGAATTCTACCTAGCATATTTCTCAATGTAATTTTCTTTATTGTGGCATGAATGTTCAGATCCAAATGATTCAAGATAAAAGTTCATATTGACATGAAAACAATAATACTTCAAGAATACTAACAAAGCAATCATGTCTTCTCAAAATAACATGGCTAAAGAAAACTATCCCTACAAAATCATATAGTCTGGCTATGCTCTATCTTCATCACACAAAGTATTTAATCATGCACAACCCTGATGATAAGCCAAGAAATTGTTTCATACTTTAGTATTCTCAAACTTTTTCAATTTTCACGCAATACATGAGCGCGAGCCATGGACATAGCACTATATGTGGAATAGAATGGTTGTTGTGGAGAAGACAAAAAGGGAGAAGATAGTTTCACATCAACTAGGCGTATCAACGGGCTATGGAGATGCCCATTAATAGATATCGATGTGAGTGAGTAGGGATTGCCATGCAACGGATGCACTAGAGCTATAAGTGTATGAAAGCTCAAAAAGAAACTAAGTGGGTGTGCATCCAACTTGCTTGCTCACGAAGACCTAGGGCACTTTGAGGAAGCCCATCATTGGAATATACAAGCCAAGTTCTATAATGAAAAATTCCCACTAGTATATGAAAGTGACAACATAGGAGACTCTCTATCATGAAGATCATGGTGCTACTTTGAAGAACAAGTGTGGTAAAAGGATAGTAGCATTGTCCCTTCTCTCTTTTTCTCTCATTTTTTTGGGGCCTTTCTCTTTTTTTATGGCATTTCTCTTTTTTTTGTTTTTTTCATATAAAGTCCGGAGTCTCATCCCGACTTGTGGGGGAATCATAGTCTCCATCATCCTTTCCTCACTTGGGACAATGCCCTAATAATGAAGATCATCACAAATTTATTTACTTATTACAACTCAAGATTACAACTCGATACTTAGAACAAAATATGACTCTATATGAATGCCTCCGGCGGTGTACCGGGATATGCAATGAATCAAGAGTGACATGTATGGAAGAATTATGAAAGTGGCTTTGCCACAAAAACGATGTCAACTACATGATCATGCAAAGAGCAATATGACAATGATGATGCCTGTCATAATAAACGAAACGGTGGAAAGTTGCATGGCAATATATCTCGGAATGGCTATGGAAATGCCATGATAGGTAGGTATGGTGGCTGTTTTGAGGAAGGTATAGGGTGGGTGTATGGTACCGGCGAAAGTTGCGCGGCACAAGAGAGGCTAGCAATGGTGGAAGGGTGAGAGTGCGTATAATCCATGGACTCAACATTAGTCATAAAGAACTCATATACGTATTGCAAAAATCTACAAGCCATTGAATACAAAGTATTACGCGCATGATCCTAGGGGAATAGATTGGTAGGAAAAGACCATCGCTCGTCCCGACCGCCACTCATAAGGAAGACAATCAATAAATAAATTATGCTCCAATTTCATCACAAAGCGGTTCACCATACATGCATGCTACGGGAATTACAAACTTCAACACAAGTATTTCTCAAATTCATAATTACCCCACTAGCATGACTCTAATATCACCATTCTCATATCTCAAAACAATTATAAAGCATCAAATTGATCATAGCATCCAATTCACTTTCTATGAAAGTTTTTATTATACCCAACTTGGATGGCCATCATTCTGGGACCAATTTTATAACCATAGCAAATACCATGCTGTTCTAAAAGACTCTCAAAATAATATGAGTGAAGCATGAGAGATTAACAATTTCTACAAAATAAAGCCACCGCTCTGCTCTAAAAGATATAAGTGAAGCACTAGAGCAAACGACAAACTACTTCGAAAGATATAAGTGAAGATAAATGAGTAGTCAAATAATTGTGCAACTATGTAAAGACTCTCTAACATTTGAGAATTTCAGATCTTGGTACTTTATTCAAACAGCAAGCAAAACAAAATAAAATGACATGACGCTCCAAGCAAAACACATATCATGTGGTGAATAAAAATATAGCTCCAAGTAAAGTTACCGATGAACGAAGACGAAAGAGGGGATGCCATCCGGGGCATCCCCAAGCTTAGGCTCTTGGTTGTCCTTTAATATTACCTTGGGGTGCCTTGGACATCCCCAAGCTTCGGCTCTTGCCACTCCTTATTCCATAGTCCATCGAATCTTTACCCAAAACTTGAAAACTTCACAACACAAAACTCAACAGAAAACTCGTAAGCTCCGTTAGTATAAGAAAATAAAACACCACTTAGGTACTGTTATGAACTCATTCTAAATTCATACTGGTGTAACATCTACTGTATTCCAACTTCTCTATGGTTCATACCCGCTGATACTACTCATAGATTCATCAAATAAGCAAACAACACATAGAAAACAGAATCAGTCAAAAACAGAACAGTCTGTAGTAATATGTATCAAACGTATACTTCTGTACCTCCAAACATCCTACCAAATTACGAAAACCTGAGCAATTTATGTACCAATCCAGAGCAAAAAGAATCAGATCAAAAGCATGATTCTGTGAATTAACAAAACTAATCTACTGAGTGCAAAAGTTTCTGATTTTCAGCAGGATCAACACAACTATCACCGTAAGCTATCCTAAAGGTCTTACTTGGCACTTTATTGAAACAAAAGCTATAAAACATGATTACTACAGTAGCATAATCATGTGAACACACAAAAACAGTAGGGGTAAATATTGGGTTGTCTCCCAACAAGCGTTTTTCTTTAATGCCTTTTTAGCTAGGCATGATGCTTTCAATGATGCTCACATAAAAAATAAGAATTGAAACATAAAGAGAGCATCATGAAGAATATGACTAGTATATTTAAGGCTAACCCACTTCCTATGCATAGGGATTTTGTGATAAAACAACTTATGGAAACAATAATCAACTAGCATAGGAAGCAAAACAAGCATAACTTCAAGAATTTAAGCACATAGAGAGGAGACTTGATATTATTGCAATTCCTACAAGCATATGTTCCTCCCTCATAATAATTTTCAGTAGCATCATGAATGAATTCAACAATATAACTAGCACCTAAAGCATTCTTTTCATGATCTACTTGCATAGAAAATTTACTACTCTCCACATAAGCAAGTTTATTCTCATCAATAGTAGTGGGAGCAAACTCAACAAAATAATTATCATGTGAAGCATAATCCAATTGAAAATTAAAATCATGATGACAAGTTTCATGGTTATCTTTATTCTTTAGAGCATACGTGTCATCACAATAATCATCATAGATAGGAGGCATGCTTTCATCATAATAAATTTGCTCATCAAAACTTGGGGGACAAAAAATATCATCTTCATCAAACATAGCTTCCCCAAGCTTATGTCTTTGCATATTATTAGCATCTTGGATATTCAAGGAATTCATACTAACAACATTGCAATCATGCTCATCATACAAAGATCAAGTACCAAACATTTTAATGCATTCTTCTTCTAGCAATTGAGCACAATTTTCCTTTCCATCATTTTCACAAAAGATATTAAAAAGATTAACCGTATGAGGCAAACTTAATTCCATTTTTTTGTAGTTTTTTATATACACTAAACTAGTGATAAAACAAGAAACAAAAAGATTCGATTGCAAGATCTAAATATATACCTTCAAGCACTCACCTCCCCGGCAACGGCGCCAGAAAAGAGCTTGATGTCTACTACACAACCTTCTTCTTGTAGACGTTGTTGGGCCTCCAAGTGCATAGGTTTGTAGGACAGTAGCAAATTTCCCTCAAGTGGATGACCTAAGGTTTATCAATCTGTGGGAGGCGTAGGATGAAGATGGTCTCTCTCAAACAACCCTGCAACCAAATAACAAAGAGTCTCTTGCGTCCCCAACACACCCAGTACAATGGTAAATTGTATAGGTGCACTAGTTCGGCGAAGAGATGGTGATACACGTGCAATATGGATGGTAGATATAGGTTTTTTAATCTGAAAATATAAAAACAGCAAGGTAGCTAATGATAAAAGTGAGCGTAAACAGTATTGCAATGCTAGGAAACAAGGCCTAGGGTTCATACTTTCACTAGTGCAAGTTCTTTCAACAATAATAACATAACCGGATCATATAACTATCCATCAACATGCAACAAAGAGTCACTCCAAAGTCACTAATAGTGGAGAACAAACGAAGAGATTATGGTAGGGTACGAAACCACCTCAAAGTTATCCTTTCTGATCGATCTATTCAAGAGTCCGTAGTAAAATAACACGAACTATTCTTTCCTTCGATCTATCATAAACCCTAAAGTCACCTAGATACTCCAATGTCACCTCAAGTATCCGTGGGCATGATTATATGATATGCATCACACAATCTCAGATTCATCTATTCAACCAACACAAAGTACTTCAAAGAGTGCCCCAAAGTTTCTACCGGAGAGTCAAGACGAAAACGTGTGCCAACCCCTATGCATAAGTTCACAAGGTGAACCCGCAAGTTGATCACCAAAACATACATCAAGTAGATCACGTGAATATCCCATTGTCACCACAGATAAGCATGGCAAGACATACATCAAGTGTTCTCAAATCCTTAAAGACTCAATCCGATAAGATAATTTTAAAGGGAAAACTCAATCCATTACAAGAGAGTAGAGGGGGAGAAACATCATAAGATCCAACTATAATAGCAAGCTCGTAATACATAAAGATCGTGCCAAATCAAGAACACGAGGGAGAGAGAGATCAAACACATAGCTACTGGTACATACCCTCAGCCCCGAGGGTGAACTACTCCCTCCTCGTCATGGAGAGCGCCAGGATGATGAAGATGGCCACCGGTGATGGATTCCCCCTCCGGCAGGGTGCCGGAACGCGCTCCCGAGAGGTTTTTGGTGGCTACATGGCCTTGCGGCGGCGGAACTCCCGATCTATTGTGCTTTCTGAAGGTTTCAGTATTTATAGGAATTTTTGGCGTAGGTCTCACGTCAGGGGGGTTTCCGGGCTGTCCACGAGGCAGGGGGTGCCCAGGGGGAGTGGGCGCGCGGCCCACCCTCGTGGGCAGCCCGGGACTCTCCTAGCCCAACTCTTTCATTCCAAGGGCTTCTTTTGGTCCACAAAAAATCGTCAAAAATTGGCACGTCAATTGGACTCCGTTTGGTATTCTTTTTCTGTAGAACTCAAAAACAAGGAAAAAAACAGAATCTCTCTAGGTTAATAGGTTAGTCCCAAAAATGATAAAAGTGTATAGTAAAGCCCATAAACATCTAAAACAGGTAATATAATAGCATGGAACAATCAAAAATTATAGATGCGTTGAAGACGTATCAATATACCAAAATGGACGAGCTCGCGGCCGAGGACGACGCGGTGGAGGAGCTCAGTCCTCGTCGAAGCTGACAAGATCGATGAACTTCGACCTCTGATCGTCACGGATGCGCCGCCACTCGTCGTCCTTCTCCTTCGCGGCAAGCTTGGGCGCGACCGCCTGCTTGAGGATGAGGTCGTCGAGCTCGTCGTTGCGGCGCCGGCGCTCCGCCTCCTCGCGCAAGCTCCGCTCGGCAATGGCGGCCGCTACCGCGTCGAAATCGGCCACGAAATCTTCGGGCTCGACGACCCCTCAACGCTTGATCTCCTCTGGTACCTGCTTGACGGCGACAACCTCGATCTCCTATGGCTCCTCCGACCACTCCCTCTTCACAGGGAGAAGCCCCGCGCTGGAAGAGGAAGAGCTCACGGCGTGGGAAGATCTCGCGGCGGAGGACGAGCCCACAACCGTGCCAACGGTCGTATTCCTCCGTCTCGCGGACGAGGAAGCTTCGGCGGCTCTCAAGCCCTGATCGCCCACTTCCTCGCCCGCGCTTCTCGCGCCGTCCGAAGCGGACACGCCGCTCGCTTCGGGTCGCCGCCCCGCTGCCTGCCGCCAAGCCCGGCCAAAGCTCCACATGCGGCCCCACATGGCGGCTGGAGGCGGAAGGGGCTCACCGTCGGCGAGAAATGTGAGGAGGGGGTGGGAAATTGCGACGAGATGCGGCGGCGGTGGGGATAGGGTTTCGACCCGCATATGCACCGTGAACCCGTAGATATACTGGTTGGCGTGGCGGTTTGCGGGCTGTGATAAAAAAATTTACGGGCCGGGCGAGTATACGGGCTCTGTTTTGGTCAGAAAATTGGGCCGAGCCAATATACTCGCCGGAATTTTGCGGGATCGCGACTTTTGCGGGTCTGCTAGAGTTGCTCTCAGGTATGGACGAATCGAAATATCAAATCATGTCCAACGACCACTGGAATTTTATCTATCCTTCCCCGCAAAAAGAAAAAAAGAATTTTATCTATCCTTCTTTCAAGATAATAATTCAGACCTGTTGTAACTCCTCAACTGTCCTCCTCGACGGCCGCAAGCTGGTAAGCCACAAGATAGAAAATTCACTTGTTCCTACGTACATCGTTCAAGAGAGCCCTTGTGACATTGCCATCGATCAATCGGACAAGAAGGGTTTTCGAATTCCATCTATCTCCAGGTTTTGATTCCATCTATCTAGCACATTCGACGAAACAGCTTGATGTTCTTTCAGGATATCGCAAGAACATGTAGTTTAAGTTGTAGCCGAGACAGAGTTGCATAGATGAACAGACAGATAAATTGAGCTCCTAATTCTGCATTGAGCTAGTAGAGTGCTGGATTCAACTCCCCAGAGAAGTTGCTGGTCTTTCAGGAATCAGGGTATTGCGGGAACATGTGTCAAGCCCTTCGCCTATTCGCAAGTCCTTATGAATTCCAGTCATTTTGTTAAGCCTCAGTTCCATAGACAGATAAATTCAGCTGCGTAATCTGAAGAAATGCCCCATGCTGAGCTACTAGAGAGCTGGATTCAGAGGAACAGGGCAACAGTTACAAAATAATACGCCGTTGCCGGGGATCGAACCCGGGTCACCCGCGTGACAGGCGGGAATACTTACCACTATACTACAACGACTTCCTTGGTTAATTTCGTAAACATCGTCATTCTTTTTGAACGTGCGATTTGTAAGGCGCAATGTACTTTTCTGAAAGCGCGGCATGGCCAGAACTAATCCGGCAAGTTTACCTCACATGTGGTAATACGTTTTCTGAAACCATCTATTCGGCGGTCGGCGGAATGAATGATGTTAGTACAAACTGGAGAATCAAATGTTGTTATTGGTATTTGGTGGGCAATTTGTCCTCGCATGTAATTTGTTTGATTGAAACGATCTAGTCAGCGGATTGGATGATGTTACAACTAAACCGGAGAATCAATGTTGTTATTGATATTTATCATTAGTTGTAATCGAATAGCAGCATAATGCGTGGAGAATCGCTAGGCGTGCAACTCAACTAGATGTGTGGATCCATGATTGCTACTAGTACTAAAGTTGCACTAAAGTTAAAAGACTTATTTTGATATGATATGAAGGGAGTTTAATCCGCCCCACCCCCCCCTCTCTCACGGCTAGGGTTTATTGTCCTCTTGTCGGAACCTCTTGAACACACATCATCTTCTTTTATCTTCGTCGTGCCGAGAAGCAGGGATGGAGTGTAGTGATGACCATACCGGGCCACGACACGTCCTTTTTTCGGTGCTTGCTCTTATAATTGGGTATGTGAATGACCCACTGACTAAACTCCTGACTCGTCCTTGGCCGGTTCTTTACAGGGTAATGCTTGCTTCCGCCCGATCGGCCGAATGAGCGTGCCGGTCACACTTATTCAGCTACAACACTACTCACGTCCTCTCCGCACGGTCCTTATCCTTTCACGCATTTATTTTCAGCCGCACGTCCTTTTCCTCATATCATCTTGCTCTCGCTCTCTCAAGACGCATAGATGAGGCGGCCCGAACTGATGCCTTCCTCTCCTCCTTCTCTCCACTTCCCCATAGACTGCCCCTGCTGCATGATGCCCTCGCCGCTGCAAGCGGAGGCCATGGCCGGCTTCGAGCTGTCCATGGAGATGCACCTCCTGTTTGGTGAAGCCGGTGACCAGTGGGTTTTTTGTGCTCTTCGACAAGGAGTTGTAGCTGGCATCGGCGGCTGCAGATGCTACAACTAGCCCCTAGAGGTTGTTGGGATCATGGTGCAAGCTCCCGGCAGAGAGAGACGTCATGCTCGAAACAGCAAGGCGTCGTGCTGCAACTGCCCGTACTAGGAGCTGGTAAGCATGCGTTGCTGGTGCTTCATAGGACGACCACACAACCCCAATGTTGGAACCAGCAATGAGTTTTGCGGAACCGTAGGCTTCTTTGCTAAAATCTTTTTTGCACCCATGGTGATGCGCATGGTGACCACGCGACCCCAATGCTGGAACCGTCGATGAGCTTTGTTGGTGCAGTTAGCATTTATTTGCTGGAACCCCTAAACTGTCGGTGTTGCGCATTGGCAACCATGTGACCGTAAATGCTGGAACCGGCGACGAGTTTTGCTCAAACCCATGTTCGATTTTGTTGTGTACACGGAGAACACGCGACGCAATGCTACAACCGGCAAAGTAATTTGCTGGAATCAACACTACTTTTTGCTGCGGTGGCAGACAATCGATGTGAGCGACCCCCCGATGAGGCGGCGAGCGTCAAATGTTGGGTGCCACTACCGATGCAGTCGTGCTGCGTTCAACTCGCGTCCGCCATGCTGGACCTACGCGTCGCGGTGCTACGACCAGGGGGTGGGACCTTGATGGGGCCATCATTTGCATTTTTTGTTCCAATCGCTAGTGGAGGGAGATGCGCACACCACGACGGTGCTGCTACAACAGCCGTGCAGGCAGAGCTGTAGATTAGGAGCGCGCGACCGTGCTGGGCCTGTCATCGGGGTTCTGGTCAGCAGCGTCAAGGGGATAGCCGCTGCGGAGGCATGTTGCAGGGGCCGCGACGACGCGTGGAACTCGAGGGTACCGGCGAGGAGGAAGGATGCCTTTCTCATGAGTGTGGGGAAATAAATCAGACGGCTATCGTCATAGCAACCAGACGACCACGCGGCGACTGGCCAAACGGCCGACGCCTAGCGCGCCTTTGTTATATTGTTTCACGAGTCGGACCACTGCCGAGAAGCACACTTCCCATGACATCTACTCCCTTCGTTTCTAAATACAAGTCTTTTTTAGAGATTTCAATGCAGACTACATAAAGATGCATATAGACGGATTTTAGAGTGAGATTCACTCATTTTGCTTCATATGTAGTCCATATTAAAATCTCTAAAAGGACCCAAAGGAGCGGATACAACTAATCTCAGCCATCAAACCATGTTTATCCAACGATCTAGATTGCTCCAATGATGCGTTCAACATGTTTAGTGTGTAATTAATATCATTCTAAAGTCGAGACACTTATTTTGGGACAGAGAGCGTATCAAATATAAATACCAGCATTAATTAAAAAATTAGCATGCAATTGATATCCTACATAATACTAGTACATGCAATTACTATAAAGTCTATTTTAAACCTTGTATTTGTAGGTGTGGTCCAAATCAAACCCTGAACTTTAAATCCCTGAATTCGGCACTCTGTATTCAGCGATCCCGGCCAATTTCGACCCTAGCCCTATTTGTCGCACCGGGAAGAAGACAATCCTGACCGGGAGGCTAGCAGGCGGGCTGGTTCCGGAACTGACTTTGAGTACGGGGTTGGCTGAGCAGAGCGTGGCGCGCCCGCGATGACATTGAGGACGCGCGAGTTGCCGAGTAGGTGTTGTCCCCGGCGCCACGACTTGTACAACCGGAACCGCCTGTCCATGCTCGCCCCCACAGCGGCTACTCCAGGTGGTCGCTGTGTGTCGGGCACTGTAGCGCGACGGAGCCGGCGTCTAGGTCTATGTAGCTTTCACGGTCAGCACGACGAGTGGAGCAAGGACGGGAGCGAGGCAGCGCGCGGGCGCTTGGGCTGGCGCCGATGCTGGCGCAAGCCCGACCGCAACGCTGCGATCCTCGGACAAGACGCACCTACGAGTCAGCTCCAGCCCATTTGCATTCCGGCGGGATACGCTAGTGTCAAGGTTCCGCCGAGAGACGGTGCGCACGTACTCTCGCCGCCGGCTTTGCACAGGCAGACGCTACTGCCTAAGCAGCTGGATCGATCTCTTTTTCATGGAGTATGTAGCTAGCTTTGCACTGACAACTACACGGACATACACGCCTGGGTGCAGATCGGTTGATCTCGCCGGAACACGCGTGACGCACGCAACACTGCTGCTACTTGTCCCTCCAACGTCGTCGGTGAATACTGGTGTGTTGCCTGTCTCGCCGCCGCGGTTGTAGCATGGCCGATGCAAGCCGGCGCACGCGAGGAGACGAGATGGATTGATTGGGACAGAAGATAGGATGACATGTGGGCCAACATAGTCAGTGAGAATAAAAGTTGGATCCCGACCGGGATAGTCTTTTTCCCGGTGTGGCAAATAAATCGAACAGATTGGGGGTTGAGATTGACCGGGATCACTGAATACAGGGTAATGATTTCAGGGATTTAAAGTTCAGGGTGTGATTAAGACCACCTCCACAAACTCAAGGTTTAAAACAGACTTTACTCTTCTACTCCTTCCGTCTCATAATTCTTGTCTTTAATTTGTCTAAATACGGATGTATTGAGTTACGTTTTAGCATTAGATACATCCGTACCTAGACAAATTTAAGACAAGAATTTTGGGATAGACATGACACGCAAACATTTACTACTGGGGATAGAGAGAGAAGCGTGCTGCTTGAAACTTGGTCCAAAGTGAAATTGCATTTATCAATGAGAATGGGCACGTGTGGCCGGATCACGCACGTGGATACAACCATACACCCGATTGAAAACCTTCGGAAAATCGAATCACCCAAAATTTGAAATTCAAAGGAAAACAATAAAAGCAGGCAGCACAAGTGGACGCCGCGAGGCACGGTATAAAACCCGGCTGGCTTCCGCGAAAGAGCGACAGCGACCGCGTTCACAAGCCCCACGCGGTCCCTTACCTCGCACGCCAGCAGACTCGCCGTTACCGCCGCCGCCGCCGCCGCCTCGAGGTACTCCGATGGCCTCCACCGGCGGCCGCACCGGCGGAGGCCGCCACTGGCTCGAGGACGAGGCGCCCGACCTCCGCTCCCGCATCCGCCAAACCCTGTGAGCAGCCACCACTCCTCCCTCAGCTCCCCCCCTGTCCGTGTACCCCCGTCGCCAGCCCGTACCGCGTCCCCCGCCGGATCCCGCCCGCGGTCGATCGCCTGGGGGCTCGAATTTCTGGTGGATCCTCAGGCCACGTCCGGATCTGGGGGTTGGGTCGAATGGAATTGAGCGGATTGGTTGAGGGGTTAGGGGTTTCGCGTAGCCGGCGGGGGTTCAAGCCTTCCTCCCCGGTCGATTTTTGAGCAACCATGTATTCCTGCTTGCTGCTGCGGCGATGCTATTTAGTTTATGCAGGTCGGGAATCGGTGAATCCATCGGGTGCGTGCGCGCGCGCGCCGATGACGGGTTTGTCAGTGCTGAGTGCCACTTGAGCTCAGCTTGGTTTTGATCCGGAGGCAGTAGGGTGTCTATCGATTGATTTTTTGGGTGTTTTAGCAATGCTGTTTAGTTGGTTCGCTCCCCTGCTAAGTACATTGTTAATGCTTAATTTGATGGTGTGTCTCAACTGTCGACACACCTCAAGAAACTGAAAATGGTTCTATGCTGCCAGGTGATGAGTTTGTAAGTATTTATGCTTAATTGTGGGGTCATATGCCAAATGCACAAGTTGTGCTCAGAGCCTCAGAGTGCTTTTATAATACGAGCTCTTGCTTTGATGTATCATAACCCCATTTTCTTCTAATTTTATTCAGGACGAGCAAATTGGCCCGATATTATCAGCCTAGGTATGCCCCTGATTCCCAGGAGGCCCAGAGATTTGTTGCCAACTTCGAGGAGGTGGCATTCAGGGGGACCAACAGTAAGGTGTGTTTACCCGCTCGTGCTTTCTTGCACCAGTCAGTTAGCATTTTCCTGTTATGTTTCAAATCAAGGGAATCTAGAATTTTTCATATCGTGTATCCAATTTATATGCTTCTGCTACTTATTTGGACAATGTGAGGAAGCAACGTTACGCAGCTGCACTAGTTGTTTTCTTTACTCGGACCACATCTGAATTTTATTCACTTTGTGTCATGCTCTAAGGATTTAATTTAATTTTTTATCTGTCCAGGAAGACTACATGAGAAACATATCAAGCAAGTTGCTCATTATGGAGAAAAAAACAAGTGGACTTCTAGAACGACGAATGCAGTTACGTAGGCAATTGCAACTTGATAATACAGCTCAAGCTTCACAGGGAGGCAATTCTTCTGTAAGGCCAGAGGCAGGGACGATGGCTACTCCAGGGCCAACTTCTCAGCCTATGATGCCTCAAACTTCAGGCCTAGTGCCCAACCAGCACATGGTTTACCCTCGCAACACAAACTTGCAGACCGAGGTTGAGCAAAAGCACCCTGGCGTCATGACAATTCTGGATCAGCGTCCAAAGTTTCAACCCAAAGGGATCACTACAGTAGGGCCAGGTGTCAGTCAGAGTCAGAGCCAACACGCGTCCAGGCAAGCACAAACTACAAACTTTGTAGGTTGCAGCCCACCAAGTGTGTCAAAGCCTGCTGGGGGACCGAATTCTCTGCAAAATCACCTACTTGGCCAAAATGGTAGTTCCGTTGGAAAGCAGCAGCCACAGCTGACAAGGATGAATCAGCGAAGTTCAAGAGCCAACAAACAAGAGATGGACATGCAAAAGTACCAAATGCTTGGAGCACAACAAACTGATATCTCCAAGATGCAGCCCAGTCAGCTTGGAGGATGGAATAATCAGAAGGATACTAGGCAGACAAATCTGATACGGTCACCGGTCGAGGCATCTGAACATGAGCCTATGACTCCACCTCTACAACAGATTGCCGGTGCTCAACAAAGCACTTTGCTTTGTCAGAACTCCCAGAATACTGGTACTGACTGCTGCTTTCTTTAATAAAAAACTGTGAATGCCATAAAACTTTGCTCAATGTTTTCCTTTGCATTAGTTGTTGTTCATAAGTTAACAGTATTTGTTATTTCAGCTATGATGGGCAGTGCTAGAGAATACGATCTAATTGAGGGGATGTTTTCGCAGGTGAGAATCCTCTATTTTGTACGTGTTGAGTAAACCCTGTTTAGTCATTTAAGGTTCTTGTATATATAATGGGTGTTGGTTTTCCTGTCCTTGTATTTAAACAAAGTGTTACTAGCTGAATGACTGAATCAAGTTGAGGTTGTTGATGGTTGTTTTGTTAAATTCGTACAGCTCGTGCTAATTATATTGTTGCAATGTTTCATTGCAGATCAAGTCTTGGAAGGATGCTTATTTTTCGCAGTTTGTGGAACTGGAACGCCGAATTGTTATTACAACACTAACAGAGGTCCCTGTTCTTTTCCTAGAGATGAATCTTCATTCATTGATAATTTGCAGCGCATCTCTGTCGCTTACAACCTATGTTCCATCTCCATACAGGAACAGTTCTTGTCACTACCTGCAGCAAAAGCTAATGAATACAAGCGTAAAGCATATGCCAAGAGATCAATCAGAAAGATACTGAATTTCTTGCTGTTGGAGAAAAGTGATGTAAATGAGGGTTTGAAGTTGGACTTCCCCAAGTACAAAGAAGACGTACAGAAATTGGTGGCTTATATTGAGAGGGGTAAAGCTCACAATGCAGAGATGAACACAGGATATCAGTTGCCGAACTGTCGTGAGCAGCCTCAAGTAATTAATCTTACTGGCAATGCATCCTCAATCAGTGGTGGTAAAAGGTAGGAAAAAAGCGGTAGCTTGGAAAAATCTGGAGATATTAAGATCAACTCTTTTGTTTGATGCAATTCTATGTATTTATTCTGAAATATCAAAACAGAATGCTAAGAAACATTTATTCTGAACAATATGTCATCCTTAATAACATGAATTTTATTTCTGTTTAACATTTTGAAAGTAACCAAAGTCTAGCAATTCTGTTCACTCTTACTCCCTATTCTTCAGAACTTGACATGACAAATGTGTGTAATTCCCTTTATTTAATGTGTTTCTCCTATTTCATTTGCAGTAGACAGCAAAAGCAACCTGCAGACACAAGCATTTTGCAGTCAAGGCAAACAAATATAGCTAGAACACCACCACCTCATGAACAGAGCAATGGCAACCACTTGCTAGGAATAGCAAGTCCTTTCTCTTCACCAGGATCATTGCCGTCTTGTTCTTCCAGTATGCTTGAGTCCTTGACCCCCTCACTAGTTGCAAATCCGGTGATAGCACCAGCATCACGTTGTGATCCGCTGATCCCAATGGACGTTGACAGCATATCTGCCTTCTTGTTGCACGGCAATTCAGCAGCACCAGCACCACAAGCAAACGGTTCTAACCAAGTCACTCCTACTAAACCGACATTACCAGCCTCACCACGTCAGGCAGACATAGCAGCTGGTCAAGCAGAGGTTCAGGCGGGAGGTGGAGACAGAACACCGGTGACTGAAAAGCCCATCGACCGCCTAATGGCTGCGGTAAGTGTACCACATGGCTGAGCTCAGTCCAAGTTCATGAACTGTTGCAATCACTTATACTGACGGTTCTGTGCTTATTTTGTATGTAACATCAGATACGAGCTTCATCACCGGCAGCTCTACGCAGCTCAGCTAATTCAATTTGGTCTGTCCTCAGCATGAGCGACACTATACCACATGGGCAAATTGGCACAGTTTTGGATGGCACATCCTCTCAGCAGCAGCGGGGTGGATCTAATACTGCGAGAAAAATGAAGCGAGTTTTCAATGATACAGCAGCACACTCAGAATCGCTACCACTGGGAAGCATGGATGGCAGTTGCATGACATTTGAGTGTGACGCCTCAGACTCTGGATCCAGCAGCCAGCAGAACATTAAGCGGCCGAAAACACAGGTAACACGCTTGGTCATTAGTTTCTTATTAAGTTTCCAACCAAATGCCCACATGTTCTTTTATCTATTGAAGCCCACTTGACTTTCTGTTTGTCATCACCTCATGACAGTCTTAACATACCTTGAACATTTCTTGGCAGAATGCTAATGATGCTCTGTTGAAAGAAATTAAATCTATTAATGACACACTGATCGACACAGTGGTCAGCATATCTATGGATGGGATCGCCCCTTACGATGGCGGGACAACAATCAAACTGTCTTACACCGCCGTGTCGCTTTCACCGACCGTGAAATCGCTCTTTGCAACATCTGAAACGGTATTTTATATTTCAAAGTTCAGACACTTCGCCGCACGTTACGCCACATCCCGTAGTTACCCCGATGTACTGACTGATTTTCTTCTGATGCAGTACCTTGTCTTGCCCGTGAAGTTATTTGTCCCAGCAGATTATCCGAGCAGCTCTCCGGTGCCTATCAGTGACGAAGGAGATGAGGTGCCAAGGTGAGTTGAGCATGTCCATGTAGTCTACTACTACTGCATCATCAGGGTGTCCAAAGTTGCCCCTGCTTCACAATAGCTTTGCCTACCCACAGGAGGAATTCCAGCGCCATCTCAGCCTCGGTAGACGTGGCATTCCGGCACGCCCTCCGTAGTCTCCTGGAACCCTGGTCGATTGAGGCGGTGGCCAGGGCATGGGATGCCTGCGTGCGAAAGGCCGTGACACAGTTTGCACACCGGCTCGGCGGGGGGACGGTCAACTCGATATTTGGCGGGTGGGAGAGATGCGCCGCATGAGAAATGGATCAGATATAGGAAAGGAATTGGGGGGGTCGGGATCTTGGGTACAAGGTAAAAGTGTTGTTTTGGAAGGGATAAATGTAGAGTGGTGAACGCCAATGGGCAATGGATGACTGCAGATATGTGAAATTTGTTGTGCAATTGTATTGTAGACTCTGAAATGAGGAACAAGAAAACCGAAACTGTAGATATGTGTCTGAAAATTGATTTCTGTTCCGAGTCCAAAGAGTGCAAAAACTGTTTTGTTTCCAATCTTATTCTGATGGGGCAAGGAAGCCGGTCTTTTACTGTATTGGCACCTTACTTTGTTGACAATCATCACATTCTGACAAGTAGTGAGAGCTTGATATATACTCCCTCCGTTCCTAAATAATTGTCTTTCTAGAGATTTCAACAAGTGACTACATACGGAGCAAAATGAATGAATCTACACTCTAAAACATGTCTACTTACATCCGTATGTTGTAGTCCATTTGAAATGGCTAGAAAGACAATTATTTGGGAACGGAGGGAGTAGTATGTATGATGACCATCTGATGCGAACGAGTAACTGTAGATATGTGTCTGAATAATGGTTTCTGTTCCAAGTTCTAAGTGGTTACAAGCTTTGACATAAAGGCATTATTCCGTTGATTTTTTTTTTCTGATGGGACAAGAAAGATGGTGCGTCGATCACTCGTGGTCATGGTAGTAATAACTATATTAACAAACAATCAGTTAGTTAGAAGCCCTGTTAGAACTCGAAAGACGACACCCTATGGTCTGCTTGTGAAGTGAAGCTTTCAGAAGCTGATACGTAGTTGACGGTTGGTTTCTACATATGCGGGGCATTCTAACTTTCATAGTTTAGCCGGCCTTTTAGTGGTCGACTGACACTGGTGTGATGCATATTTTCTACTGATGTGCATGTTTTGTTGAATAACTTGATCTGAGCAATTTGTAGGCTGAACTACTTATTATCTGTTTGCTCACGCTGCTTTTAAGTTAGTATTGGCTACACGTTTCAGTTTTTTCTTTTGCATGACTGGTGTTGCTTAAATTTAAAATTCATCAAGTTTGATCAAGGAAAAAAATAACGCGCTATACAAAATAGCGTCGCCCCTGAAAATATGCTATTAGGGTGCTATTAGCGAGACATTCTACATTTATCAATTGACAGTTTTGTACATGCTATAGTGTGCTATTAGCGACGTGCTATTTTTTTTTGGTTCAGTAAGTTTGATACCTCATGTTTTGAAAAAGCTTGACGCACATAACCACTACCAAAGAAAACACAGAAACTTCCCTCAATTTTATACTGTGTCCTCTGTTTGCTGTTAGGTTGGTCTTGTGCAAGCCCACCGCAAAGGGATTTGCAAGCATCTGTGTACAGTTTTGCCTTCTAATGGATGTAATAACCTTGACGTTTCCCTTTGTTTATAGGCCTGTGCAATGTTCTTGAACTGAACCTGAACTTGGTTGCCAGAGGTTTCATTTTCGTATTGAAAATGGAAACAGTCGTCTGCCAACTCTGATATGATAAACCAGAAGAAAAAAGAGTATAGGATGAGACCTGCAAGTTCCAGATAGATAAGGACTGTTCACCTGCTGACAACTGAAGAAGAAATGAAAACATGACAGACGGCAAAACATAAAACTGCAACATGCTGATCATCGCGGAAGACAGACAACGTGTGGTTATTCACTCTTCAGGGCCATGTCTTTCCAAAGAAACGCTTTAGATCCTCGTTGCCGCCGGAGAAGTCGATGGAGTTCATGGCCTCCACCCGCGCCTCGTCCATATGCGCCCGGGTCTGGTCCCTGCCGACGATGTACTCCTCGGCGACCTCGACGTAGCCGCGCTCGGCGTACTCGCTGCGGACCCAGTCCTGGAACCTGCGGGCCTCCTCCTGGGTCTCGATCTGCGCGCGCGGGCCGTACATGTCCGTCTTCTCCTCCTCCTCCAGCGACGGCCACAGGTCGCGGCTCAGGCGTCTCAGGGCCTTGACCTCGGGAGGGTCGTGGTCGGGGTCGTCGCCGTGGTCCTGGGCGAGGATCCAGTCGACCTCCTCCTGCGGCAGCCGCGCCAGCTTCTTCCCGGATGCCCTCGCCCCCTCGTATAGCTCCGAGAAGCCGATCCCGGCCCCGGCCGCGGCCGCTTTCCTTTTGTTTTTGCGCACCTTGAGTGGACGTGGAGCCTTCTTTTTGGCGGTGCCACGCTGGTGCCGCTTCTGCGCGCGCTCATCGCCGGTGGGCGCCGCTTCCTTGGCTGCACGCTCGTTCGCCGTCATGCTCCTTGTGGTGCGCCGGCAGGACGGAGACGAAACCTCCTCGCCGGCCATCGGTTTTGGTCGATGTGATCTACCGCGCCGCGAGATTTTGGGGAGGATTGAGGAACCCTATAGAGCCCGACGTGGGGGAGGAGGAGCCCAGCCGGAGCCGGTGTTGTTATAGAGCCAGAAGTATAGGACCGGCCGGAACGATCCTATATATTCCACAGACGGATCGTGCTGGAAAATCGGCCCTCTCGTTCGGTTCGCAGAAAAAGGATTCGTCCCGCGCGCGTGGTAGCCTACGTACTTCGGCGTCTGTCTTGTTGAACAAAACATAATACTCCTTTTTTTTTGCGGGGTAAAACATAATACTCCTTGCACCATTATTTTTTGCAAATGCTCCTTGCACTATTCTTTGGCATACAGAATTTTCGGTCTCCTCCCACCATAAAATATTTTGCGCTCGGGTCATTTGGTTTGTCTTATATTTTTATATTTCCGAGATAAATTACGTGTGCTACACTTGGTTGTAATTCAAAATTTTGTTATGGTGCTATTATGTTTATGTGTGGTTGGTTTTGTTAGTGACTTTGTTGTATGTTTCCATGATTAGAGTAACGTATGTTTCATCGTTTTAGAAAATTGACACAAAGGAGCTATATTACTTTGAGGGGAATCCATGTCGATGAAAAACCTCTCTCACGTGATGAGGATCTCCATCACCATCAGATAGGGTTCATCGGTGACGAAGGCGAATGGCACCATGTTCTCCATTGCTCCAAACAGGCAATTCCACCAAGGGCGGGAGGGGGTTGATGGAAGAGGCAATTATGAATTGGGGGTGGTGTTTGTTTTTCGGAGAGTTGTTTGATTATGCCACTATCCTAAACTGAGGGAGTATCTTGTGGAAAAGTGACCATTTCTGGCCTTGTGGGCATGGGCTACCGACATGCTCCAAGCCTATGACACGCCAAATTTTAAGCAATAAGTGAGTATCACAAAACCCCAATTTTCCCTAAAAACTAAAATCCCAATCATCGTCAAGCCTTTGTCTTTTGTAGGGTTTATCACCTAAACAGTTTTTGGACTACTAATTTCAACTTATTTGGTTATGTTTAGTAGGTTTAATATGTTTGTTGACAGTTGGTTCACTTTAGGCATTAGTAGTCACCACACGTGCATCTTTTTTTTGGAAAGGCCGAAGGCTATAAATTAAATGAAGCCAACCCTTACTATAGCTTCCATACAAAAACAAGAAATTAAAAACAAGTTTTTTAAGAAATCATCACCGTCTTCCTCTGCATCCACCGGCGAGGCGGCGATGCACTACGTGAGCGAAACTCATTGCTGCCACTGGGCATCTGTCTCACTGGAGCAATCTTTTGTTGAAAGCCATGATCTTGGAGAAACAGTGAATGGGAAGTCATAGATATAGACAAGAAGACATAGCGACCACAAACTAAAAAGATCGTATCTGTGAGAAGTAGGCACCAAGCACTAGTAGAAAAGAGGGCTTTGGTCCACCCCGGGTTAGCCCATTAGTCCCGGTTCAGTCAACAACCGGAACTAATGGGGGCATTAGTCCCGGTTCGTGGCGCCCAGGGGCCACGTGGGCCATTTGTTCCGGTTCGTCTGGACCTTTTAGTCCCGGTTGGTGCCACGAACCGGGACTAAAGGGTGCGATGCCCATTAGTCCCGGTTCGTGCCACCAACCGGTACTAATGGGGTTTGAGGCATTAGTACCGGTTCATGGCACGAACCGGTACTAACGGTCCGATTTTCAATCAGTTTTAAAAAAAATAAAAAAAATGATGAAAATGTCAAAAAAATAAAAGAAAATAAGTTTCCCATGTGATATGTGGTCTAGTTGTTGGGAAAATTTGCAAATATGAATTTCGACTTTATTTGCAAAATCTCTCGAGAATTTGTAAAAATGGGCATAACTTTTGCATACTAACTCGGATGAAAAAGTTTTTTATATGAAAAATTATCTACTCGAAAAGTTACATCCAAATTTAGCAGGGGAACTTCGTTAAACATTTTCAAAATCCTCAAAAACCTAACAGAAAAAAGTTACGGGCCTTTTTAGATCTAGAGTGGAAAAAATCGAAAAAATTTCAAACTGTGGTCAAACAATGGTCAAACTAATTATTCTACAATATTAGTGTTACTAAATAATTATTTCAGTTATTTTGAATTTTGGTCAAATCTAGTCAAACTATGGTCAAACAACGGTCAAACTATGGTCAAACTGTGGTCAAACAATGGTCAAACTATGGTCAAACTGTGGTCAAACAATGGTCAAACTAATTATTCAAGAAATATTAGTGTTACTAAATAATAATTATTTTTTAAAACAATAGTTTCAAACTCAAACAGTGAAATGTGTCACTTCATGCTCAAGTAAAATTCCTGAAGGTTAATAGGATTGACATCTTACTATTGTCAGGAAAACAACAAGTGTAGACTTGAAAATGAGGGAGAATAGAACCCGGAAGTTAAGCGTGCTTACGCTGGGGGAGTGGGAGGATGGGTGACCGTTCGGGAAGTTAGATGATTTGGAATGATGAGGGGTGATTAGAGATTAGAGGATAAATTGAGCAGTGATGAGGGGTGGTGATTAGAGATTAGAGGTTAAAATAGTTCAGAAATTTGAAAATAAAAAAATTCAAAAAAAAATCGTAAAATTTCCTTTAGCTAGTCCCGGTCCTTTAGTCCCGGTTAAGGGGAGAGGCATTAGTAACGACCCTTTAGTCCCGGTTCTTACCAACCGGGAAAAAAGCCCCTTTATCTACTAGTGAAGGAGGGCCACGGGATAATCCCAACTCTAGCTAGACAAAGGAGGGGGGGACAAAACCTCACAAGTTCTTCGATGGAGTCGTATCTGGCTGAGCTTCATCAGACGGAGATGGAGTTGAGAACAAGAACACACCACACTGACCTCCCCTCTGCAGGCATCTTGACATGGACAATGACCAAGTATTGACACCACTACTGCTCTATTTTGGTTGATACCACTAATTCTCCTCCCTTATGTTACACAGCACACTCTACCCTAATGTTGGGACTTGGGATAGGTTTAGGCTGCATGACATGCCTCATCGTGGCACAAGCTGCATCAGGCTTGCAGTCGGCCCGGACAACCCATCGTGCCATCTAACCAGAGGCCCAAGCACGACGCAAATCATGTGCGGGGCGGGGCCGGCGGGAGGGGGTGGTGGTGTGCGTGAAGGATTGGTCCTCCTCCATGTCAATAGCCTTTTTTTTTTGCGAAAAATGTCAAAATTTTCAAACATGCGATTTAGATGGGTTGAGATTCCCTACTCTAAACATGCGATTATGCAACAAAAATATTTAGAGTTGGTATTTGGTGATAGATTAACCCCAAATATTGAGGTTTTGCGTCATCACGCCTGTTTTTTACCACACAGAGAAGAACTAGCATCTTAATGCGTCAAAACACAAGCACGAGTTTTTATGGCTTATTTGAGATTTTTTTTGGAAAAAGAGGAATTCCCCCAGCCTCTGCATGAAAGTGATGCATGCAACCATTTTATTCGAAAACAAAGTCTTAGGTCCAGCAAAGGCTCATAGGAGGAGCACAAGTATTAAAATGGTAGAACAAAAAAATGTCACGACCGATGAAAAATAGGCCAAGCTGACTAAACACCTATCCTATTAGTGGATCACCGTCCAAACCGATTGTAGATAACCTGTGCTACCGTCTTTCATCGGTTGCACTCAATAGCCAAAAGCTCCCTGGAGTCTGTATGAGTGAATATTGACCACGTACGGATCCAAGCAGTGGCTCTGTAGATAACCTGCAAAAAGTTGATAAAATTCTGCCTGTTAAAGATGATATCGTTTTTGTAGTCCCATATAGCCCAAAGTAATGCGCATATTTCAATTTGAATATGACCCGCAATATTTGATTCCACTCTAGTTAGCTACGTCCCAAATAACGTGTCAATACTACTTGGAGGAGTAACGTTAAAGGCTATATATATTGTACGCCATAAAAACTTGGCGAGTGGACAATCGAGATAGAGGTGTTTAATGGTTTCATTTTGGTCACAAAAGCAACATCGTGAACTAACCACCCATCTTCGCTTTACCAAGTTATTCTTGGTTAAAATCACTTTCTCGTGAACAAACCCAGGGCCGGCCCTGAGGGGGGGGGGGGGGGTATGTGTACGTAGGGTACAATACAGGTATATACCTCGAGCTCTAAAAAAAAAGGTATATACCTCGAGCGAAGAAAAACTGAACCAAACTCAGCGACGCCTCAGCCTCGCGTGCTAGGCCTAGGAAAGAAAATGAGAGATGACGGGCCTGGCCCATGCTTGCACGTACAGGCAGAGACCTGCATAGGAAAGGAATCGCTAGTTCTCAAAAAAAGAGAGGAAGGAATCGCTTGATTCACGCACGATTTCCTTTTCCTTCGGATCGTTTGGTCATCTCACTCCCTGCCCTTTTGCATGTGCCCTGACCGTTGTTCGTCTAATCATGTTCAAGATCTCAACTCTACCTCCTGACAACCGACGCGATGACCGCGGCAGGTACCTCTCTCGCAAGCCTTCTGCCCTCGCCTGTTCTTCTTGTTTCTTTCCTTTTCTAATCCCGTTTTCCGATCGATCGATCGAACTGGTCAATAGGGATTTGTTTTCAGGTGATCAAATCATTGCGCACACATAGCTAAATTAGACTACACAGAGAAGGTACTATACTATGCCCTCGCAGATTTTGCCATTATATTAGATTCAAATCTTCTGTATCTAATATTTTACTTTCAATTTTAGCACCGTCATGTCGGGTTCAGGTAGAAAGTATTCATCCGGATCTGATAAAAGAAAAAGAAAGAAGGAGGAAGGTGAGATGAAAGCATCATTGAGAGAGGATCCCTTCTTAATATCAGAAGACGATGCTGACATCAACATGGGTGATATCAATGTGAGCAATCATGCGCCCATATTTAATTCATCCGCGGCAGAATTTGCTAGTGTCAATGGGGAATTAGTTATACCTGTGGATTTATGATTGAAGCAATTTGGGTAATCTTGATAACAAAGCTAGGGATATATTAGTAGGAAAAGGGCCTAAAAGGGAAGAAGAAAACACTAAATATTCTTTGGATGAAAATTCAAGACATTTTTTCCGTATAGTCATTACTCAAGAGAAATGTGCAATGGAGAGGTGCGTGATAGGAAATGCTTAATTTTTTCAAAACTCGGAAAAAAAGTGTTTTGTTTTTGCGTAAACTTTTCAATTCTGGTAAATGCAAGAGTGCATTGGGTCATGATGGGTTTTGTGATTGGAAGCATATTATTGAGAGACAGGAAGAACATTAATCTAGTGTTGACCAACCAACATGAACTCCTGGAATGAACCGATAACTAGATTGGGCAAGCATTAAACAAATTGATAAAGAGTTGCAACAGCTTGGCAACATTATGCATTCAGAAAAAATTGCTTGATGAATTGATATTGATACTATCATTAGCGATTTTGCATCTTGGAATGTTAGGAGAATTTTTTAAAAGAATATGTAACATATTGTTTGATATGCACTTAATTGTTTTCTTTGATACAATTTATATCTACATATAATGGTTCGTAGCTAGACATTTATACTAAGGGCCCCTGAAGGGCCCTCATTGTAATTTCGCCCCAAGCCTCTGAAATCTCAGGACCGGCCCTGAACAAACCACATGAAGATTTTGATACGATCACATAGATCAGCATATTTGAGATGCCATTGTTTTGTTATGGTCACATATCGATTAGCAGCCAACATACATATCAGTGGGGAAGAATCCCCGTGGTCCTGCCGTACTCGACGAGGTCATCGAAGATTTCACTCAGGTCATTGTACTTGAACGTGAATCCTTCCCCGATGAGCTTCTCGGACGACAGACACACTCTCGGCTTCTCTGGGTACCCATCAAAACTACAAAACGCATACATATGTTGTTAAACCGACGGCAAAAATAAACATGTATGTATGTGTCGAGCAGTTTAGACAACCGGTTCACATACCTTTCGGGTTTCACGTTGTATTGTGGGTACTTCTCCGCAAGGAGACGAGCAAGTTGCAGGATGGTGGTGTTGTTGCTGCAGCAGATGTACCTGCCTGCCGAGGACTCGTTCTCGGCGAGGAACACCTTGGCGCGGCAGAGGTCGTCCACGTGGCATATCGCCATGGACTCATCTGTGACCGCCTGCAGGCCTAACAGGATGCCCAGCTGTTTCTCGTCGCCTGAAAAATGCAGATGTGAGTCACTAGTCAAATTAACACTTGCCTGAAACCAAAACTTGCCTTCTTGCATCTTTCAGTTAGCAAGTGCATGCTGACCAAGCTGTAAAAAACACAGAAAAATGCAAGCAGGGATGCCTCTCTCTCACCGGACAACAGGGAAAGGGTGATGGGGACGCTGGTTCTGGCCTTGGAGTCCGGCGACGCACCCAATGTGTACACGGGCAACATGGTGACAAGGCTCATGTTGTTCTCCTCCGCGAATTCGTTCGCCGCCTTCTCCAGAAGCACCTTGGACACCGCGTATCCCTGCCATGCAAATTACACATAACCAATATTGCCTTCTATGGATTGTGTATGTCCTTGTCAGAGAGACAGAATAAAAAGATTTGTGTACCCAAGTTGGTGGCTTGTTGGCTCTGAGATACTCAACGTCGGACCAGGAGCTCTCGTCCAGCACGTGTCCGCCGCCGTGCAGGGGTCTCCTCGATACCGCGGCGTCTGAAGATGTGAGTATCACCCGCTTCACCGTCCCCGCTCTCATGCAGGACCTCATCACGTTCAGGGTTCCTTGGACACCAGCTTCGATCAGATCTCTCTGCCGTCGAACACCAAGTTATCTCCCAAAAGAAAATAAACTGACATAATTGTGTTACCACATGTGAAATGTCAACTGTGGGGTGAACTGAAGCTTTTTATGGCCGATAATAATTTGTCAGAGTGGGGTCATGGCTGACAACTTAAATGGTGTCCCGACTCACTCCTAACAATCGTGCAAATGAAAAAGAAACATGGTATCCCCGCAAAAGAAAAGAAAAGAAAAAGAAACATGGCAGAAATGTCTGTTTACCTCAGGATCTGCTGATCCGAGGTTGGTCGGAGCTGCGACGAGGAAGACGTAGTCACAGCCAGAAACTGCGTTATCAAAGCTGCCTTCTTCATCCAGCTGAGCATGGATGATCTCCAAGGGGCCAAGTGTTCGCAAGTCCTTAAGGTGAGAGTTCTTCTCCACGTTATCTTCATACAAAACAAAATAGAGAATCATGAGACTCTTGGGAAATTTGGATCAAAACACAGAGTCTTTATCCTGTCGAGTCTGAACTCTGAAGAACCTAAGATTTCAGCTCAAATTCTACAAGATAGAAATAGAAACACGGAAACAAACAATAATCCAACCGGGGTCTCTGACAGTCGTCTTGACAGCGTAGCCTTTCTCGAGCAGCAGCTTGATGAGTGCTGAAGCGATGTAGCCGCTCCCTCCGGTGACGCACGCTGTCTTCTTCCCCTCGGCCACCGACATCTCGATCAGTACCTCTCCTGGCAAAGATCGAGAACGACGATTCGCTCGCTCCGGTTGTTCGTTGCCACTCCGTAGAGAATCTGCATTTATACTGCACATACCTAGACAAGTTGCAGGTTCGTGACGAACTACAAAGAAATTTCTAGCAGTTGAAAGTGATCTGCACGCTCATCGATGACGCAGTGGCAGTCGGTAAGGTTGATGTGCGTTGTACGATACAATACAAACATTTGAACTTGGAATTGTTGACGCTGCTGTCGAGCTCAACAGCGAGCAACTGGTATGGAAAGGAGGGGTTATATGATTTGGCTGGCGGCGGGCGAGGAGTTGACTGAGAAATATTGTTTTTTTTTTCTGAGCCTTAGAAGTCAGATTCTTCTACATTTTTTTTTTGACATTAGGTTGGATAAATTATTATACAACACAGTGAACATAACTGTAAAATAAATAGCAATGTTTCAACATATTTGTGTTTTATGGGGATATCGATTAGAGTTTTATCTGCAGTGCATCCCTTGGTTTTGAGACAATGTATATCTATATTTATATCTATTATCTACTAATAAAGAGATTTGTGCTTCTGCCCGTCATTAAATTACACCTGAAGCTCCTGTAAAAATTACTCATCACGTCATCCGTAAGAAAAAAAAATGGTTCGTTATAAACAGGAACCTTACAAAAATATCATCGCTGCATTCAGCCTATTTTGGCCTGCCCCGTCCCAGTGCGGTGATCCATCTCTCCTCCAACGTCGTGCTGACATATGTCAGTTCTGTGGCGCTGCTTCACCCGCCCACTATAAGATGGGACAGACAAGACAAGGCAAATCTTAGGGTAACTCCAACACGCCGACGTATTTGGTCTGCACGTGTCTGTTTGGGTGGAAACGAACGAAAACGCCTGCCCAACACGTGGACGCAAACCAAAATCAAGTTCACTCGTTGTCCGTCTGGACGCATTTCTGGCCCAAATTTGCACATAATATGCGTCCACACGGACACGAGACAGATGCCCCCATGTGTCCTCTCAGTGTCCGCCTCAGGCCCGCATGTCTGCCGTCCAACCACTACCTAGGTCATAGTCAATGTCATCCACCTACCTCGGGCCCGCATACTAGTGAGTGGAAGCATCAAGAGCCCACACCCTTTTAAATTATAAGCGTGCCGGAGGGTGGGGGGTTCTGGCCACTCGTGCTCCCTTGCCGGCTGATAGAAACCCCAGATGCCATGGCTGGCTTCTTAGGCACGGTCCGACGAGGTTGACCTTGGCGCTGCCGGGGGAGGGGGGAGGCGAGCCGGCCAGGCGACTGGCTGTACATCCCGGTGCGTCATGCGCAGTACCGCTGGGAGTACCGCGTCCCGCTTCCGTGGCTGGACGTCAATCTTCCCCACGACTGGCACCTCGACCCCCACCGCGTTCCGGTGCTAGCCGCGCCAAAATAAGAGCAGGCACGCGTGGAGGAGATCTGCAAGCGGTGTGCTCTGCTCACGGCGGAGCAACACCGCCACTCAGTGCACGCGCCAGATGAACGAAATATGCCCTAGAGGCAATAATAAAGTTATTATTTATTTCCTTATTTCATGATAAATGTTTATTATTCATGCTAGAATTGTATTAACTGGAAACATAATACATGTGTAAATACATAGACAATATAGTGTCACTAGTATGCCTCTACTTGACTAGCTCGTTAAACCAAGATGGTTAAGGTTTCCTAACCATAGACATGAGTTGTCATTTGATAAACGGGATCACATCATTAGGAGAATAATGTGATTGACTTGACCCATTCCGTTAGCTTAGCACTTGATCATTTAGTATATTGCTATTGCTTTCTTCATGACTTATACATGTTCCTATGACTATGAGATTATGCAACTCCCGAATACCGGAGGAACACTTTGTGTGCTACCAAACGCTACAACGTAACTGGGTGATTATAAATGTGCTCTACAGGTGTCTCTGATGGTACTTGTTAAGTTGGCATAGATCGAGATTAGGATTTGTCACTCTGATTGTCGGAGAGGTATCTCTGGGCCCTCTCGGTAATGCACATCACTATAAGCCTTGCAAGCAATGTGACTAATGAGTTAGTTGCGGGATGATGCATTACAGAACGAGTAAAGAGACTTGCCGGTGACGAGCTTGAACTAGGTATTGAGATACCGACGATCGAATATCGGGCAAGTAACATACCGATGACAAAGGGAACAACGTATGTTGTTATGCGGTTCGACCGATAAAGATCTTCGTAGAATATGTATGAGCCAATATGGGCATCCAGGTTCCACTATTGGTTATTGACCAGAGAGATGTCTCGGTCATGTCTACATAGTTCTCGAACCCGTAGGGTCCGCATGCTTAACGTTCGTTGATGATATAGTATTATATGAGTTATGTATGTTGGTGACCGAATGTTGTTCGGAGTCCCGGATATGATCACAGACATGACGAGGAACTCCGGAATGGTCAGGAGATAAAGATTGATATATGGGATAATAGTGTTTGGTCTCCGTAGGGGTTCCGAAATTCACCGGAAGGGATTCCGGATGTTTCCCGAAATGTTTGGGTACGAGAACACTTTATTTGGGCCAAAGGGGAAACCCCACAAGGTTTTTGGAAAGCGCAAAAGGAAGTTCTGCGGAGTCAGGGGCGACGCGCCAGGTCCTCGGCGTTCGGGTCTAGACGCCGAACCCCGGCATCCGCCCCGAGTCCGAGAAGGACTCTTGCCTTTCGGTGAAACCGACTTTGTGGAGGCTTTTACTCCAAGTTTCGACCCCAAGGCTCAACATATAAATAGAGGGGCAGGGCTAGCACCAAAGACAGATCAAGAAACACCAAGCCGTGTGCTGGCAACCCCGTCCCCTCTAGTTTATCCTCCGTCATAGTTTCCGTAGTGCTTAGGCGAAGCCCTGCGGAGATTGTTCTTCATCAACACCGTCACCACACCGTCGTGCTGCCGGGAACTCATCTACTACTTCACCCGTCTTGCTGGATCAAGAAGGCGAGGACGTCATCAAGCTGAACGTGTGCTGAACGCTGATGTCTACTACACAACCTTCTTCTTGTCGACGTTGTTGGGCCTCCAAGTGCAGAGGTTTGTAGGACAGTAGCAAATTTCCCTCAAGTGGGTGACCTAAGGTTTATCAATCTGTGGGAGGCGTAGGATGAAGATGGTCTCTCTCAAGCAACCCTGCAACCAAATAACAAAGAGTCTCTTGTGTCCCCAACACACCCAATAAAATGGTGAATTGTATAGGTGCACTAGTTCGGCGAAGAGATGGTGATACAAGTGCAATATGGATGGTAGATATAGGTTTTTGCAATCTGAAAAATATAAAAACAACAAGGTAACTAATGATAAAAGTGAGCACAAACGGTATTGCAATGATAGGAAACAAGGCCTAAGGTTCATACTTTCACTAGTGCAAGTTCTCTCAACAATAATAACATAACTGGATCATATAACTATCCCTCAACATGCAACAAAGAGTCACTCCAAAGCCACTAATAGCGGAGAACAAATGAAGATATTATGGTAGGGTATGAAACCACCTCAAACTTATCCTTTCTGTTCTATCTATTCAAGAGTCCGTAGTAAAATAACACAAAGCTATTCTTTCCGTTCAATATATCATAGCGTTCATACTAGAATAAAACCTTAAGACACAAATCAACCAAAACCCTGATGTCACCTAGATACTCCATTGTCACCTCAAGTATCCGTGGGCATGATTATACGATATGCATCACACAATCTCAGATTCATCTATTCAACCAACACAAAGTACTTCAAAGAGTGCCCCAAAGTTTCTACCGGAGAGTCAAGACGAAAACGTGTGCCAACCCCTATGCATAGGTTCATGGGCGGAACCCGCAAGTTGATCACCAAAACATACATCAAGTGGATCACGTGATATCCCATTGTCACCACAGATAAGCACGGCAAGACATACAGCAAGTGTTCGAAAATACTTAAAGACTCAATCCGATAAGATAACTTCAAAGGGAAAACTCAATTCATCACAAGAGAGTAGAGGGGGAGAAACATCACAAGATCCAACTATAATAGCAAAGCTCGCGATACATCAAGATCGTGCCATAGAGAGAACACGAGAGAGAGAGAGAGAGAGAGAGAGAGAGAGAGAGAGAGAGAGAGAGAGAGAGAGAGAGAGAGAGAGAGAGAGAGAGAGAGAGAGAGAGAGAGAGAGAGAGAGAGAGAGAGAGAGAGAGAGAGAGAGAGAGAGAGAGAGAGAGAGAGAGAGAGAGAGAGAGAGAGAGAGAGAGAGAGAGAGAGAGAGAGAGAGAGAGAGAGAGAGAGAGAGAGAGAGAGAGAGAGAGAGAGAGAGAGAGAGAGAGAGAGAGAGAGAGAGAGAGAGAGAGAGAGAGAGAGAGAGAGAGAGAGAGAGAGAGAGAGAGAGAGAGAGAGAGAGAGAGAGAGAGAGAGAGAGAGAGAGAGAGAGAGAGAGAGAGAGAGAGAGAGAGAGAGAGAGAGAGAGAGAGAGAGAGAGAGAGAGAGAGAGAGAGAGAGAGAGAGAGAGAGAGAGAGAGAGAGAGAGAGAGAGAGAGAGAGAGAGAGAGAGAGAGAGAGAGAGAGAGAGAGAGAGAGAGAGAGAGAGAGAGAGAGAGAGAGAGAGAGAGAGAGAGAGAGAGAGAGAGAGAGAGAGAGAGAGAGAGAGAGAGAGAGAGAGAGAGAGAGAGAGAGAGAGAGAGAGAGAGAGAGAGAGAGAGAGAGAGAGAGAGAGAGAGAGAGAGAGAGAGAGAGAGAGAGAGAGAGAGAGAGAGAGAGAGAGAGAGAGAGAGAGAGAGAGAGAGAGAGAGAGAGAGAGAGAGAGAGAGAGAGAGAGAGATCAAACACATAGCTACTGGTACATACCCTCAGCCCCGAGGGTGAACTACTCCTCCTCGTCATGGAGAGCGCCGGATGATGAAGATGGCCACGGTGAGGGATCCCTCCCCGGGGTGCCAAACGGGCTCCCGAGAGGTTTTTGGTGGCTACAGAGGCTTGCGGCGGCAGAACTCCCGATCTATTATTCTTCAATTGTTTTAGGGTATATGGGAATATATAGGCGAAAGAAGTCGGTCGGGGGAGCCTCGTGGGGCCCACGAGACAGGGGGGCGCGCCCCGGGGGTGGGCGCACCCCCACCCTCGTGGCCACGTCGAAGCTTCGTTGCCTTCAACTCCAAGTCTCCTGGATCACGTTCGTCCCAAAAATCACGCTCCCGAAGGTTTCATTCCGTTTGGACTCCGTTTGATATTCCTTTTCTTCGAAACACTGAAATACTCCACAAAACAGCAATATGGGCTGGGCCTCCGGTTAATAGGTTAGTCCCAAAAATAATATAAAAGTGTATAATAAAGCCCATAAACATTCAAAACAGATAATGAAATAGCATGAATGCTTCATAAATTGTAGATACGTTGGAGACGTATCAGCATCCCCAAGCTTAATTCCTGCTCGTCCTCGAGTAGGTAAATGATAAAAGAAAGAATTTATGAAGTGTGAATGCTAGAAGGTGCACAAGTTTAATCAATGATAATTTCAATCACCTTTTCTAGCATGATTATATGTCATAACAGTAGTTCATCTCATAAAACTTCTCAAGATCAAGTAACAAACAATTCACATGTTAAAGCATAGACCATAAACTCTCTTGAAAGCTAGCAAACTTCATTCTCACTCATCAACCAATTACAATTCATCTTATTTTCAGGAAGGGTCTATGTCAGAGCTTTGATTTAGCAAACTCCACATACTCAACTATCATATAGTCTTCTACAATTGCTAACACTCACGCAATACTAATGGTTATGGAGTTTCAATCGGACTCTGTAGCGACCCGACCCAAAATCGGTCAAGTCTCTGTGTCTGTACCATCCCAAGATCATGCTGGTACTCACAGTACATTGATGAAATAATCAAAGTTCAATCACACCTGAATTTATTACACGATTCTCATATCGAGTCTTTATTACAATAGAATAAATTCGGCCGAAGGCCAACTCATGAGAAATAAACTAAACGAAACTGCGGAAGCGTAGAAGAATAGCGAGTCCATCCGACTCCAAAGGGCAATCGCCAAGCGCGGAGCGTAGCCTCACTCCTGATCGGAATACTCCTCTACAACATAAGACGTTGCAGCCGTGTAGGTCAGCATTTTGAATATGCTGGCAAGTCATGAAGAGAGAAATAATAATGAAAATTACTAACACTATATGCAATTCTTTGTGGGGCTCTAAGTTTCATCATTTTATAAAAGCCGCTTTTCCCTACAACAAAGGACTTGCTTGCAAATACTACAAAATTGTTGTTAATTATTGAGATGGTTCCACCAACCAATGTCTCATTCCCAAATCATTAAGTCATAACCCCCTCAATTAATTTATTAATTTTAATGTTGAGATTTCCGAATACTTCCAAGTTCCAGAGGCTCAAATTGTCCGTAATCGGGACACGGCTAATCGATTAGATCTTTAAAGGTTTATGACTTTACCGCAAGAATCGTTCCTCCTTTTAAGTCTTCGCACTTCATGGTGTTTGAAGACGGGACGAACGAAACAGGGTCTTCCGAAGAGTTCTTATGGCCACTGCCGGTACCCATCCAATCCTACCGTTCTTCTACATCTCGTAGCACCGTCCGACCAGAGTCACTACTAGGGTTGACCAAGCCAGAGCCCATAATGGCTTGCGGCTGCACAGGTAAGCTTCCGGTCAATGGGGTATCCATCCGTCTCTTCGTGGCTGGGTGAAGCTTTCAAGATTTCATGGCACTTCTCCATGCATCCCGCCAACCACTGGGTTCTCCAGGTGCCCGTCAACCGCCCTCCATCCAAAGAGTGAATTCAAGTCCATCTTGAGCTTGAAGTTCATGGGGTTGTCATCATCTTGACTCTCACATCTCCCTTATGAATTCACTCAACCAACCCGTCTCTGAGCATAGCAAAATAAACTACTTCGTCCCGGTCATGGTAACAAGGGAATTGGTTCATCCTACCACATGATACTACTCAAGAACATAACTTCAAAATTTCAACTACTGCATGCATGGTGGGGGTATAATTCTAATGCAATAAAAATCATAGGTATTGTAAAGAACATGATCAATGACTTGCCTTGCTGACGATCTTCGTAAGCTAGGGACTCGTGGTAGCAAGCTTCGCACTCCGGAAATTCTACCGAGACAAACAACAACCACAATAAGCATATAGCATATGACCACTTACATAGTAACATGCTAACATAACACACCAAAACAAACGAATCAAAACCCAAAGGAAAACTCAAAGAAATCCAACTCAATGTTTTCCTACTTCAAGCAACAACTAAAAATAGTTTTACATTACAAAATTTTCTTAACAGAATCTAAGCATGGGTTTATGCTACCTAACAGAAAAGAATTCATCAAACCACTAGGAGCAAAAAGAATCACCTTAAAATCTATTATAAAACTCCTATTAGGCCTAAAGCAAAATCTAGTAGGAAAAATAAAATAAAAGTTTTATTTATTATAAATAAAAGTTCATGCTCTAAAGTTACAGAAACTAATCAAGAATAAACTATCTCTCATGAAAAATAATTTTTTTGCTAAGTAAAACAATAGGAAAACAGTAGCTAGTTAATAAATTAAGAATAACATGGTTCTGATTAAAACTATTTTTTATTAATCCTAAAATTCCCAAATAAATTCCTACAGTTAGGCAATGTCAAAACAAAGTTGGGACAAAAGAATCATTAAAAATAATATTCCTAACTCATTTTATAGCAGATTTACTATTCTGTCTAAATCTAAAATAAAGCTATTTTAAATAATTTTAACATGCCTAATTATATTTTCTACATAAACTATAAGAAATTTGCAAACCAACAAAAAAATAATCACTTAAAAATATTAAGTAGATTAAAAGATATAAAATTTTCAAATATGAAACTATTCTGTTAAAACAGAAAACTAAAAATAAAAATTAAAACGAAAACGGGCTAATGGGCCTATATAACGCTTCGGGCGTAATATAACTAAACGGGCCCTAGGGTTTAAAACGAGTCAGGCCGGTTCGACTAAAAACCCTAACTAAAAATAAACCGGAACTAACCGGGATAAAACCGGTTCACTAAACTAACCTAATAAAACCATACCCCTTCGGGGGTTCTAATCCTAACCGTACGTTTAGATCCAACGGCGGGGAGGGGTCCGGCGAGTTACCGAGGCGGCGATGGCGACGACGGCTCGGGCGACGAGTGCTCCGGCGACTCCGGTGGTCGGGGGCGTCGGCGGGGACCTCCGGTGGGTGCGGCGCGGCGAGGGGGTCCGGTTGGTGGAGTCGGGCGAGATCGGGATGGCCGGGGTGGGTCGGAGTGGAGTTAATGGCGGCGGCGGTGCTCGGGTGCTCCGGCGGGCGTGCGCGGCGAGAGGGAGAGGTCGGGCGAGGGGGCGAGGGGGGGGAACGGGGTCGGGTGGGGGTATTTATAGGGGTAGTGCACGGCTTGGCCGAGGGGCAAGTCGGGCGAGCGGATCGGGTGAGATCCCGGAGATCGCGGGATCTCCGGCGAGCGGCGGCGGGGCTTGCGTGGGCGAGGAAGGTGACGGGTGGGGACCACCCGTCGGTGAGGGGGGGCGTCGGTCTGCAGGGCGACCGAGCGGTAGCCGATTCGGGCGAGGGGGGTCAAGGCTGCTCATTGGCCGGCTCGGCCGCTATCGGCTGGTTCGGCTGGCTGGGCCGCTGGGTGTTAGCTGGGCGGTTGGCTGGCCGGCGCCAGGGCTTTTTTTTTTCCATTTTTTTGAAATAAAAGAGAGAGAATAATATATAAAATATAAATATTTTATATAGGACATATATATATCAAAATGATCAGGAATATTCCTATCATTTGAACATTTTCCAGGGCAAAATCCAAACTTTATAAAATTCATTTTTTCAAAATTCAAATAAAACTCAAATTTGAATTCAAACTTTTGGCAATGTTTTTCCTCCGATATTTTGGAGTGTCATGTTTACTCCTCTCATACTTTTCTCAAGCATTTATCGCATAGTTTTTGAAATAATTTCCACTTGCCAAAATTTGAATTCAATTCCAACAACTTCCAAAACTTCAAACTTCAAATGCCACTCAAATTCAAACAGAATGCATAGATGCTTAGCTATAATTGTAAAACATTCCAAATAGGAAATTTGGGATGTTACAAACCTACCATTTTAAGATGAATCTCGCCCTCGAGATTCGGGTTGGCTAGCAAATAGGTGCGGGTGGTCTCGGCGGTCTTCTTCTCGCTCCCGTGTGGCTTCTTCCTTGGAGTGATGACTCCACAAAGACCTTGCAAAACTTGATGATCTTGCTGCGGGTGACTCATTCGCAGTCTCGAGAATTCGACGAGTTTCTCCTTATAAGTCGATCACCGCCGAGTTGTATGGCCTCTAGGGCACTTTGTGTCTCAACGGAATATCGGCCATGTCGGCATGACACTTCTTCGATGAGAAACATGGAAGACATCATGAACTCCGGACAATCCTTGCGGCAATTCCAACTTGTAAGCAACTTCTCCACGACGCTCGAGGATTTTGTAGGGCCAATGAATCGGGTGCTAACTTTCCTTTGACACGAACCTCTTGATTCCACGGCGGGGACACACGAAGATATGCTCGGTCTCCCGCTTCGTAAGTTACTTCCTTGCGTTTACTGTCGGCATAACTCTTCTGTCTCGACTGTGCTATCTTGAGCCTATCTCGAATCAGCTTGACTTTCTCTTCGGAATCCCTGATAAGATCGGAACCGAAAAGTGAGGTAAATTGTGTTCCTCTATCTGACACGATACTCCTCGGAACTCCATGCAGACATACGATCCTGGTCATGTATATCTTGGCCAACTTAGCACTGGTATATGTAGTCTTCACGGGAATGAAGTGAGCTACCTTGGTCAATCGATCAACCACTACCCAGATAGAATCATAACCGGAACGGGTCCTGGGTAATCCTGTGATAAAATCCATTCCAAGTTTTTCCCATTTCCAATCGAATCGGCAAAGGTTGAAGTAACCCTGCTGGCTTCGATGTTCTGCCTTTACTGTTGGCAAACATCGATATCGCTACGTACTCGCAATATCCTTCTTCATACCTGTCCACCGAAACTTTCCTTCAAATCCAGATACATCTTGGTGTTACCGGGGTGAATCGAGTACGGTGAATCATGAGCCTCCTGAAGAATTAGCTTCCTGAGTTCGGGATCATTGGGCACATAAATACGATCCTCGAACCATATAGCTCCGTATTCATCCTTACGGAACCCTTTGGCTTTTCCTTCATTCATCTTTTTCTTTATCTCATCAATTTCCTTGTCCGATTTTTGGGCTTCAGAATTCTGTCGGCCAAAGTGGACTGAACCTCCAAAGTTGCAACATATCCTCTCGGAACTATCTCCAGCCAGAGATCTCTGAGGTTATCACTAACTCCTGGGGTAATCCTCCTGCTGTAAGAGTATTCACATAACTCTTACGACTCAAAGCATCTGCTACAACATTAGCCTTACCTGGGTGGTAATGCAATCTCATGTCATAGTCCTTTATTAACTCTAGCCATCTCCTCTGCCTGAGGTTCAACTCTTTCTGCGTGAAAATATACTTCAAGCTCTTATGATCTGTGTAAACATCACAACGGTTTCCGATAAGGAAATGTCTCCAGGTCTTGAGCGCATGCACTACGGCTGCTAACTCCAAATCATGTGTGGCATAATTCATTTCGTGAGGTCGTAGCTGTCTGGAGGTATAAGCTACAACTTTTCCTTCCTGCATGAGTACTCCTCCGAGTCCCCGACGAGAAGCGCCACAATATACCGTAATCCTTGTGTATGTCCGCAAAATCAGCACTGGGCTGTAACCAAACGTTTCTTCAATTCCTGGAAGCTGGCTTCACAATCCTCGGTCCAAATGTACTTGGCCTCCTTCTTCAACAGCTCAGTCATGGGCTTGGCAATCTTCGAGAAGTTCTCAATAAACCTTCGATAATATCCTGCGAGTCCGAGAAAACTGCGGATCTCCTTGACTGAGGTGGGTGACTGCCAATCGGTGACTGGTTCAACCTTGGCGGGGTCAACTGCTATTCCTTCTCCTGAAATAACATGCCCGAGGAATCCGACTTCCTTCAGCCAAAATTCACATTTGCTGAACTTGGCATACAACTGATGTTCTCGAAGTTTCTCCAGAACTAGACGCAAATGTTCCTTATGCTCTTCCTCGCTCTTGGAGAAAATCAGTATATCATCGATGAACACCACGACAAACTTGTCCAGATATTCCATAAATACCTTGTTCATCAAATTCATGAAGTATGTGGGGGCATTAGTCAATCCAAATGACATGACGGTATACTCATATAAACCATAACTGGTGGTGAATGCTGTTTTAGGTATATCCTTTTCACGGATCTTCAACTGATGATACCCTGATCGAAGATCGATCTTGGAGAATACCTTGGCTCCAACTAGCTGATCAAACAGATCATTAATCATCGGCAGAGGGTACTTGTTCTTGATGGTCACGTCGTTCAACGAACGATAATCCACAACCATTCTCAAGGTTCCATCCTTCTTCTCTACCAAAAGAATTGGGGCTCCCCAAGGTGATGAGCTTGGCCGAATATATCCCTTCTCCAATAACTCATTAATTTGATTCTTGATCTCTTTCAAATCGTTCGGTGGCATCCGATAGGGTCTCTTGGATATTGGGGTTGTGCCGGGCAATAACTCAATCAGAAATTCAATGTCTCTGTCCGGTGGCATTCCTGGTAATTCCTCCGGAAACACATCAGGAAAGTCTTGCACTACTGGCACTTCCTCTGAACAACTCCGTGAGGGAATTCACCGATTCTTCATCCGCTATGCCTCGGATACATACTTGATCCTCTTCGCTCCGGGGTGGTGAGCGAGAATCGACTTCGGGCACAGTCTATGTTTGCTTCAAACTTCGTCAACCAATCCATGCCTAGGATTACATCCAAGGTCCGGGTTTCCAATGCTATGAGGTCTGCGGAAATTTATGGTTTCCGATGTTGAGGGTTGCATGACAGCCTAAGCTCGCCATCATTTCTCCTCCTCGCGAACCGACGCCAAGGGGGCTTCTAAGGGTTTTAGTGGGCAACCCGTACTTTTCCACAACTGCCCTTGATATGAATGAATCGTTGCACCGAATCAAAGAGTACCAAGATCTTGAACGTGAATTCAATAAAACTTACCAACCACGATGTTCGGCTGATCATAGACGCCCTCCACGTCAATGTGGTTCACCCGAGCACGAGGGAAGGGATTGGGCTTCTTCGCTGAGCTTCCATTGCCGCTTCCATTCCTCTGCTTGGCCTCCGGGCAGTCGGTGGCATAGTGCCCTGTTTTCGGCACTTGAAACAGTGATGTGACTCAGATCCTTCGAGCCGGGCAGGCGATGCTGGTTGCCATTACCGTTTCCATTGCCATTGCCATTGCACGACTTGTTGTCCTGGTTGCGGTTGTTCCCATTTCCTCCATGGTTATGCCCTCCATGGTTGTGATGGGTATGCCCTCCCGAGTATGGGGTATAACGGGCTTCACTGAGCTCCGAGTTGTACTTCCCTGGCTGTACTTCCGCTATGCTATCAATCTGCTGCTGCTTGCCTTCAAGTATGGTGGCCTTGTCTACCAGCTCACGGTAGTTGGTGAAGGTAGCCACCATAAGCTGCATTCCCAGCTCGCCATTGAGTCCCTCGAGAAAATTTTCCTGCTTTGCGCATCTGTGGCCACATCATCCGGGCATAGCGAGCTAACTTGCTGAACTCATCCACGTACTACCCCACCATACGGTTCCCTCGGCGTAAGTTGCGGAACTCACGCTTCTTGCACTCATGGCTCCAGCTGAAACATGAGCGGTGCGGAAAGCTTCTTGGAACTGATCCCACGGATGGTGCCGATGGGATAAGTGGCGGTGTAGTTCTCCCACCAAGAAGCTGCAGGTCCATCAAGTTGATGTGCGCAAAGCACACCTTCTCTCGCATCCGCATCCAACAGTGATTAACTCTCTTCCGACCTTGCGGAGCCAATCATCGGCCACAATCGCTCGGTGCTGCTAGAGAACACCGCGGATTCAGCCTTAGGAATCGAGTCAAGTTGTCAACAGGGGGTGGTGGCGGTGGATTGTTGTTGTTGTTGTTGTTGTTGTTCTGGTTCTGAATGAGCATCTGCATGAGGGCATTCTGTTGCTGGATCAGCTGGGTGAGCTCCGGCGGAAAGTTGAGACCGGGGTCACGTGTCGGAGGCATCTGTTGTTTTGGAGTGGATGAGAAAATCAGAATAGAACAATGGTCTAATGAGAAACATCACTACCCATATGAATGCACAATCATAATCACACCAATCATTTATTCAATCCACTCAAACATGGTTCAAACTCGATTACAAAATATCTCACGACTAATCGAAAATAACGGCCTAACTGATCAACGGAAAAAGTAAAATAACACGGCGGTCGAATAAATGTCTTCATTAATAATCCTTGCGTCCTCTGGTGCGATGTCCTCCCGTGTGGCGTCCTCTGTTGCGGCGCCTCCTCTTGCGGCTTTCTCCAGTGGAGCTCCCTTCATAGTCCTGATCATTGCTCACGAGAGGTCCGTCATCTCCACTCGGAAAAAGGTCTTCTCCCACGTCCATCTTTTCCTCTAATGCGGCAACCTTCATCTTCAGGTCGTCGACTCTCTCCATGAAGTCTGCGATTTCTTCCTCATGGTCAAGGAAGTCTGCGTGTGCCTTCTCCTCCAGTTCCAGTTCACGGAATAACAGCCTCTTGTGTACCTTCGAGTTACGGCGAGTCTGAATCTCCCGTTTCCTGAGGAGACACTCCAAGTCTTGGACATATGAGAGAATGGAGTCGTCCTCTACGGTACGGATGATATCTCCATTCCTTGCTCTGCGAGAAACCATGGCGAGGTCTGATGGATCGAGCTCGGCCCTGTACTCTTCTCGGAGATGTCCAAGTGCACGATATATCGCCATGTCTCTTCCGAGGATCCAGTTGAAGTCGGTAAACTCAAAGTCAATAGGCTCAGATGTCCTCCGGGTTCTCCTGAATATGCACTTCAATCTCAGAGCGGTATCCGTCGGAAGTGCATTGGTAGGCTTCCGGTGATCGAGGGCGAGCAATCTTCAGCTTCTTCACGATCTGGACCAGCTTCCCGCCAAAGGGCATCGCCTCATCTGGTGGCAAAACTCCGTAGCAAACCGGGTGAACTCGCGCCATCTAGAATGTTGAAAATCGGAGAGAAGTCGAAATGAACAGGGAGAATTACGGAATGATAAGGATATAAAATAAATAGTCTCTTCCTATGGCTTTCCGATCCTAGGGGTTACGCCCCACGGTCAGCGTGTGCTCGATACCATCTCTGTAGCGACCCGACCCAAAATCGGTCAAGTCTCGTATGCATACCATCCCAAGATCATGCCGGTACTCACAAGACATTGATGAAATAATCAAAGTTCAATCACACCTGAATTTATTACACGATTCTCATATCGAGTCTTTATTACAATAGAATAAATTCGCCAAGGCCAACTCATGAGAAATAAACTAAACGAAACTGCGAAGCGTAGAAGGATAGCGAGTCCATCCGACTCAAAGGGCAATCGCTAAGCGCGAGCGTAGCCTCACTCCTGATCGGAATACTCCTCTGCAACATAAGACGTTGCAGCCGTGTAGGTCAGCATTTTGAATATGCTGGCAAGTCATGAAGAGAGAAATAATAATGAAAATTACTAACACTATATGCAATTCGGCTGTGGGGCTCTAAGTTTCATCATTTTGCGAAAAGCCAGTTTTTCCCTACAACAGTGGACTTGCTTGCAAATACTACAAAATTGTTGTTAATTATTGAGATGGTTCCACCAACCAATGTCTCATTCCCAAATTATTAAGTCATAACCCCCTCAATTAATTTATTAATTTTAATGTTGAGATTTCCGAATACTTCCAAGTTCCAGAGGCTCAAATTGTCCGTGAATCGGGACACCGCTAATCGATTAGATCTTTAAAGGTTTATGACTTTACCCGCAAGAATCGTTCCTCCTTTTAAGTCTTCGCACTTCATGGTGTTTGAAGACGGACGAACGAGCAACAGGTCTTCCAAGAGTTCTTCCGCCACCGCCGGTACCCATCCAATCCTACCGTTCTTCTACATCTCGTAGCACCGTCCGGCCAGAGTCACTACTAGGGTTGACCAAGCCGAGCCCATAATGGCTTGCGGCTGCACAGTAAGCTTCCGTCAATGGGGTATCCATCCGCCTCTTCGTGTCTGGGTGAAGCTTTCGCAAGATGTCATGGCACTTCTCCATGCATCCCGCCAACCACTGGGTTCTCCAGGGTGCCCGTCAACCGTCCTCCACCCAGTAGTGAATTCCGAAGTCCATCTTGAGCTTGAAATTCATGGGGTTGTCATCATCTTGACTCTCACATCTCCCTTATGAATTCACTCAACCAACCCCGTCTACGAGCATAGCAAAAATAAACTACTTCGTCCCGGGTCATGGTAACAAGGGGAATTGGTTCATCCTACCACATGATACTACTCAAGAACATAACTTCAAAATTTCAACTACTGCATGCATGGTGGGGGGTATAATTCTAATGCAATAAAAATCATAGGTATTGTAAAGAACATGATCAATGACTTGCCTTGCTGACGATCTTCGTAAGCTAGGGACTCGTGGTAGCAAGCTTCGCACTCCGGAAATTCTACCGAGACAAACAACAACCACAATAAGCATATAGCATATGACCACTTACATAGTAACATGCTAACATAACACACCAAAACAAACGAATCAAAACCCAAAGGAAAACTCAAAGAAATCCAACTCAATGTTTTCCTACTTCAAGCAACAACTAAAAACAGTTTTACATTACAAAAATTTTCTTAACAGAACCTAAGCATGGGTTTATGCTACCTAACAGAAAAGAATTCATCAAACCACTAGGAGCAAAAAGAATCACCTTAAAATCTATTATAAAACTCCTATTAGGCCTAAAGCAAAATCTAGTAGGAAAAATAAAATAAAAGTTTTATTTATTATAAATAAAAGTTCATGCTCTAAAGTTACAGAAACTAATCAAGAATAAACTATCTCTCATGAAAAATAAATATTTTTGCTAAGTAAAACAATAGGAAAACAGTAGCTAGTTAATTAATTAAGAATAACATGGTTCTGACTAAAACTATTTTTTATTAATCCTAAAATGCCCAAATAAATTCCTACGGTTAGGCAATGTCAAAACAAAGTTGGGACAAAAGAATCATTAAAAATAATATTCCTAACTCATTTTATCGCAAATTTACTACTCTGTCTAAATCTAAAATAAAGCTATTTTAAATAATTTTAACATGCCTAATTATATTTTATACAGAAACTATAAGAAATTTGCAAACCAACAAAAAAAGAATCAGTTAAAAATATTAACTAGATTAAAATATATAAATTTTTCAAATCTGAAACTATTCTGTTAAAACAGAAAACTAAAAATAAAAATTAAAATGAAAACGGGCTAATGGGCCTATATCACGCTTCGGGCGTAATATAACTAAACGGGCCCTAGGATAAAATGAGGGAACGTGAAGATCACCTTGACTCTTGCATAAAGTAAAAGACATAAAGTAAAATATAGGCCCTTCGCAGAGGGAAGCAGAGGTTGTCATGCGCTTTTATGGTTGGATGCACAAAATCTTAATGCAAAAGAACGTCATTTTATATTGCCACTTGTATATGGACCTTTATTATGCAGTCCGTCGCTTTTATTGCTTCCATAACAAGATCGCATAAATCTTATTTTCTTCACACTAATAGATCATACATATTTAGAGAGCAATTTTTATTGCTTGCACCGATGACAACTTACTTGAAGGATCTTACTCAATCCATAGGTAGGTATGGTGGACTCTCATGGCAAAACTGGGTTTAAGGATATTTGGAAGCACAAGTAGTATCTCTACTTGGTGCAAGGAATTTGGCTAGCATGAGGGGGAAAGGCAAGCTCAACATGTTTGAATGATCCATGATAATATACTTTAACTGAGATCTGAGAAAACATAACCCATTACGTTGTCTTCCTTGTCCAACATCAACTCTTTAGCATGTCGTACTTAATGAGTGCTCACAGTTATAAAAGATGTCTAAGATAGTATATTTATATGTGAAATCTCTCTTCCTTCAATATTCTTTCATGAATTGTTCAAATGACCAATACAATGCTTGCTAACCTTCAATAAATTTACAACCTCTACTTCTTAGATGTGAAGTCATTACTCCCCATGGGATAAGCAAATGAAACATATATAATTTCAGATTTATGGCATTCAACTAATTTAACCATTTACTCATAGGATATAAATGAAGCACACGAGTAAATGACAAACTACTCCAAAAAGATATAAGCGAAGATCAATGAGTAGCTAAATAATTATGTAACTATGTGAAGACTCTCTCTCATTTAAGAATTTCATATCTTGGTAATGTATTCAAACAGCAAGCAAAATAAAATAAAATTACATTGCAAGGATAGCACAACTCATGTGAAGAAGCAAAAACTTAGGTTCAACCGATACTAACCGATAACTGATGAAGAAGAAAGGTGGGATGCCTAACGGGGCATCCCCAAGCTTAGATGCTTGAGACTTCTTAAAATATTATCTTGGGGTGCCTTGGGCATCCCCAAGCTTGAACTTTTGTGTCTCCTTAATTCCTCTCATATCATGGTTTCTCTTTTTATCAAAAGCTTCATCCACACCAAACTCAACAAGAACTCGTGAGATAAGTTAGTATAAACCAATGCAAAACATTATCATTTTCTATGGTAACAAATTACTAAAATTATTATTCAACATTTCATAGTAAATGCCTCTGCATATTTAATACTCCTATCCTCAAATAGAATCATTAAACAAGCAAACATATGCAAACATAACAGCAATCTGCCAAAACAGTGTCTATAAAGAATGCAAGATTCATCATACTTCCCTAACCCAAAAAGTTATGAGAAAAATACCTCACTGTAGAAGATTTATCAGATCTCAATATGCAAAAAGTTTCAACATTATACCGTTCTCTAACTTTTCTAGGGAATTTTTGCAACAACGGTAAACTTTCTGTTTTCAAACAGCAACATGTATACTAGCAAAATAAGCATGGTAAAGGCTATCCTTGACATTTTTATTGAAAATATAGATGCAAAATATTATTCTAAATAACAGCAAGCAAATACTAACAAGAGAAAATGGCGCTCCAAGCAAAACACATATCATGTGGTGAATAAAAATATAGCTCCAAGTAAAGTTACCGATGAACGAAAACGAAAGAGGGGATGCCATCGGGGCATCCCCAAGCTTAGGCTCTTGGTTGTCCTTGAATATTACCTTGGGGTGCCTTGGGCATCCCCAAGTTTAGGCTCTTGCCACTCCTTATTCCATAGTCCATCGAATCTTTACCAAAAACTTGAAAACTTCACAACACAAAACTCAACAGAAAACTCGTAAGCTCCGTTAGTATAAGAAAATAAAACCACCACTTAGGTACTGTAATGAACTCATTATAAATTCATATTATTGTAATATCTACTGTAATGCAACTTATCTATGGTTCGTACCCTCCGATACTACTCATAGATTCATCAAAATAAGCAAACAACACATAGAAAACAGAATCTGTCAAAAACAGAGCGGTCTGTAGTAATCTGTATCAAATGTATAATTATGGAACTCTAAAAATTCTACCAAATTAGGAAGCCCTAAGAAATTTGTATAAAAATCCAGAGCAAAAATAATCAGATCTGAAGCACGTTTATGTGAATTATCAAAACTAATTTACTGGGTGCAAAAGTTTCTGATTTTCAGCAGGATCAACACAACTATTACCGTAAGTTATCCTAAAGGTCTTACTTGGCACTTTATTGAAACAAAAGATATAAAACATGATTACTGCAGTAGCATAATCATGTGGACACACAAAAACAGTAAAGGTAAATATTGGGTTGTCTCCCAAGAAGCACTTTTCTTTAATGCCTTTTTCTAGCTAGGCATGATGATGACAATGATGCTCACATAAAAGATAAGAATTGTAACATACCGGGAGCATCATAAAGCATATGACTAGCACATTTAAGTATAACTCACTTCCTATGCATAGGGATTTTGTGAGCAAACAACTTCTTGGAACAATAATCAACTAGCATAGGAAGGTAAAACAAGCATAGCTTCAAAACTTTCAACACATAGAGAGAAACTTGACATTATTGCAATTCCTACAAGCATATGTTCCTCCCTCATAATAATTTTCAGTAGCATCATGAATGAATTCAACAATATAACCAGCACCTAAAGCATTCTTTTCATGATCTACAAGCATAGAAATTTTACTACTCTCCACATAAGCAAAATTCTTCTCATGAATAGTAGTGGAAGCAAACTCAACAAAATAACTATCATGTGAGGCATAACCCAATTGAAAACTAAAATCATGATGACAAGTTTCATGGTAATCATTATTCCTAATAGCATACAAGTCAACACAATAATCATCATAGATATCAACTTTGTTCTCATAATCAATTGGAACCTCTTCTGAAATAGTGGAATCATAACTAAATAAAGTTGACACTCTTCCAAATCCACTTCCATATTCATCACAATAAGATTCAACATCCTCCAAAATAGTGGGATCACTACTTCCTAAAGTTGACACTCTTCCAAACCCACTTTCATCAATATAATCATCATAAATAGGAGGCATGCTTTCATCATAATAAATATTTTCATCAAAACTTGGGGGACTAAACATATCATCTTCATCAAACATAACTTCCCCAAGCTTGTGTCTTTGCATATCATTAGCATCATGGATATTCAAGGAATTCATACTAACAACATTGCAATCATGCTCATCATTCAAAGATTTAGTATCAAACATTTTATAGACTTCTTCTTCTAGCACTTGAGCACAATTTTCCTTTCCATCATTCTCACGAAAGATATTAAAAAGATGAAGCATATGAGGCAAACTCAATTCCATTTTCTGGTAGTTTTCTTTTATAGACTAAACTAGTGATAAAACAAGAAACAAAAAGATTCGATTGCAAGATCTAAAGATATACCTTCAAGCACTCACCTCCCCGACAACGGCGCCAGAAAAGAGCTTGATGTCTACTACACAACCTTCTTCTTGTAGACGTTGTTGGGCCTCCAAGTGCAGAGGTTTGTAGAACAGTAGAAAATTTCCCTCAAGTGGGTGACCTAAGGTTTATCAATCCGTGGGAGGCGTAGGATGAAGATGGTCTCTCTCAAGCAACCTTGCAACCAAATAACAAAGAGTCTCTTGTGTCCCCAACACACCCAATACAATGGTGAATTGTATAGGTGCACTAGTTCGGCGAAGAGATGGTGATACAAGTGCAATATGGATGGTAGATATAGGTTTTTGTAATCTGAAAAATATAAAAATAGCATGGTAACTAATGATAAAAGTGAGCACAAACGGTATTGCAATTATAGGAAACAAGGCCTAAGGTTCATACTTTCACTAGTGCAAGTTCTCTCAACAATAATAACATAACTGGATCATATAACTATCCCTAAACATGCAACAAAGAGTCACTCCAAAGCCACTAATAGCGGAGAACAAACAAAGATATTATGGTAGGGTACGAAACCACCTCAAAGTTATCCTTTCTGTTCTATCTATTCAAGAGTCCGTAGTAAAATAACAAAAAGCTATTATTTCCGTTCAATCTATCATAGAGTTCATACTAGACTAACACCTTAAGACACAAATCAACTAAAACCCTGATGTCACCTAGATACTCCATTGTCACCTCAAGTATCCGTGGGCATGATTATACGATATGCATCACACAATCTCAGATTCATCTATTCAACCAACACAAAGTACTTCAAAGAGTGCCCCAAAGTTTCCACCGGAGAGTCAAGACGAAACGTGTGCCACCCCCTATGCATAGGTTCATGGGCGGAACCTGAAAGTTGATCACCAAAACATACATCAAGTGGATCACGTGATATCCCATTGTCACCACAGATAAGCACGGCAAGACATACATCAAGTGTTCTCAAATCCTTAAAGACTCATTCCGATAAGATAACTTCAAAGGTAAAACTCAATTCATCACAAGAGAGTAGAGGGGGAGAAACATCATAAGATCCAACTATAATAGCAAAGCTCGTGATACATCAAGATCGTGCCTTAGAGAGAACACAAGAGGGAGAGAGAGATCAAACACATAGCTAATGGTAGTACATACCCTCAGCCCCGAGGGTGAACTACTCCCTCCTCGTCATGGAGAGCGCCGGGATGATGAAGATGGCCACCGGTGAGGGATCCCCCCTCCGGCAGGGTGCCGGAACGGGCTCCCGAGAGGTTTTTGGTGGCTACAGAGGCTTGCAGCGGCGGAACTCCCGATCTATTGTTCTTTGATGGTTTTAGGGTATATGGGAATATATAGGCGAAAGAAGTCGGTCGGGGGAGCCTCGAGGGGCCCATGAGACAGGGGGGCGCGCCCCCCACTCTCGTGGCCACCTCGAAGCTTCCTTGCCTTCAACTCCAAGTCTCCTGGATCACGTTCATTCCAAAAATCACGCTCCCCAAGGTTTCATTCCGTTTGGACTCCGTTTGATATTCATTTTCTTCGAAACACTGAAATAGGCCAGAAAACAACAATATGGGCCGGGCCTCCGGTTAATAGGTTAGTCCCAAAAATAATATAGAAGTGTATAATAAAGCCCATAAACATTCAAAACAGATAATGAAATAGCATGAATGCTTCATAAATTATAGATACGTTGGAGACGTATCAAACGCGGAGGTGTCATACGTTCGGTACTTGATCGGGGCGGATCGTGAAGGTCTACGACTACATCAACCGCGTTATTAAACGCTTCCTCTTAGCAATCTTCAAGGGTATGAAGATACACTCTCCCTCTCGTTGCTATGCATCACCATGATCTTGCGTGTGCGTAGGATTTTTTTTGAAATTACCACGTTCCCCAACAGTGGCATCCGAGCCAGGTTATGCGTAGATGTTATATGCACGAGTAGAAAACAAGTGAGTTGTGGGCGATACAAGTCATTCTGCTTACCAGCATGTCATACTTTTGTTCGGCGGTATTGTTGGATGAAGCGGCCCGGACCGACATTACGCGTACGCTTACGCGAGACTGGTTCTACCGACGTGCTTTGCACATAGGTGGCTGGCGGGTGTTAGTTTCTCCAACTTTAGTTGAACCGAGTGTGGCTACGCCCGGTCCTTGTTGAAGGTTTAAACAACACTAACTTGACGAAATATCATTGTGGTGTTGATGCGTAGGTAAGAACGGTTCTTGCTCAGCCCGTAGCAGCCACGTAAAACTTGCAACAACAATGTAGAGGACGTCTAACTTGTTTTTGCAGGGCATGTTGTGATGTGATATGGTCAAGACAAGATGCTAAATTTTATTGTATGAGATGATCATGTTTTGTAACAGAGTTATCGACAACTGGCAGGAGCCATATGGTTGTCGTTTTATTGTATGCAATGCAATCGCCCTGTAATTGCTTTACTTTATCACTAAGCGGTAGCGATAGTCATAGAAGCAATAGTTGGCGAGACGACAACGATGCTACGATGGAGATCAAGGTGTCGCACCGGTGACGATGGTGATCATGACGGTGCTTTGAAGATGGAAATCAAAGGCAGAAGTTGATGATGGCCATATCATATCACTTATATTGATTGCATGTGATGTTTATCTTTTATGCATCTTATTCTGCTTTGATTGACGTAGCAGTATAAGATGATCTCTCACTAAATTTCAAGGTATAAGTGTTCTCCCTGAGTATGCACCGTTGCGAAAGTTCTTCGTGCCGAGACACCACGTGATGATCGGGTGTGATAAGCTCTACGTTCAATACAACGGGTGTAAGACACTTTTACACATGCAGAATACTCAGGTTAAACTTGACGAGCCTAGCATATGCAGATATGGCCTCGGAACCCTGAGACCGAAAGGTCGAGCGTGAATCATATAGTAGATATGATCAACAGAGTGATGTTCACCATTGAAAACTACTCCATCTCACGTGTTGATTGATAACCCACAACTGTAGGGGATCGCAACAGCTTTTGAGGGTAAAGTATTCAACCCAAATTTATTGATTCGACACAAGGGGAGCCAAAGTATATTATTGAGTATTAGCAGTTGAGTTGTCAATTCAACCACACCTGGATAACTTAGTATCTGCAGCAAAGTATTTAGTAGCAAAAGTGGTATGATAATAAAAGTAACGGTGGCAAAAGTGAAGATAATTGTTTTGGGGTTTTTGTAGTAGTTGTAACAGTAGCAACGGAAAAGTAAATAAGCGAAGAACAATATGTGAAAAGCTCGTAGGCAATGGATCAGTGATTGATAATTATGTCGGATGCGATTCCTCATGTAATAACTATAAAATAGGGTGACACAGAACTAGCTCCAATTCATCAATGTAATGTAGGCATGTATTCTGTAAATAGTCATACATGCTTATGGAAAAGAACTTGCATGACATCTTTTGTCCTACACTCCCGTGGCAGCGGGGTCCTAGCGGAAACTAAGGGATATTAAGGCCTCCTTTTAATAGAGAACCGGAACAAAGCATTAGCACATAGTGAATACACGAACTCCTCAAACTACGGTCATCACCGAGAAGTATCCCGATTATTGTCACTTCGGGGTTGTCGGATCATAACACATAATAGGTGACAATAGACTTGCAAGATAGGATCAAGAACACACATATATTCATGAAAACATAATAGGTTCAGATCTGAAATCATGGCACTCGGGCCCTAGTGACAAGCATTAAGCATAGTAAAGTCACAGCAACATCAATCTCAGAACATAGTGGATACTAGGGATCAAACCCTAACAAAACTAACTTGATTACATGGTAAATCTCATCCAACCCATCACTGTCCAGCAAGCCTACGATGGAATTACTCACGCATGAAAGTGAGCATCATGAAATTGGTGATGGAGGATGGTTGATGATGACGACGACGATGAATCCCCCTCTCCGGAGCCCCGAACGGACTCCAGATCAGCCCTCCCCAGAGAGATTAGGGCTTGGCGGCAGTTCCGTGTCGTAAAACGCGATGAAAATTTCTCTCTGAATTTTTTCTCCCCGAACGTGAATATATGGAGTTGGAGTTGAGGTCGGTGGAGGTCCAGGGGGCCCACGAGATAGGGGGGCGCGCCCTACAGGGGGGGGGGGCACGCCCCCCTGTCTCGTGGACAGGCCCTGGGCCCCTAGTGTATTTCTTTCGCCCAGAAATTCTTATTAATTCCAAAAAGTGCCTCCGTGGATTTTCAGGACATTCCAAGAACTTTTCTTTTCTACACATAAAACAACATCATGGCAGTTCTGCTGAAAACAGCGTCAGTCCGGGTTAGTTTCATTCAAATCATACAAGTTAGAGTCCAAAACAAGGGCAAAAGTGTTTGGAAAAGTAGATATGTTGGAGACGTATCAACTCCCCCAAGCTTAAACCTTTGCTTGTCCTCAAGCAATTCAGTTGATAAACTGAAAGTGATAAAGAAAAACTTATCAAACTCCATTTGCTCTTGTTGTTGTAAACATGAAAAGCCAGCATTCAAGTTTCAGCAAATATTATGAACTAACCATACTCACAATAACACTTAGGTCTCACAATTACTCATATCAATAGCATAATCAGCTAACGAGCCATAATAATAAAACTCGGATGACAACACTTTCTCAAAATAATCATAACATGATATAACAAAATGGTATCTCGCTAGCCCTTTCTGAGACCGCAAAACATAAATGCAGAGCACCTTTAAAGATCAAGGACTGACTAAACATTGTAATTCATGGTAAAAGAGATCCAGTCAAGTCATACCCAATATAAACCAATAGTAATGAATGCAAATGACAGTGTGCTCTCCAGCGGGTGCTTTTTAATAAGAAGGTGATGACTCAACATAAAAGTAAATAGATAGGCCCTTCGCAGAGGGAAGCAGGGATTTGTAGAGGTGCCAGAGCTCGATTTTAAGATAGAGATTGAATAACATTTTGAGCGGCATACTTTTGTTGTCAACGCAACAACTATGAGATGGCTGTATCTTCCATACTACATGCATTATAGGCAGTTCCCAAACAGAATGGTAAAGGTTTATACTCCCCCAACCACCAACAAGCACAATCCATGGCTTGCTCGAAACAACGAGTGCCTCCAACTAACAATAGCCCTGGGGGAGTTTTGTTTAATTATTTTGATTTGCTTTGATCCTTTTGGATCATGGGACTGGGCATCCCGGTTACCGGCCCTTTCTCGTGAATGAGGAGTGGAGTCCACTCCTCTTGAGAATAACCCACCTAGCATGGAAGATATAGGCAGCCCTAGTTGTAACATGAGCTGCTCGAGCATACAAAACAGAATTTCATTTGAAGGTTTGGAGTTTGGCACATACAAATTTACTTGGAACGGCAGGTAAATACCACATATAGGAAGGTATGGTGGACTCATATGGAACAACTTTGGGGTTTAAGGAGTTTGGATGCACAAGCAGTATTCCCGCTTAGTACAGGTGAAGGCTAGCAAAATACTGGGAAGCGACCAACTGAGAGAGCGATAACAGTCATGAACATGCATTAAAATTAATTTACACCGAGTACAAGCATGAGTAGGATATAATCTACCATGAACATAAATATCATGAAGGCTATGTTGATTTGTCTCAACTACATGCATGAACATGTGCCAAGTCGAGTCACTCAATTCATTCAAAGGAGGATACCATCCCATCATACCACATCATGATCATTCTAATAGCATGTTGGCACGCAATGCAAGGTAAACCATTATAACTCATAACTAATCAAGCATGGCACAAGCAACTATAATCTCTAAATGTCATTGCAAATATGTTTACTTCATAATAAGCTGACTCAGAAACGATGAACTCATCATATTTACAAAAAACAAGAGAGGTCGAGTTCATACCAGCTTTTCCCATCTCAATAAGTCCATCATATGTCGTCATTATTGCCTTTCACTTGCACGATCGAACGATGTGTATAATAATAAGAGTGCACGTGCATTGGACTAAGCTAGAATCTGCAAGCATTCAACTCAAGAGAGAAGACAGGGTAATATGATCTCTAAATTCAATAAACAATCATGCATATGAGAGCCACTAAACATTTTCAATATGGTCTTCTCGACCCCCAAAGGAAAGAAAAGAAAATATAACTATTTACACGGGAAAGCTCCCAACAAGTAAGAAGAAGAACTAGAAATCATTTTGGGTTTTCATTTTAATTTCTACTACAAGCATGGAAATTAAATTAACTATTTTTTTTGATTTTTCTTAAGGTTTATCAAACACACAAGAAGAAAGCTAGAAAAAGAAAATTAAACTAGCATGGATAATACAATGAAAGAGTATGAGCACCGACGACTAGTGTGTGAACATGAATGTAAAGTCGGTGAGAAATACATACTCCCCCAAGCTTAGGCTTTTGGCCTAAGTTGGTCTAGTACCAAGGACCGCCTGGCTGATATCCATAAGTGAAACTGGGGTCGTACTGAGATGCAGCGGCAACCGCCTCCTGAGCTGCAGCGTGTTGGCGAGCTGCCTCCGCTCCCCTCTCGTGTTCAGCTGCTTCTTCCCTGGTGACAACATATCTTACTTTTGCCTGATAATCAAAAAGGTAGGGAGCAGGAAGAGTAACATGGACGACGTTGCGTCTGTCATAGGTTAGTCGATAATGGAGGAATTGTTCATTCCTCGCAAGAAATTGATGATTAACATAGCTTCTTTATCCAAATAAACAGGAGGTAAAATCATATCCCCCTCTCGTGGGGCTACATTAAGATAATTAGCCACACGGGTTGCATAAATTCCTCCAAATAAATTTCCCTTTCTACTATTATTCTGCAACCTACGTGCAACTATTGCCCCCAAGTTATAACCTTTATAACCTGAAGCAGCACTCTTGAGGACACACAGATCAGGGACACACATGTGACATGCTTCGTCTTTACCATTAATGCATTTACCAATAAAAAGAGCAAAATAATGTATAGCAGGAAAATGAATGCTCCCTATGGTAGCTTGTGCTATATCCCTAGATTCTCCCAGAGTAATACTAGCAAGAAAATCTCTAAATTCAGATTTGCGAGGATCATTAATATTACCCCACTGCGGGAGTTTGCAAGCAATTGTGAAATCCTCTAAATCCATGGTATAAGATGTATCATAAATATCAAACATGACACTAGGAGAATTACGTGCACAGTTATATTGGAACCTCCGCACAAAGGCATCAGTCAATTGATAGTACTGAGGACACTTATCTTGTAAGAAGTCCTCCAGCTCGGCATTATGCACATACGCGTCAAATTCCTCCTTGAAGCCTGCTTCGACCATAAAATTATCGGATGGCCACTCACAAGCTCGTACATCTGCGTCCCTCCGCAATTCAACATCTTGCTCACGTATGGCAATCATGGGCCCTTTCTTCACTGAGGAACCACCTTGGTACATTCTTCTAAGCATAATTCTTTTTCTGAAAATTTCTGAATTTTAGTAACTTCAAAATAAAAGTGAATAAAACTAAACAAGATTGGTAGCAACTACTCCTACAAGTGCCTAGAGCCTATATCAAGCATTGGAATTGCTTGGGACCTCATAAATTTAACATGCAAGCTCAAGAACATGGTCACCTATGCAGCAAAAATTTGCAATGAATAAAGCACTAGAACAAAAACTAATTGGACCAATGGAGGAGTCACATACCAAGCAACAATCTCCCAAAGCAGTTTTGTGAATGGAGCTTTGAGCAAGGAGATCGAAAATCGCAGCAAAATGAGCTAGAACTCGTGCTTGAGCTGGATGGTGATTTTTTGGGTAGAAGATGAAGTGTGTGGGTGCTGGCATAAGTGGAGGGGGGCCACCTGGGGCCCACGAGACAGGGGGGCACGGCCTACAGGGGGGGGAGCGCCCTCCACTCTCGTGGCCTGGTGCTTTCCCCTCCTGCAGTGTTTTCTGTGCCTAAAATCCTCAAATATTCCATAAAAAATCATACTAAATTTGCAGGGCATTTGGAGGACTTTTATTTTCGGGATATTTTTAATGCACGGATAATTCAGAAAACAGACGGATAATACTATTTTTGCTTTATTTATTCTAAATAACAAAAAGTAAAAAGAGGGTACAGAAGGTTGTGCCTTCTAGTTTCATCCATCTCGTGATCATCAAAGTGAATCCACTAACAAGGTTGATCAAGTCTTGTTAACAAACTCATTCCGAACAACACGGAACTGGAGAAATTTCGAATAACACTAAGTTACCTCAACGGGGATATGAAAATCCCCAACAATAAGAATATCATACTTTTTCTTGACAATAGGGAGAGGAAATTCAAAACCTCCAATAATAATAGTTGGAACTTTTCCAATAGAATTGATGCTATGAACTTGAGATTGTTTCCTCGGAAAGTGTACCGTATGCTCATTACCATTAACATTAAAAGTGGCATTGCCTTTGTTGCAATCAATAACAGCCCCTGCAGTATTAAGGAAAGGTCTACCAAGGATAATAGACATACTATCATCCTCGGGAATATCAAGAATAACAAAGTCCGTTAAGATAGTGACATTTGCAACCACAACAGGCACATCCTCACAAATACCGACAGGTATAGCAGTTGATTTATCGGCAGTTTTGCAAAGATATTTCAGTAGGTGTCAACTTATTCAGTTCAAGTCTACGATATAAAGAGAGAGGCATAACACTAACACCAGCTCCAAGATCACATAAAGCAGTTCTAACAAAATTTCTTTTAATGGAGCATGGTATAGTTGGTACACCCGGATCTCCAAGTTTCTTTGGTATTCCACCCTTAAAAGTATAATTAGCAAGCATGGTGGAAATTTTAGCTTCCGCTATCTTTCTTTTGTTTGTAATGATATCCTTCACATACTTAGCATAAGGATTTACTTTAAGCATATCAGTTAAGCACATACGTAAGAAAAGAGGTCTAATCATTTCAACAAAGCGCTCAAAATCCTCATCATCCTTTGACTTGGATGGTTTAGGAGGAAAGGTGTCACGCCCAATATGCGACCCTATCCAAAAGGAACTCGAAGGTCCCACCAAGGATAGACCCGCATATTGAAACGCTTTTGCAAGGTGGATATCATTACATCAACATTACATAATAGATGGGGATACATACATAAGGCACAAATGCCACAAGAATACATCAACATCATATACAAGATCAACATCCGACTACGGATGAAACATAAACAGAAGCTCAAACGACATCCACCCTGCTAGCCCAGGCTGCCGACCTGGAACCTATCCCCTGATCGAAGAAGAAGCAGAAGAAGAACTCCAACACAAGCAAACATCGCTCTAGCGTCATGATCATCGCATAATCTGTACCTGCAACTGGTGGTGTAGTAATCTGTGAGCCACGAGGACTCAGCAATCCCATTACCATGGGTATCAAGACTAGCAAAGCTTAATGGGAAAGGAAGGGGTAAAGTGGTGAGGTTGCAGCAGCGACTAAGCATATATGGTGGCTAACATACGCAAATGAGAGCGAGAAGAGAAACAAAGGAACAGTCGTCAACTAGTAATGATCAAGAAGTGATCCTGAACTCCTACTTACGCCGACATAACCCGAAACCGTGTTCTCCTCTCGATCAACCCCAAAAGAGACACTCACGCAGTTCGCTTTACGGTTGGTGTATTTTAGGAGAGTTTGCTTCAAGTTTACTACAACCGGATATTAACAAATTCCCATCTGCCACATAACCGCGAGCACGACTCTCGAAAGTTTATACCCTGCAGGGGTGTCCCAACTTAGCCCATGATAAGCTCTCGCGATCAACGAAGGATATTCCTTCTCCCCGGGAAGACCCGATCAGTCTCGGAATCCCGGCTACAAGACATTTCGACAGCAATAAAACAAGACCAGCAAAGCCGCCCGGATGTGCCGACAAATCCCGATAGGAGCTGCACATATCTCGTTCTCAGGGCACACCGGATGAGCCAGACGTCGGGTTGGCATAGACCCTGATTGCCTAGGGGGCGCCGGACATCGCTCGGTTTGGACCAGCACTCGAGGGAGAACTGGCCCGGGGGGCTAAAATAAAGATGACCCTCGGGCTCCGGAAACCCAAGGGAAATAAAAGGGCATAGGTGAGGCAAATGGTAAAACCAATGTTGGGCCTTCTTGAAAAGTCTTATTCAAAGCGAACTGTCAAGGGGTCCCATAAATCACCCGACCACGTTAGGGACGCAAAATCCGGGAACATAACACCGATATGACGGAAACTAGGCGGCAAGAGTGGAACAAAACACCAGGCATAAGGCCGAGCCTTCCACCCTTTACCAAGTATATAGATGCATTAATTAAATAAGATATATTGTGATATCCCAACAAGTAAACATGTTCCAACAAGGAACAACATCTCCATGTTCCAACAAGGAACAAACTTCATCTTCACCTGCAACTAACAACGCTATAAGAGGGGCTGAGCAAAGCGGTAACATAGCCAAACAACGGTTTGCATAGGAAGGGTGCAAAAGGTTAGAGGTTCATGGCAATTTGGGAGGCTTGAGCAGCAAGTGATAGGTAGCGCAGCATAGCGATAGAACGAAACAACTAGCATAGCAATGATAGTAGTGAGATCCAGGGTAGCGGTCATCTTGCCTGAAATCCCACAAGGAAGAATAACGAGTCCATGAAGAAGACGAACGGATGAAGCCGAACCAAGCGTAGACGAACGAATCCTCACGATCGCAACGAAAACGGGAACTAACAAGAAGAAGCACACAACATAGTAAACACACCACACATGAACAAGGCATGATGCACAAAAAACATGATGCATGACAAATCTAGATGAGACTACTCATGGCAAGAGATGATGCATACAAGAGCAACACATCAAAGCAAGTTTAAATGAGGCCGGGAACAACATATAACAATTCCGGTAAGTCCTCATATGAAAATTTCGAAATTGGTCCAGATCTGAATAAATATTATGTTCAAGTTGTTAAACAGCAAGTTAAGATGCACCACGATGATCTAGACGAAATTCTAGTCAAGTTACATATAAAGTTCATTAGATTCGGAGCTACGGTCTAGAAGATATGAGCAAAACAAGATAAGCATGACATTGATGCAAAATGCATACAAACATCAAGAAAACACCTCAAAACAAGGATGCAACATGATAATATGAAACTACATGCAAAATCAAGCAAGTTTCATATAGAGCACACTCAAAACGGAGCAACGGTGCAACACATACACATGAAACAAGTTATAGCAACAATCTGACCAAAACAGCAACTAGGCATCTTGCAAGCACCAAAACAACATTCTACAGTACCACAATATGAAAACAAAAGGCATGGGCATGATTTACAGGTAAAGCATTACAAAACATGAACACTGAGCTATCTCCAGAAATGACTAAAACATACTCAAAATGACATGGCAAGATTGCAAATAATAACAGTTTCAGACTTTAGCAGAAATAACATCAGGTTGCAATGTTTAGAGCTATCAAATAACATGTTACATGAACTTATCATGGCAAACAAAGGCATGTCATGAATCTACTAGTTGCATAGAACAAAAGTCCTTTACTGACCATGAGCCAAAAAGGATCAGAAGATATGATGGCACCCATGTAAACATGGCAAGTTATATTACAGATTCATACAAGGCAGGAACAACAATAAGTAGGCATGTTGGTGAGCTTGAACCACTCACCACAGAGAAATACATGGCATGGAAAGGCAACTCACAATAAGAAGACATGGCATAGAAGCGATACATGTCAAGAACAACATCATAGCATGCAAGGATCAACTACAACAACCTTAGCAAAATTGAATAACATGTAAACAACCTGCCAGGAACATTTTATAGCAAAAGTAGAGCTCGATTGACTCAAGCTATGGCACTCCATAATTGCAAACAAGGGCATGGATGGATATAGAATAATCATATGTTCAAAATATCCTTACTGAAGTATCTCAAAATAAGCATGGATCTCTCGGTAGCATCAAGTTTACATGGCATAAAAATATCAACAGAACAGGGCTGAAATCAGCAACATCATGAAGTCTAGTTTGCATGCTTGTGCTAGTCACCACATAGATCAAAAAAATACATGGCATACACCCCTGTAAAGATGGCATGGCATAGTACAAAACACATGTAGGACTCAAGTCCATAGGGTGCACACATCAATCATGGCAAAAATGACAAAAGTGCATGTTCTGATAAGAATCTGAAACTAACATCACATAACCCTATTCTAACAGCATTTCGGGCATCAAGATGAGCTCAAATGAAAATTATGCAATGAGATGAAATGATGTACTCGTCGAGACGAACAATTTGACATATTACACGCACGAAACGGAGCTACGGATGCAGAGTTATGATGCGATGAAAATGCATGATAATGTGCAAATTTCGGGGACTTAGTAGGAAATCGGGGTCAACCTCATCTGCACGGATCTAGGGTTCGGGCTCGGTCTTCGAGGTTGGCCGGAGTTCCTGTTCGCCGGAGGTGAGGGAGGAGGCCGGGGCAACGCCGATGAGGGGAGGAGGCGGCGAAGGCAGGGGGACGACGACGGGCGGGGCTCATGGCGGCGGCGGCGGCCGGGGCACGCCGGGCGCGGAAGGCGACGCCGCAGCCACGGCGGAGGGCGGCGCGATCGCCGCCGACGAGGGCGGCGAGGGCCGACCGGGACGGGCGGCGCCGGTGGCGGGAGCGGGTCCGCGGGCGGCGGAGGCCCGAGCGGCGGCGGGCGAGCCGGAGGAGCGGGAGCCTGCAGGGCCTGTGCGGCTCATTGGGCCCATGGCTGGCGGCGCCGCCGAGGACGGGCGGCGGCAACGTGGCGGCGCGGGAATGGCTCGGGGCGGCGGCGCGATGATGTGGCACGCCCCCATAGGCTGCGGGCGGCGGCGGAGATGCGTCCGGCCAGGTTGGACATGTCCGGCGGGCGACGGGGATGATTTTTAGGGTTTGGACTGCGGGATTTCGGGGAGGAAGACATATTTATAGGTAGAGGGAGCTAGGAGAGTCCAAATGAGGTGCGGTTTTCGGCCACACGATCGTGATCGAACGACCGAGAGCATGGAGGGGAGTTAGGTGGGTTTTGGGCCAGTTTGGAAGGGTGTTGGTCTACAAGGAGAAGGAGGCTCTTACGGTTACCCGGTTAACCGTTGGAGTACCAAACGACCTCCAAATGATCCGAAACTTGACAGGCGGTCTATCGGTGCTATACCAAGGCCGCTTGACAAACCTCGGTCCATTCCAAGAACGTTCAACACCCGCACATGAAAAGAGGCAAAAGGGGGATGCCGGGGAAGATAGGAGTGCCGGATTGCAAAACGGACAACGGGGAAAATGCTCGGATGCATGAGACGAACATGTATGCAAAATGAAATGCACATGATGACATGATATGAAATGCAGATGATGACATGGCAAAATGCAACACGCAAGCACATGACATGGCAACGACGGCGAATAACTGAAGGACACCTGGCGCATCGAATCCCGGGCGTTACAAAAGGGCATGGGTTTCTGAACCCATGGTTCTCTTTCTCTACCGTGCTTCCTAGCAACAAAATCTCTCTTATCATAACGTTGATTCTTTGATTGTGGGTTATCAAGATCAACAACAGGTTCAATCTCTACATCATTGTTTTTGCTAGGTTGAGCATCAACATGAACATTATCATTAACATTATCACTAGGTTCATGTTCATCACCTGATTGTGATTCAGCATCAGGGATTGAAATATCATTGGGATTCTCAGGTGTGTCTACAGTAGGTTCACTAGAAGCATGCAAAGTCCTATCGTTTCTCTTCTTCTTCTTTTCAGAAGAACTAGGTGCCTCTAAATTATTTCTCTGAGAATCTTGCTCGATTCTCTTAGGGTGGCCTTCAGGATACAAAGGTTCCTGAGTCATTCTACCATTTCTAGTAGCCACTCTAACAGCAAAGTCATTTTTATTATTTAATTCCTCAAGCAAATCGTTTTGAGCTTTAAGTACTTGCTCAACTTGAGTAGCAACCATAGAAGCATATTTGCTAACGAGTTTGATTTCATCTTTAACTCTAGCCATATTATCGCTCACACGTCCTATCTCGAAAGCATTATTCTTTAACTCTCTACCAACATAAGCATTAAAACTTTCTTGTCTTGCCATAAAGTCATCAAATTCATCTAAGCATGGGCTATAAAATTTAGTAGAGGGGATTTCAACTTTATCATATCTATAGAGAGAATTTATCTTTACTACCTGTGTCGGGTTATCAAGACAATGTGGTTATTCAACAGGCGGTATATTAAGACCATGTATTTCTTCAATAGGAGGTAAATTCTTAACATCTTCAGCTTTAATACCTTTTTCTTTCATTGATTTCTTTGCCTCTTGCATATCTTAAGGACTGATAAATAAAACACCTCTCTTCTTCGGAGTGGGTTTAGGAATAGGCTTAGGAGTTGGCTCAATTGGTTCAGGAATTGCCTCAGGAATTGGCTCAGGGAGAGTCCAATTATTTTCATTAGTCAACATATTATTCAATAGTAATCCAGCTTCGTCGACTGTTCTTTCCCTGAAAACACAACCAGCACAACTATCCAAGTAGTCCTTGGAAGCATCGGTTAGTCCATTATAAAAGATATCAAGTATTTCATTTTTCTTGAGAGGATGATCAGCAAAGCATTATAATCGGAGAAGCCTCCCCAAGCTTGTGGGAGACTCTCTTCTTTAATTTGCACAAAATTATATATTTCCATAAGGCAGCTTGTTTCTTATGAGCAGGAAATATTTAGCGAGAAGTAATAAATCATATCCTGGGGACTATGCACACAACCAGGAGCAAGAGAATTATACCAAGTCTTAGCATCACCCTTTAATGAGAACGGAAATATCTTAAGGATATAAAAATAGTGAGACTTCTCATCATGAGTAAACAGGGTAGCTATATCATTTAACTTGGTAAGATGTGCCACAACAGTTTCAGATTCAAGGCCATAAAAGGATCAGATTCAACTAAAGTAATAATCTCAGGATCAAAAGAGAATTTGTAATCCTTATCAGTAACATAGATAGGTGAAGTAGCAAAAGCAGGGTCAGGTTTCATTCTAGCATTAAGAGACTGCTGCTTCCATTTAGCTAATAATTTCTTAAGATCATATCTATCATTGCAAGAAAAGATTTCCCTAGCAGCTTCTTCATTGATAACATAAACCTTAGGAACAACAGGCAATACATAATCATTGGGAGAACCTTCATCATCACTATCATCAATAATCGGTTCTTCAGTAATTTCATTCCCCCTAACTCTAGCAAGTTGTTCATCAAGAAATTCACCTAATGGCAAAGTAGTATCAAGCACAGAAGTAGTTTCATCATGCATAGCAGAAGTGGCATTATCAATAACATGCGACATATCAGAATTCATGGCAGTAGCAGGTTTAGGTGTCGCAAGCCTACTAATAACGGAAGGAGAATATAGTGCAGAGCTAGATGGCAGTTCCTTACCTCCCCTCGTAGTTGAGGGCAAAATAGTAGTTCGGTCGTCTTTCAAGTTCTTCATAGTGATCAACAGATATAAATCCAAAGTGACTCAGAGAATAGAGCTATGCTCCCCGACAACAGCGCCAGAAATTAGTCTTGATAACCCACAAGTGTAGGGGATCGCAACAACTTTCGAGGGTAAAGTATTCAACCCAAATTTATTGATTCAACAAAGGGGAGCCAAAGAATATTCTTGAGTATTAGCAGTTGAGTTGTCAATTCAACCACACCCGGATAACTTAGTATCTGCAGCAAAGTATTTAGTAGCAAAAGTGGTATGATAATAAAAGTAACGGTGGCAAAAGTAAAGATAATTGTTTTTGGGTTTTTGTAGTAGTTGTAACAGTAGCAACGGAAAAGTAAATAAGCGAAGAACAATATGTGAAAAGCTCGTAGGCAATGGATCAGTGATGGATAATTATGCCGGATGCGATTCCTCATGTAACAGCTATAGCATAGGGTGACACAGAACTAGCTCCAATTCATCAATGTAATGTAGGCATGTATTCCGTAAATAGTCATACGTGCTTATGGAAAAGAACTTGCATGACATCTTTTGTCCTTCCCTCCCGTGGCAGCGGGGTCCTAGCGTAAACTAAGGGATATTAAGGCCTCCTTTTAATAGAGAACCGGAACAAAGCATTAGCACATAGTGAATACATGAACTCCTCAAACTACGGTCATCACCGAGAAGTATCCCGATTATTGTCACTTCGGGGTTGTCGGATCATAACACACAATAGGTGACTATAGACTTGCAAGATAGGATCAAGAACACACATATATTCATGAAAACATAATAGGTTCAGATCTGAAATCATGGCACTTGGGCCCTAGTGACAAGCATTAAGCATAGCAAAGTCATAGCAACATCAATCTCAGAACATAGTGGATACTAGGGATCAAACCCTAACAAAACTAACTTGATTACATGGTAAATCTCATCCAACCCATCACCGTCCATCATGAAATTGGAGATGGAGGATGGTTGATGATGACGACGGCGACGAATCCCCCTCTCCGGAGCCCCAAACGGACTCCAGATCAGCCCTCCCGAGAGAGATTAGGGCTTGGCGGCGGCTCCGTGTCGTAAAACGTCATGAAACTTTTTCTCTGAGTTTTTTCTCCCCGAACGTGAATATATGGAGTTGGAGTTGAGGTCGGTGGAGGTCCAGGGGGCCCACGAGATAGGGGGGCGTGCCCTACAGGGGGGCGCCCCCTGTCTCGTGGACAGGCCTTGCCCCCCCTGGTGTATTTCTTTTGCCCAGAAATTCTTATTAATTCCAAAAAGTGCCTCCGTGGATTTTCAGGACATTTCGAGAACTTTTATTTTCTACACATAAAACAACATCATGGTAGTTCTGCTGAAAACAGTGTCAGTCCGGGTTAGTTTCATTCAAATCATGCAAATTAGAGTCCAAAACAAGGGCAAAAGTGTTTGGAAAAGTAGATACGTTGGAGACGTATCAATGATCGGACATGGTTTAGTTGATTTGGATCACGTGATCACTTAGGTGATTAGAGGGATGTCTATCTAAGTGGGAGTCCTTAAGTAATATGATTAATTGAACTTTAATTTATCATGAACTTAGTACCTGCTAGTATTTTTGCTTGTCTATGTTGTTGTAGATAGATGGCCCGTGCTGTTGTTCCGTTGAATTTTAATGTGTTCCTTGAGAAAGCTAAGTTGAAAGATGATGGTAGCAATTACACGGATTGAGTCCGTAACTTGAGGATTATCCTCATTGCTGCACTGAAGAATTACGTCCTAGAAGCACCGCTGGGTGCCACCTGCTGCAGATGCAACTGCAGACGTTGTGAACGTCTCGCAGAGCAAAGCTGATGACTACTCGATAATTCAGTGTGCCATGCTTTACGACTTAGAACCGGGACTTCAACGATGTTTTGAATGTCATGGAGCATATGAGATGTTCCAGGAGTTGAAGTTAATATTTCAAGCAAATGCCCGGATTGAAAGATATGAAGTCTCCAATAAGTTCTATAGCTGCAAGAAGGAGGAGAATAGTTCTGTCAGTGAACATATACTCAAAATGTCTGGGTATAATAATCACTTGATTCAACTGGGAGTTAATATTCCTGATGATAGTGTCATTGACAGAATTCTTCAATCACTGCCACCAAGCTACAAGAGCTTCGTGATGAACTATAATATGCAAGCGATGAACAAGACTATTCCCGAGCTCTTCGCAATGATAAAGGCTGCGGAGGTAGAAATCAAGAAGGAGCATCAAGTGTTGATGGTCAACAAGACCACCAGTTTCCAGAAAAAGGGTAAAGGGAAGAAGAAGGGGAACTTCAAGTAGAACGGCAAGCAACTTCCCGCTCAGGAGAAGAAACCCAAGTCTGGACCTAAGCCTGAGACTGAGTGCTTCTACTGCAAAGGGACTGGCCACTGGAAGCGGAACTGCCCCAAGTATTTGGCGGATAAGAAGGATGGCAAGGTGAACAAAGGTATATGTGATATACATGTTATTTATGTGTACCTTATTAATGCTAGCAGTAGCACCTGGGAATTTGATACAGGTTCTGTTGCTAATATTTGCAACTCGAAATAGGGACTACAGATTAAGCGAAGATTGGCTAAGGACAAGGTGATGATGCGTGATATGTCTCCAACGTATCTATAATTTATGAAGCATTCATGCTATTTTATTATCTATTTCGAATGATTATGGGCTTTAATATACACTTTTATATTACTTTTGGGACTAACCTATTAACCGGAGGCCCAACACATTGCTGTTTTATTGCCTGTTTCGGTATTTCGAAGAAAAGGAAAATCAAACGGAGTCCAAACAGAATGAAACCTTTGGCAGCGTGATTTTTTGGAAGAATATGATCCTGGAGACTTGGAGTTCACGTCAGAAGATCCTCGAGGAGACCAGCAGATAGGGGGCGCCCCCCTACTGGGCGCGCCCCTGTCTCATGGGCCCCTCGAGCACCCCCGACCGACTTCTTTCGCCTATATAGTCCCCACGTACCCTAAAAACATCCACGGACAAGATAGATCGGGAGTTCCGCCGCCGCAAGCCTCTGTAGCCACCAAAAACCTCTCGGGATCCTGTTCCGGCACCCTGCCGGAGGGGGAACCCATCACCGGTGGCCATCTTCATCATCCCAGCGCTCTTTGTGACGAGGAGGGAGTAGTTCACCCTCGGGGCTGAGGGTATGTACCAGTAGCAATGTGTTTGATCTCTCTCTCTCTCTCTCTCTCTCTCTCTCTCTCTCTCTCTCTCTCTCTCTCGTGTTCTCTCTATGGCACGATCTTGATGTATCGCGAGCTTTGCTATTATAGTTGGATCTTATGATGTTTCTCCCCCTCTACTCTCTTCTGATGAATTGAGTCTTTGATTTGAGAACACTTGATGTGTGTCTTGCCGTGTTTATCTGTGGTGACAATGGGATATCACGTGCTACTTGATGTATCTTTTGGTGACCAACTTGCGGGTTCCGCCCATGAACCTATGCATAGGGGTTGGCACACGTTTTCTTGACTCTCCGGTAGAAACTTTGGGGCACTCTTTGAAGTACTTTGTGTTGGTTGGATGAATTTGAGATTTTGTGACGCATATCGTATAATCATGCCCATGTATACTTGAGGTGACAATGGAGTATCTAGGTGACATTAGGGTTTTGGTTGATTTGTGTCTTAAGGTGTTATTCTAGTACGAACTCTATGATGGATCGAGCGGAAAGAATAGCTCTATGTTATTTTACTACGAACTCTTGAATAGATCGATCAAAAAGGATAACTTTGAGGTGGTTTCGTACCCTACCATAATATCTACGTTTGTTCTCCGCTATTAGTGGCTTTGGAGTGACTCTTTGTTGCATGTTGAGGGATTGTTATATGATCTATTTATGTTATTATTGTTGAGAGAACTTGCACTAGTGAAAGTATGAACCCTAGGCCTTGTTTCCTATCATTGCAATACCGTTTACGCTCACTTTTATCATTAGTTACCTTGCTGTCTTTATTATTTCAGATTACAAAAACCTATATCTACTATCCATATTGCACTTGTATCACCATCTCTTCGCCAAACTAGTGCACCTATACAATCTACCATTGTATTGGGTGTGTTGGGGACACAAGAGATTCTTTGTTATTTGGTTGCAAGGTTGCTTGAGAGATACCATCTTCATCCTACACCTCCCACGGATTGACAAACCTTAGGTCATCCACTTGAGGGAAATTTTCTACTATCCTACAAACCTGTGCACTTGCAGGCCCAACAACGTCTACAAGAAGAAGGTTGTGTAGTAGACATCAAGCTCTTTTCTGGCGCCGTTGCCGGGGAGGTGAGTGCTTGAAGGTATATCTTTAGATCTTGCAATCGAATCTTTTTGTTTCTTGTTTTATTACTAGTTTAGTTTATAAAAGAAAACTACAAAAAACGGAGTTAAGTTTGTCTCTTACGCTTCATCTTTTTAATATCTTTCGTGAGTTTTATGGAAAGGGAAATTGTGCTCAAGTGCTAGAAGAAGAGTGCATTAAAATGCTTGGTACTGAATCTTTGAATGATGAGCATGATTGCAATGTTGTTAGTATAAACTCTTTGAATATCCATAGTATTAATGATGATTGCACTAGTTATGATGAAAATGTCTCCTATAAGCATGTTCATTTTTGTGGAGTGCATGTTTGCATGAACACGCCAAATAGAGAAGATATATATTGAAAGAGGCATAAGCATTTAGAAACTAAATTGTTGCAAGAAAAGTTAAATGGGAGTGCTAAAAATTTACACTTCCTTTGCCGTACTTGTGAACTTTGCAATGAACCTGGTCATTTACATCTCCGATGCAAATTGTTTCATGATCGAATCATGTCCAAAAATTGTGTGATTTGATCTCCCTTGCACATTATAATGAACTTAGTTTGCTTTTGGGTTATGAAGAGTTGAAATGTTTAACTAAGCACATTCCAGAATTTAATCTTGAGCATTTCCTTGATATTGATCTAGAAAAGATTTACATGTTGTGTGCGGAGAATTGCATTGAAAATCCTTATATTGCCAATTACCTAAAGAAAAGAAAGAAAATAGAAGATGATGAGAATACTAATGAAAGGGAAGAGACTTCCCAATATCCTCCTATTATTTCTTATGATGAATCAGGTAACGAGGAGGAGCTTTCTATTCAACTAATCTCATCAATAAGGTGCTCAAAGAGGAAGGTTGAACCCACACATAATGTGAAGAAGAAAAATAAAAGAAGGAGAAACAAAGGTAAAAAGGTATCCCTCCCAAATGATGTTGCTCCTACTACTCATTGTGATGATGATAATTGCTATACTATTGGTGCTATCCATATTTTTAATGATGAGAGTGATTATGCTTATGATATGAAAAGGCCCAAGCTTGGGGAAGCTATGTTTGATGAGGATGAAATATTTGAGAATATATTTGCTGAAATTAATGTTTGTCCCAAGCTTGAGGATGCTATGTTTAATGAATATGATATTTTTAGCATCCCAAGTTTTGATATGCAAAGTTGTTATGATGAAAGCATGCCTCCTATTTATGATGATTATATTGATGAAAGTTGGTTTGGAAGAGTGTCAACTTTAGTAAGTAGTGATCCCACTATTTTGGAGGATGTTGAATCTTATTGTGATGAATATGAAAGTGGATTTGGAAGAGTGTCAACTTTATTTAGTGATTCCACTATCTTGGGAGAGGTTTCGATCGATTATGATGAGAACGAAGTTGCTACTTATGATGATTATTGTGATGAAACTTATGCTATAAAAATGTAGTGATGATTATATTTGTAAAACTTGTCAGGATTATGATTACCCTTTTTGTGAACATTACTCTTTTAATGTGGAAACAATTTTTAGTGTTCAAGTCTTTTATGATACTTCCAATATTCTGAATGAGAAGAATTTTGCTTATGTGGAGAATAGTAAAATTTCTATGCAAGTAGATCATGAAAAGAATGCTTTAGGTGCTGGTTGTATTGTTGAATTCATTCATGATGCTACTGCAAATTATTATGAGGGAGGAATATATGCTTGTAGGAATTGCAATAATGTCAAGTTTCCTCTCTATGTGTTGAAAATCTTGAAGCTATGCTTGTTTTGCCTTCCTATGCTTGTTGATTATTGTTCCCATAAGTTGTTTCCTCACAAAATCCCTATGCATGGCAAGTAGGTTAGATTTAAATGTGCTAGTCATATGCTTCATGATGCTCCCGTTATGTTTCAATTCTTATCTTTTATGTGAGCATCATTGTCATCATCATGCCTAGCTAGAAAGGCATTAAAGAAAAGCGCTTGTTGGGAGACAACACAATATTTACCCTTACTGTTTTTGTGTGTACACATTATTATTCTACTGTATTAATCATGTTTTATAGCTTTTGTTTCAATAAAGTGCCAAGTAAGACCTTTAGGATAGCTTACGGTGATAGTTGTGTTGATCCTGCTTAAAATCAGAAACTTTTGCACCCAGTAAATTAGTTTTGTAATTCACAGAAACGTGCTTATGATCTGATTCTTTTTGCTCTGGATTGGTACACAAATTGCTTAGGACTTACTAATTTGGTAGAATTTTTGGGTTTCCATAAGTATACGTTTGATACAGATTACTACATACTCTTCTGTTTTTGACAGATTCTGTTTTCTGTGTATTGTTTGCTTATTTTGATGAATCTATGAGTAGTATCGGAGGGTATGAACCATAGAGAAGTTGTAATACAGTAGATATTACACTAATATGAATTTAGAATGAGTTCGTTATAGTACCTAAGTGGTGGTTTTATTTTCTTATACTAACGGAGCTTACGAGTTTTCTATTGAGTTTTGTGTTGTGGAGTTTTCAAGTTTTGGGTAAAGATTCGATGGACTATGGAATAAGGAGTGGCAAGAGCCTAAGCTTGGGGATGCCCCGGAAGGCATCCCCTCTTTCGTCTTCGTTCATCGGTAACTTTACTTAGAGCTATATTTTTATTCACCACATGATATGTGTTTTGCTTGGAGCTTCATTTTCTTTTGTTAGTATTAGCTTGCTGTTATTTATAATAATGTTTTGCATCTTTAGTTTCAATAAAAATGTCAAGGATAGCCTTTACCATGCTTATTTTGTTTGTATACATGTTGCTGTTTGAAAACAGAAAGTTTACCGCTGTTGAAAAAATTCCCTAGAAAAGTCAGAGCATGATATAATGTTGAAACCTTTTGCATAATGATATCTGATAAATTTACTACAGTGGGAATTTTATTTCATAATTTTTGGAGTTAGGGAAGTATGATGAATCTTGCATTCCTTACAGACTGTACTGTTTTGACAGATTGTTGTTATGTTTGCATTGTTTGCATATGTTTGCTTGTTTAATGATTTTATTTGAGGATAGGAGTATTAAATATGCAGAGGCATTTAGTATGAAATACTGAATAATAATTGTAGTGATTTGTTACAGTAGAAAATGATAGGTTTTGCATTGGTTTTCTATCTCACGAGTTCTTGTTGAGTTTGTTGTGGATGAAGCTTTTGATAAAAAGAGAAACCATGATATGAGAGGAATTAAGGAGACACAAAAGTTCAAGATTGTGGATCCCCAAGGCACCCCAAGATAATATTCCAAGAAGTATCAAGCATCTAAGCTTGGGGATGCCCCGGTAGGCATCCCACCTTTCTTCTTCAACAACTATCGGTTAGTATCGGTTGAACCTAAGTTTTTGCTTCTTCACATGAGTTGTGCTATCCTTGCAATGTCATTTTATTTTGCTTTGCTTGCTGTTTGAATGAAATACCAAGATCTGAAATTATTTAATGAGAGAGAGTCTTCGCATAGTTGCATAATTATTTAGCTACTCATTGATCTTCACTTATATCTTTTTGGAGTAGTTTTTCATTTACTCGTGTGCTTCACTTTTATCCTATGAGTAAATGGTTGAATGAGTTGATTGTCATAAATCTGAAATTATGTATGTCTCATTTGCTTATCCCATGGGGAATAATGACTTCACATCTAAGAAGTAGAGGTTGTAAATTTATTGAAGGTTAGCAAGCATTGTATTGGTCATTTGAACAATTCATGAAAGAATATTGAAGGAAGAGAGATTCCACATATAAATATACTATCCTAGACATCTTTTATAATTGAGAGCACTCATTAAGTATGACATGCTAAAGAGTTGATGTTGGAAAAGGAAGACAACGTAATGGTTTATGTTTTCCGACATCTCAGTTAAAGTATATTGTCATGGATCAGTCAAACATGTTGAGCTTGCCTTTCCCCCTCCTGCTAGCCAAAATTCCATGCACCAAGTAGAGATACTACTTGTGCTTCCAAATATCCTTAAACCCAGTTTTGCCATGAGAGTCCACCATACCTACCTATGGATTGAGTAAGATCCTTCAAGTAAGTTGTCATCGGTGCAAGCAATAAAAATTTCTCTCTAAATATGTATGATCTTTTGGTGTGAGGAAAATAGCTTTATACGATCTTGTTATGGAAGCAATAAAAGCGACGGACTGCATAATAAAGGTCCATATACAAGTGGCAATATATAGTGACGTTAATTCACACTAAGATTTTGTGCATCCAACCCTAAAAGCGCATGACAACCTCTACTTCCCTCTGCGAAGGGCCTATCTTTTACTTTATGTCTTTTACTTTATGCAAGAGTCAAGGTGATCTTCACCTTTCCCTTTTTCATTTTATCCTTTGGCAAGCACCTCGTGTTGGGAAGATCAATTGGATGTAAGTTAGCATGAACTATTATTGTTGACATCACCCAAAGGTGAATACGTTGGGAGGCAACACTATAAGCCCCTATCTTTCTCAGTGTCCGATTGAAACTCCATATCCATTAGTATTGCGTGAGTGTTAGCAATTGTAGAAGACTATATGATAGTTGAGTATTTGGAGTTTGCTATTCCTGAAAATAAGATGAATTGCAATTGTTTGATGACTGAGAATGAAGTTTGCTAGTTTTCGAGAAAGTTTATGGTCTATGCTTTGACATGTGAATTGCTTGTTACTTTATCGTGAGAAGTTTTATGAGATGAACTACTATTATGACATATTATCATGCTAGAAAAAGAGATTGAAATTATCATTAATCAAACTTGTGCACCTTCTAGCATTCACACTTCATAAATTCTTTCTTTTATCATTTACCTACTCGAGGACGATTAGGAATTAAGCTTGGGGATGCTGATACGTCTCCAACGTATCTATAATTTATGAAGCATTCATGCTATTTTATTATCTATTTTGAATGATTATGGGATTTATTATACACTTTTATATTACTTTTGGGACTAACCTATTAACTGGAGGCCCAGCCCATATTGCTGTTTTATTGCCTGTTTCTGTATTTCGAAGAAAAGGAATATCAAACGGAGTCCAAACGTAATGAAACCTTCGGCAGCGTGATTTTTTGGAAGAATATGATCCTAGAGACTTGGAGTTCACGTCAGAAGATCCTCGAGGAGGCCAGGAGATAGGGGCGCCCCCTCGGGCGCGCCCTGTCTCGTGGCCCCCTCGAGCACCCCCCCGACCGACTTCTCTCGCCTATATAGCCCCACGTACACTAAAAACATCCACAGACAAGATAGATCAGGAGTTCCGCCGCGCAAGCCTCTATAGCCACCAAAAACCTCTCGGGAGCCCGTTCCGGCACCCTGCCGGAGGGGGAACCTATCACCGGTGGCCATCTTCATCATCCCGGCGCTCTCCATGACGAGGAGGGAGTAGTTCACCCTCGGGGCTGAGGTTATGTACCAGTAGCAATGTGTTTGATCTCTCTCTCTCTCTCTCTCTCTCTCTCTCTCTCTCTCTCTCTCTCTCTCTCTCTCTCTCTCTCTCGTGTTCTCTCTATGGCACGATCTTGATGTATCGCGAGCTTTGCTATTATAGTTGGATTTTCTGATGTTTCTCCCCCTCTACTCTCTTGTGATGAATTGAGTTTCCCTCTTGAAGTTATCTTATCAGATTGAGTCTTTACTTTGAGAACACTTGATGTATGTCTTGCCGTGTTTATCTGTGGTGACAATGGGATATCACGTGCCACTTGATGTATGTTTTGGTGACCAACTTGCAGGTTCCGCCCGTGAACCTATGCATAGGGTTGGCACACATTTTATTGACTCTCCGGAAGAAACTTTGGGGCACTCTTTGAAGTACTTTGTGTTAGTTGGATGAATTTGAGATTGTGTGACGCATATCGTATAATCATGCCCACGGATACTTGAGGTGACAATGGAGTATCTAGGCGACATTAGGGTTTTGGTTGATTTGTGTCTTAAGGTGTTATTCTAGTATGAACTCTATGATGGATCGAGCGGAAAGAATAGCTCTATGTTATTTTACTACGAACTCTTGAATAGATCGATCAAAAAGGATAACTTTGAGGTGGTTTCGTACCCTACCATAATCTCTACGTTTGTTCTCCGCTATTAGTGGCTTTGGAGTGACTCTTTGTTGCATTTTGAGGGATTGTTCTATGATCTATCTATGTTATTATTGTTGAGAGAACTTGCACTAGTGAAAGTATGAACCCTAGGCCTTGTTTCCTATCATTGCAATACCGTTTACGCTCACTTTTGTCATTAGTTACCTTGCTTCTTTTATTATTTCAGATTACAAAAACCTATATCTACTATCCATATTGCACTTGTATCACCATCTCTTCGCTGAACTAGTGCACCTATACAATCTACCATTGTATTGGGTGTGTTGGGGACACAAGAGATTCTTCGTTATTTGGTTGCAGGGTTGCTTGAGAGAGACCATCTTCATCCTACGCCTCCCACGGATTGATAAACCTTAGGTCGTCCACTTGAGGGAAATTTGCTACTTGATACGTCCATTTTGCATCATACTTTTATATCAATTTTTAAAAAAAATTATGGGTTGTTATTACACATTATATCTCAATACTTATGGCTATTCTCTCTTATTTTACAAGGCTTACCATGAAGAGGGGGAATGCCGGCAGTTGGAATTCTGGCTGGAAAAGGAGCAAACGTTGGAAACCTATTCTGCACAGCTCCAAAAGTCCTGAAACTCCACGAAACAACCTTTTGGAATTATTAAGAATTTCTGAGCGAAAGAAATACACCAGAGGGCCCACACCCTGTCCAGGAGACAGGGGGCGTGCCCCCTATCTCCTGGGCCCCCTGGTGGGCCTCCGGCGTCCATCTTCTGCTATATCATCACTTTTACCGTGGAAAAAATCGTGGGCAAGCTTATAGGACGAAACTCCGCTGCCACGAGGCGGAACCTTGGCAGAATCAATCTAGGGCTCCAGCGGAGCTGTTCTACCGGGGAGACTTCCCTCCGGGAGGGGGAAATCATCACCAACATCATCACCAAGGATCCTCGGGAGGGGGTCAATCTCCATCAACATCTTCACCAGCACCATCTCCTCTCGAAACCCTAGTTCGTCTCTTGTATCCAATCTTGTATCAAAACCATGAATATGCTTTGTGAGTACTTACGTTTGTTCCTGAGGACATGGGTGAAGTCTTGCTATTAGTAGTCATGTGAATTTGGTATTCGTTCGATATTTTGATGAGATGTATGTTATCTTTTCCTCTAGTGGTGTTATGTGAACGTCGACTACATGACACTTCACCATTATTTGGGCCTAGAGGAAGGCATGGGGAAGTAATAAGTAGATGATGGGTTGCTAGAGTGACATAAGCTTAAACCCTAGTTTATTCGTTTCTTCGTTAGGGGCTGATATGGATCCATATGTTTAATGCTGTGGTTAGGTTTACCTTAATACTTCTTTTGTAGTTGCGGATGCTTGCAATAGGGTTTAATAATAAGTGGGATGCTTTTCCAAGTTAGGGCAGTGTCACGACCGGTTTTTCAATAAAATATTTATTGAACAACCGACCTATGAAGTCCAATATGAGGAAAATCCTCCTTATCGGTAGACAAAACTTTGATACAATAAGCCAGTAGCATTAAAATATTACAGGGGTCGGGGTGAAGATGCCCAACCAATTATTACAAACACGCCAATAATTATACATAATGGCGGATATGACACAATGGTGGGGGGTGGAAATACTACTGACTCGAGATAAGAGTGATTGGTCGAATAACACAGTGGGGGTGGATAATAAGACTACTACACTGGCGGCTCATCGAGCGTCGAGGTGAGGCTCGATGAATTTATTTGGGTAGCGGAAGCGGATATATCACAATGACTAATCCAGGGGTCGCACGAGACTGACTGGGATTCCTCTAGGCATCGGACTCGCTATCGAACTCTTCATCCATGAGATCGCCTTCACAAGATCCGCCAAATTAACAAGCCGTGAGTACTTTGAAAGTACTGCAAGACAGTTCGACAAAAGATATAACAAATGTATGCATCAATGCGACATGATTGATTTATAACAATGTGCTATCAAATTAGTAACATAAGTAAGTAAAAAGGGATCGGCGGTAGTCCGCCGAAAACCCAAAGAAGATAAACTCAAAACCGATCGGTGTCCGGCGGCGCCTCAAGGGTGAACAAATAAGTAAAACATGCCACAGTCGGGCGTCTAAGAGACACCTCATAAAGGGCTTATATTGAATGCATGCCACAGTCGGACGTCGGAGCGACATCACTGAAAGGGCTTATAACAAAATTAAATAATAACAATGCCGCAGTCGGACGTCTGAGCGACATCACAGAAAGGGCTTATAAAATAAATAATAACAATGCAGCAATCGGACGTCTGAGCGACATCACAGAAAGGGCTTATAAAAATAAATAATAACAATGCCGCAGTCGGACGTCTGAGCGACATAACAGAAAGGGCTTATAGAAATAAATAATAACAATGCCGCAGTCGGATGTCTGAGCGACATCGCAGAAAGGGCTTATAATTCATTTCACATAACTGACAAGAAATGGTGCTCATGGTAAATATTCCTCACGTGGCAATAAGCGGGTTAGTCCATTCACAGAAAATAAACATTTAATGCTCATATGGTTATCAGGAGTTTTTGTCATCGAGACTGACACTTGACAAGATAAGGTGAACACGGTACTCGGACATGAATAAGATGAAATTCAAGAATTTTGACTCTGCAGAGTTTGTACCAAAATTGTCCACAGCCAACGGATTTCCGTAGTCACGAAGCACTAGTTCCGTTTACGGTATTTTGGAGGAAACACAGCTAAGCAGTACACACCCATCATACCTCACGTTGCCAGGAATCACCATAGACAGCGTTCAAGAAAAACTTTGAGACGGGGAGGTCACAGTCTTGAATAGCATGGGATCAAATTTATTTACGCGCGCTCTAAGGGGTGCCCCCCTCTCGGTCCCAACCGGAAACACCCATGCCCCCTGACCGGATGAAAGGCTTTAATCCAGGGCCATGGAACCCTCATCCCGGCCTCTCGATTTGGTGTGTACCAGGAAGTGGTTTGCAACTTGCTAAGCCGTATCCCTTGTGGGAAACAGGTGGTAGTACGAAAGGGGAGACGGACGGGAATCTGACTGATTTATGTTGACACTGGGTCAACAGTCTGGCATAAGCCTGGCATGCTACAACACTGCCATCTTACCCATACTCATGCCAACTCATGGCCATGCAACATGTTTCCAACAACTCATGGATTTTCCGAAACTCACTTGCCTCAACTCTTATGAGATAAACTATCATCGAAATGCTCATGAACGTGCCATGCTACAAAAATAATGCAAACATGCCCAAACACTCATCATATCAAAAGTTCAAACATTGCTTGCCTGGTTCGGAGTAGTCGGGGTCTAGCTCGGTGAAGTTCGCGGTCCCGTCACCTCCTTCGGTATCTACGGTACACAAAACACACGCACTAATGTAAATACCGTGGGGTACAGAAAAGTAATCCAAATAATTTTCAAATAAATATGATAAAAAAACTAGACAAAATTTTGAAGAGGATAGAAAAAGAATCACTCAAAAGTTCCTTTCTGTTAAAAAGTTATAAGAGGTTTGGTCCAAGGACCCATCTGTAATGAAACAGAAAACCCTCAGGGGCCTAAGTAGAAAAGTGCAGAAAACGGTTCAGAGTAGAAAGCGTATTTGCTAGAGTACGATTTCAGAAAACGATTCAAAAAAAAGCAATAGAGAGGCTAACGGGCGGGTCCCACCCGTCATGTTTAAATATTTGAAAGAGGCGGCAGAGCGCGACGGTGCCCGAGAGCCGCGGTGGTCGCCGGCGGCGATCCACAGCGAGGTAGGGAGATCGGAGGGTACCTCCGTGCTCAGGGCGCAATTCCGCGTTGGTGAGTGATGGTGGTGGTCGCCGGCGAGCACCACGTCGACGACGGCTCTTGCTCCGGCGGACGGCGGTTCGGGTGATCGTGGGCCTCGTTGGAGAGTGATGCGGAGGTCAAATTGAGGTGGGGGTTAGCCTCCTAGTGGTGCCACGAGGCTGCGGGCAGGAGTAGGGCGGTGGAGGAGTTCTCACTGACAAGAACGCTGCCGGAGCCCGAGGCGGACGGTGTTGGCCGGAGTCGAGGAAGAAGGGCCCTTCGGGGCTCTTCGAGTGGCTAGGCGGGGTCTGGTGAGGTGGTGGAGTTGTGCGAGGGCGAGAGCAAGCTCGGGGGGAGCTATTTATAGATGGCCCGAGGCGGTTGCCGTGAACGGATAAGTCCGGCGAGTGTTACGGCGGCGCAGGGCATTGGTCGGGGTGGTTTTGGGGTTGAGTGCTGACGTGGAGGTCAACGGACTCCGTTTAGGTGCTGAACGAGCCGGGGTTTGGTTGCTTTGGGCATGCTCGACGGAATGGAGCAGTGCGGACCCGTCGGCGGCAGGGAGCATGTTCTGTGCTTGCTGGGCCATGGCGACGGTGCCGCGGTCATGCGCTGGCATGCATGAGCCACGCGGAGCGCTAGGGAGAGCTGGGCGGCGCAGAACGGCGTTGGGCTGGGGTGGTGCCTTCTGTCGCCCGCCACGGGAGGTCCCGACGCCGCAGAAGACGCCGGCGAGGTTGGGCCAGGGCGCCACCGACGCCAGGAATGAGCCAAGCGCTCGTGTGGTGCTCCGGACAGTGAGGAGGGGCTGTGAGCAACGTGCCAAGTGCACTGTCGACGCGTGACTGAACTCTGACGTGAAGAAACGACACTGAACTCTAAAACTTCTGAATATTCTGAAACTGCAAAGAAACAAAGGCCGCCGGTGTTCGGCTGTAATGGTTTTGGCATGAGGGAGTTTCTCCTTGAGCTGATTTTTGGTGGAGGGGCCTCTCATTGCATCTAGAGACTGCCTGAATGTTTGTGGAATTTTTGGAGCAAAGGAGATATGAATTTCACCAAATTTGACAAATCTGGTCCAAACTTGCAGAGACTGAAATTTGAAATTTTTGAAAAGAAGAGGAGTGGATCTTGATTGTTCTAGGTTGTGGGTACCAAGGACTACCCAGGGGAGTTGGTTTGAGGTCAAATCTCAAATGCATTTAGGTACTTGCTTTGCAAATCACCTAGGTTCAAAATAATGGACATAAAAGATTTGGGAGGATAAATAAATGAAATAAAATTCAGAAAAGGATTGAACTTGTTGAGACAGAATGTTTGGATTGCCCCAAAGTGGAAGGAGAGATTTTTGGAAGGGTTTAGAAGACCTCCTTCAAATCCATCAAAAAAATTGAAGAAAACGAAAAGAACATTTTTGGAGTGTCACAACACCTACCCCCTTAGGAAAAATCTCATCCCCGAGATTCCAGCTGATCCTCAAATAAACGTGGGTGCTCTGTCCGAAGAAAATCCTCTCTTTCCCAAGTGGCTTCACTTTCGGTATGGTTGCTCCATTGAACTTTGAAGAACTTGATGGTTTGCTGTCGGGTCCTCCTTTCAGACTCTTCCAAGATTTTTATTGGATGCTCCCGGTATGTAAGGTCTGGCTGCACGTCAATGTTTTTATGGGGTACTTGTTTCTCTTTGTTGCTTACGCACTTCCTCAATTGGGAGACGTGGAATACGTCGTGGATGTCGGATAATTCTTCGGGTAAGTCTAACTGGTAGCCTACCGTGCCTCTTCGTGCCACTATGCAGAATGGTCCGATGAATCTTGGGGCTAGCTTCCCTTTAATCTTGAATCGATGCAGGCCTCTCATAGGGGATACTCGTAGGTACACAAATTCACCGGGTTCAAAATTGACTCCACGATGTTTCTGATCGTAATAACTCTTTTGTCGGCTTTGGGCTGTCTTGAGTCGGTCCTTAATCACCTTGACCTTATCTTCAGCCTCTTTGAGCAGGTCTGGGCGGAAGATATGGCTGTCTCCGGTTTCCGACCAATTTAGCAGGGTACGACATCTTCGCCCGTACAGAGCTTCAAATGGTGCCATTTGCAGGCTGGCCTGATAACTGTTGTTATATGCGAATTCTGCGTATGGTAAGCTCTCTTCCCAACTGGTCCCATAGGTGAGGACACATGCTCTCAACATATCTTCTAGAATCTGGTTTACTCGCTCAGTCTGCCCATCTGTCTGGGGATGGTATGCGGTACTGAATGCCAGCTGAGTTCCCAGAGCTTGTTGTAAGTGATCCCAAAATCGGGAGACGAATTGAGTGTCCCTATCCGAGATTATTTTCTTTGGGACTCCATGTAAGGCATTTATACGGGAAAGGTAGAGCCTAGCAAGCTTCGTGTGGTGTGGGTTGTCTTCACGGGATGAAGTGTGCTACTTTAGTCAGTCTATCGCTGATGACCCATATGGCATCATGTCCGTGTCGTGACCGAGGTAGCCCAACAATAAAATCCATTCCAATCTCGTTCCGCTTCCACTCGGGTATCTTATTTGGTTGCAATAGCCCGCCGGTTTCGGTGCTCGCCTTGATGCGTTGACATGAGTCACAACATGCAATAAACGTGGCTATGTCTCTTTTTATACCATGCCACCAAAATGTTTCCTGAAGATCTTTGTACATTTTTGTTCCTCCAGGATGGATTGAATACGGAGCGGTGTGGCCTTCAGCCAGGATTTGCTGTTTAAGGTCATGGATATTTGGTACGCAAAGCCTATTCCCGTACCACAATATTCCTTGCTCATCGATAACGAATTCTGAGGCCTTGCCCAAATTCATCTTCCGTTTTATGCCTTCAATGCTGGGGTGTCCACGTTGAGCCTCTTTAACCTTCTCTATTAGGGTAGGCTGTAACTCTAAGTTCGACATACTGCCTTCGGTGACCACCATCAGATTGAGCTTAGCGAATTCCTGCTGGAATTCAGGTCTCAAGTTTGGCATATTGTCGTTGTCCGAACTGGGGTTCCGACTCAGAGCATCTGCTACAACATTTGCTTTGCCTGGGTGGTAGTGGATTCCAACATCATAATCCTTTACCAATTCCAACCAGCGTCGTTGCCGTAAATTGAGTTCTGGTTGCGTGAAAATATACTTGAGGCTTTTGTGGTCCGTGTATATTTCACAACGATTTCCAAGTAAGAAGTGTCTCCATTCCTTGAGTGCATGAATAACTGCTGCTAATTCCAGGTCATGGGTAGGATAATTTTCCTCATGCTTGCGAAGTTGTCTGGAAACATATGCGACAACCTTGCCTTCTTGCATTAATACACACCCGAGGCCCTTTCGTGATGCGTCACAAAATACCTCAAAAATTTTGTGTATATCTAGCACAATTAATACTCGTGTTGTCGTCAGTTTCTTTTCAGTTCTTGGAAACTTTTCTCGCAAGCTTCCGTCCATTCAAACTTCCTGTCTTTCTTGAGTAGTTGCGTCATTGGCTTTGCTATGGTGGAGAATCCTTCAATAAATCTCCGGTAGTATCCTGCCATTCCCAAGAAACTTTGTACATCCGTCACGCTGGCTGGTGGCTTCCAGCCAAGTACGGCCTTGACTTTTTCCGGGTCTACGGCGATACCTTCTTGGGTCAGTACGTGACCCAGAAAACCTACTTGCTTTAGCCAAAATTCACACTTGCTGAATTTAGCGTACAATTGATGTTTCCTGAGTTATCCTAGTACAATTCGGAGATGTTCAGCGTGCTCTTCTGGTGTTTTGGAGTATACCAGAATATCATCAATAAATACCACAACAAACTTGTCCATAAACTTCATGAATACTTTGTTCATGAGGTGAAAAAAATATGCGGGGGCGTTTGTTAGTCCGAATGGCATTACGGTGAACTCATACAATCCGTATCTGGAGGTGAAAGCTGTCTTGGGAATATCTTCGGTTCACACTTTCAGTTGATGGTATCCCGACCTCAAGTCAATCTTTGAGAACACCTTGGCCTGAGCGAGTTGATCGAATAAATCATTTATTCGTGGCATCGGATATTTGTTCTTGATTGTGACCATGTTTAGCGCTCGATAGTCTATGCACAATCTCAGTGTTCCGTCCTTCTTTTTGGCAAACAAAATTGGTGAACCCCAAGGTGATGAACTGGCTCGTATATACACTTTTTCCAATAATTCCTTTATTTGCTTCTTCAGTTCTACCAATTCGGATGGTGCCATTCTGTATGGTTTCTTGTATATGGGAGCGGTTCCGGGTGCTAGATCAATGCTGAATTCTATCTCTCGTCCGTGGCATGCCCGTAGCTCTTCAGAAATACATCCGAAATTCACACACCATCGAACTTTGCTCAATTCAGAAATATCCACCTTGTTCAATCTCGGTTGCCGGGATATTTTACTTTCCTTGGCTGAAACCTTTATGGTCTTCCCGTGGTGGTGGGTGAGTATTACGGTCCTGTTGAAGCAGTCAATAAAACCTTTATTGGTGGTTAACCAATCCATCCCTAAGATGACATCCAGTCCTTTATTTTCCAACACGATAAGATTTTCGTGAAACTTCAACCCTTCAAACTCGATAACCACACCCTGGCAATAATTCTGGGTAACTTGCTTAATCCTAGGGGACTTGACGACCATAGATTTTTCCAAGGGAAGCATCGAAAAATTATTTTGCAAAGCAAAACTTTTCGAAACGAATGAGTGAGAAGCTCCAGAATCAAACAAAACCATGGCAGGTATTGTGTTGATGTGAAACGCATCGAGTACGATATCTGGGGCATTTTGTGCTTCCTCTTTGGTCACGTGGTTCAGATGACCCTTCCCATGGTTGTTATTTGGGTTGAAATTGTTGCGCTTTGGCGCCGAATTATTGCTTCCGTTGTTCGGCTTTGGGGTCGAGTTCCTTGGCTTGGGGCACTGCTTGGCATAGTGCCCTTCTTCTCCACAAGCGTAACAGGTAACGCCTGGGCAGTATGTGAACTCCTTGTCCCTTGCATGGAAATTCTTGATTGGGCGCGAGACGCTTGTCGTGGGTTTGGGTGTACAGTTTTTCTGAACATCTGTCTTGCTGCGGTGGTTGCGGGCGTGATTTGTCTGGTCCCTCTTCCGCTTGCAGAAATCTTCTAAGCTGCGTCTCTCATTTTCCAAGGTAATGGCCTTATCCACCAGCGTCTTAAAATCTGGAAAGGTGTGTACGACCAATTGGCATTTAAGCGCGGTGTCGCACCATCTAGGAATTTCTCCATCTTTTGTTTTCCGACATACGCCCTCGTTGGAAGCGAGACAACAGAGTAAACTGACTGTTGTATTCGACACCGCCATTGTCCTTTGCCCGAGGTCATCAAATTCTCTCTTTTTGATCCTCATAAGACTCTTAGGAATATGCGCCCCATGAAAACCTTCTTTAAATTCCTCCCATGTTATATTATTTTCGTTGGGGTGCATGTGTAGGAAATTTCCCACCACGATGCGGCTGCTCCAGTGAGATAGTGCGGAGCATAAAGCACTTTCTCAAGATCTGAACACTGGGCAATAATTAACTTCCTTTCCATGTCTCGAAGCCAGTCTTTGGCTTCAACAGGTTTGTTAGTGTGAGAAAAAGTTTGGGGACGTGTCTTCTGTAGCTCAGATAACTTTGATTGCTGCTGATACTGTCCACGGTGATTCCCCATATTGATGACTTGGTTCATTATTTCCTGATGTTGCTGCTGACTTTGTTCATAAAGACGGCACATTTGGGAGAGTGTCGTTTCACTGTCCTGTTGACTTGTCTGCCCCTGGGTGAAATTGTTGCCTCGGGGTGTGCCATAATTTTCCTCTGTCGGAGTTGGCATGGAGCGCGTCCAAGGACGAGACATGGTTCACTCTGGGGATATATTTTGAAACACTCGTAAGAAAAGAAATTGAGCTGCAAAAATCAATAAATTCAAGAAGACGGGAAAAATTCGCAAATGCTCCAAGATTTTCCAAGAGAAATAACGTTTGCGCACGGAGAAGGACCGTTTATTACATATCTTACACGCAAGCAGTAATTATACAATACATCACTTAGGATATGCGTACATAATCCTGACATGTTATTTAAGCTAGTGCACTCCTCCAGATCCTACATGATGCGCAAACAAGCTACTTCTCACAGCCTATGTACATATAAACATATCGTACAAGTCGGTACATCGCATGGCGGCTAAGCGTACTTAGTCGGAGATGGTAAGGATTTCCCTTGGCCTGCCAAGGGTGAGGCATAGTGAGGCTGGGGACTCAACCTCCTCTTCGGTGATAGGCTCCAGGCGTGAGGTGCTGCGCTGAGTTGGTGGAGCAGGTGCCTGTCTTGGGACAACTCGAACATGAGCGGCACGAGGGTGGTGCGAACGAACCGGAGTAGGCGCAATGACATGGTTGAACTCCTCCGTGGTAGGCAGGCGACGAGTAGCGGTGAGAGCAGCAGGAGCAAACGATGCCGATGACGAGACGAAAGTCGATGGCGGTGCGGCGCGCAGAGCTCCCTCCTGTTGGCAGCACAGCCATGGACTGAGTCCATGCGGCAGCTACAAAGTCATCCACCAGGTTGTCGAAGGCTGCCTCCAAACCCCGGAGATACTGGCGAGCATCTCAAAGCTTCGTCCCGCTTCTCCTCTCGGGGCAAGAGAACGATAGTGGCAGGTATATGGCACGTGACATGGCAGGTAGCGGTAGCGACGAGTCTTCATTGAAGGAAGGATGTCCACGAGACGAGCTATCGCCTCACGGGCTGCCATCTGCAGTGCATGCTTCTCCGTGGGCATGGTTCTCCCAAGAACCGGCGGCGTAACTCAATACGCCCTCCCTTGAATTGCACCGCGGCTTGGTGCATGGTTAGATGGTCATTGACCTTGTGCTGAGAGAGTGAGAAGACTGGGCGCACAGCTGGCCCCATCGCGACTTGGACGATGAAGGAGAGAAGCTTGACGAACCCATCGTGCATGTTGGCGAACATCTGCGACTCGCAGTCGTTGCCAGCCATCTACAAAAGCAGGCAAAAATCCTGAGTAGTCAAATCATAAATTTATGCTGACTGTCAGAAATTGACTACATTTGTAAAAATAATAGCTCTATTCTGCTAATAGCCAATTAGCGATCGCACCTAGTGGCTTCCTACAGTCAGCTTGGCTCTGGTACCAAGCTTGTCACGATCAGTTTTTCAATAAAATATTTATTGAACAACCGACCTATGAAGTCCAATATGAGGAAAATCCTCCTTATCGGTAGACAAAACTTTGATACAATAAGCCAGTAGCATTAAAATATTACAGGGGTCGGGGTGAAGATGCCCAACCAATTATTACAAACACGCCAATAATTCTACATAATGACGGATATGACACAATGGTGGGGGGTGGAAATACTACTGACTCGAGATAAGAGTGATTGGTGGAATAACACAGTGGGGGTGGATAATAAGACTACTACACTGGCGGCTCATCGAGCGTCGAGGTGAGGCTCGATGAATTTATTTGGGTAGCGGAAGCGGATATATCACAATGACTAATCCAGGGGTCGCACGAGACTGACTGGGATTCCTCTAGGCATCGGACTCGCTATCGAACTTTTCATAGATCGCCTTCGTCAGCATCTGGCCAAATCAACAAGCCAGGTGAGTACTTTGAAAGTACTCGCAGGACAGTTCGGACAAAAGATATAACAAATGTATGCATCAATGCGACATGATTGATTTATAACAATGTGCTATCAAATTAGTAACATAAGTAAGTAAAAAGGGGATCGGCGGTAGTCCGCTCGAAAACCCAAAGAAGATAAACTCAAAACCGATTGGGTGTCTGAAGCGATGCCTCGAAGGGTGAACAAATAAGTAAAACATGCCACAGTCGGGCGTCTAAGCGACACCTCATAAAGGGCTTATATTGAAAGAAAAGACATGTGTTACGATCGGACGTCGGAGCGACATCACGTAAAGGGCTTATAACAAAATTAAATAATAACAATGTCGTAGTCGGACGTCCGAGCGACATCACGTAAAGGGCTTATAACAAAATTAAATAATAACAATGCATGATCGGACGTCTGAGCGACATCACGTAAAGGGCTTATAAAATAAATAATAACAATGTCATGATGGACGTCTGAGCGACATCACAGAAAGGGCTTATAAAAATAAATAATAACAATGCCGCAGTCGGACGTCTGAGCGACATCACAGAAAGGGCTTATAAAAATAAATAATAACAATGCCGCAGTCGGACGTCTGAGCGACATCGCAGAAAGGGCTTATAATTCATTTCACATAACTGACAAGAAATGGTGCTCACGGTAAATATTCCTCACGTGGCAATAAGCGGGTTAGTCCATTCACAGAAAATAAACATTTAATGCTCATATGGTTCTCAGGAGTTTCTGTCATCGAGACTGACACTTGACAAGATAAGGTGAACACGGTACTCGGACATGAATAAGATGAAATTCAAGAATTTTGACTCTGCAGAGTTTGTACCAAAATTGTCCACAGCCAACGGATTTCCGTAGTCACGAAGGACTAGTTCCGTTTACGGTATTTTGGAGGAAACACAGCTAATCAGTACACACCCATCATACCTCACGTTGCCAGGAATCACCCTAGACAGCGTTCAAGAAAAACTTTGAGACGGGGAGATCACAATCTCGAATAGCATAGGATCAAATCTATTTACGCGCGCTCTAAGGGGTGCCCCCCTCTCGGTCCCAACCGGAAACACCCATGCCCCCTGACCGGATGAAAGGCTTTAATCCAGGGCCATGGAACCCTCATCCCGGCCTCTCGATTTGATATGTACCAGGAAGTGGTTTGCAACTTACTAAGTCGATCCTTATGGCAAACAGTGGTAGTACGATAGGGAGAAGGACCGAATCGACCGATTTATGTTGACACTGGGTCAATGGTCTGGCATAAGCCTGGCATGCTACAACACTGCCATCTTACCCATACTCATGCCAACTCATGGCCATGCAACATGTTTCCAACAACTCATGGATTTTCCGAAACTCACTTGCCTCAACTCTTACGAGATAAACTATCATCGAAATGCTCATGAACGTGCCATGCTACAAAAATAATGCAAACATGCCCAAACTCTCATCATATCAAAAGTTCAAACATTGCTTGCCTGGTTCGGAGTAGTCGGGGTCTAGCTCGGTGAAGTTCGCGGTCCCGTCACCTCCTTCGGTATCTACGGTACACAAAACACACGCGCTAACGTAAATACCGTGGGGTACAGAAAAGTAATCCAAATATTTTTCAAGTAAATATGATAAAAAACTAGACAAAATTTTGAAGAGGACAGAAAAAGAATCACTCAAAAATTCCTTTCTGTTAAAAAGTTATAAGAGTTTTGGTCCAAGGACCCATCTGTAATGAAACAGAAAACTCTTAGGGGCCTAAGCAGAAAAGTGCAGAAAAACGGTTCAGAGTAGAAAGCGTGTTTGCTAGAGTATGCTTTCAGAAAACGATTCAAAAAAAACAATAGAGAGGCTGACGGGCGGGTCCCACCCGTCATGTTTAAATATTTGAAAGAGGCGGCAGAGCGCGACGGTGCCCGAGAGCCGCGGTGGTCGCCGGCGGCGATCCACGGCGTGGTAGGGAGATCGGAGGGTACCTCCGTGCTCAGGACGCCATTCCGCGTTGGTGAGTGGTGGTGGTGGTCGCCGGCGAGCACCACGTCGACGGCGGCTCTTGCTCCGGCGGACGGCGGTTCGGGTGGTCGTGGGCCTCGTCGGAGATTGTTGCAGAGGTCAAATTGAGGTGGGGGATAGCCTCCTAGTGGTGCCACGAGGCTGCGGGCAGGAGTAGGGCGGTGGAGGAGTTCTCACTGACAAGAACGCTACCAGAGCCCGAGGCGGACAGAGTTGGCCGGAGTCGAGGAAGAAGGGCCTTTCGGGGCTCTTCCAGTGGCTAGGCGGGGTCTGGTGAGGTGGTGGAGTTGTGCGAGGGCGAGAGCAAGCTCGGGGGGAGCTATTTATAGATGGCCCGAGGCAGTTGCCGTGAACGGATAAGTCCGGCGAGTGTTACGGCGGCGCAGGGCATTGGTCGGGGTGGTTTTGGGGTTGAGTGCTGACGTGGAGGTCAACAAACTCCGTTTAGGTGCTGAACGAGCCGACGTTTGGTTGCTTTGGGCATGCTCGACGGAACGGAGCGGTGCGGACCCGCCGGCGGCGTGGGAGCACGCTCGGCTTGCCGGGCCACGGCGACGGTGCCGCGATCGTGCGCTGGCATGCATGAGCCACGCGAGCGCTTAGGGAGAGCTGGGCGCAGAACAGCGCTATTGGGGTGGTGCCTTCGTCGCCCGCCACGGGAGGTCCCGACGCCGCAGAAGACGCCGGCGAGGTTGGGCTAGGGCGCCACCGACGCCAGGAATGATCCAAGCGCTCGTGTGGTGCTCCGGACAGCGAGGAGGGGCCGTGAGCAACGTGCCAAGTGCACTGTCGACGCGTGACTGACTCTGACAAGAAGAAACGACACTGAACTCTGAAACTGCAAAGAAACAGTGTCGGCCAGGTGTTCGGCAGAATGGTTTTGGCATGAGGGAGTTTCTCCTTGAGCTGATTTTTGGTGGAGGGGCCTCTCATTGCATCTAGAGACTGCCTGAATTTTTGTGGAATTTTTGGAGCAAAGGAGATATGAATTTCACCAAATTTGACAAATCTGGTCCAAACTTGCAGAGACTGAAATTTGAAATTTTTGAAAAGAAGAGGAGCGGATCTTGATTGTTCTAGGTTGTGGGTACCAAGGACTACCCAGGGGAGTTGGTTTGAGGTCAAATCTCAAATGCATTTAGGTACTTGCTTTGCAAATCACCTAGGTTCAAAATAATGGACAGAAAAGATTTGGGAGGATAAATAAATGAAATAAAATTCAGAAAAGGATTGAACTTGTTGAGACAGAATGTTTGGATTGCCCCAAAGTGGAAGGAGAGATTTTTGGAAGGGTTTAGAAGACCTCCTTCAAATCCATCAATTTTTTTGAAGAAAACCAAAAGAACATTTTTGGAGTGTCACAGGCAGTATCCAAGTACCGGTCCACCCACATATCAAATTATCAAAGTACCGAATGCGAATCATATGAACGTGATGAAACCTAGCTTGACGATAATTCCCGTGTGTCCTCGGGAGCTCCTATATCATTATTAGAAATTGTCCAGGCTTATCCTTTGCTACATAAAGGATTGGGCCACCTTGCTGCACTTTATTTACTTTATTTACTTGTTACTCGTTACTATTTATCTTATCACAAAACTATCTATCACTTACAATTTCAGTGCTTGCAGAGAAAACGTTACTGAAAACCGCTTATCATTTCCTTCTACTCCACGATGGGTTCGACACTCTTACTTATCGAAAGGACTACGATTGATCCCCTACACTTGTGGGTCATCAAGACTCTTTTCTGGCGCCGTTGCCGTGGAGTGTAGCGCTTTTGGTGAGTGGACTTGGTAAGGAAACATTTATATAGTGTGCTGAAATTTTCTGTTACTTGTCACTATGGAAACTAATTCTTTGAGGGGATTGTTTGGGTTATCTTGACCCCAACCTGAAGAGCAAAGATTTGCTCCTCAACCTACTGGATTTTATGAAAATATTCACTTTGAGATTCCTTCGGGTATGATAGAAAAACTGCTAGCTAATCCATTTGCAGGTGACGGAACATTGCATCCTGATTTACACCTTATCTTTGTGGATTATTTAAGCTTGTAGGTATTCCCGATGATGCTGTCAAAAGGAAGGTCTTCCCTTTATCTTTGAAGGGAGATGCATTGACATGGTATAGGCTATGTGATGATACGAGATCTTGGAATTATAAGCGATTGAAGTTGGAATTTCACCAGAAGTTCTATCCTATGCATCTTTTTCATCGTGATCGTAATTACATATATAATTTCTGGCTTCGCGAAGGAGAAAGCATCGCTCAAGCTTGGGGGAGGCTTAAGTCAATGTTATATTCATGCCCCAATCATGAGCTCTCTCGAAATGATTATTCAGAATTTTATGCTCGGCTCTCTCTTGATAATCGCAACCTGCTCGATACTTCTGTGCTGGTTCTTATATGTCAAGACTATTGATTTCAAATGGGAATTATTGGAAAGAATTAAACGCAACTCTGAAGATTGGGGTTCCGACGATGGTAAGGAGTCAGGTATGACACCTAAGTTCGATTGTGTTAAATCTTTTATGGATACCGATGCTTTCCGTGGATTTAGCTCTAAGTATGGACTTGACTCTGAGATAGTAGGTACTTTCTGTGAATCTTTTGCTACTCACATTGATCTCCCTAAAGAGAAGTGGTTTAAATATAATCCTCCTGTTGAAGTGAAAGTAGTTGCACCTATTACAGTCGAAGAAAAGGCTATTACCTATAGTGATCCTATTGTTCCTACTGCTTATGTTGAAAACCCTCCTTTTCCTATTAGGATAAAGGATCATGCTAAAACTTCGATTGTTGTTCGTAAGAGTAATACTAGGACTTATACACCTCATGAGCAAATTAATGTTGAACCTAGTATTGCTATGGTTAAAAATCTCTTGGATGAGGATTTAGAAGGGCATGTTATTTCTTTCTTGGGTGAGACTGCCAATATTGCTAGACCTGATACTAAGACACGTAGACCTGTCGTAAGCATGCCTGTTATTTCTGTTAAAATAGGAGATCATTGTTATCATGGCTTATGTGATATGGGTGCTAGTGCTAGTGCGATACCTTATGATCTTTATAAAGAATTTATGCACGACATTGCACCCGTTGAACTAGAAGACATTGATGTTACTATTAATCTTGCTAATAGGGATACCATTAAACCTATTGGGATTGTTAGATATGTTGAAGTTTTGTGTGGGAAGGTTAAATACCCTGCAGATTTTCTTGTTCTTGGTTCCCCACAAGATGATTTTTGTCCCATTATTTTTGGTAGACCCTTCTTGAATACAGCTCGTGCTAAGATTAATTGTGAAAAGAATATTGTCACTGTTGGCATTGATGGTATGTCTCATGAGTTTAATCTCGCTAAGTTTAGTAGACAACCTTGTGAAAGGGAACCACCTAGTAAGGATGAAATTATTGGTCTTGCTTCCATTGATGTTCCTCCAACCGATCCATTAGAACAATATTTTCTAGACCATGAAAACAATATGTTTATGAAGGAAAGGGAGGAAATAAATGAAGCGTTTCTTAAACAGGAACCTGTGCTGAAACATAACCTTCCCGTTGAAATTCTTGGGGATCCCCCTCCACCCAAGGGTGATACCATGTTTGAACTCAAACCATTACCTGATAATCTTAAGTATGGTTATCTTGATGAAAAATAAATATATCCTGTTATTATTAGTGCTAACCTTTCAGAGAAAGAAGAAGAAAGATTATTGAAAACTCTGAAGAAGCACCGAGCAGCTATTGGATATACTCTGGATGATCTTAAGGGCGTTAGTCCCACGTTATGTCAACACAAGATTACATTGGAGGACGATGCCAAACCAGTTAGAGATCCTCAAAGACGATTAAATCCCAAGATGAAGGAAGTGGTAAGAAAGGAGATTCTAAAGCTCCTTGAGGCAGGTATTATTTATCCCGTTGCTGATAGTGAATGGGTAAGCCTTGTTCATTGTGTTCCTAAAAAGGGAGGTATTACCATTGTTCCTAATGATAAAGATGGATTGATCCCGCAAAGAATTATTACAGGTTATAGGATGGTAATTGATTTCCGTAAGTTAAATAAAGCTACTAAGAAAGATCATTACCCTTTACCTTTTATTGATCAAATGCTAGAAAGGCTATCCAAACACACACATTTTTGCTTTCTAGATGGTTATTCTGGTTTCTCTCAGATACCTGTGTCAGCGAAGGATCAATCTAAAACTACTTTTACTTGCCCTTTTGGTACTTTTGCTTATAGACGTATGCCTGTTGGTTTATGTAATGCACCTGCTACCTTTCAAAGATGCATGATGGCTATATTCTCTGATTTTTGTGAAAAGATTTGTGAGGTATTCATGGATGACTTTTCCGTTTATGGATCCTCTTTTGATGATTGTTTGAGCAACCTTGATCGAGTTTTGCAGAGATGCGAAGACACTAGTCTTGTCCTGAATTGGGAAAATTGTCACTTTATGGTTAATGAAGGCATTGTGTTGGGGCACAAGATCTCCGAGAGAGGTATTGAAGTTGATAAAGCCAAAGTTGATGCTATTGAAAAGATGCCATGTCCCAAGGACATAAGAGGTATAAGAAGTTTCCTTGGTCATGCCGGTTTTTATAGGAGGTTCATTAAGGACTTTTCTAAAATCTCTAGGCCTCTGACTAATTTATTGCAAAAAGATATTCCTTTTGTCTTTGATGATGATTGTGTAGAAGCATTTGAAGTACTTAAGAAAGCTTTGATCACTGCACCTATTGTTCAGCCGCCTGATTGGAATTTACATTTTGAAATTATGTGTGATGCTAGTGATTATGTTGTAGGTGTTGTTCTAGGGCAAAGAGTTGATAAGAAATTGAATGTTATCCAGTATGCTAGTAAGACTCTTGATACTGCCCAGAGAAATTATGCTACTACTGAAAAAGAGTTTTTCGAAGTTGTGTTTGCATGTGATAAGTTTAGACCTTATATTGTTGATTCCAAAGTTACTATTCACACTGATCATGCTGCTATTAAATATCTTATGGAAAAGAAAGATGCTAAGCCTAGGCTCATTAGATGGGTTCTCCTGCTCCAAGAATTGGACTTGCATATTATTGATAGAAAGGGAGCTGAGAACCCCTTTGCAGGTAACTTGTCTAGGTTAGAGAATGTTCTTGATGACCCACTGCCTATTAATGATAGATTTCCTGATGAAAAATTAGCGGTCGTCAATGCTTCTCGTACTGCTCCTTGGTATGCTGATTATGCTAATTATATTGTTGCTAAATTTATACCTGCTAGTTTCACATACCAGCAAAAGAAAAAGTTCTTTTATGATTTAAGACATTACTTCTGGGATGATCCACACCTTTATAAAGGAGTAGATGGTGTTATTAGACATTGTGTGCCTCAGCATGAACAGGAACATATCCTACGTAAGTGTCACTCTAAATCTTATGGAGGACACCACGCTGGAGATAGAACTGCACACAAGGTACTACAATCTGGTTTTTATTGGCCTACTCTCTTCAAAGATGCTCGTAAGTTTGTCTTATCTTGTGATGAATGTCAAAGAATAGGTAACATTAGTAGACGTCAAGAAATGCCTATGAATTATTCTCTTGTTATTGAACCGTTTGATGTTTGGGGCTTTGCTTATATGGGACCTTTTCCTGCCTCTAATGGTTATACACATATTTTAGTTGCTGTTGATTACGTTACTAAGTGGATAGAAGCTATTCCAACTAGTAGTGTTGATCATAACACTTCTATTAAAATTCTTAAGGAAGTTATTTTTCCGAGATTTGGAGTCCCCAGATATCTTATGAGTGATGGTGGTTCACATTTTATCATGGTGCTTTCTGTAAGATGCTTGCTAAGTATGATGTCAATCACAGAATCGCATCTTCTTATCATCCGCAGTCCAGTGGTCAAGTAGAGTTGAGTAATAGAGAGCTCAAATTAATTTTGCAAAAGACTGTGAATAGATCTAGAAAGAATTGGTCCAAAAAACTTGATGATGCATTATGGGCCTATAGAACTGCATACAAAAATCCTATGGGTATGTCTCCTTATAAGATGGTTTATGGAAAAGCGTGTCATTTACCTCTTGAACTAGAACATAAGGCATATTGGGCTATTAAAGAGCTCAACTATGATTTCAAACTTGCCGGTGAGAAGAGGTTGTTTGATATTAGCTCACTTGATGAATGGAGAACCCAAGCCTATGAGAATGCCAAGCTTTTCAAAGAAAAAGTCAAACGCTGGCATGATAAGAGGATACAAAAGCGTGAGTTTAACGTAGGAGATTATGTTTTATTATTCAACTCTCGTTTAAGATTTTTTGCAGGAAAACTTCTCTCAAAATGGGAAGGACCCTACGTTATCGAGGAGGTCTATCGTTCTGGTGCTATAAAAATCAACAACTTCGAAGGCACAAATCCGAGTGAGGGAGTCCCGGATTAGGGGGTGTCCGGATAGCCGGACTACCATCATCAGCCGAACTATGATCGGCCGGACTATCATCATCGACCGGACTCCAAGACTATGAAGATACAAGATTGAAGACTTCGCCCCGTGTCTGGATGGGACTTTCCTTGGCGTGGAAGGCAAGCTTGGCGATACGGATATGTAGATCTCCTACCATTGTAACCGACTCTATGTAGCCCTAGCCCTCTCTGGTGTCTATATAAACCGGATGGCTCTAGTCCGTAGGACAACATCAACAACCCTTACAATCATACCATAGGCTAGCTTCTAGGGTTTAGCCTCCTTGATCTCGTGGTAGATCCACACTTGTAAACAACCACAATATCAATATCAATCAAGCAGGACGTAGGGTTTTACCTCCATCAAGAGGGCCCGAACCTGGGTAAAACATCGTGTCCCTTGTCTCCTGTTACCATCCGCCTAGACGCACAGTTCGGGACCCCCTACCCGAGATCCGCCGGTTTTGACACCGACACCGAGGGTGGTAAACGGTCAAAGAATTAAACATTATATTTCAGGTAATCCTATCAATGTTGAAACTAATATTATTGAAACCGTAACCCCTGAGGAATACATAAGGAACACTTTCCAGAATGTTCCAGACTCTGAAAAGGTATAGTTATGTGGTACGGTAAGTAAACCGACTCCAAAACAACTCCAATGGCAATTTTTATCAGTTTTGGAATATTTAAGAATTTTAGGAAGAAAGAAGTAGTCCGAAAGGGACACGAAGCTCCCATGAGAGTGGAGGGCGCCACCCCCCCCCCTGTAGGGCGCGCCCCCTGTCTCGTGGGCACCTCGTGTGCCTCCCAGACTCCGTTTTCTTGTATACTACGTATTTTGGTCGGTAAAAATTCATTATATATACTCCCGAAGGTTTTGACCACCGTATCACGCAAATATCCTCTGTTTTCATTTCGAGTTGTTCCTGTTGCAGAATAAAGCAAGATGTCTTCTCAGGAATCAGTCGGGGAGAGTCGGGTGTCTCACCCAACACCAGGTCCAGGAGCAAATAGCGATGCCTATCACTTTGGACCATCAACGGAGGATGAGATGGAGGCTGATTTGAAAAGGATAGATGCCATGGATGAAGATCAAGAAGTCACCTCTCGTCTCCGAGCAGAATTCATGATGGGGGAACTACCTAGCATGGCTATTCCAGCTTCGGTCACCCCTTCCAACTCTAGATTTCTTTGTTATGAAAATATGAAAAAGAGTTTCACTTGTTCTCCAGAAGCTATGCATCATCCTTGGGTAAAAGGAGCTTTGGCCGTTACGGGCAAGCTCCGTAAAGAAATTATGGACCTCAAACAACAAGTCAATAAGCTCGAGGAGGAAAACCGTATCCTGAAGGGCATCATCGCCAAGAAGATCATAACACCAACCATGAAGAAGGAGAAATAATCACATGGGTATGGGCATTCCCTTGGCAACTGCCAAGCTTGGGGGAGGTGCCCCGGTATCGTATCACCATCACACTCCTATCTTTACCGCTTTATTTAGTTCGATCCTTTTAGTAGTATCTTGATCTAGGAGATTGAAGTTTTGATATCAAGTAGTTTGAGTTTTGCATTGTGATCTCTTTTTGTGACCGAGTCCGTGAGCTATCTATAATAAAGATTAGTGTTGAGTCAAGGGCTTTGCTATGTTGCTATGATCTTGAGAAAGTATAAAGAATAAAGAGTTCATATTGATCTTATGGATAGTGATAACCTCACACATAGAAAGTATGAGGCATAAAATTTGTTGAGAGTTGATGAACGTAGCCTTGGTCATCGTTGCAATTAATAGGAAGTGATAAGGAAAGAGGGGTTCACATATAAATATATTATCTTGGACACCTTTTATAATTGGGAGCACTCATTAAGTATGACATGCTAAAAGAGTTGATGTTGGACAAGGAAGACAACGTAATGGTTTATGTTTTCCGACATCTCAGTTAAAGTATATTGTCATTGACCTTCCAAACATGTTGAGCTTGCCTTTCCCCCTCATGCTAGCCAAATCCCTTGCACCAAGTAGAGATACTACTTGTGCTTCCTAATATCCCTAAACCCAGTTTTGCCATGAGAGTCCACCATACCTACCTATGGATTGAGTAAGATCCTTCAAGTAAGTTGTCATCGGTGCAAGCAATAAAAATTGCTCTCTAAATATGTATGACTTATTAGTGCAGAGAAAATAAGCTTTGTACGAACTTGTTGTGGAAGTAATAAAAGCGACGGACTGCATAATAAAGGTCCACATACAAGGGGCAATATAAAGTGACGTTCTTTTGCATTAAGATTTTGTGCATCAACCCTAAACGCGCATGACAACATCTGCTTCCCTCTGCGAAGGGTCTATCTTTTACTTTATGTTTTTACTTTATGCTTGAGTCAAGGTGATCCTCACCTTTCCCTTTTTCATTTTATCCTTTGGCAAGCTCCTCGTGTTTGAAAGATCATGATATATATATCCAATTGGATGTAAGTTAGCATGGGCTATTATTGTTGACATCACCTAAAGGTGAATACATTGGGAGGCAACACAATAGGCCCCTATCTGTCTCAGTGTCCGGCTGAAACTCTATAACCACAAGAACTGCGTGAGTGTTAGCAATTGTAGGAGACTACGAGATAGTTGAGTATGTGAGCTTGCTGAAAAGCTCTATTATTGAATCTTTCTGATGTTACGATAAATTGCAATTGCTTCAGTGACTGAGATTATAGTTTGTTAGTTCCCAATGAAGTTTTTGAACCATACTTGACATTGTGAATTGCTTGTTACTTGAGCATAGGAAATCATATGACAAAATCTATATATGTTGTTGTTACTAGAATGATCATGATGCCCTCATGTCCGTATTTTATTTTTATCGACGCCTCTATCTCTAAACATGTGGACATATTTTTCGATTTCGGCTTCCGCTTGAGGACAAGCAAGGACTAAGCTTGGGGGAGTTGGTACGTCCATTTTGCATCATGTTTTATATCAATATTTATTGCATTATGGGCTGTTATTACACATTATATCTCAATACTTATGGCTATTTTCTCTTATTTTACAAGGTTTACCATGAAGAGGGGGAATGCCGACAGCTGGAATTCTAGCTGGAAATGGAGCAAACGTTGGAAACCTGTTCTGCACAGCTCCAGAAGTCCTGAAACTCCACGAAACAACCTTTTGGAATTAATAAGAATTTCTGAGCGAAAGAAATACACCAGGGGGCCCACACCCTGTCCAGGAGACAGGGGGGTGCACCCCCTATCTCCTGGGCCCCCTGGTGGGCCTCTGGCGTCCATCTTCTGCTATATCATCACTTTTACCCTGGAAAAAATCGTGGGCAAGCTTATTGGACGAAACTCCGCCGCCACGAGGCGGAACCTTGGCGGAATCAATCTAGGGCTCCGGCGGAGCTGTTCTGCCGGGGACACTTCCCTCCGGAGGGGAAATCATCACCAACGTCATCACCAACGATCCTCTCATCGGGAGGGTCAATCTCCATCAACATCTTCACCAGCACCATCTCCTCTCAAAACCCTAGTTCATCTCTTGTACCCAATCTTGTATCAAAACCACAAATTGGTACCTGTGGGTTGCTAGTAGTGTTGATTACTCCTTGTAGTTGATGCTAATTGGTTTACTTGGTGGAATATCACATGTTCAGATCCTTTATGCATATTATTACTCCTCTGATTATGAACATGAATATGCTTTGTGAGTAGTTACGTTTGTTCCTGAGGACATGGGTGAAGTCTTGCTATTAGTAGTCACGTGAATTTGGTATTCGTTCGATATTTTGATGAGATGTATGTTGTCTTTTCCTCTAGTGGTGTTATGTGAACGTCGACTACATGACACTTCACCATTATTTGGGCCTAGAGGAAGGCATGGGGAAGTAATAAGTAGATGATGGGTTGCTAGAGTGACAGAAGCTTAAACCCTAGTTTATGCGTTGCTTCATTAGGGGCTGATATGGATCCATATGTTTAATGTTGTGGTTAGGTTTACCTTAATACTTCTTTTGTAGTTGTGGATTCTTGCAATAGGGGTTAATCATAAGTGGCATTCTTGTCCAAGTTAGGGCAGTACCCAAGTACCGGTCCACCCACATATGAAATTATCAAAGTACCGAACGCGAATCATATGAACGTGATGAAAACTAGCTTGACAATAATTCACATGTGTCCTCGGGAGCTCCTTTATCATTATTAGAAATTGTCCAGGCTTATCCTTTGCTAAATAAAGGATTGGGCCACCTTGCTGCACTTTATTTACTTTATTTACTTGTTACTCTTTACTATTTATCTTATCACAAAACTATCTATCACTTACAATTTCAGTGCTTGCAAAGAAAACCTTACTGAAAACCGCTTATCATTTCCTTCTGCTCCTCGTTGGGTTCGACACTCTTACTTATCGAAACGACTACGATTGATCCCCTACACTTGTGGGTCATCACTACTGTCCTACAAACCTGTGCACTTGCAGGCCCAACAACGTCTACAAGAAGAAGGTTGTGTAGTAGACATCAGTGCGCGTGGGAAATGGTTCCAAAGTCGATGTGATCGCGGTCGGCACGCTACCTCTACATCTACCTTCGGGATTAGTTTTAGACCTAAGTAATTGTTATTTGGTGCCAGCGTTGAGCATGAACATTATATCTGGATCTTGTTTGATTTATATTGAAATCAGAGAATAATGGTTGTTCTATTTATATGAGTAATATCTTTTATGGTCATGCACCCTTGAAGAGTGGTCTATTTATATTAAATCTCGATAGTAGTGATACACATATACATAATATTGAAACCAAAAGATGCAGAGTTGATAATGATAGTGCAACTTATTTGTGGCACTGCCGTTTAGGTCATATTGGTGTAAAGAGCATGAAGAAACTCCATACTGATGGACTTTTGGAATCACTTGATTATGAATCACTTGGTACTTGCGAACCATGCCTCATGGGCAAAATGATTAAAACACCGTTCTTCGGAACAATGGAGCGAGCAACAGATTTGTTGGAGATCATACATACTGATGTATGTGGTCTGATGAATGTTGAGGCTCACGGCAGGTATCGGTATTTTCTCACCTTCACAGATGATTTGAGCAGATATGGGTATATCGACTTAATGAAACATAAGTCTGAAACATTTGAAAAGTTCAAAGAATTTCAGAGTGAACTGGAAAATCATCGTAACAAGAAAATAAAGTTTCTACGATCTGATCATGGAGGAGAATATTTGAGTTACGAGTTTGGTCTTCATTTGAAACAATGCGGAATAGTTTCGCAACTCACGCCACCCGGAACACCACAGTGTAATGGTGTGCCCGAATGTCGTAATCGTACTTTACTAGATATGGTGCGATCTATGATGTCTCTTACTGATTTACCGCTATCTTTTGGGGTTATGCTTTAGAGATGGCTGCATTCACGTTAAATAGGGCACCATCGAAATCCGTTGAGACGACGCCTTGTGAACTGTGGTTTGGCAAGAAACCAAAGTTGTCATTTCTTAAAGTTTGGGGCTGCGATGCTTATGTGAAAAAGCTTCAACCTGATAAGCTCGAACCCAAATCAGAGAAATGTGTCTTCATAGGATACCCAAAGGAGACTGTTGGGTACACCTTCTGTCACAGATCCGAAGGCAAGACATTTATTGCTAAATTTGGATCCTTTCTAGAGGAGTTTCTCTCGAAAGACGAGATTGGGAGGAAAATAGAACTTGATGAGGTAACTGTACCTGCTCCCTTACTGGAAAGTAGTTCATCACAGAAACCAGTTCCTGTGACGCCTACACCAATTAGTGAGGAAGCTAATGATATTGATCATGAAACTTCAGATCAAGTTGCTACCGAACCTCGTAGGTCAACCAGAGTAAGATCCGCACCAGAGTGGTACGGTAATCCTATTCTGGAGGTCATGTTACTTGACCATGGTGAACCTACGAACTATGAGGAAGCGATGTTGAGCCCAGATTCCGCAAAATGGCTTGAGTCCATGAAATATGAGATGGGATCCATGTATAAGAACAAAGTGTGGACTTTGGTTGACTTGCCCGATGATCGGCAAGCCATCGAGAATTAATGGATCTTCAAGAAGAAGACTGACGCTGACGGTAATGTTACTGTCTACAAAGCTTGACTTGTTGCAAAAGTTTTTTGACAAGTTCAAGGGGTTGACTATGATGAGACTTTCTCACCCGTAGCGATGCTTAAGCCTGTCCGAATCATGTTAGCAATTGCCACATTTTATGATTATGAAATTTGGCAAATGGATGTCAAAACTGCATTCCTGAATGGATTTCTGGAAGAAGAGTTGTGCAAGCTCCAGCGATCCATTTATGGACTGGTGCTAATAAAGTGTGCAAGCTCTAGCGATCCATTTATGGACTGGTGCAAGCCTCTCGTAGTTGGAATAAACGCTTTGATAGTGTGATCAAAGCATATGGTTTTGTACAGACTTTTGGAGAAGCATGTATTTACAAGAAAGTGAGTGGGAGCTCTGTAGCATTTCTAATACTGTATGTGGATGACATATTGTTGATTGGAAATGATATAGATTTCTGGATAGCATAAAAGGATACTTGAATAAGAGTTTTTCAATGAAAGACCTCGGTGAAGCTGCTTACATACTGGGCATCAAGATCTATAGAGATAGATCAACACGTTTAATTGGACTTTCACAAAGCACATACCTTGACAAAGTTTTGAAAAAGTTCAAAATGGATCAAGCAAAGAAAGGGTTCTTGCCTATGTTACAAGGTGTGAAGTTGAGTCAGACTCAATGCCCGACAACTACAGAAGATAGAGAGAAAACGAAAAATATTCCCTATGCTTCAGCCATAGGCTCTATCATGTATGCAATGTTGTGTACCAGACCTGATGTGTGCCTTGCTATTAGTTTAGCAGGTAGGTACCAAAGTAATCCAGGAGTGGATCATTGGACAGCGGTCAAGAACATCTTGAAGTACCTGAAAAGGACTAAGGATATGTTTCTCGTTTATGGAGGTGACAAAGAGCTCGTCGTAAATGGTTACGTCGATGCAAGGACATTGATCCGGACGATTCTAAATCGTAAACCAGATACGTGTTTATATTGAATGGTGGAGCTGTCAGTTGGTGCAGTTCGAAATAAAGCATCATGGCGTGATCTACGTGTGAAGCGGAGTACATAGCTGCTTCGGAAGCAGCAAATGAAGGAGTCTAGATGAAGGAGTTCATATCCGATCTAGGTGTTATACCTAGTGCATCAGGTCCAATGAAAAGCTTTTGTGACAATACTGGTGCAATTGCCTTGGCAAAGGAATCCAGGTTTCACAAGAGAGCCAAGCACATCAAGAGACGCTTCAATTCCATCCGTGACCAAGTCCAGGTGCGAGACATAGAGATTAGCAAGATATATACGGATCTGAATGTTGCAGACCCGTTGACTAAGCCTCTCTCACGAGCAAAACATGATCAGCACTAAGACTCCATGGGTGTTAGAATCATTACTGTGTAATCTAGATTATTGACTCTAGTGCAAGTGGGAGACTGAAGGAAATATGCCCTAGAGGCAATAATAAAGTTATTATTTATTTCCTTATTTCATGATAAAAGTTTATTATTCATGCTAGAATTGTATTAACTGGAAACATAATACATGTGTGAATACATAGACAATATAGTGTCACTAGTATGCCTCTACTTGACTAGCTCGTTAATCAAAGATGGTTAAGGTTTCCTAACCATAGACATGAGTTGTCATTTGATAAACGGGATCACATCATTAGGAGAATGATGTGATTGACTTGACCCATTCCGTTAGTTTAACACTTGATCATTTAGTATATTGCTATTGCTTTCTTCATGACTTATACATGTTCCTATGACTATGAGATTATGCAACTCCCAAATACCGGAGGAACACTTTGTGTGATACCAAACGTCACAACATAACTGGGTGATTATAAAGGTGCTCTACAGGTGTCTCTGATGGTACTTGTTGAGTTGGCATAGATCGAGATTAGGATTTGTCACTGCGATTGTCGGAGAGGTATCTCTGGGCCCTCTCGGTAATGCACATCACTATAAGCCTTGCAAGCAATGTGACTAATGAGTTAGTTGCGGGATGATGCATTACGGAACGAGTAAAGAGACTTGCCGGTAACGAGATTGAACTAGGTATTGAGATACCGACGATCGAATCTCGGGCAAGTAACATACCTATGACAAAGGGAACAACGTATGTTGTTATGCGGTTCGACCGAAAAAGATCTTCGTAGAATATGTAGGAGCCAATATGGGCATCCAGGTTCCGCTATTGGTTATTGACCACAGAGATGTCTCGGTCATGTCTACATAGTTCTCGAACCCGTAGGGTCCGCGCGCTTAACGTTCGTTGACGATATAGTATTATATGAGTTATGTATGTTGGTGACCGAATGTTGTTCGGAGTCCCGGATATGATCATGAACATGATGAGGAACTCCGGAATGGTCCGGAGATAAAGATTGATATATGGGATAATAGTGTTTGTTCTCCTGAAGGGTTCCGAAATTCATGGGAAGGGATTCCGGATGTTTCCCGAAATGTTTGGGTACGAGAACACTTTATTTGGGCCACAGGGGAAAGCCCACAAGGTTTTTGGAAAGCGCAAAAGGAAGTTTTGTGGAGTCCAGGGGCCAGAAGCCAGGGTCCCTGGCGTCTGGGTCCAGACGCCGGGAACCCTGGCGTCTGGCCCTGGAGTCCGAGAAGTACTCTTGCCTTTCTGGTGAAACCGACTTTGTGGAGGCTTTTACTCCAAGTTTCGACCCCAAGGCTCAACATATAAATAGAGGGGCAGGGCTAGCACCAAAGACAGATCAAGAAACACCAAGCCGTGTGCCGGCAACCCCGTCCCCTCTAGTTTATCCTCCGTCATATTTCTGTAGTGCTTAGGCGAAGCCCTGCGGAGATTGTTCTTCATCAACACCGTCACCACGCCGTCGTGCTGCCGGAACTCATCTACTACTTCGCCCGTCTTGCTGGATCAAGAACGGGAGGACGTCATCCAGCTGAACGTGTGTTGAACGCGGAGGTGCCGTACGTTCGTTACTTGATTGGGGAGGATCGTGAAGGTGTACGACTACATCAACCGCGTTATTAAACGCTTCCGCTTAGCAATCTTCAAGGGTATGAAGATACACTCTCCCTCTCGTTGCTATGCATCACCATGATCTTGTGTGTGCGTAGGAATTTTTTTTGAAATTATCACGTTCCCCAACACCAGACTCCCCGCATTGGGATGTCTGACATGCACCACGGTCTAGATCAACGCCCTCCCTCCATGTCGCCGCTGGTGGTGAGGCAGGAGGACGCGGAGGCTGCTACTAGGCGGCACCGGAGGAGTCCTTCCAGCGCACCATCAATGAATCGAAGTGCGAGGAAGACGCCTACTGGTCTGGCCTCGAGGAGGTGCTCCAGTTGTCTGTTGTCAGCGACAATGTTTAACCACTGCCACCACGATCACCACCGGCACCCCCAGCACCCGCATCGGCACCGCCTGCAACCAATGTCTCTGCGAGACGTACCAGTGGACCGGCATCGTGCAGGAGTGGGTCAACGCTTCGGCCGTGTGAATGGACACGACGACCGAGGAGGAAGCACAACACCTAGACGTCTAGAAGGCCCACTGGCTGGCGGAGGAGCGGGCCGACGCCGAGCGCCAAATGCAGCGGGAGCGCTGGCTGCATAGGGCGCGCGAGGAGGAGGAGTAGCGGCGGGAGCAGGAGGAGGAGGCGCGCGGGATGTTAAGTAGACTGCCGCAGCAGTAGGCGACAAAGGAGGTGGTGCTGGCGGCTTACGGCGTCTTCCCTTGGGTTGCACGCCTGCGCCGCCGGCGTTCTTCGACCTCACCCGCTTCGACTCGAAGGGCGATGCCTAGGGCTGCGGGCTGCAGTGGCGGGACCCTGCGTTTTTTAGTTTTATTAATGTTTTATGTTTAATCATGTTGAAGTGAACTTTGACCAAAGTTTTTAATAAGTTTAATTATGTTTTGTTAATATGTATGTTTTTGTAAGTGCATCTAGTGCCCCTTAGTGATTTTGGTGTATTGAAGACTTATAGGTTAAGGGTCTAATGCGTTTATGAGTGTATACAGGTCTATAAGTCTATGAGGAGTTTGAGATTTACAGAGAAAGTCGACCCCTAAAAATGAAGTTCTTCTACTGAAGACTTTGGTATACTGAAGACTTTCTAAAGACTTTGAAAGTGAAGAAATTGGTGTGACCTTGAAGCCTTGATATTCATTTGAGGAACATGAAGCGTGAAGACTTTTGTTTTCGTAGTTTCATTTTCTCTTTCTTGAGTCATAGGAAATACCGTACTGTTAAAGGGGGTCGAGGAAATACTAAGGAAAAATTTCCATGTGATGCTCAACTCAAAATCCTACACCTAACAATCCCTTCGAGTGAGGCCATTGGAAATCTCATACAGTTCAGTCAATTTCTTGATGGATGAGACAAAGTTCTTCCGATCACGAGAATTTGTTCGACCGAGGAGTTAGGAATTCGCCAAAGCGGATTGCCTACACAAAGAGGAACATGATAGCCCCGAGGAATTTGAACCTCAAATTTCCGACCGTTCTTGTCTTCTGCGCCACTGTCCCAAAATATCTTATCCACCTAACAGTCATATCATTGAAGGGCATTTATGTCTTATCATGTCGGGCTGCTCCTAGGCTATAAATAGCCGCCCCTACAACCACTAGTTGGTTGGCTGCTCCGAGAGAAACCGACACTTGTCAATTGAGAGCATCCCATCCTCCGAGGACTTTGAGTGAAAATCATCAAGTGAGGAAAACCCAAACCCAAACACCTACAAACCCAAAGTGATTGAGCATCACTGAAGAGATTGATCCTGCGTGGATCTGACGCTTGTTACCTTTGAAGACTGTTCTTCTTCCAGACGGTTAGGCGTCATGGTCTAGAGCATCCAAGAGGAATTGTGGATCGCCGAGTGACCGAGTTTGTGAAGGTTTGGAAGTCGCCTGAAGACTTACCACGAGTGATTGGACGAGGTCTGTGTGACCTTAGTTCAACGAGAATACGGTGAGGACTTGGTGTCCTGAGCTGCGTGCTCAGGACTGTGTGTCCTCGAGTTTAAATACTCAGCCGCTCCAACCAGATGTACAATTGAGACAGCAGTTGGAACTGGTCTACCAAATCATTGTCTTCACCAAGCTTACTGGTTCTATTTCCTCAACTCTTTCATTTCCTCATTACTGTGTTAGGTGCCTCATCATATTTGTGTTTGAAGACTTTGACTGAAGACTTTCTCAATTTCCTTAGCTCAATTTCTTCAGTCTGTTTGTCTTCATCTTGTGTTATCCTCTGATTACGCTTTCTGTACTCTGTGCTTGTCTTCATTTAATCATGATGACTATGCCTGTATTCTGCTGTGCTTACTTCTGAGTACTTATTCCACTGCAAGTAGTTCTTCGCTAAGGAATTTCCTCACCGCAAATTCCTCGTTGAAGAATTCATAAAATCGCCTATTCACCCCCTCTAGTCGATATAACGCACTTTCAATTGGTATCAGAGCAAGGTACTCCCTTGTTCTGTGTGATTTTGGTTTAACCGCCTGGAGTTTTAGTTATGTCAACCGCAGGTATGATCAAGGTCTCTGCTGGCTGTCCTACCTTCGACGGGACAGATTACCCCTGCTGGAAGAATAAGATGCATGCGAATGCATCTTGAGGCAATTGATAACGATCTCTAGTATGTTGTGGAAAATGGTGTTCCCTCTGTCTCACCCTATTGAACGCTACCGATGTGAAGAGATTCAAGCAACTCGATTCTCAAGCGAAGAATATCATATGTGGCCATCTGAGCAAATGACAGTATGGAAGAGTGAGTGCTTTGGAAACTGCTAAGCTTATCTGGGATAGGCTGTCCAAAGTAAATGAAGGAGTCTCAACTCAGCGTGACTCTCTTGTTGATATTCTTCGCAATCTCTTCAACCGCTTCAAAAGACTCGACAATGAAAATGTTCAACAGACTTTTGATCGCCTCACTGACATCTCAAATGAGCTTCAACCGCTTGGTGCCACTGACATCACCGACCATGAGGTGGTGAAGAAATTGTTGAGATCGCTTGATTCCTCATTTGATACTCTGGCATTGATGATACAAGAACGTGCTGATTACAAGTCACTTGATCCCGGTGATATCCTCGAGAGGCTAAATACTCATGAGTTCTAGCTTGCTGAAAAGAGAGATCTCTATGGTTCGAGCTATGGCAGATCACGTGCCCTGAAGGCCAAGGCAGTGTCTGAATCTGAATGTGAAGATTCTGGTAGCAGCCTTGGTGATCCTGAAGAATTGAGCCAGGAGCTAGCACTGCTCGTGAAGAAGTTCCAGAAGTTCTCAAGACGTGGTCGCTTTGGAAAATCCTCAAGGAGCAGTGATTCCTCATCCAGTGACTATAAGAGGAGGCCATGCCACAAATGCAAGAAACCTGGTCACAATATTCAAGATTGTCCTTAGTGGGAAAAGGAATTAAAGAAGAAGAAATACAAGGATTACAGTTCTGATGACGCTAAGAAGAAGAAGAAATCATCAAAATCTTCATCCTCAAAATCCTTGAAGTCTTCATCTCACAAGAAGAGCAGCTCCAAGAATGCTCGGGCATTCATTGGCAAGGAAATGGACTCTGAGGCTGAATCTGAGGAACATGAGGAAGAGGAGGCATCTGAGGAGTCCGAGTCTGGTGTGGCGAGCCTGGCTCTCGCTACTGCATTCGTCAGCAAGTCTATCTTCAACTCTGAAGAAAATGACCTCACCAACAAGGCTGATGAAGACAATGATGACTACGCTCCCACCTATTGCTTCATGGCAAAGGGTGCCAAGGTACTCAAATATACCTTCTCTGAATCTAGTGAGAATGAATCTGATGAAAACCTCAAGCCCAGCTACTCTAAACTTGCTAAGATTACTGTGAAACAACAAAGGGCTTTTGAAAAGGTTCAAAAAATGCTAGACAAAAGTGATGATATGTTGGGTGAAGAAATGGATCGCACTAAAGCCTTGACTGAAAATCTTCATAGACTTCAGTCTAGGTTTGACAGCCTTCAAGGTCATCATAACACTCTCTTGTCTGATCATGAGAAGCTCTCTTATGAATTTCTTCAAAGAAAGAAAGATCTTGAGAAGCTAAGAGTGAGTTATGAAGATCTTCAGAAGGAGCGCAATTCATTACTTGCTCAACAAATCAGCGCTGCTCAGGAAGAATATGTTCCTCCATTCTTAAAGTGCATTGAACGTGAATATGCTAATTCTTCACCTGAATGTTCAAATGCTTCTATTGTTACAAATTCTTCACCTGCCTCTGCTGTCACTAATTCATCATCTGAGGACATTGCCAGTATCACTAACGATGCAGGGCTGAAGGAATTGTACATGACAGGCATGTACAAAAGCCTCAAAGGGCATCAGACTCTTTGTGATGTGCTTAAAAAGCAGATCCTCAACAGGAACCCTAGGAAAGAGGGTATTGCCTTTGAGAGGAAAATCAATGCTGATGGTACATATTGGAAGCCTGAGCAGTACCCCAAAACCTCATGGGTTGCTGCAAAGGGACCTCCAGTTGATCCATCTAACTTATCTGGCTTTACATGTGAATCTCCTCATTCTTCTGATGAGTCATTTGACTCCAACTATAAACTGTTCAAAAATCAGAATGGTGAAGTATTCGCTAGATATGTTGGCACTAACTGCAGGAACGGTTCCCCTATGAAGAAAATCTGGGTTCCCAAAAGGTGCCTTGAAAGTCTTCAGGTGAATGACCTCATGACACCACCTGTGAAGAATAGGAACCCCAGATCAAACTCTTCATATGGACCAAATTCTTCATATGGATCCAAGTCCTCATACGGACCAAATTCCTCACATGGATCAAAGTACTCACATGATTATCATCATGCTAACAACTCTGTTTCGCAGGGTAGAGCTAAGGGCTATGAATATGTGCATTATTCCTCAAACCATTGTGTTCATAAGTCCTCGAAGAATTTCTCTGCCTATTCATATGCTTACCCTAACCCCTCTTATGTGAAACGAAATGGTCTGGCTTCTTTGCCACCATTCTCATATGGAGCTCGCAGAGTGATGAACTCTTTGCCACCCCTTGAGATGTGGGTGGTGAAGAAAAAGAACTAATCTCTTCTGCAGGGTCAGGTCTCCAGACGTGCCTTAACGTCTGAAGAATTTGCTGGGGGCCTGACAAAATTGCCTGAAAGGACGCAGGCTAATCATGAAGAAATGAACTTTCATTTCACACGTCCTCCTACTGCTATATCTGTTTTACTGCTTGATGAAATTCATCTAATGAATTTGATATCATATTCTTCACTGATGAAGTATATGAGTTCGTAAGCTGCACTAATTCATATGCAAGATGATCAACCCAAAGCCACTGAGTGGGTCCTCAATAGTGGATGTACAAATCACATGACTGGTGACAAGAATCTATTGATGGATGCTCCCTTATCACCATCGCATCTGAAGCATATCATTTTCGCTGACAAAGGAAAAAGTCAGGTATTGGTTCTAGGTAAGGTTGCGATCACAAAGGATAGACACATAGACAAAGTCATGCTTGTTGAGTCCTTAGGATACAACCTTATGTCTGTCTCAATGCTTTGTGATCATGATATGGTTGTTGTCTTTGGCAAGTATCGTTGTGTTGTGGTTATGGAAGCTGACAATTCAAAATTCTTTGAAGGCTTTAGGAGAGGAGACTTGTATATTGTTGATTTCTCTACAGGAAAGCAAACCGGCCATGTGCCTACTTGCAAAAGCTTCAGAAGGCTGGCTATGGCATCGACGACTTGGTCACGCAGGCATGAGGAATTTGCACACGCTTGAGAAGAAGAAGCACGTCATTGGCATTGAGAATGTCAAATTCCTCAAGGATCACTTGTGTGGAGCCTGTGAAGCTGGAAAAATGACCAAGGCCAAGCATCCAGCAAATACTATCATGACCACTACTCGACCATTCGAATTGCTTTACATGGACCTCTTTGGTCCTAATGATTACTCAGCAGTCATTAATGATGCTTCTCTATATGGCTTTGTTATTGTTGATGATTACTCTCGTTACACATGGGTACAAATTGTTACTTACAAACATGAAGTGCAGGAAGTCTTCAAACGATTTTCCTCGAGGGCTTCAACCAAATTTGGTGTGAAGATCAAGCACATCAGGAGTGACAATGGAACTGAGTTCAAGAATTCCGGTCTTGATGACTATCTTGATGAACTTGGTATTACTCATGAGTTATCTGCTCCATATACTCCTCAGCAAAATGGCATCGTGGAGCGCAAGAACAGAACTCTTGTTGAGATGGCTTGCACTATGCTTGATGAGTACAAGACGCCTCGTCACTTCTGGATTGAGGCAATTTACACTGCGTGCCACATCATCAACAGGGTATATCTTCACAAATTCTTCAAGAAGACTGCCTATGAACTCCTCACTCACAAGAAACCGAATGTGAGTTATTTCAAAGTCTTCGGTGCAAAATGTTGGATTAGAGATCCTCATCACAATGCTAAATTTGCACCAAAAGCACATGAAGGTTTTATGCTTGGTTACGGAAAGGACTCGCACACCTACAGAGTCTTCAACAATGTTCTTCACAAGATTGTTGAAACTGTAGATGTGCGGTTCGATGAAACTAATGGCTCGCAAACAGAGCACCTACCTTCTGTGATAGATGAACCAGCACCTGAGGATTCTATTAAGTTCAAGGCTACTGAGGATGTCATTCCTACTGAAGAATCTGTTGAAGAATTCATTCCGGAACGTGAAGAACGTCGAGCTGATGCATCTGAAGAAAATGCTCAAGAAAATGGTGCTGAAGAAAATGCTGATCAAATTCCTCGACGACAACCCGCTCATCCTTGCGTTGCAAAAGAAGTGCAAGTTGAAAAGATCATCGATGACATTGAAGCACCAGGTCCTCTCACACGCTCAAAAGCTTCACATTTATCTAACTTTTGTGGGCACTATGCTTTTGTCTCTATCACAGAGCCCACTAAGGTAGATGAAGCATTTCTGGAGCCTGAGTGGATTCAGGCCATGCAAGAAGAATTACATCAGTTCGAGCTCAACAACGTCTGGGAACTGGTCAAACGTCCAGATCCTCGCAAGCATAATATCATTGGCACAAAGTGGATCTATCGCAACAAGCAAGATGAAAATGGCCTTGTGGTGAGGAATAAGGCACGACTTGCAGCTCAAGGCTACACACAGGTTGAAGGAATTGATTTCGATTAAACTTTTGCACCTGTTGCTAGACTTGAGGCTATTCGCATATTACTTGCTTATGCTAACCATCATGATATCACTTTATATCAAATGGATGTGAAAAGTGCATTCCTCAATGGTAAGCTTGAGGAAGAAGTATATGTTGCTCAACCCCCAGGTTTTGAAGATCCAAAGAATCCTGACAAAGTCTTCAGACTCAACAAGGCCCTCTATGGCCTCAAGCAGGCCCCTCGGGTGTGGTATGACACTTTGAAGGAATTCCTCATGAAGAATGGCTTCACACCCGGTTCACTCGACCCTACTCTCTTTACTAAATCTTATGATGGTGAATTATTTGTGTGCCAAATATACGTTGATGATATTATCTTTGGCTGTACTGACCAACGTTATATTGATGAATTTGCCTATATGATGAGTGAAGAATATCAAATGTCTAAGATGGGAGAGTTGAAATTCTTCTTAGGTCTTCAAATTCGTCAACAGCGCAATGGCATATTCATATCTCAGGAGAAATACCTCAAGGATGTTCTGAGGAAATTCGGCATGCAAGATTGCAAAGGCGTCAAAATTCCTATGCCCACAAATGGCCATCTATGTAGTGATGAAAATGGTATTGACTTCGATCACAAGGTATACCGCTCCATGATTGGTTCTTTATTGTACTTATGTGCATCTAGGCCAGATATAATGCTTAGTGTTTGCATGTGTGCCCGATTTCAAGCTACACCGAAGGAATCACACCATAAGGCTGTGAAGCATATTCTTCGATATCTAGCTCACACACCAACACTAGGATTATGGTACCTGTCGGTGTCAAAACCAGTGGATCTCGTGTAGGGGGTCCCGAACTGTGCGTCTAGGCGGATGGTAACAGGAGACAAGGGACACAATGTTTTTACCCAGGTTCGGGCCCTCTCGATGGAGGTAAAACCCTACTCCTGCTTGATTAATATTGATGATATGGGTAGTACAAGAGTAGATCTACCACGAGATCAAGGAGGCTAAACCCTAGAAGCTAGCCTATGGTATGATTGTCGTTTGTCCTATGGACTAAAACCCTCCGGTTTATATAGACACCGGATAGGGTTAGGGTTACACAGAGTCAGTTACAATGGTATGAGATCTACATATCCGTATCGCCAAGCTTGCCTTCCACGCCAAGGAAAGTCCCATCCGGACACGGGACGAAGTCTTCAATCTTGTATCTTCATAGTCCAGGAGTCTGGCCAAAGGTCATAGTCCGGCTATCCGGACACCCCCTAATCCAGGACTCCCTCAGTAGCCCCTGAACCAGGCTTCAATGACGACGAGTCCGGCGCGCATATTGTCTTCGGCATTGCAAGGCGGGTTCCTCCTCCGAATACTTCATAGAAGATTTTTGAACACCAGGATAGTGTCTGGCTCTGCAAAACAAGTTCCACATACCACCGTAGAGAGAATAACTTTTGGACGGATCTGCTGACGTATTCCACGGCGTGACATCACACCACGGCCAGGCCTTTATACGAATCGTTTTTATTGTTCCACCTCAGCGCGTTTAGCGAGGCGGTTTCCTTGGCACGTCCTATCAAAATGGAGATCGTGCCCCCTTATTCCGAGATTTTCATCAATACGGGCGTGGGTAACCCAGTCGTGCCCGTTGGCACGCCTCCTCCATCGAAGGCGAGTCCCGAATGGTCACGGGGTGGGCTCTTGGTATTCAACCTCTTTATAACGAGACCAAGGCCCGCTCCTTTCTTTCAATCTCAATCGAATCCGCCCCTCGCCTCGAGTTCCAACACCCAAAGCTCCAGAGTTAGGCGCTTCGTACCTTAACAATGTCTAGCTCCGACCTGCACGGCCAGTGGATGTCTTCCTCCGTCACGGAAGAAGATGTGCTAAAGCTGAGAGACGCCAGGTATCTAGCTGGCGAAATTTCGCATAGGCTGCCTGCTCAAGGGCAGGTTGTTCCCACTCCCGAGCCCGGTGAGAGCGTGGTATTCGTGTCTCACTTCCTTCGGGGTTTAGGCCTCCCGACGGACCCCTTTGTGAGGGGGCTCATGTTTTATTATGGGCTGGAATTCCACGACTTGGACCCGGAGTCCATCCTCCACATCTCGTCGTTCATTGTCGTATGTGAAGCCTTCCTCCGCATTACCCCTCACTTTGGATTGTGGCTCAAGACCTTCAAAGTGGAGCCGAAGATGATCAAGGGGCATCAGGCAGAGTGCGGAGGGGCTGTTATAAGCAAGAATGCAGCCGCTCCATGGCCCGAGGGCTCTTTCCAAGAGGAGCTCAATTTATGGCAACAGGGGTGGTTTTATATCACCGCTCCCAGGGGCACCAAATGGGTGGCGCCACCTGCCTTTTGCTCGGGTCCTCCACCGCGGCTGGCGTCATGGGTCAATACAGGGCTTAACTGGGGGCCGTCCAAGGACGTTCCCTTGTTGCAGGGCCGTATTCGAGACCTCCTGGAGAGAGAGATCAATCTGGTCGTAGTAGCGCAGGTCATGCTGCTTCGTCGCATCCTGCCCTGCAAACGTCGCCCTCTCCGCCTGTGTGAGTTCAATCCGGAGGGACCACGAGGTCTTCAACATTTTATTGGCGCAACGCCCGTGGAGATGTACAAACTGTTCTTCGGATCACAAGCAATGTGTCCGGACTTGACCGAGGACGCAGGTCTGAGCTGCAATCGCCCGGATACTCAAGTAAGTAGTCCTGTACCTGGACATGCTATCCGCATATTTATCATAAACTTGCCCTTAAAAGAGCTATCCTTTAAACAGGAGTGGACAGCAAAAGCAAAACTGATCAGGTGTCCGGCCCCCCTCCCTGAGACCACGCCAGATCCCGTATTAACCAAGATGCTAGAGGTTGTGCCTTTTGAAGAAGGCGAAGGGGGGAACAAGGGAACTACTACCTCCGCGAAGGAGGCTATCAAGAAAGGGGGGATCGAGAATCCCGCCCTCCAAGGGGAGAAGAGGACCGATTCTAAAGATCCGGAGGCCAAAGCCTCGAAGCGGGGGAAGAAATCTTCACCAGAGGGTCCTGCGGTGGGAGATGCCCCGACCGCACTATTTCCCCAAGGAGATCAGCCCTCCAGCGAGCCGTAAGTAAAAAAGGGGGGAGTTTATAAAATAAAAAACATCCCTGTTTTATTTCTGAAGGTAACCGAAAGTTTTACCTTGTAGTTCGGATCTCAGCCCATCACAGTAGAGCTCGTCTTCAGGGGATCTTGATCCGGAGATGATGGAGAGCGAAACGCCTCCGCCTGCCATACCGTCATGCGAGGCGGGCGACCCTGAGGTGTCGTCACGGAGGGCTTCTCCAAATCCGGCGGGGCCAGAAGGCAGCCGTATGTCCCCTCAAAGTCCTCCGTGTCCGGCCTTCGAAAAAAGCCACCGGACAAGTCCGGCACCAACGGGTGTACGGTCGGAGGAGCTGAAGGATCTGCTCGGGCGAGCGTCTATCTTGGAAGATCACCGTACGTTAATGAGTATGGTGATTGAAAGGATTTCATCCACTGAGAGCGGGTTGCATGAAGCCGTCGTAAGTTTACTGACAGGTTTTGAGGTACGCAAAATGATGTACCTTCTGACAGTTTTGCATATAAAATGCGCCCTGTATAGATAGTAGCCCCTGAGACTTGGTGCGGTGTCAAAAATGACGGCGCGCCGAGTGTCATAACCCCAGGTATAATATGCGCTCTTCCTATGTAGGTGGCGAAGCGTCCGGTGGCTAGCCGGGCTGATGAATTTGCCGAACTGAAGCGGCAACTTGACGTGGCGGATGCGGACATCACGCTTGTTAATAAGAGGCTTGACGAGTCACAAGGTATGCAACTGCTCCGCGGACACCTGGTAAGGGAGATTAATGCCCATGTCTTACAACGTGTATGCTTAATGCAGATGGTGCCACTGCTATGGAGAGCCTTCGGGCAGAGCTCACCCAAGCCAAGGAGCAAGCCAGAAAAAGTGATGCGGCTGCTTTAAAGGCGGCCGCAGAGCTAAAAGCTGAACAGGTTGCTCACTGCCAAAGCAAGAAAGAAATGGCTGAGATGGCCGTGAAATTGAAGAATGCTACTGACTGTTGCGAGCTTCTTGAAAAAGAAGATCGAGCGAAACAAGAGGACCTGAAAAAGGCCACCACCGAGGCCAAGGATACTCGCTCTGCGATGAGAGCTATGAAGGAGGAGCTACGTCAGGCCGAAGATATTGTGGCTGGAAAGCCCTTTCTGCTGTGGAGGAAATTCACGGATCCTAAGTACGCTCAATTGGACCGGCTGTGGGGTGCGGAGGATGCTTATCTGGACTTGGCGGCAAGTGCCGCAGACACGGCCGAACACTTCCGAGGTCAAAAGGATCACGGAATGGAAGAGCTTTTTTGGTCGCAGTTCCATAGTCCGGAGCGTCCACTTTCGTTAACCGGTCGTTTGGCCGAATGGGTTGAGCTGAATAGGTTGTCCGGACTTGCCATGAAGGCTGTCGTGACTCATTTGTGGTCGAAAAGCCCCAAGCCGATTAGTTATTTTGGCTTGATGCAATAGTTCCTTGGTGCGGTGCCGCATATCTATGCAATAAAGCGGTCAGCATGCATAGAGGGAGCGCGGATTGCTCTTGCCCGTGTCAAGACATACTGGGCAGAGATAAAGGCCACCGACGTTGCATCCCAAGATTCGGACAGAAGCCGAGTACCTGCCGAGCACTATTTTGAGGAAGTCCTGCAGGGCGCTCGTTTAATAGAGACGCAGTGCTCGAAGGATATTATGTTTAAATGACATGTATGATTTGTGAAAACAACGTTTCAATATAAGAGCTTTTTATACTTGTGCGTTCAAGTAGTAAAACGCCTCCTGTGCGGCCGTTGATGTATATGCGTATATAACCTGAAAGATGGCAGTCTTCGGCTTCAGCCCCCACGCACATAGTGCGGGGGTGTTTGCAAAAAAGGCGCATTTTCACACTTAATCCAACGTCTTGGTCCTGTGAAGGAGGTGATAACATAGAAAACTAGGCAACCGGACTATAATGCTTTATCACTTTCACTTAGCCATAGGAGTTCGATGGTGGGGCTACTATATAGCCCCTAGGGGCACCGCGCTCTCCCGAATTCGGGGCGCGTATGTGCCTGACCGGGAAATGGTCCTTCGTCAATGCGGGGGAATTCTAAACATTCCGGTGGGTCATCGAGTGGTTGACCAGTCTCACGCTATATCATGACAGTCAGTTTTAGCTTTCTCCACTGAGGTGCTCAACCCAGCTCAACCGGGGCACAATCGCAGAGGTTCTCCCAGTGCTACCTTAGCCGATATAACGAAACGTAAGGTACCAAAACATGGGAGCCGGGCAAACCCAACATTTGACCAAAGATATGATTCGTAGCTGATGCATATAAGGCCTAACTCGAGACGCCGAACACTCCCTAAGGTATTCGGTCTTTATAAAAACGGGCAGAATAATGCCCTAAGCCCCAGGTATCCAGGTACGTGCAAAAATTCTGGTGCGGCCGATGCCAAAACATCAGCCTCCTCCTCGGTTATAGCAAGAAACCGGGGGATGTGTATCAACAAGAGACAGTGAAAAAGGTTTACGCAAGGTCTTAATCTGAAAAGAATCCTTGCGACGGGTCCCTACTGCACGTCTGCGCATGTGTCTCCGTTGTGCCGTATCCTGGACGGGTGTAGCCCGTTGTTCATCTGTAAAAGAGAGGAACTTAGTTGAAAAGAAAAAAGGATCGTGCGAAAAATGTACTTTATATTAAATAAACGGAGTACGGTAGGAAAAGTGAATGAAATTGAGCTTTATTGTCTCTTGTTGTACATGCGTGCAGCCCCTTGTACAGGGGTATGCCGCTAGTAGGCGCCGGACTCGTCTAGCCGTGTTCGGGGTTCGAATGACCTATTCAGGTGCTTTGGTTAGCGGAGTCGGCTTGGTGTGGGGCTGTCAAGGCAGTCTCGCGTTCTTCTGTGCTCGAGTAACACTTAATACTCCATTTTAATGAGATGATGCCGCATGAACCGGGCATTTTAAGTGTAAGAGATGCATAATGCAGTATTGCGTTAAAGCGGGCAAAAGCTTCCCGCCCCAGTAGTGCTTGATAGCTACATTCGAATGGGGCGATGTGGAAGTTTAACTTTTCGCGGCGAAAGTTGTCGGATGAGCCGAACACAACTTCTAGCAGTAGGGGTCCCGTACAATGGGCATATAGGCCTGGCATTACCCCTTTGAAGGAGGTGTTGCTATGGCGGATTTTGGTTGGGTCTATCCCCATTTTGCAGATTGTGTCCTGATATAGCAGGTTTAGATCGCTACCTCCGTCCATTAGGACTTGTGTAAATTGGAGTCAGTCGATTATAGGATCTAATATCAAGGCAGTCCATCCTGCGTTCCGGATACTTCCGGAATAGTCCTGATGATCGAAGGTGATTGGTTTTGACAACCATCGTTGGGACTCTGCTGGGATAGACCGTGCGGCGCGTGTTTCTATGGGCGCCGCTCTGTTTTCCCTTTTGTTACTTGAAGTGAGTTCACTGTTTTGACTTTTTGTGGGAAATTCTTTTGTTTTCCGGTGCTCTGCTTGTGGAGTTCGTCATCGTCCTCGCTTGGTTTGTCGAGCCCCTTGTGTTCGGCATTGAGTTTGCCGGACTGCTTGAAGACCCAACAATCTCTGTGGGTATGGTTTGCAGGCTTCCCGGGAGTACCGTTGATTTGGCATATTTTGTCCAAGATTTTGTTTAAGTTGGATAGATCTTCGCTGTTGTCCTTGAGGGGCATTTTCTTATGATTCTGCCGGGAGCTTCTAAATCCGGCGTTTACTGCCGTGCTCTTCGGGTTGTTTCCCTTTGTCCGGCGCTGGTCCTTGCTACGTCGTGGTTCTCCATTTCCATCCCTTACTTCGGATGTACTTGGGTCGCTGGTACTGCATCTTGCCAGCCAACTATCCTCTCCCGCGCAAAAGCGGGTCATGAGGCTTGTTAATGCAGCCATGGTTCTCGGCTTCTCTGGCGAGGTGTCTCATGCGAGCCATTCTTCTCGGACGTTGTGTTTGAAAGCTGCTAAGGCTTCAAATGTCCGGACAATCGACTATTTGGTTCTTTTGGTGAGGAACCTGTTCCAGAATTTATGGCTGACTCTCCGGGTTGTTGAGTTATATGACTTAAATCGTCTGCATCCGGAGGACGAACATAAGTCCCTTGAAAATTTGCCCGAAAAGCATCCTCGAGCTCTTCCCAACTTCCAATGGTATTTTCAGGGAGGCTTTTGAGCCAATGCCGGGCTGGCCCTTTGAGCTTGAGGGGTAAGTATTTTATGGCGTGGAGATCATCTCCTCTAGCCATGTGTATGTGGAGGATGTAATCCTCAATCCAGACTCCAGGGTCTGTTGTTCCGTCGTATGCCTCTATGTTTACGGGTTTGAATCCTGCTGGGAATTCGTGATCCAGCACCTCATCGGTGAAACACAGGGGGTGTGCGGCACCCCTATATTTGGGTGTGCCGTGATGTTCGGATATTTGGCGTGTTGCATTGCTTTGAAGAGCTTGCTTTCTCGGCCCATAGATGGACCTAACTGGGCCATCCTTTTGATGTGAATCCTTATGCGGATCGCGTACCGGCTTGTGTGCGGCGCCATTTGCCGCTCTCTGTTTGCCATGGGGTCGTCCATCCGACCGGGTGGCCTCCTTGTTTTTTGGTTGTGGGGGCTCTACGACCTCCTCATCAAATTCGGGCAGTAGTTTTCTCTTTGGGTAGCTCTTTGTTCGGCGACTGTCACCGTATTTGTCTGCGGTATTGAGTACTTTGCTCCATCTGATTCTGAGTGCATCTTCCGCTGTTTTCAGCTTCCGTTTCTGCTTTTTCAGACTGCCCGCAGTGGCGACGAGCCTTTTGTGGAGGTTCTGCTCCAATAATTTGTCCGGCGTGAGATCGTCCGGACTGTTATCTTCGCCGGGGACGGTTTGTTTATCCAAGTTGTCCTGTTCGGACGGTTGCTCGATAGCATGTTCGTCGTCCACCGGTTCGCCCTGCTCTATGGCTGGGTCTGTGTGGCTGCCGTCTTTGTCGAGGCGGGACTTGGTGCGGCGTTTACGTTGCCGTTTTGACTGCTTTTCGAGGGAGCGATCCTTCGTAGCGTCCCGTTGTTCCTCGTCGTCACTTCCTTTAGGTGTATCCACCATGTATACATCATGGGATGAGGTGGATGTCCAGTATCCTATAGGTGCTGGTTCATGGTTGTCTCCTACATCGTCGTCCATACCGTCAATGTCTTCGGAGTCGAAATCGAGCACGTCGTTTAAGCTTTCGACGATGGCTACGAAGTGGGTGGTGGGTGGGCGTTGAATTTATTCGTCGTCCGCATCCCAACCTTCCTGACCGTAGTCCAGCCAGGGCTCTCCTGATAAAGAGAGAGACTTTAGTGAATTCAGGATGTCGCCAAAGGGCGAGTGCTGAAAGATGACTGCGGCAGTGAATTCCATGACCGGCGCCCAATCGGATTCGATTGGCAGGGGCGCGGAGGGTTCAGAGTTCGGAGAGGAGTCCGGCACCTTGGAGTCACGGTCTTCGCAAAGGACAGGGATGGAGTTCGGCTCAATCGCCATAGAGATCGTAGCCCCCGAGGCGGTGTCCAACCACTCATCCTCGATCGGGAAGTCGGCTCCGAGCTAAGGGTCGGAGCGGACTCTGGTGCGGCTTCCAAGGCACTGTTCGGTGGCAGAGCTAGATCATGCCCATCGAGACAGTGCGGCGCGCTTGGCTGTGGCTCGAATCCGTTGAAGATCAAGTCTCCGCGGATGTCGGCCGTGTAGTTCAAACTCCCAAATCTGACCTGATGGCCAGGGGCGTAGCTTTCTATCTGCTCCAGATGGCCAAGTGAATTGGCCCGCAGTGCAAAGCCACCGAATACGAAGATCTGTCCGGGGAGAAAAGTCTCATCCTGGACCTCGTCGTTGTTGATGATCGAAGGAGCCATCGGGCCTAAAGATGACGACACAGAGGAACTCTCAATGAAAGCACGAATGTCGGTGTCAAAACCGGCGGATCTCGGGTAGGGGGTCCCGAACTGTGCGTCTAGGCGGATGGTAACAGGAGACAAGGGACACGATGTTTTTACCCAGGTTCGGGCCCTCTCGATGGAGGTAAAACCCTACTCCTGCTTGATTAATATTGATGATATGGGTAGTACAAGAGTAGATCTACCACGAGATCAAGGAGGCTAAACCCTAGAAGCTAGCCTATGGTATGATTTTCGTTTGTCCTACGGACTAAAACCCTCCGGTTTATATAGACACCGGATAGGGTTAGGGTTACACAGAGTCGGTTACAATGGTAGGAGATCTACATATCCGTATCGCCAAGATTGCCTTCCACGCCAAGGAAAGTCCCATCCGGACATGGGACGAGGTCTTCATCTTGTATCTTCATAGTCCAGGAGTCCGGCCAAAGGTCATAGTCCGACTATCCGGACACCCCCTAATCCAGGACTCCCTCAGTACCCCAAGGGCTCCGCTTTTGATCTCATTGGATATTCTGACTCTGACTATGCTGGTGATCGTGTGGACCGCAAGTCAACATCTGGTACTTGTCATTTCCTCGGACGATCTTTGGTTTGTTGGTCCTCGAAGAAACAGAACTGCGTATCACTGTCTACTGCGGAAGCTGAGTACATTGTTGCTGGTTCTTGCTGTGCTCAATTGCTGTGGATGAAGCAAACTCTCAAGGATTATGGCATCAACGTGAAGAATGTGCCTCTCTACTGTGACAATGAGAGTGCCATCAAGATTGCTCACAACCCAGTTCAGCACTCGAAGACAAAGCACATTCAGATTCGTCATCATTTTCTTCGTGATCATGTGTTGAAGGGCGACATTTCTATTGAGCATGTGAAGACTGAAGAACAGCTAGCCGATATCTTCACAAAGCCCTTGGATGAGAAGAGATTTAGCAAGTTGCGGTGTGAGCTAAATATCTTAGAGTCTTCGAATGTTCTTTGAAAAGGACACTCATCCTAACACTTATGCAAAATTGATGACTTAGATGTGCAACACATGAAGAAACGTTTTTCTTCAATCAATGAAGAATAACACTCTAAGTGTGAAGAAATTAATGAAGAATTTGATTCTCGAACCCTCGACAATTGTACGCGGTGTCTGAAATCATCATTCTTATACGGTGGGACACGCCACCACCAAAGTTGAAAATCTTCAATTTGAGTTTTTTTCAGTTTTGAAATTCTTCAGTTTTTCAAATTCTTCAACTTTGCAAAATCTTCAGTGTTTCCGTCGTTTTTCTTCATTGGCTATATAAATATATATGGGTTTATGTCCTCTACAGCATTCCCTTATGGCTATTTCTTCAAGTTGTGTTTTCTGCTAAGTGAATGTGATCAGACCCTTCCCCCTCTATGCTATACTCAACCCAATCTATTCACAAATTCTTCATGTGCATTCTATTTGAAACTCGTTCAAAATCTTCACTATGTCCTTGTCAGCTGAAGAAATTGCGAACGGAACCTTTAACTTATCTTATCCAAAATTTCGGCTTTGGCGCTCAAACCGTTCCGCATCCCACGCTAGACTTATCTATTCACCCACGATCTAACACGATCTCCACTTTTCAGTACGTGGGTGACACATGTCATGCGAATGAGAAGGGCCAGGGGCACGTTCGTCCTAAATCTTTGGGCGAACAGTTTTTCACTGCGACTATAAATACCCCCTCACCCCTTCCTCACTTCCTTTACTCCACTCGACCTCTCTCTCCCGCTTGAGCTTCTCAAACCCTAGCGCCGCCGCTACTCCATCGTCGCCGGTAAGGAAGAGCTTCACTGCCTCGACCTCGTCGCCGTCGTACTCGCGCAGGCCGTGGAAATCTTCACTCCGCCGCCGCCGTAGCCGTCTTCCTCCGCCGAGTTAGGGCGTGGAAGATCTGAACTGATGAGCTTCAAATCTACACTTCACAGTTTGTCGTGTTCTTCGTCCAGGGTAATTAAAAGTTACTTTTACTGAACTCTTTGATTCAAATTTTCTCTACAAAATCCACAAAGGTGTTTTTTTAATTCTTCACACACTAAAACACCTCTCATGTCAACTGTTATTGATTCATTTCTCTAAGCCTCATTTTTCTTCAAGATTCCTCAATTGTGTGGATCTTCGATCTATACAACTCTGGAACCTAAGACAAAGAACGCTTAGTGAAATTCTTCAAGACTCATCTCGTCAAATTCCTCAAACTTGTTCTTTTTGAAAAACCTTCTGAGAACGCATATGACCTCTCCAAATTCCTCGCAACTATACTCTGTTCATAGGTACTCATGTCCGTTGCTGAATCACTAGGTTCTCATCAACTTAACTCATTTGCAGCATTCCTCGAAGAAAAGTTGCATACTTCTTCAGAGAATTCGATTGTTCAAATTCCTCAACTGAAGAATATGGCAGACGGTAAGAAGCCGCAAAAAGGGGGAAAGAAGCCTGAGGTCATGACTGCTTTTGAGATCCCCGAGAACATCTATGCTGACTATTGCACACCTGACGAGGCCAAGTTCGGAAAGGAGAACAAAAATCAGCGCAAAGTGCGCATATAGAGGATTGAAAGGAGATGGGAAAGAGAATGGAGGGAGTATAGGTATGTTACTCCAAAGTATATGAAGAAATTCGCACTTAATCCTCCATGTCCAAGAGCTCCATTGGCACCTGGCCAAGAAGCTGACCCCACCAGCATCAAGCGTGGTGAGGATTTTCCTGAAGAATGGGCCAAGCGCCAAGCCAAGTTGGCTAGACAAGCAAAAGAAGCAGTGAGGAAATTCAATGAAGACTCTGCTGCTGCTGCTGCCACCAATGCCTCTGTCAAGCCTCTAGGAAATCAATGGCAAAGAAGCCCGCGCACAAGCCAAGTGCTTCACCAACAGTGCCCTCACGGCCAAATTCCTCAACAATGCCCTCACGGCAAGAATCTTCAAAACCCTCACGGCCAATTCCTCATGCTGCTCCTGCTCCTCCAAAATCCTCAGCTGCTCCGGCAAAGTCCTCAGCACCTGTGCATCTGGCCACGTGCCAAAGGACTGCAGGCATCTCTATTGCCTCTGGTGTCTCAGCGAGTTCCTCAGCTGCACCAAATTCTTCATCAGGCCCCACTCTGCTGAAGACAAAGGCAATGGCTGGACGAGGTCCTCGGCCAAGTCCTAAGAAGAAACATGTTGCCTTCCAAGTGCCATCTAACGATGAAGCTGATGATGATGAACTTGCAGAAATCATCAGAGACAGACAAGAAAGGGCCGCTAGAGCCAAAGGCACAACTGTGCCACTGCTATTGGATCCCAAGTTGATCCTCGATTACATTGATATCTGGCACAAGGATCCAGACACTCCTATGCTTGATTTCCGTTTGACTCCTGGCCAAAGTCACATGCTAACCCATTTCATCTCTGAAGAGAAATGGAAATTTAAGAAGGCCAGGCAGATCAAGAAGGCTCAGTACAGGAAAGAGAAGTTCCTAAGGAAAAACGTTGTCTCTTTGACGACTGATGATTTTACAAAGATCCAGTCTGAAATCAAAGCCCTCAGCGATGATTTCGATGCTTATTATGCTGATTGGCAAGGAGCCAAAGTCAGGTTTGTTAAACTGACTGAGAAGTTCACCAATGTTGCAGCTCCAACGCAACAGGAAGTTCCTCAGGCTGAAGCCTCCGCTCAGCCTACTGAAGAACATGCCAGCACCGTTGATGAATTTCAGGCTGCTGAAGAAAATGTTAGTTCCAGGGCTGATGACTCCATACCAGCCGCTGAAGAAATTGCCAGGGCATCCACTAGTGGTGCGCCTGAAGAAAATGAAGAAGTCAGGGCAACTGCATCAGTTGCGCCTGAGGAAATTCATTCAGATTCCTCAGCTCCTCCCGCGCCTACACCAACTCGTATCCTTCCATCTGCATCAGATGTGAAGAAGACCAAGGCTGTAGAGCGAGCTGCTGTGAAGAAAAGGAAAGCATCAGCTGCTTCAGATTCTTCAGCTCCGAAGAAAATGAAGCCTATGACCAGCTCGTTTGAAAATCCCATTGATGTTGTACCAATCTCAACCATGCCATCAAAGGACCTTGTTCCTTTTGGTGAAGAATATGTGATCCCTAGCGGATCTGATGCAGAAAATCATTCTGCTGCTTCGTCAGAGTAGATTGATGAAGAAATTGAACTGGATACGATCCCTTCAACACTAGTTGTTTCCTCGCCAATGCCTCAGTTCACAGCTGAAGAGGTTGGCATTGAAGAAATTGAAGATGAATACGTGGATATTGGGTGTACTACGCCAGTAATGAATGATGAATTTTGGGAAAGTCAGCATCTCAATTCTCCACTCTTCACTCCACTACAACAAATATCTCAGTCCCCTACACCAACCGTTCAAATGGGCTCTGAAGAAACTCACCCCACCTCGTCTATGCATGAAGACATTCCAACCACTAGTGCTGAAGAACCTGCTGCTGCTGATCACATGACAACGCAGACTGCCACTAAAGAGGAACCAGAAATTCCTCGGCCTGAAGAACCTGAGATTGCGATTCCTTAGGTCGTGATGCAACTCACTGACACTCCACTGCCAAAGCCAAAGGATCCATTCTCACGCAAGCAAAAGATCAAGGCTGAAGACTTCTTCAGCGAGCATGTGTTCTTCACAGATTACAACCCATATGACTCTGCTCGCATAAGGAAGAGGCGTTTCTGGACTGCTAGTCAAGCCAATTTCTATTCCTCAATGTTGTTCAACAAAGACAAAGTCTTCGATCACGCACGCATTCCTCATGTGGACATGGAATCTCTGCCAGGCTTCGAGCCAGTCCTCAGTGTTCTTCACGACGCTGGATTGTTAAATTTCTGCACTGACATATGTGATTGGAATGAAGAACTCATTCTTCAGTTCTATGCAACGCTGCACATCACAGGAGATTCTGAAGATGTGAACTCATGGGTGCTGGACTGGATGTCAGAAAATACACACTACAAGGCACCAGCAACTGAATTGCTTCGTGCCCTCCCACTCAGTCCTCACGGTGCTCGTTGCGTCTACAGTGAACCTGAGCTTACAAATCATTACATGCAAGTGCTGATGAAGCCTTTGAAGCCAGGGCAGGCCCCTCGAACCAAATTCCTCGTCAAGGAATTACTGTATGTGCCTCGGACTGTCTATCGCATTCTGACGAAGACAATGAGTCCTATCAAAGGCCACGATTCAAATGATGAAGAAGTTGTTGGCATCATGAAGAATATGCTTTTCAATATCATTCATGGCGTTCCCGTCAACTTTCATGATTTCTTCATGAGGACTCTGGCAAATATTGCTATGTCACCTTTTGAGCTGAAGCCTTGTGCACCATGGATTATGAGATTCATCAGGAGAAGGTCTTCGCTCAATTACAAGGCTGACACACTGAACCACTGCAACTACTTGCCTCCAATTGAAGTCCTCAAATGGACATTTTCCTCAGCTGATGATAAAGGCAAGGCAACTGCTGTGATAGATGAAGGCATTCGTCCATTGGATGGTCAATTTCGCAAGGTTGCATCCTACTCCACCAATGATGACTCTGCCACACATGACTCTGCCGCCAACAACTCTGCCAAGCAAAATCCTCAAGCCACAAAGACCTGTGGTGATGACTGATCATGAGTTACTCCTCAGTCTTCATCAGAAAGTTGATCGCAATCATAAATGGGTCAAGCGTCAGTTTGGTTCAATTCTTCACAACATGACCTCAACACACAATGCAGTGAAGAAAAACCAATACTACCTCCATGAAACCTTCGGCTGTACCTGGGCTATTCTGTCTCATGTCTACAGCAAAGAAGATCTGAAGAAAATGGGTCTGAAGGAAGAATTTGACTGGTCTGCACCTCCTCCGAAGAAATACAAGAAGGTCAAGGTTCCTTCCTTGGTGGTCAGCTCTTATTCTTTATCGCGCGACACTAATGAAAATGAAGACTTGGACGACACTGCGGCAGGCCCTACTACGACAACCGACCCCGACAACGCTGGCGCTCCTTCATCAACTTGATATTCTTCAGGGGCGTTAGTCCTCAGTTTCGATCCTTTTGGTCATTCGATGACAAAGGGGGAGAAATTTGAGTTAGTCTTCAAGCGGGTCTATTATATGGGCGTGTTTTTGCTAAGTTACAACTCTCTCTTTTCTGAAACTTTATTGGATCGAGTTGTAATCTTAAACCCGATGGTGCTCTGATACTTTTGATGTGTTCCTCTGCATGCTTATTCCTCGTTATATGTCAATACACGCATGCTGAATTACATCAGTCACCATATTTCATCATGCATTTCAAATTCTTCATATTATATGTCAAATGCGTGTATGAATTACAAGATATAGGGGCAGATCTCCATGATTCAACTCTTCAAGTGTGCATTTCCTCAAAAGCAAATTCCTCACTATGCACATCTTCAGGGGGAGTTCGTCTATATCTTGCAATCAAATTCCTCAGTACCAGTATTTACACTTCATATGTTTATCCCCGTTGAAAACTTAACCTATATTGTCATCAATCACCAAAAAGGGGGAGGTTGTAAGTGCATCACGTACCCCTTAGTGATTTTGGTGTATTGAAGACTTATAGGTTAATGGTCTAATGCGTTTATGAGTGTACACAGGTCTATATGTCTATGAGGAGTTTGAGATTTACAGAGAAAGTCGACCCCTAAAAATGAAGTTCTTCTACTGAAGACTTTGGTATACTGAAGACTTTCTAAAGACTTTGAAAGTGAAGAAATTGGTGTGACCTTGAAGACTTGATATTCATTTGAGGAACATGAAGCGTGACGACTTTTGTTTTCGTAGTTTCATTTTCTCTTTCTTGAGTCATAGGAAATACCGTACTGTTAAAGGGGGTCGAGGAAATACTAAGGAAAAATTTCCATGTGATGCTCAACTCAAAATCCTACACCTACCAATCCCTTCGAGTGAGGCCATTGGAAATCTCATACAGTTCAGTCAATTTCTTCAGTGACAGAGACAAAGTTCTTCTGATCGCTGAGGAATTTGTTCTGACTGAGGAGTTAGGAATTCGCCAGTGCGGATTGCCTACACAGTGAGGAACATGATAGCCCTGAAGAATTTGAACCTCAAATTTTCGACCGTTGCTGTGTTGTGCGCCAGCTGTCCCAAAATATCTTATCCACCTAACGCTCATATCATTGAAGGGCATTTATGTCTTATCATGTCGGGCTGCTCTCTAGGCTATAAATAGCCGCCTCCTACAACCACTAGTTGGTTGGCTGCTCCGAGAGAAACTGACACTTGTCAATTGAGAGCATCCCATCCTTCGAGGACTTTGAGTGAAAATCATCAAGTGAGGAAAACCCAAACCCAAACACCTACAAACTCAAAGTGATTGAGCATCACTAAAGACATTGATCCTGCGTGGATCCGACGCTTGTTACCTTTGAAGAATGTTCTTCTTTCAGATGGTTAGGCGTCATGGTCTAGAGCATCCAAGAGGAATTGTGGATCGTCGAGTGACCGAGTTTGTGAAGGTTTGGAAGTCGCCTGAAGACTTACCACGAGTGATTGGACGAGGTCTGTGTGACCTTAGTTCAACGAGAATACGGTGAGGACTTGGTGTCCTGAGCTGCGTGCTCAGGACTGGGTGTCCGGGACTGTGTATCCTCGAGTTTAAATACTCAGCAGCTCCAACCAGATGTACAATTGAGACAGCAGTTGGAACTGGTCTACCAAATCATTGTCTTCACCAAGCTTACTGGTTCTATTTCCTCAACTCTTTCATTTCCTCATTATTGTGTTAGGTGCTTCATCATATCTATGTTTGAAGACTTTGACTGAAGACTTTCTCAATTTCCTCAGCTTAATTTCTTCAGTCTGTTTGTCTTCATCTTGTGTTATCCTGTGATTACGCTTTCTGTACTCTGTGCTTGTCTTCATTTCATCATGATGACTATGACTGTATTCTGCTATGCTTACTTCTGAGTACTTATTCCGCTGCAAGTAGTTCTTCGCTAAGGAATTTCCTCACCGGCAAATTCCTCAGTGAAGAATTCATAAATATCGCCTATTCACCCCCCTCTAGTCGATATAACGAATTTTCAGTTTTAAATTTAAATGTTTGATATGCCTATTCTTTTAAGACCGCGTGGACTAGTGTGTTGGCCGTGTTAGGCGCACCGATGTCCCCATTGCTAAAATCGGACACACTCATCCGCTCGACCGATCCAAATGGACAAAAACCGCGTCCTTTTGTGTTGACGCATTGAAGTTGACATTAGGCAACTCCAACACATGATCCCATCCTGTCCGTCCGTGCATATTTGGGGGTAAACGGACAAAGCAGCCCCTCCAACACGCGGGAGCAAACGGGCCCCCGTCAGTTTTCTGTCTGCTTTCGTCCCATTCCCGGCCCAAGTTTGAGCCGAGTTTGCGGCCGAACGGACAACGCGTGGACGGGCGGGACGCGCACCCTTGTCCTCCCCTTGCCCGCCTGTCGGTGGCATAGGCGGCCACTTTCCCTCCATTTCCTCCGCTGACTGGTGTGCAGGCCGCTGGCTTTGTTGCCGGCGCTAAAACTTGTCCATTTTGAAGGCTGGCTCGTGTGCCGGACGCTGGCTTTGTTGTCGGCGCCAAAACTTGTTCATTTTGAAGGCTGGCTGATGTGCCGACCGTTGGCTTTGTTGCCGGCACCAAACTTGAGGTGACCATTCTGTAGGCCGTTGGCTTTGTTGCCGGCAGACATGATCAAACACGGTCGCCGGCGTGAACTATGGCCACTTCCATTTAGCTACGTCTTTTTTGTTTGCATGCACAACGGACGAGATGCGACCGAAATGCGGCCGTGCGTTGGGCGCATGGCCGCCGCATCCATAAATCCGGACGGATATGACCGCATTGCCACCCCGAACAGACGAAAAACGAAATAAATGGGCATCCGTTTGGGGTCGTGCGTTGGAGTTTCTCTTAGGCCCTGCCCACCACCTACGCCGTCTGTGCACTCATACAACCTGCCCTTGTCCTTTCGCTACACACGAGACTCTGCTCCAAGATCGATATCGGCCTCCTCCTTTACCCCGCACATATGCTCCGTCGCCCTCTGCACCTCCTCTGTTTAGCACGAGTGAACACGAGTTCGACTCATCTCCCATCCTCGGGACAGTGCCCACAGGTATGCTAGCGTGCGGCATGGGGACGACGGTCAGAAGGGACATGTAGCTATCCGGCCGGCTCCGCGACCTCATCTCATCAGTGGATTTCAGTTGTATGTACGCTACGCCGACATACTTGCTGATGAAAGAAGACTAGAGATTCAGATACTGCAGAAGATGCTGGATGGATTACGGTAGAAGGGTCTTGCCAAGATGTGGATGGGGATATTGCTGTCTGCCGTGCTACGTCCAGAAGCTGGCAATCGGCGGTGAACTCATCACGTACCTGTGGGCACTGTTGACACACGCTAGCATACGAAAAGCCAATGAGTCTCGGTTCGAGCGAAAGGGCCGTTGAGATATACTCCCTTCGTCCCATAATGTACCCTTTTTGCATAAGTCAGTTCGAGCGAAAGGGCCTTTGAGATGTAGTACTCCCTTCGTTCCATAATGTACCTTTTTGCAAGCTGCTTTAGATGAAACTTCAGATTTCATAGACCACATCACAACAAGCTCAGCCACATCCCTGCCCGCAAGCAGTTCAACACCAATACAGACTCGCAGATTACTTAATTTGTAGTTGCCGAGCAAGCAATTTGTTTGCAGCTGTATATGCCACTTCCAATATCGATGGCCGTACCCTCAAAAAAATCGATGGCCGTGAAGTGTATGTTTCATATGCTATTTTTCTTTTGGCCAGACTCATGAAGTGAATGTGTAATTTTCTCAGCTGCTATGCCAAGCTCTTTGACAGGATGTGGACGCGTAGGCCTTGGCGCCACCGACCCACTCCTCGTGTGAAGGACACCATCTAGACACCGCCGCTGCCCCAACAGCTCGACGCACACAAGATTTAGTAAATTACTCGTGTTACACCAGTGCAACATAAACTAAATAAGAGAATAAGTACGAATATAAAATACGGAGTGCATTGCGTGGTCAAAAGATGCATGCATGGTTGTTGCTTCTCTTCACCATGCACAACTAAAAAATATACAAGCCAAACTAGGCAAATCCAACATAGTTTGTAACCCACACACGGAGGACAGAGAGAGTGTACAACCAAAATCTGACACAAGTTCCGATCAGCAGCATTTCAAATCAAGAGAATAACCAGAAAGAACAAAAATACAAGGTAATAATAAAAAATCAAATGAGAGGAATGTAAACAAGGAGACTTAGTTAGTTACACCCTAGTGACTGGCACCGGCCACCCAGGATGATCATTGCTTCTTCCCAAGTATTTCAACAACTTTTCTTTCTTGTCAGAAAAGTATTTCCACACAGTGAGCTGCTTAGCCTTCCCCAGCACCGTGTCGAATGATAGCAGCACGTAGATTGTGATGAAGACGACCACCACGGCGACGAGCGCGATTACGTACCCGGACGTCTCCCAGTCTCTGCAGCTGCCGGCGGCGTAGGCGCCCAGCAAGCCCAACAAGTCCAGCACCACGGCGGTTTGCATCGCCCAGAGCGGTGCCCCGCGCTTCTTCTTCACGGTGCGCAGCAGCACCAGCATGATGACCACGACGGAGGCGACGAATGACGTCGCATTGCAGTAGAAAAAGGCCTGGTACCGTGCCGCGTTGGTGTCGAGTAGGATCGGGTTGCCGGCAACGAAGATGTACGCAGCCGACGGCGACGGCGATAGCGACGAGGGCGACGGCGAGGGGGACGGTGATGACGCGTTATCGTCGTCGCCCCACGTGCCGCCGGGAGGCGCGAGACCTGCTTGGTACGTCACGCTCGCCGCAAGGATGCCAAGCAGCATCAGGGACTTACGTTTCTCGTACTTCATGCGGCGTCGTTTCTGCTGCAGTCGCTTGGAGGCAGAGACCTTGTCCTTGTCGTTCTCATCATCCGGCCCCATCGGCGCCGAAGATAGCGGCTTGAGCAGCCTTTGCAGCCACTGCGGAACCCATGGTTGCTCTGATAGGTTGCGGCGGTCCGCGTACACGTAGAACAGGATCTCCAGGATGAGGAAGGCGATCACCGCAGCGACGAGCGCAAAGACATAGATGGAGGTGCGCAACTTCCGGCAGCTGCCGGTGGCATAGGCACCCATGAGGCCCAGAAGCCCGATCATGACGCAGACGTGGAGCGCGTTGCTCCGAATGCCCTGCTTCGACAGCGTCTGGTTCACCAAGAGGAGAATGACGGCAACGGAAGCCATGAACCCCGTCGCGTTACAGTAGTAGAACACTTGGTACCTGACCCCGTAGTAGTCGAGGAGGATTGGGTCCCCGGCGGTGACCTTCCTGACCCCATTGCTTTCTGTCCAAAACCCACCCGGCGGGTTCAGCCCGGTCTGGTACGTGACGGTAGCGGCGAGGATGGCAAGCTGTAGCAAGAACTTGCGCTTCCTCTCGAGGCTTTTTTTCTCAAGAATAACATGCTTGTTCTCCAGGTTTTCTTCAAGCTTTCCTCCGGACGCAGAGCCTGGCTGAGTTTCTTCAAGAATAAATTGCAAGTGAAATTTATTTCAACCAATGTCTTAAACCGTAAAAATTAAATGAATAAAAAATATATTCAATAATACTCTTGGTCGAAAAGAGTATCCTCAGGTCCATATATATAAAAACATCAACAAATAATTCTTTGATTTATAATATATGAAGCATCTATAAATGACTAGGAAAAAAATGCTACTCCCTCCTATCCATATCAACTGTCGATGATTTAGTATAAAATTGTACTTCCAAACATAATATGGAACGGAGGCCCTACGAAATTAGCGACAATTTATACTAATTTATTGTCAATTAAAATGGATAGGAGGAATAGCAGAGGCATGCATACACACTCTGTCCTTCCCTCCTCTAAAAAGAGGTGGTGAGACCTTTACAGGTAACTTAAATTCGCTGCACATGTGAGCAGCCCCGTTCTAGAATATACGGTGTGCTAGTTATTTATAAGTGAATGTTTAACTTAATTTATAGTGAAATATATGAACATCTACAATAAACGGTAAAGCGAATGAGGATAGGTATTTGCTCGGTACGGACCTTGAATGCTAGAAAGGTCGTCGGTAAGTAGGCCAGCAGGAGCATGAACTTGCGCCGCTCCTTGAGTTGTGTCTTCTCCTCCTTGCGTGGACGGCTCGTCCGGATGGTGGCCAGCGTCGACGGCAGGGAGACCTTGTGTCGCTGGTTCTGCTCCTCCTGGCCGGGGCGGCTCGTCGGAGGAGAGTTTGAGCAACCGTGAAAGCCTCCCCGACAAGCGCTTCACACATTCAATCGGCATGGTCGGGCGCCCCTGAGCTGTGAACGCCACGACCTTGGCGATGGAGTAGACAAAGACGGCGACGGCGAGGGCGGCGACGTAGATGGTGGTGACTTTGTCCCGGCAGCTCCCGGCGACGTAGGCGCCCATGAGGCTGAACAGATCCAGTATCATGGCCGTCTTGAGTGCGGCACGTCCGACGGCGCTCAGCTGCTTGCTCTGGACGATGATGATGACAACCACCGACGCCACGAATGCCGCCGTGTTACAGTGGTAGAACGCCTTGTACCTCTTGGAGTGCATGTCGTGGAGAACTGGGTTCCCCGGGATGTGATGCGTGCGGCCTTGGTCGTCGTCTTCCGGCCAGACGCCGCCGGGCGGGCTCAGCCCAGCCTGGTAGGTCACCGTCGCCGCCAGGGTCGCCAGCAGCAGAACAAGGGACCGCGACGCCTCCACCTTGTCTTCTGGACCATTGTCGAAGTCGATTTTCTTGTCTCGTTTTTGCTTCACTACCCTATATAGAATATGAAATTATGAATAAGATAGTGTATACCGTAGACATAGAGAGTTTGTTAGCAAAATGAAACACGTAGCTTACTCTTGCTTTGGCCCCGATTTGCCTGCGCACGTCGTCACTATATTACAGATGGCTTCTCGCCATTTCTTGAACTTGTCCATGGCGAACACGGCGATGGCCATCTGCAGCACAATGTACAGGAGCACGGCGCCGACGAGGGAGAAGACGTACACGGTCGTGGTGGGCCATCTGCAGCTGCCGGCGGCGTAGGCGGCCATGAGGCCGAGCAGCTCCACCAGGACGCACACGAGCAGCGCGTAAGACCGGGCGAGGCGGTCCCTCAGCGTCCTGCTCATGAGCAGCATGATGATGGCGAGGGAGGCGACGAAGGAGGTCGCGTTGGCGTAGAAGAAGGCGTGGTAGCGGATCTTGTAGCGCCCGTCGTGGAGCAGCGGGGCGCCGGCGCGGTGTCCGGCCACGGTCTTGGTCCAGAAGCCTCCCGGCGGCGCCAGCCCCGCCGCGTACGTCAGCGACGTCGCGAAGGTGGCCAGGAGGAAGAGGAATTTGCGGCGCTCCCTGATGTACTTGTTCTCCTCCGCGTCCCAAGGACACGAGTCGGGCGCCTTCCTCCCGAGTAGAAGTAGCAGGCTGGAACCGGAGGAGGCGGAGGCCACGCCGACGTGGAGGGCGACGTAGACGAAGACGACGGCGAAGAGCACGGAGACGTAGATGGACGCGACAACGTCGCGGCAGCTCCCCGCGGCGAAGGCGGCCATGAGGGCGAGCAGGTCGAGCAGCATGGCGGAGCGGAGCACGGTGAGGCCGACGCGGTTGCCGCTGATGCGCCGGTCCAGCAAGAACATGATGATGACCAGGGACGCAACGAAGGCCGCGGCGTTGCAGTAGAAGAAGGCAGTGTAGCGGCGCATGTAGGTCGACACGAGCACCGGGTCACCCACGCGGTTCGGGTACACCGCCGGCGCTGGCGCCGGGGGCAGGAGCGGCGGGGCCGGTGGCTGGACGGCGCCGCCGCGGTGCTCCCGGGCGTTGCTGGTGCCACCCTCCTGGTCCTGGGACCACACGCCGCCGGGCGGGTTGAGGCCGGCGCCGTAGGTGACGCTGGCGACCAGCGTGGCGAGCAGCAGCAGGTACTTGCGCCATTTCCAGAGGAACTCGATGTCCTCCGTCGGCTCCATCGCGAGCTTCTAGGTCGGGGACACAGTTTAGACTGCCGCACCGTGAAATATATTCCCACGATCGGTCCGGTCGGGCCGCCGTGTGCTGTGCTCTGCTCGCTCCGGGAATCATGGCAATGGAGTGCCCGTAGGTGTCTTCTTTTGGCAACGAATCATTGAAAGGCACACGTTGCTTAAACACCGTTGCCAATAATATATTCATTGATGCTCCATACTTCCCTTACCAGGCACATTCGAATTAAGAATGGGATGCTAACTCAGACAAAGCCCCCCTGGTACCTAACCTCGCTCTCTCCTCCTTTCTCTCGCATCGCATCACGCTCATGACAGCAATCGAGCTGGATGTATATTGGTGCTGGTGCACGGCACACGGCAAAGCGAGCGGGGACTCATGTCCCATGAAAATCAACAAAGAATTCGGATCTGTTTGAAACATTTAAATAGAAGTTTTGAAATGTGGAATCATGAAAAGCATGTAATGGATGGAAGCACTCAACCGTACTGTCTTTGCAGGCCTGCATGTAGCAAGTGCGACAACACGGAATGATTTCGTTTTATCCGTGCTATAGACGAGTACCGACATTCTACAATTGATTGGTACTCCATCTATTTCATAATATAATGCATATAGATTTTCTCAAAAATCAAACCTATCAACTTTAATCAAATTTATGAATGAAAATATTTACATCTAGGACGGCAAACATATATCATTAGAATTATCATAACATTTAGTTCATATTTTATATACGTTGTATTATAGATATAAATAGTTTTCTCGATATATTTAGTCAAAGTTAAATTTAACTTTGACCTCTAAAAAAATATATACACACTACATTATCAAACGGGAGAGTACTACTCCCTCCGTCACATAATATAAATAAGAGGACGTTATTGCTGGCATCCGCCATATTGAATTAATCTTGTTGTCCCCTCCGAAAGTAAAAGCACGTGCAACTTTCCGGTGTTTCAATTTAATCTACTGTCAGATTCAATGCGTGGAGGGGTAGCCATGTCTCTAGCGCTTTGCTGCTCACGACCTAGCTACCAGGCTCGAAGGCTTTCACGCACGTAATCCAAAGAAAAGAAAATAACAACACAAGTAGTTGCTTTTTACTACTTATTTGATTACAGAGGTACACATAAGTCGGGAGAGATCAATGAGATCAACCAAAAAATTCATATTTAGGCATTTTGAAGAAAAAATAACTGAAATTAGCTAAAACTTTTTACAAACTCTTTTAGAAGTTTTGAACATGTTTTGTATTTTTTTTAAATGTCTCATTGATCTCACCTAATGTGAGATCCTATACTAGTCGCCACCACATAAGTCCTTGATTTGATATGGCCCCTGTTCAAAGTGGAGTATCTAGGTATGCTTCATGCATGTATCAACGCATGTCTTCTGTCTAGGGGTGTTTTTGCATAATCATAGGCATCTAGAGGAGAGGTATACGGCCACCTTATACAATGCCTAGAGATATGGTGTGACCAAAGATCAATGTCATCTGCAATGTTCCTAATTGACATGTTACAGCTTGTAGCCTCTTGTAGCCTTGCCTAAATGCCATGCCATTCCGTGTATCCCAAATCTTCACAAAATTGTGAACATGACGAAGGGCCACACATCTCGATCCAGTCCATTCGAAGTGCAACAATCCCAAAGACCCGGAATAGAGTGGCCAGGATTGATCCAAAAGTTGTTTTTTTTAAATGAAAGGGGTTTCCCCCCGCCCCAACTTTTATTGAAAGCCAAGGCAAAACCAACCGACGCATAGACTGTTCAGCAACGCTCGGCAACAGCCTGAAAGTAGCTGCCACAGACAGGACCCAACAGGGATCGAGCTATCCTATTACATCAGGAGTTTTCCAAATAGGTTCAGGAACTGGATGCATAACCAGTAAAAGCAAAATGCCCTAGCTATGGAGCCAGCTCCCCTCCTCATTTTATTTCCTCTTCACCTCCAGGCGATTCTAAGCAACTCCCCCCTTCGGTAGTCCAGCAACCTTAAGCACCAGAGAAGAAGAGCACCCTGAGCTTCTGAGCATAAGATTTTCCACAACCTGACCGTAGCTCCCAACAGATTCAAGACACAGTGAATACTTCGCCATCTTCGCCCCTGGAAAACAAAATCATTGCGCAAACGCCATAAGCTCCACAAGGTAGCAGCAGTAGTTATATTCAAAGCTTCACATTGTTTTCGTTTCCTCCAGAAAGAGGATAGCATAGCAAAAGAATCAGGTATAGCAATCTTAAAGGCTTTAGCCACCAGGGCCCAGACCTGCTTAGCAACAATGCAGTCAAAAAACAAATGTTGAATGGTTTCTAGTTCATCACAAAAGACACACGTCTTATCTTCTACATGTCTACGTTTGGCAAAGTTGTCTCTGGTTAGACTCTTATTGTAGTAAATCAACCAAAGAAACACATGGATATTAGGTGGAACTTTAATTTTCCAGATGTCATCTCTGATCACAGAAATGATCCCTCCAAAGTTAATTAGCTTGTAAAAAGACCTGACTGAATATCTGCCAGAAGAGTCCAGCCTCCAAACAGGCTGATCTGGTACATTAGACAGCACCACTTGCTTCACAATATTCACAAGCTCCTCCCATCTAGCCAGGGTCTTCCCATTCACACATCTCCTAAATGTTAATTTGAGCTCACCCCCAGCCCACACTTGGGCCAGAGTAGCATCTTGTTGTTGACAGATGTCAAACAGATCCCAAAAGGCAGTTTTCAAGGAGCAATCCCCAGCCCAGGTGTCATGCCAGAAGGCAATGTTTTTACCATCCCCAGGGATCCATCTATAGAAGTTTTTTGCAGCTGCCAGAGCCCAAGCTAGGCTTTTCACAAAAGGAGATCCCAAGGTGGGTCTAATACTAAATAGATTGGGATTATCAATATTGTATTTGTAGGCCAATTTTTTTCCAATCACTAGCTCTGTCATCAAAAAACCTTTTCCCCCAAGAAGCCAGGAGGGCCATGTTAAAATCCCTAAGATTTGGGACCCCAAGACCACCATATTCTTTCCTTCTAGAAATAGACCCCCAGTTAGCAAGGTGATATTTATGACTATCTCCCATATTCCCCCAAAAGAAATGGGACATCTGAGAAGTAATCATGTCAATAGCCCATTTAGGAAATTTGACAATAGACATCAAGTAAGTAGGGATACTGGCAATACATGTAGTAAGCAGGATCAGTTTGCCTCTATAAGAGAGAAATCTCCCCAACCACCCAGCTATATTCTTAATAATCCTATCTATGATGGGTTGCAAGTCTTCTTTCCTAAGTTTTTTAAAGTGCAGAGGGACACCTAGATATTTAAAGGGGAAATCCCCAAGCTGGCAGGAAAAAACCTGAGCAAGATCTTTAGCCCTCTGCTCATGAACATTTATAGTATGCAAATCACTTTTATGAAAATTAATTTTCAAACCAGAAAGTTTCTCAAAGCATGATAGGATCCATTTCAAGTTCTTGGCACATTCAATAGAGTTATCCAAGAAAAGGATGGTGTCATCAGCATACTGCAGGCTGACCACACCCCCAGGAATTGCATTGGGTAGAAGCCCACAAATCAAGTTGTTATTAACAGCTTTATGCAGCATCTTAGAAAAGACATCAGCTACCAAATTAAACAACAAGGGGGAATGGGGGTCACCTTGTTTTAAACCTTCCCCCCCCAGCAAATTGAGGACCATTAGTGTCATTAATCCTAACCTGGGAAGTCCCTTGGTGAATAGTAGACATCACCCACCCTACCCACTTGTTACCAAAGCCTCTAGAAAGAAGCATCTCTTTCAGAAAATCCCAACTAACTCTGTCATAGGCTTTCTCATAGTCCAGTTTAAGAATTAACCCACTTGAACCAGATCTATGAATCTCATGGATAACCTCATGGGCAATAACCACACTTTACAAAATAAACCTACCTTTGATGAAGGCAGTTTGATTAGAAGAAATAAGCCTGTCACATAGAGGGGAAACCCTAGTAGTCATGGCTTTGGAGAAAATTTTAACAGCACATTTACTTAAACTAATAGGTCTAAACTTCTTCATATCTCTAGCCAAAAGCACTTTAGGTATAAGAGTAATGATGGCATAGTTCAGCTTATACATATCCAACACCCCATCCTCAAAATCTTTAACCATCCACATAAAGTCCTCTTTAATCAAATCCCAGAAGGTTTGGTAGAATAAAAAGGATAGGACATCAGGGCCCAGAGCACCACTAGCATAGGAGATCATAATAGCCTGTTTTATTTAATCTTCAGAAAAAGATCTCTCTAGGTGTTCTCTTTCCTCCACATTAACCATTTCATCATCAGCCCAGAAATCAGAATCCAGGTGAATGTCAGGTCTAGGTTCAAAAGCAAACAACTCCTTATAAAAGGAAGTGGCCACATCCAGCATATCTTTGGTGGAGGTGACTACCCCCCTAGGACTATTCAGCTCAGCAATATGATTTTTCCTATGTCTATGGTTAGCAAGAGCATGAAAATAGGCATTATTTCTATCCCCCTCCAAGATTTTCCTGTCTCTAGATCTTTGCCATAAAGCAGTCTCTTCTTTTTTCCAAATGTCATCCAGCTCCTTCCTGACAATCTTCATCCTCTCAAAATCCTCAGCAGAAAGCTGCTGAGATTCAGAGGGGACATCAAGGCCATCAAACTCCAAAAGGAGTGCCTTTTTCTTTTTCTTCAAATCAGCTTCTCTATTAATACTCCACCCTTTGGTTTTTTCCTAAGCATCTTTGCCTTAATCATCCAATTGTCAGCAGATGAAGTCGAAGAGGCCATAGAGTTCCGAGCCTCTGCAACCATCTGGTGAAACCCAGGTTGAGACAACCACCATTTTTCAAACCTAAATGGTTTGGGGTTAGTTGGCGCCCTAGCCCCAGTGTCAAGGACCAAGGGTGTGTGATCACTTCCCACCCTAGGTAGGGCAGTCAGTGTTGAGAAGGGGAAGTGAGCATCCCAGTCCACAGAAGTGAACACTCTATCAAGAACAGCAAAAATGGGAGAACTCTGATTATTAGACCATGTGAAGACTCTATTAGAAATAGAAATTTCCATCGGGGCCCATCTATTGGCCCAATCATTAAACAGGAAGGTAGTCTGTTGGTTAATTTACCCACTAGTTTTCTCAGCATCATTTCTGACTAAATTGAAGTCTCCACAAATCATAACAGGGTAAGTAGCTACATTCAGGGTATCATGTAGCTCAGCTATAAAATCCAACTTATATTCTAAGTAAGCAAAACCATAAACCACTAGCATCTGCCAAGTAAAGCTATCACTCTTATTTTTGACAGTAGCCACAATAGAAAACCTCTGGTTAATAAAGCCAATAACCTCAAACACATTGTCCATAAAACCCAGAAGAATCCCACCAGCAGTATTATCAGCAGGCAAAAAGTGCCAAACAAATTCATTAAACCTGTCAATAGATTTGAGGAAACCCTCTGAAATAACCTCCCTTTTAGTTTCTTGAAACCCAATAAAGTCAGGGTTAGCTTTAGCAATAGTATCCCATAGGCACTGAATTTTCCCAGGTTGTCCAAGACCCCTAATATTCCAAATAAGACCTATCATATTTAAGCAATTTTAAAAGGGTGAGATAAGCCACAAGGCTTGGCTTTGGTTAGAACAGTGGGTGCTCTTCTACAAGCATCAGCAGTGCCAACTGGCTTACAGGAAGAGGCACTCACAGGAGAACTAACTAGCTTGTCAACTTCAATATCAAGATTCTCAGGGAGAACTATCTCAGGATTATTACTGGCAAAAACCAGACACCTCTCTCTTTCCTCAGCTACTATATCATCAATGACTTTAAGTTTGTAAGATTCATCACCACCAATAACTAAATTCATTTGCCCTAGGTGGTCAGTAAGAACAGTCAGTGGAAAAAGATTTACCTTTAAAAGTTTCAGGAACCTCCAGATTCTTTTTCCTCTTATATGCAGCAGCTTTCTCCATGATGTTGATGTTTCCATATCCTCTTGTGTTAGGTTTTTTTTGCAAGCACAGGCCCCCACTTAACACCTTTCTCTGGGATAACTCCCTCCTTCTTGGCTTGATTTAGTGAATCCAGCAGAGATCTCTTCAGTGTCTCACTTTGCAAGATATGGATGGCTTCAGGGGGAAGAACCCCCAAATCCTCCTCTGCCAGCTCCTCATTTTCAGACTCATATAAGTCCACAGATTTAAGTAGGTCCTCACAGTATTCCATGTTCCCAGATTTTTCCCCATCCAATGTTGCACTCCTCTTTCTCCAGATAGTAGCAGGAGTTCTTTGGATCACAGTCTCACTATCCTGATCAGCATGTGGATCAGCACTGTTTTGTGGCCCCACCAATTGTTTGTTTTGGTCACCCAGCTCCTGTTGGGGAACGTAGTAATTTCAAAAAAATTCCTACGCACACGCAAGACCATGGTGATGGCATAGCAACGAGAGGGGAGAGTGTATGTCCACGTACCCTCGTTAGACCGAAAGCGGAAGCGTTATAACAACGCGGGTTGATGTAGTCGACGTCTTCACGATCCGACCGATCCATGTACCGAGCGTATGGCACCTCCGAGTTACGCACACGTTCAGCTCGATGGCGATCCCGGGCTCCGATCCAGCAAAGCGTCGGGGATGAGTTCCATCAACGACGGCGTGGTGGCGATGATGATGCTCCACCGACGCAGGGCTTCGCCTAAGCTCCGCGACGATATGACTTCACCGGCGCAGGCTTCGCCTAAGCTCATGACGATATGACTGAAGTGGAATATGGTGGAGGGGGCACCGCTGCACGGCTAAAACGATCATGTAGATCAACTTGTGTGTTCAGGGGTGCCCCCTGCCCCGTATATAAAGGAGCAAGGGGTGCGGCCGGCCCTAGGGAGGCGCTGGAGGAGTCCTACTCCCACCGGAGTAGGACTCCCCCTAGTTGGACTAGGACTTGGGGAAGGGGAAGAGGAAGGGCGCCCCCTCTCCTTGTCCTATTCGGACTAGAGGGGGAGGGGGCGCGCGGCCTGCCCTGGCCGGCCCTCCTCTTCTCCCTTATGGCCCATCAAGGCCCATTGACCCCCCGGGGGGTTCCGGTAACCCCCCGGTGTTCCGGTAAAATCCTGTTTTCATCCGGAACCTTTCCGAAGTCCAAACATAGGCTTCCAATATATCAATCTTTATGTCTCGACCATTTCGAGACTCCTCGTCATGTCCGTGATCACATCCGGGACTCCGAACAAACTTCGGTACATCAAAACTTATAAACTCATAATGAACTGTCATCGAAACGTTAAGCGTGCGGACCCTACGGGTTCGAGAACTATGTAGACATGACCTAGAACTATTCTCGGTCAATAACCAATAGCAGAACCTGGATGCCCATATTGGTTCCTACATATTCTACGAAGATCTTTATCGGTCAAACCGCATAACAACATACGTTGTTCCCTTTGTCATCGGTATGTTACTTACCCGAGATTCGATCGTCGGTATCCAATACCTAGTTCAATCTCGTTACCAGCAAGTCTCTTTTCTCGTTCCGTAATACATCATCTCACAACTAACTTATTAGTTGCAATGCTTGCAAGGCTTATGTGATGTGCATTACCGAGAGGGCCCAGAGATACCTCTCCGACAATCGGAGTGACAAAACCTAATCTCAAATCGCCAACCCAACATGTACCTTTGGAGACACCTGTAGAACTCCTTTATAATCACCCGATTCGTTGTGACGTTTGGTAGCACCAAAGTGTTCCTCCGTAAACGGAGTTGCATAATCTCATAGTTACAGGAACATATATAAGTCATGAAGAAAGCAATAGCAGCATACTACGATCAAGTGCTAGGCTAACGGAATGGGTCATGTCAATCACATCATTCTCCTAATGATGTGATCCCGTTAATCAAATGACAACTCATGTCTATGGCTAGGAAACTTAACCATCTTTGATTCAACGAGCTAGTCAAGTAGAGGCATACTAGTGACACTATGTTTGTCTATGTATTCACACATGTATTATGTTTCCGTTAATACAATTCTAGCATGAATAATAAACATTTATCATGATATAAGGAAATAAATAATAACTTTATTATTGCCTCTAGGGCATATTTCCTTGATCTCCCACTTGCACTAGAGTCAATAATCTAGATTACACAAGAATGATTCTAACACCCATGGAGTCTTGGTGCTGATCATGTTTTGCTCGTGGAAGAGGCTTAGTCAACGGTCTGCAACATTCAGATCCGTATGTATTTTGCAAATCTCTATGTCTCCCACTTGGACCTGGTCCCGAATGGAATTGAAGCGTCTCTTGATATGCTTGGTCCTCTTGTGAAATCTGGATTCCTTTGCCAAGGCAATTGCACCATATTGTCACGGAAGATCTTCATTGGTCCCGATGCACTAGGTATGACACCTAGATCGGAAATGAACTCTTTCATCCAGACTCCTTCATTTGATGCTTCGAAGCAGCTATGTACTCCGCTTCACATGTAGATCCCGCCACGACGCTTTGTTTAGAACTGCACCAACCGACAGCTCCACCGTTTAATAAAAACACGTATCCGGTTTGCGATTTAGAATCGTCCGGATCGGTGTCAAAGCTTACATCGACGTAACCATTTACGACTAACTCTTTGTCACCTCCATATCGAGAAACATATCCTTAGTCCTTTTCGGTATTTCAGGATGTTCTTGACCGCTGTCCATGATCCACTCTGGATTACTTTGGTACCTTCCTGCCAAGCTTATTGCTAAGCATACGTCGTGTCTGGTACACAACATTGCATACATGATAGAGCCTATGGCTGAAGCATAGGAACATCTTTCATTTTCTCTCTATCTTCTGCTGTGGTCGGGCATTGAGTCGACTCAATCTCACACCTTGTAATACTGGTAAAAACCTTTCTTTGCACGATCCATTTTGAACTTTTTCAAAACTTTATCAAGGTATGTGCTTTGTGAAAGTCAATTAAGCGTCTTGATCTATCTCTATAGATCTTGATGCCCAATATGTAAGCAGCTTCACGAGGTCTTTCATTGAAAAACTTTTATTCAAGTATCCTTTTATGCTATCCAGAAATTCTATATCATTTCCAATCAATAATATGTCGTCCACATATAATATCAGAAATGCTACAGAGCTCCCACTCACTTTCTTGTAAATACAGGCTTCTCCAAAAGTCTGTATAAAACCATATGCTTTGATCACACTATCAAAGCGTTTATTCCAACTCCGAGAGGCTTGCACCAGACCATAAATTGATCGCTGGAGCTTGCACACTTTGTTAGCACCCTTTGGATCAACAAAACCTTCCGGTTGCGTCATATACAACTCTTCTTCTAGAAATCCATTCAAGAATGCAGTTTTCACATCCATTTGCCAAATTTCATAATCATAAAATGCGGCAATTGCTAACATGATTCGGACAGACTTAAGCATCGCTACGGGTGAGAAAGTCTCATCGTAGTCAACCCCTTGAACTTGTCGAAAACCTTTCGCAACAAGTCGAGCTTTATAGACAGCTACATTACCATCAGCGTCGTCTTCTTCTTAAAGATCCATTTATTCTCAATGGCTTGCCGATCATCGGGCAAGTCAACCAAAGTCCATACTTTGTTTTCATACATGGATCCCATCTCAGATTTCATGTCTTCCAGCCATTTTGCGGAATCTGGGCTCACCATCGCTTCTTCATAGTTTGTAGGTTCGCCATGGTCAAGTAACATGACTTCGAAATAGGATTACCGTACCACTCTGTGCGTATTTTACTCTGGTTGACCTCTGAGTTCAAGAGCAACTTGATCTGAAGTTTCATGATCAATATCATTAGTTTCCTCACTAATTGGTGTAGTTGTCACATGAACCGTTTCTTGTGATGAACTACCTTCCAATAAGGGAGCAGATCTGATTATCTCATCAAGTTCTACTTTCCTCCCACTCACTTCTTTCGAGAGAAACTCCTTCTCTAGAAAGGATCCGAATTTAGCAACGAAAATCTTGCCATCAGATCTGTGATAGAAGGTGTACCCAACAGTCTCCTTTGGGTATCCTATGAAGACACATTTCTCCGATTTGGGTTCGAGCTTATCTGGTTGAAGTTTCTTCACATAAGCATCGCAGCCCCAAACTTTAAGAAACGACAACTTTGGTTTCTTGCCAAACCACATTTCATAAGGTGTCGTCTCAACGGACTTTGATGGTGCCCTATTCAACGTGAATGCGGACGTCACTAAAGCATATCCCCAAAACGATAGCGGTAAATCAGTAAGAGACATCATAGATCGCACCATATCAAGTAAAGTACGATTACGACGTTCGGACACACCATTTCTCTGTGGTGTTCCGGGTGGCGTGAGTTGCGAAACTATTCCGCATTGTTTCAAATGTAAACCAAACTCGTAACTCAAATATTCTCCTCCACGATCAGATCGTAGAAATTTTATTTTCTTGTTACGATGATTTTCCACTTCACTCTGAAATTCTTTGAACTTTTTAAACGTTTCAGATTTATGTTTCATTAAGTAGATATACCCATATCTGCTCAAATCATCTGTGAAGGTGAGAAAATAACGATACCCACCGCGTGCCTCAACATTCATTGGACCACAAACATCAGTATGTATGATTTCCAACAAATCAGTTGCTCGCTCCATAGTTCCGAGAACGGCGTTTTAGTCATCTTGCCCATGAGGCACGGTTACAAGTACCAAGTGATTCATAATCAAGTGATTCCAAAAGTCCATCGAGATGGAGTTTCTTCATGCGTTTTACACCGATATGACCCAAACGGCAATGCCACAAATAAGTTACATTATCATTATCAACTCTGCATCTTTTGGTTTCAACACTATGAATATGTGTATTACTACTATCGAGATTCAATAAAATAGACCACTCTTCAAGGGTGCATGACCATAAAAGATATTATTCATATAAATAGAACAACCATTATTCTCTGTCTTAAATGAATAACCGTCTCGCATCAAACAAGATCCAGATATAATGTTCATGCTTAACGCCGGCACCAAATAACAATTATTTAGGTCTAAAACTAATCCCGATGGTAGATGTAGAGGTAGTGTGCCGACCGCGATCACATCGACTTTGGAACCATTTCCCACGCCGATCGTCACCTCGTCCTTAGCCAATCTTCGCAATCCGTAGTTCCTATTTGAGTTGCAAATATTAGCAATGAACCAGATCAAATACCGGTACTACTGCGAGTATTAGTAAGGTACACATCAATAACATGTATATCACATATACCTTTGATCACCTTGCCATCCTTCTTATCCGCCAAATACTTGGGGCAGTTCCGCTTCCGTGTCGGTCGCTTGCGGTAGAAACACTCGGTTTCAGGCTTAGGTCCAGACTTGGGTTTCTTCTCTTGAGCAGCAACTTTCTTGCTGTTCTTGAAGTTCCCTTCTTCTTTCCTTTGCCCTTTTCTTGAAACTAGTGGTCTTGTTGACCATCAACACTTGATGCTCTTTCTTGATTTCTACCTCCATGCTTTTAGCATTGCGAAGAGCTCGGGAATTTTCTTGGTCATCCCTTGCATATTATAGTTCATCACGAAGCTTTTGTAGCTTGGCGGCGGTGATTGGAGAATTCATCAATGACACTATCATCCGGAAGAGTAACTCCCAGTTGAATCAAGTGATTATTATACCCGGACATTTTGAGTATATGTTCACCGATGTAACTATTCTCCTCCATCTTGCAGCTATAGAACTTATTGGAGACTTCATATCTCTCAATCCGGGCATTTGCTTGAAATATTAACTTCAACTCTGGAACATCTCATATGCTCCATGACGTTCAAAACGTCGTTGAAGACCCGGTTCTAAGCCGTAAAGCATGGCACATGAACTATAGAGTAGTCATCAGCTTTGCTTTGCCGACGTTCACAACTTCGGCGTTGCTCTGCAGCAGGCACGGCACCCAGCGGTGCTTCGGGGCGTAATTCTTCCAGCAGCAAATGAGGATAATCCTCAAGTTATGGACCCAGTCCGTGTAATTGCTACCATCATCTTTCAACTTTGCTTTCTCAAGGAACGCATTAAAATTCAACGGAACAACAACACGAGCCATCTATCTACGATAAACATAGACAAGCAAAAATACTATCGGTACTAAGTTCATGATAAATTTAAGTTCAATTAATCATATTAAAACTCCCACTTAGACAGACATCTCTCTAGTCATCTAAGTGATTACGTGATCCAAATCAACTAAACCATGTCCGATCATCACGTGAGATGGAGTAGTTTCAATGGTGAACATCACTATGTTGATCATATCTACTATATGATTCACGTTCGACCTTTCGGTCTCCGTGTTCCGAGGCCATATCTGTTATATGCTAGGCTCGTCAAGTTTAACCTGAGTATTCTGCGTGTGCAACTGTTTTGCACCGTTGTATTTGAACGTAGAGCCTATCACACCGATCATCACGTGGTGTCTCAAAGACGAAGAACTTTCGCATAGCGGTGCATACTCGGGAGAACACTTCTTGATAATTTTAGTGAGAGATCATTTTATAATGCTACCGTCAATCAAAGCAAGATAAGATGCATAAAGGATAAACATCACATGCAATCAATATAAGTGATATGATATGGTCATCATCATCTTGTGCTTGTGATCTCCATCGCCAAGCACCGTCATGATCACCATCGTCACCGGTAGCGACACCTTGATCTCCATCGTAGCATCGTTGTCGTCTCGCCAACTATTGCTTCTAGGACTATCGCTCTCGCTTAGTGATAAAGTAAAGAAATTACATGGCGTTTGCATTTCATACAATAAAGCGACAACCATATGGCTCCTGCCGATTGCCGATAACTTCGGTTACAAAACATGATCATCTCATACAATAAAATATAGCATCACGTCTTGACCACATCACATCACAACATGCCCTGCAAAAACAAGTTAGGCGTCCTCTACTTTGTTGTTGCAAGTTTTACGTGGCTGCTACGGGCTGAGCAAGAACCGTTCTTACCTCGCATCAAAACCACAGCGATAGTTTGTCAAGTTGGTGCTGTTTTAACCTTCGCAAGGACCGGGCGTAGCCACACTCAGTTCAACTAAAGTGAGAGAAAGCAGACACCCGCGGTCACCTTTAAGCAACTAGTGCTCGAAGCGGTGAAACCAGTCTCGCGTAAGCGTACGCGTAATGTCGGTCCGGGCCGCTTCATCTCACAATACCGCCGAACCAAAGTATGACATGCTGGTAAGCAGTATGACTTATATCGCCCACAACTCACGTGTGTTCTACTCGTGCATATGACATCAACGCATAAAACCAGGTTCGGATGCCACTGTTGGGGAACGTAGTAATTTCAAAAAAATTCCTACGCACACGCAAGACCATGGTGATGGCATAGCAACGAGAGGGGAGAGTGTATGTCCACGTACCCTCGTAGACCAAAAGCGAAGCGTTATAACAACGCGTTGATGTAGTCGACGCGTCTTCACGATCCGACCGATCCAAGTACCGAACGCGTCGGCACCTCCGAGTTCAGCACACGTTCAGCTCGATGGCGATCCCGGGCTCCGATCCAGCAAAGCGTCGGGGATGAGTTCCGTCAACCGACGACGGCGTGGTGGCGATGATGATGCTCCACCGACGCAGGGCTTCGCCTAAGCTCCGCGACGATATGACTTCACCGGCGCAGGGCTTCGCTAAGCTCATGACGATATGACCGAAGTGGAATATGGTGGAGGGGGCACCGCACACGGCTAAAACGATCATGTAGATCAACTTGTGTGTTCTGGGTGCCCCCTGCCCCAGATATAAAGGAGCAAGGGGTGCGGCCGGCCCTAGGGAGGCGCGCTGGAGGAGTCCTACTCCCACCGGAGTAGGACTCCCCTCCAAGTTGGACTAGGACTTGGGGAAGGGGAAGAGGGAAGAGGCGCCGCCTCTCCTGTCCTATTCGGACTAGAGGGGAGGCGCGCAGCCTGCCCCGGCCGCCCTCCTCTTCTCCCTTATGGCCCATCAAGGCCCATTGACCCCCCGGGGGGTTCCGGTAACCCCCCGGTGTTCCGGTAAAATCCTGTTTTCATCCGGAACCTTTCCGAAGTCCAAACATAGGCTTCCAATATATCAATCTTTATGTCTCGACCATTTCGAGACTCCTCGTCATGTCCGTGATCACATCCGGGACTCCGAACAAACTTCGGTACATCAAAACTTATAAACTCATAATGAACTGTCATCGAAACGTTAAGCGTGCGGACCCTACGGGTTCGAGAACTATGTAGACATGACCTAGAACTATTCTCGGTCAATAACCAATAGCAGAACCTGGATGCCCATATTGGTTCCTACATATTCTACGAAGATCTTTATCGGTCAAACCGCATAACAACATACGTTGTTCCCTTTGTCATTGGTATGTTACTTACCCGAGATTCGATCGTCGGTATCCAATACCTAGTTCAATCTCGTTACCGGCAAGTCTCTTTTCTCGTTCCGTAATACATCATCTCACAACTAACTTATTAGTTGCAATGCTTGCAAGGCTTATGTGATGTGCATTACCGAGAGGGCCCAGAGATACCTCTCCAACAATCGGAGTGACAAAACCTAATCTCGAAATGCCAACCCAACTTGTACCTTTGGAGACACCTGTAGTACTCCTTTATAATCACCCAGTTACGTTGTGACGTTTGGTAGCACCCAAAGTGTTCCTCCGGTAAACGGGAGTTGCATAATCTCATAGTTACAGGAACATATATAAGTCATGAAGAAAGCAATAGCAGCATACTACACGATCAAGTGCTAGGCTAACGGAATGGGTCATGTCAATCACATCATTCTCCTAATGATGTGATCCCGTTAATCAAATGACAACTCATGTCTATGGCTAGGAAACTTAACCATCTTTGATTCAACGAGCTAGTCAAGTAGAGGCATACTAGTGACACTATGTTTGTCTATGTATTCACACATGTATTATGTTTCCTGTTAATACAATTCTAGCATGAATAATAAAGATTTATCATGATATAAGGAAATAAATAATAACTTTATTATTGCCTCTAGGGCATATTTCCTTCAGCTCCCCAATCACATAAGAAGATGTAAAAGTTTTGTCAGTTTTAGCAAAAGCACATGCCAGTACAAAGCTGTCCTGATCAGAGTCATGGTATGGTTCCATGGGTGAGAACACCAAATCTTTTGCACCCTTTTTGCTAGCAGATCCATGTTTTGAAGGAAAGTTAGCTTTGTCCAGTTCATCAATGGCCAACCCTCCATCCCCTGATCCATCAGAATTATGTTCTTCATGATTCTCCTTGCCTTCTTCCAGTTGATCCTCTCCAGCTTCTCCTCTCTCTTCATTATCATCCTCATCATCTTCAATATCAATGGCAGAATCAATCCCACCCACCTGCTCAAAACCCTCAACAGTAAATCCAAGCAAGAAAAGTTTCTTTTTCATCTCAATCAACCTCTCAAAAGGTATCTTGGTTGGGTCTCTGCAAGCAATCTTAATCCTGACATTTTCAAAGAAAGTCCTAAACATACCATTCCAATCAACATCAGTTAGAGCCCCAAAGAGAGAAGCAATCTGAGCAAATACTTTCCATGTACACAACTTTGGAGGGATCCCTCAACTAGTACCCAAGCTTCAACCAGTTCACCAAAAGGCTCACATCCTCCTTTCCATTCAGTCAGAGTGACATTAACATCCTGAGGCAGGGAGAACCCAGGCAACTCAATGAGATCCTCCACTTTCTTCCATGGGGGAAACCTGACCAAAAAGGTCTTGTTAGACAATCCTCTGATCTGCCAAGGCCACTGTCTAGTTTTGCAGAAAGTTGCAGTAAGTAATTCCATCAACTTGGGACAGTCAACTTCTCCTTTTAGTATATTAACCACAGCACAATTCTGGAAGTTTAACCACTTTGACTCATTAGCAATAGGCACATCTACATGATAGAAACCAAGCCCTCGCGCCCCACTACTAAAGAATGCAGCAGTGGGCTGAACTTTTGACCAAGCCGCACAGTTGTTAACATTATGGTTTTGCTGGCAAATGAAACAGGTTTTTGGCTTCACACAGTTCCCCACATAATGGCCTTGACCCCCGCAATTGAAACATATCATATCCTTATACCTCGGATCCAGGGCTTGCTCAACCTCTACTTCCACAGACTGGGATGATTGTACCTGAGCTGAGCCCGTAGCTGAAGTAGTGGATCTAGCTGGTTTTGATGCAGGGGCTTGTTCTTTTGCCGGCAGAGCAGATGGCAGCTTGCGCCCTGCAAAGGAGTTAGCCTTCTGCACCGGCACCTTGGACTGGCCGACGGTAGGTTGCCGCTGCTCCCGGCCCGACGATCAGCCATCGTAACACCACACTTCACTACCTCCGCAAACAATAGAGAACCGGGGTCAATCCCCTCTCTTGCAACCTTAAGCTTTTTTGGTGGAGGATCGAACGGACGAACCGAGGCTGGGAAGCAGTCGGCGGCGGTAAATGTGTTGTTGCCGATCAGGTCTTTCCGGATCCAACAGATGAACCCGGAGTTGATTTCGAGCCTAGGGTGGGGATGGTGAGATTTAGGGTTGCGGCGGCGGGGGAGGGGGGAAGGAATGAGCCAGAGCTGGCCAAAATGCTCCTCCACGCTTTCTAGGTTTTCAGGAATACGTAACCCACCCTTATTCCCCGCCTTCTTCCCAGAGGGGCGCACCTTGAAAGTGGGCCCGTCAATGCTGGATTTGAACAGGGGAAACGACAGGGCGTCGCTGCCCCAGACACGGCCCCAGAACTACTTTCGCGGCGGAGCACCTCATCGGAGCACACCTCCGGCGAGGTTCCCCCAGCTGTACAAACAGCGCCCAGTTCCTCACGAATAACAGACCGATGAGGGAAAACCCCCAATCCGATACCAGCATTGTTACCTATCGTTCTATCAATAGAACCGCACGGGAACACGCCCCCCCCCCCTCTGCCGTGAACGGAAGTTCCTCAATCAAGATTTCAGAAATGGATCAGCACGAATCCGATGCATACCTGATTCGCCTGGCCACGGTGGGGGCTCGATGGGTTGTCGCTGAGCTTGAATCAGTTGGGGTTGTCGATGCATACCCGATCCGTTTCGCTCGTGGAAAGCTAGCCGGGCCACGATGTCCGGTTCACACCACCCGAATCGCACAACACACCTGATCCAAAAGTCGTCACCTCATACTTGTAGTGAGAGGGCAAGAGGTAAATATGTGTTCCATGTCCTCAAAGTCAGAGGTGCGGCGAGAACAGTTTGTCGTGTTGATGATGTTTTTGAAGGCAAAGTTTGCCTTGAGTTTAGGTGGTCCCGAAGAGTAACCAAGCAAACATCATCACTTTGTTAGGAGTTGTATTATGCCAGATTGCCTTGGCAATGGGATCTCCACCTTGCTGGCTCATAACTAGATCATAGGCTAACATGTTAGGGAAAATTTTCCCACCAATGAGGAGGCGACAATCAGGCTCTGTCATCAGCATATAGTCCTGCAACACAAATGATAACGAGACAAGCTCACGCGAAGCTGCATGGTCTAGGCGGTCTTGAAGGTTGTATTCTAAACCGAAGTGCAAGATATTTGCCACCCTGACAATGGGACTAGTGGAGTGTGAGAAGAAGTAGGGAATAGTGATGTTACTACCGTTGGGAAGCAGCGATTTGGTGCCAGGTGCAACTGGGCATGAACAGTAAAATCGTTTTAAATAGGAACTTTAAAAATCTGCTTTTTTTACATCCAAGATGATTGAAAGCATGATGTGCGTGTAAAAATCTGTGATGTTTGGACATTTGAGTAGGTGGTGGAAAAAATGGTTGTGACAGAAACTTTGAAAAAGTATACTGTTTGTGCTCGATTTTGTCTCTTTTTCCTAGAGCTCCTCGAATGTCCGAAAATCACGAAAATTCGCACGCTCCTTGCATACCGATCATAATCGATGCAAAAATATTCAAGTTTTTTTTGAAGTTTTAAAAATTTACTATTCATTGGGTTTAGCTGAATCCGGGCTCATACTTGAATTACCGCTATCGTTGTCAGTGTCATATAATTGGAGAGATCACGTAAGAGTTCTTGGGCTCACTTTGATCAATTTATCATTGACGCATTGGGCCGGTCACTCTCTTTAATGCCCGGAGGCTGGTGTACGGGTGGATGTCGCCTCTCAGTTACTACTTCCAATTAGAGCAAGTACGATATGATGACATAAGCAGGCTATAAGGAGTAAAATATTATATTTTTGCTTAGTTGGAGGAAAGAGAAGAGAAGTGGGCACTTGGTTAGTAGCCAGTTGCAACACGAGATTCAAGACACTTTGTAAGGATGTAAGGTGGGCCAACTATTAATAAAGTAGTACACATTTAAAACTTGCTATTGTACACGCCGGCTATGAGCTTGACTCTAGATGACATGACAACTCCTTATAGCCGACCGTTGGCTGTATTATTAACCATGCTCTTAGCGATGTCTGGACAACATCTAGTAGTACGATGTAATTCCTCGGTTTTTACACCACATGCAATATTCTGTAGCAGTAAGTCAGTAACGTCATGCCTGGGTCGTATAGTACGTATCCTCTTGTCTACCATGCTCCCTTCACCTTCATCCTCCAAGGCTCCAACTACCCAGCCCCTCGACTCGAGCATAGGCAAATGTTGAAGAGGATATGATGGTGGCCGGCCAACCACCGCACAACTCCCACACACCTGCGCGCGTACCGTCGGACACCCTCTTTTTCGCGAAAGAGGGCTTCCCCTCCGATTTCTATTAAAGAAACCACCGAACCAAGTGCAGTAGCGAGTAGAATTACAACCAGCTCCTTCTAAGAGAGCTAAATAGTTTAACATCTACTACAGATAGATCATAAAGAGTCATGAAAGTCTAAGCTATTACATCTCAAAATAGCAGCGAAATCCCTGAAAGGGACAACTAGGTAGAAGCCGTAGTCTCCCATCAAAAACGCGTCTTCACTCCTGCAGTCGCATCGGTCCAAAGCGCCACCCTTGAGCCGTTCTGTAAATTTCACTTGCCACCTGTTCGATGAGTCTTGCTCCCAACATCAGTGTTTTTTCCTCTGGGTCCTTTTCTGCAAAACGGCCCAATCAGTAATCCAATTACACATCATTTTAACTATCCCCATTGGGTCATTAATCTTTTTTCTATCAAATATAATGTTATTTCTACAAATCCAGATCGCCCAAAGTAAGGCAGAGATGCCGACCAAGACCAGCCCCTTGTCATTTTTTTGGAATTTATTAAGCCAGTTCCCAAAATAATCATTCAAATCCCCTGGGATTTGTTTCAAATGAAAAGCGCACCCCACCAAATTCCATATGAGCCTAGCAACCGAACAGGGAAAGAAAAGGTGATCTATACTTTCCTCTTTTCCACATAGTACACGATGTTTATCACCTTTCCATCCCCTTTTCAGTAAATTGTCTCTAGTTAGAATGCTTTTTCTATTAAGCAACCACAAGAAGAATTTAATTTTTGCTGGGACCTTTGTTTTCCACAAAAAAATTGTGGGAAACCAATGTCAGTTTTGATGAGATGAAGGTAGAGAGATTTAACAGTGAATTTCCTGTCAGCAGATAGCATCCACATAGGTTTATCTTTCCCTCCATAGATCAACACTTCCTCACAAATCCCTCTGAGGCTTTCCCATAGTTGTTCAGTATCACCAAACAGAGTTCTTCTAAAGGTGAAGAGATCCCATCCTTTATCGATAGCATTTCGCACAGAAATACCATGATTATTACTAATAAAGTAGAGTGAGGGATAAGCATCTTTTAAAGGTTTATCCCCCACCCACCGATCTTCCCAAAACCTGGTGTTGTTACCATCCCCAAGTTTCTTTTTCACATGAGGATAAAAATATTTTTTGATCTTGATGAGACAGACTAGAATTGGGAGTCTCCATTCCTATGTTTCACCCCAGAAAGATATTTATCTTTAACATATTTCTCTCTAATTATATTATTCCAAAGACCTTCCTCATCTTCCAGTTTCCACAGCCACTTGGCCAGAAGGGCAATGTTGAATAATTCAAGGTTAGTAACCCCCATCCCACCTTGTTGTTTTGGGAGACAACAAGTTCTCCATTTAACCAAGTGATATTTCTTTTTATCTTCTTCAGCCTGCCACACCATCCCAGCTCTATAGAAATCTACCTTCTTCTGAACTCCAGCAGGGAGAAGATAGAAGGACATCTATTTGAAAGACAAGATTGTACTAGTGTGACTCTACCAGCTATGTTAAGTAATCTACCTTGCCAACATGCACATCTTTTTTCAATCCTCTTAGTTACATTTTTCCACATATTGTTTCTAGTTCTCTTATTAGAAACTGGTAAACCAAGATATTTCAGAGGCATTTCTCCTAGGACACATGTGAAAATTTCCTGATATATATCCTTTTTTTCTCTAGCTTCCCCAAACAAATAGATTTCACTTTTGTGAAAGTTGATTGTCAGCCCAGACATTTGTTCAAAAGCAGTCAAAATGAATTTAAGATTTCTAGCAGATTCTTCATCATCCTGAATTAGGAATATAGTGTCATCATCATATTGCAACATATTCACCCCATTTTCATGGTAGTCAGTGAGTACCCCTTTTATACAACCTTCAGTTCTAGCTTTGTCAAGAATGATGGCTAGAGCATTAAAAACTAAGTCAAAGAGCAGAGGAGACAAAGAATGTCCCTGTCTAAGTCCTTTGAAAGTTTTGAAAAAAGGGCCCACATTATCATTGACCTTTATTCCCACCTGACCTCCTCTCATAGTGTGCATAGCCCAATCACACCACTTGTAAGGAAAGTTTTTAAGCCTTAACATCTTGTGCACAAAAGGCCATTTAAGTTTATCATATGCTTTTTCAAAATGAACTTTGAATAGCATAGCACTCTGTTTTTTTACTGTGTATGGAGTTCGAAGCTTCATGTAGGATAACCACTCCTTCCATGATATATCTACCTTTCACAAAGGCGGTTTGGATTGGGAAGATGGTAGGGTTTACCACTTTACTGAGTCTGTTCATCAGAACCTTATAGTGATAATTTTAAAACTCACATTCAAGAGGCATATAGGCCTAAACTTTTGAATTTGCTTGGCTTCTTTGGTTTTGTGCACCAGAGTCATAATCCCATAACTGAGTCTACACTACTAGAAAAATGGCTATAGCTAATATGGACATTAATGACGCACCATGTATGTGGTGCGCCACTGGCAGTGGCACACCAGATATAGGTGCGCCATTAATGGCCATATTACTAATGGCGCACCTGATGTGTGGTGCGCCATTACTAGTTTTGTCCTGGCCCCACACCCCTTCCCAGACTTAGAAGTGACGCACCAGGGGATAGTGCGTCATTACTAGTTTTAGTGCGCCACTACTAACAATTTTTTTTATTTTTTTTCAAAACTAGTAATGGCGCACCACACGCCAGGTGCGCCATTAGTAACCCTGGTTACCAATAGCGCATTCTTAGTAGGTGCGCCATTGGTAACCTAGGAGCAGCTAGATATTTTTGACAGCCACCTACCACACTCACTTTTCCCACTTCATTCTCTCCACCTCTACCAAGCTTGGTCTCGGCTGCCTCCTCCTCCTCACCTCATTTGCACCATAGATTCACCCAAATTAAGTCGTTAAATTTCCTTTTTTTGATAGATAAGGGAAAGCTTTCTTTATGTTCTAGATCTACTTTTTTCTCCCTTCAACAACGTACACACTTTTATGGCCTAGATCTACGTATGTTTGTGGTGTTGCATATGTTTGTGTTTGCAGGTAACGGTATTTGAAATGCGATAGTTGCCAATATTTTGCCGAAATGTTGATTCATTTCCGTTTCGGCGAGAATTTGGCACTATGCATTCTTGTTGGTCCTATTTTTAGGCAAAGTCATGCCAAAAAAAATTTGGTTCTAAAATATCGTTTTGCTCTACCCCGCAGGCGACCATGATCCGCACGATGACCGAAGGCATCATGAATAGGTTTTTGAGCTCCGCGAAGGCCGAGATGCTTCAAAAGAACGAGACGGAGATAAGTTGTCCGTGTCGAAGATGCAAGCTGAAGAGCCTTATGGACCCGGATTCCAGACAGGTGCGGGACCACCTGCTCATGCGTGGTTTCATGGATGGCTATCGGGGGCAAGGTGATGAAGATGATTATGAAGTTGTCCATGGGGGCCGAGCAAGAAATAAGGAAGGGCAGCAAGACAACCGCGGCGAGGGCGGGCGAGAAGACGAAGAATCTCCAGGACATGATCACGAAGTAGATGCAGGACACAGTCATCATGTAGAAGATGCCGGACATGATGATGAGGAAGATCAAGACGAAGGGCATGATCATGAAGATGAAGATGCCGGAGCAGACGACGATGGACCATCGATGGGCTGGGTGCAGGACCCTCATATTCAAGAGCTGCTTCTCAAGCTGACGGGTAACGCAAGAGCTGCCGCCCGAGAGAAAGCCAAGCTGGATCAACTGAAGATAGACGCGGTTACTCCATTGTATGAAGGATGCAGGCCCGAGGATACCCGCCTGAAAATCCAAAAAAATAAAAAAAAGTTAGTAATAGCGCACCAGGAGTAGGTGCGCCATTGCTATCACGGTGTTTATGGCGCACCCCTAAAAGATGCGCCATTGATATACCAACTTTTATGGCGCACCCCTAAAAGGTGCGCCATTGCTAACTCTCTCCCCACTAAAAAGGCAAAGATAAAAAAAACCTTTGATCCCAAATCCCCAATCCCCACTGCTGCCCCCGAGCCCTCGACCTGCTGCTCCCGACGTGCGCCGCCGCCCCGACCCACTGTGCTGCCGCCCCTACCTGCACCGCCGCCCAGACCCACTGCACCGCCGCCCAGTGTTCCTCTTCATCGTCATCGTCCCTGGGCCAAGGCTGAGGAGCCGCCGCAATGTCACCATCGACCACCTCGTCCTCTACCTTCGGCCACCACGACGCCATCGATGGATTCATCATCTTCACTGCACCTCCGGCCTCCTCGAGCTCGTCCCCCGAACCGCGGTGAACTCCTCTCCCCGTTCTCCCCTTCCTCCGCCTCGATCCGTCGCCGTTTAGCCGACCCGGCGCTCGGCCGCCATGGCAGGGAGCTCGATTCTCCCGGGCGTGTACTGCCTTGCCTCGCCTGGACGGTCCTTGCCGCCACCGCGCCGTCCGCGTGCATCCCACCGCTCACCCGCGTCATGCGCGCGCGCCTGTAGCCGCTCGCGGTTGCCTGCTCCTCTGTGCCTGCCTTGCTTGCCACCGCTGCTCGCTAACGCTCTGCTTCTGCACCGCCGCTGCTAGTGCTGATGCTGTTTGCTCGTTGCTTGCTGCTGTTGCCGCTGTCCATGCCCACACCTGCCTGCGCGTGCAGCGCCACCGACGCACGCTGGGCCACGCCCGCTCCCTTGTTCATAGTGAATGCCGATTATTGCAGCAACATTGATATTCTGAATCTCTCCCTGTTCCCAACCCCTTAGTTTGTTAGCCGGTTGGGTGGATGTTGCTATTGCATATTGAATAGATGGATGAATGGATTTGTTTTGCTACTGTGATTGATAGCTCGTGTTAGTACTTTCAGATTTTTGCTGCTGTGAACTGTCAATGGTACTAAATCAGTGCCCTTTTGCCGCTTGCTCCTTGCTGCTTAGTGCTAGTTGATAATTTGGTAATGCTACCGATTCTTAGAAATCGATGGATAAGAAGGGGCGGAAGCTCCATGGGTAAGAAGAAGATTTAGCTATAAGGTCAGAGAATTACAGAGAGTGTGCTCTGTTTTATGTATGTAATCCTGCCTACTGCACCTATTTTTTTGGGCAGTGGCAAGATCCCAATATTGTGATGCTGCTGCTACTGTAGATCTTCTGAACTTGTGAATTTTGCTTAGAAACATCAATGAATTTGGTGATGGGGTACAATTTTTTATAAAATGAAATGCAAGGTTGCTGATACTGTAACCCAGATCACACAGATCAATCATGCTTAGTATTGTTTCCTTACTGGTGTCATACTATAGAAGATAGGCCTAAATGTTATAGAGGTGGGTGAACATGATGAGCCTTTCTTGTACATATTTGGTTTGGTTGATTGCCTGGCATGAGCTAGATGAAATGATCCATTTGCTCTATTGATTCGAGTGGATGTGGATGGTTGATAAAATTATCTTATGAAATGATTCCAATGCTGGCAGCTTCTGATGTTCCAATCTTTGGCAGCTTCGATGTTCCAATCTTTGGCAGCCGATGTTCCAATGCTGGCAGCTTCTGATTCCAATGCTGGCAGCTTCTGATGTGAAATGACCCCTTTCTCCTGAAATGTTGATTAATTTCCGTTTTGGTTGAGAATGGGGCACTCCTGTGTCAAGAAAATTAGCATAGGTCATGCCCAATTTCCTTGACCAAGAAGGTGCCCGATTCTCAACCGAAACGAAAATATTCCTCTAAATCTGAGAAGAATAGATGCTACCCTGATCTCATCCAATAACTCTAGTAGCCTTTTTTCCTATTTAGAGTGAACATGGCCGACAACGATGAGGCCGGCGGTTCGGGCAAGTCATTCTGGGAGCTGTCCCAGGAGATGGAGGAAGAACCTCACCGCTATGAGGACGCCGCGGAAGACACCGATCCCGACTACACAACCCCTAGTGGTGTCGGGGATGACACCACTGATGGTGCCACCATGGATGCCACCACTAATGATGGCAGCGCACGCACAGATGGCAGCCAACCGAAGAGGCAACGGAAGGACCGGCGCCCGAACGTGCTCGTCACCGTCAAGGAGGAATTTACTGAAGTGTCCTCCAGTGGGCATCCAACAGCGCCCAAAGAATTAGTCAGTGTGTATGCGGGACAACTCAGGTGCATTCTCCGGAGCACCATCTCGATCAACACCGTGATCGAGGGAATTTGCGCAAGCTCCTCTTCACGAAGCTGCACGAACGATACAAGTTCCTCGGTGACTTCGCAAACACACGCCTCTCAGGGAATAAAGTGAACAATGCCGCCCTCACGAAGATGAGCACGGCCCTGGCTACTTGGAGAGCCGCGGTGAAGAGAAGGATTCTAAGTGGTGATAGTTATGAGAAGATCAAGGAGACAAATCCTTCGATCAGCGAAGCTGACTACCTGGAGTTCAAGATCAAGTGCGAGAGCAACGCATCCGCGGAATCAAGTCAGTGGGGGAAATATATGCGGGACTTGAACTTAGGCAACCACACACTTGGTCCCGGCGGTTACAGAGTGGCGGAACCTATATGGGACAAGGAGGACGCGGAGCGTGCCGAGAAAGGCCTATCGCCCCTCTTCGATAAATACCGGGACAAGCAGACCAGGAACTATGTCAGGGCCCGGTACAAGGTGGACCCGGTAACAAAGGAGCTTACCACGGATCCAAAGACCAAGGCGCTTGATCTTGTTCTGGTAAGGAATACACCCCCACGTAATTAGCTCCATATGGTTGCATTCTAATTAATGAAGCTAAATTTCTAAATGGTTCACGTTCCTTCCGCAGGAATAGAAAGCAGTAGCGCGGGGTCTCAGAGCTCCCCTTGGGACACCACTTAAAATAGGGCGTTGAACGTAATGAAACACAAGGATATGTTTAGTAAGCCGTCGTCAGCTGGTCGTGTGGCCGGCAAAGGCTTGTCCACGAAATGGTCGGAATACTATAAGGCTGGGCGAAAGGAGAGAAAGACCAGCTCGGAAAGCCAGGAGCGCGAGGTTAAAGAACTCAAGGCACAAGTGGCGTGGATTCCGGAGATAGTCCAAGAGCAAGTGCGAGACCAACTGGGAGCGACGATCACCGCCATTATGCCTACCTTGCTTGAGGGGCTGCAGGCGTGGATTACGGGCGGCCAACAGGGGCCGCCCCCGATTCCCAGCTTCACGGGCAGCAACTCGCACAACGCTGATACGTCCATTTTGCATCATGGTTTTATATCGATATTTATTGCATTATGGGCTATTATTACACGTTATGTTACAATACTTATGCCTATTTTCTCTTATTTTACAAGGTTTACATAAGGAGGAGAATGCCGCACTGGAATTACAGGTGGAAAAGGAGCAAATATTAGAGACCTATTCTCACAACTCAAAAGTCCCGACACTCCACGAAAGTCATTTTGGAAATAATAAAAATATCGGCGGAAGAAGTTCACGGAGGGGCCCACCTGTCCACGAGGGTGGGGGCGCGCCTACCCCTGGCGCGCCCCTACCTCGTGGGCCCCTGTTGGCTCTCCAATGGCCATCTTACGCTATATGAGGTCTTTCGTCGAGGAAAAATCATAAGCAACCTTTCGAATGAAACTCCGCCGCCACGAGGCGGAACCTTGGCGGAACCAATCTAGGGCTCCGGCAGAGCTGTTCTGTCGGGGACACTTCCGTCCGGGAGGGGAAATCATCGCCAACATCATCACCAACGCTCCTCTCATCGGGAGAGGGCAATCTCCATCAACATCTTCACCAGCACCATCTCCTCTCAAAACCCTAGTTCATATCTTGTATCCAATTCTTGCCTCCAAGTCCGGTATTGGTACTAGTAGGTTGCTAGTAGTGTTGATTACTCCTTGTAGTTGATGCTAGTTGGTTTATTTGGTGGAATATCATATGTTCAGGTCCTTTATGCATATTATTACCCCTCTGATTATGAACATGAATATGCTTTGTGAGTAGTTATGTTTGTTCCTGAGGACATGGGAGAAGTCTTGCTATTAGTAGTCATGTGAATTTGGTATTCGTTCGATATTTCGATGAGATGTATGTTGTCCAGCCTCTAGTGGTGTTATGTGAACGTCGACTACATAACACTTCACCATTATTTGGGCCTAGAGGAAGGCATTGGGAAATAATAAGTAGATGATGGGTTGCTAGAGTGACAGAAGCTTAAACCCTAGTTTATGTGTTGCTTCGTAAGGGGCTGATTTGGATCCATATGTTTCATGCTATGGTTAGGTTTACCTTAATACTTTTGTTGTAGTTGCGGATGCTTGCAATAGAGGTTAATCATAAGTGGGATGCTTGTTCAAGTAAGAACAGCACCCAAGCACCGGTCCACCCACATATCAAATTATCAAAGTACCGAACGTGAATCATATGAACGTGATGAAAACCAGCTTGACGATATTCCTATGTGTCCTCGGGAGCGCTTTTCCTTATATAAGAGTTTGTCCAGGATTGTCCTTTGCTACAAAAAGGATTGGGCCACCTTGCTGCACTTTATTTACTTTTATTACTTGTTGCTTGTTACAAATTATCTTATCACAAAACTATCTGTTACCACTTATTTCAGTACTTGCAGAGAATACCTTGCTGAAAACCGCTTATCATTTCCTTCTGCTCCTCGTTGGGTTCGACACTCTTACTTATCGAAAGGACTACGATAGATCCCCTATACTTGTGGGTCATCAAGACTCTTTTCTGGGCATCCCTGACTTCTTCTCCTTGCCTTTGACTGGGCATCCCTGACGCCCTACATGTTTTCGCAGGGCGCCGCCGACGTTCCATGCACTCTCCTGCACTTCATGGACGGCAAGTTGATCGATGTCGCCAAGGCCAAAATCATTCAACCGGGCAACCGCGTGTTCCACGGTAATCCGATGCCACCCACCGTGTATAGGGTTCAACTGGTTCGGGTGCTGCGGGGCTGCGATGACTTGTTACCTCCGTATCGACCCCCTGGGCCCAACGAAGATGATGTGATGACCCTCAGCGCCTGCTTAAGCTGGTCCATGCTTTGGCCGAAGAGCCATATTCGTTGTGGGGCGGGGGACACCACCCCACAGACAACACCGCCAGTCGTGCCGGCGCCAAGCCATGACAAGACCGCTGCAACGCTACCTCCGTCAGCTGATCCGGACATGCATATGGCACAGGATCTGGACGACAACGATGGTACATTTTCCAACATTGATAAGTACTTCAACGAACATGGGTACGGTGACAAATTCTTGGGGCCTCCTTCTCAAGAACCTAATCCTGCAATAGACGATCGCGATCTAGCTGGTACCGCGGAGAAACCCAATTGCAACAGGCATCGCCTGGCATTCAGTTCTCAGGAGACGCCTCCAGCTGCCGCCTTCACCGAGAATCAAATAGCCGAGGTGCGAAATATTATCAGCCCCAACACACTCAAGAAGGTGGTCTGTGAGCAGAACTCGATCCCATTACAACAGAAGAAGCAGAAGGGACGGAAAAGAAAAAATAACAAGGGTGCGAGCCAGCGGGCACCGAGTATGATCCGTGCTCAGGACGGGCCACCTTCACCTAAGGATATCTCGAGGAGGGTGCATGTGGCGGGTAGGCCGATGCTACCGACTAATCTGCTCAATGCTGCAACCGGTGCTATGCGGAGTCTGCATGACAGTGTTCTTTCTACGGAGAAGCGGCGTCTCTCCAAGAATGATGTGGCATACCCGGTTTTCGTGGCCAATGTGCCAGAGCAAGGGCTTTGTCGATAGCACCATCGGGCGTATGATCGTCCTGCGGTTTGATGACATCTTAGCTAGTTTAACCTTCATCCGCTGCACTACACCTTCATTCGGCTATTTTTGCTTAGTATGGAGATGTGGATCATTAGAGACAAGACCCCGGACATCGTGATAGTCGACCCCTTCTACATGTGTGCCAAGATCTTGGGCAGCACTGGGGACCGGCAAGTCGCGAGTTCATACCTCGAAGGCGTCATTCTGGCGAACCCAGATATGGATAACTTCCTCGTGCCTTACTTTTCCGAGTAAGTCATCCCCTCACCGCCCCGTAACGTATGATTTCTTAGATTTCGATCATTCTTTTGTTTCTAACATTCTGTGTTTTGTGCAGTGACACACATTGCACACTCATCCTCTTAAGCCCGAAATATTCCATGGCCACGTATTTTGACTCAGACCATCAGTCGAAGAAAGACTACACAAATATCAAGAAAGTTCTTGATGATGCTCTCCCCGGCTACGCCAATTCTGGAGGCACCTTCAGGAGGCCAATTTGTAGGTACGGCAAGCACGTGTTCACCCACGTAACGACGTTCCCCTGTGTCAAGCAACCGCCTGGCAGTCAGAAGGATGCCTACTACGCCCTCCATCACATGCGGACGATCGTACGGGACCATAATCACCTTATGCTACCAAATAATCTCAAATATTGGGCCGCACGCTTGTCGGCAATCCAGGACGAGGACATCAGACAAGAATTCTTTCGCATCCAGTCGGAGTTTGCGGGGCAGTTCTACCTCAAATATCAACCGTCCAACAGTGAAATAGAAACAACGCTACAAATGCAGGCTGACAACGACCGCACATTCATGACCATCACGAAAGACAGCGGCTTCATCCACGCTCCGGTCCCTGAGTTGAGTCGAAAGTATTGATGCTATGTAGTTCTGAAATATCAATTAGCTCATGTTGTAATTAAACTTTAATGAACTTGTATGTCTCTTTAGTTTGGACAATCGTTCAACTTATATGTAATCGATGCTATTTATTAGTAAGACCATGAATCGTGCTATTAATGTGTTGCTTTTCTCTTCCGATCCTTTTGTTAAATACTTATATATTGCTTATATATTATCTGTGAATTGCTACTAACATTTTGTTTGTCTAGTGCATAGAGATGCCGTCGTATGTCGTGTACAAGGATAAGGTTCCCGGAGTCTACGACGACTGGGAGGAGTGTTGGAGACAGGTTCACCGTTTCAGCGGTAACAGTTACAAAGGGTACACCACTAGGGCGGATGCAGAAGCTAGATACGCGCGCTATCTAGCGGGAGAGAGGAGGAAACGGAGGAGGAACCGGATGAAGACCAGTTCCATCGCGATGATGCTCATCGTGACCGCAACCGTCTTCTATGTGATGGTAGTTTAGATTATCGATATCGACTTTGTAATGTGACCACAAACTCGGCTAATATGATGAACTTTGCTAATGTCTCGAGACCTAAACTTGGCTAATGTTTGAACTTTGTTCGCTATTTCGAATTTGGAGACTAATAGGATGAATTCTATTGTGTGATGTTTATATTCTGTGCTGTAACGTATTTTGTAACATGTGCAAATACCAGAAAAGCAAAAAATAATAATTCCTAATATTCATAGTAGTGGTGCACCATATTGAGAATTAGTGGCGCACCAAGATAAATACCAGTGGCGCATTATCGGGCATAGTAATGGCGCACTTGGGGCATAGGTGAAGGAAAATGTGGCCCCCAGTAGTGGCGCAACATATTGAGCATTAGTGGCGCACCAAGGCTAAATACCAGTGGCGCATTTTATGGGGCATAGTAATGGCGCACTTGGGGGCATACGTGAAGGTAAATATGGCCCCCTAGGAGGCATAATAATGGCGCACTATGTGGTGCGCAACTATTATCTGGGATACTAATGGCGCATCAAAGGTGCACCATTACTATTTGTTACTAGTGGCGTGTTAATAGGGGCGCACCTATAGTGCGCCATTAATAGCAAAAACTAGTGCGTCACTAACAACCTTTTTTCTAGTATTGCTAGCTAGATCTATCTTACCATTATGGAAGTCATCCAAAATGGCCTTTAAATCCATTTTAATCATCTCCCAAAAATGCTGATAGAAATCAACCACAAATCCATCAGGTACTGGGCTTTTATTTTTCTCCATAGAGAATACCACAGCCTGAATTTCTTCCATAGTAAAAGGTCTAATCAAGTCCTCTTGCTCCTGAGGAGAAATCCCCTCAGTTCCTTAGATGTCAAGATTGATATTTGAAATATCAGCTTGTCCAATTTTTTTTTTTTGAAGATAGAAAGGGGCTCCAGGCCTCCTTTATATTTCAAAACCAGGCTGCAGCCTGAAGATCAAAGTACAAATACATGAAGCTTGTGGGATGCACTTTAGTGCAAGTCCACAATAGCTGACAGGAAGTGAGAGTTGGGAGGAGGCATGAGCAGAAACAAAAAAACAGAAAAGGACAGAGCTATGGGATTATGTGGCTAGAAGATTGCCCCAAAACATGAGATCCTCTTTATCCTGATGCCTAGTGGCTCTGCAGCACCAGAGACGGAGCAAATCTGCTGCATAGAACCTTATGTAAGATTCAGTCCATGAGCGTGTGTTAAAGATCCGATCATTCCTTGCGTGCCAGAGGCTGATGGCACAAGCTGCAAAGGCCCTATTCCATTTGCGCCTGAACCTTAGATGAGTAGCAACTTGTTGAACAAAGGATAGTATGTCCGGTGATCTGCAAGCTAGAGATGCCAGGTGCAACCGATGCCAGAGGGTAGACGCTGCCCTGCAGTGCAACATTATGTGATGAACTGATTCCACCGCAGGGCTGAGGTCGCAATCTGCGTTTGGAGCAACAACCACCCAATGTTTCTTGGCCATGTTGTGCTTGGTGTTGAGCCGATCCCAAAAGGCTAACCAGAGAAAGGTTTTGTGCTTGAGAGGGATGAGCACATCCCAAACCCATCCATGGAAAACACAGGTGACACCCCGGAAGGTCAGCAGCCGGTAGAAAAAAGCAGTAGTGGTCAGCTTAGCAAACACGATTGGAGTTCGTACGTCCGGGCGCGAATCATCAGGTGTGATGTGTGCAATGAGTTGACACAGCAGATGCAGCCCATTTTCCGCAGTGTGGGCGAGATTGGGGTGGAGCTGCACTGACCAGGCACCATCCAAGAATTGTGAGCTAACCGAGCAACAACGGTTCCTGGCAAAAGAATAGAGGACTGGTAGCAGCAAGTGTAGCCTGCCAGCTTCGAGCCATAGATCGTGCCAAAAGGATATGAGGTCGCCAAAGCCCAGAGTGCACCTTGTAAAATCTATGACCAGGGGAATATGATCCTTGAAGACACGCCACAAGGCCGTGTCTCTGGTGCTTGCGCCACGAGGTATGACTTTCTTGCAGTACTGCAAAGCAAACCACTAGTGCAGCGAATATCGGAAGACTGCAGAACTTTGGAAAGAAACTTGCAAAGCATAGCATGGTTATGAGCTTGCAGATTTCTCACTCCCAGACCTCCATTCCTTTGGTGAATCGTAACCTTGTCCCAAGCTACGAGGCACTTGCCCTGCCAAAGAAAAGCACGCAACAGACTCTCAAGTGAGCTGATGGACTCCTTGGGCCATGGGAAGCATGCCATGAAGTAGCTAGGTATGCCGTCTAGGACAGAGTTGACAAGCGTGAGCCTCCCTCCCAAAGTTAAAAAGGTGGCCAACCAACCCGAGAGCTTGCGATCAACTTTATGAATAACCGGCAACAACATCCCATGCGTGATCTTGCTTAGAGACAGGGGCAGCCCAAGATATGTGCACAGTGTAGAGGACAGGGGGCAGCCAAGCAACTGAGCAATCTCTGAGGCCACAGTCTCATCCACAGACACAGGTACTAACGTGCTCTTGTGAAAGTTGATAGTCAGACCCGAGAAGGCCGAGAAGGACGTGAGAATACTCTTGATCACCGTGGCCTGCTCGAGATCCCCTTTGAAGATTATCAGGGTGTCGTCCGCGTACTGCAGCACCGGAAAAAAACTGTCCATGCCAAGTGAATGTCTTAGGGTGCCGTTTTGATGGCTCGAGCAACACAGTCTTTGCAGCACATCTGCCACCAGAATGAAGAGATATGGCGACAGAGAATCACCTTGCCGGAACCCTCGCTTAGCGAGGATGGGGGGGCCAGCTCACCATTGATCATGACTCTCGAGCGTCCGGAAGAAAGGAGGTTAGAAACCCACCCTGCATCGAACATCTACCAACTTACTGTATGTTCCTGTCCCACTTACTATTGAATATGGTGAGCTCTGGCTAGAATTTAATCATGTAGTACCACGTCTCTTGTATGACCACGACACGACTGTGCTCGTGGCTCTTGCGTATTCCCCACAATACGTATGACACTTTCAATGCTCCGAGTCCTTCTACGGTGCATCTGACAAATATAGCCGCTACATCTGGTGACGCACGCCGTCTTCTTCCCCTCGGTCGCCGACATCTCGATCAGTAGTTCAGTACCTCTCCTGGCAAAGATCGAGAACGACGATTCGTTCGCTCACCTCACTTCAAGCACCGAGGTCTGCTCCGGTTGTTCGTTGCCACTCCGTAGAGAATCTGCATTTATGCTGCACATACCGAGACAAGTTGCAGGTTCGTGACGAGTGACAAAGAAATTTCTAGCAGCTGAAACTGATCTGCACACTCATCGATGACGCAGTGACAGTAGGTAAGTTTGATGTGCGTTGTACTATACAGTACAAACGTTTCAACTTAGAATTGTTACGGAAGGAGGGGTTATATGATTTGGCTGGCGGCGGGCGAGGAGTTGACTGAGAAATATTGTTTTTTCTGAGCCTTAGAAGTCGGATCCTTCTACATTTATCTGGCATTATATTGAACAATTTTTTTAATAAATTATTACAACACAATGAACATGACTGTAAGATACTCCCTCAGTCCTATAATATAAGAGCGTACCAATGTTTCAAGATATTTGTGCTTTATGGGGATATCGATTATAGTTCTATTTGTAGTGCATAGCTTGTATTTGAGGCCCAATCTATATTTATACCTACTAGAACAATGCTCGTGTGTTGAAACGGGATATAAATATTCTAGTACGTTAGCTTGTGATTTACCTTTTAATAATAATACGATTGTGTAAATAAATGTTCATCAATTTCTGTCCGTGAATTACCTTATATTTTAATTAGAAGTTTTGTAAGTAAATTAAAGTAAAATTGGTTCAGAAGGTAAGTAAATTAAGGTGATTGATTATGATATACATGGAAGGTTGGACAAAGGGTGATGGGAAGAAAGGTGAAATGAGAACCTTACGTTTTTTTAAGTGGTAGAGAAGAAGATAAGTAAATTAAGATGATTGATTATGATATACATGAAAGGTTGGACAAAGGGTGGTGGGAAGAAAGGTGAAATGAGAACCTTACGTGTTTTTAAGTGATATAGAGATAATAAAGGGATCTGTGCTTCTGGCCGTCTGTCATTAAATTACCCTGAAACTTCGCTAAAAAATTACCCACCATGCCAGGTGAACCCTATTTGACGCTCGCATGCGTCCGACTGCTGCCGCTTCGCTGAAGCGCGCGAGCGACGGTGCGAGAGGGGTCGCCCCACTACAAGCGTTCTTAGCAGTGCGAGGCAAACCTGTTCCCGCAACCGGGTTTTTCTGTAATTTTTTTCTTTTGCAGGTTTTCGGTTTTTCCAGGTTCCTTTTCTTTTTTTAATTTCTGCTTTTTATATTTTTGTTTTAATTTATTTTGTTGTTTCCTTTTCTTTTTATTTTTATCTTTTGTTTCCAAAAAATGTTTGAAATTCCAAATTTTGTTCATGTTTTCAAAAGTTGTTCATGGTTTTCAAATTTCTTCACTTTTTAAAAATTTGTTCACAATTCAGACTTTGTTTAACGATATCACAAAAGTATTCAATGTGTATTTAAATATTGTTCAGCGTATATAACCAAAATGTTCAATGTTTAGTTAAAAATTGTTCAGTGTATGTTACAAAAATGTTCAATGTATATTTAAAATTGGTTCAGCGTATATCACAAAAAGTTCAGTGTGTATTTAAAAATATTCACAATATTTTACAATTTTTCAATGTATATTTAAAAACTGTTCAACGATGTAAAAAAGAAATAACTGTTCAGAGTTTCATGTGTTCATGTTTTTCATTTTTATGTTCATCTTTTTGAAAATTTATTCGAATTTCAAAATCTAATCATTATTTTTAAACATTATTCACATTCTTACGAAAACTTGTTCACATTTTTTCCAAGAAATGTAGAAAGTTTATAAAAAAAAACCGGATCTGCTAGGGTACTTTAAGTTTTACGCTGCTGTTTAGCTGACAACAGTCTCCAGCTCAACTGATTAGGTTCGCTCTTGTCAATCTGGAGGTCTGAGATGCATTTGGTTCACGCGTGTCTTGATTTTCCGTTGCACGCCTGTTAATAGGCCGGCCCGTATGCGCGCTCCTTCAGTAAAGGCTCAACCATTTGCGGCCCGCGGGCGGCAAATAGGAGCTCCCCGCGACGCCATCCATAAATAAAAAAAGGTTTGTTGAAAACAAGAATCTTACAAAAATGTCATCACGGCATTAGGCCTATTTCGGCATGCCCCTATCCCCGTGCTCTACGGCCCGCCCCTATCCCCATGCAATGATCCGTCTCCCCTCCGCTGCCGCGCTGACATATGCCAGCTCTGTGGCGCCGCTTCACCTGCCCACCATCAGATGCTACCGACAAGACAAGGCAAATCCTTAGGGCAACTTCAACGCGTTGACGCATTTGGTTCACGCGTGTCTGTTTGGGTCGAAACGGACGGAAACGCCGGCCCAACCCGCGGTCACAAACCAAATCACGTTTGCTCGCTGTTCGTCTGGACGCATTTCCGGTCCAAATTTGCACCTGATTTGCGTCCACACGAACACGTCCAAATCACGTCCACACCATTCATGAGCGCTCGTGTTGTGAAAGATAATAGGGAGGGATGGGTTCCCAAAGAGATCTTGTCAGCAGTGATGATGACATAGTGGTTTTACCCAGGTTTAGACCCTCGTATGGGTTAGAGTCTATGACATGCCTACCTATCTTTGTTGATAATATGAAAGAATTTCAATGGAGTTTTTTGATCTGATCTATCAAGTAGTTACGGAATTTTGCACCCGCGTGACCTTCTCTTCCAGTGTCGGCCCAAAAAGCACGACCCAAGTCCGGTCCAAGCCCTACTCGGCCCGAATAGAAGTGTTAGAGATGAATGTAATGAGCTTCTCACCTGGGGATGGGGCCTCGACCCACAAAATACATGATGACGAGGAGGACCTCTATCGTCGACTACCAGGCGAGTTCCCTGCTCCATCTAGCTAGACCACATAGACCAACAACTCTAACACACCTATATATCCTTGTACAACACATAAAAAGTCGACGACAATAGGCTGGTCTCCTATGTTAACGCAAATGTTTGGTTTCCGTTTCACATGCTTTGGTTGGTTTATTGCCCTCTATATTCACACGTAGGGGCAACAACAAACTAGGGGAAGGGGCATGTTCCACCGAACCGTGTGTACCTTGAGGGTAGGTGCGTGAATACTTGGTCCTCCTCCATGTTAATCGCCCTAGTGATAATGGCACCAATCAACAAATTTATCAAACATTATATTTAGGTGGGTGGAAATCCCCAGCTCTTAATCTTAAAAGTTGGAATTTGCTGATACGAAACCCCCAAAGAGCGAGATTTTATGCCATCCAATTAGTTATTTGACACATGGGGGGGCAACTAACATTTTATTTTACAAAAACACAAGCACGTGGCTTTTAGCTTATTTGAGACAATATTTTGTTCCGGTCACATATTGATCATCAGCTAATGTACATATCAGTAGGGAAGAATCCCTGTGGTCCTGCCATACTCGACGAGGTTGTCAAATATCTCACCCAGGTCATTATACTTGAACACGAACCCTTCCCCGATGAGCTTGTCAGACGACAGACACACTTTCGGCTTCTCCGGGGATCCATCAAAGCTACATAAGCATAATTGGATGTCGTTAAACCCACATAAAAAATAAACATATGCGTGCCTGCGTGCGTACGAGCAGTTTTGAAACTTTAAACAGCCTACTCACTTAGCGTTCGGTTTGCACATTGTATTGTGGATACTTCTCTGCCAAGAAACGGGAGAGCTGCAGGACCGTAGTGTTGTGGCTGCAGCAGATGTACCTGCCGGAGGAGGACTCATTCTCAGCCACGAACACCTTGGCGCGGCATAGGTCTTCAACGTGGCTTATCGCCATGGAGTCGGTGATCAATTGCAGGCCTATCAGCATGTTCAGGAATGTCTCGTCGCCTGGTAAATGCACGTGTCAAGAGGACACCATGTCAGAAGAACACGGGACTGGAATCAGAGCTTGCTTGCCAGTTGCCACATCTCTCAGTTGGCAACCACCGACCGAACTGTAAAAGCAACCGAGAATTGCTATAGCATGGACGCCTCACTCACCGGACAACAGGGAGATGGTGAGGGGGACGCTAGTTTTGGCCTTGGAGAGCGGCGCCGCACCCAAGGTGAACACAGGCAACACGGTGACGAGGCTGATGCCGTTCTCCTCCGCGAATTCACTCGCCGCCTTTTCCAAAAGCACCTTGGAGACGGCATACGCCTGCCATGTAAATTACGTACATAAAAGGGATACCAACGTTACGTGATTTATTTCCATGAATGTAAATGTCTAGGAGAGAGTTTGCAGCTGCACACACACAAAAGATTATGTACCCAAATTGGTGGCTTGTTTGTTCTGAGGTACTCGACGTCGGACCATGAGCCCTCGTCCAGCACATGGCCGCCACCGTGCAACGGCCTCCTGGACACCGCGGCATCCGAAGACGTCAGCACCACCCGTTTCACCGTCCCGGCTCTCACGCACGACCTCATCACGTTGAGAGTTCCTTGGACGGCGGCTTCGATCATATCCTTCTGCCGCCAGGCACAAAGAACGATATAAAATTAAAAAAGTTCAGAAAAATACTTCATCATGGCTGTGTGCATCGCTCGATGCAAAGCCGGGGTAATCCTCCTATTTGAAAAAAGACCGACATCACGTTTTCCGACAGCTGCGGAGCGCACCATTGGCTTTTGATCAGAAGGCCACATGAAGGACATGATATCAGGGTGAACAACATCCCAAATCTAAGGGCAACTCCAATGGAACGACCTGTTTTGTTCACCGTCGTCCGTTTGGGTCAGCACAGACAGAAAAGTTGGTCCAACACGTCGATCGAAACGGACGCGCGTCCGTTTTTGTCCGCCTGCCGACCCATTTCCGGTCCATTTTTAAGCCGGATTTGCGTCGGCGCGGACACAAGACGGACACGCGCGCGCTCGCCCTTCTTCTTCCCGGCCCGCTGGTCTGTGACACACACCCTCCACCGCCTGCTTCGTCGCCGATGCCACCGGCCATTTTTTTTTTCTAAATTCTGTCTCGGTAGGACATGGATTTCTATTACTATGAAATTCATAAATGAAAATGAAGTAGTTAATAGGAGGGCTACCGTTATCCTTTTTCTTTTATGTGTTCCTAAGAGAAGTAATTTGTCCTCATGTTTTGAGGTCTTAAGAAAAGGGCGTGGAAACAGATAAAAACTCCGATGAAAAAAGGATACATAGATAGTTCTTGCGTACACAGATAAAAGAAAAGATCAACTCGGAGTCGGTTTCCGACTCTGACTCGGTAATGTCCTCCTTCGACGTCTGAATGTAGGAGTTAGCAGCCTGCTCGTCCTCGAAGTCCCACCCTCGATGTTTCTCGCAGCTTTAGTCTCAATTGAGCGGCCTGCTTCCGCGCACGCTTGTCCTCCCGATAGGCGGCTCGCTCCATCCTCCTCGCCTCCCTCTCCATCCTCCTTTGCTCGTAGAACTGGCGCTCGTCGACGATGTCGTGCGGAAAGCGTTCGCGCCACACCACCAAGGCTTCCACGTCCATCTCGGCGATGGCGAGGCGATGTTGCCGCCTCCGGTGGACGTGACGATCCTCATCGGTGAAAAGCCGCGGGAGAGGCGCGAGATCCTGCGCCCGCTGGCTCGACACGTCGGGAAAATTCATCTCCCGACTAGGCCGCCAGAGGCGCCACGCCGCCGCGTTGTACGCGCGGGACGCCTCCTCTGCGGTGTCGAAGGTGCCGAGGATGAGGCGTTTCTCGCCAAACAAGATCTCGGAGAAGAAGGCGAGGGAGGGGCGCTCGCGGACTCTGTGAAAATCCGAAGCGCCGAGGTGGCGCGTCGAGATGGTGGCGCGGAGGCGGCGAGGCTAGTGAGAGGGGGCGAAACGAGTGGGCGGCGGACTGAGTGTGGACGGAGCGCCTTCTTATAACGAGCGCCGGCCGCGGCGCGCCAAAAACAAGCGCGCGAACCTTTCCGGCGCTCTGAAGCGCCAAAACCAGCGCACGCTAGGCCGATTTTCCCCGCGCGCGCGAACCTTTCCCGCACTTGGAGTGCCAAAACCAGCGCGCGCTAGGCCGATTTTCCCCCGCGCGCAAACCTTTTCCGCGCGCCGGAGCGCCAAAACCAGGACGACGTCATGGCCGCTGGCATGATCTAAAGCGCGCGCGGTCATGAAATGGGTCGGCGCGTTGGGCGCACTGACGACCCAAATCTAAAAGAGGGCGGACGCTGGGCGGACGGCCGACCCAAACGGACAAAAGCGCCGTCCGTTTGAGTCGGTCAGTTGGAGTTGCTCTAATTCTTTGGCTGAGAATAATTTGCCAGAGATCACGTGATATATAGCTGACAACATAAATTTGTGTCCAAGTCCCAACTCCGTACATCACCGTCAGATATTCAGATGCCAGATCGATGAGCGATCATGCATAATGAAAGCGAAGATTGCTGGGGATGGATGTTTACCTCAGGATCTGCTGGATCCATGTTCATCGGAGCAGCAACAAGGAAGGCGTAGTCGCAGCCAGAAACCGCTTTGTCGAAGCTACCTTCTACGTCCAGTTGGGCTCCGATGACCTCCAAGGGGCCAAGCGCTTGCAAATCTTTGAGGTGGGAGTTCTTTTCCATGTCATCTTCATACAAAATACAGAATCTTGAGAGTCTTGGGAATTTTGGATCAAAAACAGTTTCCAACAATTTCAGCACAAGTGATAGTATGCAAAACACTTTGATTTGGAACTTGGAAGGCATGTTTTGCAGTCTAAATATACCAAATAAATAAATAAAAACATGGCAAAGTCCAAAGAACGTAACTCTGAATGGAAGATTGCTGGAGTACATAAAAAGGAGAGCTAGAAACGAAGAAACAAGAAACAAACCGGGGTCCCTGACGGTCGTCTTGACCGCGTAGCCTTTCTCGAGCAGCAGCTTGATGAGTACTGCAGCGATGTAGCCGCTCCCTCCGGTGACGCACGCCGTCTTCCTTCCCTCGGCCGCCGACATCTCGATCAGTACCTCTCCTGCCAAACGGAACGACGATTCGCTAGCTCACTGCTCCGGATGTTGCCACTCTGTAGAGAACCTGCATTTATACTGTGTACAGATAACTAACAAGTCCCAGGTTGGTGGTGAATGACAGAGTTCTCCAGCAGTTGAAACTTGAAAGTGACCTGCATGCTCAGCGCTGACGCTAGACAGTAGGTAAGATTTTTGTGCATGAAGACTCGTAGCCAGCCGGCTGTATCTATGCATGGCTGCTAACTACTACCGGCCGTCGTGGTTGTTTTGCAAATAGGCCCTCCTATTTTATTGAAATTACACACACAGTCCCTCTTTAAGTGATATTTGAAAAACCGTTTTGATTTTACAAACTGACCCCTCAATTTATTAGAATTTGGCCCGCACTCCTTTGTTCATCTTATCCAGCCAGTGGCAAAGAAGGTCGAAGGGGGGACGGCTCCGGCGGGGGTCTCGACGGCGAGCTCGTCGGCCCGCAGCCGCGGTGAGGCGCTCGTCAGCCGGTAGACATGGCACCGCTGGGTGGAGAAGACTGGCGGTGGTGTCAGATCTCATCTTCCCGTTGTACGGTTCATCTCGTGCACCGCCACGTCCACCGCTTCGCCCCTCGTCGCGCGCGCGAGTGCGGCCATGGTGTATATGGCGCCCATCCTCCCCCGCTCCCCGGGACCTTCCCTGCTCGGCCCGTCGACGATGACCACGCCCCACCTCGCATCGAGCACCTCCCGTGGCAAGGAGTCAGCGCCAGCCGGCAGCCCAACTTGCGCACCGTCCCCGTCGGGCGCCGGCACACCGGGCTCGACCTCACGCGCCGCAGCACCGCACACGCTTCCCCAGCTGGGTCGGGGTACCTTGAAACATGGACGGCCGCCGAGCTGCTGGAGCCTCACCCAACGAGCACGCCCCGCGCGCTGTCCGCGTCCTCGGCGCTGTCCGTGACGAAGGCGGTGGCAGCGCCCTGCTCAGAGTTGACCGCGGCGAGCGCGAGGAGTTGCGGCGAGAGGCCGAACACAAGCATCCTGCTGGGCGTGCGCGCCGCCGCGATGGAGCGGAGCAGCGCGAACTCCTTGGCGTTGAGGCCGCCCGTGGACCAGAGGTGCAGAGCGAGGAGGTGGTGGTCCGGGACACAGCCGAGGTGCATTTGTGTGAACGCTATTTACAATTGAAGATCTGCATTTGTGTGACTGGTTATGTGCATGAATGATGCTAGGGAGTTCGTGTCTACTGGACAGTGCATGCAGTATTTCGTACCCACTGCTTTACATGTAGAAGGTACATAACGTTTCTGCTTATTTGCCGTCTATCCCAAACATTTTGAAGCTGCGATGTCTCATTAGGTGGGCTACTTTTGTTGCTGGTTGTGCGGGGGCACGCAGTGGCGCTGGCTGCTGCATGGCATTGGGCAATATGGTGGAATTGTTTGGGGATTTTGGATGTCTTTGCTGGTTCAGAGAGATAGATGTAGGCGAGTTTTTTCTGTGCTTATGATTGTGTTTGATAATGCCTTGTTTAATGAGAGTGCCATTCGACCAATTGTTTGTATGAATTATGTAAAAATTGTGTGACTATGAGTGAACAAAATCTTGTGTGCCGCACCTTTGAGCTTGAGATGCTGATTTGTATTCCCTGTGAGTAACTTAACATCTGATGTCTTTACTTAAAAAAATTGGATGCAACTGGGGAACTTGAATCTTTTGTTAGGTAAATGGCAGGAGCAGAACCTATTCAGTAAATACAAATGATCCCCATCTCATGTTCAAAGGGACATCTTAAGGGCTTTGTCTTTCTAGCATGTTCTGCTCACAATTCACCATCCTTCTTGATAAATTGGTATGCCCTTGGTATTGGCATCTAACGAATTCAGTACAAACATGACTTGAATTGTTTTTGTAGGATTAAATGTAGAAGCACTTGTGATTTTATCATATTCGGTCTTAAAGTATTCACAATGCTGGCACCATATGTGTACAACTAGAAACATATTTTACCGAGTTAAGAGAAAATGATGCCAAGAGGAATACTTTGAACAAGTTTTATATGATCATCTTTATTCGTGTCTTTCAATCTTTCAGTTTTTTTATGGCTGCTGGGTTTATTAGTACAAATAAAATTTACTAAAAAGCTTGAGGATAGGAGAAACATCAGAACAGTCAAAGCATGTCACATGCTACAAATGTATCAGTACTGATACAGAAACAAGGCATGTACAATTAGCAGAATAGAAGCACCAGTATGTTTAAGGGGAGTTGAATGTCAAAAACCACAAACCTGGTACTCTAATGGTTTTCAGGCTCATATTTTATAGTGATCAAGAAACCATTTCTCTCAATCTTTTAGGCAAAATTATGCCTAACGTATATTAATGTTTTGGTGGAAACCGTGGTACTTCCTTTCCACTTTCAGAGTCTAAACTACTTTCCTGACGATTTAATAAAGTTGAAACTTGGGCAAGGGATGCAGCAGGGTTAGCAGAAAACATGATGCACGATTGAATTAGACATGCAAGGTTCCATACACGTCTAAGCATGCAAATATATTTTATTTCACCAGAAAGAATCTACTTGGTTCTTTTACTAATTATCTTGTCAAATGCAGTTCGTGGGATAAGAGTGGCACATCAGTTCTGAAGATTACTTTATTTCGTCTCTCATAATAAGGCGGCTACTGCTTCTGCCCGTTCACCCGTCGTGGTTGTTTAGCAAATAGGCCCTCCTGTTTTATTGAAATTGCACATGCGGTCCCTCTTTAAGTGATATCAGAAAAAATGTTTCGATTTTACAAATTGACCCCTCAATTTATTAGAACTTATCCCGCACTCCTTTGTTCATCTGATCCAGCCAGTGGCAAAGAAGGTCGAAGGGGGGACGGCTCCGGCGGGGCTCTCGTCGGCGAGCTCGTCGGCCAGCAGCCGCGGTGAGGCGCTCGTCAGCCGGCAGACATGGCACCGCTGGGTGGAGAAGATTGGCGGTGGTGTCAAATCTCATCTTCCCGTCGTCTGGTTCATCTCGTGCACCGCCACGTCCACCGCTTCTCCCCTTGTCGCGCGCGCGAGTGCGGCCATGGAGTATATGGCGCCCATCCTCCCCCGCTTCCTGGGACCTTCCCTGCTCGACACGTCGATGACGACCACGTCCCACCTTGCGTCGAGCACCTCCCCTGTCAAGGAGGCAGCGCCAGCCGACAACCCAACTTGCGCACCGTCCCCGTCGGGTGCCAGCACACCGGGCTCGATCTCATGCACCGCAGCACCGCCCACGCCTCCCCGGCTGGGTCGGGGTACCTTGAAACATGGACGGCCGCCGACCAGCTGGGGCCTCGCCCAACGAGCACGCCCCATGCGCTGTCCGCGTCCTTGGCGCTGTCGGTGATAAAGGCTGTGGCAGCGCCCTGCCCGGAGTTGACCGCGGCGAGCGCGAGGAGCTGCGGCGAGAGGCCGAACACAAGCAGCCTGCTGGGCGCGCGCGGCCACGATGGAGCGGAGCAGCGCGAACTCCTTGGTGTTGAGGCCGCCCGTGGACCAGAGGTGAAGAGCGAGGAGGTGGTGGTCCGCGACACAAGCGAGGTGCATCATGCGCATCAATCAGACACGAAGGCTAGGTACGTATGCAATTATTCAAAGAGATTTATTGATTTACTCTAATGACTACTCAGGAAGTATGTGACAGGGATGTTTCCCCACTGACCCCTGGATCATGAACGCTATTTACAATTGAAGATCTGCATATGTGTGACTGGGATTTTATGTGCATGAATGATGCTAGGGAGTTCGTGTCTACTGGACAGTGCATGCAGTATTTCGTACCCACTGCTTTACATGTTGAAGGTACATAACGTTTCTGCTTATTTGCCATCCATCCCAAACATTTTGAAGCTGCGATGTCTCATTAGGTGGGCTACTTTTGTTGTTGGTTGTGCGGGGCCACGCTGTGGCGCTGGCTGCTGCATGGCATTGGACAATATGGTGGAATTGTTGTGGGATTTTGGATGTCTTTGCTGGTTCAGAGAGGTAGATGTAGGCGAGTTTTTTATGTGCTTATGATTGTGTTTGATAATGCCTTGTTCAATGAGAGTGCCATTCGACCAATTGTTTGTATGAATTCTGTAATGTTTGTGTGACTATGAGTGAACAAAATCTTGTGTGCCGCACCTTTGAGCTTGAGATGCAGATTTGTATTCCCTGTGAGTAACTTAACATCTGACGTCTTTACTTAAAAAAATTGGATGCAACCGGGGAACTTGAATCATTTGTTAGGTAAATGGCAGGAGCAGAACCTATTCAGTAAATATAAACGATCCCCATCTCATGTTCAAAGGGACATCTTAAGGGCTTTGTCTTTCTAGCGTGTTCTGCTCACAATTCACCACCCTTTTTGATAAATTGGTTTGCCCTTGGTATTGGCATCTAACATATTCAGTACAAACATGTCTTGAATTGTTTTTGTAGGATTAAATGTAGAAGCACTTGTGATTTTATCATATTCGGTCTTAAAGTATTCACGCTGCTGGCACCATATGTGTACAACTGGAAACATATTTTACTGAGTTAAGAGAAAATGACGCCAAGAGGAATACTTTGAAAAAGTTTTATAAGATCATCTTTATACGTGTCTTTCAATCTTTCAGTTTTTTTATGGCTGCTGGGTTTATTAGTACAAATAAAATTTACTAAAAAGCTTGAGGATAGGAGAAACATCAGAACAGTAAAAGCATGTCACATGCTACAAATGTATCAATACTGATACTGAAACAAAGCATGTACAGTTAGCAGAATATTAGCACCATTATGTTTAAGGGGAGTTGAATGTCAAAAACCACAAACCTGGTACTCTAATGGTTTTCAGGCTCATATTTTATAGTGAACAAGAAACCATTTTTCTCACTCTTTTATGCGAAATTATGCCTAACGCATATTAATGTTTTGGTGGAAACCGTGGTACTTCCTTTCCTCTTTCAGAGTCTAAACTACTTTCCTGACGATTTAATAAAGTTGAAACTTTGGCAAGGGATGCAGCAGGGTTAGCAGAAAACATGATGCACGATTGAATTAAACATGCAAGGTTCAATACACGTCTAAGCATGCAAATATATTTTATTTCACCAGAAAGAATCTACTTGGTTCTTTTACTAATTATCTTGTCAAATGCAGTTCGTGGGATAAGAGTGGCACATCAGTTCTGAAGATGACTTTATTTCTTCTCTCATAATAAAGTGGCTACCGCTTCTGCCCGTTCACCCGTCGTGGTTGTTTTGCAAATAGGCCCTCTTGTTTTATTGAAATTGCACCTGCAGTCCCTCTTTAAGTGATATCTGAAAAAACATTTCGATTTTACAAATTGACCCCTCAATTTATTAGAATTTAGCCCGCACTCCTTTGTTCATCTTTTCCAGCCAGTGGCAAAGAAGATCGAAGGGGGGACGGCTCCGGCGGGGCTCTCGTCGACGACCTCGTTGGCCAGCAGCTGCGGTGAGGCGCTCGTCAGCCAGCAGACATGGCACCGCTGGGTGGAGAAGATTGGCGATGGTGTCAGATCTCATCTTCCCGTCGTCTGGTTCATCTCGTCCACCGCCACGTCCACCGCTTCGCACCTCGTCACGCGTGCGAGTGCGGCCATGGTGTATATGGCGCCCATCCTCCCTCGCTCCCCGGGTCCTTCCTCGCTTGGCCCGTCGACGACGTCCATGTCCCACCTCGCGTCGAGCACCTCCCGTGGCAATGAGGTCAGCGCCAGCCGTCAGCCCAACTTGCGCACCGTACCTGTCGGGCGCCGCCTCACCGGGCTCGACCTCGCGCGCCGCAGCACCGCCCACACCTCCCCGGCTAGGTCGGGGTACCTTGAAACATGGACGGCCGTCGAGCTGCTGGGGCCTCGCCCAACGAGCACGCCCCGCGCGCTGTCCTCGGCGCTGTCGGTGACGAAGGCGGTGGCAGCGCCCTTCCCGGAGTTGACCGCGGAGATCGCGAGGAGCTTCAACGACAGGTCGAACACAAGTCGCTTGTTGGGCGCCCGCACGGCCACGATGGAGCGGAGCAGCGCGAACTCCTTGGCGTTGAGGCCGCCCATGGACCAGAGGTGAAGAGCGAGGAGGTGGTGGTCCGGGACACAGCCGAGGTGCATCCTGCGCATCAATCAGAGACGAAGGCCAGGTACGTATGCAATTATTCAAAGAGAATTACTGATTTACTCTAATGACTACTCAGGAAGTATGTGACAGGGATGTTTCTCCACTGACCCCTGGGTCATGAACGCTATTTACAATTGAAGATCTGCATATGTGTGACTGGGATTTTATGTGCATAAATGATGCTAGGGAGTTCTTGTCTACTGGACAGTGCATGCAGTATTTTGTACCCACTGCTTTACATGTTGAAGGTACATAAACGTTTCTGCTTATTTACCATCCGTCCCAAACATTTTGAAACTGCGATGTCTTATTAGGTGGGCTACTTTTGTTGCTGGTTGTGCGGGGGCACGCAATGGCGCTGGCTGCTGCATGGCATTGGGAAATATGGTGGAATGGTTGTGGGATTTTGGATGTCTTTGCTGGTTCAGAGAGATAGATGTAGGCGAGTTTGTTCTGTGCTTATGATTGTGTTTGATAATTCCTTGTTCAATGAGAGTGCCATTCGACCAATTGTTTGTATGAATTCTGGAAAAATTGTGTGACTATGAGTGAACAAAATCTTGTGTGCCGCACCTTTGAGCTTGAGATGCTGATTTGTATTCCCTGTGAGCAACTTAACATCTGACATCTTTACTTAAAAAAATTGGATGCAGCTGGGGAACTTGAATCATTTGTTACGTAAATGGCAGGAGCAGAACCTATTCAGTAAATACAAACAATCCCCATCTCATGTTCAAAGGGACATCTTAAGGGCTTTGTCTTTCTAGCGTGTTCTGCTCACAATTCACCACCCTTCTTGATAAATTGGTATGCTCTTGGTATTGGCATCTAACATATTCAGTGCAAACATGTCTTGAATTGTTTTTGTAGATTAAATGTAGAAGCACTTGTGATTTTATCATATTTGGTCTTAAAGTTCACATTGCTGGCACCATATGTGTACAACTGGAAACGTATTTTACCAAGTTAAGAGAAAATGATGCCAAGAGGAATATTTTGAACAAGTTTTATAAGATCATCTTTATACGTGTCTTTCAATCTTTCAGTTTTTTATGAATGCTGGGTTTATTAGTATAAATAAAATTTACTAAAAAGCTTGAGGATAGGAGAAACATCAGAACAGTGAAAGCATGTCACATGCTACAGATGTATCAGTACTGATACAGAAACAAAGCATGTACAGTTAGCAGAACAGAAGCACTGGTATGTTTAAGGGGAGTTGAATGTCAAAAACCATAAACCTGGTACTCTACTGGTTTTCAGGCTCATATTTTATAGTGAACAAGAAACCATTTTCTCACTCTTCTATGCGAAATTATGCCTAACGTATATTTATGTTTTGGTGGAAACAGTGGTACTTCCTGTCCTGTTTCAGAGTCTAAACTACTTTCCTGATGATTTAATATAGTTGAAACTTTGGCAAGGGATGTAGCAGGGTTAGCAGAAAACATGATGCACGATTGAATTAAACATGCAGGGTTCAATACACGTCTAAGCATGCAAATATATTTTATTTCACCAAAAGAATCTGGTTGGTTCTTTTACTAATTATCTTGTCAAATGCAGTTCGTGGGATAAGAGTGGCACATCAGTTCTGAAGATTACTTTATTTTCTATACTAGAACATGAGACCAATTACTTTATCTGTATACTACAATATGGGCTGACACCACTGTTGACTCCGAATTGCATTGCTTATTTTGCTAAGTGAGAACATATGTCTGCAATTCTGCATACATCTTCATGATATTTCCTTTTATCTAATTTATATGAAGATTAAGAGTTATTTTTTACCTGAAATTTACCTGAGAGTTACTTCAATGTGTGTCATGTCCATCTTATTCCATGCACATGATCAATGGGCCACAAATATAATTCTCAATCCAAGGATTCCCATAACTAATAATTTGTGCCTTCAATAACCGAAGGTACTTTTTTTGTCTAATCTTGAAATCTTGGCTGATATAATAATATAGTCACGGTGGATTTCGCTGCTATAGTGACTACTACAATATAAGAGAAGCAAAAGGAGTGAGGGCTTTTGGAGGCCGAGCTCCACGGAGCTCGTTCTCACATATGTGTATTGCATATGCGCAAAAATTCATAACCATATACTTTCACACGTGGCGTACAGAAAAAAGACAAAAACGTATTTCTAAAATGGGCCGATTTTCATTCTTGTGTGGTCAGAATTTTGTCTTTTTATAGAGCCTACAAAATATAAAAATTTCAAAAGATTTTTCACACGTGCATGCAGAAAACATATAAGTTCTTGTGGATTTTTTTTCGAATTTATTTGAAACTTTGAAATATGAATTTTGATTTTTTTTCAAAATACCGAGCTCCGTGGAGCTCGGCCTCCGTTGGCATTTTCCGAAGAAAAAGCCGCTATTGATTGTTGCAGCCTTGCAGGAGATCCATGAAGTGAGACATTGGGGCCCTATGCATGTATTAAGGCCAGCAAATTCAGTGTGTTTTTCATTTGACTTCTCTATGACCTATTGCCCTTATTCAATGTGTTATTCAGGTACTAGTTTTGGGAGAATCAGAAAAAGAATAAGCTTTCTAAGTTACGTCATATTTCCATGTTTTAGTATAAGATTTAGATATATTGTTTCTCCTGTTGCATATTCATGATATGTTTTTCTCCCATTGCAACGCACGGGCATGTTACATGTAACTGCTCTTAACTCTGGTTATATTTCTCAATGGCCGCAAAGTTCAAGCAGTAGTAAGTAGTATATATACATACTTCGCTCACAGTATAATCATCTGATGCAATGTGATAGTTCCAGCAAAATTTCTTCACCTATAAATCAAATTATGTTACTTCTCTTTGTGTAAATCTTGGATTTCTAGATCTTATGAAAATGACTTTTTTATTTCAGAAGTGTTAATTTGAATTTTTAATCTGTTTAAATATAGATGAATCTGTGCAAATCCAACAAAGTGGTGGGAATATCTACAACATGTAGTTTCTCAAGCAATCTTCTGCATGTTTGTGACATGATCATTGTGCACATATATTTAATACTGAAGGTCTTCTGCTTTCACTATTAATGGTTCTGTTGTTGTGTAAGTGATTTCTGAAGTGTTTTGCATTAACACATTAGAGTAAAAGATTAATTGTGTATCAAGAATAATATTACGGGGTCAGGTAGAATTTGACCTTAGTTTTGACCAAATTAATCTTTATTTGTTGGGATAATTATATTTTTGTCCCTCAAATTTTTCAAAAATATAGAAATGGTCCCTCAACTCCCAAACCAGCAAACTGTAGTCCCATGATTTTTAAAACAGGATAAGTTTAGTCCCTCATACCACTTTGGCTGAATTTTTGCTAACATGGACTGGTTTTTGTTTGGAATAGTGGAACTAGCCTGTTAGTGGTCGAAACTAGAACAGTATGTGGTGTAAAAAAAATAAAAGACGCGCAAAAAATATACCGTCGGTCGAATGACTCGAACGGGACACCTCGTGCTAAGTGCAAGCTCAGGCTAGCCACCCAGCGAGTAAGTTTTTTTGTGATGCGGACAAATACATTTTATTTATTATTTATCAAAACGCACCTGACATGATAATGGATAGAACTAGAATTCAGCTTCATTAAAAGTTTCATATATCCTTATACTGAGAGATACTTTCTTATTTTTTTTCTTATACTCGAACGCGGAGTGCTGGTGCAGATGAGTTAGCTATTAAATTAAGAAAAGTGAGTAAGAATCACTGCATTATTTTACCAATTTTGACTTTCATATCTTTGTTGTATAGATTCTTACACATCAATATAGCTACTTCATTGTGCACATGAGTATAGAAAAAAAAACGCTTTTGAATGAGTTAATATCATTGTACAGCGAACATGCTTAATATCTGCAAAGCTACAAAAGATTTTATACTTGTCTGTGTAATGCTACATAGTATCCGTGGTATGGTGGTTACCTACTGATCTGGCTTGCTTCTGGTATTAAGTTCGAAATTTGTAGCATGCATTTTATTTTAAGCTATTATTCTGTCTTCCTGAGGCTGACATGTGGGACCCTGCACATTTGTATACGCTGATGTGACGGGACAACCTGTATGATGTATCTAGTTTTAGACAAAACCACTCCACGTCAGAAAAAAAGGTCAAAGTGGTATGAGGGACTAAACCTATCCGGTTTGAATAGTTAAGGGACCAAATTTTGTTGGTTTTATAGTTGAGGGACCATTTCTGTACTCTCGAAAGAGTTGAGGGACGAAATATATACTTCTCCCTTATTTGTTTGCCAGACTTTGTGTCAAACATCACTTCATGTTGTAGTGCATTTTTTTCTTTCAAGAGCCTGACTATGCAATTTGGCTTTATAAGAAGTTTCACTTTATTATTGATGGAGAGCGGGAGATAAGGAAAGGGAAGGGAAAAATAGTAATTCTAGCAACTAGCCATTGTTCCGTGGCAAAACACGGGAGTTCATCAGAAGTCTTTACGGAGGAGTTGGACCTGAGTGAGCGACATAGATTTGCTTGAGGCTACGAATTCTTTTCTGCTGTTACTTGCATCTTACTTTATTTTTTCTTCAAGTTCTTCCTGTTTTCCCATATCCTCTGCTCTATAGAAGCTGCTACATCAAATTAAGTAATCACATCCTTCTTTCTTGTCCAAGTTTGTTCTATTCTATTACTCGAAAGTCTGTATAAGACTGCGAGAGTGAAGAGGATTTGCTTGAAATTTGAATTATTTTTTATGTCAGGTTTGTACGGTATACTGTTTGATTAATGAAAACTAATGGAAAGTAGTGGCAAACATTTGATTGAGTAAGCTACTGGATTTTACCAGTAATACAGAGTAGTTTCTTGCAATATAATCATTGTTTGTATTTACACAGTGGATAATGGATGTTTCAATCACTAAATTAAACTAAGGCTTTTAGAATAAATTGTGGCCTCTAAGCTTGTGTGTAGTAAATTACTAAATGTGTAATATAAGCACGACTATTTCTTAAGTGCTCCCGGCCACCGATTTCATTTGATTTGAATTACTATATTATTTGTATACTCATTTAGATATTTATGTTCTTTTTTTCCGACCAAATGATATTTATGTTCTCAATGGATTGATTTGAACACCGCCCCGTTGCAATGCACTGGCCCTTTTGCTAGTAGTGTTAAATTGTGATACAAATTCTAGTACCGTGTCGGATTAAACGTAGTATAGACAATGTGGGGCGTTGCATTGATGTCGGCGCGTATGAGTACAACTTGTTTACTTATCTTTCATGGACTCTTAAGCTTTATCCTCATATATACCCCATGTAGTTGCACTTAAAGACGGTTTGTTGTCTTGTGCTTCTAATACTCATCATTCATAGTGAATTGCATCTTTGTGTATCCGTAGGGTTCTTTTTTGCAATTGTTTTCCACGTTAAATTCGTGTCTCATTTATTCTTGTTTTATCTTTCTTTTTCAATAAATAATGAATTTTATTGACTCAAAATGAAGTATCAAGAGAATACAAACACAATGATGGGCCTCTGCATAGGAGGATGCACACAACCAACACCAACACACACAAAAAAACATCAACAAATAGCAAAGTCATTTAAGACCAAAGTTATGCGTGGGCGAGGAAAAAAACCAAAGTGACAAAATCAGCGATTGATAAACTACAACAATGACCTTATCCGCACCACATCATCTCACGACACAACAAGGATGGTGATGTTCTTCAATATCAACGCCTTCAAGACGGGAGTACCGCTCAAGCGCCGCTGTCACCGAATCTAAGAGCATCTCTAGCAGACCCCGCAAAATGCGAACCCGCATATGTGTTTTGCAGTTCGCGGAAAAGGGCGTATGCAGGCCGGCGCGGCCGAGGATAGACTCAGACCCCACAAAATAGACCCGTAAAAAGGCATATTCATCGAATATGCGTTTTTACGGGTCGGCTGCGCGGGGTCTGCTTGGGCAGCGCCGCGCCAACCTACAAACCAAAACCCCAATAAGCTAAAATGAGTTCAAATTTGGACAAATGAGTTCAAATTCAAACGCTAAAAACATAGTTTGCGCGCGAAATAAAGCATAGTTTTGATAGGACAAACGCAAAAGGACTTACAAAAGCGATGACCATGTCCAGCATCATCTTGATCGATCTTCACTCCGCGCCATCGAGTCCATGGAGATCATCGGAGCCACCGAATCCACCTCCGGCGTTTGTGCCAACGCCGACAGTGAAATCATCGGCTGATGTACTGAACGCATCGGCGACATTGGCTCCAAACCCCCCACCGAATCCACCTCCCCCACTATAACACGCATTGACCGACACAACCATTCTCCTCTTCAAGATTTATCTTCTTGCCATATCATGCCATTCTTTGGTGAGCTTGTCCATGTCATTGCGGTTCATTGACATGATCTTGTTCTCTTCGGCGAGCAACATGGATGTGGCTTTGTTCTCAGCAGCACACACTCTTCTCTCCTCAATGGCCACTTTGCGCAGCCCCTCTTCCTTGAGCAACTCCCATTTCTCATGCTTCTCCCATGCCTTCTTCTCGGCCAATTCTTTCTTGATCTTACTTCAAAAGCATCATCTCATTTGATTGCACCATGGCATCAATCTTCTCCCTCAAACTCGTCGCTTCGTGCTATCTCTTGATCTTCTCCCTAGTCTTCTTGTCGCCATCGGGCTTGTTCATGTTCCTTGGGCCATCATCATCCTCATCTTCATCTATGTTACCTCTCTTCGGTGGGGACTCTTTCTCTATCAACTCCCACTTGTCGCAATTCTTGAGCAGCTCCCAACAATGATCTAGTTTTAAGAAATTTCCTTCCGAAGCCTCCATTTCTTTGTACCTATGTTGGGAAATTTTGTCCTACACAATTTGAACAATGCAATGTTTCATATGATGCAATCATTTTGAATGATGCAATGTGATTTGCACAACTTGAACAAAGGTAAAATGAACTCACATAGTCGGACTCCACGGTTCCACTAGGAGGTGCATTGCGTACTTGCTTCGAGCAAGCTACCCAACGGCTGCAAATGGGCTTGATCACGTCCCAACACCCTTGGAAAGACCGACAGGTGCGTGGAGTCCTATTGGGGGTACTTTGCCATCACGCGGAAGTATTGATCTTCGATCCTTTGCCAACACCTTTTGGAGGTTTGAGAAGTACCCGTGCCTGCATCAAGAGATACCGCACTCCATGCCTTGATCAAGATTTGGTCTTCCAAGATCGTGTAGTTCTTCGATCTTTGGCTTTTTCCACTGTTTGCTTGCGATTCCTCATACGCCAACTGATCGATCTCCTCCAATTCGTCTGCGCCTCCATGATCATCCACGCCGCCCTCCATTTCATTGTACTCAAATGCGGCGAATGGGGCCTCATCGACGTCAACGACGTTGGTGTCCAACAAGTTCACGAACTCGGCAGTTGCATTGTTCGAACCACCGCTATAGCGAACGACAACAAGTCACGAACTATAATCGCGAAAGCAAAGATTATTTCCATGACTGAAGAGTAAACGGATGACCGAGCCATACCTTGCGCCCATTTCGTCAAACACATCGGCTGCGGTGGGAGTAGCACCGTTGAGCGGGATCGCCGGCGTTCCTATTTCCGGGCCGGAGGGAGTGGATGAAGTTGCCGACTGCCTTGTAGCCGGAATCTTCCTCCGCTTTGCGCCCGGGACCTTGGCGACCTTCGCCGCTGCCGGCCGGGATCGCGCAGCCGCATTGGCGCCCGGAGCGTGGGCCCAGCCTGCGGGGGAAGCCGGGTTCCCGCCCTGCACAAGCACGCTGCCCTGACGCTTGCGGGCAGCCGCGGTGGCGCCTTGGGCGACGGCGGGGCCAAGATGGCCGGCGTCGAGATCCACCCAAGGGGATTGAGCGTGCGCGACCTTGACGGAGACAGGAGAGGGCAAGGTGTCATCCATGACGGCGATAGATCACCGAGGAAGATGAACGGGAGCGGGAGGCGGCGGGAGCAATGGTAGTTGGGGGTGGGAGGAGCGAGAATGTCCGCGTGGAAATGTCCCTCCCGCCAAATCACGCTGTGGATAGGGGCTGAGCTCGGGTCGTTATATGTCTCCAACGTATCTACTTTTCCAAACACTTCTGCCCTTGTTTTGGACTCTAACTTGCATGATTCGAGTGAAACTAACCCGGACTGGCGCTGTTTTCAGCAGAACTGCCATGGTGTTGTTTATTGTGCAGAAAACAGAAGTTCTCGGAATGACCTGAAAATCCACGGAGATAACTTTTGGAAAATATAAAAAATATTAGCGAAAGAATCAAGGCCAGGGGACCCACACCCTGTCCACGAGGGGGGGGGGCGCCCCCCTGTCTCGTGGGCCCCCTGATGCTCCACCGACCTCAACTCCAACTCCATATATTCCGTTTCGCAGAGAAAAAAATCAGAGAGAAAGTTTCATCACGTTTTACGATACGGAGCCGCCACCAAGCCCTAATCTCTCTCGAGAGGGCTGATCTGGAGTCCGTTCGGGGCTCCGGAGAGTGGGATTCGTCGCCATCGTCATCATCAACCATCCTCCATCACCAATTTCATGATGCTCACTGCCGTGCGTGAGTAATTCCATCGTAGGCTTGCTGGACGGTGATGGGTTGGATGAGATTTACCATGTAATCAAGTTAGTTTTGTTAGGGTTTGATCCCTAGTATCCACTATGTTCTGAGATTGATGTTGCTATGACTTTGCTATGATTAATGCTTGTCACTAGGGCCCGAGTGCCATGATTTCAGATCTGAACCTATTATGTTTTCATGAATATATGTGAGTTCTTGATCCTATCTTGCAAGTCTATAGTCACTGATCCGACAACCCCAAAGTGACAATAATCGGGATACTTCTCGATGATGACCATAGTTTGAGGAGTTCATGTATTCACTATGTGCTAATGCTTTGTTCTGGTTCTCTATTAAAAGGAGGCCTTAATATCCCTTAGTTTCCACTAGGACCCCGCTGCCACGGGAGGGTAGGACAAAAGATGTCATGCAAGTTCTTTTCCAGAAGCACATGTGACTATATTCGGAATACATGCCTACATTACATTGATGAGCTGGAGCTAGTTCTGTGTCACCCTATGTTATAGCTATTACATGAGGAATCGCATCCGACATAATTATCCATCACTGATCCAATGCCTACGAGCTTTTCACATATTGTGCTTTGCTTATTTATTTTTCCGTTGCTATTGTTACAACTACTACAAAAACTATTATCTTTACTTTTGCCACTATGCTACGTCTTGAGCTTGCGTTGGTTTTCCCCGAAGAGGAGAGGATGATGCAGCAGAGTAGCATAAGTATTTCTCTCAGTTTTTGAGAACCAAGGTATCAATCCAGTAGGAGGCCACGCACAAGTCCCTCGTACCTACACAAAACAAATAGCTCCTCGCAACCAACGCGAATATGGGTTGTCAATTCCTTCACGGTCACTTACGAGAGTGAGATCTGATAGAGATGATAGATAATATTTTTGGTATTTTTGGTATAAAGATGCAAAGTAAAATAAAAAGGCAAAGTAAAGAGCAAAGCAATAATAAAGCGTATGAAGATTAATATGATGAAAATAGACCCGGGGGCCATAGATTTCACTAGTGACTTCTCTCAAGAGCATAGGTATTTTACGGTGGGTGAACGAATTACTGTTGAGCAATTGACAGAATTGAGCATAGTTATGAGAGTATCTAGGTATGATCATGTATATAGGCATCACGTCCGAGACAAGTAGACCGACTCCTGCCTGCATCTACTACTATTACTCCACTCATCGACCGCTATCTAGGATGCATCTAGAGTATTAAGTTAACGAAAACAGAGTAACGCCTTAAGCAAGATGACATGATGTAGAGGAATAAATTCATGCAATATGATAAATACCCCATCTTGTTATCCTTGATGGCAACAATACAATATGTGCGTTGCAACCCTTTCTGTCACTGGGTAAGGACACCGCAAGATTGAACCCAAAGCTAAACACTTCTCCCATTGCAAGAACTACCAATCTAGTTGGCCAAACCAAACGGATACTTCGAAGAGACTTGCAAAGATAACTCAATCATACATAAAAGAATTCAGAGATGATTCAAATATTGCTCATAGATAATCTTGATCATAAACCCCCAATTCATCGGTCTCAACAAACACACCGCAAAAAGAAGATTACATCGAATAGATCTCCACGAGAGAGGGGGAGAACATTGTATTGAGATCCAAAAAGAGAGAAGAAGCCATCTAGCTAATAACTATGGACCGGAAGGTCTGAGGTAAACTATGATGGTGATGTAGAAGCCCTCCATGGTGGAATCCCCTTCCGACGGACCTCCGGAACAGGCCCCAAGATGGGATCTCGTGGATACAAAAAGTTTCGGCGGTGGAATTAGGTTTTTGGCTCCGTATCTCGATCTGTTGGGGTGCGTGAGGTATATATAGGAGGAAGAAGTGCGTCGGTGGAGCTTGAGGGGCCCACGAGGTAGGGGCGCGCCTAGGGGGGGCGCCCTCCACCCTCGTGGCCGCCTTGAGGCTTTCTTGACGGAGGGTCCAAGTCTCCTGGGTCTTATCTGATGAGAAAATCATGTTCCCGAAGGTTTCATTCCGTTTGGACTCCGTTTGATATCCCGTTTCTTCGAAACACTGAAATAGGCAAAAAAAACAGCTATTCTGGGCTGGGCCTCCGATTAATAGGTTAGTCCCAAAAGTAATATGAAAGTGGAAAATAAAGCCCAATATAGTCCAAAACAATAGATAATATAGCATGGAGCAATCAAAAATTATAGATACGTTGGAGACGTATCAGGCATCCCAAGCTTAATTCCTGCTCGTCCTCGAGTAGGTAAATGGTAAAAAGAGAATTTTTTATGCGGAGTGCTACTTGGCATAATTTCAATGTAATTCTTCTTAATTGTGGTATGAATATTCAGATCCGAAAGATTCAAGACAAAAGTTCATATTGACATAAAAATAATAATACTTCAAGCATACTAACTAAGTAATTACGTCCTCTCAAAATAACATGGCCAAAGAAAGTTCATCCCTACAAAATCATATAGTTTAGTCATGCTCCATTTTCGTCACACAAGAATGCTCTCATCATGCACAACCTCGATGACAAGCCAAGCAATTTTTTCATACTTTAGTAATCTCAAACCTATAAACTTTCACGCAATATATGAGCGCGAGCCATGGACATAGCACTATGGGTGGAATAAAATATAATGATGGGGGTTATGTGGAAAAGACAAAAAAGGAGAAGGTCTCACATCAATGAGGCTAATCAATGGGCTATGGAGATGCCCATTAATTGATGTTAATGCAAGGAGTAGGGATTGTCATGCAACGGATGCACTAGAGCTATAAATGTATGAAATCTCAACAAAAGAAACTAAGTGGGTGTGCATCCAACTTGCTTGCTCACGAAGACCTAGGGCATTTGAGGAAGCCCATCGTTGGAATATACAAGCCAAGTTCTATAATGAAAAATTCCCACTAGTACATGAAAGTGACAAAATATGAAACTCTCTATATGAAAAACATGGTGCTACTTTGAAGCACAAGTGTGGAGAAGGATAGTAACATTGTCCCTTCTCTCTTTTTCTCTCATTTTTTTGTGGGCTCTTTGGCCTCTTTTTTATTTGGTGGGCTCTTTGGCCTCTTTTTTTTATTTAACCTCACATGGGACAATGTTCTAATTAATGATGATCATCACACTTCTATTTATTTACAACTCAATGATTACAACTCGATACTAGAACAAAGTATGACTCTAGCTATATGAATGCCTCCAGCGGTGTACCGGGATATGTAATGAACCAAGAGTGACATGTATGAAATAATTATGAACGGTGGCTTTGCCACAAATACTATGTCAACGACATGATCATGCTAAGCAATATGACAATGATGAATGTGTCATGAAGAACGGTATGGTGGAAAGTTGCATGGCAATATATCTCGGAATGGCTATGGAAATGCCATAATAGGTAGGTATGGTGGCTGTTTTGAGGAAGATATAAGGAGATTTATGTGTGAAAGAACATACCATATCGCGGGGTTTGGATGCACCGGCGAAGTTTGCACCAACTCTCAATGTGAGAAAGGGCAATGCACGGTACCGAAGAGGCTAGCATTGATGGAAGGGTAAGAGTGCGTATAATCCATGGACTCAATATTAGTCATAAAGAACTCACATACTTATTGCAAAAATCTACAAGCCATCAAAAACCAAAGCACTACGCGCATGCTTCTAGGGGGATAGATTGGTAGGAAAAGACCATCGCTCGTCCCCGACCGCCACTCATAAGGAGGACAATCAAATAACACCTCATGTTTCAAATTTGTTACATAACGTTTACCATACATGCATGCTACGGGACTTGCAAACTTCAACACAAGCATTTCTCAAATTCACAACTACTCAACTAGCACGACTTTGATATTATCACCTCCATTCTCAAAACAATTATCAAGCATCAAACTTTTCTTAGTATTCAACGCACTCAAAAGAAAGTTTTACAAATCTTGAATACAAAGCATATTATTATTAAGCAAATTACCATGCTATTTAAGACTCTCAAAATAATCTAAGTGAAGCATGAGAGATCAATAGTTTCTTTAAAACAAATCCACCACCATGCTCTAAAAGATATAAGTGAAGTACTAGAGCAAAACTATCAAGATCAAAAGATATAAGTGAAGCACATAGAGCAAAACTATCAAGATCAAAAGATATAAGTGAAGCACGTAGAGTATTCTAACAAATTCCAATTCATGTATGGCTCTCTCAAAAGGTGTGTACAGCAAGGATGATTGTGGTAAACTAACAAGCAAAGACGCAAATAATACAAGACGCTCCAAGCAAAACACATATCATGTGGTGAATAAAAGTATAGCTCCAAGTAAAGTTACCGATGGAAGTGGACGAAAGAGGGGATGCCTTCCGGGGCATCCCCAAGCTTCGAATTTTTGGTGTCCTTGGATTATCTTGGGGGTGCCATGGGCATCCGCAATCTTAGGCTCTTGCAACTCCTTGTTCCATAATCCATCAAAAAAATTCACCCAAAACTTGAAAACTTCACAACACAAAACTCAACAGAAATCTCGTGAGCTCCGTTAGCGAAAGAAAAAAAAAAGACCACTTCAACGTACTGTAATGAACTCATTCTTTATTTATATTGGTGTTAAACCTACTGTATTCCAACTTCTCTGTGGATCATAAACTATTTTACTAGCCATAGATTCATCAAAATAAGCAAACAACACACGAAAAAACAGAATCTGTCAAAAACAGAACAGTCTGTAGTAATCTGTAACTAACACAAACTTCTGGAACTCCAAAAATTCAGCCAAAATAGGAAGACCTAGGAAATTTGTTTATTGATCAGAAGCAATTGGAATAACTATTTATCACATTCTGGTGATTTTTAACAATTGTTTTCGTGAACCAAAAGTTTCTGGAAATTACAGCAAGATCAAATAACTATTATCCAAGAAGATCCTATAGGTTTAACTTGGCACAAACACTAATTAAAACATAAAAACACATCCAAACAGAGGTAGATGGATTATTTAATACTAAGCAGCAAGGAAAAATATTGGGTTGACTCCCAACAAGCGCTTTTCTTTAAAGCCTTTTTAGCTAGGCATTGAGATTTCAATGATGCTCACAAGAAAGACAAGAATTGAGGCACAAAGAGAGCATCATAAAACATGTGACAAACACACTTAAGTCTAACATACTTGCTATGCATAGGCATATTATATATCGTAGCAAGCAAAAACTAGCATATGCAAGGAAACGGAAAGGAACAATAGCAATCTTAACATAACGAGAGGTAATTTAGTAACATGAAAATTTCTATAACCATATTTTCCTCTCTCATAATAATTACATGTAGGATCATAAGAAAATTCATCAATATAGCTATCACATAACATATTCTCAACACGATCCACATGCATGCAAAGTTGACACTCTTCCAAAATAGTGGGATTATCATTAACTAAAGTCATGATTTCTCCAAGCCCACATTTATCAAAAATTTAATAAGATTGAATGTTATCCAAATATGTGGGATCTAAAGTTGACACTCTTCCAAACCCACTTCCAATATTATTGCAAACACTATTATCAATCTTATATTCATCATGGGGTTTAAATAAATTTTCAAGATTATAAGAAGAATCTCCCCAATCATGACTATTGGACATAGCAAAACTAGCATCCCCAAGCTTAGGGTTTTGCATATTATTAGCATAATTTACATCAATAGAATTTATAATAAAATCATTGCAATCATGCTTTTTATTCAAAGATCTATCGTGAATCACTTCATAAAGCACTTCATCACAATTTTCAGATTTACGGATTTCAGGCAAAACCTTATAAAGATAATCTAGTGCATCCAAATCACTAGGAATTGTTTCATCATATTTGGATCTCTTAAAAATATTGGCAAGCAGATGAGGATCCATAGATATTAGCTACTCTGTTTAGGAATAAATACCCAACTATTTCAACCAAACAAGCGAACGAGCCAAGTAAGACATCAAGGCAAACGAAAATACGAACGGAAAAGGGAGGGCGAATAAAACGGCAAGGGTGAAGTGGGGGAGAGGAAAACGAGTGGAAAATGGCAAATAATGTAATGAGAGAGATAAGGGATTGTGATGGGTACTTGGTATATTGACTTTTGCGTAGACTCCCCGGCAACGGCGCCAGAAATCCTTCTTGCTACGTCTTGAGCTTGCGTTGGTTTTCCCCGAAGAGGAGAGGATGATGCAGTAGAGTAGCATAAGTATTTCCCTCCGTTTTTGAGAACCAAGGTATCAATCTAGTAGGAGGCCACGCACAAGTCCCTCGTACCTACACAAAACAAATAGCTCCTCGCAACCAACGCGAATAGGGGTTGTCAATCCCTTCACGGTCACTTATGAGAGTGAGATCTGATAGAGATGATAGATAATATTTTTGGTATTTTTGGTATAAAGATGCAAAGTAAAATAAAAAGGCAAAGTAAAGAGCAAAGCAATAATAAAGCGTTGGAAGATTAATATGATGAAAATAGACCCGGGGGCCATAGATTTAACTAGTGACTTCTCTCAAGACCATAGGTATTTCACGGTGGGTGAACGAATTACTGTTGAGCAATTGACAGAATTGAGCATAGTTATGAGAGTATTTAGGTATGATCATGTATATAGGCATCACGTCTGAGACAAGTAGACCGACTCCTACCTGCATCTACTACTATTACTCCACTCATCTACCGCTATCCAGCATGCATCTAGAGTATTAAGTTAACAAAAACAGAGTAACGCCTTAAGCAAGATGACATGATGTAGAGGAATAAATTCATGCAATATGATAAATACCCCATCTTGTTATCCTCGATGGCAACAATACAATACGTTCCTTGCAACCCTTTCTGTCACTGGGTAAGGACACCGCAAGATTGAACCAAAAGCTAAACACTTCTCCCATTGCAAGAACTACCAATCTAGTTGGCCAAACCAAACGGATAATTCTAAGAGACTTGCAAAGATAACTCAATCATACATAAAAGAATTCAGAGAAGATTGAAATATTTCTCATAGATAATCTTGATCATAAACCCACAATTCATCGGTCTCAACAAACATACCGCAAAAAGAAGATTACACCATAGAGATCTCCACGAGAGAGGGGGGGGGGGGGACATTGTATTGAGATCCAAAAAGAGAGAAGAAGCCATCTAGCTACTAACTATGGACCCGAAGGTCTGAGGTAAACTACTCACACTTCATCGGAGAGGCTATGATGTTGATGTAGAAACCCTCCGTGGTGGAATCCCCTTCCGGCGGAACTCCGGAACATACCCTAAGATGGGTTCTCGTGGATACAGAAAGTTGCGGCGGTGGAATTAGGTTTTTGGCTCCGTATGATCTGTTGGGGGTACGTAGGTATATATAGGAGGAAGAAGTACGTCGGTGGAGCTTCGAGGGGCCCATGAGGTAGGGGCTCGCCCTAGGGGGCGCCCTCCACCCTCGTGGCTGCCTCGAGGCTTTCTTGACGGAGGGTCCAAGTCTCCTGGGTCTTATCTGATGAGAAAATCATGTTCCCGAAGGTTTCAATCCGTTTGGACTCCGTTTGATATTCCGTTTCTTCGAAACACTGAAATAGGCAAAAAACAACAATACTGGGCTGGGCCTCCGGTTAATAGGTTAATCCCAAAAGTAATATAAAAGTGGAAAACAAAGCCCAATGTAGTCCAAAACAATAGATAATATAGCATGGAGCAATCAAAAATTATAGATACGTTGGAGACGTATCACACTGTTACCTTTATTATCATACTACTTTGCTACTAAATACTTTGCTGCACATACTAAGTTATCCAGGTGTGGTTGAATTGACAACTCAACTGCTAATATTTAAGAATATTCTTTGGCTCCCCTTGTGTCGAATCAATAAATTTGGGTTGAATACTCTACACTCGAAAGCTGTTGCGATCCCCTACACTTGTGGGTTATCAAGACTAATTTCTGGCACCGTTGCCGGGGAGCATAGCTCTATTCTTTGAGTCACTTGGAATTTATATCTGCTGGTCACTATGAAGAACTTGAAAGCCGCGAAAACTAAGATTTATCCCTCAACTACGAGGGGAGGTAAGGAACTGCCATCTAGCTCTGCACTAGATTCTCCTTCTGTTTTGAGTAAGCTTGCGACAGCTAAACTTGCTAATGCTATGAATTCTGATATGTCGCATGTTATTGATGATGCCACTTCTGCTATGCATGATACTTATGATGAAACTACTTCTGTGCATGATACTACTTTGCCATTAGGTGAATTTCTTGATGAACAACTTGCTAGGGTTAGAGAGAATGAAATTATTGAAGATGCTATTATTGATGATAGTGATGATGAAAGTTCTCCCCCTGATTATGAATTGCCTGTTGTTCCTGAGGGTTATGTTATGAATGAGGAAGCTGCTAGAGCTATTTTTGCTTGCAAAGATAGATACGATCTTAAGAAGTTATTAGCTAAATGGAAGCAGCAATCTCTTAATGCTAGAATGAAACCTGACCCTGCTTTTGCTACTTCACCTATCTGTGTTACTGATAAGGATTATGAATTCTCTGTTGATCCTGACATTATTACTTTGGTTGAATCTGATCCTTTTTATGGCTTTGAATCTGAAACTGTTGTGGCACATCTTACCAAGTTAAATGATATAGCCACCCTGTTTACTAATGATGAGAAGTCTCGCTATTATTATATCCTTAAGATATTTCCATTCTCATTAAAGGGTGATGCTAAAACTTGGTTTAATTCTCTTGATCCTGGTTGTGTGCGTAGTCCCCAGGATATGATTTATTACTTCTCTACTAAAAATTTCCCTGCTCATAAGAAACAAGCTGCCTTGCGGGAAATATATAATTTTGTGCAAATCAAAGAAGAGACGCTTCTCCGACTACTTAATGCTTTGCCTGATCATCCTCTTAAGAAAAATGAAATACTTGATATCTTTATAATGGACTAACCGATGCTTCCAAGGACTACTTGGATAGTTGTGCTGGTTGTGTTTTCAGGGAAAGAACAGTTGATCAAGATGAATTACTATTGAACAATATGTTGACTAATGAAAATAATTGGACTCTTCCTGAGCCAATTCCTGAGCCTGTTCCTAAACCCACTCCGAAGAAGAGGGTCATTCTATTTCTCAGTCCTGAAGATATGCAAGAGGCAAAGAAATCAATGAAAGAAAAAGGTATTAAAGCTGAAGATGTAAAGAATTTACCTCCTATTGAAGAAATACATGGTCTTAATATACCGCCTGTTGAAGAAACACACTGTCTTGATAACCCGACACAGGTAGTAAAGGTAAATTCTCTCTATAGATATGATAAAGTTGAAATCCCGTCTACTAAATTTCATAGCCCATTCTTAGATGAATTTAATGACTGTATGGCTAGACAAGAATTTTTAATGCTTATGTTGGTAGAGAATTAAAGAATAATGCTTTCGAGATAGGACGCTTGAGTGATTATATTGGTAGAGTTAAAGGTGAACTTAAACTCATTAGCAAATATGCTTATATGGTTACAACTCAAGCTGAGCAAGTACTTAAATCTCAAAGTGATTTGCTCGATGAATTAAATAATAAACATGATTTTGCTGTTAGAGTGGCTACTAGAACTTGTAGAATGACTCAGGAACCTTTGTATCCCGAAGGCCACCCTAAGAGAATCGAGCAGGATTCTCAGAGAAATAATTTAGAGGCACCTAGTTCTTCTAAAAATAAAAAGGAAAACGATAGGACTTTGCATGCTTTCAGTGAACCTATTGTAGACATACCTGAGAATCCCAATAATATTTCTATCTCTGATGCTGAAACACAATCAAGTGATGAACATGAACCTAGTGGTAATGTTAATGATAACGTTCATGTTGATGCTCAACCTAGCAATAATAATGATGTAGAGATTGGACCTGCTGTTGATCTTGATAACCCACAATCAAAGAATCAACGTTATGATAAAAGATATTTTGTTGCTAGGAAGCACGGTAGAGAAAGAGAACCATGGGTTCAGAAACCCATGCCCTTTCCTCCTAAACCATCCAGGACAAAGGATGATGAGGATTTTGAGCGCTTTGCTGAAATGATTAGACCTATCTTCTTACGTATGCGCTTAACTGATATGCTTAAATTAAATCCTTATGCTAAGTATATGAAGGATATCATTACAAATAAAAGAAAGATACCGGAAGCTGAAATTTCCACCATGCTTGCTAATTACACTTTTAAGGATGGAATACCAAAGAAACTTGGAGATCCGGGGGTACCAACTATACCATGCTCCATTAAAAGAAACTATGTCAAAACTGCTTTATGTGATCTTGGAGTCGGTGTTAGTGTTATGCCTCTCTCTTTATATCATAGAATTGAATTGAATAAGTTAACACCTACTGAAATATCTTTGCAAATGGCTGATAAATCAACTGCCATACCTGTCGGTATTTGTGAGGATGTGCCTGTTGTGGTTGCAAATGTCACTATCTTAACGGACTTTGTTATTCTTGATATTCCCGAGGACGATAGTATGTCGATTATCCTTGGTAGACCCTTTTTGAATACTGCATGGGCTGTTATTGATTGCAACAAAGGCAATGTCACTTTTCATATTAATGGTAATGAGCATACGGTACACTTTCCGAGGAAACAATCTCAAGTTCATAGCATCAATTCTATTGGAAAAATTCCAACTATCATTATTGGAGGTTTTGAATTTCCTCTTCCTACTGTCAAGAAAAAGTATGATATTCTTATTGTTGGGGATGTTCATATCCCCGTTGAGGTAACTTAGTGTTATTCGAAATTTCTCCAGTTCCGTGTTATTCGGAATGAGTTTGTTAACAAGACTTGATCAACCTTGTTAGTGGATTCATTTTGATGATCATGAGATGGATGAAACTAGAAGGCACAACCTTCTCTACCCTCTTTTTTACTTTCTGTTATTTAGAATAAATAAAGCGAAAATAGTATTATATGTCTGTTTTCTGATTTATCCGTGCAATAAAAAATATCCCGAAAATAAAAGTGCTCCAAATGCCCTGCAAATTTAGTATGATTTTTTATGGAATATTTCAGGATTTTAGGCATTGAAAACGCTGCAGGGGGGGGGGCAAGCACTTGGCCACGAGGGTTGAGGGCGCGCCCACACCCCCGGGGCGCGCCCCCTATCTCGTGGGCCCACGGTGGCCCCCCTCCACTTATTCCTGCACCCACACACTCCATCTTGTTCCAAAAAAAATCCCCATCAAGCTCAAGCATGAGTTCTAGCTCATCTTGCTGCGATTTTCGATCTCCTTGCTCAAAGCTCCATTCACAAAACTGCTTTGGGAGATTGTTGCTTGGTATGTGACTCCTCCATTGGTCAAATTAGTTTTTGTTCTAGTGCTTTATTCATTGCAAATTTTTGTTGCATAGGTGACCCTGTTCTTGAGCTTGGATGTCAAATTTATGAGGTCCCAAGTAATTCTCATGCATGATATAGGCTCTAGGCACTTGTAGGAGTAGTTGCTACCAATCTTGTTTAGTTATATTCACTTTTATTTTGAAGTTACTAAAATTTCAGATTTTTTTCAGAAAAAAATATGTCTAGGAGAATGTACCAAGGTGGTTCCTCAACAAAGAGAGGACCTAGGTGTGCTATGCGCGAGCAAGACGATGAACCACCAAGGGAAGCTGAAGTGCGGGCTTGTGAGTGGCCAGCAGAAGAGTTTATGGATAACGCATGCATTAAGGATGAATTTGGCGCATATGTGCGTAACGCCGACCTTGAGGACTTCAATGCAAGATAAGTGTCCTCAATACTACCATTTGACTGATTCATTCGTGAGAAAGTTTAAATATAAATCTTCACGTAATTCTCAGAGTGTCCTGTTTGATATTTATGATAAATCTTATACCATGGACTTAGAAGATTTTACAACTGCCTGCTGATACGTCTCCGTCGTATCTATAATTTTTGATTGTTCCATGCCAATATTCTTCAACTGTCATATACTTTTGGCAACTTTTTATACTATTTTGGGGACTAACATATTGATCCAGTGCCCAGTGCCAGTTCCTGTCTGTTGCATGTTTTATGTTTCGCAGAAAACCAATATCAAATGCAATCCAAACGGGATAAAAACGGACGGAGAATTATTTTGGAATATTTGGGATTTTCCGGAGGAAGAATCAACGCGAAACGGTGTCCGGGGTGGCCACGAGACAGGGGGACGCGCCCTCCCCCCTGGGCACGGCCTGGGCTCTCATGGGCCACCCGTAAGGCGGTTGACGCTCTTCTTTTGCCGCAAGAAAGCTAATTTTCGGGAAAAAATCACGGCGAAAGTTTCAGGACAATCGGAGTTACGGATCTCCATATATACATGAAATGGTGAAACAGAGCAGGGACAGAACGCAGAAACAGAGAGATAGATCCAATCTCGGAGGGGCTCTCGCCCCTTCCAAGCCATGGGAGCCAAGGACCAGAGGGGAAACCCTTCTCCCATCTAGGGAGGAGGTCAAGGAAGAAGAAGAAGAAGGGGACCTCTCTCCCCCTTGCTTCCGGTGGCGCCGGAGCGCTGCCGGGGGCCATCGTCATCACCGCGATCTTCACCAACACCGCCGTCATCTTCACCAACATCTCCATCACCTTCCCCCTTCTATATTCAGCGGTCCACTCTCCCGCAACCCGCTGTACCCTCTACTTGAACATGGTGCTTTATGCTTCATATTAGTTTCCAATGATGTGTTGCCATCATATGATATCTGAGTAGATTTTCGTTGTCCTATCGGTGATTGATGAATTGCTATGATTGGTTTGAGTTGCATGTTTTATTATTGGTGCTGTCCTATTGTGCCCTCCGTGTCGCGCAAGCGTGAGGGATTCCCGCTGTAGGGTTTGCAATATGTTTATGATTTCCTTATGGTGGGTTGCGTGAGTGAAACACAAACCCGAGTAAGTAGGTTGTTTGCGTATGGGATAAAAGGGGACTTAATACTTTAATGCTATGGTTGGGTTTTACCTTAATGAATCTTTAGTAGTTGCGGATGCTTGCTAGAGTTCCAATCATAAGTGCATAGAATTCCAAGTAAGGGATGATATGTTAGCTTATGCCTCTCCCACAAATAGAATTGCAATAGTGATTACCGGTCTAGTAACATAGTCAATTGCTTTGGGGCAATTTCACAACTCCTACCACCACTTTTCCACACTCGCTATATTTAATTTATTGCTTCTTTACTTACAACAGCCCCTAGCTTTTATTTACGCTATCTTTATTTTCTTGTAAGCCTATCCAAAAAACATCTACAAAGTACTTCTAGTTTCATACTTGTTCTAGGTAAAGCGAACGTCAAGCGTGCGTAGAGTTGTATCGGTGGTCGATATAACTTGAGGGAATATTTATTCTACCTTTAGCTCCTCGTTGGGTTCGACACTCTTACTTATCGAAAACTGTTGCGATCCCCTATACTTGTGGGTTATCAAGACCTTTTTCTGGCGCCGTTGCCGGGAAGTCATAGCGTGGGGTGAATATTCTCGTGTGTGCTTGTTTGCTTTATCACTAAGTAATTTTTATTTGCTGTTCTTAGTTGTTCTCTATCTTTAGTTATGGATATGGAACACAAAATACCAAAAAATTAGAGGTACTTGCTACTCATGTAGATGGGGTAACTCCTAAAACCCTCGATTCTCATTATGTGAGAGATATTATGTACATCTTTGATAATCCTGAGAAAACCCCACTCAACTTTATAATGGGAGACACGTTGGATCAACGTGAATACTTTAGGGATTATCGCTCGACACAAAAAAGGGAACTATTATGGGATCAATTTATTATGTTGCGTTGGTATGCCTGGAATCTATGCTTGAGATATGATATTACTTATTGCTCTAGGATGGAGGCTCCACACCTCCCCTTTTCTTGCAAATTTAACGATAATGAAACCTTAGCTTCTTATGCTAATGGTACTTCTTATGCTAATGGTATATATGATTACTATGATGTGGAACAAATAGAATAATCTGTTGCTTTTAAGGCTGCCTGTCGGTGTCAAAACCGGCGGATCTCGGGTAGGGGGTCCCGAACTGTGCGTCTAGGCGGATGGTAACAGGAGACAAGGGACACGATGTTTTACCCAGGTTCGGGCCCTCTTGATGGAGGTAAAACCCTACGTCCTGCTTGATTAATATTGATGATGTGTGTTACAAGAGTGGATCTACCACGAGATAAAAGAGGCTAAACCCTAGAAGCTAGCCTATGGTATGATTGTTGTTCTTCGTGCTATGGACTAAAGCCATCCGGTTTATATAGACACCGGAGAGGGCTAGGGTTACACAGAGTCGGTTACATGGTAGGAGATCTACATATCCGTATCGCCAAGCTTGCCTTCCACGCCAAGGAAAGTCCCATCCGGACACGGGACAAAGTCTTCAATCTTGTATCTTCACAGTCTTGGAGTCCAGTCGATGATGATAGTTCGGCTATCCGGACACCCCCTAGTCCGGAACTCCCTCGGTAGCCCCTGAACCAGGCTTCAATGACGACGAGTCCGGCGCACATGTTGTCTTCGACATTGCAAGGCGGGTTCTTCCTCCGAATAATTTATAGGAGATTGTGAACACCAGGATAGTGTCCGGCTCTGCAAAAATAAATTCCACATACCACCGTAGAGAGAATAATATTACACAAGATCAATCTGCTGACGTATTCTGTGGCGTGACGCCGCACCACTACCAAGCCTTTACTCAAATTGTTTTTATTGTTCCACCTCAGCGCGTTTAGCGAAGCGGTTTCCTTGGCACGTCTTGTCGAAGCAGAGATCGTGTTCCCCTTATTCCGGGATTCCCATCAATACGGACGTGGGTAACCCAACAGCGCCCGTTGCCACGCCCCCTCCATCGAAGGCGGGTTCCAAACGGTCACGGGGACGGCTCTTGGTATTCTTCCTCTTTATAATGAGACCAAGGCCCGTTCTTTTTATTCAATCCTCTATCGGATCCGCCCCTCTCCCCGAGTTCCAACACCCAGGGCCCCAAATTCGGGTACCTTTGACCTTCGACAATGTCCGGTCCTGACCTACGAGGCCGGTGGGTGCCTTCCTCCGTCACGGAGGAGGACGTGCTGAAGCTGAGAGATGCCAGGTACTTAACCTATGAGATTTCACATAGGCTGCCTGCCCGAGGGCAAGTTATCCCAACTCTCGAGACTGGCGAGAGCATCGTGTTCGTGTCTCACCTCCGTCGGGGTTTAGGCTTCCCGACGGATCCCTTCGTGAGGGGGCTCATGTTTTACTATGGGCTGGAATTCCACGACTTGGCTCCGGAGTCCATCCTCCACATCTCATCCTTTATTGTCGTCTGCGAAGCCTTCCTTCGCACTACCCCTCACTTCGGCTTGTGGCTCAAAACCTTCAACGTGGAGCCAAAGATGATTGAGGGGCGTCAGGCAGAGTGCGGCGGGGCGGTTATAAGCAAGAGGGCCGAAGCTCCATGGCCCAAGGGCTCTTTTCAGGAGGAGTTCGGCTTGTGGCAACAGGAGTGGTTCTATATCACCGCTCCCAGGGGCAGCAGGCAGAGGCCGCCGCCCGTCTTTCGCTCGGGCCCTCCACAGCAGCTGACGTCATGGGTCAACAAGGGGCGTGACTGGGGGCCGTCCAAAGACGTACCCCTGTTGCAGGACCGGATTCAAGGCCTCGAAGAAAGGGAGATCGATCTGGTCGCAGTGGTACAGGTTATGTTGATCCGGCGCCTACTGCCCTGCAAACGTCGCCCCCTCCGCCTGTGGGAATTTAATCCGGAGGGGCCACGAGCTCTTCAACACTTCATGGGTTTGACACTCGTGGAGATGTACAAACTGTTCTTCGGATCGCAAGAGACGCGTCCGGAATTGACCGAGGATGTTGGCCTAAGCTGCAATCGCCCGGATTCTCAAGTAAGTAGCCCCGTGTCCGGACACGTTGTCCATTTATTTACTGTGGGTTTACCTTTTAACCAGCTATCCCTTGGATAGGAGTGGATAGCGCAAGCAAAACTGATACGGTGTCCGGCCCCCCTCCCTGAGACCACGCAGGACCCCGTGTTAATCAAAATGTTAGAGGTTGCACCTTCGGAGGAGGGCGAGGAAGGGCACAGGGGATCTACCACCTCTGCCACGGAGGCTTTTAGTAAGGGAGGAATCAAGAGTTCCTCCTTCCAGGGGGAGAATAGGACCGCTTCCAAAGACCCGGGGGTCAAGGCCTCAAAGCGGGGAAAGAAATCTGTATTGGAAGGTCTCGGGCCGGGCAGAGCCCCGGCCGAACTGTCTCCTCGGAGGAATCTGCCCTCTAGCGAGCCGTAAGTAAAAGGGGGAATTTTGTAAAAGGGGGAATCTGTATTGGAAGGTCTCGGGCCGGGCAGAGCCCCGGCCGAATTTCTAAGGGTAACCGAAGTCTTCACCTTGTAGTTCGGATCTCAGCCCATCTCAGCACAGCTTATCTTCGGGAGACCTTCGTCCGGAAATGATGGAGAGCGAAACGCATCCATATGCCGCCCCATCGCGCGGGGCGGACGACCCTGAGGTGTCGTCGCGGAGGGTCTCCCTGAGTCCGGCGGGGCCGGAGAGTTCGGCACCCATTGGAGTACGGCCGGTGAAGCTGTAGGATTTGCTTAAGAGGGCATCCATCTCAGAAGATCACCGCACATTAATGGGTAATGTGATTGAGAGGATCTCGTCCGCCGAAAGCGGGTTGTATGAGGCCGTCGGAAGATTACTGACGGGATTTGAGGTACACAAAAAATGACATACCCGTTGACAGTTTTGCACATGAAGTGCGCCCTGTATAGATAGTAGCCCCTGAGACTTGGTATTCTGTCAAAAACGACAGCGTGCCTAGGATCATAATCTCAGTTATTAACTGTCGCCTTTCCTATGCAGGTGGCGGAACGTTCGGTGGCCAGCCGGACTGATGGATTCGCCGAGCTGAAGAAGCAACTCGACGCTGCAGATGCGGACATCTCGCTGGTCAATAAACGACTTGATGAGTCACAAGGTATGTGGTTTCTCCGCGGTCGCTTCGTAAGGGAGCTGATGCCCATTCCTTACAAGTTTTATGCTTGATGTAGATGGTGCTGCTGCTGTGGAAGACCTTCGAGCAGAACTTGCTCGGGCCAAGGAGCAAGCCAGAAAAGCGAGGCAGCTGCCTTGAAGGCAGCGAAAGAGCTAGAAGCCAAGAAGGCTGCTCACTGCCGAAGCAGGGAGGAGATGGCCGGAATGGCCATGAAATTAAAAGTTGCTACCGACCGCCTGGAGGTTCTTGAAGGAGAACACCGAGCGAAGCAAGAGGACCTGAAGAAGGCCGATGCCGAAGCCAAGGATGCCCGTAGTGCGATGCGGGCTATGAAGGAGGAACTGCGTCAGGTCGGAGACATTGTGGCTGGAAAGCCCTTTATGTTGCGTAGGAAGTTCACGGATCCGAAGTATGCTCAGCTGGGCCGATTGTACGGTGCGGAGGATCCTTATTTGGACTTGGCGGCGAGTGCGGCGGACGCAGTCATACACTTTCGAAGCCAGGAGGATCATGAAATGGAAGAGCTTTTCTGGTCTCAATTCCATAGTCCGGAGCGTCCACTTCCGTTGAGTGGTCGGCTGGTTGAGTGGGCTGAGCTGAATAGATTGTCCGGACTAGCCATGACGGATGTGGTCGCTCATCTGTGGCCGAAAAGGCCCAAGCCGAAGAGTTATTTTGGCTTGTTGCAGCAATTCCTTGGGGCAGTGCCGCATATTAAGGCGATGAAGCGGTCGGCATGCATAGAAGGTGCACGGATGGCTCTCGCCCGTGGTAAAACATACTGGGCGGAGATGGATGCCACCGCTATTGCATCCCGGGGTTCGGACAAAAGCCGATTCCCCACCGAGCATTACTTTGAGTAAGTCCTGCAGGGCGCTCGTATAATAGAGTCGCAGTGCTCGAAAGATGTTCTGTTTGAATGACATGTATGATTTCTAGGATCATGTTTATAATGCATGACTTTTTATACTTGTGTGTTCAAGTATTGAACTATCTCCTGTGCGGCCGTATATGTATGTATAATCTGAAAGATGGCAGTCTTTGGCTTCAGCCCCCACGCACATGGTGCGGGCGTGTTTGCAAAAATAAAAACGCTTTTTCACACTTAATCCAACGTCTTGGTCCTTTTAAGGAGGTGATAGCATAGCAAACTAGGCAACCGGACTATAATGCTTTATCACTTTCACTTAGCCATAGGAGCTCGAATGTGGGGCTACTATATAGCCCCTGATGGCACCGCGCTTCTCCGAACTCGGGGCGCGTATGTGCCTGACCGGGTAGCGGTCCTTCATCAAAGCGGAGGAATTCTAAACATTCCAATGGTCGATCGAGTGGTTGACCAGTCTCCCGCTATATCATGACAGTCAGTTTTCGGCTTTGTCTACTGAGGTGCTCTCCCGGCCGAACCGGGGCACAATCGCAGTAGTTCTCCTGGTGCCGCGTTAGCCGATGATACGAAACGTAAGGCAGCAAAACACAAGAGCCGGGCAAACCCAACATTTGACCAAAGACATGATTCGAGCTGATGCATATAAGGCCTAATCTCGAGACGCCGAACACTCCACGAGGTGTTCGGTCTTTATGATATCGGGCGAAACAAAGCCCTAAGCCCCTAGTGTCCGTGCACAAGGGAACTTCGACGCGCCGATGCCAAACGCCAGCCTCCTCCTCGGCTCGGTAGGAAACCGGGGATGTGTATCAACAAGAGACAGAAAGAAAGGTTTACGCAGGTCTTAATCTGAAAATAATCCTTACAACGGGTCCCTACTGCACGCTTATGCTTTGTGTCTCCGTTGTCTCAGTATCCGGGCGGGTGTAGCACGTGCTTCATCTGTAAAAGAGAAGGGCTTAGTTTCTAAGAAATATCGTGCAAAATTGTATTAAAATAAAGTATAATTTGGAAGATGAAGAAAGTTGAGCTTTATTGGCTTTCATCATTTATGCGCACGCCCCAAAAAAAAGGGTATGCGGCTGGGAAGCCCCTTGTTAAGTTACGCCGGACTCGTCTAACCATGTCCGAGGTCTAAATGACCTGTTTTTAGGGGCTTTGACCTGCAAGGTCGGATTAATGTGTGGCTGTCGAGGCAGCCGCACATTCTCCGTGGTCGAGAGACACCTGGAGTTTTGAGATTATGCCACGTGGACCGGGCATTTTTAAGCGTAAGAGACGCGTAATGTGGTATTGCATTAAAGCGGGCGAAAGCTGTACGCCCCAGTAGTGCTTAAGGGCTACTGCTAAATGGGGCGATGGGGAGTGAGCTTTTCGCGACGGGGGTTGTCGGATGAACCGAACACAACCTCTAGTGGTACAGAGCCTGTATAATAAAGAAGGCCTGGCGTCATTCCTTTGAAGGAAGTGCTGCTATAGCGAATTTTGGTAGGTTCTATCCCCATTATGCGGACGGTGTCCTAGTATGGCAGGTGTCGTGCTGTGTGTTATCACATGAAGTGAGTTCACTGTTTTGACTTCTAGTGGGAAAGTCTTTTGTTTTCCGGAGTGCTGCTTTTCGGTTTCGTCACTTTCACTTGGTGTGTTGAGCCCCTTGTGTTCGGCGTTAAGTCGGCCGGACTGCTTGAAGACCCAACAATCTCTGTGGGTATGGCTTGCAGGCTTCCCGGAGGTACCATGTATTTGACACAGTCTATCCAGAATCTTGTTTAGGTTGGATAGCTCGTCACTGTTATCCTTTAGGGGCAGTGTTTTGTTGTTCGGCCGAGAGCTTTTGAATCCGGCGTTGACCGCCGTACTATTTGGGCCATTTTCCTTATTCCGGCGCTGATCTTTTCTGCGTCGTGATTTCCCATTTCCATCCCTGATTTCGGATGTACTCGGGTCGCTGGTGCTGCATCTAGCCAGCCAGCTGTCTTCCCCTGCGCAAAAGCGTGTCATGAGGCTTGTTAGTGCGGCCATTGTTCTTGGTTTTTCCTGGCCGAGGTGTCTGGCGAGCCATTCGTCTCGGACGTTGTGTTTAAAGGCCGCTAAGGCTTCAGCGTCCGGACAGTCGACTATTTGGTTCTTTTTAGTGAGGAACCTGTTCCAGAATTTGCGTGCTGACTCTCCGGGCTGTTGAGTTATGTGACTTAAATCGTCTGCATCCGGAGGCCGGACATAAGTCCCCTGAAAATTTGCTCGAAACGCATCCTCAAGCTCTTCCCAACTTCCAATCGTATTTTCTGGGAGGATTTTATGCCAATGCCGAGCCGGCCCTTTGAGCTTGAGGGGTAGGTATTTTATGGCATGGAGATCGTCTCCTCTTGCCATATGTATGTGTAGGATATAATCCTCAATCCAGACTCCGGGATCTCTTGTTCCGTCGTATGCCTCTATGTTTACGGGTTTGAATCCCGCTAGAAATCCATGATCCAGTACCTCGTCGGTAAAACATAGTGGGTGTGCGGCGCCCCTGTATTTGGGTGTGTCGTTGTCTTCAAATGCTCGGCTGGTTGTGTTACTTCCTGGAGTCTTCTTTTTTGGCCCATAGATAGACCTGGCCGGGTTATCCTTTTTCCGAGGTTCTTTATGCTGATCGTGTGCCGTCTTGTGTGCGGAGCCCCTTGTTGCTCTTGGCCTGTCATCTGGTCGTCTATCCGGCCAGGCGGCTTCTTTATTTTTTGACTGCGGGGGCTCTAAGGCCTCCTCGTCAAATTCGGGCAACAGCTTGCGCTTCGGGTAGCTCTTTGTCTGGTGACTAGTGCCATATTTATCTGCGGTGTTGAGTACTTTGCTCCATCTCATTCTGAGTGCGTCCTCCGCTGTTTTGAGCTTCCGCTTTTGCTTCTTCAAACTTCTTGCAGTGGCGACGAGCCTTTTATGAAGATTCATATGCTCTGGTGATGTGAGATCATCTTCGCCGGGGATGGGTTGCTTGTCCAGTTCATGTCCGGCTGGCTGCTTGTTGACATGTGCGTCGTCCACTGCTTCGCCCTGCTCTAGGGCCGGGTTTGTATGGGTGCCGTTTTTGTCGATGCCGGTCTTCGGGCGGCGCTTGCGTCGCCGCTTTGTTTGTTTGTTGGGGGAGTTGTCCTTCGCCACATCCCGTTTTTCCTCATTGTCGCTTCCTTTTGGTGTATCCACCATGTATACGTTGTGAGCTGGGGTGGCTTTCCAGTTCCCATTAGGCGCTGGTTCTTGGTCGTCTCCGGCATCATCGTCCATACCGTCGATGTCTTCGGAGTCGTCGTCTAGCATGTCGGTTAGATCGTCGACAGCGGCTACCAAGTGGGTGGTGGGTGGGCTTTGAATTTCTTCGTTGTCCGCATTACAACCTTCCTGACCGCAGTCCGGCCAGGGCTCTCCTGATAACGAGAAATACTTTAGCGAACTCAAGATGTCACCGAAAGGTGAGTGTTGTAAGATGTCCGCTGCGGTGAATTCCATGACCGGCGCCCAATCGGATTCGATCGGGGGGGGGGGGCGCGGGAGGTTCGAAGTCCGGCAAGGAGTCCGGCACCTCGGAGTCACGAGCTTTATGAGAGACAAGATCAGTGTTCGGCTCTATCGCCATAGAGGTTGCAGCCCCCGAGGCGGTGTCTAGCCATCCGTCCCCGATCTGCGCAGCCGGCTCCGAATTGAAGATCGGAGCGGGTTCGAGTGCGGCCTCCAGGGTACTGTCCGGCTGCAGAGCAAAATCATGCTCGCCGTGACAGTGCGGCACGCTCGGCTGTGGCTCGACTCCATCGAGGATCAAGTCCCCGCGGATGTCAGCCGTGAAGTTCAAACTTCCAAATCTGACCTGACGGCCAGGGGCGTAGCTTTCGATCTGCTCCAGATGGCCAAGCGAATCGGCCCGCGATGCGGTTACCGCCGAATACGAAGATCTGTCCGGGGATAAAAGTCTCACCCTGGACTGCGTCGTTGATGATGGTCGAAGAAGCTATCGAGCCTATCGGTGACGACATAGAGGAACTCTCAATGAAAGCACCAATGTCGGTGTCAAAACCGGCGGATCTCGGGTAGGGGGTCCCGAACTGTGCGTCTAGGCGGATGGTAACAGGAGACAAGGGACACGATGTTTTACCCAGGTTCGGGCCCTCTTGACGGAGGTAAAACCCTACGTCCTGCTTGATTAATATTGATGATGTGTGTTACAAGAGTGGATCTACCACGAGATCAAAGAGGCTAAACCCTAGAAGCTAGCCTATGGTATGATTGTTGTTCTTCATGCTATGGACTAAAGCCATCCGGTTTATATAGACACCGGAGAGGGCTAGGGTTACACAGAGTCGGTTACAATGATAGGAGATCTACATATCCGTATCGCCAAGCTTGCCTTCCACGCCAAGGAAAGTCCCATCCGGACACGGGACGAAGTGTTCAATCTTGTATCTTCATAGTCTTGGAGTCCGGCCGATGATGATAGTTCGGCTATCCGGACACCCCCTAGTCCGGAACTCCCTCACTGCCTATGATATTGAAGCTTTGTTTGAAAAGTATGAAGCTTTTGATGATGATGGTTATAGGCCGGAAAATCTTGCTATACTTGGATATTGCTATGAAAATTATGAATACAATTACTATATTAATGCTTTTATGAAGAAAGTCAACGCTGTCCAAGAAGAGATTAATATTTTGCATGAAGCTATGGAAGAAGAAATTGATGAAACAGTGAGCTCATTGGATGAAAAAGATGATGAGGAGAGCGAAGAACAAAAGGAGGAAGAGCGGATTAGCTACCTGTGCCCACCTTCTAATGAGAGTAACCCTCCAACTCATACATTATTTAATTCCCCTTCGTGCTTACCGAAGGATGATTGCTATGATGATTGCTATGATCCCGTTGATTCTCTTGAAATATCCCTTTTTGATGATGCTTGCTATGCTTGTGGCCAAGATGCCAATATGAATTATGATTATGGAGATGAACTTTCTATAGTTCCTTATGTTAAACATGAAATTGTTGCTATTGCACCCACGTATGATAGTCCTATTATCTTTTTGAATTCTCCTTACTACACTTTATCGGAGAAGTTTGTGCTTATTAAGGATTATATTGATGGGTTGCCTTTTACAATTGCATATGATGATTTTGATGAATGTAATATGCATGTGCTTGCTGCTCCTACTTGCAATTATTACGAAAGAGGAACTACATCTCCGCCTCTTTATGTTTCCAACACGATAGAATTGCAAGAAACTGCTTATACTATGCATTGGCCTTTACTATGTGTGCATCAATTGTTCTTTTATGACATGCCGATGCATAGGAAGAGAGTTAGACTTCGTTGTTGCATGATATATGTTACTTTGTGCTCACTACTAAATTAAAAATCATTGTTAATTAAAATTGGCTTTGATACACCTTGGGATCCGGGTGGATTCATTACTTGAGCACTAAATGCCTAGCTTAATGGCTTAATGCCTAGCTTAATGGATTCATTACTTTGATACACCTCTTTCTATTGAATGCTTTCCTATAGTTTAAAAACAACAAAAATAAAGAGGGGAACCTAAAAACTTTTCAAAAAGGAAAGTGAAAGTGAGAGAGATAAGCATTGTTGAAGTGGGAGAGCTTCTTGAACTTTGTTCATGCTCACAGAAAATTTGTGAATCTTGATTACAGAAACTTTTCAACAAAAATAATCATCCCCTTGTATAATTCCATTGTATTATAAAAATAATGTGCCAAGGTTTTCCTTTAGAATGTTTACAATGCTTGTTGGTTTGTACGGTGCAGGACAGAAACTTTGGCTGTAGTGCGCGAATTTTAATTTTTTACTGGAACGTCAAATAGTTCTGATTATTTTTGCACTGTCTTGATGTACAAATTTTTTATTTTTCCTAAGTTTGGTAGATTTTTTAAAGTATCAGAAGTATGGTGAATGTTCAGATTGCTACAGACTGTTCTGTTTTAGACAAATTCTGTTTTTGATGCATAGTTTGCTTGTTTTGATGAAACTATCAATTTATATCAGTGGATTAAGCCATGAAAAAGTTATATTACAGTAGACACAATGCAAAAACAAAATATGAATTGGTTTGCAACAGTGCTTAGAGTAGTGATTTGCTTTATTATACTAACGGATCTTACCGATTTTTCTGTTGAAGTTTTGTGTGGATGTAGTGTCTAATCGAGGATGTCTCGATATGAGGAAAAGGAAGAGAGGCAAGAGCTCAAGCTTGGGGATGCCCGAGGCACCCCAAGTAAATATTCAAGGAGACTCAAGCGTCTAAGCCTGGGGATGCCCCAGAAGGCATCCCATCTTTCTTCAACAAGTATCGGTATGTTTTCGAATTCGTTCTGTTCATGCATTATGTGCAAGTCTTGGAGCGTCTTTGGCATTTAGTTTTCGCTTTTCTTTTTATGCACCATGCTGGTATGATATAGTCCTTGGTTGATTTATAGAATGCTCATTTCACTTCACTTAAATCTTTTGAGTGTGGCTTTATAGAATGCTTCACGTGCTTCGCTTATATCATTTGAAGTTTGGATTGCCTGTTTCTCTTCACATAGAAAACCGCCATTCGTAGAATGCTCTTTTGCTTCACTTATATTTGTTAGAGCGTGGGCATATATTTTGTAGAAAGAATTAAACTCTCTTGCTTCACTTATATCTATTTAGAGAGATGACAGGAATTGGTCATTCACATGGTTAGTCATAAAATCCTACATAAACTTGTAGATCGCTGAATATGATATGTTTGATTCCTTGCAATAGTTTTGCGATATAAAGGTGGTGATATTAGAGACGTGCTAGTTGAGTAATTGTGAAATTGAGAAATACTTGTGTTGAGGTTTGCAAGTCCCGTAGCATGCACGTATGGTGAACCGTTATGTAACGAAGTCGGAGCATGAGGTGTTTATTGATTGCCTTCCTTATGAGTGGCGGTCGGGGACAAGCGATGGCCTTTTCCTACCAATCTATCCCCCTAGCATCATGCACGTAGTACTTTGTTTCGATGACTAATAGATTTTCGCAATAAGTATGTGAGTTCTTTATGACTAATGTTGAGTCCATGGATTATACACACTTTTACCTTTCCATCGTTGCTAGCCTCTTCGGTACCGTGCATTGCCCTTTCTCACCTTGAGAGTTGGTGAAAAATTCACCGGTGCATCCAAACCCCGTGATACGATACACTCTATCACACATAAGCCTCATTATATCTTCCTCAAAACAGCCACCATACCTACCTATCATGGCATTTCCATAGCCATTCCGAGATATATTGCCATGTGATGTCTACTATGCAACCTTCTTCTTGTAGACGTTGTTGGGCCTCCAAGTGCAGAGGTTTGTAGGACAGTAGCAAATTTCCCTCAAGTGGATGACCTAAGTATTATCAATCCGTGGGAGGTGTAGGATGAAGATGGTCTCTCTCAAACAACCCTGCAACCAAATAACAAAGAGTCTCTTGTGTCCCCAACACACCCAATACAATGGTAAATTTTATAGGTGCACTAGTTCGGCGAAGAGATGGTGATACAAGTGCAATATGGATGGTAGATAAAGGTGTTTGTAATCTGAAATAATAAAAACAGCCAGGTAACTAATGATAAAAGTGAGCGTAAACGGTATTGCAATGATAGGAAACAAGGCCTAGGGTTCATACTTTCACTAGTGCAAGTTCTCTCAACAATAATAACATAATTGGATCACATAACTATCCCTTAATATGCAACAAAGAGTCACTCCAAAGTCACTAATAGTGGAGAACAAACGAAGAGATTATGGTAGGGTACGAAACCACCTCAAAGTTATTCTTTCCAATCAATCCGTTGGGCTATTCCTATAAGTGTCACAAACAGCCCTAGAGTTCGTACTAGAATAACACCTTAAGACACAAATCAACCAAAACCCTAATGTCACCTAGATACTCCAATGTCACCTCAAGTATCCGTGGGCATGATTATACGATATGCATCACACAATCTCAGATTCATCCAACCAACACAAAGTACTTCAAAGAGTGCCCCAAAGTTTCTACCGGAGAGTCAAGAACGTGCGCCAACCCCTATGCATAGGTTCATGGGTGGAACCCGCAAGTTGGTCACCAAAACATACATCAAGTGGCACGTGATATCCCATTGTCACCACAGATAAACATGGCAAGACATACATCAAGTGTTCTCATAAAAGACTCAATCCGATAAGATAACTTCAAAGGGGAAACTCAATTCATCACAAGAGAGTAGAGGGGGAGAAACATCATAAGATCCAACTACAATAGCAAAGCTCGGGATACATCAAGATCGTGCCATAGAGGGAACACGAGAGAGAGAGAGAGAGAGAGAGAGAGAGAGAGAGAGAGAGAGATCAAACACATAGCTACTGGTACATACCCTCAACCCCGAGGGTGAACTACTCCCTCCTCGTCATGGATAGCGCCGAGATGATGAAGATGGCCACCGGTGATGGATTCCCCCTCCGGCAGGGTGCCGGAACGGGCTCCCGAGAGGTTTTTGGTGGTTACAGAGGCTTGCGGTGGCGGAACTCCCGATCTATCTTTTGTTCTGGAAGTTTTATGATACGTAGGTATATATGGGTGCAGGGGGTACGTCGGTGGAGCTGCGAGGGCCCCACGAGGCAGGGGGCGCGCCTTAGGGGGGGTGCCCCCCACCCTCGTGAGCTCCTCCCGTATCTCCTGACGTAGAGTCCAAGTCTATCCGGTGGCTTTCCTTCCAAAAATAACTTCTCCAGTTGATTTCGTTCCGCTTTGACTCCGTTTGATATTCCTTTTCTTCAAAACACTAAAATAGGCATAAAACATCAAATCTGGGCTGGGCCTCCGGTTAATAGGTTAGTCCCAAAAATAATATAAAAGTGGATAGTAAAGCCCAATATAGTCCAAAACAGTAGATAAAGTAGCATGGAGCAATCAAAAATTATAGATACCTTGGAGATGTATCAAGCATCCCCAAGCTTAATTCCTGCTCGTCCTCAAGTAGGTAAATGATAAAAAGAGAATTTTTGATGCGGAGTGATACTTTGGCATAATTTCAATGTAAATCTTCTTAATTGTGGTATGAATATTCAGATCCGAATGAATACAAAATAAAAGTTCATATTGATAAAAGAAATAGTAATACTTCAAGCATACTAATCAAAGTAATCATGTCTTCTCAAAATAGCATGGCAAAAGAAAGTTCATCCCTACAAAATCATATAGTTAGGCTATGCTTCATTTTCGTCACACAAAGATGTTCACAACTTCTATACCCCCGATGACAAGCCAAGCAATTGTTTCATACTTAAGTAATCTCAAACTTTTTCTACCTTCATGCAATACATGAGCGTGAGCCATGGATATAGCACTATGGGTGGAATAGAATATGATGATGGGGATTGTGTGGCGAAGAAAAAAAGGAGAAAGTCTCACATTGACGAGGATAATCAACGGGCTATGGAGATGCCCATCAATTGATGTCAACATGAGGAGTAGGGATTGCCATGCAACGGATGCACTAGAGCTATGAATGCTCAACAAAAGAAAACTAGTGGGTGTGCATCCAACTTGCTTGCTCATGAAGACCTAGGGCATTTGAGGAAGCCCATCGTAGGAATATATGAGCCAAGTTCTATAATGAAAAATTCCCACTAGTATAAAAAGACAACTTATGAGACTCACTATATGAAAAACATGGTGCTTCTTTGAAGCACAATATATGAGACTCACTACATGAAGAACAAGGTGCTACTTTGAAGCACAAGTGTGGAAAAAGAGATAGTAACATTGCCCTTTTTATTTATTTTCTTTTTTTTGGGCCTTTCCCTTTTTTTCTTTTTTGCCTTTCTCCTTTTTTTTGATTGGGCAATGCTCTAATAATGATGATCATCACACTTCTATTGATTACAACATAAGGATTACAACTCGAAACTAGAACAAGATATGACTCTATATGAATGCCTCCGCCGATGTACCGGGATGGTGCAATGAATCAAGAGTGACATGTATGAAAAATATTGCATGGTGGCTTTGCCACAAATACGATGTCAACTACATGATCATGCAATGGCAATATGACAAAAGTAAAGTATGTCATGATGATGATGAACGGAACGGTGGAAAGTTGCATGGCAATATATCTCGGAATGGCTATGGAAATGCCATAATAGGTAGGTATGGTGGCTGTTTTGAGGAAGATATAGGGAGGTTTATGTGTGATAGAGTGTATCATATCACGGGGTTTGGATGCACCGGCGAAGTTTGCACCAACTCTCAAGGTGAGAAAAGGGCAATGCACGGTACCGAAGAGGCTAGCAAAGGCGGAAAGGTAAAAATGCGTATAATCCATGGACTCAACATTAGTCAAAAAGAACTCATATACTTATTGCAAAAATTCAGAAGTAATCAAACATCAAGTACTACGCGCATGCTCCTAGGAAAAGACCATCGCTCGTCCCCGACCGCCACTCATAAGGATGCACAAGCCAGGTACACTTCATGTTTCAAATTTGTTACATAGCTTTAACCATACATGCATGCTATGGGACTTGCTAACTTCAACACAAGCATTCTTTAAATTCACAACTACTCAACTAGCATGACTCTAATATCACCATCTTCATATCTCAAAACAATTATCAAGCATCAAACTTTTCTTCGTATTCAACGCACTCAAAAGAAAGTTTCACATATCTTGAATACCAAGTATATTAATATTAAGCAAATTACCATGCTATTAACGACTCTCAAAATAATCTAAGTGAAGCATGATAGATCAATAGTTTCTTTAAAACAAATCCACCACCATGCTCTAAAAGATCTAAGTGAAGCACTAGAGCAAAAATTATCATGCTCACAAGATATAAGTGAAGCACATAAAGTAAATGACAAACTACTCCGAAAGATATAAGTGAAGATCAATGAGTAGCTAAATAATTATGTAACTATGAGAAGACTCTCTCTCATTTAAGAATTTCAGATCTTGGTATTTTATTCAAACAGCAAGCAAAGCTAAAGAAAATAAAATGATGCTCCAAGCAAAACACATATCATGTGGTGAATAAAAATATAGCTCCAAGTAAAGTTACCGATGAACGAAGACGAAAGAGGGGATACCACCCGAGGCATCCCCAAGCTTAGGCTCTTGGTTGTCCTTGAATATTACCTTGGGGTGCCTTGGGCATCCCCAAGCTTAGGCTCTTGCCACTCCTTATTCCATAGTCCATCGAATCTTTACCCAAAACATGCAAACTTCACAACACAAAACTTAACAGAAAACTCGTGAGCTCCGTTAGCGAAAGAAAACAAAACACCACTTCAAGGTACTGTAATGAACTCATTATTTATTTATATTGGTGTTAAAACTACTGTATTCCAACTTCTCTATGGTTTATAAACTATTTTACTAGCCATAGAGTCATCAAAATAAGCAAACAACACAATGAAAACAGAATCTGTCAAAAACAGAACAGTCTGTAGTAATCTGAAACTAACGCAAACTTCTGGAACTCCAAAAATTCTAAAATAAATTAGTGGACCTGAGGAATTTTTCTAGTAATTATCTGCAAAAAGAATCAACTAAATATCACTCTCCAGTAAAAAGTTCTAGCTAATTTCGTGAGCGCTAAAGTTTCTGTTTTCTACAGCATGATCATAAAGACTTCACCCAAGTGTTCCCAAAGGTTCCACTTGGCACAAACACTAATTAAAACACAAAACCACATCTAAACAGAAGCTAGATGGATTATTTATTCCTAAACAGAACCAAAAAGCAAGAAACTAAAATAAATTTGGGTTGCCTCCCAACAAGCGCTATCGTTTAACGTCCCTAGCTAGGCATGATGATTTCAATGATGCTCACATAAGAGATAAGAATTGAAACATAAAGAGAGCATCATGAAGAATATGACTAGCACATTTAAGTCTAACCCACTTCCTATGCATAGGGATTTTGTGAGAAAACAACTTATGGGAACAATAATCAACTAGCATAGGAAGGTAAAACAAGCATAGCTTCAAAATTTTAAACACATAGAGAGGAAACTTGACATTATTGCAATTCCTACAAACGTATGTTCCTCCATCATAATAATTTTCAGTAGCATCATGAATGAATTCAACAATATAACCAGCACCTAAAGCATTCTTTTCATGATCTACAAGCATAGAAAATTTACTACTCTCCACATAAGCAAATTTCTTCTCATGAATAATAGTGGGAGCAAACTCAACAAAATAATTATCATGTGAAGCATAATCCAATTGAAAATTAAAATCATGATGACAAGTTTCATGGTTATCATTATTCCTAATAGCATACAAGTCATCACAATAATCATCATAGGTAGCAACTTTGTTCTCATAATCAATTGGAACCTCTTCCGAAATAGTGGAATCATCACTAAATAAAGTTGACACTCTTCCAAATCCACTTTCATGTTCATCACAATAAGATTCAACATCCTCCAAAATAGCGGTATCACTACTTCCTAAAGTTGACACTCTTCCAAACCCACTTTCATCAATATAATCATCATAAATAGGAGGCATGCTTTCATCATAATAAATTTGCTCATCAAAACTTGGGGGACTAAAAATATCATATTCATCAAACATAGCTTCCCCAAGCTTGTGGCTTTGCATATCATTAGCATCATGGATATTCAAGGAATTCATACTAACAACATTGCAATCATGCTCATCATCCACATATTTTATGCCAAGCATTCTATGTAATTCTTCTTCTAGCACTTTGGCACAATTTTCCTTTCTATCATACTCACGAAACATATTAAAAAGATGAAGCGTATGAGACAAATTCAATTCCATTTTTTTGTAGTTTTCTTTCATAAACTAAACTAGTGCTAAAACAAGAAACAAAAAGATTCGATTGCAAGATCTAAAGATATACCTTCACTTACCTAGCCTCCTCGGAAATGGCGCAAGAAAATAGCTTGATGTCTACTACGCAACCTTCTTCTTGTAGACGTTGTTGGGCCTCCAAGTGCAGAGGTTTGTAGGACAGTAGCAAATTTCCCTCAAGTGGATGACCTAAGGTTTATCAATCCTTGGGAGGCGTAGGATGAAGATGGTCTCTCTCAAAAAACCCTGCAACCAAATAACAAAGAGTCTCTTGTGTCCCCAACACACCCAATACAATGGTAAATTGTATAGGTGCACTAGTTCGGCGAAGAGATGGTGATACAAGTGCAATATGGATGGTAGATAAAGGTGTTTGTAATCTGAAATAATAAAAACAACAAGGTAACTAATGATAAAAGTGAGCGTAAACGGTATTGAAATGATAGGAAACAAGGCCTAGGGTTCATACTTTCACTAGTGCAAGTTCTCTCAACAATAATAACATAATTGGATCACATAACTATCCCTTAACATGCAACAAAGAGTCACTCCAAAGTCACTAATAGTGGAGAAAAAACGAAGAGATTATGGTAGGGTACGAAACCACCTCAAAGTTATTCTTTCCAATCAATCCGTTGGGCTATTCCTATAAGTGTCACAAACAGCCCTAGAGTTCGTACTAGAATAACACCTTAAGACACGAATCAACCAAAACCCTAATGTCACCTAGATACTCCAATGTCACCTCAAGTATCCGTGGGCATGATTATACGATATGCATCACACAGTCTCAGATTCATCCAACCAACACAAATTACTTCAAAGAGTGCCCCAAAGTTTCTACCGGAGAGTCAAGAACGTGTGCCAACCCCTATGCATAGGTTCATGGGTGGAACCCGCAAGTTGATCACCAAAACATACTGGCACGTGATATCCCATTGTCACCACAGATAAACACGGCAAGACATACATCAAGTGTTCTCATAAAAGACTCAATCCGATAAGATAACTTCAAAGGGGAAACTCAATTCATCACAAGAGAGTAGAGGGGGAGAAACATCATAAGATCCAACTACAATAGCAAAGCTCGGGATACATCAAGATCGTGCCATAGAGGGAACACGAGAGAGACACGAGAGAGAGAGAGAGAGAGAGAGAGATCAAACACATAGCTACTGGTACATACCCTCAGCCCCGAGGGTGAATTACTCCCTCCTCGTCATGGATAGCGCCGGGATGATGAAGATGGCCACCGGTGATGGATTCCCCCTCCGGAAGGGTGCCGGAACGGGCTCCCGAGAGGTTTTTGGTGGCTACAGAGGCTTGCGGCGGAACTCCCGATCTATCTTCTGTTCTGGAAATTTTACGATACGTAGGTATATATTGGTGCAGGGGGTACGTCGGTGGAGCTGCGGGGGCCCCACGAGGCAGGGGGCGCACCCCAGGGGGGCATGCCCCACCCTCGTGAGCTCCTCCCGTATCTCCTGACGTAGAGTCCAAGTCTATCCGGTGACTTTCCTTCCAAAAATAACTTTTCCAGTTAATTTCGTTCCGTTTTGACTCCGTTTGATATTCCTTTTCTTCGAAACACTGAAATAGGCATAAAACAGCAAATCTGGGTTGGGCCTCCGGTTAATAGGTTAGTCCCAAAAATAATATAAAAGTGGATAATAAAGCCCAATATAGTCCAAAACAGTAGATAAAGTAGCATGGAGCAATCAAAAAATATAAATACGTTGGAGACGTATCACCATGCAACTTCCATCATCATCATATACATGACTTGAGCATTTATTGTCATATTGCTTTGCATGATCGTAAGATAGCTAGCATGATGTTTTCATGGCTTGTCCGTTTTTTGATGTCATTACTACGCTAGATCATTGCACATCCCGGTACACCGCCGGAGGCATTCATATAGAGTCATATCTTTGTTCTAGTATCGAATTGTAATATCGAGTTGTAAGTAAATAAAAGTGTGATGATCATCATTATTAGAGCATTGCCCCATCCAAAAAAAAGAGAGGCCAAAGAAGCCTAAATAAAAAAATGGGGCCAAAGAAGCCTGCAAAAAAAGGGGCAATGTTACTATCTCTTTTTCCACACTTGTGCTTCAAAGTAGCACCATGTTCTTCATGTAGTGAGTGTCATATCTTGTGCTTCAAGTAGCACCATGTTCTTCATATAGATTGTCTCCTATGTTGTCACTTTCATATACTAGTGGGAATTTTCATTATAGAACTTGGCTTGTATATTCCAACGATGGGCTTCCTCAAATGCCCTAGGTCTTCATGAGCAAGCAAGTTGGATGCACACCCACTTAGTTTCTTTTTTGAGCTTTCATACACTTATAGCTCTTAGTGCATCCGTTGCATGGCAATCCCTACTCCTCGCGTTGACATCAATTGATGGGCATCTCCATAGCCCGTTGATTAGCCGCGTCGATGTGAGACTTTCTCTTTTTTTATCTTCTACACATAACCTCCATCATTATATTCTATTGCACCTATAGTGCTATACCCATGGCTCACGCTCATGTATTGCGTGAAAGTTGAAAAGGTTTGAGAAACATCAAAAGTATGAAACAATTTCTTGGCTTGTCATCGGGGTTGTGCATGATGTGAATATTTTGTGTGGTGAAGATGGAGCATAGCCAGACTATATGATTTTGTAGGGATGAGCTTTCTTTGGCTATGTTATTCCAATAAGACATAATTGCTTGGTTGGTATGCTTGAAGTATTATTATTTTTATGTCAAACGATAGACTATTTCTTTGAATAACTCGTGTCTTAAGATTCATGCCATGATTAGACATATGATCAAGATTATGCTAGGTAGCATTCCACATCAAAAATTATCTTTTTATCATTTACCTACTCGAGGACGAGCAGGAATTAAGCTTGGGGATGTTGATACGTCTCCGTCGTATCTATAATTTTTGATTGTTCCATGCCAATATTCTTCAACTTCCATATAATTTTGGCAACTTTTTATACTATTTTTGGGACTAACATATTGATCCGATTGCTCAGTGCAGTTCACATGCATTGCATGTTTTATGTTTCGCAGAAAACCAATATCAAACGGGATCCAAACAGGATAAAAACGGATGGAGAATTATTTTGGAATATTTGGGATTTTTCGGAGGAAGAATCAACGCAAAACGGTGTCCGGGGTGGCCACGAGACAGGGGGGGGGGCGCCCTCCCCCCTGGGCACGGCCTGGGCTCTCGTGGGCCACCGGTAAGGCGGTTGACGCTCTTCTTTTGCCGCAAGAAAGCTAATTTTCAAAAAAAAACACGGCAAAGGTTTCAGGCCAATCGGAGTTACGAATCTCCATATATACACGAAACGGTGAAATAGAGTAGGGACAGAACGCATAAACAGAGAGATAGATCCAATCTCGGAGGGGCTCTTGCCACTCCCAAGCCATGGGAGCCAAGGACCAGAGGGGAAACCCTTCTCCCATCTAGGGAGGACGTCAAGGAAGAAGAAGAAGAAGGGGGCCTCTCTCCCCTTGCTTCTGGTGGCGCCGGAGCGCTGCCGAGGGCCATCATCATCACCGCGATCTTCACCAACACCGCCGTCATCTTCACCAACATCTCCATCACCTTCCCCCTTCTATATTCAGCGGTCCACTCTCCCGCAACCCGCTGTACCCTCTACTTGAACATGGTGCTTTATGCTTCATATTATTTTCCAATGATGTGTTGCCATCCTATGATGTCTGAGTAGATTTTCGTTGTCCTATCGATGATTGATGAATTGCTATGATTGGTTTGAGTTGCATGTTTTATTATTGGTGCTGTCCTATTGTGCCCTCCATGTCGCGCAAGCGTGAGGGATTCCCGCTGTAGGGTTTGCAATATGTTTATGATTTGCTTATGGTAGGTTGCGTGAGTGACTGAAACACAAACCCGAGTAAGTAGGTTGTTTGCGTATGGGATAAAAGGGGACTCAATACTTTAATGCTATGGTCGGGTTTTACCTTAATGAATCTTTAGTAGTTGCGGATGCTTGCTAGAGTTCCAATCATAAGTGCATAGAATTCCAAGTAAGGGATGATATGTTAGCTTATGCCTCTCCCTCAAATAGAATTGCAATAGTGATTACCAGTCTAGTAACATAGTCAATTGCTTAGGGGAAATTTCACAACTCCAACCACCACTTTTCCACAGTCGCTATATTTACTTTATTGCTTCGTTACTTACAATAGCCCCTAGCTTTTATTTACGCTCTCTTTATTTTCTTGTAAGCCTATCCAAAAAACACCTACAAAGTACTTCTAGTTTCATACTTGTTCTAGGTAAAGCGGACGTCAAGCGTGCGTAGAGTTGTATCGGTGGTCGATATAACTTGAGGAATATTTATTCTACCTTTCACTACTAGGGAAAAGCCTAGCAGCAGCGCGGGTTTTGGGCCTCTCAGTAGCGCGGGGACCGGCGCTACAGCTAACGTATAACAGTAGCGCCTGTTGTCCCATGCTACTGCTATACATGAATAGCTGTAGCGCTCCTTAGAAAATGGCGCTGCTGATATTATCTGCAGCGTTTACTGGGAAGTGCTACTGGTAATGCGGCGCTACTGCTAAATTTCCCCCCTCACTACTACTAGTTTTATTAGTTTTTTCCTGCATATTTGTTTTTGTATTTGTTTTGTATTTGAATAGGCTTTATACAATAATCTTTAGCATATCATACACATACAAATGTAATCATAGCATATACATACAATTAGTCATCAAATCATGTCATCATCATAATCATCATCCAACACAAAGTGGTCTCTCGTCATCATCTCGAAAATAGCGATACAAGTCTCGATTACTTGCAAATACATCATCATCCATCTAAACAATGATATACGCGAGAAGAGCTATCACTTTGAGTACATGAGTTCGTATCCCTCTCTCGCATTAGCGTGAACCTAAACTAACTACTGCCTGTCGCTCGAAAACCGGAAACCAGTACACCTGGGCCTGACATTCTGGCCACTTGTCGTATATATACTCCTGGCGTAGCACTTATTCACCATCGATGATCTATGCACCTGCATCGTCACATGAGTCGATGATATGCAACATATATAGTTGAGCAACAGAAAGAGACAAACTTGGCAAAAATAGAAACGACATATCATAAGCATAAATAACAAAGTTCATCGTACCCCAAAATGCCCTAACTAGAGTGATTTTCGCTAGTTGAGGAGGAGGACGGTTTAATTACATCACAAATAAAGTTTCACCGTGCATAACTCAAAGTTTTGTCATACAGAAAGTATGGACTAAACGGACACATTGTCATATATCGACAATCACTCCAACATGTTGTTCCATCCATCCATGTCAGGGAGATAGTCCCCAAGACTTGTGAAAGGCTTCAGGTCGAGACGCTGAGCGGCTACCCATGTTCAGACGTCTTCCCGTGACATTTGTCCTTCTTCGTAGAACATCCCTGTTTTTCCGACGACCTCCTTCATGATGATTTGAGCAAGTTCGCGCTGGATGTGATAGAACTCGGCTTGAAGTCGATGATCCTCGATATCTCCTACGTTCTTTGCCCATTGCAGAATATGGGCATCGCCGGATGTAGGTGACATGCGAAGGTTCTGGTGATCCCGTCGTACTCCAAAGATGTGGTGTAGGACATAGAATCCATCATTAAGAGAATCGTTCGGTTCTTGGATGCAGCAGAAGTCGGTCTTATGGCGAAGGCGACCCAGCCGCCCTTCTCTTCTTGTCCCTAACCTCTCCACCCTTGCTTGGTAGTAAAACATAGCACTGTCGAGAACATCCTTGATGTGGGTGTAATCCTTTTGTGAATGTTCTTGACGAGTCCAAGTAAAGAGCGTGGGAGAATCGGGGTATAGGATGATGAGGACGGCGCGCCCATGCAAGCAAAAATAAGTACACCTCAAATTACTTAGCCTCCACTGTGCAAATGAATGATTGAAATCGAAGGAAGGATAGCAGCGCAGATGACTTACACGGGATGATAAGGCACGAGAATCGCCTCCTTGTCCTTATTGCCGAGCATGAAATTGACGATGTATTCCCTCGCGTATACACGGTGCTCTGCGCAGACTCCCAAGAAGCCCTCGTGCATGTAGTACGGGTCAGCGACACAGATATGAGATATCTGCTCAAACCCGATAATATAGTTCATGTGCAAGGCATAAAGGCGGACAAACGTAAAATCCAGCTTCTTCACGTGAAACATGTTGAATATGTAACCGAATCGGAGGAAGAACTTATCCGCGGGGAAGCTACCGACGTACGACATTTGCCGCGGAATGTTAATCACGTAGAGTGGGTATCCTGGATCTGTCGAGGCGATGAGGCCTTTCTCTACCCGCAGCACATCGTCATGAAGTCTCCTTAGATCGCTGAATCTGACCCCTAGCGCTGTTGCAGGTAGGATTGGTTGACCGGGGATATGCCATTTATCCGCATCGGGGATATCTATACAGTCCTGAAGCCGAGGCTGCTTGGCGGCTGGATCATAGAATCAGCTTTTGCATTTCCTCGCTCTCTTCCTAGACTTCTTTACTACCGAAGGTCGTCCATATCGTTGAGGCGGCAATTCAGGCACCGACTCATGACGCTCAAACCACGAGGCGCGCCAGATAGACATCTTGTTCAGCGCCACCGTCGTCCTCATCCTCATCCATGGCGGCGTCATTAGCGACTAATGGAGCCTCCTCCTTACCCGTCGCTATCACCCAACCCGACACCCGACGCTAATTGGGTAGGTGGGATGTTGATGTTCATACCTTGCTGAGGCTGCGTGCTCGTGGGTGTGCTCCCGACCGCCTCGAGACGAAGCGAGACTCTTTGGCCACAACAGACCCACCCATTGCAACAATCACCAAGCCGCGCGGTGTCTCCTCGTCATCCACCAAGAGTATTGGAGGAGGCAAATTCTCATGGCCCGGTTCGACACTGGCCACAGAAACCTTGAATACGTTCGGGGGGATCGGCCGGCTGTGGAACAATGGTTCCTTCGGCTCCATTATCGTCGTCTTCCCCACGTCCACCTTCAGTGCGCCGATGGTGTACAATATGGTGCACGGGTTTCGTCCGCCTGCAAAGAAAAGTCTATGACATGAGACATCCGAAAAACGAAAACGGAGATTATACATTTATATCGAAGGGGCGGTGTGGCCAGATACCGTGAGGCGTCGAGCTCAGCCAAAGGCGAAGCACCGCCGAGCACGTCCGGTCAAGGGAGCCGGTCAGAGAAGCGGTCTTGAGCAGGTGCTCCCAAGAAGTCAGCAAGGGGAAAGTCCTCTGCATTTTTTTCTGGATTTTGCCTTGTCCAAGTGAAAACACCCGTCACCAAGGAAGTAGACAAATCTGCAACCACCTGTTTTGCAGCAGCTAGCGCTATTGCGACAGTCTGAGATGATTTCTTCTCAACCGCAATTTCAACCTTCTTGTCGATGTTTTCTTCAATTAACCTCCGTCTTTCCTTTCTCTCCTCCGTGGTCTCACGGTAGTACTTCTTCCACGTGGCACCGTCTCCGACACCGTGCACGCGTCCATACGACGGTCGAGTATCCACCGGTTGTCGTTTCAATATGTTCAACGCCCGGTTGAATGGAGTGTCCCACTTGGGCCTCGCCAATGCCTCAGACGGCGAGTCGCTTTCGGCCGCAATCCGGTGCTGCTCTCTCTACAAAAGGCACAAGGATCGTTTACAAATATGACTAACGTGTGCAGTCGAATTGATCAGAAACTAAAATTACCAGCAGTCTCATGAACTCTATAATGACCGGTGTTGTCTCGTAAACCTTCTTCACTGGGTCCCAACGGTATCGGCCCCTCAGGACGTCACGCTCCTGCGGGACGGTGAAATCCGCCAATGGGTCTGGGATGCCCAGACTCGCGGCTTCCGCGTCCTCCTTGGCCCATTTGGACTTCTTTCCGCCGTAACCACGGCTTCCGAGGTGGTGGCTCCCAATGTTCCTCTCTTGAAGCCCCTTCATGTACTTAGACTTTTTTTGGCAGCTTCGGCCTCGCAAGCCTCCTTGAATATTTGAAACTGCTCTTCCGTGATTGTCGGATTATCCTTTACAATCTCGGAGTAGGGTTTCTTCTTGTCGATGATCCTTCCTTTCACTCGAGTTTTCCAGGCGGCCAACGCGTCGCTAAACTTGGTCATGGCGTGTTTGTTTATCTTCTTCATTGTCGGGTCCTCGTCTGGATCTACATAATCCTTCTCATTCCGCCCCGGGAACAAGAATATCTGGTGAAACTTCTTTAGGAGGGAGCTCCTCATATTTTCTATCTTCTGTAGTGTCTCATCGTTGATGGTGGCGGTTGTCCGTCGATGCAGCCTATTTGATTGTCGTAGCATCGACGCTTCTTCCTCGGCGCCTTTGGCTCAAAATGCCGTCGTCCACCTCCGTGACCACCAGTCTAGTAGTCCTGAGTTTGTTAGGAAGCCGTTGCCTCTTTGCTTTTGGTTCTACAAGATGCGGATCCGCTCCCCGAGGCAGCACCGGTCTCGATCTCAGCGCCGGTCTCGATGCGGTCTGAGTCTCGGCGCTGGTCTCGATCTCAAGACCGGTCTGCGTGTCGGTCTCGATCCCGATGCCACCGGTGGGCCCAGCAACAACATCGGTTTATCGTCGGTAAGGCTAAAAAATTCGTCTGCCGCCCGGTAGACGTCGTCGCAATCACCAGAACCCTGTCCTTCATCGTTGCTAGCCATGTTTCCTATGATTAAATCTAGTCAATTAATTCTACACCTAATAAAATGAATAATGGCATAAAAAAGGCCTATTGTTTTGCAGGAATGTTGACTCCTTCCTGGTGTGGCAAAGCACGTGCACTCGATATGTCCTAGTTTGTAGCACAAGTCATGCCGAAATTCACGGAAAATTTCGGCATGACCTTTGCTAAAAAGTGGACAAATCGAGAACCTGAAATTTGCCGAAACAGAAATGAATCAACATTCCGGCAAAACATAGGCCAGTCAGCATCATTCCCTGAAAAAAGTGTTCAAATATCCCTCTTGACACATGACACATGTCCAAATATACACGAGCAACCACATGTCCAAATTTCACAAGCTAATTCAAAAACAAAGTGTAGAAGAAAATTCATTTAACTACTAATAGAACAAAATTCAGTTAACTTTAGTGCTCTATAATGATGAAAGGAAAAAAAATTCAGTTAACTACTAATTTCATTCATTTAGGTTATTCATTTAACATCACCTAATTAACCTACTATAACATCACCTAATTAACCTAATGCAGAGAGAGGGGAGTGGGGGACTTACAGAGAGGGGAGAGACGGTGGCAGGGAGATGCTCGGTGACGGAGGTAGGGCGGAGAGGGCGGGCTCGGGCACGGGCAACGGCGGTCCTGGGCGGGCTCGGGCGGCGGTGAGGTGGAGGGCGCCGACGGTGACGTTGAGGGTGGCCACGGGTGGTGGCGGTGAGGCTGAGGGCGGCCTCGGGCGGCGGCGGTGAGGATGACGGCGTCCTCGGGTGGGAGACGGTGAGGTTGCGGGCGTCCACGCCGGCAGGAGACGGCGGCGAAGTGGGGCGACGGCGAATTGGGGGAGACGGCGAGGGCGAGGGATTTGGGGAAGAAGTGTGGTGGCCGGGGCGGGGGAACCGATGTTTAAGTGAAAAGTAGCAGTGGCGCGTTTCAAAACGCTATAGCTAAAGTTAGCTACAGCTGCGTTTCTGAAACCGCTCTGCTATTCCTTTCTCCTTTTTCCCTTTTTTATTTTATTTTTCTTTACATTTTATTTTTTCCTTTCTCCTTTTTCTATTTCTTTCATTTTCATTTACTTTTCTACTTGTTTTTCACTTTATTTTATTTCCGTTAGCAGTAGCGCATTACACGTAAGCGCGCTACAGCTAAGGAGAGTAACGATAGCGCTGGGCGATGTACGCGCTATCGCTAGGTTGGGCTAGCCATGTGCGCCCAGTTCAAGCATAGCAGCAGCGCTTTTTGCTAATCGCGCTCTTGCTAAAGTCATAGCAGCAGCGCGGTTTATTTACGCGCGCTGCTACTAAGTAGCAGTAGCGTTTGATTTTGTACAGCGCTACTGGTAACATTCTGTGTATAAGGTTTTCCCTAGTAGTGTTTAGCTCCTCGTTGGGTTCGACACTCTTACTTATCGAAAATTGTTGCGATCCCCTATACTTTTGGGTTATCACCTGCAAACTCCCACAGTGGGGCAATGTTAATGAACCCCACAAATCTGAATATAAAGACTTTCTTGCTAGCATTACTGTGGGAGAATCTAGGGATATAGCACAAGCTACCATAGGGAGCATTCATTTTCCTGCTATACATTATTTTGCTCTCTTCATTGGTAGATGCATTAACGGTAAAGACGAAGCATGTCACATGTGTGTCCCCGATCTTTGTGTCCTCAAGAGTGCTGTGTTAGGTAATAAAGATTACAACTTGGGGGCAATAGTTGCACGTAGGTTGCATAATAATGGTATGTCTGGAGATTTATTCGGAGGGATTTATGCGACCCGTGTTTCTAATTATCTTGGTATAGCCCCACGAGAGGAGGATATGGAGTTGCCTCCTGCTTATTTAGATTATGACGCGATGGTCAAACATCGTTTTCTTGTGAGGAACGAACAATTCCTTCAGTATCGACTAATCTTTGACAGACGTAGCTCTGTCCATGTTACTCTCCCTGCTCCTCTCCTTTTTGATTACCAGGAAAAACGAAGATATGTTGTTACTAGGGAGGAGGCAGCTGAACACGAGGGGAGAGCGGAGGCGGCTCGCCCACATGCCGCGGCTCAGGATGCATTTGCTGCTGCATCTCAGTACGACCCCAGTTATAACTACGGTTATCAGTCAGGCTATCCTTGGCAATAGACCAACTTAGGCCAAAAGCCTAAGCTTGGGGGAGTACGAATTTCTCACCGACTTTACATTCATGTTCACACACTTTACTAGTCGTCGGTGCTCATACCCTTTCATTGTATTATCCATGCTAGTTTAATTTCTTTTTCTAGCTTTCTTCTTGTGTGTTTGATAAACATTAAGAAAACCAAAAAAATTAGTTAGTTTAATTTTCATGTCTGTAGTAGAAATTAAAATAAAAACCCAAAAAGATTTCTCGTTCTTCTTTTACTTGTTGGGAGCTTTCCCGTGTAAATAGTTTTTGTTTCTTTTCTTTCCTTTGGGGGTCGAGAGTAGAAGACCATATTCAAAATGCTTAGTGGCTCTCATATGCATGATTGTTTATTTAACTCGGAGCCCATATTACTTTGTCTTCTCTCTTGAATTGAATGCTTGCAGATTCCAGCTTAGTCCAATGCATGTGCACTATTATTATTATACACATCGTTCGGTCGTGCAAGTGAAAGGCAATAATGATGATATATGATGGACTGGTTGAGATGAGAAAAGCTGGTATGAACTCGACCTCTCTTGTTTTTGTAAATATGATGAGTTCATCATTCCTGATTCAGCTTATTATGAAGTAAACATATTTGCAATGACCCTTAGAGATTATAGTTGCTTGTGTCATGCTTGATTAGCTATGAGTTATAATGGTTTACCTTGCGTGCCAACATGCTATTAAAATGATTGTGATGTGGTATGATGGGATGGTATCCTCCTTCGAATGAATTGAGTGACTCGACTTGGCACATGTTCACGCATGTAGTTGAAACAAATCAACATAGCCTTCACGATATTTATGTTCATGGTGGATTATATCCTACTCATGCTTATACTCGGTGTGAATTAATTTTAATGCATGTTCATGACTGTTGTCACTCTCTCAGTTGGTCGCTTCCCAGTCTTTTGCTAGCCTTCACCTGTACTAAGCGGGAATACTACTTGTGCATCCAAACTCCATAAACCCCAAAGTTGTTCCATATGAGTCCACCATACCTTCCTATATGCGGTATTTACCTGCCGTTCCAAGTAAATTTGTATGTGCCAAACTCCAAACCTTCAAATGAAATTCTGTTTTGTATGCTCGAGCAGCTCATGTTCCAACTAGGGCTGCCTATATCTTCCATGCTAGGTGGGTTATTCTCAAGAGGAGTGGACTCCGCTCCTCATTCACGAGAAAATGGCCGGTAACCGGGATGCCAAGTCCCATGATAAAAAAGATCAAAGCAACTCAAAATAATTAAACAAAACTCCCCCAGGGCTGTTGTTAGTTGAAGACACTCGTTGTTTCGAGCAAGCCATGGATTGATGCTTGTTGGTGGTGGGGGAGTATAAAATTTTACCATTCTGTTTGGGAACTGCCTATAATGCATGTAGTATGGAAGATATCGCCATCTCATAGTTGTTGCGTTGACAGTGAAAGTATGCCGCTCAAAATGTTATTTATCTATATTTCAAAATCAATCTCTGGCACCTCTACAAATCCCTACTTCCCTCTGCAAAGGGCCTATCTATTTACTTTTTTGTTGAGTCATCATCCTTCTTATTAAAAAGCACCCGCTGGAGAGCACAATGTCATTTGCATTCATTACTATTGGTTTATATTGGGTATGACTTGACTGGATCTCTTTTACCATGAATTACAATGTTCAGTCAGTCCTTGATCTTTAAAGGTGCTCTGCATTTATGTTTTGCGGTCTCAGAAAGGGCTAGCAAGGTACCATCTTGTTATATCATATTATGATTGTTTTGAGAAAGTGTTGTCATCCGAGTTTTATTATTATTGCTCGCTAGTTGATTATGCCATTGATATGAGTAAATGTGAGACCTAAGTGTTATTGTGAGTATGATTAGTTTATAATCTTTGCTGAAAACTTGAATGCTGGCTTTACATATTTACAACAACAAGAGCAAGTAGAGTTTGTAATAGTTTTTCTTTATCACTTTCAGTTTATCAACAGAATTGCTTGAGGACAAGCAAAGGTTTAAGCTTGTGGGAGTTGATACGTCTCCAACGTATCTACTTTTCCAAACACTTTTGCCCTTGTTTTGGATTCTAACTTGCATGATTTGAGTGAAACTAACCCGGATTGGCGCTGTTTTCAGCAGAACTGCCATGGTGTTGTTTATTGTGCAGAAAACAAAAGTTCTCGGAATGACCTGAAAATCCACGGAGATAACTTTTGGAAAATATAAACAATATTGGCGAAAGAATCAAGGCCAGGGGGCCCACACCCTGTCCATGAGGGTGGGGGCGCGCCCCCCTGACTCGTGGGCCCCCTGATGGTCCACCGACCTCAACTCCAACTCCATATATTCCGTTTCGCGGAGAAAAAAATCAGAGAGAAAGTTTCATCGCGTTTTACGATACGGAGCCGCCGCCAAGCCCTAATCTCTCTCGGGAGGGCTGATCTGGAGTCCGTTCGGGGCTCCGGAGAGGGGGATTCGTCGCCATCGTCATCATCAACCATCCTCCATCACCAATTTCATGATGCTCACCGCCGTGCGTGAGTAATTCCATCGTAGTCTTGCTGGACGGTGATCAGTTGGATGAGATTTACCATGTAATCAAGTTAGTTTTGTTAGGGTTTGATCCCTAGTATCCACTATGTTCTGAGATTGATGTTGCTATGACTTTGCTATGCTTAATGCTTGTCACAAGGGCCCGAGTGCCATGATTTCAGATCTGAACCTATTATGTTTTCATGAATATATGTGAGTTCTTGATCCTATCTTGCAAGTCTATAGTCACTTATTATGTGTTATGATCCGACAACCCCGAAGTGACAATAATCAGGATACTTCTCGGTGATGACCATAGTTTGAGGAGTTCATGTATTCACTATGTGCTAATGCTTTGTTCCGGTTCTCAATTAAAAGGAGGCCTTAATATCCCTTAGTTTCCACTAGGACCCCGCTGCCACGTGAGGGTAGGACAAAAGATGTCATGCAAGTTCTTTTCCATAAGCACGTATGACTATATTCAGAATACATGCCTACATTACATTGATGAACTGGAGCTAGTTCTGTGTCACCCTATGTTATAGCTATTACATGAGGAATCGCATCCGACATAATTATCCATCACTGATCCAATGCCAACGAGCTTTTCACATATTGTGCTTTGCTTATTTACTTTTCCGTTGCTATTGTTATAACTACTACAAAACTATTATCTTTACTTTTGCCACCGTTACCTTTATTATCATACTACTTTGCTACTAAATACTTTGTTGCAGATACTAAGTTATCTAGGTGTGGTTGAATTGACAACTCAACTGCTAATACTTAAGAATATTCTTTGGCTCCCCTTGTGTCGAATCAATAAATTTGGGTTGAATACTCTACCCTCGAAAGCTCTTGCGATCCCCTACACTTGTGGGTTATCATCGTGCTCCTGCCCCGTGAAACTAGAGGTTGGGGGAGATCTTTTGCCGCGCCCCGCAAAAAAATTTCTGGGTCGGACGCGGATGCGTTGTCTGTTCGGGCGGGGTTTTCCGCGCCGACGCACATTTTGGCTGTTATTTTGCGGGTCGGGGCCTTTTGTGGGGTCTGCTAGAGTTGCTCTAACCACCAAAGATCAGATTCTAGGTTTTCACCCTGAAGAGTCAGTCCGAGCATATCCGAGCAATGCCTTCAACAAGGTAGCAACGCAAAAATATCGACTCGAGTCCGCCACTTTTTCGCTAGCAGCGACCTAGGTTTTCACCCTCAGAGCTCGAGACCGAGTGCTTGAGTAGCACCACATCAAAGTCACTCAAATGTATGCCACCACTTTTCCGCTATCCCAACAGCTACATGTGATTTGCGACCGCGGTCGCTAAACAACCAAACTCTCTGCGTCAAGCCATCGTTCGTAGGTTGCATCTCATCGTCGAAGACAATTACCGGATCTGAAAGGAGAACCCTCGCGAAGACTTTCAGTTGCCACCGCAATCCGCAGTGAGGCCGCTGCCGCACGCCAGAGCGGTCAACACTCGGACCAATACCGATGGTAGAGCACATCACCACCGACACCCACGGGCCCACATGGCCAGATCTAGAGCATGAAAAGCAGATCCGCATCACCGATGCATGCCCACGCGAAGTGCAGCCGCTGCTAGATCAGGAGTGCATCGGCCGCCAAAACGACGACGCCCCTCCTGACCGGAGCACTACGCCGGGCCCGAGCACGCCCACCATCATGCCTCAACCATGCCTTCATGTTGCTGCCTCGCAACCATGCCTTCGATGAATCCCTTGATCGTGCTGCCGTCTGACATCGTCGTCGTCCTTGGGAGCCTTGAGGGCTTGCCCTTCGGCCCTCTCTAGCCGCGGCGAGGAGGAAAGGGGAGGAAGAGAAGGGCGGGCCGGCGAGGCTGGTCGCCACAAGAGTCGCTCGTGAGGAGCGACGCGGGGGCCTCCATATTTTTAGGATCAAACGTTCGCGTTTTATCTAACAAGTGGTATACAAAGCCAAGTTTTTATACGAGATTTGAGTTCGAGAGAAGTTATGGTTGCATCAGTCAGCCGCTGCAGTCTCACAATCTGCCAGATCGGAGATTGATTCCGTTGCAGCTATAAGAAGCCGAGATCGACATGAGTTCTTTTTCGAGGTACCGGGAGTCATAGAACTTGCAGTGCATGTTCAGTTTGATGCTAAAACTTGTAAAATACGGAATTGTGGTCATCTAACTTGTTGTGTCGTGCAAATACAGTGTGTTCTATCATATCCGGACGTACATGTTGCTTGCGTGGCATTGGCTTGGACTAAATGTTTCTAGATAACTCCCTAAAATTTTTAATTGCGCAAAAAAGCTCAGGTGAGGCCACCTGTTATTGAATAATGTATGTAAGAGGAAAAAAAAGATAAATCGTTATATATAGAGGGGGCGGGATTCGAACAAGTGACCTTCAGAAGGTACGCACACGTGGTCAACCAGCGCAGTCAATGACACATGATGCATACTATGCATAACTAAATTTTATATCCTCATCTTGAAATACGTGGGCCTGTTAGCTCAAATGGCCTATGATCTGTGTACCCCATTTTGCATCTTTGATTATGTTAGAAATTTGAAGATAGTATGTAAATTATGATCTCGGTCAGAAAAATAATGTTTAAATATTTGTGTTATAAATATTGTTAATACAAACAAAATAACTTACTCTCAAAGACTCAAACTGTTCATGTATCATTTTACAAATATTATATATTCAAAAAATATTTATAAAAAATGAAAATGTTTGTATAAATTCAAATAATTTTGTAAAATTAAGATTCCAAATTGTTATTTAAGTTCTACAAACATTTCAATAATTATATGCACATTTGTATAGTTCAATTTCCATGTAATTACATATCCATAATTTAAAATTGAAATTGTTGATATGAATATTCAGTCGTGTCTAATATAGTACCTAGGTTTATATTTAAATATTTATTTAATAATCATTGTTTGTATGTATAATATTTTCAACACAAAGATATTTGAACATAATTGTACATTTATGTTTTACTAAATATTTTTTATATAATCCTCAAGCTTATATGAAACTTTTTGATTTACAAATCATCTTCTGTACGTATAGACAATAGAGTGTTTTTGGTCGCGGCCTCGTGGGTTCGAGACCTAGCGGCTCCCTTATTTTTATGTTAAAAATCACTCATCTATGAGCATTAAAGTTTTTTACAACATTTTTGAATTGTAATTTTACAAATATTTGGATTACTTTAAATTATAAAAACATTTTTGTAGTCATCAATATACTATCATTACTGAGATCATAATGTACTTACAATTTTCTAAAAAAAATCAAGGTGGAAAATGGGCTCTACTGATCATAGCCCATTTGAGCTGGCAGGCCCAGGTGTTCTAGGTGTAGAAAATAGAATTAGTTATTCTTTTGAAACAATATATAGCGCTAGGCCTGTTGGTTTACCTGCTGTGCTCGGCTTATGAAGATCTGTAGTTCGAATCCTGCTACTTCAAAAGATATTTATAGCTGTTCTTTATATATAACACTGTTCACTAAGTTAAGATTTTTTTTCCTTGACAAAAAAAATATAGGGAGTTATTTGGAAAAATTTACTCCTACACACTGACATGTGGCCCGCTGGCATGCCATGTAGGCAGGATGTGGCCCGCTGGATATAGTAGAATGCACCGTATTTACACCAATCAACAAGTTAGATGACCACAAATTCATATTACAAGTTTTAGCACCAAACTAATATCCAGCGCTACATCTTCTTTTTCTCTGCTGGATCGCCGATCCGAGCAGCCACCGTACGCTGGTGCAGTACGAACCGAGACAAGGCCAACTGCTGGATAAAGGGGCAGTTTGGTTGGTGTCCTCGACACCGTGTCCGGGAAAAAAGTGTGGCTATGATGAGCCTGGAATATTGCTGTTTACTGCCTAGTAACACATACTACACAGAGTGTTGTTTGGTATTGTCGTTTTTTCTCAGTATTCTCAGTCCGGGAAAAAAATCTCAATATATAGCGCTAGGCCTGTTGGTTTCCCTGCTGTGCTCGGCTTATGAAGATCTGTAGTTCGAATCCTGCTACTTCAAAAGATATTTATAGCTGTTCTTTATATATAACACTGTTCACTAAGTTAAGATTTTTTCCTTGACAAAAAAATATAGGAGTTATTTGGAAAAATTTACTCCTACACACTGACATGTGGCCCGCTGGCATGCCATGTAGGCAGGATGTGGCCCGCTGGATATAGTAGAATGCACCGTATTTACACCAATCAACAAGTTAGATGACCACAAATTCATATTACAAGTTTTAGCACCAAACTAATATCCAGCGCTACATCTTCTTTCTCTCTGCTGGATCGCCGATCCGAGCAGCCACCGTACGCTGGTGCAGTACGAACCGAGACAAGGCCAACTGCTGGATAAAGGGGCAGTTTGGTTGGTGTCCTCGACACCGTGTCCGGGAAAAAAGTGCGGCTATGATGAGCCTGGAATATTGCTGTTTACTGCCTAGTAACACATACTACACAGAGTGTTGTTTGGTATTGTCGTTTTTTCTCAGTATTCTCAGTTATTTTTCTTTTTTGCTTTGTCTTTACCAAATTATTTGTTTCACTGGTCTTTATATCTTCGGTTTTCTTTTTTGTTTGTCTGTCGGGTTTCATTGGTTTTTTTAACACATGCCTATTTTTTAAACATGTTGAACAATTTTTACATATATGATGTACCTTTTTCTTAAATACATATTTTGTGCACTTTTTTTAAACGGGGACAACATTTTTCAAATACACGATGATCACTTTTATATATACATTTGACATTTTCAAATACATGATTAATGTTTCTTAAAACTTATTTTTATGTCTAATTTTCCATAAACATTGTACATTTTTGTATAGATCAGAAATAGTTTTATATCCATGTTTAACATTTTTAAATACATGATTACCTTTTTTAAACAAACCTTTTGACGTCTAGTTTTTCATACACACGCAATATTTGACGTATATATCAGGAACATTTTCTATATACACATTTAACATTTTAAAAGTACACGATTAACATTTTTCCCAATATATGTTGTAATGTCTAGTTTTTATATATACATTGTACATTTGTCATCTACATTAGGAATGCTTTCTTATACATGTTTAACATTTTTCTAAATATTTTTGATGTCTACTCTTTCATACACATTTTACGTTTTGTGTAGATTTTCATATACATCAGAAACTTTTTATACACATTTAAAAATTTAAATGCATAATTATCATTTTTCAAATATTTATGTGCTTTTTGTTATATATATATATATATATATATATATATATATATATATATATATATATATATATATATATATATAATATTTAGAAAAATAACTAAAAGTAAAATAGCAAAAAATGGTAACAAAACAATGCTAAAAAAAGCGTGAGTGCTTTGAGGCCTATCGCTTTCCGCATGCGGTCAAATTTCGTGTTTTGACCCTTTTCGCATAGAAATTCAGGATCTGACCCCTGTTGAAAAGAATTTCGTGATTTGACCCTTTTTCCTACCGCCACGAGGCTTGGCGGTAGGATTACTTAGCCTACCACCAGAACCTGTGGCGGTACGATACTTATCCACGTCAGCAGCGTTAACGGTCTCCGTCCCCGTCCGTCCCACCCTACCGCCACATGCCCCGACGGTAGCTCGTCCGATCCTACCACTGGGAACTGGCGGTAAGGTCTAGGGCACTTATAAGCCGCGGGCCGCCCCACCCTTCCCCCTTCTCCCCCAACCAGCCGCCCCAAGAACAGAGGAGTTCTTCCTCTCGCCCTCTCTCTCATCTCCTCCACTCCTTCCTCTGATCTTCGTCGTTTCTTCACCGTTTTTATGGATCGAGATGGCCCTAAGAAAGCAAGGTAAGCTTCTTGATCCCTTCAATTAGTTTTAGACAAATAGCTTCCGATTAAATCGCATTATTTGATTCAAATCACTCCCCTTTTGAACTAGAATTAATTATTTTGAACCCTAGGATTGATTTAGGTTGATTCTAGATGTTATATTTTGTTAGATATGAACTCTAGTCACTAGTTGGTATGGTTATGTGAAGATGAACCCTAGTTCATATTATTTTGGAGGATTTTTTATATGATGCATGTGTGGAGGAATTTGTTACGATATGATGATGCATGTTGATATGCTATGATTCAAGTAGTGGATGTAGTTGGAGAACAAATGTTGAACTCTCAAAATGAACCTAGGTTTAGATTTCTTTTCAAGGTGATGAACCTTTTGTGTGATGAATCTATATGTTTAGGTACAGCTTGGAGCAAGCACCGCCGACTCCATCACCGCTTGCTCCTCCCACTCCTCTGCAGCAGATTACATGGAGATGCCGCTCCGTACATGTACGAGACCTTCCCGAGCTGCTGCAGCCGGTGGGATCTGTCTCGACGAGGTCCTAGAGCGACGAGGCAAAGCGGTGGCACGAGAAGGCAGAGCGGATCCTCGACGATGTCGCGGGTTGGTCGCAGAGCGCGAAGGAGTGGAAGAAAGTGAAGGCAGAGATGGAGGCAGATCCAAGTATCTGTCGTGTCCGCCGGGAAGCGTGCATTGAAGTTGCGCAGAATTACTCCAACTATCTCTTGAGAAATTTGGGCCGGAGAATCTACTTCGAGAGCAATGCAGAGGAGAGAGCCAGGATGCCGCCCCCAAGTGCATCTGCGTTCGATATCATCAACTGGGGAAGGGCGGAGGCCAAAACTCCAGCGGGCAGGGCAAGGTGGGAGTGCTTGAACGGTCGGATGCCGACCAGTGTTCCGCCTCCGCCTGAACCGGTGGATCCGCTGCCGTATCTGTCTACGGCCAGGCCTAACATACGAGGAGCTCTGTGTTGGGTAACGTAGTAATTTCAAAAAATTTCCTACGATCACGCAAGACCATGGTGATGGCATAGCAACGAGAGGGGAGAGTGTCCGTCCATGTACCCTCGTAGACCGAAAGCGGAAGCGTTATATCAACGCGGTTGATGTAGTCGTACGTCTTCACGATCCGACCGATCCAAGCACCGTTACTCCGGCACCTCCGAGTTCTTAGCACACGTTCAGCTCGATGGCGATCCCGGGCTCCGATCCAGCAAAGCGTCGGGGAGGAGTTCCATCAAGACGACGGCGTGGTGGCGATCTTGATGTTCTACCGTCGCGAGGCTTCGCCTAAGCACCGCTACAATATGACCGAGGTGGAATATGGTGGAGGGGGCACCGCACACGGCTAAGGAACGATCACGAAGATCAACTTGTGTGTTCTAGGGTGCCCCCTGCCCCGTATATAAAGGAGCAAGGGGAGGGCGGCCGGCCCTAGGAGGCGCACCAAGGGAGGGAGTCCTCCTCCTAGTAGGAGTAGGACTCCTTTCCTAGTCCTACTAGGAAGAGGAAGGGGAAGGAAGAGAGGGAGGGAGAGGGAAAGGGGCCGCCCCCCTCCTAGTCCAGTCGGACTCCCCATGGGGGGCGCGCCACCTCCTGGTGCAGCCCTCTCTCTCCCTCTTGGCCCAATAAGGCCCATTACTTCCCAGGGGTTCCGTAACCCTCCGGCACTCCGGTTTTCTCCGAAACTTCCGAACCTTTCCGTGTCCGAATATAGCTGTCCAATATATCAATCTTTATGTCTCGAACATTTGAGACTCCTCGTCATGTCCGTGATCACATCCGGGACTCGAACTCCTTGGTACATCAAAATACATAAACTCATAATATAACCGTCATCGAAACCTTAAGCGTGCGGACCCTACGGTTCGAGAACTATGTAGACATGACCTAGAACCATTCTTGGTCAATAACCAATAGCGGAACCTGGATGCCCATATTGGTTCCTACATATTCTACGAAGATCTTTATCGGTCAAACCGCATAACAACATCGTTGTTCCTTTGTCATCGGTATGTTACTTACCGAGATTCGATCGTCGGTATCCAATACCTAGTTCAATCTCGTTACGGTAAGTCTCTTTACTCGTTCGTAATACATCATCTCACAACTAACTCATTAGTTGCAATGCTTGCAAGGCTTATGTGATGTGTATTACCGAGAAGGCCCAGAGATACCTCTCCGACAATCGGAGTGACAAATCCTAATCTTGATTCATGCCAACTCAACATATACTTTCGGAGACACTTGTAGAGTACCTTTATAATCACCCGATTACGTTGTGATGTTTGGTAGCACACAAAGTGTTCCTCAGTAAACAGGAGTTGCATAATCTCATAGTTGCAGGAACTTTGTATAAGTCATGAAGATAGCATAAGCAACATACTAAGCGATCAAGTGCTAAGCTAATGAAATGGGTCATGTCAATCACATCATTCTCCTAATGATGTGATCCCATTAATCAAATGACAACACATGTCTATGGTTAGGAAACATAACCATCTTGATTAATGAGCTAGTCTAGTAGAGGCATACTAGTGACTATCTGTTTGTCTATGTATTCACACATGTATTATGTTTCCGGTTAATACAATTCTAGCATGAATAATAAACATTTATCATGATATAAGGAAATAAATAATAACTTTATTATTGCCTCTAGGGCATATTTCCTTCAGTCTCTCACTTGCACTAGAGTCAATAATCTAGATTACACAAGAATGATTCTAACACCCATGGAGTCTTGGTGCTGATCATGTTTTGCTCGTGGAAGAGGCTTAGTCAGCGGTCTGCAACATTCAGATCCGTATGTATTTTGCAAATCTCTATGTCTCCCACTTGGACTTGGTCCCGAATGGAATTGAAGCGTCTCTTGATATGCTTGGTCCTCTTGTGAAATCTGGATTCCTTTGCCAAGGCAATTGCACCAAGATTGTCACGAAAGATCTTCATTGGTCCCGATGCACTAGGTATGACACCTAGATCGAAATGAACTCTTTCATCCAGACTCCTTCATTTGCTGCTTCGAAGCAGCTATGTACTCCGCTTCACATGTAGATCCCGCCACGGCGCTTTGTTTAGAACTGCACCAACCGACAGCTCCACCGTTTAATAAAAATACATATCCGGTTTGCGATTTAGAATCGTCCGGATCGGTGTCAAAACTTGCATCGGCGTAACCATTTACGACTAGCTCTTTGTCACCTCCATATACGAGAAACATATCCTTAGTCCTTTTCGGTATTTCAGGATGTTCTTGACGCTGTCCGATGATCCACTCTGGATTACTTTGGTACCTTCCCGCCAAGCTTACAGCTAAGCATCGTCGGTGTGGTACACAGCATTGCATACATGATAGAGCCTATGGCTGAAGCATAGGAACATTTTTCATTTTCTCTCTATCTTCTGCTGTGGTCGGGCATTGAGTCGACTCAATCTTACACCTTGTACTACAGGTAAAAACCTTTCTTTGCCTCGATCCATTTTGAACTTCTTCAAAACTTTATCAAGGTATGTGCTTTGTGAAAGTCCTATTAAGCGTCTTGATCTATCTCTATAGATCTTGATGCCCAATATGTAAGCAGCTTCACCGAGGTCTTTCATTGAAAAACTTTTATTCAAGTATCCTTTTATGCTATCCAGAAATTCTATATCATTTCCAATCAACAATATGTCGTCCACATATAATATCGAAATGCTCAGAGCTCCCACTCACTTTCTTGTAAATACTGAGGCTTCTCCAAAAGTCATATAAAACCATATGCTTTGATCACACTATCAAAGCGTTTATTCCAACTCGAGAGGCTTGCACTGCACCATAAATTGATCGTTGGAGCTTGCACACTTTGTTAGTACCCTTTGGATCAACAAAACCTTCTGGTTGCATCATATACAACTCTTCTTCTAGAAATCCATTCAAGAATGCAGTTTTACATCCATTTGCCAAATTTCATAATCATAAAATGCGCAATTGCTAACATGATTCGGACAGACTTAAGCATCGCTTCGGTGAGAAAGTCTCATCGTAGTCAACCCCTTGAACTTGTCGAAAACCTTTTGCAACAAGTCGAGCTTTGTAGACGATTACATTACCATCGTCGGTCTTCTTCTTAAAGATCCATTTATTCTCAATAGCTTGCCGATCATCGGGCAAGTCTACCAAAGTCCATACTTTGTTCTCATACATGGATCCCATCTCAGATTTCATGGCTTCAAGCCATTTTGCGAATCTGGGCTCACCATCGCTTCTTCATAGTTCGTAGGTTCACCATGATCTAGTAGCATGACTTCGAGAATAGGATTACCGTACCACTCAGTGCGGATTTTATTCTGGTTGATCTCTGATTCGGTGACCACTTGATCTGAAGTTTCATGATCTTCATCATTATCTTCGTCACTAAGCTGGTGTAGGTGTTACGAAAACTGATTTACGTGATTTAACTACTTTCCAATAAGGGAGCTGGTACTATTACCTCATCAAGTTCCACTTTCCTCCCACTCACTTCTTTCGAGAGAAACTCCTTCTCTAGAAAGGATCCATTTTAGCAACAAATGTCTTGCCTTCGGATCTGTGATAGAAGGTATACCCAGTGTCTCCTTTGGGTATCCTATGAAGACACATTTTTCCGATTTGGGTTCAAGCTTATCAGGTTGAAGTTTCTTCACATAAGCATCGCAACCCCAAACTTTCGAAACGACAACTTTGGTTTCTTGCTAAACCATAGTTCATAAGGCGTCGTCTCAACGGATTTTGACGGTGTCCTATTTAACGTGAATGCGGCCGTCTCTAAAGCATAACCCCAAAACGATAGCGGTAAATCGAAATAGACATCATAGATCGCACCATATCTAGTAAAGTACGATTCGACGTTCGGACACACCATTACGCTGTGGTGTTCCGGTGGCGTGAGTTGCGAAACTATTCCGCATTGCTTCAAATGTAGACCAAACTCGTAACTCAAATATTCTCCTCCACGATCAGATCGTAGAAACTTTATTTTCTTGTTACGATGATTTTCAACTTCACTCTGAAATTCTTTGAACTTTTCAAATGTTTCAGATTTATGTTTCATCAAGTAGATATACCCATATCTGCTTAAATCATCTGTGAAGGTGAGAAAATAACGATATCCACCACGAGCTTCAACATTCATCGGACCACACACATCTCAGTATGTATGATTTCCAACAAGTCTGCTGCTCTCTCCATACAACCGGAGAATGGTGTTTTAGTCATCTTGCCCATGAGGCATGGTTACAAGTACCAAGTGATTCATAATCAAGTGATTCCAAAAGTCCATCCGTATGGAGTTTCTTCATGCGTTTACACCAATATGACCTAAACGGCAAGTGCCACAAATAAGTTGCACTATCATTATCAACTCTGCATCTTTTGGCTTCGACATTATGAATATGTGTATCACTACTGTCGAGATTCAATAAGAATAGACCATTCTTCAAGGGTGCATGACCATAAAAGATATTACTCATATAAATAGAACAACCATTATTCTCTGATTTAAATGAATAACCGTCTCGCATCAAACAAGATCCAGATATAATGTTCATGCTCAACGCTGCACCAAATAACAATTATTTAGGTCTAAAACTAATCCCGAAGGTAGATGTAGAGGTAGCGTGCCGACCGCGATCACATTGACTTTGGAACCATTTCCCACGCCAAGATCGTCACCTCGTCCTTTGCGGTGCTCGTCTATTCCGTAGTCCTGTTTGAGTTGCAAATATGAGCAATGAACCAGATCAAATACCAGTGCTACCACGAGCTCTAGTAAGGTACACATCAATAACATGTATATCACATATACCTTTGTTCACCTTGCCATCCTTCTTATCCGCCAAATACTTGGGGCAGTTCCGCTTCAATGTCCAGTTTGCTTGCGGTAAAACACTCGGTTTCAGGCTTAGGTCCAGACTTGGGTTTCTTCTCTTGATCAACAACTTTCTTGCTGTTCTTTTGAAGTTTCCTTCTTCTTTCCTTTGCCCTTTTCTTGAAACTAGTGGTCTTGTTGACCATCAACACTTGATGCTCTTTCTTGATTTCTACCTCCGCTGCTTTTAGCATTGCGAAGAGCTCGGAATTGTCTTAGTCATCCCTTGCATATTATAGTTCATCACGAAGCTCTTGTAGCTTGGTGGCGTGATTGGAGAATTCATCAATGACACTATCATCCGGAAGATTAACTCCCAGCTGAATTAAGTGATTATTATACCCGGACATTTTGAGTATGTGCTCACCGACGTAACTATTCTCCTCCATCTTGCAGCTATAGAACTTATTGGAGACTTCATATCTCTCAATCCGGGCATTTGCTTGAAATATTAACTTCAACTCTGGAACATCTCATATGCTCCATGACGTTCAAAACGTCGTTGAAGACCCGGTTCTAAGCCGTAAAGCATGGCACACTTGAACTATAGAGTAGTCATCAGCTTTGCTTTGCGGACGTTCACAACTTCGGTGCAGCTCCTGCAGCAGGCTCGCACCCAGCGGTGCTTCCAGGACGTAATTCTTACGGGCAGCAATGAGGATAATCCTCAGGTTCTGGACCCAGTCCGTAATTGCTACCATCATCTTTCAACTTTGCTTTCTCAAGGAACGCATTAAAATTCAACGGAACAACAACACGAGCCATCTATCTACAAAGAAACATAGACAAGCAAAATACTATCGGTACTAAGTTCATGATAATTTAAGTTTTAATTAATCATATTAAAACTCCCACTTAGGCAGACATCTCTCTAGTCATCTAAGTGTTTACGTGATCCAAATTAACTAAACCATGTCCGATCATCACGTGAGATGGAGTAGTTTCAATGGTGAACATCACTATGTTGATCATATCTACTATATGATTCACGTTCGACCTTTCGGTCTCCGTGTTCGAGGCCATATCTGCATATGCTAGGCTCGTCAAGTTTAACTGAGTATTCTGCGTGTGCAAAACTGGCTTGCACCCGTTGTAGATGGACGTAGAACTTATCACACCCGATCATCACGTGGTGTCCGGGTACTCTGAACTTTTAGCAATGGTGCATACTCGGGAGAACACTTCTTGATAATTTTAGTGAGAGATCATCTTATAATGCTACCGTCAAACAAAGCAAGATAAGATGCATAAAGGATAAACATCACATGCAATCAATATAAGTGATATGATATGGCCATCATCATCTTGTGCTTGTGATCTCCATCTCCGAAGCACCGCCATGATCACCATCGTCACCGCGCGACACCTTGATCTCCATCGTAGCATCGTTGTCGTCTCGCCAACTATTGCTTCTCGACTATCGCTACCGCTTAGTGATAAAGTAAAGCAATTACATGGCGTTGCATTTCATACAATAAGCGACAACCATATGGCTCCTGCCAGATTGCCGATAACTCGGTTACAAAACATGATCATCTCATACAATAAAATATAGCATCACGTCTTGACCATATCACATCACAACATGCCCTGCAAAAACAAGTTAGACGTCCTCTACTTTGTTGTTGCAAGTTTTACGTGGCTGCTACGGGCTGAGCAAGAACCGTTCTCACCTACGCATCAAAACCACAACGATACTTCGTCAAATAGACTCCGTTTTAACCTTTGCAAGGACCGGGCGTAGCCACACTCGGTTCAACTAAAGTGAGAGAGACAGACACCCGCCAGCCACCTTTAAGCACGAGTGCTCGTAACGGTGAAACCAGTCTCGCGTAAGCGTACGCGTAATGTCGGTCCGGGCCGCTTCATCTCACAATACCGCTGAACCAAAGTATGACATGCTGGTAGGCAGTATGACTTGTATCGCCCACAACTCACTTGTGTTCTACTCGTGCAAATGACATCAACGCATAAAACCTGGCTCGGATGCCACTGTTGGGTAACGTAGTAATTTCAAAAAATTTCCTACGATCACGCAAGACCATGGTGATGGCATAGCAACGAGAGGGAGAGTGTCCGTCCACGTACCCTCGTGACCGAAAGCGAAGCGTTATATCAACGCTGTTGATGTAGTCGACGTCTTCACGATCCGACCGATCCAAGCACCGTTACTCCGGCACCTCCGAGTTCTTAGCACACGTTCAGCTCGATGGCGATCCCGGGCTCCGATCCAGCAAAGCGTCGGGAGGAGTTCCGTCGACGACGGCATGGTGACGATCTTGATGTTCTACCGTCGCGAGGCTTCGCCTAAGCACCGCTACAATATGACCGAGGTGGAATATGGTGGAGGGGGCACCGCACACTGCAAGGAACGATCACGAAGATCAACTTGTGTGTTCTAGGGTGCCCCCTACCCCGTATATAAAGGAGCAAGGGGAGGGCCGGCCGGCCCTAGGAGGCGCACCAAGGGGGGGAGTCCTCCTCCTAGTAGGAGTAGGACTCCCTTTCCTAGTCCTACTAGGAAGAGGGAAGGGGAAGGAAAGAGAGGAGAGGGAGAGGGGGGGGCCGCCCCCCCCTAGTCCAATCGGACTCCCCATGGGGGGCGCGCCACCTCCTGGTGCAGCCCTCTCTCCCCTCTTGGCCCAATAAGGCCCATTACTTCCCAGGGGTTCCGTAACCCCTCCGGCACTCCGGTTTCTCCGAAACTTCCGGAACCTTTCCGTGTCCGAATATAGCTGTCCAATATATCAATCTTTATGTCTCGAACATTTCGAGACTCCTCGTCATGTCCGTGATCACATCCGGACTCGAACTCCTTGGTACATCAAAATACATAAACTCATAATATAACCGTCATCGAAACCTTAAGCGTGCGGACCCTACGGTTCGAGAACTATGTAGACATGACCTAGAACCATTCTTGGTCAATAACCAATAGCGGAACCTGGATGCCCATATTGGTTCCTACATATTCTACTTAAGATCTTTATCGGTCAAACCGCATAACAACATACGTTGTTCCTTTGTCATCGGTATGTTACTTACCCGAGATTCGATCGTCGGTATCCAATACCTAGTTCAATCTCGTTACCGGTAAGTCTCTTTACTCGTTCCGTAATACATCATCTCACAACTAACTCATTAGTTGCAATGCTTGCAAGGCTTATGTGATGTGTATTACCGAGAAGGCCCAGAGATACCTCTCCGACAATCGGAGTGACAAATCCTAATCTTGATTCATGCCAACTCAACATATACTTTCGGAGACACTTGTAGAGTACCTTTATAATCACCCAGATTCGTTGTGATGTTTGGTAGCACACAAAGTGTTCCTCCGTAAACGGAGTTGCATAATCTCATAGTTGCAGGAACTTTGTATAAGTCATGAAGATAGCATAAGCAACATACTAAACGATCAAGTGCTAAGCTAATGAAATGGGTCATGTCAATCACATCATTCTCCTAATGATGTGATCCCATTAATCAAATGACAACACATGTCTATGGTTAGGAAACATAACCATCTTCGATTAATGAGCTAGTCTAGTAGAGGCATACTAGTGACTATCTGTTTGTCTATGTATTCACACATGTATTATGTTTCCGGTTAATACAATTCTAGCATGAATAATAAACATTTATCATGATATAAGGAAATAAATAATAACTTTATTATTGCCTCTAGGGCATATTTCCTTCACTCTAAATATGATGATGTCTGCCCGCTCTTCGAAATTATCCGTAAATCGTCTTATTAGTTTGTCTTGTGTCTTTCAGTTATGTTCTCGATGAATAATGAAACTATGTACTCTTGTAATGCCATCTGTTCATTATCAATTCAGTTTGAACATTAAGTTAACTGCATGCCATTTGTTCTTGTCAATATGAGTATACTTTCATGGTAAAAGAAATGAGTATATACTTTCATGATAAAAAACATGTCTGTATACTTCAAGTGCTATTATTGTGTATGTAATGCCATTTGTTTTAGATCTGTTTTTTAGCCTCTATATCATTGATGTGAAAAGAAATAAGCAATTAAACTTGAATGTGTAAAACACAGGACCCTACCGCTAGGGACCCTGGTGGTAAGGTCACACAACCTACCGCTAGGGCACTTCGATATTTCGTTACAGAAACTTTCGTAGGCAAAACAACCTACCGCCATGGGTTCTGGCGGTAGGTTTAGACAGGCTACCGCCAGGGTCCCTGGCGGTAGGTTACTTATCCACGTCAGCTCGGGCAAACGGCTGCCGTTTCCCTCCGTCGCCCCTACCGCCATGGACCCTGGCGGTGGCCTGTCTAACCCTACCGCCATAACCCCTAGCGGTAGCAAAAGGGTCAAATCTCGAAAAAAAATTAAACAGGGGTCAGATCCTGAAATACTATCCAAAAAGGGTCAAAACACGAAATTTAGCCTCCGCATGCTGGGGTAGCCCAGTTTGTTGCTCGCTTCAGGCGAGCCTACTTCTTTTTTTTTCTCGTGTGAACGAGACATAGCATCAACCATAACCTTATGTGAAATCATTAACCGATAAATACCCCATGTAAAGGTCACTCCCACCTTTCCAGAGTTGCGATAGGTGGCGCACTGCCTTGTTGTAACCTGAGAGTTTTTCCTTATTTCAAAGAATTGTTTCTTCAAAACATTTTACTTTTTAAATCGTGCGTCCAAATCCCCAATTGTTCTCACCGTTGGATTTCTCGCATCGAGATCTTTCAAACTGAATCCCATGTTACTAGGTTTTGACAAACTTGTTTTAAACTAAAAAAAACTTGAAAAATCATATCAGAAAAAACCAGTGCCAGAAGCACATTCTTTTTTCCTTTTCGAAGAGGTACGGTTGTGCCTCTCGCGAAGCAAATCTATGGCTCCATGTCCACGAGAAGCAAAGATGTGCCTCTCGCGGAAGCAAAAAAAACATATTTTTCCTTTTTCAAGAGACATAGTTGTGCCTCTCATGGAAGCAAATATGTGCCTCCATGAGAAGCAAATCCGTACCTCTCGTGGAAGGAAAAAATAAAACACATTTTTTTCTTTTGTTAGAGACACAACTATGCATCTCACGAAAGAAAATATGTGCCTTTATGAGAAGCAAATCCGTGCCTCCATGATAGGCAAATTTATGCCTATGGCGGAAGCAAAAAACGCGCAATTTTCTTTGTTTTCCATTTTTTGGTCCAAAATTTGGAGAAAATCAGGCAAAATTTGAAAATCCAAAAAAACCCGAAAAATAAAACAATCCAAAACCGGAAAACGCATACAGAGAGAAAAATCCCAAGAGAGCACCCAACACGCGAAATGTGGCGGCAACAGAGAGTCTCGGCCCAGCAAAAGTGGCCCTTGTAGGCCCCCCGCAAGGTGTACCCATTGGTTAGTTATTTTTTAGGCAAGCCCCTTGATAAGTTGCTCCCTTGGCTTTGTGTGTCATGCTTTGACCATGCCACTTTGTCATGTTTAGTGTAGGCCCAAAAGAGGGCCTTTTCCATTACCACAAGGATGGCCACGTGAGGCATCAACAAACATGGGAAGTTGATAGCGAATGGGGAACGAAATGCTAAGGCTTGGCTGTTCACAATGATTGAGACACCATCGCATAATGTGTTGATCAAAACGACAGTGATACTATGGCCTATTCGGAAGGCGAAAAGGAAGCTTATTCACGAGAGAATCAACGAAAGTCCTTTGTCGACTCACCTTTTGGTTTCAAATTTTCTTGTAGATTTGGTTGAGATAGACCGGTTTGGACATGTGCATGGTGTATAAGTCATTCGCATAGTTCTAGGTCGATAATTTAACTATCTAAATATGTATTATATGTGACAAAAAATATATATTTAAAAAATACATCCGTGTGGAAATCTAGTGATATACTTTTCATGACATATAACACATATTTAATTCCTTAAATCGATGACCTAGAACTACGCGAATGACTTATACACCCGGACGGAGGGAGTATACGAGGCAAAGAAACAGGAAGTAAATGGATCCCTCATCCACCTGGGATCTATAAAATCGATGTGGACGCGGTTGTATCGATCCAAGGACGCTTAGGAACAGCCGCGCTATATGCCAAGATGAACATGGGGTGTACATGGTCTCCTTAGTTTATGTGATAAGAGGCATGACATATCCCATATCCCTTGAAGCGGTGGCATGCCGTGAAGCTCCATCTCTAGCGGAAGACCTTGGACTACAACAACTACATATCGCTATAAATTGCAAAATGGTAGTAAGCCATATTCATGAAGCTATAGGAGGAAGCTATGGTGGGGTGATTAAGAATATCAATTCTTGGACTAGTTCTTTCATTTCCTGTAATTTTGTGTCTACAGACTCAAAATTTGAACCTCATAATCTGGCTAGGCACGCTCTTTTATTAGATCAAGGGAGACATTTACGGTTCGTTGCTCCCCATGATCAGGACGTTTTACCTGTATTTTTGAACATTGATCAATAAAACCTAGCAGATCCGGGAGGGTAAGGTCGCCCCCCGCGTCGCCCGTGTCGCCCTCGCTCGGGCGACTCGGGCGGGATCTGAAACCCTAGCCGCCGGGGGTCCCCATCCTTCCTCCCCTCCCTCCACCGCCGCCGAAGGACGCCGCCGGCTATAGCCGGGGCTGACGGGCGGTGGCAGGGTCTTCCTCTTACTGCGGCCGTGGGGGCGGTGCGGAGCCCATGGCGTGGGTGGCATGACCGATCTGGCTGGCGGCGCGGGCGGGCTGCCTTCGGCGGCGGCTGCCTCGGCCAAGGGCGGCGATGGTGGCGGGTGCGGCAGCCCCCCTCTCGGGCAGCGTGGCGGCATTCGGCGACGGCGGCGGATCTGCGGCGACAGACCATCGACCTCGGATCGGCGGTGGCGGCATGGAGGCCTGGTGGTTGGGTCGGCACCATGCGGGTTGTGCCCTCCGGACAGATCTGATCGGCGGTGCGGCTGCTTTCGATGTCGGCGGCTCGGATCGGCGGCGACCGATGCACACAATACGTGATGGAGGTTCTTCGAGCGGATCCGGGTGAAAACCTTGTGCTCGGTTTGATGCCAAGACTGGCGTTGGTGCCACCCTTTTGTGTCATTACCTTCTTGAAGGCATCGCCGTGGAGAAGCTCTAGACCTCTATCCGCTACCTCTGGGGGAAACCCTAGATCAGTTGATCGGATGATGGCGGCGCATTGGTGTCGTTTCCTTCTTGGGGCGTCATTCTTGGAGGCGTACACGGGATCGAGGGACCAGCGGGCGCCTTTTTTGGTGGAGCGGTGCAGTGGAGACTCGGCGCCCGATGTGCGGTGATGGACTCGCGCAGTTGGAGGTAGTTGTCTGGCGTTAAGGTGGCTCGATGTCGGAGTGGCCTGACAAGGTAGAAGCCTCAATATCTACTCTGAAGACGGACCTGTGGAAGATGGCGGCGACGACACATGTGAGTGCGTCAGACCAGTTATGCCCCAGACCCGGTATGTGGCTCGGCTGGGGCTTCTGGCTTTTGATGATAGGCTTAGGTGAGTAGTCCGGGTATTTGGCCCAAGTAGCACCCCTTCATCATATGGATAGGAGTAATGGCATATGTTGTCAAGATGACGGATTCAGGCATATTGTTGTAATACTTTGTAAGGTTCTCGAGAATAATCAATAAAGTGGCCGTATACATCTCTCAGATGCAGAGGTCGGAGGTCATCCTCCTTTTCTAAACAAAAAAATAAAACCTAGTAGATTGTGCTCCAAAAGTATATATGAGAAGTTGCCTGATCCAACCAAATCACGTGTACCTCGACGGAAGGGTGTGTGAAGACATGGACATGGTCCTCCTCCATGTCAATCACTCTAGACCCTATTGGCAACTTCCATCAACGAGTCACTCTTTTTGCTAAATAACTCTACTATTACTCAATCAAGGATACATCACGCTCGACAATGTCCAGAACGTCCTTTGGTCCAGACCCAAGCCACACCATAGTTCTTTTCTTTTTTGCCTTGCGCTAAAAACATTCGTCCTGCAATGAAGTTGGGATTTAGTGATATAAAACCTCAAAAAATGTGGTTTCGGGATACCCGGTCTTTTTTTTGGTCATGTCTTAATGGAGGTAGACCCTATGACACACGGGTCAGAAGAGGCTTGGTATATGCACGGAGGCCCCACCAGACCTTTTTATTCTCTATTACACTTGAACCTTCTGTATGGACATGATGCTGATTTTAATTATAAAGCAGAGCAAAAGCCTTTTTTGAGGTTACATCAGTGATATGCACGGCACATACATTTAGCAAAATAAATTTTTTTTTTGCCGCAAAGGCAAAGAACTAAACATCTTCACACACCAAAATACAAGCTTGTCTTTTTCTGCTAAGACATGTTGTTTTGTCCTGGTTACATATCTGTTTGTAGACAACAGACATATCAGTAGGGAAGGATCCCCGTGGTCCTGCCGTATTCAACGAGGTCGTCGAAGATCTCACTTAAATCATCGTGCTTGAACTCGAACCCTTCCGCGATGAGCTTCTGAGACGATAAACACACTCTTGGCTTCTCTTGGGACCCAGCAAAGCTACACAAGTATATATATGGACGTTAAACCCGTATTAAAAATATAGATGTGTGTGTGGCAACGGTTTAGATAGACTGTTCGCATACCGTTCAGGTTTCACATTGTATCGTGGGTACTTCTCCGCTAGGAGACGGGCAAGCTGCACGACGGTGGTGTTGTGGCTGCAGCAGATGTACCTGCCCGCCGAGAACTCGGTCTCGGCGACAAACACTTGGGCCCGACAAAGGTCATCCACGTGGCATATCGACACCGAGTCGGTGACTGACTGCAGGCCTATCAGGATGTTCAGCTGCGCCTCGTCACCTGAAAAATGTACAGGACAGTCAGGCATATATATGTCACCGGCCAAATTAACACTCAGTTAACAAGCACTGATCATGCTGTTGAAAACAGAGAAATGCTATGGCAGGGACGTCTCTCTCACCAGACAACAGGGAGAGGGTGACGGGGACGCTGGTTCTGGCCTTGGAGACAGGAGCCGCACCCAGCGTGAACACGGGCAACACGGTGACGAGGCTGATGCCATTCTCCTCCGCGAATTTGCTCGCCGCCTTCTCCAGAAGCACCTTGGACACTGCGTATTCCTACGATGCAAATTACACGTAAACAAAAGCCCCCATCGAATATAAATGTCTAAGCGAGAGGGACTGGGCGCAAAGATTTATGTGTATACCCAAGTCGGTGGCTTGTTGGCTCTGAGGTACTCAACGTCGGACCAGGAGCCCTCGTCCAGCAGGTGGCCGCCGCCCTGCAGCGCCCTCCTGGACACGCCGGCGTCCGACGACGTCAGGATCACCCGCTTCACCGTCCCCGCTCTCACGCACGACCTCATCACGTTGAGTGTTCCTTGGACGGCCGGCTCGATCAGATCTCTCTGCCGTTGAACACGAAGCACAGTAAGCTATCCCCAAAGAGAAAATAAACTAACATGTTTGAGTTGCCAAATGCACTGAAAGGACAACGGTGGGGGGAACAGTCGTCAGAGAGTGAGTTTTGGCTGATGCTGACAACTTAAATGGTGTCCCACATCCCAACAACTACACCTGCCAACAGTCGTGCAGATGAAAACGAAGCTTGGTGGAGATGTCTGTTTACCTCAGGATCTGCTGAGCCCATGTTCATCGGAGCGGCGACGAGGAAGGCGTAGTCGCAGCCGGAAACTGCGTCGTCGAAGCTGCCTTCTTCGTCCAGCCGGGCACGGGTGATGTCCAAGGGGCCAAGTGCTTGCAAGTCCTTGAGGTGGGAATTCTTCTCCATGTCATCTGAATATACAGCTTCCAGAATCTTCAGAGACGTAACATGGTGGGTTGAGACCATTCAGACCAAAACAGTTTCCATCAATTTCAGCTTGGTGATTCGGCTAGCAGACTGGATAGAATAAACATGTTTTATCCAATCGATTCTGCAGAACCGAGTACAAGATTTCGCCTCTAACTCAAGTTTAGAACCTATGATCTCACCTCAAACACGGATTAAAAAGTTGCTCAAGTACGTATGTACTGAAGCGAAGAAACAGGAAACTAACCGGGGTCTCTGACGGTCGTCTTGACAGCGTAGCCTTTCTGGAGCAACAGCTTGATGAGTGCCGAAGCGATGTAACCGCTCCCTCCGGTGACGCATGTCGTCTTCTTCCCCTCACCCGCCGACATCGCCGGACTCTACTGGATCGTACCTCTCGTGGAAAAGAGAAGGATTATTCGCTTGCTCCCGTCGCTTCAAGAACAGAGGTGATGAGGTAGTTCCTCTGGTCTGGAGTGGTTGTTGGCACACTATGATGAGCTGCAAATATCATATCATATCCTCTGGGGGAAACAGGGACCTGCATTAACAGCCGAGACAAGTAGCAGGCTGGTACTAATGCAGAAGATTTTTTTAAGTAGTTAAATGACCTGCATTACATGCATAGTCCCCTGTCAGAAACTGATGACGCAGCTGATGGACTGGTGGTTGATCAGTAGTTCTCTGTACACTGTAATATACAACCCACGAGCTCAACCGTGAGCAATTGGCCAGCGTCTTTCTCATACTAGGTTTTTCTACTTCTATATAAACTAGACGATGCCTGCCCGGTTGCCACGAAATTAGATATATAGTTTCTGAATATTGTGGAGAATACTAATTCAGTCCTTACGATATAAACTATATGAAAATAATTCTTCATAAGCAAAAAAAATCTTAATATGACATGTTGTGCATGTCACAATGAAATGCAGTGTAGTTTAAGACCCACTTAAAATGTACTAATGCATGCCACATGGTAGAGGATTCTCATGCATACATCGAACGGATGCCAATGGATCAAGTTAGTAAATCTATTAGCTGCAACAATTTGGATAATGTGGAAACATGCACGTTAAAATAACTAGATGCTACCCAAGATGCTGTTGCGGAAATCTGTTGTCGTATATGTCAATGAGATTTGATCGTGTGCAATATAAATATTTAGATTAATATCATGTGAACCAAAATTAAAACACACATATGACTTATTATATGTGATCATGTTTGTTTTAATTTTTTTGAATATAAGTGGAATAATATAATGAAAAATATTTTCCGGTTCTCATGCATGGTTGTCTATTGAGGTGGGTCTTATCCCACTCATGATTATGTGGTGATGCGGCATACTTGCATATTGAGATAAATAAGTTAGCCGGGATCACTCTCTTATTCCACTGATTATCGTTCTTATGATATAGGGTTCTTCAGTGAGTGACTATCGTTCGATCAACTGACAGCCAAGCCATCGGATCAAGATTTTTTTTATTCTTTTATATTTGTATGAATTTTGATATCTAAACTGAAAGCAGCGAATAGCATTTGTAACCTATAGTTCTTTCTGAGTTGTTTTCACCGTACCCTGAGACTAACATGGGCCTAAGTTCTTCGATCTAATAGCAACTCTAATCAATCGTCTAAAAAGCTTTAGAGGATTAAAATTACAATTTTTTTCTCCTCTAAACTGCATCTAGCCGATCTCCTAAAAGATTTAGAGAAGTAAAAATTTATCCACCTCACCGTCCCAATTCTTATTTTTACTCGGGCGCCAACCGTTGGAGTAAAAAAGATGCCCCTCCCCTTCGGCCACACCCACACCACCCCACGCTGCATCCACTCCGTCACCCCTACCTACCTCCGTCGGCCACCACGCGCCACCGTCGACCCCCGTAGGACTCACCACGCTCCTCCCTACCTTGATTTGGCAGGTTCTTGTTGCCGGCGGGGCCTAAATTGGTTAATCTACATCCGTTACTAGATCGACGGACTCACTCTCTAGCGCTGGTGCGTTTTGGATGAATTCGACGAGGAGTGAATCCCGCAGCCCCCTCGACCGCTCTGTGATGCCTCTCCGTATGTCCTCCTCCTGGCGGTGCCCGCATGGCACCCGTCGATCGACCACCGACACAAAAACTTCTAGCCATCGGCCAGGCTGAGCACTCACCCAGCAGCTCGTCGGCTCGCCGCTACCAGTCATCAAGTGTGACCACTGCCCGTGGCTAGTGTTGTGTAGTGTTTCAAGCATATTGAAACATCCCAGATGAGTGTTCTTCAAGTGTGAAAAGGATGGAGTGAGTGACATGTTGTTCTTCGGATTCGTCGCAATTTGAAACTCACTCTTTGTTCAAAATTATATGTAGGATGGTTCTATGTTTTGGTATTGTGAAGAAGAGTACATTGATCTATTGATAGCGAGAAAATTGCTAGATGTTCGTGCACTACCTGCTAGAGATGAGTCTAGATAGAATGTCCAAGTATAAGGAAGTGGAGAAGAAAGAGGTGGGCAAGCTTGAGAAGGCAATAGACAAAAGCAACAATATATGCAATGAAGACATAGAGAAAGCATCGATCCGACTATTAGGAGCAGCTAGAGAAGTTGCTTTTCTGTTAAAGTGTTTCAGCTTTTTTGTAGTTTTTTTTTGATCGATTCTCTTACGGAAGAATTGGTGAAGTATGTGACCAAGATGTGGTTTAATTAAATAATATAGTAGTGAAGTTTATGTTGGTGGCCAAACAATAAATGAATTTGACAAAAAAAATACTCCTCTAAGTTCAAGGGATCAATTAGAAACAATTTTCTTAGTGGAGAAAATATGATTCTCTAAAGGATACTCGGTTGTATCCTGCAGGATACACCAAATCTGACCCCTCAAACGCCCGTGGACGTGTTCGGGCATATCCATGGATAGTGACCAGTCAGACGTCAAATTAATGTTTCCACAACCAGAGAGTCAATTATGAATCCTGAAATCTATACAATTCTAGTTTTTTAACCGGACCTTTTAACAACCCTTTTGAACATACACAATGGTATAAAAATAGGCATGTGTATGACGCCTTACTCCCACAACCTTGTACTTGTGCATGGATCACATATTGATAATAAACATAGTTCTGGAAACATCACATCAACGATTCTTTTATTGGTTTATTCTTGAGTATAGGGATCCCGTACTATTAAGAGGGGATCGATAGGGTTAGAAGAAGACTTGCTCAAGTCATTACGTATTTCTCTCAGTTTTCCTTCCTTCTACATCTCCTAAAAATGCCCAAGTCTTCTGGATCACTGGTAGGTTCAACTATCATCTCATACACTCACTGCCTCTCTTCTTCATGTGTTTCTAGCCTGGAGGTCGCCAGATGTCCGGGGGCCTTGCCAGAAATCTGGCCGCTATCACAGAATGAGATCAACTATTGATTCCTTGCTGTCGGATGTCCGACCCCTTCGCCGGATGTCTGGCCTGCCCCCGTAGCACCGGATGTCCGGCTATTCGTCGGATGTCAGGGCAGCCATGTGCTGCCAGATGTCCGGGTGCTCCCCGGAAATCTGACCCCTTGTCCAAAAGCTTTGCTACCGTTCGGTCTGCATAGGCCGGATGTCCGGCCCATTGCAGGATGTCCGGGGCCTCACTAGTATGCCGGATGTCCGGGTCCACCCTCGAATGTCCGGTCTCTCTGCTTTTCCTTTGCTCCCTGTGCTTCTTACATGGCCGTTTCACTGTGCCGGATGACCGGCCCCTAGCCCAGATGTTCGGTCTAACCCTGCCACTTACACTACAATGGCCATATTTGCTCCATCACTATATATATCCTTCTTCCTCCACGGGATAAGGTTGACATTCACTTTGAGCAAACCCTAGAACACATTTCACTCTCTCTCACGCACTCATACACCAAATCTCAGATCCCAAAGGGATTTGAGAGCATTTGTGATAAGTTGTCCAATCAAGTGATAGATCCACTCCTTCCCCTTCTTTGCACGAAAGGAATTCGTGATTTGAGCAAGTCTTGAGCTTTTCCCCATCATTCTTGTTACTCTTGGAGGTTAGAGACTCCTAGGCGGTAGGAGTTCTTCGGAGAGGAACCGTTCATTGTGATTACCCCCGAAAAGTTTGTGAGGGTTTGGACACCACCCCAAGGTCTACCACTAGTGCTTGAGAATCGCCTTCATGGTGATATCTCAAAGAGAGAATAGGCTGAGCCTTCGTGGCGTTAGTGTGCCTTCATGGTAATATGCACCTTTCTAAACGGTGACATAGCTTCCCTCCAAGGAAGTGAACATCAACATACATCCTCGTCTCTCGGAGTTGCCGTTATTCCTAACCCCAGCTCCCTACTTGTGGTTACTTGTCTCTTAGCTTGTACTTACATTATATTGTGCTTGCTCGTTAAAATACTTGTTGTATTCACTCTCCTTATTAACACTAGTATCACCTTTGCAATTGTTAGGCTCACTCTCATATTATGCATTTTTGCCTAAAATTGCTAAGTAACACTTAAAATTTGGATTTGTAGCTATTCACCCCCTCTAGGTCCATCTCAGTTCTTTCAATTGGTACCAAAGCCTCGTGCTCTATTCTTGTGGCTTAACCGCCCTAGAGCGATATGAACCCCGATGGGACTCCCCTTGTTGCGGATCCAAAGGAGAAGGGAGTGACTTAGTCAGAAGTTAAGTCCTTCGCTTCTAAGGATCTGGAATGGGCCCTTGCTAAGCAAAAGGACGAGCATGATGCTTCCCTTGAGGCCTTGGTCCAAATGAGGTTAGCCGCGTTAACCATGATGCTCGCACCACTTGCTAATCCGGGTGGTCCGACCTCGAGGCCAACTGCGCCTACTCCTTCACTTGGCCAACAACCTCCTAGTAATTATCACTCCAGTGTTCCATGGCTTTATGCAATACCTCAAGTAGAGAAACCTAAGTATAACCCTAGGGGAAAACCCACTTTGCTTGATGACAGTTCCAATTTTGCTTTGTGGAGAGTTGGTATGTAGGACCATCTTAGGTACGTCAATGATGAAATGTTGGACATCTTGGAGCATGGCTACAACCCAGTTGACCCAAAGAATCTCACTCTAAGAGAAACATATGACAAGCATCTCAACGACACCGCAATCATGTGCGTAAGGAAAGGAATGAATGATAAGCAAAGGAGACCTTACATACACATCACAAGTGCCAAGGAGTTATGAGATAGTATTGTGAGAACCAAGACCGGTACCTCCACTCTCCGGCTAGCTCAATATGAAATTGCCAAGGTTCAACTGTAAAACTTTTGTATGGAGAAAGGTGAATCTCCCAAGCAGCTCCTTGAGCGTCTCATGACCCTCTCCACCGACATCGAGTCCTACGATTGTCACAAGACACAAGATGGATTCAACTTGAGTAAACGATTTCTCGTGGACAAATTACTTCATGCTCTTGCTCTGTATCATCACCAAATGGTGCGGGACATAAGGCAACATCATGGATTCAAGGAAATGACTCCCGATGACATCATATCCACTTTTCAACTATTTGAAGAATCCAAGGCAAATTCTATAAAACATCTTGCCATGCATGGTACCTCAACGTCAAAGATCAATCTTGCTTTGAAGGCCAAGCATGTATGTCAGGAAGAGCAAAGTGAAGAAGAAGAAGAAGATGATGATGAAGATGGTGATGAGATTGACTCTGATGAGAGCCCATCATATGAAGAAATTGCCCTCTTTGTTAAGAAGTTTAGCGCGGGAAAATTTAAGGGAAGATTCCAAAAGAAGAATGTAAGGAAGTGCTACAACTGTGAAGAAACCAACCACTTCTCAAAAAATTGCCCTTATGAGAAGAGATAAGATAAACCAAGGTTTCCCAAGACCTTTCCTAAGAAGAGGTTGCCAAATCCTCTAAACTCCAAGCTCAAGAAGAGAGATGGGAAGGAAATGGTTGCTCAAGACGAATCTGGCCCAGATGATGTTGGTGGTGTTGTCGGTGTAGCTCAAGATTCTCAAAACACCTTGAGGCTAGTCAACAAGAGTGGTGATGTTTTCACCTACAACTAGATGAAAGACTACAAGCGAAACGCCCACAAGCGCTTAATGGAAAATGCCATGCTGGAAGAAGGAGAGAACCAAAACTCTCCTGACAAGGTCAGGGTAACCCCACGTTGAAATCCTCCTCTTTTCACTCTGTCTACTCCTAGTGATGAGTATCCTGATGCGTAGGATAATTATGATGATGATGATGATGATGATATAGATGATCCTATGCTTGCTAAACTAAATAAGTTCATGTGTTCCCTTAGAGGAAAGAAGCTCACTATGTTTCGTATGCTTATGGAGATGGTGAGTAAGCACACCATCACCATTAAGGAACTCGAAACCCTCGTCACCTAGGAAAAGGAAAAATATGAAATCCTTGAGCGGAAAGTCCAATATCAGGAAGCTTGAAATGATGAACTATGCTTAAAAATTGGTCAAAACATTGATGTTCATGCTAAAGAACTTGCCTCCTTAAAAAATGCCAAGAACTCTTGCAAGGAGTTGATGAATGATAAAAGTAAGCTTGTGGAATCTCATGCTTCTCTCTCTAAGGATTTTGAGCTTCTATCCGTGTCCCTCAAGACTAAGGAAGAGGAGCTCACCCTTCTTACAAAGAGCTTTGAGACGCCCAAACTTACTTATCTTAAAACAATAGCCAAGGTTTACTCCTCACCTATTATCAATGTTGATTCTTGTACTACTAACTCTAATGGTGATCTAGCTTGAGATAAACCGGTTAGGACATGTCCAGGGTCAATATACGAGGGAATGAAACAGGGAAGAAATGGATCCCTCCGCCAGTTGGGATCTATAAAATCAATGTGGATGTGTGATACACCCATTTTTCATCATGTTTTCCTACTGTTATTTATGATGTTTTTATGCATAATATTGCTTTTGGAGTAATTCTAATGCCTTTTTCTCATAATATGCAAGGTTCACACAAAGGCTACGACAGGCTACCTATTCTGCACACCTCCAAATGAGCTGAAACTTCACGGGGAATTTTTATGGAATAAGTAAGAATTATTGGAGCAAATAACTACCAAAGGGGGCCCACCAGGTGGGCACAACCCACCTGGGCGTGCCAGGGAGCCCAGGCGCGCCCTGGTGGGTTGTGCCCTCCTCGGCCCACCCCCGGTGCCCCTCTTCTGGTATATAAGTCATTTTGACCTAAACAAATCAAGAGAGGACTTTCGAGATGAAGCGCCGCCGTCTCGAGGTGGAACTTGGGAAGGAGCACTTTTGCCCTCAGGCGGAGCACTTCCACCGGGGGAACTTCCCTCCCGGAGGGGGAAATCATCATCACCATCATCACCAACAACTCTCCCATCTTGGGGAGGGATATCTCCATCAACATCTTCAACAGCACCATCTCCTATCAAACCCTAGTTCATCTCTTGTGTTCAATCTTTGTACCGGAACTATAGATTGGTGCTTGTGGGCGACTAGTAGTGTTGATTACATCTTGTAGTTGATTACTATATGGTTTATTTGGCGTAATATTATATGTTAAGATCCAATATGCTATTTAATACTCCTCTGATCTTGAGCCTGATTATCATTTGTGAGTAGTTATTTTTGTTCTTGAGGTCACGAGAGAAATCTTGTTGCAAGTAATCATGTGAACTTGAGATGTGTTTGATAGTTTGATGGTATGTATGTTGTTATTCCCTTAGTGGTGTCATGTGAACGTCGACTACATGACACTTCACCTTATTTGGGTGTAAGGGAATGCATTGGGGAGTAGTTACTAGATGATGGGCTGCGAGAGTGACAGAAGCTTAAACCCTAGTTTATGCGCTATTCCGTAAGGGGCTGATTTGGATCCAAAAGTTTAATGCTATGGTTATATTTATTTTTAATACTTATCGCATAGTTGTTGCGAGGGGGTTAGTCATAAGTAGGTGGTTTGTTCAAGTAAGAACAACACCTAAGCACCGGTCCACCCACATATCAAATTATCAAAGTAGCGAACACAAATCAAACCAACATGATGAAAGTGACTCGATGAAATTCCCGTGTACCCTCAAGAATGCTTTCCTTATCATAAGAGACCGTTTAGGCCTATCCTTTTACTCAAAAGGATTGGGCTACCTTGCTGCACTTTAGTTACCATTACCGTTACTTGCTCATTACACATTATCTTGCTATCAAACTACTCGGTACTTATAATTCCGTGCTTGTAGAGAATACCTTGTTGAAAACTACTTGTCATTTCCTTCTGCTCCTCGTTGGGTTCGACACTCTTACTTATCGATAGGACTATGATTGATCCCCTATACTTGTGGGTCATCAAGGCTCTTTTCGGTCACCGTTACCGGGGAGTGAAGCGCTCTTGGCATGTGGAAATCGGTAAGGAAAAATTATTACTACGTGCTGAAATTTGTTGTCACTTGTTACTATGGAAAACAATCCTTTGAGGGGTTTGTTCGGGGTATCTTCACCTCGAACGGAACCACAATTAGTTAACCCTCAACCAACTGCACCTACTGAAAATATTGGTTTTAAACTTCCTTCGGGTATGATAGGACAACTGCTAGCTAATCCTTATGCAGGACATGGAACCGAACATCCTGATATGCACTTGATATATGTGGATGAAGTTTGTGGATTATTTAAGGTTGCAGGTTTACCCAGAGATGAAGCTAAGAAGACAGTGTTCCCTTATCTTTGAAGGGAAAAGCATTAGCATGGTATAGGCTATGCGATGATATTGGATCTTGGAATTGGAATCGATTGAAATTAGAATTTCACCAAAAAAATTATCCTATGCATCTAGTTCATCGTGATCGGAATTATATATATAATTTTTTGCCTCATGAAGGAGAAAGTATCACTCTAGCTTGGGGGAGTGAGGGAGTCCTGGATTAGGGGGTGTCCGGATAGCCGAACTATCACCATTGGCCGGACTCCTGGACTATGAAGATACAAGATTGAAGACTTCGTCCCGTGTCCGGATGAGACTTTCCTTGACGTGGAAGGCAAGCTTGGCGATACAGATATGTAGATCTCCTACCATTGTAACCGACTCTGTGTAATCCTAACCCTATCCGGTGTCTATATAAACCGGAGGGTTTTAGTCCGTAGGACGAACACCAATCATACCACAGGCTAGCTTCTAGGGTTTAGCCTCTCTGATCTCGTGGTAGATCCACTCTTGTACTACCCATATCATCAATATTAGTCAAGCAGGAGTAGGGTTTTACCTCCATCGAGAGGGCCCGAACCTGGGTAAAAACATCGTGTCCCTTGTCATCTGTTACCATCCACCTAGACGCACAGTTCGGGACCCCCTACCCGAGATCCGCCGGTTTTGACACCGACATTGGTGCTTTCATTGAGAGTTCCTCTGTGTCGTCATCCTTAGGCCCGATGGCTCCTTAGATCATCAACAACGACGCGGTCCAGGGTGAGACTTTTCTCCCCGGACAGATCTTCGTATTCGGCGGCTTTGCACTGCGGGCCAATTCACTTGGCCATCTGGAGCAGATCGAAAGCTACGCCCCTGGCCATCAGGTCAGATTTGGGAGTTTGAACGGCCGACATCCGCGAAGACTTGATCTTCGGCGGATTCGAGCCACAGCCAAGCGCGCCGCACTGTCTCGATGGGCACGATCTAGCTCTGCCGCCGAACAGTGCCCTGGAGGCCGCACCAGCGTCCGCTCCGACCCTTAGCTCAGAGCCGACTCCGTCGATCGAGGACGAGTGGTTGGACACCTCCTAGGGGGCTACGATCTCTATGGCGATCGAGCCGAACTCCATCCCTGTCCTTTGCGAAGACCGTGACTCTGAGGTGCCGGACTCCTCTCCGGACTATGAACCCTACGCGCCCCTGCCAATCGAATCCAATTGGGCGCCAGTTATGGAGTTCACTGCCGCGGACATCTTTCAACACTCGCCCCTTTGGCGACATCCTGAATTCACTAAAGTCTCTCTCTTTATCTGGAGAGCCCTGGCCATACTACGGTCAGGAAGGTTGGGATGCGGACGACGAAGAAATTCAACGCCCACCCACCACCCACTTTGTAGCCACTGTCGATGATTTAACCGACATGCTTGACTTCGACTCCGAAGACATCGACGGTATGGATGACGATGCTGGAGACGACCAAGAACCAGCGCCTACAGGGCACTGGAAGGCCACCTCGTCATATGACATATACATGGTGGACACCCCAAAAGATGGGAACGACGATGGAACAGCGGAGGATGACCCCTCCAAGAAACAGCCCAAGCGCCAAGCGCCGGCGGCGCCGCTCTAAATCCCGCCACAAGTAAAACGGTGATTCAGCACGGAGATAATAACACCCCTGACAAGGCGAAGACAACCCCTCCAAAGAGGATTCAGCACAGGAGGAGGGAGAAGCCAACCCTCATGATAGAGCGGCGAGCGGGGAGATGGAGGACGATAATTATATGCCTCCCTCCAAGATGAGGCAAGCCTCGACGACGACAATTTGTTTGTCGTGCTCGAGGATCCCGCCAAACAGGGCGTTTCAAACGCGCTTATGGCCACGGCAAGCAGCCTCAAGAAAAAGCAGCAGCAGCTTAGAGCTGACCAAGACTTGCTAGTCGATGGATGGATCAAGTCCTTGCAGCCAAGAGTACGAACTCGAACGCCCTCCAAGAGATACCCAAAACACGGATGCTACCCCAATTAGAGGAAGCAGCACCCAAACCTACATCACCAGCGCATGATGCGCTAACCGCCACCCGTGGGTCAGCGATAGAGAGGCCTCTAGACCCTCCACTCAAGCCGCACCCCAGCGTCGCTCGAAAAGTACCAAGGCACGGGGAAATGCGCCAGACCTGCGAGACATATTGGAGGACAAGGCAAGGCAAACAGGATCGATCTACGGATCGCATGGGCGCCCCACGACACGTGATGATAACCGTCACGCCGGATACAACAATTCCGGCCAGGCCGAACACAGTAGACAAAGCTCATTTGAGCTGCGTCATGATATAGCTCAATACAGAGGCGCCGCACACCCACTATGCTTCACATACGAAGTGATGGATCATCAAATCCCCGAGGGTTTCAAACCTGTAAACATCGAATCATACGATGGCACAACAAATCCTGTGGTTTGGATCGAGGACTAGCTCCTCCATATCCACATGGCCCGCGGTGATGATCTACACGCCATCAAATACCTCCCACTCAAGCTTAAAGGACCAGCTCGGCATTGGCTTAACATCTTGCCAGCAGAATCAATTGGTTGTTGGGAGGACCTGGAAGCCGCATTCCTTGATAACTTCCAGGGCACATATGTGCAACCACCAGACGCCGATGACCTCAGCCACATAATTCAGCAGCCAGAAGAATCGGCCAGACAATTCTGGACACGGTTCCTAACCAAGAAAAATCAAATCGTTGACTGTCCGGATGCAGAGGCCCTTGCAGCCTTCAAACATAACATCTGCGATGAGTGGCTTGCCCGACACCTAGGACATGAAAAGCTGAAATCCATGGCAGCCCTCACAACACTCATGACCCGCTTTTGCGCGGGAGAGGACAGCTGGCTAGCTCATAGTAACAACTTGACCAAAAACCCTGGTAGTTCGGATACCAAGGACAACAATGGCAGGTCGTGTCGCGACAAGCACAAGCGCCGCATTAACGGCGATAACGCTGAAGATACGGCAGTCAATGCCGGATTCAGAGGCTCTAAACCCGGTCAGCGGAAAAAGCCGTTCAAAAGAAATACTCAGGGCCCGTCCAATCTGGACCAAATACTCTATCGCTCGTGCCAAATACATGGCACCCCCGAAAAACCAGCCAACCACACCAATAAGGATTGCTGGGTCTTCAAATAGGCAGGCAAGTTAAATGCCGAACTCAATGACAAGGGGCTGCATAGCGATGACGAGGAGGAGCCCCGGCCGCCGAACAATAGAGGACATAAGGGCTTCCCCCCACAAGTGCGGACGGTGAACATGATATACGCAATCCACATACCCAAAAGGGAGCGGAAGCGTGGACTAAGGGACGTATATGCGATGGAGCCAGTCGCCCCGAAGTTCAACCCATGGTCCTCCTGCCCGATCACCTTTGATCGAAGGGACCACCCCACTAGCATCCGCCACGGCGGATTCGCCGCATTGGTTCTTGACCCAATCATTGACGGATTTCACCTCACTAGAGTCCTGATGGACGGCGGTAGCAGCCTGAACCTGCTCTATCAGGATACAGTGCACAAAATTGGCATAGACCCCTCAAGGATTAAACCCACAAAGACGACCTTTAAAGGCGTCATAGTGGGTGTAGAGGCTAATTGTACAGGCTCAGTTACACCCTCGAAGTGGTCTTCGGATCCCCGGATAACTTCCGAAGCGAAGAGTTAATCTTCGACATAGTCCCGTTACGCATCGGCTATCACGCACTGCTTGGACGAACCGCATTTGCAAAGTTCAATGCGGTGCCGCACTACGCATACCTCAAGCTCAAGGTGCCAGGCCCTTGAGGAGTAATCACGGTCAATGGGAACACCGAACGCTCTCTCTGAACGGAGGAGCATACGGCGGCCCTCGCGGCAGAGGTGCAAAGTAGCCTCTCATAGCAATTCTCGAGTCCGGCTACTAAACGTCCGGGCACCGTCAAGCGCGCCCGGAGTAATCTACAACAAGACTGCCTGGCACGATCCGAGCACGCGTAGCAATCCGGCCCCAACCCCAGCCCTCGCGAAATTGCGAAGCCAGTACTACGCGTACATAACTACGCTCTGGAGATACCATGGGCATAAGGTTAGGGGCATGACCACGGCACGCCCAGAGTGCGGCTCAACCGCACCAGGGGCTCCCGATTGTGTCATTCTTTTTTTTTCTTTCTTCTTTTCTCTTACTTTCAGGACTCCGTTTTCCAGAAGCCCTGTCCGGCACTAGAATTGTCGAACTCACGATGCAACAGCCAGGAAGCGTAGTTACGTCGAGTGTCCAGTGGTCTCTACTACGAGCATTATACCTGTTTTACATACCATCCATGCTTACCCCTCGAGGGACATGTTAAATAGTCCCATCCCTTGCTTATCGCACTATTTGTATCGTTCGCTTTCATTGCAGTACCTTTTGAATAAACAATACATAGCTTTTGCCTATTATTGCACTTCTTTCTTTATCTATATATATGTTCATTCATGACATGTTGCACCCGTACACTTTGGTACGGCCAATACACCAGGGCTTAAGTACCCCAAAAATATGGTGTGATAAGGTCGAACACTTTCACAAGTGCGGCACCCCGAACTTATAGCATTATATGCATCGGCTCCGAATCATGTCTTGGGTCAATAGTTGGGTTTGCCCGGCTCCTATGTTTTGGTACCTTACGTTCCGTTATATCGGCTAAGGTAGCGCTGGGAGAACCACTGTGATTGTGCCCCGGTTGAGCTGGGTTGAGCACCTCAGTGGACAAAGCTAAAACTGACCGTCATGATAGGGCGAGAGCCGGTCGCTGTTCGAGAGGTTTTTTCGCGTCCCTAAAGACTTATGCCGCTTAGAGTGAGGAGTCGGCATTGTCCGGCCAAAGGCGTGGATAGCGCCCTGAACTCGGTCTTCCGAATACTAGTGGCTTCGCCGAAATTTAAAATTATAGAATTCTATGGCTAAGTGAGAGTGTTCAAGCACTATAAGTCCGGTTGCCTTGTTCGTTGCGTTGAGCGCCTCCCTAGAAGGACCCAAGAATGGGAACAAGAGCGCTCAAGTTTATCCCGAACACCCCAAAGACTTTCGTGGCATGGGGGCTGAAGCCAACGACTTGCCATCTCTCAAATTTGATAAACGGCCGCACAGAAGGTAATATTTTAAATTCACAAGCGTTGCTGAGCGCATATGAACAAGTTTTCAGCGTACAAGATAACAAATGCGAGTCTATTCAAAAATCACATCTTTGGAGCATTCATCCGCTATAAGGTGGGCACCCTTCAGGATGCCCTCATAGTACATTTCGGGCTTGCGATGCTCCTCGCCCTTCGGTGGCCCGTCCATCACAAGCTTCTTAGCATCCAGCTTGCCCCAGTGTACTTTAGCATGGGCAAGGGCCCGATGGGCACCTTCAATGCAGACGGAGCGCTTGATGACTTCAATCCATGGACATGCGTCCACCAGCCGCCGCACTAGCCCGAAGTAGCTCCCAGGCATGGCTTCCAATGGCCACAGCCGAATTATGAGGCCCTTCATGGCCTGTTCGGCGACCTTGTGGAGCTCGACCAGCTGCTTCAGCTGATCGCTTAGGGGCACCGGATGTCCGGCCTCCGCATACTGAGACCAGAACACCTTTTCCGTCGAGCTCCCCTCCTTGGCGCGGTAGAACGCGACAACATCAGACACACTACGGGGCAGATCTGCGAATGCTCCTGGAAAGCTCCGGATTCGGGTAAGTAATAGGTAATTCACTTTCACATGCTTGATTTGCATAAAGAATGCCTTACCCGCCGCTATCTTCTTTAATGATTCAATTTCTTGGAGGGCTTTTTGGCTTCGGCCTTAGCGGCTTTGGCACTCTCAAGAGCCGAGGCGAGCTCGTACTCTCGAGTCTTGAGTCACGCTCCAAACTCGTGTTTTCCACGAGCCCTGAGCTCTTGCCGCACCTCCGCCACCCGCGCCTCCTGCTTCTCTCGCTCGGTGCGCTCATGCGGCCGCTTTGCTTTCGGCCGCGGACACCACTTCCTTCGTGGTCGCCACCTCGTTCGTGGCCCCTACAATACCCACGTTAGTCCTGTCATTTTGCAACCAAATCCTTTCTCAGAAGGTATTTCTTTAATAAGGTATTATTTACCTTCCTTGTCCTCGAGCTGCTTCTTGGCAAGGCCTAGCTCGTTCTCGGACCGCCGAGGCTCGCTTCAATGCATTGACCTCCATGATCGGTCTTGCAGAGGTCAGCAGCGCAGCCTGCATTCCCATATTGACATACTTATGTTAGACTCCTGCGTATATATTTTAGATCCTTAGTCCGGCTTTTCTTTCCGAACACCGAACTAAGCATCGAGGCTATTGTCTATCGGTAATATTTTTACATATTCTAAACTTACCTCAAAGCCTGTTAGAAGGCTGGTACAGGCTTCAGTCAGCCCGCTCTTGGCGGACTGAACTTTCTGGATCGCCACACTCATAACAGTGTGGTGCTCCTCGTCGATGGAGGCGCCATTAAGCGCCTCCAGCAAGCTATCCGGTGCCTCCGGATGGGCGGAGGTCACCGGCGTCGCAGTCTTTCCCTTCTTACGAAGGGGCCGCTTGCCGGACTTCGGAACCACTGAAGTTTCCGGTATGGAGTCCGGCACAGGGCCGGACTTAGAGCCCTCTGGGGTTTCGCCCCCTTTGCGCCCAGAGTCCGGGAGGTCGCCTTGCGGCGCCTCTAGGACCACCTCCTCCTGGTTGGGCCCCTTTGGGGACTCCACCGCGGTATCGTCTGCATCACGAGGAGAGGAGGCGGTCGGAAGTGAAGCGCTATTCACATCCGACGAACCCAGGGAGCCGCTCGACGAAGCGGCGAGCTCGTCCTTGGGCGGGCTACATGGTTATATTTGGCGTTAGAAGACACTATGCGACAAATAAAAAGTCATGAGCTATTCCGGAGTCCGGACACTTACGATCTCGCCAGGGGCTTGGCCCTTGTTGGCCACTCCTCCTCGTCGTTGTCGGCGTTGGTGGAGAAGTCCGGAGGAAGGGTCCTTCCTTTCTTGGACCCTCCGGCCTCCCCAGTTGGGGCGGCCTTCCTTTTCTTCTCTCCCCCTGCTGGGGGAGAGGCTTCTTTTTCCTCCTCCTCGTCCTCAGAGGAGGATTCCGCCTCAGAGTCGTCGGACGATGAGTCCGACAACACCTGACGCTGGGAGCTCCTTTGAGTTCCCGTGGCCTTCTTCTTGGCCTTCTTCTCCGGCACCACGTGAGGTGACGGAGCCAGCAGCCCCGTCAATCAGGCGTCCGCTGGGTCTTCTGGCAAGGGGGCCGGACAGTTAATCTGTCCGGACGTCTTCAGCCAGTCCTGTCAAAGGTTAGGGAGTATTAGATCCCGCATAGAGTCAAACTATGAAAAAGAGTCCCATAAAGGGTAAAATAACTTACCTCGCTGGCTTGACGCTGCGAGCTGAATCCGCGATCTTGATGGCGGATGTGGGGCTTCGCGCCCTTGAACAACACTTTCGGGCATCTTCGTGCGTAGTGTCAAGAGCCTTTTCAGAGTTTGGTGCTGTGCGGATCGAACTCCCACAATTTGAAGGCCCGTTGTTGGCATGGGAGAATCCGGCGGATGAGCATCACCTGGATTACGTTGACAAGCCTGAGATTCTTGTCCACCAGGTTTCGGGCGCAGGTTTGGAGTCCGGACAGCTCTTCCGAATCACCCCACGTCAGGCCCGTCTCTTTCCATGATGTGAGCCGTGTTGGGAAGCCAGATCGAAATTCGGGGGCCGCCGCCCATTGAGAGTCGCGCGGCTCGGTGATGTAGAACCACCCCGGTTGTCACCCCTTTATGGTCTCCACAAAGGAGCCCTCGAGCCATAGGACTTTGGCCATCTTGCCAACCATGGCACCTCCGCACTCCGCTTGGCGGCCGCCCTACCTTCGACTTGACATTGAAGATCTTCAGCCATAAGCAAGTGGTGCTGGATCAGAGGAAGGCCTCGCACACTGACGATGAATGCCGAGATGTTGAGGATGAAATTGGGGCCAGATCGTGGAAGTCCAGGCCGTAGTAGAACATGAGCCCCCGGACAAATGGATGAAGTGGAAAACCTAGTCCGGAGGAAGTGGGTGAGAACACCACCCTCTCATGGGGCCTGGGGTGGAATGAGCTGCCCCTCATCGGGGAGCCAGGTCGCGATGTCGCTGGATAAGTATCCGGCCTTCCGCAGCTTTTTGAATTGTCCCTCCGTGACGGAGGAGACCATCCACTTGCCTCCCGCTCCGGACATGGCTGGAGAAGGTTGAGGAGGATGTGCAGACTTGGGCGCTGGAGCTCGAGTCTTGTGAAATGGATGAGCAAAGGAGTAAGAAGGCGTAGGTGAAAAGGTGGATCCTTATCCCCTTATATGGACGGACGAAGCTATGCGTCCCCCGCCAGCCTGGTAAAACTCGCTTATCTCCCAAGCTCCGTAATCAATGGCGCGGTTGGGTTACCCACGTCCGTATTGATGGGAATCCCGGATATGGGGGCACGATCTCCGCTCTAATAAGACGTGCCAAGGAAACTGCCTCGCTAAACGCGCTGAGGTGGAAAAGTAAAATGATTCGTATAAAGGCCTGGTCGTGGTGTGATGTCACACGCGGAATACGTCAGCAGATCTGTGCAAAGGTTATTCTCTCTACGGTGGTATGTGGAACTTGTTTTGCAGAGCCGGACACTATCCTTGTGTTCAAAATCTTCTATGAAGTATTCGGAGGAGGAACCCGCCTTGCAATGCCGAAGACAATATGCGCGCCGGACTCGTCATCATTGAAGCCTGGTTCAGGGGCTACTGAGAGAGTCCTGGATTAGGGGGTGTCCGGATAGCCGAAGTATCACCGTTGGCCGGACTGCTGGATTATGAAGATACAAGATTGAAGACTTCGTCCCGTGTCCGGATGGGACTTTCCTTGGCGTGGAAGGCAAGGTTGGCGATACGGATATATAGATCTCCTACCATTTAACCGACTCTGTGTAACCCTAACCCTATCCGGTGTCGATATAAACCGGAGGGTTTTAGTCCGTAGGACGAGCAACAATCATACCATAGGCTAGCTTCTAGGGTTTAGCCTCTCTGATCTCGTGGTAGATCCACTCTTGTACTACCCATATCATCAATATTAATCAAGCAGGAGTAGGGTTTTACCTCCATCGAGAGGGCCCGAACCTGGGTAAAAACATCGTGTCCCTTGTCTCCTGTTACCATCCGCCTAGACACACAGTTCGGGACCCCCTACCCGAGATCCGCCGGTTTTGACACCGACAAGGAGGCTTAAGTCAATGTTATATTCATGCCCCAATCATGAACTCTCAAGAGAAATTATTAGTCAGAATTTTTATGCTCGTCTTTCTCATGATGATCGAACAATGCTCGACACTTCTTGTACTGGTTCATTTATGAAGAAGACTATTGACTTCCGCTGGGATCTTTTAGAAAGAATGAAATGCAACTATGAAGATTGGGAACTCGACCAAGGTAATGAGTCAGGTATTAAGCTCAAGTATGATTGTGTTAAATCTTTTATGAATATCGATGCTTTTCAAAAGTTTAGCACTCAATATGGACTTGACTCTGAGATAGTAGCCTCCTTTTGTGAACCATTTGCTACTCATGTTGATCTCCCTAAGGAGAAGTGGTTTAAATATCACCCATATATCAAAGAAGAAATTAAAGAACCGGTAATAGCTAAAGATGAAACTATTATTTATAATGTTGATCCAGTTGTTCCTACTGCTTATATTGAAAAACCACCTTTCCCTGTTAGGATAAAGGAACATGCTAAAGTTTTAACTGTGGTTAACAAAAGTTATATTAGAACTTCCAAACCTACTGAACAAATCAAAGTAGAACCTAGTGTTGTTATGGTTAAAGATCTCTTGGTTGAAAATATAGATGGGTATGTTATTTACTTCTGTGATGAAGCTGCTAGAATTGCCAAACCCGATGAAATACATAAACATAGACTTGTTGTTGGCATGCCTGTTGTCACAGTTAAAATAGGAGATCATTGTTATCATGGTTTATGTGACATAGGTGCTAGCGTGAGTGCTATTCCTTTTACCTTATATCAAGAAATTATGAATGATATAGCACCCGCTGAAATAGAAGACATATATGTTACTATTAAACTTGCTAATAGAGACACCATCACACCACTTGGGATTGTTAGAGATGTTGAAGTCTTGCGTGGGAAAATAAAATATCCTACTGATTTTCTTGTTCTTGGTTCCCCACAAGATGACTTTTGTCCCATTATCTTCGGTAGACCTTTCTTGAACACCGTTAATTCTAAAATAGATTGCGAGAAACAAACTGTCGGTGAAAGTTTTGGTGATGAGTCTCATACCTTTCATTTTCCAAGTTTAGTAGGAAACATCATAAGAAAGAATTGTCTAGTAAGGATGAAATAATTGGTCTTGCTTCTATTGCCGTGCCTCCTACTAATCCTCTAGAACATTATTTGCTAGACCATGAAAATGATATGCATTTGCATGAAAGAATTGAAATAGATAAAAAATTCTTTTAACAACGTCCTCTGCTTAAGCACAGTTTGCCTATTGAAACTCTAGGAGGTCCTCCTCCATCTAAAGGTGATCCTGTGTTTGAATTAAAACAATTACCAAACACTTTGAAATATTCTTACCTTGAGGAGAAAAAGATATATCCTGTTATTATTAGTGCTAACCTTTCAGAACATGAAGAAGAAAGATTATTGAAGGTTCTGAAGAAGCACCGAGCTGCTATTGGATATACTCTTGATGATTCAAAGGGCATTAGTCCCACTCTCTGTCAGCACAAAATCAATATGGATCTTGATGCTAAACCCATTGTTGATCACCAACAATGTTTAAATCCTAAAATGAAAGAAGTGGTAGGAATATAAATACTGAAGCTTCTGGAAGCAGGTATAATCTATCCCATAGCTGATAGTAGATGGGTAAGTCCCATTCATTGTGTCCCTAAAAAAGGAGGTATTACCGTTGTTCCTAATGACAAGAATGAACTTATTCCACAAAGAATTATTACTAGCTATAGAATGGTAATCGATTTTAGAAAACTAAATAAAGCTACACTGGTACGCGTCGGTGCTATGCAAACGGTTTAAAACCCCTTTCTGCGATGGCATTTGGAACCGTCGCCAAGTGAGTGTGGGCGATAGGGGGGGTCCTTCCCACACGACCCAGAAATCGTCGGGGATAGGCCCTCCTGGGACATCAGATGAGTTTGTGTGCGGTCGGGTGACCCATGGAAACCCCAGAAAACATTTCCGTAGGTATGTACATCCCACACGGTGAATCCCAAAAAAACATTTCCATTCGTATGTATATCACACACAGCCAATCCAAGGAGTACGTTTCCGTTCTTATGTACATCCCACACCGTGAATCGAGGGAAAACATTTCCGTTCATATGTACATCCCACACGGTCAATCCCGGGAAAACATTTCCGTTCGTATGTACATCCCAAACGATTAGGCCACTATAAACGTATGAAAAATGTGGACATCAACATTTAATCTGCCGATATATTTGTGATAGGTACGTTACCACACACGGTTCAAGAATGTAAAATGTGTGTGGTGCCTCTACTAACGCCAACGTGTAAATTTTCGTAACTGTGTACGATTGGTGTTCCTATCACACACGCACACAGGTTTCAAACGTTTGTCGTATTACCATGAATCGCACACGCATATTAGACGAAACCGTGCGTGTGTCGGAAGGGCATCGCAACGTTTCACGTCAAAGAACTGTCTGTTTTCTTTTTTCATTGCACACGCTGCTTTCTTTCTAACCGTGTGCACATTATTTTATTCTCTTCTGTACAATTTTTTTGGCTGTAATTTATTATTCGAATTGGAGATTTTGAAATATGGAACGTGCAATTCAAATCCTCAGCACAATGGTTCAACAACGAATCCATAAAGAAATTTGTCAGCACAATATGTTTAGTAATTACAGGAATATTTACAGGCGGTAAAGGTGAAGAGACAAGTGTAAATCATTTTGACTTCCGATGTTGTTGAAGAAGCGGAATGCCTATAATGTGCCTTCCTGCATGCCATAGGCATGAACAACTTTTGTCCAACCCCTTGTGACGATCGCCCGCTCATCCTTCACGGCCTTCAGGAAGACTTCTAGAGCATTATCATGGTAGCATGAATTATATACTTTAACCTTAGTTGCCTCCACCCCAGTCATGTAAATTGCAAGGTAATCATCCGTAAATAGCTTCAGAAACCACTGAAAAGAGAAAAATATCAGATCATGAGGTCTAATAGAGTAACTTGTTGTGGGCAGGGGGAAAAGGCAACAGATTACTTACCATCCCAAAGTTCACCGTTGTCTTGGACAAAGTGTAAATAAAGAGCTTAATTCCCATCACCCGTTTCTTTCACCTAACAATCTTTCTTAGTTTCCTCACTTGACGCTTGTTCATGAATATCTCATTGCCCCATACGCAAAAGGGATCGAAGCGTGGATCAGTACCGCGCATATCGTACCTACAAGTAACCAGTAAATGTTAGAAGCTAAATGAGATTGCACAAATGATGTAAAATACAACTACCGACATTCCTAAGTACAAGTATTTTTAGAGATTTCAATATGAACTACATACAGATGTATATATAATTATAGATATAGTTTAGATTAGAATCTAGATTCACTCATTTTGCTCCTTATGTAGTATAGATTGGAATATCTAAAAATACTTAAATTTAGAAATAGACGGTGTATAAGACATGGGATGTAGCTAACCTCGACGTCAAACAACAACATCCCCCATTGTAGCCTTGTGTAAGTACATGGAAAGCCAATGTTAACTACAATAGGGTTAACATCCACCAAAAATAGCAAATGGTAATAAAACGGCAGCATCTGTAGGGATATCTTCATTGTGAAAGAGTAGCACGGTAGCCAAGGGATGGATTAAAAAATGGATACAACTGTTAATTGCAACAGGCTTAACAACATCCTCATTCATGTTTTGTAAGTTTGTAGCCATTGAAATACAACTATTTAAGAATGAATACGCCTGTTAATTGCAACAGGCTTAATGGCAATTGAAACCGGTACCGATAAAAATGCAATTGGCAGAGTTAAACATCACAAGGCAGGTCAGAGCAGATAATGGCTTAGTTGTCTACAAAAAGGTAGGGGAAATAGCTAAAACGTGTTAGGCATGTTTACTACAAGATGCTTAAGACATCAACCGTACAAAACATAGCCATTAATTGCAACTGGTATTGGTAAGATTGAACTGGTGAGTTCATACTTGGTAAGTCCCGAGAGGTAGTTGCTGGGACACTTCATCTTGGCCAGAGCCCGCCCAAAGTCAGCGGCGGCGGATGCAAGCTCTTCCTCCGGGTCGAAGCGTGGATCAGTGCCCCCGACATGTGTACCTACAAGAAGCAAGTAAATGTTAGAAGCCAAACTGCAATTGCACAAATGATGTAAAATATTGTAAGACATGGGATGCAGCTAACCTCGACGGCAAACAACAGCATCGCCCGTTATGGCCCTGCGTAAGTACATGGATAGGCATGGTAAGTACAACAGGGTTAGCATCCACCAAAAATAGCAAATGGGCAACATCTCTAGTATATCTTCATTGCGGAGAGTAGCATGGTAGCAAAGTTTGTTGCTGGTATTGGTGAAATTGAACTGAACATTTAATACTTGAACATCACACATTGTGCAACACTGAGATAAACAAGGCACGAACATGCTCAATACATCAACCGTACAAAACATAGCCATTGCAAGTGGTATTGGTAAGATTTAGCTGGTCAGATCATACCTGTTAAGTCCTGGGGGGTAGTCGTCGGGGCACTTCTTCTGGGCCAGAGCCTGCACCATGTCGGCGGTGGCGGAGGCGAGGTGTTCCTCCGGGTCAACACGCACAACAGCCATCGCGCCATGGACCGCCATCAGCTCCTCGACCTCCACGTGATATGTGGTTGAGCTCGCACGATGATGCTCTGGAGGTAGGGACGGTGGGGATTTGGAGGCATGTGGATGTTTCGCAGGCGCCATTTAAGCAATCAGGACGGGGCCGTGATAGAGATCGGTGGGTTACCTGACTAGATCCGAGCAGAGCATAGATGTGGTTGAAGTTGTGGTGGTGGCGGCGGCGGTTTGAGCTACCGGTAGGGGGAGTCATTGGGGGGGGGGAGTGGGGGGAGATACTGAGGAAATTGGATGGGTGGGGATGTGGTTGGAGGATTAAATTCTGAAATCGCGCGCCTAATGAAAATTTCACTGCGAAACTTGAAACTTGGGCGGGGGAAACACACAACAGAGACGAAGCGCGTAAAATACTCGTGTGCGAGAAAACAGAAAATTGGCAGTTCCCGTCTCCGAAAAAATGTACATGTGTAGTCGATTTTTTTCGGTCAATGGTACGCCTGGTTTATTTGGAACCATCACAAAGGTAATAGACTTATGGATCATTAACGTAAAAAAAGCACACGGGTACGGCATAGAAACCGTGTGTTTTGTGATCTTCTAATGATTAACGCAAAAAAGCGCACACGGTCACACATGGTAATCAACGCTCAAACCCTCAAAGGATGCTCATTGTACATTAATACTACAAACTTAAAGTACTACTGGTAATTTGCTCTAATACTACAAACTTAAACTACTTCTCACATGCTGCCATCGGGGCATGCTGGCCAGACACCGGCATTCTCCTTCCCGGCCTTGTAGGCGGCAGCCAACCGTGCTTCAATCTCCGCCAAGCTCTCCTCATCATGGCGTGCGGCCTCTTATTTCTTGAGGCGGCGGGACTCTCTTTTCTTGACTGCTTTCTGCCTTTTCCGATCCTCATGTGAGGCTTTGACCGCCTCTAGATCCACCGCCCATTCGGCCATGGCCGCCTCAAAGTCCACCCACGTAACTGTGTGGCCGCCGATGGCGATGAACTCGGTGCAGCGAGATGCCGTCGCTTCCTTCCCATGTGTGTGGTCGCGGGCGGCGAGGAACGCGGCACCACGGGATGCCATCGCTTCCTTACTAGTTACTGTGCATCGTGGTGCCATGAACGACGCTTGGAGAGAGCTCTGGGATGGAGGGCCCGGGCAGCCGTACAGTGCGGTGGTTTTTAAGAGCTCAACGACAAACGACAAAGGAAATTTGGCTTCCCTTACAATTTTGCGCGTTCATTATCGCACACGGTTCATCTCGCTCACTTTCGGAAACAGTGTGCATTGAGGCTATTGTCTGTTGCGTTATGATTGGCCGGAACCCCAGCCACACAGATCGCGCGTGTGCACCATAGGATGCGCCGCGATCAAACGGCAGTCCACGTCCCTCACATCATATCTGTGTTGCTCTAGCTGGATTGGATTTATGTGCGCCAAATGCCTAGAAAATGCACACAATCCCTTAAATATGGTAAATGAGCAAATTTGAACACGGTGATTTACAGGGTGTATGTTTTCGTAGAAAAAAAAACTCCAGGGCAAAGAACAAAAAAAATTTGGATTCCCCTTCAATTTTGGTGATTTCCCTCTCGAAAGCTTGGAACTTCCCGGCGATGGTTCGATTTATGAAGGGCGTGCATGACGACATAAGACAAACCTTCTCAAATTTTCACCAGGGCATGGTGAGGTCATACAATGGCACCATGCTAGGTGTCATGTTTTTCAATCATTTATTTCATTTTTTCCATAGTTGAAAATCCAATAAACAAACGTTTGTGGTTGACTATTGCCACACATTTAATCGAAATATCTGCCCATTCCTTGTAAAAGGCATGAGAATTTGCTAAATGGCACGAGCATCGTTTTCTAGACCGTTCTTGTGCACCCTTTCATGCACCAATTGTTTGAACTTGAATTATGTGTATTAATGCCTAGAAAATGCACATAATCCCCTAAATATGGTAAATGAACCCGCAAAAGTGTCAAATTTGAACGTGGTGATTTGCAGGGATTATGTTCATCTTAGAAAAAAAACTCATGGACAAAGGATAAAGGAAATTTGGATCCCCCTTCAATCTTGGTGATTTCCCTCACGAAACCATGAAATTTCCTCGGTGATGGTTCGATTTATGAAAGGCGTGCATGACGACATGAGGATAACATTCTCAAATTTTTACCAGGGCATGGTGAGGCCATACCATGGCACCACGCCAAGCGTCATGTTTTTCAAGCATTTATTTCATTTTTTGTATAGTTGTTACCCAGTAAACGACGTGTTTATGGTTGACTATTGCCACTCATTTCCTCGAAATATCTGTCCATTCCTTGTAAAAGGCATTAGTATTTCCTAAATGGCATGAGGATGGTTTTCTAGACCATTCTTGTGCACCTTTTCATGCACCGATTGTTCGAATTTGAATTATGTGCATTAATGCCTAGAGAATGCAAATAATCCCCTAAATATGGTAAATGAACACGGAAAAGTGTCAAATCTGAACGTGGTGATTTGTAGGGTGTATGTTCATCATAGAAAAAAACTCATGGACAAAGGACAAAGGAAATTTGGATCCCCCTTCAATCTTGGTGATTTCCCCTCGAGACCATGGAACTTCCTTGGTAGTGGTTCGATTTATGAAAGGCGTTCATGATGACATAAGGATAACATTCTCAAATTTTTACCAGGGAATGGTGAGGCCATACCATGGCACCACGCCAAGTGTCATATTTTTCAAGCATTTATTTCATATTTTGTATAGTTGTTACCCAGTAAACGATGCGTTTATGGTTGACTATTGCCACACATTTCCTCCAATTATTTGTCCCTTCCTTGTGAAAGGCATGAGAATTTACTAAATGGCATGAGGATGGTTTTCCAAATCGTTCTTGTGCACCTTTTCATGCACCGATTGTTCGAATTTGAATTATGTGCATTAATGCCTAGAGAATGTAAATAAACCCCTAAATATAGTAAATGAACACAGAAAAGTGTCGAATTTGAACGTGGTGATTTGCAGGGTGTATGTTCGTCATAGAAAAAACTCGTGGACAAAGGATAAAGGAAATTTGTACCCCCTTCAATTTTGGTGATTTCACCCTCGAAACCATGGAACTTCATCGGTGATGGTTCGATTTATGAAAGGCGTGCATGACGACATAAGGATAACATTCTCAAATTTTTACTAGGGTATGGTGAGGCCATACCATGGCACCACGCCAAGCGTCATGTTTTTCAAGCATTTATTTCATTTTTGGTATAGTTGTTACCCAGTAAACGACGCGTTTATGGTTGACTATTGCCACACATTTCCTCGAAATATCTGGCCATTCCATGTAAAAGGCATGAGAATTTACTAAATGGCATGAGGATGGTTTTTCTAGACTGTTCTTGTGCACCTTTTCATGCACCGATTGTTTGAATTTGAATTATATGCATTAATGCCTCGAGAATGCAAATAATCCCCTAAATATGGTAAATGAACACGGAAAAGTGTCAAATTTGAACGTGGTGATTTGCAGGGTGTATGTTCATCATAGAAAAAAAATCATGGAGAAAGGACAAAGGAAATTTGGATCCCCCTTCAATCTTGGTGATTTCCCCCTCGAAACCATGGAACTTCCTCGGTAATGGTTCGATTTATGAAAGGCGTGCATGCCGACATAAGGATAACATTCTCAAATTTTTACCAGGGCAAGTGAGGCCATACCACGGCACCACGCCAGGCATCATGTTTTTCAAGCATTTATTTCATATTTTGTATAGTTGTTACCCAGTAAACGACGCGTTTATGGTTGACTATTGCCACACATTTCCTCGAAATATCTGTCCATTCCTTGTAAAAGGTATGCGAATTTAGTAAATGGCACGAGGATGGTTTTCCAGACCGTTCTTGTGCACCTTTTCATGCACCGATTGTTCGAATTTGAATTATGTGCATTAATGCCTAGAGAATGCAAATAATCCCCTAAATATGGTAAATGAACACGGAAAAGTGTCGAATTTGAATGTGGTGATTTGCAGGGTGTATGTTCATCATAGAAAAAAACTCATGGACAAACGACAGAGAAAATTTGGATCCTCCTTCAATCTTGGTGATTTCCCCCTCGAAGCCATGGAACTTCCTCGGTGATGGTTCGATTTATAAAAGGAGTGCATTACGACATAAGGAAAACATTCTCGAATTTTTACCAGGGCACAGTGAGGCCAAACCATGGCACCACGCCAGGCGTCATGTTTTCGAAGCATGTATTTCATTTTTGTATACATTAATTCCGGGTTTGTTTGGCCTTTTTATACATTATTTGAATTTCTGGGCATTTAATGTTCATAATTCAAATTTGAACTACAATCACATGCTCCAGTGCACCAAAGTTGGTTGAAAAATCACATGTGTGTCCTTGGGTGAATTTCTAGGTCCCATGCAAGAAATGAGAAAGAAATTCGAACATCTGGGTGTCGTGGCTCGGCCGAAAATATTGATAAACTTGGTTTTTTAATTCATTTAAATCCAAAACACACCTGAAAATCATGTCATGACATGGCACCAACATGCTGCGGTATTTTTTTTTGGCCGAATTGGGACAAGCTTTCGTATAAGATGCTTGCAAACCGGAGCTTCTCTCAAGAAGGCCCGTGGTTCCGAGAGGGAATGTGTCACCTCCGTGTGCGAAATGACATACGTACACTGCCTTCTCCCGCCTTAATTTGTTTACACAGGAAGATTAGACCAAATAGAAGTATCGTGCTCAATTTTGGAATTATTTCGGGTTCGTTTGGCCGTTTTTGTACATTAATTGAATTTCTGGGCATTTGATGTGCATAATTAAAATTTGAACTACAAGCACATGCTCAAGTGCACCAAAGTTGGTTGAAAAATCACATGTGTGTCCTTCGGTGAATTTCTAGGTCCCATGCAAGAAATGAGAATGAAACTAAAACATCTGGGCATCGTGGCTCGGCCAAAAAGATTGAGAAACTTCATTTTTTAATTCTTGTAAATCTAAAACACGCCTGAAAATCGTGAAACTTGGCATGGTGTCATGACATGGCACCAACATGTTGTGGTAATTTTTCTGTCCGATTTGCGAAGGCGCACACATTAAAAATCAACAAAGTCATTTGGAACAAGTGTTGTCATGTTACAAATCGGAAACACAACTATTATTTAAACCATGGGCGTTCTACTTACCAATTACATGCCGCCACACGTCCCTTTTTTATTGGCTAGGAGGTGCCGTGCGGGGTAGCTATTTGAGTACGGGAGGCATGCGATCAGACCCCTACGCATGCTCATCGGGAGGAGAGCCCTTTGACCTCTATCAGCCGTGCACCTCCCTCCCAACGTCTCCATTAATGGCGCCCGAGCCCCTGTTTCACGGCGCGACTATGTCTCTCTGGACTGAGATTTAAGTGAGAAAAGTCAAAATCGGAAAAGAAAGTTTTGCACGGATCTTGATGTAAGATCCGATGGACCTATATATCATCGACTGCGACTTATAGCAAGCATGATGAATATAAGGACGATGACAGTGGATAATCATTGTCTTACATATCTAGGAAGATAACTAAAAAAGCCACATGCGGCTACGCCCGAAATACACAAGGGCAAAAGAAGAAGGAAGACGCATACAACGATCTGGCTCGCTGATCTCTACTTTCTTGATGCGCTGCAGGTCGCGGAGACTAGTTCTCGCTGCGAGCGGCGATGATCTCTTTCATCACTTTCATGTCCATAATATGCTGCTCGGAAGAAACCGTGGATTCCTCCACCAGCCTTTCGCGCTCGATGTGGAGCATGGCATTCTCGTCCATAAGTTTCTTGATGATGACGCCCGTCCTCTTCAACAAGGGAGCATTCTCCTCCACCTGCTCTGCCCTTCCGGCGATCTTCGCCCTCAGCAGGTCGCGGTCGGCCTGGAGTTGTTCAAATGAGGCATTCAACTCATCCTGTAGCTTCATCCAGCCGGAGATCTGATCCATCTGGCTATGGACGATCACATGCATGCGCCTGTAAGAGTCCTCGCCTGCCCACGAGAGATTATCCCAGGCCGCCGCGATGCGGGAGGACATCTCTGTCGCATTTGCGGCGCAGCAGGACATCTCTGTTGCTTCCGCGTCGCGACCAGACCAGTGTGCTGCATCGACGACGCGACGGGACCTCCATGCTGCTTTAGCGGCACGGCGAGACCTCAGTGCTGCTTCGGCGGCGCGGCGGGACATGTCAGCTGCTTTCGCGGCTAAGCGGGACATCTCTCGTGCTTCCGCTTCCATACTCGCCTCTCCGTGGTGGTAATCTCTTGACCGAGAACTCAATCTGGCCATGGCAGACGCAAGAGGACGATGCTGAATGACTTGTTTTCTTTTGTGGATGAGGAGGTGAGGAAGGAATTTGCAGTCATCTTGGCATAGTACAGTATTTATAACCGAGTACTAATACGCTCCTAAGTGGGAAACCGTTTAGGTTTTGATCAGTGTGAACAGGTTTGCAATTTGGAAGGTGACAGGACGCAGGCTCAAAATTTATTGACGGTTCTATAATTTCTAGGTGCGACACTATTCCAGGACGGCGTAACGTTGGCATGCTTTCTCGGCCGTGTACATGGCGTTTGGTGCACCACAATAGGCAATGTCAGCACACGTCTTGTTCCAAGAACCGTGCGCACTCGTTATTACCAATGCGCACGCTTATTTTAATTAGAATGTGTGCCCATCTAGCACACACACGTTGATGTGTCTAACTGTTTCTGTTTGTTATGGCTAATCGCAAAAAGTTCATCTGTGTGAAGTGTATGCCATCAATCGCACACACCTTTGATCTGGTTGACCGTTTTTGTTTTGTTGCCTAATCGCAAATAGTTAATCCGTCTAAAGCGTATGCCCTCAAGCGCACACACCTTTATCTAGCTGTCCGTTTCTGTTGTTCCACCTCGTCAAAAACAATTAATCCGAGTGAACCGTATGTTGTGTATCACACACACCTTCATCTGGCTGCCCGTTTCTTTAGTTCGTCCTCATCGCAAACAATTCATTGAACTGAACCGTATGCCGGGCATCGCACACACTACTAAAATCTGAACCGTGTTTGATGCATCCGTCATCGCAAATGTTTTGGACATTTTTGACAGTTCTCTGACACCACTGGTTGCGATTATTGCATCGCACATAGTTTCTCGAAGGGTCTCTAATCATAGTGTCATGTTAGCAGCATCCTGCAGTAGTGCTAATAGAAAAGATCATTACTGTTGATGTCAAAACCGGCAGATCTTGGGTAGGGGGGCCCAAGCTATATGTCTGAGGATCGATGGTAACAATGATCAAGGGGACACAATGTTTACCCAGGTTCGAGCCCTCTTAATGGAGGTAAAACCCTACTCCTGATTGATTATATTCGATGGGTATAGGGGTTACAAGAGTTGATCTACCTCGAGATCATAATGGCTAAACCCTGACATGGCTAGCCTAGCAATGTTATGATCCTGCCTCCGGTTTAAACCATCCGGTTTATATAGATACCAGAGGGGCCTAGGGTTGCACAAAGTCGGTTCAACAGAAAAGAAATAGTATATCCGGACACCTAAACTTGCCATTCACGCACACGGGAGTCCCAACCAGACACGAGAGGTGGTCTTCTTCCTTTTATCTTGACAACCCATTAGTCCGGCCCACATCTAATAGACAGGACGCCCGAGGACCCCTTAGTCCAGGACTCCCTTAGTATCCCCTGAACTAGTCTTCAATGACGACGTGTTTGGCGTGCAGGTTGTCTTCGGCACTGCGAGGCGGGGTTCCTCTCCTTGAATAATATACATCAACCTTCCCTCACAAAAGAAATGTATACGGCTTTGCATAATTAACACAACTCTTAGCCACGAAGGCAGGATATAAAAAATAGGAATAGTGTCTTTACTGACAACTTTTTTTCGGCGAAGCATCAGACTTGACCCTTCAGTGTTTTGTAACGTTTTCACATTCCTCGTTTCGTGTTTCGAGGTCAAGCCCCCTTGGCCCGTCTTGTCAAAACAGAGTCATTCCCACTTATTACGGGATTGCTCATCAATGAGATTTGGGTAACCCAACCGATTACGGTGCATGCTCACATTGGGAATATGCGAGTTTCAAGGCTTAAGTGGGGGGACGGTTGGCATTTTTACCGCCTATAAGAGGGCAACAGATTCCTCCTTTCTTCCCCACGCCTTCTTCCAGCCTTCGCCTTTCAATCTCCCAAGCTCTAGCACCCGGAAAAAGCTTTCGTCTTTCTCACTGCCACCACCGTCTCCAGCCATGGCAAGATCCCGTTCCAAGGGGAAGTGGGAGGCCTCCTCCGTCACAGAGAAGGAGGTGAAGAATCTCCAGAGCGCGGGTACCTGGCCGCAGACATTGTGCACAAGCTCCCGGACGAGGGTCGAATCATCCCTACTCCGGAGCCCGACGAAAGGGTCGTCTTCCTCCCCCATTTTCTTAGAGGGCTTGGATTTCCACTCCACCCCTTCGTCCGGGGACTCATGTTCTATTATGGGCTAGATTTCCATGATCTAGCCCCGAATTCTTTCCTGCACATCTCGGCCTTCATCGTCGTGTGTGAGGCTCTACTCCGCATCCCACCACACTTCGGCCTATGGCTTAAAATCTTCAATGTGAAGCCGAAGGTGGTCGACGGGCAGCATGCACTACAAAAAAAATACACTTCCGTGATGATACGTGTTTGTCACAGTAGGTCGCATTTTTTGTCATGCATGTACATCCATGAAAAATTTATGACAGAATCAAGATAGTCATACTTGTGCTGTCGTAGAAGTGTTCCATGCCATTGCCAAAATTATCATCACGGAAGTGTCCACTTCCATGACGATAAATCGCGCATCATAGAAGTGCTTTCGTCAAGGGTGACCGACATGTGGCATCCACCGTAACGGAACGCCGTTAAGCTATCGGGTCGGGTTTTGGATCCGATAACCCGTTAACAGCCTCGACCAATGGGGATTTTCCACGTGTAAAATCATCATTGGCTGGAGGAGACACGTGTTAGGTTCGTGCTGGCACAGGTGTCACTCATCCAATGGGCGAGACGCGCCTATGATATGTTGACACATGGACCGGCCCATCAAGTTTAAATGGGCCGGCCCAACTAAAAGGCCCACAAGATTTTGCGGACCATAATGGGCCGGCCCAGCTAAAGGCCCACGAGATTTTGTGCACCATAATGGGCTGGCCCAGCTAAAGGCCCACAAGATTTTGCGGGCCATAACGGGCCGGCCCAGGTAAAGGCCCACACGATTTTTGTGTGCCATAATGGGCCGGCCCAGGTAAAGGCCCACAAGATTCTTGCGGATCATAATGGGCCAACCTGGCTAAAGGCCCACGAGATTTCGCCGACATTAATGGGCCGGCCCAGCTGTAGGCCGACAAGAATTTGAGGACCCTAGTAGGCCGGCCCATTAACTGGCTGCCATGTTTTGGGCCAAATGCCGGCCCATATTTGATCCGGTCCATTAATGGCCTGCCATGTTCCGGGCCTAATAGTGGCCCATATGAGATCCGGCCCGTTAAAATCCTACCATGTTCTGGGCCAAATTACGGTCCATATCAGGTCCGGCCCTTTAAGAGGCTATGGGCTCAATTATGGCCCATATCAGATTTGGCCTTCAACTGGATACTATGCTTTTGGGCCCACTTGCTAGAGGCCCACTTAGTAATTCGGCCTGATATTAGTTTTGGCCTCTTAAGGGCCCAATTAACATTTCGGCCCTATATTAATTTCGGCCTGTTAATGCCCGTCATATAGTTGGGCCTAACTACGGCCCGGTTTGCATCCGGCCTGCTCGCAGCCGATATCTGATTGGGCCAAACAAGGACCGAGACAATTTTGGCCTGTTAAAAGCCCGTGATTTGATTCGCACAATCATGGGCTGGGGTTCATTTCGGGCTGCTGCCGGCCCGTTAGCTGTTCGGCACGTTTCAGGCCCAACCTACATCGTGATTGCATGACGGCCCGATTATGTACCATAATTTTACGGTTTTTCCGGTTTACTGCGAAGACAGGATATATATACAGTAAAATAACTGCGGCATCGTGAATAAGGAAAAACCTAGACTATACAATAAAGAAATTACAGCATATTACATCCACTGGGCATCAAAGTTCGCCACTATGATAATAAAGCACAAGCAGAAATCAGATTATATACACTGGGCATCAAAGATCGCCACCAGTGCAAATAAACACACCGACAAAATAATATACAAAACCGACAGCACTTCAATAGAGTTCAAGAAAGGTTAGCCCTGCTGGGGAGCTGCAGCGCAAGCAGCTGAGCAAGATGATGAGATCTGCGCTTGTTCAACACTTAAATCTTCCTCACTTTGAAAGATAAACAAGTAGATGATGACAGGTTTTGCACATAAAAGTATCAAGTCTTGACAATTCATCACATTTCTTCTTGATTTAATAAAGTGACACAGTTTAAAATTGCATTAACACAATATGGTATTGTTCAGGTCAAGACATGGCAGGAAATGACATTGTGAAGGAGTTGGCATCTTCACGACACCACTGGATTACAGATCAAGAACTCATAAGTATCAATGGTTAGTGTGTTGTCAATTTATCCCATTTCAGATTTGCAAATAAAGAGACGGTTTAAATAATACTCCCTCCATCCGGAATTACTTGTCATCAAAATGGATGTGTCTAAAACTAAAATGCATCTAGATAAATCCATTTCAATGACAAGTATTTTCGGACGGAGGGAGTAGTAGAATGATATGACATTGTTCATAGTTAAGACATTACGAATATGACATTGTGTCAGTAGTGGGTAGGTTCACCACACCACCGGATTACGGATGAAGAATGAAGCATACATGCAAAGGCGAAAAGAAGATCACTTGCTCAGATAGTTTAATTTACATGGTATGAATAAGGAACTTGGTTGTACAACTGAAAACTTAAATTGAGAAAGGACAAACTTTTGTTTATGAACCACATAATAAACTTTAAACATGCAATTTGATGCAAACACCAAAAGTAAACAGGTGTTGCAGTCATGCCTAACCAAATATATACAACAAAGTTTGAAGGCTTGAGATGGACAAACTTACATTATTGGTAAAGACAAGCTTTATAAAGGCCTTGTCCATGCTGATGGGGGGGGGGGTATTCTAGAAGTTTACCATAGAATCTTCTTCATAAGCATTGCCTTTATTCTACATTTTGTTAAGAGTAAATATAGAGGTGATAATATACGAAAAAATGGAGAATATTGAAGATAAGATGAAGAGTGATGCTACATAACCAAGTAGCTATAAATGTAAGTGCATCGATACAGGCAAAAGGTACAGCCAAGAGCAATGCACAGCTAAACTTATTCAGTACCAACCTTCTGGTAAGAGTAAATTTAGATCTGATGTGTAGAAAATGGAGGGCAAAGGAAAATAAGCTGCAGAGTGATGGTACATGAACAACTACCTGTCATTATAAGTACCCTGATAAAGGACAGCATGTACTTACAAGAACAATGCAAAGCTAAAAAAACATTGGCATTGGATATATTCTACACTAATGTAACCATTCATACAGATCAGATAATTTGGAGCGAACAATTGATAAGCAAGATATCATGCATACTGCTGTCACATAATAAACCAGGTATGTATGCAAGTACAGTGATAGAGGACAACATGTACTAACAAGAGTAAAGCAGCGGGCAACATATTTGCGATATCCTGTCGTTCTTTTCAAACCGGAATTCTTCTTTGAGCAGATTTCCTGCAAAAAAGATCCGTAAGGCACATGCGGAAAAGTAGAAGTTCAAATTGTCATGTGATTTCATAGACAAGACCTCATCCCGGAGCGAGACCAAGGCATAACAAGGTTTTTCCATTCAATGTCTTCTAAATTTAGCACAGGAGACTTCACCGGAAATTCGTTTATAGATTTGCCACCAAAGTGTGATTTCCTCAGGTAACACCGGTGCTGCTGCAATGCTTCCTTGAAAAGCACAAGCAACCTTTGCTCGTCATGACTATCCAGATTGACCCTCGCCTAGTTACAACAATATAATGTAAATCATTGATGTGTTCAATCAGCAGAAAACAGGAAAATAATAACCATGAATAATAGCACTTACACGTAAGTTGCACAGGAAGATGTGAAAATGGTGTTTGTCTTCACAATAATCTTCCCATGATGGGAATATATGCACGTAGTCCCTAACAACATTGAAAGCATTGTCTTTTAAACTGGGAATAAATGGAATGGGGTTCCAATCTGCAGGAATTGGCCGTCTCTGCAGTTGGGATAGGTCTTCGGTCGGTGGACTTGTTGTACTTTTTGCTGGAGTGGGATTTTTCTGTGGTACAGCTGGTGCTATGGCAAATGAAATCGGTATACCTTTTGCTGGAGTGCAGGTCCTCTGTGGTGGGGCTAGTGGTGTGGCCAGTGAAGTATGGGTACAGTCTGCTGGAGTCGGTCCTATGTTTTGTGTCACCGGGTTGTACAGCCAATATAAGTGGGTGTCTGTCTGATTTCTCCGCACCACCACGTTTTTCAAGGACTTTGCTGGTGCTCCTTCAGGTTCGGCAATCACCCTCTTCCTTTTTGATGTCTGATGCACACGAACATCATTTGAGTGGAAAAAGATGGTATGATGACAGATGGAATATGTATTGATAATGGATGGGCATGGCATCTCGACATATATGATGAGTAAACTAAGCAGATGGCGGTGCAACAAAGTAGAAGAAATGCAAGACAACATATGCAAGATACCCGCAATCAATAAAACATTGCCAAATTAGAACAGGCACCTTGATGGGTGAACAGGACAGGCCATTTGCCTTTGACTCCTCGAGGTTAGAATAGTCATTAGGATCATATTCTAAACAAGATTCAACAGGTGGGGAGCGTATGAGTTTCATTGCATCCAGAATGGCACTCAATGCCTTGGTGCCAATTTTGTAAGTTATTGCAGTGTTTAGCTTCAAGAGTGGATTGCTGCTAGTGCGACACAAAGCAGCTACACAGATCATAGTGTAGATATAATGGGAAAACCTTAAGCATCAGAGTAAAATCAGCAAAATGGAACTTGCTGGAATATATGTGCTAGTATTGCCGGTACGGCTAGAAAGGCTTCGGATACCAGCTCTCTTCAAGTGAAGGTGCGATACTGTTAATATCAGTGTAACTCTCAAAGGCGACACAACTCCGCGCATTTCCTTGATATTCTTATAGGATTCAAGTGGGCAGGCCACTACAAATCCTATTCCTATGTTTACAAGATCCTACGAATCAAAGAGGCTCAAAGTGTCCATCACAACTGACCGGATAGATCTCTACATCGCAAATGTCCTAGCTCATCTTCATTACAAGGAACATATCAGACTACTAGCATACTCCTCCGCTCCAAAATATAAGTGTTGGTAGAGATTTCCACTATGGATCACATACAGATGTATCCAGATACATTTTAGAGTGTAGATTCACTCATTTTGCTCCATATGTAGTCCATGGTGGAATCTATACAAAGACTTGTATTCAGGAACGGAGAGAGTACATATTAAAGAAGAACGGAAGAGGAGCATGGTAAAGAAGAGCAAGCAGATTTTGGATAATAAAATGTTGATTGCGCAGTGCCCACACATGATGAACCAGAGCGCATTAAGAATGCAACTCCCAGCTGTCTCTCGACCATTTCAGGTGGTTGGATGAAGATCCTACATCTCCTAACCCTTCTTCTTCCTCGTCTCTGATTCTTCCCATACAGAACACCTTGCGGTCCCGGCCGACCACCGACCCCCATCGCCTGTGTTCCTCCGCCACCCCACCCCCACCCCCCACCCGTCGAGTTTTCTTCGTTCGACGAGGCCCCACAACCACCCGAGCCCTTGATCGCACCGCGAACTCCGCGAGCTCTGAAAAATCAACTGACCCAATTTTGAAATTTAGTCTACTGTGATTTAACTAGTGTGGAATATAAAAAGGGGAAAACCATAAGCATTGGGAGTATAGTGTTGAGCGTGCCATGGCGGATCTGAAGGTGCAAACCGGACAAAGGCAACTTCGCAACCAAGACAAGAAATCAGAGTAAAGCAGTGGCGATCTATTTTCTTGCTGTGATAAATAAGTTGAGCAGATACGAAAGAGTACCACCTCTGGTTCGGCGCCGTGTACGCATCTGCCGAGAATTTGACGGTGCTGCGGTAGCGATGGCTGTCGGTGGCGTGGAAGAAGATCTAGGAGGGTAGACGGTGCCGTCGGGGCGCGGTGGACGATACGGTCGTAGGAGCGGCGCCGACAAGGTGGACGACGGCAGGGATGAAGCGAGAGGACGGGATGCAAGGATCCCGGTCCGAAGGCGTGGATGAGAGAGGTCGATCTATTGTAATGGACGGCGGCGTCGGGGTATCAGCTCCGGCATGGTGGAGGAGGACGGCGGTGGATGGGGTGGCGGACGGCGGCGGACGGAGGAGGGTGGGGTGGAGAGGGTGTTTTGGCGTCCACAGAGTACGAATGGGGAAAAGGGAGGTAGAGAGGAAGGGGGAACCATGTATTCAAGGCGCGCTTGTCTCAAATGCGAGGAAATTTACAAACTTGGCCCCCGTTCAAATTTCTACTACATCACATCAATATTAGTCGGTTGAGGATAGGACGGTAATCTCGCATACACCGAATATTTGCCGACGAGAGTTTTTTTTGGCGCCCACCGTGTATGAATATGAATCGGGTAGGGAGTCAATTTCGGCTGAGGGCACACTGTGTTTTGGCGCCCACCGTGTATGAATCCGGGTGAGAGGCGGTTACGTCACGTTTGGGTGAAATTACAAACCTACCCCTATCGAAACCTATAGAAATCCAGCAGATAGGCTTTGCGTGGAAGGGATAGGCGTAGTGATTTCCATCTCGCAGATTTTGGTTTCGGTTATTCTTGTGACTTTCCCGCTTCGCTCAAATTTTGCACAAGGCACGCCATGTACAACTCGATTCAAATCCCGCTTGTATTCTACTATTTTTTTCAAGGGATCCATATTCAATTGGAATTACATTCTATATACATCATTTTTATATATACTTTCAAAAGCACAACAAAGAATTCTGCTCCTTTATATGTATAATATGATTTACAAATACAACGATCTCGAATCTTAAGGTTGAATTCGAAAAAATTTAACCAAATTATGTTCTACTAAAATGTATGGATCAGTAATATCTACATATTAAATAACATAGATGTGCGTGAATTCATATGAGTATGCATGTTTGATAGATCAATTTTGCTTCGAGTATGGATTACATGTATCATCATCTCGAATTCTAATATTTGAATCCCTTTTTTGTTCACTCCTTTGACGCCCATCTCTCTCGCATGCATGCTCCTTCAGGTAGCTATCACTCTCTTTTCTCCAGCTCACCCGCACGCTCACTTCATGTTTCTCCTATCCTCGCAAACATGGTCTCTCGACGTCTCCCTTGAGAAGTGTCACACTCTCCCAATCATTATACATTGCACGATTTTCATTATCTCTCACGTCCCTACTGTTCTCTGGTATCACTCGGTACCTAAGCTTTCTTTTTCACCGCCACACACACAGTCTCCACTCATCTTTCACTTTGTCTTTCTCTCTATGGGATTCTCTCACACACCCTATATGTCTCTACATATGACTCATACCACTAAAATTACTCTCTCTCTCTATCCTGTAGACACAACATTTGTTGCGGTCTCCTTTTAAATCTCCATCCCAGTCGACATTATTCATTTGTTTACCGATCGACAACCCCAACTACCGCCTCTCTCTCTCTCACACACACACAAACACACAACTCCTGCTTCCACTCCCTTCCCGACTACCGCCCTCTCTCTCTCACACACAAAACTCTCGCTTCACCCCGACTGTATTTCTCTCACAAACATTTATCGACTAGCTAGCCTCTAGATAGGTTTATACACCCTTTTCTCGTGCTTCCACCATCGCATACATGTCTCTCTCCCGCTCCTTGTATCTATGTAGCTTTTTCTTCCTTCTTGAGACACGCCCTCTCGATCGTGCACACACACACTATCGCCTCATTTTAAGCCGATACCTATCGCACACACACTACTTGTGTCTTTGTCACACATGCACTCCGTCCTCCTCCACTCTCCCTCTCTCTCACACACACATGGGCTTTTTGCAACAACTAGCAAGATGCCCATGCGTTATATGGAACATCAAGATGCATTTGTATGAGTAGTTTATCTTGTGGGGAAAAGGATGAGCGAGGAAGGCCTTATTTGCAAATGTGGAGAGGGTGTGGGTATCTTTTACAAAATTGCCATAGTTTCCTTCCTATCCGTCAGATATAGATCGGACGGCCTATATTGCAGGATGGCAGGCACACGATCATCACCGACAATGCTTTTTATAAGAGTAGGGATAAAAAATAGAGTTGGTGATGATGGTGGGCCTGCCATCCTGCAATGTAGGTCGTCCGATGTATATCTGACGGATAGGAAGGAAAATATGGCAATTTACCCACACTCTTCACCACATTTGCAGATAAGGCCTTCCCTCGTTCATCCTTTTCTCCCACAAGATCTTGATGTTCCGTGCAACGCACGGGCATCTTGCTAGTAAGAGTAGAAATTAGAAATATACCACTTCTCGAATCTTGAAACCAACAACATTCCTCCCTTTTCTCATCAAAACCGCCAAAGGAATATATTTTGAGTGAAACACAACATATTTTAGTGATATACGTATTTCAAAACTAGACTTTTTTTTCTATCAAATCGGTGAATATGTATTAATCTACTTTGATCGTGTGGCAACGCATTGGCACATTGCTAGTAGTTATTATAATTTTTTGGACACCATAAAAACGGTGGAGTACATATACGAAGAGAAGAGGCGCACGCACGCAGTCTGCCTCTCGCTGTCTCGCACACATGAGTCTTACGTAAAGGCGACGTTAACAAATAAACCCTAGGTGCACGATTGCTGCATTCGCGGGTACCGGGTACATGGTGGAGCACCTTTGTAGGAGTTGATGGTTGGGACCATAGGTGAACGACTTGGAGCGCGGTGGCTCGCCAATTGCCATAGATCGAGTAGCACGTTTAAAATATCGTTTTTAGCGGGGTTAAGGGGTCCGATTTTCAATGGCACGTTATCAGTAGTAAGTAGTTTTTAGAACGATTGGTATGGAGAGAAAATTGAATTCATAGAACTACGTACCTCCTTGGCGTATGGTTGTATGGGTTTATGTTGCGAGATGTTGAACCTGGTAGTTCTAGGGCAAATACTATGGTTTAGATTTAGATGCTGGTTTTCAGTAATCGGAAGGGGAAACCCTTCTTTGATTAAAAAAACTACTACCTCCATTCTGGTTTACTAGTCCCCATCGTACTTTGGGTCAAAGTTTGTCCATGAATTTTACTTGTAAAATGTGAATGGAAAACGAGATTTTGTTATACCCAAACAAAAAAGGACTGGAGGGAGTGATTGCTCTATCACGGACGCGACCTCTCATAACGCAGGCATTGAACCGGCGCGCCGGCCAAGAGGGCCACAGTCGCTGCAGGACCGGCTGAGCATGCCTCCTCGCCGCGTGCAACTAGCTTAAGACTGCCCCGCCCGCCTTCATTGAATCCGCGCGTGTGCTGGCAACACGTCCTTCCGCGAGCCGTCAGGCATTTTAGAACAGAAAAAATGACTAAAATATAATTAATTTACGCATGGTCTTGACTTGTTGTGCTCGCACTGGTAGCAGGAACTAGTAGAGGTTTTTCTTTATTTATAACTCTCCTCACATGTTTTTTGGCTTTGAAGTGAATCATGGTTGTGGACATTAAGTATGAATGTGTAGATATCTGTGAACATGAGTTTGATGTGGAAGTTGAACTTGGAATGTCGGGCATGCGCGTGAACTATACCATGTCCAATGCTTCGTCTGTTATTGTTTGGAAAGTAATTGCTGTTATTGCATGACCCAAAAAAAACATTTTGTGCCACATCAGTAGATGCACAGACATCACAATAGGCATGCTGACTGGATAAACATTTGAACCTAGCTATTATGAAGGAAATTTTGTATTGACAACAGTTGTAGATAGCAGGAGAGGCCTAGCCTGCTCTGCCTCTGCTAGCTTATTTCTGGCTTCTTCCATCTCTTCTTTGGCTTGGGTGAAGAGAGCATCTGATTGCTCTTTTAAGCTTCTTCAGAACTCAGCTACATTCTCAAGGGCTGCTGCACGCTTTCTTTCAGCCTTTACTAATGCCACGAGGACATGAACAACCGACGACTCCACCTGGCTTGTGTGTAATCCAGCATCATCTGGGAATTTGCACCTTGTGTCTAATCCAAGATCATTAGGAACTGCACCTTGTGTGTAATCCAGCCTCATTTTGGAAACATGATCTTGAGGTTGACCACACTTCCCTCCTCACAGGAACTGCATCCTGACATGAAGTTACTTCTTTTTTAGATCAATACTCAGAGAAACCTAGATCCATTTAGTAGAAGCCAGATAAATAGAACTCGGAGAAGTGAATTCAAAAGGAAAAGAAATATAAAAACAGACTACAAGGTGAGAACACCCACTTCCTACATCAAGTTAAAACGAAAGCATTAGGACGATTAAGACTCTTCTTATTACACATCGAAGAACACCACGCTTAAGAGAAACAGAAACTACAACATATACACATCGAAGAACACGAGGCTAAACGAAAGTAATTGAAAGGGTGTTACTTACCAAAGCTCGTTTTACAGGTTCGTGCAGCTCCTCTTTAACTTGCCACGCTCCTTGAAGATGTCCCAATATCCGTGTTTGGTCTTCATTGCTCCTCTGCATGTTCACACTCGTGGTTTTAAAATCTCAACATGGCAAGAAAAATACTACTAGTAATACTCGCGCATCTTGTGGGCAACATTAAAGCACTAAATGCGCCACACGCAGCGCGCTTTAAAAAGCGTTCTGATGCTGAGATCGAGAAGTAGATACTAGAGAGTAGAGGATACTTCTCAGCATAGATAGATAAAAAAAAGATAATTCAACTAGTCCTCATCGTCCGACTCCTCCTCGGTGATGTCCTCCTTTGACGTCTGACTGTAGGCGTGAAGATACCGATCGTCGTCGATTCCTGTGGCGGCGCTGCTCCTAGCCTCATGTTGAATTGAGCGTCCGCTTTTCGCCTACGCTTGTCCTCGCGATAGGCGGCTCGCTCCGCCCTCCTCTTATCCCTCTCCGCCCTCCTTTGCGCGTAGAACTCGCGCTCGTTGATGATGTCCTGCGGGAAGTGTTGGTGTCACAGGGCAATGGCTTCCTCGTCCATCTCGGCGATGCTGAGATGGTGCTCCCGCCTCCGGTTGTCGCGACGATCGTTGTCGGTGCTAAGCTGCGGCAGAGGCGCGAGCTCCTGCGCCCGCTCCCGCGTCGGCACGTTGGGGAAGTTCAATGTTCTATGAGGCCACTGGAGGAGCCACGCCGCCGCGTCGTACGCGCGGGCGGCCTCATTGGCGGTGTCAAAATTGCCGAGGCCGAGGCGCATCCCGCGGAACCGGATCTCGACGGAGAAGCGGCCGGAGGGGCGCGCGCGGACGCCGCGGTATCCCCAAGTTTCCCAGTGATGGGGCGGCATGGTGGCGTGGCGGCGGCGAGGAGAAAAAGAGCGGGGAGAGAGCGGTGGCGAGGCACAGAGCGGTGGCAAGGCACAGAGCGGTGGGAGGGCGTTGGATTTTATAAAGCGCGCCGGACGCCGCGCACCAAAACTAGCGCACGCCCGACCGCTTTTTCTCGCACGCGCGCGATCCTTTCCCGACGTCTCTGCTATCTCTACTCTCTTCACTACGGTTATATTTATTTAATATTTAATATTTAATATTTATCTCTACTTCCTTTACTGCCTACTTTTTTTCTCTATACTTTTTTTCTTGCAATATAGGCCGTCTGATTTATATCGGCGAGATAGGAAGGAAACAAATGGGAATTTTGCAAAAGATACCCATACCCCTCTCCAGATTTGCAAATAAGGCCTTCCTCGTTCATCCTTTTCTCCCACAAGATAAACTACTCATACAAATGCATCTTGATGCGTGCAACGCATGGGCATCTTGCTAGTTCTAAAAATATTTCCATCATTTGCCACACTACTGGTTGCAGATGAAAAACCTACCCAAGCACAGCGCGATACAGGAGCGACGCACAATTACAAGCTGATATTCTGTTGGACAATGGAGGCTATAACCAATTACTTTTACGGGAACAATAGCACCTAGGAAAATTGAAGGGTAGGTATGAACAAAATTGGAACTGCACATGTACTGCTAAGTGATTCAATACACACATTACCAATCGAGGAGGAGAACGATGGTCGCGGCGGCCTCTGTGAGTCATGGTCGGCAACGGGAGTCGGTTCATTGTCCACGATGGTGGTACTTCTGCGCTTGGCGTCAGCTTTCGGGAAGCAGATCCGAGACCGTGCAAGACGATACCGGGGAAGAGGCTCCGTCTACGAAGACGACGGTGGACCGGCTCCAGTGCGGCGTACGAGGTCGTCGATGAGGCAGATGCGCTGCGGTGGACGAGTGCACCGATGTAAAGGGGAGGAGCACGAAGGCTGCGGTGCCGTGGAGAAGTCTATTTTGCGGTGGGGATAGAAAATGGGGAGTATTCAGGTGTACTACTCTGGGTGCCGGGGTGGGGCTGGCTGGGTAGGGTGAACCTGAAGTTACGAAAACAGCCCCCTACCAAGCATCGTCCGTAGGCCTGTTCCGAAGGCTATGATGGTAACTTCCCACTACTCGAATCAGGGTCGCGGGAGATTTTCCCGCCGACCTCAAAATTTTGTGACACTGGACTCCCCATGTGGCATGTTGAGTGATTCGGCTAAGCAACTAGCGAGTAGTAGTAGTAAACTCTGCATATTAGGTTTGACCAAAGTCAAACTTCCTAAAGTTTGGCCAAGTTTATATAGAAATATAAGCATTTACCATAACAAATATGTATGATGTGGAAGTACATTCAATAATGAATCTAATGGTATTTATTTGTTATTGTATATGTTAATATTTTTTGTTATAAGCTTTCTGAGAGTTTACAAAACTTGACTTTGACCAATGGTAATACGTGGACTTAAATAAAAACTGAGGGAGTACACATTTGTTTTCTTAGTTTGTAGTGAACTAATCATTTGTTGAAATTGTGAAATAAATATATTAGGCTATTGACTTCAAATGTAATGGTCTATACAATTCAATAGTTATAATCATTGTCGAATCCCAAGATGTGTACAAGGTCTATAGTACTTCACAACATGCTCAAACTCACATAATCCCAGTCAAATGAGAATCTAAATGCATTTCATAGTTATTACTTTGTAGGATGCAACAAAAACAACCAAAACTCTACATCAGCCATTATAGAAGCAACATTTTTACATATCCCATTGTGTGAATGAAACGTGCAGAGAGAGCTTTTGAATATGGGCAGATAGGGCAGGAAAAATTGTATGTATGTGGACGAGAGAGTAGGAGACAAACATAACGAGACAGAGAGAGAGAGAAAGAGAAAGAGAGAGAGGAAGAAGTTAGGTCTGTGAGAAAGATGGAGACATGTAATATACGTGAGATGCGTGTGCATCCGGATTCTGTATACGTGGAAGGAGAAGATACAACATGTTTGATGAGAGAGCTGGAAAAACATGGACAAGAGGGGAAGGATCTCATGGGTTGAGGGATTGACAATTTTGTGTGGGGGAGAGAGGGATTGGTAATTTTGTGCAAGAGAGAGAGAGGGTGGGGGGAGGAGTCAGTCAGCCGTCGTCACATCACCCTGCTTCCAAATGACCCCGCATTCTCTAGCGTGGTGTGGTCGCCGTCTTTGATCTGCTCGATGCCCTCTTTGAAGATTGAGGTGTTGTGCATGTTGGGGTGCAAAGAAGCACAAGAGAGAGTGGTCACCGTATAACCTTGGATGGGGATGAATTGTGTGCTCGGGGGAGTGTGTGTGTGTGTTGTGCTGCGTGTGTGTGTGTCAGATATTGAGCAAAAACAAACCTAAGGAGAGAAATGGGTATTCACGAAGAGATTGTGCGGGCCTTGAGGTGGGCAGGGGCCGAGTGAGGGTGTCAAAATGTGCGCGTTGATGCATGTGTTGCATGCAATCGTGTGAGGGACGGACGAATCGAGAGAGATGGTTGTTGTGTTACGGATGCTCCTCTCTCTCTCTCTCTCTCTCTCTCTCTCTGTCTCTCTCTCTCTCTCTCTCACACACACACACACACAAGTAAACTAGAAGACCGTTCTCTCATGTATACACAACATATCAGCATCTGTCTATGTCTCACTCATGCATGATCATTTGCACATTCACACCTCTCTATTTCTGTATCACACACACACCGTTCCCACATTGCCCTTCCGCCACAACACACATATGGACACATACACACGTTCTCTCTCAGTCAAACACACAAAATAAGTATTAAAAAAATTCTAGGGCGCACCTAAAACGTCCAAATCCAAATAAACACAAACTGGAGCTAAATTCAAATATATGGAAATATTGCAGCGTCAAGAACTTTCCCAGGAAAAAATGTTGAGTAATATTCGAGGATTGTTTTCACACACACAAAAAGGTCCGGTGGATGTCCTTCGAGCGCGACACGGTGACGCACCGTTCGATCGACCGCGCGGCCGCGGTTCACGCGCTTGCACAGGATTCCGTTTCGTGGCTGTGGTACTAACTTCATTTTTTTAATAAAAGCGCTGCCTAAGTCTAATGTTTACGTGTACTAGTATGGTTTTCTTTTAAGTTTGACCAACCTTATATAAAACTAAAGTAAGCTCCCATACGCGCACTCATCATTATGTCGCCGCCGCCGCCGCCGTTGCGCATGCCGGCGCCCGCCTGCTCCGGCCAACAATTTCTCGCCCATCACCACTGTGTCGCCGCCATCCCTGTGCCATGAAGCCGAAGGCTCGCCCGCTCACGTCGTCTGCAGTCCCTCCTTGCCATGCCGCCGCGCTGCCAAGCACGCGAGCAGCTGGTGGAGCCGCGTCTATGCACGCAGCATACAAAGAGGAGGACGAGCGCGTGCTCCAGCACGCCGGCGAGGAGGAACTAGCGTGTCATTGTCGTCTCCGCCCGCGCGGAGGAGACGCGCATGGTGGCTGTCACGGCGGAAGCCGGTCGCGCACGCGTCGAGCCTGCAAACCGGGTGCGGACGCGGAATCTACCTTCGAGACCTTGAATACCACGTGGATCCTACAATCTAAAGGAGCAATTTGGGTCAGTCGACTCATGTGAGCCGTTTGATGCAACATGGATGGCTAGAAGGGCTTCTTCCACCTCTTCTGCCGTCTTCTTCCTTCGCTCCGTCGAACTTCTTTGACAAATCGACTGCCCAAATTATACTACTAGTACGAACGTATTAAGTACAATAGGAACACGAAGATACGAGCAGTAGTACCAACTGCAAGAAGAACAGTAGTAAGACATAGTACTAGTACTACTCTACATACTAAAGAGTTCAAATAACGAGAAAGAACATAAACATAGTTCTGCTGGGGCCTCAGCACAACACACCCTTGAAAATAAACTAAGCAACTAGTCCGCTTGACACTGCAGTAGAACCAGCATGAGCGACGACACTGCCACCTACTCAGATTCCGAGTCCATGTCCTCGACTTCGTCCTCGTCCCTCTTCCTCTTCCTCTTCGCTGAGGCTTCTTTGCTTGAACCATACACTGGGCTCTGCTTCTTCATCCAACCCATGTAGATATTTAAACAAAGGTAGGCATCCATTGTTGCGTACAGGATGTGATCTTCATCTAATGTCTTCGACTCCCATGCATGATGAAACTCGTGATGAGGTTTCTTCAGTTTAGCGTACGAAGGATCAATCATGGCTGCTGCCAGGGTCAGCATTGAAGGTTGAGAGGAGGACACCAGGCTTGCCTTCTGGAGATCGAAGGGCTGGCCTAAAACGAGACCTATCCGACGCAGGACATCCCTATCGTTCTTAAAGCCTACAGTAACGAATTTCACTCTTTTGTCCTTGAGGAAGTTCTTAAAATCCTGGCACTCAACGTCGGCATGGCATATGTGGTAGACCAAGCAAACATTATGTACGCAAACCTGGATCACGGCGGGCTTCTTCCTCTCTTCGTCCTTTACATCCTTCTCTCGTCCCAGGACTGTGGTGTACTCAACATCTAGCCCAGCGACCCACTCATCCGTTGAACTGTTGAACATGCATAGGAAGCGAGCAAGCCATGCTTTCACCCGTCGCGGATCAACGTGTGTAGATGATGATGAACTGGTCGCCGGTGATGGCTCTAACCTGGTACTTAGCGGCGACCATGGAGATTTGGGAGGCCATGGATTTTGGAGGAGGGTTAGGAGAAGTTGAACTGTTGTACCCCACAAAAATAGGGAGCGAACTAATGTGAAAGGACGGTGAGGGAGTCCTGGACTAGGGCGTGTCCGGATAGCCGAACTATCATCTTTGGCCGGACTCCTAGACTATGAAGATACAAGATTGAAGACTTCGTCCCGTGTCCGGATGGGACTTTCATTGGCGTGGAAGGCAAGCTTGGCGATACGGATATGTAGATTTCCTACCATTGTAACCGACTCTGTGTAACCCTAACCCTATTTGGTGTCTATATAAACCGAAGGGTTTTAGTCCGTAGGACGAACAACAATCATACCATAGGCTAGCTTCTAGGGTTTAGCCTCTCTGATCTCGTGGTAGATCTAGTCTTTTACTACCCATATCATCAATATCAATCAAGCAGGAGTAGGGTATTACCTCCATCGAGAGGGCCCGAACCTGGGTAAAAACATCGTGTCCCTTGTCTCCTGTTACCATCCGCCTAGACGCACAGTTCGGGACCCCCTACCCAAGATCCGCCGGTTTTGACACCGACGTTGGTGCTTTCATTGAAAGCTCCTCTGTGTCGTCACGTATAGGCCCGATGGCTCCTTCAATCATCAGCAACGACGCAGTCCAGGGCGAGACCTTTCTCCCCGGACAGATCTTCGTATTCGGCGGCTTTGCACTGCGGGCCAATTCGCTAGGCCATCTGGAGCAGATTGAAAGCTACGCCCCTGGCCATCAGATCAGATTTGGAAGCCTGAACTATACGACCGATGTCCGCGGAGATTTGATCTTCGACGGATTCGAACCACAGCCAAGCGTGCCGCACTGTTTGGATGGGCACGATCTAGCTCTGCCGCCGAACAGTGTCCTGTAGGCCGCACCAGCGTCCGCTCCGACCCTTAGCTCGGAGCCGACTCCGCCGATCAAGGATGAGTGGTTGGACACCGCCTCGGGGGCTACGATTTGTACGGCGATTGAGCCGAACTCCATCCCTGTCCTTTGCGAAGACCGCGATTCCAAGGTGCCGGATTCCTCTCCGGACTCCGAACCCTCCGCGCCCCAGCCAATCGAATCCGATTGGGCGCCGGTTATGGAGTTCACTACCGCGGACATCTTTCGGCACTCGCCCTTTGGCGACATCCTGAATTCCCTAAAGTCTCTCTCTTTATCGAGAGCCCTGGCGGACTACGGTCGGGAAGGTTGAGATGCGGACGGCGAAGAAATTCAACGCCCACCCACCACCCACTTTGTAGCCACTGCCGATGATTTAACCGACATGCTTGACCGACTCGAAGACATCGACGGTATGGACGGCGTTGCTAGAGATTTACAAGAACCAGCGCCTGTGAGGGCCTGGAAGGCCACGTCGTCATCGACATACACATGGTGGACATCCCAAAAGATGGGAGCGGCGATGGAACAACGGAGGATGACCCTCAAGAAACAACCCAAGCGCCCGGCGTCGTGGCGCCGCTCTAAATCCCGCCACAAAGAAAAGCGATGATTCCGCACGGGAGATAATAACACCGGATAGTGCGAAGACAACCCCTCGGCGGGATTCAGCACATGAGGAGGGAGAAGCAGAATCCGCCTGACGGTCGGCGTAAAGAGAGGTAGAGGAAGATAATTATGCACCCCCCTCCGAAGACGAGGCAAGCCTAGACGACGGCGAATTCGTCGTGCCAGAGGACCCCGTCGAACAGGAGCGTTTCAAACGCAGGGTTATGGCCACGGCAAGCAGCCTCAAGAAAAAGCAGCAGCAGCTTAGAGCTGACCAAGACTTGCTAGCTGACAGATGGACTGAAGTCCTTGCAGCCGAAGAGTATGAACTCGAACGCCCCTGCAAGAGATACCCAAAACGCAGGCTGCTACCCCAATTAGAGGAAGTAGCACCCAAACCTACATCACCAGCGCATGATGCGGCCGACCGGCCACCCGTGGCCATGACAGAGAGGCCTCTAGACCCTCCATTCAAGCCGCACCCCGGCGCCGCTCGACCAAGGCACGGGGAAACGCGCCAGACCTGCGAGACATATTGGAGAACAAGACAAGGAAAACAAGACCGATCTATGGATCGCGTGGGCGCCCCACGACACATGATGATAACCGTCACGCCGGATTCAGCAACTCCGGCCGGGCCGAACACAATAGACAAAGCTCATATGAGCTACGTCGTGATATAGCCCAATACAGAGGCGCCACACACCTACTATGCTTCACAGATGAAGTAATGGATCATCAAATCCCTGAGGGCTTCAAACCCGTAAACATCGAATCATACGATGGTACCACAGATCCTGCGGTCTGGATTGAGGACTATCTCCTCCATATCCACATGGCCCGCGGTGATGATCTACATGTCATCAAATACCTCCCACTCAAGCTTAAAGGACCAGCTCGGCATTGGCTCAACAGCTTGCCAGCCAGAGAGTCAATCGGTTTTGGGAGGACCCGAAGCCGCATTCCTTGATAACTTCCAGGGCACATATGTGCGACCACCGACGCCGATGACCTTAGCCATATAATTCAGCAGCCGAAGAATCGGCGGACAATTCGGGCGCGGTTCCTAACAAAGAAAAATTAGATCGTGAGATATGCGGATGCGAGGCGCTAGCAGCCTTCAAACACAACATCCGTGACGAGTGGCTAGCCCGGCACCTAGGACAGGAAAAGCCGAAATCCATGCCAGCCCTCACCACACTCATGACCCGCTTTTGCGCGGGAGAGGACAGCTGGCTAGCTCGAAGCAACAACTTAGCCAAACACCCTGGTAGTTCGGATACCAAGGACAGCAATGGCAAGTCGCGTCGCAACAAGAACAAGCGCCGCATTAACGACGATAATGCTGAAGATACGACAGTCAATGCCGGATTCAGCGGCTCTAAACCCGGTCAGCGGAAAAAGCCATTCAAAAGAAAACCCAGGGCCCGTCCAACTAGGTCCGAATACTCAACCGCTTGTGCCAGATACATGGCACCCTCGAAAAACCAGCCAACCACACCAACAGGGATTGTTGGGTGTTCAAGCAAGCAGGCAAGCTAAGCGCCGAAAACAATGACAAGGGCTGCATCTCGATGGCGAGGAAGAGCCCGGCCGCCCGAACATTAGAGGACGAAGGGCTTCCCCCACAAGTGCGGACGGTGAACATGATATCGCAACCCACATACCCAAAAGGGAGCGGAAGCATGCACTAAGGGATGTATATGCGATGGAGCCAGCGCGCCCAAGTTCAACCCATGGTCCTCCCGCCCGATCACCTTTGATCAAAGGACCACCCACTAGCATCCGTCACGGCAGATTCGCCGCATTGGTTCTTGACCCAATCATCAGCGGATTTCACCTCACTAGAGTCTTGATGGACGGCGGTAGCAGCCTGGCTGCTTTATCAGGATCTGATCGCAAAATGGGCATAGACCCTCAAGGATTAAACCCACAAAGACAACCTTTAAAGGCGTCACACCGGTGTAGAGGCCAATTATACGAGCTCGATTACACTCGAAGTGGTCTTGGATCCCGGATAACTTCCGGCGAAGAGTTAATCTTCGACATAGTCCCGTTCATGGCGGCTATCACGCGATCGCTTGGACGAACCGCATTTGCAAAATTCAATGCGGTGCCGCACTACGCATACCTTAAGCTCAAAATGCCAGGCCCTCGAGGAGTAATCGCGGTCAATGGAAACACCGAACGCTCTCTCCGAACGGAGGAGCACACGGCGGCCCTCGCGGCAGAGGTGTAAGGCAGCCTCTCACAACAATTCTCAAGTCCGGCCACTAAACGTCCGGACACTGTCAAGCGCGCCCAGAGTAACCTACAACAAGACCGCCTGGCACGATCCAAGCACGCGTAGCAATCCGGCCCCAACCCCAGCCCTCGCGAAATTGCGAAGCCAGTACTACACGTACATAACCACGCTCTGGAGATACCATGGGCATAAGGGGAGGGGCATGTCCACGGCACGCCTGCACGCGCTCAACCGCACTGTGGGCTCCGAGTGTGTCATTCTTTTCTTTTTCCTTTTTCTTACTTTCAGGACTCGTTCTCCGAAGCCCTGTCCGCATTCGCGCCCGAACTCACGATGCAACAGCCAGGAAACAGAAGCTACGTCGAGTGTCCAGTGGTCTCTACTACGAGCATTATACCTGTTTTACATACCATCCCGCAGCTTACCCCTGGAGGGGGACATGTTAAATAGTCCCATACCTTGCTTATCGCACAATTTGTATCGTTCTGCTTTTATTTGCAGTTTCTTTCTAATAACCAATATATAGCTCTTGCCTATTATTGCATTCTTTCTCATTATATATGTTCATTTACGACATTGCGCAACCGTACAATTTGGTACGGCCAATACACCAGGGGCTTAAGTACCCCAAAAAAGTATGGTGTGATAAGTCCGAACACTTTCACAAGTGCGGCACCCCAAACTTATAGCATTATATGCATCGGCTCCGAATCATGTCTTGGGTCAATAGTTGGGTTTGCCCGGCTCCCATGTTTTGGTACCTTACGTTCCGCTATATCGGCTAAGGTAGCGCTGTGAGAACCACTGCGATTGTGCCCCGGTTGAGCTGGGTTGAGCACCTCAGTGGAGAAAGCTAAAACTGACCGTCATGATAGGGCGAGAGCCGGTCGCTGTTCGAGAGGTTTTTCCGGGTCCCTAAAGACTTATGCTGCTTAGAGCGAGGAACCGGCATTGTCCGGCCAAGGCGTGGATAGCGCCCCGAACTCGGTCTTCCGAATACTAGGGTATTCGCCGAAATTTAAAATTATAGAATTCTATGGCTAAGTGAGAGTGTTCAAGCACTATAAGTCCGGTTGCCTTGTTCGTTGCATTGAGCGCCTCCTCGACGGACCCAAGAATAGGAACAAGAGCGCTCAAGTTTATCCCAACACCCCAAAGACTCGTGGCATGGGGCTGAAACCAACGACTTGCCATCTCTCAAATTTGATAAGCGGCCGCCTGAAGGTAATATTTTAAATTAACAAGCGTTGCTTAGCGCATATGAACAAGTTTTCAGCGTACATGACAACAAATGCGAGTCTATTCAAAATTACATCTTTGGAGCACTCATCCGCTATCTGGCGGGCACCCTTCAGACGCCCTCATAGTACATTTCGGCTTCTTGCGATGATCCTTGCCCTAAGGTGGCCCGTCCGTCACAAGCTTCTCGCATCCAGCTTGCCCCGGTGCACTTTAGCACGGGCAAGGCCCGACGGGCACCTTCAATGCAGACAGAGCGCTTGATGACTTCAATCCATGGACAAAGCGTCCACCACCGCCGCCCTTACTAGCCCAAAGTAGCTCCTGTGCATGGCTTCCAATGGCGAGAGCCAACTATGAGGCCCTTCATGGCCTGTTCGGCGACCTTGTGAGCTCGACCAGCTGCTTCAGCTGGTCGCTTAGGGGCACTGATGTCCGCCTCGGATACCGAGACCGAACACCTTTTCCGTCGAGCTACCCTCCTTGGCGTGGTAGAACGCGGCAGCATCAGACACGCTACGGGGCAGATCTATGAATGCTCCTGGAGAACTCCGGATTCAGGTAAGTAATAGGTAATTCACTTTCACATGCTTGCTTTGCATAAAGAATGCCTTACCCGCCGCTATCTTCTTTAATGATTCAATTTCTTGGAGGGCTTTTTGGGCTTCGGCCTTAGCGGCTTTGGCACTCTCAAGAGCCGAGGCGAGCTCGGACTCTCGAGTCTTCGAGTCACGCTCCAAACTCTCGTGTTTTTTCACGAGAGCCTGGAGCTCTTGCCGCACCTCCGCCACCCGCGCCTCCTGCTTCTCTCGCTCGGTGCGCTCCGCGGCCGCTTTGCTTTCGGCCGCGGACACCGCTTCCTTCAGGGTCGCCACCTTGTTCGTGGCCCCTGCAATACCCACGTTATTCCTATCATTTTTTGCAACCGAATCCTTTCTATAAGGTATTTCTTTAATAAGGTATTGCTTACCTTCCCTGTCCTCGAGCTGCTTCTTGGCAAGGCCGAGCTCGTTCTCGGACTGCTCGAGGCTCTTCTTCAATGCATTGACCTCCGCATCGAGGCGGCAGAGGTCAAGAATGCCTTTGCATTCGCATATTGACATACTTATCTTAGACTCCTGCGTATATCTTTTTAGATCCTTAGTCCGGCTTTTCTTTCCGAACACCGAAATAAGCATCAGGGGCTACTGTCTATGCGGTAATATTTTTACATATTCTAAACTTACCTCAAAGCCTGTTAAAAGGCTGGTACAGGCTTCAGTCAGCCCGCTCTTGGCGGACTGAACTTTCTGGATCACCAAACTCATAACAGTGTGGTGCTCCTCGTCGATGGAGGCGCCGTTAAGCACCTCCGGTAAGCTATCCAGTGCCTCCGGTTGTACGGAGGACACCGGCGTCTTACCCTTCCTACAAAGGGGCCGCTTGCTGGACTTCAGAACCGATGAAGGTTCCGGTATGGAGTCCGGACGAGGGTCGGGCTTACAGCCCCTAGGGGTCTCGCTCCCCTCGCGCCTGGAGTTCGGGAGGTTGCCTTGCGGCGCCTCCTGCGCCACCTCCTCTTGACCAGGCCCCCCTTGGGGCCCCATCTCGGCATCGTCCGCAGCGTGAGGTGAGGAGGCGGCCAGAAGTGAAGTAATCTCCACTTCCGACGAACTCAGGGACCCGCTCGACGAAGCGGCGAACTCGTCCTTGGGCGGGCTGCATGATTGTTCGGCATTAGAGAACACTATGCAATGATAAAAAAGCCATGGGTATCCGGACACTTACGATCTCGCCAGGGGCTTGCCCTTGTTGGCCACTCCTCCTCGTCGTTGTCGACGTTGGTGAAGAAGTCCGGAGGAAGGGTCCTTCCCTTCTTGGACCCTCCGGCCTCCCCAGTTGGGGCGGCCTTCCTTTTCTTCCCTCCCCGCTGGGGAGAGGCTTTTTTCCTCCTCCTCTTCCTCGAGGAGGATTCCGCCTCAGGGGTTGTCGGGCGCTGAGTCCGACAGCCTCGGCGTTGGGGAGCTCTTCGAGTTCCGTGGCCTCCTTCTTGGCCTTCTTCTCCGCACCACGTGAGGTGCCGAGCCCAGAGCCCTCAATCGGGCGTCCGCTGGGCCTTTTGGCAAAGGGGCCGGACAGCTAATCTGTCCGGACGTCTTCAGCCAGTCCTGTCAAAGGTTAGGGAGTTTTAGATCCGACATAGAGTCAATCTATGAAAAACAAGAGTCCCGTAAAGGGTAAAATAACTTACCTCGCTGGCTTGACGCTGCGAGCTGAATCCGCGATCTTCGGTAGCGGATGTGGGAGCTTCGGCGCCCTTGAACAGCACCTTCCAGGCGTCTTCGTACATAGTGTCGAAGAGCCTTTTCAGAGTTGGGTGTTGTGTCGGATCGAACTCCCACAATTTTAAGGCCCGTTGTTGGCATGGGAGAATCCGGCGGATGAGCATCACCTGGATTACGTTGACAAGCCTGAGATTCTTGTCCACCAGGTTTCGGACGCAGGTTTGAAGTCCGGACAGCTCGTCCGAATCCCCCCACGTCTGGCCCGTCTCTTTCCATGATGTGAGCCGGGTGGGGAAGCCAGATCGAAATTCGGGGGCCGCCGCCCATTGAGAGTCGCACGGCTCGGTGATATAGAACCACCCCGATTTCCACCCCTTTATGGTCTCCACAAAGGAGCCCTCGAGCCATAGGACTTTGGCCATCTTGCCAACCATGGCGCCTCCGCACTCCGCTTGGCAGCCACGCACTACCTTCGGCCTGACATTGAAGATCTTCAGCCATAAGACGAAATGGGGCTGGATGCAGAGGAAGGCCTCGCACACGACGATGAATGCCGAGATGTTGAGGATGAAATTCGGGGCCAGATCGTGGAAGTCCAGGCCGTAGTAGAACATGAGCCCCCGGACAAATGGGTGAAGTGGAAAACCTAGTCCACGGAGGAAGTGGGGGAGAAACACCACCCTCTCATGGGGCCTGGGGGTGGGAATGAGCTGCCCCTCGTCGGGTAGCCGGTACGCGATGTCGCTGGACAAGTATCCGGCCTTCCGCAGCTTTTTGATGTGCCCCTCCGTGACGGAGGAAGCCATCCACCTGCCTCCCGCTCCGGACATAGTTGGAGAAGGTTGAGGAGGGGTGTGCGGACTTGGGCGCTGGAGCTCGAGCGCGCGGAAATGGATGAGCAAAGGAGGAAGAAGACGTAGGTGAAAAGGTGGATCCTTATCCCCTTATATGGACGGACGAAGCTATGCGTCCCCCGCCAGCCTAGTAAAACTCGCTTATCTCCCAAGCGCCGTAATCAATGGCACGAATGGGTTACCCACGTGCGTATTGATGGGAATCCCGGAATAAGGGGGCACAATCTCCGCTTTGATAAGACGTGCCAAGGAAACCGCCTCACTAAACGCGCTAAGGTGGAACAGTAAAAAACGATTTGTATAAAGGCCTGGCCGTGGTGTGATGTCGCGCCGCGGAATACGTCAGCAGATCTGTGCAAAAATTATTCTCTCTACGGTAGTATGTGGAACTTGTTTTGCAGACCCGGACACTATCCTTGTGTTCAAAACCTTCTATGAAGTATTCAGAGGAGGAACCCTCCTTGCAATGCCGAAGACAATATGCGCGCCGGACTCGTCGTCATTGAAGCCGTGGTTCGAGGCTACTCTTGAGGAGTCTGGACTAGGGGTGTCCGGATAGCGAACTATCATCTTTGGCGGACTCCTAGACTATGAAGATACAAGATTGAAGACTTCGTCCCATGTCCGGATGGGACTTTCCTTGGCGTGGAAGGCAAGCTTGGCGATCTGGATATGTAGATTTCCTACCATTGTAACCGACTCTGTAACCCTAACCCTATTCGGTGTCTATATAAACCGAAGGGTTTTAGTCCAGAGGGACGAACAACAATCATACCATAGGCTAGCTTCTAGGGTTTAGCCTCTCGATCTCGTGGTAGATCTACTCTTGTACTACCCATATCATCAATATCAATCAAGCAGGAGTAGGGTCTTACCTCCATCGAGAGGGCCCGAACCTGGTTAAAAACATCATGTCCCTTGTCTCCTGTTACCATCCGCCTAGACGCACAGTTCAGGACCCCCTACCCGAGATCCGCCGGTTTTGACACCGACAGACTGGATGACTGGGAGCGAACTGTTGTTAGGTAGAAGACGGGGACGAGTAGGGTGTGCGAGCGCCGTGGGGTTGCTGGCTTGCCCGATGGATAAACGGCTGCAAGCCCCCAAAGAGTTCTCGAGAACTATGCGGGACCCACTAGACGTCATGTCTACTAGACCCATATCGTAGGCCTGACGGTATAGCTTCTGCCTGTTCACACGCCATGCCGGCGCGTGGATGTAACTTCACTTAATTCCTTCAACCATCGCGCCTCCCACGACCTTCGCCTCCCTCGCGCGGTCGCGCCCTTTGAGACTTCGACCGGCTATAAATGAGCAATTTTTTTGCCTACTCCGCATGCATGATACTCCCTCTGGTCCTTTTTACTCCCGTCAACCTTTTGCAAAGTGTTTGACCAAATATATACTTTTTTTGAACACCACCTTATATTAATTAACCAGCCACACTAGTACACTCATTCGATACAATATTCACCACACAGGGCGGTACATTATTTACAAGAATACCATCTAATCTATTGTCAAAGCTATACTTAGCGATTAAGTGTGCCACCTTATTGGCCGAACGGCTAATCTTTGACAATTGAAGATTGTTGATCAACTTCGAGATGCTCAACGCTTTCATCTTCAGGTCACGCATAGCAGACCTGTCATAGTCCCCCGATGCAAGAGACACTACCACAAAAGCGCAACCAGTCTCTAAAATTACAGGATTATGAAGAGAAATACCTATGTAGAGACCGACAATACAAGCCCTAAGCTCCGCTTCCTCCACGCTTTGACAGGAATCAATGGAATCCCACGACCAAATTTATACTAAAAATATCAATATCTACAATACTGATTATAATGAGTATAAGAACTACGTTTTATAATGAGTGTAAAAATATTGATTTGACATTGTGAATGTTGATACTCCCTCCGTCTAGGTGAGTAAGTCATCTTAGGCTGTGCACCGTGACCAAGGAGGAGGGGAAAACGAGAGACATTAATGTTTATTTGCTAATTAAATAGTATTGCATGCAATGAACTAACCACTGCATGTCATGTTTGATAGTCTCAGGTCATTAAAAGCATGCACACCCTCATCTCTTATTGGTTGATATGTCAAGAAAAAAGAAATGAGGTAGAAGTTAAAGCACAGCGCCTACGTGTTTTGGGATTATTTGGTTTTCGTAAGATGACTTACACACCTAGCTATTAGAGTACCACTACCTCCTTTCTAGTTGAAAGGGCTCGACTCAAAAATTTCACCTACTCTTAGCAAGATAGTAGAGGCGGTGGAATAGTTTTTGAAGTCTGCAAAAGTACTCAACTAATGCTGTCGTTCTTCACACAAAATGTGTTTACCAATGCATGCATGAACACTAGTTACTCTAACCCCCCCTCTCTTCTTTAATTCTTTGCCACATCAGTATGTTTGCTATTCCCGTGTGCATGATACCAGCTAAGATACCACCATTATGGCCAGCCTTAATCATCGCATGCAATAATTTAGTGCACCTTGAAATAAGAACATGTCTGGGGCGTGTATGTTTTTAATGACTTGAGACTATACCTAGCCCGACATGCAAGATGACTTATTATGCACCGTTCCCCATACCTGCAGGAAGCCCGTTCGTCTCCAAATCTTTTCCTCTCCATGTGTGGAAACAATATGCCTGCCAAACTCTCCTTCTCCCTCCGGCGGTCCCACCACTCCACCCCGTGTGAAAAAATCTGCATGCATGACTCTCCTCCCCCCACGCTCGTCCAATCCGTTGTGACCAGCAATATTTCCACCCCTTCGCTTCCCCGTAATTTACTCCAACAAATATGCCCACGTAGCTTTTACTTAAATTCAGGTGCATTGGGTCACTGACATACGGGCCCAGCAGTGTACTGGCCCACATGTCAGTGATGCAACTGGACCTGCAGTTAAGTCAGTGCAGCTCAGTCCATATCTTACGTAGGTGTGCCATTGATCGCTATAAATACTGCGCCTCCCATGACATCGCTATCTCCTCCCCCTCACGTTCACGTTCATCGCTATCTCCTCCCCCTCCCTCTCACGTCGACCACCATGGCATCGCCCCTCCCAAGCCCTAGGAGCCCCTCGCTGCACCGCATGGACGGTCACGCGTCGCCGTTCCGTTCCTCGCCGCCACTAGTTGAGGAGGACGCGTCGGTGTTCCACTCCTCGCCACGATGTGACGCGTCGCCTTTTCGTTCCCCGCTGCCACTAGTCGAGGAGGACGCGTCGGCGTTCCGCTCCTCGCCGCGACGCGTCGAGGTGGACGCGTCGGTGTTCCCAATCTCGCCAGCACGCGCGTCGGAGGATGCGTCGGCTCCCCTCTACGAGGAGAACGCCGCACCGCCCGCCGAGCCCACCAGCCTTGAGGAGCGTTGGAAAGAAATGGATGTCGCCTTGTGGGAGGCTTTGCCTCCAGCAGAGCGCGCCAAAATAGAGGCGGAGAAGAAGGCCGAGGAAGAGAAGCGCACCGCGCAACAAGCTTTCTGGTAGATCTATGTCGCATCCGAGAGAGTCAACCAATTGGTTCTTTGGCAGAAGGCTCGTGCGAGGGCCCTGAGGGTGGCGGAGGATGCCTTTGCCGACGCCCTGAGTGCAGTCGGGCCCAAGCGCCTCATCTACGCTTGGAGGTACATGGACCGGGTGCACGCTTCCAGCCAGGAGGAGTACCTGTTGGCGCCGGATCACCACACCGGTGAGATCGCGCTCGCCCGCCGGCAAGCCGCCAATCAGCACCTCGCGAGTTGCGAGGCTGAGGAAGAGGCGTTGTGTCGGCACGCTGGGAAACGGCCGCGCACCAGGGCACTCGTGGCGCGCATAGCGCTCTGCGGCGCCATGGCTTTTAGGAGGAGTATAATTTTTGTTTCGTAAGGCGATCTCATTAGTTTTGGGACGCAAATGATAAATCCCGAACGTTCAGGAATTTTTAGCGTCCTTATTTAAGTATGTAAAAGGGAAAGTTTGGAAAGATTGTGTATTATTATGCATTTTGCAAGTACGTGCATGTAGCACAAACTTTACTATATACTATCGGACTACACGTCTCTCTCGATATATGCTTGCAGACTGTGCTACTCCCTCCGTCCAGGTCAATAAGTCATCTTTGGTTGTGCACGGTGACCAAGAAGGAGGGAAGACTTGTACGCATAGACGGAGGGAGTACTACTATTACTTATGTACGTGCAAATGCACGTTTTAACATTACGATGCGGTTTTTGTAAAAGTAGAAAAACAACACTAGTCAAGCTTGTGAAATGATTCAATGCAAAACAAATGCGAAAATGCTCGTTTGATTGTTTACTTTAGCTTCCTTCTCTGTGGTTATTTCTCTATCATACTTTGTACGGAGTATCTCACTGGTTGTAAAAGCATGCAAATTCCCAAACCGCTTCCTACTCCCTGTATCGAATTTTTTGCCTAACAAGTTGTGCCGTGCAATTGGAATTCCAACTTGAGTACTACTACTAGTAGGATACCAGGGGCCAGTTCTTTTAGGCTTCTAGATTAGTAATCCCATAACTACTACCTCCGTCCTGGTTTATTGGTCCCCATTGTAATCTGTGTCAAATTTTGATCATAAATTTAACTAATGAAATGTTAGTGCAAGTCACATGCACTACTCCATCCGTCTAGGTGAGTAAGTCATCTTAGGCTGTGCACCGTGACCAAGGAGGAGGAGAAAATGAGAAACGTTAATTTTTATTTGCTAATTAATAGTATTGCATGCAATGAACTAACCACCGCATGTCGTGTTTGATATCTCAAGTCATTAAAAGCATGCACACTCTTTATCTCTTATTGGTTGATATGTCAAGAAACAAGAAACGAGGTAGAAGTTAATGCACCGCGCCTAAGTGTTTTGGGATTATTTGGTTTTCGTAAGATGACTTAGACACCTAGATGCACCATGCCTAAGTGTTTTGAGTAACATTTTATCAGTTAAATCTTTGGTCAAAATTTAGCACAAATTACAAGGTTGAGGAATAAACCAGGACAGAGTAGTAGTTTAGAAGTCCAAATAAATGAGTGAGGCGCCTTATTGTTACTCTCCGCTATGACTAGTCTTGTGGGAAAAGCTGGGGAAGCCGCCAAAAGAACTGGCCCTAGGAGTAGTAGCTAGGGATCGAATGTGGGAGATGAACCAGAGAAAGTTAATGCAGAGAGATGAAATGCAAAAAAGACAGAGGGATGTGATGGTTGCTTGTCCGTTTATTTTACCAGGCCATTTATTACTGGGAGAGGTTGGGTTTTGTGATATGACGCCTTTATTGCATCGCCACGGCGGGGTGAGAGGTGAGACTCCGTGCAGCGCCGCCCTCTACACTTGTACTACATCGGTCGTGGTTTATTAGTCCCCATTGAATTTGGTGAAGATTTAACTGACAAAATGTTAGTGCATGTCAACAAAAACTATATCGTTGGATTCGTATTTGAACATAGTTTTGAATGATATAATTTTAGGTGACATGCATCAGTATTTATCGTACTATATATAATGTTAGTTCAATTTTTGGTCGTACTAATCTATAGTAGTAAGGTGCCCATGCGTTGCACCGAAGAGTGAAATGCATTGATCGGGGAGTTGTTTATTTTGACAAAGGATGTGGGGGTCATCTCATGTGTAACAGGTATCGATAGGTTTCTTCGGATATTATCTCATCTCTAGAGCTCACAAACATCCGGGTGAAATAGATAAAAAGGTATCTTTTGCAAACAAAAGCGTTCAACTGTTCAACCTGCATCCAAAACTTGTGAAGAAATAACACTTATTGTGCTTTGCAAGAAATGATCTTTAAGAATTAGTTTTTGAGTATCGATTGTTATACATGTTGGCTACAGATGACATGGCACTTTCTTATAGTCAACAGTTGGCTATACTATTAAGTAATATTAACCATGCCCTTATACACCTAGACGGAGGGATTAAATCAGGATGACTTGCAAGGGGCGGAGGAGATGTAAGAAATGGTTCATCGTAAGTCTTTCACCGATGCTGTAGTAAAATTCATACATGGAAGATTCTAGACTAAACCATAAACGGATACACTTTTATTCATCGCGATACTCCAATAGAGCAAGATCATGCATGGAAGTCTCCACATGCTTAGACAGCGGATTACATTGGCGAAGACTAATGATCAACATTTAACTTGATAATGCGTATTTTTTAGAAGAACAGGAGGCTCCTCCCGGTTCCATTATCAAATGAAACCCAAAGTGTCTTACATCAGCTCACCGAGAGGAGCAGTTCAAAGGAAGGACTGCGGTGAAAGCCACTCAAGTTTAACAACAAGCTTACGAATCAAAAGCGGCAAAGACCACGGGCCATAAGCGCCCACACACACACTACATGTTTTCTAAGTGCACTTGATAATGCGTATGTCGGTGAACCTCCTTGGAGTCCCCGTGCACCGAGTCGGCGGGTAGAGGATGGAACGGATGCCATGGGTTTTCCAAGTCCACATTGGCGGGATAGTCCCAGCTCCCCAGAGTCCAAGTCTGTCCGATGAGGCCAGTGTCGCTGCCCACGCGACCCGGAGGGGTAGTAACATTGACCACGCACCCGTACATCTGCCTCGTGTCAGTGTCAGCGTCAGCGGCGACGCCCCTGACACACATTACAGAGACGGGGCGGCGGTCTGCGCGGGCCTCGCCGGTTCCCACGATCAAGAGGAAGACGATGTCGTCCTCCTTCGAGACTAGCAGGTGGCAGTGATCCTCCAATGACTCTGACATGGTGAATCGGTAGCAGGTGTGTACTTGATGTTCTCCACATAGGGCCAGCAGTGACCACTGCACGCATCCGTGAGGTGATGCACCATGTCCGCCGGCGAGTCACAAAACGGCATCGGGCACTCATAGCAGTGGACGAAGGGCTCCTTGGAGGCATCGACCAGGCCGTCCATGAAACGGGAGTGGCTGTAGGGGATGTTGCGCCAGTTGAATATATGAGCAAGTTACTACGATATTTAATCCGAATAAGCACAAAATAAATCATGACGGCTATAACAGAGATGAAACTAATCATGTGGACTAGCAGAGTAGTAGGATACAAAGTAGAAACATGAATTCTACCACGATTTCAAACAGGAAGGACAGAAACACATACGGTGCAATGGGAGCAACACCGTTGGCGTTGAGGTTGTCGCCCATGTCGTTGAGGAAGAGGTTGCCGAGGTCAGGGAAGAAGTAAATCGTCGGTGAAGTCGTGGCTGCCCGCGATCGCGAGTGCGCTCCCAGATTTCAACAGCGCCCGCGAATGGGCGCAGGAGGGAGTGGCTGTAGGGGGCGTTCTGACCCCGAATGGAGCAGGGAGTAGCACACGAAGCGATAGATGGTGTCCTTACTAGTACTCCTAGTCTCTATCTATCTATATCTATATATATCTACTCTTATAGAAAACCGAGTTGGTGATGATGGTATGCCTGCCATCTTGTAATATAGACCGTCCGATCTATATCGGCGGATAGAAAGCCAACTATGACAATTTTACAAAGATACCGCACCTCTCTCCACATTTACAGATAAGGCCTTGCCTCATACATCCTTATCTCCCACAACCTCGTGTTCCTCCCTATGTCTCTATCTCTACTACTCTTTTTTATAACAAATCGAATAGTGATGCGCCGTCCGCTGCACGCCCGGCTGAACACGCCTCCTCGCCTCCATCATCACCAACTGAGTCTTTCATAGGAGTAGGAGTAGAGAAAAAACCGAGTTGGTGATGATGGTGTGCCGTGCAATGCACGGGCATCTTGCTATTTTTTTGCATATAAGTCCAAACACCACGTAGACACGGACTTTGAGCACGGTTCGTAGTCATCCCACGATCGGGCATTGAAGTTTGTAACTATTTTAGATTAGAATATACTACTCCTCCGGTGCTAGAAGTAGAGCAGAGTCCTACTCTACTACTCTACTCTAGCAAGCTAGGGCATAATCTTGTAGTAGGTCTGTAGGGAGTACCAGATTGTGATCACTCAAGCAAGTTATGCAGCATCGATATGACCCTCGCTGCTGGTATGTGTCTCGTAAGTCAAGCGGCGTCTTGTAGTCATCATCACTGTCCACTTCCTATAGCACATATTAAGCTTCTCCATCTTTGTCCGCACATAATCTCGTCCAAGCTTCCATCCCGCTAAAGCGCCTCCCCTCGTCCAAAACCCAAGCACTAACAATGGCGAGAACCGAGCAGCGTCCACGAAAGAGTGGCTGGAATTCGCTCCCCACAGAGGTAATCAAGCTCATTGTTTCGCGTGTGGACAATCTCAGTACCATGCCGCTCGCCGCGTGCTCGTCGGGGTTGTACCAATTACTCAAAGCCATCAGGCCAGAGCTTTTTAAGCCAGCTCCTTGCTTGCTAATGCCGCCTGATCTTCAGAAACGGCGTGTCACGTAGAATAACAATCATAGGGTGGCGAGCATCAACCCCCTTCACTGTGATTCGATCCCCGTCAGCCTTAGCTACATTAACGGTATGTACTGGGTCGGCATGAACACCTCTTGGATGGTGCTCGTCGACGGTCGCGGCAGCTGGATGCTCGTGGAGGTCTACACTCGGCGATTGATCCCCTTCCTTCGATTAACTCTGCACTGCTTTGGCATAGTGGCCCAGAATACTCGGAATCTTACGGTACCAACATGATACCAAGTTTGATTTGCTCAAGGTTGTAATCTGCCAAGTGCCCACAAGATCTACGAATTATAAAGATTTCAGGCTAATTGCGTTCTTCAACCTTGGTCTCGCCTATCTGACAGGTCACTGCGGTAAGTGGATAAATCTGCACGTCCATCGCAGGATCATACATCCTCCATGGTTCTCTGATGCCATTGAACACAAGGGCTTCATTTACGCTGTCGACTCCTTCTATGGCTGGACGTATTGCTCGCCCACTCCACTCATCGCTACAAATGGCTGTTACAGCAGTATGTTACTTTCCTATGATATCATGATGGCTTGCTTATATTACTGTCAACATTTACTAAAAAAATATTCATGCTCATAACATGCTGTTCTTAAGATTGACTAAATCAAGAGCCCTTTTTTATTTGACTCAACTTGATATGATGTTGTAGGCGCTGGTGTCCCTACCCTTCCTAATCCAGAACCTTTCAAAGAAAAGCGGCATGGCGTTGCAGGTGGTTCTGGCTCGATCGGGCAGCGGTGAAAGATTGATGATCGTTCGCGCGTGCGGACGTGTTGTTTCGTGGAAATACAATCACGATCCTTTGCAAAGTCTTTGAGCAGGATCCCAGCTTCTCTAGGCCTTCAGGAATTTTTGATTGGAGGCTGGTAAGTAACCTTAGTACCGCTCTTTGTTTGTCGGACTGAATTATCCGATTAACGAGGAGATAACCGGCGACAAGGATCATGATGGCAGCGGTTTCGTTCATCGAGCAAAACTGTCTGTACACAGCGTACCATGCGTCTCTGCATGCACCATACCCTGATATGTGCCGCCACGCTCTGCAGCCCAAAGTAGGAGAGAGGGTCGCAAGTATCAGACTTCGACCTGTTGGCTGGAGTTTCCCCGTCAGGCACCCTTATGGTTCAAGCCGTCAACCAATCTCCACAGCTTAATAAATAGTAACGTCTAACTGAGCCAATTAGTTAGATGCGTACACTTGGTGTAGTAGGATCTTTATTTAGTTTGATGCATACACTTGTTCTTTTTGGTAGCCCTTTTGTAATGATGGCTGATGTTTGGTTTGGAAGAGAGCTGTGTCTTCACTCTTACGGCCTGCTTCTTTACATTGCACCCCAGCCCTGTTTGCTGCTGCTGCTGTTTTCAATGTACAATCAGTAGTATATTTAAATGCATTGGTTGAATAAATGTGTTGTTAGAGCGACAAACACAATGTTTTGGAAGTCGTTGCACTGTTCGATCCTTTAGTGCCCGTGCACGTCGTAGCTCATACTATTTTTAAATCGGAACACATTTTCCACTTGTTGATAACATGCAGCCCATGATGAAGGCCCAATAGAAGCCCATAATTAGCTGGAAGGAGGCTCTCACATGAATCCGGCCCGGTACATGCTCATGGTCCCTAAACATAAATAAGTAAATAAATAAATAAAGCTAAATGCTCATGCACCAGTTCTTTGGGAAAATAGGTAGCCCAGTATTTCTTTTGAAGAATACCCAAGCTAGGCCTATTTGTTTTCTCTGAATTCTGGGCTGCAAATCTTTCAAGGCGAGGAGGATGCATTCCGTCCGGCCAAAGAGTATGGTCAATGTCATTAAAAGTAATATCAAAGGGTTGAAAATTCCAAAAAATTTATAGCAAATGGGATATTAGTTTTTTTTGAATTTTGTTCTTCACTGATATCTTATACGTATTTCATTGGATTTAACATGACATAGTACTAATTTATTTTTAAATTTGTTTTAGTATGGCTATTAATTTTTGGATTAAGAATATTTCGTTCCCCAACAAAAATTTGCAAATTTTCAAAATTTCCCACATATTTAGTTAATTTTTTGACCCTGGTACTGACCAGAAAATGGCCGGCAATTCTAAAAATGGAAAACGGGCTGCAATAAATTCCATATGAATTAGAAAATGAGTAAAAATTATAAAAATAATAGCAAATGGGCTGTACACGCCACAGATTTCGAGGCTGACTTGTTTACGCAAGGCTTTGTCAGTGAACACACGATTCTAGCAACAGTGATTGTTGGATGTCCATCCAACGGCCGACATGCTTCTTCAATCTCTGATCTTCCTGCTCCAGCCGCCTAAACTAACGCCGGCGGGACTTCCTGCTCCCTCCTCTTGTGGCCCGCTGTGATGCCGCATAGGCTTCCCCGGCCCACCCTACTCCCTCCGCTGGCCTGGCCGCACGCAATCAACTGCCTCCTTATTACGCGAAAAAAATGATTCCTCCCACTAACATCTGGGGCGCACCGATTGGGAGGCTGACCTGTGGGCCTACTACGTTGACGCGTACGCTGGGCTTGTCAACTTAGTCAACAAACGATTCTAGCAGCAGTAACCGTTGGATTTGAATCGAACGGTCCTGCTGCTTCTTCAATTGCTGCTCTTCTTGCACCAGCCGCCAAAACCAGCGCCGGGGAGACCGTCTGATGCTGCCTCCAGTGGCCGGTTGTGCTGCCGTTGAGGCCTCATTGCCCCCTACTACTCCCACAGCTAGCCAGGCCCTGCGGCGACGACAGCCTCACACCACAGCCGAACCAGTGAACCCTCGTACTCCTCTCCACGTGGGCATCCACTGTCGCGTCTTACCCGGCTCCGTGTTGTCCCCTTCCTAGGCCTCGCCGTCATCCACCGCCTTGGTGCTCTCGGCGCGGCGTGGTCAATGTGGTCAACGACATTCCATCGGAAGAGTATTGTACGTGGAGAGTCTGACAGCTGGGTCCACGGCCACAACCCAGTTTTTTGTGATTTGCCAAGTAAGTTGCTTTGTCAGGCCTATTGGGCTGCAAATCTTTCAAGACGAGGAGAGCTTTCATTCGGCTGGACGAGAAAATGGCCCATCAGTAATGAGAAATGGGTTGTACATTTTTAAAACACATCAAACCGGCAATTAGTTTCAAATATCTTTTTTCATTTCAAGATTTTAAATTACATTAATTTTTATGCGTGGAGAATTTGTTGGATTTTATATTGATATACATTTATTTTTAAAATCAGTTTGAATGTGAGTCAAAATTTTGGGATTAAAAACAGTTCGGACCGCACCGAAATATGCAAAATTTCGTATAAGTTTTTAACCGTGGCCACAATATGGGCTGTAATGCTAACAAAAAGAATATGGGCTCCAAAAAAACCTTAAGAATTAGCAAATGGGCTGTAAATTATTAAAAATAATGGCTGATGGGATATATGCTGTTTTCCACAGATTTGAGGCTTTCCTAAAAAAGGTTGGCCTGGCGGTGGTTGTTGGATGGCCATCCAATGGCCGTCGTGCTTCTTCGATCTCTGCTCTTCCTGCTCGAGCCGCTCAAACAAGCGCCGGCGGGACTGCCTGCTCCCTCCTCCCCTCGGCCGGCTCTAACAGCTCGGACCCACCAGCTATATCTTAAATGCATGAGAAGTGCCTCCTTATTAGCGCACAAAAAAAATGAATACTCCCCCTGTTAGCTGGGACCCAGTATAGTGGCAGGCTGACTTGTGGGCCTACTAAGTTGACAGGGATGGAGGGCTTTGTCAACTTAGTCAATATGCACGATTCTAGCTCCATTGACCGTACGATGTCCATCCAACGACCGTAGTGCTTCTTCAACCTCTGGTCTTCTTGCTCCAGCCGCCCAAACCAGCGTCGGTCGTGCCTCGTGCTCCTGCCTACCGTGGCCGGCTACGATGTGGGGGAGGCCTCACCGTCCCCTAATACTCTCACCGCTGGCCAGGCCATCCCTCTACTCACCCACACCCCCTGTTATTCTGCAGCGACGGCAACATCACACCGCAGCGAACCAGTGAACCCTCGTACTCCTCTACGCGTGGGCATCCACTGCCGCGTCTTCCCCGGCTCCGCGTCATCCCCTTCCTAGGCCTCGCCGTCGTCCACCGCCCTGGTGCTCTCGTAGCGGCGTGGTCAACGTGGTCAAGGAACGGCTTCCATCGGACGTGGACTGTACGTGGAGAGGATGACAGCTTGGTCCACGGCCGCAGCAAGGAAGTGCCTCCTTATTACGCGCAAAATATTTATTTCTCCATCTAACAGCAGGGACCCACAGGACGGGCCACCATATTTCGTGAAAAAAACATTTCCCCCCTGACTCCTGGGACCCACCAGCTACACCTTCGCACGCAAGGAAGTGCGTCCGGGCAAAAAAAAAAAAAACGATTCGCCCCCCTGACTGCTGGGACCCACCAGCTACATCTTCGCACGCAAGGAAGTGCGTCCGGGCAAAAACCAAAAAATGATTTGCCCCCTGACTGCTGGAACCCACCAGCTACATCTTCGCACGCAAGGAAGTGCGTCCGAAAAAAAAACGATTCGCCCCCCCTGACTGCTGGGACCCACCAGCTACATCTTGCAGGCAAGGAAGTGCACGGCGGTCGGGACCCACCTGGTCGAGCGTCGTAGCATTGTCATTCTGGTGCGACGTTATGCGTACATCTTGGTCGATGTAGAGACACGCACGTGTCGTAGTAGTAAGCGCGCCGCGTAGCATGTACACGTACATACGATGGCGGGTGCAAGAAAGAAAATCTGACCCGCGTCACGTACATACGGGCAGGGTCTCGAACGCCTACTCGCGCATAAGTACATGGCTGGGTCGGAACGGAGAAAAGCGTCGTCGTCGTGTTCATGGGGAGCCAACCGGCTGGGTCGAGAATGGAATGCGTGGTCATGTTCGCCGGGAGGCTTGGGCGGAACATGCGATGGAAGCGAGGCTGGCGTACCGCTGCGGAGAAAGCGGCCTTGTGATCGACCGGCCACGTTCGAAACGGGATCCTATTGATCGGGAGGGGCCTGGCGTACAACACAACGAGGAAACGGACCTCCTACGGTCGAAACGGGGGTCCTGTTGATCGGGAAGGGTGTGGCGTACCGCAAAACGGACGAAACGGACCTCCTACGATCGAAACGGGGCTCCTGTTGATCGGGAGGGGTGTGGCGTACCGCAAAATGGACGAAACAGACCTCCTACGGTCGAAACAGGGGTCCTATTGATCGGGAGGGGTGTGGCGTACCGCAAAATAGACGAAACGGACCTCCTACGGTCGAAACGGGGGTCCTGTTCATCGGGAGGGGTTTGGCGTACCGCAAAATGGGACTCCACGGGATACTTTTCATCTCCACCGTCGACCTCCTCCAGCCTCCACGGGCTACCGTCGACCTCCTCCAGCCTTCACGGGCTGCTGTTCATCCAGCCTCCACCGCGCGCTACTCCACCAGCTACTGTTCATCCACCCCTCCACCGTCTACTGTTCATCCAGCCCTCCACACCACAGGGTCCTTTTCAACCACCCCTCCACCGCCACCCCTCCACCGTATACTGTTCATCCAACCCTCCACACCACGGGGTCATGTTCATCCAGAGGCAACGCCACCGCTCACTGTTCATCAAACCCCTCCCCCATAGCGCTCCTTTCATTCATCAGAGGCAGCGTCGATAGGCTTCAGTTAGCAGCAGTAGCGAAGGAATCGCTCCATCGGGTTCAGTAACGCGTAGCCTATAGTGCAATCGCTCGGGTTCAGTAACGCGTAGCCTATAGTGCAATCGCTCGGGTTCAGTTAGATCCCAATGCCTCGCTCGTGTTCAGTTAGAGCCAACGCCTCGCACACACGCGCATACATGTACGAGATAAACACGCATCGCTCGGCCCCTGACCTCACACCGTAACCGGCAACTCCCCGAAATTCCCCCCCCCCCTCGCTTCTACCACGGTTTTTTCCGTCTTGGACGGCCCAAAGAATGTCATGTAGCTGCGTCTCCGGCCCGCCCAGGACGAAAAGCCCATTTTATTTCATGATTTTTTGTCATAAGTAGAGCCCACCACATCTATGATGATACGGGTTTTGTCACAATTATCATCATAGAAGTGTCATATGTATGACAAAAAAAATTTCGTTTGGCCCAAAATGTCACGGATGTGTCTTTTTTTGTAGTGATCTGGAGACTACTACGGGCCATGATAAGCAAGCTTCCCAACACCACATGGCCCAAGGGTCCTTCGCCGAGACCGTCATGGTGCAGCAGCGAGAGTGGTTCTACATCACCGAGCCGCGCCGCGCCAACTGGGCGACAATTCCAGAGTTCGGATCCGGACCCCCCACAAGGCTCACTTCATGGACTGCTAAGGGCCTCGACTAGGGGTCCCAGACGGAGGTGCAGACACTGCAGAAGCGCATCACCAACGTCCTGGGCAAGAACATCGGGTCTCACCAATTTGGTGCAGATCATGCTCTTTCGCCGCTTCCTCTCCTGCCAAAGCCTGGCCTCCCACATGTGGGAGTTCAATCTGGAGGAGCCACAGACTCTGAAGCGCTTCTTCAGCACAACACACGAAGGAATACGGAAGCTGCTCTTCAAGGCCCAGAAGAGCTGGCCCATGGAGACCACAAACGTCGGGCTCGACGTCGAGAATCCGGCCACTCCGTTAAGTATTCACCTTTCCGAAGATGTGTCTGGTCCGTATTTTTGATCAATATGAATCTTATCAGCCCACCTCTTTACAGGGCTAGACAGCAGAGGCGGAGCGGATCAAGAGTCCGGCTTCGTTGCCCGAAAACACAACCACTCTCAGCCGACGAAGATGCTGGTCTCGGCGCCATACCAGGCACCGGAGAAGAAGGGCAAGAAGAAGGGCAAGGAGCCCAAAGGCGGCCTGCACCGTAGAGGCTCTTTGTACGCTATGTTCGAAGAGATCGAGATCGTCTCCTATCATGAGGAAGACGAGGACGAAGAGGAGGAGGAGGAGGAGGTGGAGAGCGACTGCCCCCGCAAAACGAGGAGGAAGAAGAGGACATCGTCCGATAACCCGGAGGGAGCGACACGGAAGAGGAGTGTTGGATTTCGGGTTCCGGCAGACCCTTAAGGTTCGAACTCTGGGGTGCGCGCGGAGATCCAACCCTCCACCGCCTCGTGCCTCGCCGAATCGCAAGGACCTAGAACTACTCGAAAGAACAGCACAAGAGATACGAGATTTATACTGGTTCAGGCCACCATCGTGGTGTAATACCCTACTCCAGTGTGTGGTGTGTGGGTTGCCTCTTGGGCTGACGAGGAATAGTACAGGGAAGAACAGCCTCGTGAGGGTCTGTTCTTAGTGGGTGCGATGAACTGCTAAGTGGTGTCCCGTCGCTCTGGCTTGAGGATCGGGTCTCTATCTCTCTCTGGATCCCAAAATGCCGCGCGGGAGGAGAGAATGCTCTACTATGGTGGCTAGCTCTACTTATATAGGCGAAGGCCTGGGCCTCTTCCCAAATATTGGCGGAAGGGCGCCAACAATTAGCCATTTGAAGGGAACAACGGGTACACTTATCCCGACTAAAGTTGGTCCTCGCCGCCAAAGGCTCTGTGATGGCCTGCTTGGGCTCCACGATGACTCCCTTCCAGCCGTTGGGGCTGGTCTTGGTCTTGTTGCACCAAGCGGATGCCTTTGCTTGATGCTCTCGCTGCGCTTGCTCCTTCGCACCAAAGAGGAAAGGAGGGGCGCTGCGGGCTGGCGCCCGGCCCGCGCCCTTGGTCGTCATGGCTTGCGTCATGGGCACCTTGCGAGGTACCCTGCCTTGAACTCTCCACCTCCTCATGAGCCTGCCTGACGAGACCGTGCCTGAGGAAGCTCTTGGTCGTCCGCCCCGCGAGGCTTGGCTCCTCGCGAGGGTCTTGAGCTTGTGTTGATGAAGATGGGCTGTCCTGGGCCTCCTTTGAGCCACGCCGCAGGCCGCTGGCAGGCAAGTTTGGGGACCCCCGTTCCCAGAACGCCGACAGTAGCCCCCGGGCCCACGGCGCGCCCGAACTTGGCTGAGCAAAGAGGCGAAAGGGCAAGTGCGAAGCGTCGCGGGCCCTAACAGCTTGCGGCCTTGGGCGCCGCGTGGCGGTTGATTGGACGTGGGCGCCGCGTGGCGGTTGATTGGACGTGGGCGCCTCTGCAACCGCGCGGGTTGATAATAGAGCGGCATCTTCCTTGCCTCCTTTACTTTCGCCAGTTGCCGCTCAGATCCCCTTTCTTGCACCTCTCCTCCCTGCTTCCGAGACCTTCAGATCCACTCCGCCTTTGTGCCCTAGCCGGTCATGGCTCCTCGTCAAACCCCGGCCGGTGCCTGGTACTCTCTTGCCTTGGACCCGCCGAATGTGTCGGGCGAGCCTTGCCACGATCGCCCGGTTGGCGGGCCTGAAGCGTCGATGGAACGGCGGTGTTCAAGGCAGCTCCTCCGCCCCGAGGGTAGGGGAGTACCTTCTAGCCGTTCTTCGTGAGCGCCATCATTGCTGGTCTGGTGCCTCCCTTCTCTGAGTTCTTATTTTCCGTTCTCCGCCATTACAACATTCACGCTCTGCACCTTCATCCCAACTCCGTCCTTCTTCTGGCAATCTTCGCCTACTATTTTGAGGCCCATGTTGGGGTGAAGCCCTCGGTAACCTTGCTGCGCCACTACTTCTTCCTCCGACTCTCCGTGGTTCCGTCTCGGCGTCTTGCTGAGCTTCATCGCTTATGGCGGAGCCATCGCCATTCGAACCACAGGAAGCGGATAGAGGGCTTGAGGAGCAAGTGGGTCTGGTGGATGCAGGCGCATCCACCCTCGGCTGATCCTGCCCACGGAGCCAGCCCGAGAGCTCCGGCGGCCCGGTCCCGAATGGAGCTTGGGATCCCAGGCTGGTCTTGGAGAAGATGGGCCAGATCTAAAGTCGGCCGACGCGGCGGCGGCGAGGCTGACCGGCGCGTCGCTGCTGAGGGAGTTCCTGGAGCACCAATTGGCTCCGCTTCGCCAGTACCCGCTTCCGATGTGGAGGCCACACCCGAGCCCCGTGGCCCTGGCCGGCGAGGATCTGGCGACGGTCCTCCAGTCCTTGGTTGGGGGCGATGTGGTGAGACACTGGCGCCCCTCGCCCTGTTTCTTCGAGGATTGGGAGCAGGTTGTGGGGCCCATGCCCGCCTTCAATGGGGACGGGCTCGTGCCCTTGGAGGCTCCGGAGGACCTGGTGGGCGTTTCCTCTTGACTCGGCGAAGAGGTGGAGGAAAAGAGCCAGGAGAGGGTTGATTCGGGAGGCGGAGTCAAGGGCTCCTCCCCTGCGGCGCGAGCCCGCGTTCTCCGCCTCCCGAGTGGCAGCGATGAGGATGAGGGTGGCGGGAGGCGAAGCCTGCCCCGATCCCGAAGAAGGACGGACTGGGCTCGTCCCAGCAGGTCCGCCCGGCCCAGGCGATCCATGAGCGCGCCTCCGCTCCTGGTCTCCTTGAAGCCGATCCTGCAGCCGGCTCTCGGGCTTTAAGTATGGCGGAGGCTGCTCGAGTCCACCAGTGGCGACTTGTAAGTGCACTTCTGTCTTGATTATTGTTTTGTCGGCGAGATCGATGTCCATGCTCTTGGCCAGGTTGGCGCCCAGGCCGAAGAAGCTGAAGGGGCTCACAGGGCCCCATCCGTGGCGGTGCCTTTGCCCGAAAAGGAAGATGACCCGGCCTTGGCCTCTCTTGCCGGGCATCCTCGCGAGGCCTGGTTGAGCCCGCTGGGGCGAGCTCAGCCCCCTTGTCCCAGGCGACTCCCAAGGTGGCCTTGCTGGGCGCTGCCTCCACCGTTGCCGTGGCGCCGCTGGTTCAGCCTCAGGGCGCAGTGGTTACGCCGCCGCCAACTCCTCCTACTCCGCCAACTGCTGTCTCTCGACTCCTCCAGCAGGTCTGGACCCATGTCTGCTCGCTGGACCCGGCTGCGGCGAGATCTTACAGGCGCCGACCCTCGCTTGGTAGCCGGGCGCTTGGGCTGGCCTCTGGCTGGATTCGCGCCTCGCTTGATTCGGGCGCGCTGGTCCAGGCTTGATGGCTTGTGTGCGAGGAGAAGCAGGCTGTTCGTGAGGCGAGTAGCCCGCGATGCTGCCACAGGGGTGGGGGCAGCCAGCATCCGAGGTCATTTGTGAGGCGCTGGAGGCGAGCTGAAGGGCCTGCAGAACCAGCTCGCCGAGGAGGCCCGCCTCCGCCAGAGAAGGAGGAAGGCATGAAGGCTCGCGAGGCGGCCATCAAGGACCGGGAGGCCAAGATGAAGAAGCGCCGCGACCGCCTAGGCGCGCTGGAGCAGGAGCTGGAGGCGAGGAATGTCGAGCTGGATGCCAGGGCGCGGGTCCTAGCCGAAGATCGCGTGGCCTTCATGGATATGGAGGTGAAGGCTCGCGCCTTGCTAAGGGAGCTTTATGATAGCGGCCTGGAGAGCCCACTGGCCGGCGCAGAGGACGGCCCCGCCAAGCTGCTTCCCTTCTGATTCGCGCTCTTGAAGATGTCTCCCTTGGTCTTGGCCCCACTACCGAGGCCGAGGCGTGTCTTGTCTTCTCTCTGGCCGACGCGGATCCTCACCGACATCTATCTTGGCGATCCCAGCATCGACATGGACAGCTCTTTGGAGCCGGGCAAGCGGCGAGCACGCAGCTGCCTTCTGCCGAGGCTGTGAAGGGTCATGTGAGGCTCTGTTCGGGAAGTTCTGGACCTTGACACCAAGCAAGTGAGGCGTTGCCGCCTGCTGCTTCACGGGCGAGCCCACTCCGCTGCTCCACCGCCGACAAGTGACTCACTGTGGCTCCTGTCTTGCTTTTAATTCCTGCACATGTATCATGCCTCGGGGCGTTTAAACTGCGTTTGGTATTGCGATAACAGTGTGGACTGTAATATTTGCTTTGAATTCCTTGAAATTTGTGCTTCCTACTTGCTTATGTTCTCGCCGTGAGCCCGGCCCACAAGCATACCTCAGCCGCTGTTAGCCCGACTGAAAACCAGGGCGGCACCAAGGAGTGAGGGCTCACGTGACAAGTTGGGCTCTGAGTCGCGATGCTCGAGTCCCCTTGGCGCCTGAACAACAAGTAGGGAGGTGAGGCGCAGGCGGATCCACCGTTCTCGTCTGCGAGCCCGGCCCGCGCATACCCCAACCGCCCGTTAGCCTTCGGAACTAAGGGTGAGGGCCACGTGACCAGTTAGGCTCTGAGTCGCGATGCTCAAGAGTCCCCTTGAAGCTCAAGCGGCATGCGTGCCTTGGCTCCACTCGGGGAGTGGCGTCGACGAACCAGGCCGAGGGGCTGGCTGGGTGGCGTCGTGCAGGCATGACCAGGCGCAGCCCGTGCACCAGCCCCTCGCGACGCTCCCGAGGGGCGTTGCGGCAGGCCAGACACACCGAGCTCTGGGCTCCACGAGGTTGATCGACCGGAGGCCACCCTCGATTGTTTATCACCAACGCTGGACATAAGCGCTTCCGCATGCGTACGGGCATAGCCGCTCCTCGGCAGTGTCGTCAGCCAGCGCGGAGCATGGTGCTTCCACTGGAATGTGGGAGGGGGCTCCCCTCCGGGAGGAGCCCCAGGCGTGCTCAGCCCCACCACGACACGTGGCTGCGCGGTAGGGCTAGGCGAGGTGTATCTGGGCACCCGTGAGCCAGCGCAGGACTCACGAGGCCCTACCTCAAAGGCGGGTTGCGCCTAGCTCTGGCCTTATCTTGAGTGTGTTCCTGCAAATTTGGCGGATGCGGTGCTCTCGTCTTGGTCCGGCTCGGGCTGGTCTCTACCGTCGGCTGGCAAGCCAGGTCGCGATGCCATGGACAAGACCAGAGGGTGAGGGCCGGAGAGCCGGTAGGGGTCCTGAATCGCGATGCTCAGGCACCCCCCCTTTAACGCGCAAGCTAGGTTAGATGAAGCAACTCTACGTCCTCGGGTCCCGGCTCTCGGGCTGGTCTCAGCCGTCGCTGGCAAGCCAGGTCGCGATGCCATGGACAAGACCAGAGGGTGAGGGCGGAGAGCGGTTGGAGTCCTGGTCGCGATGCTCGGGCACTCCCTTTAGCGCAAAGCTGGATTGGATGACGAAATTCTCGTCCTCGGGTCCGGCTCTCGGGCTGGTCTCGATCGTCCGGGCAAGCCAGTCGCGATGCCATGGACAAGACCGGAGGTGAGGGCGGAGGGCGGTAGGACCCTGAGTCGCGATGCTCGGGCACCCCCCTTTAGCGTGCAAGATTTCACCACCCAGAGAAGGCACCAAATAACAAGCATGGTGGAGCGAGGCATAATCCTAAGGAAAACGCATGAAGGATACATGTCATTGGGACTGGCCCGGCGGCTTGGGGATGATGCAGCCGGGCGCCCCCAACAGGATAAGCTAAAGACATGAAATAAAAGGGGATACATGCCGCAGGGACGGACCCATGCGGCCTGGGAATAATGCGGCCCTGAAGGCGCTCCCAGCTGGAAATAAAACTTAAAGATGTCACCTGGTGATGTTGGGGATGAAGGGTTGTTGATGTAGCAGACTCGGTGGGCTGCGGGGCGATCCTCACGAGCCCCGGGCCCGGGGCCTCGGGAGGCTCGGGAGGCACTGGCGGCTCCTCATGGGCCATCTCCATCTCCGCCCGGGGCTGCGGCATGCCCGACCTCTAGAGCCTCCAGGATGGTCCTCATGAGGCAGCTGCGCGCAGCCCGCGTTTGGCAGGCCATAAGGCATGCGTGCGTGGCTGTGGGCGGACCCTCATAGCGTCCCACTCGCGAGGGCAGGCGCTCTTGAGATCTGGCTCGGTTGAGCCCTGGTATGTCGATCTGAGCAGCGCAGCCCACCATCCTCGCCTGGATGGGGGGCCACAGCGGGTAGGCGGCGGCTGCCCCTCATGACCCTTGATTCCTGTAACTCCCGAATGGCCTTGGTGATGAACTCTTGAGGGTTCTGTCCTCCTGGTCTTGCTCCTGCTTGCGGGAAATGTGCTTCGAAACACGCCTCCACGTGGTTCCGAAGCGCCTCCCTCGAGACCTTGGCGAGGTCGGCGGCCCTCTAGGGGAGATCCCCCGAGCCCTGCCTGAGGAGGGCGCCGGGCGCGCTTTCCTATGCGATGGAGGGAGGCTCCTCCTGGCCCGGTGCGGGCCCTGAGGGGCCTGTCTCTTGAAGAGTCGGGCCGGTCGATGTCTTCTTCTTCTTGGGTGCTACCTCGGGAGGCATCCTGCTGCTGTGCTCTGGGTCTTCCAGTGATGCGGCCTTAAAAGCTCGCTCCAGGGAGCACACTGCATCTCTCTCTTCACAGGGCACCGTGATGACCCCGCCGCTTCATGGCATCTTGAGGATGTTGTAGCCATGGTGGGTTACGGCCATGAACTTGGCCAACGCTGGGTACCCGAGGATGGCGTTGTACAACATCCGAATGTGGGTGACGTCGAAGTCTATGAGCTCGGTGTGGTAGTTGTCGCGGGCCCCGAAGGTGACAGGAAGGCGGACCTGCCCGATTGGGACCGTGGAGCCGTCGGTGACTCCGGAGAAGGGCTTGGTTGGCTGAAGCTGGCTATATGGCACTTGAAGATTGTTGAATGTCTCCACGGACAAGACATTGAGCCCTGCTCCACCGTCGATGAGGGTCTTGGTGACTAGCACATTGCTGATGATTGGGGAGCAAAGCATCGGAAGAACTCCGGCTATGGCTGCGCACTTGAGCTGATCCGCTAAGCTGAACGTGATGGCGCACGCCGACCACCTGAGAGGCGCGTGGACTCGAGCTTGGGAGGACTGCATTCACTTGGGGCGAACTGCTTGAAGATGCGGTGAGAGGCTGGGGCTTGAGCTCCGCCCGGGATCTGACGATCGCCGCGCGCTTCACGAAGCCCCCAGCCCGTCGTCCCTGATGGCGGTCTTGATTATCCTTGGCGGTGGCGGCAACGGAGGGAGGCCTGCGTTCCCTTGCGGACGATCCTCACGAGGCTGATCCCTCCAGCCCCCTCGCGAGGTGGGTCTTGCCAGCGGTCCTCGCGAGGTTGGTCCCGCCACCCTTGGCGCGGGCAGCGGTCTTCCCAGCGTCCTGCATTCCTTCCTCCTCCTTGGTCGTAGCCCGGTCGCTGCGCTCAGGGCGTCTGCCGACCCTTCCTTCGCGCACGGCCCGGAGCTCTTGACATTCATTGGTGTTGTGGGTGTGGAGGTCGTGGTACACGCAGTACCGGCTGCCCTTGGAAGACTCGGGCTGATCTCTGCCTCGCTTGGTGTCTGGTTCCGCCGCGAGCACGGCAGCACCCTTGCTCTTCACGTCCTTGGCCTTGGACTTCTTCTCTTCGGGATCCGCGGTAGGCAGCTCGAGGAGGGAGAGGCGCCCCTCCTCAGCCCTGGCACACTTGGTCGCCAAGTTGAACAGCTCCAGGGAGGTGCACAGATCTTCATGCATCGCCAGCTCCTCCTTCATCTTGACGTCGCGCACGCCGTCGGAGAAGGCAGAGATGATGGCCTCCTCCGTCACCCTGGGGATCTTGAGGCGCGTGTTGTTGAAGCGTTGGATGTACTTTTGCAGGGTTTCCCCTGGCTGCTGCTTGATCCGGCGCATGTCGCTCACGGCGGGTGGCCGGTCGCGAGTACCTTGGAAGTTGGCGATGAAGCGGGTGCGCATCTCGGCCCAGGAAGAGATCATGCACGGGGCCGATTCAGAGAGCAGTGCGGGCTCCGTCCTTGGCGCCATGGGAAACCAGTTCGCCATGACCTTTTCATCTCTGTTGGCAGCCTCGATGCCCAGCTCGTGAAGCTGGAGGAACTCCGTAGGGTCAGCCGTGCCGTCGTAGCATGGGCGCAGGTCAGCTTGAACTTGGCGGGCACGCGACGCTGCGCCTTCGGTGGTGAAAGCGCGGCAGCCCGCCCGTGGCGCGGGGCCTCGGTCGGCGAGAGCTTGGTCTTGCAGGCCTCCTGCGCCTTGGCCGGGGCAGCGGGTCTTTGACGTCTTTGGGCGGAGCGCTGGGGCAGCTTCTTGCGGGCGAGAACTTCTTGGCAGCTCTGCTCTTGCCGCACCGGCGCTGGCGAGCAGGTTCTACCAGGGGCCGCGCGCTTTGGGGCCAAGCGCCGTCTTGAGGAGGAGGCTGAGGGCAGCCCGGAGCTTCATCGCCAGGCGGCGGTGCGGTGCAGCGAGATGGGCGGCGCGGGTCGCCTCTGCAGCGGAGACGAGCTTCGGTGACGCGGTCGAGCCATTCTTCATAAACGTCGTCGGCAGGCGGTAGCGCATGAGCTCGTTAGCGCGATGAGTGCAACTTCGGGCCTCCATGGCAGCTGGGCGCGCGCGACGAAAACCAGCGAGGTGGCGAAAGCGTGGCGGTGCGGCGTCCCGCCTCATGGACGGGTCTTGGGGCGACGCTTGCTGCTCGTTCCGTCGGGCCGATAAGCGGCGTTGACAGCAGGTGACGGGAGCAGCGAGGGCGCCACCGGCAGGGGCCGTCTGGGCGACATGGGGCGAAGCGGCTCGGCGCTTCGCGCGAGCCCGGCAGCGTCGAACATGGTTATGGTGGTCGGGAAAAACGAGCGACGAAAGCAGATTCAGCGCACCACTGGCGCGCCAAATGTCGGATTTCGGGTTCCGGCAGACCCTTAAGGTTCGAACTCTGGGGTGCGCGTGGAGATCCAACCCTCCACCGCCTCGTGTCTCGCCGAATCGCAAGGACCTAGAACTACTCGAAAGAACAGCACAAGAGACACGAGATTTATACTGGTTCAGGCCACCATCGTGGTGTAATACCCTACTCCAGTGTGTGGTGTGTGGATTGCCTCTTGGGCTGACGAGGAACAGTACAAGGAAGAAAAGCCTCGCGAGGGTCTGTTCTTAGTGGGTGCGATGAACTGCTAAGTGGTGTCCCGTCGCTCTGGCTTGAGGATCAGGTCTCTATCTCTCTCTCTCTCTCTCTGGATCCCTAAATGCCGCGCGGTAGGAGAGAATGCTCTACTATGGTGGCTAGCTCTACTTATATAGACGAAGGCCCTGGGCCTCTTCCCAAATATTGAGCGGGAAGGGCGCCAACAATTGGCCATTTTGAAGGGGAACAGCGGGTACACTTATCCCGACTAAAGTTGGTCCTCGCCGCCAAAGGCTCTGGTGATGGCCTTTGCTTGGGCTCCACGATGACTCCTTCCAGCCGTTGGGGCTGGTCTTGGTCTTGTTGCACGAAGCGGATGCCTTTGCTTGATGCTCTCGCTGCGCTTGCTCCCTTTGCACCAAAGAGGAAAGGAGGGGGCTCTGCTGGCTGGCGCCAGCCAGGCGCCCTTGGTCATCATGGCTTGCGTCATGGGCACCTCGCGAGGTACCCTGCCTTGAACTCTCCACCTCCTCATGAGCCAGCCTAACGAGACCGTGCCTGAGGAATCTCTTGGTCGTCCGCCCTGCGAGGCTTGGCCCCTCGCGAGGGTCTTGAGCTTGTGTTGATGAAGATGGGCTGTCCTGGGCCTCCTTTGAGCCACGCCGCAGGCCGCAGGCAGGCAAGTCTGGGGACCCCCGTTCCCAGAACGCCGACAAGGAGGAAGATAACCCTCTCGGTTAGTTCGGACTCAGAGTCCGAACGCAACCCGAGGAGAGCCCCTAGGGTGAAGCCACTGGCCGAATCGTAAGTATAAAAAATCTTAGCTGTTCAGTTTCTGTTTATCTGCCTCTGTCACATAAATTATATTTGTGTTTGCTTTTCAGTCCCCCTCGCGATATTCCGAACGGCTCATCTTCGTTGGGGAACTATCTGATGCTCCGTTGCGAGCCCCTTCGCCTACTGCCATGGAGGACACCGAGGTGTCGTCCCAAAGGACTCCTCCAAGCCAAGGTGGGGCGGACGAAGGCGTCGAGAAAGCACCTGAGGTTAACACCTCGGTCATTGAAGACCTGGGGGAGGCAACCCCCATGACCAGCAACAACGGGGAGCCCCAACAGTCCGGGGCCCCGCCGCACACCATTAAGGAGACCAATACGGCTCCGGAAAGGGATGTGCAGCCCCCTTCAATAGTGGGGGGAGGAGCAACAGCTCCAGCAGTGGCCTCCATTAATCCGGAGGCTACTCCTGCTCTGGAGGAGGCGCTGCAACACGCTTCCATCGTGGAGGATCACTGCACCCTGAGGGGTGCGGTTATGGAAAAGGTTCAGTCTGGGAAAAGCGGACTGAACCAAGCTTTCAACAGCCTGCTGATGGGCTTTGAGGTATGCGATGTAATCCTCTAACAGGCTTTTCATATAGAAGGATGAACCCATGTATAGACAGTAGCCCCTGAGACTATCCGGATTAGAACAATCCGGACACAGGATCCCAAAACAAATTACTAATGTACTGTGCTAATGTGTGAGACTGGCATCCATGCTGGCAGCTACTGCCCAAGCCGCACAGGTTTCTGAGCTCAATCGGAAGCTTCGAATAGCCGATGAGGAGCTCAACCGCATCAATAAGAGGTTTGACAAAACGCAAGGTATGCGGAACTTACATACCAGAAGTGATACGTGTATTAATTCTTTTAACTTATTTAATTTTATGATTATAATCATATTTGGCGCAGCCGAGGTCGAGTCCCTCAAAGGCGTGCTTGCCCAAGCCCAAAAGGAGGCGGAGGCGGATAAGTTGGCCGCTGACAAGGCGGCGAAGGAGCTAGAGGCGGAGCAGACCTCCCTCCGCCAACATGAAGCTCGGGTGGCCGAAGTCAAGCAAGAGCTCAAGGACGCAATTACCAAGTGCGAGTCCTTGGAGCAGAAGACTTTGGACCAAGCATCCGAACTCGCCAAGGCTCTCCAGGATATCAAGGAGGCCCGGGTTGAGTCCCAGAGCACCCGCCAGGAGATCCAGCAGGCGAGGCAGATAGCAGCTGGTAAGGCTTTTCTTCTGCAGAGTAAATTTGCAAGTAGGTGATATATATTGCTAACCCGAGTTTGGAGTTCTCCAGGCGCATTTCTGGATCCGCCGAGGAGCGTTGCTGACGCCGCACAGTTCTTCCGAGCCGAAGAGGGGAGCTCAACGGAGAAGCTGTTCTGGTCGCAGTATCTTGAGCCAGAGCATCCGACGCCCCTCAGCGACCAGCGGAAGCAGCTGACTGAGCTGCATAGGGTGTCTAAGTTGGCCATGAAGGATTTAATTGTCCAACTTTGGCCAGCCGATCCCATGCCTAGCAGCTACTTCGGACTCATGAAGCGACTTGTCAACGCGCGTCCATGAATTGACGCCATAAAGCGGTCGGCCTGCATAGAAGGTGCCCGGATGGCCTTCGCCCGCGTCAAGATGCAATGGGAGAATATGAAGGCCACCTAAATTGCAACCACAGGGCCGCCCGAAGGCAAGGATCACCGGAGGCCGGAGAGGTACTTCAGCAAGGTCCTCGAGGGAGCCCGAATTGTAGAGGGCCAATGTTCAAAAGATGTCACATTTGAGTAGTGGATTTTGGTTTGTAAAAACCACGTAATGAACTCATGATGTGAAATATTTATGCTTGCGCCTTTTAATTTTGTTAATTTATCCTCCTGTGTGGCCGTTATATTTCTAAAGATTGCTAGTCATCAGCTTCCGCCCCCGTGAAAGTATTTTCGGGGTGTTCACAAACGCGTATCTGCTCTTTATCCAATATCTTGGTCCGTGGACGAGGCGTCCGCTAGATGAACTAGGCAATCAGACTATACGGCTTTATTATATTCACTTAGCCATAGGAGTCCATTGGTGGGGCTAAGTACTAGCCCTGTTGCATGAACGGCAATCCGAATTACGGTGGCTTTGCACCACGGCTGGTCGAATCCCAGCCCCTCATATAACATGACATAAATCGCTAACAATTTGTAGTATAACAATAATTCATCGGATCATTGACCAGCTCTCGCATATCATGACGGTCTGTTTTCGGTTTTCTCAACTAAGGTACTTGACCGGACGATCCAGAAATACAATTGCAGTAGTTCTCCCTTTACTACCTTAGCCGGACTTGCAGAACGTAAGGTGGTAAACATAGGAGCCGGGCAACCCAACTATAGACCAAAGACATGATTCGGAGCTGATGCATATAGTGCAATATCCGGGACGCTGAAAGGTTCCCTATAGGTGTTCGGAATTAAAAATGTGCGAGGCCAAATATAGACCGTAGTATGAAGGCCGGGCCGAAGTGCGTATGTCAGTCAAAAGTAAGGAGGGAATACGGATGATGATATAATATAAGTACCAAACAAAAGGTGATGATCATCTTCTTCCTTTATCTCCTTATTAATACGTCGGAGCATGTTTCGACAGACAATGCCATAAATATTGAGGTCATGTTACTGTCGGGGAACGTAGTAATTTCAAAAAAATTCTTACGCACACGCAAGATCATGGTGATGCATAGCAACGAGAGGGGAGCGTATGTCCAAGTACCCTCGTAGACCGAAAGCAGAAGCGTTAGCACAACGCGGTTGATGTAGTCGTACGTCTTCATGATCCGACCGATCAAGTACCGAACGAACGGCACGTCCGAGTTCAGCACACGTTCAACTCGATGACGTCCCTCGAACTCCAATCCAGCCGAGCTTTGAGGGAGAGTTCCGTCAGCACGACGGGGTGGTGATGATGATGACGTTCTACAGACGCAGGGCTTCGCCTAAGCACAACTACGATATTATCGAGGTAGATTATGGTGGAGGGGGGCACCACACACGGCTAAGAGATCTCAAGGATCAATTGTTGTGTCTCAAGGGGGTGCCTCCCTCCCTGTATATAAAGGAGTGGAGGAGGGGGAGGGGGCCGACCACCCTTGGTGCGCCCCATGAGCAGTCCTACTCCCACCGGGAGTAGGACTCCCCCCTTCCTTGTTGGAGTAGGAGAGGAGAGGGAAGGAGAGAGAGGGGGAAAGGAAAGGGGGGGGCTGCCCCTTGGCCGCATCTCCTCTTCCACCACTTGGGCCCATGAGGCCCATTAACCTCCGGGGGGTTCCGGTAACCCCCCGGTACTCCGGTATATATCCGATAAACCCCGGAACCATTCCGGGATCCGAATATAGTCGTCCAATATATCAATCTTCATGTCTCGATCATTTTGAGAATCCTCGTCATGTCCATGATCACATCCGGGACTCCGAACTACCTTCGGTACATCAAAACACATAAACTCAGAATATAACCGTCACCTAACTTTAAGCGTGCGGACCCTACGGGTTCGAGAACTATGTAGACATGACCGAGACACATCTCCAGTCAATAACCAATAGAGGAACCTGGATGCTCATATTGGCTCCTGCATATTCTACGAAGATCTTTATCGGTCAAACCGCATAACATACGTTGTTCCCTTTGTCATCGGTATGTTACTTGCCCGAGATTCGATCGTCGGTATCTCAGTACCTAGTTCAATCTCGTTACCGGCACGTCTCTTTACTTGTTACGTAATGCATCATCCCATAACTAACTCATTAGCTACATTGCTTGCAAGGCTTATAGTGGTGTGCATAACCGAGAGGGCCCAGAGACACCTCTCCGACAATTAGAGTGACAAATCTTAATCTCGAAATACGTCAACTCAACAAGTACCTTCGGAGACACCTGTAGAGCACCTTTATAATCACCCAGTTACGTTGTGATGTTTGGTAGCACACAAAGTGTTCCTCCGGTAAACGGGAGTTACATAATCTCATAGTCATTGGAACATGTATAAGTCATGAAGAAAGCAATAGAAACATACTAAACGATCAAGTGCTAAGCTAACGGAATGGGTCAAGTCAATCACATCATTCTCCTAATGATGTGATCCCGTTAATCAAATGACAACTCATGTTTATGGTTAGGAAACTTAACCATCTTTGATTCACGAGCTAGTCAAGTAGAGGCATACTAGTGACACTCTGTTTGTCTATGTATTCACACATGTATTATGTTTCGGGTAATACAATTCTAGCATGAATAATAAAGATTTATCATGATATGAGGAAATAAATAATAACTTTATTATTGCCTCTAGGGCAGATTTCCTTTAGTTACATGCCTAAAGATTTACATAAAGGAATGTGTAACGCAGGGCCTAAAGGTAATGGTTCAAAGACTCCAGTGGTGCCCTGACGCACGTCTGCGCCATTTCTCCTTAGTAACGAATCCTTTGATAGGGGTATTGGATGGTTGTCTGTAAAGAAGGGAAAGACTAGCCTTGAAAGGATCCTTGATGCAACCATACAGCAGATAGGGCTCTTAATGAACCTGCAATGAAAAAATGTGTAAGGTCCAAATAGGGTCAAGCCGTACTATGGAGTTTTTCCACAGTATGCCTCCGGCGTTGCCCAAGGTATTTTGAGTGTGTAGTTATGTACGCGCGGTACGTAAGCCGCAACCTTCACTACTAGAAAAAGGCCTGTTAGTGGCGCACCTATTTTTGTCATTAATGGCGCACTATAGGCGCGCCACTATCAAGCCATTACTATCACGCCTATAGTGTGCCATTATTATGCCTAGAGGTGCGCCATTACTATCTGACTTAGTAATGGCGCACATAGAAGTGCGCCATTACTAACAATTTTTTTCCAAAAAAAAAGTTTCAGATTTTTTTTTTCGTTTTTTCTTAATCTCGGGTCATTATGGCTTAATCTCAAGTCAAATCGCACTCCATGGTAAAACTTCCCGAAAGGTCACCCATCCTCACACTACTCCAGCCCAAGCATGCTTAACTTCTCACTTCTATTCAACCCCAGCACCAGCTCACTTAACAGGCACTTGTTGATATATCTAGCATATCAATCCTATTAAACCTTGTTGATGTCTAGGAATTTGTTCATGTTCATGTTCATCAGTGTGATGAAATTTTGAAAAAATATTTCAAACTTCTGTTCATATTACGTGTCATATTTTGAACATTTTTTCCAAAAAAAACATTCGAAACAATTTTTTTCTGTTACTTGTGGCGCACCAAGCAAATGGTGCGCCACTACTATGTTTGAATTTGTTTTCCATTTCCCCCCCTCTAGATCTTAAAAGCCCGTATCTTTTATCCTGTTAGGTTTTTGGGGATTCTAAAAATGTTCAACGAGGTTCCCCGGTTGAATTCAGATGTAACTTTTCGAGTAGATGATTTTCATATAAAAAACTTTTTAATCCGAGTTTGTATGCAAAAGTTATGCCCATTTTACAAATTCCAGAGAGAATTTGCAAATAAAGTCAAAATTCATATTTGTAAATTTTCCCAACAACTAGACCACATATCACACGGGAAACTTATTTTCTTTTATTTTTTTGACATTTCCATCATTTTCTTTTTTTTTAACAAAAAAGGCGGTCCACCGGGGGGTGCATTTGAAAGTTAGTAATGGCGCACCTTCACAAAGTGCGCCATTACTATGTGTACCAATTGGTCAAACCTTGGTCAAACTTAGTAATGGTGCACTTTGTATAGGTGCGCCATTACTAAGTTTGACATAGTAATGGCGCACCTATACAAAGTGCGCCATTACTAAGTTTGACAAAGGTTTATCCTAGTCATACACATAGTAATGGCGCACTTTGTACAGGTGCCCCATTACTATGTCAACTAGTAATGGCGCACTATCTCTTGGTGCGCCACTGCTAACAATTTTTTATTTTTTTCAAAACTAGTAATGGCGCACCACACACCAGGTGCGCCATTAGTAATATGTCAATAATGGCGCATCAGATGCAGTGCGCCATGCTATAAAGTGGCACACCACATACATGGTGCGCCATTAATGTCCATATTAGCTATAGCCGTTTTCCTAGTAGTGCTTATGGGGCAGTCGGCGGAGGCCGAACTGCTAATCAAGGTTCGGACCCGTCGAGTTATCGCAGTGATGTGTGGACCGGACTCGTTTAGAGATGTCATTGGCTTTGACGTCCGTCGAATTATTCGGCTTAATGAGGCCGCCATACACCTCGGCTGCAAGGGCAGCGGTGTGCTCTTCAGTACGGAGGAAGCGCTCCATGTTTCCATTGAGTGTAATGATGCCACGTGGTCTGGGCATTTTAATCTTCAAATAAGCATAGTGCAGAACTGCATTAAAGCGGGCGAAAGTAGTTCGTCCAAGCAGTGCGTGATAACCACTGCGGAAGGGGATGATGTCAAAGATTAGTTCTTCACTTCGGAAGTTGTCTAGGGAGCCGAATATGACCTCCATTATTAATGAGCCCATACAATGGGCCTCCACACCAGGTATCACACCTTTGAAGGTAGTTTTACTAGGCTTGATTCTTGATTGGCCGATACCCATCTTGTGGATAGTGTCTTGATAGATCAAGTTGAGACTGTTGCCGCCGTCCATAAGGACTCTAGTGAGATGGTATCCGTCGATGATTGGATCGAGTACCAGGGCGGCCGAACCCCCGTGACGGATACTGGTTGGGTGATCCTCGCGATTAAAGGTGATCGGACAGGCTGACCATGGATTGCATCTTGGGGCGACAGGCACTACGGCGTAGACGTCCCTTAGTGCGCGCTTGTGCTCCCTTTTGGGAATGTGAGTGGCATAGATCATGTCACTGTTTTCACCTCGGGGGGAAACTGCTTTTGGCCCCCGGTGTTCGGCTGATGGGGCTCATCATCGTCCTTGCTTGGAGGTACCTTTCCCGTGTGTTCGGTACTTAACTTACTGGCCTGTTTGAAAACCCAACAGCTTCTGTTGTTGTGATTAGCAAGCTTGCCTTGTGTGCCATGAATCTGACAGGGCTTCTCAAGGATTTTGTCCAGGTTGGATGGACCATCCCTGTTGCCTTTGAAAGGTTTCTTCCGCTGACCGATTGTGACAGCCCGGTTTTTGCCCCCTCTTCTTTGCCAGATTTTCAGTTGGTTTGAATTTGAGTTTGGAGTTTTTGAATCTTTTAATTTGGACTTAACCACTTGGGTACCCCTTGACTTTCACCCAAGTGCTTCGTCTCCCTCTCTAACCATCACTCCATCTCTAGTTCATCTCAAAATAGTATTTGGAATATTTTTCTTTAATGAAAAATATTCATTTTCCCCTCCTAAACCCTAGCTAGCTCAATGTGCTCCAAAGCAACCCCAATTTTTCTTGCCCATAAAATTCTGATAAAAATCCCAATTATTCTTTGAACCCTAGAGCACCATTCCGAGCAAAAATGTTTCATCACTTTTTGGAATATTTTGGCTAGAAAAATTATATTCTTTTCTGGACAGAAATGGTAGTTTTTACAGCAACTACCATTTTACTTGCTCCATTGTAGCTGGTTTTTCTTGTGCATCATCACCTTAGTAGATGATTGCTAGCCTCCAAAGCCCAGCATCCAACTCCCAGTGGTTTGACCATAGTAAGCTTTCAAAGTTACTGTTCAGGAACTTACCAGGAGTGTGAAATCAATTCTACTGCACCTGAAACCAAACCCAAGCGTGGTAACGATCAAAACTACCACGGACAACATGCCAGACATGAAGTTTGGGCTTAGGTCGGCCTGAGTTCATAGTTCATGCGGTGACCGCGTTCGTCCAGGCGTGCTGGCATGCAAGCAACGCGCTCTGAGTGCAGCCGAGCGCTCTATTGCACACGTGCTCGCTGCCCCGCCTGCCTGAGCATGCTAAACCGTGCCACCATCATTGTCCCGACCCCCTTAACTCCGCCCTGGCACTCGCCGATGCCAGAGTTCATCGCAGCGGGCACATGCATGGTTCGGCCAACGCCACAGTGTGCGGCGCACTGTGCTCGTCATCTTCCTCTCGCCCCTGTGCTCGTCCCCGTTCGCCAACAGTCCCCGCGTGAGCTACGTCTTCTTCCCCCTATCTCACTGACGCTGTTCGTCGCCGGGCGCCGCGGCCAGGTGTCCACCGGCGGAGCACGAAACCCCCTCGCAGATCGGCTATAAATAGAGCCACCCCCAGGCTCCTTGAGCACCCTCATCCACTCCCACACACTCCTCTAGCGCGTAGAAAGCCGTAGCCCGGCCGGGCAGGCCGCGGGCCTCCGTCCCCGAGCTCGACTTCACCGGCGATTCCCTCGGGTCGTTGATAACCCGCAAGTATACAGGATAGTTGTAGCCTCTTTTGATAAGTAAGAGTGCCGAACCTAACGAGGAGCTAAAGGTAGAAAAAAATACTCTCTCAAGTCCTATCGGCCACTGATACGACTCTACGCACGCTTGACGTTCGCTTTACCTAGAACAAGTATGAAACTAGAAGTACTTTGTAGGAGTTGTTGGATAGGTTTGCAAGATAATAAAGAACATATAAATAAAAAGTAGGGGCTGTTTAGATAAAGAAACAATAAAGTAAATATAGCGAGTGTGGAAAGGTGGCGGTAGGAGTTATGAAATTGTCCCTAAGCAATTGACTGCGTTACTAGACCGGTAATCACTATTGCAATTCTATTTGAGGGAGAGGCATAAGCTACCATACTTTCTCTTCTTGGATCATATGCACTTATTATTGGAACTCTAGCAAGCATCCGCAACTACTAAAGATCACTAAGGTAAAACCCAAGCATAGCATTAAAGCATCAAGTCCCCTTTATCCCATACGCAACAATCCCCTTACTCGGGTTTGTGTTTCAGTCACTCACGCAACCCACTATAAGCGAATCATGAACGCATTGCAACACCCTACAACGGAAATCCCTCACGCTTGCGCGACACGGAGGGCACCATAGGACAGCACCAATAATAAAACATGCAACTCAAACCAATCATAGCAATTCATCAATCACTGATAGGAAAATGGAAATCTACTCAGACATCATAGGATGGCAACACATCATTGGATAATAATATGAAGCATAAAGCACCATGTTCAAGTAGAGGGTACAGTGGGTTGCGGGAGAGTGGACCGCTGAATATAGATGGGGGAAGGTGATGGAGATGTTGGTGAAGATGGCGGAGGTGTTGGTGAAGATCGTGGTGATGATGATGGCCCCCGGCAGCGCTCCGGCGCCACCGGAAGCAAGGGAGAGAGGGCCCTTCTTCTTCTTCTTCCTTGACCTCCTCCCTAGATGGGAGAAGGGTTTCCCCTCTGGTCCTTGGCTCCCATGGCTTGGGAGGAGCGGGAGCCCCTCCGAGATTGGATCTATCTCTCTGTTTCTGCGTTCTCAGATTCTACCCCTTCACCGTTTCTTTTATATCCGGAGATCCGTAACTCCGATTGGGGTGAATCTTTCGCCTAGATTTTTCTCATAAAATTAGCTTTCTTGCGGCAAAAGAAGAGCATCAACCGCCTTACGGGTGGCCCAGGAGAGTGCCAGGCGCGCCCCTATCTCTTGGCCGCCTCAGGCACCGTTTCACGTTGACTCTTCCTCCGGAAAATCCCAAATATTCCAAAATAATTCTCCGTCCGTTTTTGTCCCGTTTGGATTCCGTTTGATATTGGGTTTCTGCAAAACATAAAACATGCAACAAACAGGAAGTGGCACTGGGCACTGGATCAATATGTTAGTCCCAAAAATAGTATAAAAGGTTGCCAAAAGTATATGAAAGTTGAATAATATTGGCATGGAACAATCAAAAATTATAGATACGACGGAGATGTATCAGCATCCCCAAGCTTAATTCCTGCTCGTCCTCAAGTAGGTAAATGAAAAAAATTTGATGTGGAATGCTACCTAGCATAATCTTGATCATATGTCTAATCATGGCATGAATATTAAGACACGAGTGATTCAAGGCAATGGTCTATCATTTGACATAAAAAAATAGGGCATCCCAACAAACAATCATGTTTTTCAAAACATCAATGCTTCAGAATGTTATCCCTACAAAATCATATAGTCTGGTATGCTCCCTTTTCTTAACACAAGGTACGCCTCATGCCTATCCCGGTGTCAGCTAAGCAATTGTTTCATACTTTAGTATTCTCAAACTTTTTCAACCTTCACGCAATAAATGAGCGTGAGCCATGGATATAGCACTATGGGTGGAATAGAATATGATGATGGAGGTTATGTCGAGAAAACAAAAAGGGAGAAAGTCTCACATCGACGTGGCTAATCAACGGGCTATGGAGAAGCCCATCAATTGATGTCAATGTGAGGAGTAGGGATTGCGATGCAACAGATGCACTAGAGCTATAAGTGTATGAAAGCTCAACAAAAGAAACTAAGTGGGTGTGCATCCAACTTGCTTGCTCATAAAGACCTAGGGCATTTGAGGAAGCCCATCGTTGGAATATACAAGCCAAGTTCTATAATGAAAATTCCCACTAGTATATGAAAGTGACAACATAGGAGACAATCTATATGAAGAACATGGTGCTACTTTGAAGCACAAGTGTGGAAAAGGGATAGTAACATTGCCCCTTTTCTTTTTCTTTTTTTTCTTTTCTTTTATTTTTCGGTGGGCTTCTTTGGCCCTCTTTTTTATTTAGGCTTCTTTGGCCTTTCCCTTTTTTTCTTTTTTTTCTTTTTTTTCATGGGGCAATGCTCTATAATGATGATCATCACACTTTTATTTACTTACAACTCAATATTACAACTCGATACTGGAACAAAGATATGACTCTATATGAATGCTTCCGGCAGTGTACCGGGATGTGCAATGATCTAGCGTAGCAATGACATCAAAAAATGGACAAGCCATGAAAATATCATGCTAGCTATCTTACGATCATGCAAAGCAATATGACAATGAATGCTCAAGTCATGTATGTGATGATGATGGAAGTTGCATGGCAATATATCTCGGAATGGCTATGGAAATGCCATGATAGGTAGGTATGGTGGTTGTTTTGAGGAAGATATAAGGAGGCTTATGTGTGATAGAGCGTATCGTATCACGGGGTTTGGATGCACCGACAAAGTTTGCACCAACTCTCGAGGTGAGAAAGGGCAATGCACGGTACCGAAGAGGCTAGCAATGATGGAAAGGTAAAAGTGCGTATAATCCATGGACTCAACATTAGTCATAAAGAACTCACATACTTATTGAAAACATTTATTAGCCCTTGAAACAAAGTACTACGTGCATGCTCCTAGGGGGGAGGTTGGTAGGAGTTAACCATCGCGCGCCCCCGACCTTCACGCAAAGATAAACAATCAAAATACAATGCGCGCCAATTTGGTTACATAGTTAATAGACCATATGTGCATGCTTCGGGAATCAAAAACCTTAACACCAACATCCTTACTAAACACAACCATCTACTAGTACCTCCCACATATTATCACCTCTATATCGTAAAACTATTGCAAGGAATCAAACATATCATATTCAGCGATCTACAAGTTTATGTAGGATTTTATGACTAACTATGTGAATGACCAATTCCTGTCATCTCTCCAAATAGATATAAGTGAAGCAAGGGAGTTTAATTATTTCTACAAAAGATATGCCCATGCTCTAACAAATATATCTGAAGCAAAAGAGCATTCTACAAATGGAGGTTTTCTATGTGAAGAGAAACAGGCAATCCAAACTTCAAATGATATAAGTGAAGCACATGAAGCATTCTTTAAAGCCATACTCAAAAGATTTAAGTGAAGTGCAATGAGCATTCTATAAATCAACCAAGTACTATCTCATACCAGCATGGTGCATAGAATAAAAATAAAACAAAATGCAAAAGACGCTCCAAGACTTGCACATATTGCATGAACGAAACGAATACGAAAACATACTGATACTAGTTGAAGAAAGAGGGGATGCCTTCCGGGGCATCCCCAAGCTTAGACGCTTGAGTCTCCTTGAATATTTACTTGGGGTGCCTTTGGCATCCCCAAGCTTAAGCTCTTGCCTCTCTTCCTTTTCCTCATATCGAGACCTCCTCGTTTAGACACTTCATCCACACAAAACTTCAACAGAAAACTCGGTAAGATCCGTTAGTATAATAAATAAAATCACCACTCTAAGTACTGTAGAAGACCAATTCATATTTTTTTAGCATTGTGTCTACTGTAATATAGCTTTTTCATGGCTTAATCCACTGATATAAATTGATATATTCATCAAAACAAGCAAACTATGCATCAAAAACATAATCTGTCAAAAACAGAACAGTCTATAGCAATCTGAACATCCACCATACTTATGTTACCCCAAAATTTCTACCAAAATTAGGAAAAATAAAAAAGTTTTACAGAAATACAGTGCAAAAAGAATCCGAACCATTTGACGTTCCAGTTAAAAATTTAAAATCACGCACTACAGCCAATGTTTCTGTCCTGCACCGTACAAACCAACAAGCATTGTAAACATCCTAAAGGCAAACCTTGGCACATTATTTTTTTAATACAATGGAATTGTACAAGGGGATAATTATTTTTGATGAAAACTTTCTGTAATTAAAATTCACAAAGTTTCCGTGAGCATGAACAAAGTTCAAGGAGCTCTCCCACTTCAACAATGCTTGTCTTTCTTACTTTCACTTTCCTTTCTGAAAAGTTTTTAGGTTCCCCTCTTTATTTTTTTGTTTTTAAACTATATAAAAGCACTCAACAGAAATAAATGACTCTCTAAAACTTCCGGGTTGTCTCCCTGGCAGCGCTTTCTTTAAAGCCATTAAGCTAGGCATTTAGTGCTCAAGTAATGAATCCACCCGGATCCCAAGGTATATCAAAGCCAATTTTAATTAACAATGATTTGTAATTTAGTAGTGAGCACAAAGTAACATATATCAAGCAATGACGAAGTCTAACTCTCTTCCTATGCATCGGCATGTCATAAAAGAACAATTCATGCACACATAGTAAAGGCCAATGCATAGTATAAGCAGTTTCTTGCAATTTTATCATATTGGAAACATAAAGAGGCGGAGATGTAGTTCCTCTCTCATAATAATTGCAAGTAGGAGCAGCAAGCACATGCATATTACATTCATCAAAATCATCATGTGCAACGGTAAAAGGCAACCCATCAATATAATCCTTAATAAGCACAAACTTCTCCGATATAGTGTAGTTTGGAGAATTCAAAAAGATAGTAGGACTATCATATGCGTGGGCGCAATAGCAACAATCTCATGTTTAACATAAGGAACTATAGCAAGTTCATCTCCATAAGCATAATTCATATTGGCATCTTGGCCACAAGCATAGCAAGCATCATCAAAAAGGGATATTTCAAGAGATTCAACGGGATCATAGCAATCATCCTTCGGTAAGCACGAAGGGGAATTAATCAATGTATGAGTTGAATAGTTACTCTCATTAGAAGGTGGGCACGGGTGTTCAATCCGCTCTTCCTCCTTTTGTTCTTCGCTCTCCTCATCTTTTTCATCCAATGAGCTCACGGTTTCATCAATTTCTTCTTCCATAGCTTCCTTCAAAATATTAGTCTCTTCTTGGACAACGGAGACTTTCTCAATAAATGCATCAATATTGTAATTATATTCATAATTGTCATAGCAATATTTCAATATAGCAAAATTTTCAGGCCTATAAACATCATCATCTAAAGCTTCATACATTTCAAACAAAGATTTGATTTCATAAGCAGCCATAAAAGCAACAAATTCTTCAATTTGTTCAACATCATAGTAATCATATATACCTCTAGCATAAGAAGCTAAGGTTTCATTATCATTCAATTTGCATGAAAAGGGAAGGTGTGGAGCCTTCATCCTAGAGCAACAATTATAATCATATCTCAAGCATTGGTCCCGAGCATACCAACGCAACATATTAATTTGATCCCATAATAGTTTCCCTTTTTGTGTCAAGCGATAATCCCTAAAGTATTCACGTTGATCCAACGTTACTCCCATTATAAAGTTGAATTGGGTTTTCTTAGGATTATCAAAGTAGTACATAACATTTTGAACATAGCGAGCATCGAGGGTTTTAGGAGGTTCCCCATCTCCATGAGCAGCAAGTACAGCTAATTTTTTTGGTATTTCGTGTTCCATATCCATAGCTAAAGATAGAGAACAACTAAGAACAGCAAATAAAAATTACTTAGTGATAAAGCAAACAAGCACACACGAGAATATTCACCCCACGATATGACTCCCCGGCAACGGCGCCAGAAAAAGGTCTTGATAACCCGCAAGTATACGGGATAGTTGTAGCCTCTTTCGTTAAGTAAGAGTGTAGAACCCAACGAGGAGCTAAAGGTAGAACAAATACTCTATCAAGTCCTATCGGCCACTGATACGACTCTACGCACGCTTGACGTTCGCTTTACCTAGAACAAGTATGAAACTAGAAGTACTTTGTAGGTGTTGTTGGATAGGTTTGCAAGATAATAAAGAACACGTAAATAAAAAGTAGGGGCTGTTTAGATAAAGAAACAATAATGTAAATATAGCGAGTGTGGAAAGGTGGTGGTAGGAGTTATAAAATTGTCCCTAAGCAATTGACTGCGTTACTAGACCGGTAATCACTATTGCAATTCTATTTGAGGGAGAGGCATAAGCTAACATACTTTCTCTTCTTGGATCATATGCACTTATGATTGGAACTCTAGCAAGCATCTGCAATTACTAAAGATCATTAAGGTAAAACCCAACCATAGAATTAAAGCATCAAGTCCCCTTTATCCCATACGCAACAATCCCCTTACTCGGGTTTGTGTTTCAGTCACTCACGCAACCCACTATAAGTGAATCATGAACGCATTGCAACACCCTATAGCGGAAATCCCTCACGCTTGCGCGACATGGAGGGCTCCATAAGACAGCACCAATAATAAAACATGCAACTCAAACCAATCATAGCAATTCATCAATCACTGATAGGACAATGGAAATCTACTCAGACATCATAGGATGGCAACACATCATTGGAAAATAATATGAAGCATAAAGAACCATGTTCAAGTAGAGGGTACAGCGGGTTGCGGGAGAGTGGACCGCTGAATATAGATGGGGGAAGGTGATGGATATGTTGGTGAAGATGGCGGAGGTGTTGGTGAAGATCGCGGTGATAATGATGGCCCCCGGCAGCGCTCCGGCGCCACCGGAAGCAAGGGGGAGAGGGCCCCCTTCTTCTTCTTCTTCTTCTTCTTCCTTGACCTCCTCCCTAGATGGGAGAAGGGTTTCCCCTCTGGTCCTTGGCTCCCATGGCTTGGGAGGGGCGAGAGCCCCTCCGAGATTGGATCTATCTCTCTGTTTCTGCGTTCTCAGGTTCTGCCCCTTCACCGTTTCTTTTATATCCGGAGATCCGTAACTCCGATTGGGGTGAATCTTTCTCCCAGATTTTTCTCATAAAATTAGCTTTCTTGCGGCAAAAGTAGAGTGTCAACTGCCTTACGGGTGGCCCAGGAGAGTGCCAGACGCGCCCAGGGGGGTGGGCGCGCCCCCTATCTCCTGACCACCACGGGCACCGTTTCGCGTTGATTCTTCCTCCGGAAAATACCAAATATTCCAAAATAATTCTCCGTCCGTTTTTATCCTGTTTGGATTCCGTTTGATATTGGGTTTCTGCGAAACAAAAAACATGCAACAAACAGAACTCGCATCAAGCAATCGGATCAATATGTTAGTCCCAAAAATAGTATAAAAAGTTGCCAAAAGTATATGAAAGTTGAATAACATTGGCAGGGAACAATAAAAAATTATGGATACGACGGAGACGTATCAGTCGTCCCCGCAGCTCCAGCCCTTCCCAGGCCAGAGCAACCCTTCCAGGGCCTCCGCCACTCTTTGGTGGTGCAGTTCCGCCCCGTTGGAGCCCTTTTGGAGTCGCCTCTGGTCGTCGTCGTGTTCGTCTCCGGCGACCACTGCTGTCTGCCTCTGTTGGAGAGGCTGATTCCGGCACCGTCTGACCACCCCTAGCCATTCTACGGGTACGGGCAGGTGCGCCTTCATCTCCTCTCTTGATCCCTCCCTCTCGTTTTGGCCAAGGATCCCTCGCCGCCGGCGTGCGCTCCAGCGAAGCCTCGCCACTCTCTGTTTCCCTCTCCCCCTCCACGTCACCTGACTAGCGGGGCCCGCTAGTCAGCCACTCTGTACGCGCGCGAAGATGTACGAGTGGTGGCGCCCCGGGGCTTTACGCCTTCGACGTTACCCCCCTCAGTCTGTTTATTTAAATTCAAATTTTATTTAAATCCAGAGAACTTCAAACGGCCAAAACTTTTTAACCATAAGTCCAAATGAATTGATTCTTTTTGCATTGTGTTCTTTGTCCAAAAATCTAGCAGCTCACCAAAGATGTGATTTTTCTCTGCTGTCTAGATTTTCTGGTGAATTTCAGTAGGTTTCTTGATGATTTCTTTTTGTGTTTTTAAATATTTTCAAAAGGTCAGGCTTGTCTTGAGGATCACCAGGAGGCTTGTGAACCTCGTCTGCACTAAGGCAAGCCACAACAACATTTTCATGCTGCCATTACAATATTTGTGATTTTCTAATTGAACAAATGATTATCCATGCATTTAAATTATTATTATGTTAATTATATTCTGTTAGATGCTTGTTAAAGTGAATATGCTTGATTTACAGAAAGTTTCAAGTGAACTTAGTTGATAAACTTACAAGGATTTAGTTGTTGGGTGATGAAAGGATAATATGGTTATGGATATAAATAATTAGTGGAGTTATTTTCTTGCATGAGTAAAAATGATAAATTGCTAGAAAATATTATGTTTGAAGTGACGTTTGATCTTAACCAGAGAAGTATCATGAGTTGTTAATGCTCAATGTGGATATAGTTGACTCAGTCATTTTTGTTGATATGTGATGCATATGTTAGTGCTCCATGTCATGGCATTATGACGTCTGCTATTTTCACTTTAAGTTGAACCTGATAATAACTCAACTTGATTACATTGTTGACCGGGTCATGGTGCCTTTGAATCAAGGTTTTCCCAGTGCAACCACATTTGCCGGTATGGGACGGCCTTTATTCATTCCGTTGTCATGCCTCTGGTCGGTGCCTCCAACTAGGGAAGGTTATGGGCGTGCTGTACCCTGGCCCGGTAAGCAGACATAACCATGTGTGCCCGTTGTTGAGTTTATGGTACCGGGTCCCCGTGTGGGATCGTTTATGTTTGGCCACGACGGTGGTCATTGTGTCTTTGGTAGACACGGGGCCACCCAGGACTAGCCCGATGGGGCGTGAGTCGGAGTGGCCAGGAGAGTGTCATGGCAATGGCAGGGTTTCGTCGGAATACCGTTGGTCCACCCAAATGGGAGTACGAGGCCATGGGTTTCGTGGTGTGGGTCCAGTGCGCTACCTCTGCAGAGTGTATTAATCTATCGATAGCCGAGTCCACGGGTAAGGACACGCTCGAAAGTAGGTCACACCATGGGTCAACAGTTACTAAATCTTGCACACTAATTATGAACCTTGCATTATTGTTGGTGGCGGGAAGGCCATCATGTTGATTTGGACCAGATGTTGGTCATGGTTGTGATCGTCGTAAGGATCACTGTTTGAGACCAAATATTGGTCGTGGTTGGGATCGCCGTAAGGATCACGGTTTGAGGCCAAATATTGGTCGTGGTTGTGATCGCCGAAGGATCACGATTTGAGGCCAAATATTGGTCGTGGTTGTGATCGTCGTAAGGATCACGAGATGTCTCTAGGCTGGTATGTTTGTGGTCCAAGAGCAATCACGCTTGGTAAGCCAGTCCGAGGGACTTTTATCACAAGAGCATGGTCGTGGCATGTTGGATATATTGTTGCATTACTGTTAATTGGTTAAGTGTCATGATATTGTTTGTCATTATGTTTATGCTTGTTGTGAGCTTGCAAGTACATTCAATGTACTAACCTAGCGTGTCATGCCAGATTTCAGGAAAGTTCCGTTGGACAGTAGTGCTGTCCAAGTCTAGATCGTGTCCACATCTATGTCCCTGTGCTATGGAGTTCCGCTACGACATTGTTCCGCTGCCGCGTAGTTGTCATGATCGGGGCCCCTTTATGTTCACTGAATAATGTACATATTGTTCAGCCGCACCGTGTGTGCCGCTTGGCCTCGTCAACTGTTGTAATATAAAATCTGATCTGCTAGCAATCAATAAAGCGGTTGTTTTCTGTACCAAGATGTTGTGGTGTTGCCAGAAGACAAGGTCTCTGGGCTGGTAATGCATGGTAAACCGATTGCTCTGAGCCGGGGTGCCACAACGCCTTGGTATCAGAGTCGCGCTGACTGTAGGCCACGCTAGACTACGATGTGTTACTTGGACGCTAGATACGAGTTGTAGTTGAGTGCCGATAGCATTTGTAGCTGGTTGTTGCATTGCATGCACTGGTTTTATTTTTATGCTAACCTGCTAATGGTTGTGAGTGTAGATGGCTCCGGTGCCGTATCCGTGCCTGTTGTAGCCGATGCCGTACACGTCACCGCATCTCCTTCATAACGTGTGGCGTCGACTGTACCCTCTCGGTGACGACCCAGCCTATCGTGTGTACCGGGAGCGTCTAGCTGACTCAGTGTATGAGTATCACGCCGTGGTTACTCTGCGCACCAGTTCCGATTCCAGCACTTACACTCGTACCTCTTGGAGCGGTTACGCTTCTACCGCTTCTCAGGCTGTCCAGTTTGCTGCATTCGAGGTCCTTGTCGAGCTTCGCTACAACGAGGTCCGGATGCAGAATCACCCAGGTTTCTACTACTATCGTTCTCTGCACGATAATGGTGGTGTCCGTTTCCCTATCATTGATCTGTAGTCTGATAGTGTTGCTAGCCACCTTTATCGTTATATCACTGCTAGCTATCTTATGATCCACGAGCTGGCTCGAGAGCTGACTCGTGCCCGTACTGCTTTAGCCTCCACTAGATCAGTCACTACCCTAGCTTCTGTGGGACTTACTCCCTATATTCCCGCCAGTTCTAGTTCCCTTGTTTCACTGGTTACTCCTCCGAGTAGCTCGGGCACCGCGACCATGAGTCCGCTTAGTGCTCCTGCTGAGTCGGTTTCACTTCTCGCCACTCCTGTAGCCCCGATGCTTGACCCTACCCCTGCACCGAAGGGAGATCCCTCGAGGCAGCGTCGTCGTGTCACCTTTAACCAGGAGGTCCCAGTTCACCACGTCAGTTCAGGATCCGAGTCCTCTTCAAGAGAGGACCCCGCAGCACCAGCAGAGCAGTAGAGCTTCTGAGTATTCGCAGTCGTCAGGATGGTGTACGGATGTAGTCGTACGAGTCATGATGTTTCGTTTCATGTATGAGAGTAGTTGAACCTGGCATGTTGTTATCTTTCATGTATGAGTCTATGTATATTTATGTTGAAACTCTATTTTATTCGCAGTATTTTCTTCGTCATTTCGGGTTTCTTTTTTCTGGGCTTTTGGTGCTGGCCTTCCCCCAATTTATTTTGAATGCTTCTCATCTCGGTTGTGTTGCCTTGAGAAAAACCACAATAGGATGACGCGGGGAGGTAGCAGTAGCAACGTTCGCGAGGGTTCTCCTGTTCGTCGTTCCGCACGACAGGTAGGACACTCACCCGAGCCGTACGTTCCACCACCGCCTCCACCGCAAGATTCGCCCTCCACCGAGCAAATTCTGCGTATGTTTGAGGAAAGACGGAATAATGATCTAATTGAAATATTAAGAAGTGTTCAAGCTGTGGTTGTACAGAATGGAAATCAGCCCGGTCATCACTCCAAGATGTCAGATTTTCAAAGGACCAAGCCTCCCAGTTTCAGTCAGGCTATTGACCCCTTGGACGCAGATGATTGGTTGCGAACTATGGAGAAGAAGCTTGAGATTTCTCGTACTGAAGAAGGAGATAAGGTTCCATTTGCAACTCATTATCTTGAAGGCGCTGTTGCCATATGGTGGGAAAATAAAAAAGCCATGTGGTCTGCTGATGAAGAAGTCACTTGGTCAAAATTCAAGGAGCGATTCCGGAAATATCATATCCCTACGGGAATTATGAAGACTAAGCAGCGTGAATTTCTCGCGCTCCTCAAAGGAAATCAGTCTGTGGGTGAATATTTCCAAAAAATCAATCATCTGTCACGTTACTCCCTATACGACGTGGCCACTGAAGAAAGAAGGATTGATAGATTTCTTGGTGGATTAAACCCGCAACTCTGGTGTTACTCTCAGTATGTTCGATTTCCCAGACTTCCAAACCCTGGTGAACAAGGCTTTCACTGATGAAAGGGAGCACAAGCTTGTATCGGATAATAGGTCTGCTAACAACGATCACAAGCGCAAGTTTGAGCCAAGGAAGGAGGCACAACCAGTGCAGAAGGCTCGTACCTGGCAACAGACTCAGGTGGAATACAAGCCCAATTGACAACAGAATGTTAACAAGACCACCACTCAAGTCAAGAACGTCGTAACCAACCCAGTGCAAGAGGAGCGTCTACGCAACAATTCTTGCTTTAGTTGTGGGCAAACCGGACATTATGCCAAGTAGTGTCCCAAGAACAACAGGTCGAATGCTATACTCAGGCCACAAGTCCATTTTATGGAGTCATGCCCGAACCAGCAAAACATCACGGGGTACGTTCATCACCTCTCTGCTGATGAAGCCCAAGAGAACCCCGAGGTCGTCATTAGTATGTTTTCTATTAATAACATACATGTAGTGATTTTATTTGACTCTGGGGCTTCCCACTCTTTTATTTCTCGGAGTTTTGTTGCCCAAAACAAATTTCCTTGTTCGCTTTTGGGCAAGAATATGCTGGTACAAACCCCGGGATCCTTAATCAGGAGCAATCTAGTCTGCCATAATCTGGAAACCAATGTCAACGGAGTCTGTTTTTCAACTTGTTTGATAATTATTGAGTCTGCTAAGTTGGATGTTATCTTGGGTATGAATTGGCTGACTCGGTATCAAGTATGCATAAATTGTACGACCCGAGAAGTCACTTTGACCAGCCAGGAAGGGTAGACTACAAAATTCCATGCTCGCAGAAGCATACCCACGAAAGAAATGGCCTTCACCGTAGTGGCTGAATTGGAATTAATTCCTGTGGTCAGTGAGTTTCCTGATGTATTTCTAGAAGAACTGCCAGGCATGCCACCCGATCGAGAGCTTCAGTTTGCAATAGAACTTGTGCCCGGAACCGCACCAATACACAAGAAGTATTATCAAATGCCTTCATCGGAATTAGTGGAGCTAAAGAAACAACTTGATGAAATGCTCCAGAAAGGATATATCCGTCCCAGCTCTTCACCATGGGGACCACCTGCTATCTTCGTAGACAAAAAGGATGGCAGCCTCCGCATGTGTGTGGATTTCCATCAGCTGAATGACGTCATAATCAAAAACAAATATCCTCTGCCAAGAATTGATGACCTGTTTGATCAGCTCAGTGGGGCCAAGGTATTCTCCAAGATTGATTTACGGACTGGATACCATCAACTCCAGAATAAGAAGGAGGATATTCCTAAGACCGCATTCACCACTCGATACTGTCTTTATGAATATACAGTTATGTCTTTTGGTCTCACCAACGCCCCTGCCTTTTTCATGCATATGATGAACAAAGTATTCATGGACTTCCTCGATAAGTTCGTGGTAGTCTTCATAGATGACATACTTATTTACTCAAGAAGTGAAGAAGTGCACAAATAACACCTCCGAGCAATGTTACAACGACTCCGTGAACATCAGTTATACGCCAAATTCAGTAAATGTGAGTGTCGGTGTCAAAACCGGCGGATCTCGGGTAGGGGGTCCCGAACTGTGCGTCTAGGCGGATGGTAACAGGAGACAAGGGACACGATGTTTTTACCCAGGTTCGGGCCCTCTCGATGGAGGTAATACCCTACTCCTACTTGATTAAGATTGATGATATGGGTAGTACAAGAGTAGATCTACCACGAGATCAGAGAGGCTAAACCCTAGAAGCTAGCCTATGGTATGATTGTTGTTCGTCCTACGGACTAAAACCCTTCGGTTTATATACACACAGAATAGGGTTAGGGTTACACAGAGTCGGTTACAATGGTAGGAGATCTACATATCCGAATCGCCAAGCTTGCCTTCCACGCCAAGGAAAGTCCCATCCGGACACGGGACGAAGTCTTCAATCTTGTATCTTCATAGTCTAGGAGTCCGCCAAGATGATAGTTCAGCTATTCGGACACCCCTAGTCCAGACTCCTCGGACCTCAAAGGCCCCTGAACCAGGCTTCAATGACGATTTAGTCCGCGCGATATTGTCTTCGCATTGCAAGGCGGGTTCCTGCTCAACACTTCATAGAAGGTTTTGAACACAAGGATAGTGTCCGCTCGCAAAACAAGTTCCACATACTACCGTAGAGAGAATAATTTTGCACAGATCTGTCGACGATTCCGCGGCATGACATCACACCACGGCCAGGTCTTTATATGAATCGTTTTTTACTGTCCCACCTCAGCGCGTTTAGCGAGGCGGTTTCTTGGCACGCCTTATCAAAGCGTAGATCATGCCCCTTATTCCAGGATTCTCATCAATACGGACGTGGGTAACCCGACCGCGTTCGCTGGCATGCCTCCTCTATCGGCGAGTCCTAATCGACCACGGGAGGGCTCTTGGTATTCAACCTCTTTATAATGAGACCAAGGCCCCTTCTTTTTCCACCCTCCATCGAAGTTCGCCTCCGCTTCGAGTTCTAACACCCAAAGCTTCAGATTTAGGTGCTTCGACCTTCGACGATGTCCGCTCCGACCAGCTCGGCCGATGGATGTCTTCTTCCGTCACGTAAGAAGATGTGTTAAAGCTGCGAGATGCCGTATCTAACCGGCGAGATTTTGCATAGGCTGCCTGCTCCAGGGCAGGTCATTCCCACTCCCGAGCCCGCGAGAGCGTGGTGTTCGTGTCTCACTTCCTTCGGGTTTAGGCTTCCCGACGGATCCCTTTGTGCGGGGGCTCATGTTTTATTATGGGCTGGATTTCCATGACTTGAATCCGAGTCCATCCTCCATATCTCGCCATTCATTATCGATGTGAAGCCTTCCTCCATATTACCCTCACTTTGGATTGTGGCTCAAGACCTTCAAGGTGGAGCCAAGATGATCGAGGGCAACAAGCATAGTGTGGAGGGGCGGTCATAAGCAAGTGTGCCGACGCCCGTGGCCCGAGGGCTCTCTTCAAGAGGAGCTTGGTTTGTGGCAACGGGAGTGGTTCTATATCACCGCCTCCTGGGGCACCAAATGGGTGGCGCCTCCGCATTCCGCCAGTCCACCACAGCGTTGGCGCTATGGGTCAACAAGGGGCTCGACTAGGGACCGCCCAAGGACGCCTCCTGTTGCAGGGCCGATTCGAGACCTCCAAGAAAGAGAGATCAATCTGGTCGAGTGGCGCAGGTTATGTTGATTCGCGCCTTCTGCCTCAAGAACGCCTCCCCCTCCGTCTGTGGGAATTTAATCCGGAGGGACCACGAGTTCTCCAACATTTTATGGGTACGACGCCCGTGGAGATGTATAAATTGTTCTTCGGATCACAAGAGAAGTGTTCGGACCTGACTAAGGATGCAGGGATAAGCTGCAATCGCCCATATACTCAAGTAAGTAGTCCTGTAACCGGACAGGCTGTTCATTCATTTATCATATGTACTCCCTTTAAAGGAGCCGTTTCTTGAACAGGAGTGGATAGCCAAGGCAAAGTTGATAAGGTGTCCGGCTCCCCTCCCAGAGACCACGCCGGATCCCATGCTGACCAAGATGTTGAAGGCCGCGCTTTTAAAGAAGGCAAAGGGGGAGCGGAAGCAACCGCCTCCACGAAGGAGGCTTTCAAGGAAGGAGGGATCAAAAGTTCCACCCTCCAAGGAGAGAAGAGGACCGCCTGAAGATCCGGAGGTTAAGGCCTCAAAGAGGGAAAGAAATCTTCGTCTGAGAGTCCGGCGCTGGAAGTACCCCAGCCGCACTATTTTCCCAAGGATCAGCCTCCAATGAGCCGTAAGTAAAAAAGACGGGTCCTGTGAATAAAGAACATCCTCAGATTTATTTCAAGATAACCGAAATTGTACCTTGTAGTTCGGATCTCAGCCCTTCTCAGCAGAGCTCGTCTTCGAGGGATCTTCTTCCAGAGATGATGGAGAGCGAAACGCCTCCACCTGTTGCACCTTCATGCGAGGTGGACGACCCTAAGGTGTCGTCGCGAAGGGTTTCCCCGAGTCCGGCGGGGCCGGAAGGTCCGGCGCCAACTGGCGTGCGGTCGGAGGAGCTGAAGGATCTGCTTGGGCGAGCAGCTATCTCGGAAGATCACCGTGCGCTAATGGGTACGGTGATTGAAAGAATTGCATCCGCTGAGAGCGGATTGCATGAAGCCGTCAGAAGCTTACTGACGGGGTTCGAGGTACGCAAAAATGATGTACCTTCTGACAGTTTAAATATAGAATGTGCCCTGTATAGATAGTAGCCCCTGAGACTCGGTATGTTGTCAAAATTGACAGCGTGCCGAGGATCATAATCTCAGTTATAACATATCGCCGCTCCTAGATAGGTGGCGGGGTGGCCAGCCGGACTGATGAATTTGCCGAACTAAAGCGGCAACTTGACGAGGCAGATGCAGACATCGCGCTTGTCAATGAGCGGTTTGACGAGTCACAAGGTATGCGACTTCTTTTCGAACGCCTGGTAAGGGAGCTTGACGCCCGTGCCTTACTACTTGTATGCTTAATGCAGGTGGTGCCGCTGCTGTGGAGGATCTGCGGGCGGAACTAGCCCGAGCTAAAGAGCAAGCCAGAAATAGTAATGCGTCGCTTAAGGGCGGCCAAGAGCTAAAAGTTTAACGGGCTGCTCATCGCCAAGAAGAGGAAATGGCCGATATGGCCATAAAGTTGAAGGATGCTACCGACCGCTGCGGGGTTCTTGAAGAAGAACGTCAAGCGGAGCAAGAGGACCTGAAAAAAGGCCACCACCAAAGCCAAGGATGCCCGCTCAACGATGAGAGCTGCAAAGGAGGAGCTGTGTCAGGCTGTGGATGTTGCTGCTGGAAAGCCTTTTCTGCTGCGGAGTAAATATACGGATCCGAAGTATGCTCAGTTGGACAAGTTGTGGAGTTCGGAGGATGCTTATCTGGACTTAGCGTCGAGCGCTGCGGACGCGATTGAGCACTTCCGAGGCCAGAAGGGGCACAGAAAGGAAGAGTTGTTTTGGTCGCAGTTCCATAGTCCAGAGCGTCCTCTTCCGTTAACCGATTGGTTGGCCGAATGGGCCGAGCTGAATCGATTGTCCGGACTTGCCATGAAGCATGTCGTGACTCATTTGTGGTCGGGGAAACCTCAGCTGAAGAGTTATTTTGGCTTAGTGCAGCAGTTCCTTGGTGTGGTACCGCGTATCGACGCAATGAAGCGGTCGGCATGCATAGAGGGTGCGTGGATGGCTCTTGCCCGTGTCAATACATATTGGGCGGAGATGAAGGCCACCGAAGTTGCATCCCAAGATTCGGACAGAAGCCGAGTACCTGCCGAGCACTATTTTGAGGAAGTCCTGCAGGGCGCTCGCTTAATAGAGACGCAGGCTCGAAGGATGTTATGCTTTAATGGCATGTATGATTTGTGAAAACAATGTTTCAATTTAATGTAAGATTTTTATACTTGTGCCTTCAAGTAGTAAACTACCTCTTGTGCGGCCGTTGATGTATATATGTATATAACATGAAAGATGAAAGATGGCAGTCTTCGGCTTCAGCCCCCACGCACATAGTGCGGGGGTGTTTGCAAAGAAGTCGCTCTTTCACACTTAATCCAACATATTGGTCCTATAAAGGAGGTGTAGCGTAGAAAACTAGGCAACCGGACTATAATGCTTTATCCCTTTCACTTAGCCATAGGGGTTCGAGGGTGGGGCTACTATATAGCCCCTGGTGGCACCGCACTCTCCCGAATTCGGGGTGCGTATGTGCCTGACCGAAAAACGGTCCTTCGTTAATGCAGAGGAATTCTAAACATTCCGGTGAGTCATCGAGTGGTTGACCAGTCTCTCGCTATATCATGACAGTCAGTTTTCGGCTTTCTCTACTAAGGTGCTCGCCCGGCCGAACCGGGGCACAATCGCAGTAGTTCTCCGGTGCCGCGTTAGCCGATAGAACGGAACGTAAGGCAGCAAAATACAGGAGCCGGGCAAACCCAACATTTGACCAAAGACATGATTCGGAGCTGATGCATATAAGGCCTAACTCGAGACACCGAACACTCCCTAAGGTATTCGGTCTTTTATAAGGCGGGCCAAACAATGCCCTTGGTAACAAGCCCCTGGTGTCCAGGTACGTGCAAAATTCTGAGCGGCCGATGCCAAAACGTCAGCCTCCTCCTTGGTTATAATAAGAAACCGTGGGATGAGTAACAACAAGAGACAGTAAAAAAGGTTTACGCAGGGGCTTAATCTGAAAAGAATCCTTGCAACGGGTCCCTCACTGCACGCCTGCGGCTTATGTCTCCGCGCAGCCGTATCTTGACGGTATAGCACGGCGCTCATCTGTAAAAAGAGAGGAACTTAGTTTGAAAAAGAAAAATATCGTGCGAGAAAAAATGTACTTTATATTAAATAAACAGAGTACGGTTCGAAAGGTGAGTAAAATTGAGCTTTATTGTCTCTTGTTGTACGTGCGTGCAGCCCCTTTTATGGGGGTGTGCCGCTAGTAGGCACCGGACTCGTCTAGCCGTGTCCGGGGTTTGAATGACCTATTCAGGTGCTTTGATTAGTGGAGCCGGATTGGTGTGGGGCTGTCAAGGCAGTCTCACGCTCTTCCGTGCTCGAGTAACACTTAATACTCCCTGTTAATGAGATGATGCCGTGTGGACCGGGCATTTTAAGTGTAAGAGATGCATAATGCGGTATTGCATTAAAGCGGGCGAAAGCTTCACGCCCCAATAGTGCTTGATAGCTACTTTCGAATGGGGCGATGTGGAAGGTTAACTTTTTGCGGCGGAAGTTGTCGGATGAGCCGAACACAACTTCTAGCAGTAGGGAACCCGTACAATGGGCATATGTGCCTGGCATTATTCCTTTAAAGGAAGTGTTGCTATGGCTAATTTTGGTTGGGTCTATCCCCATCCTGCGGATTGTGTCCTGATATATCAGGTTTATGTCACTGCCTCCATCCATGAGGACTTGTGTAAATTGGAATCCGTCGATTATAGGATCCAATATCAAGGCAGTCCATCCTTCGTTCTGGATACTTTTGGAGTAGTCCTGATGGTCGAAGGTGATTGGTTTTGACAACCAGTGTTGGTACTCCGCTGGGGTAGATTGTGCGGCTCGTAATTCAATGGGTGCCGCTCTGTTTTCCCCTTTTGTTACTTGAAGTAAGTTTACTGTCTTGACCTCTTGTGGGAAATTCTTTTGTTTCCCGGTGCTCTGCTTGTGGGGTTCGTCATCATCCTCACTTGGTGTGTCGAGCCCCTTATGTTCGGCATTGAGTCTGCCGGACTGCTTGAAGACCCAACAATCTCTGTGGGTGTGGTTTGCAGGCTTCCCGGGGGTACTGTGGATTTGGCATATCTTGTCCAAGATTTTGTTTAAGTTGGATAGCTCATCCCTATTGTCCTTAAGGGGCAGTTTTTTATTGTTCTGCCCTGAGCTTTTGAATCCGGCATTGACTGCCGCGCTCTTTGGACCGTTCCCCTTAATCCGGCGCTGGTCCTTGTTGCGCCATGGTTTCCCATTTCCATCCCTGACTTCGGATGTACTTGGGTTGCTGGTACAGCATCTTGCTAGCCAGCTATCCTCTCCCGCGCAAAAGCGGGTCATGAGGCTTGTTAGTGCAGCCATGGTTCTCGGCTTCTCCTGGCAGAGGTGTCTGGCGAGCCATTCGTCTCGGACGTTGTGTTTGAAAGCTGCTAAGGCTTCGGCGTCCGGACAGTCGACTATTTGGTTCTTTTTGGTGAGGAACATGTTCCATAATTTGCGGGCTGACTCTCCGGGTTGTTGAGTTATATAACTTAAATTGTCTATATCCGGAGGACGGACATAAGTCCCTTGAAAATTTGCCCGAACAGCATCCTCGAGCTCTTCCCAACTTCCAATGGTATTTTCAGGGAGCCTTTTGAGCCAATGTCGGGCTGGCCCTTTGAGCTTGAGGGGTAAGTATTTTATGGTGTGGAGATCGTCTCCTCTAGCCATGTGTATGTGGAGGATGCAATCCTCAATCCGACTGTGGTATGTTGTTCCGTCAGATGCCTCTATGTTTACGGGTTTGAATCCTCACCGAATTCGTGATCCAGCACCTCATCGGTGAAACATAAAAGTGTCGGCACCCCTATATTTGGGTGTGCCGTGATGTTCGGATATTTGGTGTGTTGCATTGCTTTGAAGAGCTTGCTTTCGCCCATAGATGGACCTAATCGGGCCATCCTTTTGATGCTAATCCTTATGCGGATCGCGATCGGCTTGTGTGCGGCGCCATTTGCCGCTCTCTGCTTGCCGTGGGGTCGCCCATCCGACCGGTGGCCTTCTTGTTTTTTGATTGTGGGGTTTCACGGCCTCCTCATCAAATTCGGGCAGTAGTTTTCTTTGGGTAGTTTTTGTTCGGCGATCGCCGCCAGATTTGTTCATGTGTTGAGTACTTTGCTCCATCTGGTTCGAGTGCATCCTCCGCTTTTTGAGCTTCCGCTTCTGCTTTTTCAGGCTACGCACAGTGGCGATGAGCCTTTTGTGGAGGTTCTTCTGCTCCAACAATTTGTCCGGCGTGAGATCATCCAGACTGTTATCTTCACCAGGGACGGGTTGTTTATCCAAGTTGTCCTGTTCGGACGTTTGCTCGATAGCATGTTCGTCGTCCACCGGTTCGCCCTGCTCTATGGCTGGGTCTTTGTCGAGGCGGGACTTGGTGCGGCGTTTACGTTGCCGTTTTGACTGCTTTTCGAGGGATTTACCCTTCGTAGTGTCCCGTTGTTCCTCGTCGTTAATTCCTTTAGGTGTATCCACCATGTAGACATCATGGGATGAGGTGGTTGTCCAGTATCCTATAGGAGCTGGTTCATGGTTGTCTCCTGCATCGTCGTCCATACCGTCGATGTCTTCGGAGTGGAAATCGAGCACGTCGTTTAAGCTTTCGACAGTGGCTACAAAGTGGGGGGTGGGTGGGCGTTGAATTTCTTCATCATCGGCATCTCAACCTTTCTGACCGTAGTCCGGCCAGGGCTCTCCTGATAAAGAGAGAGACTTCAGTGAATTCAGGATGCCGCCAAAGGGCGAGTGCTGAAAGATGTTCGTGGCAGTGAATTCCATGACCGGCGCCCAATAGGATTCGATTGGCAGGGGCGCGGAGGGTTCGGAGTCCGGAGAGGAGTCCGGCGCCTTGGAGTCACGGTCTTCGCAAAGGACTGGGATGGTGTTCGGCTCAATCGCCGTAGAGATTTCAGCCCCCGAGGTGGTGTCCAACCAACCATCCTCGATCGGAGACCTCCTCCAAATCAATGGTCGGAGCGGACACTAGTGCGGCCTCCAGGACACTGTTCGGCGGCAGAGTTAGATCATGCCCATATAGTGCGGCGCGCTTGGCTGCGGCTCGAATCCGTCGAAGATCAAGTCTCCGCGGATGTCGGCCGTGTAGTTTAAACTTCCAAACCTGACCTGATGGCCAGGGGTGTAGCTTTCAATCTGCTCCAGATGGCCTAGCGAATTGGCCCGCAGTGCAGAGCCGCCGAATACGAAGATCTGTCCGGGGAGAAAAGTCTCACCCTGGACCATTTTGTTGCTGATGATTGAAGGAGCCATCGGGCCTATCGGTGACGACACAGAGGAACTCTCAATGAAAGCACCAATGTCGGTGTCAAACCGCGGATCTCGGTAGGGGGTCCCGAATCAAGCGCCTAGGCGGATGGTAACAGGAGACAAGGGACACGATGTTTTTCCCCAGGTTCGGGCCCTCTCGATGGAGGTAATACCCTACTCCTGCTGGGTAGTAGAAGAGTAGATCTACCACGAGATCAGAGAGGCTAAACCCTAGAAGCTAGCCTATGGTATGATTGTTGTTCGTCCTACGGACTAAAACCCTCCGGTATATATAGACACCGGATAGGGTTAGGGTTACACAGATTCGGTTACAATGGTAGGAGATCTACATATCCGTATCGCCAAGCTTGCCTTCCACGCCAAGGAAAGTCCCATCCGGACACGGGACGAAGTCTTCAATCTTGTATCTTCATAGTCTAGGAGTCCGGCCGAAGATGATAGTTCGGCTATCCGGAGACCCCCTAGTCGAGGACTCCCTCAGTGAGTTTTGGCTCAAGCAAGTTGGATTTCTTGGACATGTGCTATCCGCCGAAGGTATAGCCGTGGACCCAAGCAAAGTAAAGGATGTACTCGATTGGTTGCCGCTCGCAACCGTATCTCAGATCCGGAGTTTTCTTGGATTAGCCGGATATTACCGTCGTTTCATTGAAGGATTCTCCAAGATTGCTAAAACATTGACGGAGCTACTAAAAAAGGATAAGAAGTTTGAATGGACTGAGGACTGTGAGAAAAGTTTCAATGAGTTAAAGAAACGGCTAACAACTGCACCGGTATTGACTCTTCTATATATCTACCGCAGTTTTGATGTGTACTGCGACGCTTCCAGACAAGGACTTGGATGCGTACTTATGCAAGACGGCAAGGTAGTAGCCTATGCCTCACGACAGCTACGACCCCACGAGGGAAATTATCCTACTCATGATTTGGAGTTGGCCGCGGTGGTTCATGCTTTAAAAATTTGGAGACACTATCTCATTGGGAAGAGGTGCCAAATTTTTACAGATCACAAAAGTCTCAAGTATATATTTACTCAGCCAGATTTAAATCTCCGTCAACAAAGATGGCTTGCGTTAGTCAAGGATTATGACCTTGGAATAAATTACCACCCGGGTAAGGCCAACGTGGTTGCCGATGCGCTCAGTCGAAAGCCCGCCAGCCTAAATGTCATATTGGAACCCTTGCCTCCTGAACTTCAAGAAGATATTTCTCAGCTCAACCTGGTAATAGTTGATGCTGACCTTGCTAATATTTTGGAAGTTACCCCCACACTTGAGGAATAGATCCGCAAGGCCCGGCCAGATGACACCGATCTGCAGAAACGCACCAAACATATGGTAGCAAGTCAGACTTCTGAGTACTCGAAGGATCAGTTCGATACCCTCCGATTCTAGGGAAGGATTTGTGTGCCCAATCAAGGGGATTTGAAGCAGAAAATCCTGTCAGAAGCACATGAATCCTCGTATTCAATTCACCCTAGAGGTATGAAAATGTATGAAGACCTTCGACAAATATTCTGGTGGGATGGAATCAAGAAAGACATTGCCTATTTCATGGCTTGTTGCGACATATGCAACAAAGTTAAGGCAGAGCATCAGAAGCCAGCCGGACTTCTCCAACCATTGCCAATGTCACAATGGAAATGGGATGATGTCTGTATGGATTTCATCACAGGACTACCTAAGACTCGACGGGGCAATGATGCAATCTGGGTCATAGTGGACACATTAACCAAGGTAGCTCACTTTATCCCGATCAGAACCACATATCGAGCAGATGAACTTGCACAGCTGTATGTATCCAGAATAGTCAGTCTGCATGGAGTACCCCGAACCATCACTTCTGACTGAGGTTCACTTTTTACCTCCGCTTTTTGGTCCCGTCTCCATCAAGCCTTGGGGAAAGCGTTGAAATATAGTACCGCTTATCATCCTCAGACTGATGGACAAACAGAGCGGGTAAACCAAATAGTCGAAGATATGTTGCGGGCCTGTGTTTTGGCCCAAGGACCGAAATGGGAAGACTGTTTGCCCTATGCCGAGTTCTCTTACAACAATAGCTTCCAGACCAGTTTAAAGATGTCACCGTATGAGGCTTTGTATGGCCGTAAGTGCTGCACTCCTTTAAATTGGTCTCAAGCTGGAGATAGCCGTATTTCCGGAATGGATCTCATGCTGGAATCCGAGAAGCAAGTCAAGGAAATCAAAGACAGATTGCAGTTGGCCAAATCTCGACAGAAGAGTTATTATGATGCAAAGCACCGACAGATCAGTTTTGAACCCGGAGAACACGTATACCTTCAAGTCACGCCTATGAAAGGAGTCAAGAGATTTCAGACTCGTGGAAAGTTGGCACCCATATTTATTGGTCCATTTCCCGTTATGTCACGAGTGGGTACTGTTGCATATCAGTTGGAACTACCCCCTGAATTGTCGGACGTGCACAACGTGTTTCATGTTTCACAGTTACGACCATGCATATCGCCACCTGAGTAAAAGGCTGATATGACAGAAATAGAGCTGGCAAAGGACTTAACATACGAAGAGAGTCCGGTTAAAATCTTGGATCGGATGGAAAGAGTCAATCGTAGCAAAGCAAGGAAGTTTTACAAAGTCCAATGGGAGCATCACACAGAGTCAGAATCAACATGGGAATCGGAAGAATTTCTAAGGGCACATTATCCAGAATGGTTTTCCCAAGCAACCGAATCTCGAGGACGAGATTCATTCTAAGTGGGGGAGGTTTGTGACAGCCTGGTTTTTGCCCCCTCTTCTTTGCCTGATTTTCAGTTGGTTTGAATTTGAGTTTGGAGTTTTTGAATCTTTTCATTTGGACTTTCACCCAAGTGCTTCATCTCCCTCTCTAACCATCACTCCATCTCTGGTTCATCTCAAAATAGTATTTGGAATATATTTCTTTAATGAAAAATATTCATTTTCCCCTCCTAAACCCTAGCTAGCTCAATGTGCTCCAAAGCAACCCAAATTTTTCTTGCCCATAAAATTCTGAGAAAAATCCCAATTATTCTTTGAACCCTAGGGCACCTTTCTGAGCAAAAATATTTCATCACTTTTTGGAATATTTTGGCTACAAAAATTATTTTCTTTTCTGGACAGAAATGGTAGTTTCTACAGCAACTACCATTTTACTTGCTCCATTGTAGCTGGTTTTTCTTGTGCATCATCACCTTAGTAGATGATTGCTAGCCTCCAAAGCCCAGCCTCCAACTCCAGTGGTTTGACCACAGTAAGCTTTCAAAGTTACTGTCCAGGAACTTACCAGGAGTGTGAAATCAATTCTACTGCACCTGAAACCAAACCCAAGCGTGGTAACGATCAAAACTACCACGGATAACACGCCAGACATGAAGTTTGGGCTTAGGTCGGCCTGAGGTCATAGTTCACGTGGTGACCGCGTTCGTCCAGGCGTGCTGGCATGCAAACGACGCGCTCTGAGTGCCGCCGAGCGCTTTGTTGCGCGCGTGCTCGCTGCCCCACCTGCCTGAGCGTGCCAAACCGCGCCACCATCATCGTCCTGACCCCCTTAACTCCGCCCTGGGGCACTCGCCGACGCCGGACTTCACCGCAGCGGGCACGGGCACGGTACGGCCAACGCCACAGTGCGCGGCGCACTTTGCTCGTCGTCTTCCTCTTGCCCCTGTGCTTGTCCCAGTTTGCCAAGAGTCCTCGCGTGAGCTACGTCTTCTTCCCCCTCTCTCAATGACACCGTTCGTCGCCAAGCGCCGCGGCAGGTGTCCACCAGCGGAGCACGAAACCCCCTCGCCGCTTGGCTATAAATAGAGCCACCCCCAACCTCCTCGAGCACCCTCATCCACTCCCACACACTCCTCTAGCGCGTAGAAAGCCGTAGCCCGGCCAGGCAGGCCGCGGGCCGCCGTCCCCGAGCTCGAGCTCGCCGGCGATCCCCTCGGGTCGTCCCCACAGCTCCAGCCCTTCCCAGGCCAGGGCAACCCTTCCAGGACCTCTGCCACTCTCCTATGTTGTCGTTCCGCCCGGCTGGAGCCCTTGGAGTCGCCTCTGGTCGCCGTCGTCTTCGTCTCCGGCGACCGCTGCTCTCTACCTCCACTGGAGAGGCTGATGTCGGCGCCGTCTGACCACCCCTAGCCATTCTACGGGTACGGGCAGGTGCGCCTCCGTCTCCTCTCTCGATCCCTCCGTCTCGTTTTGGCCAAGGAGTCCTCGCCGTCGGCGTGTGCTCTGGCGAAGCCTCGCTGCTCTATGTTTCTCTCTCCCCCTCCACCTCACCTGATTAGCGGGGCCCGCTAGTCAGCCACTCTGTACGCGTGTGAAGCGGTACGAGTGGTGGCGCCCGGGGCTTTACGCCTTCGACGTCACCCCCCTCAGTCTGTTTATTTAAATTCAAATTTTATTTAAATCCAGAGAACTTCAAACGACCAAAACTTTTTAACCATAAGTCCAAATGAATTGATTCTTTTTGCATTGTGTTCTTTGTCCAAAAATATAGCATCTCACCAAAGATGGGATTTTTCCCTACTGTCTAGATTTTCTGGTGAATTTCAGAAGGTTTCTTGATGATTTCTTTTTGTGTTTTTAAATATTTTCAGAAGGTTAGGCCTGTCTTGAGGATCACCAGGAGGCTTGTGAACCTCATCTGCACTAAGGCAAGCCACAGCAACATCTTCATGGTGCCATTACAATATTTGTGATTTTCTAATTGAAAAAATGATTATCCATGCATTTAAATTATTATTATTATGTTAATTATATTCTATTAGATGCTTGTTAAAGTGAATATGCTTGATTTACAGAAAGTTTGAAGTGAACTTAGTTGATAAACTAACAAGGATTTAGTTGTTGGGTGATGAAAGGATAATATGGTTTTGGATGTAAATAATTAGTGGAGTTATTTTCTTGCATGAGTAAAAATGATAAATTGCTAGAAAAGATTCTGTTTGAAGTGAGGTTTCATCTTAACCAGAGAAGTGTCATGAGTTGTTAATGCTCAGTGTGGATATAGCTGACTCAGTCATTTTTGTTGATATGTGATGCATATGTTAGTGTTGCATGTCATGGCATTATGACGCCGATTATTTTCACTTTAAGTTGAACCTGATAATAACTCAACTTGAATACATTGTTGACCGGGTCATGGTGCCGCTGAATCGAGTTTTTCCCAGTGCAACTACATTTGCCGGTATGGGACGGCCTTTATTCGTTCCATTGTCATGCCTCTGGTCGGTGCCTCCAACTAGGGAAGGTTATGGGCGTGCTGTACCCTGGCCCGGTTAGCAGACATAACCTTGTGTGCCCGTTGTTGAGTTTATGGTACCGGGTCCTCGTGTGGGATCATTTATGTTTGGCCACGACGGTGGTCATTGTGTCTTTGGTAGACAAGGGGCCACCCAGGACTAGCCCGATGGGGAGTGAGTCGGAGTGGCCAGGAGTGAGTCGGACTTTTATCACAAGAGCATGTTCAAGACATGTTGGATATATTGTTGCATTACTGTTAATTGGTTAAGTGTCATGATATTGTTTGTCATTATGTTTATGCTTGTTGTGAGCTTGCAAGTACATTCAATGTACTAACCTAGCGTGTCATGCCAGATTTCAGGAAAGTTCCGTTGGAAAGGAGTGCTATCCAAGTCTAGATCGTGTCCACATCTATGTCCCTGTGCTATGGAGTTCCGCTACGACGTTGTTCCGCTGCCGCGTAATTGTCATGATCGGGGCCCCTTTATGTTCACTAAATAATGTACATATTGTTCAGCCGCACCGTGTGTACCACTTGGCCTCGTCAACTGTTGTAATATAAACTCTGATCTGCTAGCAATCAATAAAGCGGTTGTTTTCTGTACCAAGATGTTGTGGTGTTGCCAGAAGACAAGGTCTCTGGGCTGGTAATGCATGGTAAACCAGGTATCTTCACCCGCACAGAAATGGGTCATGAGTGCAGTTAAAGCTGCCATGGTCTTCGACTTTTCCTGCCCGAGGTGTCGGGCGAGCCATTCGTCCTGGACGCTGCGTTTCAAGGCCGCTAAGGCTTCGGTGTATGGACAGTCCACGATTTGGTTCTTTTTAATTAGGAACCGATTCTAAAGCTTGTGAGCCAATTTGCCTGATTGCTGGATTATATGACTTAGGTCATCAGCAGTCGGAGGCCGGACATAAGTACCCTGATAGTTGGCCCGAAAAGCATCTTCTAAATCTTCCCATGTTCCAATGGAGTTCTCTGGGAGGTTGTTCAACCAGTGCAGTGTTGGTCCTTTCAGCTTTAGAGGAAGATATTTGATGAGCCCATTGACAATGAATCGATGGCGCGAATAATTTGCCCAATCTTTCACCAGCAATGATCTCAATTTATTTGACTTGAGACAATGTGGCGCTCACGATCTTGTAGATGCAATCACCATGAAAACAACACGCACACCCACAAAGGAAGTACGTGGACGATCTTCAACAAATCAGCAGAATTGAAAGAAAATTCAATCTCAAACCAGATTCACAAAGCCTCAATATAGCAATTCAACAGATAACCAGCGGCGGCTCCAAGAGACCCCGACTTGCCGATCTATTCATCGGTGAAAACAACCTAAAACCAAAATCTGCCTTCGTACGCGGCCGGCCTGGCCTTTAAATAGTGCTCGCAAGCACACGGGCCAAGCCCGACTCGTTTCCTTGGCTGGTTACTAAACAGATATCGACTAGAAAAATACGTGGACTCTATCTCCTATTTCAACTGATCACTAATTAACTAATTTTAAAAAATCTAGCAACGCTGATCACAAGAAGCCAAAGGAACTAGTACTTGCCTTGAGGTTTGACGTACACTCAAACTTGATTTTTAGTAGCACCAATCATCCAATTGTTACATGGAGTCCGGAAGCATGGCTCAACTTCATCTTGTGGTATAGCCTCACACAGGAAATCCCCAAAACGAAGCACAAAACTTGTAAGCTGGCGTCCAAAATTATCAGACTTGCCGTTGTTGTAGTTTTCAGAACGGCTTCCATTCAATCGGACTATCTGGTGTGTATTCCGTGCCTCTCTTTCTCGGTGCAATGCCGGAACAATATATTACGATGGAACAACTTTCAAAGAATCATTGTGAATAATAGGCATGATTGCATCATCCTCTCTCCCTTGAAGGAAAACCGTCCTTCGTTTTAACCTATACCTTGCAGATTTTTTCTTGAACACTTCAATAGTACACTTTATATATTTTGTATCCTTGAGAGTAATAGCATAGAACTCACCCTTATGCATAAAAGTGTATCTGTTTGTTCGTCCATGATGAAGAGTGTTCACATCATGCTGCCACGAACGCCCCAAAATAAGATGACAAACTTTCCCGGTGCAATGCCGGAACAATATATTTCGGCGGAACAACTTTCAAAGAATCATTGTGAATAATAGGCATGATTGCATCAATATTTAATGGCGTGGAGGTCATCTCCACGAGCCATATGAATGTGGATAATAAAATCTTCAATCCAGACGGCTGGATCCGTAGTTCCATCGTACTGCTCGATGTTTACGGGTTTAAACCCTTCCTGAAACTGGGGCTGCATTACCTCATCGGTAAAACACATAGGATGTGCGGCACCATTATATCGTGCAACATCACGGCGGAGTTCGGATGACATTTGTGTTCGGTGCTGACCTCGATCATAGTGGCGTTCATCGTGCCAGGCTTGATGGCCGTTATCTCGCGCTGGAGCACGGCATTTTGATCCATAGATCGATCTAGTCTGGCCGGCTATATTGGCCAGGTCCTGATGTAAATCATATGTATAGCCTGCGGCCGCTGTCTCCTTGCCTCTTCGGCGAGGGGGTGTGGGCTGGTGTTCGGCTTGATGTGTCATTTTGTCCCGTCCACGTGGTGGTCGGTCTTGTTGATCTGCATAATTGTATTTCGACGGTATTGGCTCAAGGGCTTCATCGTCGAATTGTGGCAGCAGCCTGCGCTTGGGGGTAACTTTTTACTGGTCGCTCGGGGCCGTACTCTTTGGCGGCCAGGACCTTGGTCCACCTTCCATTGAGCGTATCATGTTCAGCTTTGAGCTGCTCTTGTTTCTTTTTCAGGCTCTGCGCGGTGGCGATGAATTGTCGCTTGAAGCGTTCTTGTTCGAGAGGTTCATCTGGGACTATAAAATCTTTGTCCCCAAGGCTAACATCCTCCTCAGAGATCGGCATGTAGTTACTATCCTCTGATTCTTCATGATCAGCGTGTTCGGGACTATACTGACCCTCCTGAGGGAGTCCCGGATTAGGGGGTCCTTGGACAGCCGGACTATATGCTTATGCCGGACTGTTGGACTATGAAGATACAAGATTGAAGACTTCCTCCCGTGTCCGGGTGGGACTCTCCTTTGCGTGGAAGGCAAGCTTGGCAATTTGAATATGTAGATTTCCTTCTTTGTAACCGACTCTGTGTTACCCTAGCCCCCTCCGGTGTCTATATAAACCGGAGGGTTTAGTCCGTAGGACAACAATGATCATAATCATAGGCAAGCTTCTAGGGTTAGCCTCTATGATCTTGTGGTAGATCAACTCTTGTAATACTCATATCATCAAGATCAATCAAGAAGGAAGTAGGGTATTACCTCCATAGAGAGGGCCCGAACCTGGATAAACATTGTGTCCCCCGCCTCATGTTACCATTAGCCTTAGACGCACAGTTCGGGACCCCCTACCCGAGATCCGCCGGTTTGACACTGACATTGGTGCTTGCATTGAGAGTTCCACTGTGACGTCGAAGAAAGGTTTGATGGCTCGCCTTGTTATCAAGGACAACATCACCTCTGGAGGAGCCCTGGCTTTAGGCCAAACCCTCCGACTGGGCGGCTTCGTCATGACCGCTCGTTCGGCCGCCGCGCCAACTATGACTTCTCGGGTCACCAAAAATAGCCTCCACGTCAGCTCGGAATACGCCGAGCAGATGGATCCAATGGAACTTTTGTCCTTGAACGAGCTCTTGGATCACATCGCCGCCTTTGGAGTCACCACGTACTATGATTGGACTGGGCTTAAACCCGATCAAAGAGAGATTAACTCTCCGCCGGTCACCCATCGGATAGCGGTGGTGGAGGAGCAATGAAACGATTCTTCCTCTATTCTAAGGACGAACTATGTCCGGATTCCCGAGCTCTCCGAGCCGGATACCCGTTCACGGGAGGACATGACCCAAACTCTGAACTTAGAATCAGACTGCGGGCCAAAAAAATTGGGCAACATCCCGGAACCCGAACTGCCAACTTTGGAAGTTCCTCTGCCCCTGGGTCTCATATCGGGTCAGAGTTCGGACTTAAGTCCACCCAAACACCCAGATACAAGCGATCTTTCCCACATTAGACAACAATCCCAAGAGACAGTACATCACTTTTGGGCCAGATTCCTCTTTGTAATGAACAAGGTCAAGGATTGTCGCGAGGAAGACGCAATCTCATTCTTTTGCAAAAATTGCACGGACAAGGGAATCCTCAACGCCATAAGTCGCCATGACATATCACACTTTGCTGACTTGGCGGCCATAGTACAGAAGTACTGTGCCATGGAAAGCGCCTGGAAAACCCAGGCAAAATTCTGGGATCCTCCGGCTCTCACTAAACCCCCCCTTCCGAACTAAAAGGGTGCACTCTCGCAAGTCACCCGGTCCAATTACAGAGAAACCAAATCCCACTACAAGGCGTGGAACCGTATTGGTGGGATGGCTCAATGGGCCATGCAAAATTCACACCACACCGGATACCATACCAACACACAGTCTAACAGCATGTTGGATACTTTGGCAGGTGGCCAAGAGCGGCGAGGACCTCCTCATTAACAATACCGCAGAGCATCATCCCGCAGAAAACAATAATACAATGTTGACAGTCTTCAAGACTTTCGCCTCAAATAACAGGCGCAAGAGAACACTCCGCGGCCTCGCCGAATTCCGCCACTTTGCAGCAATAAATCCATGGAACGACACGGCCATAACCTTCAATGCCAGTGACAAACCTCAATCCTGAACAGTCCGAGCACCAGCCACTTTGGTCCTTAGTCCAATTGTGGACGGCTTCCGGCTTACTAAAGTGCTCATGGACGGTGGCAGCGGATTAAACCTTCTCTACGAGGATACTCTCAACAAAATGGAAATAGAAAAGAGCCGCATTGAGCAAAGCAGCACGACCTTCAGTGGAATTATCCCTAGTCGGGAGGCACGATGTGCGGGAAAAATCACACTCGATGTGGTATTCGGCACATCTGAGAATTACATGTCCGAAGAGATAACATTCCAAGTGGCCCGTTCAGTAGCGGATACCATGCCCTTTTAGGGCGGGACGCATTCGCGAGCTTCCAAGCTATACCACATTACGGGTACATGAAGCTCAAGATGCCCGGTCCCAACGGAATCATCACACTAGCCAGTGATCCGGACATAGCACTCTGCACCGAAAATAAAATCGCCGCCCTGGCCCTTGAGGCATTATCCGAAGCCCTCGCGGTCGAAGAACTAACTGCGCTGCGCTCCACAGTGGACAGGGACGACGTGATACTCGACAAACGATCCAAGTCCACCTCTTTCAAACGAGCGGACAAAATAGTCAAATTCCAAGTCCACCCAACGGACCCTACAAAAACAGCATCCATCGGGGCATAGCTCAACCCCACAATCGACGCTGCATTGCGAGCGTTCTTACGCGAGAATTGGGACATCTTCGCCTGGCACCCCTCAGATATGCCAAGGATCCCACGCAGGTTGGCCGAGCATAGCCTCAACATATTGAAGGGATACAAGCCGGCCAAGCAAACACTACGACACTTTTCAGAGCCCAAACGACAAGCTATGGGAGAGGAGCTAGCCAAGTTACTCGAAGCCAGATTCATCAGAGAAACAAAACACCCAGACTGGCTAGCAAAGCTGGTGATGGTACCAAAGAAGGATAAATCCTGGCACCTCTATGTCGATTTCAAAGACCTCAATAAGGCTTGCCGCAAGGATCCCTTCCTCTCCCCCGCATCGATCAAATCATTAACGCTACTGCAGGACACGACTCATTGTGCTTCCTCGACGCATACTCCCGGTACCATCAAATCAAGATGCTGGAGCCCGATCAAGCCGCAACGGCATTCATCACTCCATACAGCCCTTTCTGTTACCATGCCTTTTGGGCTCAAAAACACAGGTGCAACCTACCAACGCATGATTCAGACATGCCTGGAAAAACAAATTGGCAAAACAGTTGAGGCATACGTGGACGACGTGGTCATCAAGACCAGACACGTCGAATCTTTAATAGATGACCTGAGGCTCATGTTCGACAACCTCCGAACAAATGACATCGAGCTCAATCTGGAAAAATGCATTTTCGGCATTCCCGCCGGAAATCTCCTGGGCTTCATCATTTCTAATAGAGTAATTGAAGCAAACCCGGCTAAAATCCGAGCTTTGTCATAGTTGGCTACTGATACGTCTCCAATGTATCTATAATTTTTGATTGCTCCATGCTATATTATCTACTGTTTTGGGCAATCTTGGGCTTTATTATCCACTTTTATATTATTTTTGGGACTAACCTATTAACCGGAGGCCCAGCCCAGATTTGTTGTTTTAGGCCTATTTCATTGTTTCGAGGAAAAGGAATATCAGACGGAGTCAAAACGGAACGAAATCAACTGGAGAAGTTATTTTTGGAAGGAAAGCCACCGGATAGACTTGGACTCTCGTCGAAGATATGGGAGCTAGCCACGAGGGTGGGGGCGCCCACCCCCGAGGGCGCTTCTCCCTCGTGGGGCCCCAAGCTCCACCAACGCACTTCTGCACCCATATATACCTACGTATCGTAAAACTTCCAGAACAGAAGATAGATCGGGAGTTCCGCCGCCGCAAGCCTCAATAGCCACCAAAAACCAATCGGGACCCTGTTCCGGCACCCTGCCGGAGGGGGGATCCCTCACCGGTGGCCATCTTCATCATCCCGGCGCTCTCCATGACGAGGAGGGAGTAGTTCACCCTCGGGGCTGAGGGTATGTACCAGTAGCTATGTGTTTGATCTCTCTCTCTCGTGTTCCCTCTATGGCACGATCTTGATGTATTGTGAGCTTTGCTATTATAGTTGGTTCTTATGTTTCTTCTCCTCCTCTACTCTCTTGTGATGAATTGAGTTTCCCCTCTGAAGTTATCTTATTGGATTGAGTCTTTATGATGAGAACACTTGATGTATGTCTTGCCGTGTTTATCTGTGGTGACCATGGGATATCACGTGCCACTTGATGTATGTTTTGGTGACCAACTTGCGGGTTCCGCCCATGAACCTATGCATAATGGTTGGCACACGTTCTTGACTCTCGGGTAGAAACTTTGGGGCACTCTTTGAAGTACTTTGTGTTGGTTGGATGAATCTGAGATTGTGTGATGCATATCGTAGAATCATGCCCACGGATACTTGAGGTGACAATGGAGTATCTAGGTGACACTAGGCTTTTGGTTGATTTGTGTCTTAAGGTGTTATTCTAGTACGAACTCTAGGGCTGTTTGTGACACTTATAGGAATAGCCCAACGGATTGATTGGAAAGAATAACTTTGAGGTGGTTTCGTACCCTACCATAATCTCTACTTTTGTTCTCCGCTATTAGTGGCTTTGGAGTGACTCTTTGTTGCATGTTGAGGGATTGTTATATGATCTATCTATGTTATTATTGTTGAGAGAACTTGCACTAGTAAAAGTATGAACCCTAGGCCTTGTTTCCTATCATTGCAATACCGTTTACGCTCACTTTTATCGCTTGCTACCTTGCTGTTTTTATATTTTCAGTTTACAAAAACCTATATCTACCATCCATGTTGCACTTGTATCACCATCTCTTCGCCGAACTAGTGCACCTATACAATTTACCATTGTATTGCGTGTGTTGGGGACGCAAGAAACTCTTTGTTATTTGGTTGCAGGGTTGCTTGAGAGAGACCATCTTCATCCTACATCTCCCATGGATTGTAAACCTTAGGTCATCCACTTGAGGGAAATTTGCTACTGTCCTACAAACCTGTGCACTTGCCGGCCCAACAACGTCTACAAGAAGAAGGTTGTGTAGTATACATCAAGCTATTTTCTGGCGCCGTTGCCGGGGAGGTGAGTAAGTGAAGGTATATCTTTAGATCTTGCAATTGAATCTTTTTGTTTCTTGTTTTATCACTAGTCTAATTTATAAAAGAAAACTACAAAAAAATGGAATTGAGTTTGTCTCATACGCTTCATCTTTTTAATACCTTTCGTGAGTATGATGGAAAGGAAAATTGTGCCCAAGTGTTAGAACAAGAATGCATTAAAATGTTTGGCACTAATTCTTTGAATGATGAGCATGATTGCAATGTTGTTAGTATGAATTCCTTGAATATCCATGATGCTAATGATATGCAAAGCCACAAGCTTGGGGAAGCTATGTTTGATGAAGATGATATTTTTTTGTCCCCCAAACTTTGATGAGCAAATTTACTATGATGAAAGCATGCCTCCTATCTATGATGATTATTGTGATGACATGTATGCTTTAAATAATAATGATAACCATGAAACTTGTCATCTTGATCTTAATTTTCAATCACATGGTAGTTGTTTTGTTGAGTTTGCTCCCACTATTATTCATGAGAAGAATTTTGCTTATGTGGAGGGTAGTAGAATTTCTATGCAAGTAGATCATGAAAAGAATGCTTTAGGTTCTGGTTATATTGTTGAATTCATTCATGATGCTACTGAAAATTATTATGAGGTAGGAATATATGCTTGTAGGAATTGCAATAATATCAAGTTTCCTCTCTATGTGCTTAAAGTTTTGAAGTTATGCTTGTTTTGCCTTCCTATGCTAGTTGATTATTGTTCCCATAAGTTGTTTGCTCACAAAATCCCGATGCATAGGAAGTGGGTTATACTTAAATGTGCTAGTCATATTCTTCATGATGCTCTCTTTATGTTTCAATTCCTATCTTTTATGTGAGCATCATTGAAATCATCATGCCTAGCTAGGGGCGTTAAACGATAGTGCTTGTTGGGAGGCAACCCAATTTTATTTTAGTTTCTTGCTTTTTGGTTCTTTTTAGTAATAAATAATCCATCTAGCTTCTGTTTAGATGTGGTTTTATGTTTTAATTAGTGTTTGTGCCAAGTGGAACCTTTGGGAAGACTTGGGTGAAGTCTTTATGTCATGCTGTAAAAAACAGAAACTTTAGCACTCACAAGATTACCTAGAACTTTTTAATGGAGAGTGCTATTTAGTTGATTATTTTTGAAAATGATTACTAGATAAATTCCTCAGGTCCGCCAATTTATTTTAGATTTTTTGAAGTTCCAGAAGTTTACGTTAGTTACAGATTACTACAGACTGTTCTGTTTTTGACAGATTCTGTTTTTCGTGTGTTGTTTGCTTATTTTGATGACTCTATGGCTAGTAAAATAGTTTATAAACCATATAGAAGTTGGAATACAGTAGGTTTAACACCAATATAAATAAATAATGAGTTCATTACAGTACCATGAAGTGGTGTTTTGTTTTCTTTCGCTAATGGAGCTCACGAGATTTCTGTTAAGTTTTGTGTTGTGAAGTTCTCAAGTTTTGGGTAAAGATTCGATGGACTATGGAATAAGGAGTGGCAAGAGCCTAAGCTTGGGGATGCCCAATACACCCCAAGGTAATATTCAAGGATAACCAAGAGCCTAAGCTTGGGGATGCCCCGGAAGGCATCCCCTCTTTCGTCTTCGTTCATCGGTAACTTTACTTTGAGCTATATTTTTATTCGCCACATGATATGTTGCTTGGAGCATCATTTTCTTTTGTTAGTATTTGCTTGCTGTTATTTAGAATAATGTTTTGCATCTTTAGTTTCAATAAAAAATTCAAGGATAGCCTTTTCCATGCTTAGTTTGCTAGTATACATGTTGCTGTTTGAAAACAGAAAGTTTACCGCTGTTGCAAAAATTCCCTAGAAAAGTCAGAGAGTGGTATAATGTTGAACCTTTTTGCATAATGAGCTCTGATAAATTTATTACAGTGGGAATTTTAGCTCATAATTTTTGGAGTTAGGTAAGTATTAATACACTTGCATTCTTTACAGACTATACTGTTTTGACAGATTGCTGTTACGTTTGCATTGTTTGCATATGTTTGCTTGTTTAATGATTCTATTTAACGATAGGAGTATTAAATATGCAGAGGCATTTAGTATGCAACGTTGAATAATAATTTTAGTGATTTGTTACAGTAGAAAATGATAGGGTTTTTCATTGGTTTATACTAACCTATCTCACGAGTTCTTGTTGAGTTTGGTGTGGATGAAGCTTTTGAGAAATAGAGAAACCATGATATGAGAGGAATTAAGGAGACACAAAAGCTCAAGCTTGGGGATGCCCAAGGCACCCCAATATAATATTTCAATAAGTCTCAAGCATCTAAGCTTGGGGATGCCCCGGTAGGCATCCCACCTTTCTTCTTCAACAATTATCGGTTAGTATCGGTTGAACCTAAGTTTTTGCTTCTTCACATGATGTGTGCTATCCTTGAAATGTCATTTTATTTTCTTTAGCTTTGCTTGTTGTTTGAATAAAATACCAAGATCTGAAATTATTTAATGGGAGAGTCTTCACATAGTTACATAATTATTCGACTACTCATTGATCTTCACTTATATCTTTTGGAGTAGTTTGTCGTTTGCTCTAATGCTTCACTTATATCTTTTAGAGCACAATGGTGGTTTTATTTTTAAGAAATAGATGAACTATCATGCTTCACTTAGATTATTTTGGGAGTCTTAAATAGCATGGTAATGTGCTTAATCATAATATGCTAAGCATACAAGATTTGTAAGAATTCTTATGAGTGTGTTGAATACTAAGAGAAGTTTGATGCTTGATGATTGTTTTGAGATATGAAGATGGTGATATTAGAGTCGTGCTAGTTGAGTAGTTGTGAATTTGAGAGATACTTGTGTTAAAGTTTGTGATTCTCGTAGCATGCACGTATGGTGAACCGTTATGTGATGAAGTCGGAGCATGATTTATTTATTGATTGTCTTCCTTATGAGTGGCGGTCGGGGACGAGCGATGGTCTTTTCCTACCAATCTATCCCCCTAGGAGCATGCGTGTAATACTTTTCTTTGATAACTTGTAGATTTTTTCAATAAGTATGTGAGTTCTTTATGACTAATGTTGAGTCCATGGATTATACACACTCTCACCCTTCCACCATTGCTAGCCTCTCTAATACCGCGCACCTTTCACCGGTATCATACACCCACCATATATCTTCCTCAAAACAGCCACCACACCTACCTATAATGGCATTTCCATAGCCATTGCGAGATATATTACCATGCAACTTTCCACCGTTCTGTTTACTATGACACGCTCCATCATTGTCATATTGCTTTGCATGATCATGTAGTTGACATTGTATTTGTGGCAAAGCCACCATTCATAATTATTTCATACATGTCACTCATGAGTCATTGCACATCCCGGTACACCGCCGGAGGCATTCATATAGAGTCATATTTTGTTCTAAGTATCGAGTTGTAATTCTTGAGTTGTAAGTAAATAAAAGTGTGATGATCATCATTATTAGAGCATTGTCCCGGTGAGGGAAGGATGATGGAGACTATGATTCCCCCACAAGTTGGGATGAGACTCCGGATGAAAAAAGAAAAAAAAAGAAAAGAGGCCATAAAAAAAGAGAAAAGGACCAAGTAAAAAAAATGAGAGAAAAAGCGAGAAGGGACAATGCTACTATCCTTTTACCACACTTGTGCTTCAAAGTAGCACTATGATCTTCATGATAAGAGAGTCTCCTATGTTGTCACTTTCATATACTAGTGGCCATTTTTCATTATAGAACTTGGCTTGTATATTCCAGTGATGGGCTTCCTCAAATGCCCTAGGTCTTCGTGAGCAAGCGAGTTGTATGCACACCCACTTAGGTTCTTTTGTTGAGCTTTCATATACTTATAGCTCTAGTGCATCCGTTGCATCGCAATCCCTACTCACTCACATTGATATTTGTTGATGCGCATCTTCATAGCCCGTTGATACGCCTAGTTGATGTGAGACTATCTTCTCCCTTTTTGTCTTCTACACAACCACCATTCTATTCCACATATAGTGCGATATCCATGGCTCACGCTTATGTATTGTGTGAAGATTGAAAAAGTTTTGAGAATGTCAAAAGTATGAAACAATTGCTTGGCTTGTCATCGGGTTTGTGCATGATTTAAATACTTTGTGTGGTGAAGATAGAGCATAGCCAGACTATATGATTTTGTAGGGATAACTTTGTTTGGCCATGTTATTTTGAGAAGACATAATTGCTTTGTTAGTATGCTTGAAGTATTATTATTTTTATGTCAATATGAACTTTTGTCTTGAATCTGTTGGATCTGAATATTCATACCACAATTAAGAAGAGTTACATTGAAATTATGCCAAGTAGCACTCCGCATCAAAAATTATCTTTTTTATCATTTACCTACTCGAGGACGAGCAGGAATTAAGCTTGGGAATGCTTGATATGTCTCCAATGTATCTATAATTTTTTATTACTCCATGCTATATTATTTACTGTTTTGGGCAATATTGGGGTTTATTATCCATTTTTATATTATTTTTGGGACTACCTATTAACCGGAGGCCCAGCCCAGATTTGTTGTTTTATGCCTATTTAAGTGTTTCGAGGAAAAGGAATATCAGACGGAGTCAAAACGGAACGAAATCAACTGGAGAAGTTATTTTTGGAAGGAAAGCCACCGGATAGACTTGGACTCTACGTCAGAAGATAGAGGAGCTAGCCACGAGGGTGGGGGGCGCGCCCACCCCCCTAGGGTGTGCCCCCCTGCCTCGTGGGGCCCCCGAAGCTCCACCGACGTACCCCCTGCACCCATATATACCTACGTATCGTAAAACTTCCAGAACAGAAGATAGATCGGGAGTTCCGCCGCCGCAACCCTCTGTAGCCACCAAAAACCAATCGGGACCCTGTTCCGGCACCCTGTCGGAGGGGGGATCCCTCACCGGTGGCCATCTTCATCATCCCGGCGCTCTCCATGATGAGGAGGTAGTAGTTCACCCTCGGGGCTGAGGGTATGTACCAATAGCTATGTGTTTGATCTTTCTCTCTCTCGTGTTCCCTCTATGGCACGATCTTGATGTATCGCGAGCTTTGCTATTATAGTTGGATCTTATGTTTCTTCTCCCCCTCTACTCTCTTGTGATGAATTGAGTTTCCCCTCTGAAGTTATCTTATTGGATTGAGTCTTTATGATGAGAACACTTGATGTATGTCTTGTCGTGTTTATCTGTGGTGACAATGGGATATCACGTGCCACTTGATGTATGTTTTGGTGACCAGCTTGCAGGTTCCGCCCATGAACCTATGCATAGGGGTTGGCACACGTTCTTGACTCTCCGGTAGAAACTTTGGGGCACTCTTTGAAGTACTTTGTGTTGGTTGGATGAATCGGAGATTGTGTGATATGCATATCCTATAATCATGCCCACGGATACTTGAGGTGACAATGGAGTATCTAGGTGACATTAGAGTTTTGGTTGATTTGTGTCTTAAGGTGTTATTCTAGTACAAACTCTAGGGCTGTTTGTGACACTTATAGGAATAGCCCAACGGATTGATTGGAAAGAATAACTTTGAGGTGGTTTCGTACCCTATCATAATCTCTACATTTGTTCTCCGCTAGTGGCTTTGGAGTGACTCTTTGTTGCATGTTGAGGGATTGTTATATGATCTATCTATGTTATTATTGTTGAGAGAACTTGCACTAGTGAAAGTATGAACCCTAGGCCTTGTTTCCTATCATTGCAATACCGTTTACGCTCACTTTTATCGCTTGCTACCTTGCTGTTTTTATATTTTCAGTTTACAAAAACCTATATCTACCATCCATATTGCACTTGTATCACCATCTCTTCGCCGAACTAGTGCACCTATACAATTTACCATTGTATTGGGTGTGTTGGGGACACAAGAGACTCTTTGTTATTTGGTTGCAGGGTTGCTTGAGAGAGACCATCTTCATCCTACGCCTCCCATGGATTGATAAACCTTAGGTCATCCACTTGAGGGAAATTTGCTACTGTCCTACAAACCCGTGCACTTGCAGTCCCAACAACGTCTACAAGAAGAAGGTTGTGTAGTAGACATCAGCTACCCCAACAGACTTCAAGCAAATCCAGAAATTAAATGGATGTGTGGCTGCCTTAAGCCGCTTTATCTCCCGATTGAGAGAAAAGGCACTACCTCTTTATCGCCTTCTTCGACGCACCGAACACTTCAAGTGGACGGACGTGGCCATGGCCGGACTGGAAGAAATAAAGGCCCTCTTGGCCAGCAACCCAATCCTGGCCGCACCAAACATCGGCAAACCCATGCTGTTATATATAGCTGCAACACATCAAGTTGTAAGCGTTGTGCTCGTCGTCAAATGAGAGGATGATGGACATAAATTCCTGCTTCAAAATCCGGTATGCTACGTATCTACTGTCCTCATTCCATGCAAGTCACGTTACCCACATTATCAAAAAATAGCATACGCGGTCTTCATGGCATCCCGGAAACTACGGCACTACTTTCAAGAGTGTTCAATCACGGTGGCCTCTGAAGTACCACTCAACGATATAATAAACAACCGAGATGCCACGGGCCAGATTGCCAAGTGGGCCATCGAGCTCCTCCCATTCGACATTATATATAAACCACAGCGAGCCATCAAACCGCAAGTACTGGCTGACTTTGTCGCTGAATGGACAGAGGTCGAACTCCCTAAAGAGTACGGCGCATACTCCAATTGGATCATGCACTTCGACGGCTCTAAGATGCTGGCTGGTCTGGGAGCGGGCGTCGTCCTGACATCCCCCACTGGAGATACAGTCCAATACGTACTCCAAATACTATACACGGACTCCAACAATGCAGTTGAATACGAGGATCTGTTGCACGGTCTTCGGATGGCAGTCTCCATGGGCATCCAACGCCTAGAGGTGCGTGGGAATTCAAACCTTGCAATATCTCAAATAAATGGAGACTTCGATGCCAAGGACCCGAAAATGGCGGCTTACTGTAATGCCGTCCTCAAGATGTCATCTCGGTTTGAGGGGCTTGAATTTCATCATGTGGTCCGAGAAAACAATCAAGCGGCGGATATCCTTGCCCGCATCGGCGCTAAGCGCGACCCCGTCCCACCTAACATCTTCTTGGAAAGGTTGTTCAAGCCATCCATGGTGTGGCAAAGGGAGACCGGTAATACTAGTCCGGATCAGACCACAACCCCAGAACCCGAACACACTGACATAATCGAAGCCTCCGCCACCTAAATAACACCTTCGGCTCACGTAATCATGGCTGTCATCGCCCCCTGGACCGAACCCTTCTTGGCCTACCTAAATAGGCAAGAATTCCCCGAGGACCAAAATGAGGCACGTTGCATTGTGCGGCGATCTTAAGCCTACAAGGTCCACGAGGGAGAGCTTTATAAGAAAAGTGCTACCGGAGTACTCCAAACATGTATCTCCGAAGAGGAAGGGTGGCAGCTCTTGGCCGAGATCCATGCTGGACTCGGCAGCCACCACGCCGCAGCTCAGGCCCTTGTAAGCAAGGCCTTCCGTAAAGGTTTCTACTGGCCGACAGCCCGAGCAGACGCACATGACCTCGTCCAACATTGTGTCGGTTGCCAGCTCTTCGCCAACCAAAGCCATATGCCACCTACCGCTCTCCAAACAATCCCATAACTTGGCCCTTTGCGGTCTGGGGGCTTGATATGGTCGGACCCCTTAAAGGAGGAAGCCATAAGAAAAAATACCTATTGGTCATGGTTTTTTTTAAGGTTGGACAGTAGGAACACGTCCTACTGCATGTATATATTAAAACCCTAGGGGGGTGAATATGTTACAAATGTACAAGGAAAGGAAAAAAAGGGGGTGGGGGAGTAACTTAACCCAGTACAAATGATAGTCAGATCTAACAAGCTAAACTAGCTATGGGACAGAAGCCAGTATGACAGAGATGAGGTGTCTCTTGTCTTCAGGGAGTCTATAGGCAATGTTGGCAAAATCTTTTTTAAACATGGCTTGCCAATTGTCAACCGAAGGGGCCACCTTCCTAAAATAGTTATTATTTATTTCCTTCCACAAACTCCATGCGGCAACCAGGAAGATGTCCATGATCATCTTACGATGATTCCCCGTCTTAAGATGTTTCACCATATGTAGCCGGTCTCCTGTAGCAGGCCAGGTTATATTGAGCTTGAGCCAGCACCGTGTGCTAAAAGTGCAGCGAAAAAAGAGATGCTCAAGGGTTTCTTCCACGTGTTCTCCACAAATAAGACAATCTAGGTTCGTCCCAATGTTGTAGTGCCCCCTGCTGAGCATATTGCGAGTATTGAGACGATCAACTAGAAGGAACCACCCGAAAACTTTGAGCTTGGGGACACTTTTAGCTTTCCAGAGCCAACGAAACGCCTCATGTACCTGAAGCTCTCGGAAACAAAACTTGTAGTACGCCGTGGTCTTGAATGTGGCCGAGCCCCAGGTGCATGTCCAAACATCTCTCTCATCTGAGAGTGCAGTGGAGGAAACCACAGTTTGGATGCGTCTAAGTTCATCATGGGCTTGGGTTGAGAGGGGTAGGTGAAAAGCTGCACGAACTTCAGAAATAGTGAGCATACTATGAACCGAGGCATCCTCTCCAGTAGCATAAGAGAAGGCCCTAGGGAATTGTTCCTCGAGAATGTGATTGCACCAGTCGTCTTTCCAAAAAAGGGTTGTCTCTCCACTACGAATTTGGATCTTGATCACACCTCGGTACACTGGCATGAGCTTGATCAAATCACGCCACCACGGCGAGCCACAAGGTGGAGATGCATGCGGGATAGAGTCCACATAATAGGTGTTCCACATCAAACTAACCCAAGGGATGTCCATTTGGTTGTAGAATTTGTGTAGCAGTTTGAGCAGCAGAGCCTCGTTTTGGATTTTGAGATTGAGAACGCCCAAGCCACCTTTCTCCTTAGGACGACAAACCATATCCCATGCAGCCAAGGAGTTGCACTTGTCACCAGTATCTGTTTTCTTGATCCAAAGGCAATGCCGTCGAATCTTGTCCAGTTGTTCAATAATTTTTCTAGGGAGTCGGAGAACTCCCATGGGGTAGATAGCTAGCGACGTGACAATTGAGTTCATCTGCGCCAATTTGCCTGCATAGGACATGAGTGACATGGCGGCCGTGATCTTGCTCTCAACTTTGCAGATCCAGGGGGTCATGTCGAAGATAGTTGGTTTAGTAGTACCCAGAAGTAGACCAAGGTAGGTGAACGGCATCAACACAGTGGTACAACCAAAGATATTTGCACTGTCACGGCATTTGTCATCCGGGGTATTAATAGGGATCAGAGTAGACTTGGAGAATTGATGTGAAGACCAACTGAGTCAGCATAATCAGTGAGGATAGTTTTCAAACATGCTGCTTGATCCAAACATGCTGGCAAGAGGATTATCGTGTCGTCGGCGTACTGAATGACCGGATAGCTAGATGGCCCAGCCGAGGGGATGGGCAGTTGCAAATTATTATCAGCTAGGGCTGCATTAATTGCAGTTTGAAGAAGATCCGCTGCCAGGACAAAGATGAGGGGGGAGAGAGGGTCCCCCTGCCGAACCCCACATTTGCACCAGAATTGTTTCCCCGGTACGCCATTGAGTAACACTGAAGATTTTCCAGAGGAGGAGATGCAGTTGAACCAAGAAATCCATCTGTCGTTGAACCCCATGCTCTTCATAATCTGAATGATGGCCGCATGTTCCACCGTATCAAACGCTTTTGCAAAGTCCAACTTAAGGAGAACTATCTTGCGTTTAGAAGCTTGGCATTGGTGTATATACTCGAAGGCCCAAGCAAGGCAGTCATGGATGGATCGTCCTTTCAAGAACCCATATTGGTTTTTATGAACAATTTTCAGGATCACTCTCTGCAATCTATTAGCTAGAATTTTGGTGATCACCTTAAGGCAGCATTTCAACAGAGTGATTGGACGAAAATCATTGACAGACTCCGGGGCCCTATTTTTGGGTATGAGAGTGATATACCCGTAGTTGAGGCTTTCAAGGTTTAGAGTCCCTTGATGGAACTCCTCACAGAGACGATAGAAATCCAGCTTTATGATGGGCTAGCAATCTTTCAAGAACGCACCGTTAAAGCCATCAGGGCCCGGCGCCCGATCCGGCGGCATTTCATTGATCACGGCGTCAATTTCTTCGTGCGTGAATGGAACAGTGAGGCTGTCAAAGTCAACCTGAGATCGAAGAATATTTGAGAGATTGAATTTCATTTGCGGGACCTTGGTTGTGCCTAAACATTTTTTAAAGGCCTCAAACAAGATGGACTCCTTACTCGCGTGATCATCATGACAAATACCATCATCAGATTTCAGACTTGAAATACAGTTTTTCCGGTATCTTTCAGTTGCGACAGCTTGAAAAAATTTGGAATTTTCATCCCCAAACTTAATCCAGCGAATGGTACAACGTTTTTTCCAGTACTCCTTCTGATATTGAAGAAGGCAAAGCAAATGGGTTTTTAGGATACGCTGAAAATTTCCCTCGGGTAGTGTCAAAGATCGCTTATCGGCTATATTATCAATCTCCAGTAAGGCCTTGTTGGTATTTTCAATGGCAATTTTCAAACGTGAGATACGTTTACTCCATCGGCTGAGAGCATGTCGAAGATTCTTAAATTTTTGACACAAGCTGGCAGCCGCATTAATATTTCTCCCAAATTTTATAGGCGTGTTCCATGCTTGTGAAACAACATCAAAGAAGCCCGGATGTGCAATCCAAAAGGTTTCAAACCTGAACAGTCTACTTTTAGAAATGGAGGTCTGAATGGAGACATTACATGGGATATGGTCAAAGATAGGCCTACCCCAAGAGGCATAAGAAGAGTGTTAGGGAATGTGGCCGTCCAATTAAGTGATGTAAAGAACCAATCAAGCTGTTCAAGGAGGGGGTTCTGCTGCATATTCAACCACATGAAATTACGGCATTTAATGGGTAGTTCAGTAAGGCATTGCTCGCGTATGAAATCATTGAAAATGAACATGTCGTTTACATCACCTCCAGGCTTGTTGCGATTTTCCGGCGAACGGATATAGTTAAAGTCACCAAGCAAGAGCCAATCCTCCGAAGGGGGGATATCCAGATCAAAAAGCCATTTTGTAAAAGAAGTACGTTGATCGCCCTAGCAGGGACCGTAAATATTAACTAGCTTCCACCGTTGAGCCGATTGTTTGGAAGAAAATTCCACCCCTTGTGCAAAATGTTCAGACAAAAACACCGTACCATCAAAATCGTGGCTACACCAAATTGTGATAATACCACCAGATGCACCAATCGCCGGAACAAAGCAAAGAATCAAAACGCTTAGGACAAAAAGGATTTTAAGCATAGACGCGTCGAAGTGCTGCATTTTAGATTCCTGGAGGCAAATAACAGTACAGCCAGACGAGTTGATCGCGTTTGAAAGAGCTAAATGTTTTCGGGCGAATTTAAACCATGGATATTCCAGTAAAGAACGTTCCAATTATGCAAAATAACCATGATCTAACAGATAGCAGAGGAGCTACGGAGAGGAGGCCGAGGTAGCTCCATTGTCGCCTGCAGTAAGAATGTCTTCAGTAATCTCTTCAGCAGGGATGGCGCGGAGCTGAGTACCAATATTCTGCATGGTGGAGATGGGAGTGGGAGGTGGTATCTCTCCCTCAGCCTGCTTTTCTTCAGATGCAACAACACGAGGCAACACAGAGGGCAGCACCCTGGGTTTCACCTTGGTCTTGGAAGGACGAGACTCATCATGGATCTTGACCCGAAACCCATCGTATTTGTTGGATCGCGAGCTGCGTCTGAGCAGGGAAGTGTCAATGGGAACAAGATCTTTACCTTTCCTGGCCCTAGCAGAAGGCAGCAGCACATTAGAAGCTTGAGGGTCAGGGACACTGGCCATAGGATTAACAACAGTAATCGCAGCAGGAACAACTGGGATCTGTTCAGCAGCTAGAGACAAACTGGATAGAGCAGTTGCAACTTCAGACAGAACAGCCTTAGGTTCAGCCTCAGGTTCAGACATACCAGAGGTAATTGTATCTTGAGCGGCAGCAATAGTAGGGATAACCACAGTATCAGAGGCAGCATCAAGCGGCATGAACAAAGCAGGTTCACTGTCAGTTATCTCCTGAATGACTACATGCGAGGAAGAAGCAGGCGGGTTGTTGGGATGAGGAACAGACACAAACTGAATCCCTTCATCAGTTTCAGAAACCTGAATTTCCACATGATAGCTGTCCTGTCTCAGACCATAACTCTGATTCAAGGTCCCATGGTGGCCAGCAGAGGGCGTAAAGCCAAAAAGATTGCAGCATTCAGTTGCTGACGAGGAATAGGATCAGTCAGCAAAAGGTCAAGTAGACCGGAGCCTTGAGTCGACAGCCCAAAGCGAATCCCCTGACGATGCACATCCACCGTAATAGTAACCAAGTCAGATTGCACAGGAATGGTGCCCTGCTGGTTCTCCAAGATGATTAGAGCAAGATCCGAATTATCAGCACTGGAGTCATCCGAGACAATGAGAGAATCATTCCAAGCATCCGCGGCATTATCAACAAGGTTGTTCTCCGGAGTAACACCGGCCTGGAAAGTAAGCCCCTGAGCATTGAGCCAAGCTTGGTAGTTCATCAGATGCGGAGGCATAACCACCAGAGGAGCAGGCGGAGCAGGTTTGTCAGGCCAAGCACCCCAACCCGCATTCTGAACAGGGGGGGCAGGAGCTTCATCGGGGGCTGCATTTTGAACTAACCAATTATGAACTTGCTGTTGATAAAGTTGTTCAGCAGTGAGATCTGGTCCAAATTGTGGGTGAGGGTTTCCGTCAGGTGGCGGGGGCTCCTCGCCGGCGGGTGGAACTTCAAGCAACAATGCATTCCAGTCACTACTGCGCAAAATGGTTATCTGAACTGTCCAACAATCCCTAGCTCCTCCTAACTGCCAGACCACAAAGCTCTTGGGAATGAGACGAAGATGAATCACTTGAGCTTTAAGCAACGTAAACCGGCGGTCTTGGTGCGGATTATACTAGGAAATAAGAGATCCAAAACCTCCAAGTGACTTATTAATGTAATAATCTGTCTGGTAGTCATATGGGAACCCGAAATACATTAACCAAACCGCCGGTCCAAAGGTGGTAGTGCGGCGGTTGAGAGCTTCATTATGTGGCACAAAAGTGATGAGAAGATCCTCATCTTCAAGCTCAAGAGGCGTAGCCACAGCAGTATCATGGAGGAAAGAGTCGACAAAACCAAATATTCCAATGCCAAAGGGATGATCGTTGACCTCAGTTGTGAAGATCTGAGCTTCCTGGAGCAGAGCTTGAACAGCCTGGCGAATAGCCGCCCGGCGGTGGAGGGGGACATACTGGCTCGCCTCCGCAATGGCCAGGTAATCGTGGTTGAGAGGTGGGATAGGACCAACCACCACCCCTCCGCGGACGATGTGGTTCTCCGGGCCTGGTTCGACGGTGAAGCCCGGCGGCAGGAATGGCACCGGGTTGAGCGGATAGTTCGCCATGGCAACCAGGGAGGAGGAGGGTGGCAAGACTGGGGATGGAGAAAGGACAGGACTGGGCGGCGTCGATTGAGTAATCGAGGTAGAATTTGGAGCTGAGGGGTATATTTGGTATGCAACTTTTGTTTCGGTACCCAGCACCAACGCTGCAAATTCAGCTGCTTGAAGCAGAACCTCACCACGTGACCATATCCACCACAGAAGGAACATCGGACGATTCTATACGAGGGCGGCCATGGTTTCCAAAAAGAGTAGGTGGGGCAACAAAATCAGCCTGATTGGTCTCATTGCCAAAAACACAGGATTTGGGTTCCAACTTTAACTACTGAGCAAGTCTTGAAGGGCAATTAATCGCCTTGTGATCAGGTGCTGAACAGTAAAAGCAAATCGAACAAGCAGGGCAAGAGATCTTTTTGTGTCCCCATTGAAGGCATCTAGCACAGAGATTAGCCCAGTTTGCGGATAATGAAGAAATCTCATGCTCATTATAGCTAGCTTGGGCCAAATCCACTTTATGTTGGGCCGATAGCATAGGAGGCCACTCGTGAAAAGGTGGCGCATATTTGAAAGCCGAAGCAAGGAAACAGTGAGGTCGCGCAGGATAATCCGCTCTGATAGGGCATTTAAAACTTCCCAAAATAAGATAGGAAGGGGGCGTTGAGTTTTCAAATGCCTCCAGCCGCTGGTAGTGAAGCATTAAGTTTGTGCGATAGTCAGGGGCCGAGATTTTCTCCTGGGCATTAATGACTAATTGAACCTTGCCAATAGTGAGAGAATTGAGTGAGGTATCCGGCAAAGTTTGAATTTGATCATGCGCCATGGCCGAAGTCGAAGCTTCATGATGATGAGAATTGGAAAAAGCCATCTTAGATAAAGGCACTAAATCAAACTTACTGAACTCACGCATAGAAGACGAACTTAGGCTAGCTCCATGATCCAAGGAGGGCAGCTTAGAACGCACCGCAATTAGTTTTCTGGCCGAAATATCAGTTAACTCCTCATCAGCGTGCCAGGAAGTGAGTAGAGGAGAATGTCTTACAAACCGACCATTAAACAGATGAAAGTGGCAAATAAAATCAGGCCAAATACGTTCCTTGAGTCCATAAATGAAATGCCCAACTTTGTTGTTAGCAACCGAGAATCTGAACGCCCGATGATGAATTTGCACCACTTTAAAACCCACACAAGAACCGCCAAGATAGCATTGGAGGGCAACCCCAACCGAATCAACCCTGAGAGGGAAGGAAGCCGAGGAGAACGTGACCACCAAAAAGAATTCCTTGATGTCACGGGAGGGAGAGAAATGAACCGTAGAACCAAATTTCCTCCTCACCTGATCTACAAGGGCAAGGCCAGGGGCAAAGTCCCAATGCAGAAGACCCTCCATCATGAGGGAGGAACCTAGAGATTGCCATTGTTGGTGAGGGGCAGGTGGGAGGAGAAAGGAGAGAGGTGGGAGGAGGTGGGAGGAGCCATACTAAGCCGGCTCTAGCTCAGTTCTTAAGGTATTCCGTGTAAGAGGTCATGGTGAATAAATTCACCAAATGGATAGAGGCCAAACCAGTTAAAACAGCCGAATCCGGACCAGTGATAGACTTCATATCAGGAGTCATGCACTGTTATAGTGTCCCCCATAGCTTCATCACCGATAATGGCTCCAATTTCACAGCCGACGAGGTGAAAACTTGGTGCGTCAACATGGGCATTAAGCTCGATTACGCCTCCATCTATCATCCCCAAACAAATGGTCAAGTCGAACGAGCAAATGGTCTTATTATGAGCGGCATCAAACCCAGACTAGTGCAATCCCTGAAGGAATCAGACACGCACGGGTCGAGGAGCTTGACTCCGTACTATGGGGACTGCGGACCACGCCAAATCGCACTACCGGATACACACCATTCTTCATGGTGTACGGTGCAGAGGCGGTATTACCCTGCGATATCATTCATGACTCACCTCGAGTGCGCATGTATGAAGAGAGAGAAGTCGAGCTTGATCGGCAGGACAGTTTAGATGCCCTGGAGGAGGAGCGCAACGTCGCAAAAGCCCGTTCCGCATTCTATCAGCAACAAGCTCGAAGGTATCAAAGCAAAGAAGTACGGGCCAAAACTTATAACGTTGGCGAACTCGTTCTACGCCTACCGGAGAAGAAAAAGGACAAGCTCAAGCCCAAGTGGGAGGGTCCCTTCATCATTGATAAAGTTCTCACCGGAGGAGCGTACCGCATGCGTGATGCATCAGATAATTGACTCGAGCCGAACCCATGGAACGCGGCCAGACTCCAAAGATTCTACGCCTAGTGCCGAAATCTGTGTTCGTCTCCTTCCCTCCGCCCCCTTTTTTAAGTTATATCCTCTCTCTTTCTTTCTTTCTTTTTTTTATGGCCCTAAAAGCTTTAAGTGTGACTCGACTACACACTCTCAACGTGCTATGCGCGCGCACTATACCTGGGGGCTTCTTATACAGAAGTTTAATATAATTACCTTCAGGGCATCATGCCCACTGCATATGCGTCGCTTTTCCATATGTACCTTTCCTTCACCATTATATGCATCGATATGACTTAAGTTTTGGCCAAGCTGGGTTGCCTGGCTCCTGTGTTTATGCCCTACGTTCCCGTTAGTTCCGCTAGGGCATAAGGGGAGCACCTCTGCGATTATTCTTGCAGGCACGCGCGGATGTGTACCTCAGACTGGGTGAAGCCGAAAGCTAGCGTTCTTAAGGGAATATTCGGTCGGTGAACTAGAGATGTTTCTTACCTATTACAATACAAATCCCCAGATGTTTCATATACTGTGTCTCTGTTCGCAGTTTGGACATGCACATTAATGCATGCGTACCCAGGGAAAGGAACCCTTGAACTATTCTCCCTGGAAGATGTTTCTTACTATCCATGTAATATAACATAGCTAGTTGGGTACTTGTCTATTCAAGTACTTATGACCCATACGCCTGGTTTCCACGCGTACCCCGGTTTACATAACTGAGCAGGTATTCGGAAACACTCCGGACTGTCATGTATGGAGGCTGAAGCGAAAAGGTCCGCCATGACAAATGATTTACAATCCGTCTAGGGACAAAAGATGTCAATTGAAGTACACAGTCACTTAGACCAACATACTTCTTCTTCTATACCATCCAACAGGCTGTCTAGCCTACAATCCTATTGGGAATACTTTGCGGCTAATCCTACCTGGTCATATACCAGACTAACGGGAATCTCTTTCCCATCTGACCCTACAGGTCCGACCAGGGCCATGTGATTCGGATCGACCTTGGTGTACCGTGTTTTCACCATGGCCCACACTTCCCTCGCACCTTGTCGGCAGGCCGATATCTTCCACAATTGGAAGCTCCGCCGCGCTCCCTTGAGCAGCTGCACAAGCTCCCCCATGCTTCCTGGCAGGGAGGTGGCTGGCCACAAGGCCTTGGCAAAACCCTACATCACTTGTCGAACTTGTTCGTGCAGTTGTGAAAGCTCTTGCAGAAGATGGCCTGAAGATCCGGGCATCTCCTCTTCAGGACAACCAGCCAGTATACCTACAGACATAACTCTGTTAGCCTGTTTCTTTGCCATACTATATAAAGGTTCGTTTTGAGCACATACTAAAAATGCCGCGTTGAAGCCTCATGTTCTCCTTCACGGAGTCCGCTAGCTGGGCCCGAACATCTTTCAATTCCACGCCCAACCGGGTATTGGCATCCTGGAGATCGCTTTTCTCTCACCGGACCTGTGTAAGCACATGCTCGCTAGCCTCTAGCTATCGTTGAGCTCATTGTTCATCCTCTTGTAGAATCTCCGGATTCACTCGGGATTGTCTACGGAATCTATTGTTAGATCTGGAAACATGCTGAATACCAACGGGTACACGTAATTACATTTTTTATTGATCGAGACAAATATTACCAGATGAGGCCTTCTTGGATTCCTCCATTCCGGCAATTGCGGCCCTTAGCTGGGCTTTACACTCCTCCAGCTCTTGAGACAAATGGGTATTCTTCTCTGTAAGAACCTATTCATACGATGATCCTTAAATCAGTTGTACCAACTGTTTCAAGTCTCTGGGCTACTGATATATATAATTATCAGATTTTGCTTACCCGTATATCTTTTAAATACTGGTCTATGGCTCTAGCAAGCCCATCTTGAGCAGCTCGGATGTACGTGTCTCCCAAGTTGAAGGCATTGAACGCCTCTTCAGAGAAATTAGGGTCGCGGAGTGAGGCCCGTCGATGTCGATGATTCATAGTGCTCTCCACTTCGGAATTTGTAGCGGATATTCTATCTGCATCCTCTGTAGGAGGACCGTTCGGCGTTGTCCCCACGTTAGCCTCCACCCTTGAGGCCGGTTCTGGAGTCCGGCTGGTAGAGGCGTGGCTGGCAGGATCTCGACACAGTCCGGCGAATACTCTTTCTGCCAGGACACAGTGGACATTGTTATATTTTAAAGATGATAATCATGGAGCAGGTTTTAAATCATACCTCTTCGATGGCGTCTCGGTCCTGATCGCTTTCCTTTTAAGCCTACCCGGCTTGGGCGCCCCTTGTTGGTGACTCGCCGCGGGTTTGGCACGGCGCCCCGATGGCCTTCCCTATAAAGTGCAATACATGTGCGGTGGGTAAGGCGTAAAGAAGGGATCCTTCTCGGAAGTTAGGACTCTGGTTTTACTTACATATGATGCAGGGAGTACGCCAGGGTAGTCGGCAATGATGGCCACCAAGACGTCGTCACAGCTGGCCTGGTAAAACATCATGTCGATGAGCTCCACAAATATGTCCGGATCTTCTTCAAGTCCGGGGTCGAGGGCTTGGTTGTGGTCCTCTGGCTGTGGAGGCGGGCTGTGGACCTCCCTCATAGTTTTTTGCAGTTCCTGTTATGGACTAGCAAGGTAAATATTTGTGATGAAAGACTACGGGAATGAATATAGTTGAGTAAAAGATAGCAACTCACCCAGCTAGGGGGGTTGTACATGGAAAATCCATACCGTGGCTTAATGTGGATGAACTCCTATTCTTCTCCTTTATACAAATCGGACAATATTTTTGCCAGAGCGGTGGGAGATGTCGGTGTCAAAACCGGTGGATCTCGGGTAGGGGGTCCCGAACTGTGCGCCTAAGGCTAATGGTAACAGGAGGCGGGGGACACAATGTTTACCCAGGTTCGGGCCCTCTCTATGGAGGTGATACCCTACTTCCTGCTTGATTGATCTTGATGATATGAGTATTACAAGAGTTGATCTACCACGAGATCGTAGAGGCTAAACCCTAGAAGCTAGCCTATGATTCTGATTGTTGTTGTCCTATCGAATAAACCCTCCGGCTTATATAGACACCGGAGGGGGCTAGGGTTACACAGAGTCGGTTATAGAGAAGGAAATCTACATATCTGAATTGCCAATCTTGCCTTCCACGCAAAGGAGAGTCCCATCCGGACACGGGAAAAAGTCTTCAATCTTGTATCTTCATAGTCCAACATTCCGGCATAAGCATATAGTCCGGCTGTCCGAGAACCCCCTAATCCAGGACTCCCTCGGTATCCCCTGAACCAGGCTTCAATGACGATGAGTCCGACGCGCAGACTGTCTTCGGCATTGCAAGGCGGGTTCCTTCTGCAAATACTTCAAGGTAGATCCTGAACACATGAGTCGTGTCCGGCTCTGCAAAATAAATTCTACATACCACCGTAGAGAGCACAATATTCCACAAATCTAATCTACTGACAACTTTTCATAGCGTGACATCATGCTGCGGCCCGGTCATTATACGAACCTTTTTCTCAACCTGCTGCTGCACGTCTTGCCAGGCAGTTTTATTGGCACGTCTTGTCGAAGCAGAGATCGTGTTCCCCTTATCACGGGATTCTCATCAATACGGGCGTGGGTAACCCAACCGTGTCGTTAGTATGACTCCTTGGTTTTAGGCAAGTTCCAAACTGCCACGCGGAGGATGCTTGATATTCACCCTCTTTATAAAGAGGTCAAGACCTATCCTTTTCTTTCCAAGCCCGATCCTTCCCTTCCCCTACCTCGAGTTCCAACACCCAAGGTTCAGTTTAAGCGCTCCGGACATTCAACCATGTCTGGATCCAACCTTCAAGGCAAGTGGATGGCCTCTTCCGTCGCAGAGGAGGACATCAAGAAGCTTAGGGAGGCTAGGTATCGGACCGCCGAAATCCTTCACAGGCTACCTGCTCAAGGGCAGGTTATCCCCACTCCCGAACCCAACGAGAGTGTTGTATTCGTCTCCCACTTCCTCCGAGGGCTAGGCTTTAGTCTTGATCCCTTCGTTAGAGGGCTCATGTTCTATTACGGGCTAGATTTCCATGATCTAGCTCCAGATTCCTTCCTTCACATCTCGTCGTTTATCTTGTGTGTGAGGCCTTCCTCCGCATTACCCCGCACTTCGGCTTATGGCTCAAGACCTTCAATGTGAAGCCGAAGATGATCGATGGGCGACACGCGGAGTGCGGAGGCGCTATAATAAGCAAAGGTGTCGACGCCCCATGGCCAAAGGGTTCCTTCCCGGAGGTGTCCGACCTATGGCAACGGGAGTGGTTTTACATCACAGCACCCCGAGGTACAAATCGGGCAGCAGCCCCAGCCTTCCGCTCTGCCCCTCCACCCCAACTAGCATCATGGGTCAACAAAGGGCTGGACTGGGGGCCAGTTAATGACATGCTGACATTGCAAAGCCGCATCCGAGATCTCCTCAAGAGGGATATCAGTCTCGTCAAAGTAATTCAAGTAATGTTAGTTTGTCGGGTCCTGCCATGCCAATGTCGATCTCTCCGCATGTGGGATCTCAACCCGGAAGGACCGCGAACCATTCAACACTTCTTCGGCATAACGCTCGAAGGGATGTATCGATTATTCTTCGGATCACGAATAAAGTGTCTGGACACCACCGAGGATGCTGGTCTTAACTGCAACCGTCCAGATACCCAAGTAAGTAACTCCGCGACAGAATATGTTGTTGTTATATTTGTCACGACATTACTCTAACAAATTACACCCGGTCAGGACTAGATAAGAAAGGCGGAGAGGATCAGGTGTTCGGCCCCTCTTCCCGAAGGCTCGCCGGATCCTGTACTAACCAGGATGTTGGCTCGCGCACCTTATCAAGTGCCATCAGGAGAAGACGAGGGGAGGAATAGAGAAGCCAAAAGTGGGCTTCATACGCTACACATCTGACCCGGGGGAACTAGTGCCTCCGCGTCGGAGGATGATCAGGGAGGTGAATCTAGAATCCCCTCTCCCCACAGAAAGAAAAGGGCCGCCCTTGAGGACTTGGAAACGGAGGTTTCCAAACGAGGGAAGCAACCTTCGCCAGGGGGCCTTGCCCTAGAGGGCATCCTTAACGCACAGCGCCCACAAGGGGGCCAGCTGTCAACCGAACTGTAAGTAATCAAAGGAACATTAGTAAATATGCCCTGCTCTTTTCTTGAGAATAATGACCGAGACATGTGTTTTGCAGTCCGGCTCATAGCCCTTCTCAACAATGTTCTTCCTCGGGAGATCTTCTTCCGGAGATGATGGAGAGCGAAACGCCTCCTCCTGCTTCCCCGCCTCATGAGGCCGACGACCCCGAGGTGTCGTCGTGGAGGATTTCTCCTGATCCGCAAAGGACAGAAGGTAACTCTTTGGCCGCCTGAAGTCTGGAGTTCTTGGCTCCTAAGGAGACCGATAGAAAAAGCCCGGGATTGTCCGGTGTACAACCGGACACATTGATAGGTCTTCTGGAGCAAGCGGCTATCTCAGAGGCTTTTAAGAGGATTTCATCCGCAAAAAGCGAGTTGAATGAAGCTTTTAAGAGCCTGCTAAGAGGCTTTGAGGTACGCAAAGTAATATATATATTTTTGACTGTACCACACACACAAGGTGTACTTTGTATAGACAGTAGCCCCTTAGACTCTGGTTGCCGTCCAGATGAGGCATGCAGAGGATCATAGTCTCAGGTACTGATAGTGCTGCTATTGTGTGCAGGCGGCTGCAGTTCCGGTGGCTGACCGGACTACTGAATTTGCCGAACTGAGGCGGCAACTTGACGTAGCGGATGCGGACATCATGCTTGTGAACAAACGGCTTGACGAGGCACGGGGTATGTATATTTGGGTGGTCAGTAAATATTAATAAGAGCATGATGCTAGTATTTATAATATGCTTTAACTGCAGATGGAGCTGGCGCCGTGGAGACCCTTCGGGCAGAACTTGCCCGGGCCAGGGAGCAAGCCAGGAGAAGTGATGCGGCCGCCTTGAAGGCAGCCGAAGAGTTAAAAGACGAACAGGCTGGTCATTGCCAGAGCGAAGATAAAATAGCCAACATGGCTCTAGAGCTGCAAAATGCCACCAGCCAAGATGAGCTCCTCGAAAGGGAAAGCCAAACGAAAATGGCTGACCTAAATAAGGCCTCGGAAGCAGCCAAGGAAACTCGCTCTGAAATCAGAGCGGCGCGGGAGGAGCTTCGTCAAGCCAGTGATATCGCGGCTGGGAAGTCCTTTTTGTTGCGAACGAAGTTCGGCGATCCGAAGTATGCCCCTCTTGATCAACTATGAAGTTCTGCAGACGCATACTTAGATTTATCAAAGAGTGTTGCTGATGCGACTGAGTATTTCAAAGATCAGAAAGATCATGAGGTGCAAAAATTGTTCTGGTCGCAGTTCAGTAATCCAAGGCGTCCGCTGCTGTTGAATGAGCAAATGGCCAAGTAGGCCGAGCTCCATAGGTTGTCCGGGCTTGCCATGAAGGCTGTCGTGGACCATCTGTGGCTGAAGGAACCGAGCCCGGGTAGTTATTTTGGTTTGGTGCAACAATTTCTTCGTGTTGTGCCGCATACCAATGCTGTCAAGAGGTCGGCATGCATAGAGGGTGCACGGATGGCTCTTGCCCGTGTTAAGACATATTGGGCGGAGATGGAGGCCACCGATGTTGCAACCAGGGGTCCGCCCGGGGGTCAGGACTCGCCCGAGCACTATTTTGAAGAAGACCTAGAAGGTGCCCGTTTAATAGAGGCTCAGTGCTCAAAGAGTACCATGTTCCAGTGACATGTATCTTGATTGTAAAAACAATGCTATTTTGATTATAAAGGGTATATTTATACTTTTGCCCGTAAAGTATTGTAGTGCCTCATGTGCGGCCGTTTATGTATGTATGTATATAACCTGAAAATTTGCAGTCGTGGACTTCTGCCCCCACGCATATAATGCAGGGGTGTTCGGTAAAGCGCTTAATCACACTTGATCCAACGTCTTGGTCCGTTAAGGAGGTGATAGTGCGGCGAACAAGGCAATCGGACTATATAGCTTTAACACTTTCACTTAGCCATAGGATTTTGATGGTGGGGCTACTATATAGCCCCTGGTACATCCGCGTTCATCCGAATACGGTGCGCGTACATACGTGACCGGGAAACTGGCCCTTCGTTAATGCGGAGGAATTGCGAAGAATCCGCTGAGTCATCGAGTGGTTGACCAGTCTCTCGTTGTATCATGACAGTCAGTTTTCGCTTTCTCTACTGAGGTGCTCATCCAGATGAACTAGGGAACAATCACAGTAGTTCTCCCGGTGCCGCCTTAACCAATAGAGCGGAACGTAAGGTAGCAAAACACGGGAGCCAGGCAAACCCAACTATTGACCAAAGACATGATTCGGAGCGGATGCATATAAGGCCAAACTCGCGATGCTGAACACTCCCGAAGGTATTCGGACTTTACAACATATACTGGGCTGAGTAACGCCCTCTATAATGAGCCCTGAATTTCCAGGTATGTGCATTAATCTGGCGTGATGAAAGAGCTTGCCAATAACGTCAGTATCCCTCTCGGTTGTTTTAAGTGTCCGGAGGGTGTGAAGCAACAAGAGACAATAAAAAAAGGTTTACAGAGGGTCTTAATCTAAAAAGAAACCTTTGAACGGGTCCCTGCTGCACGTCTGCGCCTTTGTCTCCGTTGTGTCGTATCCTGGAAGGGTGTAGCACGATGATCATCTATAAAAAAACCCAGGTGAAAGAATCTGGTGTGATTGTGCGAAAAGTTGGTTATTCTTAATGAACCATGAGAATTCAATCTATTGTGTATTAATAGTGTCGAGCCAAACTATGGACCCTTTTACATGCGGGCAGCCCCTAGCACCACATATGGGGGCATATCCGTCGACCAAGCTCAGGTTTATCTGGGCTGCTACAACTAGTGGTGCCCGGACACGTCTAGCCGTGTTCGTGGTCTCGACGACCGATCATTTATTCGGGTTGGGGAGGCCATTCAGTGGTTCGGCTGCTAGAGCCGCCACATATTCTTCTGCACGCAAGGAACGCTCTGTATTTCCGCTGATTGTGATGACGCCACGTGGACCGGGCATCTTAAGTTTAAGATAAGCGTAATGCGGTACTACATTGAAACAAGCGAAGGTCGTTCTCCTGAGTAGTGCATGGTAGCCGCTTCGGAATGGAGCGATGTCGAAGATTAGTTCTTCGCTTCGAAAGTTGTCAGGAAAACCTAATACAACCTCTAGTGCTAGAGAGCCCATGCAGCGGGCCTCTACGTGTGGTATTACCCCTTTAAAGGTAGTATTGCATTGGCTGATTCTTGATGGGTCTATCCCCATCTTACAGACAGTGTCCTAATATATCAGATTAAGCCTATTGCCGCCGTCCATGAGGACTCGGGTGAGATGGTATCCGTCGATTATTGGGTCGAGCACCAAGGCAGCCGAACCTCCATGCCGGATACTAGTCGGATGATCCCTGCGATCGAAAGTGATCGGGCAGGCCGACCATGGGTTGAATTTGGGGGCGACGGGCTCTACAGCGTATACGTCTCGGAGTGCGCGTTTGCGCCTCCTCTTTGGTATGTGAGTTGCGTAAATCATGTTCACTGTTTTGACCTCTGGTGGAAATTTTTTCTGTCCCCCAGTGTTCGGCTGGCGAGGTTCGTCCTCGTCTTCACTTGGCGGCTCCCTCCCCTTGTGTTCGGCGTTTAGCTTGCCGGCCTGCTTGAAGACCCAGCATTCTCTGTTGGTGTGATTCGCAGGTTTCTCGGGGGTTCCATGAATCTGACATGATATGTCTAGAATTTTGTTTAGGCTGGACGGTCTGTCTCTGCTGCCTTTAAAAGGCTTTTTCCGTAGACCGGGTCAAGAGCCCCTGAATCCGGCGTTTACCACCGTGTTGTCTGGGTTGTCTTCATTATTTTTACGTTTGTTTTTATTGCGTCGCGGCTTCCCATTGCCGTCCCTGACTTCGGATGTGCCTGGGTCGCTGGTGCCGCTGCGGGAAAACCAACTGTCGTCGCCCGCGCAAAAGCGGGTCATAAGGCTTGTTCGGGCTGCCATTGTCCTCGGTGCTTCCTGGCCGAGGTGTCTGGCGAGCCATTCGTCCCGGACACTGTATTTGAAAGCCGCTAATATTTCAGCATCCGGGCAATCAACGATTTGGTTCTTCTTGGTGAGAAATCTGTTCCAAAGCTTACGGGCTGACTCTCCGGGTTGTTGGATTATGTGACTTAGATCGTCTGCGTTCGGAGATCGGACATAGGTCCCTTGAAAATTGGCCCTGAAAGCGTCCTCAAGTTCCTCCCAACTTCCAATTGAGTTTTCGGGGAGGGTTTTCAACCAGTGCCGAGCTGGTCCTTGAAACTTGAGGGGCAGGTATTTGATGGCGTGGAGATCGTCTCCGCGAGCCATGTGGATGTGAAGAATAAAGTTCTCAATCCAGACTGCAGGGTCTGTTGTTCCGTCGTATGCCTCTATGTTTACGGGTTTAAATCCCTCTGGAAATTAATGATCTAGCACCTCATCGGTGAAGCACAGGGGGTGCGCGGCACCCCTGTATTTGGATGTGTCGTGGCATGTTTTCAACGGATGTAGTGTTCGGTGTTGATTCCGAGCTGGTATTCTATCAGTATAGTCGTTTTGGTGGCCGTGATCCTGCGTAGGAGCACGCTTCCTAGATCCATAGATGGACCTGGCCATACCGACTTTTTTGTCCAGGTGCTCACGTAGATCGTGTGCTGACTTGTGTGCGGCGTCATTAGCCGCTCTGTCTTGGCCACGGGGTGGTCGGTCCGGCAGATCGGCCCTATTATTTTTCGGTGGGATGGGCTCTATAGCCTCGTCGTCGAATTCGGGCAGCAGCTTGCGCTTTGGGTAGCTCTTTGTGTGGCAATCGCCACCGTATTTTTCATCAGTGTCGAGCACTTTGTTTCATCTGTGGTTGAGCGTATCCTGCGCGGCCTTAAGCCTTTGCTTCTGCTTCTTCAAGCTCCTTGCGGTGGCGATAAGCCTTTTGTGGAAGTTCTCTTGTTCCAAGTGCTTTTCCGGGATGATGAGTGCATCGTCGTCCGGACTGTTCTCCTCTCCGGAGACAGGTTTATAAGCTTTATCTTCGGCATTGCTGTGATCGGACAGCGGCCCGGACTATGTTTGTCGTCCCCTGGCTCATCCTGCTCCATCGCTGGGTCCATGGGGTCGTCGTTACCTTTGGAGTCGTCCGGGGTATTATTCTTTCTTGTGCCGTTATCGCTGTTTTTGCTGTGGTGGGATTTAGAGCGGCGCCACTGACGTCGGCGCTTTGGTTGCTTCTCCAGAGGATTATCCTCCATTGCATACTGCCGTTCCTCGCCGTTGTTTTCTTCGGGTGTGTCCACCATGTATATATCGTATGATGAGGTGGCTGTCGAGTGCCCTGTGGGCAGTGGTTCCTGTTCTTCTCCGGCATCATCACTCGTACCGTCGATGTATTCGGAGTCGAAATCAAGCATGTCAGTTGAGTCATCGACAGTGGCTATTAAGTGGGTGGTGGGTGGGCAATGAATTTCCTCGTCGTCCGCTTCCCACTCAAGCCGGACATAGTTCGGCCAAGAGTCTCATGAAAGGGAGAGAGATTTTAATGAGTTTAGCACGTCGCTCAAGGGCGAGTGCTGAAAGATATCCGCAGAGGTAAACTCCATGATCGGTGCCCAATCAGGTTCGATGGGCACGAATGTGCGCGGTTCGGAGCATGTGGCCGGAGACAAGTCCGAGGGTCTGACTACGCGGACCTCATTGGAGGCAAATCTGTGTTCGGCTTTATCGTCAATGAGTGTGCGGCCTCCGTGGCAGGGTCTATCCACCCGTCCTCGGATGGCACGATATGCTCCGGATCTAAGGCCAGGGTAGCTGCAGGTGCGTTCTCCTGAACACCGTCCATGGCAGATCTAAGTCATGCTCATCGTGACTGTACGACGCACCTGTCATGTGCTCGAATCCATCGAAGATCAAGTCTCTGCGAATGTCGGCAGTGTAGTTCAGGCTTCCAAAACTGAACTGATGGCCAGGGGCGTAGCTATCGATCTGCTCCAGATGGCCAAGCGAGTTGGCCCGCAGTGTGAAGCCGCCGAATACGAAGATCTGTCCGGGGAGGAAAACCTCACCCTGGATCGCATCGTTGTGGATGATTGAAGGAGCCATCAAACCTTATGGTGGCGACACAGTGGAACTCTCAATGAAAGCACCAATGTCGGTGTCAAAACCGGCGGATCTCGGGTAGGGGGTCCCGAACTGTGCGTCTAAGGCTAATGGTAACAGGAGGCGGGAGACACAATGTTTACCCAGGTTCGGGCCCTCTCTATGGAGGTATTACCCTACTTCCTGCTTGATTGATCTTGATGATATGAGTATTACTAGAGTTGATCTACCACGAGATTGTAGAGGCTAAACCCTAGAAGCTAGCCTATGATTCTGATTGTTGTTGTCCTACGGACTAAACCCTCTGGCTTATATAGACACTAGAGGGGGCTAGGTTTACAAAGAGTCGGTTATAGAGGAGGAAATCTACATATCCGAATTGCCAAGCTTGCCTTCCACGCAAAGGAGAGTCCCACCCGGACACAGGACGAAGTCTTCAATCTTGTATCTTCATAGTCCAACAGTCCGGCATAAGCATATAGTCCGGCTACTCCCTCAGCGGAGTCCAGACCTTTCCAACCGCAGCGGGTGGCATTGTCTTCTCCATTGAAGTGCCACATGGGATGCCCCCGATACTGGAGTGGCTGCAGCCCCCGCATTATGCATATTGACATAACCTCGATTATTGTCAATCCAGATTTGGCCAGCGTGTTTATCCTGCCCATCAGTTGAAGGACCTCACTGCTATCTTCCTCCTGGGGGCTCCGGGGATGCTAGCTACGGCGTTTCCTCAATGGGGCATTGGTGAACTCGAGAAGACCCATCTGGATAGGGTCAGGAAGGGAGACGTCTTCTATATAAAACCACTCGGAAGGCCAGTCTTCGGATGTCTTCTTCGGAGTGCCGGACAGGTATCCGGTCCCGGTGATGCGCCATATTTTAGCTCCGCCCACTTGGTATATTGATCCCTCCTGATTGCGGGGGACGAGGCAGAACAGCCTCTTCCATAGCTCTAAATGAGCTTCGCAGCCCAGAAATAACTCACAAAGGGCGACATAGCCTGCGATGTGCAGGATGGGGGTAGGGGTGAAGTTGTGCAGCTAGAGGCCATAATACTCCAGGAGCCCGCGGAGGAACGGATGGATTGGAAATCCGAGGCCCCTCAGCAAGTAAGGGACAAAGCACACCCGCTCCCCCCGGGATGGGTTGGGAAAACTCTCCGCTTGCTCCCCGTCGTCAAAAGTGGCCAGTCCGGCTCGAATGGGGACAAGATATGCAGGTGGGAGGAACCCCTGGGTCTGCAACTCCACCAATTGGACATGGGATATGGTACACTTCTCCCAATCACCTGGCTTGGCGCTATGAGGGCGAGAGGAGGAGCTGCGGTGGCCGGCCATGATGGGATGGTTTTTTCTGGCACGCTCCGATGGATCCTCGCTTGGGGAAGATTGGATCTGAGAATCCCCGTCTCTTTAATAGACGATTTATTTACATGGTCAGGGTGGCAAGTGTAAAAATGCCCCGACTTCTCGCATTCGCTCGACACGTGGAGACTGTCATTGTTAAGGTACAGAAGCCGATGAGTGCAGCATTAAATGGGAAGCCGGACACTGCTCGTTACAACAGGTACTCTGGAGAATTTGGAAAAGAACCCGCCTTGCAATGCCGAAGACAATCTGTGCGCCGGACTCATCGTCTTTGAAGCCTGGTTCGGGGGCTAGTGAGGGAGTCCTAGATTAGGGGGTCCTCGGACAGACGGACTATATGTTAATGCCGGACTGTTGGACTATGCAGATACAAGATTGAACACTTCGTCCCATGTCCGGGTGGGACTCTCCTTTGCGTGGAAGGCAAGCTTGGCAATTCGGATATGTAGATTTCCTTCTCTGTAACCGACTCTCTGTAACCCTAGCCCCCTCCGGTGTGTATATAAACTAAAGGGTTTAGTCCGTAGGACAACAACGATCATAATCATAGGCTAGCTTCTAGGGTTAGCCTCGACGATCTCGTGGTAGATCAACTCTTGTAATACTCATATATCAATATCAATCAAGTAGGAAGTAGGGTATTACCTCCATAGAGAGGGCCCGAACCTGGGTAAACATTGTGTCCCCCGCCCCCTGTTACCATTAGCCTTAGACGCACAGTTCGGGACCCCCTACCCGAGATCCGCCGGTTTTGACACCGACACCTCCTCCCTCTCTTCATGTTCAGACATGGGATCGACGGGGTGTTTGGGGTCTTCGGCATTATATTGAGTCTCATTGTCTCCGGTGCCAGTATTGTTGTCCCTTGCCCGACGCGATCGTGCGCGGCGCCGCCGGCGCCGGCGCTTTGGTGGCTCGTCTTTGGGCTTGTCCATGTCCTGAGTGGCCTCATTGTCCTTTTTATCAGGTGTGTCCACCATGTATACGTCATAGGTAGAAGTGGTCGTACAACGCCCTGTAGTAGGAGGGCATTGACCTTCGGCATCGACATCGTCGTCCATACCGTCGATGTCTTCGGACGCATAGTCCATCATGTCGGTTAAATCCTCGACAGTGGCTATTAAGTGGGTGGTGGGTGGGGCATAAAATTCCCGCTCTCAACCCCCAGCCCATGATGGGTGTAGTTCGGAGGGAAAGCTTCCGTAATGGCGAGAGACCGCATTAAGCCCAGTGCTTCGTCAAAGGGCGAAAGCCGGATAGGAGTCTGCGGATCTACAGGGTTGGGTTCGGTGATAGACACCTGATTAGGCCCGATGGACGCAGACCTCGACAGTTCAGAGTTATCCAGAGGCGAGTCCAGGATCGCATCTGGGTCTCCGGTAGGAAGTTCCATGATAGAATAGATTCTGGCGGGACTGATCCTCCCATCTTCGGACGATACGACCTGATTCGGATCTAAGAACAAGGCGGGTGTGAGTGTCGACCCCTGGACGGGATCTAAGAGCTGATCCGAAGAGCTTCCTTCATGAGGGCAGGGGGCGGAAACCGAGGTCGTGAACCCCTCAAAGATCAAATCTCCTAGGATATCGGTGACGTAGTTCAGGTTTTCGAACCTAATCTGGTGGTCGGGGGCGTAACTGTCGACCTGCTCAAGGTGGCCGGTCGAGTTGGCACGAAGCACGAAGCCGCCGAACACAAAGACCTATCTGGGGAGAAAGGTTTCCCTGGACACAGCATCATCGTTCATGAAGAGGCGAGCCATCAATCCTTCTGTTGACAATACAGCGGAGCTCTCAATGAAAGCACCAATGTGGGTGTCAAAACCGGATATCTCCGGTAGGGGGGCCCAAGTTGTATGTCTGAGGATCGATGGTAATAATGATCAAAGGGACATAATGTTTACCCAGGTTCGGGCCCTCTTAATGGAGGTAAAACCCTACTCCTGCTTGATTATATTCGATGGGTATAGGGGTTAGAAGAGTTGATCTACATCGAGATCGTAATGGCGGAACCCTGACTTGGCTAGCCTATCAATGTTATGATCCTACCTCTGGCCTAAACCCTCCAGTTTATATAGACACCAGAGGGGCCTAGGGTTGTACAAAGTCGGTTCAATAAAAAAGAAATAGTATATCCGAACACCTAAACTTACCGTTGACGCACACGGGAGTCCCAATGTGGCACCCTATCTCAGAGAAACCGGAACACCCCGTATTCCAGCCCAGAGATCAAGGAGAAGTCTTCTGGAATACGGCACTGCTTAGCATAGAACAAACCAGCTTTCTATTATTACACGAATATGAATACAAGGTATCCGATATTACAATGAATAACATCGATGCGGGCGACACTCGCCATCCTCGGTTGTTTCTATGCAAGCAGCAGAACAACTCAAGCAGCGGAATAACTCTAGCAGCGGAACAACGAAGACGGTGGTGAAACTCCACTCCGCAGGGACTCTGGCTGGAACGCTTATCCTAGCTCGCACGAACGGAAACCACGACAAGCAAGCAATCAAATCATGCATGACCTGCAAACTGGCATGACACGCCAGGTCAGTACATTGAATGTACTTGCAAGCTCACAATAACCAGAAGCATTCAAGACAAACAATAGCATGGCAATTACAGGTTAAACAGGAGTTATCATGAGATCATCGGCATAACAAGGCATGACCAACATAAACATGATACAGCTAACTCAACATGAACATATTAATCCAACAATACTAGCATGCAACATGATGACACTATATGCACCACTTATTCTGCTCGGGTTACCTCGTAACCAACACATGCATCACTTACCAACCTCGGACATCACACGATCATCTCAGGATCAAATCAAGCTTGGTATAAGCAATACCGTAGTAATCAATAAACGACCACAAGGAGCTTGATCTTTACCCACGACTCTCGTACAACATCACAAACATACAACAACTCGGTATCCTCGATACTACTGTGATCCTTACGGTGATCACCACCACGACCAACACTTAGTCTCAAACCGTGATCCTTACGGTGATCACAACCCGACAACTAAATGGCCCTTGATCCTTACGGCGATCACAACCCTACCAACACCTGGCCCGTGATCCTTACAGCAATCACAACCAACTTATCTCATTGTTATTAAGCACATTATTCTTATTACTGTTGACTCATGGTGTGACCTTCTCTCGACCTGGGCCCTTATCCACGGGCGTGGCTATCGATAGATTTAATATACACTCTGCAGAGGTTAGTACACTGTACCCACACTACGAAACCCATGGCCTCGCACTCCCATTCGGGTGGACCTATAGCGTTCCGACAAAACCGATCTACTATCATGACACTCTCCCGGCTACTCCGACTCACTCCTCACTGAGCTAAGTCATGGGTGGCCCCGTGTCTACCTCCAGACACAACGACCACCGTCATGGCCCGATCCACTCTGGGACCCTCGCGCAAAATCAAATCAAAACCGGGCACACAAGGTTATGCCTGCTTACCGGGCCAGGGTACAGCACGCCCATAACCTTCCCTCGTTGGAGGCACCGGCGAGAGGCACGACAATAGACCCAGTTAGGACCGTCCCATACCGGTAAGCGTGGTTGCACTGGTCAGCATCGATTCAGCGGCACCATGACTCAGCCAACAGTTGTTCAAGTTCAATTTAATCCGGTTTACTTGAATGCAAATATGCTGAGCCATGACAAAATGCATGAACATGATATCATCATCATCATGAGAGTATCACATAACTTTCCACCATATCAACAATAACTCATATCCACTGAACATGGCATACTGACTAGCATGACCATCACCAACATCAACATGTACTACTAACAAGCATAAACATATGAAAGGAAATACTAGCAGGTATAACATGATCACAGAGTACAAGACAACATAGCACAAAAGTGAACATGCAAATCTAGACATCACCGAAACAACGATAACCATCTTTTCAACAAACAAATATTTAATAAAGATTCAAGTTGAAAACCATGGCTACTACATGACTATCACGCAAGTGGGTATTGTGGCTTGTCTGGGGATGAAGAAGGCACCGGGGAGAAGTGCGGTGAAGCCGCGGAAAGAATCGCCGGAAACAGTTCTCTCTTGGAGGGGGCTGAATAAGGCAAGGGCATAAAGGTCATTTTCATAGTGTCAAACCATAGTGAAAGTGTGACCAACAGAACGGGCTCGACGAAACGAAGAAGTGGGCTTTGAGTTCACCTCAAACGGAGTTACGGTTAAAAAGATATGGAAGTTTTTCTGCCATGGACCCATCTGTAATGAAAATATTTTCAACCAGGGCCTCGAATGTAAAAGTGAAAGCGCATTCGGGAACTACGCTTTCACCTTATCCAAAGGAACAGTGGCGGGTTGACGCGCGCGGTCCCACGGTGGGGCCCACCACTTATCCACGCTGCTCATTGCCGCCGCCCCCGATTCAGAGAGGAAGCGGCAATGGCTCAGCATCGACAGGCGCAGCCAGGGCGCCAGAAGAGAAGAGGAGACCAATCAGGCCAAGATCGCCATCAGCATCCACCTAGGATCGTGCACCCAAACCGCCTGTTCGTGGGCCCGGACTGGGTGAATCCTACTTAAGGCCAAGTGGAACAGAGGAGAAGGCATCCTAGGGGATCAGGCACCGGCAAGGCACGGCACGGCTCCTCCTTTTTCGCTTTTGCTCTTATTCCCCACCAGACTTGTATCCTGTAATGCTACCTGAGTGTGATTCAATCTAGATCTAGATCCATTACCCAACATCGTGGTATCAGATAGCCACCCACCACCCCTCCGCTGCCGCAACTGACACCACCGCCACCGCTGAAACCCGCCGCCGTAAAAGGCGATGACGCTTATCGCCACCATGGATCCCGCGCTGAAGGCGTACCTCGACAAGCTCAATGACGAGGCCGTCGCTCGGGCCCGTTGGCAAGAGGAGGATAACAAGACCATTCTCCAGGCCGTGGCGGCGCAGACCACCCGGATCGACGCCCTGGTCTCCTGGAAGCCGGAGTTGGAGGTGCGGTTCGCGCAACTCGAATCCGCCGTCGTGACGCTGCAGGCAGCTTACGCGGCACCCGCTTCGACTCCACCATCCATCGGATCCCCGCCACCTGCGACTACACCGGTCGCACGCGAGATCCAAGGGCAATCAGGCCACGCCACATCAAGAATCTGGATCTCCGCGGCGACCTTCGAGTCGCCGACGGATTCCCCGGTCACGGGTATGGCCATGATCCCGCCTCGTATACTCTCGCTACCTTCTCAAGCGTCAAGCGGCGATGGGGCAAGCGCCTCACCGATTTCGCTTCCCGTTTTGGCGAGAACTGCAACCGTGGAAGACGCCGGCGGAACAAGATTTTCAGATGTTTTCGCTCAGAATCATACCGGGTTCCTATGGCGATTCTGAATTTCACCGCCCGCTGCCATTTGGCTGCGCAAGGCAGCGCAAGGTTGCGGGTTACGGGGAATCATTCGCAGCTCTGTTGTACCTCGACGGCCACGATAAGCACCAGCTTACGATTCGCCGGGCCTCTATGCCATTAGGCGTACGGATTCAGGGCAGATTTCATTGAACGCTTTTGAAACTCGATGAATCATATGATGTCTTATTCAGAACTAACGCGATCCTTACTTTTTCTTGACTCGTTTCATCGAGGGACTGCGGACATAAGGGCGATGGTGCTCATTCAGCGTCCACCGACCTTGACACGGCGTGCTTCACCGGGCGTTGTTGCAAGAGGAAGTCGCAGACGGGGAGTTGGTCAACGCGCCGCCGCCGCTTTCCAAAGACCATGGTTTGTGACAGCCAGCACTCCAGTGACGCCTCCGAGCGCTGCCCGTCCATCTACGCCTACAGCAAGTGCTGAAGATCGCCGGGGAACAGAAGCAGCTCGAGCGGGGACAGAGAACAACAAGATCGCAGCATTGCGCTTTTCAAGAGCTCATGGGTCTCGCTTTTAGTGTGGGAGCGATGGGGCAAGGAGCATACGTGTCCTTCCACGGTTCAGATGCATGTGGTAGAGGAGTTGCTGGAATTATTCGCAACGGAGGAGATGCGTAGTAAGGGTGATCGGGATCAACTAGCTTTGGATGAGGATAATCTGTGCATGATCTCAAAGCAAGCAGTCGATGGATCGTCCGGGTCGGGAGTGATGCAGCTGCACGCATGGATACAGGGCAAGGAGATGTCGCTCTTGGTGGATTCTGGCAGTTCGTCGTCATTTGTGGACTTGCATATGGCTGCTCAATTGTCCGGTGTGTGCAAACTGCCGAAGACTTGTCGCGTTAAGGTTGCAGACGGTTCGGTGTTGCACTGCGACAGCTTCATTCCGCAGTGCCAATGGTCTTCTCAGGGGCATGAGTTTGTCACAGACTTTAAGCTCCTATCTCTGGGAGTCTATGACGCAATCCTAGGAATGGATTGGCTCAAGAAACACAGCCCGATGCAAATTGATCGGGAAGCTCAAAGACATGACAAGCATACTACGGATCAAGGCGCAGTGGATTTGCAAGCAATCACTAAACAACAACATCGCTTTCGCAATTTCTTCTCTCAGAACTTCGTCATGCGGTAAACAGGGCTCTGTTGCTTATGTTGTGCATTTGAACTCTGTCAGTGAAACGGGAGCGCAAGAAGAGAATATACCAGTGGAGATCCTTAGAGTGCTGGAGCAGTACACGTATGTGTTTGAAAAGCCAAAAGGGCTCCCACCAAGGCGCGCCTGCGATCACCGCATTCCGCTAATAGAGGGCACGCAACCAGTCAATCAGCGTCCCTACAGGCACAAGCTGGAGCTCAAAAATGAGATAGAGCGTCAGGTTAAGGAGCTGTTGGATGCAGGTATCATCAGAGAAAGTACCAGCCCATTCTCTTCGCCGCTTTGCTTGTGAAGAAAAGGACGGACGTGGCGATTATGTGTGGATTACAGTGTGTTTGAACGCCATGACACTAGTCAAGAATACCCAAATTCCCAATCATAGATGAGTTGTCGGATGAATTGGTTGGGGCGCATGGGTTTTCCAAGCTAGATTTACGGGCAGGTTATCACCAGATTCGACCGGGCGAGGGAGAGGAGTATAAGGCAGCATTTACTACACACACGGGCACCGGAGTTTCTAGTCATGTCGCTTGGCTTAGCATGTGCTCCGCCAACATTCATAGGCGCAGAATTTGTACCTTAGACCTCTCAAGCACGCTACTGCGGTCATCCTTCTTCGATGACATCTTAGTTTTCAAGAATACACCGGAACAGCATGTAGAACATCTGAATCAAGTTTTGCGCCATTCTGCCGGATTTCGGTTCCGCAGACCTTTGAGGTTCAACACCGGGGTGTGCGTGGAGATCCAATCTCTACCGCCTCGCACTCTCCCAATTGCGTGGACCTAAACTACTAAATAGAACAGCACAAGAGACACAAGTTTTATACTAGTTCGGGCCACCGCCAGGTGTAATACCCTACTCTAGTTTGTGGTGTGGTGGATTGCCTCTGGGCTGATGAGGAATAAGACAGGAAGAACAGCCTCACGAGGGTCTGTCCTTGGTGGGTGTGATGAACTGCTAGGTGGTGTTTCGTTGCTCTAGATTGAGGATCGGGTCTCTATCTCTCTCTCGATTCCAAATGCCGATCTCTCTCCTCTCGATCCCCTCGCCCGAGTGTGGCTACTCCTATTTATAGGCGAAGGCCCCGGCCTCTTCCCAAATATTGAGCGGGAAGGGCGCCAACAATTGGCCATTTTGAAGGGGAACAGCGGGTACACTTATCCTCGACTAAAGTTGATCCTCGCCTGCCAAAGGCTCGTGATGACGCCGCTGGGCTCCACGATGACCCCTTCCAGCCGTTGCTGGCTGGTCTTGGTCTTGTTGCAATCAAACGGATGCCTTTGCTTGATGCTCTCGCTCGCGCTTGCTGCCTTTTGCACCAAAGAGGAAAGGAGGACATCAAGGCTGGTTGGCGCCACTGGCGCCTCTTGGTCGCTCATGGCTTGCGCCATGGCCACCTCGCGAGGTACACCGCCTTGAACTCTCCGGGCCTCATGAGCTGCCCTCGACGAGGCCGCGGTTTAAGGAAGCTCCTTGTCGCCGCCTCATGAGGCTTGGCCCTCGCGAGGGTCTTGAGCTTGCAGATGAAGATGGGCCGCCCCGGCCTCCTTTGAGCCACGCCAGCAGGCCGCAGTAGGCAAGTCTGGGACCCCCTGCTCCTGTAACGCCAACGGTAGCCTCGGCCCATGGCGCGCCCAACTTGGCCGAGCAGAGGCGAAGGGCAGGGCGGCGTCAAGGGTCTCTAACAGCCTCGCGCGGCTTGGGCGCCACGTGGCGGTTGATTGACGCGGCGCCTGCAACTCGCTGGGTTGATAACAGAGCGGCATCTTCCTTGCCTCCTTTACTTTCGCCAGCTTGTTGCTCGATCCCCTTCCGCGCCTCCTCTCGCGCTTCAAGATCTTCAGATCCACTTCACCAAGGTTCTAGCCATCCATTGCTCGCCAAACCCCGGCCGGAGCCTGGTACTCTCCTCCCTTCGACCCGCCAAATGTGTCAGCGGGCAGCCTCGCCTGGTGCACCGGGTTGGCGGAAGCGCAGGGCGCCAATGGAACGGCGGTGTTCATAATGCCTCCCTCCCCGAGGGTCGGGGAGTACTTTCTACCCGCTCTTCATGAGCGCCATCATTGCGGGTCCGGTGCCTCCCTTTTTACGAGTTCTTCTTCTCCGCCCTCCGTCACTACAACATTCAAGCTCTGACCTCCATCCCAACTCCGTCCTTCTTCTCGAAATCTTCGCCTACTATTGTGAGGCCCACGTTGGGTGAAGCCTCGTGGCCTTGCTACGCCACTACTTCTTCCTCCGAACCTCCTCAGGTTCCGCCTCACAGACGCAAGTTCATTGCATACGGGCGGAGCCATCGCCATTTCAAACCCTAGAAGCGGATTGAGGGCTTCAGAGCAATGGGTCTTGGTGGATGCTGGGCGCATCCACCTCGGCCGATCCTGCCCACGGCCCGCCGAGAGTTCGACGATCGGTCCTGAGCGGAGCTTCGGATCCCTGCCAAGTTGGTGCCGAGAAGATGGATGCAGATCTGAAGCCGGCCGGCAAGGCAAGGAAGCTGACCGGCGCGCTGTTGAGGGAGTTCCCGAGCACCAATCTGCCCGCTTCGCCAAGATTGCCTCCGATGTGGAGGCCTCACTGAGCCTCGTGGTCTCGGCCAGCGAGGATCTCGCGACGGGTCCTCCAGCCCTTGGTTAGGGCGACGTGGCGAGACTGGAGGGCACCCCCGCCGCCTTCCTTCGCGAGGATTGGGAGCAGGTAGTGGGGCCCATGCATGTCTTCAATGGGGGCGGGCCCGTGCCGTGGAGGCTCCGGAGGACCTGGTGGACATGTCTTCTTCGACTCCAAATAAGAGGTGGAGGAAAGAGAACTGGGAGGGGGTTGATTCGGGCGAGTCAAGGGCTCTCCTCGGGCGCAGAGCCCTGCCTTCTCGGCCTCCCCGAGAGTGACGACGACGAGGATGAGGATGAGCAGGAGGCGTAAGCCTGCCCCGATCCCGAAGAAGGACCGGATCTGGGCTGGTCCCAGCTGGTCCGCCCCCAGCCCCGGGCGATCCGCAGACGCGCCTCCTGCTCCTGGTCCCTTGAAGCTGATCCCCGCAGCCGGCTCTCGGCCTGGGTATGGCCGAGGCTGCTCGAGTCCACCAGCGACGACCTGTAAGTGCCTCGCTCCCGCCTTGATTATTGCTCTGCCGACGAGATCTGATGTCCATGTTCTTCGCCAGCTGGCGCCTCGCGGGCGGCTAGAAGGGGCTCCCGAGACCCCATCCGTGGGAAGCGGCCCGCCCAAAAAGAAGATGATCCCGACGCCTGGCCTCTCTGCCCGGGCGTCCTCGCAGGGTCTGGCCGAGCCTGGCTGGGCGAAGCCCACTTCTTTGGCCCAGCGACTTCGAGGTGCCCTTGCTTAGCGCTGCCTCCACTATTGTCGTGGCGCTACCGTTCCGCCTCAGGCGCAGTGGTCACACAGCCGCCTTCTCCTCCTACCCACCGACCGCTGCCTCTGAATGTTGTTCGATCACGCTGTTGCCGGACTCGGACCGCCTGGCGACAGATCTTCCGGCGCCGACCCCGCTCGATGGCTGGGCGCTGGAGCTGGATTCGCCCGATGCTTCGATTCGGGCGGCGCTGCCCAGCCTCTCGACGGCTTATGCGATGAGGAGAAGCAAGCTGTTCGTGAGGCAAAGATTGCCCGCGACGCTGCCCTGGGGGAGGCAGCCAGCATCCAAGGTCGCCGTGAGACGCTGGAGGGCGAGCTGAAGGGCTGCGAACCAGTCGCCGAGGAGGCCCGCCCCGCCAGAGCAGGAGGAAAGCGTGAAGGCTCGCGAGGCGGCCGCCAAGGACCTGGAAGGCTGAAGAAGCGCCACCGCCTAGGCGCTGCCGGAGCAGGAGCTGAGGCGAGAGGTCGAGCTGGGACGACAAGGCGCTGGTTCTGCGGAAGATCGCGGGCTTCATGGATATGGAGGTGAAGGCTCGCGCCTGCCGAGGAGCTTTTATGATAGCGGCCCGAGAGCCCACCGCCGCCGCAGGGACGGCCCCGCCAAGCTGCTTCCCTTCCTGGTTCGCGCCTTGAAGATGTCTCCCTTGGTCTTGGCCAAACGGCCGAGGCCGAGGCGCGCGGTCTTGTCTTCAAGGCACCGACGGATCCTCACCCACATCTATCTTCGCGATCCCAATGTCGACATGGACAGCCTGCTTGAGCCAGCAAGCGGTGAGCATGCTGCACGCTGCCGAGGTTGTGAAGGGTCGCTGGAGGCTCTGCTGGGAAGTTCCGGCCTCAGCACCAAGCCAAGCGAGGCGCCTGGCCGCCCTGCTGCTTCACGAGGCGAGCCCTCCTGCTGCTCCACCGCCGACAAGTAACTTCTTGCCAGGCTCCTGTCTTGCTTTTAATTCCTGCACATGTATCATGCCTCGGGGAGGCGTTTAAACTTGCATTTGGTATTGCGATAAATGTGTGGACTGTAATATTTGCTTTTGAATTCCTTGAAATTTGTGCTCCTGAGTCGCGATGCTCAAGAGTCCCCCTTGACACTCAAACAGCATTCGTACCTTGGCTCCGCTCGGGGAGTGACGTGCGATGAACCAGGCCCGAGGGGCCTGGCTGGGTGGCGTCAGGCCTCAAGGACGTGGCCAGTGCCGCTTCCAGCCTCCCCCTCTCGGGCGCTCCCGAGGAGGCGCGATGACGAGGCCGACATCGAGCCTGGCTCCTCGACGTTGATGCGACCCGAGGCCACCTCGCTTGTTTATCACCAGCGAGTGAGCATAGCGCTCAAGCATGCGACGGGCATAGCCGCCTCGGCAGTGTCGCCGGCCATGGAGCATGGTGCTTCCATCGAATGTGGAGGGGGCTCTCCCGAGGAGCCCCCGGGCGCATACCCCCACCCCTCGACACGTGGCTGGCACGGTAGGGCTGGACGGTGTATCCGGCACCCGTGAGCCAACGCTGGACTCACGGGCCCTACTCAAGGCGGGTTGCGCCGGCTCGGGCCTTATCTTCGAGTGTGTTCTGCAAATTTGGCGGATGTCGGCGCTTATGTCTTCGTCCCGGCTCGGGCTGGTCTCAGCCTGCCATTGCCAAGCCGTGTCGCGATGCCATGGACAAGAACAGAGGGTGAGGACCGGAGAGCCGGTAGGAGCCCCTGAGTCACGATGCTCGTGCACCCCTTTAACGCTGCAAGCTGTGTTAGATGACGCAACTCTGCGCTCCTCGGTCCCGGCTCGGGCTGGTCTCACCGTCGGCCGGCAAGCCAGTCGCGATGCCATGGACAAGACCAGAGGGTGAGGGCCGAGAGCCGGTAGGAGCCCTCGAGTCGCGCTCGTGCACCCCCCTTTAACGTGCAAGCCAGGTTAGATGACGCAACTCTGCGTCATCGGGTCCCGGCTCTCGGGCTGGTTTCAGCCATCGCCGGCAAGCCGTGTCGCGATGCCATGGACAAGACCAGAGGGTGAGGGCCGGAGAGCCGGTAGGAGCCCCCGAGTCGCGATACTCAGCACCCCCTTTAACGCTGCAAGCTGGGTTAGATGACGAAACTCACGCCCCGGTCCCGCTCTCGGGCTGGTCTCACCACCGCCGCAAGCCAGTCAGCGATGCCATGGACAAGACCAGAGGGTGAGGGGTCAAGAGCCGTAGGAGCCCCTGAAGTCGATGCTCGTGCACCCCTTTAACGCAAGATTCCACCACCCAGAAAAGGCACCAAATAACAAGCATGGTGGAGCGAGCATAATCCTAAGGAAAAGTAGGAAGGATACATGCAGCTGGGGATCGCCCGAGCGGCTTGGGGATGATGCAGCCTGGGGGCGCCCCAACAGGATAGGCTAACGATATGAAATAAAGGGATACATGCCGCAGGACGACCCACGCTGCCTGGGAATAATGCGGCCTCAAGGCGCCCCAGCCGGAAATAAAACTTAAAGATGTCACCCGGTGATGTTGGGGATGAAGGGGTGTTGTGTAGCAGACTCGGCTGCGGGGCCGATCTCACGAGCCCCTGTGCCCAGGGGCCTCGGAGGCCCGAGGCGCCGGGCGGCATCATGGGCCATCTCCATCTCCGCTTAGGGCTGCGGCGCGTGCCTGACCTCTTGAGCCTCCGGGATGGTCCTCATGAGACGCTGGTGCACAAGAGCAAGGCTTGGCAGGCCATAAGGCATGCGACGTAGCTAAGGGCGGACCGCGAACGCCCCACTCGCGAGGGCCATAGCGCTTTGAGATGCGGCTCGGCTGAGCCCTGGTATGTCGATGCAGACGCTGCAGCCCACCATCTCGGCCGGATGGGGGCCACAGCGAGTGGGGTGGCGGCTGCCCTCATGACCCTTGACTCTGTAGCTCCTAAATGGCCTTGCTGATGAACTCTTGAGGGTTCCGCCTCCCGGTCTTGCTCCCGCTTGTGGAAACGTGCTTCAAACACGCCCACGTGGTGCCCAAGCGCCTCCTCAAGACCTTGGCGAGGTCGGCAGCCCTCCAGGGAGAGCCCTGAGCCCTGCCTGAGGAGGGCGCCGGGCGCGCTTTCCTATGCGATGGAAGGAGGCTCCCCCTGGCCCGATGTGGGCCCTGAGGGGCCTGTCTCTTGAAGAGTCGGGCCGGTCGATGCCTTCTTCTTCTTGGGTGCGGCCTTGGGAGGCCTCCTGCTGTTATGGTCTGGTCTTCCAAATGATGCGGCTCAAAGGCTCGCCCAGGAGCACATCATGCCTCTCTCTCTTCACAGGCACCGTGGATGACCCCGCCGCTTCCTGGCATCTTGAGGACGCTGTAGCCATGGTGGGTTACGGCCATGAATTTGGCCAACGCTGGGTACCCGAGGATGGCGCTGTACGGCAAAGCAATGTGGGCGACGCCGGTCGGCGAGCCGGTGTGGTAGTTGTTGTGAGCCCCGAAGGTGACAGAAGGCGGACCTGCCCGATCGGGACCGTGGAGTCGCTTGTGACTCGGAGAAAGGCTTGGTTGGTCAAGTCGATCAGAAGGCACTTGAAGATTGTTGAATGTCTCCACGGACAGGACGTTGAGCCCTTCTCCACCGTCGATGAGGGTCTTGGTGACTAGCACATTGCTGATGATTGGGGAACAAAGCATCGGGAGAACTCCGGCTGTGGCTGCGCACTTGAGCTGAATCGCTGAGCTGAACGTGATGGCGCACGCCGACTGTCGGTGTCAAAACCGGCGGATCTCGGGTAGGGGGTCCCGAACTGTGCGTCTAGGCGGATGGTAACAGGAGACAAGGGACACGATGTTTTACCCAGGTTCGGGCCCTCTTGATGGAGGTAAAACCTCACGCCCCGCTTGATTAATATTGATGATGTGTGTTACAAGAGTGGATCTACCACGAGATCAAAGAGGCTAAACCCTAGAAGCTAGCCTAAGGTATGATTGTTGTTCGTCCTATGGACTAAAGCCATCCGGTTTATATAGACACCGAGAGGGCTAGGGTTACACAGAGTCGGTTACAATGGTAGGAGATCTACATGTCCGATCGCCAAGCTTGCCTTCCACGCCAAGGAAAGTCCCATCCGGACACGGACGAAGTCTTCAATCTTGCATCTTCATACTCTTGGCGATGATGATAGTTCGCTATCCGGACACCCCTAGTCGGAACTCCTCAAGAGCCCCCTGAACCAGGCTTCAATGACGACGAGTCCGGCGCGCATATTGTCTTCGGCATTGCATGGCGGGTTCTTCCTCCGAATAATTTATAGAAGATTGTGAACACCAGGATAGTGTCCGGCTCTGCAAAGATAAATTCCACGTACCACCGTAGAGAGAATAATATTACACAACTGTCTTGTCGAAGCAGAGATCGTGTTCCCCTTATTCCGGGATTCCCATCAATACGGACGTGGGTAACCCAACCGCGCTATTGATTGTGACGCTTGGGAGATAAGCGAGTTTTACCAGGCCGGTGGGGACACATGTTTTCGTCCGCCCATATAAGGGATAAAGATCCAACCCTTTACCTCGCCTTCTTCCTCCTTGGCTTATCCACCTCCGCGAACTCGAGCTCCAGCGCCCAAGTCCGCACTTCTTACCTGAACCTTCTCCAACTATGTCCGGAGCGGGAGGCAAGTGGATGGCCTCCTCCGTCATGGAGGGGCAGATCCAGAAGTTGCGCGATGCCGGATATTTGTCCAGCAACATCGCGCATCGGCTCCCCGACGAGGGAGAGCTCATCCCCAACCCCAGGCCACATGAGAGGGTAGTATTTCTTCCCCATTTCCTCCGCGGACTGGGCTTCCCGCTTCATCCCTTTGTCCCGGGGCTCATGTTCTACTACGGCCTAGATTTCCATGATCTGCCCCAATTTCATCCTCAACATCTCGGCGTTTATCGTGGTGTGCGAGGCCTTCCTCTGCATCCAGCCCCACTTCGCCAGGCTCAAGACCTTCAAAGGTCAAGCAAGGTTGTGAAGGGCAGCCAAGCGGAGTGCGAAGGCGCCATGGTGGGTAGGATGTCCCACATTACGTGGCTGGAGGGCACTTTCGTGGAAACCATCAAGGGGTGGCAATCGGGGTGGTTCTACATCACCGAGCCGCGTGACCCTGATTGGGCAGCGGCCCCCGAATTCAGATCTGGCATCCCTACACGGCTCACCTCCTGGAAAGAGAGTGGCCGGATTTGGGGGGATTCGGAGGAGCTGACCGGACTCCAAGCCTGTATCCAGAAGCTGGTGGACAAGAAGCTCAAGCTTGTCAACGTAGTCCAGGTCATGCTCATCCACAGGATTCTCCCGTGCCAGCGACGGGGCTTCAACATGTGGGAGTTTGATCCGGCGCAGCACCAGACCCTGAGCGGGCTCTTCGACACTACGTACGAAGATGTCTAGAAGGTGTTGTTCAAGGGCGCCGAAGCTCCCGCATCCGCTACCAAAGATCGCGGATTCCGCTCGCAGCGTCCAGCTGACGAGGTAAGTGATTTCACCACTTGTTTTCCATAGTTTGGCTCTATGCGGGATCTAAACTCCCTTTACCTTTGACAGAATGGTCAAGGTCGAACGGACTATCTGACCGCCCCATTGCCGAGGACCCAGCGGACGCCCGCCTAATCGGGGCTCTGGCTCGCACCCACGTGGTGCCGGAGAAGAAGGCCAAGAAGACGGCCACGGGACTCGGAAGAGTTCCCTGCCAGTGCTATCGGATGATGAATCTGAGGCCGACTCCTCCCACCAAGGCGAGGAGGAGAAGAAGAGCCTCTCCCCAGCCGGGAGGAAGAAAGGAAGGCCTCCCCAACAAGGGAGGCCAAGGGTCCAAGAAGGGAAAACTCTTCCCGGACTGCTCCGCAAACGCCAAAGGATTTACGAGCGAGGACTGGCCTCCAAGGGCCAAGCCCTCGGCGAGATCGTAAGTATCCGGACTCGAATAACTTCAAAGTTTTTTCTTTTCGCCACATAATGTCTTTCTAATGCCGCATACAACCCTGCAGTCCTCCCAAGGATGATCTTCCTGCTTGTCGAGTGGGTCCTTGGAGTGCGCCGGATATGGATTCCTTCCGATTGCCTCCACCCCGTGTCATGACGACGCCGAGGTGGGATCCCAGAAGGAACCCACCAGGAGGAGAAGGCCCGGAGGTGTCACAGGACACCCTCCCGGACTTTGCACGGACTCAGCCCCGAGGCCACAAGTGGCTCCGGAGTCCGTGGGGCGACCCTTCGTAAGAAGGGCAAGACTGCGGACGCCGGCTGCCTCCGCCCAACCGGAGGTGCCGGATATTTGCTGGAGGCGCCAACGGCGCCCCATCAAAGAGGAACACTGCACCGTCATGAGTGCGGTGATTCGAAACGTTCACTCGCCAAGAGCAGGCCGACAGAAGCTCGCAAAGCAGCCTTCTAACAAAGCTTTGAGGTAAGAATTTCAATATATGTAAAATGGTACCGCATAGACAGTAGCCCCTGATGATCGGTTTGGTGTTCGGAAAGAAAAGTCGAACTGGGGATCTTTAGAAAGATAAACGCAGGAGTCATAAAAATATGTCAATATGGGATTGCAGGTTGTCTTTCTTGACCTCGCCGCATGCATCATGGAGGTCAATACTTTGAAGGAAAACCTCGAGCGGTCCGAGAACGAAGCTCGGCCATGCCAAGAAGCAGCTCGAGGAAAAAGAAGGTGAGTAATACCTTATGAAAATTGTACCTTCAGAAAAGGATTTGGTTGCAAGAAAAATGACAAGGATAACGTGGGTATTGTAGGGGCCACTAACGAGGTGGTGACCTCGAAGGAGGTGGTGGCCGCGTCAACGTAATCTTTGGCCTGAGCGCACCGAGCGAGAGAAGCATGAGGCGGGTGGCGGAGGTACAGCAAGAGCTCCGTGATCTCGTGAAAAACATGAGAGCTTGAGCGTGACTCAAGACTTCGAGAGTCTCGAGCTTGCAACGGCTCTTGAGAGTGCCAAAGCCGCTAAGGCCGAAGCCTACAAGGCCCTCCAGGAGGTTGAGGCGGTGAAGAAAATAGCAACGGGTAAGGCATTTTTCATGCAAAGTAAGCATGTGAGTGTTAATTACCTGTTGCTTACCCGAATTCGGAGCTCTCCAGGAGCGTTCGCAGATCTTCCTCGCAGCGTGTCCGATGCTGCCGCATTCTACCGGGCCGAGGAGGGGAGCTCGACGGAGAAGGTCTTCTGGTCTCAGTATGCTGAGGCCGGTCATCCGGTGCCCCTTAGCGACCAGCTGAAGCAGTTGGTCGAGCTCCATAAGGCGGCCGAACAGGCCATGAAGGGCCTCATAGTTCGTTGTGGCCTAAGGAGGCCATGCACGGAGCTACTTGCCTGGTCTCGGCGGCGATGGATGCGTGCCGTGGGTAGAAGTCATCAAGCATTCCGCTTGTATTGAGGGTGCCCGCGGGCCTTGCCCGCGCAAAGGTGCACTGGGGCAAGATGGATGCCTGAAGCTCGTGGACGGACCCGCCACCGAGAGGGCAAGGAGCATCGCATCGCCGAGATGTATTATAAGAGTGTCTCAAGGGCGCCCGCATTATTATGGTGAGTGCTCCAAGATGTAATATTTGAGTAGACTCGCATTTTGTTATCCTGTCGCTGAAAACTTAGTTCATATGCGCTAAACAACGCTTGTTAATTTAAAATATTACCTTCTATGCGGCTGTTTATCAAATCTGAGAGATGGCAAGTCGTCGGCTTCAGCCCCCATGCCACGAGTCTTGGGGTGTTCGGGATAAACTTGAGCGCTTGTTCCCATTTTTGGTCCATCTAAGGAGGCGCCAACACGGCGAACAAGGCAACCGGACTTATAATGCTTGAACACTCTCACTTAGCCATAGAATTCTATAATTTTAAATTTCGCTAAGCCCCTAGTCTTGGAAGGTCAATTTGGGGCGCTATCCACGCCTTGGCCGACAAAGATCCGCCCTCGCTCTAAGCGGCATAAGTCTTTAGGACTCGCAAAAACCTCTCGAACAGCGATCGCTCTCGCCTCATCATGACGGTCAGTTTAGCTTTCTCAATGAGGCGTTAACCCAGCTCAATCTGGGCGGAATCGTAGTGGTTCTCCCAAAGTGCTACCTTAGCCGATATAACGGGCGTAAGGTACCAAAACATGGGAGCCGGGCAAACCCAACTATTGACCCAAGACATGATTCGAGCCGATGCATATAGTGCTATAAGTTCGGGTGCCGCACTTGTGAAAGTGTTCGGACTCATCATACCATAATGCGGAAACATAAGCCCTCGGTGTATATTAGCCGTACCAAAGTGTACGGATGCAACATGCCGTGAATGAACATATGTATGAAAAAGAAATGCAATTATAAGCAAAAAGGTGCTGCATTGTTTTATTCAATAAGTGCTGCTACTGAATGCGAACGATACAAATAGTGCGAGAAGCAAAGTATGGGACTGATAAACATGTCCCCCTCCGAGGTAGGCTGCAGATTGGTGTATAAAATGCTCATAATGGAGACCACCAGTATATTCGTTGTAGCCTTTATCCTTCCATGGCTGTTGCATCGTGAGTTCGGCAGGTTCGTGCCGGACAAGGCCTCGACAAACGGAGTCCTGTGGGTAAAAAGTAAAAGTTAAAAGAAAAGAAAAGGAACGACACACTTGAGAGCCCCGTGTGGTTGAGCCGCATCTGGGTTTATCGTGGTCGTTCCCTCTCCCCATGCCCATGGTATCTTGAGCGTAATGGTGTACGCCAAGGACCTGCTTTGACGCTTTGCGGAGCTGGGGTTGGGGCCGCACCGCTGGCTTGCTCGGGCGTGCCAGGTGGTCTTGTTGTAAGTTACTCGGGCGCAGCTGTGTCCGGCCGCTTAACGGCCGGACTCGAGAATTGCCTTAAGAGGCTGCATTGCACTTCTCCGCCGAGAGCGCCAGTATGTTCCTCCGTGCGGAGAGAACGTTCGGTGTTTCCGTTGACCGTGATGACTCCTCGAGGGCTGGCATCTTGAGCTTGAGGTATCGTGGTGCGGCACCGCGTTGAACTTTGCAAGCGTGGTACGTCCGAGCAAGGCATGATAGCCGCTGCGGAGCGGGACTATGTCGAATATTAACTCCTCGCCGGAAGTTATCCGGGATCCAAGACCACTTCGGTGTAATTGAGCCTGTACAATTGGCTTCTACACCTGGTATGACGCCTTTAAAGGTCGTTTTAGTAGGTTTAATCCTTGAGGGTCTATGCCCATTTTGCGCCCGTATCCGGTAAAGCAGGTTCAAGCTCTGCCGCCGCCCATCAAGACTCTCGTTAGGTGAAATCCATCGACGATTGGGTCTAAGACCGGTCTGGCGAATCCGCCGTGGCGGATCTTTGGTGGGTGGTCCTTCGGTCAAAAGTGATCGGGCAGAGGGCCATGGATTGAACTGGGCAAGCTGGCTCCATCGCGTAGACATCCATGAGTGCACGCTCGCTCCCTTTTGGGTATGTGTTGCGTATATCATGTTCACCGTCCGCACTGTGGAAACCCTACATCCTCTATTGTTCGGCGGTTGGGTCTCGTCCTCGTCATCGCTATGCAGCCCTTGTCATTGTTTTCGCAATTAACTTGCCTGCCGTTGAATACCCAACAGTCCTGTTGGTATGGTTAGCTGGCTTTTGAAGTGCCGTGTATCCGCACAAGCGGTCGAGTATTCGGTCCAAATTGGACAGACCCGGATTAGTTCTTTTGAATGGTTTTTTCCGCTGACCGGGTTTAGAGCCTCTGAATCCGGCATTGATTGTCGTATCCTCAATATTGTCGCCTTTAATGCGGCGTTTGTTTTTGTTACGACGCGGCCTGCCATTTCGATCCTTGAAGTCTGGACTGCCAGAATTTTTGCTGAGGTTGTTGCTGCGTGCTAGCCAGCTGTCCTCACCCGCGAAGAAGAGGGTCATGAGTGATGTGAGGGCTGCCATGGATTTTGGCTTTTCCTGTCCTAGGTGCCGGGCAAGCCACTCGTCACGGATGTTATGCTCGAAGGCCGCGAGGGCCTCCGCATCCGGACACTCGACGATTTGGTTTTTCTTGGTTAAGAACCGTGTCCAAAATTATCCGCCGATTCGTTCGGCTGCTGAATTATGTGGCTTAGGTCATCACGTCGGTGGTCGCATATAAGTGCCACGGAAGTTATCGAGGAATGCGGCTTCCAGGTCCTCCCAGCTCCCAATTGACTCTGCTGGCAAGCTGTTGTGCCAATGCCGGGCTGGTCCTTTAAGCTTGAGGGGGAGGTATTTGATGGCGTGAAGATCGTGACCGCGGGCCATGTGGATGTGAAGGAGATAGTCTTGATCCAAACCGCGGGTCTGTTGTGCCATCATAGGATTCAATATTGGCGGGTTTAAACCCTTGAGGATTTGATGATCCATTACTTCGTCATGAAGCATAGTGGGTGTCTTGGCGCCTCTGTCTTGGGCGATATCACGACGGAGCTAAAAAGAGCTTTATCTGTTTTGTTCAGCCCGGCGAACTTCTCGTGTCCGACACGACGGTTGTAAATCACGCACCGTAAAACCACGATCCATAGATCGATCTTGATTGTCTTGCCTTGTCCTCAATATATCTCGCAGGTCCGGAGCGCCCCTGTGGCCGTGTGCTTTTGAGCGATGCCGGGTGCGGTTCTAGTGAAGGGCCTAGAGGCCTCTCTGTCGTGACCACGGGTGGTCGGTCATCCGTATTGTATCCTGGTGATGCGGGTTCGTAAGCCTCGTCCTCTAATCGGGGAGCAGCTTGCGTTTAGGGTAGCTTTGGAGGCGTTGAGCTCATGCTCTTGACGCGAGACTTCATCCATCCATCCGGCTAGCAGATCCCGATCAGCTCTAAGCTGTTGCTGCTTTTTCTTGAGGCTGTTCGCCGTGGCCATAAGCCCGCGTCTAAAACGCTCTTGTTCGACGGGATCCTCGCACTGTTGAATTCATCATCGTCGAGGCTTGCTTCGTCTCCGGAGGAGGCATATAATCCTCTACCTCTTCTTCCGCCGCTCTCGTGAGGGCTGGCGTCTCCATCCTCCCGCGCTGCATCTTGCTTTGGAGTGGATTATCTTCGCACCGTCCGGTGTATTGTTATCTCCGGTGCGGAATCTTCATTCTTGCTGTGGCGGGATTTAGAGCGACGCTCCGACGCGGGCAACAGGCTATTTCTTGGAGGGTCATCCTCCTCTGTTCCTTCGCCATTCCCATCCTTTGGGATATCCACCATGTATATGTCATATGTTGAGGTGGCTTTCCGGTTCGGTAGGCGCTGGTTCTTGTTCGCCTCCGCATCGTCGTCCATACCGTCGATGTCTTGAGTCGTAGTCTAACATGTCGGTTAAATCGTCGACAGCGGCTACAAAGTGGGTGGTGGGTGGGCTTTGAATTTCTTCGTCGTCCGCATCCCAACCGCCCCGACCGCAGTCCGCCAGGGCTCTCCCGATAACGAGAGTACTTTAGCGAACTCAAGATGTCGCCAAAAGGTGAGAGTTGAAAGATGTCCGCTGCGGTGAACTCCATGATTGGCGCCCAATCAGATTCGACGGAGGGGGCGGTGGTGGTTCAAGTCCGCAAGGAGTCCGGCACCTCGGTCGCGAGCTTTATGAGAGACAAGATCGGTGTTCGCTCTATCGCCAGAGGTTGCAGCCCCGAGGCGGTGTCTAGCCATCCGTCCCGATCTGCGCAGCCGGCTCCGAATTGAAGATCGGAGTGGGTTCGAGTGCGGCCTCCAGGGTACTGTCCGGCTGCAGAGCTAAATCATGCTCGTCGTGACAGTGCGGCACGCTCGGCTGTGGCTCGACTTCATCGAGGATCAAGTCCCCGCGGATGTCATCCGTGAAGTTCAAACTTCCAAATCTGACTGACGGCCGGCGGCGAGCTTCGATCTGCTCCAGATGGCTGCTTAATCGCCCGCAGCAAGCCGCCGAATATGAAGATCTGTCCGGGAGAAAAGTCTCACCTGGACTGCGTCGTTGATGATGGTCGAAGAAGCCATCGAGCCTATCGGTGACGCACACGAGGAATTCTCAATGAAAGCACCAATGTCGGTGTCAAAACCGCGGATCTCGGTAGGGGGTCCCAACTGTGCATCTAGGCGGATGGTAACAGGAGACAAGGGACACGATGTTTACCCAGGTTCGGCCCTCTTAATGGAGGTAAAACCCTCGTCCTGCTTGATTAATATTGATGATGTGTGTTAAAAGAGTGGATCTACCACGAGATCAAAGAGGCTAAACCCTAGAAGCTAGCCTATGGTATGATTGTTGTTCGTCCTATGGACTAAAGCCATCCGGTTTATATAGACACCGGAGAGGGATAGGGTTACACAGAGTCGGTTACAATGGTAGGAGATCTACATGTCCGTATCTCCAAGCTTGCCTTCCACGCCAAGGAAAGTCCCATCCGGACACGGGACGAAGTCTTCAATCTTGTATCTTCATAGTCTTGGAGTCCGGTCGATGATGATAGTTCGGCTATCCGGACACCCCCTAGTCCGGAACTCCCTCACCGACCATCTGATAGGGCGCGTGGACTCGAGCTTGGGGAGGACTGCATTCACTTCGCGGGCGAACTGCTTGAAGATGCGCTGAGAGGCTGGGGCTTGAGCTCCGCCCAGGATGCAGTCGATCGCGCGTGCTTCCTGGAAGCCCCCAGCCCCCTCGTCCTGATGACGGTCTTCGATACTCCTTGGCGGCGGCGACGGCAGAGGGAGGCCAGCGTTCCCTTGCGGGCGATCCTCGCGAGGCTGTTCCCTCCAGCCTCCCTCGCGAGGTGGGTCTTACCAGCGGTCCTCGCGAGGTTGGTTGCGCCACCCTTGGCGCGGGCCGCGGTCTTCCCAGCGTCCTGCATTCCTTCCTCCTCGGTCGTAGCACCGGTCGCTGCGCTCGGGGCGTCTGCCGACCCTTCCTTCGCGTACGGCCCGGAGCTCTTAACATTCATTGGTGTTGTGGGTGTGGAGGTCGTGGTACACGCAGTACCGGCTGCCCTTGGAGGACTCGGGCTGATCTCTGCCTCGCTTGGTGTCCGGTTCAGCCGCGAGTACGGCAGCCCCTTGCGCTTCACGCCCTGGCCTTGGACTTCTTTTCTTGGGATCCGCGGCAGCAGCTCGAGGAGGAGAGGCGCCTCCTCAGCCTGGGCGCACTTGGTCGCCAAGTTGAACAGCTCGAGGAGGTGCACAGATCTTCATGCATCGCCAGCCTCCTTCATCTTGACGTCGCGCCGCCGCGGAGAAGGCGAGATGATGGCCTCCTCCGCTACCACAGGGATCTTGAGGCGCGCTTGTTGAAGCGCTGGATGTACTTTTGCGGTTTCCTTGGCTGCTGCTTGATTCGGCGCATGTCGCTACGGCGGTGGCCGGTCGCGAGTACCCTGGAAGTTGGCGATGAAGCGGGTACGCATCTCGTTCCAGGAAGAGATCGTGCCTGGGGCCAGATTCAGGAGCCAGGTGCGGGCCCCGTCCTTGAGCGCCATGGGAAACCAATTCGCCATGACCTTTTCATCCCCGTTGGCAGCCTCGATGCCCAGCTCGTAGAGCTGGAGGAACTCCGTAGGGTCAGTTGTGCCGTCGTAGCGAGGAGGCAGGTCTGGCTTGAACTTGGCGGGCCTCGCGACGCTGCGCAGCTCGGAGGTGAAGGCGCGGCAACCCGCCGTGGCCGCGGGGGGCTCGGACGGCAGAGAGCTTGTTCTTGCAGGCCTCCTGCGCGCGGCTGGGGCAGCGCAGGTCTTGACGTCCGGAGCGGGAGCGCCGGGCAGCTTCTTGTGGGCGAGGAACTTCTTGACAGCTCTGCTCTGCTGCGCGGCGTCTGGCGGAACGGGTTCCGCCAGGGCCGCGCGCTTTGGGGCTGGGCGCCGTCTTGAGGAGGAGGCGGCTGAGGCGCCGGAGTTTATCGCCAGCGGGGCGGGTGCGGTGCAGCGAGACGGACGGGCGCGGGTCGCCTCTGCAGCGCGGACGAAGCTCGGCGACTCGGTCGAGCCATTCTTCGTAGACGTCGCCGACGGGCGGTAGCGCAGAGCTCATTAGCCGCGATGAGTGCAGCTCGGGCCTCCATGGCGCGCGGGCGCGCGGACGGCGAAGAACCAGCGGGGTGAGCGAAGGTGTGGCGGTGCGGCCGCCCCGCTCATGGCCGGGTGCTTTGGGACGCTTGTTGCCGTTCCCCCGGGCCGGTGGCGGCGTTGACGGTAGGTGACGGGAACGACGAGGGCGCCTGCCGACGGAGCCGCTCTGGCGACATGGGAGGCAAGGCGGATCGGCGCTTCGCGGTTCGGACGGGCGCCGAACATATGGTTGCGGTGGTCGGGGAAGAATGAGGCGACGAAGCGATTCCGCGCAGCAGCGCCAAATGTCGGATTTCGGGTTCCGCAGACCCTTGAGGTTCGAACACTTTGGTGCACGCGAGATCCAACCCTCCACCGCCTCGCACCTCGCCCAATCGCAGGGACCTAAACTACTAAAATGAACAGCACAAGAGACACAAGTTTTATACTAGTTCGGGCCACCGTTGTGGTGTAATACCCTACTCTAGTTTGTGGTGTGGTGGATTGCCTCTTGGGCTGATGAGGAACAGTACAGGGAAGAACAGCCTCGCGAGGGTCTTTTCTTGGTGGGTGTGATGAACTGCTAGGTGGTGTTCCGTTGCTCTAGCTTGAGGCTTGGGTCTCTATCTCTCTCTGGATTCCAAATGCCGGATCTCTCTCCTCTCGATCCCCGTGCTCTGAGTGTGGCTACTCCTATTTATAGGCGAAGGCCCTGGGCCTCTTCCCAAATATTGAGCGGGAAGGGCGCCAACAATTGGCCATTTTGAAGGGGAACAGCGGGTACACTTATCCCGACTAAAGTTGATCCTCTCCCCGCCAAAGGCTCGTGATGACGCTGCTTGGGCTCCACGATGACCCCTTCCAGCCGCTGGGGCTGGTCTTGGTCTTGTTGCACGAAACGGATGCCTTTGCTTGATGCTCTCGCTGCGCTTGCTGCCTTTGCACCAAAGAGGAAAGGAGGACATCTGCTGGGTTGGCGCCGGTGGGCGCCCTTGGTCGTCATGGCTTGCGTCATGGGCACCTCGCGAGGTACCCTGCCTTGAACTCTCCGCCTCCTCATGAGCTAGCCTGACGAGGCCGTGCCTGAGGAAGCTCCTTGTCGTCCGCCCCGCGAGGCTTGGCCCCTCGCGAGGGTCTTGAGCTTGCGTAGATGAAGATGGGCCGTCCTGGGCCTCCTTTGAGCCACGCCGCAGGCCGCAGGCAGGCAAGTCTGGGGACCCCCGTTCCCAGAATACCAACAACTCCGAAGAGACCACTGGCAAGTAAAACAGTCCAAATGTTCATTTGGGCAGCGGCAGATTGCTTATCTGGGGCATGTGATTGATGAGCGTGGGGTTTCAACAGATCCGGAGAAGATTGCAACGATCAAAAACTGGCCTGTGCCTCGTAACAGCAAAGAAGTGCGCAATTTCCTTGGATTGGCAGGTTACTACAGGAAATTTGTCAAGCATTTCGGCATCATTGCCAGACCCCTCTTCAATTTACTCAAGAAAGGGCACCCATTCGTGTGGACGGATGAAACTAGCAAAGCTTTCGAGCTACTGCAACAGGGTCTGGTTTCTGCGCCAGTGTTACACTTACCAGATTTTGCTAGGCAGTTTGTTATCGATACGAATGCTTGCGATTATGGAGTTGGAGCAGTCTTGCAGCAAGGGGGACATCGATTGCGTACTTGAGTAAACCTTTGGCTCCCAAGCACAGAGGACTGTCTATATACGAGGAAGAACGTTTAGCAATTCTTATGGCCGTAGAACAGTGGCGCCCATATTTACACCATGATGAGTTTCTCGTAAGGACAGATCAGCACAGTTTAGTCCACTTGGATGATCAGAGACTCTCGACAGTGTGGCAGCAAAAAGCATTTACCAAGTTGCTAGGGTTGCATTATAAAATCTGCTACAGTCAAGGGACAACTAACAGTGCTGTCGATGCTCTGTCTCGTCGTCGCCATGAACAGGGACAGGCCATGGCCATTTCGGTATGTCAGCCTACTTGGATCGACGATATCCGGGCCAATTATGCCAGCAATGCGCATGCGCGTAAGCTACTCGAACAGTTCGCGTGCCAAGAGGACCCGAAAGGACGCTTCTCTGTCAGTGGTGGGTTGCTGTATTTTCGCCGCCAGGTGGTGGGGGCTCACCGCAATTCAGCGGTCGATCTGCTGCGGGCGTTCCACGACAGTACGGTAGGAGGGCATTCTGGTTTCCCGGTGACATACCGGCGTCTGCGCAAATTGTTTGCCTGGCCTAAAATGAAGCAGCAAATACGACAGTATGTGCAGGGATGTGCAGTCTGTCAGCAAGCGAAGCCAGAAAGGGTCAAATACCCAGGTTTGCTCGAACCAATTCCTCTACCTGCAGGAGCTTGGCAAGTAGTTACAATGGATTTCATCGACGGCCTCCCACAGTCAGGCAGAGCAAACTGCATCTTAGTAGTGGTTGATAAGTTCACTCGTTATGCTCATTTCCTACCGCTTCAACACCCATTCACAGCGGCCAAAGTAGCTCGTGTGTACCTGGACAACGTTTACAAACTGCATGGCCTACCAAAAGCCATAATATCAGATCGGGATCCGGTTTTCACAAGCAAGTTCTGGAGGGAGCTATTTGCATGCATTGGAACAGAGCTCAATATGAGTACCCCATACCACCCGCAAACGGATGGTCAATCAGAGCGGGTCAATCAGTGTCTATAAATCTATCTTCGGTGCTTCATTCACGCATGCCCTAGCCACTGGAACCAGTTTCTGGCTCTTGCAGAATTTTGGTGCAATTCCAGTCATCACTCGGCTTTGAACATGTCTCCATTTCAGGCGTTGTATGGACATGAGCCACACCACTGGGGAATCGAAGCAGCGTCAGTATGCAAGATCCCAGAGCTGAAGGAATGGTTAGAGGAAAGGAAAACCATGCAGCAGGTCCTCAAGCAACACCTGCACCGCGCGCGGCACCTCATGAAAGTTCAGGCTGACAAGAAACGATCTGAACGAGAGTTTGCTGTGGGGGACGCGGTATTCGTCAAATTGCAGCCTTATGTGCAGTCATCAGTGCATCGACGATCCAACCACAAGCTAGCATTCCGGTACTTTGGACCATTCAAGGTTGTCCAGCGCATCAATCCGGTGGCTTACAAGCTAGACTTACCGGCGGGATCGCGAGTGCACTCGGTCTTTCATGTGTCCCAGCTGCGTCGAGCGTTGGCACTAGGTACAGCAGCGTCAACTGTCCTGCCAAGTCTGAAGTCGCCTGAACTGTTCCCGGTGGAACTACTGAACAAGCGCTGGCGCCAAACACCGTCAGGGCGACGAGAGCAATACTTGGTTCGCTGGTCAGACTTTGAGTTGTTGGACGCATCGTGGGAAGACGCGTTAGCTCTCAAGAACCGATTTCCTGTAGTAGCAGCTTGGGGAGAAGCATGCTCTCAAGGAGCAGGGGATGTCAGCGTCCCTGATTCAGAGGGAAGCGGCAGCGGCTCAAGCATCGACAGGGCGGCCAGCGTGGCGCCAGGAAGAGAAGAGGAGACCAATCAGGGCCAAGACCGCGTCATCAGGCGTCCACCTAGGATCAGGCACCCAAACCGCCTGTTCTTGGGCCCGGACTGGGTGAATCCTACTTAAGGCCAAGTGGAACAGAGGAGAAGGCATCCGAGGGGATCAGGCACCGGCACGGCACCTCCTTTTTCGCTTTTGCTCTTATTCCCCACAAGACTTGTATCCTGTAATGCTACCTGAGTGTGATTCAATCTAGATCGAGATCCATTACCCAACACTCGCGGGGTCAACGACCAGAGGCCGACAGGTGGGGCCGAGAGGGGCGCGGGATCCACTGGCAGGGGCCAAGCTGGCGTCGTCGTCTTCTTCCTCGCCCTGGCCCGACCGAAGCAGAGCATGGGCAGAGGCAGGGGAGGAGCGGCGAGGGGGCCGGCCAGCTCCGGCCATCTCCGGCCCGGCCAGCTCCGGCCATCTCCGGCCCGGCCGAGGGCACCGGCGGATGCGCAGATGCCAGCCGCACCCATTCAGAGGGGAAGGGGTCGCCGAGGAGGCCTAGGACGGCGGCGGCGGGCGGCGCCATGAGGAGGACAGAAGCGGCATGGGCGGAGGTGGAGCTCGGCGATGAGGGCAACTCCGGCGAGGCTGAGGGCGTGGGGTGGCTCGTGGAGGCATGGGGAAGACGATGGGGGAGTGGGGGAAGCAAGAGGAGGCTCGGGACGGCCGGACGAGCTAGAGGCCGACGGCGGAGGCGGCGGCCGAACTCCGGGAGGCGCGGCCAGAGGCACTCCGGCGAGGGGGAAATGGGGTGGGCCGAACCGCGGGAGAGCGGGGAGGCTTTTGGACAGATTGGAAGGAGAGGAGAGTGGCCAGTCTCGCCGGAACCAAGAAGAAAACGGGGCGGCCACGGCGAACAGAGGCAAACTCCGGCGAGATGCCGATGCTTCGGTGGTCGGGAAGGCTGGGGGAGGTGCTTGGGATATGCGGTAGATCCTAAGGGTCCTGTTATAGGCCGAGGGGAAGGCTCTGGAGCTCACGGGCGAGCTCCCGACAAGCTTTAATGGCGGACAGAGGCGGGGCACAGCACGGGCATGGCGCTAGCGGCGCATTCATGGATAACCACGACAATACATCGACGCAGGGAAATTCAGGGCATCACGGGGCAGCTACTAGACATGGATGGAGGTCTATACGACGAGGGAGACGACGGGCACAGGGCCAGGAACAATCCAGAGCACGCCATTTGCATGAAATCAGCGTGATCACCACGCACACTGGAGCAAAGTCCACGTTTTGGCCGGGCCAACCATGTCCAATGGATGGACCTTTCTTCCCTTAGTCCAACTGAAGAAATAAATAGGTCAAGGGGCAAAGAAGAGATTTGCACTTAGCTCCAAAAGTAAATCAGTAAGAAGGTGTTTGTAACTTGCTGTGGTTAACCCAGCTAGTTAATCAGTAACTAGCTTGTCTGGGAGGTTTAGATACCGAAGGACTTTCATCCTGGAGGTTTTGAGGGTAAATGGATCAAGATTTACTGCAGTCGCTTCACAACTGCATACTTGGTCCAGAAATGAAGATCAGCAAGATGCACTCACATAGAGTTATGGAATGGGATGACACTTGGCAAATCCTCATGATATGGACGTATAAAGATTCTGTAAAAAGATCATGCCAAATGGACAAGCCAAAATGGCACTTGCTTCACAAACATCATTTCTGTCCAGAAACTTGGAATAATTATGGTGGACAAATGGATAAATCAAATGATGCCAAAATGTGTGGAGAGATGTTTCAAGGGTATAAGAATGATCTAGTAATTTATCAGGATTTTGTAAGCAATATAAAATATACTTGCTTCACAACCTGAAAATATTGCTAGAAACAAAGATTTGCTCCTGTGCCCACATAGATGATCGTATGGGGCTGCAAATGGGTGGAGTGGATTAATATGAGAACATTAAAGAGTGTGCAAAAGTTAAACTCATTTGGGTACTCCTAGCTAGTACTTCCTTCACAAAGCTTTCTGTTTGACAGGAACTTTGTAAATTAACTGAGGAAGACTGGCTAGGCAAATAAATTTTAACTTGTGCATGACGCAATTATTTGGACATACAAACATTCCCAAAAAGGTTGGGAGTCAATAGGATAAATATAAATGACACTTCCTTCACAAAGTGCCATTCAGGGCAGAATAGGAAAAGGAATATTGGGGAATTATTTTTGAACATGGAAATGAATTTTTTTTCCATATTTGATCAAGATATGACCCAAAAAATTATGAGAATTATTTGGGAATTTTTGGAGTGAGGGAAATATAGGTTGCTTCACAACCTAGGGCAATTTGAGTTATTCCTTTAATAGAAAAGGAATATTCCCAATAAAAATAATATTGGGATTTGGGCTAGGATGGAAATGACATGGTCTAGGGAAGGATTTGGGAATGACAAGCCACTCTGGAAACAAAGAAGAGGGCATCTTCTTCAGTTTCCAGACCACAAAGCCACGGAAAAAGAAAACTCAGGCAAAAACCTCGGAAAAACAAAAGAAAAAGAAAGGGCCAAAAATCAGGCTGTCACAAACCTTACCCCCTTAAAGAAATCTCGTCCTCGATATTTGGTTGCTCAGGGAACTAGTATGAATATTCTGACTTGAGGAAACCGTTTCCAACTCGGGTATCCTTTTTCCTTTATTCTTGTTCCCACTAAATTTTTATTTGACTGGCCCTGGGTGGTTTGCTTTATTGTATCCACATTCTGACAGATCTTACCTAGCTTGCTCGCTTATATAGGCTCCAATTTCTTTTTAGATCTACTGACTAGCTGAGTGTGATTTGATTTTCACGACTGAAATATATGTCCGTCTCACAAATCCGAAAGTGATTTCCGCTGGGTGTGACACCCGGCACTGAAAACCTTTCATGTAATGATGATCAAATTTTTCTGATGAGAACTCAAGCTCTGACTCATTGCATTGGGTTTCTCCACTAAATGCAGGTCCTTTGGGTTCCAAACAGCGAGTTAAAACATAACCACTTCCTGACAGATTCTGATTCATCTTAGCTGGTTCCAATGTCGTGAGTATCGGATCCGTACCAAATATTTGACTGTCTCCTGTCACGGCCAGCATAAAGGGTTTGGCCTGCATGATAATATCTTCAGACTTGACAGAAAAATTTTGTTCACGACAGGCTATCCATGATGATTCATATAAGTGAGGACTCAGGCTTCCAGACGGTTATTCCTCATGCCGATTACTCATGCTGTAGGCATATCCATGTGGATCAATACTGACTTAGACTGTCCAGGGAATCTGCACCATGGGATCGTGTACAATTTTCATACCTGCCTCACTAGTCTTGCTCCTTCATTAATGTTTTCTTGGTCTGGATCCTTGGCTGAAAGAGCCGGGCCATATTGTTTCTTCGTATGACCATAGGTACTGTCGGTGCAATTTTTCGGCAATTGTAGTTTATCCTCATTTTTCTAACAGGATAACCCATTAAATGGCAGGTGCAACACCTCTCAAATTCTGATCGTTGGGAAATGATCATCCGAAACCCTTGCAAGAAATCGGCAAATAAATCAGTAGCCACCTGAACAGTCTTTACAACACAGATCTGGGACGTTACTGAAATAACTCAACCACGGCTCAAGACGGCCGAAAAGCAGCTCAGAGCATGAGACCGGGTCAATAAAAAGAAGGTGGCAGCTCCCTAAAATATCCAAAAAGAAGCTATAGGGCTACTGTCACAAAGAGAAACTCAACGGCTATACGAGACGGCTGAAAAGCAGCTCAGACTCGTGGCAGTCGTTGAAGAGAGAAATAAAAATCGGCATCCACCCCGGATAGCTAGAAACAGCTCAGATCACAGGCGTGGTGCCGTCATTGGAGAGGAAGGGACAAGGGCTCATCAGGATCATTTTCCAGGTTCACGGGTACTTGTACTGAGCTCATTGATGTCATCGATCCTCATAATCCTTTGTCACACTGCGGTGTATACTGGCTTTCTTTTATTAACCATCCTCACGTGGCTATCAGATCCTCATCCGAGTGACTTATAAGATCTTGATGGTGTGCTCATTGCATATATATGAGGACCTGATTCCCGAGACAGATGTGTATTCCGACTGATTCTTGATTCTGACCAAAATGTTGTCGATCTGATTCTTGGGATTTGATGTCTACTACACAACCTTCTTCTTGTAGACGTTGTTGGGCCTGCAAGTGCATAGGTTTGTAGGACAGTAGCAAATTGCCCTCAAGTGAATGACCTAAGGTTTATCAATCCGTAGGAGGCGTAGGATGAAGATGGTCTCTCTCAAGCAACCCTGCAACCAAATAACAAAGAGTCTCTTGTGTCCCCAACACACCCAATACAATGGTAAATTTTATAGGTGCACTAGTTCGGCGAAGAGATGGTGACACAAATGCAATATGGATGGTAGATAAAGGTAATTGTAATCTGAAATAATAAAAACAGCAAGGTAACAAGTGATAAACGTGAGCGTAAACGGTATTGCAATGCTAGGAAACAAGGCCTAGGGTTCATATTTTCACTAGTGCAAGTTCTCTCAACAATAATAACATAGATAGATCATATAACAATCCCTCAACATGCAACAAAGAGTCACTCCAAAGCCACTAATAGCGGATAACAAACGTAGAGATTATGGTGAGGTACGAAACCACCTCAAAGTTATTCTTTCGGATCAATCTGTAAAAGAGTTCGTACTAGAATAACACCTTAAGACACAAATCAACCAAAACCCTAATGTCACCTAGATACTCCATTGTCACCTCAAGTATCCGTGGGCATGATTATACGATATGCATCACACAATCTCAGATTCATCCAACCAACACAAAGTACTTCAAAGAGTGCCCCAAAGTTTCTGCCGGAGAGTCAAGAACGTGTGCCAACCCCTATGCATAGGTTCATGGAACCCGCAAGTTGGTCACCAAAACATACATCAAGAGGCACATGATATCCCATTGTCACCACAGATAAACACGGCAAGACATACATCAAGTGTTCTCATAAAAGACTCAATCCGATAAGATAACTTCAAAGGGGAAACTCAATTCATCACAAGAGAGTAGAGGGGGAGAAACATCATAAGATCCAACTATAATAGCAAAGCTCGCGATACATCAAGATCGTGCCATAGAGGGAACGAGAGAGAGAGAGAGAGAGAGAGAGAGAGAGAGAGAGAGAGAGAGAGAGAGAGAGAGAGGGAGAGATATCAAACACATAGCTACTGGTACATACCCTCACCACCGAGGGTGAACTACTCCCTCCTCGTCATGGAGAGCGCCGGGATGATGAAGATGGCCACCGGTGATGGGTTGCCCCTCCGGCAGGGTGCCGGAATGGGCTCCCGAGAGGTTTTTGGTGGCTACAGAGGCTTGCGGCGGCGGAACTCCCGATCTATCTTGATATTCGATGGTTTTAGGGTACGAGGGAATATATAGGCGAAAGAAGTCGGTCGGGAGGTGCTCGAGGGGCCCACGAGACAGGGGGGCGCGCCCAGTAGGGGGGGCGCCCTCCTATCTTGTGGCCTCCTCGAGGATCTTCTGACGTGAACTCCAAGTCTCCCGGATCATATTCTTCCAATAAATCACGCTGCCGAAGGTTTCATTCCGTTTGGACTCCGTTTGATATTCCTTTTCCTCGAAATACTGAAACAGGCAATAAAACAGCAATATGGGCTGGGCCTCTGGTTAATAGGTTAGTCACAAAAGTAATATAAAAGTGTATAATAAAGCCCATAAACATTCAAAACACATAATAATATTGCATGGAGCAATCAAAAAGTATAGATACGTTGGAGACGTATCAAGCATCCCCAAGCTTAATTCCTGCTCGTCCTTGAGTAGGTAAATGATAAAAAGATAATTTTTGATGTGGAGTGCTACTTGGCATAGTTTCAATGTAATTCTTCTTAATTGTTGTATGAATATTCAGATCCGAAAGATTCAAGACAAAAGTTTAATATTGACATAAAAATAATAATACTTCAAGCATACTAACAAAGCAATCATGTCTTCTCAAAATATCATGGCCAAAGAAAGTTATCCCTACAAAATCATATAGTCTGGCTATGCTCTATCTTCACCACACAAAGTATTTAAATCATGCACAACCCCGATGACAAGCCAAGCAATTGTTTCATACTTTTGACATTCTCAAACTTTTTCAATCTTCACGCAATACATGAGCATGAGCCATGGATATAGCACTACGGGTGGAATAGAAGGGTGGTTGTGGAGAAGACAAAAAGGGAGAAGATAGTCTCACATCAACTAGGTGTATCAACGGGCTATGGAGATGCCCATTAATAGATATCAATTTGAGTGAGTAGGGATTGCCATGCAACGGATGCACTAGAGCTATAAGTATATAAAAGCTCAACAAAAGAAACTAAGTGGATGTGCATCCAACTCGCTTGCTCACGAAGACCTAGGGCATTTTGAGGAAGCCCATCATTGGAATATACAAGCCAAGTTCTATAATGAAAATTCCCACTAGTATATGAAAGTGACAACATATGAGACTCTCTAACATGAAGATCATGGTGCTACTTTGAAGCACAAGTGTGGTAAGAGGATAGTAGCATTGCCCCTTCTCTCTTTTTCTCTAATTTTTTTTGTTTTTTTGTTTTTTTATTTGGGCCTTTTCTCTTTTTTTATGGCCTCTTTTTTTTCGTCCGGAGTCTCATCCCGACTTGTGGGGGAATCATGGTCTCCATCATCCTTTCCTCACTTGGGACAATGCTCTAAAAATGATGATCATCACACTTTTTATTTTCTTACAACTCAACAATTACAATTCGATACTTAGAACAAAATATGACTTTATATGAATGCCTCCGGCGGTGTACCGGGATATGCAATGACTCATGAGTGACATGTATGAAAGAATTATGAACGGTGGCTTTGCCACAAATACGATGCCAACTACATGATCATGCTAAGCAATATGACAATGATGGAGCGTGTCACAATAAACGGAACGGTGGAAAGTTGCATGGCAATATATCTCGGAATGGCTATGGAAATGCCATGATAGGTAGGTATGGTGGCTGTTTTGAGGAAGGTATATGGTGGGTGTATGATATCGGCGAAAAGTGCGCGGTATTAGAGAGGCTAGCAATGGTGGAAGGATGAGAAAAGTGCGTATTATCCATGGACTCAACATTAGTCATAAAGAACTCATATACTTATTGCAAAAATCTAGAAGTTATCAAAGCAAAGTATTACGCGCATGCTCCTAGGGGGATAGATTGGTAGGAAAAGACCATCGCTCGTCCCCGACCGCCACTCATAAGGAAGACAATCAATAAATAAATCATGCTCCGACTTCATCACAAAGCGGTTCACCATACGTGCATGCTACGGGAATCACAAACTTTAACACAAGTATTTCTCAAATTCATAACTACCCAACTAGAATGACTCTAATATCACCATCTTCATATCTCAAAACAATTATCAAGCATCAAACTTTTCCTAGTATTCAACACACTCATAAGAAAGTTTTTACTATTTTTGGATACCTAGCATATTAAGATTATTTAAGCAAATTACCATGCTATTTAAGACTCTCAAAATAATATAAGTGAAGCATGAGAGTTCATCTATTTCTTCAAAAATAAAACCACTACCGTGCTCTAAAAGATATAAGTGAAGTACTAGAGCAAATGACAAACTACTCCGAAAGATATAAGTGAAGATCAATGAGTAGTCGAATAATTATGCAACTATGTGAAGACTCTCCCATTTAATAATTTCATATCTTGGTATTTTATTAAAACAGCAATCAAAACAAAATAAAATGACATTGCAAGGATAGCACAACTCATGTGAAGAAGCAAAAACTTAGGCTCAACCGATACTAACCGATAGTTGTTGAAGAAGAAAGGTGGGATGCCTACCGGGGCATCCCCAAGCTTAGATGCTTGAGACTTCTTGAAATATTATCTTGGGGTGCCTTGGGCATCCCCAATCTTGAACTTTTGTGTCTCCTTAATTCCTCTTGTATCATGGTTTCTCTTTTTATCAAAAGCTTCATTCACAACAAACTCAACAAGAACTCGTGAGATAGGTTAGTATAAACCAATGCAAAACCTTATCATTTTCTACTGTAACAAATCACTAACATTATTATTCAACATTGCATACTAAATGCCTCTGCATATTTAATACTCCTATCCTTAAATATAATCATTAAACAAGCAAACATATGCAAACAATGCAAACATAACAGCAATCTGCCAAAACAGTACAGTCTGTAAAGAATGCAAGAGTATCAATACTTCCCTAAATCCAAAAATTATGAACTAAATTTCCCAATGTAATAAATTTATCAGAGCTCAGTATGCAAAAATATTCAACATTATACCACTCTTTTACTTTTCTAGGTAATTTTTGCAACAGCGGAAAACTTTCTGTTTTCAAACAGCAACATGTATAGTAGCAAAATAAGCATGGCAAAGGCTATCCTAGACTTTTATTGAAACTAAAGATGCAAAACATTTTTCTAAATAACATCAAGAAAATACTAACAAGAGAAAATGACGCTCCAAGCAAAACACATATCATGTGGTGAATAAAAATATAGCTCCAAGTAAAGTTGCCGATGAACGAAGACGAAAGAGGGGATGCCATCCGGGGCATCCCCAAGCTTAGGTTCTTGGTTGTCCTTGAATATTACCTTGGGGTGCCTTGGGCATCCCCAAGCTTAGGCTCTTTCCACTCCTTATTCCATAGTCCATCGAATCTTTACCCAAAACTTGAAAACTTCACAATGCAAAACTTAACAGAAAACTCGTGAGCTCCGTTAGCGAAAGAAAACAAAACACCACTTCAAGATACTGTAATGAACTCATTCTTTATTTATATTGGTGTTAAACCTACTGTATTCCAAATTCTATATGGTTTATAAACTATTTTACTAGCCATAGATTCATCAAAATAAGCAAACAACACAATGGAAACAGAATCTGTCAAAAACAGAACAGTCTGTAGTAATCTGTAACTAACGCAAACTTCTGGAACTCCAAAAATTCTAAACTAAATTGGTGGACCTGAGGAATTTGTCTAGTAATCATCTGAAAAAATAATCAACTAAATAGAACTCTCCAGTAAAAAGTTGAAGCTAATCTCGTGAGCGTTAAAGTTTCTGTTTTTTACAGCATGATCATAAAGACTTCACCCAAGTCTTCCCAAAGTTCTACTTGGCACAAACACTAATTAAAACATAAAACCACATTTAAACAGAAGATAGATGGATTATTTATTACTAAACAGAACCAAAAAGCAAGAAACTAAAATAAAATTGGGTTACCTCCCAACAAGCGCTAACGTTTAACGCCCCTAGCTAGGCATGATGATTTTCAATGATGCTCACATAAGACATAAGAATTGAAACATAAAGAGAGCATCATGAAGAATATGACTAGCACATTTAAGTCTAACCCACTTCCTATGCATAGGGATTTTGTGATAAAACAACTTATGGGAACAATAATCAACTAGCATAGGAAGGCAAAACAAGCATAACTTCAAAACTTTAAGCACATAGAGAGGAAACTTGATATTATTGCAATTCCTACAAGCATATATTCCTCCCTCATAATAATTTTCAGTAGCATCATGAATGAATTCAACAATATAACCAGCACCTAAAGCATTCTTTTCATGATCTACTTGCATAGAAATTCTACTACCCTCCACATAAGCAAAATTCTTCTCATGAATAATAGTGGGAGCAAACTCAACAAAACAACTACCATGTGATTGAAAATTAAGATCAAGATGACAAGTTTCATGGTTATCATTATTCCTAATAGCATACAAGTCATCACAATAATCATCATAGATAGGAACTTTGTTCTCATAATCAATTGGAACCTCTTCCGAAATAGTGGAATCATCACTAAATAAAGTTGACACTCTTCCAAATCCACTTTCATCAATATAATCATCATAAATAGGAGGCATGCTATCATCAAAATAAATTTTCTCATCAAAGCTTGGGGGACAAAATGTATCATATTCATCAAACATAGCTTCCCCAAGCTTGTGGCTTTGCATATCATTAGCATCATGGATATTCAAGGAATTCATACTAACAACATTGCAATCATGCTCATCATACAAAGATCTAGTACCAAGCATTTTAATGAATTCTTCTTCTAGCACTTGAGCACAATTTTCATTTCCATCATTCTCACGAAAGATATTAAAAAGACGAAGCGTATGAGACAAACTTAACTCCATTTTTTTGTAGTTTTCTTTTATAAAGTAAACTAGTGATAAAACAAGAAACAAAAAGATTCGATTGCAAGATCTAAAGATATACCTTCAAGCACTCACCTCCCCGGCAACGGTGCTAGAAAAGAGCTTGATGTCTACTACACAACCTTCTTCTTGTAGACGTTGTTGGGCATGCAAGTGCACAGGTTTGTAGGACAGTAGCAAATTTCCCTCAAGTGGATGACCTAAGGTTTATCAATCCGTAGGAGGCGTAGGATGAAGATGGTCTCTCTCAAGCAACCCTGCAACCAAATAACAAAGAGTCTCTTGTGTCCCCAACACACCCAATACAATGGTAAATTGTATAGGTGCACTAGTTCGGCGAAGAGATGGTGATACAAATGCAATATGGATGGTAGATAAAGGTAATTGTAATCTGAAATAATAAAAACAGCAAGGTAACAAGTGATAAACATGAGCGTAAACGGTATTGCAATGCTAGGAAACAAGGCCTAGGGTTCATACTTTCACTAGTGCAAGTTCTCTCAACAATAATAACATAGATAGATCATATAACAATCCCTCAACATGCAACAAAGAGTCACTCCAAAGCCACTAATAGCGGATAACAAACGTAGAGATTATGATAGGGTATGAAACCACCTCAAAGTTATTCTTTCGAATCAATCTATAAAAGAGTTCGTACTAGAATAACACCTTAAGACACAAATCAACCAAAACCCTAGTGTCACCTAGATACGCCATTGTCACCTCAAGTATCTGTGGGCATGATTATACGATATGCATCACACAATCTCAGATTCATCCAACCAACACAAAGTACTTCAAAGAGTGCCCCAAAGTTTCTGCCGGAGAGTCAAGAACGTGTGCCAACCCCTATGCATAGGTTCATGGAACCCGCAAGTTGGTCACCAAAACATACATCAAGAGGCACATGATATCCCATTGTCACCACAGATAAACACGGCAAGACATACATCAAGTGTTCTCATAAAAGACTCAATCCGATAAGATAACTTCAAAGGGGAAACTCAATTCATCACAAGAGAGTCGAGGGGGAGAAACATCATAAGATCCAACTATAATAGCAAAGCTCGCGATACATCAAGATCGTGCCATAGAGGGAACACGAGAGAGAGAGAGAGAGAGATCAAACACATAGCTACTGGTACATACCCTCGGCCCCGAGGGTGAACTACTCCCTCCTCGTCATGGAGAGCGCCGGGATGATGAAGATGGCCACCGGTGATGGGTTGCCCCTCCGGCAGGGTGCCGGGAACGGGCTCCCGAGAGGTTTTTGGTGGCTACAGAGACTTGCGGCGGCGGAACTCCCGATCTATCTTGATATTCGATGGTTTTAGGGTACGAGGGAATATATAGGCGAAAGAAGTCGGTCAGGAGGTGCTCGAGGGGCCCACGAGACAGGGGGCGCGCCCAGTAGGGGGGCGCACCCTCCTATCTCGTGGCCTCCTCAAGGATCTTCTGACGTGAACTCCAAGTCTCCCGGATCATATTCTTCCAAAAAATCACGCTGCTGAAGGTTTCATTCCATTTGGACTCCGTTTGATATTCCTTTTCCTCGAAATACTGAAACAGGCAATAAAACAACAATATGGGATGGGCCTCCGGTTAATAGGTTAGTCCCAAAAGTAATATAAAAGTGTATAATAAAGCCCATAAACATTCAAAACACATAATAATATAGCATGGAGCAATCAAAAATTATAGATACGTTGGAGACGTATCAGGATTCACTGCCATATGCTGTCAATTCACAACATACTACCTTGTACCAATATCTTACTGAGGAATATTTGCTGTCTTGTGCTCGAAACTTTCATCGGACAACTTGCTGAAGAAGACTGGGTATCGTGCTTCAGAAGCTTACCCCCTTAAAGACTTTGCTGGGGAAAGACTCAGTACCTTATGCCGGAAGCTTTTGCGGTTGCTTACTGAAGAAGGCAGAGTACCTTGTACGGAAAATCATCCATGTATCATACTGAGGAAGATAGTTGAATCTTGCCTTGGAAGCTTATCTGGTATCTTTCGAGGGAAGACTGGATTGCTTACACCAGAAGCTTCTTATTGTGATACGCGGACCAATTTCCACATATGTAACCATCTGAATATTTTTGCTATTAATTTCTTGCATGAAACAGGGTTTTGCAGGACTATCCTCCTTTCTGAGTACATGCCATATTTTTGCTTGCTTCTAGGTACATCAAGTTCCAAAATCATCCTCAACGAAAAATTAAACTTGTATCTGAGCCATACCTTTGATAATTATGTCAACCTTGCACACAATTTATCTTCTTGCTGATTTAATCATTTTGTTGTGATGAGTGCACGCTATTGCAAACTTGACACTGACGGTCCATCCAGGATTTCTTTTGCATCCAGACAAGATATTCCCAATTCCACTGTAGTCTGCTGACAGTTCTATTCTGTTTAGCTGAGTTTCCAAATATATGCATTTCTTGCTGACTCTTCGGGTCCAGTGTCGGCTGACGAGCAACTTTAATAAGGGAAAATTTGTAACACCGAAGGCCCAAAGAAAGGAACAACAAAAACGACAAAAACAAAAACACACAAGCATTCTACTAATACAATAAATCAAGCAATCATCACATATTACTACTAGTCACACAATATGCATGCCTACTTAAGCACACAAATTCCGTGGAATCTCCGGTACTGCGATCTAGCATGCTGTGACGATGTGCATGAGGACGAATAAATGTGTGGAAGAATTGGTGTAAACAACGCTTCACCAAGTGCTAGCTTAGCCAGGTGGCAACCTGAACTAGCTCGGAGGTAAGGACGTACTCGGTAATCATGCAGTAGGACACGAAGGTCGCAACCACATTATTATCAAGCGGACGGAGAAAGATCCGTACTCGTCCAAGAAATAGGATAGCGGGGAAAAACTGAGGCTGCTGACATTGCCCTTTCTTGATAACTAAGATCATTAAGGGTTGCCAACACGACAAAATAAAAGAACGATCCGGGATAGACGCATGTCCATCACCGAAACGATAGACGGGACTGAAGGAAAGACATCGGTGCGATACCTGAGCACCATTTTTGCAAACAGTGTCTGGATCACTTGGCATCACTCTGCTGGGACAGAAATGACACCAAACACCGAAAGAAAAAGGGACTGGGGAAATGCAAAGGTTGAGCTGTAGTGGATCCGAACCGATGCCAGCTACACTCACCAGATAAACCGTTAGTGACTAAATAATAATCTATATGCATGCTATGCGACAAACAAATGCAGCAATCAAGTGCAACAAACCAACTGGGGTCTATACTACCGCTTTCTAACGTTCAGCGGTCTAGGGCGCCCTACACCGGACCTGCTCGATACCAAGCATCGTGGCACCCGGCTCGAGAAACCGAACACCCGTATTCCAACCCGTAGATCGAGGAGAAGTCTTCTGGAATACGACACTGCTTAGCATAGAACAAACCAGCTTTCTATTATTACACGAATATGAATACAAGGTCTCTGATATTACAATGAATAACATCGGTACAGCGACACTACACCATCCTCAGTTGCTCTATGCAAGCAGCAGAACAACTCGAAGCAGCGGAATAACTCTAGCAGCGGATCAACGAAGACGGTGGTGAAACTCCACTCCGCAGGGACTCTGGATGGAACGCTTATCCTAGCCCGCATGAACGGAAACCACGACAAGCAAGCAATCAAATCCGGCATGACCTGCAAACTGGCATGACACACCAGGTCAGTACATTGAATGTATTTGCAAGCTCACAATAACCAGAAGCATTCAAGACAGACAACAGCATGGCAATTACAGGTTAAACAGGAGTTATCATGAGATCATCAGCATAACAAGGCATGGCCAACATAAACATGATACAACTATCTCAACATGAACATATTAATCCAACAATACTAGCATGCAACATGATGACACTATATGCACCACGTATTCTGCTCGGGTTACCTCGTAATCAACACATGCATTACTTACCAACCTTGGACATCACACGATCATCTCAGGATCAAATCAAGCTTGGTATAAACAATACCGTAGTAATCAATAAACGACCACAAGGAGCTTGATCTTTACCCACGACTCTCGTACAACATCACGAACATACAACAACTCGGTATCCTCGATACCATTGTGATCCTTACGGCGATCACCACCACGACCAACACTTAGTCCCAAACCATGATCCTTACGGCGATCACAACCCGACCACTAAATGGCCCGTGATCATTACGGCGATCACAACCCGACCAACACCTGGTCCGTGATCCTTACAGCATCACAACCAACTTATCTCATTGTTATTAAGCACATAATTCTTATTACTGTTGACTCATGGTGTGACCTTCTCTCGACCTAGGCCCTTTTCCGCGGGCGCGGCTATCGATAGATTTAATATACACTCTGCAGAGGTTAGTACACTGTACCCACACTACGAAACCCATGGCCTCGCACTCCCATTCGGGTGGACCAACGGCGTTCCGACAAAACTGATCTACTGTCATGACACTCTCCCGGCCACTCCGACTCACTCCTCACTGAGCTAAGTCATGGGTGGGCCCGTGTCTACCTCCAGACACAACGACCACCATCGTCGCCCGATCCACTCTGGGACCCTCGCGCAAAATCAAATCAAAACCGGGCACACAAGGTTATGCACCTTCATCGGGCAGGTACAAGACACCCATAACCTTCCTCGTTGGAGGCACCGCGAGAGGCACGACAATAGACCCGATTAGGACCGTCCCATACCGGTAAGCGTGGTTGCCTTTGGTCAAGATCGATTCAGCGGCACCATGACTCAGCCAATAGTTGTTCAAGTTTAATTTAATCCGGTTTACTTGAATGCAAATATGCTGAGCCATGATAAAATGCATGAACATGATATCAACATCATCATGAGAGTATCACATAACTTTCCACCATATCAACAATAACTCATATCCATTGAACATGGCATACTGACTAGCATGACCATCACCAACATCAACATGTACTACTAACAAGCATAAACATATGAAAGGAAATACTAGCAGGTATAACATGATCACAGAGTACAAGACAACATAGCACAAAAGTGAACATGCAAATCTAGACATCACCGAAATAACGATAACCATCTTTTCAACATACAAATATTTAATAAAGATTCAAGTTGAAAACCATGGCTACTACATGACTATCATGCAAGTGGGTATTGTGGCTTGCCTGGGGATGAAGAAGGCACCGGGGAGAAGTGCGGTGAAGCCGCAGAAAGAATCGCCGGAAACAGTTCTCTCTCGGAGGGGGCTGAATAAGGCAAGGGCATAAAGGTCATTTTCACAATGTCAAACCATAGTGAAAGTGTGACCAACAGAACGGGCTCGACGAAACGAAAAAGTGGGCTTTGGATTCACCTCAAACGGAGTTACGGTTAAAAAGATATGGAAGTTTTTCTGCCAAGGACCCATCTGTAATGAAAAAAATTTCAACCAGGGGCCTGAATAGAAAAGGTGAAAGCGCATTCGGGGAACTACGTTTTCACCTTATCCAAAGGAACAGTGGCGGGGCTGACGCGTGCGGGTCCCACGGCTGGGGCCCGTCAATTATCCACGCTGGTCCGCGGAGTCAACGGCCAGAGGCCGACAGGTGGGGCCGAGAGGGGCGAGGGACCCACTGGCAGGGGACAGGCTGGGGTCGTCGTCTTCTTCCTCGCCCTGGCCCGACCGAAGCAGAGGATGGGCAGAGGCAGGGGAGGAGCGGCGAGGGGGCCGGCCAGCTCCGGCCATATCCGGCCCGGACGAGCGCACCGGCGGATGCGCAGAGGCCAGCCGCACCCATTCAGAGGGGAAGGGGTCGCTGGGGAGGCCTAGGACGGCGGCGGCGGTCGGCGCCATGAGGAGGACAGAAGCGGCACGGGCGGAGGTGGAGCTCGGTGATGAGGGAAAATCCGGCGAGGCTGAGGGCGTGGGGCGGCTCGTGGAGGCATGGGGAAGACGATGGGGGAGTCTGGGAAGCAAGAGGAGGCTCGGGACGGCCGGACGAGCTGGAGGCCGACGGCGGAGGCGGCGGCCGAACTCCGGGAGGCGCGGCCAGAGGCACTCTGGCGAGGGGGCAAGGGGGTGGGCGAACCGCGGGAGAGCGGGGAGGCTTGTGGACAGGTTGGAAGGAGAGGAGAGTGGCCAGTCTCTCCGGAACCAAGAAGAAAACGGGGCGGCCACGGCGAACAGAGGCGAACTCGGGCGAGATGTCGATGCTTCGGTGGTAGGGAAGGCTTGGGGAGGGGCTTGGGAGATGCGGGAGAGCCTAGGGGTCCTTTTATATGCCGAGGGGAAAGCTCTGGAGCTCACGGGCGAGCTCCCGACCAAGCTTTAATGGCGGACAGAGGCGAGGCACGGCATGGGCATGGCGCTAGCGGCACATTCATGGCGAACCACGACGATCCATCAATGCAGAGAGATGCCGGGAATCACGGGGCAGCTACTAGACATGGATGGAGGTCGATACGACGAGGGAGACGACGGGCACAGGGCCGGGAAGAATCCAGAGCACGCCATTTGAATGACATCAGCGTGATCACCACGCGCACTGGAGCAAACTCCACGTTTTGGCCGGGCCAACCATGTGCAGTGGATGGACCTTGGTGCCCTTAGTCCAAATAAAGAAATAAATCAGTCCAGGGGCAAAGAGGAGATTTGCCCTTAGCTCCAAAAGTAAATCAGTAAGAAGGTGTTTGTAACTTGCTGTGGTTAAACCAGCTAGGAAAATCAGTAAATAGCTTGTCTAGCAGGTTTATATACCGAAGGACTTTCATCCTGGAGGTTTTGAGGGTAAATGGATCAAGATTTACTGTAGTTGCTTCACAACTGCATACTTGGTCCAGAAATGAAGATCAGCAAGATGCACTCACATGGAGTTATGGAATGGGATGAAACTTGGCAAATCCTCATGATATGTACATATAAAGATGCTGAAAAATATCATGCCAAATGGACAAGCCAAAATGGCACTTGCTTCACAAACATCATTTCTGTCCAGAAACTTGGAATAATTATGGTGGACAAATGGATCAATGAAATGATGCTACAATTGGTGGAGAGATGTTTAAATGGTATAATAATGATCTGGTAATTTATCAGGATTTTTGAAGCAATATAAAATATACTTGCTTCACAACCTGAAAATATTGCCACAAACAAAGATTTGCTCCTGTGCCCACATAGATGATTGTATGGGGCTGCAAATGGGTGGAGCGGATTAATATGAGCACATTAAGGAGTGTGAAAAATTTAAACTCATTTGGGTACTCCTAGCTAGTACTTCCTTCACAAAGCTTTATGTTTGACAGGAACTTTGAAAATTCACTGAGGAAGACTGGCTAGGCAAATAAATTTGAACTTGTGCATGAGGAAATTATTTGGACATAAAAACATGCCCAAAAAGGTTGGGAGTCAATAGGAGAAATATAAATGACACTTCCTTCACAAAGTGCCATTCAGGGCAGAATAGGAAAAGGAATATTGGGGAATTATTTTTGAACATGGCAATGAAAAGTTTTGCCATATTTGATCAATATATGACCCAAAAAATTTATGAGAATTATTTGGGAAGTTTTGGAGTGAGGGAAATATAGGTTGCTTCACAACCTAGGGCAATTTGAGTTATTCCTTTAATAGAAAAGGAATATTCCCAATAAAAAGAATATTGGGATTTGGGCTAGGATGGAAATGACAGGGTCTAGGGAAGGATTTGGGAATGACAAGCCACTCTGGAAACAAAGAAGAGGGCATCTTCTTGGTTTCTGCACTGAAAGCTCATGGAAAAAAAAACTCGGCAAAAACCTCGGAAAAACAAAAGAAAAAGAAAGGGCCAAAAATCAGGCTGTCACACCCAACTGGACACAGGAGGTGGTCTTCTTCCTTTCATCTTGAAAGCCCATTAATCCGGCCCACATCGGATAGACCGGACGCCCGAGAACCCCTTAGTCTAGGACTCCCTCAATTTCCCTCTGCCTTTTATTGATAAAATGCTAGAAAGGTTATCAAAGCACACACATTTTTGTTTCCTTAATGGATATTCTGGTTTTTCTCAAATACCCGTCTCACAACTTGATCAAGAGAAAACCACCTTTACTTGTCCTTTCAGAACTTATGCTTATAGACGTATGCCTTTTGGTTTATGCAATGTACCTGCTACCTTTCAAAGATGTATGACTGCTATATTCTCTGATTTTTGTTAAAAAATTGTTGAGGTTTTCATGGATGATTTTTCCATTTACGGAACTTCTTTTGATGATTGCTTGAGCAACCTTGATCGAGTTTTGCAGAGATGTGAGCAAACTAATCTTGTCTTGAATTGGGTGAGAAGTTTTATTTTATGGTTAATGAAGGTATTGTCTCGGGGCATAAAACTTCTGAATGAGGTATTGAGGTGGATAAAGCTAAAGTTGATGCAATTGAGAAAATGCCATGTCCTAAAGATATCAAAGGTATTCACAGTTTCCTCGGTCATGCTGGTTTCTATAGGAGGTTTATTAAAGACCTCTCTAAAATTTCTAGGCCTCTTACAATTTTTTTTACAAAAGGATGTTCCATTTTTTATGATGATTGTGTAGAAGCCTTTGGAACACTTAAGAAAGCCTTAATTTCTGCACCTATTGTTCAACCACCTGATTGGAACTTGCCTTTTGAAATTATGTGTGATGTTAATGATTATGCTGTTGGTGCTATTCTAGGACAAAGAGTTGATAAGAAGTTAAATGTTATTCATTATGCTAGTAAAACTCTAGACAGTGCCCAACGCAATTATGCTACTACTGAAAAAGAATTCTTAGCAGTGGTGTTTGCTTGTGATATATTTACATCTTAAATTGTTGATTCTAAATTGATTGTTCACACTGATCATGCTACTATAAAATATCCTATGGAAAAGAAAGATGCTAAACATAGAATTATTAGGTGGGTTATTTTGCTACAGGAATTTGACTTACATATCACTGATAGAAAAAGAGCTGAGAAACCCATGTTTGATAACTTGTCTAGGTTAGAGAATATTCTTGATGACCCGCAACCTATTAATGAAAGTTTTCCTGATAAAAAATTAGCTGCAATAAATGTTTCTCATAACACTCCTTGGTTTGCTGACTATGCAAATTACATTGTTGCTAAATACATACCACCTAGCTTCACATACCAACAAAAGAAAAAAAATCTTCTATGATTTAAGACATTACTTTTGGGATGACCCACATCTTTATAAAGAAGGACTAGATGGTATTATTAGACGTTGTGTACCTCATCATGAACAAGAACAAATCCTACAGAAATGTCACTCCGAAGCTTATGGAGGGCATCATGCAGGAGATAGAACTGCTCACAAGTTATTGCAATCTGGGTTTTGTTGGTCTACTCTCTTCAAGGATGCCCGTAAGTTTGTTTTATCTTCCGATGAATGTCAAAGAATTGGTAATATTGGTAAGCATCAGGAAATGCCTATGAATTATTCTCTTATTGTTGAACCATTTGATTTATGGGGATTTGATTACATGGGACCTTTTCCTTCCTCTAATTGGTATACACATATTTTGGTTGTTGTTGATTATGTTACTAAGTGGGTAGAAGCTATTCCAACCAGTAATGCTAATCACAACACCTCTATTTAAATGCTTAAGGAAGTCATTTTCCCAAGGTTTGGAGTCCGTAGATATTTAATGACCAATGGTGGTTCACACTTTATTCATGGTGCTTTCTGTAAAATGCTTGCTAAATATGATGTTAACCATAGAATTACATCACCCTGTCATCCTTAGTCTAGTGTTCGAGTTGAACATAACAATAGAGAAATAAAGTTAATATTACAAAATACTGTCAATAGGTCCCGAAAAAATTGGTCTAAGAAATTAGATGATGCACTTTGGGCTTATAGAACAACATATAAAAATCCTATGTGTATGTCTCCTTATAAAATGGTTTATGGAAAAGCTTGTCATTTGCCTCTTGAGTTAGAACATAAAGCATACTGGGCAATTAAAGAACTCAACTATGATTTCAAACTTGCCGGTGAAAAGAGGTTATTTGATATTAGCTCTTTAGATGAATGGAGAACCCAAGCTCATGAAAATGCCAAGTTATTTAAAGAAAAAGTTAAAAGATGGCATGATAAAAGAATCCAAAAGTGTGTTTAAAGTTGGGGAATATGTTCTTTTGTACAACTCTCGTTTCATATTCTTTGCAAGAAAACTCCTCTCCAAATGGGAAGGACCCTATGTTGTCGAGGAGGTTTAACGATCCGGAGCCATCAAAATAAATAGTGTCAAAGGTACTAACCCGAAGGTTGTTAATGGGCAACGAATAAAACATTATATCTCAGGTACGCCCATTAATGTTGAAAGCAATATTATCCAAACTATGACACCAGAAGAATGCATAAAAGAAACCTTCCGGAACACTCCAGAATCGTGAAAAAGAGGAGGTACGCGATACGGTAAGTAAACGGACTCCAAAAAATACGCAAAAATATTTTCTGTCTGGTTTGGAATAAACCAAAAATTAGGAAAATAAGAAACAACCAGGAAGGCACCCTTGGTGGGCACAAGACACCAGGGCGCGCCTGGCAGCCAGGCGCGCCCAGGTGGGTTGTGCCCACCTCGGGTACCTTCGGACTCCGTTTTTCTTCTGTTTGCTTGTTTCCTAAGATAAAAAAATCTTTATATACCCCCCGAACCTATTGACCACCGTATCACGGAGAAATCTCATGTTTTCTTTTCTTGTTGTTTTCGATCAGATCTGTTAAGCCAGGCATCATGTCTTCCCCGTGTTCAAACAATAGAGAAGACGATGCAAGGTTAATGCAGGAGGAGCTAGAGGGGGAGGGAGTTCAGGAGGTTGCCATGGAGGAAGATGAAGGGAATTCCCTTGGAGTTCACCCTCCGACTTCCGAGAGAGGCACACTAGCTGGTATCTCTACTCGTCCTAATCCTCATCAAGCCATGATATCATCAAACAATCAAGAGAGCTCTGAAGTGCAAGAAGAACTTCCTCCAAGGAGGCCTTTACACAGGTTACGTCTTAACAATTTTCACAATTTAATTCACAATTATGGGTTCGAAAATACTCCCCGTGTGCACATACTGTCTAATTGGGACATATCCCGTCCAAGAGAAAGTGATGCAGGAACAAGTTCTTGGGGGACAGAGAATAAACATATTATGGCTGAAGTGGATAAAATCACTGAGTTTCTTCGTAAAGCTCTCCACGAGATTCAAGGCTTGAAGGATGCACTCATGGATATATTGGGAGTTATTTCATCACCACCACCTCCTTCTTCATCACCAAAAGAAAATTGAGTATCGGGTACGGGCGCTCCCCTTGGCTTGTGCCAAGCTTGGGGGAGGTGCCCCGGTATCATATCACCTCCACTGTCTTTTTCCTTTACTTATCTTAGTTCGATCCATGGTTATCTTGTGCTTTAGATGAATAAAAGTTTAGTTCGATCCTTTCTTTTCGAGTGTTTGCTTAGTCATCTATCTTTGTAATCATGTGCGAGATATATAATAAAGTTTAGTTTGAGTTTTGTTTTCTTTACTTTCATGTTCAATAAAAATAAAGGAAATAAATGAAAAAGATCACATGCTGATCTTATGGTAAGAAATGACATCACATAAGGAAGAGTATAAGTAGAAATTTTTATTGGAGAATGACAAACATAACATTGGTCAATGATGCAATTCATGAAAGAATTGATAAGGGAAGAGAAGATTCACATGCAAATACACTATCTTGGACATCTTTTGTGATTGTGAGCCCCCATCAAAATATTATATGCCAAAATTGTTGACGTTGGACAAGGAAGACAAAGTAATGATTTATGTTTGTTCATATTCACATAGAAGTTATATTATCATAGATCCTTCAACATGTGGTGCTTTCCCCCCATCTTTGCTAGCCAAAAATTCCGCACTAAGTAGAGATACTACTTGTGCATCCAAAAACCCTTAAATCTTGTTTTGAGAGTCCACCATACCTACCTAAGGATTGAGTAAGATCGTTCAAGTAAGTTTTCATCGGTGCAAAAAGGCAATAAAAATTGCTTCTAAAAGTGTTAGATCATTTATTGTAAGAGAAAAATGAGCGTTGTACGAACTTGTGATGGCAAAGAATAAAAGTGCCAGACAACATAATAAAGGTTTCTATCATAAGGGCAATATAACATGACGTTCTCTTGCACTAAGGGATTGAGCATACAAACAAAAAACGCATGGCAACCTCTGCTTCCCTCTGCGAAGGGCCTATCTTTTACTTTTATGTATTTACTTTTATGCAAGAGTCAAAGTTCTTCTCTCTATTCCTTTTTATTTTCTCTTTTGGTAAGGACAATGTGGTGAGGAAAGATCTTGGCACATATATCCAGTTGGATATGGGTAGCATGAGTTATTATTGTTGACATCACCCTTGAGGTGAGTATGTTGGGAGGCGAAACTATAAACCCCTATCTTTCTATGTGTCCGGTTGAAACTTTTTGCTCATGTGTATGAGGTAAGTGTTAGCAATCATATAAGACTATATGATGGTTGAGTATGTGGACTTTCCAAAAGGCTCAGATACGTGCCCCTTCCTGAAAAGATGATGAATTGTAGTTGCAAAGTTGACTGAGAACATAGTTTGTTGGTTTTCAATAGAGTTTATGCTTTATACTTCGAGGTTGTAATGAATTGTTACTTGTTCATGAGAAGTCTATGATAAAAGATCTATGATAGAGTTTTATATTAAAGTTTGTTGCTGTTATAATAATATACATGATGCTTCTATGTCCTTATTTTGTTTTATCGACCCCTCTCTCTCTAAGCACGTGGACATGTTTTTCAATTTCGGTTTCGCTTGAGGACAAGCGGGGTCTAAGCTTGGGGGAGTTGATACGTACATTTTTCATCATGTTTTCCTACTGTTATTTATGATGTTTTTATGCATAATAATGGTTTTTGGAGTAATTCTAATTCCTTTTCTCTCATAATATGCAAGGTTCACACAAAGAGGGAGAATACCGGCAGCTGGAATTTTGGACCTGAAAAGTCTACGTCAGGCTACCTATTCCGCACAACTCCAAATGAGCTGAAACTTCATGAGGAATATTTATGGAATAAATAAGAATTATTGGAGCAAATAACTACCAGAGGGGGCCACCAGGTGGGCACAACCCACCTGGGCGCGTCCGGGAGCCCAGGCGCCCTCTAGTGGGTTGTGCCCTCCTCGGCCCACCTCCGGTTCCCCTCTTCTGGTATATAAGTCATTTTGACCTAAAAAAATCAAGAGATGACTTTTGGACGAAGCGCCGCCGTCTCGAGGCGGAAGTTGGCAAGGAGCACTTTTGCCCTCCGGCGGAGCGATTCCGCCGGGGGAACTTCCCTCTTGGAGGGGGAAATCATCGTCATCATCATCACCAACAACTCTCCCGTCTTGGGGAGGGCAATCTCCATCAACATATTCAATAGCACCATCTCCTCTCAAACCCTAGTTCATCTCTTGTGTTCAAGCTTTGTACTGGAACTATAGATTGGTGCTTGTGGGTGACTAGTAGTGTTGATTACATCTTGTAGTTGATTACTATATGGTTTATTTAGTCGAAGATTATATATTCAGATCCAATATGATATTTAATACTCCTCTAATCTTGAGCATGATTATCCTTTGTGAGTAGTTACTTTTGTTCTTAAAGTCACGGGAGAAATCTTGTCGCAAGTAATCATGTGAACTTGATATGTGTTCGATATTTTGATGGTATGTATGTTGTTATTCCCTTAGTGGTGTCATGTGAACGTCGACTACATGACACTTCACCATATTTGTGTTGGGGAACGTAGTAATTTCAAAAAAAATCCTACGCACATGCAAGATCATGGTGATGCATAGCAACGAGAGGGGAGAGTGTTGTCCACGTACCCTCGTAGACCGAAAGCGGAAGCGTTATAACAACGCGGTTGATGTAGTCGTACGTCTTCACGGCCCGACCGATCAAGCACCGAAACTATGACACCTCCGAGTTTTAGCACACGTTCAACTCGATGACGATCCCCGGACTCCGATCCAGCAAAGTGTCAGGGATGAGTTCCGTCAGCACGACGACGTGTTGACGACCTTGATGTTCTACCGTCGCAGGGCTTCGCCTAAGCACCGCTACAATATTATCGAGGAGAACTATGGTGGAGGGGGGCACCACACACGGCTAAGAGATCTCAAGGATCAATTGTTGTGTCTCTAGGGTGCCCCCTCGCCCCCGTATATAAAGGAGCAAGGGGGAGGCCGGCCGGCCCTTGCTAGGCGCGCCAGGAGGAGGAGTCCTCCTCCTAGTAGGAGTAGGACTCCCCTCTTTCCTACTCCTAATAGGAGGGGGAAAGGAAGGGGGAGAGGGAGAGGGAAAGGGGGGTGCCCGCCCCCTCTCCTAGTCCAATTCGGACCAGAGGGGGAGGGGGCGTGCGACCCACCCTGGCTGCCTCTCTCTCTCTCCACTAAGGCCCATAAGGCCCATTACTTCTCCGGGGGGGGGGGGGTCCGGTAACCCTCCGGCACTCCGGTTTTCTCTGAAATCACCCGGAACACTTCCGGTGTCCGAATATAGACGTCCAATATATCAATCTTTATGTCTCGACCATTTCGAGACTCCTCATCATGTCTGTGATCACATCCGGGACTCCGAACAACCTTCGGTACATCAAAACATATAAACTCATAATATAACTGTCATCGTAACGTTAAGCGTGCGGACCCTACGAGTTCGAGAACTATGTAGACATGACCTAGAACTGTTTCCGGTCAATAACCAATAGCGGAACCTGGATGCTCATATTGGCTCCTACATATTCTACGAAGATCTTTATCGGTCAAACCGCATAACAACATATGTTGTTCCCTTTGTCATTGGTATGTTACTTGCCCGAGATTCGATCGTCGGTATCTCAATACCTAGTTCAATCTCGTTACCGGCAAGTCTCTTTACTCGTTACATAATGCATCATTCCGTAACTAACTCATTAGTTACATTGCTTGCAAGGCTTATAGTGATGTGCATTACCGAGAGGGCCCAGAGATACCTCTCCGACAATCGGAGTGACAAAACCTAAATGTCGAAATATGCCAACTCAACATGTACCTTTGGAGACACCTATAGAGCTCCTTTATAATCACCCAGTTACGTTGTGACATTTGGTAGCACACAAAGTGTTCCTCCGGTAAATGGGAGTTGCATAATCTCATAGTTATAGGAACTTGTATAAGTCATGAAGAAAGCAATAGCAATATACTAAACGATCAAGTGCTAAGCTAACGGAATGGGTCAAGTCAATCACATCATTTTCCTAATGATGTGATCCCATTAATCAAATGACAACACATGTCTATGGTTAGGAAACATAACCATCTTTGATCAATGATCTAGTCAAGTAGAGGCATACTAGTGACATTAAGTTTGTCTATGTATTCACACATGTATCATGTTTCCGGTTTATACAATTCTAGCATGAATAATAAACATTTATCATGATACGAGGAAATAAATAATAACTTTATTATTGACTCTAGGGCATATTTCCTTCAGTCTCCCACTTGCACTAGAGTCAATAATCTAGATTATACAGTAATAATTCTAACACCCATGGAGTCTTGGTGCTGATCATGTTTTGCTCGTGGAATAGGCTTAGTCAACGGGTCTGCAACATTCAGATCCGTATGTATCTTGCAAATCTCTATGTCTCCCACCTGGACTTGGTCCCGGATGGAATTGAAGCGTCTGTTGATGTGCTTGATCCTCTTGTGAAATCTGGATTCCTTTGCCAATGCAATTGCACCAGTATTGTCACAGAAGATCTTCATTGGTCGCGATGCACTAGGTATCACACCTAGATCGGAAATGAACTCTTTCATCCAGACTCCTTCATTTACTGCTTCCGAAGCAGCTATGTACTCCGCTTCGCATGTAGATCCCGCCACGACGCTTTGTTTAGAACTGCACCAACTGACAGCTCCATCGTTCAATATAAACACGTATCCGGTTTGCGATTGAGAATCGTCCGGATCAGTCTCAAAGCTTGCATCGACGTAACCATTTACGACTAGCTCTTTGTCACCTCCATAAACGAGAAACATATCCTTAGTCCTTTTCAGGTATTTCAGGATATTCTTGACCGTTGTCCAGTGATCCACTCCTGGATTACTTTGGTACCTACCTGCCAAGCTTATTGCTAAGCACACGTCAGGTCTGGTACACAACATTGCATACATGATAGAGCCTATGGCTGAAGCATATGGAACATCGTTCATTTTCTCTCTATCTTCTGTTGTGGTCGGGCATTGAGTCTGACTCAACTTCACACCTTGTAACACGGGCAAGAACCCTTTCTTTTCCGGATCCATTTTGAACTTTTTCGAAACTTTATCAAGGTATGTGCTTTGTGAAAGTCCAATTAAGTGTCTTGATCTATCTCTATAGATCTTGATGCCCAATATGTAAGCAGCTTCACCGAGGTCTTTCATTGAAAAACTTTTATTCAAGTATCCCTTTATGCCATCCAGAAATTCTATATCATTTCCAATTAACAATATGTCATCTACATATAATATCGAAATGCTCTGAGCTCCCACTCACTTTCTTGTAAATCAGAGCTTCTCCAAAAGTCTATATAAAACCATATGCTTTGATCACACTATCAAAGCGTTTATTCCAACTTCGAGAGGCTTGCACCTGTCCATAAATGGATCGCTGGAGCTTGCACACTTTGTTAGCACCTTTTGGATCGACAAAACCTTTCGGTTGCATCTTATACAACTCTTCTTCCAGAAATCCATTCAGGAATGCAGTTTTGACATCCATTTGCCAAATTTCATAATCATAAAATGCGGCAATTGCTAACATGATTCGGACAGACTTAAGCATCGCTACGGGTGAGAAAGTCTCATCGTAGTCAACCCCTTGAACTTGTCGAAAACCTTTTGCAACAAGTCGAGCTTTGTAGACAGTTACATTACCATCAGCGTCAGTCTTCTTCTTGAAGATCCATTTATTTTCTATGGCTTGCCTATCATCGGGCAAGTCAACCAAAGTCCATACTTTGTTCTCATACATGGATCCCATCTCAGATTTCATGGCCTCAAGCCACTTTGCGGAATCTGGGCTCATCATCGCTTCCTCATAGTTCGTAGGTTCGCCATGGTCAAGTAACATGACTTCCAGAATAGGATTACCATACCACTCTGGTGCGGATCTTACTCTGGTAGACCTACGAGGTTTGGTAGTAACTTGATCTGAAGTTTCATGATCAATATCATTAGCTTCCTCACTGATTGGTGTAGTTGTCACAGGAACCGGTTCTTGTGATGAACTACTTTCCAATAAGGGAGCAGGTACAGTTACCTCATCAAGTTCTACTTTCCTCCCACTCACTTCTTTCGAGAGAAACTCCTTCTCTAGAAAGGATCCGAATTTAGCAACAAAAATCTTGCCCTCAGATCTGTGATAGAAGGTGTACCCAATAGTCTCTTTTGGGTATCCTATGAAGACACATTTCTCCGATTTGGGTTCGAGCTTATCTGGTTGAAGTTTCTTCACATAAGCATCGCAGCCCCAAACTTTAAGAAACGACAACTTTGGTTTCTTGCCAAACCACAGTTTATAAGGTGTCGTCTCAACGGATTTTGATGGTGCCCTATTTAACATGAATGCGGCCGTCTCGAAAGCATAACCCCAAAACGATAGCGGTAAATCAGTAAGAGACACCATAGATCGCACCATATCTAGTAAAGTACGATTACGACGTTCGGACACACCATTTCGTTGTGGTGTTCCGGGTGGCGTGAGTTGCGAAACTATTCTGCATTGCTTCAAATGTAAACCAAACTCGTAACTCAAATATTCTCCTCCACGATCAGATCATAGATATTTTATTTTCTTGTTACGATGATTTTCCACTTCACTCTGAAATTCTTTGAACTTTTCAAATGTTTCAGACTTGTGTTTCATCAAGTAGATATACCCATATCTGCTCAAATCATCTGTGAAGGTGAGAAAATAACGATACCCGCCGCGAGCCTCAATATTCATTGGACCACATACATCAGTATGTATGATTTCCAACAAATCAGTTGCTCGCTCCATAGTTCCGGAGAACGGCGTTTTAGTCATCTTGCCCATGAGGCACGGTTCGCAAGTACCAAGTGATTCATAATCAAGTGATTCCAGAAGTCCATCAGTATGGAGTTTCTTCACGCGTTTTACACCAATATGACCCAAACGGCAGTGCCACAAATAAGTTGCACTATCATTATCAACTCTGCATCTTTTGGCTTCAACATTATGAATATGTGTATCACTACTATCGAGATTCAATAAAAATAGACCACTCTTCAAGGGTGCATGACCATAAAAGATATTACTCATATAAATAGAACAACCATTATTCTCAGATTTGAATGAATAACCATCTCGCATCAAACAAGATCCAGATATAATGTTCATGCTTAACGCTGGCACAAAATAACAATTATTTAGGTCTAAAACTAATCCCGATGGTAGATGTAGAGGTAGCGTGCCGACCGCGATCACATCGACTTTGGAACCATTTCCCACGCGCATCGTCACCTTGTCCTTAGCCAATCTTCGCAATCCGTAGTCCCTGTTTGAGTTGCAAATATTAGCAATGAACCGAGATCAAATACCAGTGCTATTGCGAGCATTAGTAAGGTACACATCAATAACATGTATATCACATATACCTTTGTTCACCTTGCCATCCTTCTTATCCGCCAAATACTTGGGGCAGTTCCGCTTCCAGTGTCCAGTCTGCTTGCAGTAGAAGCACTCAGTTTCAAGATTAGGTCCAGACTTGGGTTTCTTCTCCTGAGCAGCAACTTGCTTGCTGTTCTTCTTGAAGTTCCCCTTCTTCTTCCCTTTTCCCTTCTTCTTGAAACTGGTGGTCTTATTGACCATCAACATTTGATGCTCCTTCTTGATTTCTACCTCCGCAGCCTTTAGCATTGCGAAGAGCTCGGGAATAGTCTTGTCCATCCCTTGCATTCTATAATTCATCATGAAGCTCTTGTAGCTTGGTGGCAGTGATTGAAGAATTCTGTCAATGACACTATCATCAGGAAGATTAACTCCCAGTAGAATCAAGTGATTATTATACCCAGACATTTTGAGTCAATGTTCACTGACAGAACTATTCTCCTCCATCTTACAGCCATAGAACTTATTGGAGACTTCATATCTCTCAATCCGAGCATTTGCTTGAAATATTAACTTCAACTCCTGGAACATCTCATATGCTCCATGACGTTCAAAACGTCGTTGAAGACCCGGTCCTAAGCCGTAAAGCATGGCACACTGAACTATCGAGTAGTCATCAGCTTTGCTCTGCCAGACGTTCTTAACGTCGTTAGTTGCATCTGCAGCAGGCCTGGCACCCAGCGGTGCTTCCAGGACGTAATTCTTCTGTGCAGCAATGAGGATAATCCTCAAGTTACGGACCCAGTCCGTGTAGTTGCTACCATCATCTTTGAACTTAGCTTTATCAAGGAACGCATTAAAATTCAACGGAACAACAACACGAGCCATCTATCTACAACAAACATAGACAAGCAAAATACTATCAAGTACTAAGTTCATGATAAATTTAAGTTCAATTAATCATATTACTTAAGAACTCCCACTTAGACAGACATCTCTCTAGTCATCTAAGTGATCACGTGATCCAAATCAACTAAACCATGTCCGATCATCATGTGAGATGGAGTAGTTTCAATGGTGAACATCACTATGTTGATCATATCTACTATATGGTTCACGTTCGACCTTTCTGTCTCCGTGTTCTGAGGCCATATCTGTATATGCTAGGCTCGTCAAGTTTAACCTGAGTATTCCGCATGTGCAACTATTTTGCACCCGTTGTATTTGAACGTAGAGCCTATCACACCCGATCATCACGTGGTGTCTCAGCACGAAGAACTTTTGCAACGGTGCATACTCAGGGAGAACACTTCTTGATAATTAGTGAGATATCATCTTAAAATGCTACCGTCAATCAAAGCAAGATAAGATGCATAAAGGATAAACATCACATGCAATCAATATAGGTGATACGATATGGCCATCATCATCTTGTGCTTGTGATCTCCATCTCCGAAGCACCGTCGTGATCACCATCGTCACCGGCGCGACACCTTGATCTCCATCGTAGCATCGTTGTCGTCTCGCCAATCTTATGCTTCTACGACTATCGCTACCGCTTAGTGATAAAGTAAAGCACTACAGAGCGATTGCATTGCATACAATAAGCGACAACCATATGGCTCCGCCGATTGCCGATAACTTCGGTTACAAAACATGATCATCTCATACAATAAAATATAGCATCACGTCTTGACCATATCACATCACAACATGCCCTGCAAAAACAAGTTAGGCGTCCTCTACTTTGTTGTTGCAAGTTTTACGTGGCTGCTACGGGCTTAGCAAGAACCGTTCTTACCTCGCATCAAAACCACAATGATAGTTCGTCAAGTTAGTGTTGTTTTAACCTTTGCAAGGACCGGCGTAGCCACACTCAGTTCAACTGAAGTCGGGAAACCGACACCGCTAGCCACCTCTGTGCAAAGCACGTCGGAGAACCGGTCTCGCGTAAGCGTCTGCGTAATGTCGGTCCGGGCCGCTTCATCCAACAATACCGCCCGACCAAAGTATGACATCTTTGGGAAGCAATATGACTTGTATCGCCCACAACTCACTTGTGTTCTACTCGTGCATATAACATCTACGCATAAAACCAGGCTCGGATGCCACTGTTGGGGAACATAGTAATTTCAAAAAATTTCCTACGCACATGCAAGATCATGGTGATGCATAGCAACGAGAGGGGAGAGTGTTGTCCATGTACCCTCGTAGACCGAAAGCGGAAGCGTTATAACAACGCGGTTGATGTAGTCGTACGTCTTCACGGCCCGACCGATCAAGCGCCGAAACTACGGCACCTCCGAATTTTAGCACACGTTCAGCTCGATGACGATCCCCGGACTCCGACCAGCAAAATGTCAGGGATGAGTTCCGTCAGGACGACGGCGTGGTGATGATCTTGATGTTCTACCGTCGCAGGGCTTTGCCTAAGCACAGCTACAATATTATCAAGGATAACTATGGTGGAGGGGGGCACCGCACACGGCTAAGAGATCTCAAGGATCAATTGTTGTGTCTCTAGGGTGCCCCCTGCCCCGTATATAAAGGAGCAAGGGGGAGGCCGTCCGGCCCTTGCTAGGCGCGCCAGGAGGAGGAGTCCTCCTCCTAGTAGGAGTAGGACTCCCCTCTTTCCTACTCCTACTAGGAGGGAAAGGAAGGGGAGAGAGAGAGGGAAGGGGCGCCCCCTCTCCTAGTCCAATTCGGACCAGAGGGGAGGCGCGCCCCCCCCTGGCTGCCCTCTCTCTCTCCACTAAGGCCCATAAGGCCCATTACTTCTCCCGGGGGTTCGGTAACCCTCCGGCACTCCGTTTTCTCCGAAATCACCCGGAACACTTCCGGTGTCCGAATATAGTCATCCAATATATCAATCTTTATGTCTCGACCATTTCGAGACTCCTCGTCATGTCCGTGATCACATCCGGGACTCTGAACAACCTTCGGTACATCAAAACATATAAACTCATAATATAACTATCATCGTAACGTTAAGCGTGCGGACCCTACGGGTTCGAGAATTATGTAGACATGACCTAGAACTGTTTCCGGTCAATAACCAATAGCGGAACCTGGATGCTCATATTGGCTCCTACATATTCTACGAAGATCTTTATCGGTTAAACCGCATAACAACATACGTTGTTCCCTTTGTCATCGGTATGTTACTTGCCCGAGATTCGATCGTCGGTATCTCAATACCTAGTTCAATCTCGTTACCGGCAAGTCTCTTTACTCGTTACGTAATGCATCATTTTGTAACTAACTCATTAGTTACATTGCTTGCAAGGCTTATAGTGATGTGCATTACCGAGAGGGCCCAGAGATACCTCTCCGACAATCGGAGTGACAAAACCTAATCTCAAAATATGCCAACTCAACATGTACCTTTGGAGACACCTGTAGAGCTCCTTTATAATCACCTAGTTACGTTGTGACGTTTGGTAGCACACAAAGTGTTCCTCCGGTAAACGGGAATTGCATAATCCCATAGTTATAGGAACTTGTATAAGTCATGAAGAAAGCAATAGCAATATACTAAACGATCAAGTGCTAAGCTAACGGAATGGGTCAAGTCAATCACATCATTTTCCTAATGATGTGATCCCATTAATCAAATGACAACACATGTCTATGGCTAGGAAACATAACCATCTTTGATCAATGAGCTAGTCAAGTAGAGGCATACTAGTGACATTAAATTTGTCTATGTATTCACACATGTATCATGTTTCCGGTTAATACAATTCTAGCATGAATAATAAACATTTATCATGATATGAGGAAATAAATAATAACTTTATTATTACCTCTAGGGCATATTTCCTTCAATTTGGGCCTAAGGGAATGCATTGGGGAGTAGTTACTAGATGATGGGTTGCGAGAGTGACAGAAGCTTAAACCCTAGTTTATGCGCTATTTCGTAAGGGAATGATTTGGATCCAAAAGTTTAATGCTATGGTTACATTTATTCTTAATACTTATCTCGTAGTTGCGGATGCTTGCGAGGGGGTTAATCATAAGTAGGAGGTTTGTTCAAGTAAGAACAACACCTAAGAACCGGTCCACCCACATATCAAATTATCAAAGTAGCGAACACAAATCAAACCAACATGATGAAAGTGACTAGATGAAATTCCCGTGTACCCTCAAGAACGCTTTGCTTATCATAAGAGACCGTTTAGGACTTTCTTTTTCCTCAAAAGGATTGGGCTACCTTGTTGCAATTTTTTTACCATTACCGTTACTTGCTCGTTACAAATTATCTTTCTATCAAACTACTCGTTACTTATAATTTCAGTGCTTGCAGAGAATACCTTGCTAAAAACTACTTGTCATTTCCTTCTGCTCCTCATTGGGTTCGACACTCTACTTATTGAAAGGACTAAAATTGATCCCCTATAATCGTGGGTCATCAACTCGTCTGCATTGATTCAAGGATGCTTAGGAACAGCTACCGCTGTATGTCGAGATGAAAAGGGGGTGTGCATGGGCTCTTCGGTTTATGTGATAAGGGGCATGCCGTGAAGCTCTATCTCTAGCGGAAGACCTTTGACTACAACAACTACATATCACTTCAAATTGCAAGACGGTAGTAAACATATTTGTGAAGCTATAACAGGAAGCTATGGTGGGGTGATCAAGGATATCAATTGGTTGACTACTTCTTTTATTTCCTATAGTTTTGTTCATGAGTCTAGGGACTCAAACTTTGAACAACATAATCTAGCTAGGCACCCTCTTTTATTAAATCAGAGGAGACATCTGTTTTCTTTTGAACGATGGGGGAGACATCTATGGTTGGATGCTCCCTCATGATCAGAACTTTTTACCTGTACTTTTGAACATTGATCAATAAAGCCTAACAAATTTTGCTCCCAAAAAAACATGGGAAGTGGCCCGATCCAACCAAATCATGTGTACCTCGAGGGAAGGGTGTGTAAATCCATGGACATGGTCCTCCTCCATGACAATCACCCTAGACCCTAGTGGCAACTTCCAGCAACGAGTCACCCAGACAGTTTTTTTTGCTCCACGCTAAAAAATCCGTTCTGCAACGAAGTTGGGATTTAGTGATATAAAACCCCCAAAAATTGTGGTTTGGGATACCTGGTACTATTTTTGCCATGCCCTAATGGAGGTACACCCTGTGACACACGTGCCAGAAGAGGTTTGGGGTATGTGCGGAGGCCCACCAGAGTTTTTTTATTCTATACTACACTTGAATCTTTTGGGCGCCCCTATATCTCACCTTCAGCGAGATGGTCGGAACCCTCGCTGAAGGGGAGACAGAGATGAGCCGGCCAAGGAGCGCAGGAGGCAGCAACCTCCTTTTTTCTGTTTTTTTACGTTTTTGGTTTTCATTTTTTTTGCTTTATTTTTTCAGTTTTTTTTATACTTTCAAATATATATATAAACTCTATAAAAGCAATTTGGAAAATGTTGACCAAGCATTTAAAAAATGTAAATGTGTATAGAATAAATGTTTACCATGTATATGAAAAAATTATAAAAATGTGTATAAAATGTGATCATGTATTAAAAAATGTTAATCTTGCATTTAATTTTTTTCAACAAGTATTTTAAAAATGTTGATAAATTATTTGAAAAATATATAATGTTTACAGAGTTTTTGTGACCATGTATTAAAAATATGATGATTTTTTATCATGTATATAACATGTTAATCAAGCATTTGAAAAATGTTGAATAAGTATTAGAAAAATGGTGATCAAGCATTTCAAAATGTTAAATGTGTAAAGAAAAATGTTGACCATGTATTGAAAAACGATGCATTTTTTATCATGTATATAAATATGTTAATCTAGCACTTCAAAATATTGAATAAGTATATGAAAAATGGTGATCAAGAATTTGAAAATTGTTAAATGTGTATATAAAACATGTTCACCATTTATTGAAAAATTATGAGTTTTTATCATGTATATAAATTTTAATCAAGAATTTGAAAAAATATTGAAAAATTATTTGTAAAATGTTGATCATGTATTTGAAAAAATCTTAAATGTATATAGAAAAATGTTGGCGGTGCATTCTATATTGTAAAGATTACATTTAGAAAAATGTTAAAAGCATTGTAAAAATGTTTAAAATATGTATAAAAATGTTGACCATGTATTAAAAATGTTAAATTTGTATTTAAATATGTCAAACGTATAATAGAAAATTGTTGTTGACATGTACAAAAAAAGTAGAAATTAAAAAAATGAAACAAAGAGAATAAAAAACCAAAAAAGATACAAAATAAATCAAAAGAAAAAAGAAACTGTAAAATAAAACCGAAGAAATGAATATTTGTTTTTAAGAAATAGAGAAGAAAATGAAAAATAAAACTGAAAAAAATAAGTGAAAACCAAGAAGAAAGAAAGAAAGAAAAGAAAAAAATCCCAGTAAAACGGAGAAAGAACGGAAAATCCGGTTTTATTTACTTCAAGTAGTTCGCCCCCTTAAGATGAAGCATGAAATGAGGGATGGATTATCCCACACTCTCTCTTTTTTCCTGTGATTATTTATTTTATAAGAGCGATAATGGGCCGGCCCAATAACAACTAGAAAGAGGAAAAGTTGGACACAAGAGGAACCATGGGTCTCGCATAACCAGAGATATAGCGCTTGCGAACCTTCTGTATGGACATGATGTTTGTTTTATCTATAAGTTGGGGCAAAAGCCTTTTTTTGAGGTTATAGCAGTGATATGCATGGCACATACATTTAGCAAAATAATGTTTGTTTATTTTTGCCGCATAGGCAAAGAACTAAACATCTTCATGCACGAAAATACAAGCATGGGTTACGCCTCAAAAAGGAAAACAGCAAGCATGGTTTTTTCTGCTAAGACACTTTATTTTGTTCTGGTTACGTATCCGTCCACCGACAACAAACATATCAGTAGGGAAGGATCCCCGTGGTCCTGCCGTATTCAACGAGGTCATCGAATATCTCACTTAAATCATCGTGCTTGAACTCGAACCCTTCCCCGATGAGCTTCTCAGACGATAAACACACTCTTGGCTTCTCTAGGGACCCAGCAAAGCTACACAAGTATATATTCGGATATCGTTAAACCCATGTTAAAAATATAGTTGTGTGCGTGCCAACGGTTTAGTAGACTGTTTGCCTACCGTTCAAGTTTCACATTGTATTGTGGGTACTTCTCGGCTAGGAGGCGAGCAAGCTGCACGAAGGTGGTGTTGTGGCTGCAGCAGATGTACCTGCCCGCCGAGGACTCGTCCTCGGCTACAAACACCTCAGCGCGACACAGATCCTCCACATGGCATATCGACACGGAGTCAGTGACCGACTGCACGCCTATCAGGATGTCCTGCTGTGTCTCATTGCCTGAAAAATGTCACCGGCCAAATTAACACTCAGCTAGCAAGCACTAATCATGCTGTGGAAAACAGAGAAATGATATGGCAGGGACGTCTCTCTCACCAGACAACAGGGAGAGGGTGACGGGGACGCTTGATGTGGGCTTGGAGACCGGCGCCGCGCCCAAGGTGAACACAGGCAGCACGGTGACGAGGCTGATGCCGTTCTCCTCCGCAAATTTGCTCGCCGCCTTCTCTAGAAGCACCTTCGACACAACGTATTCCTACGATGCAAATTACACGTAACCAATACCTTCCATCGAATATAAACGTCCAGGCAAGAGAGATTGAGCAGAAAGATTAGAAAATCCTATTCTAACCCTCGGCTTATCTGCACCCACGCTAAAGAAAAAAATAAAAAATAAAATTCAAAAAGATCAAACTTTTTTTTGCATGATAGATAATTTGATGCGTGAGGTCCGTTCTAATTTTCAAATTATTTGGACATTTGAGGAACACTAAAAAAAAGGGATAAATTGAGGGTCCTTAAAAAAGCTTACTGTTCATGTACTATTCTGACTCAATTTGTCTTTTTTGCTAAAAACTATTCGGATGTCCAAATAATCTGAAAATTAGAGCGGACCTCGCACAATAAATTATTTACCATGCCAAAAAAATTGAATTTGTATGAATTGTTTTTGAGCGGGTGCAGATAAGGCTGGGCACCAAATCGCTGCACTTAGAAAGATTTATGTACCCAAGTTGGTGGTTTGTTGGCTCTGATCTACTCCACGTCGGACCAGGAGCTCTCGTCCAGCACGTGGCCGCTGCCCTGCAGCGGCCTCCTGGACACGCTGGCGTCCGACGACGTCAGGATCACCCGCTTCACCGTCCCCGCTCGCACGCACGACCTCATCACGTTGAGTGTTCCTTGCACGGCTGCGTCGATCATAGCCTGAAGAGGAATCAAACTAACATGATTGAGTTGCCAAATACTGAAACGCCAAGGGTGGGCTGAGGATAAGTCGTGAGACAGTGAGTGATGGCTGACAACTTAAATGGTGTCCCACATCCCAACAACCACACCTCCCAACAGTGGTGCAAATGGCTGCTTACCTCAGGATCTGCTGAGCCAAAGTTCATCGGAGCGGCGACAAGGAAGGCGTAGTCGCAACCGGAAACTGCATCGTCGAAGCTGCCTTCTTCGTCCAGCCGGGCACGGATGACCTCCAAGGGGCCAAGCGCTTGCAAGTTCTTGAGGTGGGAATTCTTCTCCGTGTCATCTGCATACAGCTTACAAAATCTTCAGAGACCAAAACAGTTTCCATCAATCTCAGCATGATGATTTGGCTAAAAAAGCTTTGCTGCTGACTTTATCCAGTCGATTCTGAACTCTGAAGAACCTACTAAGCCACTAAGGTTTCGCCTCAAACTCCGGAAAGGACAGTTTAGAACCTAATGATTGTCACCTCAAACTCGGAAGGAAAAGTTGCTTAAGTACGTACGTACGTACAAGACAGAACTAGAAGCCAAGAAGCCAGAAACGAACCGGGGTCTCTGACGGTCGTCTTGACAGCGTAGCCTTTCTGGAGCAGCAGCTTGATGAGCGCTGAAGCGATGTAACCGCTCCCTCCGGTGACGCACGCCGTCTTCTTCCCCTCGCTCGACAACATCGCCGGCCGCTACTCGATCGGTACCTCTCCTGGAAAAGGGAAGGATGATTGGCTCGTTCACCTCGCTTCAAGAACAGAGGTTGTGAGGTAGTTCATGTGGGGGTTATTGGCACACTACAATGAGCTGCAAAAATAAAGTATCCTATGGGGGAAAGAGGATCCTGCATTAACAATCGAGACAAGTAGCAGGCTAGTAGTAATGGAGAAGGGTTTTTCTTTTCACTAGTTGAAAATGACCTCCATTATATGCATAGTTCCCTGTCAGAAAATGATGCCGTAGCTGCTGGTGGTGGTTGATCCGTAGGTCTCTGCACCCACGAGCTCAACCGCACGGCCAGGAACGATTCATTCGCAAAATCCGACGGCCCATGAGGATGAAGGCCTGAGAGGGTAGGGATTAGGTGCAGTTATACTGTTTTTTAATGAGGCCTTTAAGAAAGGAACTATAAGTTGCAAATTATATTCACCGCTTTCAATTTAGATATCAAGATTCATACGAATATAAAAGGATTGAAAAATCTTGATGGGATGGCTTGGCAGTCAATCGACCGAATGATAGTCACTCCTTGAAAAACTTATATAGAAGTCCTGAGAGACAAACACGATTTATTTTGAGAAATCTGAACAATTTTTGAATTTATGTACAAATTTAAAGGAATGAAAAACAAGAAGAATTTTTAAAATTCCTGAACAAGTGTTTGAAAACACATACATATTTTGAATTTGTGAACAAACTTTGAAAACTGAAATATATTTTGAACTTGACCAAGAAATTTTCGAAAAAAAATACTTTTTGGATATGCGATCTTTTTTAAAACAATTTATGATTTTTTTTAAAAATAGGAACATTTTCTGAAGTTTTGCAAAAATTTTGGAAGCACGAACATTTCTTGAATTTAAAAAAAAAGTGAAGACTGAAACACTTTTTGAAATTTCTGATTTTTTTTAAAAAAGAAACAGAAAAACAAAAACAAAAAACCAGTGGAAGAAAACATCAGGAAAGAGAAAACCAGTTTAGGAACCTTCTAGAAGGTTTTCAAGAACGTCTGGAAGGTTCCCAAAACGGATCGCGTACTATGCTCACGTTGTACAAATCCGCCGGCCCATTACTCATTCGCTCGCTTCATCCCTGTGCGAACCTTCGCCATCTTGTCGCAGAATGCGACATATATGGAATTCCCTGAATATATGTGTCGCCATTTTGTCACATAATGCGACATATATGAATCCCTCCTTTTAGCGATCTTCAACCCAAAGCTGGTTGTATAGACTTCGTAAATCTCAAGATGATATGCCGGCTCAGTCTCTTGGAGGTGCTCATAGGGGTAGGGTGTGCGTGTGTGCGTTTATAGGGATGAATGTATGCGCGTGTATATGAGCGCTTATGTCTGTACTGATGCTAAAAAAAAACCCAAAGCTGGTTGTATAGACCGGTAGCCACCGCCGGCTTTCCCCTTTTTCGTTTTTGATCCCTTCTCTGTGTACTCTACTCCATCAAAAGAAAAACAGCAACCCGTAAAAAAGGGTTAAGATAATAGACACTTGGAGCACTAATAGGTACCCCATATTAGTGATCCCACATCACCTAAACAATAACTATTCCACCTCACTGAAGACAAGCTATCAGACATGCAGTCTATCAATAAGTGATGAAGGACGCCGGTAACTGAAATCTAACAAGTGTCCCGAGCACATTGCAACTGAACTGATTTACCCTCCTGACTGGCAATTAGCACTTTAAAAAAAATTGCAATCACTAACTGTCAATTAGCATGACGCGACGGTGATTCAAAGCACCTAGCTAGTGAGATCACTAGAAGAACGAGACCAGTAGCCAGAGCCCGGAAAAAGAAGACGCAGCTTGCAGCGACCACGTGATGAATGCCAGGGTGACCGAAAGCGCGAACTGATTGCAGCCCAGCCACGAGAACCCCTCACAGAAGTTCACATCCTTCATGAAGAAAATCGTCAGGCTGGCGGCGGCACAGACTCCCGAGAACATGAGAACCGCCACGGCCTGCAATGCATTCACAATGTGATCAGCTCAAGATTCCAAGAACTGCTCGAGTCAACTTTGGCTGGGAGAAATGGCGTCATCAGTTGTTAAAATTCCAGTGGTAAACTATACGTTTGGTTAACCAGAAAGTAAAGCAAAGCATATCAGTTTTTCAAATTTCCTGCTCGAATGGACAGTTGGTCGGCAAAGTTAGATCGAGCACCTGTGGCAACAAGTCTCTTTAAGGCTATCCTATTCTCTTAAAGTGAGGCAAAACAAGAACTTAGCCAACAGAGAAGCATGAGTTGCACTTATCCTGAATTTCTGTTTTCCTAAGAACTAACATTGATAAAAAAATCTGGGTTCAATTGTTGTGGTGCATGCTTTCAACTAATTCGGACGTAGCTCAATGGACAATAGAAGAGACAAAGCGAACGACTTACCCAGTCGACGATAACAATGAGCAGTAGACGATCCGGTGCGTGAAGATCCTTTTCATTCCTGAGAGCAAAGATATCCAGACAAGCAAGGGGCAAACTCCACAGAAACTGCAGCACCGAAGCAAAGTTCAGGTAGCTGCAGGAGACCATAATGCACGCGTTAGTTGATGTCAACACAAGGAGCTCCTGCCCAGGCAATTCTGAAGAGTAGTCAACACATTTTAGACCTGTGCAGTTCACAGTCTCAATGGTATGAACTTGATATGAAAAAGATAAATCATCGGCGCTCATCGGCATGCATACAGCAGTCAAGACAAGTCACATGTGGGCGCACACAGCCTAAGTTTAACAATCCTGATAACATATTATCATGGGAAGGAAAAACTGTAGGTAAATGGAAAACAAAAGCACATACACAAAGAAAACATGTCCAACATCTCAGTCCCATTTCTGAACAAGTATGGTGTTGTTCACCCTTTCCTGCGGGGAATTGAGCTTGGAATGAATCGTGGCCCCTCAACACCCCAGTGATTAGATCACACCAAGCGAAGTTTTACTCGGAAAAATTCTAGGGACAGTTCAATTATCAGTCAATTTCCAGCAGCAACCACCTTACCTGAACATGAATCCTTGGTTCGCAAAAAAAAAAAAAAACCCATGAATGTCCCACCGGAAGACAAATCAGCTAATCTAGGAAGTGAGCTCAGTTGTTCTGTCCTTAATCTACTCTTCAAGTGATTAATCTACTCCTCTGTTTTGGTCTGCTTCTCAAGAAGGGTTCTATAAATATTCTACTACTAGCTCAGACGTGATTTTTTTCTTCTAACTAATAAATATGGTGTTCCTTTTCCGGCGGTGTATATCTAAGATAAATTGGGCAGTGATTTGTATGGCATGATGCTGAATGAAAAAGTAAAATCATCAGGGCCCAACAGCATGCATCTAGGCTTTTGTACAGGAAACTTTCCCCAAAATCTCGAAGAGGGAGGGACTCTGAATTTTACAACCAAAGTAACAGCTTGAGCTCGAAGCAGTGGGGATGCTACTTGAGTGATGCTCATGAATTTGCAAGAAAACACACGAAGGGGAGGACATCCAAGAAACGATTACTGAAGGATGAAAGAAAATCTAGGAACTCATCTCAACACACAGACACGGCAAGCGGAGAAGTAGCACTAATTTGCTGGAGAATGAAAGAAACTGGTGACAGGGGGGAGAGGGAGTACAAGTAGGCGCTGTAGTTGGAGAAGCCATAAGCAGAGAACATGGCGAAGATGGATCCGGCGGCGAAGACGCACTGCGACACCCGCAGCGCCATGCCGCTCCATGTCCCCGGGCTCCCCACTATGCGCTTCATCCCCTGCCTCTGCCTCTGCCTCTGCCTCTGCCTCTGCCTGGGTTTCGCTTGCCGCGGTGCGGAGAGGTGGGTGGGGTGGAGAACCTGACTGATGGAGTCCTTCCTGGCTAACCGGGCAGGATCTGCAGCACTAGCTAGCTTGTTGTGTGCACTTGGCTCGCGTGAGATAGTAGATGGGAAAGGTGATGAGCAAAAGACGAGAGCAGGAATTTCACATCATTTTCACTTTTCCCTATATGGGTAACAGGTGCCCATTCCCAAGAAATCACCGTGTCCTGTCAGTTTTGGCTAGGGCGAGCAGGGCCATGTGAACAACCCACGTAGCTTTACGCTTTACCCTTGCACCAAATGGGAAACTGCATTGAACGATTCCAAGAGCAAGAATGATGGCAGGAGTGTGGTAAACCTTTTTTTTTTTTGAATTGGAAGTGTGGTAAAACTATGGATATACATGAAAAACATGAGGCATCAATCATCCAAGTAGATAAATTCCGCTAGCATCGAGAAATAGAATGATACCAACAAGGTCGGAAAATGTGTGAATATGTCTATTCCTATATAGTATTAAATTATTTTTTTACAACTCATTCTCTCTATATCTCTCTCGCGGCATGGACTTTATAGACACTGAACATTAAATTCCCACAAACGTCCAAACCGAGTTGTCTGGACATAGTTTATCATCCAACGACGTCCTGCGTCGATCCATGGACCAGTCTGCACGCCCGTTTTTCAGCCCACCTAAAACCATATTCGGACCAGTACCTCTTTCGCTCATCCCTTTTACCTTTCTCTACATCCGCTTCCTCCATGACCGATGTCGTCATTGTATCACCCCGGCCGCCCACCAAGCTCTTGTCGGACCTCCATCGCTCCACCTGTTCCCCATGCCGCTTTTCCTACCCTACCATTCCACGCCTAGAAGGCACGGATCCGAGTAGGGATAAGAAACAAATATGCCTAAGAGGCAAGATAAATAAGCAAAACTTCCACCTTGTTATCCCAGACCGCCGATCGACCAATCTAATGATTGTCGTCGAAGAAGAACGAAACGAAACTTCGTGTGGGACATTACATGCTCTCGCGTTAGAGCAAGCTTTACCTGAATTAATCTGAACCTGCTCCTAGGGTTGTTGTGGTATCCGTGAGTCATTGGGACTTGGCAATAACATTACCAAGGGAACTAAGACTAACACGACTTAACTTCTATCCTTAGGGGAGATTGAAAAGTATTTGTTGGGCTAGGACCACATTTTGGGCGTTACAATGTTGTGGCAGCGCGCCAGCACCCGGGACAAATTGATGTTCCTTAAAACGGGGACTATGGCTTGTAGGCAGCGGATCCGGTTCTCTTTCCCCGACCTCTCGGCGCGATGCAGCGGATTCGGGTCCAGGCTAGCACGAGGACAATCCCCAGCCGATGTGCCATAGTGATATGTGCCTTGCTGCTCGCAGCGGGCTTGTTCTTTGGCTCTAAAAGCCTCTTTAGCGAGGGTGCGACCCCGGATTTTGCAACAATGGAGGCTGGTCTTTAGTTTTGATAAGCGTCTCGGTGACTCGGAAACTTGGAGACAACCGCTAGTTTCGATTTGTGCAGAAAGCTAGAAACCCCAACGAACCTTCTTGTAATCTTCTTTGTATTTGGGTTTAGAATGCAATGTTCCCATGAAATATGTTTTTCCCTAGTACTTTTACTAGTTTATGTGTGTGTATGTTCCTGTAACCCGGTTATTGTTTAATGGATAGCACGGTTACTCTCAAAAGAACAAAGCAAGCAAACGGTTCAGCACAATCACAAAGGGCAAGAACTACAAATTCCCAAACACATAGTCGAGAAAACAAATTCCCAAACCAGAACACGAGTGTAGGATTTTTTTCCCCTAACACAGGGAGGTACCCTAAGGCCACAGAAGCTGACTAATAAATCAAAATTGATACTCCCTCCGTAAACTAATATAAAAGCGTTTAGATCACTATTTTAGTTATCTAGACACTCTTATATTAGTTTACAGAGGGAGTACAACACAATACATTGAAGGACCCAAGATACATAAAATTACAAACAAGTCCTTCCGTTTTTGCATACATGAACATACAAATAACACTTAGAACACAATCAGATCCTGAAGCAACTGGAGTAGCACTGGAGCAGGAGAGGGGCGCCTGGCGAAATGAAGTGACTCTCGACGGCTGAAGAAAGGGAGGAAGGAGAAAGTTGAAGTAAATAAACCCCGTGTGGATACATTAATATTACTTATTGAAAGGATCGATATAGTTGACTAGAGGGGGGGTGAATAGGCAACTAACAATTTTTAAGCTTTTCTTTACCAATTTAAACTATGCAATAATAAAGGTGGTCTAGATATGCAACTAGGTGAACAACCTACATGATGCAATCAACACAAGCACAAGAGCAAGCAAAGATAGAAACACAAATAAGCTTGCACAAGTAAAGGGATAAGATAACCAAGAGTGGAGCCGGTGGAGATGAGAATGTGTTACCGAAGTTCCTTCCTTTTGAGGGGAAGTACGTCTCCGTTAGAGCGGTGTGGAGGCACAATGCTCCCCAAGAAGCCACTAGGGCCACCGTAATCTCCTCACGCCCTCGCACAATGCAAGAGCCGTGATTCCACTATTGGTGCCCTTGAAGGCGGCAACCGAACCTTTACAAACAAGGTTGGGGCAATCTCCACAACTTAATTGGAGGCTCCCAACAACACCACGAAGCTTCACCACAATGGAATATGGCTCCACGGTGACCTCAACCGTCTAGGGTGCTCAAACACCAAGAGTAACAAGATCCGCAAGGGATAAGTGGGGGGAATCAAAAGTCTCTTGGTGGAAGTGTAGATCGGGCCCTTGTCACCCAATCCCGAGCAAATCAACAAGTTTGATTGGCTAGGGAGAGAGATCGGGCCAAAATGGAGCTTGGAGCAACAATGGAGCTTAGAGATGGAAGAGGTGGTCAACTAGAGGTAGGAGACACGCCTTTTATACTCGTGGAAAAGATCCAACCGTTATCCTCTAGTTCAGCCCGCGACACGCGGTACTACCGCGCGGCCACGCGGTACTACCGTGGAAGGCCACGGTACTACCGCGGCAGCAGCAGAGACTGGGACTGGTCTGACTAAGCGCATAGATTACCGCTCATGCGGTACTACACAAGCACCCTTGCGGTACTACCGCAAAGGCGAGTAAGCCACACCTCACGAAGAGCGCGGATGAAATAAATTACATCCGTGTCTACTTCGCTGAAAAAGAAGTCACGAAAACTGGACGCGGTACTACGCGCTAGAAGTCGGTTGATACTACCGTGGAGGCGCGGATGTAAAAAATTACATCCGCTCCTACTACCGCGACGCAACGGTACTGGGCATGAGGGCCACGGTACTACGGCTCCAAGAGAGCGGTACTACCGTGTCCACTCGCGGTACTACCGCGCAAGACGTGCGGTACTACCGTGTGGGCGCGGATGTAAAAAATTACATCCGCGCCTACTACCGTACCGGAGCAGCACAAGGCCTAGGAGTTGCGGTACTACGGCTCCTGGGGAGCGGTACTACCGTGACCCCAGTGGGGTACTACATTGGTGCTTATGATACTACCGCTCCCTAGAGCAAGATACTACCGAAGAACAACAAGAGTCGTCGGATTTATGCACAACTATGACAACGGGAAGATGCTCCGAAGTGCAAGGAAAGGAAGGACAAGTGTACGTGTTGATTCCACCCAAACCTTTCCGACGCGGACCCCCTCTTAATAGTACGGCTCTCCTACGACTCAAATCCACCAAAGAGAAACGTAGAACGACGCCGTCTTCAATAGTCTCCGAGGGGCACCGAATCGTCTCGTGCCTAGTGATGAAGCATCTGAGAAACTCAAGGCATACGATTAGTCCGCAAAAGTATCGGCATCAATCACCAAAACACTTAAGGGATAAATATGCCCTTACAATCTCCCCCTTTTTGGTGGATTGATGACAATACGGGATTTGCACAAAGATACGATAATATTGAGCAAGGGCAAATCCCTCCTCTCCAAAATATAGACGGGCTCCCCCTAGATGTGTGCACTCTGGATGAATGCTTTGGAATGCATAGCACACATACTAGGATCACCACTCCCCCTATATTTTAGAGACAAAGGCATGAAGATTAACATCTAAGCAACATATAGCACAATATAACACAAGCTCGCTAAGATAGATAGAGTGCATATGTCTTAGACCATATGAAGGAAAAGCAACTAAAACGAGGTTCAAACGAAGTTCAACCAAGAAAGCAATAAACACACCAAACACGACACACGACTCGCAAATCCCTACGCTCTCTCCCCCTTTGGCATCGAGATGCCAAAAAGGCAGAGAGGACACCTACACACAAGCGGTGGCTCAAGCAGCAGGGAACTCATCCCAACCCTCTCCGTCAGACTCCTCGGCAGCAGGGATGGACTCCTCGACGCCCTCCTCAGAATCAGTCCACCTGTAGCCTTGCTTCTCCATCCACTCGGCCTCTGGAGTGATGCGCTCCTCAGACCCGCCAGACACATCCTCACCATATAGCTGCAAGATCTTCCTGTCCCGGCGATGACTCTCCTTGGACGCCACGTGAGTCTTGTACTGAAGGAAATATGCCCTAGAGGCAATAATAAAGTTATTATTTATTTCCTTATATCATGATAAATGTTTATTATTCATGCTAGAATTGTATTAACCGGAAACATAATACATGTGTGAATACATAGACAAACAGATAGTCACTAGTATGCCTCTACTAGACTAGCTCATTAATCGAAGATGGTTATGTTTCCTAACCATAGACATGTGTTGTCATTTGATTAATGGGATCACATCATTAGGAGAATGATGTGATTGACATGACCCATTTCATTAGCTTAGCACTTGATCGTTTAGTATGTTGCTTATGCTATCTTCATGACTTATACAAAGTTCCTGCAACTATGAGATTATGCAACTCCGTTTACGGAGGAACACTTTGTGTGCTACCAAACGTCTAACGTAACGGGTGATTATAAAGGTACTCTACAAGTGTCTCCGAAAGTATATGTTGAGTTGGCATGAATCAAGATTAGGATTTGTCACTCCGATTGTCGGAGAGGTATCTCTAGGCCTTCTCGGTAATACACATCACATAAGCCTTGCAAGCATTGCAACTAATGAGTTAGTTGTGAGATGATGTATTACGGAACGAGTAAAGAGACTTTCCGATAACGAGATTAAACTAGGTATTGGATACCGACGATCGAATCTCGGAAAGTAACATACCGATGACAAAGGGAACAACGATGTCGTTATGCGGTTTGACCGATAAAGATCTTCGTAGAATATGTAGGAACCAATATGGGCATCCAGGTTCCGCTATTGGTTATTGACCGAGAATAGTTCTAGGTCATGTCTACATAGTTCTCGAACCCGTAGGGTCCGCACGCTAAGGTTTCGATGATGGTTATATTATGAGTTTGCATGTTTTGATGTACCAAGGAGTTCGAGTCCCGGATGAGATCGGGGACATGACGAGGAGTCTCGAAATGGTCGAGACGTAAAGATTCATATATTGGATGATATGTTTAGGCCAAGGGTCAAGCCCATGAGGCTTTAGGTCGGTGCAAAAGGAGTTTTATGGAGGCCGAGGGCCAAACGCCGAGACCTGGCGTCGGCCTGGGCGACGCCGAGGCCCATGGCGTCTGGGCGGGCGCCAAGGATTGTGGCGTTTGGTCCTGAGTCCGAGTGGGACTCTTGCCTTTCGGCAAAACCGACTTTGAGGAGGTTTTTGCTCCAAGTTTCGACCCGGGCTCAACATATAAATAGAGGCAGGGCTAGCACCAAAGACACAACAATTGATCCTTGGATCTCTTAGCCGTGTCGGTGCCCCTTCCACTATATTCCACCTCAGTCATATCGTCGCAGAGTTTAGGCGAAGCCTGCGCGATAGAGCATCATCATCGTCACCACGCCGTCGTCTTGTGGAACTCATCCCCGACACTTTCTTTGGATCGGTCCGGGATCGTCATCGAGCTGAGCGTGTGCGAACTTCGGAGGTGCCGTCGTTCGGTGCTTGGATTGGTCGGATCGTGAAGGCGTGCGACTACATCAACCGCGTTGTTATAACGCTTCCGCTTTCGGTCTCACGAGGGTGCGTGGACGACACTCTCCCCTCGTTGCTATGCCATCACCATGGTCTTGCGTGTGCGTGGAAAATTTTGAAATTACTACGTTACCCAACGGTGGCATCCGAGCCTGGTTTTATGCGTTGATGTCATATGCACGAGTAGAACACAAGTGAGTTGTGGGCGATACAAGTCATACTACCTACCAGCATGTCATACTTTGGTTCAGCGGTATTGTGAGATGAAGCGGCCCGGACCGACATTACGCGTACGCTTACGCGAGACTGGTTTCACCGCTGTGAGCACTCGTTGCTTAAAGGTGACCGCGGGTGTCTGTCTCTCTCACTTTAGTTGAACCGAGTGTGGCTCGCCCGGTCCTTGAGAAGGTTAAAAGCGGAGTCTATTTGACGAAATATCGTTGTGGTTTTGATGCGTAGGTAAGAACGGTTCTTGCTCAGCCCGTAGCAGCCACGTAAAACTTGCAACAACAAAGTAGAGGACGTCTAACTTGTTTTTGCAGGGCATGTTGTGATGTGATATGGTCAAGACGTGATGCTATATTTTATTGTATGAGATGATCATGTTTTGTAACCGAGTTATCGGCAATCGGCGAGAGCCATATGGTTGTCGCTTTATTGTATGAAATGCAAGCGCCATGTAATTGCTTTACTTTATCACTAAGCGGTAGCGATAGTCGTAGAAGCAATAGTTGGCGAGGCGACAACGATGCTACGATGGAGATCAAGGTGTCGCGCCCGGTGGCGATGGTGATCATGACGGTGCTTCGAGATGGAGATCACAAGCACAAGATGATGATGGCCATATCATATCACTTATATTGATTGCATGTGATGTTTATCCTTTATGCATCTTATCTTGCTTTGATTGACGGTAGCATTGTAAGATGATCTCTCACTAAAAATTATCAAGTAGTGTTCTCCACGAGTATGCACCGTTGCCAAAGTTAAATCGTGCGAGACACCACGTGATGATCGGGTGTGATAAGCTCTACGTCCATCTACAACGGGTGTAAGCTAGTTTTGCACACGCAGAATACTCAGGTTATACTTGACGAGCCTAGCATATGCAGATATGGCCTCGGAACACGGAGACCGAAAGGTCGAGCGTGAATCATATAGTAGATATGATCAACATAAGATGTTCACCATTGAAAACTACTCCATCTCACGTGATGATCGGTTATGGTTTAGTTGATTTGGATCACGTGATCACTTAGATGACTAGAGAGATGTCTGTCTAAGTGGGAGTTCTTAAGTAATATGATTAATTGAACTTAAATTTATCATGAACTTAGTACCTGATAGTATTTTGCTTGTCTATGTTTCTTTGTAGATAGATGGCTCGTCTTTGTTGTTCCGTTGAATTTTAATGCGTTCCTTGAGAAAGCAAAGTTGAAAGATGATGGTAGCAATTACGGATTGGGTCCGTAACTCGAGGATTATCCTCATTGCTGCACGAGAAGAGTTACGTCCGGATGCACCGCTAGGTGCCAGACTCTTCTTGATGCAACCGACGACGTTAAGAACGTCTGGCGAGCAAAGCTGATGACTACTCTATAGTTCGATGTGCCATGCTTTACGGCTTAGAACGGGTCTTCAACGGCGTTTTGAGCGTCATGGAGCATATGAGATGTTCCAGGAGTTGAAGTTGATATTTCAACAGAATGCCCGGATTGAGAGATATGAAGTCTCCAATAAGTTCTATAGCTGCAAGATGGAGGAGAATAGTTACGTCGGTGAGCACATACTCAAAATGTCCAGGTATTACAATCACTTGAATCAACCGGGAGTTAATCTTCCGGATGATTGTGTCATTGACAAATTCTTCAATCACGCCACCAAGCTACAAAGGCTTCGTGATGAACTATAATATGCAAGGGTTAGTAAAGACTATGCTCGAGCTCTTCGCAATGCTAAAAGCTGCGGAGGTAGAAATCAAGAAGGAGCATCAAGTGTTGATGGTCAATAAGACCACTAGTTTCAAGAAGAAAGGCAAAGGGAAGAAGAAGGGAACTTCAAGAAGAACAGCAAACAAGTTGCTGATCGGAGAAAAACCCAAGTCTAGACCTAAACCTGAAATCGAGTGCTTCTCCGCAAGCGATAGTCCTTTGGAAGCGGAACTGCCCCAAGTATTTGGCGGATAAGAAGGATGGCAAGGTGAACAAAGGTATATGTGATATACATGTTATTGATGTGTACCTTACTAGAGCTCGCAGAGTACACGGGTATTTGATACTGGTTACATTGCTAATATTTGCAACTCAAAGCAGGGACTACGGATTGCGAACACCGGCAAAGGACGAGGTGACGATCGCGTGGGAAAGCGGTTCCAAAGTCGATGTGATCGCGATCGACACGCTACCTCTACATCTACCTTCGGGATTAGTTTTAGACCTGAATAATTGTTATTTGGTGCAGCGTTGAGCATGAACATTATATATGGATCTTGTTTGATGCGAGACGGTTATTCATTTAAATCGAGAGAATAATGGTTGTTCTATTTATATGAATAATATCTTTTATGGTCATGCACCCTTGAAGAGTGGTCTATTTTAATGAATCTCGATAGTAGTGATACACATATTCATAATGTTGAAACCAAAAGATGCAGAGTTGATAATGATAGTGCAACTTATTTGTGGCACTTGCCGTTTAGGTCATATCGGTATAAAGCGCATGAAGAAACTCCATCTTGATGGACTTTTGGAGTCACTTGATTATGAATCACTTGGAACTTCGAACCGTGCCTCATGGGCAAGATGACTAAAACCCGTTCTCCGTACTATGGAGAGAGCAACAAATTTGTTGGAAATCATACATACGAGATGTATGTGGTCCGATGAATGTTGAAGCTCGTGGCGGATATCGTTATTTTCTCACCTTCACAGATGATTTAAGCGGATATGGGTATATCTACTTAATGAAACATAAGTCTGAAACATTTGAAAAGTTCAAAGAATTTCAGAGTGAAGTTGAAAATCATCGTAATAAGAAAATAAAGTTTCTACGATCTGATCGTGGAGGCGAATATTTGAGTTCTGAGTTTGGTCTACATTTGAAACAATGCGAATAGTTTAGCAACTCACGCCACCGGAACACCACAGCGCAATGGTGTTTCGAGCGTCGAATCGCACTTTACTAGATATGGTGCGATCTATGATGTCTCTTACAGATTTACCGCTATCATTTTGGGGATATGCTCTTGAGGCGGCCGCATTCACGTTAAATAGGACACCGTCAAAATCCGTTGAGACGACGCCTTATGAACTATGGTTTAGCAAGAAACCAAAGTTGTCGCTTCGAAAGTTTGGGGTTGCGATGCTTATGTGAAGAAACTTCAACCTGATAAGCTTGAACCCAAATCGGAAAAATGTGTCTTCATAGGATACCCAAAGGAGACAATTGGGTATACCTTCTATCACAGATCCGAAGGCAAAACATTCGTTGCTAAAAATGGATCCTTTCTAGAGAAGGAGTTTCTCTCGAAAGAAGTGAGTGGGAGGAAAGTGGAACTTGATGAGGTAATAGTACCAGCTCCCTTATTGGAAAGTAGTTCGTCACGTAAATCAGTTTACGTAACACCTACACCAGTTAGTGAGGAAGATAATGATGAAGATCATGAAACTTCAGATCAAGTTGTCCTTGAACTCAGTAGATCAACCAGAATAAAATCCGCACTGTGAGTGGTACGGTAATCCTATTCGGAAGTCATGCTACTAGATCATGGTGAACCTACGAACTATGAAGAAGCGATGGTGAGCCCAGATTCCATAAAATGGCTTGAAGCCATGAAATCTGAGATGGGATCCATGTATGAGAACAAAGTATGGACTTTGGTAGACTTGCCCGATGATCGGCAAGCTATTGAGAATAAATGGATCTTTAAGAAGACCGACGCTGATGGTAATGTAGCTGTCTACAAAGCTCGACTTGTTGCAAAAGGTTTTCGACAAGTTCAAGGGGTTGACTACGATGAGACTTTCTCACCCGTGGCGATGCTTAAGTCCGTCCGAATCATGTTAGCAATTGCCGCATTTTATGATTATGAAATTTGGCAAATGGATGTAAAACTGCATTCTTGAATGGATTTCTAGAAGAAGAGTTGTATATGATGCAACCGAAGGTTTTGTTGATCCAAAGGGTGCTAACAAAGTGTGCAAGCTCAACGATCAATTTATGGTCAGTGCAAGCCTCTCGGAGTTGGAATAAGCGCTTTGATAGTGTGATCAAAGCATATGGTTTTATCTGAGACTTTTGGAGAAGCTGTATTTACAAGAAAGTGAGTGGGAGCTCAGTAGCATTTCGATATTATATGTGGACGACATATTGTTGATTGGAAATGATATAGAATTTCTGGATAGCATAAAAGGATACTTGAATAAAAGTTTTTCAATGAAAGACCTCGGTGAAGCTGCTTACATATTGGGCATCAAGATCTATAGAGATAGATCAAGGCGCTTAATAGGACTTTCACAAAGCACATACCTTGATAAAGTTTTGAAGAAGTTCAAAATGGATCGAGCAAAGAAAGGTTTTTACACTGTAGTACAAGGTGTAAGATTGAGTCGGACTCAATGCCCGACCACAATGAGAAGATAGAGAAAATGAAAAATGTTCCTATGCTTCAGCCATAGGCTCTATCATGTATGCAATGCTGTGTACCGGACTGACGTATGCTTAGCTGTAAGCTTGGCGGGAAGGTACCAAAGTAATCCAGTGGATCATCGGACAGCGGTCAAGAACATCTGAAATACGAAAAGGACTAAGGATATGTTTCTCGTATATGGAGGTGACAAAGAGCTAGTCGTAAATGGTTACGTCGATGCAAGCTTTGACACTCGATCCGGACGATTCTAAATCGCAAACCGGATCGTATTTTTATTAAGCGGTGGAGCTGTCGGTTGGTGCAGTTCTAAACAAAGCGTCGTGGCGGGATCTACATGTGAAGCGGAGTACATAGCTGCTTGAAGCAGCAAATGAAGGAGTCGGATGAAAGAGTTCATTTCCGATCTAGGTGTCATACCTAGTGCATCGGGACCAATGAAAATCTTCGTGACAATCTTGGTGCAATTGCCTTGGCAAAGGAATCCAGATTTCACAAGAGGACCAAGCATATCAAAAGAAGCTTCAATTCCATTCGGGACCAAGTCCAAGTGGGAGACATAGAGATTTGCAAAATACATACGGATCTGAATGTTGCAGACCGTTGACTAAGCCTCTTCCACGAGCAAAACATGATCAGCACCAAGACTCCATGGGTGTTAGAATCATTCTTGTGTAATCTAGATTATTGACTCTAGTGCAAGTGGGAGATGAAGGAAATATGCCCTAGAGGCAATAATAAAGTTATTATTTATTTCCTTATATCATGATAAATGTTTATTATTCATGCTAGAATTGTATTAACGGAAACATAATACATGTGTGAATACATAGACAAGCAGATAGTCACTAGTATGCCTCTACTAGACTAGCTCATTAATCGAAGATGGTTATGTTTCCTAACCATAGACATGTGTTGTCATTTGATTAATGGGATCACATCATTAGGAGAATGATGTGATTGACATGACCCATTTCATTAGCTTAGCACTTGATCGTTTAGTATGTTTCTTATGCTATCTTCATGACTTATACAAAGTTCCTGCAACTATGAGATTATGCAACTCCGTTTACGGAGGAACACTTTGTGTGCTACCAAACGTCTAGCGTGAATCGGGTGATTATAAAGGTACTCTACAAGTGTCTCCGAAAGTATATGTTGAGTTGGCATGAATCAAGATTAGGATTTGTCACTCCGATTGTCGGAGAGGTATCTCTAGGCCTTCTCGGTAATACACATCACATAAGCCTTGCAAGCATTGCAACTAATGAGTTAGTTGTGAGATGATGTATTACGGAACGAGTAAAGAGACTTTCCGATAACGAGATTAAACTAGGTATTGGATACCGACGATCGAATCTCGGAAAGTAACATACCGATGACAAAGGGAACAACGTATGTCGTTATGCGGTTTGACCGATAAAGATCTTCGTAGAATATGTAGGAACCAATATGGGCATCCAGGTTCGCTATTGGTTATTGACCGAGAATAGTTCTAGGTCATGTCTACATAGTTCTCGAACCCGTAGGGTCCGCACGCAACAAGGTTTCGATGATGGTTATATTATGAGTTTGCATGTTTTGATGTACCGAAGGAGTTCGAGTCCGGATGAGATCGGGGACATGACGAGGAGTCTCGAAATGGTCGAGACGTAAAGATTCATATATTGGATGATATGTTTAGGCCAAGGGTCAAGCCCATGAGGCTTTAGGTCGGTGCAAAAGGAGTTTTATGGAGGCCGGGGCCAAACGCCGGAGACCTGGCGTCGGCCTGGGCGACGCCGAGGCCCATGGCGTCTGGGCAGACGCCAAGGATTGTGGCGTTTGGTCCTGGAGTCCGAGTGGGACTCTTGCCTTTCGGGCAAAACCGACTTTGAGGAGGTTTTGCTCCAAGTTTCGACCGGGGCTCAACATATAAATAGAGGGCAGGGCTAGCACCAAAGACACAACAATTGATCCTTGGATCTCTTAGCCGTGTCAGCGGTGCCCCTTCCACTATATTCCACCTCGGTCATATCGTCGCAGAGTTTAGGCGAAGCCTGCGCGATGAGAGCATCATCATCGTCCTGCACGCCGTCGTCTTGACGGAACTCATCCCCGACACTTTCTTTGGATCGGAGTCCGGGATCGTCATCGAGCTGAGCGTGTGCGAGAACTCGGAGGTGCCGTCGTTCGGTGCTTTGATCGGTCGGATCGTGAAGGCGTCACGACTACATCAACAGCGTTGTTATAACGCTTCGCTTTCGGTCTCGAGGGTACATGGACGACACTCTCCCTCTCGTTGCTATGCCATCACCATGGTCTTGCGTGTGCGTAGGAAAATTTTGAAATTACTCGTTACCCAACATGTCTTGCCCCTTGGCTTGCATGCGAAAAAGAGTCTTCATCTTGTCCTTCACTTCTTGGCCCATGAAGGCATAGAGGAGCTCTGGAAGTCCTAGCAGCATGGCCCTCGGCAACATTCTCGGCGCCACATCCTCCTCACCAACAGCCCTAGCGGCGGACACCTCGGCCACGAGTAGTAGTGTTGGCCCAGTTGGGTTTGGCACGCAGACAGATGGGATCATGGCGAATCCAGTCAGGGGCAAGGAACTTCTCACCAAGGAACATCTTCTCCCAAGTCCTCGAGATCAGCAGAAACAGATAGGGCCCGTAGATAGGCACTTTGTGGTTGAACACCGCAAACCGGAGCTCACACCACATGATGTGTGAGACATCAAGTGGCTGAGTCTGAGACAAACGAGCCTCCTCGCAGATGAGCATCATATCCACCATATAGGCATGAACCTTGTCCTTGTCACCAATGCGAGGGAACAAAGAGTTGCGGAAGATGCGATACATGATATCCAGAAAAGAGTTGAGCACCAACCCTATCTTGCCACTTGGAAGCGCCTTCTCAACATAGTACGGTGCAAGCTTGTCCTTGTTGGCAGAATCAGAGTTGGCATGGGGGCGAACACCCACGGGAGTGTCGAGCCCGTCATCAGGTACCTGGAGCAAATCCATGAACTCCTTCCAGGTAGCAGTCAGCTTACGGCCATTGGACATCCAGGTCATCCTCCTCTCCTCATCAGGGTGAAAGTAAACTGAGGCAAAGAACTGACAGATAAGCTCAGGATCATAGTCAAGGTGAAATGATATCACATGCTCAATGCCAAACTGCTCCACCAAGTCCAGAGCCTCTCCAAAGTAGGCACGGAACTTGTCCTTCCTCAAGTGATGCATGTCAATCCATTTCACATCCACATAGGTATTCTGCTTGTTCTTGATGACATCCAGATAGATGTTGGTTTGTTGCTTGTTCCAAAATAGCTCACAACCCCGACAGAGGAGCGAGGGGTCACGTCGGTGAATCTGCTGAGACGGACGTGGTCAGTTGTGGCATCTCATCCATGCCCTTGGCGGGCTCCTTATACTTGCTAGCGATAGTCTTGACATTGCGCTTGGGGCGGAGCCCTCGGTGCGTCCACAGGTTCTTGCGCAGACGCTTGGAGCCGATGTCACGACCGGGATTGGAACGCGAGAGCCACCACAGAGACACACATGCAAAACACCAGCGAGCGCTAAGAGGATCAATGCAAAGACCACAACAAAGCACAAGAAACACATAGGAAATATCGTGAAGGTTGGCCAGCGTTAGATGTGAGCCACGGTAGTCTTGTCGATGTCTGCGGTACTAAAAGATTAATACTGCTCCAAGTCGCGGTAGTACCGTGCGAGGTCACTGATAATACCGTGGTTGGAGCGATAGTAAAGTTTTAGGGCCGCGATGCAGGCGTGGTAGTACCGCGCCGGAGGGGCGATAGTACCGTGCAAGCGGTAGTACCGCGCCCGACGGGCGATAATATCAAGATCGCGTCGAATCCGAGCAGTAGTTCGAATCTGAAAAGACCCATGAAACAACGGCGATGCTACGGTGATCAGATCTAGCGCAAGACAACAAAACAAGTATAATTCCTATGCAAGGCTACTCTCCTTCATCCTATTCTTGCAAAGAAAACCTCCGAATCTCTAGAACATCCAAGTCTCCCCCAACAACCTAAAGACAAAGAACGCAATAAAACAAGAAAGGATTGGGAAAAAACCTGGGTCCATAGCAAGAGCACGTGGTGGGGAAGGATCCCACCGGACAGAATCACGGGAGGGCAGCCGGAGGAGGAGATCCGGCGACGAACGTCGGCTCCTATCTTGAGCGGGAGAGAGTGTGACGCCCTCGATTCAATCGTACACTAATCATGCACGCAAATGTGTACGATCAAGATCAAGGACTCACGGGAAGATATCACAACACAACTCTAGAATAAAATAAGTCATACAAGCATCATAATACAAGCCGAGGGCCTCGAGGGCTCGAATACAAGTGCTCGATCATAGGCGAGTCAGCGGAAGCAACAATATCTGAGTCTGGACATAAGTTAAACAAGGTGCCATAAGATGGCTAGCACAAACCGGGATCTGAGATCGAAGAGGAGCAGGCCTCCTGCTGCAGGGATCCTCCTAGGTTACTCTGGTCATCGTCGGCGGGCTGCACGTAGTAGTAGGCACCTCCGGAGTAGTAGTCGTCATAGGCGGCGGCGTCGGCTCTGGGCTCCATCGTCGATTGCAGCAATCGAGTAGAGATAGGGGAAAAGGGGAACAAGGCAACCGTGAGTACTCATCCAAAGTACTACATAAGCAAGGAGCTACACTACATATGCATGGATATATGTGTAAAGGCCATATCGGTGGACTAAACTGCAGAATGCCGAATAAGAGGGGATAGCTAGTCTTAACGAAGACTAAACTTCGGACACTGTCTTGCATGCAGAGAAGAAGAGGACAACGGAAGTCCTCCAAGTAACATCATATAGCAATAATCCTACCCGCAATCCCCGCTCATAACCACGGCGAGGCGACCACGGTTATATCGGCACTTGGAAGGGTGTGTTTTATCAAGTATCCGGTTCTAGTTGTCATAAGCTCAAGGTACAACTCCAAGTCGTCCTGTTATCGAAGATCACGGCTATCCGAATAGATTAACTTCCTGCGGGGTGCACCATCTTACCCAAAGACGCTTGATCCCATTTGGCGGACACACTTTCTGGGTCATGCCCGCCGCGAAGATCAACACGTCGCAGCCCCACCTAGGCACAACAGAGAGGCCAACACGCGGTCTAAACCTAAGCGTCAGGGTGCAGGCCCATCGCCTCGAAAGCACACACACACGTTCGTCTGTGACGAAGCAGACCTAGCCCATCGAGCGTTCGGTCCAATCCGGCGCCGCCGCTCCGTCGTGACGTCTGAAGTACCGGTGATACCACGGCGCCGGGATACCCATAACTACTCCCGCGTAGATGGTTAGTGCGTATAAGCCCGTAGCCAACCCAGATCAAATACCAAGACCTCGTTAAGCGTGTTAAGTAACCGCGCCCGAACAGGCCAGGCCCACCTCTCTCTAAGCGGTCTCAACCTGCCTGCCGCTCCGCCTCAAAGATCCACTGCGGTGCTCCATCGGCCGACCCGACTTTAGTCTCACATGTATCATGTATAAGTATATATATATACCGTGATCACCTCCCGAGTGATCACGGCCCGATAATATAGCACGCGCACGGACAAGTATGAAGGGCCACAGATGAAAGTACTAGCATCCTATACTAAGCATATAGGATTGCGGTAAGGTAACAACGAAGTTACAAGGACGAAGCTATGCAAAGAAGATAGGAGTATCCGAAAGCAAGAACATGCTATGCTACTCTAATGCAAGCGGTGTAGATAAGAGTAGGCGATATCTGGTGATCAAGGGGGGGCTTGCACGGTTGCTCGGCAAGAGAGAGGGTCGTCAACACCGTAGTCGAATCGCCAGTGCGAAGATCGGTCTCGTAGTCTACCAAGAGAAGAGGGGAAGAAACAATGAATACCGAGTAACAGATGCATAACGATGCATGACATGCCAAGAAGCGATGCTAGGCGTGCCCTAACGTGGTATGAGGGGTCTTGGTTAGGGGAACAACATCAGGAAGTTATCCGGTTCGGACGTCTGTCGAGACGATGAACCGGAGAGAAAAGTTTGCAGGTTCGATAGGTTAGGGATGTGTATTGGACGAGCGGATTGCGTGTCCGGTTAAATCTCGCCGCTACGAGCAACTTTCATGTTGAAATTATTTTAATCCGGATTACGGTTAAAAGATATGATTTTAAAAGATTATACTAATTTACGGAATTTAATTAATTATTTAATTAATTTCGAAAATGCATTTATGACATCGAGATGATGTCATCTTGGCGTCATCGATCAACAGGGTTGGTGAGTCAACCCCGACAGTGGGTCCCGCATGTCATTCACTAATGACTAATTAACCTAATCGATTAATTAACATTGATTAATTAGGTTAATTAATGATTAGAGGTTAATTAATTGAGTTAATTAGATTAATTAATTACTTAATTAATTAATTAATTAATTAATTAGTTAATTAATTTTTATTCATTTTCATTTTATTCTTATTCATTTTTTAATTAAAAGCGTTCTTTTTTGTTTTGGGGTGGGGCCCCATGTCGATGGCTTGAGGCCTAACGGGCATCTTGATTCTGGCGATGCCCGAACCGATCGGGCGCGATCGAGGGGGCAGCCTGAGCCGAGGCCACAGGCGGCCTGGCCGAGGCCACTGGACCGACCGGCCCGAGCGGCGAGGCGAGCAGCGAGGTGGGGCTTGGGCGGTGGCAGCGCCGTCTTGAGGAAACGAGGGGCTCGGGGCGAGGTTGGGAGCGCCTGGGCGCCGGAGAGGTCGCCGACGGGGGAAGGAAGGGGAGGGGGGCCATCGGTGGCCGGGCAGTCGGATCCGGGAGAGGAAGAGGAAGCAGGCGCGGTCTGCAGTCACAGAGCGATCGAACCAGCGACAGGGCCGGTCGGGCCTGGCGTCGGCGAGGAGAGAGGGAGCCGGGGGGTTCGGCTGCTGTGTGGCCGCCGGAGCCGTCGTCGGCAGGGAGGGAAGAGAGGAGCCTCACGGGGGGGTTGGGTCTCGACAGCGGGCTCGATGGGGCAGGGAAGACCGTGAGAAGCGGTCGGGGGCGCCAGCGACAGGGGAGCTGGAGGCCGACCAGCGGCGGATGCCCGCGCTGAGGCGGCGGAGGGAGGTGGGGCGCCCCGTGATCGGCGAGGGAGGAGGGAGGTCCCGGGCGGGGCGCCGGAGAGGTCGGTGGGCGGGGAATCGCTCGGTCGGGGTGGTCTCCGCCCCGATCCAATCGGGGAAGGGAGAGGGGGAGCGAGGGGGCGCGTGGGGGGGAGAAGTGGGGAGGCGGCTAGGGTTAGCCGCGGGGTGGGGAGGGGTTATGCGGCCGGGGGCGGCTGGGCGATGGGCGGCCCAGGGGAAAGGAGCAGGCCAAGGGGGGGGAGGGGGCGGTGGGGAGGGGCGGCCGGGCGGAGGTTTTTCTCCCCACTGTTTTAGTCTTTCTTTTTCTTTTATTTAGTTTCTTTTCTGTTTTTATCTTATTTAAAATGCTCTGGCATTTTACAAAAATTAGTGCACCCCACCAATATTAGGTTAGTTATTTTAGTCAACCCCCGAACATTTTAGGACTTGTTTTCGAAACTTTTTATCGTTTGTTTTAGTTTTGATTTTTGTTTTAGGTCGTTTTCGAATCAACGAGAGGTTAATTAACATAACCGGGGTGATTACTGTTGCATAACCATCCGGGCGTTACAAATCTCCTCCACTACAAGAAATCTCGTCCCGAGATTTAGGAGGTAGATGGAAAGAGTGCGGGGTATTCATCTCGAAGACGATCCTCGCGTTCCCGGTGGCCGTCTTGAGTGATTCGACCCTTTGGACTTTGAGAACTTGATGCCTTTCGGCGTGTGCGGCGTTCAGCTTGGTCGAGAATGCGGACGGATGCTCTTTATAGGAGAGGTCTGTTGCAATTCGAGCACTTCATGGTCCTTTGCTCGGATTGGGTCCTTGAAGCAGCGTCGAAGTTGTGACACGTGGAACACATCGTGAACACGAGAAAGGTTCGACGAAGCTCCAGTTGATAAGCCACTTTTCCGCCTTTCGAGAATAGTGAAAGGGCCAATATAGCGAGGAGCTAACGCCCTTGATCCGGCGGTGAGCACCCTTCATTGGTGTAGCGAAGATAGGCCTTTTCGCCAAAGTTGATAGACCATGTCTTTGTGATAGCGGTCATAATTACTCTTTTACGCGAGGCGAGCGGTCTTGAGATTCTCGCGAATAATGCGGACTTGTTCTTGGCATGTTGGATAATATCCGGACGAAGAGTGGGCGTTCCCAGATTCGACCAGTTCGGAGGGTTCGGCACTTTCGTCCATATAACACTTGAAGGGGCCATCTTGAGACTAGCTTGATAGCTATTATTATAAGAGAACTCAGCATACGGGAGAGATTCCTCCCATTTCTTGCGAATGAGGCGACACAAGCTCGAAGCATGTCTTGAGAATTTGGTTGACACGTTCAACTTGTCCTTGAGATGCGGATGAAACGCAGATCTTGAAAGATAAATGAGTACCCATAGCTTCTTGAAAACTTGCCCGAATCTTGAAGTGAATAAGCTGCCACGGTCCGAACGATAACCAAAGGAATACCGTGAAGTGAAACAATTCTGGACATATAGGCGTTGCAAGTGGCTAGCGATGATCGTTTCTTTGACCGCGGAAAATGTGCAACTTTAGAAAGCGGTCAATGGCGACAAGAATAGCATCATTACCTTTCTGCGATTTGGGAAATCCGGTGACGAAGTCCATTTCAACATGGTCCCATTTCCATTCGGAATAGAGATAGGCTTGCGAGTTCCAAGAGGCCTTTGATGTTCTGCTTTGATCTGACGGCAAGCGTCACACTCGAAACATAGTGAGCAATGTCACGCTTCATATTAGACCACGAGAATCTCGGCGAATGTCTTGATACATCTTTGTACTGCCGGGATGGATACATAGAGGCGTATCATGAGCTTCTTGCATAACCTTCGAGTCATATTCAGATTTTCCTTCTTACAAGGCACCACTAGGCGGCCTTTGAAGTACAAAGCGCCATCATCGGCAATAGTGAAGGATGAGGATTTCCTTTCGATGTCTTGTTTAAGCTTGTAGACTTGAGTCAAATCCTGCATTGTCTTTATGGTGCCCACGAGATCGGGTTCAACAGCCAGGTATAGAGGAACCACAGGGAACAACACGGAGATTCATCTTGCGGAACTCCGGAGGAGGGGCGAGTGCACCGGAGGAACAATATGGAGGTTCAGCTTTCTGAATTCTTCAACAAGTGGGGCTGAACTTGGTGAACTGAAGGTGGTTGCATAAGACTTGCGGCTCAAGGCATCAGCCATTACATTAGCCTTGCCCGGCGTATAGGAAATACCCAAATCAAAGTGCAGCAGTCTCCATCCATCTCTGCCGACGGAGGTTCAGGTCTGGCTGAGTAAACAGATACTTCAGACTTTGGTGGTCGGTGTAGATCTACGCAGCGATTACCGAGAAGGTAATGTCGCCACCGCTTTAGCGCATGAATGACAGCAGCAAGTTCGAGGTCGTGAACTGGGTAGTTCTCCTCGTGAGGCATGAATGTCGAGAGGCATAAGCAACCACTTTGCGCTCTTGCATTAGGACACCGCCTAAACCTTGACGAGAAGCGTCGCGATAAATGACGAAGTCCTTCTTAGTATCGGGAGGAGCTAGCATCGGGCAGAAGTCAACTTGTCTTTGAGTGCACGGAAACTTTCTTGACACTTATCATCCATTGGAACTTGGCGCCTTTATGCAACAGGTTAGTCGAGGGCTGGCAATCTTGGAGAAGTTCTCGGCGAATCGGCGGCAATAGTCAAGCGAGACCGAGAAAACTTGACTTATGCGTTCTTGGAGGAGTCAATCGAGAATAGCTTGAACTCGTTCGGGGTTGGCGGCAATACCATCCTTAGAGATGACATGTCCAAGGTAGGTTACTTGGGAAGCCGAATTCACACTTGGAGAACTTGGCATAGAGTTGATGCTCCGTAGCTTTTCGGCACAAAGGCGAAGATGTTCAGCATGTTCTTCTTCATTCTTGGAATAGATCGGGATATCATCCGGATAAACCACGACGAACTTGTCGAGGTAATCCATGAATATATAGTTCATCGAAGCGAGAAGGTGGCTGGAGCATTGGTTAAGCGAAGGACATGACGGTGTACTCGTATGAACCATAACGAGTCACAAATGCGGTCTTGGGAATATCCTCCTCACGAACACGGATCTGGTGGTAACCCAACCTCAAGTCGAGTTTGAGAACACCGACGAACCAGCCAATTGATCATAAAGATCATTGATCCGAGGAAGAGGATACTTATTCGAATGGTAGCTTGATTTATAGGGCGGTAGTCTTGGACCAATCGGTTTGTCCCATCCTTCTTCTTGACAAAGAGAGTGCTCCCCAAGGTGAGCAACTTGGGCGAATGAAACCGCTTTGAAGAGATTTGTCGATTTCCTCCTTTAATTCAAGGAGTTCATCGCGCGGCATCTTGTAGGGACGCTTGGCTATAGGAGTGGTGCACGGTTTCAAGTCGATGGCGAATTCGACAGCCCTAGCGAGGGGAATCCTGGAAGTTCTTGAGAAAGAGCGTCTTGGAAATGCATAAGCAGCGGGAATGTTTTCAATTCCCTCGAGGGTGCGGCGTTCAATGCATTCAATGCATAGAGCCTTGCCTCGGCATCTTGAACGAACGAGCATTGTACCTTACGATTTCATCGAAGGGTGCAGCAGATGGACGGTCTTAGTGGCGCAAGCGATTGGCGCCGTATCGCTTTCAACCAATCCATCCCAAAATGAGGTCGATGTTAGGCGTCTTGAGGATAATGGGGAGGCATAGAATTCCAACCCTTGATTTCCACGGGGCGTCGGCGCCAACCATGGAGGTTTGACATTGTCCCAATGGGGTTTTACCACTACCGAAAAGTTCATCTCTTCACACTTAACGTCGTGCTTGTATGCAAAGTCTTGACATGAATGAATGCGATGCTCTGAATCGAATAAAACAGATCTGGTACTGAATTTACGAGTGTACCCATCACGATGTGCAGGCTGGTCATGAGCTTCGTTCGAGATCAACGTGGTTGGCTGAGCTTGCCCATAAGACTTGCCGGTGTTGTTGCGGTTCGGTTGTTCCCACGGCCATTCTTTGGAAGGGCGATTGATTACGGTTACGGTTGCATTCTCTATGCGGTGCCACGGCTGTCCGCACTGAAGCATAAGCCATTATTGGGTGTGGGAGCAGGGAGCTTGGGGTGGTGGAGCTGGAAGCTTGGCTGCTTAGTTGTAGGCGCACGAGGTGTAGCATAGTTCGCTTTGAAGCAGGTGCATTCGGCTGGTACATGCTGTTGGGAATCCATATCTTGCGCCTGCGAGGACGGGCCCAAGATGAGCCCGTGTCACAGTTGCGCTGTTAGAGCTCTGGTATTCCTGCAGACCAGTTTCGACGTTGATAGCTTTGTTCACCAAGGTGGCGAAATCAGCAAAGTCGTGCACTAGAGTCGAGCTTGATGTCGACTTGAAGACCGTCACGGAACTTCTCTGTCTGCGTGCATCGGTTGCAATATCCTCTTGACATAGCGAGACAAGTCCAAGAACTCTCGATAAACTTCATCTTGTTGCCTTGGGTGAGGTTGCGGAACTCACGCTTCTTCGGTCCATGACCCCTTGAGGATGAAGCGGGCACGGAAGGCAACTGGAAGTCGGCGGTGATGAGTGTTCCAAGCTGGCGAAATACGCGGTGGCTGTCCCACCATTGAGCTGCGGGTCCCTTCAGAAGAAGGAAGCAAAAGTGACATAGCTGGCGGGGGCTACATCAGCAGACTCCATCTCATAGGTGATGTCACGGGCGATCCATCGACATCCGATGGCTGAGTTGAGCTGCGGTACACGCTGGGGTTGAGCGTATGAAATCCTGCGAGTTGTCCCGTTTGGGTCTTTGGTGCATATTGAGGCGAGGCCGAGCCATCATGTTCTCCATGAACTGGCGATTCATCTCGAGCTGTTGGATCATACCAGCCATGTACTCGGGCGGTGGTGGGAAGTTGGCACCACGGCCACGACCTGCTGGCCTAACCATCCCGCTATTATATAACAGGGTAGTTCAGCATTTGAGAAAATAAGCAAGAGGCAGAATCATTCATGATGAAACATGCATAATGAAAGCGACATGATGGGAACTACATAGTAGTTGGCATATCTTACAAAAGGAATCATGCATAGAGTTCGATACATAGAGTCCGATTACATAGACTACTACATCATAGGCGGCACGCAGTGCTCGCGACGAATACATCAAACACTAACAAGCAAGTCTACATCAGGTCCCACGCGATCTGCGGAGGTAGCTGTAGCTGAAAGCTGATAGTCGGCGGTGGATAGTCCTCCACGTCGGTGACACAGGGGCCCGCGGATACTCGGTGCTGAATCCGGCGTCCGTGGCGAAAAGGGCCAAGTCGGAGAGTAGCCTCCCGTCGGCCGCCAACCGACACCACCGGGCATCACGGTCTGGCTGGGTAGATCGCGAGAACGCGCAGCTCTCCGGATCGGACAAAGGGGTGCATCAGCGTCGAGCACGGTAGAGGTCTTGACGGGTGATGTACAACTTCGTGGCGAAGAGCTCGGTTAGCTCGATCCAGCCCATCGGCATGCGTAACAAAGTTACGATGGTGGAAGGGCTCTCTGGTAACGATGGTGTAGGCAGCGGTGTAGTAACCCTCCTCACCAACATCGGGCGCGATAGCAATGTGCACGAAGGGGAGGTGTCCAACTCTCGATACTCGCGAAGGCGTGTCGGTGCAGCATAAGCAGCATCGTGGACTGCCATATCGATAGTCACTCCAACACCATGTGCGGTGTGCGGCCTGATGAGTGGACTCGTACTCCGAGAGTAGAGGTGGGCGATAGCGGCATCTGCTCTGGTTGTAGTCTGGTACTCCTCATAGGCGGTGTACTCGGGGTGCCAGCGATAACCCAGATAGGTCATCATCTCGGCTAGCTAGCACCGCAGTGATCCCGAGCACCAATGACCGTCGTGTGGCGCACGACCTGCCTCGTGGGTTCCATCTGAAAACAAAGACGTTCCAAAGGAGTCAAATGACGGGTGGAAATTGTTCAAATACAATTCCAAAAACAACTAAGGCTATATCCATCTTCGGGGTGAATGCGGTCACGGGATCCTAGTGATAGTTAGTAAAATCGTTTAACCCGAGTAGAAGAGAGTCCCAGAGTAAAGGTCGAGGAGTAAAAGATCCTAGTACCACCCGATGGCGACGTGGGCCCGTAAGGCACACAGCCACGTTAGTAAAAGTTTTGCAATGTCTAGACTCGACTTGACCAAGGAGTGTGGAAGGGGATTCCTACAGGCGATGGGCTCGATACCAACTTGTGGCGCCCTCGATTCAATCGTACACTAATCATGCACGCAAATGTATGCGATCAAGATCAAGGACTCACGGAAGATATCACAACACAACTCTACAATAAAATAAGTCATACAAGCATCATAATACAAGCCGAGGGCCTCGAGGGCTCGAATACAAGTGCTCGATCATAGGCGAGTCGTGGAAGCAACAATATCTGAGTACGAGACATAAGTTAAACAAGGTGCCATAAGATGGCTAGCACAAAGCGGGATCTGAGATCGAAGAGAGGCAGGCCTCACACAGGATCCTCCTAGGTTACTCCCAGTCGTCGTCGGCCGGGCATGCGTAGTAGTAGGCACCTCCGGAGTAGTAGTCGTCATAGGCGGCGGCGTCGCTCTGGGCTCCATCGTGCGATTGCAGCAATCGAGTAGAGATAGGGAAAAGGGGAACAAGGCAACCGTGAGTACTCATCCAAAGTACTACAAGCAAGGAGCTACACTACATATGCATGGATATATGTGTAAAGGCCATATCGGTGGACTGAGCTGCAGAATGCGAGAATAAGAGGGGATAGCTAGTCTTAACGAAGACTAAACTTACGGACACTGTCTTGCATGCAGACGAGAGGACAACGGAAGTCCTCAAGTAACATCATATAGCAATAATCCTACCCGCAATCCCACACTCATAACCACGAGCGAGGCGACCACGGTTATATCGGCACTTGGAAGGGTGTGTTTTATCAAGTATCCGGTTCTAGTTGTCATAAGCTCAAGGTACAACTCCAAGTCGTCCTGTTACGAAGATCACGGCTATCCGAATAGATTAACTTCCTGCGGGTGCACCATCTTACCAAAGACGCTTGATCCCATTTGGCGGACACACTTTCTGGGTCATGCCCGCCGCGGAAGATCAACACGTCGCAGCCCCACCTAGGCTGTGAGAGAGGCCAACACGCGGTCTAAACCTAAGCGCAGGGTGCAGGGCCCATCGCCTCGAGCACACACTGCGTTCGCGTCTGTGGCGGAAGCAGACCTAGCCCATCAGCGTTCCAGTCCAATCCGGCGCGCGCCCGCTCCGTCGTGACGTCTGAAGTGCCGGTGATACCACGGCGGGATACCCATAACTACTCCAGCGTAGATGGTTAGTGCGTATAAGCCGTAGCCAACCCAGATCAAATACCAAGACCTCGTTAAGCGTGTTAAGTAACATGAGAACGCCGAGCAGGCCAGGCCCACCTCTCTCCTAAGCGGTCTCAACCTGCCTGCGCGCTCCGCCTCAAAGATCCACTCATGGTGCTCCATCGGCCGACCGACTTTAGTCTCACATGTATCATGTATAAGATATATGGTATATACCCGTGATCACCTCCCGAGTGATCACGGCCCGATAGTATATACACGCAGAGCGGACAAGTATGAAGGGCCACGGATGAAAGTACTAGCATCCTATACTAAGCATATAGGATTGCGGTAAGGTAACAACGAAGTTACAAGGACAAAGCTATGCAGCGGTATAGGAGTATCCAAAGCAAGAACATGCTATGCTACTCTAATGCAAGCGGTGTAGATAAGAGTAAGCGATATCTGGTGATCAAGGGGGCTTGCTGGTTGCTCTGGCAAGAGAGAGGGTCGTCAACACCGTAGTCGAACCGGCACCGCGGCGTCGGTCTCGTAGTCTACCAAGAAGAGGGGAAGAAACAATGAATACCGAATAACGGATGCATAACGATGCATGACATGCCAAGAAGCGATGCTAGGCGTGCCCTAACGTGGTATGAGGGGTCTTGGTTAGGGGAACAACATCAGGAAGTTATCCGGTTCGGACGTCTGTCAGACAGATGAACCGGAGAGAAAAGTTTGCAGTTCGATAGGTTAGGGATGTGTATTGGACGAACGGACTGCGTATCCGGGTTCGTCTCGTCGTTCTGAGCAACTTTCATGTTGAAATTATTTTAATCCGGATTACGGTTAAAAGATATGATTTTAAAAGATTATATTAATTTACGGAATTTAATTAATTATTTAATTAATTTCGAAAATGCATTTATGACATCGAGCATGATGTCATCTTGGCGTCATCGATCAACAGGGTTGGTGAGTCAACCTGACAGTGGGTCCCGCATGTCATTCACTAATGACTAATTAACCTAATCAGTTAATTAACATTGATTAATTAGGTTAATTAATGATTAGAGGTTAATTAATTGAGTTAATTAGATTAATTAATTACTTAATTAATTAATTAATTAATTAATTAGTTAATTAGATTAATTAATTAATTATTTAGTTAATTAATTTTTATTCATTTTCATTTTATTCTTATTCTGTTTTTAATTAAAACGTTCTTTTTGTTTTGGGGGTGGGGCCCCATGTCGATGGCTTAGAGGCCCTACTTGGCATCTTGATTCTGAGCGATGCTGAACCGATCGGGCGCGATCCGGGGATCAGGCGCCCATGTCTGGCGGCCGCGGCCATGGCCGCGACCGGCCCGGCGGCCCAGCCGGCGAGCCGATGGCGATGAGCGGGTGGGGCTTGGGCGGTGGCAGCGCCGTCTTGAAAACGAGGGCTCGGGGCGAGGTTCGGGCGCCTTGTGGCGCCGAGAGGTCGCCGACGGGGGGAAGGAAGGGAGAGGGGCCATGCGGTGGCGGGCAGGTCGGATCAGCGGGGAGGAAGAGGGAGCGGGGGGGCGGTGCGCATGGCGACAACAGCGGCAGGGGCGGTCGAGACCACAGCGTCGGCGAGGAGAGAGGGAGCCGGGGGGTTCGCTGCTGGCGTGGCCGCCGAACCGTCGTCGGCAGGGGAGGAAGAGAGGGAGCCTCACGGGGGGTTGGGTCTCGACAGGGGCTCGATGGGGGCAGGGAAGACCGGCGGGGAAGCGGTCGGGGAGGCGCGGCGACGGGAGCGCTGGAGGCCGACCAGCGGATGCCCGCGCTGAGGGCGACGGAGGGAGGTGGGGGCGCCCGTGGTCGGCGAGGGGAGGAGGGAGGTCCGGGCGTGGGCCGGAGGTCGGTGGGCGGGGGGAATCGCTCGGTCGGGGTGGTCTCCCCGATCAATCGAGGAGGAGAGGGGGCGAGGCGCGTGGGGGAGAAGTGGGGGCGGCTAGGGTTAGCAGCGGGTGGGGAGGGTTATCTGGCCGGGGCGGCTGGGCGATGGGCGGCCCGGGGGAAGGGGAGCAGGCCAAGGGGGGGCGAGGGGCGGTGGGGAGGGGCCGGCTGGGCGGAGGTTTCCCTCCCCCACAGGTTTAGTCTTTCTTTTTCTTTTATTTAGTTTCTTTTCTGTTTTTATCTTATTTAAAATGCTCTGGCATTTTACAAAAATTAGTGCACCCCACCAATATTAGGTTAGTTATTTTAGTCAACCCCCGAACATTTTAGGACTTGTTTTCGAAACTTTTTATCGTTTGTTTTAGTTTTGATTTTTGTTTTAGGTCGTTTCGAATCAGCGAGAGGTTAATTAACATAACCGGGTGATTCTTGTTGCATAACCATCCAGGCGTTCTGAGAGAGAGAGAGAGAGAGAGATGAGCGTGGGAGGAACTGCGAATGGGTATGGGGAGTTAGAACTCCCCTGTCAAATCCTTATCCCCACGCCCAAGGCAGCGCGGTAGTACCCATGAGTCATCAGCGTAGTACCGCTCGGCGGAAATACCGCACCGAGCGGTAGTACCGCTCACCAGCGGCGATAAAAATTACTGCCGCGTGGGGGCGATAGTGCCGATGCTCCCACCGCGCAGTAGTACCGTGGTTGGCAGCGATAATACCGTGAGCCGGCTGCGGTAGTACCTTGAGCTCAAGACACCCCGGTTTCAACACAAAAGAAAGGTCTTTGCACGAAACTTTTCACACAAAAGAAGCCACAAGCACACGCACAAACCAGAGGCGAGAAAGACAACAAGAGAACACCAAGCGACACACCCTCTCAAAGGAGAGGCGGTGGCGAAGCCACCTATGTTTGAGTTAGATGGTATGGCACATGAAGAATTATCCTTGGGCCCATGACCAAAACTCGTCTTTGAAGCACAAGTACCATCAAAATGGCTAATGTGAAAGAGTTGATCTATTTATGCATGATAGGGGAGGAGAGTTCATTGAGAGAACAACACTCCCCTTTGTCCATGCCTACACCTAAACTAGACAACAAGATGAGTGTGGTGGGGGTGCAGGTTCAAGTCACATTGCTCAAATCAATGATATTTAGCTCATGCCTTAACTCGTGAAATCTTGCTTCATCCAAGGGCTTCGTGAAAATATCTGCAAGGTTATCATGAGTGTTGACATACTTGAGCTTGATCTCCCCTCGCCTAATGTGATCCCGGATGAAGTGATACCGAATCTCAATGTGCTTCGTCTTGAAGTGTTGCATCGGGTTGAGAGAAATCTTGATGGCACTTTCATTATCACACCAAAGAGGCACTTTGTCACAAATGACACCGTACTCCTTTAAAGTTTGCCTCATCCATAGGAGTTGAGCACAACAACTACCGGCCGCCACATATTCGCTTGATGGGCGAGAGAGACACACAACTTTGCTTCTTGGAAGACCAACTTACCAAAGAGCAACCAAGAAATTGGCACCCTCGGAAGTGGACTTCCTATCCACTTTGTCTCCGCCCAATCGAATCCGTAAATCCTTCAAGCTTGAAGTTTGCCCTCTTGGGTACCATAAGCCAAAGTTTGGGGTATGAGCCAAATATCGAAAGATTAAACTTGACCACCACATAATGGCTTTCCTTTGGTGCGGCTTGAAACCATGCACATTCCCACACTCAACATGATATCCGGTCTAGATGCACAAAGGTAAAGCAAGGAGCCAATCATGGGCGATATACCTTTTGATCCACCGCTTTACTATTGGGATCAATGTCAAGTTGGCACTTGGTAGGCATTGGTGTAGTAGCGGCTTGACATCACTTAGCTTGAATCTTTTGAGCATGTCTTGAGTGTATTTGGCTTGATTGATGAAGGTTCCTTCTCTTCTTTGTTTGATATCGAAACCAAGGAAGAACTTCAACTCTCCCATAGAAGACATCTTGAACTTGGAGGTCATGGGAGCGGCAAATTCCTCATTGAAAGCTTTGTTAGGGAACCAAAGATAATATCATCAACATATAGTTGGCATACAAACAACTCCCATTGACCTTCTTAGTAAAAAGAGTGGGATCGATTTGCCCCACTTCAAATCCACGATCTTGTAACAACTTCGGTAAGGTGGTCATACCACGCATACGTGGGGCTTGTTTAAGGCCATAGAGTGCCTTATCGAGTTGATACACATGATCCGGGAAGTAGGGGTCCTCGAACCGGGGGTTGCTGACATAGACCAACTCATTAATAGGACCATTAAGAAAACACTTTTCACATCCATTTGTTGCAACTTAAAGTTGTGATGGGCAGCATAAGCAATCAACAAGCGAATGGATTCAAAGGCGAGCAGCAGGAGCAAAGGTTTCACCGTAGTCGATACCCTCGACTTGGGAGTAGCCTTGTGCTACCAATCTTGCCTTATTGCGAATGATGTTTCCATGAGCATCTTGCTTGTTCTTGAAGATCCACTTTGTTCCAATGGCGTTGTGGTTCCCGATGGCCTTGGCACCAATCTCCACACCTTGTTGTACTCGAAATTTTGAGTTCTTCATGCATGGCATTGAGCCAACCCGAGTCTTGGCGCCTCAAAGACCTTTTGGGGTTCAACACAAGAGACAAGCGTGATGTTCACAATAGTTTGCCAATTGTCTCTGAGTGCTTACCCCTTTCATTAGGCTTCCAACCACATTCTCCATGAGATGGCCTTTGGTAGTAAGTTTGGATGCAATCTTGGCGGCACGACGCTCTAATTCTTCCTCGGAGGTGAGGAGGAGGGGTCACTTGATCATCTTGAGCGCCGTCTTGAACATGTTCTTGATCTTGAGCATGCTCGGGGAAGATAACTTGACCTTGGGCATCATTTGGTGTGTCACCATCGTCTTGAGCATGATCTTGCCCTTGGTCTTGTTCATGAGGTTGAGGGCCTTCACTTTGTTCTTGAGCGTGTGGGCCTTGAGTTGGTGATGGCTCCACTTGAGTGGAGCATTGTCCTTATCCTTGACCACAAGGGGTTCCTCAACGGGTAGGATAAAACCAACACCCATTCTTCTTATGGCTTGAGGAGGAATTTCATCACCTACATCACAAGTGCTACTTTGCTCCACTTGGGAGCCGTTATTCTCATCAAACTCCACGTTACATGTCTCCTCAATAAGTCCCGTGGATTTATTGAGGACACGGTAAGCATGAGAGTTTGTAGCATAACCAACAAATATGCCCTCATAAGCTCTAGCTTCAAATTTAGACAAACGGATGAGAATGAAACACTTACACCCGAACACCCGGAAGTACTTGAGATTGGGCTTGTTGCCGGTGAGTATCTCATAAGGAGTCTTGTTCAAGCCTTTGCTGAGATAGAGCCGATTGGATGCATGACATGCGGTGTTGATGGCTTCGGCCCAAAAGTTGTATGGAGACTTGAACTCCGCCATCATGGTCCTTGCCGCATCCATCAACGTCCGGTTCTTCCTCTCCGCAACACCATTTTGTTGAGGGTATATGGTGCGAATATTGATGCTTGATCCCCTCTTCACTAAGAAACTCATCAAGGTGTAGTTCTTGAACTTCGGTGTCGTTGTCACTTCTTATTGTCAAGATCTTTGCATTATGTTGACGTTGAGCTTCATTTGCAAAGTCGATAACAGTTTGTTGAGTCTCACTCTTCCTCTTGAAGAAGTATACCCAAGTGTATCTTGAATAATCATCCACAATCACCAAGCAATACTTTCTACCCCAAGACTATCAAAGGATGGAGGTCCAAAGAGGTCCATGTGCAGGAGCTCCAAGGGTCTCTTCGAGTAGATGATAGTCGTGGGAGGGTGAGCCGTTCATGAAGCTTTCCTTGATACAAGCCTGCAAGCACGATCTTTGGCAAAACTAACATTTGTTAGTCCACGGACATGGTCCCCTTGAGAAGACTTTGCAAAGATCTCATATTGGCGTGGCCTAAGCAGCGATGCCAAAGCCATCCCGTCAACTTTAGCCATTAGGCATGTCGTGGTCTTAGTGGGTCGCTCCGAAAAGTTTATCACATAAAGACCATTCTCGACATGCCCAACAAAACTACTTTAAGAGTCTTGCTCCACAAGAGGGCCACGGTATCAATGTTAAAGAAGGTGGCAAAGCCCATGAGTGCAAGTTGACGAGCGGAAAGCAAATTGTATGCAAGGGACTCAACAAGCATGACTTTCTCGATCGTTAGATCATGAGAAGCGACAACCTTGCCAAGACCCAATACCTTAGAATGTGAGGCATCACCCCACTCGACATTGGTGGGCATAGATGGGATCTTTTGCACGTCCACCACCAAGTCCTTGCTCCGGTCATATGATTCGTTGCTCCACTATCGAGCAACCATGATCCCCACCGAAGCAAACACCTACAAGAAATCAATGCTTGGTTTTAGGTACCCATTTAGTAATGGGTCCTTTGATGTTAATGTGAGGTCTTAACCCAAATAGACCATTCAATGTACTCATAAGAAGAACCAACAAATTTAGCATAAACATGCCCATCACTAGCACGGCACAACACATATGAGGGGTTAAAATGCATGACTATGTTCAAGGGATAGCGTTGTCCTTCTTGGCATTGCCACCCTTTGCATGGTTCTTCTTCTTCTTGGAAGCACCCTCTCCTCCCTCACAAAAGTTTGCTTGAGAGGAGGAGGTTGCTTAGTCTTGTCATTCTTCTTCTTTCTCTTGGGCTTGGCGCGAACCCAATCCCTCCTTGGCCACAACTTCCTTTTGATTACTCAAAAGCTCGTTAAGGTTCTTCTCACCTTGTATGCATGTGACAAGGCCCTTTTCAAGTTGCTCCTTCAACTTAGCATTCTCCTCAACAAGATGCACATGCTCACAACAAGGGTTAGTAGCATTTGCATTATCAATCAATACCATATGAGGAAAGGTGGCTTTCTCCTTGGTTAGCTTCACTTGAAGTTGATCATGAGACTCTTTGAGACTAGCATGAGCACCCTTCAAGACTTTGTGAGCCTTGTCGAGAATTTCAAACTCCTCGTTGAGTCTAGCAAGATCAACTCCAAGCTTTGCCTTCTCGGAGCTAAGCACACGAGACACAACAAGAGCATGATCAAGGTCTTTCTTTAATTTAGCATGATCATCGTTGTATGACTCCTCAAGAGCCAAACGAAGACCACGCTCTTCTTCAAGAGCATTGGAAAGATCCGAAATCTCATCGGCATAGTCACGACTATGCCCTTCCATCTTAGAGATGGTTTCTTCATGAGCCTCGATCATGACATTGGCTTCACCAAGTTGTTCCAAGAGAGCAGCGAAGTGCTTCTTGGATTTGCCCTTGAGTTTACCCATAAAGATCTCAAACTCATTCTCCTCCACATTAGTCCCCTCATGTTCATCGATGCAATCCGTCAAGAAGAATGATTGATGATGGTAGTTTTGATGTTGGGGTTACCTTGTTGGTGGCTTTAGCCATGAGGCACTTAGCGGTGATGCTTTCATTGGGTGAATCGAAGAGAGACACGAGGAGTCGTTGCAATGGCAGCGGAGGCCATAACAACCGACTCACCATCTTCATCATCATCATCATCATCCTCATTGTACTCTTCTTGAACCACCAAAGCTTTGTGAGGAGCCTTCTTGGTGAAGTTGCTCTTGTTGGGGAAAGACTTGGCCTTGTCCTTACGGATGAGCTTGCCACCATTGTCTTCCCTCTTCTCATATGGGCACTCCGCAACAAAGTGACTCACATTGCCACAATTGAAGCAAGTCCTCACTCGTTGCTTGCCCTTTGCGCCACTTGAGTTGCTCTTGTTGAAGTTGGGCCTTGAGTTCTTCTTGCTCCAAAATTGCCTTGAAGCAAGGGCCATGTGTTCATGATAGTCATGCCAGTATCTTGAGGTTGCTCTCTTCTTCTTCCTCCTCTCCATCTTCTTGACACAAATCTTGGCCTTCAAAGCGAGGTTGGGCTTCTTTGCTCTTTGGGAGCGAAGCACCGCATGTCGGCGGTCTTGTCCAATATGCTCATAGCCACAAACTCATCAACACATCACTTGAGGACAGGGTGTGGAAGTCCGGCCGTTGACGGATGATGGAGGACATGGCTTTGTGGTAGGGCATCATTGCCTTGAGGAATTTGCGCTTGATCCAGTTGTCATCTGTGTCCTTACTTCCATGATCCCGGAGGGAGACTGCAAGCTTGGTTACTCTCCGATAGAGCTCACGAGGTTCTTCTTCTTCTTTCATTGCAAACTCATCGGCTTCATCTTGGACCACTTCATAATTGGAGCGTTGAATGCTTGCGCTTCCTCGATAAAGGGAAACCACCTTGAGCCAAGCATCTTTGGCAAGGGAGTAGGGCCGGAGATGAGGGAGGTCTTCGGGAAGGATTGCTTCTTGGATGATGAAGTGAGCATTCTCATTGAATTGATGGCCCATGACTTCTCTAGTATAGAAGTTGCTCGAATCATGCGGATAGAAACCTTCTTCAATGATTCTCCAAAGGTTAGTGTTCACATTATTTAAATGACGCTTAAAACAACCCAAGAATCAAAATCCTCCTTTTTATCAATCTTAGGTGGTGGACCGGCATGATTCAAATGAGTGGAAGGAATCGGTCCACCATAAACGGGAGGAGGTTGCACATGGGCGAAGATGCCGGTGCCATTCTTACCACTAGACGAGGGGGCTTTCTCACTAGTAGCTTCCCCCTTATCGGAGTTAGCATCCGCTCCCGTGTTGGCGGGATCTGTTGGGGAACGTAGCAGAAATTCAAAATTTTCCTACGTGTCACCAAGATCTATCTATGGAGAAACTAGCAACGAGGGGAAGGAGAGTGCATCTACATACCCTTGTAGATCGCTAAGCGGAAGCGTTCATGAGAACAGGGTTGAAGGAGTCGTACTCGTCGTGATCCAAATCACGGAGATCCTAGTGCGAGCAGACGTCACCTCCGCGTTCAACACACGTACAGCCGGTGGCGTCTCCCACGCCTTGATCCAGCAAGGAGAGGGAGAGGTTGAGAAGACTCCATCCAACAGCAGCTGTGGCGTGGTGGTGATGGAGGCGTGGCAATCCCAGAGGCTTCGCCAAGCACCAAGGGAGAGGAGGAGGAGGAGGCGGGGCTGCACCAAGAGGAGAAGTTCTCATGTGTGGCAGCCCCAAACCTCAACTATATATAGGGGGAAGGGGGCTGCGCCCCCTTTAGGGTTTCCCCACCCCAAGGGGTGCGGCCAGCCCTAGATCCCATCTAGGGGGGGCGGCCAAGGGGGGAGGAGTGCCTCCCAAGTCAAGTGGAGGCCTCCCCTTTGGGTTTCCCCTTCCCATGCGCATGGGCCTTGGGGGGGCTGGTGCCCCTGGCCCATTAAGGCTAGGGCGCCCCCCTACAGCCCATGCTACTGTATTGGACGTGGTGGAACAATTTCCGGACCTCCGGACCCCTCCGGAATCCTCCGGAACCTTCTGGAAGCTTCCGGTACAATCTGAAAAAACCCGAACTTTTCCGAAACCGAACAACAACTTTCCATATATAAATATTTACCTCCGGACCATTCCGGAACTCCTCGTGACGTCCGGGATCTCATCCAGGACTCCGAACAACATTCGGTAACCACATACAAACTTCCTTTATAACCCTAGCGTCATCGAACCTTAAGTGTGTAGACCCTACGGGTTCGGGAGACATGTAGACATGACCGAGACGTTCTCCGGTCAATAACCAACAGCAGGATTTGGATACCCATGTTGGCTCCCACATGTTCCACGATGATCTCATCGGATGAACCACGATGTCAAGGACTCAATCAATCCCGTATTCAATTCCCTTTGTCTAACGGTATTGTACTTGCCCGAGATTCGATCGTCGGTATTCCGATACCTTGTTCAATCTCGTTTTCCGGCAAGTCTCTTTACTCGTTCCGTAACACATCATCCCGTGATCAACTCCTTGATCACATTGTGCACATTATGATGATGTCCTACCGAGTGGGCCCAGAGATACCTCTCCGTCAACCGGAGTGACAAATCCAGTCTCGATTCGTACCAACCCAATGACACTTTCGGAGATACCTGTAGTGCACCTTTATAGTCACCCGATTCGTTGTGGCGTTTGGTACACCAAAAGCATTCCTACGGTATCCGGAGTTGCACAATCTCATGGTCTAAGGAAATGATACTTGACATTATAAAAGCTTTAGCATACGAACTACGATCTTTGTGCTAGGCTTAGGATTGGGTCTTGTCCATCACATCATTCTCCTAATGATGTGATCCGTTATCAATGACATCCAATGTCCATGGTCGAAACCGTAACCATCTGTTGATCAACGAGCTAGTCAACTAGAGGCTTACTAGGGACATGGTGTTGTCTATGTACCCACACATGTATCTGAGTTTCCTATCAATACAATTATAGCATGGATAATAAGCGATTATCATGAACAGGAAATATAATAATAACTAATTTATTATTGCCTCTAGGGCATATTTCCAACAGTCTCCCACTTGCACTAGAGTCAATAATCCAGTTCACATCGCCATGTGATCAACATCGATAGGTCACATCGCCATGTGACTAACATCCAAAGAGTTTACTAGTGTCGTAAACTAGTTCACATCATCATGTGATTAAGACTCAATGAGTTACGGGGTTTGATCATGTTTTGCTTATGAGAGAAGTTTTGTCAATGGATCTGAACCTTTCAGATCCGTGTGTGCTTACAAATTTCTAGGTCATATTATAAATGCTGCTTCCACGCTCCATTTGAAACTATTCCAAATGGTTGCTCCACTATCGTATCCGGTTTGCTACTAAGAGTCACTCGGATAGGTGTTAAAGCTTATATCGGCGTCACCCTTTACGCGAACTCTTTATCACCTCCATGATCGAGAAACATGTCCTTATTTACTCCAAGGACAATTTTGACCGCTATCAATGATCCATTCTGGATCATTCTTGTACCCCTAGTGACTCATGGCAAGGCACACTTCGATGCGGTACACAGCATAGCATACTATAGAGCCTACGTCTAAAGCATAGGGGCGACCTTCGTCCTTTCTCTCTTTTCTGCCGTGGTCGAGCTTTAAGTCTTAACTTCATACCTTACATCTCGAGCAAGAACTCCTTCTTTGGTGATCCATCTTGAACACCTTCAAGATCATGTCAAGGTATGTGCTCATTTGAAAGTATTATTAAGCATTTTGATCTATCCTTATAGATCTCGATGCTCAATGTTCAAGTAGCTTAATCCAGGTTTTCTATTGAAAACATCTTTCAAATAACCCTATATGCTTTCGAGAATTCTACATCATTTCGATCATCAATATGTCAACAACATATACTCATCGAAATTCTATAGTGCTCCCACTCACTTCTTTGGAAACACAAGTTTCTCATAAACTTTGTATAAACTCAAAATCTTTGATCATCTCATCAAAGTGTACATTCCAACTCGAGATGCTTACCCAGGTCCTTAGAAGGATCGCTGGAGCCAGCATGCCTTTAGCATCCTTAGGATCGACAAAACTTTACGATTGTATCTCATACAACCTTTCCTTCTGGCGGTAAGGAAACTCGTTTTGACATCCATCTGCCAGATTTCATAAATGCAGCTAATGCTAACATGATTCCAACGGACTTAAGCATAGCTACGGATGAGAAAATCTCATCGTAGTCAACTCCTTGAACTTGTGAAAACTCTTACGCCACAAGTCGAGCTTCATAGACGGTGATATTACCGTCCACGTCCGTCTTCTTCTTAAAGATCCATTCATCTCAATGTCTTGCCGATCATCGGACAAGTCCACCAAAGTCCATGCTTTGTTCTGATGCATGGATCCTATCTCGGATTTCATGGCTTCTAACCATTTGTCGAATTTGGGCCCACCATTGCTTCTCCATAGCTCGTGGGTTCATTGTTGTCTAGCAACATGACCTTCAAGACAGGATTGCGTACCACTCAAGTAATACGCATCCTTGTCACCCTCGAGTGCGGTAGTGACTTGATCCAAACTTCATGATCACTATCATAGCTTCTACTTCAATTGGTGTAGGCGCCACAGGAACAACTTCCTGTGCCCTGCTGCACACTAGTTGAAGTGATGGTTCAATAACCTCATCAAGTCTCCACCATCCTCCCATTCAATTCTTTCGAGACAAACCTTTCCTCGAGAAAGGACCCGATTCAAGAAACAATCCCTATTGCTTTCGGATCTGAATTAGGAGGTATACCCAACTGTTTTGGGTGTCCTATGAAGATGCATTTTATCCGCTTTGGGTTCGAGCTTATCAACCTGAAACCTTTTCACATAAGCGTCACAACACCAAACTTTTAAGAAACGAAAACTTAGGTTTCTCCAAACCATAGTTCAAACAGGGTCGTCTCAACGGAATTACATGGTGCCCTATTAAAGTGAGTGCGGTTGTCTCTAATGCCTAACCCATGAACGATAGTGGTAATTCGATAAGAGACATCGTGGTACGCACCATATCTAATAGGGTGCAACTATGATGTTCGGACACACCATCAAACTATGGTGTTCCAGGCAGTATTAATTGTGAAACAATTTCCACAATGTCTTAATTGTGTGCCAAAGCTCGTAACTCAGATACTCATCTCTATGATCATATCATGGACATTTTATCCTCTTGTCACGATAATCTTCAACTTCACTCTGAAATTACTTGAACCATTCAATAATTTAGACTTGTGTTCATCAAGTAAATATACTCAACATCTACTCGAATCATCTGTGAAGTAAGAACACAACGATATTCCTTTGCATGCCTCGGCACTCATTGGACTGCACACATCAAAATGTGTTACTTCCAACAAGTTGCTATCTTGTTCCATTTCTTTGAAAAGCGAGGCTTTTAGTCATCTTGCCCATGTGGTGTGATTTGCATATCTCAAGTGATTCAAAATCAAGCTGAGTCCAAGCGATCCATCGCATGGAGTTTCATCATGCGTATACACCAATAGACATGGTTTGCATGTCTCAAACTTTTCAAAAACGAGTGAGTCCAAAGATCCATCAACATGGAGCTTCTTCATGCGTTTTATACCAATATGACTTACATGGCAGTGCCACAAGTAAGTGGTACTATCATCACTATCTTATACCTTTGGCATGAAAATGTTTATCACTACGATCGAGATTCAATAAACCATTTAGGTGCAAGACCATCGAAGGTATTATTCAAATAGATAGAGTAACCATTATTCTCCTTAAATGAATAACCGTATTGCGATAGACATAATCCAATCATGTCTATGCTCAACGCAAACACCAATCTCGGTCGTAGATGGAGCGTGCGATGTTTGATCACATCAAACTTGGAAACACTTCCAACACATATTGGCAGCTCACCTTTAGCTAGTCTCCGTTTGTTCCGCAGCTCTTTTATTTCGAGTTTACTAACACTTAGCAACCGAACCGGTATCTTAATACCCTGGTGCTACTAGGAGTACTAGTAAAGTACACATTAACATAATGTATATCCAATATACTTCTATCGACCTTGCCAGCCTTCTCATCTACCAAGTATCTAGGGTAATTCTGCTCCAGTGGTTGTTCCCCTTATTACAGAAGCACTTAGTCTCGGGTTTGGGTTCAACCCTGGGTTTCTTTACTAGAGCAGCAACTGTTTTGCCGTTTCATGAAGTATCCCTTGTTGCCCTTGCCCTTCTTGAAACTAGTGGTTTTACTAACCATCAACAATTGATGCTCCTTCTTGATTTCTACATTCGCAGTGTCGAACATTCGAATAGCTCAAGGATCATCATATCTATCCCTGATATGTTATAGTTCATCACGAAGCTTCTAGCAGCTTGGTGGCAATGACTTTGGAGAAACATCACTATCTTATCGGAAGATCAACTCCCTCGATTCAAGTGATTGTTGCACTTTCGGACAATCGAGCACAGCTCAACGATTGAGCTTTTCTCCCTTAGTTTGCAGGCTAAGAGAATCGTCGGAGGTCTTATACCTCTTGGCGTGAGCACGAGCTTGAAATCCCAATTTCAGCCCTTGAAGCATCTCATATGTTCATGACGTTTGAAAACGTCTTTGGTGCCTCAACTCTAAACCGTTTAAGCGAACTATCACGTAGTTATCAAAACGTGTATGTCCGATGTTCGCAACATCCACAAGCGACGTTTGGGGTTCGAAACAACGGCGGTGCATTAAGGACATAAGCTTTCTCTGTCCGCATAATCGCTCTCGTCAACTTTCAACTATATTTTCTCTAGGAACATATCTAAGCAGTGGAACTAAAGCGCGAGCTTACGACATAATTTGCAAAAGGTCTTTTGACTATGTTCAAGATAATTAAGTTCATCTTATGAACTCCCACTCGAATAGACATCCCTCTGGTCATCTAAGTGATTACATGATCCGAGTCAACTAGGCCGTGTCCGATCATCACGTGAGACGGACTAGTCATCATCGGTGAACATCTTCATGTTGATCGTATCTTCTATCGACTCATGCTCGACCTTCGGTCTCGTGTTCCGAGGCCATATCTGTACATGCTAGGATCGTCAAGTTAACCCTAAGTGTATTGCGTGTGTTTGAGGCCATATGCATACATGCTAGGCTCGTCAACACCCGTTGTATGTGAACGTAAGAATCCATCACACCCGATCATCACGTGGTGCTTAGAAGCGACGAACTTTAGCAGTTGCACGCAGTTAGGGAGAACACTTCTTGAAATTGTTGTAAGGATCATCTTATTTACTACCGTCGTTCTAAGTAAACAAGATGCATAAACATAATAAACATCACATGCAATTATATAGTGACATGATATGGCCAATATCATTTTGCTCCTTTTGATCTCCATCTTCGGGGCTCCATGATCATCATCGTCACCGGCATGACACCATGACCTCCATCATCATGATCTCCATCATCGTGTCTTCATGAAGTTGTCTCGCCAACTTATTACTTCTACTACTATGGCTACCGGTTAGCAATAAAGTAAAGTAATTACATGGCGTTGTTTAATGACACGCAGGTCATACAATAAACAAAGACAACTCCTATGGCTCCTGCCGGTTGTCATACTCATCGACATGCAAGTCGTGAGTCCTATTACAAGAACATGATCAATCTCATACATCACATATCATTCATCACATTCTTCTTGGCCATATCACATCACATAGCATACCCTGCAAAAACAAGTTAGGCGTCCTCTAATTGTTGTTTGCATATTTTACGTGGCTGCTATGGGTTTCTAGCAAACGTTTCTTACCTCATAAAACCACAATGTGATATGCCAATTGCTATTTACCCTTCATAAGGACCCTTTTCATCGAATCCGTTCCGACTAAAGTGGGAGGCGGCACCCGCTAGCCACCTTATGCACCAAGTGCATGTCGATCAGTGGAACTTGTCTCACGTAAGTGTACGTGTAAGGTCGGTCCGGCCGCTTCATCCCACAATACCGTCGAAACAAGATTGGACTAGTAGCGGTAAGCATATTGAACATCATCAACGCCCACAACTACTTTGTGTTCTACTCGTGCAAAGAATCTCGCAATAGACCTAGCTCGATACCCTTTGTTGGGGAGCGTGGCGAAATTCAAAATTTTCCTCGTGTCACCAAGATCTATCTATGGAGAAACTAGCAGCGAGGGAAGGAGAGTGCATCTACATACCCTTGTAGATCGCTAAGCGGAAGCGTTCATGAGAACGGGGTTGAAGGAGTCGTGCTCGTCGTGATCCAAATCACGGAGATCCTAGTGCGAGCAGACGGCACCTCCGCGTTCAACACACGTACAGCCCGGTGGCGTCCCACGCCTTGATCCAGCAAGGAGAGAGGAGAGGTTGAGGAAGACTCCATCCAACAGCAGCACAACGGCGTGGTGGTGATGGAGGCGTGGCAATCCCGCAGGCTTCGCCAAGCACCAAGGGAGAGGAGGAGGAGGAGGCGGGGCTGCACCAGAGGAGAAGTTCTCATGTGTATGGCAGCCCCAAACCTCAACTATATATAGGGGAAGGGGCTGCGCCCTTTAGGGTTTCCCCACCCCAAGGGTGCGGCCATCCTAGATCCCATCTAGGGGCGGCCAAGGGGAGGAGTGCCTCCCAAGTCAAGTGGAGGCCTCCCCTTTAGGGTTTTCCTTCCCATGCGCATGGGCCTTGGGGGGGCTGGTGCCCCTGGCCCATTAAGGCTAGGCGCCCCCTACAGCCCATGCTACTGTATTGGGCGTGGTGGAACAATTTCTGGACCTCCGGACCCCTCCGAATCCTCCGGAACCTTCAGAGCTTCCGGTACAATACCGAAAAACCCGAACTTTTCCGGAACCGAACAACAACTTCCATATATAAATCTTTACCTCCGGACCATTCCGGAACTCCTCGTGACGTCCGGGATCTCATCCGGGACTCGAACAACATTCGGTAACCACATACAAACTTCCTTTATAACCCTAGCGTCATCGAACCTTAAGTGTAGACCCTACGGGTTCGGAGACATGTAGACATGACCGAGGCGTTCTCGGTCAATAACCAACAGCGGGATCTGGATACCCATGTTGGCTCCCACATGTTCCACGATGATCTCATCGGATGAACCACGATGTCAAGGACTCAATCAATCCGTATTCAATTCCCTTTGTCTAGCGGTATTGTACTTGCCCGAGATTCGATCGTCGGTATCCCGATACCTTGTTCAATCTCGTTTTCCGGCAAGTCTCTTTACTCGTTCCGTAACACATCATCCGTGATCAACTCCTTGATCACATTGTGCACATATGATGATGTCCTACCGAGTGGGCCCAGAGATACCTCTCCGTCAACCGGAGTGACAAATCCAGTCTCGATTCGTGCCAACCCAATGACACTTTCGAAGATACCTAGTGCACCTTTATAGTCACCCGATTCGTTGTGGCGTTTGGTACACCAAAGCATTCCTATGGTATCCGGGAGTTGCACAATCTCATGGTCTAAGGAAATGATACTTGACATTATAAAAGCTTTAGCATACGAACTACGATCTTTGTGCTAGGCTTAGGATTGGGTCTTGTCCATCACATCATTCTCCTAATGATGTGATCCCGTTATCAATGACATCCAATGTCCATGGTCAGGAAACCGTAACCATCTGTTGATCAACGAGCTAGTCAACTAGAGGCTTACTAGGGACATGGTGTTGTCTATGTACCCACACATGTATCTGAGTTTCCTATCAATACAATTATAGCATGGATAATAAACGATTATCATGAACAGGGAAATATAATAATAACTAATTTATTATTGCCTCTAGGGCATATTTCCAACAGGATCACCCACTTTCATGGGTGCGGTGGAAAGTTTAAGCCCTTCTAGGAATTCCTTAAACATATCCTTGACCTCGGTCGTCATGGAGATTTTCAATGTGTCCAGCATACATTGAATTCCTCACGAGATCGAGTACCCCCATCTCCGTAGATGATATCGGATTCGCACGGAGTGCTCCCCACATCATCTCGACGTCAACCATACTCTTGGACGATAAAGTCCTTAAAAAGAGCGAGGCTCGATACCAATTGAAAGGATCGATATAGTTGATTAGAGGGGGTGAATAGGCAACTAACAATTTTAAGCTTTTCTTTACCAATTTAAACTATGCAATAATAAAGGTGGTCTAGATATGCAACTAGGTGAACAACCTATATGATGCAATCAACACAAGCACAAGAGCAAGCAAAGATAGAAACACAAATAAGCTTGCACAAGTAAAGGGATAAGATAACCAAGAGTGGAGCTGGTGGAGGCGAGGATGTGTTACGAAGTTCCTTCCTTTTGAGGGAAATGCGTCTCCGTTAGGCGGTGTGGAGGCACAATGCTCCCCAAGAAGCCACTAGGGCCACCGTAATCTCCTCACGCCCTCGCACAATGCAAGAGCCGTGATTCCACTATTGGTGCCCTTGAAGGCGGCAACCAAACCTTTACAAACAAGGTTGGGGCAATCTCCACAACAATTGGAGGCTCCCAACAACACCACGAAGCTTCACCACAATGGAATATGGCTCCACGGTGACCTTAACGTCTAGGGTGCTCAAACACCCAAGAGTAACAAGATCCATAAGGGATAAGTGGGGAATCAAAAGTCTCTTGGTGGAAGTGTAGATCGGGCCCTTGTCACCCAATCCCGAGCAAATCAACAAGTTTGATTGGCTAGGGAGAGAGATCGGGACAAAATGGAGCTTGGAGCAACAATGGAGCTTATAGATGGAAGAGGTGGTCAACTAGAGGTAGGAGACACGCCTTTTATACTCGTGGAAAAGATCCAACCGTTATCCTCTAGTTCAGCCCGCGACACGCGGTACTACCGCTCGGCGTGGTACTACCCACGCGACCACGCAGATACTACCGTGGAAGGCCACGGTACTACCGCGGCAGCAGCAGAGACTGGGACTGGCCTGACTGAGCGCAGTACTACCGCTCGCGCGGTACTACCGCGCACCCTTGCAGTACTACCGCAAGGCAGGTAAACCACAGCCTACGAAGAGTGCGGATGAAATAAATTACATCCGTGCCTACTTCCGCTGAAAAAGAAACAGTGCGAAAACCCGACACGGTACTACCGCGCCCGAGGTGCGGTACTACCGTGGAGGCGCGGATGTAAAAAAATACATCCGCTCCTACTACCGTGACGCAACGGTACTGGGCATGAGGGCCACGGTACTACGGCTCCAAGAGAGCGGTACTACCGTGTCCACTCGAGGTACTACCGCGCAAGACGTGCGGTACTACCGTGTGGGCGCGGATGTAAAAAATTACATCCGCGCCTACTACCGTACCGGAGCAGCACAAGGCCTAGGAGTTGCGGTACTACGGCTCCTGGGGAGCGGTACTACCGTGACCCCCAGCGGTACTACAGCTGGTGCTTGCGGTACTACCGCTCCCTAGAGGGGAGCAGTACTACCGCAAGAACAGCAGTAGCCGTCGGATTTATGCACAACTATGATAACGGGAAGATGCTCCAAAGTGCAAGGAAAGGAAGGACAAGTGTACGTGTTGATTCCACCCAAACTTTTCCGACGCGGACCCCCTCTTAATACTACGGCTCTCCTACGACTCAAATCCACGAAAGAGAAACGTAGAACGACGTCGTCTTCAATAGTCTCCGAGGGGCACCGAATCGTCTCGTGCCTAATGATGAAGCATCTGAGAAACTCAAGGCATATGATTAGTCCGCAAAAGTATCGTCATCAATCACCAAAACACTTAAGGGATAAATATGCCCTTACACTTATTCAAGATGACATTTCTTTATTCCAAACACATTCAAGTAGTTAGCTGGTGGAAACATCAGTAGGGCAAAATCCCTGTGGTTCTGCCGTACTCGATGAGGTTGTCGAAGATTTCACGCAGGTCATCATACTTGTACACGAACCCGTCCCCGATGAGTTTCTTCGACGACACACATACTCTTGGCTTCTCGCAGGATCCATCGAAGCTGCGGAAACATAGATGGTGTTAAACCCGCAACCAAAAATAACATGTGTGCGTGCGTGCGTGCGTGCGTGTGTGTGTGTGAGTGTGTGTGTGTGTGTGTGAAAAGGTTCACAAACCGTTCAGGTTTCACATTGTATTGTGGGTACTTATCTGCAAGGAGACCGGCGAGCTGCAAGACAGTGGTGTTGTGATTGCAACAGATGTACCTACCCGACGAGGACTCATTCTCGGCGACGAACACCTCGGCGCGACAGAGGTCATCGACGTGGCTAATTCCCACGCAGTCCTTGACTGATTGCAGGACCATCAGGCCATGCAGCTTTGCCTCGTCTCCTGCAAAATGTAGAGGACAGGTAGACACCATTCATAGGACACCGGTCAAAAGAGCATGGGGCTTAAATCAGGGTTAAGGCTTGCTATACATCTTTCCGTTGCCAAGCACTGAAAAATGTATATAGAAAAATGCTGGCCTTTCTCACCGTACCGGACAACAAGGAGAGGATGACGGGGGACGCTGGTTCTGGCGTTAGATACAGGCGCCGTGCCCACGGTGAACACCGGCAACACGGTGACAAGGCTGATGCCGTTCTCCTCTGTGAATTCACTCGCCGCCTTCTCTAGAAGCACCTTGAAGACCGCGTACGCCTACAATGTAAATCAACCAACACCAGTGTTACGTCGACATAGTAAAGGTCCAGGCGAGAGAGACTGAACACAAAAACATACGACACTTATTTTAGGACGGAGGGAGTATAAGATATTTTGAATATTTCATTATGGGCTACATAAAAACTAAATTGAGTGAACAATACACTGAAACGTGTCTCTATACATCTGATTTAGAAAAAAAATAGAACATCTCATATTCGTGAACGGAGGGAGTATTTATATACCCAAGTTGGTGGTTCGTAGGGACCTTTTTGGCCCTCGCCTGGCAGCATGGAATGAATTACTCACTCGCTTGGAGGACATTCAACTGTCAAGTGAGCTGGACAATTTTTGATGGAACTTGCATCAGAATGGCAAATTTTCAGTCAAATCCATGTATGATGCAATGGTTCATTGTGATGTTCCAGTTGATAACAGGAAATTGTGGAAGCTCAAAATCCCTTTAAGAGTGAAGATTTTCCTCTGGTTTCTTAATAGAGGAGTCATCCTAACTAGAGACAATCTGGCACAACGAAACTGGCATGGTTCCAAGACATGTGTCTTTTGCCAACATGACGAGTTTATTAAACACTTATTTTTTGAGTGCAAGTTAAACTCGGGCAGTTTGGGCCATAGTTCAAGTAGTTTGAATCTATACCCATCACGTGAGTGCACGGAACATGTTAAACAACTGGTTGCGGGGTATTGATAAACAATTTTCTGCACATATTCTTGTGGGAGCGGCGGCCTTATCTTTGGGCATTGTGGCTTACCAGAATGATATGATTTTAATAACAAATGTGTCTCATCTCCTATGCAGGTTATTCATGTGTGTACGATGGCTCGATATTTGGTCTATCCTGCAGAGGCGGAGGACGAGACCTTTTATGATGGCGTCTACACGGCTGGGCGTCTGACGGGGAGGTTTCTACCCCATGGATGGCGGTGTGACCTACGGATAGGATCGGCCACTCCTTAGGCTGGACATGTTTTTTTGATTGGCATTGTATCGAATTATTTTTTGCTTTTAGGGTACTCTGGACATTTTTGGCTATGTGCATCTAGCTATGCAGAGGCCGGACTTTCTTTCGATGCAATTGTATCACCTCGATATATCTATTCAATGAAATATCCTTTATCGAAAAAAGTTGGTGGCTTGTTGGCTCTAAGGTAATCGACGTCGGACCAGGAGCCCTCATCCAACACGTGTCCGCCACCCTGCAGCGGCCTCCTGGACACGCCGGCGTCCGACGACGTTAGGATCACCCGCTTCACCGTCCCCGCTCTCACACACGACCTCATCACGTTGAGTGTTCCTTGGACTGCGGGTTCGATCAGATCTCGCTGCCATCAAACACGAAGCACACTGAGTTATCTCTGAAAAGGAAATGTACTTTTTTTCGAAACGGAGGCATAACATTTGCCTCATCTATTAAATAAGGACAGAATAGAGTTTAAAGTTTTACAGGACACCCCATACAAGCGACATCACAATTACTCGCGCAAAATGATAGTCCCTAGTTTCTTTGCGCCGGCAGTAACGCATAACTTTGCCTCTTCAAGGATGGTTTGGAGGAGAGTAGGCGGTGGCGTAAATTTTTGCCGAAATACCCTAGCATTTCGCTCGTTCCAAACAGTCCAAGAGGTGAGCATGATGAGAGAGGTCATGGCATGCCAATTCGGGTTTCGGTTATCGGTTTGCTTGTCCCACCACTCCTTGACGGATGCATCAAGATGCCATTCGGGAATGTTGACGTGAGGTAGCCCAAGCTTCTCGATGATAGATCTCCAAAGCCTTAGCGTGTATCGACACTTGAAGAAGAGGTGCGGCCCCGTTTCTTGCTCTCTCTTGCATAGTGGACAAAGACCACAATTGACCCAACCACGCTTCTCCAATCGACCGGCGAGCCAAATTCAGTCTTGTAGGGCTAGCCGTGCAAAGAATTTAACCTTGGGGGGGGGGGGGTGGTGCCCAACCTTTCCAAACCATGCGGTCCATGGGAGAAAGAGTCAATCCAAGGGTACGCAGTGGACCACTTGGCGCAATATCCATGGGTTTCCGTCCAAATAGCCAAGGAGAGTCCCAGAATGGTGTTTTTGCGCTGTCACCCACAATGATTGCTGTAGAGGCGTAGAAAAACTCGAGTTCTCGGCGGTGCAAGGGTTACCAAACCCCACCCAAGGCTTGTGGGGCTCCTTCCATTCATATTACAGCCAACGAAGACGTAAAGCTCGCGAAAAATTGTCGGTGTTGAGTACCCCATGCCACCATATTCCTTTGGCCTGCAAACTATATGGCCGAGAAATGTACATTTCCACGTCTTCTGTGGCCAAGAATAAGTTGTCAAATACTAGCTGACAACATAAAGTGACCGGCACGAAGTTCAGGGTGTGCATGGGTGATCCGTGTACCTCAGGATCTTCTGACCTGAAGTTCATTGGAGCAGCGACGAGGAAGGCGTATTCGCAGCCAGAAACTGCTTCGTCGAAGCTGCCTTCCACCTCCAGTTGGGCACGAATGATCTCCAGGGGGCCAAGCGCTTGCAAGTCCTTGAGGTGGGAGTTCTTCTCCATGTCATCTTCATACAAAGTACAAATCTTCACAGTAAATTTTAACCTCAGGGAGTACACACTATATAAACAAAAAAGACATGGCTTATCCAGTCGAGACTGAAGAGTGAAGAACCTAAAGATTTCAGGTCAAACTCTGAAAGGAAGATTTCAATAGTACATACAAGACAGAACTAGAAACAAGAAACGAACCGGGGTCTCTGACCGTCGTCTTGACAGCGTAGCCTTTCTGGAGCAGCAGCTTGATGAGCGCTGAGGCGATGTAACCGCTCCCTCCGGTGACGCATGCCGTCTTCCTTGCCTCACACGCCGACATCGCCGGCCACCACTCAATCAGTGCCGGTAACGGCGAAGAGAGGGATGATTCGCTCCTCTGCTCCGGGTGTTGCCACTGATCTGTAATTAAGGAACCTGCAAGTAATTTTCAGATCTGAATATATTGTATACGGACAAGTGTAACAACTCACAACTTGCAGCGGATCACGGGGTTTTTGGCAGCTGAAGATGACCTGCAATGCATATATGCCTTGTTCGCGATCTTAACAAGAAAGTGATAGTGTAGCTGGTGGTTGTTTACTCAGTAGGTAACTTAGGTATCGCCGTGCACTTGTAAGGTACTCCCTCCGTTCCTAAATATTTGTCTTTCTAGAGATTTCAATAATTGACTAGTATGAAGCAAAATGAGTGAATTTACATTATAAAATATGTCTATATACATTCGTATGTGATAGTACATTTGAAATCTCTAGAAAGATAAATATTTAGGAACGGAGAAAGTACAAACCATGAGCAACAGGCGAGGATTCCAATGGTCCAGGCTGCGTTGCATTTGCATTCAACGTGCACGATGCGTTGCGTTTGCATTCAACGTGCATGATGCGTCGAGCGTGCGTTTATTTTGTTTTCGCGGGAAGCGGGATATGATTTGGCCGGCGGTAGGGGAAATTGCACACCCACGGCTGACGACGGCGCACCAGGTGCCAGTTTGCTCCGTATCAGCAGATCACAGCGTTTTGTTTTTTTGACAAAGGATGAATTTAATTGACTCAAAATTGAAGCATTAAGAAAATACAAACTTAATGAGCGACACTCAGCCTATGCATAGTTTGTTGTTCTGAACATATCGATCAACAGCTGACGTACACATCAGTAGGGTAGAATCCCCGTGGTTCTGCCGTACTCGACAAGGTCGTTGAAGATCTCACCCAGATCATTATACTTGAAGACAAACCCTTCCCGAATGAGCTTCTCAGATGACACACACACTCTCGGCCTCTCTGGGGACCCATCAAAGCGGCAAAAAGAATACCTGGACGTTGTCAAACCTGCAAAAAGAACATCCATATATGTATCCAATAGTTTAGATGGATGGTCCGCATACTGTTCGAGTTTTATGTTGTATTGTGGGTACTTCTCCTCCATGAGACGAGCGAGTTGCAAGACGGTGGTTTTGTGATTGCAGCAGAGGTATCTTCCTGAGAAGGACTCATTCTCAGCGACAAACACCTCGGCATGACAGAGGTCGTCAATGTGGCTTATTGGCATAGCATCTGTGGTTGCATGCAACCCTATCAGGATGTCCATCAGTGCCTCGTCATCTGAAAATGTATACGGTGATACCGGTCAGAAAAAGACGGGGCATAAATCAGATTTTTTTTTGGCTATATAAAGAACATAGGGGAAATGCTAGCCTCTCTCACCAGTCAACAGGGAAAGGGTGATAAGGACGCTGGATGCGGGCTTGGAGACCAGCGCCGTGCCCAAGACGAACACGGGCAACACGGCGACAAGGCTGATGTCGTTCTCCTCTGTGAATTCGCTCGCCGCCTTCTCTAGAAGCACCTTCGATACCGCATATGCCTATGTTGCAAATTCCACGCAACGTTAACGTTGCGCCGACAATATTTACTTCGATTATAAATGTACATGCGCGAGAAACTGAACACAAATATTTATGTACCCAAGTGTACTTGTTGGCTCTGAGGTACTCGACGTCGGACCAGGAGCTCTCGTCCAGCACGTGGCCGTCGCCCTGCAACGGCCTCCTACAGACTGCGCCGTACGATGACTTTAGGATCACACGCTTCTCCGTCTTGGCTCTCACGCACGACCTCATCACGTTGAGTGTTCCTTGCACGGCTGCGTCGATCATAGCCTGAAGAGGAAATAGATAGTGGCACGGTTGGATTGCCAAATGCTGAACAGTAGGGTGAACAGTATACCAAGTCTTGAAAAAAATTCTTCTATAGCCGAGATTTTTTTTTTTTTTGAGAATAACTAGTTTGTCCTAACTTCCAACTACCCGGTCACCATCAGATGCCTGAAGAGCAATTGTGGAAATGAAAACGAAGCTTGCTGGGGGCATGGAGATGGGTGTTTACCTCAGGATCTGCCGGCCCGAAGTCCATCGGGGCAGCAACCAAGAAGGCGTAGTCGCAGCTAGAAACTGCCTCGTCAAAGCTGCCTTCTTCACTCAGATCGGCACGGATGATGTCCAATGGGCCAAGCGCTTGCATGTCCTTGAGGTGGGAGTTCTTCTCCATGTCATCTTCACAAAATTACAGATATATTTCTCAAAAAGAATAAAAATTGTGGAATCTTCAGAGTCTTGGGGTAAATGGATCCAACAATTTGAGCATAATTTATACGCTATATATATACGCAGAACAGAAGGCACATGATTTGGCAACATGTTTTGCTTGCTGAATCTGCAAAAGAAACCATAAAGGACAAACTAAAATCACATGGCCTATCCAGTCGAGTCTCAACTCTGAAGAACCTAAGATTTCAGCCTAAACTCTGAAAAAGAAGTTTCCTGAAGCAACGTACAGATCAAGGTAACAAGAAACCAACCGGGGTCTCTGACCGTCGTCTTGACGGCATATCCCTTCTCGAGCAGCGTCTTGACGAGCGCTGAAGTGATGTAGCCGCTCCCTCCGGTGACACACGCCGTCTTCCTTCCCTCGCCACCGACATCGCTGGCCGCTGCTCGATCAGTTACGCCAAAGAGGACGATGGTGATCCCTTCGCTCACCTCGCTTCAAGCACAGAGGTTGTGAGGTCGTTTCTCTGGTGTGGTTGTCGGCAGTTTCCACCCTGTGCGGCAGCTGCATACTAATAGTACTCCCTCCATACCAAAATTCTTGTCTTAGATTTGCCTAAATATGAATGTATCAAATCTTGTTTTAGTATTGGATACATCCGTATCTAGACTAATCTAAGACAAGAATTTAGAACGCAGGGAGTATCATTTATTTATTTAGTTGTATGTACGTCTCCAGGCCTTCGCCTCGTGCGCTCGTGCGAGGGCAACCAGGAAACTGCCTCTCGCTGGCGCCGCCGTAGATCGCTTTGTCTTCTGTGGTGTCAGGCCATGGAGACGCAATGGATATCGGCTCTTGCCGACGGGAGGGCTCCTACATTATTTTTAGGTATTTTTTTTGTGTCGGTCTAGGGTTTGTGTTCTGTTTAAGAAGACAAGACGACGACGGCTTTCTGATGTTGAAATAAAGTTCTTCCATCTAAGCCCCGTGATGCGTCTGGCATTATTAGAGGGTGTGTGAAGATTTGTCTCTGACGGATCTCGCTGGATTTGGTCGGCGTTTGTCTTCGGTGGATCAAGACAAGACGACGACGGCTTTCTGATGTTGGAAGTCTATGCCCTGTTCTGGTGATGCGTCTGGCATTATTAGAGGATGTGTGAAGATTTGTCTCTGACGGATCTCGCTGGATTCGGTCGACGTTTGTCTTCGGTGGATCCACTTGGATCTGGTCTTCGTTCGTATGTGTTTGTGTGTCTTCATGTTAGATCTTTCCGGTCTACGCTTCTCTTCATCGGCGGTGGGTGTTGTTCTAATGCGTTGGTCCTCTTGGCCCGTAGCACGACGACTTTCCGACTGTCTACTGCAACAAGGTTTGCCCGACTTCGATAATGGAGGGACGATGTTGGCGGCACGCCTTCGGCTCATTCTAGTGATTGGATTCGTCGCTAGGTGGTCTACGGACATGGATGTATTTTTACCTTTAGTGTTCTTTGTACTGCCTTGACAGTCGATGAATAGATCGAAAAATATCTTGCAAAAAAGTAGTATCATGTTTTAGCTGTATATATAGTATGGAAAACAGAGACAAGTTGCAGGCCATGTACTGGTAAGCGATAATACAGAAGATTACTTTAAGTCGTTGAAAATGACTTGTAATACATTGCAGAGTTCAGCCAGAAAGTGAGTTGTTATTTTAAGTAGTTGACAGTGACCTGAGGCCAACTCAAACGCATGACCCATCTGGTCCGCGTGTGTCCGTTTTGGTCCAACGGACAGACACCACGGCTTAACACGCGGCCGCGTTCGCAAATTTTCTCTGTTTCGCATCGTGTCCGCCCTATTTTTAGAGGAATGCTCCTGGTTTGCATTCAGATGAACAATGAATGGGCGCACACACGCTCGCTCCTCGTCCTTCTTAATGTGGAAGCCGTGTACCGGCCAACTTTCACTTACAAGCTCGGTTGCCTCCTCAAGCCCCGACACGAGCGAGCAAAACCGTAGCCGCCCAAGCATTCCTCTCCCTCCCCCCTCATCGGCGGCCATGGGGGGGCATTGGATCAACAAGGGGGAAGCACAGGCATGAGGCCAGGTTGTCCACCAGTCACCGCTGCTCCACCAGCTCCGTGCCACCCGCCGCCTATACCGCCCGCGTTCGCCATCTCATCGCCCGCAGCCCCGCAGTGCATACGGCCCTACGTCAGCGCCGGCATATGCCGACGTTATTGAGAGACGGCGACACCACTCCCGTGGAGCGATGCCCACCTCATCAAGAATTGGCATCTCCCCGCGTATTGGGTGCCAATCCCACCGGTGCCGGTGAGCGGTTGTGCCCGCCGTTAGGAGATCCACCAACATCACCTGTGTCCACTGTAGAAGGCACGAGGAGGAGGAAAAGATGGTTATTAGATGCCACTCACCTGGTCGGGTGAGAAGCTCTCTAATGGCAATGAGGTTAGACACCACCAAGGCAACAACAAACCAAAATTTGCTATTTGTAAGGTCGACCCGAGCCCCCTTCCTATGCCCATTTAGGCCGGGGCCGACGACATGGAGTAACTCTCAACGGGAGAGAAAAAGGTCGAGAAGTAAATAAACCTGTTGTGGTGTTTTTTGCTTATTTGAGATGACATCACTTTGTTCTGATGAAATATCGATCAACATATGACCTACACATCAGTAGGGTAAAATCCCTGTGGTTTTGCCGTACTCGACAAGGTCGTCAATGATCTCACCCAGATCATCGTACTTGAACACAAACCCTTCCCCGATGAGCTTCTCAGACGACACACACACTCTCGGCTTGTCTGGGGACCCATCAAATCTGCAAAAGGCATACTTGGATGTTGTTAAGCCTACAAAAAAAGGATGCACGTCTATCGGGTAGTTCTTCAGACATAGGATTAGCATACCGTTCAAGTTTCATATTGTATTGTGGGTACTTCTCCGCCATGAGACGAGCGAGTTGCAAGACGGTGGTGTTGTGACTGCAGCAGAGGTATCTTCCCGAGGAGGACTCGTTCTCGGCGACGAATACCTCAGCATGACAGAGGTCGTCGATGTGGCTTATGGGCACGCAGTCCGTGGTCGACTGCATGCCCATCATGATATCCATTTGTGCCTCGTCGCCTGAAAATTGCATAGGACAGGCAGACACCATGCATGTGACAACACCGGTCAAAAGAACACGGGGAAGAAAACAGAGCATACTTGTTGTAACTGTAAAATGAAAAGAACATAGAGAAATGCTAGCCTCTCTCACCGGTCAACAGGGAAAGGGTGACAGGGACGCTTGATGTGGGCTTGGAGACCGGCGCCGCGCCCAAGATGAACACCGGCAACATGGTGACAAGGTTGATGCCGTTCTCCTCCGCGAATTTGCTGGCCGCCTTCTCAGCAAGCACCTTCGACACTGCGTATGCCTGGGATGCCAATATACACCGAACCAATACCAACGTTTATGAAAATGTCTGGGCTTGAGATACTGAACACAAATATTTATGTAGTACCCATGTTTCTGGTTTGTTGGCCCTGAGGTACTCGACGTCGGACCAGGAGCCCTCGTCTAGCACATGAACGTCGTCCAGCAGCGGCCTCATGGAGACCGCAGAATCCGACGACGTCAGGATCACCCGCTTCACCGTTCCGGCTATCACGCACGACCTCATCACGTTGAGTGTTCCTTGCACAGCTGCGTCGATCATATCCCTCTGCAGCCGAACACGAAGCAAGTTAAACTGTTAAAGGCGCGAGCTTGTTCGATTTGGTGGGGATTGAAGGGATTAAATCCCTTGCAAGTGAAAATATTCTTCAATCCTCTTAAATTTGCTGATGAGGAGATTAACCGAACAAGAAGTGAAGAGGAAATAAACTAGTCCCTGGGATTCTTATTAATTGTCGCTGATTTTATACGATTAGAGGGAGTAGCATAATTGTGATGCCAAATGCTGAAATGTCAACATGATCTTCCCCATGACTGAGAATAATTCGTCAGGGAGTGAGTGATGGCTCTGACAACTTAAATGCCAAATTGTTTTCCAATTCCCCACAACTCCATCATCATCAGATGCCGGAAGAACTTTTCATTCATGCAAATGGAAACGAAGCTTGCTCCGGCGCTGGAGCCGGAAGACACAGTTGTTTACCTCAGGGTCTGCTGACCCGAAGTCCATGGGCGCAGCGACGAGGAAGGCGTAGTCGCAGCCGGAAACTGCGTCGTCGAAGCTGCCTTCTTCATCCAGCCGGGCACGGATGATCTCCAAGGGGCCAAGTGCTTGCATGTCCTTGAGGTGGGAATTCTTCTCCGTGTCCTCTGCTCACATATTACAGAATATCTTACAACTGAGATCAAAGCTAAGCTTGTTTTCAGAGCCTTGGCAAGCTTTCCTTCCTGACTTAACCAAGCAAATCATAATGGATATAGACAAAACTAGGAAGAACATAGGATTTCACATCAACATAATCTGAAGAGAAGTTTTTCTGAAGTACAGACAAGAAAGAACTAGAAATGAGGAAACAAGAAGCCAACCGGGGTCTCTGACCGTCGTCTTGACGGCGTACCCTTTCTCCAGCAGCGTCTTGACGAGCGCTGAAGCTATGTAGCCGCTCCCACCGGTGACGCACGCCGTCTTCTGCATCTCACCGGCCGACATCGCTGGGCACTGATGATCCCCTAGCTCACCTCGCTTCAAGCACAAAGGTTGTGAGGTCGTTCCTCTCGTATGGTTGGTTGTTGGCAGCTTGGCACATTGACAGTGACACGTGCTGCACAGTACTCTACTCCGTTCGTTTCTAAATACGAGTTCTTTTAGGGAACTACATACTAAGTAAAACGAGTGAATCTACACTCTATAATATATCTATATGCATCCGTATGTAGTTCGTCTTGAAATCTTAAAGACTTATATTTAGGAATGAAGAGAGTAATAAACGATAGTAGTAATGATAATATATTCCCTTTATTTTATTTGCAGATCTGAGCCGTTCAGTGCAACTTGTCTCGGTTGTGAGGTGTCTACTTCTCTATGATAAAGGTGTGGTTTGCTTTCTAAAAAGGTGGTTTGCTTAGTCGTTGTTCTGCTAATTATTCAAATAAATCAGTAGAGAATGAAGGTTTTCTTATTAGCCCATTACTTATCGTGCCTATGGTAAACTCGACCCGCTGCTAGCTTCCTGAGTAGTACATCCTCTTGACGTTGACCACGCGCTTTCCCATCGGAGAGGATCATGTCCATGTTCACCTCCAGCAGCTCCGGCGTGCCGTCCCCGTCTCCGAAGGCGGGCAGCAGCATGGTCAGAACAGCGCGGCAGCCCCAGCGCCAGGCGTTTGACTACTTCGTGGTCCTAGACTTCGAGGCGACGTGCGAGAAAGGCACGCAGATCTACCCGCAGGAGATCATCGAGTTCCCCTCCGTCCTCGTCGACGGTGCCACCGGCAGCCTCGACTCCGCCGAGTTCCGCACCTACGTCCGCCCGCAGCACCACCCCGTGCTGACCGACTTCTGCAGGGACCTCACCGGCATCCGGCAGGCGGACGTCGACGGCGGCGTGCCGCTGGCCGAGGCGCTCCGCCTGCACGCCGCGTGGCTGCAGGCCTCGGCGTGGGCCAGGAGCGGCGGCTGCTTCGCCGTCGTCACGTGGGGGGACTGGGACCTCCGCACCATGCTGGAGTCCGAGTGCTGCTTCAAAGACCTCGCCAAGCCTCCCTGCTTCAATCACTGGATCAACCTCAAGATCCCCTTCGCCGCGGCGATGGGCGGCGGCCGGTGGGCTGCTCTGCGGTCGGCCGTCGAAGCGGCGGGGCTCCAGTGGGAGGGCCGCGCGCACTGCGGCCTCGACGACGCTCGTAACACGGCGCGGCTTCTCGTGGAGCTGATGCGGCGCGGCGTCCAGCTCAGCATCACGACCTCGACCCCATCGCCTCAGGTAACTGTAACTCCATACGGTGGCGCCGCCGCGGCGTGCTACTGCTACTGCGGGGTGGCGAGCAGAGGTGGCGTGGTGGCCGTGCCGGGGCCGATGCAGGGGAGATGCTTCTACGGTTGCGGTAACTGGACGCCGTCCATGGGAGCACTGTGCTCCTACTTCACGTGGGCAGATTAATTGCTAGCCAATCCATGGATTTGGATTTGGAGAATACGCTAGTATAAATTATACGCTAGTATGACTCCAGCTCTTTGATTTTCTTGTCAACACAGTGTTGACAACACTCTTTTGAGCTTGGTTTTCTTAACAACTTGAATGCTATTGCGTGGTGTATTGAACTTTTGAATTCTATACATGTTTGAGTATACTCTGTTTTGCTTGAAATGATTCATTTTTTAAACCATCGAAAGAAATTGCATGTTCCACTGCTAGAATCTAGTTTTGGTCCGGGTTCTGATATTTTGCGGAGTTCATTTCATTGGGAGCTCGGCAAACTTGTGCATGGTTTCATGCAAACTTGCACTCGTCAGTGACAAGAAACTTGGGAAACTTGACATTTCGTCAAGGACCAGCGAAAATGACTTGGCCAAAGTAGGAAACTCGGCAGTGCCTCAAGTTCACCGAGTTCCTCCGGATAAAAACTTGGCAAAGACTGGCAGGTGGGCCCCATGGACGAGCAGGCAACGGAGCCGTGACGGCGGACTATGTTTGTCGGCTTTCCGCTAATGGAAACTCAGCAATATTTTTTACTTGTCTTTTTTACCGAATTCGATGGGTCACGTGTATGTCGAGTACCCATGAAAAACAACTCGGCAATTTTTTTCTTTTTCTTTTTCTTTTTTATATACAGAAATCGAGGTGTCAAGTGTATGCCTAGCACCCGCAGGGATAAACTCCATATAAATATGGCAGTAGGGCCCTGGTGGCACGTGTCAATGACCAGCTGGCGGTTGGTCTCCCTATGGCGAGTTCCGAAACTTGGCAAAGGGTTGAATTTTGGTTTTAAATGAGGAACGGGGCGAGGGCTTGTGCCAAACGCAAAAATACTCATCCGCCCAAACAAGCCCATCCCAAACTCGCTAAGCGTGACATAACATGATATGCAACCAAAGTAAAGAGTTCGCAGGACGGTAGGAGTGGTTGTACAACGCCAACACAAAGGTTCAGTCCCTCACAAATGCGACTTTCGGTACCTCCTACCAATTTCTTTCAAAAAAAAGGTGAAAAATGATTAATTTACACATGCACAAAAACACGGTCGCGAGACTTTACTTATTTGAAAGCGCATGATTTGTTGTGATCACATATAGATCAGCACCTGATCAACATATCAGTGGAGTAAAATCCCCGTGGCCCTGCCGTACTCAACAAGGTCATCAAAAATCTCACCTAGGCTCTGGTACTTGAACACAAACCCTTCCCCGACGAGCTTCTGAGACGAGAGGCACACTTTTGGTTGCTCAGGGCACCCACGAAATCTGCAGGAAACACATGCCGTCAGTGGCTCACTGCGGTCTGAGCGTGCATGCATGTGCTGGATTTGTACATACCGATCGGCATTCACATTGTATTGTGGGTATTTCTGTGCCATGAGACGAGCGAGTTGTAGGACGGTGGCGTTGTGGCTGCAGCAGATGTACCTCCCAAACGAGGACTCGTTCTCGGCGACGAACACCTCGGCGCGACAGAGATCCTCCACGTGGGCTACCGACACGGTGCCGGTGACGGACTGCAAGCCTTCCAAGATGGCCAACTGCGCCTCGTCACCTGAGATATACGGACACGTCACCGGTCAATAGGGTTATAATGGAATGCCAGAAGGGCACTACTCTGCGCCGGTGCGCCGGCGCAACGATTCAGCCGGTCGACCAATGACCGTACGATTCCTATGCGATGCATTGACTGCTAGCCATCGTATGCGCTTCCTTGCTTCGTCCGTCTTCTTCATCCTCTTTCTGAAAATACTGCACGGCCGCACATCGAAGCGAGAGGAGGCTGCAGCGCCGTCGACCCCGCCGTAATCTCCCACAGGCGACCGAGTCCAAAGCACCGCTGCATACCCCGAGCTCGCCGCTGCTCGCCGCCCTCACACAACCTACTCGTGCTAAAAAAAATCGATCCATAGAGCTTGTAGCACGAATCCTCGCCGGTTCCAGCATGAAAAAGCCTCATCCACAGCATCGCAGCTGCCGGGGCGTCGTGGTCCTCGTCCCCGGGTAGCCGTTCGTTGCCGCAGCAGTGCTTTTGGAGTCGCCGCAGGTCGCAGCTCGCCATGAATGGACGTAGCAAAAAATATGGCCGGTCGTAGCAAAAATCTACGATGCTTGCAGCAAAATCATCGTCGTCGCCGTGAATGATCGCAGCTCTGCCGTGAATGGAAGTAGCAAAATAATTCCTCGGACGTAGCAAAAATCCATGATGGTTGCAACAAAATCTCGTCGCCGCCGTCGCGGGGTCGCAACTCAGCCGTGGATGAATGTAGCAAAAAACCTTGCAGGTTGTAGCAAAATCCGATGGCGGTGGCAGCAGAAATCGTCGTCTTCATTTGGTTCCAGAAAAAAAAGTATCGGTTCTAGCATCCCTCGTCGCCGGATGTAGCATCTCGTGCGGCGGTTGCAGCATTCAATAAAAAAGGTGAAGCTCTGTAAGGGACATCCATGGTGACTGTTTCATCGATGTCTCCGGTGCTTAGGCTACCACAAAGATGACTCAAAAAGCTTGAAGCTTTTTTAAACTGTGGTTGAAGCTTTGGGTGAACGATTGTAGCTTTTCACTTACATGGTGTGTGGTTGGAGCTTTGAATCAAACTGTGGAAGCTTTGAATCAAATGGTGGAAGCTTTGGTGAAGCTCGGAACCAGTGACCACATATGTTGGCACCGGCGAAATCAAAAAGCTGGAACCATTGTTGTCAAAAGCTACTACCGGCGAAATAAAATGCTACAACCAGCGAATCAAAAATTGCTATTGTTGACAAAGGAATTGTGGCAACCGGCGAAATCAAAAGCTGGAACGAGTGACAGGAAAAGCTACTGGTGGTGGAAAAATTGCTGGAACCGGCGAATCAAAAATTGGTGGTGGATGATAAAATTGCTGCTACCGGCAAAATAAAAGCTGGAACCACAAATAAAAATGCTGCAACTGGCTAAATCAAAAACGAAGCCGTAGCAGGAGCGTGGTCAGTGGCGAAGCCACGTTGAGAGGAGTGTGGTCAATTGACCACACAGGTTTATGGCAAATCTTTTGTACACAAGTAGAAATCATGTAATTTTTTTTATAAAATTGGTGAGAATACATGTATTTGACATCACAGATTTGAAATGACATCACAGACTTCTGATCCTGGCACCCCCACTGAGCGTGGTGGCCTTGCAATAAAAATGGTGTTGCATCCCGCAGGTGTGCGAGCGACGTCGCCTCAAGCTCGCAAGGGAGGCATGGAGCAGCTGGGAGGTGCGAGACCATAGCAGCGAGGCAAGGCTTGAAGAAGGGACGAGATGAAATCCATGGCATGGTGAAAGCAGCGACGGCCAGCGCGAGCGTCAGTGAAGAGAGGAAGAAGACGCGTGGGATGTGTGGCTAAGAATGAAGGGCTGACCAGGTTAGGAAGATAAGGCTTGGGTGGGCCCAACGAAAACACACGTGGGATGCTAGCGAAGCGTCTGATTCTTGAACAACACGCACGAGACCGGCCCAGCGCTCGGCCGGTTGACCGCTGTTAAACGTTTACCATGCCAGAATGATAAACAAATAGCCATATGAAAAGTCTGCCTTCCATGCATCGATCAGTCTCTCCAAATTTCAGTCTTTGCTGCATCTTTCAGTTTAGAAATGCTAGCAGGGTTGCCCAACACATGCATGTGCGTCGATCGCTCACCGGACAACAAGGAGAGGGTGACGGGAACGCTGGATGCTGCTTTGGAGACCGGCGCCGCGCCCAAGGTGAACACGGGCAACACGGTGACGAGGTCGATGCCGTTCTCCTCCGCGAATTCGCTCGCCGCCTTCTCAGCGAGCACCTTGGACACCGAGTACACCTGCGACATGAACACGGGAGACAAGATACCAGCGTCAGCCCATGGCAGGCGTCGTGTTCCCGAATCCAGATCCATCAGCGGATGTTTCTGTGCGCTTAATAACATTGAAACGAACGTACCCAGGTTGGTGGCTTGTTGGCCCTGAGGTACTCGACGTCGGACCATGAGCTCTCGTCCAGCACGTGGCCGTCGCCCTGCAGCGGCCTCCTGGACACCCCGGCGGTGGACGACGTCAGGATCACGCGCTTCACCGCCCCTGCCCTCGCGCACGACCTCATGGCGTTGAGCGTTCCTTGGACAGTGGCTTCCACCTGATCTCTCTGTCATCACCATCACCGTAGCAACACAAAGCACACAGTAAGTTATGGTTTTCTTTTCGATAAAGGACATTTCATTGAATAGATATATCAAGGTGATACAATCGCCATCAAGAGGAAATAGGCTGACATAATTGGGGTGCCAAATGCTAAAATGACAATTGCCATCAGAGGGTAACAAGGATCAGAAGCTCTCTACCTGTCAGAACTGTACGTGAAAACGAAGCTTGGTGGAAAAGGCAGTTTACCTCAGGATCTGCCGACATGAGGTTACAGAGGAGCGGCGACCAGGAAGACGTAGTCGCAGGCAGAAACAGCTTGGTCGAAGCTGCCTTCTTCGCTCAGATCGGCACGGATGATCTCCAAGGGGCCAAGCGCTTGCAAGGCCTTGAGATGTGAATTCTTCTCCGTGTCATCTGCAGCGACAAATTACAGAACCTTCAGTTGGGGGCGAACCTTGGGAGCACAAAAACTCGAAGCAATTTCAGCAAAAGATTTACATAAGATTTGGTAGGCATGCTTTTCTGGCTGAATTTACTGAAGATAAAACTGGAAAGAAGAGTCAGGAATCCAACCGGGGTCTCTGACCGTGGTCTTGACAGCGTAGCCTTTCTCCAGCAGCAGCTTGATGAGCACTGAGGCGATGTAGCCGCTCCCTCCGGTGACGCACGTCGTCTTCCTTCTCTCACCCGCCGACATCGCCGCCGGCCGCTACTCTAGTGCCGAGATCCAGGGAGGTTCCTCTGCTCTGGTCTGGTTGTTGGCACACTGCAAATACCTGAGAACCCGCTTATATCCCCTCGGGGCAAGGAAGATCCTGTGTATACTGACAGACAAGCTGCAGGCCAGTGGTAAATTTTACTCCACGGAGTAGTAGTACGAATCAATCAGAGGGGGTCCGTTTGGTAGATGAAAATGACCAGCACATTATGTAGAGTTCACTGTGAGAAAGTGACGGGTAGCTTTGGTTGGTGGATCTCAACAGCGAGCTACGTTCAGTACCACGCATGGTTTTCACTTTGAGATTCCGGTGAAATTCACTGAATTTCAGTAATTTCAGTAGACACTGAAATATTACGTTTCGGCCAAAATATTTCAGCTGTTTCAGTACAACACAGGAATTCAAATATTTTTTAAAATATTTTTTCAAATTTTCGAATTTTCAATTGAATTTGAGTGAATATTTCATTCGTTTGACTGAAATGGAATCTGAAATAACTGAAATTCACTGAATTTCCGTGATTTCGGTTGGTGCTGAAATTTTTTTGAAACTGAAATGGAAAACCATGCCTACAACGTGATGCTGCGTTCACCTGCAGGGTGAGTTTTTTTTCTTTTAGAAAACATGCTTGGTGAGAGATGAGGTTTTTTCTATGAGAAAATGATGAGAGATGAGATGGGCTACCAGTTCTGTCCTTCCGGAATGAAATGAGCGGTATATAGAGAATCGCCTGCGCGAGTGCTTCCTGGGCCGCTCCGGCTCTCTCGGATTTGGCTTTACTGTTTTCCAGTTTGTTTGTTTTTCTGTTTTTTTTCCTTTTCCTGTTTCAGTAAAAAAAACTCAGTTTTCCTTTTTTGGCTTTATTTTTTGAAATTAAAGTTTTCTTCATTTTATTCTTTTCTACATTTTAATTTTTGTATACAAACATCTTTTCAACAGATACACAATTTTTGTTGTAAAACACATGAACACTTTTACCGGGACCCAAATATGGTTCTTGACGGTGACATGGGAATAGTAATATCATTTTCATATATAAGATAAACACGGACAAGGAGTAAACAAAAGGTACATGCAACATTTTACCACACCGTGCTCTCGGCGAGAAATCATCAAATCAAGCGTAGGCATCAACAGTTGAACACTCTTGTGCCTCTAGGAGGAAAGTTTTATTTTGCAACCACATAATTCGGTTCTAGATCCCAGGATCGAGAGGTCCACCATGTCAGTATGGAAGGATTCCCTGAGTCTTGTTGTGCACGACGACATCGTTGTATATCTCATCCAGATTCTTGCACTTGTACTCGAATCCCTCCTTGATGAGCTTGTCAGACCAGTCGGTGACCATGGGCTCTTTCGGAAGCTGTGAGGAGTGCACAAACTACACTTCTTTGCTCATCAATATATCAGAACATATCGCATGTATAATTTATTGTTTTCTCAAACAATGAAGACAAAAACCGCACCCTGTCTAAGTGATGCTTAATTAATTTTATGGAAAGTACTTGAGGTTGAAACAAAAACAAACACCCACATCAGTCCTTTTTTTTGTGAACGTATCAGTCGTTATGTAACGTGACAGCTTTGAGGGCACACGTGGTGGACCTGACACACAACAGAGACACTCACACGCTAGGCAAGCATCATAGTCAATGGTCCCCACAAACAATTGTGACTTCACCACAGACAACCCCACGGCAGCTCATGTAAAGCTACGCTAAAATTTGGTACATAATCGTCCACAAGCACCAATAACATGTTAGCTCTGATTTTTTTTTTTGATGCCATGTTAGCTCTGATTCTGAAGACCAAGTAAGAGGGACGCTGCTTTGGTGCCATAACTGCATGTGCCTTTGGGTCTAATGACATGTGGGCTCGGATCGTTGAACCGGGTCATCCGTCGACTGTCCTAATCACCACCTGGAAGCCGCCGCTGCCTCTTGGCAGACACAACATTACAAATGTCCATGGAGCATCATATCAGGATATGACCCCTTTTCTTTCAAGGAATGATGACGAACCAGCATATCAATATTTTCTTATCCGGTTATATTTTTATACATATTTGATGTCTAAATCAGATGGTTCTCGATGGTGACATGGAAATACTAATCTCATTCTTCTTATCTTACAAGATAAACACAAACAAGAAGGGCAAAACAAAGCTACACGATTTGACCCAATTGTGCTCTCGTTCAGCAATCATGAAATTGAACTTAAGCACCAACATTTGAACACATTTTGTGCTCTAGCCTCTCGGAGGATAGATTTATTTTGCAAGCGCATAATCCCGTTCTGAGATCAGTATTTCAGGAGCCCCAAGGTCCTGCCGTACACGACGAGGTCGTCGTATATCTCGTCCAGGTTCTTGTACTTGTACTCAAAACCCTCCTTGATGAGCTTGTCCGACCAGATGCTCACCCTCGGCTTCTCCGGAAGATGACCAATGCTGCAAACAAAACACAAGCTCACGCGCCTCATCAGAAGCTATACATAACGCGTTGTGTGTGTCGACTGTCGAGGCGGCCAGTTGAGTAGTACGTACCGGTCGTCGTTGATCTCGTACTGCGGGTACTTGGCCGCCAGGAAGTGGGCGAGCGCCACGGCGGTGGTGTTGAGGGTGCAGACGATGTACCGCCCCTCGGCGGCCCCCTCGGCGGCGAATATCTCGGCGCGGCACACGTCGTCGATGTGGACCAGCGGGATCGACCCCGACGCCTTCTCGATCAGCTCCAGATTGTCGACCATGTCGTCGTCGCCTGAAGTGAGCCATCCATCACACGCGCGACGTTATAGCAAGCACATGACCACGGCGTAGCGCTGAAACTTGAAACAGAGACGCGGAGAAGAACTCCGGAGGCCTCACCGGAGAGCAAGGAGAGAACTTCGGGGACGCTGGTCTTGACCTTGGTGGCCGGGGCCCCGCCGACGACGACCACGGGGCACACGGTGACCAGGCTCAGGCCCTTCTCCTCCGCGAACGCCATCGCCGCCTTCTCCGCTAGCACCTTCGAGGCAGGGTACGCCTGCAGCAAAAGGGTGCTTGAACTAAGATTCTACTGACTGGTGATGCATGCATAGACGATACTAGATGCGTACGCACCCAGGTACCGCTCTTGGTTGCCCTGAGGTAGTCGACGTCGGACCAGGAATCCTCGTCCAGGACGTGGCCGTCGCCTTCCAGCGGCCGGCTGGAGATCGCCGCCGTCGACGATGTGAGGACCACGCGCTTCACCGTCCCCGCCTTGACGCACGACCTCATCACGTTCAGGGTTCCTTGAATCGCTGGCTGGATCACTTCTTCCTGACATGACCAAACGAATTGAGAACAGTATATGCTGATTTGTCTCCTTTTTCCAAACAAACAAAGAAAAGAGGAACAGCATGCTGCTGATTTGTGACAGACATGCCATCATGGTGTATATTCACACACAGTGACACACAAACGCACACACGAAGAACAAAGTAAACGGTGAGAGATTGGGGTTTGGTGGTCGTGTACTTAATTACCTCGGGGTTCTCCGGCATGAGGGCCACCGGAGCGGCGACGAGGAAGGCGTAATCGCAGCCGGCGACGGCGGCGTCGAAGCTGCCCTCTTCGTTCAGGTCGGCGCGGAAGACCTCCAAGGGGCCGAGCGCCGCCAAGGTCTTGAGATGCGCGTTCTTCTCCCCGTCATCTGCGAATCCAAAACATCACACGAGAGGCACACGACCAGTTTCAGATGCCAACAGAATCGATTCCTCCACGGGCTCCATACGTGCGGCATGATGGTTTCACCGGAGGTAAATAAAGCTCTAGTAAATTACCGGGGTTCCTGACGGTCGTCTTCACGGCGTATCCCTTCTCCAGCAGCATCTTGACGAGCGCCGACGCGATGTAGCCGCTCCCTCCGGTGACGCACGCCGTCTTCCTCCTCGTCCCATCCCCAGCCGCCGCCGCCATATCGCCGGTGATCACTACTACAGTTCTCCTGGGCTCCTGGCAGTAACTCGAGCACCACAGCTCTGCTCCTCTGGTCGAGTGGTCAGGGAACTGGATTGTGCTCGCACCTGCACGTGCATTATGTAGAGAAGCCGTGGTCGTGGCTGGTGGTTTCAGTGGTTGGGGAGGGAACTGCGTTCAACACCACCCACGCAAGTCGATATCAGGATCAGAACGCATGATCGGGGACTGTTTTCACCTGGAGCCAGCCCTGCAGCAAAAGGATGCGGAGTGGAGACAGTCTAGAGCACGGGGAGCACGAGGGAGCTGCACAGTAACATTTTCATCCGATAAAGAATATACAGGCCGAGGAGGCCGGGACAAGACGATGGATTAACCATACACTAATTCTCTTCCAGGTCAATGTGTAGTGGACAGTGGTCCCGAGCGCGACGTGCTGCCAACTAAGAGATGATGACACATCAAAAAAGAAAAGAAAAAAACTAAGAGATGATGAGGACTAGAGCACGAGGTAACTATACAATTCTCACCCTAGTCAAACAAATGAAATCAACTCAGCCTCTCTTTGTATACATAGACACATGGGTAGCATGTATATATAACAAAGAGGGGGTGGAGGAGCACACTTTCTTTTGTATTACCTGTCACCAATGGATAATGTATTGGTGAAAAGCAAAAAAAGAAAAAAAAACTGAAACATAAAAAAGTCTAAAGGGGGTGGGGGGGGGGGGGTGCAAAAATGGATAACAATAAAGAAATGTAGAAACAATGCGGAAAAATGAAAATTAACAAGAGAAAAGGTAACCATTTTTTTAGACAAGAGGTAACCATTTTTATTCCACTTAGGTTTATTTTTTGTCATATCTTTCTTTGGATTGTTAATCTTGTATGTCTATTCTATGTCTACGTCAGCTATGATGTCAATTTTGGTTTATTTTCATGTCCTTTTCTTTCGTTCATGTTTTCTTTTCTACTTCTATTGTAGTATCGACACTCGTTTTTTTTTTCAAATTCACCGATTGGGAAAATGACCCGTTTTCGTTTATGTCTTTGTCCCTCTTATTCACACATGTTGACGTGTCTTTCACATTCATGTTGATGTCTTTGTCAATGTTTCTTCACAGTCATGTCGATGTCTTTGTCAATGTTTCTTCACAATCATGTCTATGTCTATGTCATTTTCATGTCTAGTTTGGTTTATCTCATGTCCTTTACTTCTTTAGATTCTTATATTTTTTAAGTATATTTTGAGGGTATATATCTTTTATGCTTACTAGCACATTGCCCATGCATTGCAACGGAAGATAAAATAGTTCGCATTTAAAGTCAGTGATAGTTATATGTGCAAGCTAAACCCTGTGTGCACATGAACATTTAGCTCCTCGGTTTCGCCACGTGTGAAGGAATCAATCCGCTATTTTTTCATTCATTGATCAAGGGCATTTAATTGTTACGCCATCGTACGCTAGAGAAGGCCCATGAGTTATTCAATCTACCCATCCTTTCAATCGAGGGGACTTTAAGATATGAAGCTTCTGATTATTCTAGGAAACATGAATAATTTTTTAAATCCTGAACAGTTTTTTAAAAAATATGTACACTTAAAAAACGCGAACAAAATATGAAAGGGAACATCTTTTAAAATGCACAAACATTTTCTGAAAACACGGACTTTTTTTTTATAAAAACATGAACATTATTTGAATTTGTGAACATTTTTTTAAAATGGGAGCATGTGTTGAAAATTCATATGATTCTTAGAAAATGTGCTTCATTTATACATGAACAATATTTTTAATTTTGAAAATTTCACTAAAACAAGAATATTTTTAGAATTTGGAGCATTTTTTAAATGCCATTTTCATTTTAGGAATCTTGAACAATTTTGAAACCAATATTATTTTTTGAAAAAATGGGAAACTTTTTGCAAGTTCCGAATATTTTTCAAAACAGCAAAATAAAATTGTAATCCTGAACATTTTCCAAAAAAATATTCCTAACGGTTTTGAGAATTTTTAATGTATAAAATAAATTCTAAAAGAAAAATAAACTTGGAAGGGAAAAAAGAGATAGGTAAAGGAGAATAAAAATAGAAGTAAAACACAGATAAAAATGGGCTAGCCCATTATTGGTTGTCCTATGCGAAACTCTGACTATTTATTGCCCGGTGTGGAAAATAGAATTTTCGCAGCTACGTGCGCTGAAAATAAGTGGCTTGGCTTCGCTGGGCCACAACGCGCGGCCCACGTACGAAAATTCTTTTTCTAGCATACAAACACATAAGAATTTAGTACCACCTCGGGTAGATTTCTTTTCCGGCGATGAACGGATGAAAAAATCGGCGAAACGCACCTTGCTTTATTAGTAGGTATATATATATATATATATATATATATATATATATATATATATATATATATATATATATATATATATATATATATATATATATATATATATATATATAAATTCATTGAGTACACTCTCCTATACCGCCGTAAGCATGTTGTGTGCCAAGTAAACCTAGTGGTACTTCTCTTAGGGCATCTCCAACGCCGATCCTCAAACCTCCCGCAACCGTCCGAACCGCGTTGTCAGGACCACGGAAGCCATCCAAAGCGGGCTTGTATCGGTTCGCGGTGCGGTCTGGATGCGTTTTCTCTCGCAAACCGGAGAGACAAACGTGTGGGAGCTTTGTTGGAGTTCGGACCACTGTCACACCACTTCTGACCGCCCTGGTCCACCCAAACCCCTCCTCCCTCGCCCGTGCGCGTTCTCGCCCTGTGCCAGCTAGCCGCATTCATGCCACTGTAGAGCGCGCCGCTCCACATTGAAGGCGGCTCTGGATGGACGCGACATCTCACTGCCTCCGCCATTAAAGCGGTTCACTGGTCGAGGGCACCACCCGCTGCATGCCCGACTTAACACACCTCCTCGCCGCATTCAAACGCCTCCATTAAACCCGCGTGGAAGCCAATAAACCTATTTCGGCCACACGTCCGTTCACGAGTGGGCCGACATTAATCGTAATGTCGGGCAAGCTCCTTCCGTCCGCCCTCTATTTAAACGAGGCCAGACGCCGGGGCAAGAAGCGCACCACTCTACTGCTCCTCATCTCCTCCTTCTACTATTTTCTTCACTCTTTTGATGGCGTCCGACGAACTGGGAGAGCAGTTTTCCGGCATAAAAGCCAGTTGGATGGCCCGCCAAGCCCGTCGAATACGAGCGAGGAAGCTTGCTGCTCCACCTCTCTCGCCCAGCCCAACGGAGCCAGTTGCCGCCCCAAGCTGTGGACTCCGACGAGGAAAAGTACGACATGGGAGACGGAGACGTCTGTGTGCCATGTGGGCACTTCCATGTCCCAGGTCTTACCCTTCCTCACCAGCGACCCTCAATTTCACTTACTGGGGCTCACAGTGGGGAGGATGCCATACATAGGGAACAACAAGGACTAGGAGCATGGATGCGAGCGAACATTTTGACTAGGTTAATTTCCAAACACTTTTGTTTAATGAATATGTCAAAAATGTAATGAATGTGTTCCGATTTAAATGAAAATCATCCAGTTTGCATGAAAATTGTCCAGTCTCTTCAAATTCTATTTGAAATATAGGTGGACGTATAGGTACATGGTTGGATGGTCGGCTCTCATATCATTGTCCGTGGATGGACGTTGTGTCTTTTTTATGGGTCCATGTTGGAGATGCCCTTAGCATGCAACTCTGCATGGAGGTTGGGCAATCCGGGGCAAAGCTATCATGCACGAGCAGTCTGATCTGGGCTAGTGTGGGACTGTTGTGGACGCACCTAGTGGCAACACAAATTGGGTCTGATCTGGCTCTTGGTGGCAGAGGTACGGAGGTGCTCGATGCGGCGGGCATGGCTAAGTGCGGTTCTGATCCGCTCAATGGCCTTCGGGAGGCACACCACCATTAGTGGGCATTGGGAGATGACTCACGCCACGTCCCATTCAGGCGTTGGTCTGGCAGATCTCGAACGACTTGACCCGATAAGGACTTATACAATGCTAGATGCTTAGAAATGTGCTTAGAAAAATAAATTGAGCTTTTTTAAAGCATCAGTGTCTATTTCTATAGAAAAAACGTCTAATTAAGCGTCTACCCTCTATAAATAAGTATGAGCGCTTAAATAAACATTGGCTTATTTTTCTAAGCACATACCATAAGCGTCTTGTATTGTACAAGGCCGAATGATAGGCTCCCTTGCAATGTCTCCAGACATAGGGGCACATATTTTCCATATTTCTCTTTATGCATTAGCCTCCTTCTAGTGGTCATCTGTTGACATGGGTACATGTGTTGGACCGTCCGATGGAACCGGTAGTGGTGGATTGCTTAGTGGTGGTACATGTGACTTGGTCGTCAGACTTAACATGTCAGTCTACCCAGTACCTCCCACCCACATGACAGACTATGTCCACTAGATATCCTCTTGTTTCAGAGATGGTTGTCGTGTGCTCCACATTGGCGCAACGTTAGCACACTTGACGTTGTGTGCTTTGGCATATCTGGCATCTCAATAAACGTGTGATGTGTGAGTTCAGTCTAATCCACCATTCTCGTGTTGATCACATCATTGCAACATGATGTCTTCTCTATTACATTGGTGGCAACAATACATGGGACTTCATCTTTTTTTTTAGAAAAGGAGGATGACCCCCGGCCTCTGCATCCAGGAGATGCATACGGCCACTTTATTGATTATTCTCGAGGACCTTACAAAGTATTACAACAATGTGTCTGAATCCACCATCTTGGCAACATATGCCGCTACTCCTATCCAAAATGATGAAGGGGTGCTAGCTGGGCCACTACCCAAACCACTCACCTAAGCCTAACATCAAAAGCCATAAGCGAAACTCATTCGGAGGCCCTAGCCGAGCCACATACCGGTGCAGGGCACAATCCGGTCGACGCCTTTTCGTGTGTCGTCGCCGCCATCTTCCATGTGTCTTGAGATCATATTGATGCTTCTACCTTGTCCGCCACTCACCATCGACATCATCATGACGCCAGACAAGAACCTCCTCCTGCGCGAGCCCATCTCGCACATCGGATGCCGAGTCTCCACAGCCGCCATGCCATCGATCTCCGCCGCCATCAAAGTGTGAGATGAAACACCGCTCCACCATCCCTCCAGCTAGCACTTGCTCCAAGACGATGCCCCGAAGGGTAGCGATAGAACGCCATCATCATCCGATCCGGAAGACCCGGATCCGGGTTTCCCCGAGCACCCCGAACGATGGCGCAGATTGCCGCGATGCCTCGACCATCGGCGGTAGCTCCACCGACGGCGTCGCCACGCCGCCGCAGCCTCCAAGATGAAGTGACGAAATGCATATGTCGACACGAACGCGCCGCCAGTTCCACCGCCACTTGAGCAGCCCCGAGCAACACCTTCAGAAGGAGCACGGCACCGTGGTGTCGTTGCCGCTGGAACAGGGGTTCGAGGTTTTCACCGAGCTCACGGAGGGTGGAAGGAAGGATGTCCTCTCCGGCCTCCAACGAGGAAGCAACACCCAAAGGCACTCGCCATCGGAGTGGCCGCCACGCCGCTAAGAGATTCCCGAAACCCTTCCACCACCGGATCGCAAGGCCAGCACCAAAACGGTGACCGGCCACCAAGGGCGGATCTGCTGCGGATCGGAGTAGATCGGGTCGAGGACGAACATCACCATGGCCACCAACATCCAGCGAGGATCACCGCCGCGGCGAAACCCACCACCTCCCGCCATCCACATGGCGTGGAAGTGGTCCACCATCCCACGCCGGCGCCGCCGCCCGCTAAGCTGCGCTGCGTGCCACCACCATGGCCGCCGCCATGGATTCGAGCCGCAGTGGACCGCCACCATGGGGCCCCGCGGAGTGGAGAGCCCCGCCACGGAAGGCCCGCCGCCGCCGCCACGACGCTGGCTTCGCCCGTGGTAGCCTCCGGCGGCGGCGAGGGAACACCAGATCCGGGCCGCCAGAGCCACGACGCGCATCCAGCGCCAGATCCGGATCCCAACAGCGAAAGCAGCGCCTCCAGCGCAGCCAAGCCGCTCCTCGGACGCGGACACCCGCCACAAATACAGCGCCCTCGACACGCCGAGCCGCGCGGGCTGGAGATCTCGTGTGCCCACGGCTCCAACGCCGCGACCATGGCGTCGCCGAAAAAGCGCCCACCCACGCACCACATTACGCCAGGCGCCTCGCGCCTGCCTCCTCCGCTTATGCAGCTGCCCGCGCAGCCCACCTCACGAGCGGGAAGAGCCCGCCGCCGACACCACACGGCTTTGCCGGGCGGCGCTCACCGGCGGCGGCGGGGGAGGAGGGGGGATGGGTGGCGGCGGTTCCCGGCGGCTAGGGTTAGCGCCCAGGCCGCTCGCTGGGAGCGACACGGGGCTCGGGGGGTGTCCTATGCATGCTCATCTATGGTGATGCTCTCTGAGTACCAGGTCTCCAGTTTGAGGGTGAAAAACCTAGATCTCGCCTTCATTGGTTGTAGATAGAGTGGAAATTTATGCACTATTGTTAAAAGCATTGTTTGGAGGTACATGGTCTTTCTCTCGTGCGTGAACACCCACGATTTGGCCTATGTGGTTGGATCCATTGATGACTATGCCAAGTATAGTTTCCTTGTTGAAGTCAGCACCATTGGGGTATGCTTGTCATTTGAGTTTTGTCAACGACGACAGTATTAGTTGATGTTTTGCTGCAGTGGGTTGGCTGCCTGGCCTCGACTAACATGGGTCATTTTTCCCTTTTCCTTGTTGTTTGTGTGCACACTACTCTCCCTGAGGGTGTGTATTCGTGTATTTGTATCTGCTTGATGCGAATGTACTTATTAGTAAATCAATAAATCATCACTTTATTAATAAATCAATAAATCATCACTGTGCTAAATGTACTTATTTTCTCTTTGAGCCTTGTCTATCCCATGTAAATAAACCGTCATCATCTCATGCCATGAAATAGTTGATTGACGGGTGAGAAAAAAAAAAGAGTGTGGCAAGAAACAATCCGATCGACTACCAATTATAAACTTGTTGCAACTTGGCTTTGACAAATGAGAAGAACACGAAAGTAACATGGGAAAAACATGGATGTCCATTAGGGTTGGTAAGCTACAAGGTCTAACAAACTTAACTTAATGAGCAGCTAACACGGAAGAACACAGAAGGTTAATTAAATAATACCGACAAGCCTTGTATTTTTGGCCAAGATGTCTAATTGGTGTGAGAAGTGTGGGGGAGGAATTGTACGTTTGGATTAAACATATCCGCATGAGTTTCACTCTAACCAAATTGCACTACCGCACAAACCTCTACTGAGTGACGGGACCAAACCCCCTACCAGTTAACTAATGAATACCGACAAGACATGTCTTTTGGGTTGAGAGATTTTTGGTCAAGAGATACAATTTGCGTGAGAAACGTGGGCATGCTCTTTGTACATTTGAATATATAAAAAATCCATGTGAATCTGCTCTGACCAAATTGCACTACTGTAGAAACCTCTATGAGTAACGGGCCCAAGCCCCAACCAGTGACGGGTTTTGCGTCGTGACTAATGCCTCGTCACTGGTGGACACGAGTGATGATTTCAACCTACCCATGGGTGATAAAATTTTTAGGAACCATGACAAAGCTAGTTGGATGATGGCGGCACCGCAATTGCCTCTACACTAGTAGTGTATGGAGGCACCCCAGGCTCTAAGTTGGGCCCCATATGCTTGCCTCTAGTTTTGAGAAAAATCTTGAAGTGTGTAGAGACTCTAATGGGCCTCCTGGGTGGACCCCAGTGAAAATAAAAAAACTGCACAATAATCGAACTAACTGCTCCTCTCCCATGTTCCTTTACATACATTTTTTCTGGGAGAAACAACAGGACTCTTCTGCATATTTTATAGATTTTCAAATAAATGGTACAAATGAGTCTATACCAAAAAGGAAAAAAAGGGTTATACAAAATCAAGACCTAGAGCAAGAGAAGACAGACAAGGGAAAGACAAAGACAAATACAACAAGTAAGCACAAGCGAAGCAACTATCTAATAGCTTAACCCAAGCTTACCCACATAGTCCTTCCTAGTTGCTCCGTAAGTAAGTCAGTGTAGCTCTTCTTTAAAAGTCTTCCTGCAGGAGTAGATGCTAGCAGGTATTCCTTTGAAAATAATGCCCAAGGATAATGGAACTCCAAGGTGGTATCTGAGGTTGCTGATCTCTTGTTGAATACAGTGAAATTAGGAGTCCATATAGGACAGAGATAACTCCAGCATACCATAGAAAATGGACAATGAATGAAATGGTGATCCCTAGTTTCCAGCATCTGGAGACCACATAAGGCACAAGTATAGTCAGAAATGATTTTTTATTTCCTTTGCGACATGGCTCTTGTCTTTAAACGATTATGGAGTAGCAACCAAAAGAAGATCTTGTGCTTGTGCTGGCAAAAAGTTTCCAAGTCCATTTTAGAGTAGGGATGACTTCCTGGTGATCTGTCATGATTTTTTATGCTTGGGAGACTTGGAATCTGCAGCACCAGGACAAAACTCCATTTGATAGGCTTCATGGACTAAGGAGAGGTGATGTAGAAAATTTGACAAATCTTGGAATTGAGCAAAAGCTTCCACTGACAAAAGTAAATGGAAATGATCTGCAATGTCTTCCATGTGACAAATGTACTACAAGGAGATTTGTTGATTTTAAGAGAAAGAAAACAAATGTGGCCAAAGTCACTACAAAAAAAAAGATACATCCGTGACATTTTGGGCCGAACAATTTTTTTTCTGTCATATATATGACACTTCTATGACGATAATTGTGACAAAACCCGGTATCATCATAGATGTGGTGGGCTCCTACTTCTATGACAAAAATCATGATGAGAAAATGGGCTTTTCGTCCAGGCGGGCGGAGACGCAGCTGCATGACATTCTTTGGGCCGTCCATGACGGAAAAAACCGTGGTAAAGCGAGGGGAGAAAATTTCGGGAGTTCCCGTTACGGTGGGAGGTCGGGGCGAAGCGATGCACGCTTTATTGTACACGACGCACGTGTGTGCGGGCGTTAGCTCTAATCAACCCGCCGAGGCGTTGGGCTCTAATCGAACCCGGCGATTGCTGCGCAGCTACGCTCATCGAACCCGAAGCGATCGATCGATGGCTGTTAACTCAACCCGATCGAAGCGATTCTTCGCTACTACCGCTAATCGAAGCCGATCGATTGATGAACAGTGAGCGTTATGCTGGGGGTTGGATGAATAAGGAGCGGTGGCGTTGCCTCCGGATGAACAGGACCCGTGATATGGAGGGTGGATGAACAGAGACGGTGAAGGGGTGGCCGTGGAGGGGTGGTTGAACAGGACCCCGTGGTGTGAAGGGCTGGATGAACAGTAGACGGTGGAGGGGTGCCCGTGGAGGGGTGGTTGAACAGTAGCAGGTGGAGTAGCGCGTGGTGGAGGCTGGATGAATAGGAGCCCGTGGAGGCTGGAGGAGGTCGACGGTAGCCCGTGGAGGCTGGAGGAGGTCGACGGTGGAGATGAACAGATCCGTGGAGTCCTGCTTTTGCGGTCGCCACACCCCTCCCGATGAACAGGACCCCCGTTTCGACCGTAGCACTCCAACACAAGTCCGTTTCGTCCGTTTTGCGGTACGCCACACCCCTCCCGATCAACAGGACCCCCGCTTCGACCGTAGGATGTCCGTTTCCTCCGTTATGCGGTACGCCACACCCCTCCCGATCAACAGGACCCCGTTCCGAACGTGGCCGGTCGAACACAAGGCCGTTTCCTCCGTTCTGCGGTACGCCAGGCTTCGTTTCCATCGTCTGTTCCGTCCAAGCCGGTTGGCTCCCACGCGTTCCGTTGCCTCCCGATGAACACGACGCATTCCGTTGCCTCCCCATGAACAAGACGCATTCCGTTGCCTCCCCATGAACATGACGACGCCGCTGTTTCTCCGTTCTGACCCAGCCATGTACGTATGCGCGAGTAGGCGTTCGAGACCCTGCCCGTATGTACGTACGTGGCCGTATTTTCTTTCTTGCACCCTCGCCGCTGTACGTACGTGTACATGCTACGTGCGCGCCTCTACTACGACACGTGCGTGCCTCTACAACGACCAGTATGTACGTACAAGTTCGCGACCAGAATGAAAACGCTACGTACGCTCTGACCAGGTGGGTCCCGACTGTCAGGCACTTCCTTGCGTGCGAAAATGTAGCTGGTGGGTCCCAGAAGTCAGAGGGGCGAATCGTAATTTTTTTGCGCGGACGCACTTCCTTTGCGTGCGAAGATGTAGCTGGCAGGTCCCAGCAGTCAGGAGGGCGAATCTTTTTTTTTCCCGGACGCACTTCCTTGCGTGCGAAGATGTAGTTGGTGGGTCCCAGCATTCAGGGGGAAACATTTTTTTCACGAAATACGGTGGCCCGTCCGGTGGGTCCCGCTGTCAGGTGGAGGAATCATTATTTTGCGCGTAATAAGGAGGCACTTCCTTGCTGCGGACGTGGACCCAGCTGTCAGCCTCTCCACGTACAGTCCATGTCCGATGAAAGTCGTTCCTTGACCACGTTGACCACGCCGCGTCGAGAGCACCACGGCGGTGGACGACGGCGAGGCCTATGAAGGGGACGACTCGGAGCCGGGGAAGACGCAGTAGTGGATTCCCACGCGAAGAGGAGTACGAGGGTTCACTGGTTCGGCTGCGGTGTGAGGCTGCTATCGCCGCAGAATAACAGGGGGTGTGGGTGAGTAGAGGGATGGCCTGGCCAGCTGTGGGAGTAGTAGGGGCGGTGAGGCCTCTCCGGCATCACAGCCGGCCACGGGAGGCAGGAGCACGCGGCACGACCGGCGCTGGTTTGGGCGGCTGGAGCAAGAAGACCAGAGGTTGAAGAAGCACTACGGCCGTTGGATGAATATCGTACGGTAACAGGAGCTAGAATCGTTCATATTGACTAAGGTGACAAAGCCCTCCGTCCTCGTCAACTTGGTAGGCCCACAAGTCAGCCTCCCACTATGCTGGGTTCTAGCTGACAGGGGGAGTATTCATTTTTTTGTGCGTAATAAGGAGACACTTCCTTGCGTGCGAAGATAGCTGGTTGGTTCGACATGTCAGCGGGGGGCACGTTTTTTTCGCGAAACACAGAGGCCCTTCCGGTGGGTCCCAGATGTCAGGTGGAGGAATCATTATTTTGCGCTGTAATAAGGAGGCATTTCCTTGTGTGCGGCCGTGGACCCGGCTGTCGGCCTCTCCACGCACATCCTACTTCCTATGGTGTCGTTCGTTGACCACGTTGACCACGCCGCCGAAGCGCATCCAAGGTGGTGGACGACGGCGAGGCCCCGACAGCAACGAGCCGAGATGGGAAGACGCGGGAGTAGAGTCGCAGACGGAGAGGTGTACGAGGGTTAACTGGTTCTAGTGCGGTGTGGTTCAACAATGGTGGAGAAGAACATGAGGTGTGGAGGGTGGAGGGATGGCCTGGCCAACGGTGGAGTAGCGCTTCATAGCAAAGTGCATAAGCAGAGCTGCTAGCAGCAGGAGGCGGAGGTGGTCCCATGCGGCGCTGGAGGAAGAAGACGAGAGATTGAAGATGGATGCGGTCGTTGGATGTAAATCCAACGACTAACATGTCAGAATCATTTGTTGACTAAATTGACAACGACTTGCGTTGGCTTCGACCTATTGGCCCACATTTCAGCCTCCAAAAATGTGGCACGTATTCAACCCATTTTTTCAGAATTTACAGTCTTTTTTTACGCGGTAGATTAATTTACAGTCAATTTGATCTTTTTTTTTTGAATTACAGCCATTCGCTGGGCTGGGTGAACAAATAATGTAGCGTCCATGCGGCCCGTTTATTTGATTTCCTAAAAAATTACAGGCCATTTGCACTTTCTCGAAATACACGATTTTGCTGGGCTGATTCTAATTATAATATTGGGTTGGGCCAGCAATGTTATCAAAAAATAAAAAGGGCCTGAGCATTTTGTTATAAATATATTTAAATAATAAGTGATATTATTACATTCGTCCTTAAATCTTACCAAGCTTTTGTACACAATCACTAGGATTTTCGTGCCAAAACAATCCAAGATTTTATTTGTTAAGAAATTATTTTTATAAGTTAATAAGATGTGGGATATTGTTTTCTTACATATGTAAGTATCTGTTAAATATATGATGACAATAAAAATAATATATAATAACATATAATTTTTTTTAGAAAAACAGGGAGCATCTCCCCGGTTCCATTGCTGAGAACGAAACCACAACATATTCTGATACAGCAGCTCAAAGAGCAGTTCGAAAGCAAAGGTAGAAAAGCTACAAACTAGGAGGGGGGTGGATGAACAAGTTCTCTGAATAACACAAATCACCCGAGCGATGCCAAAGGCAGAGCAGATAGAGCACTCAAATGACACAAGGAGGGTCCAACGAAGCCTTCATGGTCTTCAACCGAGGAGCCGTGTCAGCCTGCGGCGACCAGTAAGCAAGCGGAGACATCGGGCTGGAAGGCATAGCATGGTGGATGTCCCTCTTTTTCGGTGCCAGGTGCCCATCATCTTCATCAGAGATCTTGAGACGAGCCACAGGTCCAGCCCCAGAGCAGGTCGAGCCTTGTGCAGCCACAAGTGATCGCCAACGGTTTCTAGAGGGATCTTGTTAGGGTTTCCATGAAGCTCATCAACTTGTCCTTGTCCGATCCGGAGGAGAGAATCGCCCAGTTCATCACCATGTTCCTGATCAACCTCAAGACCTGCGGAATGGAAATCCAGGAGGTGTTACTGAAAATCATAGCATTTCTATATTTCCAGAGGCACCAAAGGACATCTGAGCTAACCGTGTTTAAAACTGAGCACTTTGTGGTAGCAATCCAGTATCTGGCGACATATTCGAAGGATGAGCCAATCTAACTAGAGAAATATTCCTCAATGTGGGCCCAGAGATGTTTAGCAACTATACATTCAAAAAATAGGTGAGAACAAGACTCTTGTTCCAAGCAGTAAACACAATCAATGGGTTTGATGATGTGTCTCTTCCTAAGGTTATTCCTAGTCATCAATTTGTTTTTGGAGAGAAGCCAGAGAAATACATGAATTTTAGGGGGAACTCTCAATTTCCAGACAGCAGGGATAAACACGGGTTGAACCCCTCTAAAGTTGATAACATGATAGAGGGAGCTGGAGGAATACTTCCCTTATTGTCCAAATTGCCAAATCAGGGCATCCGCTCGGCAAGAAGGTAATGCTTTTGGCAATTTCCTCCAACTGGAACCATTTTTCCATGAGACTATCACTAAAGTTCCTTCTAAAAGAGAGTTTTAGGCATTGACCGTCCCAAACTTCATTGACACTTTTGTTAAGCTCATTGCGCATGAGAGTAAATAGGCCAAAATTGACTGCTAGGGGATGTGCCAAACCAAGTATCTTCCCGTAACCTGGTTCTGCTCCCATCCCCTATGTTCCATCTGAAGCCAAATTTCACAAAGATGCATAATAGATTTTAATCCTTTCCGAATCTAGAGGTCTTAGGGTTGGAGGAAGGACAAAATATTAGGTTTATTTCCTAGGTATTTATGGGCAATAAGAAGCTTCCTGTGGTTTCGTGTCTTCCTCATAGAATCTTTTAATCCAAGACCCTAGAAAGCAGATGTTAATTTCTTGGAGGTTAGGTATGCCTAGGCCTCCAAAATCTTTTTTCATAGATACTAGGGCCCAATTAGCAAGGTGTAGCTTCCTATTTCCTCAAAATCATTCCACAAGCAATGAGACATCTGGGAATTGATGAGGTTCACTGCCCATTTAGGGAACTTGAAGAAGGAGAGGAGATACATCGGAATGCTAGCCAAACAAGCTTGTATGAGGATCAATCTACCTCAGAAGAGAGAAGTTTTCCCTCCACCCGCAATCCTTTTAATGATTTTATCCAGAAGGGTTGGATATCCTCTCTCCTCGCTTTATCATAGTGGAGAGGGATACCTAGGTACTTAATGGGAAGTTACCTTTATTACAGACTAGAATAGAGAGGAAGTCAGCTAACTCCCCGATCATCCATGTTGATAGGGTTGAGTTCATTTTAGAGTAGTTGATTCTCATGCCCGATACTTGTTCAAAACAGGTTAGAACAGTTTTCAGATTGCTAGCATGTGTGGAGTCATTGTCTAAAGAAAACGATGGTATCATCTCGCATATTGAAGGCGATGATGCCACTGTAGCGCAACCTCGTGACAGAGCCACGCAATCAGACTATGATCAACAACTTTGCTCAGCATTTTAGTAAGAACGTCCACTACTAAATTAAACAAAAGCGGGGAGATGGGGTCACCTTGCCTAAGGCCTTTACCAAAGAAGGAAAAATCACTTTCACAGTTTTAACTTGACCTCAACAGACCCCCATGAGTAAGTTGTCGGATCCAACTCTCCTCTATGAAAGGCTTGGAAAAGATCTAAGAGATCATTTTTCACCAAGTCCCAAAAATGCTGGTAAAACAAGAAGGAATCCCATCGGGACCAGAGAGCCCCTTGAGGGAGTCCTGACTAGGGGTGTCCGGATAGCCAAACTATCATCTTTGGCCGGACTCCTAGACTATGAAGATACAAGATTGAAGACTTCGCCCCGTGTCCGGATGGGACTTTCCTTGGCGTGGAAGGCAAGCTTGGCGATACGGATATGTAGATCTCCTACCATTGTAACCGACTCAGGTAACCCTAACCCTATCCGTGTCTATATAAACCGGAGGGTTTTAGTCCGCAGGATGAACAACAATCATACCATAGGCTAGCTTCTAGGTTTAGCCTCTCGATCTCGTGGTAGATCTACTCTTGTACTACCCATATCATCAATATTAATCAAGCAGGAGTAGGGTATTACCTCCATCGAGAGGGCCCAACCTGGGTAAAAACATCGTGTCCCTTGTCTCCTCGTTACCATCCGCCTAGACGCACAGCCGGGACCCCCTACCCGAGATCCGCCGGTTTTGACAATCGACATTGGTGCTTTCATTGAGAGTTCCTCCTGTCGCCACCTATAGGCCCGATGGCTCCTTCGATCATCAACAACGACGCAGTCCAGGTGAGACTTTTCTCCCGGACAGATCTTCAGATTCGGGCGGCTTTGCACTATGGGCCAATTCACTTGGCCATCCGAGCAGATCGAAGCTACGCCCGCCATCAGGTCAGATTTGGAAGTTTGAACTATACGGCCGACATCCGCGGAGACTTGATCTTCGACGGATTCGAGCCACAGCCAAGCGCGCCGCACTGTCTCGATGGGCACGATCTAGCTCGCCACCGAATAGTGCCTCGAGGCCGCACTCAGCGTCCGCCCCGACCCTTAATCCGAGCCGACTTCCGATCGAGGACGAGTGGTTGGACACCGCCTCGGGGGCTACGATCTCAACGGCGATTGAGCCGAACTCCATCCCTGTCCTTTGCGAAGACCGTGACTCCAAGGTGCCGGACTCTCTCCGACTCAACCCTCCGCTACGCCAATCGAATCCGATTGGGCGCCGTCATGGAGTTCACCGCCATGACATCTTTCAACACTCGCCTTTGGCGACATCTTGAATTCACTAAAGTCTCTCTTTATCGAGAGCCCTGGCCGACTACGGTCAGAAGGTTGGGATGCGGACGACGAAGAAATTCAACGCCCACCCACCACCCACTTTGTAGCCACTGCCGATGATTTAACCGACATGCTCGACTTCGACCAAGACATCGACGGTATGGACGACGATGCCGAGACGACCAAGAACCAGCGCCACAGGGCACCGGAAGGCCACCTCACATATGACATATACATGGTGGACATCCCAAAAGATGGGAACGGCGATGGAACAGCGGAGGATGACCCTCCAAGAAACAGCCCAAGCGCCGACGCCAAGGCGCCCGCTCTAAATCCCGCCACAAGAAAAACGGTGATTCCGCACGGAGATAATAACACCCCGACAAAGGTTGAAGACAACCCCTCCAGCAGGATTCAGCACAGAGGAGGGAGAAGCAAGTCCGCATGATTGAAGGCGCAGAAAGAGAGGTAGAGGACGATAATTATATGCGCCTCCAAGATGAGGCAAGCCTCGACGACGACGAATTTGTCGTGCCCGAGGATCCCGCCAACAGGAGCGCTTTCAAACGCAGGCTTATGGCCACGGCAAGCAGCCTCAAGAAAAGCAGCAGCAGCTTAGAGCTGACCAAGACTTGCTAGTCGACAGATGGATCAAGTCCTTGCAGCCAAGAGTATGAACTCAACGCCTCCAAGAGATACCCTGAAACGCAGGCTGCTACCCCAATTAGAGGAAGCAGCACCCAAACCTACATCACCAGCAAGATGATGCGCCGACCGCCACCCCTGGTCGCGACAGAGAGGCCTCTAGACCTCCATTCAAGCCGCACTCCGCGCCGCCGAAAAGTACCAAGGCACGGGAAACGCGCTGCACTGCGAGACATATTGAGGACAAGGCAAGGCAAACAAGATCGATCTACGGATCGCGGCCCCCACGACACGTGATGATAACCGCCACGCCGGATACAAAGAATTCCGCCGGGCCGCCAACACAAGAGACAAAGCTCATTTGAGCTACGCCGTGATATAGCCCAATACAGAGGCGCCAAGACACCCACTATGCTTCATGATGAAGTAATGGATCATCAAACCCGAGGGTTTCAAACCCAGAACATCGAATCATACGATGGCACAACAGATCCTGCGGTTTGGATCGAGGACTACCTCCTCCATATCCACATGGCCCGCGGTGATGATCTACATGCCATCAAATACCTCCCACTCAAGCTTAAAGGACCAGCTCGGCATTGGCTCAACAGCTTGCCAAAGAGAATCAATTGGTTGTTGGGAGGACCTCGAAGCCGCATTCCTTGATAACTTCCAGGCACATATGTGCGACCACCGACGCCGATGACCTTAGCCACATAATTCAGCAGCCAAAGAATCGCCGACAATTCTCGACACGGTTCCTAACCAAGAAAAATCAAATCGTTGATCGTCCGGATGCAGAGGCCCTTGCAGCCTTCAAACATAACATCCGCGACGAGTGGCTTGCCCGCACCTAGGACAGAAAAGCCAAATCCATGGCAGCCCTCACCACACTCATGACCCGCTTTTATGCTGGAGAGGACAGCTGGCTAGCTCGAAGCAACAACTTGGCCAAACACCCTGATAGTTCGGATACCAAGGACAGCAATGGCAGGTCGCGTCGCAACAAGAACAAGCGCCGCATTAACGGTGATAATGCTGAAGATACGACAGTCAATGCCGGATTCAGAGGCTCTAAACCCGGTCAGCGGAAGAAGCCATTCAAAAGAAATACCCAGGGCCCGTCCAACTTGGACCGAATACTCGATCGCTTGTGCCAGATACATGGCACCCCGAAAAAACCAGCCAACCACACCAACAGGGATTGTTGGGTGTTCAAGCAAGCAGCAAGTTAAGTGCCAACTCAATGACAAGGGGCTGTATAGCGATGACGAGGAAGAGCCCCGCCACCAACAATAGAGGATGTAAGGGCTTTCCCACAAGTGCGGACGGTGAACATGATATACGCAACCCACATACCCAAAAGGGAGCGGAAGCGCACTAAGGGACGATATGCGATGGAGCCACGCCTCAAGTTCAACCCATGGTCTTCCCGCCCGATCACCTTTGATCAAGGGACCACCCCACTAGCATCCGCCACGGCGGATTCGCCGCATTGGTTCTTGACCCAATCATCGACGGATTTCACCTCACTAGAGTCCCGATGGACGGCGGTAGCAGCCTGAACCTGCTTTATCGATACAAAGGCGCAAAATGGGCATAGACCCCTCAAGGATTAAACCCACAAAGACAACCTTTAAAGGCGTCATACCAGGTGTAGAGGCCAATTGTACAGGCTCAGTTACACTCGAAGTGGTCTTCAGATCCCCGGATAACTTCCGAAGCGAAGAGTTAATCTTCGACATAATCCCGTTCCGCAGCGGCTATCACGCACCGCTTGGACGAACCGCATTTGCAAAGTTCAATGGGGTGCCGCACTACGCATACCTCAAGCTCAAGATGCCAGGCCCTCGAGGAGTAATCACGGTCAATGGAAACACCAAACGCTCTCTCCGAACGGGGGAGCACACGGCGGCCTCGCGGCGGAGGTGCAAAGCAGCCTCTCACAGCAATTCTCGAGTCCGCCATTAAACGTCCGGACACCGCTGCGCGCCGAGTAACCTACAACAAGACCGCCGCACGATCCGAAGCACGCCAGAGTAATCCGCCCCAACCCCAGCCTCGCGAAATTGCGGCCAAGATTACGCGCACATAACTACGCCCGAGATACCATGGGCATAAGGGAGGGCACGACCACGACACGCCTGCACGCGCTCAACCGCACTGTGGGCCCCAATTGTGTCATTCTTTTTCTTTTTTCTTTTTTCTTACTTTCAGACTCCGCTTTCAGAAGTCCCGTCCGCACTAGAATTGCCGAACTCACGATGCAACAGCCAGGAAGCGTAAAGCTACGCCGAGTGTCCAGTGGTCTCTACTACGAGCATTATACCTGTTTTACATACCATCCCGCAGCTTACCCCTCGAGGGGGACATGTTAAATAGTCCCATCCCTTGCTTATCGCACTATTTGTATCGCTCTACTTTCATTGCAGTACTTTTTGAATAAACAATACATAGCTTTTGCCTATTATTGCACTCCTTTCTTTATCTATATATATGTTCATTTCATGACATGTTGCACCTGCACACTTTGGTACGGCCAATACACCAGGGGCTTAAGTACCCCAAAAGTATGGTGTGATAAGTCCAACACTTTCACAAGTGCGGCACCTCAACTTATAGCATTATATGCATCGGCTCAATCATGTCTTGGGTCAATAGTTGGGTTTGCCTGCCCCATGTTTTGGTACCTTACGCCCGCTATATCGGCTAAGGTAGCACTGGGAGAACCACCGCGATTGTGCCCTGTTGAGCTGGGTTGAGCACCTCAAAGGAGAAAGCTAAACTGACCGTCATGATAGGGCGAGAGCCGGTCGCTGTTCGAGAGGTTTTTCGGTCCCTAAAGACTTATGCCGCTTAGAGCGAGGAGTCGGCATTGTCCGCCAAGGCGTGATAGCGCCTCAACTCGGTCTTCCGAATACTAGGGGCTTCACCAAATTTAAAATTATAGAATTCTATGGCTAAGGAGAGTGTTCAAGCACTATAAGTCCGTTGCCTTGTTCGCTGCGCTGAGCGCCCCTCGATGGACCCAAGAATGGGAACAAGAGCGCCAAGTTTATCCCAACACCCCAAAGACTGTGGCATGGGGGCTGAAGCCAACGACTTGCCATCTCTCAAATTTGATAAACGGCCGCATAGTAAGGTAATATTTTAAATTAACAAGCGCTGCTTAGCGATATGAACAAGTTTTCAGCGACAGATAACAAATGCGAGTCTATTCAAAATTACATCTTTGGAGCACTCATCCGCTATACGGCGGCACCCTTCAGACGCCTCATAGTACATTTCGGCTTATGATGCTCCTTGCCCTTCGGTGGCCCGTCCGTCACAAGCTTCTCCGATCCCAGCTTGCCCCAAAGGCACTTTAGCACGGGCAAGGGCCCGACGGGCACCTTCAATGCAGACGGAGCGCTTGATGACTTCAATCCATGGACAAAGGCCCACCAGCCGCTGCACTAGCCCAAGTAGCTCCTGTGCATGGCTTCCAATGGCCACACCAAACTATGAGGCCCTTCATGGCCTGTTCGGCGACCTTGTGGAGCTCGACCAGCTGCTTCAGCTGGTCGCCAGGGCACTGGACGCTCGCCTCAAAGATACCGAGACCGTAACACCTTCTCCGCCGAGCCCCCTCCTTGGCGCGGTAGAACGCGGCAAAGATCGTATACACCACGGGCAGATCTCGCGAATGCTCCCGGAGAGCTCCGAATCCGGGTAAGTAATAGGTAATTCACTTTCACATGCTTGCTTTGCATAAAGAATGCCTTACCCGCCGCTATCTTCTTTAATGATTCAATTTCTTGAGGGCTTTTTGGGCTCGCCCTTAGCGGCTTTGGCACTCTCAAGAGCCGAGGCGAGCTCGACTCTCGAGTTCGAGTCACGCCCAAACTCTCGTGTTTTTCCACGAGAGCCTGGAGCTCTTGCCGCACCTCCGCCACCCGCCTCCTCCTGCTTCTCTCGCTGGTGCGCCCACGCCGCTTTGCTTTTGGCCATGGACACCGCTTCCTTCGTGGTCGCCACCTCGCTCGTGGGCCCCTACAATACCCACGTTATTCCTGCCATTTTTGCAACCAAATCCTTTCTATAAGGTATTTCTTTAATAAGGTATTACTTACCTTCCTTGTCCTCGAGCTGCTTCTTGGCAAGGCCGAGCTCGTTCTCGACCGCCGAGGCTCTTCTTCAATGCATTGACCTCCGCAGTCAAGGCGGCAGAGGTCAAGCAGCGCAGCCTGCATTCCCATATTGACATACTTATGTTAGACTCTCACATATCTTTTTTAGATCCTTAGTCCGCTTTTCTTTCCAACACCGAACTAAGCATCGTGGGCTACCGCCTATGCGGTAATATTTTTACATATTCTAAACTTACCTCAAAGCCTGTTAGAAGGCTGGTATAGCTTTTACCAGCCCGCCTTGGCGGATCGAACTTTCTCGATCACCACACTCATAACAAAGGCGGTGTTCCTCCTCGATGGAGGCGCCTGTTAAGCGCCCAAGAAGCTATCCGTGCCTCCGTTGGACGGAGGACACCGCGCCTTACCCTTCCTACGAAGGGACCGCTTGTCGGACTTCGAACCGCTGAAGGTTCCGGATGGAGTCCGGACAAGGGTCGGGCTTAGAGCCCCGGGGTCTCGCCCTCGCGCGCCGAGTCCGGGAGGTTGCCTTGCGGCGCCTCCTGCGCCACCTCCTCTTGACCAGGCCCCCTCGGGCCCCACCTCGGCCGTCTGCAGCGTGAGGTGAGGAGGCGGCCGAAGTGAAGTACTTCCACTTCCGACGAATTCAGGGACCCGCTCGACGAAGCGGCGAGCTCGCCCTTGGGCGGGCTGCATGATTGTTCGGCATTAGAGAACACTATGCAATGAAAAAAGCCATGGGTATCCGGACACTTACGATCTCGCCAGGGGCTTGGCCCTTGTTGGCCACCCTCCTCGCCGTTGTCGGCGTTGGTGGAGAAGTCCGGAGGAAGGGTCCTTCCTTCTGATTCTCCGCCTCCCCAGCTTGGGGCGGCCTTCCTTTTCTTCTCCTTCACTGGGGAGAGGCTTTTTTCCTCCTCTTCCTCGAGGAGGATTCCGCCTCGAGTTGTCGGGCGATGAGTCCGACAAGACTGGCGCCGGAGCTCCTTCGAGTTCCCGTGGCCTTCTTCTTGGTTTTCTTCTCCGCACCACGTGAGGTGCCGGAGCCAGCAGCCCCATCAATCGGGCGTCCGCTGGGTCTTCTGGCAAAGGGGCCGGACAGTTAATCTGTCCGGACGTCTTCAGCCAGTCCTGTCAAAGGTTAGGGAGTTTTAGATCCCACATAGAGTCAATCTATGAAAAAAGAGTCCCATAAAGGGTAAAATAACTTACCTCGCTGGCTTGACGCTGCGAGCTGAATCCGCGATCTTCGGTAGCGGATGTGGGAGCCTCGGCGCCCTTGAACAACACCTTCCAGGCATCTTCGTACGTAGTGTCGAAGAGCCTTTTCAGAGTTGGGTGTTGTGCCGGATCGAACTCCCACAATTTGAAGGCCCGTTGTTGGCATGGGAGAATCCGCGATGAGCATCACTGGATTACGCTGACAAGCCCGAGATTCTTGTCCACCAGGTTTCGGACGCAGGTTTGGAGTCCGGACAGCTCGTCCAATCCCCCACGCCAGCCCGCCTCTTTCCATGATGTGAGCCGTGGGGAAGCCAGATCGAATTGGGGCCGCCGCCATTGAGAGTCGCGCTGCTCGGTGATGTAGAACCACCCCGATTGCCACCCCTTTATGGTCTCCACAAAGGAGCCCTCGAGCCATAGGACTTTGGCCATCTTGCCAACCATGGCACCTCCAAGACTCCGCTTGGCGGCCGCCCACTACCTTCGGCTTGACATTGAAGATCTTCAGCCATAAGTCAAGTGGGGCTGGATGCAGAGGAAGGCCTCGCACACCACGATGAAACGCCGAGATGTTGAGGATGAAATTCGGGCCAGATCATGGAAGTCCAGGCCGTAGTAGAACATGAGCCCCTGACAAATGGGTGAAGTGGAAAACCTAGTCCATGGAGGAAGTGGGTGAGAAACACCACCTCTCATGGGGCCTGGGGTTGAATGAGCTGCCTCGCCGGGTAGCCGGTGCGCGATGTTGCTGGACAAGTATCCGCCTCCCGCAGCTTTTTGATGTGCCCTCCGTGACGGAGGAGGCCATCCACCTGCCTCCCACTCCGACATAGTTGGAGAAGGTTGAGGTGGGATGTGCGGACTTGGGCGCTGGAGCTCGAAAAGCATGGAAATGGATGAGCAAAGGAGGAAGAAGGCGAGGTGAAAAGGTGGATCCTTATCCCTTATATGGACGGACGGTTATGCGCCCCCGCCAGCCGGTAAAACTCGCTTATCTCCCAAGCGCCATAATCAATGGCGCGGATGGGTTACCCACGTCCGTATTGATGGGAATCCTGAATAAGGGGCACGATCTCCGCTTTGATAAGACGTGCCAAGGAAACCGCCGCTAAACGCGCTTAAGGTGGACAAGAAAAAACGATTCAATAAAGGCTTGGCCGTGGTGTGATGTCACGCCGCTGAATACGCCAAGCAGATCTTGCAAAATTATTCTCTACGGTGGTATGTGGAACTTGTTTTGCAGAGCCGACACTATCCTTGTGTTCAAAACCTTCTATGAAGTATTCGAGGAGGAACCCGCCTTGCAATGTCGAAGACAATATGCGCGCCGGACTCGTCGTCATTGAAGCCTGGTTCAGGGGCTACTGAGGGAGTCCTGGACTAGGGGTGTCCGGATAGCCGAACTATCATCTTTGGCCGGACTCCTAGACTATGAAGATACAAGATTGAAGACTTCGTCCCGTGTCCGGATGGGACTTTCCTTGGCGTGGAAGGCAAGCTTGGCGATACGGATATGTAGATCTCCTACCATTGTAACCGACTCTGTGTAACCCTAACCCTATCCGTGTCTATATAAACCGGAGGGTTTTAGTCCGTAGGACGAACAACAATCATACCATAGGCTAGCTTCTAGGGTTTAGCCTCTCTGATCTCGTGGTAGATCTACTCTTGTACTACCCATATCATCAATATTAATCAAGCAGGAGTAGGGTATTACCTCCATCGAGAGGGCCCAACCTGGGTAAAAACATCGTGTCCCTTGTCTCCTGTTACCATCCGCCTAGACGCACAGTTCGGGACCCCCTACCCGAGATCCGCCGGTTTTGACACCGACAGGAGTCCATCCAAGCATTCCCATCTCGCAGACAAGACGACGTGGATCTCCTGAATTCACTTCTCCTTTCGCCCATCGAACGAACGCAATCGGCTGCTCACTGGGGTGGGGCATCCTGTGCTTCTCCGAGAAATCTCCTTCGAAGTAGATTCAGCAGCTCCCAATCCACATGATCCTTGCACATCCGAGCATACCTGCGCGAGTGAGAGAACGGATTCGGTCCCTCCTCGGCTTCCTCCCTCGCAGCTTCCTCCTCTGCTTCCTCCTCTGCTTCCCTCCATTCGCGCGTGCACCGGGTCCAGGGAGAGCGTCGTCGCCGATCCGCATCGCCCGCTCCCTCCATCTCCTCCCTCGAGTCTCCCGCAGCACCGCCGGCGCGACGGAGTCGAGCGGCTGGAGCATCCGCGGGAAGGCTTTGTAGACATGTGGGAGATGCATCTTGTACATCGGCCTGTCTTCCAGGCATTCCCCCGTGGATATGGCCGACGACTCCATGGGGCGTGCGAGCGGACTTGCTGAGGGGGGCAGGCGCGCCCGAAGTCAGGAGGCGGGGGGTGGCGGCGAGATCTATGGCGGCGGCAAGGGTGGAGGTAGTGGCGGGGGCGGCGGCGAGGGTGGAGGTGGTGGCGGGGGCGAAGGGGATCGCGAGAGCAGTCATCTATTTGCCAATTATGTGAACTAAACAGTCAACATATAAAATAATTTAAATAAATATAATATAGTTAGAAGGGAAACATAAGTTTGACCTGGCGTTCCTATTCTTATTATATAGAAAAATAGAACAGACCTCTGCGTTTTCTTCAAAAAAAAACATAAATTGGGCTGCCAAAAATAAAACATCGGATGGGAGGTCCATAGGCCGGTCGATACATGACGGCCTAAGAAAATACAAATAGGCCTATGGACCTCCCATCTGAGGACGTGGGCTGCGCATGTTAAAAATGAAAGCCTAGATGGGGCAGCCCAAAACCACGTCCAACACTTGCCAAAACTTCGTCCCTCGTTTTCTCTGTGTTTCACACACTCGACATTGTGTGGGCATTTTGACTGTGCATCATATGAAGATGTCCTATGCATGAATGTTGATCAGCATGATGTTAACTGGCTGGTAGTTCCATTTTCGACCATGAATAAAACTTCCAACATGATGTTAACCCTGTTTGAAAAGGCCGTGTTAATATAAATGCTCGCCTCACGAAAGTTGCAGTTTATCTGAAACTGAACTTGCGCTTATCTCAAACTGAAACTTGCGCTTTCTTCTCGAGAATCACATTGTCTCGCACTTTTATACTCCTATGAAACTACATTTTTAAGTGCTAAAAATAGATCTCTAGAATTCATAAAATACTTCATATGCTCAATACTGCAAATCTGAAATTCAAAATACATTCATATCTGAAAGTACTCTCAAAATACACAACACAAAACACAATTCACATCCTGCAAATATCGACAACCCTAAGCTCCTCCCCGACAATTCACAACCTGCCCGACTATTGGGCTGGGGGCAGCCCCTCCTATTCCTCGGCGGCGCATACAGCCGCCTGTGAGACGATGTGAACGGCGAGGGAGACGATGGCGGGAAGCGCCGTCGGGCCAACTGCTTTTCTCCTCTTGTAGTTGGGTTCGGTCGACGAAGACTCCACCGCTCGCCTCGACAGACACCTCACAAACAGCACCACAGATGCTCGATCCTTCAATATCTGGTGGATGCTCCATCCGGGATCGACACTCCCACCACCGCCCTCACGATCGGATTCGTGAATCTGTTTGCTCCATGGCCCAGAGGAGCAACTCTATGTACTCGACACGACTCCCTCCGGAGTATCGCCGCCTTTTGCTCAAGGCAGATATGTGGCCATGGATGTCGCCGTCACCGCTAGTTGGTCCTTGTTGTCAAACCAAGACTGTATCTCCAACATCCTAGCTAGCTTCAAAGGGTCGCCGTCTGCGCTCCTCACGTATCGGTTGTACTCCTCCATCGATCTACTTCTCCACAGCACCTTCACTCGCCGGCGGTTGTTTTTGAATGGTCGCCCGGATGTCGCTAGGTGGGCGGCGGGAGGCCGGATCTGCCCACACTACGGCAGCGAGGAAGAAGGGGTCGGAGGCCCTCCCTCGCCAACGGTGCTTGGGAGAGAACGGCAAGGCAGGCTGATCGGGACGCGCCCAGCAGTGGGTAAGAGCCGTCGCCGAGGACGTCCGCGTGAACGTTGCACCTTCTCACCTTCCCCGACGGAGAGGATCCGGCTGGATCTGTGACCAGCGGTGAGCAGAGAGGGAGAGAGAGTGTGGCCACCGCTGTCGTGTTTAGATCTGGAGAGGCCGAGACAATGTGAAGAGAGCAACACTAGCAAGCAAGCGCGGAGGCTCCTGCCTATATAGTGGAGTAGTACTAGTTTTCTTTTGTCTGCCGGAGCCGGCTTGACCTTGTCAATGACTGTCGAGTAGTCTTCATGCACGTGGCTCAGAGGCGCAGTTGTCGTCATTTTGATCTGAAGCGCCGGATTATAACATATAACACGAAAAAATGCCACATGACAAGAAATCACAACCTCACTGCCCAAAGGAGACAACATGAATCCCGACGGACAAAATAGACGAGGAACAAAGCTCAAATTAAAGATAAACTCATAGAAAAGGGGTCCGTCGATAGATGTCCTATTTAACATAGCCGGCTTGACCTGGATGGCAGCCGAGTAGTCACTGTTCGTGCATGTTCCCCCAATGACTAGCCCAACTCAGTTGTCGCTGTTTAACCCTCGCAGTGATCCGAAGCACATGACACCTAATTTTGCGAGATGACAAGAAACCTTTTTAGATTTCTCACCACAACTACAGCCATGTACAATACAGCCTGCACGATATGTAGACGATAGCCAATCCAGCGTGTTCTGCTGGAGTCTGGTCACATGCATGGACGAACTGATCTTCCGTGTCTTGCGTGGGATCGTCCGTGCACCAACGTAGTACTACAACACTTCTCTAGTACTATCGCCGCCTCCTCTTCTATTAAGTCACCCGACTTGCGGGGCCGGGGAGTGTGCCTATGGTCAGTTCTCAATTACCGTCCCACATGTGTGTGCGAACGCAATATGACGTGTGTTCCATTCGGAGAGCAGCGTGCCAGACCGACTGACCGTCTGGGGTGTGACGCGAACGCGATGAGCGTGCTGTATACTCCGTAAATGTGTACCGCCGTTTTCTAGACGCTTTGCTCCATAGCGCGGGCACAATCCATGGATACAAAATTAGTATACTGTATACTATTTAAAAGTCGAGGGCGGGGCTTTTTCTGCGCGGTAGGCGGCGGGGCAGTTCCGCCTAGTCGGTTCGACAGAGACGTGAGAAGACGAGGGAGTAGGCTGCTGCAAACGTAGGGCTGTGTGATTTGACAGCGAGTTACTGCTGGACAGGTGGGGCCCCGTGATTTGACTTGCCATTATCATTTTAACTGCGGTGCTACGGCCAGCGTGAGTCTCCCGATTCCTGACCACCTCCATACAGGTGCCTCTCCCAATGCTCCACCATGTAGTAGAGGCTGGCTCTTGCATGAGAGCCCACTTCTCCACTTTTTCCTTGCCTCTCTTTCCTCCACATATGCAAAAATGCCATGTAAAGCGCACTATTGTACTTACTTGCTCCATGTGTCCCATAATATAAGAACATTTTTGGCACTACACTATTGTCAAAAACGTTCTTATATTATGGGATGGAGGGAGTACGAAGAAAGAGATAGAGAGGAATAAAAAAATACACTTATAGCCAACCTTATAGCCAACCTTGTTGTAGTATGAGTGACTAAGTGATGACTATGTATGACATGCCAATATCAGATAGCCTAACGCGTCGTGTTAAATCTCCAAGGGCGCGACCGTGCGAGCGACGCGACGGTCGTGGTAGGCGCGACCATGATACGGGCTGCTGGCAGCCCTTGGATCTAAGATCAAACGGTCGCATGCTAAGTTGCTGAAAATTTGCAGAATAACCCTCCAGGGTAGGATATTCACCCATAGGTCTAGAGTCACGCCATGCAACCGTTCAATCTCAGATCCAAGGGCTATCGGAAGCCCGTATCATGGGAGAATGGAAAGCCACTACCCTGCCGTTCGCACGCTGGCAGTTTGCTCCTACTCGTCCCCACACGTCCTTTAATACTACGGCGGTTCACTCCTAGTCGTCCCGTCCATTCACATTACGGCAGTTCCACTAATCCTAACCCTCCTCCCAAATCAATGGCTTCCCAAATCTCCCCGATCGGCGGTAAGTATAAGGTCAGAACCATCACCGGCGATGAGTTCGACGTCATCTACACCCGTTCTTCCGCAACGGTGAAAGGATGCCTTTCTCGCTTCAGACGCATGTTCGAAGACTCTGATGATGAGTGGGTCGCTGGGCAAGATGTTGAGTACACCACAGTCCTGGGACGAGAGAAGGATCTAAAGGACGAAGAGAGGAAGAAGCACGCCGTGATCCAGGTTTGCGTGCATGACTTATGCTTGGTCTACCACATATGCCATGCCGACGTTGAGTGCCAAGATTTTAAGGACTTCCTCGCAAGCAACCTAGTCCAATTCATTACTGTAGACTTTGGTAATGACAAAGAAGTCCTGGGTCGGATAGGCCTCGTTGTACGCAACACCTTCGACCTCCAAAAGAATCGGCTAGTGTCCTCTCGTCAGCCTTCAATGCTGACCCTGGCAGGAGCCATGGTTCATCCTTCGTACAGTAAACTAGAGAAACCTCCATACACATTTCATCGTCATGCATGGCAGCGGAATGTACTAGATATAGACCACATCCACTACGCTGCAATGGATGACTACCTTTGTTTCAATATTTACAATGGTTGGATGAAGAGCAACAACCAAGTTGGCGGTTCAAGCAAAGAAGTATCGGCCAAGAGGAAGAGGGACAAGGACGAAGTCGAGGACGTGGACGAGGACTCCGAGTAAGGTGGCAGTGTCGTTGCTCCTGGTGGTTCTAATGCAGTGTCTACCGGGATAGTTGCAAAGTTTAATTTCAGGTGTGCTTAATTTAATTTGAGGGGTGTGTTGTGCTGAGCCCCCAGCAGAACTATGTTATGTTTCTTCTTGTTACTTCAACTCTTCAGTACGTACATACTAGTATTTCTTACATTTAATCTTATAGTTGGTATAGTACTACCACTCGTTTCTTCACATTATATACGCACAATATATATGGCCAACATCATATAGCCAGCAGTTTAGTTGTCAAAGAATTTCAGGGTGCTTAGTTTTCTCAAAGAATTCTAGGGTGCTTAGTTTTATTTGAGGGGTGGGTTGTGCTAGACACCATTATTTGTGACTAGCCTTTTTAATAGTACTATATGCATAATTTGGTGACCAGCGCTCTCTATATGTACCACCTTTTTTTTAATTTCAAGTTTTGCTCCATGGCGCAACCCATCGATACTACTGCTGTACAAAAGTATACATTTTTTAAAAGGCTAGAGGGCGGGGCAGTCTAGCTTGGTCGGTTTCACGAGAGGCGAGGGCCTTTGTGATTTGACGGCTCATTACTGCTGGAAGGCAGGGCCTTGTGATTTAACTGCTCGTATAAATGCGCCGACGACCTGATCGAGGAGGAGCAAAGAACCGTGCGGTATACTCAAGTTTTCCACTGGAGTAGTACTGTGACGGAGGAGCACGAAACACGGCAGCCCAGTGCCATATGGCGATAAAAAATGATCTAATTTGCTAGTCATCTCATTGTTAGCATTGTTCCATTCATTCCCTCAAAAAAACCATTTTACTATTCATGCCTCGCAGAGAACGTGACACGTGCGGTGAAACACCCGAAGCAAAAGATGAAACACAGCAGCAAAAGAAGAAGGAAGATTATCACCCCAAATGATCTAATTTGCCGCGGAGTCGTAACTGCTTCTTCATCGCATCCACGACCTCCATCTCCTTACGCGTCTCCTCCACCATCTTCTTCATTCTGTCCATGACGCGGGATTTCTCAACGCGGGATTTCTCGACGCGAGCCTTCATCATCTGTTCCACGGCCGCATTACGTACCTTGACAGCAGCCGGGTGCTCGATGCGGAGCTTCGCCAACTCCTCCTTCTGTTCCATGACGAGGGCCTGCAGCATCTTCATCAAGGAACTACTATTCTCGTGCAGCTTCTTCCAGTCGGCGTTCTTCTCCTTCAACAGGTCGATCTCGTGGCAGAGCTTCGTCTTGTCCTCCTGAAGTAGCAGGATTTCGCCGGTCGCCTTCTTCTCTGAGGCAATGCTCTTCTTCAGCAGCATCACCAAGCCGGCGGTCAACTCCCCCTGCTGATTGAGCTCAGCGGGCATGTCGTCGAGGCTCTCCTTCAGCAACTCCATCAAACCTTGGATGAACTCCTTCTGCTTATTGAGCTGATCGGGCATGTCGTCGAGGGATAACGACTCCAGCTCCGCCGGCTCGGCATGTTCGCCTCCGCGGCTAGGGCGCTCCTGGGATCCATCGCCTGCCCGTGAGAGATCTTTCGAGGTCTCTGCGTGGTGGCGAGCCCTCTCTTTTTTTTCTGCAGCCTTGGTTGCCGCTCCCTTGTTACGATTAGTTCTCGACCTAGAGCTCTACTCACCGGCCATGGCAACGACGGACGAAGAAGAAGCACTTATGAGGAGGAAAGGTAGAGTAATTTTCGGTTAGGTAGTTCCCCTTTTTATAACCTAAGTACTAGCACTAGTACTAATACCTGCATAGTGGGAACACGTTCAGGTTTGGTACGTACTAGTAGGTGTGAGCAGGCTTTCGAATGTGATGGGAACAAGGTAAAGATTAATTGATGGTTTTGGTTTCGAGGCCCAAAACGGCTCCCGATGAGTTTAGCGGAACATAAATTTCAAGTACTGCACTGCACAAATGCGTAAATATTATGTTACTCTCAAAAATTGGCACAAATACGAAGGAGACCAATGGAAGTACTACTTAGCAACCCGTGATTTAATTACTCGCATGCACGTAGTGGAGTAATAATGTCTTTCTTCCGCCCTCACGTCCACTCAATTTGCATGCGCTGTATTAATTGACCATCAATGAAGTGAACGACTTTACACGCGTCAAATTATCACATGGGGTGGATCTTGGTACAAAATTGCGTCCACCCGTGTACCTGCGTGTGCGTGCGAGGGAATGAGTGCGTGCGAGGGAATGAGTGCGTGTGTGGCGTGCGTGCACATCTTCGCTTCGTGCATGTACCGCCAGTATGGCTCAGGGAGGACGAGTACATTCTTCTGGAACTAGCAGCACGTCACTGTGATCAATCCACGCAAGGAGGCCGCGACAACGCCTCCACATGTGCCACGTGGCTTCATGAACTGTAAGTGAGACACTATGTAGCGTGCCATTGGTATTCTAATTTACGTGCTTTGCACATACTCGAAGTACTAGTAAGGTACACGTGCATTGCACGCATCAGATTTTGCAACCAAATTATGAATAAATACCACACTGTAGCATGTAAGCTCTGAGTCATATATGCCTGATGTAGCCCTTCGTTTAATTCTTATAGTTCATCTCATTGAAAATCAATTAGAGGGTGCTTGGATACGTTTTAGTCCCATGACTAAAAGTAGTGAGACTAAAACATGCTAGCCTCATCCATGCTTGGATCCAAATACTAACAAAACTAAAATCAAGTTAATGAGCATTTGTTATCCTCCAAACCCTCCAATCCAGAACTCACCCATGTTAAAGGAGAGGAGTTAAATGAGGAGAGATAGGACTAATCCACATTTTAGTAGGGGTACCCCTGAGTAAAAAAATTTAGTCTCAAGACTAGTTTTAGCCCCTCTTTAGTCAGGGGTGCTTGGAACTTTAGTCTCTTAAAGAGACTATTTTTATTCAGACTAAAATAAGTCCCTTGGATCCAAGCACCCTCTTAGTTTTTATAAAAAAAGCTAAGAACGCGGGAATAGGAAAAACATGGGATTATAGTGGAATGTCGTCTTGAATCCTACAGGATTGTACGAGTGTTTGATTGTGCATGGAAAAAATGCAGAATTCTTTCAAAGAGGTTTGAGTGGATGGGATGTTTCCTATGAAATCTAGTGCAAATGAATCATATGGAAAAATTCCTATGGTTTACAATCCTACGAATCAAACAACCAAGATAGGAAAAATTCCTAATGATTAGAATCCTCCAAAATTTCTTTGAGAATCCTTTGAATCAAAGAAGCCCTTAATCTATTTTATGATTCATGGAATTGTGCGTTGTAAAGCATAAAGTAAAAAACAAATAATGGCAATTCAACTATAAAAAAAGTTTGGGCAGTTATGACACGGAAGATTCTAGAACAAAAGAGAACCACTGTTGTTTTGAGGTTTGTGCACTATGCTTAACTTCAACCATGGAGTCTGCTAGATTGTGCATGTGGTAAAATCCGGTGGGGGGCTAGAAGATGGTGCGAGGGGCCGAGTGGAGGGATACTATGAAGGAATGCACAAGTGCGAGATCGATATTTAGAGAGAGGGGCGAACACGCGCGCAAGTTGCCTTGCATGGCGGAGCCATGACAAATAAATGAGCTAGGGGGCCAAGCATTGCTAATCCTTTACGAGGAGGGTCAATTCATGAAATTAGACCTTTTTTATATAATTAATGTGGGTGTATTAGCTATATATGTTAATCCTATTTAGAGAGGTATAGATTGATCGATGTGGACATGAGAAAGAGGATGAGACCTCACTGGATATATCGATTGATCGGTTTGTGTGGAAAACTATGAAAGACCTAGCTATATACACACATACATAGAGGAACATTGATCGTTGCGCATGCACGCATGAGAGATAAAGAATGCCCGATATGATGGAGAGGGGGACACTACTAGGAAAAGGCCTACTAATGGCGCACCAATTTTGCCTACTAATGGCGCACTCATCAGTGCGCCATTAGTACCACGCCACTAGTATTTTTTATTAATGGCGCACTACAAAAGCGCCATTAGTATACCAGATACTAATGGCGCACCTCTGATGCGCCACTACTAACCCTTAGGTGCTCCACTAGTATTCCCTCTAGGTGCGCCACTAATAGCCTTATAGGTGCGCCACTAGTAATAAAGGAAGGTGCGCCACTAATAAGGGCTGAAATGCGCCACTAGTAATGTATTTGGAAAACAAAAAATCCAAATTTACGAAAACAACCTATAAGGAAAAATAATTTAAAAACAAAAATGAAATAGAATCATAATTTTATTATAGTAAGAATATTACAATGTCTTTACAAGTATCCAAGAAAGAAAATTACAAGGAAATAAAAGAAAATTCTAAAACTAATCTTCTAGTAATCTTTTCTTCTTTTTCCTTACTTTATCCCTGCAAAGAATGATAGAAATATGTGAGAATGAACATTGCAGAGAAGTGAAATTGAGCAATTATTTGCATCTGACATCGAAGATCTAAGATACCTTGAATCATAGACATGGGTCATTTCATGAAGCCAAGAGTCTATGCCATTCAGGATGCATAGTTCCCTGTCAGAAGAACTTAATTATTCAGTAAACACAGTCCTAAGCTTTTTACATGAGACAAAACTTAAGGTACATGCTTGACCAGTTGACCTAAGCTACGGCCACGCTAATCCTGCTAACAACACACATGCAACTAGCTAACCAAGATTACTTCTAACATAATTCACCGAAAAGAGTAACAGGTGATGCATCAAAAGGAATCTAGCCAGATCCGATCACATTAGACGAGCCTAGGTGTGTGGATCCAAAACAAAGTGTGCAGATCTTTGATAAATGAAAGTTAAGGCTAATAATCTAAACTTTAATATTCCGAACTTTGTTACAGTTTAGCCCAAGGAGACATGCTCTATTCCTAAGAAATTAACTATTTAGTGACATAAACGTTGTGATTGATGTGACGATGAAGGAGTTTAAGTTCTGTACCTCATGCATTGCGCCATCATTCAAAGTCGTGCTCACTGTGTCAGAGGGTCCTCATCTCGACAAATGGCTAAGTCTACTGCCTACGCCAATGCATAATTAGCACACACAAGGATTTTATTGAGTGAAACAAAATTACCATCCATACTTCCTCTACTGCCTACACATCCAACAGGATAAAAAGAAACATTTTTCAGCAAAATCGAGTTAAATAGATGGATTTCCATCTTGCATACATGTGTGCATAGAAAATAGATGGAGGGGGAGAAGAGAGAGCTTACCAACATCATCTGGTTGGGGAGGTGGTCATGAGCAGCATGCCGGAGAGGTTGCCGGCTAATGTTTCAAAATGAAGAATAGTCAAGTTAAGTGTTAACCAACATTGTACAAAATACAGTAATTCACCGTTTTGATAACTCACTTAACATTGTACAAGTTGAGGTAACTGAAGATAAAATGGAGCTTATGGAAACAATATTCAGAGAGTAGGAGAATAGATCCTAAATTAAAAGGATCCACTAAGTTGTGCCATTGCTACACACAGGACCTGCAGGCACGGGTGTGACATGCCATGCCATCCAGCAACGCCGGCCATGTCGACCCACAAGTTGATTAAACAAAAACTTGGAAAACTAGCAAGTTGAATATGCATGCATCTTACCTCCTTCAGTTGCTTCCAGTCAGTCACTTGTGATCAAGATGTCCCTTCCTCCTTCCATGGAGAAATGGATCTTTCTTTCTTTCTTCCTTTCTTTGTTGACAACCTTCAATCCCTGATTAGATTAGTAAAGGAGGCAGGTCAGCAGGTGGGGTCTGAGTAGGAAGGACAAGACGAAGTGCTATAGTTTATCAACATGGTCTGCTCTCAAAATCAATTTGGAATTCTCCAAGTATATTACTAAAATAAAGCTTCATACTGCCACAAGTAAATTTCCAAGTACTACAAATTACAGTGAGTGATTCAGATAAACAAAGAATGACTGGAAGATGGCATTGGTTGATGACTTTGCTCTGTGCCAGCCAACTTTGAAAACATAGTAAGTGTACCTATACATACATAGGAAACAGGTCGTGCATCCACCAAGAAAAGGAAACGAATCAAAATCAATACAGATCGTCTTTTTAAAAAAACTGAAATCAATACATATGGCAGCTAGTACAGATTGTCGCGAGAACTCCAGAGGCAAACTGAAACATACGCGAGAACTCTTGTTGCGAGAACCCCGAGGGTGGGCGCCTTGAGGAAGAACTCGAATGGCGCCGGTGATGCCCTCGTGAGTCGTTCGACCACTCAAACGTGACCCGAAAAACTGACTCCCCTACCATCGTTGATTGCATCTCCCTTTTGGAAATATAAAAACTGTATAAATTACAAATATTGGCTCCGACAAGAAATGAAAAGGAACCAAATCTTCACTACTTGTTCTTTTATTTTGGATTGAAATCAACAATACAGATTGCAGGGACAAGGCCAAGAGGAAAACTGAAACGCACGCGGTGTAGGGAAGGAGACGGCGTGGTGAGTTCAGAGATGCAGGGCGGGGGTGAGAGTAAGGGAGAGGAGGCGATCGCCACGGGGTTGGGTGCGGTGGCGCTGACGAGATGGAAGGAGACGCCATCGTCCTTGGCCGTCGAGGATCTTGTGGACGCCGTCGAGGACGGATGAGTTGAAGTCGCCGAGGTCGAGCACGTCGCTCTTGACCAGCACCGCCGTGCCGCGGATCTTGCCCTCCTTCCACGCCTGCTTGTTCTTCCCCGTCAGCCCGTGTAGCAGCAGCACCTCTGCCTCCTCTCCCCTCCTCTCCGGTTGTGGGGGCGCTGAAGTCGCCCTGGCCTGCTGCCTGCGTTTTGGTCTTGGAGGAGAGAGGTCCTGAGCTCGGTCGACATGGCTGCGGGCGCGAGGAGGGAGGGAGGGACGGAGAGCTGTGGAGGCAGAGGGCGGCTAGGTGGGGTGGAAGGAGTAGGACGCGGTGGCGGTGGTTGCCGCGGCCTGTGGATCTGAGGCCTCGCTCCCTCCTAGGAAGAGACAGAGAGGGGAGAGGGTGGGGGTGCCGGCGACGGGATGCAGGGCGGGGCGGGAGGTCGACGGTGAGGCTAGAGGAGACGAGAACGCTGGTGGGGATGGGGATAGGAGGTCCACGGCGGCGGCGGCAGGTTTGGAGGGGATCGATTCGAGGGGAGAGGAGGAGGAAGCGTTGTGTTGTGTTGTGTTGCTTTGGTTGGATTGGATTCTCTCGAATCAGGGCCGGTCGGTGCAGCACATAGCAATGGCGCACCGTGGGAGTGGTGCGTCATTACTAGTTTCAACTAGTAATGGCGAAACTAGTAATGGCGCATCACTCCCACGGTGCGCCATTAGTAGTTTTGAAAAAAATAATTTTTTTTACTAATGGTGCACCGTGGGATGTGGTGCGCCATTAGTATTTGCACACTATTGGCGCACCAACACATGATGCGCTATTAGTATTTAGTAATGGCACACCACATGTACTGTGCGCCATCAGTGTCCATTCCATCTATAGCCTTTTTCCTAGTAGTGGGATGTGTGTGGGTGTGTGCCTTCATGGGAGACCGACCTGAAGAAAAAGATTGCATGCGTGCGATGGATAATGCCGACTGGTCGTGTGTGTGCATGCATGCACGAGAGAAAGTTAGTGGTACAATTATAAAGAGAAGACTACTGTGTGGGTGTAAAAGAATAGGTGAGGTCATAATCAATGTAAAGTTGAATTCAAATATTTGAATAAAAGATCCTGATGTTTGAAACCCATGCATGCGTGAATATAACGGAGATCTGCGCGGTGTGGTTTGGAAACGAGCATGTTGTAATGTATACACATTGAACAAGGTCAGACTGATTTGAATTTGAGATACCGATGGCAGACATCATTTGGCCACGTCCATCCGTGCATGGACACACTATTCTAATTGGAGATGATGGGCGGCTTCGCATCACATATCTATATCTATACCCCTATATATATTATCTTTTATATTTTTTTATATTGTGTGCGGGTAACTTTAACTTTGAAAGATGGTCGTTGGATGAGGCGAATCCGATGGTCCAAAGATGGCAAATTTGAGCATTATTGGCCGTTGGATATCATCTAGATTCCACCAGATTTCGCCACATGTATAATCTAGAAGACTCCATGGTTGAACTTAAGCATAATGCACAAACATCAAAACACAAGCACTTCTTATTTGTTCTAGAATCTTCCGTATCAGAGTTGCCCAAATGTTTTTCTACATGATTTGCCATTATTTGTTTTTACTTTATGTCTTACAACGCACAATTCCATGAATCTTAAAATAGATTAGCTTTCTTATAAAAACTAGATGATTTTGAATGAAATGAACTATAAGAATTAAACGAACATCTACATCATGCATATATGACTCAAAGCTTGCATGCTATAATGTGGTATTTATTCATAATTTGGTTGCCAAATCTCATGCGTGCAATGCACGTGTACCTTACTCTAGTCTAAATGGTGTTTGTGTGTGTTGTGCGTGTTGAGGTGCAAATTATCTTTTTTTGGCTGCATGTTAATCTTGTTCTTCCGAAATTTCAAGCCGCGCCTTGTTATGCTGAAAATTCAAGCTAGCGTCTCTGTCTATCGTGCTGCGAAACTCCCGCCTCTTCAACCCGCGCCTTGTTAGCCCGAAATATTTAAGATATATCTTTGTCTCACAGTTCGACGACTCCTCCGTCTCAACCCGCGCTTTGCTATTCCAAAATTACGACGCGCGAAAACTCCCACCTCTGTGAAATCCCGACACGTGAAATGCCCGTGGTACCCCGAACCGAAAGAACCGCCTCAAATCCATGGGGGTCGTAATTTACCCCACATTTCGGACAAGCGCGTCTCAAGCCATGGTTCCCCACCGCCATCCCATCCGCCCACCCATTCATACACCGAGGCCGCGAAAACCCGCGAAACCCCCCACACACCCTGCTCCGTCCGCCACCCAGCCGGAGCCTCTTCCCCGACGACGCCGTCCACAAGAACACCTCGACGCCCTCATCCACCGCATCGGATGAGGATCCGCTGTCGATCTCATCGTCCCCGCCGGTTCAGCCACCCCGCCCTCCACCTCCAAGGAGCTGCCCCGACGTTCCCCTCGTCTTCGCGCCACTTCCATTCCCACACCGCCGCCTTCACCTGCACCACCGGAAGAGCATCATCATCACCGCTTCTCGGATGAAGCTGCGCCTAATCGGCACCACCAAAGAGGTTGTACACTAATCGCCGATTTTCTTCTTGATTCGATCTCACCGTGCTGCGGCGCTCGGTCCCGAGCCAACACGGCACGGCTCCATCCACGGCGGCGCCGCCGCCACTTCCTCCACGGCGCCGCTTCCTCGGCGGTGACGCCCACATCGAGAGGAGCTGCTGCTGCTTTAGCTCTCACTCGCGCTGCTGCTGCTCTTGCTCTTGGTCCCTTCCTGGTCTGCTCTTGCTATTGCTTTGCTCGCTGCTGCTGCTCGCTCTTGCTCTTGCTTGCGATGCTGCTCGATTTAGCTACACTTCATCGACTGAATCGACTTTTGGGTCGATCGATTTTCAGGGAGGGGGGGGGCTCGCGGGGTGAAGGAAGAACCAGCGCAGCGGGAGGGGGCTCACGGAGAGGTACCCCACTATCTATCTTAGGGTTCGGGATGGGGCGGTGGTCGCCAGGATGGTGGGACGTTACGGGCGGTGGCGTGGGGATCGCGGAGAAAAAGCTCGACACGTGGGGGCCTAGAGGATGGCCGGGGCGGCGGCGGACCGGCGGTGGGGAGTGTTTCCGGGCGGGCGGCGGCGCGCCGCCGCCACAAGCGACGAGGGGCTGTTGTTTGGCCGGTGGTGGCTGGCGGCTCAGGGGGGTGGAGGTTGAAGATGAACCGCAGGCCCTTGATTTCGTATCCAACGGCTGCAAAATTGACTGACCAGAGATGAAAAAGTCAGTCGACCGACGTGTAGCCTCACCTTGCTAGTGCGTTCAGTTTCGATAGCAAAATTCAGTTTCGACAGCAAAATTCAGTTTCGACACTTAAGTTCAGTTTGACGAGCTAAGTTTAGTTTCGACGCTTAAGTTCAGTTTCGACGCTTAAGTTCAGAGATGAGTGGCTGATGTATTTTACATCTAGCACTTTGTGGTTATGTATTTTACGTCATGTATTGAGATGCTATTAGAATTCCACCAGGTTAACGTTGTTCGTTGTCTCTCTTGTCTGCTTCAGCCTCGGCGTCGTCCAACTCATCGAGCTGCTCCAACGATTTAAACCCTCCATCACAGCGGAGCAGTACTGGCTCCATCTCCGACGCCTAAGATCTTCTTCCTCCTCCGACATCAAAGTCAGCCGAGCATCCTCACCGCCAACCCAATCACGCTGAGATCGACATGGCTTCGCCAAAGAGGTTGTACACTTGTTGCATGTCTTTTTACTCTACATGTTATATATATTGTCCATCGAGCACTCGTAGTAACGGGAAATACGATTATTTTATCCTACTATATGACAAGCAAGTGAGGTACCGTGCAACTTAGCTATCCGTGATGGACTCTCTTGAACGCCATCATTATTTATCTCTGCGCTTGAGCTGTGCATTTGTCGATGGGCCCGGAGTTGAGCTAGTATGGCAAAGGCCTGGGTCCAAAGTAATAGAAGTAGCACAAAAACATTTTTTAGTGTAGGATTTTCCTTTCTCAAGCCTGCCTACTAGAATCGCCAGTGCTTGAAAGGAAAAGTGAATGAAAAACATAGGAATAGGAAAGTTTCCTATGGTACTACTTTTCATGAATTTGGTGCAATGGAATGGAGCAAAGGAAAACTGTAGGATTTGTTCCTTTAGTGTCACCTTGAAAGAAAAACCGTAGGAATTCTAATTTCCACTTCTCCTCCTTTTCATATTCCTATTCATCAAGCACAAGACTAAGAGATAGTAGCATAATAGCATTATAACCGTATATTTTCTTGTGGTTTGACTTAATCTCATCATGCTTTTTGCATCCCGTGATCTTCCAATTGTTGTGAATCAAACACCCAGATTGGCGTAAATCCTGTGTTTTAAATTCTCTGTTTTGCACGTGCATTCCTATCCTATTCCTGTCTATTTCCTATCCCTGCATTGTTAGAATCCTCAAATTCAAACAAGCCCTTACTCAATTACTTCCGTTACAGATATGTGTCAAAGAAAACCTTGTGTGGTTTGTCCTGCTCCTGCGGCGCTGTGTTCCACCCCAGCTCAGCTGCTCCAACGATGGAAGGGTTCACCACAGTAGGGATCCGCTCTCCAGACTGTCTTTCGCCGCCTCAGATCTTCTTCCCAGCCGTCGGCAGCCACGACAACTGCATTACCATCATCAGCTGAGCAGATGACCTTGAGGACTACACGGGTCTGCAAGAGAGGTCGCACTCTTCCGTATATGCTTACGTTATGCGTCGCTTAATATGATGACATGCTACATTATCGTCGTATTCACCTATTAGACTCGAGTCAGTCCAAACTAATGCTGAAACTTGAGTTTTTAAATGGTTGTGGGGTACATATTGGGGCAGCAATCAGTACTATCTGCCTACTATCCGTTAATCTCGTGTCTACTATGAGTTTCATGTTGGGTGCAAACAAACATTAAAGGAGCCATTATCTGTATTTTTAACTAAAGCTATTATCTGCCTCGCTATCATTGGTTTTGGGTCTATCCACGTTTGCTACCATCACTCTGGATTTGTGCATGCACTCCTTACATAATCTCACTATGTTTTATTCCTATGCATGCCGCTTATTGTACACAATGGAACTGATCATGTAGAGCAAAAGAGATGAGCCTTGCGTGGCAATAAAATTTCATGCGACGCTGCTCCATGGTGGGTGCAAAGGCAGCCCCCTCCACCCATTTTGGATCGTAATCAAGAGGAAGATAACTGTTCGAGGGGATTCGTAGGAGAAGACCACCCTATTTACCCCATGAGGTCTTCGCCTAACTTGGCATGCTTGATGTTGGTAATATCATGCATATGGTGCCTTGCATTGCTTATCTTGTATACATTAAAGATGTCATCTGCTTAGTTTAGACATGCTTTGTGTCAATGCCATCTGCTTAATTTCTTTATCGTATATGTGAATCATGCAATGCCATCTTGTCTAGCCAGGCATCATATATGTGAATTTTGTAATGCCACCCTGGTTAGCCACCATCTTATATGTGAATTATATCATGCCATCATTTTTAATCACGTGTTAAATTTGTCAACAATTTTAGTACATTCAATTACTCTTCCTGTGCATCAGCCATTCGCACGGTCATGGAAAAATCTGGAGTGGAAACAAGGTCTTCAGAGCGCATAATGCTATATGACGGCGCATGTCTTGTTGGTTACCGTAGCTCCTCGTAAGAGGATTCGTAGAGATGACCAGTCATATCCCCCGAGGTGCATTGCTATGTCATTTGCTTAGTTTAGACATGCTTTGTGTGAATGCCACCTGTTTAGTGTCTAATTACCATATATGTGAATTATGCAATGCCATCTTGTTGCAAGACATTATATATGTGAATTATGCAATGTTATCTTGTTGCAAGGCATTATGTATGTGAATTATGCAATGCCATGCTGTTTAGGCAAGCGTCATATATCTGAATTATATCATGCCATCCTTTTTTTTGTATTTCTCATTGCTTTGTCGACAATGTTTGTATATTCAACTGCTCTTCCTGTGCATCAGCCATTTGAATTGGTGATGGACAAATCTGGAGTGAAAACAAGGTCTTCAGAGCAGACAATGCTACCTGCTGAATTAGATATCTCGCTGGTTACAGATAGCTCTTCAGAGGAGGATTCAGAGGCAGATGACCAGTCCTATTATTCCCCTGAGGTGTATGCTCAAACTTGGCAGGGTTATATTACTCATATAATGCATATGTTGTATTGCAATGCTTAGTTTTTACATCATATACACAATATTGAATGCCATCTCCTTAGTTGACACATCATATATGCGATTGCCCTCTGCTCACTTCCTTAATATATAAATCATATATTTGAATTATGTCATGCCATGATGTTTACATAGACAACATGTATCTGAATTGTGGCATGCCAACCCATTTTCTAAAGACATAATATAGTTATATCATCTCATCATGTTTACATAGTCATCATATTTTAAATTATGTCATTATATCCGTGAATTATATCATGCCATCATGTTTCCATCGACGGCATGTTTGTGATTTATGGCATGCCAACCACTTTAATAGACACATTGTATAGTTATATCATGTCATCCTATTTACACAGTCATCTTATTTTGAAGTATGTCATTCTATCCTGTTTAGTTAGCCATCATACATGTGAAATTGTGTCATGCTATCCTGTTTAATTAGCCATCATATGTGTGAAATTATGTCCTGCTATTTTGTTTGCTTAGACAACATAAATGTGAATTATTTCATGCCCTGTTTTCTTCCCTACTATCCATTGCACTTGTCTATCTTACAATGTATGTACATTCAATTACTTTTCTTGTTTATCAGCCATTTCAATTGGAGGGAGTGATGGCAGTATCTGTGGGAGTAAAAACACGGTCTTCAGAAAAGATCGTGCTACCTGTCGATGCAGATAGAACCACGGTTGTACTTGCCCAAGAACCAGCCCCACCACACATAACCCACACTCATGCAGATTGTACCCTACCCAGCTTGGAAAGAGAACCAGCTACACCCTTCTAACCCCAACCCCAGCAGATAGACACCCAGTTCCGTTGACACAGCACCGCCTCCACCACAGAGCACCCAAACATGAGCAGTTAGTAAGGCAACTGAGTGCCCAAATCACGAGGACCACCACTCCAACCCAAGTCAACGCTTAAAGCGTAAGAAGAATTGTTCTCGGTCAGGTTCCGTAGCTATGGTTCATACTACTTTGCTCTTGCATCATCAGATTTCTCGATACCAACCAATTTCAAATTTGAAGGATGCAATTGAAACTCCAATGGCGCAACATGTATGTTTTAAACCTGTTTCTTCAACGTGTTTGGCTGTTTGCTGTTGTAACTTGCTCTATGTTGATTTCAGTTTCAATTGAATAAACAGTTATGTTCTCATGCCATGCACATTACAAGTGTTGTTATTGCTATGTAATTTCCCATATTTATATTCTGTCTATGCTGCTTTGTCTTAAATAGATATGATTCAATCAGATCTATCTTGATTTGGCAACATAAACTAGAATGATATAGACCATACAAAGGACCATACTACATAGATATATGTTTGTTTCATGCTGTTATCCTGTCCACCTTACTACCGAACTGGTTTACCAAAATGATTTTCATATACTACATTGTAAACCTGAGATGTGTTTGTTTGTTTCTCTTTAGAACGCGGATAAAATATTGGAGAAGAGTACCTGTTATGCAATGGTAAAGGAAGTAATGCAGATAAGGTTCAAGATAGTGAGACATCCCTGTTAGTCTCCAAGAAAGCTGATAAAAACTATATTGAAGACACTAAGACAACCCCAAAGTCCTGTCTTGATGTAGTGTTCGAGTTACTGGCTACCACTGCTGGCACCAGCTCTTCGAACTCGTTGCCTGAATCCGTTCGGCTTCTTGAGTCTCAACTTCAAGTTGAAAGACATTGATCAGATGTTATGCGACAGGAAGCCGAAGGACTGAGGAAGTCCTCGCAGAATTCAGATGCATGCTTTGTGGTGCAACAGCAAGCGCTAGAGGACTTAAGCGCCAAACAAGAGAAAGTTAATAAGCTTGCTAAGCATCTTGCCAGCACTATGGGTACCCAGGATATTGTTTCTTGAGCTCTTCTGAAGTGGTTTCAGTTTTGGACTTGTTTTGCTGCGGCGTTTATATGTTGATGTGTTCCCTATATTTGCACTGGTGGAGAACTTTGATGCCCAGTGGATGTAATATGTGTAATAGCCGTGATAGCCTAGTGTAAATTGCTTGCTTATTTATTTCCTTGTTGTCTTGTTTATTTGTTTGCTTGTAGTCAATGCAATTCTTTTCTTGCGGTTTGCTAGTGGCTGCAATAACCTATTTTTTAAAACTAGGCCACAATAAACGCCACAAGAGGTGACACTTTGGGCCTACGGGTCAGAAAAACATGGGCCTTCTACGGGTCAGAGAAACAAGGGCCTTCTACGGGCCATAGAAACAATGGGCCTTCTACGGGTCAGAGAAACAATGGGCCTTCTATGGGCCATAGACACAATGGGCCTTCTACGGGCAGATCATCAATGGGCCTTATACGGGCAGATGATCGACACAAACATGGGCCAAACAGACCGCATTCGGCCATAAATGGGCTAGAGTTGGAATCGTCCGCTCATGGGCCGACCATAACGGGCCATCGTTAATAGGCCATATTTGATGACGCTATGAAAACGGCCCAACGTATTAACGGACCACAAATGGGCCGACTGTCACCACGGGCTGAATTTGGCCCACAAGCAGAAAATGACAAGAACGGGCCGTAAGTAAACGAATCTTTGAAATGAGCCCAAGAATAAATGGGCTCGAGAAGGCCGAAGATAACATAATGGAAACGCCCAATGTAATAACGGGCCGTTAATGGGTATAAAGTGATACATCGTTCTATACGGGCCGTTTCACCACGGGCCGTTAATGGGTGTGAAGTGATACATTTGTCATTACGGGCCGTTTAACCACGGGCCGTTAATAGGCCAAGAGTTACATAGGGCCTCATATGGGCCGAAGACGCCATGGGCCATACATGGGCCGGTAAAACGGGCTGGAATCATATTGATGGCCCGATGAGGCTATCGGGCCTAATTCAATAGGGCGAACGGGCCTTGGGTTAGCAGGCTTTAAATGGGCTATATGCGAACAGGCCGTTAACAGGCTTTCCATGGGCCGGCCCGCCACCTTTTGACCAAGTCAAACGGGCCGGCCTTTTCACAGCAATGGGCCTCTGTTGGGCCGTGCCACGTGTCGACGTATCATAGGCGCCTTCTGTCCAATGAGTGGATGACATCTGTCGCAGCGATGAGCCGACACGTGTTTCCACTATAGGAAACAGGTAATTTGCCGTCTGTGGATTACAAACGGCAAAGGCCCAAATCCAGACGGCAAAGATTTTGCTGTCAGAAAGTAGACAACAAACTCAGACGACAAAGATAAGTCGGCAAAGAATACTTTGCCGTCAGCCTTTTGTCGAGATGACGGTAAAGTATTTGCCGCCAGTCAATATAGTTTTGCCATCTGCCGCAAAAATAACAGACGGCAAAAAACGAGTTCTTTGGCGTCAGTCAAAACATGTGCTTTGCCGTCATCCAGACTAAAGTACAGACGACAAAGATTATTTTTCATTTTTTTTAAAAAAGTGACGTATGAGCAGACCATCTCGCCAGACACACGAACAACAAACCAAAAAAGGTTTAGCTCAAGGAAATTTTGGATTCGACACGGCCTTGCTGTGTTGCATTCATCGTCGGTGGTTACAGAGAAGAAGTTACAGAAGTGTCCTCAAAATTTACACAAGGACCCCTAGAAACTAAAAATGAAAAGCAATCAAGTCCTCCATCACAACAACAGGTTCTTCACCGCCGGCCGTCCTTCTCGCCAGGGACAATACCACAGGGACACCACTGCCGCCGCCTCGCTCTGCTCACCGCGCCGCTCGCCCGACCCTACTCGCCGCGCCGCCGGACAACCACGCTCACCCGCGCCGCTTGGCCAACCCTGGTAATCCGCACCACCGACCGGCCGTGCTCGAGCTTGCTGGTTCCTGGAGAGAGAGAGAGAGGGGGGGGGGCACCGCCGCGCACCAGTGCAGCGTCGGGCGGCCGATGCGCGCCATCCTCGAGGGACGAGGCCGCCGCGCACCAGAGGGAAGAGGCCGCCGCACACCAGAGGGACGAGGCCGCCGCGCTACCGCGCCACCGCTGGTCTTCCATGCTCGTCGCCAGCGTGTCCGCTTATGGCTGCCGCCCGCCGATCGAGATAGGCGGGGCGACGGGATTTAAGCCGAGGCCGAGGCCGGGGGGAGATTTGAGCCGAGGCCAGCGGCCGGTGGGGGCGACGGGTTACTCGTATTGTGGTCGGCCGAGGCGATGGGGTCGGCGGGGGCGATGGTGTCGGGGACAGCGAGCAAGGCCGTGGCCGGCGAGGCAGAGGCCGGGAGGAGAGGTGGCTGCGGGTGCAACAGATCGAGAGAGAGAGAGAGAGAGAGAGAGAGAGAGAGAGAGAGAGAGACGTATGAGAGGGATGAGTGGTGGGGGCGTGGGGGTGTTAGGTGGATAAGGTGGAGAGATGGCGTGGGATGTGGGGCTGGTGGGTTTTGCCTCGTGGGGATGTGCGGAGGAGATTTAGCCATGTCAGTGATCCGCGTGATCGATCCGTGGACTTGTGTTTTCTCTTTACCGTCTGTGGTTCTATTTACAGACGGCAAAGTAAGCACTTTGCCGTATGTTAATAAAATCACATACGGCAAAGTTCTTTGCCGTTTGCGTTTTATATTACAGACGGCAAAGTCAGCTCTTTGCCATGAAAAATAAAAAAGGCATACGGCAAAGCTCTTTGCCGTCTGTATTTATTTTTACAGACGACAAAGTCTATTCTTTGCCTTCTGTAATATAAAAGACAAACGGCAAAGTCTATTTTGCCATTACTTTTTCTTTGCCATCTACTGATGACGGCAAACCCTTTCTTTGCCGTCTGTCCCGACGAAATGCTGATGGCAAAGGAAGTACTGACGGCAAATCTCCTGTTTCCCGTAGTGTTCCTCCAGCCAATGATTATTTTACACGTGGAAAATCCCCATTGGTCGGGGCTGTTAACAGGTTATCGGATCCAAAACCCGACCCGATAGCTTAACGGTGTTCCGTTACGGTGGATGCCACGTGTCGGTCATCCTTGACGAAAGCACTTCTGTGACGCGCGATTTATCGTCATGGAAGTGGACACTTCCGTGATGATAATTTTCATAATGTCATAGAACACTTCTACGACAGCACAGGTATGACTATCTTGATTATGTCATAAATTTGTCATGGATGTACATGCATGACAAAAAACGCGACCTACTGTGACAAACACGTATCATCACGGAAGTGTATTTTTTTGTAGTGAGTTGTTTCTTTGTGGTGTCATCCCAATTATCACTCCAAAAGTTCATTGGTTTGCCCCATTCTCTACCACGTAGATTGCATTTTCTTTGTACCTAGTCAGGAGCTTTAAGCAGTTTCTCCACCAAAAGGAGCAGTATGTTGTCATTAAGGATGTAAAACTATGAGGGTAATAGAATTTACAGATAAGAAGAATCCAAGGAAGGTCACAGTGATTCATAAATTTGAGCACCATCTTGAGCAGGAGACAAATGTTTTGGGTGTGGAGGTCGAGCACTCCTAAGCCACCTTCATCCTTTGGTCTGCACACCAGCTCCCAAGAAATAAGAGGGGGGTATTTATTTTCTAAATATCTGCCTCTCCAAAAGCAATGCCTTCTATATTTGTCAATTGCTCTATTATACCTTTGTAAAGTAATAGACAACCCATTAAAAATTTTGGTAGGGAGGAAAGCATTGCATTAACAATCAGAAGCCTACGATCATAACTCAAAAGTTGAGAGCAAGCATTCAATCATTTTTGTATCCCCTCAATTATGTACATGAAGAACTCCCTGTATGGCTTAGTGTAGCTGAGAAGTACACCTAGGTAAGTGAAGGGGGAAGTGCTAACTTAGCATTGCATGATGTGGCACAAGATTTGGATATCTTACTTTGGTTTATTCATAGGCAACAAATTAGACTTCTGAAAGTCTACATTCAAGCCATAAGCTTTAGAAAAAGGATCCAAGAGTCACTTCAAATGTTATAGATGTGTACGGCGGGCTTGCATTATGATTAGGGTATTATCGACATATTGCAGAATAGGAAATGCAGGGTATGATGCAAATCCGAGTTGGGCCATTTGGTTTGTTTATTGGTCGTTTATTCGTTGGAGGTAGCCTCTAACACTAAGTGTGACACCTAGCTTGCAGGTAGTTGAAATGAAGTTTGCAGTGTATAGAGGCAGCATCGTGGATGCGGGAAAACACTACATCGTGGATGTTCTAAAGAAGCCACACCACTGCTTGTTGGACGTCGACACTCATTGGATGTCTCGAAACCCGGCGACCAGCAGGAACATAGCCACACCACTACTTGTTTGGAGACCAAGCCGCTTTGCCATTGTGCCTCCACCATGTTGCTGACACCCTCTCCCGACATCGCTCATGCACCCCTCCGATTCCATGGCACGAAACCTAGAACCATGTTAACGCAATTGTGCATGTTTGCATTGCTGCCGTGCACGGGCCTCGTCCCGGGCTGGTGGCGTTCGTAGTCGGGAGGGCATAATACACAGGAGGTGGAGGAAAGAGAAAGATGGGGGAGGGCCTAATGCCACTTCTTCATTTTTTATGTTATGTTCCGGTTAGATACTTTAATTTGTATATATTTTGTTTTTTATCATTTAATGTCTCTGTCTCTCTTACTCAATCATATCAATTCCTACTTTTTGTTTTATTTCTATGTCCTTTTGTTTGATGGATTGTGATTTTCCCCCTATTTTTATGTCTATCTTGGTTTTGGTTGTACATACTTAAAAAGTTTTTCAATTCAACATGAAGTCATGTCCATATATATATTCATATGCTAACCAAATCTAGCGGCATATTTCTTGAAAGTCTAGTTGCACACTTGTGTTTGGTTTTTAAAAGCTGGCATATCTATTCCTTTTTTAAAAGTGATTGGTGCAACTTGGCATAACTCTTTTTATTCTTGAATCTTTTTTGGACCTGGCTACCTGGCGCACGAGCGCCCGTTCGGGCCAGCGAGCGCCCTCCCTGAAAGGAAAGTCCTACCGCACACCGCGTCAGGACAGCACAGAAAAGGAAAAACCTCCTGCGCGCCAGCTCCCACCTGCATTTATTAGGGGATCAAAAACTTTAAAACTTGTAAATTTTGATTAGAATGTCAAAATTCAAATCCGTTTTCACCGGTGGGTTTCTCGCAACGAATTCTTCAAAACTAGATCCCATATGAGTAGGTTTCGACGAACTTTTTTTTCCGAGCAATTTTGTGTGCTACAGAGGCGATTTTAGTGTTATAAAAAAGCAACTCCTTTTTCCTAGTATGACTACCTATCAACGGAGGATCCTTATAAGTCGGTTACCATGACTATCAATTGACTAGTTTCACCTCTAAAATTGCCTAACATAAACACAACTCCAACGTGGATCACCAAAACGCCCCAAATATCGGAATCGGCCTCTCTAGACACTTTTAGCCATCCAATGAGTCCAACTACTATCAGGCATGTAAAAAAGTTTTTGTACCCCATATGAGTTCCTTGCAGTAAAAAATATCATCCATCCTCTATGCAAAAGTAAAAAACATGCAACAATTTTGCTATGATTTCAAACAACTCTTGTAAAATTTGAAGCAACTAGTGTCATGCATTAAGAGAGGGGTTGTTGCCCCATAAGCTCCTTGCAGTAATATCAGGCAACCCTTGTGCAAAAAAATAACCACAAAACACCAAGTAGAGACAACATATATAGGTGGCACTAATGTATATATATTCTTTAACATAGGCAACTGTAGTGTGATTCACTGGCAACTATTTTAAAAAACAAAAATGTGTTCCAGGCATTTTTATGCAACTGTTGATGTGAACTGAGCAGCTTCATATATATATTCAGATGCAACTAAATCTATTAATACAATTTTTTTTTAGAATTACTTCCTATCCACCTCTCTTCGCCCGTTCCAGTTGCCTTCCTTCTTCATCTTCATCGTTTCATCAAAAAAATACCTGAACAAACCATGGGTACCTCCTGTTGATCCACCATTTCGCCCTGTGAAGCAACAAGTTGAGCGGCCCTTTTACTTGTAACTCAATATAAAAAACACAATAATGCAAAACTGTTCTATAAAAAACAAGCAACTGCCCTAGCAAAACCAAGCAGTTGTCCTAGCAAAACCAAGCAACTCTCCTAGCATCTATTTTAGGCAGAGAAAAAAATGTATAAGCAACTTGAATAGCCTTTTATGAAAAAAATGTCCTAGCAAAACCAAGCAACTCTCCTCTCATCCACCTTCTTATATGTTGTAGCAAAAGATCAAAGCAACTCAATTACAAAGAAATGTAAAAAGTGGGAAACTGTTGTAGCAGAAACAAGCAGATGTTCCCTGGCACTACTACTTAGGTTGTCAATTTTAGGCAGAAAAAAACATATAAGTAAGTCGAATAACCTTTGTGGACAAGTATCTTACCCCCCCTCCCCCCATGTAACTTCTCATCCTTTCTAGCAAAAATCCAATCAACTCAACTACAAAAGGACACAAAATGAAAAAATTGTTCTAGCAAGAAAAACAAGCAACTACCCTAGCAAAACCAAGCAATTTCCCTAGAAAAATCAAGCAACTCGCCTAACATCTACTTTACGGTGGAGGGTGGGGGCGTAGGTGTGCTTTGCACGGAACGCATCGACGGGAGGAGGATCGGGGCGATAGCCGTGTAGCTGGGAGGAGGAGGAGCACGACTGGGAGGAGGAGGATCACGGTTTTAGTTACGTCCCCATGACCAACTCCACCCTGCTCCACCTGTATGATTATTCGCCAAGTATTTACGATCGTACCAAAGGGATCCCACCTCGAGGAGATATTCTTGACACAAACTTGAAAGGTATCTAAAACCTTTGCATAATAGAAAAAATATGGTCTTGGTAATGTTACTGTTCATGAGGATTGTGCAACTGGATACATGGTTTTAGACAAGTGTATGGTTGATTGTGGGAAACTGGATACATGGTTTTGGACAACTGTACGACTGATTGTGGGCAACTATGGGAAATTCTTAACTAACACATGCAACTAGGTGAAGGAAATATGCCCTAGAGGCAATAATAAAGTTATTATTTATTTCCTCATATCATGATAAATGTTTACTATTCATGCTAGAATTGTATTAACCGGAAACATGATACATGTGTGAATACATAGACAAACATATAATCACTAGTATGCCTCTACTTGACTAGCTCATTAATCAAATATGGTTATGTTTCCTAACCATAGACATGTGTTGTTATTTGATTAATGGGATCACATCATTAGGAGAATGATGTGATTGACATGACCCATTCCGTTAGCCTAGCACTTGATCGCTTAGTATATTGCTATTGCTTTCTTCATGACCTATACATGTTCCTGTAACTATGAGATTATGCAACTCCGCTTTCGGAGGAACACTTTGGTACTACCAAACGTCACAACGAATCGGGTGATTATAAAGGAGTACTACAGTGTCTCCAAAGGTACATGTTGGGTTGGCGATTTCGAGATTAGGTTTTGTCACTCCGATTGTCTGAGAGGTATCTCTGGGCCCTCTCGGTAATACACATCACATAAGCCTTTCAAGCATTGCAACTAATAAGTTAGTTGCGAGATGATGTATTACGGAACGAGTAAAGAGACTTGCCAAGAACGAGATTGAACTAGGTATTGATACCGACGATCGAATCTCGGCAAGTAACATACCGATGACAAAGGGAACAACGATGTCGTTATGCGGTTTGACCGATAAAGATCTTCGAGAATATGTAGGAACTAATATGGGCATCCAGGTTCCGCTATTGGTTATTGACCGAGAATAGTTCTAGGTCATTTCTACATAGTTCTCGAACCCGTAGGGTCCGCACGCTTAATGTTACGATGACAGTTTTATTATGAGTTTATAAGTTTTGATGTACCGAAGTTTGTTCGGAGTCCCGGATGTGATCACGGACATGACGAGGAGTCTCGAAATGTTCGAGACATAAAGATTGATATATTGGAAGCCTATGTTTGACTTCGAATAGTTTCGGTGAAATCGATTTTACCGGAACACCGGGGTTACCGAACCTCCCGGGGTTAATGGGCCTTAGTGGGCCATGAGGGAGAAGAGGAGGGCGGCCAGGGCAGGTCAGGCCCCCCCCTAGTCCGAATAGGACAAGGAAGGGGGGGCGGCGCCCCCCTTTCTCTCTCTCCCCCAAGTCCTAATCCAACTAGGAAGGGGGGAGTCCTACTCCCGGTGGGAGTAGGACTCCTCCGGCGCGCCTCCTCCTAGGGCCGGCCGCACCCCCCCCTTGCTCCTTTATATACGGTGGCAGGGGGCACCCTAGAACACACACAAGTTGATCTACGAATCGTTCCTTAGCCGTGTGCGGTGTCCCCCTCCACCATATTCCACCTCGGTCATATCGTCATGAGTTCAGCGAAGCCCTCGCCGAGAGCATCATCATCGCTACCACGCCGTCGGTTGACGGAATTCATCCCGACAATTTGCTGGATCGAGTCCGGGATCGCCATCGAGCTGAACGTGTGCTGAACTCGGAGGTGCCGTGACGCTCGGTACTTGGATCGGTCGGATCGTGAAGACGATGATTACATCAACCGCGTTGTCATAACGCTCCGCTTATGGTCTACGAGGGTACGTGGACAATACTCTCCCTCGCTGCTATGCCATCACCATGATCTTGCGTGTGCGTAGGGAAATTTTTGAAATTACTACGTTCCCCAACAAAGGCATCCGAGCCAGGTTTTATGCGCTTGATGTTATGTGCACGAGTAGAACACAAGTGAGTTGTGGGCGATATAAGTCATACCGCTTACCAGCATGTTATACTTTGGTTTGGCGGTATTGTGAGATGAAGCGGCCCGGACCGACATTACGCCAGACGCTTACGCGAGACTGGTTTCACCGCTGCAAGCACTCGCTGCTTAAAGGTGACCGGCGGGTGTCTGCTCTCTCACTTTAGTTGAACTGAGTGTGGCTACGCCCGGTCCTTGCAAAGGTTAAAACAGCACCAACTTGACAAACTATCGCTGTGGTTTTGATGCGAGGTAAGAACGGTTCTTGCTCAGCCCGTAGCAGCCACGTAAAACTTGCAACAACAAAGTAGATGACGCCTAACTTGTTTTTGCAGGGCATGTTGTGATGTGATATGGTCAAGACGTGATGCTATATTTTATTGTATGAGATGATCATGTTTTGTAACCGAGTTATCGGCAATCGGCAGGATCCATATGGTTGTCGCTTATTGTATGAAATGCAACGCCATGTAATTGCTTTACTTTATCACTAAGCGGTAGCGATAGTCGAGAAGCAATAGTTGGCGAGACGACAACGATGCTACGATGGAGATCAAGGTGTCGCTACCGGTGACGATGGTGATCACGACGGTGCTTGGAGATGGAGATCACAAGCACAAGATGATGATGGCCATATCATATCACTTATATTGATTGCATGTGATGTTTATCCTTTATGCATCTTATCTTTCTTTGGTTGACGGTAGCATTATAGGATGATCTCTCATTAAATATCAAGAAGTGTTCTCCCGAGTATGCACCGCTATGAAAGTTCTTCGTCTTTGAGACACCACGTGATGATCGGGTGTGATAGGCTCTACGCTCAAATACAACGGTGCAAAACAGTTGCACACGCGAAATACTCAGGTCAAACTTGACGAGCCTAGCATATACAGATATGGCCTCGAACACGGAGACCGAAGGTCGAACGTGAATCATATAGTAGATATGATCAACATAGTGATGTTCACCATTGAAACTACTCCATCTCACGTGATGATCGGACATGGTTTAGTTGATTTGATCACGTAATCACTTAGATGACTAGAGAGATGTCTATCTAAGTGGGAGTTCTTAAGTAATATGATTAATTGAACTTAAATTTATCATGAACTTAGTACCGATAGTATTTTGCTTGTCTATGTTTACTTGTAGATAGATGGCTCGTGCTGTTGTTCCGTTGAATTTTAATGCGCCCTTGAGAAAGCAAAGTTGAAAGATGATGGTAGCAATTACACGGACTGGGTCCGTAACTCGAGGATTATCCTCATTGCTGCATGTAAGAATTACGCCCCGAAGCACCGCTGGGTGCCAGTGCCTCTTGCTGATGTAACCGACGACGTTAATAACGTCTGGCGAGCAAAGTGATGACTACTCGATAGTTCAGTGTGCCATGCTTTACGGCTTAGAACCGGGCCTTCAACGACGTTTGAACGTCATGGAGCATATGAGATGTTCCAGAGTTGAAGTTAATATTTCAAGCAAATGCCCGGACCGAGAGATATGAAGTCTCCAATAAGTTCTATAGCTGCAAGATGGAGGAGAATAGTTCACAAGTGAACACATACTCAAAATGTCTGGGTATAATAATCACTTGATTCAACCGGGAGTTAATCTTCCGATGATAGTGTCATTGATGAATTCTTCAATCACGCCACCAAGCTACAAGAGCTTCGTGATGAACTATAATATGCAAGGGATGGACAAGTCTATTCGAGCTCTTCGCAATGCTAAAAGCCGCGGAGGTAGAAATCAAAAGGAGCATCAAGTGTTGATGGTTAACAAGACCACCAGTTTCAAGAAAAGGGCAAAGGGAAAAGAAGGAACTTCAAGAAGAACAGCAAACAAGTTGCTGCTCAAGAGAAGAAACCCAAGTCTGGACCTAAGCCCGAGATCGAGTGCTTCTCCGCAAGCGATCGACACCGAAGCGGAACTGCCCCAAGTATTTGGCGGATAAGAAGGATGGCAAAGTGAACAAAGGTATATGTGATATACATGTTATTGATGTGTACCTTACTAATACTCGCAGTAGTACCTGGGTATTTGATACTGGTTCTGTTGCTAATATTTGCAAATCGAAACATGAACTACGGATTAAGCGAAGATTGGCTAAGGAATCAATGCCCGACCACAGCAGAAGATAGAGAGAAAATGAAAGATGTTCCCTATGCTTCAGCCATGGGCTCTATCATGTATGCAATGCTGGTACCAGACCGACGATGCTTAGCAATAAGCTTGGCAGGAAGGTACCAAAGTAATCCAGAGTGGATCATCGGACAGCGGTCAAGAACATCCTGAAATACCCGAAAAGGACTAAGGATATGTTTCTCGATATGGAGGTGACAAAGAGCTAGTCGTAAATGGTTACGCCGATGCAAGCTTTGACATCGATCCGACGATTCAAAATCGCAATCTGGATACGTGTTTTTATTAAACGGTGGAGCTGTCGGTTGGTGCAGTTCTAAACAAAGCGCCGTGGCGGGATCTACATGTGAAGCGGAGTACATAGCTGCTTCGAAGCAGCAAATGAAGGAGTCTGGATGAAAGAGTTCATTTCCGATCTAGGTGTCATACCTAGTGCATCGGGACCGATGAAGATCTTCTGTGACAATACTGGTGCAATTGCCTTGGCAAAGGAATCCAGATTTCACAAGAGGACCAAGCATATCAAGAGATGCTTCAATCCCATCCCGGACCAAGTCCAAGTGGGAGACATAGAGATTTGCAAGATACATACGGATCTGAATGTTGCAGACCCGTTGACTAAGCCTCTTCCACGAGCAAAACATGATCAGCACCAAGACTCCATGGGTGTTAGAATCATTACTGTGTAATCTATATTATTGACTCTAGTGCAAGTGGGAGACTGAAGGAAATATGCCCTAGAGGCAATAATAAAGTTATTATTTATTTCCTCATATCATGATAAATGTTTATTATTCATGCTAGAATTGTATTAACCGGAAACATGATACATGTGTGAATACATAGACAAACATATAGTCACTAGTATGCCTCTACTTGACTAGCTCATTAATCAAAGATGGTTATGTTTCCTAACCATAGACATGTGTTGTTATTTGATTAATGGGATCACATCATTAGGAGAATGATGTGATTGACATGACCCATTCCGTTAGCCTAGCACTTGATCGCTTAGTATATTGCTATTGCTTTCTTCATGACCTATACATGTTCCTGTAACTATGAGATTATGCAACTCCTGCTACGGAGGAACACTTTGGTACTACCAAACGTCACAACGTAATCGGGTGATTATAAAGGAGTACTACAGTGTCTCCAAAGGTACATGTTGGGTTGGCGATTTGAGATTAGGTTTTGTCACTCCGATTGCTCGGAGAGGTATCTCTAGGCCCTCCGTAATACACATCACATAAGCCTTGCAAGCATTGCAACTAATAAGTTAGTTGCGAGATGATGTATTACTTGAACGAGTAAAGAGACTTGCCAAGAACGAGATTGAACTAGGTATTGGATACCGACGATCGAATCTCGGGCAAGTAACATACCGATGACAAAGGGAACAACGTATGTCGTTATGCGGTTTGACCGATAAAGATCTTCGTAGAATATGTAGGAACTAATATGGGCATCCAGGTTCCGCTATTGGTTATTGACCGAGAATAGTTCTAGGTCATTTCTACATAGTTCTCGAACCCGTAGGGTCCGCACGCTTAATGTTACGATGACAGTTTTATTATGAGTTTATAAGTTTTGATGTACCGAAGTTTGTTCGGAGTCCCGGATGTGATCACGGACATGACGAGGAGTCTCGAAATGTTCGAGACATAAAGATTGATATATTAGAAGCCTATGTTTGGACTTCGGAATAGTTCCGGGTGAAATCGGGATTTTACCGGAACACCGGGGGGTTACCGAAACCCTCCCGGGGGTTAATGGGCCTTAGTGGGCCATGAGGGAGAAGAGGAGGGCCGGCCAGGGCAGGCCACGTGCCCCTCCCCCCCCCTAGTCCGAATAGGACAAGGAAGGGGAGGCGGCGCCCCCCTTTCTCTTTCCCTCCCCCCAAGTCCTAATCCAACTAGGAAAAGGGGGGAGTCCTACTCCCGAGGGAGTAGGAGTCCTCCGGCGCGCCTCCTCCTAGGGTCGGCCGCACCCCCCCTTGCTCCTTTATATACGGGGGCTGGGGGGCACCCTAGAACACACACAAGTTGATCTACGAATCGTTCCTTAGCCGTGTGCGGTGCCCCCCTCCACCATATTCCACCTCGGTCATATCATCGCGGAGTTTAGGCGAAGCCCTGCGCCGGTAGAGCATCATCATCGTCACCACGCCATCGTGCTGACGGAATTCATCCCCGACACTTTGCTGGATCGGAGTCCGGGGATCGTCATCGAGCTGAACGTGTGCTGAACTCGGAGGTGCCGTACGTTCGGTACTTGGATCGGTCGGATCGTGAAGACGTACGACTACATCAACCGCGTTGTCATAACGCTTCCGCTTACGGTCTACAAGGGTACGTGGACAATACTCTCCCCTCTCGTTGCTATGCCATCACCATGATCTTGCGTGTGCGTAGGAAATTTTTTGAAATTACTACGTTCCCCAACACTAGGAATAGCAGGAAATTCTTAACTAACACATGCAACCAGGAATAGCAGGACCAAAAAGAATATTTGTCTGAACCAACCTATCCAATCAAGAAGAGCTTATTCCATCAAGAAATCTTAAAAAGTTCCTTTCCAATTTTAATAAGGCTTGGTGTACACTAACTGTTGTCGTCGTGTACAACTTATCTCTGAATTTAGTTCATCACCCATCTAACAAAACAACACCTATCTGTTAGCTTGAATGAGAAGAGAGGCTAAAGAAAACTACACTTATACATGGATTTCCCATGATTGAGTTTGAGCAACTCTTTGCGGATGTGCAACAACTACTAATACCAGGGGTTGCAAAATTGTGCACACATTCCAGCAAACAACCCCATATCGAGAGTAGAAGCTTGTGTGTTAGCCATATTGGTTCTAGCTATATTTCCTAAAAATTTAGTGTGCACTACCAAACTAAGTTGCTACTCTTGCTAATATCAATGTGTATCCCATCTTTCTGATCCTAAAACTATCATGGTCAGTTTACTCATATGCTGCACCCTTCAGTCAAAATAACCATGCAAATCAATCATCACATCAGTTCTAGGCCATCATGAACTACTTCATAGATGTATCTTCTCAGTCTTTATGTGTATTCAAATCTGAGATGATAATCTAAAAATCTTACAAGCAAACAATCCAAGCAACTCGAAACAGAAAAGTGTGAAGTTGTTCTAGCAAAAACAGGTAACTGTCCCTAGCATTATTACTTAGATTATCTACTACTTTAGGTATAAAACAATATGTGAGAAACTTGAATAACCTTTGTGGAAAACTATGTGACCCCCCTCCCCATGCAACTTCTCATCTAGCCTAGCAAAAATCCAAGCAACTCAATTAAAAAACACAAAAATGCAGAACTGTTCTAGTAAAAAGGAAGAAACTGTCCTAGGAAGACAAAACAACTGCATTACAAAAGGTAGAAATGCAACAAAATGTTCAAAAACGAATCTGAGCAACTGCCCCAACAAAACCAAGCAACTATGGTACACACACAAAATGCAATTCATTTAACGAAATCCAAGTAACTATTCTATCCTTGGAGTGGAAAGTCTCCTTTTGAATCCACCCTTCAATCCCCATATCAGGCGTGACACCGTCACAAGAGTAGCCACTCAACGGAGTACAAAATCCGCACCTTGATACGTCTCCGTCATATCTATAATTTTTTATTGTTCCATGCCAATATTATTCAACTTTCATATACTTTTTGGCAACTTTTTATACTATTTTTGGGACTAACATATTGATCCAAAGGCCCAAAGGCCTCCTCATCATTGCATGTTTTGGTTTCGCGGAATATCCATATCAAACGGAGTCCAAACGGGATAAAAACGGACGGAGCTTATTTTTGGAATATTTGGAAAATCTGGAAGAAAGATCAACGCGAACCGGTGTCCGAGGTGGGCACGAGGTAGGGGGGCGCGCCCTACCCCCCCAGGGTGCGCCCCAGACCCTCGTGGGCCAGGCGTAAGGCGGTTGACGCCCTTCTTCGGCCGCAGGAAAGCTAATTTTTGGAGAAAAAAATCATGGCGAAGGTTTCAGTCCAATCGGAGTTACGGATCTCCATATATACCCGAAACGGTGAAAGGGCAGAGGAGGAGAACGCAGAAATAGAGAGAGACAGAGAGATAGATCCAATCTCGGAGGGGCTCTCGCCCCTCCCATGCAATGGGAGCCAAGGACCAGAGGGGAAACCCTTCTCCCATCTAGGGAGGAGGTCAAGGAAGAAGAAGAAGGGGGGCTCTCTACCCAATGCTTCCGGTGGCACTGGAGTGCCACCGGGGGCCATCATCATCACCGCGATCTTCACCAACAACTTCACCACCATCATCACCAACTCTTCCCCCCTCTATGCAGCGGTGTAACCTCTCTCTTACCCGCTGTAATCTCTACTTAAACATGGTGCTCAATGCTATATATTATTTCTCAATGATGTATGGCTATCCTATGATGTTTGAGTAGATCCGTTTTGTCCCATGGGTTATTTGATGATCAAGATTGGTTTGAGTTGCATGTTTTATTATTGGTGCTGTCCTATGGTGATCTTCGTGTCGCGCAAGCATGAGGGATCCCCGCTGTAGGGTTTGCAATATGTTCATGATTTGCTTATGGTGGGTGGCGTGAGTGAACAGAAGCACAGACCCGAGTAAGTAGGTTGTTTGCGTATGGGATAAAGAGGACTTGTTACTTTAATGCTATGGTTGGGTTTTACCTTAATGATCTTTAGTAGTTGCAGATGCTTGCTAGAGTTCCAGTCATAAGTGCATATGATCCAAGTAGAGAAAGTATGTTAGCTTATGCCTCTCCGTCAAATAAAATTGCAATAATGATTACCGGTCTAGTTATCGATTGCCTAGGGACAAATAACTTTCTCGTGGCAAAAAGCTCTCTACTAAAACTAATTTAGTTGTGTCTTCATTTAAACAGCCCCTAGCTTTTATTTACTCGCTCTTTATTATCTTGCAAACCTATCCAAAAACACCTACAAAGTACTTCTAGTTTCATACTTGTTTCCGGTAAAGTAAACGTCAAGTGTGCGTAGAGTTGTATCGGTGGTCGATAGAACTTGAGGGAATATTTGTTCTACCTTTAGCTCCTCGTTGGGTTCGACACTCTTACTTATCGAAAGAGGCTACAACTGATCCCCTACACTTATGGGTTATCAAGACCTTTTTCTGGCGCCGTTGCCAGGGAGCAATAGCGTGGGGTGAATATTCTCGTGTGTGCTTGTTTGCTTTATCACTAAGTAATTTTTATTTGTTGTTCTTAGTTGTTCTCTATCTTTAGTTACGGATATGGAACACGAAATACAAAAAAAATTAGGTGTACTTTTTGCTCATGGAGATGGGGAACCTCCTAAAACCCTCGATGCTGGTTATGTGAAAGATATTATGTACTACTTTAATAATCCTGAGAAAACCCCATTCAATTATGTAATGGGAGTAACCGTGAATACTTTAGGGATTACCGCTTGACACAAAAAGGGAAACTATTATGGGATCAAATTTATATATTGAAGTGGTATGCTCGGCAAGTATGCTTGAGTTATGATTATACTTGTTGCTCTAGGATGAAGGCTCCACACCTTCCCTTTTCATGAAAATTTAATGATAATAAAACCTTAGCTTCTTATGCTAATGGTATATATGATTACTATGATGTGGAACAAATAGAAGAATTTGTTGCTTTTAAGGGTGCTTATGAAATTGAATCTTTGTTTAAAAAGTATGAAGCTTTTGATGATGATGTTTATAGGCCTGAAATTTAGCTATCCTAAAATATTGCTATGATAATTATGAATATAATTCCTATATTAATGCGCTTATTGGGAAAGTCTCCGCTGTCCAAGAAGAGATTAATATTTTGCAGGAACCTATGGAAGAAGAAGTTGATGAAACTGTGAGCTCATTGGATAAAAAAGATGAGGAGGAGAGCGAATAACAAAAGGAGGAAGAGCGGATTGATCACCCGTACCCACCTTCTAATGAGAGTAACTCTTCTAATGATGGGTACTTGGTATGTTGACTTTTGCGTAGACCTCCCCGACAACGGCGCCAGAAATGGCTCGTTGTCGGGAGTCCAAATCTTGACTTGACTTTTGCATAAGCCTCCCCGGCAACGGCGCCAGAAATGACTCGTTGTTGGGAGTACAAATCTTGACTTGACTTTCGCGTAAGCCTCCCCGGCAACGGCGCCAGAAATTCTTCTTGCTACCTCTTGAGCACTGCGTTGGATTTCCTTGAAGAGAAAGGATGATGCAGCAAAGTAGCATAAGTATTTCCCTCAGTTTTTGAGAAGCAAGGTATCAATCCAGTAGGAGGCTTCGCGCGAGTCCCTCGTACCTACACAAAGCAAATAACTCCTCGCAACCAACGCGATTAGGGGTTGTCAATCCCTTCACGGCCATTTCCGGGAGTGAGATCTGATAGAGATGATAGATAATATTTTTGGTATTTTTATGATAAAGATGCAAAGTAAAATAAAAGAAAAGTAAAAAAGAAAAGCCAATAAATAAAGTGATGGAAGATTAATATGATGGAGATAGACCCGGGGGCCATAGGTTTCACTAGTGGCTTCTCTCAAGAGCATAAGTTTTCTATGGTGGGTGAACGAATTACTGCTGAGCAATTGACAGAATTGAGCATAGTTATGAGAATATCTAGGTATGATCATGTATATAGGCATCACGTCCGAGACAAGTAGACCGACTCCTGCCTGCATCTACTACTATTACTCCACTCATCGACCGATATCTAGCATGCATCTAGAGTATTAAGTTCAAGAAAACAGAGTAACGCCTTAAGCAAGATGACATGATGTAGAGGATAAATTCATGCAATATGATAAAAACCCATCTTGTTATCCTCGATGGCAACAATACAATATGTGCCTTATGCCCTCGCATCCACCGGGAAAGGACACCGCAAGGTTGAACCCAAAGCTAAGCACTTCTCCCATTGCAAGAAAAACCAATCTAGTAGGCCAAACCAAACTGATAATTCAAAGAGACTTGCAAAGATAAACAATCATACATAAAAGAATTCAGAGAAGATTCAAATATTATTCATAGATAATCTTGATCATAAACCCACAATTCATCGATCTCAACAAACACACCGCAAAAAGAAGATTGTATCGAATAGATCTCCACAAGAGAGGGGGAGAACATTGTATTGATATCCAAAAAGAGAGAAGAAGCCATCTAGCTACTAACTATGGACCCGAAGGTCTGAGGTAAACTACTCACACTTCATCGGAGGGGCTATGGTGATGATGTAGAAGCCCTCCATGGTGGATGCTCCCTCCGGCGGAGCTCCGGAACAGGCCCCAAGATGGGATCTCGTTGGTACAGAAGGTTGCGACGGTGGAATTAGGTTTTGCCTCCTCTCTCGATCGCTTGGGGTGCGTGAGGTATATATAGGAGGAAGGAGTACGTCGGTGGAGCAACAGGGGCCCACGAGGGTGGAGGCGCGCCAGGGGTGGGCGTGCCCCCCTACCTCGTGCCCTCCTCCTTTCTTTCTTGACGTAGGGTCCAAGTCTCCTGGATCATGTTTGGTGAGAAAATCACGTTCCCGAAGGTTTCCTTCCGTTTGGACTCCGTTTGATATTCCTTTTTTTCGAAACTCTAAAATAGGCAAAAAAAACAACAATTCTGGTCTGGGCCTCCGGTTAATAGGTTAGTCCCAAAAATAATATAAAAATGGAAAATAAAGCCAAATATTGTCCAAAACTGTAGATAATATAGCATGGAGCAATCAAAAATTATAGATGTGTTGGAGACGTATCACACCTCCCCCTTGTTTCTAGGCCCTATAGATTTAGTAAAAATTAAAGCAACCTTCCATTTTATTCCAGGCAACACATATTAAAAACTTGAGAAACTACACAAACAGAGGGTTATCCAACATGTGTTATTTATGTAGGCAACTACCTGCGAAAAGGATGAACACCTTGCATCAATCGACTTAATCAGAACACATGTTCATTTGCTAGATATATGTATCCATCCATCCACCTAACCCCATGTCAATGTCAGAGACACTGGAGAAACAACAAGAACTTGTTCTAGTTGAGAAACTAGTTCAGACTTAGTAACACACACAAAATTCAAACAGTTCAGATACAAAAGGACACAAAATGCAAAATTGTTCTAGCAAAGAAAAACAAGCAACTGCCCTAGCAAAACCAATTAATTGTCGTAGCAAAATGTATGAGCAACTTCAAATAGCCTTTTATGGAAAAATATTCGATCTAGTCCCCCCCCCTCTCATCCACCTTCTTATATGTTGTAGAAGAAGATCAAAGCAACTCGATTATAAAAAGACGCAAAAAGTGAGAAACTCTTCTAACAGAAACAAGAAGATGTCCCTGGCACTACTACTTAGATTGTCTATTTTAGGCAGAAAAAAATGTATGAGCAAGTTGAATAACCTTTATGGACAACTATCTTACCCCCTTCCCTATATAACTTCTCATCTGTTCTAGCAAAACTCCAGACAACTCAACTACAAAAGGATACAAAATGCAAAATTATTCTAGGAAAAAAATCACACAACTACCCTAGCAAAATTAAATCATTGTCGTAGCAAAACCAAGCAACTCCCCTAGCATCTGTTTGTTTTTACTGTCTCTTTGATTAGAACCTTTTGTTTTTATTGTTTTTAAGGCTCCGGCCTGTAAACCAAAACTCCGATTGATCCGTCAGTTTGGACTGCGCTATGCCGTGAGGAGCGTTGGATGCAATGCAATGGACGCCAGCCAGGGCGTCAGCACGACATGGCAGTGCACGTGCTCGGTCACCCGGTTAGTAGCAGCGGCACAATTCTTCACCTTGATCGTGCTCGATCCAGACAAAAGGAAAATGGTACTTTCATGAATATTTACTGTCGTGTTGTTGATTGATCAGCTTGTTTCTATCTACCACGATAACCAAGCATCACAGAGTTCAAAAGGAGTTGCATGGTTTCCATCACAAATCTTGTTAGAGGTCACCTCCGAACTGTCACCGCATCACTGTATACCTATCCATGTATTTACAAGCAGTCAAGCACTACCAATACCAAATAGCAATCCACGCATCAGAGCTCGGAACCTAGGCCAGCGCCATGGGAGAAGCTGCAGCTATTGTTGCTGCGTCATGCGACGGCTTCTTCGGCCTGGGTGAGTGCAAGGGTCAGGTGGAGCTCGACGGCGAGCAGGTGCCACTGGTCCTGACGCCGGGCAGCGAGGAGGTGAGCGGCCAATCGGGAGTGGGTGGAGGAGAAGGTGGTGGCCAACAGCGGTGTGCAGCTGCTCGGCTTTGACGTGCGCGACGCCGTGGAGTTCGACGCCATCGTGGATGCGCTCGGGTGGCCGGACCGGGGGAGCAGGCCCTGCCGCGCGCGGCGCGGATCCCCATGAGTAGGCAGGAGGAGGGGGTGGTCGGGCGCGTGCCGGCCGTGGGGCAGCGACCGCATCTCAGGAAGGAGGCGCGTTGCGGCGGCCACATCGGGAGGAGGCGCGGGGCGGCGGTGGTGGGACGACGAGTGGGAGGTGGGATTAGTGGATAAGGTGCGGGAGTTGGACGACGCGTATGGTTGATTTTTTGTCGGTAGTGCGTGCGCTCGCGGTGACTAAATCGCGGTCGGAGTCGATCGCGCGATCCGACGGCCCAGGCGCGTGCGCTCGCACGTCCAGTTAGACCAACTCCACCGCACGACCCATTTCAACCCCAAACGGACGTCCGTTTCTATCCGTTTAGGGTGCAATTTGGCGGACGTCCGGGGGCGGACAGACGGACGAAAGTATCTGCGCCCAACGCGCAGGATGCATCCTGACCCCAAACGGACATGCCCCGCCCACCCCGAGCTTCTCCGCCTTGCCATCGCGCCCTGCCTCGCCGGAGCGCGCCTGCTCCGAGCTCCTGGGCCATCCCGCGCTTGTCGGAGCGCCCCACCCCGAGCTTCCGGCAGCCCAGCTGCGCGCCGCCCGGCGCTTCGCCGGAGCGCCCCCCCCGAGCTCCTCGTCTCCGCAGCTCCTCCACGTGCTCGGGCTGGCGCCGCGCCCTGCCTGCCGCGCTTCAGCGGCCAGCGCCCAGCGCCCGTGCACCGGCGCCCCATGAACCGGCGCCCGCGCCCGTACCGCAGCAGCTGGGCTGGCTGGCCCGCAGCACCACGCCCGAGCAGCGCCGGCCATGGCCGGCAGCGCCAGCGCCAGCCAGCGCCCGTGCCAGCGCTCCCGAGCTGGCTGGCCTCAAGCCACGCCCAGCCCGTGCCCAGTGGCGGCGCGCGCCAAGACGCGCCTCGTGCCGCGCCCGTGCCGCGCTCGGGCTGGCTGGCCTCAGCGCGCCGGCGGCCAAGCAACGCCCAGCCCGCGCCCCATGCCAGCGCTCGGGCTCTGGCTGCCCAGCCGCCCAGCGGCGGCAGCGCCACGCCCAGCCAGCGCCCGGCGGCCGGCGCCCGCCCAGCCTGCACCTCGTGCCAGCGCTCGGGGCTGGCTGGCCTCACACGCCCGGCGGCCGGCGCGCGCCTAGCCAGCGCCTCGTGCCCGCTCCGAGGGCTGGCTGGCCTCACGTGCCCGGCGGCCGCGCGCCATGCCCAGCCAGCGCCCGGGCCGGCGCGCGCCAGCCAGCGCCCAGCGACCAGCGCCACGCCACGCCCAGCCAGCGCCCGGCGGTCACAAGATCCCGTCCAGCCTCTCGGTCTCTGATTTGTGGGCCAGAGGGAAGGCACGGGCGGACAAGAGCGGACGAGAGGGACGAGAAAGTGTCTGTTTTCTGTCCGTTCGGGAGCATTCTTAGACCAAGTTTGCTCTAGGTTTGGGATTGGGAAGGACCAAAAAAGCGTCCATCGGACAATTCTGTCCGTTTGGGTATTACCGCTGGGTCGTATTTTACCCCAAACGGACAAATTCAGACTGGATGGATCACGGATGGGTCATGTGGTGGAGTTGGCCTTAGCGCAGCTGTTCGTTTGAGAATTCAGGCTCTTTTTTTTAGAGAGGTTTATTTTTGACTTGTGTAAAAAGAAACCGTGTGAAATCCCAAAACCACTATGGAGTCCGAGCATCAATATCTGAGAATAGGTGGCTCTACAGAGTACCAGGTGAGTCTCAGGCACCCGATTGTACGCACCATGTGAGAACAAGGGGCGGGGTCTTTATGGCGGAAAACGATGAAAAAAAGAGAGAGTTAAGCAAAAGGAGCGAGTAAAGGAGAAGACGTCCCACCGTTTCCTTGGTGCCTTTTGGCTCTGGCATGGAGTATTGGCGGATGCGTTTATCGAATACTATGTCATTAAGATGCTGATTAGAACATCACTTCATGTCTGGCATGACAACACTTTTCCTCATCTTTATTGGTCGGGTTCAGTAGCGAAGAATTTACGACATTATCCTTGTTAAAGGCGTTGTCTATTGGTTATTTTGTTGATCTTCATTGGCTGGTCTCGGTAATCAACATGATTCATGTCATCTCCGGTTGGATGTGGCAAAGATGGCACAAGGAAGTGTATCCCCTCTGAAGGCGTTGTTGCAGAAGAAGTTGACTTGTAAGTGTTTTTTCATATCTTGTAATGTTTTTGCCATTGTTGCCTTTGCTCTGTATTCTCTTTTTGGTTGTGTGCATCACGTTTATGCAGAGGCCTACCTCGTTTCTTTAAAATGAGGTCATTTGGAGAGGGAAAGGACAACACTCTCTAAGCATCAGGCCATCTTCAGGAACTTCTACCATACACATGGGCCGACCTCGTCAATCCAGCAATGGTTGCCTTCCATTTTACTTCATCGGCTCTGACGGTAGATTCAGGGGGTATTTTAGCCATAGTTCCTTCTTCCTAAACATGGCTTTGGCCATATCAGCAGAGGGGAGCTTCTGGCAACCACTCACAGAGATGCAGTGATTTCCTACGTCTGCAGATAGCCCAGAGGGTTGCGACGTGGACAAGATTAATAGTCTGATTCTTTTAGTTACCAGCCCACGGCCTAGCTATACCTTCATAGGTGAGAAGTGGGCCAATACCAGCAAGAGCGATCTTCCAAATCTCTACTGCTAAAACACAATCAAAGGACGTATCAGAGCAAGATTCTGCCTCACTACGGTGGTAGCATGAAAAATCATCAAGCTGCTGCCTCTTGATCAGGTTGTCTCTACTGAGCAACTTATTATGTGAAAGAAGCCAAAGAAATATGTATATTTTTGGCAGTACATTTTTGTGTGTGTGAAAAAGACGGTACATTTAATTGCCAAATAGCTAGCACATATACAGGAACAATCCCCCTAAAACGTTCATGATGTCAGAACATGGATCCATCACTTGTCATACAATCTTATAAATCCCTTTTTCATATAAACTAAACGTTCATGATCAGGTTGTCTCTATTGGAACACTTTGACAAGATGATCGTCTCTGAAGTTGTGGGGTCAAGATTCTCTGATAGCTTCATTTTCAAGCCTGCGTGTGGTTCGAAAGGGGGCATTTTAATTGCTTGCTCCGGTGATTTTTCCATCGATAGGTTGTCGTCAGCCCCAGACGAGTTCTCGCTCACGGCCACGATCTCTGATAAGTCGAATAATGCTTCTTGGACCATCACCGGGGTGTATGGACCACAGAGGATTGATGACAAGCGTCGATTCCTGGCTGAGTTGACTGCCCTGAAACCTTTGGTTATGAAAGAGTGGCTGCTGTTGGGAGATTTCAATCTTATTAGCAAGGCCGAGGATAAAAACAATTCCAATATTAACCTGGGAATGATGGCTCAGTTCAGAAGCACCATTGGCCTGCTGGAGCTGAGGGATCTGCCTCTCACTGGAAAGAAATTCACTTGGTCTAATGAGCGTGCCGGCACAACGTTGACCAGAATTGATCGCATGCTTATTTCTAATGAGTGGGAACTCAGTCATCCTCACTATTTGCTCGCACCGGCATCCTCGGCTGTTTCAGATCACACTCCCCTGCTGTTGGCGAAGATGGATGTCAAGGTTTTCATGGGCTTCAGATTTGAGGCATACTGGTTCAAGATGCAAGGTCTTGATGATGTGGTCGCTCGAAGCTGGAACAAGACTCTGAGATCGTGTGACTCCGTCAAGAGACTGCATACAAAACTCGCACGCGCGGCTAAAGCCCTCAGGGCTTGGGACAAGAGCATAAGGACAGCTTCCAACCTGGCATTCAATGTTGCAATTGAGGTCATTTTTCAGCTCGACCTCGCAATGGAAAGCCGCGAGCTCTCCGAACCTGAATGGACGCTCCGTAGATTCCTCAAGGCCAAGCTGTTAGGAATTGCGGCTATGGAGAGGATCCGATGGCGCCAACGGTCCAGATTAAACACAATCAAGGCTAGCGATGCTAGTTCAAAGCTTTTTCATCTTAGGGAGAACGGAAGAAGAAGGAAAAATCATATTCCTACGCTTAGAGGACCACAAGGGGATGTGTCTGATCACAAGCAGAAAGAGGAACTTCTTCTGGATCACTTCAAGAGCCTGTTGGGTACACCGATGCATGAGAGAAGAGTGTTAAACTGGGACATGTTGCGGCTGCCCTCGGCTAACCTGCAAAGTTTGGATGCGCAATTCTCCGAGGATGAGATAAAAGCTGCAGTCTTTGATCTGCACGACGAAAAGGCTCCCGGGCCGGATGGCTTTATTGGCAGATTCTTCAAGCGCTTCTGGGCACTAATAAAGGAGGATTTGGTAGCTGCGATTCAGCAATTATATCACCTAAGAGGAGACAACTGCAAACTGCTCAATTCTGCTCACATTGTGTTGTTGCCAAAGGTTTCAACTTCCATGCATGCCTCGGATTTCAGGCCCGTCAGTTTACTGCACAGTTTTGCCAAGATTTTCTGCAAAATACTTGCAAATCGGTTGGGCCCGGAGCTTCAACGCCTCATCTCCTGCACCCAGAGTGCTTTCATTCGCGAGAGATCTATCGAGGACAACTTCCTCTATGTTCAGAATACCATAAAAGATGCTCACAAGCGGAATATCCCGCTGATGTTTCTGAAGCTCGATTTCGCGAAAGCTTTTGACTCTGTTAGCTGGTCATATCTGCTTGATGTTATGAAGGCTTATGGGTTTGGACAGCGCTGGAGGGACATCATTTGTCTGTTGTTAACTTCCTCATCCTCTCGTGTGCTCCTCAATGGCCTGCCCGGACCAGCTTTTGCCCATAAAAAAGGTTTTCGTCAAGGGGACCCTCTTTCTCCGATGCTATTCATTCTGGCTATGGATCCACTCATGAGAATCCTGGAAGAAGCAACAAATCTAGGCATTCTGGACCCAATCCCCCGGAACGCGGCTAGATTGAGGGCCAGTCTCTATGCTGACGACGCCGCTATTTTTGCCACTCCTGACAGCCGACAGATCGAGACCATTATCAGAATTCTGGAGGTCTTCGGCAGTGTCTCAGGCCTTGTAATCAACCCCACCAAGTGTGTGCTCTACCCTATTCAGTGCCAGCATCTTGATGTCAACATCCTGTCAGCCAGCTTTGGGGGATCTGTGGGATCTTTCCCTTGCAAGTACTTGGGGCTGCCCCTCTCGTTGAGAAATTTGAGGAGAATCGATCTCCAACCGCTCCTGGACAAGGGTGCAAGCAAACTTGCTGTTTGGAAAGGAAGGCTCATGAATAGAACGGGCCGACTTGACCTGATCAACTCGGTCCTCACTGCCACCATCACCTATTTCCTCACGTCTTTCTCCCCCAGCAGATGGTTCACTACCAAATTTGATAAGCTAAGGAGAAATTTCCTATGGAACACCGATGAGGAGGCGCATGGGGGAAAATTTCTGGTTAACTGGAAGAGAATCTGTGCACCTTTAAGCGTGGGTGGCACAGGGCATCAAGGATATCGATGCTTTTGGCGGGCTCTTGACTTCGATGGCCTTGGTATGAATGGGATAGCTCGGACAGACCATGGAAAGGGACCCCGGTGCCTTGCAATCAACCTGACCTTAATCTTTTTGCGGCATGCACTTCGATTTCTCTGGGAGATGGCCGTTTAGTGAAATTCTGGAGTCATAGATGGTTAGAGGGCCAAGCTCCAAAAGATTGGGCTCTTGATCTTTTTCGGATGGCAAGGTCCAAAGGGCTCACTGTCAGTCAGGCTCTTGATGGAGACGCATGGATGAGAGGACTGCAGAATATCAACTCTGCTGGGCTGATGAACTCTTTTATTAGCCTCTGGATGAAATTACAGGATGTGTCCTTGCTCTCTAGACCTGACACAATCTCTTGGAAGCTAACGGCTAGCGGACAATACACGGCTAAATCGGCTTACCAAGTTCAGTTCTTGACGCGTATCCCACAACCACACCTGCAGCAGGTTTGGAAGATTACAGCTGAAAAGAAAGTAAAGTTCTTCATTTGGACCCTCCTTCAGAATAGACTTTGGACCGGTGATCGACTACAAGCGAGAAACTGGGATCACAATGACTTGTGTGCTGGTTGCGATCAAGTGCTGGAATCCGCACTTCACTTGATTCTTGACTGCCCTTTTGCCAAAGAAATTTGGTTCAAGACCAGCTCCTTCTTCCCGCTTGCATCCCAGGCTGCTCGGCACGCTTCATCTATCTCAGCTTGGTGGAACAGAGTGACAAAGTTAAAGAAAAAAGGACGCCAAGTGGACGAATGCACGGCGGCAGTTTACATCGCTTGGAATATTTGGCTCGAGAGAAACAGAGGGATCTTTAAGGATTCAGTGCAACCGTCAACGGATGTCCTTGTTAGAGCTAGAGATGACATTAGCCTCCTTTCGGAGGCATGGGAGGAGTAGGTCATTTTGAGTAGTGGGGCTGTTTAGCAGCCCACTCTAATGTTACTCTCTGCTTCCCCCCCTCATCCTGTTTCTATTGCTTAGAAACTTTGTACAGTTTTCCCCCTCCTATAATGAAATAGGCAGAGCTCCTGCCAGTTCGGGTCAAAAAATATAAACTAAACACCCACATTACATCATTTGTGTACTTTATTAGACTAGGCTTATTTTGCTTGCAAGCCCATCGTTTGATTCTAAGATCCATCATGCACACTAGTACGGAAGGATTCCCAAGGCCCTTCCGTACTCGACGACGTTGTCATATATCTCGTCCAGGTTCTTGTACTTGTACTCAAACCCTTCCTTGACCAGCTTCGCCGATGAAATGCACACTCTCGGCTTCTCGGGGAGATCACCGAACCTGAAGACAAACAAACACACACTTCAACGCACGAGCTTTGGAACTCGCCATTACCAGAAGGGACGAGTCAAGATATTCGTTCGTACCGATCTGTATCGACGTTGTACTGCGGGTACTTTGCAGCCAAGAACCGGGCTAGCTCCACGGCAGTGGTGTTGACGCTGGAGACGATGTAGCGCCCGGACGCGGCCTCCTCCTCGGCGACGAACAGCTCGGCGCGGCAGAGGTCGTCGATGTGGACCATCGGGATCGAGCCCGACGCCCTCTGAATGTGTTCTAACATGCCGGCTCGCGCATCATCGCCTAATACCATAGCACGCAAGTCATGTAACGCACATGTCTATTGAATATTTTTGGGTTTTTTGGTTTATAGATCTGAAAGTATGGTATCTCTCAAATCGTTTCAGGCCTCACCGGATAGCAAGGAGAGGACGTGGCCGACGCTGGTGAGGACATCTGCCGCTGGCGCCTTGCCAACGACGACGACGGGGCACACAGTGACGAGGCTGATGCCGTTCTCCTCCGCGAACGCCATCGCCGCCTTCTCCAGAAGCACCTTCGACACAGGGTACGCCTGCGATATGGCACTCGAACACGATGATGACTGATGAGTAACATCGTTTCATTTTCCACTGAAATGATTGGAACAGATGGAAAACAATGAATGTGCACATATGTGTACCCAAGGACCGGTCTTTGTTGATCTGAGGAACTCCACGTCGGACCAGGATTCCTCGTCAAGGACATGGCCATCGCCTTCCAGCGGCCGGCTGGACACCGCGGCCGCCGACGACGTCAGGACCACGCGCCTCACCGTCCCCGCTCTCACGCACGACCTCATCACGTTCAGGGTTCCGTAGACGGCCGGCTCGATCACATTTTTCTGCCGTCACCGGATGAATTATAAGCCTGAAGAGTGCGTCTACTTGAGGAACTGATTGACACAACTGAAAGTGAGTTTGGTGGTTGACGTTTTACCTCAGGGTTCTCTGCTTCGAGGTTCACCGGAGCCGCGACGAGGAAGGCGTAGTCGCAGCCGGCAACGGCGTGGTCGAAGCTGCCCTCTTCATTCAGATCGGCGCGGAAGACCTCCAAGGGGCCCAGCGCCGCCAAGGCCTTGAGATGCGCGTTCTTCTCCGCGTCATCTGAGAATCCAAAACATCACGACGCATATGTGACCAGTTTCATTCAGAGGCTCGGTCAGTAAGTTCTAATGAAGATCTACAACAACCAATCACCGGGGTTTCTGACGGTGGTCTTCACGGCGTAGCCCTTCTCCAGCAGCATCTTGACGAGCGCCGATGCGATGTACCCACTGCCTCCGGTGACGCACGCCGTCTTCCTCCTCGTCGTCCCATCGCTCGCCGCCGACGCCATATCCCCGGTGATCACTGCTCTGCAGTTCGCCTGGCAACAACTCGAGCACGGGAGCTCTGTTCTGTGAGGCGACTCGATTATGCTCGCACTCTGCACTCACGTGCATTTATGTACAGATATCATGGCTGAAGGTTGACAGGCAAGTCGAGATTTCAGGATGCCCAACGACCAGCGTGGGCTGCAACAGAAAATACGGCGAGGAGCGTAACGTGCTGCCGGCCAAAAAGATGCTGTTGACTAGAAGATGTTGAGCATCTCAAGAAGCAAAACCAACTGACGTTACGGGTAGGAGCACGAGGTAACTATACAATTCTCACCAAATCAAACAAATGGATTCAATTTAGCCTCTCTTGCATGCTGTTTTTTAGGGTTGGAAGTGGAGGAGCAAAAATAATTGTTGCTTGTCAATGGATGATGTATTTTCGCTGGGACTGGCTAGAAGTCAACTGACTGAAAAAGATTTGGGCCAGTCGATTGACCCAAATAAGTTTCAGTCAAGCAAGGTGCATGCTTCATTATGTTAACGCACTTTTTTTCTTTACCTTTTCCAAGCTTTACTCAAATTGAATTTTTAAGTTGTGGATGCATGCGTACAGACCATTCATGCATACACGTATACTTATGAACTGTTGCCTTCATATATAAATATAAGGTCTACATAAATATAAGAGATTTGAATATTTCAATAGGGACTATGTACAGACTAGAATGAATGAAGAAACACAATAAAAAACTTGTGGCATTGGTATTACATTTTCAGAAGAAAAAAACTAAAACAAAATCAAAATAATGAAGTTTTCTAAGAAAGAATGAGCCCTTTAAGAAGAAAGAAAAAGAAAAAGAAAAAACTTTCAAAACATGCACACAATTTGCACAGATATTACACTTTTTGAAATATGCAAAGAAGAAGCATATAATAGTGCATTTTTTTCCATTCTACTATAATTTCCGCAGAATGTAACTGAAATAATTTATTTCCTTTTAAAAGAAAGAGAACTAAAAAACACTTGCGCAACTTTGCACCAAAATTGCACTTTATTGTAAAATGAAAAATAATCATATAATCATGAAACTTTGGCACACATTATATAGTATTTGTTTGTATATAATTACACTCACCCAAAAACCCACTAAAATAACCAATAAATAAAAGAAAAAGGGAAAAGAAAAATCAGAGAAACAGAAAACATAAATAAATAATGAAGCAAAATACCCTTCAATAGGAAAAACAATGATATAAAAACTAAAACAAAATAATGACAAAATTTGCACATAAATTGCACTTTGTTATTATATGCAAGAATAAACACATAATAGTGCATTGGTGGAATTGCTATTTTATCCATGGTGTCTCTACTTCTCCGGATCAAAATAATGAATTAGTGATTTCAGAATTATCGTTTAAGAAGACAAAAAGTAAAAAAACAATAATGACAAAATTTGCACATGGTTTGAATAGAAATTGCGCTTTTTAATAATATGCAAGAATAAGCACCAATAGTGAAATTTCACAAAAAAAAGTTTCCTAACTAGGAATGAATTAGAAGTATTGGTATTACCCTTAAAGAATAAAGAAAATTAAATAAAAACTTAAACAATTTAAAATAGTGAAGTTTTCTAAGACAATGAATTAGTGTCATTGACTTCCTATTAAGAAGAAAGGAATTGAAAATGATAAAATAAATAATGAAATATTTTGCAAACAATTTGCATAGAAGTTGCTCATTTTTATAATATGCAGAAATAGTAACATAAAAGTGTAATACGGTATTCTCGGGGAATGCATCTCCGACTTGGCAGGCGATTCAGCACGGCCTCGAGCTCTTGAAAAAGGGCATCATATGGCGCGTCGGGGGCGGGCAGGACATCCGCATTTGGCGAGACCGGTGGTTGCCTAGGGAGCCATCACGCCAACCCATCTCCCTGCAGGGTACGTGCCGCCTAAGGAGGGTGGCGGAGCTCTGGATGGCGAGGTCTGGCGCATGGACCTGCTCCGTCGCTACTTCCTCCCTGCGGATGTCGAGGTCATCACCAGATCCGTCGTCGACCCGCGTCACGAGGATATTATTGCATGGGCACCGGAGAGGCAGTATCTTCACCGCTCGGTCCGCCTACCGCCTGCCATGGACGGCGCGGCGTCCCTTCGGCTTCCGCCATGAGCAGGGCACGGATGGTCATCGCGCCATCCGGAAGATCATATGGGGTGCCCTGCTCCTCCTAAGGTGCGCGTGTTTGCTTGGAGAGTCGCCACCAACTCACTTGCTACTTGGGCCAATAAAGCCTCACGACACCTTGAGCTTCTCGACATTTGCCCCTGTGTGGTGTTGAGCGCGAGGATGGATTCCATGCGCTGCGGTGTCCCCGGCAAGAGAGCTCATGAGTTATGGCCTTGGTGGAACATCCCCAAGGTGGAGGCCATCGTCAACACCGCCCCAGTGGATCTTTTCACTGCTGGACCCCTTGGATGAGACGGCGAGACTGGTGGTGCTCATGACCATGTGGAGAGTATGGCATGTACGGAATGAGATCCACGACAAGGCGCCGCCCACTGCCGAAGCCTCTCAACGCTTTTTGCACGGATACATCAACTCACTCCTGTGCATACAACAACATCCTGATGGTAACCTAGAAAAGGGAAGATGGTGGTCCTGCCTTCACCACCACGCTCGAGAAAGCACTGGCGCCCAAGGTGCGCGCCTGCACTGGTACCGCCCAGCCGGGCTGGGTTAAGTTGAACACGGATGGGAGCTACATAGCGCCACAGGTGCAGCGGGAGGAGGTATGATCCTGCGGGATGACAGAGGCGAGATCATCTACAGCGCATGTAGGGAGCTACGTACGTGCGACAACGCTTTAGAGGCGGAGCTAGCAGCGTGCAGAGAAGGCTTGGAGCTGGCCTTGCACCGATCTAACCTACCTATTCTGGTTGAGTTGGATAGCGCGGAGGCGGTGTCGATGATTACATCACGCGAGATGGATAGATCGTCACATCGTGCACTTATAGAGGAGATTCGTAGGTTGGCTGGAAGCGATGGTAGGGAGATCTCTTTTACTCTTTGCAGCCGTCTGCAGAACGGGATTAGTCATGAGCTGGCCGTCTATGGTCGAGAACTCCAGCGCCTGAGCAGTCTGCTTCTTGACGGAATGGATTTTGTTGTAAACCGGGCTCTCGCTGAGAAGCCTCCTTGAGTAATGAGAACTCCTTTTTTCCCCGCAAAAAAAGTGTAATTTTCATAAAAAGGAAGTTTCCTGAGAAGAAAAGAATTTGCTGCATTGGTATTGTCATTAAAGAATAAAGAAAATAAAATAAAACTAAAAAACCAAAATACAAAAGTTTTCAAGAAAGAATGAATTAGTGGCTTACATCTTACTCTTTAAGAAAATAAATAAAATGAAACAAAAACTAGAGCACAATCAAAATAATGAGGTTTTCTAAGGAAGAATGAATTATTAACATTGGCATTACCCTTTAAGAAGAAAAATAAAATAAAATAAAAACTAAAACAAAATCAAAATAATAGGAAAAATAAATTAATGTCATTAGTATTACCCTTTAAAAAGAAACAAAAATAAATAAATGAATTAAAATAAGAAAGAATGAATCAGTAGCATTATTATTACTCATTAAAACAAAAAAGTTTGCAAAACTTGCACACAACTTCGCTCTTAAATTGCACTCTTTTAGTACGCAAACAATAATCGTATAGTAGCGTAATTTTTGCACATATTGCAAATTATTTATGTGCCTACATTACACTCACCCAACATTCCAAAAATATCGACAAAATAAAAATAAAACCAACTAACATAGAGAAACTGAAAAACAAAAGCAAAAGCACATAAACACAAAAAAATGTTAAAAACCCGAAGGGAGAAAGCGGAGGGCTGGATCACACAGTTAGTGGGCTTCGGCCCAGAAGAAAATCGATTGACCCAAATAAGGGGTCGGTCAAAAAAGAAAAGGCCCACCCAACAAACAACACATGTCAGGAAAAAAACGCAGCACGAATTTCAGAGGAAAATCCAATGGCCACAAATTTGACTGACGCAAAAGTGAAATTTCAGCTGACTGAAATGTAGCTAAATTGATTTTCGCTGTCCCAGGCCAGAAGGAGTAACAGGGTTAATTACAATCACAACAAGAAAGAAATAGAGAAGGGAGCAACAAATAGCAGCACACATTATAGGGTACAGATCGCGTTCTCACCTTCAGGATTTCATCAAATTTGACAAGGAACAAGAAAGATTGTTGGGGGAAAGATGAATCAAAGCCAATAAATCAGTTTTCCATGCAATTTCTTGTCCTTCCCATAAAGAACAAGAGAGAGGGGGGGGGGGGGGTAGTGAGTGAGGTGTGAGGTGAACCAAGGGGAAAGCGAGTGGAGGTGGAGGGGAAAGTGCTTTGTTCTTAGAGGATCTACAACCGGGCATCCCAAACCCGCCTCATACGTCTGGGTGGGCCGCTCGATCACTGACAGGTCACGATTTTTTGACCCAGACAGCCCCCTCTAACGATCCTCAAACGCCCGGCTTGACCAGTACCCCTCATATCCAATTCAAATATAGAGCGGATATGGGGGCGCCCGGGCACACCTGCCACATCGGACCCGACTGCTCGAATTGCACCAAATCCACCCCCAAGACCTGTCGGATTCATTTGATATCTCCTCCCTTCTTCCTCCTCTGCGTCGTGCGTCTCGCTGCTCCGCCTCCGCGCGCGCTCCGCAGCCGTTCCTAGCCTCCACGCCGCCAGCCGACAGAGTAGTCCTCTCTCCCGCCCTTGCCGCACGTGATGTCGTCGCCAGCCCGGACACCACCGTGGTACATCCGGCTACTCTCTGGCTCCGTCTTGCGGTTAATGTGTTCGACACATTGTCTAGCCAGATTTTTTGTGATTTTATTAGGGAAAATAATGGACTCCGATGCTTCATCGGATGTGGAGTATGGACCGACGGAGTTTGATCAGATGATTCAAGATGATTTCTTTGATTCCTCGGATTCGGACGAAGAAGTGGACATGATAATGCTCATGAGCATGCAAGAGGAAAGAGCATATTCTCAACTTCAAGGGCTCAATCAAAGGGAGAAGAGTGATCAACCGGGATAGGGTGTCTGGAGCAAAGCTACTGCGCAGGGACTACTTTGTTCCCAATCCTACTTTCCCGGATGATCCATGTTTCCTGGCCGTTTTCGCATCTAGAAACCATTACTTTTGCACATTGTGGAGGGAGTGGAGACACATGAAGACTACTTCAAGCTCACAAGGGATTGCTGTGAACAACACTCTTTCTCTGCCAAGCAAAAGTGCATGGCTGCTCTGAGGATGCTTTCACTTGGTACTACTGTAGATGTTGTTGGTGAGATGGTCAAGATGGGGGAGAGCACGTGCTTCAAGACTACTGTCAAGTTTGCCCGCGCCATGGTAGTGGTGTTTGGACCTAAGTATCTCAGAAAACCAAATGTGCGGGATAGGGAGAGGTTGTTGGCTATTGGAGATGATGTAGGGTGGAACCCTATGGGCCGATCTTTCACGATTTGGAGGGCGATTCCCGAAGAACATGATGAACACACGAGGGAAAATGCGAGGGGAAATGAGAGGAAACACTCAAATCAATGAGGTTCGATTATACATGTGCTAGATCCGAGAACACAACGAGACACACGATCCAAGCACAGCAAGGGACGATACAAATGGTAGGTACTCCTTCCCGATCCGTGATGAGACGAGGTCTGGAATTCACGAGGGGATCTTCCCTTTCGGGGTCTTGAATCCACTATTGGGAAACGTTGCATGAAAAACAAAAAAAATTCTACGCACATGCAATATCTATTCATGGAGATGCATAGCTACGAGAGGGAAGAGTCTGTCTATGTACTCTCGTACACCGTTAAACGGAAGCGTTTATCAACGCGGTTGATGTAGTTGAACACCTTTGTGATCCAACCGATCAAGTACCAAATGCACGACACCTCCGCGTTCAGAACACGTTCAACTCGATGACGTCCTCGCCTTCTTGATCCAGCAAGACGGGCGAAGTAGTAGATGAGTTCCGGTAGCATGATGGCGTGGTGACGGTGATGATGCAACTATCTCCACAGGGCTTCGCCGAGCACTACGAAAAAATGACCGAGGACGAACTAGAGGGAGAGGGGCGCCGCACATGGCTTGGGGATCGTGGTGTGTGTTGCCCCTCTCCCTCCTCTCTCATATATATACATGGAGGGGGGAGACGAGGCAGCCCTAGGGCGCCCCCAAGTGGTCGGCGGCTACCCTAGAGGCATGCCTAGCCTCCCTCCATATTTGAACATGGGGGGAAGGAAAGGGGGGGGGGTGGCTGCCTTAGGGCGCCTCCCCCTTCCTTCCTGTCATGGGAACAGATCTGGCAGTAGAGGTAGGGGGTACGTAGGAGAATGCAGAGTCGAGCTACGGCGAGATTGTGCACTCGGATTTATGAGTTCAGGCCCCTCTCGGAGAAGGTAAAAGCCCTACGTCTCGGTGTTGCGGGAGCTTTGTTTCTTTGGAGTTTTGAGTTACAGGGGGGTGCGAGCCCTTGTGCAAGAGGGGAGAGGTGGCTTATATAGAGTCCGCTGACCCCTCGCATTCCTCAGTTACGCAAGTGTTCAAGGAGAGAATAAAGGCACGAACGTTACTGGAAACGCTCGTGTTTAATAGTCTTTATAGCGACAGAGTGATTGTCTAACCGTTGCCATCCTGAGTTGGCTCTAGGTCTTCTGTCCTTCGAGTGAAATCTTGTAATCTGAGTGAATAACGACGGTCGAGTGGAAGTTGGACAACCGAGTGGGTCTTCTGTCGAGTGAGTTCCACTCTGTGGTCATTTCAGTCGGTATGTGCTTTCTAACTTTGTAGGCAGTGGCCTCTTGTGTAGTGTCCTTGGGGCATGTAGGTCAGGTCTAAGACCCTACCCTAGGTACATGTCATCGTCATTAGCCCCCGAATGGATCGAGGTCCGAGTGAAGAAGGATTGAAGCTGATTTTGACCCGACTCAATGTCTCGGAGACACTTTTTAGGAGTCTGAAAGTATGCGAGCTTGTTAAATCTTCCGTTAGTCGCCTTGATTGATTCTGGCTTCTTGAGTATCCGAGTGAAACAAATAGCAGAACGGCGAATAGACTAGGTTTGGATATCTCTGACGCAATTGATTGATTTGCTGGACCCTGATTTTGTGGGATTCAAAATTTGGAGAAGCGCACGGGCCGGCTGCAGCGTGGTAAGAAGGGCAAGTGGGGAGGGACTCCTCGATCTTTGCCCCACCTTTTTTGCCACATATCGGGCTGGTGTCGGTTGTGGGATGCGCTAAGATTGCGCTGGCCCACATGTCAGCCACTCAGACGCGTGAGTACCAAAGACGACACGTCTGAGGCGTGCAACAGTGTCCTCCACTTTTCCCCTTTCTTCTCCGTCTCTCTGCCTCATCCACCACAGGGCAGCCGCCCCGTTCGCTTTCGTCGACCATCGCGGAGATGGCGAAGGACAACATGAAGGCACTAGAGCGCGCCAAGAAGGGGGCCAAGGAGAAGAAGGGGTCGAGCTCGCGGCCCACTCTGCTATCGGGCTGGATCCAAGGCGATTGGATCCCGTCGTCGGTCACGGAGGAAGATCTCGAGGGGCTCGTCGTTGATGGCTTGTTGGCCCCTGGCTCCTGGAGGTTGCGGGAGGGGGAGTTTGAGCCTTCACCACGCCCTGGAGAGCAGGTTCTTCTCCTCACTCACGTAGAGATAGGTTTCTCCTTGCCCCTCATCCCTTTTTCCGTGGTTTCTTGAACTTCTTTGGTGCACAAATCCACCACCTCCCTCTGAATGCATATCATACCGTGTTGCCTTTGTCTCAATGTGTGAGAATTTCTTGGGTTGCCGTTGTCGGTGTCAAAATCGGTAGATCTCGGGTAGGGGGGCCCAAGCTGCACGGCTAAGGATCAATAGTAACAGGAAACCAGGGGACACAATGTTTACCCAGGTCCGGGCCCTCTTAAGGGAGGTAAAACCCTACTCCTGCTTGATTATGTTCGACGAGTATGAAGATTACAAGAGTTGATCTACCTTGAGATCATAATGGCTAAACCCTAGATGTCTAGCCTATGAGTATTCCAATGACGGTAAATAAGATAGCCTCTATGGACTAACCCCTCCAGTTTATATACACACCGGAGGGGCCTAGGGTTTGTACAAGGTCGCTTCATCAGGGAAGGAAACTTCCGGACTCCAATCTTGGCGTCTACATATTGAGAAATCCCATCCAGACACGGAGGATAATCATCAGCTTGATCTTGTACGACCCATCCAACCCGGCCCATACTCCTAGGCCGGACACCTGAGGACCCCCGAATCCAGGACTCCCTCAGTACCTTCCCCGAACCTGCCTCCAGTGATGATGTAGTACGCGGATATAAGTCTTCAGCTTTGCAAGGCAGGTTCTCCACCATACTCCGGATTGATGATAGTCCGGCATCAGTTTTCGCGTCCAGTCTTTATGATTCCTTCCTGCCGTCGCCTCAATTTCCATGCGTGTGAGTAAATGCGAACGGTCCGTTACCCTTGTATTTTAATATTTCTAGCAGGCACATGCAGCGCCTATATAACGACACTAGATCTCCAAAACGTCATCCCGCACCGTCCCAAGAGCAACAGAGCAAAACCACGGAAAAAAATTCAAACCATGGCTAATGTCCCCGACTCCTCCTTGTGTCCTCATGGCCCTCAAGAGGGGGATTGGCAGAGTTGTTCTGTATCCCATCTCCAGCTCAATCGACTCCAGACGCAAGGGTATCTTCCCTCCCGCGGATCTAGTCTCCGTACGGGCAGGCTTAACTTCTATGGGTGATGATGCATTGGCTTGAGAATTTCCCCAATCCCAGTCAAGGAGAGAGGATGTGCTTCATCTCGTTCCTTCTGAGGGGCGTTGGATTCCCAATCCACCCCTTCCTTAGGGGTCTACTAGAATATGACGCGATCCAACTACACAACCTCACACCAGGTTCTATTTTGCACATTTCTGATTTTGTCTCCCTTGCAAATTAGTTTTAGGCTGCGAGGCTCATTTTGAACTATGGAAGAAGTTCTTCTGCCTCGTCCCCCGCCACCAGGGTGGAGGGTCCATATTTGTAGTCGGCGGCACCGAAGTATGGCGCATAGCCGAATCCGGTTACCCAGTCGGGACTTCGAAGAGGGGGTCCGACGAATGATCTTCGGAATGGTTCTACATTGAGGATGTTCCTCTTCCGGACCCTGTTCGGCGCGAGCTTCCCGAATTCTCCAGCGCTCCTTTAAAGAAGCTATTCAGCTGGCGCCCCAAGTCCCCTAGACTAGGGGATAGTGCGGAAGTAATGAGATTGGTCAGCAAGGTCAGGTTGTTGACCCATTCCGGACTCTCCATCGTGGAAGTCATGGCTATTGCGATAAAGCGATGTATCCAGCCTCTTCAGTCCAGAGTGGGTCCTTTATGGAACTACAACGGGGAGGACGACGCGTCTCACTATACGCGAAAGGGTCCGGATAACCAAGCCGCATTGGCTACCATGCTTATGGACCTTTATAAGGGAGAGGAAGAAGACTTGTCCCATCTACAATGTCAGGAAGGTTTCTCCATGTACAACCCCGTTGACTGGGCAAATTTAATCATTCAACACATTTTTTTGTCATTGGGGTGCATTAACCGAATCTTCTGGTTGTTTCGAAAACAGTCGTGGAGGAAGGTAGTCGAGAACATCCATTGCCCTCCTCACCAACCAGAAGGCCACACACGTCACAAAGACCCCGGATTCCATGAAGATCCGGATATATTTGTGGAATTTGAAGACGGAGTCTATTACCAAGCGAGCCTTGACGGCTCGGAAGTAGCCATAATGGCCGATTACCCTGATCTCTACCCCTTCGTTAAGATAATTGTTCGGAAGTCAAAAAGGAGTGACATTTCCGCTCATAACTTACTCTCTGCACTGGACCGTACTTCGCAGGATCGACGCTCAGCAAGCCGTACCCAAGGACGGGCAACAAGAAGAAGGACGACACCCTCAAGGGGTGGTCATGCGAAGCGAAAAGAAGCCGGGAGCGCCACTGAGCCTGCTCCATCACCAAAAAGGTATGTGCCTTATTTCATATTTAGGCATGAAGCCGAATTGTCTTTTTACATCCTCCTTCTATTATCTCAGGAGGGGTACCCAGCGGATCGTAAATAAGATCCTGGCCAGCCAAGCCGCAGCCAATCCGGCGTCAGAGACGTCAACTAGGACTGGGGTGTATGTGATAACCCACAAGTGTAGCGGATCGCAACAGCTTTCGAGGGTAAAGTATTCAACCCAAATTTATTGATTCGACACAAGGGGAGCCAAAGAATATTCTTGAGTATTAGCAGTTGAGTTGTCAATTCAACCACACCTGGATAACTTAGTATCTGCAGCAAAGTATTTAGTAGCAAAAGTGGTATGATAATAAAGGTAACAGTACCAAAAGTAATGTTTTTGGGTTTTGTAGTGATTGTGATAATAGCAATGGAAAAGTAAATAAGCGAAGAACAATATGTGAAAAGCTCGTAGGCAATGGATCAGTGATGGATAATTATGCCGGATGCGATTCCTCATGTAATAGCTATAACATAGGGTGACACATAACTAGCTCCAATTCATCAATGTAATGTAGGCATGTATTCCGTAAATATTCATACGTGCTTATGGAAAAGAACTTGCATGACATCTTTTGTCCTACCCTCCCGTGACAGTGGGGTCCTAACGGAAACTAAGGGATATTAAGGCCTTCTTTTAATAGAGAACCGGAACAAAGCATTAGCACACAGTGAATACATGAACTCCTCAAACTACGGTCATCACCGAGAAGTATCCCGATTATTGTCACTTCGGGGTTGTCGGATCATAACACATAATAGGTGACTATAGACTTGCAATATAGGATCAAGAACACACATATATTCATGAAAACATAATAGGTTCAGATCTGAAATCATGGCACTCGGGCCCTAGTGACAAGCATTAAGCACAGCAAAGTCATAGCAACATCAATCTCAGAACATAGTGGATACTAGGGATCAAACCCTAACAAAACTAACTTAATTACATGGTAAATCTCATCCAACCCATCACCGTCCAGCAAGCCTATGATGGAATTACTTACGCATGGCGGTGAGCATCATGAAATTGGTGATGGAGGATGGTTGATGATGACGACGGCGACGAATCCCCCTCTCCGGAGCCCCGAACGGACTCCAGATCAGCCCTCTTGAGAGAGATTAGGGCTTGGCGGCGGCTCCGCATCGTAAAACGCTATGAAACTTTCTCTCTGATTTTTTTTCTCCCCGAACATGAATATATGGAGTTGGAGTTGAGGTCAGTGGAGGTCCAGGGGGCCCACGAGGCGGGCGCGCCCGGGGCGCGCCCCACCCTCGTGGACAGGTGTGGGCCCTGGTGTTGATTCTTCGCCAGATATTTTTATATTTTCCAAAAAGTGCCTCCGTGGATTTCCGGGACATTCGAGAACTTTTGTTTTCTACATAAAAACAATATCATGGCAGTTCTGCTGAAAACAGGTCGGTCAAGGTTAGTTTCATTCAAATCATGCAAGTTCGAGTCCAAAACAAGGGCAAAAGTGTTTGGAAAAGTAGATACGTTGGAGACGTATCAACTCCCCCAAGCTTAAACCTTTGCTTGTCCTCAAGCAATTCTGTTGATAAACTGAAAGGGATAAAGAAAAACTTTTACAAACTCTGTTTGCTCTTGTTGTTGTAAATATGCAAAGCCATCATTCAGGTTTCAGCAAATATTATGAACTAACCATACTCACAATAACACATAGGTCTCACAATTACTCATATCAATAGCATAATAAGCTAGCGAGCCATAATAATAAAACTCGGATGACAGCACTTCCTCAAAAAAATCATAACATGATATAACAAAATGGTATCTCGCTAGCCCTTTCTGAGACCGCAAAACATAAACGCAAAGCACCTTTAAAGATCAAGGACTGACTAAACATTGTAATTCATGGTAAAAGAGATCCAGTCAAGTCATACCCAATATAAACCAATAATAATGAATGCAAATGACGAGTGTGCTCTCAGTAGTGCTTTAAATAAGAGGGTGAGACTCAACATAAAAGTAAATAGATAGGCCCTTCACAGAGGGAAGCAGGGATTTGTAGAGGTGCCAGAGCTCGATTTTTAAAATAGATATTTAAGTAACATTTTGAGCGGCATACTTTCGCTGTCAACGCAACAACTATGAGATGGTTGTATCTTCCATACTACATGCGTTATAGGCAGTTCCCAAACAGAATGGTAAAGGTTTATACTCCCCCAACCACCAACAAGCATCACTCCATGGCTTGCTCGAAACAACGAGTGCCTCCAACTAACAACAGCCCTGGGGGAGTTTTTTTTAATTATTTTGATTTGCTTTGATCTTTTTGGATCATGGGACTGGGCATCCCGGTTACCGGCCCTTTCTCATGAATGAGGAGCGGAGTCCACTCCTCTTGAGAATAACCCACCTAGCATGGAAGATATAGGCATCCCTAGTTGAAACATGAGCTGCTCGAGCATACAAAACAGAATTTCATTTGAAGGCTTGGAGTTTGGCACATACAAATTTACTTGGAACGGCAGGTAAATACCGCATATAGGAAGGTATGGTGGACTCATTTGGAACAACTTTGGGGTTTAAGGAGTTTGGATGCACAAGCAGTATTCCTGCTTAGTACAGGTGAAGGCTAGCAAAAGACTGGGATGCGACCAACTGAGAGAGCGACAACAGTCATAAACATGCATTAAAATTAATTCACACCGAGTACAAGCATGAGTAGGATATAATCTACCATGAACATAAATATCATGAAGGCTATGTTGAATTGTTTCATCTACATGCGTGAACATGTGCCAAGTCGAGTCACTCAATTCATTCAAAGGAGGATACCATCCCATCATACCACATCATAATCATTCTAATAGCATGTTGGCACACAAGGTAAACCATTATAACTCATAGCTAATCAAGCATGGCACAAGCAACTATAATCTCTAAATGTCATTGCAAATATGTTTACTTCATAATAAGCTGAATCAGAAACGATGAACTCATCATATTTACAAAAACAAGAGAGGTCGAGTTCATACCAGCTTTTCTCATCTCAATAAGTCCATCATATATTGTCATTATTGCCTTTCACTTAAACAACCGAATGATGTGTATAATAATAATAGTGCACATGCATTGGACTAAGCTGGAATCTGCAAGCATTCAACTCAAGAGAGAAGACAGGGTAATATGGGCTCTAAGTTAAATAAACAATCATGCATATGAGAGCCACTAAGCATTTTCAATATGGTCTTCTCGACCCCCAAAGGACAGAAAAGAAAATAAAACTATTTACACGGGAAAGCTCCCAACAAGTAAAAGAGGAATGAGAAATCTTTTTGGGTTTTCATTTTAATTTCTACTACAAGTATAGAATTTAAACTAACTAATTTTTTTGGTTTTTCTTAAGGTTTATCAAACACACAAGAAGAAAGCGAGAAAAAGGAAATTAAACTAGCATGGATAATACAATGAAAGAGTATGAGCACCGACGACTAGAATAGTGTGTGAACATGAATGTAAAGTCGGTGTGAAATACATACTCCCCCAAGCTTAGGCTTTTCGCCTAAGTTGGTCTAATACCAAGGACCGCCTGGCCGATATCCGTAGTTGTAGCTGGGGTCGTATTGCGATGCAGCGGCAACCGCCTCCTGAGCTGCGGCGTGTTGGCGAGCTGCCTCCGCTCACCCCTCGTGTTCAGCTGCTTCTTCCTTGGTAACAACATATCTTCCTTTTGCCTGATAATCAAAAAGGAGAGGAGCAGGAAGATTAACATGGACGACGTTGCGTCTGTCATAGATTAGTCGATAATGGAGGAATTGTTCATTCCTCCTAAGAAATTTGATGATTGACCATAGCGTCATAATCTAGATAAGCAGGAGGTATCATCACATCCCCCTCTCGTGGTGCTATACGAAGATAATTAGCCACACCGGTTGCATAAATTCCTCCAAATAAATCTCCAGTTCTACTATTGTTCTGCAACCTACGTGTAACTATTGCCCCCAAGTTATAACCTTTATAACCCAACACAGCACTCTTGAGGACACAAAGATCAGGGACACACATATGACATGCTTCATCTTTACCATTAATGCATCTACCAATGAAGAGAGCAAAATAATGTATAGCAGCAAAATGAATGCTCCCTATGGTAGATTGTGCTATGTCCCTGGATTCTCCCATAGTAATACTAGCAAGGAAATCTCTAAATTCAGATTTGTGAGGATCATTAATATTACCCCACTGCGGGAGTTTGCAAGCAGTTGTAAAATCCTCTAAGTCCATGGTATAAGATGTATCATAAATATCAAATAGGACACTAGGAGAATTACGCGTACATATTTAAACCTCCGCACAAATGAATCAGTCAATTGATAGTACTGAGGACACTTATCTTGTAAGAAGTCTTCCAGCTCAGCATTACGCACATATGCGTCAAATTCCTCCTTAAAGTATGCTTCGACCATAAAATCATCGGATGGCCACTCACAAGCTCGTACATCCGCGTCCCTCGGTAATTCAACATCTTACTCACGCATAGCAATCTTGGGCCCTTTCTTCACCGAGGAACCACCTTGGTACATTCTCCTAGACATAATTATTTTTCTGAAAAATTTCTGAAATTTTAGTAAATTCAAATAAAAGTGAATAAAACTAAACAAGATTGGTAGCAACTACTCCTACAAGTGCCTAGAGCCTATATCAGGCATTAGAATTGCTTGGGACCTCATAAATTCAACATGCAAGCACAAGAACATGGTCACCTATGCAGTACAAATTTGCAATGAATAAAGCACTAGAACAAAAACTAATTGGACCAATGGAGGAGTCACTTACCAAGCAACAATCTCCCAAAGCAGTTTTGTGAATGGAGCTTTGAGCAAGGAGATCGAAAATCGCAGCAAAATGAGCTAGAACTCGTGCTTGAGCTGGATGGGGATTTTTTGGGTAGAAAATGAAGTGTGTGGGTGCTGGCATAAGTGGACGGGGGCCACCAGGGGCCCACGAGACAGGGGGCGCCCAAGGGGAGGGGGCGCGCCCTCCACTCTCGTGGCCTGGTGCTTGCCCCTCCTGCAGCGATTTCTGTGCCTAAAATCCTCAAATATTCCAGAAAAAATCATACTAAATTTGCAGGGCATTTGGAGCACTTCTATTTTCGGGATATTTTTTAATGCACAGATAATTCAGAAAACAGATAGATAATACTATTTTTGCTTTATTTATTCTAAATAACAGAAAGTAAAAAGAGGGTACAGAAGGTTGTGCCTTCTAGTTTCATCTATCTCGTGATCATCAAAATGAATCCACTAACAAGGTTGATCAAGTCTTGTTAACAAACTCATTCCGAATAACACGGAACCGGAGAAATTTCGAATAACACTAAGTTACCTCAACGGGGATATGAAAATCCCCAACAATGAGAATATCATACTTTTTCTTGATATTAGGAAGAGGAAATTCAAAACATCCAATAATAATAGTTGGAACTTTTCCAATAGAATTGATGCTATGAACTTGAGATTATTTCCTCGGAAAGTGTACCGTATGCTCATTACCATTAACATGAAAAGTGACACTGCCTTTGTTGCAATCAATAACAGCCCCTCCAGTATTCAAAAAGGGTGTACCAAGGATAATCGACATACTATCGTCCTCGGGAATATCAAGAATAACAAAGTCCGTTAAGATAGTGACATTTGCAACCACAACAGGCACATCCTCACAAATACCGACGGGTATAACAGTTGATTTATCAGCCATTTGCAAAGATATTTTAGTAGGTGTCAACTCATTCAATTCAAGTCTACGATATAAAGAGAGAGGCATAACACTAACACCGGCTCCAAGATCACATAAAGCAGTTCTAAGATAATTTCTTTTAATGGAGCATGGCATAGTTGGTACACCCGGATCTCCAAGTTTCTTTGGTATTCCACCCTTAAAAGTGTAATTAGCAAGCATGGTGGAAATTTCAGCTTGCGGTATCTTTCTTTTATTTGTAATGATATCCTTCATATATTTAGCATAAGGATTTACTTTGAGCATATCAGTTAAGCGCATACGTTAGAAAATAGGTCTAATCATTTCAGCAAAGCACTCAAAATCCTCATCATCCTTTGTCTTGGATGGTTTAGGAGGAAAAGGCATGGGTTTCTGACCCATGGTTCTCTTTCTCTACCGTGCTTCCTAGCAACAAAATCTCTCTTATCATAACGTTGATTCTTTGATTGTGGGTTATCAAGATCAACAACAGGTTCAATCTCTACTTCATTGTTTTTCCTAGGTTGAGCATCTACATGAACATTATCATTAACATTATCACTAGGTTCATGTTCATCACCTGATTGTGTTTCAGCATCAGAAATAGAAATATCATTGGAATTATCAGGTGTGTCTACAGTAGGTTCACTAGAAGCATGCAAGGTCCTACCGTTTTTCTTTTTCTTCTTTTTAGAAGAACTAGATGCCTCTAAATTATTTCTCTGAGAATCTTGCTCGATTCTCTTAGGGTGGCCTTCAGGATACAAAGGTTCCCGAGTCATTCTACCAGTTCTAGTAGCCACTCTAACAACAAAGTCATTTTTATTATTTAATTCATCAAGCAAACCATTTTGAGCTTTGAGTACTTGCTCAACTTGAGTAGCAACCATAGAAGCATATTTTCTAACGAGTTTGAGTTCACCTTTAACTCTAGCCATATTATCGCTCACGCGTCCTATCTCGAAAGCATTATTCTTTAACTCTCTACCAACATAAGAATTAAAACTTTCTTGTCTAGCCATAAAGTCATCAAATTCATCTATGCATGGGCTATGAAATTTAGTAGAGGGAATTTCAACTTTATCATATCTATAGAGAGAATTTACCTTTACTACCTGTGTCGAGTTATCAAGACAATGTGGTTCTCCATCAAGTGGTATATTAAGACCATGTATTTCTTCAATAGGTGGTAAATTCTTAACATCTTCAGCTTTAATACCTTTTTCTTTCATTGATTTCTTTGCCTCTTGGATATCTTCAGGACTGAGAAGTAAAACACCTCTCTTCTTCGGAGTGGGTTTAGGAATAGGCTCAGGGGTTGGCTCAATTGGTTCAAGAATTGCCTCAGGAATTGGCTCAGGGAGAGTCCAATTATTTTCATTAGTCAACATATTATTCAATAGTAATTCAGCTTAGTCGACTGTTCTTTCCCTGAAAACACAACCAGCACAACTATCCAAGTAGTCCTTGGAAGCATCGGTTAGTCCATTATAAAAGATATCAAGTATTTCATTTTTCTTGAGAAGATGATCAGGCAAAGCATTAAGTAACCGGGGCCAAGTAATGGGGATTGTTCTTAATGCAGTGGGAGGCATGTGGATTTGATTAGCGAAAAGCTGACAGCCCACGCAACGTTGAACAAGGGCTTGAGCGTCTACTCGAGCCGTGGGCCAGATAAACCCTATTTGGAACGCCTTGCTTACGAGGGATCTAGCTGTGGCGTGATGACCACTGAGACCGGCATGTATTTCTACCAAGAGTTGCCTTCCCTCCTCTTTAGAGATACACCTTTGAAGGACTCTGGTTGTATTTCTTTTGTACAGTTCACCCTCATGCACTTTAAAGGCTTTAGAGCGCCAAACTATGCACCGAGCTTCATTTTGATCGTCGGGAAGTTCATGCCTATTAAGGTAGGCCAGGAATGGTTCGGTCCAGGGAGCGATAACCACCATGATATCAGGAGCAGAGGGTGTTATCTTGATATGCGGACCCTCGATGGTGTCTGCATTGTGTTCGACAGCTGGGGGTGTGCTCAGGTCCGTATTGCCTTCTCCGCTCTCACCCTGCCACACTACAGATGGCTTAAAAAGCCTTTCCACAAAGGTGTTAGGTGGCACAGGGTCGCGCTTAGCGCCCATAAGAGTGAGGATGTTGGCTGCCTGATTACTCTCTCGAGCGATGTGATGAAACTCAAGTCCTTCGAACCGAGCTGATATTTTTAATGTGGCGTTTTGATATGCCGCCATTTTTGGGTCATTTACGTCGAACTCTCCATTGACCTGAGAAATTGTGAGGTTGGAATCACCGCGCACCTCCAGGCATTGTATACCCATGGAGATGGCCATGCGAAGACCATGTAGAAGCACCTCATATTCGGCTACATTGTTGGAGTCCGTATACATAATTTGTAGTACATAGCGGACTACGTCCCTAGTATGGGATGTTAGGATGACGCCAGCCCCTAGTCCGGCCAGCATTTTAGAGTCGTCGAAGTACATAATCCAATTGGAGTATGATCTATACTCTTTAGGGAGTTAGGCTTCCGTCCATTCAGCGACAAAGTCAGCCAACACCTGGGATTTAATAGCCCGGAGTGGCTTGTATACGATTTCAAAGGGTAAAAGCTCGATGGCCCATTTGGCTATGCAGTCAGTGGCGTCCCTGTTATTGATAATGTCATTGAGTGGTACTTCATATGTCACTGTGATCGAACAATCTTGAAAGTAGTGTCATAATTTACGGGATGCCATGAAGACTATGTAGGCTATCTTATGATAGTGGGGGTATAAGGTGTAAGGACCTCTGATACATAATAGACTGGTTTTTGGGTGGGGAATTTATGTCCCTCTTCCCCTCGTTCGATGACGAGCACAACACTAACCACTTGGTTAGTTGCCGAAATATATAATAACATGGGCTCTCCAACACCTGGTGTAGCTAGGATTGGGTTGCTTGCAAGAAGGGTTTTAATCTCTTTGAGTCCGGCTATGGCAGCGTCCGTCCATTTGAAGTTGTCTGTGCGCTTTAATAGCTTGTATAGTGGTAGAGCTTTCTCTCCTAATTTGGAGATAAAGTAGCTTAAGGCCGTGACGCACCCAGCTAGTTTCTGGACTTGCTTTAGGTCTGTTGGTGTGGCCAATTGTGACAACGCTCAGACCTTAGCTGTGTTTGCTTCAATTCCTCAATGGGAAACAAAAAAACCCGAGCAATTTTCAGGCCGGAACTCCGAAGACACATTTTTCCGGATTAAGCCGTATGTCGTATGTTCGGAGGTTGTCGAAGGTGAGGCGGATATCGTCCACTAGTACCTCGACATCTTTTGTCTTGATGACCACGTCGTCCACATATGCTTCGACCATTTTGCCTATTTGTTTTTCCAGGCAAGTTTGAATCATACGCTGGTAGGTAGCCCCGGCGTTTTTGAGTCCGAAGGGCATAGTGTTGAAGCAGAAGGGACCGTAAGGGGTAATGAACGCGGTTGCAGCCTGGTCTAATTCCTTCATCTTAATCTGATGATATCCGGAATAGGCATCGAGGAAACACATAGAGTCGTGCCCTGCTGTTGCATCAATAATTTGGTTGATGCGAGGCAATGGGAAGGGGTCTTTAGGGCAAGCCTTGTTGAGGTCCTTGAAATCGACACATAGTCGCCAGGATTTGTCCTTCTTTGGTACCATAACCAAGTTGGCTAACCAATCCGGATGTTTAATCTCCCTAATAAACCCAGCCTCTAACAACTTAGCTAGCTCTTCTCCCATGGCTTGATGCTTGGGTTCAAAGAATCGCCATAGTGTCTGCTTCACGGGTTTGAATCCCTTGATTACATTGAGACTGTGTTCGACCAGTCTTCTTGGGATGCCGGGCATGCCTGAAGGTTTCCATGCAAAGATATCCCAGTTCTCTCGCAGGAATGTGTGTAGGGCGGCCTCCACTGCCGGATCCAGCTGTGCTCCGATAGATGCTGTTTTGTTAGGGTCTGTCGGGTGCACTTGGAATTTGACTATTTCCTCGGCTGGCTTGAAAAGAGGTGGATTTTGATCTCTTATCGAGAATCACATTGTCCCTATACACCGTGGACCGTAGGGTGGCCAATTCCTCTGCCGCTAGGGCTTCAGATAGTGCCTCGAGGGCCAAGGATGCAGTTTTGTTTTCGGCACGAAGGGCTTTGTTCTGGTCGCTCGAAATTGTGATGATTCCATTAGGTCCGGGCATTTTGAGTTTCATATACCCGTAATGGGGTATAGCTTGAAAGCATGAGAAAGCGTCCCAACCAAGGATGTTGTGATACCCACTGTTGAAGGGGACCACATGAAAGTGCAACTCTTTGGATCTATTGTTCTCGGGCATGCCGAATACCACATCTAGTTTAAATTTTCTCGAGCAGTGTGCTTCTCGACTGGGGATAATACCTCGACAGGTGGTATTGCTTTGCTCGATGCGTGATCTATCGATCTGCATTTTATCGAGCGTGTCATCATAGATGAGGTTTAGTCCGCTGCCGTCGTCCATGAGCACTTTAGTGAGCTGAAAACTATCAATGATGGGGTTTAGTACTAAAGCTGCGGCTGCTCGGACTGACCGAGCCTTTGGTTCATCTTCGACCCTAAAGGTTATTGCCGTGTCGTTCCATGGGCTCAGTGCGATAATTTGGTGGACTTCGACGAGGTCGCGGAGCGACCGTTTGTGCCGATTGTTCGAAGAGAAGGTCTCGAAGACTGTTAAGACGTTGAAGTTGTCACTCTCCGAAGAGTACTTCTCTGGAGTTGTGGTGAGGATGGCCTCTCCACTTTTTGCTACTTGTCAGAGTACCCAGCATGCTCGGAGGCTATGGGTTGGGACTGTACGCGGAGTGGCGTGAATCAAGCAGGGCTTGTCCAGTAGTTCGTCAAGAACGGACATGTGTGCCGTGAAGGGTTTATTTTTCCTTCCTATAGACTGGTGGTCGGGTCACCCGCCAGGATGTATCCGTTTGGCCTGGGCCGCACACTGCTTCAAGGCAGCGGGATCCAGTTGAGTTTTTTGGGCCCTCCATGTGCTTTCCATCGCACAGTATTTTTGTAATACTTGTGATAATTCCGTGAAACTCCGTGTGTGGCAAAGGTCGAGGGCATTCAATATTCCCTCGTCGGTGCAGTTACGATGGAAAACCGAAACTACGTCATCATCCGAGCAGTCTTTGATCCTGTTTTTAACAAGCAGGAATCAGGCCCAAAAGTGGTGGACCGTTTCATGAGGCTGCTACCGCACATACATCAGGTCGTATATATCTGGAGGACCTGAGTTGCTTGGAGAATATAGATTGTGATGGGTGGGTGGATTAAATTTTGGATCATGTCCCACATCTGTGTTCGAAGCTAGAATGGTTTCCGAGGCGACCAGTTCAGGTCGGGTTAGGCACAAGGGCTCCGGCAATCCTACGCTTGAACAAGAGTCCGGAGGGCGTATGATCCCGTCCGAAGGGGGAGTATCCGGCTTAGGGGATTCGGAGACCCGAACATACTTGGTTTTCAATATGGGGAGGGAAGTGTCTTTGGCCGATTCCTCAACGACCGCTACAAGGTGGGTGATCGGCGGGTGATTAATTTCCCTCTAGTCGGGCTTGAGCCCGACCCGTTCATAGTCTGTTGAGACCCCCAGGGTGGCAATGTGGTCCAACAGTTCGTTTAAAGACGAAGCATCCACCGGATCCAACTTTTTGGAGTACTTAGGGCCGATGCAAGGACGGTGTCCACGCGGCCATGGGGGGAATTGCGGGCTCGACGGCCGCGTAGGCCCTTATGTGTTGGGGAACGTAGCAGAATTTTAAAATTTTCTACGCATCACCAAGATCTATCTATGGAGTTAACTAGCAATGAGGGGAAAAGGAGTGCATCTACATACCCTTGTAGATCGCGAGTGAAAGATTTCTTTTAATGGATCTCCTCTTGTTCCTCAATCTTCGGCTATTCATGTGGGTATTTCTGTTTCCAGAGTAGGATCCGCATGATTAAACATCAGCACGCGCACTTCCCTCCGTTTTCGATGCCGACAGGGGGCTTTCATGCACAGATGAACCTTCTGAGCTTTGGAAGTACCTTTGCCCTGGAGGATTGTCCCGCTCCTTCCTCTTCAGATTCCTACTAAAGGGCGGCAGCTTTGTGAAAGCTCCCGTTGACATTCTAACACATTGGCAGGGGTTAGTAGCTAAGGGATAATAAAGAACTTTCGAAGGAAAGCCGTCACAGTCTGTCCTCAAGAGAGGCATCCATTCCTGGCCAGTCAAAGTTCCTATTCCGGCACAATATGAGGCGGGGTGGGCATCGGATTAGCAGGTATATAATTGTCGACCACAGAAAGGATCGGTCGCTCGGGAAGCGGAAGCGTTCAAGAGAACGGGGTTGATGGAGTCGTACTCGTCGTGATCCAAATCACCGATGACCAAGCGCCGAACGGACGGCACCTCCGCGTTCAACACACGTACGGTTGGGAAGACGTCTCCTCCTTCTTGATCCAGCAAGGGGGAAGGAGAGGTTGATGGAGATCCAGCAGCACGACGGCGTGGTGGTGGAAGCAGCGGGCGATCTCGGCGAGGCCGCCAAGCACTACGAGAGGAGAGGTGTCACGGGAGGGAGAGGGAGGCGCCAGGGGCTAGGGTGCGGCTGCCCTCCCTCCCCCCACTATATATAGGGGCCAAGGGGGGGGGGCGCCGGCCCCTCTAGATCCCATCTAGATAGGGGGGGGGCAAGGGGGTGGCTTGCCCCCCAAGCCAAGTGGGGCGCCCCCACCCCCAGGGTTTCCAACCCTAGGCGCAGGGGAGGCCCAAGGGGGGCGCACCAGCCCACCTGGGGCTGGTTCCCCTCCCACTTCAGCCCATGGGGCCCTCCGGGATAGGTGGCCCCACCCGATGGACCCCCGGAACCCTTCCGGTGGTCCCGGTACAATACCGGTGACCCCCGAAATTTTCCCGACGGTCGAAACTGCACTTCCTATATATAATTCTTCACCTCCGGACCATTCCGGAACTCCTCGTGACGTCCGGGATCTCATCCGGGACTCCGAACAACTTTCGGGTTACCGCATACTAATATCTCTACAACCCTAGTGTCACCGAACCTTAAGTGTGTAGACCCTAAGGGTTCGGGAGACACGCAGACATGACCAAGACGACACTCCGGTCAATAACCAACACCGGGATCTGGATACCCATGTTGGCTCCCACATGCTCCTCGATGATCTCATCGGATGAACCACGATGTAGAGGATTCAATCAATCCCATATACAATTCCCTTTGTCAATCGGTACGTTACTTGCCCGAGACTCGATCGTCGGTATCCCAATACCTCGTTTAATCTCGTTACCGGCAAGTCACTTTACTCGTACCGTAATGCATGATCCCATGATCAACCACTTGGTCACATTGAGCTCATTATGATGATGCATTACCGAGTGGGCCCAGAGATACCTCTCCGTCATACGGAGTGACAAATCCTAGTCTCGATTCGTGCCAACCCAACAGACACTTTCGGAGATACCCATAGTGCACCTTTATAGCCACCTAGTTACGTTGTGACGTTTGGCACACCCAAAGCACTCCTACGGTATCCGGGAGTTGCACAATCTCATGGTCTAAGGAAATGATACTTGACATTTGGAAAAGCTCTAGCAAACGAACTACACGATCTTGTGCTATGCTTAGGATTGGGTCTTGTCCATCACATCATTCTCCTAATGATGTGATCCGTTATCAATGACATCCAATGTCCATAGTCGGAAACCATGACTATCTGTTGATCAACGAGCTAGTCAACTAGAGGCTCACTAGGGACATGTTGTGGTCTATGTATTCACACATGTATTACGATTTCGGATAACACAATTATAGCATGAATAATAGACAATTATCATGAACAAAGAAATATAATAATAACCATTTTATTATTGCCTCTAGGGCATATTTCCAATAGTCTCCCACTTGCACTAGAGTCACTAATCTAGTTACATTGTGATGAATCGAACACCCATAGAGTTACGGTGTTGATCATGTTTTGCTCTAGGGAGAGGTTTAGTCAGCGGATCTGCTACATTCAGGTCCGTATGTACTTTACAAATATCTATGTCTCCATCTTGAACATTTTCATGAATGGAGTTGAGCGGCGCTTGATGTGCCTGGTCTTCTTGTGAAACCTGGGCTCCTTGGCAAGGGCAATAGCTCCAGTGTTGTCACAGAAGAGAGTGACCGGCCCCGACGCATTGGGTATGAATCCTAGGTCGGTGATGAACTCCTTCATCCAGATTGCTTCATGTGCTGCCTCCGAGGCTGCCATGTACTCCGCTTCACATGCTTACTGCCCCACCATTCAAAATAAACACGTATCCGGTTTGTGACTTAGAGTCATCCAGATCTGTGTCGAAGCTAGCATCGACGTAACCCTTTACGACGAGCTCTTCGTCACCTCCATAAACGAGAAACATGTCCTTAGTCCTTTTTAGGTACTTCGGGATATTCTTGACCGCTGTCCAGTGTTCCATGCTGGGATTACTTTGGTACCTTCCTACCAAACTTACGTCAAGGTTTACATCAGGTCTGGTACATAGCATGGCATACATAATAGACCCTATGGCTGAGGCATAGGGGACGACACTCATCTTTTCTCTATCTTCTGCCGTGGTCGGGCATTGAGCCGTGCTCAATTGCACACCTTGCAATACAGGCAAGAACCCCTTCTTGGACTGATCCATATTGAACTTCTTCAATATCTTGTCAAGGTATGTACTTTGTGAAAGACTAATGAGGCGTCTCGATCTATCTCTATAGATCTTGATGCCTAATATATAAGCAGCTTCTCCAAGGTCCTTCATTGAAAAACACTTGTTCAAGTAGGCCTTTATGCTTTCCAAGAATTCTATATCATTTCCCATCAACAGTATGTCGTCCACATATAATATGAGAAATGCTCCAGAGCTCCCACTCACTTTCTTGTAAACACAGGCTTCTCCATAAGTCAGTGTAAACTCAAACACTTTGATCATCTCATCAAATCGAATGTTCCAACTCCGAGATGCTTGCACCAGCCCATAGATTGAGCCTTGGAGCTTGCACACCTTGTTAGCATTCTCTGGATCGACAAAACCTTCCGGCTGCATCATATACAATTCTTCCTTAAGAAAGCTGTTAAAGATTGCCGTTTTGACGTCCATTTGCCATATCTCCTAATCATAGAATGCGGCAATTGCTAACATGATTCGGACGGACTTTAGCTTCGCTACGGGCGAGAAAGTCTCATCGTAGTCAACCCCTTGAACTTGTCGATAACCCTTAGCGACAAGTCGAGCCTTATAGATGGTCACGTTACCATCCGCGTCTGTCTTCTTCTTAAAGATCCATTTATTTTCTATGGCTCGCCGATCATCAGGCAAGTCAGTCAAAGTCCATACTTAGTTTTCATACATGGATCCTATATCGGATTTCATGGCTTCTAGCCATTTGTCGGAATCTGGGCCCGCCATCGCTTCTTCATAGTTCGAAGGTTCACCGTTGTCTAACAACATGATATCCAAGACAGGGTTGCCGTACCACTCTGGTGCCGAACATGTCCTTGTGGACCCACGAAGTTCAGTAGGAGCTTGATCCGAAGTACCTTGATCATCATCATTAACCTCCTCTCTAGTCGGTGCAGGCACCACAGGAACATCTTCCAGAGCTGCGCTACTTTCCGGTTCAAGAGGTAGTACTTCATCAAGTTCCACTTTCCTCCCACTTACTTCTTTCGAGAGAAACTCTTTCTCCAGAAAGGACCCATTCTTGGCAACAAAGATCTTGCCTTCGGATCTGAGGTAGAAGGTATACCCAATGGTTTCCTTAGGGTATCCTATGAAGACGCATTTTTCCGACTTGGGTTCGAGCTTTTCAGGTTGAAGTTTCTTGACATTAGCATTGCATCCCCAAACTTTTAGAAACGACAGCTTAGGTTTCTTCCCAAACCATAATTCATACGGTGTCATCTCAACGGATTTCGACGGAGCCCTATTTAAAGTGAATGCGGCTGTCTCTAGAGCATAGCCCCAAAGTGAGATCGGTAGATCGGTAAGAGACATCATAGATCGCACCATATCTAATAGAGTGCGATTACGACGTTCGGACACACCATTTCTCTGAGGTGTTCCAGGCGGCATGATTTGTGAAACAATTCCACATTTCCTTAAGTGTGTGCCAAATTCGTGACTCAAATATTCCCCTCCATGATCTGATCGTAAGAACTTTATTTTCCTGTCACGTTGATTCTCAACCTCACTCTGAAATTCCTTGAACTTTTCAAAGGTCTCAGACTTGTGTTTCATTAAGTAGATATACCCATATCTACTCAAGTCATCGATGAGAGTGAGAACATAACGATAGCCACCATGACCTCAACACTCATTGGACCGCACACATCGGTATGTATGATTTCCAATAAGTTGGTTGCTCGCTACATTGTTCGGAGAACGGAGTCTTGGTCATCTTACCCATGAGGCATGGTTCATGCGTGTTAAATGATTAAGTAATCAAGAGACTCCAAAAGTCCATCTACATGGAGCTTCTTCATGCGTTTAACACCTATGTGACCAAGGCGGCAGTGCCACAAGTATGTGGGACTATCATTATCAACCTTACATCTTTTGGTATTCACACTATGAATATGTGTAACATTACGCTCGAGATTCATTAATAATAAACCATTTACCAGCGGGGCATGACCATAAAACATATCTCTCATATAAATAGAACAACCATTATTCTCGGATTTAAATGAGTAGCCATCTCGAATTAAACGAGATCCTGATACAATGTTCATGCTCATAGCTGGCACTAAATAACAATTATTGAGGTTTAAAACTAATCCCGTAGGTAAATGTAGAGGCACCGTGCAGACGGCGATAACATCGACCTTGGAACCATTCCCGATGCGCATCATCACCTCGTCCTTCGCCAGTCTCCGCTTATTCCGCAGCTCCTGCTTTGAGTTACAAATATGAGCAACCGCACGGTATCAAATACCGGGAGCTACTACGAGTCTTGGTAAGGTACACATCATTACATGTATATCACATATACCTTTAGTGTTGCCGCCTTCTTGTCCGGTAAGTATTTGGGGCAGTTCCGCTTCGATGACCACTTCCTTGCAATAAAAGCACTCGGTCTCAGGCTTGGGTCCATTCTTTGGCTTCTTCCGACAAGCGGCTTACGGTAGCGGCAACTCCTTGCCGTCCTTCTTGAAGTTCTTCTTACCCTTGCCTTTCTTAAACTTAGTGGTTTTATTCACCATCAACACTTGATGTTCCTTTTGATCTCCACCTCCGCTGATTTCAACATTGAATATACCTCGGGAATGGTCTTTTCCATCCCTGCATATTGAAGTTCATCAAAAAGCTCTTGTAGCTCGGTGGAAGCGGCGAAGGATCTGTCAATGACCGCGTCATCCGGGAGATTAACTCCCAATTGAGTCAGCGGTTGTGCAACCTTGACATTTTGAGTATGTGCTCACTTGCGAACTATTTTCCTCCATCTTACAAGCTGAAGAACTTGTCGGAGACTTCATATCTCTCGACCGGGCATGAGCTTGGAAAACCATTTTCAGCTCTTGAACATCTCATATGCTCCGTGTTGCTCAAAACGCTTTTGGAGCCCCGGTTCTAAGCTGTAAAGCATGCCGCACTGAACGAGGGAGTAATCATCAGCACAAGACTGCCAAGCGTTCATAACGTCTTAGTTCTCTGGGATGGGTGCTTCACCTAGCGCTGCTTCTAGGACATAATCTTTCTTGGCAGCTATGAGGATGATCCTCAGGTTCCGGACCTAGTCCGTATAGTTGCTGCCATCATCTTTCAGCTTGGTTTTCTCTAGGAACGCATTGAAGTTGAGGGCAACATTAGCGTGGGCCATTTGATCTACAAGACATATTGTAAAGATTTTAGACTAAGTTCATGATAATTAAGTTCATCTAATCAAATTATTCAATGAACTCCCACTCAGACAGACATCCCCCTAGTCATCTAAGTGAACCATGATCCGAGTCAACTAGGCCGTGTCCGATCATCACGTGAGACGGACTAGTCAACGTCGGTGAACATCTTCATGTTGATCGTATCTTCTATAAGACTCATGCTCGACCTTTCGGTCTTTCGTGTTCCGAGGCCATGTCTGTACATGCTAGGCTTGTCAAGTCAACCTAAGTGTATTGCGTGTGTAAGTGTGGCTTACACCCGTTGTATTCGAACGTTAGAATCTATCACACCCGATCATCACGTGGTGCTTCGAAACAACGAACCTTCACAACGGTGCATAGTTAGGGGGAACACTTTCTTGAAATTATTGCGAGGGATCATCTTATTTAAGCTACCGTCTTTCTAAGAAAATAACATGTAAAACATGATAAACATCACATGCAATCAAATAGTGACATGATATGGCCAATATCATATTGCTCCTGGGATCTCCATCCTCGGGGCGCCATGATCATCTTCGTCACCGGCATGACACCATGATATCCATCATCATGATCTCCATCATCGTGTCTTCATGAAGTTGTCACGCCAAAGATTACTTCTACTTCTATGGCTAACGTGTTTAGCAATAAAGTAAAGTAATTTACATGGCGTTATTCAATGACACGCAGGTCATACAAAAAATAAAGACAACTCCTATGGCTCCTGCCGGTTGTCATACTCATCGACATGCAAGTCGTGATTCCTATTACAAGAACATGATCAATCTCATACATCACATATATCATTCATCACATCTTTTGGCCATATCACATCACAAGGCACATGCTGCAAAAACAAGTTAGGCGTCCTCTAATTGTTGTTGCATGTTTTCTGATGGCTTCTATAGGTTTCTATCAAGAGCGTTTCTTACCTCGTAAAACCACAACGTGATATGCCAATTTCTATTTACCCTTCATAAGGATCCTTTTCATCGAATCCGCTCCAACTAAAGTGGGAGAGACAGACACCCGCTAGCCACCTTATGCAACTAGTGCATATCAGTCGGTGGAACCTGTCTCACGTAAGCGTACGTGTAAGGTCGGTCCGGGCCGCTAAATCCCACGATGCCGCCGAAGCAAGATAAGACTAGTAGTGGCAAGAAATGACAACATCTACGCCCACAACTGCTTTGTGTTTTACTCGTGCATAGTAACTACGCATAGACCTAGCTCATGATGCCACTGTTGGGGAACGTAGCAGAATTTTAAAATTTTCTATGCATCACCAAGATCTATCTATGGAGTTAACTAGCAACGAGCGGAAAAGGAGTGCATCTACATACCCTTGTAGATCGCGAGCGGAAGCGCTCAAGAGAACGGGGTTGATGGAGTCGTACTCGTCGTGATCCAAATCACCGATGACCAAGCGCCGAACGGACGGCACCTCCGCATTCAACACACGTATGGTTTGGAAGACGTCTCCTCCTTCTTGATCCAGCAAGGGGGGAGGAGAGGTTGATGGAGATCCAGCAGCACGATGGCGTGGTGGTGGAAGCAGCGGCGATCTCGGCAGGGCTTCGCCAAGCACTACGAGAGGGAGAGGTGTCACGGGAGGGAGAGGGAGGCGCCAGGGGCTGGGGTGCGGCTGCCTCCTCCCCCACTATATATAGGGGCCAAGGGGCGCGGCCTCTAGATCCCATCTAGATGGGGGGGCAAGGGGTGGCTTGCCCCCAAGCCAAGTGGGCGCCCCACCCCTGTGGTTTCAACCCTAGGCGCGGGGAGGCCCAGGGGCACACCAGCCCACCTGGGGCTGGTTCCCCTCCCACTTCCGCCCATGGGGCCCTCCGGGATAGGTGGCCCCACCCGGTGGACCCCCGGAACCCTTCCGGTGGTTCCGGTACAATACGGGTGACCCCCGAAACTTTCCCGACGGTCGAAACTGCACTTCCTATATATAATTCTTCACCTCCGGACCATTCTGGAACTCCTCGTGACGTCCGAGATCTCATCCGGGACTCCGAACAACTTTCGGGTTACGGCATACTAATATCTCTACAACCCTAGCGTCACCGAACCTTAAGTGTGTAGACCCTACGGGTTCGGGAGACACGCAGACATGACCGAGACGACTCTCCGGTCAATAACCAACAGCGGGATCTGGATACCCATGTTGGCTCCCACATGCTCCTCAATGATCTCGGATGAATCACGATGTTGAGGATTCAATCAATCCCGTATACAATTCCCTTTGTCAATCGGTACGTTACTTGCCCGAGACTCGATCTTCGGTATCCCAATACCTCGTTTAATCTCGTTACCGGCAAGTCACTTTACTCGTACCGTAATGCATGATCCCGTGATCAACCACTTGGTCACATTGAGCTCATTATGATGATGCATTACTGAGTGGGCCTAGAGATACCTCTCCGTCATACGGAGTGACAAATCCCAGTCTCGATTCGTGCCAACCCAACAGACACTTTTGGAGATACCCATAGTGCACCTTCATAGCCACCCAGTTACGTTGTGACGTTTGGCACACCAAAGCACTCCTACGGTATCCGGAGTTGCACAATCTCATGGTCTAAGGAAATGATACTTGACACTTGGAAAAGCTCTAGCAAACGAACTACGATCTTGTGCTATGCTTAGGATTGGGTCTTGTCCATCACATCATTCTCCTAATGATGTGATCCGTTATCAATGACATCCAATGTCCATAGTCAGGAAACCATGACTATCTGTTGATCAACGAGCTAGTCAACTAGAGGCTCACTAGGGACATGTTGTGGTCTATGTATTCACACATGTATTATGATTTCCGGATAACACAATTATAGCATGAATAATAGACAATTATCATGAACAAAGAAATATAATAATAACCATTTTATTATTGCCTCTAGGGCATATTTCCAACATTATGGTGAAACCGCCGAACTGGAGGGTCTGCCTAGAAGCTAGGCACCCTCCAAAGGTGATATGTTGTTGATGACTAGGCGAGCCATATATCGCTTTTTGTAGGCAGCACAACAGAGCTCTCAATGAAAGCACCAATGTTGGTGTCAAAATCGGCAGATCTCGGGTAGGGGGGCCAAGCTGCGCCGCTAAGGATCAATCGTAACAGGAGACCATGGGATGCAGTATTTACCCAGGTTCGGGCCCTCTTAAGGGAGGTAAAACCCTACTCCTTCTTGATTATATTCGATGAGTATGAAGATTACAAGAGTTGATCTACCTCGAGATCGTAATGGCTAAACCCTAGATGTCTAGCCTATGAGTATTCCAATGATGGTAAAGAAGATAGACTCTACAGACTAACCCCTCCAGTTTATATACACACCGGAGGAGCCTAGGGTTTGTACAAGGTCGGTTCATCAGGGACGGAAACTTCCGAACTCCAATCTTGTCGTCTACATATTGAGAAATTCCATCCGGACACGAAGGATAATCTTTAGCTTGATCTTGTACGACCCATCCAACCTGGTCGATACTCCTAGGCCGGACACCTGAGGACCCCCGAATCCAGGACCCCCTCAGCCGTCCCCACTGGGGGTTGTTCAAACACATCTTCACCTGCCGCTCCCAGTCGGTTAAGAAGGCAAATTCTAGTGATGCAAAGACCCACGTGATTCAGCTGTGTGGGGACTTGGGTGTCTAGATGAGAGGTAGAAGTGCTTTTACTTCTATGACGTTTCCTGGGTCGGTCACGGGTTGGCAGTCGACCTGGTTCTACTAGAATAACGTTCCGACTCTTGGTTCGTCGACTGGCCTCCCCCCTTACACATCGAAGAGACTCAAAGTTCCTCGCTCGATGATAGTGGATGAGGAGGAGAAAGCTGAGGTGGGGATCATGGTAGATGCAGTGGTCGAGTTGATCCTGGGCGGGGTGACAGACATAGATTTGTTGCAAGTGTTTCTCAGTCAACGCATCCAGCCTCTGCAAGCACGCGACCATCCCATGTGGCTGTATACAGGTGCAGACTACACCGCTCAGACCCATCTGGAGGAAGTCAAGGAAGAGACCGTGACATAGTGGCTCAGGAGCATTATTGGAAACTGTGACAATCCACGTGGATCCTAACGGATCTTGCCATTCGATGCTGAGCATCTTCCAGGAGAGGTGAGACATAACTTGTCGATTGTTTTCTCTTTTGTTTTCGATATGCAACTGAATTGAGGACCGGCTAACTTTGACATTTGTGTTCTGTAGGCGTTCACGAAGATGTATTCGCCCCTGCCGAATAGTGAGCAACTTGTTGAAGGAGTGGATAGTGATGGTGCCACTGCTGATATGGACTACGCCGACGATAGTGAAGATGACAGTGATGATTCAGAAGGAAGTGAGGAAGTCGAGTCTCCTCCATGCACCAAGCATCGATCCAAACAGACCCAAGACCCGTCACTCGGCCAAGGCAAGGTCGGGGCATCGAGTGTTAGGAATCCAAAACACACTCGGGCTGCAACGTAGGAGCCGACTGAGAACACAACAAAACAACCCAAAGTAGCACCAGTGAAACGTTGGAAGGCTCTCCCACGAATCAAGGTCTTGGTGCCTATTGCTTCGACGTGAGTGCTCTTCTTTTTTCCTTTCCTTCTTACTGCTGCCGAACTTCATGTATTTGTTGACCGAGTGAACCTTGCGTGCCAGAGCTGCTACTTCAATAACATCGCCCAAGCAGACTGATGAGGAACATGCGGAGGAGGAAACTGCAGACGCAGCTACCTCTCGGCGAGGTACGACGCGTTTGCACTTTGTTTTGCTTCACTAGTTGGTGATACGTCTCCAACATATCTACTTTTCCAAACACTTTTGCCCTTGTTTTGGACTCTAACTTGCATGATTTGAATGCAACTAACCCGTACTGACGCTGTTTTCAGCAGAACTGCCATGATGTTGTTTTATGTGTAGAAAACAAAAGTTATCGGAATGACTTGAAAATCCACGGAGATAAGTTTTGGAAAATATAAAAAATACTGGCGAAAGAATCAAGACCAGGGGGCCCACACGCAGTCCACGAGGGTGGGGGGCGCGCCTTCCCCCCTAGGCGCGCCCCTGTCTCCTGGGCCCCCTGAGGCTCCACCGACCTCAACTCCAACTCCGTATATTCCGTTTCGCGGAGAAAAAAATCAGACAGAAAGTTTCATCACGTTTTACGATATGGAGCCGCGGCCAAGCCCTAATCTCTCTCGGGAGGGCTGATCTAGAGTACGTTCGGGGCTCCGGAGAGGGTGATTCGTCGCCGTCGTCATCATCAACCATCCTCCATCACCAATTTCATGATGCTCACCGCCGTGCGTGAGTAATTCCATCGTAGGCTTGCTGGACGATGATGGGTTGGATGAGATTTACCATATAATCAAGTTAGTTTTGTTAGGGTTTGATCCCTAGTATCCACTATGTTCTGAGATTGATGTTGCTATGACTTTGCTATGCTTAATGCTTGTCACTAGGGCCCGAGTGCCATGATTTCAGATCTGAACCTATTATGTTTTCATGAATATATGTGTGTTCTTGATCCTATCTTGCAAGTCTATAGTCACCTATTATGTGTTATGATCCGACAACCCCGAAGTGAAAATAATCAGGATACTTCTCGGTGATGACCGTAGTTTGAGGAGTTCATGTATTCACTATGTGCTAATGCTTTGTTCCGGTTCTCTATTAAAAGGAGGCCTTAATATCCCTTAGTTTCCGCTAGGACCCCGCTGCCACGGGAGGGTAGGACAAAATATGTCATGCAAGTTCTTTTCCATAAGCACGTATGACTATTTACAGAATACATGCCTACATTACATTGATGAATTGGAGCTAGTTCTGTGTCACCCTATGTTATAGCTATTACATGAGGAATCGCATCTGACATAATTATCCATCACTGATCCAATGCCTACAAGCTTTTCACATCTTGTGTTTCGCTTATTTACCTTTCCGTTGCTACTGTTACAACCACTACAAAACTATTATCTTTACTTTTGCTACTGTTACCTTTATTATCATACTACTTTGCTACTAAATACTTTACCGCAGATACTAAGTTATCCAGGTGTGGTTGAATTGACAACTCAACTGCTAATACTCAATAATATTCTTTGGCTCCCCTTGTGTCGAATCAATAAATTTGGGTTAAATACTTTACCCTCGAAAGCTATTGCGATCCCCTACACTTGTGGGTTATCAAGACTAATTTCTGGCGCTGTTGTCGGGGAGCATAGCTCTATTCTTTGAGTCACTTGGGATTTATATCTGTTGATCACTATGAGGAACTTGAAAGACAAAAGAACCAAGATTTTTCCCTCAACTACGGGGGGAGGTAAGGAACTGCCATCTAGCTCTGCACTAGATTATCCTTCTATTTTGAGTAAGCTTGCGACACCTAAACCTGCTACTACTATGAATTCTGATATGTCGCATGTTATTGATGATGCCATTTCTGATATGCATGATACTTATGATGAAACTACTTCTGTGCGTGATACTACTTCGCCATTAGGTGAATTTCTTGATGAACAACTTGCTAGGGTTAGAGAGAATGAAATTATTGAAGATGCTATTATTGATGATAGTGATGATGAAAGTTCTCCCCCTGATTATGAATTACCTGTTGTTTCTGAGGGTTATGTTATGGATGAGGAAGCTGCTAGAGCTATCTTTGCTTGCAAGATAGATATGATCTTAAGACGTTATTAGCTAAATGGAAGCAGCAGTCTCTTAATGCTAGAATGAAACCTGACCCTGCTTTTGCTACTTCACCTATCTGTGTTATTGATAAGGATTATGAATTCTCTATTGATCCTGAAATTATTACTTTGGTTGAATCTGATCCTTTTTATGGCCTTGAATCTGGAACTGTTGTGGCACATCTTACCAAGTTAAATGATATAGCCACCCTGTTTACTAATGATGAGAAGTCTCGCTATTATTATATCCTTAAGATATTTCCGTTCTCATTAAAGGGTGATGCTAAGACTTGGTTTAATTCTCTTGATCCTGGTTGTGTCGTAGTCCCGGGATATGATTTATTACTTCTCTGCTAAATATTTCCTGCTCATAAGAAACAAGCTGCCTTGCGGAAATATATAATTTTGTGCAAATCAAAGAAGAGAGTCTCCCACAAGCTTGGGGAGGCTTCTCCGATTATAATGCTTTTCTGATCATCCTCTTAAGAAAAATGAAATACTTAATATCTTTTATAATGGACTAACCGATGCTTCCAAGGACTACTTGGATAGTTGTGCTGGTTGTGTTTTCGAGGAAAGAACGTTCGACGAAGCTGAATTACTATTGAATAATATGTTGACTAATGAAAATAATTGGACTCTTCACGGGCCAATTCTGAGGCAATTCTGAACCAATTGAGCCAACTCTGAGCCTATTCCTAAACCCACTCCGAAGAAGAGAGGTGTTTTATTTCTCAGTCCTGAAGATATGTAAGAGGCAAAGAAATCAATGAAAGAAAAAGGTATTAAAGCTGAAGATGTTAAGAATTTACCTCCTATTGAAGAAATACATGGTCTTAATATACCGCCTATTGAAGAACCACATTGTCTTGATAACCTGACACAGGTAGTAAAGGTAAATTCTCTCTATAGATATGATAAAGTTGAAATCCTGTCTACTAAATTTCATAGCCCATGCTTAGATGAATTTGATGACTTTATGGCTAGACAAGAAAGTTTTAATGCTTATGTTGCTAGAGAATTAAAGAATGATGCTTTCGAGATAGGACGCTTGAGCGATTATATGGCTAGAGTTAAAGGTGAACTTAAACTCATTAGCAAATATGCTTCTATGGGTACTTAAAGCTCAAAATGATTTGCTTGATGAATTAAATAATAAACCTGACTTTGTTGTTAGAGGGGCTACTAGAACTGGTAGAATGACTCAGGAACCTTTGTATCCTGAAGGCCACCCTAAGAGAATCGAGCAAGATTCTCAGAGAAATAATTTAGATGCACCTAGTTCTTACAAAAAGAAGAAAAAGAAATATGATAGGACTTTGCATGCTTCTAGTGAACCTGTTGTAGACACACCTGAGAATCCCAATGATATTTCATTTACGATCTTTGAAACACAATCAGGTGATGAACATGAACCTAGTGATAATGTTAATGATAATGTTCATGTCAATGCTCAAACTAGAATACATAATGATGTAGAGATTGAACCTGCTGTTGATGTTGATAACCAACAATCAAAGAATCAATGTTATGATAAGAGAGATTTTGTTGCTAGGAAGCACGGTAGAGAAAGAGAACCATGGGTTCAGAAACCCATGCCCTTTCCTCCTAAACCATCCAAGACAAAGGATGATGAGGATTTTGAGCGCTTTGCTGAAATGATTAGACCTATCTTCTTACGTATGCGCTTAACTGATATATGAAGGATATCATTACAAACAAAAGAAAGATACCGGAAGCTGGAATTTCCACCATTCTTGCTAATTACACTTTTAAGGGTGGAATACCAAAGAAACATGGAGATCCGGGAGTACCAACTATACCATGCTCCATTAAAAGAAATTATGTTAAAACTGTTTTATGTGATCTTGGAGCCGGTGTTAGTGTTATGCCTCTCTCTTTACATCGCAGACTTGAATTGAATAAGTTGACTCCTACGGACATATCTTTGCAATTGGCCGATAAATCAACTGCGATACCTGTCGGTATTTGTGAGGATCTGCCTGTTGTGGTTGCAAATGTCACTATCTTAACGGACTTTGTTATTCTTGATATTCCCGAGGACGATAGTATGTCGATTATCCTTGGTAGACCCTTTTTGAATACTGCAGGGGCTGTTATTGATTGCAACAAAGGCAATGTCACTTTTCATGTTAATGGTAATGAGCATACGGTACACTTTCCGAGGAAACAATCTCAAGTTCATAGTATCAATTCTATTGGAAAAGTTCCAGCTATCATTATTGGAGGTTTTGAATTTCCTCTTCCTACTGTCAAGAAAAAAATATGATATTCTTATTGTTGGGGATGTTCATATCCCCGTTGAGGTAACTTAGTGTTATTCGAAATTTCTCCGGTTCTGTGTTATTCGGAATGAGTTTGTTAACAAGACTTGATTAACCTTGTTAGTGGATTCATTTTGATGATCACGAGATGGATGAAACTAGAAGGCACAACCTTCTGTACCCTCTTTTTAGTTTCTGTTATTTAGAATAAATAAAGCAAAAATAGTATTATCCGTCTGTTTTATGATTTATCCATGCAATAAAAAATATCCCAAAAATAAAAGTGCTCCAAATGCCCTGCAAATTTAGTATGATTTTTTATGGAATATTTGAGGATTTTAGGCACTGAAAACACTGCAGAGGGGGCAAGCACCTGGCCACGAGGGTGGAGGGCGCGCCCACACCCCCTGGGCGCGCCATCTCGTGGGCCCCTGGAGGCCCCGTCCACTTATTCCTGCACCCACACACTCCATCTTCTTCCCAAAAAATCCCCATCCAGCTCAAGCACGAGTTCTAGCTCATTTTGCCGCTATTTTCGATCTCCTTGCTCAAAGCTCCATTCACAAAACTGCTTTGGGAGATTGTTGCTTGGTATGTGACTCCTCCATTGGTCCAATTAGTTTTTGTTCTAGTGCTTTATTTATTGCAAATTTTTGTTGCATAGGTGACCCTGTTCTTGAGCTTGCATGTCAAATTTATGAGGTCCCAAGTAATTCTAATGCATGATATAGGCTCTAGGCACTTGTAGGAGTAGTTGCTACCAATCTTGTTTAGTTTTATTCACTTTTATTTTGAAGTTACTAAAATTTCAGAATTTTTTCAGAAAAAGAAATATGTCTAGGAGAATGTACCAAGGTGGTTCCTCAGTAAAGAAAGGACCCAGGATTGCTATGCGTGAGCAAGACAATGAACTACCGAGGGACGCAGAAGTACGAGCTTGTGATTGGCCATATGACGATTTTATGGTCAAAGCAGGCTTTAAGGAGGAATTTGACGCATATGTGCGTAATGCCGATCTGGAGGACTTCTTACAAGATAAGTGTCCTCAGTACTACCAATTGACTGATTCATTTGTTAGAAGGTTTAAATATAAATGTCACGTAATTCTCCGAGTGTCCTGTTTGATATCTATGATACATCTTATACCATGGACTTAGAGAATTTTACAACTGCTTGCAAACTTCCACAGTGGGGCAATATTAATGATCCCCACAAATCTGAATTTAGAGATTTTCTCGCTAGTATTACTGTGGGAGAATCTAGGGACATAGAACAAGCCACCATAGGGAGCATTCATTTTCTTGCTATACATTATTTTGCTCTCTTCATTGGTAGATGCATTAACAGTAAAGATGAAGCATGTCATATGTGTGTCCCTGATCTTTGTGTCCTCAAGAGTGTCGTGTTAGGTTATACAGATTATAACTTGGGCGCAATAGTTGCACATAGGTTGCATAATAATGGTTGGGCTGGAGATTTATTTGGAGGAATTTATGCGACCCATGTGGCCAATTATCTTGGTATAGCCCCACGAGAGGGTGATATGATGTTGCCTCCTGCTTATTTAGATTATGACGCTATGGTCAAACATCATTTTCTTAGGAGGAATGAACAATTCCTCCAGTATCGACTAATCTTTGACAGACATAGCTCTGTCCATGTTACTCTTCCTGCTACTTTCCTTTTTGATTACCAGTCAAAAGGAAGATATGTTGTTACCAGGAAGGAAGCAGCTGAACACGAGGGGAGAGCGGAGGCGGCTCGCCAACATGCCGCAGCTCAGGAAGCATTTGCTGCTGCATCTCAGTATGACCCCAGTTACAACTAAGGATATCAGCCAGGCTACCCTTGGTAGTAGACCAACTTAGGCCAAAAGCCTAAGCTTGGGGGAGTACGTATTTCTCACCGACTTTACATTCATGTTCACACACTATTCTAGTTGTCGGTGCTCATACTCTTTCATTGTATTATCCATGTTAGTTTACTTTTCTTTTTCTAGCTTTCTTCTTGCGTGTTTGATAAACCTTAAGAAAAACCAAAAAAAATAGTTAGTTTAATTTCCATGCTTGTAGTAGAAATTAAAATGAAAACCCAAAAAGATTTCTCGTTCTTCTTCTCACGTGTTGGGAGCTTTCCCGTGTAAATAGTTTTATTTTATTTTCTTTTCCTTGGGGGTCAAGAGTAGAAGATCATATTGAAAATGTTTAGTGGCTCTCATTTGCATGGTTGTTTATTTAATTAGAGCCCATATTACCTTGTCTTCTCTCTTGAGTTGAATGCTTGCAGATTCCAGCTTAGTCCAATGCACATGCACTATTATTATTATACACATCATTCAGTTGTGCAAGTGAAAGGCAATAATGACGATATATGATGGACCGATTGAGATGAGAAAAGCTGGTATGAACTCGACGTCTCTTGTTTTTGTAAATATGATGAGTTCATCGTTCCTGATTCTGCTTATTATGAAGTAAACATATTTGCAATGATCATTAGAGATTATAGTTGCTTGTGCCATGCTTGATTAGCTATGAGTTATAATGGTTTACCTTGCATGCCAACATGCTATTAAAATGATTATGATGTGGTATGATGGGATGGTATCCTCCTTTGAACGAATTGAGTGACTCGACTTGGCACATGTTCACGCATGTAGTTGAAACAAATCTACATAGCCTTCACGATATTTATGTTCATGGTAGATTATATCCTACTCATGCTTGTGTTTGGTGTAAATTAATTTTAATGCATGTTCATGACTCTTGTCGCTCTCTCAGTTGGTCGCTTCCCAGTCTTTTGCTAGCCTTCACCTGTACTAAGCGGGAATACTGCTTGTGCATCCAAACTCCATAAACCCCAAAGTTATTCCAATGAGTCCACTATACCTTCCTATATGCGGTATTTAACTTCCGTTCCAAATAAATTTGTATGTGCCAAACTCCAAACCTTCAAATGAAATTCTGTTTTGTATGCTCGAGCAGCTCATGTTTCAATTGGGGCTGCCTGTATCTTCCATGCTAGGTGGGTTATTCTCAAGAGGAGTGGACTCCGCTCCTCATTCACGAGAAAGGGCTGGTAACCGGGATGCCCAGTCCCATGATCCAAAAAGATCAAAGCAAATCAATATAATTAAACAAAACTCCCCCAAGGCTGTTGTTAGTTGGAGGCACTTGTTGTTTCGAGCAAGCCATGGTTTGATGCTTGTTGGTGGTGGGGGAGTATAAACTTTTACCATTCTGTTTGGGAACTGCCTATAATGCATGTAGTATGGAAGATACATCCATCTCATAGTTGTTGCGTTGACAGTGAAAGTATGCCACTCAAAATGTTATTTCTCTCTATTTTAAAATCAAGCTCTGGCACCTCTACAAATCCCCGCTTCCCTCTGCGAAGGGCCTATCTATTTACTTTTATGTTGAGTCATCACCTTCTTATTAAAAAGCACCCGCTGGAGAGCACACTGTCATTTGCATTCATTATTATTAGTTTATATTGGGTATGACTTGACTGGATCTCTTTTACCATGAATTAAAATGTTTAGTCAGTCCTTGATCTTTAAAGGTGCTCTGCATTTTTGTTTTGCGGTCTCAGAAAGGGCTAGCGAGATACCATTTTGTTATATCATGTTATTATTGTCTTGAGAAAGTGTTGTCGTCCAAGTTTTATTATTATGGCTCGCTAGCTGATTATGCCATTGATATGAGTAATTGTGAGACCTAAGTATTATTGTGAGTATGGTTAGTTCATAATACTTGTTGAAACTTGAATACTGGCTTTACATGTTTACAACAACAAAAGCAAATAGAGTTTGTAAAAGTTTTTCTTTATCACTTTCAGTTTATCAACTAAATTGCTTGAGGCCAGCAAAGGTTTAAGCTTGGGGGAGTTGATACGTCTCCAACGTATCTACTTTTCCAAACACTTTTGCTCTTGTTTTGGACTTAACTTGCATGATTTGAATGAAACTAACCCGGACCGACGCTGTTTTCAGCAGAACTGCCATGATGTTGTTTTATGTGTAGAAAACAAAAGTTCTCGGAATGACTTTAAAATCCATAGAGACAACTTTTGTAAAATATAAAAAATACTGGCGAAAGAATCAAGACCAGGGGGCCCACATCCTGTCCACGAGGGTGGCGACGTGCCCTCCCCCCTGGGCGCGCCCCCCTGTCTCGTGGGCCCCCTGAGGCTCCACCGACTTCAAATCCAACTCCATATATTCCGTTTCGCGGAAAAATATCAGAGAGAAAGTTTCATCGCGTTTTACAATACGAAGCTGCCGCCAAGCCCTAATCTCTCTCGGGAGGGCTGATCTGGAGTCCGTTCGGGCCTCCGGAAAGGGGGATTCGTTGCCGTCGTCATCATCAACCATCCTCCATCAACAATTTCATGATGCTCACCGCCGTGCGTGAGTAATTCCATCGTAGGCTTGCTGGACGGTGACGGGTTGGATGAGATTTACCATGTAATCAAGTTAGTTTTGTTAGGGTTTGATCCCTAGTATCCACTATGTTCTGAGATTGATGTTGCTATAACTTTGCTATGCTTAATCTTGTCATTAGGGCCCGAGTGCCATGATTTCAGATCTGAACCTATTATGTTTTCATGAATATATGTGTGTTCTTGATCCTATCTTGCAAGTCTAGCTATAGTCACCTATTATGTGTTATGATCCGACAACCCCGAAGTGACAATAATCGGGATACTTCTCGGTGATGACCGTAGTTTGAGGAGTTCATGTATTCACTATGTGCTAATGCTTTGTTCCGGTTCTCTATTAAAAGGAGGCCTTAATATCCCTTAGTTTCCACTAGGACCCCGCTGCCACGGGAGGGTAGGACAAAAGATGTCAAGCATGTTCTTTTCCGTAAGCACGTATGACTATATTCGGAATACATGCCTACATTACATTGATGAATTGGAGCTAGTTCTGTGTCACCCTATGTTATAGCTATTACATGAGGAATCACATCCGACATAATTATCCATCACTGATCCAATGCCTACGAGCTTTTCTCATCTTGTGTTTCGCTTATTTACCTTTCCGTTGCTACTGTTACAAACACTACAAAACTATTATCTTTACTTTTGCTACTGTTACTTTTATTATCATACTACTTTTCTACTAAATACTTTCCTGCAGATACTAAGTTATCCAGGTGTGGTTGAATTGACAACTCAACTGCTAATACTCAATAATATTCTTTGACTCCCCTTGTGTCGAATCAATAAATTTGGGTTAAATACTTTACCCTCGAAAGCCGTTGCGACAGTTGGTTTGTTGATTGAATGAGTTTTTGTTTTCGAGTGGCAGCAGAGCCAACAGACGTCATCCTTCTAGGTGATGACGATGAAGACGAGCTTCCGAAAGGTGCGTGCGGCGAAGGCGCGACCTCGGGCAATCCTCGCAGTTTCACTCGGAGGGTACCATCAAGCAGAACACCTTGAGTGCAACCCACTGTGGTGCTTCAGGAGCCTGGTGGTTCGTCCCGAGCTGGCGCTATCTCTGCTGCTTCGCCGTCGACTACCCCACCTTTGGTAACAACTCTTCCAGTTTCGGGACCTACTGGCCAATCTCAAGTGCTGATCCTTTCGACTGCATCATCGACCCCAGTGTCTGGTGCATTCACTCTGCACCATGTTCCTGAGGACCAGACAGGGGCCAGCAAGGAAACCATGATTCATGATGGCCTAATGATGCAGCGTCTGAAGGAAGTGCACGAAGAGTAGCAAGTCTCATTATGATGCCAGTTCAGCCCTTCAAGCAAATGTCTGAGTAAGTATGATTGTAAGTTGATTTCCGATTGGATATTGTCATGTCCGTCTTGATTCTACACACCCACTGGGTGTTCTTGATTTAGTAATTGTTTGGTCATAGCCTTGCATTCTGATGCTCTGCACTCGGGCCGGTTGTAGCGACCTGACCCAAAATCGGTCAAATCTCTGTGCCTATACCATCCCAAGATCATGCTGGTACTCACAGTACATCGATAAAGTAATCAAAGTTCAATCACACCTGAATATCATTAAACGATTCTCATATAGAGTCTTTATTACAAGGGAATAAATTCGGCTCAAGGCCAACTCATGAGAAATAAACTAATAACACTGCGGAAGCGTCGAAGGTAAAGCGAGTCCATCCGACTCCAAAGGGCAATCGCCAAGCGGGGCGTAGCCTCACTCTGATCGAATATACCTCGCAACATAAGGCGTTGCAGCCATGTAGGTCAGCTTTTGGAATAAGCTGGCAAGTCATGAAGAACAACAATAATAAACTTACTATCACTATATGCATTTTGGTGTGGGGCTCTAAGTTTCATCATTTTTGCGAAAAGCAAATTTTATCCTACTACAAAGGACTTGCTTGCAAATTACTACAATTATTGGTAGTTATTGAGATGGTTCCGCCAACCAAAATCTCATTCCCAAATTATTAAGTCATAAACCCTCAAATTAATTCATTAGTTTTAGTGTTGAGATATCCGAATACTTCCAAGTTCGAGGCTCAAATGTCCGTAACGGGAAGCGGCTAATCGATTAGATCTTTAACTCTGCAGAGGTTTGCGCTTTCCCATAAGAATCATTCCCTCCTTTAAAGTCTTAGCACTTCATGGTGTTTGAAGGCGGACTAATAAACAGGTCTTCCAAAGAGTTCTTACAGCTCTGCCGGTACCCATCAATCCTACCGTTCTTCTACATCTCGTAGTACCGTCCAGCCAGCGTCACTACTAGGGTCAACCCAGCGAGCCCATAATGGCTTGCGGCTGCACAGTAAGCTTCGGTCATGGGGCATCCATCCTTCTCTTCGTGGCTGGGTGAAGCTTTCCACAAGATGTCATGGCACTTCTCCATGCATCCCGGCCAACCACTGGGTGCTCCAGGGTGCCCGTCAACCGTCCTCCACCCAGTAGTGATTTTCCGAAGTCCATCTTGATCATTGTAGTTCATGGGGTTGTCATCATCATTGACTCTCATATCTTGCTTATGAATTTCCCTCAACCCAAAACCCGTCTACGAGCATAGCAAAGTAAACTACTTCGTCCCGGGGGTCATGGTAACAAGGGGGTTGGTTCATCCTACCACATGATACTACTCAAGTTTAATGACTTCAAATTTCACTACTGCATGCATGGTGGGGTGGTGACAATTACTAATGCACAAAAACATAGGTATAGAAATAACATGATCAAAACTTGCCTTGCTGATGATCCTCGTAAGCTAAAGAGTCGTAGTAGCAAGCTTCGCACTCCGGAAACTCTACCGAGACAAACAATTCACAATAAGCATATAGCAATGGGATCACATAACACAATGGCATAACAAAAATAACATAACACACCAAAACAACCAAATCAAAATCCAAGGGAAAACTCAAAGAAAACCAATTCAAAGTTTTTCCTACTTCAAACAATAGCTAGAATAGTTTTTATATAACAAAAATTTACTCAACATAACCTAATCATGGTTTTAGGTTCACTTAACAGAAAAGGATTCACTAAGCAACTAGGAGCAAAAAGAATTAATTAAAAAGCTATTATAAAACTCATTTTAGGCCTAATCCAATTTCTATTAAGAAAATAAAATAAAACTTTTATTAATTATAAATAAAAGTTCATCTATTAGAGTGACAAAAACTATCCTAGAATAATCAATCACATGTTAAAAATAAATTTATTTACTAATTAAAACATTAGAAAAACAGGAGCTAGTTAATTAATTAGGATTAACAAGATTCTGCTTAAAACTAATTATTTATTAATCCTAAAATACCCAAATTAATTTTTATGGTTTGGCAATGTTAAAATAAAGTTGGGACAAAAGAATCATCCAAAATAATTTTTCTAGCTCAAGTTATAGCAGATTTACTATTCTGGCTAAAACTAAAATAAAGCATTTTAATTAATTTTAATATAGCTAAATATATATTCTACAGAAACTACATAAAATTAGCAAACCAACAAAAAAGAATCACCTAAAATAATAAACAGAATAAAAGATATGAATTTTGAAAACATAAACTATTCATTAAAACAGAAAAACAGAAATAAAAGAAAAATGCCTAATGGGCCTAAACTATACCTTTCAGCGTCAAATAGCATAAACGGCCTAAGGTTAAACTACACGGACCGGGCTAAATAAAAACCTAACTAAAATAATAAACCGGAAAGAACCGGGCGGTCTTTTATAAAAAACATACCCCTTGAGGTCTAATCCTAGCCCTAGATTTGAGATCGGACGGAGATTTCTCGGCGACTTACGGCGTTAAATCGGCGGCGCGGCGGCGAAGTCTGGCGAGTCTCCCAAGGCGTCGGCGAGGTCGGGAGTCGCCGTCTTGGTCTTGAGAGAGCTCGGGAGAGGTTTGGTGGGGTCGGGGTGACCGGGATGGCTAGGGTGGCGGCAATGGCGACAATGGCGGGCGGGAGCTCGGGTCTCAGTGAGGTCGAGCGGGAGGAGAGGGGTCCAGCGAGGTCTCGGGGAATGAAGGCGGGCGGGGCCACGGGCAGTGAGAGAGAGAGGGGTGAGTAGGGAGGCGGTCGGCCGTCGGGCGCGCCAGGCGAGGTGAGAGGTGAGTGGGCCGGCTCGGCTCGGTGGGGCTGGCCTCTGGGCCGGCTCGGCTCAGTGGGCTAGCCTCTGGGCGGCGCTGGCTGGGCAGTGCTGGTGAGTCTTGGCGCTGGCTGGGCAGGGGCTGGCCGGGCGCCGAGGGGTTTTCTTTTTTAAAATTTATTTTTTAGCAAAACAAAACAGAAATAAAAAATAATTATAAATATTTTATATAGGGTATATATATATACCAAAATGATCAGGGAATATTCCTTTCATTTGAACATTTTTCCAAAGGCAAAATCAAACTTTATAAAATCCAATTTTTCAAATTCAAATAAAATTCAGATTTGAATCCAAAACTTTTGGCATTGTTTCCTCGATATTTTTTGGAGTGTCATGTTTGCTCCTCTCATACTTTTGATCAAGTATTTATCGGGCTTAGTTTTTGAAATGTTTCCCACTTGCCAAAGTTTGAAATTCAAATTCAAAACTCAAAATTCTCTGAAACTTCAAATGGCATTCAAATTCAAACAGGATGCATAGGATGCTTAGCTATAATTGTAAAACATTCCAAATAGGAAATTTGGGATGTTACAAACCTACCACCTTAAGATGAATCTAGCCCTCGAGATTGGGTTAACTAACAAATAGGTGCGGGTGGTCTCGAAGAAGGTCTTCTTGGCGCCCCAGTGGCTTCTTCCTCGGTGTGGTGACTCCACAGCACCTTGCAAAACTTGATGACTTTGCTGCGGGTGACTCTGCTTGCATTCTCGAGAATTCGGACGGGTTTCTCCTTGTAGGTCAGATCACTGTCAAGCTGTATGGCCTCTAGGGGCACTGTGTCTCTCAACGGAACATCGGCCATGTCGGCATGACACTTCTTCAGCTGAGAAACATGGAAGACATCATGAACTCCAGACAATCCTTCCGGTAATTCCAACTTGTATGCAACCTCTCCACGATGTTCAAGGATTTTGTAGGGGCCAATGAATCGGGGTGCTAACTTTCCCTTGACTCCAAACCTCTTGATTCCACGAAGTGGAGATACACGAAGGTATGCTCGATCTCCCACTTCGTAAGTCACTTCCTTGCGCTTACTATCGGCATAACTCTTCTGTCTCGACTGTGCTATCTTGAGCCTGTCTCGAATCAGCTTGACTTTCTCTTCGGAATCCCTGATAAGATCGGAACCAAAAAGTGATCGATCTCCAACACTATCCCACAGCAATGGTGTTCTGCACCTCCTTCCGTATAAGGCTTCGAAAGGGGCCATCTTCAAACTGGATTGATAACTGTTGTTGTACGAGAACTCTGCGTATGGCAAATTATCATCCCAGCTAGACCCATAGTCTAGCACACAAGCTCTCAACATGTCCTCCAGAATCTGATTGACTCTCTCGGTGCATCCATCATGCTGCGGATGAAAAGCTGTCTTGAATTCCAGCCTCGTACCCAAAGTTTCATGCAATCGCTTCCAAAACTTTGAGGTAAACTGTGTTCCTCTATCGACACGATTTTCCTCGGAACTCCATGCGGACATCGATCCTGGTCATGTATATCTTGGCCAACTTAGCACTGGTATAGGTAGTCTTCACGGAATGAAGTGAGCTACCTTGGTCAAGCGATCAACCACTACCCAGATAGAATCATAACCTGAGCGGGTCTGGGTAATCCTGTGATGAAATCCATACCGAGTTTCTCCCACTTCCAATCGGGAATCGGCAAAGGTTGAAGTAACCTGCTGGCTTCGATGTTCTGCCTTTACGTTGACAAACGCCGCATACGGCTACGTACTCGGCAATATCCTTCTTCATACCTGTCCACGAAACTTTGCTTCAAATCCGGTACATCTTGGTGTTGCCGGGTGAATCGAATCTGGTGAATCATGAGCCTCTGAAGAATTAACTTCTGAGTTCGGGTCATTGGGCACATAAATCGATCCTCGAACCATATAGTTCCGTGTTCATCCTTACGGAATCCTTTAGCTTTTCCTTCATCCATCTTTTGCTTAATCTCATCAATTTCCTTGTCCGACTTACGGGCTTCACGAATCCTTTCGGCCAAAGTGGACTGTACTTCGAGTTGCAACAAATCCTCTTGGAACTATCTCCGATCGGAGATCTCGAGGTCATCGACTAACTCCTGGGGTAATCCTCCTGCTGTAAGAGTATTCACATAACTCTTACGGCTCAAAGCATCTGCTACAACATTAGATTTACCGGGGTGGTAATGCAATCTCATGTCATAGTCCTTTATCAACTCTATCCATCTCCTCTGCCTGAGGTTCAATTCCTTCTGCGTGAAAATATACTTCAAGCTTTTGTGATCTGTGTAAACATCACAACGGTTTCCGATGAGGAAATGTCTCCAAGTCTTGAGTGCATGCACTACGGCTGCTAACTCCAAATCATGGGTGGCATAATTCATCTTATGAGGTCGTAGTTGTCTGGAGGCATAAGCTACAACTTTACCTTCCTGCATCAGTACTCCTCCGAGCCCTTGACGAGAAGCGTCACAATAAACCTGGTATTCCTTGTGTATGTCCGGAAAAATCAATACTGGGGCTGTAACCAACCGTTTCTTCAATTCCTGAAAACTGGCTTCACATTCCTCGGTCCAAACATACTTGGCCTCCTTCTTCAACAGCTCAGTCATGGGCTTGGCAATCTTCGAGAAGTTCTCAATAAACCTCCGATAATATCCTGCGAGTCCGAGAAAGCTGCGGATCTCCTTGACTGAGGTGGGTGACTGCCAATCGGTGACTGATTCAACCTTGGCGGGATCAACTGCTATTCCTTCTCCTGAAATAACATGTCCGAGGAATCCAACTTCCTTCAACCAAAATTCACATTTGCTGAACTTGGCATACAACTGATGTTCTCGAAGTTTCTCCAGAACTAGACGCAAATGTTCCTTATGCTCTTCCTCGCTCTTGGAGAAAATCAAAATATCATCGATGAACACCACGACAAACTTGTCCAGATATTCCATAAACACCTTGTTCATCAAGTTCATGAAGTACGCAGGAGCATTAGTCAATCCAAATGACATGACGGTATACTCATATAAACCATACCTGGTAGTGAATGCTGTTTTGGGTATATCCTTTTCACGAATCTTCAACTGATGATACCCTGATCGAAGATCGATCTTAGAAAATACCTTGGCTCCAACAAGCTGATCAAACAGATCATTAATCATCGGCAGAGGGTACTTGTTCTTGATGGTTACTTCGTTCAATGCACGATAATCCACAACCATCCTCAAGCTTCCATCCTTCTTCTCTACCAAAAGAACTGGGGCTCCCCAAGGTGATGAGCTTGGACGAATATATCCTTTCTCCAATAACTCATTAATTTGATCCTTGATCTCTTTCAACTCATTCGGTGGCATCCGATAGGGTCTCTTGGATATTGGGGCTGTGCCGCAATAGCTCAATCGAAACTCAATGTCCTGTCCGTGGCATTCTGGTAATTCCTCCGGAAACACATCGGAAAGTCTTGCACTCTGGCACTTCTTCTGAACAACTCCCATGAGGAATGCACGATTCTTCATCCGGCTGTGCTGGCTACATACTTGATCCTCTTACGCTCCGGGGTGGTGAGCGAGAATAGACTTCTTGAGCACGATCTATGTTCCTTGAACTTTGACAACCAATCCATGCCTAGGATTACATCCAAGGTCTGGTTTCCAACACTATGAGGTTTGCGGAAATTTATGGTTCCCGATGTTGAGGTTGCATGACAGCCTATGCCTGCCATCATTTCTCCTCCTGCTGAACCCGACGCGAAGGGGGCTTCTAAGGGTTTTAGTGGGTAACCCGTACTTTTCCACAACTACCCTTGATATGAATGAATCGTTGCACCGAATCAAATAGTACCAATACTGAGCGTGAATTCAATAAAACTTACCAACCACGATTATGCGGCTGATCATAGGCGTCCTCCACGTCGATGTGGTTCACTGAGCACCGAGGAGCGGATTGGGCTTCTTCGCTGAGCCTCCATTGCCATTTACATTCCTCTGCTTGGCCTCCGGGCAGTCGGTGGCATAGTGCCTGTCTTACGGCACTTGAAGCGGTGATGTGGCTCAGATCCTTGAGCCGGGCAGAACGATGCTGATTGCCATTACCGTTGCCATTGCCATTGCCATGGCCTGACTTGTTGTCTGGCTGCGGTTGTTCCCATTTCCTCCATGGTTATGGCCTCCATGGTTATGATGGGTGTGCCCTCCAGTATGGTGCATAGCGGGGCTTCGATGAGCTCCGAGTTGTGCTTCCCCGGCTGTACTTCCGCTTGCGGCTTTCTATCTGCTGCTGCTTGCCTTCAAGAATGGTGGCCTTGTCTACCAGCTCACGGTAGTTGTTGAAAGTAGCCACAATAAGCTGCATGCTCAGTTCATCATTGAGTCCCTCAAGGAACTTCTCACCTTGGCGGCATCTGTGGCCACATCATCCGGGGCATAGCGGGCGAGCTTGCTGAATTCATCCACGTCTTGTGCCACAATCACGGTTCCCTAGCGCAAGTTGCGGAACTCACGCTTCTTGAGACTCATGGCTCCAGCTGAGACATGAGCAGTGCGGAAGGTCTGCTGGAACTGATCCCATGTAATGGCACCAATTGGATAGGTGGCGGTGTAGTTCTCCCACCAAGAAGCTGCAGGTCCATCCAGTTGATGCGCGGCAAAGCGCACCTTTTCAGCATCAGTGCATCCCACAGTGATTAGCTCTCTTCCGACTTTGCGGAGCCAATCATCAGCAACAATCGGCTCAGTGCTACTAGAGAACACTGGCGGATTCAGCCTCAGAAATCGAGTCAAGTTGTCCACAGGGGGTGGTGGTGGTGGATTGTTGGCGTTGTTGTTCTGATTCTGAATGAGAAGCTGCATAAGTGCATTCTGCTGCTGGAGCAGCTGGGTGAGCTCCGGCGGGAAACCAGTGTCACGTCTCGGAGGCATCTGGTGTTTTGGAGTGGATGAGAAAATTAGAATAGAACAATGGTCTATGAGAAATTAACACTACCCATATGAATGCACAATCATAACACACCAATCATTTATTCATACCACTCAAACATGGTTCAAACTTGATTACAAAAGCTCATGACTAATCGAAAGATCGGCCTAACTGATCGACGAAAAAGTAAAAGATAACATGGTGGTCGACTAAAAAGTCTTCATCAGTGGCGCCTCCTCTTGGGGCTTCCTTCAGTGGTACTCCCTTCAAAATCCTGGTCATTGCTCACGAGGGGTCCTTCATCTCCACTCGGATAAAGGTCCTCTCCCAAGTCCATCTTTTCCTCTATCGCGGCAAGCTTCATCTTCAGGTCGTCGACTGTCTCCATGAAGTCCGCGACTTCTTCCTCATGGTTAAGGAAGTCTGCGCGTGCCTTCTCCTCCAGTTCGATTCATGGAACAAAAGCTTCCGTGTGTCTTGAGTTCTGGCGAGTCTGAATCTCCGTTCTCGAGAAGACACTCCAAGTCTGGATGTACGAGAGAGTGGAATCGTCCTCAATGGTACGGATGATGTCTCCATTCCTTGCCCTGCGAGAAACCATGGCGAGGTCTGAGTGATCGAGCTCGGCCCTGTACTCCTCTCGGAGATGTCCAAGTGCTCGATAGATCGCCACGTCCCTTCCGATGATCCAGTTGAACTCGGTGAACTCAAAGTTAATCGGCTCCGTGTGTCCTCCGAAGGTTCTCCCTGGGATATGCACCTCAATCCTGTAGCGGGCGTCTGCCGGAAGTGCATTGGTTGGCTTCCCGGTGATCAAGGGTAGAGCGATCTTCAGCTGCTTCACCATCTGGACCAGCTTTCTTCCGAAGGGCATCGTCTCATCGGGCTGGCAAAACTCCGGTAGCAAAACTGGGGTGAACTCGACGGCCATCTAGAATGTTGAAAATAGGAGAAGAGTCAGAATTGAACAGGAGAGAATTTACGGAATGAAAAGGATAAAAGTAAATGGTCTCTGCTAATGGCTTTCCGATCCTAGGGGTTACGATCCTACGGTCAGCGTGTGCTCTGATACCATCTCTGTAGCGACCTGACCCAAAATCGGTCAAATCTCTGTGCCTGTACCATCCCAAGATCATGCTGGTACTCACAGCACATCGATAAAGTAATCAAAGTTCAATCACACCTGAATATCATTAAACGATTCTCATATAGAGTCTTTATTACAAGGGAATAAATTCGGCTCAAGGCCAACTCATGAGAAATAAACTAATAACACCGCGGAAGCGTCGAAGGTAAAGCGAGTCCATCCGACTCCAAAGGGCAATCGCCAAGCGGGCGTAGCCTCACTCTGATCGGAATATACCTCGCAACATAAGGCGTTGCAGCCATGTAGGTCAGCTTTTGGAATAAGTCGGCAAGTCATGAAGAACAACAATAATAAACTTACTATCACTATATGCATTTTGGCTGTGGGGCTCTAAGTTTCATCATTTTTGCGAAAAGCAAATTTTATCCTACTACAGTGGACTTGCTTGCAAATTACTACAATTATTGGTAGTTATTGAGATGGTTCCGCCAACCAAAATCTCATTCCCAAATTATTAAGTCATAAACCCCTCAAATTAATTCATTAGTTTTAGTGTTGAGATATCCGAATACTTCCAAGTTCCAGAGGCTCAAATGTCCGTAATCGGGACACGGCTAATCGATTAGATCTTTAACTCTGCAGAGGTTTGCGACTTTCCCATAAGAATCATTCCCTCCTTTAAAGTCTTCGCACTTCATGGTGTTTGAAGGCGGACGAATAAACAGGGTCTTCCAAAGAGTTCTTCAGCTCTGCCGATACCCATCAATCCTACCGTTCTTCTACATCTCGTAGTACCGTCCAGCCAGCGTCACTACTAGGGTCAACCCAGCCAGAGCCCATAATGGCTTGCGGCTGCAGAGTAAGCTTCGGTCATGGGGCAGCCATCCTTCTCTTCGTGGCTGGGTGAAGCTTTCCAAGATGTCATGGCACTTCTCCATGCATCCCGGCCAACCACTGGTGCTCCAGGTGCCCGTCAACCGTCCTCCACCCAGAGTGATTTTCGAAGTCCATCTTGATCATTGTAGTTCATGGGGTTGTCATCATCATTGACTCTCATATCTTGCTTATGAATTTCCTCAACCCAAAACCGTCTCTGAGCATAGCAAGTAAACTACTTCATCCCGGGGTCATGGTAACAAGGGGATTGGTTCATCCTACCACATGATACTACTCAAGTTTAATGACTTCAAATTTCACTACTGCATGCATGGTGGGGTGGTGACAATTACTAATGCACAAAAACATAGGTATAGAAATAACATGATCAAAACTTGCCTTGCTGATGATCCTCGTAAGCTAAAGAGTCGTAGTAGCAAGCTTCGCACTCCGGAAACTCTACCGAGACAAACAATTCACAATAAGCATATAGCAATGGGATCACATAACACAATGGCATAACAAAAATAACATAACACACCAAAACAACCAAATCAAAATCCAAGGGAAAACTCAAAGAAAACCAATTCAAAGTTTTTCCTACTTCAAACAATAGCTAGAATAGTTTTTATATAACAAAAATTTACTCAACATAACCTAATCATGGTTCTAGATTCACTTAACAGAAAAGGATTCACTAAGCAACTAGGAGCAAAAAGAATTAATTAAAAAGCTATTATAAAACTCATTTTAGGCCTAATCCAATTTCTATTAAGAAAAATAAAATAAAACTTTTATTAATTATAAATAAAAGTTCATCTATTAGAGTGACAGAAACTATCCTAGAATAATCAATCACATGTTAAAAATAAATTTATTTACTAATTAAAACATTAGAAAACAGGAGCTAGTTAATTAATTAGGATTAAAAAGATTCTGCTTAAAACTAATTATTTATTAATCCTAAAATACCCAAATTAATTTTTATGGTTTGGCAATGTTAAAATAAAGTTGGGACAAAAGAATCATCCAAAAATAATTTTTCTAGCTCAAGTTATAGCAGATTTACTATTCTGGCTAAAACTACAATAAAGCATTTTAAATTAATTTTAACATAGCTAAATATATATTCTACAGAAACTACATAAAATTAGCAAACCAACAAAAAAAAGAATCACCTAAAAATAATAAACAGAATAAAAGATATGAATTTTTGAAAACAGAAACTATTCTGTTAAAACAGAAAAACAGAAATAAAAGAAAAAGGCCTAATGGGCCTAAACTATGCACTGCGCGTCAAATAGCCTAAACGGCCTAGGGTTAAACTAAACGGACCAGGCTAAATAAAAACCTAACTAAAATAATAAACCGGAAAGAACCGGGCCGGTCTTTTATAAAAAAACGTACCCCTTCGGGGTCTAATCCTAGCCCTAGATTTGAGATCGGACGGGAGATTTCTCCGCGACTTACCGCGTTAAATCGACCAGTGGCGGCGGCGGCGAGAGTGCGGCGAGGTCTCCGGGTGTCGGCGAGGTCGGGGGAGTCGCCGTCTTGAGTCTGGGAGAGCTCGGGGAGAGGTTTGGTGGGGTCGGGGGTGACCGGGGATGGCTAGGGTGGCGACGGCGGCGACAATGGCGGAGGCGGGAGCTCGGGTCTCCGGTGAGGTCGAGCGGGAGGGAGAGCAGGTCCGCGAGGTCTCGGGGAATGAAGACGGGCGGGGCCACGGGCAGTGAGAGAGAGGGTGAGGAGGGAGCGGTCGACCGATCTGGGCGCCAGGCGAGGGGTGAGGTGGTGGGCCGGCTCGGCTCGGCTCGGTAACCTCTGGGCAGCTGGCTGGGCAGGCTGGTGAGTCTTGGCGCTGGCTGGGCAGGGGGCTGGTGGCGCCAGGGGTTTTTCTTTTTTAAAATTTATTTTTTAGCAAAACAAAACAGAAATAAAACAATAATTATAAATATTTTATATAGGGTATATATATACCAAAATGATCGGGAATATTCCTTTCATTTGAACATTTTCCAAAGGCAAAATCCAAACTTTATAAAATCCATTTTTTCAAATTCAAATAAAATTCAGATTTGAATCCAAAACTTTTGGCATTGTTTCCTCTGATATTTTTTTGGAGTGTCATGTTTGCTCCTCTCATACTTTTGATCAAGTATTTATCAGGCTTAGTTTTTGAAATGTTTCCCACTTGCCAAAGTTTGAAATTCAAATTCAAAACTCAAAATTCTCTGAAACTTCAAATGGCATTCAAATTCAAACAGGATGCATAGGATGCTTAGCTATAATTGTAAAACATTCCAAATAGGAAATTTGGGATGTTACACCGGTCAGGTCGTACCGAGTGAGAAATTGATCTAGTGGTGGCACGCTGTGTGCACCCACTGGGTGTAGTCCCCGAGACCACCATCGTGTTGGGGAACGCGATAATTTCAAAAAATTCCTACAATCACGAAAGATCTATCTATGTGAAGCATAGCAACGAGAGGAGAGAGTGTGCCCACGTACCCTCGTAGACCGAAAGCGGAAGCGTTTAGTTAACGCGGTTGATGTAGTCGAACGTCTTCGCGATCCAACCGAACCAAGCACCAAACGTACGGCACCTCCGCGTTCAGCACACGTTCAGCTCGAAGACGTCCCTCGTACTCTTGATCCAGTTGAGGCCGAGGGAGAGTTTTGTCAGCACGACGGCGTGGTGACGGTGATGATGAAGTTACCGGCCAGGGCTTCGCCTAAGCACTACGACGATATGACCGAGGTGTGTAACTGTGGAGGGGGGCACTGCACACGGCTAAAACAATTGTCAACTTATGTGTCTATGGGGTGCCCCCTTCCCACATATATAAAGGAGGGAGGGAGGAGAATGCCGGCCAAGGGGGGGGTGTCCTTCTCCAAGTAGGTTTGGCACCCCCTTTCCTATTCCTATTAGGAGAAGGAGGAAGGAGGAGGAGATAAGAAGGAAAGGGGGGCCGGCCCCCCCAAACCCTAAACCAATTCAGTTTGGGCCTTGGGGGTGCGCGCCCCACCCCTTGCCCGCTGCCTCCTATCTCCACTAGGGCCCATTAAGGCCCATTGACTCCCCGGGGGGGTGGGGGGGGGGGGTTCGATAACCTCCGGTACTTCGAAAAATATCCGATATAGTTCGGAACCCTTCCAGTGTCCGAATATAACCTTCCAATATATCAATCTTTATTTCTCGACCATTTCGAGACTCCTCGTCATGTCCATGATCTCATCCGGGACTCCGAACAACCTTCGGTCATCAAATCACATAAACTCATAATACAAATCATCATCAAACGTTAAGCGTGTGGAACCTACGGGTTCGAGAACTATGTAGACATGACCGAGACACATCTCCCGGTCAATAACCAATAGCGGAACTTGGATGCTCGTATTGGTTCCTACTTATTCTACGAACATCTTTATCGGTCAAATCGCATAACAACATATGTTGTTCCCTTTGTCATCGGTATGTTACTTGCCCGAGATTCGATCGTCGGTATCATCATACCTAGTTCAATCTCATTACCGGTAAGTTTCTTTACTCATTCCGTAATACTTCATCCTGCAACCAGCTCATTAGTTACAATGCTTGCAAGGCTTATAGTGATGAGTATTACCGAGAGGGCCCAGAGATACCTCTCCGAAACACGAAGTGACAAATCCTAATCTCGATATATGCCAACCCAACAAACACCTTCGGAGACACCTGTAGAGCACCTTTATAATCACCCTTTTACGTTGTGATGTTTGGTAGCACACAAAGTGTTCCTCCGATATTCGGAGTTGCATAATCTCATAGTCTGAGGAACTTGTATAAGTCATGAAGAAAGCAGTAGCAATGAAACTAACATGATCATAATGCTAAGCTAACGGATGGGTCATGTCCATAACATCATTCTCCTAATGATGTGATCCCGTTCATCAAATAACAACACATGTCTATGGTTAGGTAACATAACCATCTTTGATTAACGAGCTAGTCAAGTAGAGGCATACTAGGGACTATATGTTTTGTCTATGTATTCACACATGTACTAAGTTTCCGGTTAATATAATTCTAGCATGAATAATAAACAATTATCATGAATTAAAGAAATAGATAATAACTTTATTATTCTCTCTAGGGCATATTTCCTTCAGTCTCCCACTTGCACTAGAGTCAATAATCTAGTTCACATCACCATGTGATTTAACACAAATATTCGCATCTGTATGTGATTAACACCCATAGCTCATCCTCATGTGACCAACACCCAAAGGGTTTACTAGAGTCAATAATCTAGTTCACATTGCTATGTGATTAACACCCAAAGAGTACTAAGGTGTGATCATGTTTTGCTCGTGAGAGAAGTTTAGTCAACGGGTCTGCCACATTCAAAGCCGTATGTATTTTGCAAATATTCTATGTCTACAATGCTCTGCACGGAGCTACTCTAGCTAATTGCTCCCACTTTCAATATGTATCCAGATTGAGACTTAGAGTCATCTGGATCGGTGTAAAAGCTTGCATCGACGTAACTCTTTATGACGATCTCTTTTATCACCTCCATAATCGAGAAATATTTCCTTAGTCCTCACTAAGGATAATTTTGACCGCTGTCCAATGATCTACTCTTAGATCACTATTGTACCCCTTGCCAAAACTCATGGCAAGGTACACAATAGGTCTGGTACGCAGCACAACATACTTTATAGAACCTATGACTGTGGCATAGGGAACGACTTTCATTCTCTTTCTATTTTCTGTCGTGGTCGGGTTTTGAGTCTTACTCAACTTTACACCTTGTAATATAGGCACGAACCCTTTCTTTGACTGATCAATTTTTAAACCTTTTCAAAACTTTATCAAGGTATGTGTTTTGTGAAAGTCCAATTAAGCGTCTTGACCTATGTCTATAGATCTTGATGCCCAATATGTAAGCAGCTTCTCCAAGGTCTTTCATTGAAAAACTCTTATTCAAGTATCCCTTTATGCTATCCAGAAATTCTATATTATTTCCAATAAAAAATATGTCATCTACATATAATATTAGAAATGCTATAGAGCTCTCACTCACTTTCTTGTAAATACAGGCTTCACTTCAAGTCTGTATAAAACTATATGCTTTGATCAACTTATCAAGGTGTATATTCCAACTCTGAGATGCTTGCACCGGTCTATAGATGGATCGCTGGATCTTGCACACCTTTTTAGTACCTTTAGGATTGACAAAACCTTCTGGTTGCATCATATACAACTCTTCTTTAAGGAATATCCATTTAAGGAATGTAGTTTTGACATCCATTTGCCAGATTTCATAAAATATGGCAACTGCTAACATGATTCGGACGGATTTAAGTATCACTACAGTTGAGAAAATCTTATTATAGTCAACACCTTGAACTTGTCGAAAACCTTTTCCAACAAGTCGAGATTTGTAGATAGTAACACTACTATGAGTGTCCGTCTTCCTCTTGAAGACCCATTTCTTTAATGTGGCTTGCCGACCATCGGGCAAGTCTACCAAAGTCCACACTTTGTTCTCATACATGGATCCCATCTCAGATTTCATAGTCTCAAGTCATTTCGCTAAATCTGGGCTCATCATCGATTCCTTATAGTTTGTAGGTTCATCATGGTCTAGTAACATGACTTTCAGAATAGGATTACCGTACCACTCTGGTGCGGACCATACTCTGGAAAACCTACGAGGTTCTGTAGTAACTTGATCTGAAGTTTCATGATCATCATCATTAGCTTCCTCACTAATTGGTGTAGGAATCACTAGAACTGATTTCTGTGATGAACTACTTTCCAATTCGGGAGAAGGTACAATTACCTCATCAAGCTCTACTTTACTCCCACTCACTTCTTTCGAGAGAAACTCCTTCTCTAGAAAGGATCCATTCTTAGTAATGAATATCTTGCCTTCGGATCTGTGATAGAAGGTGTACCCAACAGTTTCCTTTGGGTATCCTATGAAGACGCAGTCCTCCAATTTGGGTTCGAGCTTATCAGGTTGAAGCTTTTTCATATAAGCATCACAGCCCCAAACTTTAAGAAACGAAAACTTTGGTTTCTTGCCGAACCATAGTTCCATAAGGCGTCGTCTCAATGGATTTCGATGGTGCCCTATTTAAAGTGAATGCAGTTGTCTCTAATGCATAACCCGAAAACGATAGTGGTAACTCGGTAAGAGACATCATATATCGCACCATATCCAATAAAGTGCGGTTACGACGTTCGGACACACCATTACGCTGTGGTGTTCCATGTGGCGTGAGTTGTGAAACTATTCCACATTGTTTTAAATGAAGGCCAAACTCGTAACTCAAATATTCTCCTCTACGATCAGACCGTAGAAACTTTATTTTCTTTTTTTGATGATTCTCCACTTCACTCTGAAATTCTTTGAACTTTTCAAATGTTTCAGACTTGTGTTTCATTAAGTAGATATACCCATATCTGCTCAGATAATCTGTGAAGGTCAGAAAATAACGATACCCGCCACGAGCATCAACACTCATTGGACCGCATACATCGGTATGTATCATTTCCAATAAGTCACTAGCTCATTCCGTTGTTCCGGAAACGGAGTTTTATTCATCTTGCCCATAAGGCACGGTTCGCAAGCATCAAATGATTCACAATCAAGTGATTCCAAAAATCCATCTTTATGGAGTTTCTTCATGCGCTTTACACTAATATGACCCAAACGGCAGTGCCACAAATACGTTGCACTATCATTATCAACTTTGCATCTTTTGGCATCAATATTATGAATATGTGTATAACTATGATCAAGATTCAATAAACCATCAACATTGGGTGTATGACCATAGAAGGTTTTATTCATGTAAACAGAATACCAATTTATTCTCTATCTTAGATGAATAACCGTATCGCAATAAACATGGTCTAATCATATTTATGCTCAACGCAAACACCAAATAACATTTATTTAGGTTCAACACTAATCTCGAAGGTATAGGGAGTGTGCGATGATGATCATATCAATCTTGGAACCACTTCCAACACACATCGTCACTTCACTCTCAACTAGTCTTTGTTTATTCTGTAACTCCTGTTTCGAGTTACTAATCTTAGCAACCGAACAAGTATCAAATACCCAGGGGCTACTATAAACACTAGTAAGGTACACATCAATAATTTGTATATCAAATATACCCTTGTTCACTTTGCTATCCTTCTTATCCACCAAATATTCAGGGCATTTCCGCTTCCAGTGACCATTTCCTTTGCAGCAGAAGCACTCAGTTTCAGGCTTTGGTCCAACTTTGGGCTTCTTCACGGGAGTGACAACTTGCTTGCCATTCTACTTGAAGTTCCCTCTCTTTCCCTTTGCCCTTTTCTTCAAACTAGTGGTCTTGTCAATAATCAACACTTGATGCTCTTTCTTGATTTCTACCTTCGTCGAGCATCACGAAGAGCTCGGGAATAATTTTCGTCATCCCTTGCATACTATAGTTCATCACGAAGTTCCAGTAACTTGGTGATGGTGACTATAGAACTCTTTCAGTCATTATTTTATCTGGAAGATTAACTCCCACTTGATTCAAGCGATTGTAGTACCCAGACAATCTGAGCACATGCTCACTTCTTGAGCTATTCTCCTCCATCTTTTAGCTATAGAACTTGTTGGAGACTTTATATCTCTCAACTCGGGTATTTTCTTGAAATATTAACTTCAACTCCTGGAACATCTCATATGATCCATGACGTTCAAACCGTCTTTGAAGTCTCGATTCTAAGCCGTAAAGCATGGTGCACTAAACTATCAAGTAGTCATCATATTGAGATAGCCAAACGTTCATAACGTCTGCATCTGCTCCTGCAATAGGTTTGTCACCTAGCGGTGCATCAAGGACATAATTCTTCTGTGCAACAATGAGGATAAACCTCAGATCACGGACCCAGTCCGCATCATTGGTACTATCATCTTTCAACTTAGTTTTCTCTAGGAACACATATAAAAACATAGGGAAGCAACAACGCGAGCTATTGATCTACAACATTATTTGCAAAATACTATCAGGACTAAGTGATCACGTGATCCAAATCAACTAAGTGATCACGTGATCCAAATCAACTAAACCATGTCCGATCATCATGTGAGATGGAGTAGTTTTCAATGGTGAACATCACTATGTTGATCATATCTACTATATGATTCACGCTCGACCTTTCGGTCTCAGTGTTCCGAGGCCATATCCGCATATGCTAGGCTTGTCAAGTTTAACCCGAGTATTTTGCGTGTGCAAAACTGGCTTGCACCTGTTGTATGTGAATGTAGAGCTTATCACACCCGATCATCACGTGGTGTCTCGGCATGACAAACTATAGCAACAGTGCATACTTAGGGAGAACACTTGTACCTTGAAATTTAGTAAGGGATCATCTTATAATGCTACCGACGTTCTAAGCAAAATAAGATGCATAAAGGATAAACATCACATGCAATCAAAATATGTGACATGATATGGCCATCATCATCTTGTGCCCATGATCTCCATCACCGAAGCATCGTCATGATCTTTAATGTCACCGGCGCGACACCTTGATCTCCATCGTAGCATCGTTGTCGTCTCGCCAACTATTGTTTACTACGACTATCGCTCCGTTTAGTGATAAAGTAAAACAATTACATGGCGATTGCATTGCATACAATAAAGCGACAACCATATGGCTCCTGCCAGTTGCAGATAACTTTGTTACGAAACATTATCATCTCATACAACAATTTATATCACATCATGCCTTGACCATATCACATCACAGCAAGCCCTACAAAAACAAGTTAGACGTCCTCTACTTTGTTGTTGCAATTTTTACGTGGCTGCTACGGGCTTGTAGCAAGAACCGTTCTTACCTACGCATCAAAACCACAACGATTTTTCGTTAAGTTTGCTATTTTAACCTTCAACAAGGACCAGGCGTAGCCACACTCGATTCAACTATAGTTCGAGAAACAGACACTCACCAGCCACCTATGTGCAAAGTACGTCGGTAGAACCAGTCTCGCATAAGCGTACGCGTCATGTCAGTTTGGGCCGCTTCATCCAACAATACAGCCAAATCAAAGTATGACATGCTGGTAAGCATTATGACTATTATCGCCCACAACTCTTTGTGTTCTACTCGTGCATATAACATCTACGCATAGACCTGGCTCAGATGCCACTGTTGGGGAACGCGGTAATTTAAAAAAATTTCCTACGATCAGGCAAGATCTATTTATGTGATGCATAGCAATGAGAGAGGAGAGTGTGTCCACATACCCTCGTAGACCAAAAGTTGAAGAGTTTAGTTAACGCGGTTGATGTAGTCGAACGTCTTTGCGATCCAACTGATCCAAGCACCGAACGTACGACACCACCGTGTTCAGCACACGTTCAACTCGGAGACATCCCTCGTACTCTTGATCAAGTTGAGGCCGAGGGAGAGTTCCGTCAGCACGACAGCGTGGTGACGATGATGATGAAGTTACCAGCGCAGGGCTTCGCCTAAGCACTACGACGATATGACCGAGGTGTGAAACTGTGGAGGGGGGCACCGCACACGGCTAAAACAATTATGAACTTGTGTGTCTATGGGGTGCCCCCTTCCGACGTATATAAAGGAGGGAGGGATGAGGAGGCCGGCCAAGGGGTGGCGTGCCCAAGGGGGGGAGTCCTACTGCAAGTAGGTTTGGCTCCCCCCTTTCCTATTCCTATTAGGAAAAGGAGGAAGGAGGAGGAGAGAAGAAGGAAAGGGGGGGCCGGCCCCCCAAACCTTAAACAAATTCGGTTTGGGGGGGGGGCGCCCCACCGCTTGCCTGCTGCCTCCTATCTCCACTAGGGCCCATTAAGGCCCATTGACTCCCCGGGGGGTTCCGGTAACCTCCCGGTACTCCAAATAATATCCGATACACTTCGGAACTCTTCGGTGTCCGAATATAACCTTCTAATATATCAATCTTTATGTCTTGGCCATTTCGAGACTCCTCGTCATGTCCGTGATCTCTTCCGGGACTCTGAACAACCTTTGGTCATCAAATCACATAAACTCATAATACAAATTGTCATCGAACGTTAAGCGTGCGGACCCTACGGGTTCGAGAACTATGTAGACATGACCGAGACACGTCTCCGGTCAATAACCAATAGCGGAACCTAGATGCTCATATTGGTTCCTACATATTCTACAAAGATCTTTATCGGTCAAACCGCATAACAACATACGTTGTTCCCTTTGTCATCGGTATGTTACTTGTCCGAGATTCGATCGTCGGTATCATCATACCTAGTTCAATCTCGTTACCGGCAAGTCTCTTTACTCGTTCCGTAATACTTCATCCTGCAACTAACTCATTTGTTACAATGCTTGCAAGGCTTATCATGATGAGTATTACCGAGAGGGCCCAGAGATACCTCTCCGAAACACGGAGTGACAAATCCTAATCTCGATATATGCCAACCCAAAAAACACCTTCGGAGACACCTGTAGAGCACCTTTATAATCACCCTTTTACGTTGTGATGTTTGGTAGCACATAAAGTGTTTCTCCGATATTCGGGAGTTGCATAATCTCATAGTCTGAGGAACTTGTATAAGTCTTGAAGAAAGCAGTAGCAATGAAACTGACACGATCATAATGCTAAGCTAACGGATGGGTCATGTCCATCACATCATTCTCCTAATGATGTGATCCCGTTCATCAAATGACAACACATGTCTATGGTTAGGAAACATAACCATCTTTGATTAATGAGCTAGTCAAGTAGAGGCATACTAGGGACTATATGTTTTGTCTATGTATTCACACATGTACTAATTTTCCGCTTAATACAATTCTAGCATGAATAATAAACATTTATCCTGAATTAAGGAAATAAATAATAACTTTATTATTGCCTCTAGGCATATTTCCTTCACATCAAATGTTTGATTCAACAAGGGTCTTAGAATATTTTTGCTTGTAGTTCACCACTCGCGCCGGTTAGGCCACGCCGAGTGAGGATTGATCCGATGGGGGCACACTGACTGCACCCACTAGGTGTAGTCCCTGAGACCGTCGTCGAATGTTTAATTCGGCGGAGGTCTGAAAATGTTTTTTTCAGTCGGGCCGGTTAGGCTGTTCTGAGTGAGAAATTGGTCCAGTGGGGGTACGCTGATGAGTGCACCCACTAGGTGTAGTCGCCGAGACCGCCGTCGGATGTTTGATTCGGCGGGGGTTGATACTTCTCCAATGTATCTACAATTTATGAAGTATTCATTCCATGTTTACAATAATTTTATATAGTTTTGGTATGATTTGCATGGAACTAACCCAGACTAACGTTGTTTTCAGCAGAACTACCGTGGTGTTGTTTTTTATGCAGAAATGAAAGTTCTCCTAACACTGCGAAACTTTTTGTGGATTTTTTATGGACCAAAAGACTACCAATAGGCCAGAGCAGCACCTGGGTGGTACCCCGAGGGGGGCACAACCCACCAGGGCGCGCCTGAGCCCCAGGCGCACCCTGGTGGGTTGTGCCCACCTCGGTGGCCTCCCACACCCCTTCTTCGCCCTATAAATTCTCAAATATTCCAAAAACCCTCACAGAGACCCTAGATCAAAAGTTCCGCTGCCGCAGGCCTCTGTAGCCACCGAAAACCAATCTAGACCCCGTTCCGGCACCCTACCAGAGGGTGGAATCATCTCCGGTGGCCATCTTCATCATCCTGGCGGCCACCATGGTGAGGAGGGAGTAGTCCACCCTTGAGGATGAGGGTTTATACCAGTAGCTATGTGTTTAATCTCTCTCTCGCGTGATCTTGAGATGTCACAATCTTGATGTATCATGGGCTTTAACATAGATGGATCATATGATGTTTCTCCCCTCTCTACTCTTGTTGTCATGAATTGAGTCTTTACCCTTTGAAGTTTTGTCTTGTCAGATTGAATGTTCAGATCCGAGAACACATGATATATGTCTTGCATAGGAATACCCGTGGTGACAATGGGGTATTATTTTGATTCACTTGATATATGTTATGATACTCAACTTGCGGATTCCCGAGGTGACTTTGGGGTAATCTATGCGTAGGGGTTGATGCCTGTTTTTCTTATCTTTTCTCTAGAAACTTTAGGGTCTCCTTGTAGTTCTTTATGTGGATTGAGTATTATGAATCTGAAATTGTTTGATACATATCATATAATTAACTCACGGGTACTCGTGGTGACATTGGGGTATCTAGGTGACATTAGGATGGTTGATATGTATCATATGGTGTTATTTTAGTACGAACTCTTGATTAGATCAATCGAAAAGAATAGATTGTTGTTATTTTAGTACGAACTCTATGATAGGTTGATCAGAAAGAATAGCTTTGAGGTGGTTTCGTACCCTACAAACAATTTCTATCTTTTGTTCTCCGCTAATAGGAACTCGAGACTGATTCTTATTGCACTTTGAGGGATAATCATATGATCCAACTATGTTAGCATTGTTGAGAGATTTCACTAGTGAAAGTATGCACCCTAGGCCTCATTTTACATCATTGCAATACCGTTTGTGCTCCATTTTACCATTTACTACCTTGCTGTTTTTTATTGTTCGCACTACAAAAACTCATATCTACTATTCATACTACACTTTTATCACCATCTCTTCGCCGAACTAGTGCACCTATACAATTTGCCATTGTATTGGGTGTGTTGGGGACACAAGAGATTTCTGTAGTTGATTGCAGGGTTGCTTGAGAGAGACTGTCTTCATCCTATGCCTCCCACGGATTGATAAACCTTAGGTCATCCACTTGAGAGAAAATTGCTACTGTCCAACAAAACTCTGCGCTTGGAGGCCCAACACGTGTCTACAGGAATAACGTTGCGTAGTAGACATCAAGCTCTTTTCTGGCACCGTTGCCAGGGAGGTGAGTGCTTGAAGGTATATCTTTAGATCTTGCAATTGAATCTTTTAGTTTCTTGTTTTATCACTAGTTTGGTTTATAAAAAAAACTACATAAAAATGGAATTGAGGTTGCATCATATTATTGATCATCTTTATAATGTCTTTCTTGAAAATGATGGTTCAAAAAATTGTGCTCAATTGATAGAAGAATAATTCTATAAAATTTTTGACAAAAAATCTTTGAATGATGAGCATGATTGCAATGTTGTTGGTATGAATTCTATATCCATGATGCTAGTGATATGCAAAGCCATAATCTTGGGATGCTATGTTTGATGAAGATGATATTTTTATTCCCCCATGTTTTGATGTGCAAATTTGTTATAATGGTAGCATCCCTCCTATTTATGATGATTACTATGATGAAAATGTGTTTGGAAGAATGTCAACTCTAGGTAGTAGTGATCCCACTATTTTGGAGGGTGTTGAATCTTATTGTAATATTGATGAAAGTGGATTTGGAGAGGTCATGACTTTATTTAGTGATGTATCCACTATTTTGGAAGAGGTTTCAATTGACTATGAGAACAAAGTTGCTATCTATGATGATTATGGTGATGACATGTATGCTATATTGAATAATGATAACGATGAAACTATTCATCATGATTTTAATTTTCAATCACATGATAGTTATTTTGTTGAGTTTGCTCCCACTACTATTGATGTGAATAAATTTGCTTGTGTGGAGAATAATAAAATTCTATGCTTGTGGATCAAGAAAAGAATGATTTATGTGATAGTTATATTGTTGAATTCATTCATGATGCTACTGAAAATTACTATGAGGGAGGAACATATGCTTCTACATATCTCAATAATATTAAGTTTCCTCTCTTTATGTTGAAAGTTTTGAAGTTGCACTTGTTTTGCCTTCCTATGCTTGTTGACTATTGTTCCCATAAGTTGTTTGCTCACAAAATCCCAATGCATAGGAAGTGGGTTAGACTTAAATGTGCTAGTCATATGATTCATGATGCTCTTTTTCATGTTTCAATTCTTATATTTTATGCAAGCATCATTGAAATCATCATGCCTAGCTAAAAGGCATTAAAGAAAAGCGCTTTTTGGGAGACAACCCAACACTTTTATCTACTTTTTTTGTGTGTTCACATGATTAGTCTACTGTAGTAACCATGTTTTATTGTTTTCGTTTCAATAAAGTTCCAAGTAAAGCCTTTGGGATCATGTTGGGTGATAGTTGATTTGATCTTGCTGAAAAACATAAACTTTTGTGCTCACGAAAATAACTCTCATTTTAAACAGAAGAATGCTTTTGAGTTGATTATTTTTGCAGAAGATTAATATACAAATTTCTCACGTGGTCCTTATTTTTTTCATAATTTTTGGAGTAGCAGAAGTATGGTTTGAGTACAGATTACTACAGATTATTCTGTTTTTGACAGATTATGTTTTCAATGCATAGCTTGCTTGTTTTCTAGTTTCTATGGCCTATATTGCTCAATATAAATTGTGTAAATGATATTCTACAGTAGGAATTGTGTGGAAACAAATATGAATCTTGTATTTGACAGTACCAAAAGTGAAATGGTTTGCTCTTTATCATACTAACCTATCTCACGAAGTTCCGTTAAGTTTTGTGTGATTGAAGTTTTCAAGTTTTGGATGAGATGTCGATATGAGGAGAATAATGAGTGACAATATACTAAGCTTGGGTAAGCCCAAGGCACCCCAACATAATATTCAAGGAATATCCAAGCAACTAAGCTTGGGGATGCCCCGGAAGGCATCCCCTCTTTCGTTTCCAACATTATCGGTAACCTCACTAGGAGCTATGTTTTCATTCGTCACATGATATGTGTTTTGCTTGGAGCGTCAATTTATTTTGTTAGGATTTTCTTTGTGTTATTTAGAATAATGTTTTTCATCTTTTATTTGAATAAAAGTGGCAATGATAACCTTTAACATGCTTATTTTGCAAGTATACATGTTGCTGTTTCAAAACAGAAAGTTTATCGCTGTTGCAAAAATTCCCTAGAAAAGTAAGAATGTGATAAAATGCTGAAACTTTTTGAAAAATAATCTCTGGTAAATTTTCTAAAGCGTGGTATTTTTTTCATAATTTTTGGAGTGAGGGAAGTATGATGAATATTGCATTCTTTACAGACTGTACTGTTTTGGCAGATTGCTGTTATGTTTGCATTGTTTGCATATGTTTGCTTGTTTAATGATTCTATTTAGTATGCAATGTTGAATAATAATTTTAGTGATTTGCTACAGCAGAGAATGATAAAGTTTTTGCATTGGTTTATACTAACTTATCTCACGAGTTCTTGTTGAGTTTTGTGTGGATGAAGTTTTTGAGATTTAGGGAAACCGTGATATGAGAGGAATTAAGGAGGCACAAAAGCTCAAGCTTGGGGATGACCAAGGAATCCCAAGCTAATATTAAAATAAGTCTCAAGCATCTAAGCTTGGGGATGCCCCAGTAGGCATCCCACCTGTCTTCTTCAACAATTATCGGTTAGTATCGGTTGAGCCTAAGTTTTTGCTTCTTCACATGAGTTGTGCTATGCTTGGAATGTCATTTTGTTTTGTTTTGCTTGCTGTTTTAATAAAATATTTAGATCTGAAAGTTTTAAATAAGAGAGAGTCCTCAAATAGCTACCCATTTTCATAACTACTCGCTTGATCTTCACTTATATCTTTTTGGAGTAGCTTGTCATTTACTATTGTGCTTCACTTATATCCTATGAGTAAATTGTTGAATGAATTGAATATCATGAATTTGAAATTACATGTTCATGTCATGCCTAGTTGTGGCTTCACATTGGGTTTAGAAAGTGAAAGCTTTTGAAGCTTGACAATAACAATATTGGTCATACAAACAATTCACGAATAATTAGTATGAGGAAGAGAACTTTCACATGCAAATACACTTTCTTGAAAATCTTTTGTGATTGTGATCCCCCATCAAAATATTATATGCCAAAATTGTTGACGTTGGACAAGGAAGAGAACATAATGATTTATGTTTGTTCATATTCACATAGAAGTTATATTGTCATAGATCCTTCAACATGTGGTGCTTGCCCCCTATCTTTGTTAGCCAAACATTCCGCACCAAGTAGAGATACAACTTGTGCATCCAAAAACCCTTAAACACAAATCTTATTTTCAAGAGTCCACCATACCTACCTAAGGATTGAGCAAGATCCTTCAAGTAAGTTGTCATCAGTGCAATAAGGCAATAAAAATTGCTTCTAAAAGTTTTAGATCATTTAGTGTAAGAGAAAATTGAGCGTTGTACAAACTTCTGATGGCAATGAATAAAAGCGACAGACTGCATAATAAAGGTTGCTATCATCAGGGGCAATATAACGTGATGTTCTTTTGCACTATGGGGTTGAGCATACAAACAAATAAGTGCATGGCAACCTATGCTTCCCTCTGAAGGGCCTATATTTTACTTTTCAGTATTTACTTTTATGCAAAGAGTCAAAGTATTTCTCTCTATTCCTTTTTATTTTTCTCTTTTGCCAAGCATCATGTGGTGAGGAAAGATCTAGGCACATATGTCCAGTTGGATATGGGTAGCATGATTTATTATTGTTGACATCACCCTTGAGGTGAATACGTTGGGAAGCGAAATTATAAGCGCTATCTTTCTATGTGTCTGGTTGAAACGTTTTGCTCATGTGTACGCGGTGAGCTTTAGCAATCATAGAATACTATATGATGGTTGAGTATGCGGGGCTCTTACTTAGACTCTGTTGAATAAGTTGAATTGCAATTGCTTGGTGACTGAGATCATAGGTTGTTGAGTTTCAAGAGAATCCATTGTTTGAACCTTAACATGTGAATTGGTTGCTACTTGGTCCTGAGAAGTTTTATAAGAAAGAATTGCTGTTATCATGCTAGGAAAAGTGATTGAAATTGTCATTGATCAAACTTGTGCACTTTGCTAGCATTCACACTTCATAAATTATTTCTTTTATAATTTACCTACTCGAGAACGAGTAGGAATTAAGCTTGGGGACACTGATACGTCTCCAACGTATCTATAGTTTATGAAGTATTCATGCCATGTTTACAATAATTTTATATGGTTTTGGTATGATTTGCATGGAACTAACCAGGATTGACGTTGTTTTCAGCAGAACTACCGTGGTGTTGTTTTTTGTGCAGAAATGAAAGTTCTCCAAACACCGTGAAACTTGTTGTGGATTTTTGATGGACCAGAAGACTACCAATGGGCCAGTGCAGCACCTGGGGGTGCCCTGAGGGCGGCACAACCCACCAGGGCGTGCCTGGGCCCCCAGGCGCCCCCCGGTGGGTTGTGCCCACCTCAGTGGCCTCCCGCACCCCTTCTTCACCCTGTAAATTCTGAAATATTCCAAAACCCTCACAGAGACCTGATGTCTAATACGCAACCTTCTTCCTGTAGACGTTTTTGGGCCTCCAAGTGCAGAGGTTTGTGTGGACATTAGAAAATTTCCCTCAAGTGGATGATCTAAGGTTTATCAATCTGTGGGAGGCATAGGATGAAGATGCTCTCTCTCAAACAACCCTGCAACCAAATAACGAAAAGTCTCTCTTGTCCCCAACACACCCAATACAATGGTAAATTGTATAGGTGCACTAGTTCAGCGAAGAGATGGTGATACAAGTGCAATATGGATGGTAGATATAGGTTTTTGTAATCTGAAATTATAGAAACAGCAAGGTAACTAATGATAAAAGTAAGCACAAACGGTATTGCAATGCTTCAAAACAAGGCCTAGGGTTCATACTTTAACTAGTGCAAGTTCTCTCAACAATAATAACATAATTGGATCATATAATAATCCCTCAACATGCAACATAGAGTCACTTCAAAGTCACTAATAGCGGAGAACAAACGAAGAGATTATTGTAGGATACGAAACCACCTCAAAGTTATTCTTTCCGATCAATCCATTGAGCTATTCCTATAAGTGTCACCAACATCCCTAAAGTTCATAGTAAAATAACACCTTAAGACACACATCAACCAAAACCCTAATGCCACCTAGATACTCCAATGTCACCACAAGTATCCACGGGTATTGTCGTGGTGGGCGCACGGCAGATGCCATTGGATGGCTAAAGAGAGGAGGAGGCTCGAGGGCACTGGTGGGCTCCAGAGGAGGGGTTGGCATGAGCGAGCGCGGGACGCAAGACATACCCAGGTTCGGGGCTCTCCGGAGAGATAACACCCCTAGTCCTGCCGAGTGTGTTTGATATGCAACAGTACAAGGTTGCTCCTAGAGCTGTATGGAGGAAGAAGGAAGACTGGCCAAGGCTTAGGCTGCTCCTTCTCCCTGGGTGTGTTCTACTGATCGGTGACTGGTTCCTTGTGTGCTTACTGCTTCTCTATCCTTGCTTACCTGCCCGTGTATGTGAGGGCTCTGGAGGTTTTATAGGCCAACCCCCCAGGCTTACAATGGTAATGTTACAAGACTGTAGGGTCGGGTCGTCGGCGTCTGGGGGACCCGGGCTGGGACCCGCCGGGGGCCTATGGTTCGCCGAGTTCCCCTAGGTGCGGGCCCCGCATGCCTAGGGGGACTGTGCACCGTCTTGTCGATCGTTAGGGAGTGGTCGAGTCGAGTCGGGTACAGTGGCACTCCGTTAGGTCACCGCTTGCTGGCGTGGGTGGTGACGACGGGGGCACTGTTGCCACGCCGGCCTTGGTCAGCGGGCAGGTGAGGGGCACTGTTGCCACGCTCCGGCTGACCAGAGGTATGTGCAGGGCACTGTTGCCTTGGTCATCAGTGGATGAAGACTCATCCCATCGTACGGCCTGGATGGGACGGGAGCTGACCCGTGGTTGAGTTGAGGAACACGCCAAGGGTGGAGCTGGCTTGTTGGGGAAGTCTTGGTCATGCCGGGTTCGGCTGTCTTGTATTTGTTGTCGAGGCCGAGTCGAGGTGCCTGGCCGGGTCAGAGAGTACGGCCGGGTCGAGGAGCCTGGGCGGGTCGAGCGACCCGGCCAAGCGTGTGCCGGCTTGAGGGGCGACGCCGGCCCCGTTGTTTTTGAAAAGGATCCGGGTTCCGTTGCCTGCCCGGGGTTCATCCCCTCGACAGTAGTCCCCGAAGCTGTGAAGGTCTGCTGTCTTCAGATGGGAGGGCCTTTGCAGCTTCCCCCTTAAAAAAGGCGAATTCTGCAAGCGACGGGTCCGACGACACCCATTGTGTGCCGGTTTTTGGAAACCGAATCGCGGCATCCCGGCTGTGGCAGGAACCGAGGAGTCCATCGAATATTGGGGCAATCCCTCGGGCTTCGTGCGGGTGCCACGTGGTGCCTGGATGTCGGAGGTGCCTGACAGGCCACACGCGTGACGGGACTAGACAACATGCTGGGGCCCGCCGCCGCGTGCCCTTGGCCCACACACGCGGATTTATTGCGGCGTCCGGGGGTCGGTTGCTCTTCCCCGTGCAGTTATTGCGCTCGTACGTGCACACTTATTGCGCGGTAGTGGGAAACACGAGCGTAGACGATCCCACTCCCCCATGTTCAAACTGAGACCTATAAATTTTGGCGAGGGGGGCGGCAGACATTATTCTCGCTCGCGCTCCCCTGCCTCTTCGCCCTTGCTCTGCTTCTTGCGACCGCCGCGCTGCAACGCCCGCTACCTTGAGCAGAGCTCCATCATCGTCCATCTTCTTCCTTTCTCTCGTCTCCGTCGATAGCGCTGCCGTTGGGCTCATGGATGGGCTCGACCGCCACCGCCGAGGACATCACCTATCTCCTCTCCTCCCGGGGCATGCCGTGGGAAAGAGAGGACGCCGTGCGCCTGCCGCGGGGCGAGCAGAGGCCGCAGCCCCAGGGCACGGAGCGCGTGGTCTTCCTCCCGCACTTCGAGCGCGGTTTCGGGCTGCCGGCGAGTGCCTTCTTCCGCATGTTCCTGGAGTTCTTCGGGCTCGAACCCCACCATCTTGGCGTCGGCGCCATCGTCCAGCTGTCGGTCTTCGTCACCCTCTGCGAGGGGTACCTGGGGGTCGAGACCATGATCGATCTCTGGGCACTCCTCTTCTTCCTGAAGCAGCAGGGGCCGACGACCGGGGAGTTCGCCGATTGCGGCGCCACCGTCATCTCGAAGCGGTCGGGGGCGGACTGCCCCAAGATTCCGCTGGAGGATTCTGCCAAGAAGTGGCAGAATTCCTTCATCTACGTCTGCAACCTAGGCGCGGACCACATCAACCTTCCGGTCTTCGCCATCGCGCCGCCGCGGGCGAAGATGAACTAGTGTTACTACCCCAAGAACCCGTCGCATGAGATTCTCAATCTCTGTGAGCGTGTGGTGGTGATGAAGACACGGGAGGGGCTCACCGGCACCGACCTTCTTGCCGCCTTCATCATGCGCCGGGTCCTTCCGCTGCAGCGGTGCAACTGCCTCATCGGCGAGATGGAGGGTCTTCAAGACCCCAGCCGTATGGGGGCGGCGTCTGTCGGCGGACCAGATCGCGCACCATGTCAATGACATCTCCAAGGCCAACCTGGGGGACGACTGGCGGTTCGGCAAGTCGCCGTACAACCATTCGAATCCGGCGCCTCTCGTGAGTATTTGGTCTTCTTACATTGCTGCTGCGCATCTCCTCATTCGTCCCGATGCGACGGAGAGGTGCTTCTAAATGCAATCCAGCACCCTTACGCCCGGGCTCCGTCGCAGGTGGTGTGGGCGGCGTCGGAGGAGCCCGCGGCCCATGGTGGAGAGGAGGAGGACGAGGTCGACGTCGGCGCTGGGTACCGTGCAGTTAAGTCCTGCCTTTTGCTTTGTTTTCCATGCTTGTTGGGTCGTTGGGCGCGACGCGGCGCGGATTATGCTGACGTAGGTTGTTGATGCAGTGGCGTTGGGCAGAGGAGGCGGCGACGCGGGCGGAGCCGGGTCGTCACGGGGGGCGACGCCGGGCCGGTCGCACGGGGAGGACAGTGTCCCGTCGCGGCCCTGGGCCCCGAAGCGCGTGGCGGACCCGGCAGGGAGCGCGAGGTCGGCCAAGAGGAGGCGCGGTGTCGGGCAAGGGAGGCCAGCGAGGGCTGCCATGCTGGTTTTGCCGGGGTAAGTTTCTTCTTCCGTTCGCATCCGAGTAGTCGAGTCGGACTTGCTTTTTATTCATTTCGTCTTTTCTTCAGGTCGCCGATCGCGCCGGCGAGGGCGGCGGCTGATGCCACGGCCGCCGAGGAGGCCGCGTTCCGGAGGAGCCGGTCCAGCCCCATCGACCAAGACGAGGAGGAGGAGCTGGCCAATCCGGACCTCGGCCTGGCCTAGCGGGACAGGAAAAGGGCCGAGGCGGAGCTGGAGGCGGCGTTGGTCCGGGCCTGGACCGATGCTGCGGTGGCATGGCCGCGAGCCGGCGAGGAGCCGACATGGCGCGAGATGCCGGAGGGCACTGTGGTGGCGGTGACGGTCTTCGATCCGTCGTCAGTGAGGGAGCGCGGCCGAGGAGGCTGGGTTGACGTGGTGGACACGACCTGGAGGTCGTGGAGGTGGAGGACGACACCCCGCCGCGGGTCGACGTTGTCGAGCGGGCGGGGTTCGACGGAGGCGGCGGCATCGCCGTCTTGGAGGAGGCGCCAAGGATGGCTTCGTTGGGGACGCCTTAGGCGTCGGGGGAGGCGCCGCAGGTGGTGGATCCACAGGCCACCCCGGCCGCCGAGCCGGCTATAACGCCCCGGATTCGATGCGCCAGGTGTCCGTCAGTTATTCGCCGTCGTTGCCATGTCATGTGCTTGCGTGTTGCACTTTGCCATGTCATCATTTGCATTTCTTATCATGCCATCATGTGCATTTCATTTTGCATACGTGTTCGTCTCATGCATCCGAGCATTTTCCCCGTTGTCCGTTTTGCAATCCGGCACTCCTATGTCTCCCGGCGCCCCTTTTACCTCTTTTCGTGTGCGGGTGTTTAATGGTCTCGGAATTGACCGAGGTTTGTCAAGCGGCCTTGGTATAGTACCAGTACACCGCCTGTCAAGTTTCGGATCATTTGGAGGTCGTTTGGTACTCCAACGGTTAACCGGGTAACCGTAAAGGCCTCTTTTGTGTGCAGCCCAACACCCCTTCCAAAGTGGCCCAAAACCCAGCAAAGTCTCTTCCATGCTCTCGGTCGTTCGATCACGATCGTGTGGGAAAAACCGCACCTCATTTGGACTCTCCTAGCTCCCTCTACCTATAAATATGCGTCCCTCCCCGTCCAAAAACGCAGATCAAACCCTAGTCTACTCCTCCTCTCGCCCGGCGGACATGTCCACGCGCCGCCGGACGAAACCCGCCGCCGCTCCCGGCCATTCCGGACGCGCCACGTGGCCCTCCGCCGCCAACCACACCGCCGCCGCCCGGCCCGAGGCTGGCCCGAGGCTGGCCCCCGAGCCTCAGCGCCGCCCAGCGTCCCGCCGCCTCGCCTCAAGGCGCCTCCCGACCGCCTCGCCCGGCGCCCGCCGCCTCCGGCCGCCTCGCCGGGCGCTGCACCCGCTCCTCCGCCGATCCATGCGGCCGCCCGTCGCCGCAGCCCCGGCCGGAGGCGCCCGCCGCCCGAGCTGGAGCTCGCCCGCGCCTCCCTGCTCCCTTCGGCGCGCCCGCCGCCGCCGCCGCGCCTCGCCGGAGGCGCGCCCCGCCCCGTCGTCCGCTCCGACCGGCGCTCCTCAAGGTGCCCGGCCGGCCGCCCCGTTGTCTCCTCCGCCTCCCCTCGTCGGGGTCCGGCCGGATCCGGCCCGGACCCGCCCGTCTCCGGCGAGTTTTCCGGCGAGATCCGCCTCGCCTTGTAATCCGTGCCATGAGGTTGACTCCGCCCCCCCTCCGAAAAATCCACCAAGTCCCCGTATCTGATAATATTTTTCATGCATATTCATCGCATCATATCTCTGCATCCGTAGCTTCGTTTTGCGCATGTAATATGTCAAATTGTTCGCCTCAACGAGTACATCATTTCATCTCATTGCGTAATTTTTATTTGAGTTCATCTTGAGGCCCGAAATTCTGTTAGAAGAGGGCTATGTGACGTTAGATTCAGATTCTTATCAGAACATGCACTTTTGTCATTTTTGCCATGATTGATGTGTGCACCCTATGAACTTGAGTCCTACATTTGTTTTGTAATATGCCATGCCATATTTACAGGGGTGTATGCCATGTATTTTTGTGATCTCTGTGGTGACTAGCACAAGCATGCAAACTAGGCTTCATGATGTTGCTGATTTCAGCCCTGCTCACTGATATTTTTATGCCATGTTAACTTGATGCTACCGAGAGATCCATGCTTATTTTGAGATACTTCAGTAAGGATGTTTTGAACATATGGTTATGCTCTATCCATCCCTGCCCTTTTTTGCAATTATGGAGTGCCATAGCTTGAGTCAATCGAGCTCTACTTTTGCTATAAAATGTTTCCTGGCAGATTGTTTACATGTTATTCAATTTTGCCAAGGTTGTTGTAGTTGATCCATGCACCCTATGATGTTGTTCTTGCCATGTATAGCTTCTATGCCATGTCTTATTACTGTGAGTTGCCTTGCCATGCCATGTATTCCTCTGTGGTGAGTGGTTCAAGCTCACCAACATGCCTACTTATTGTTGTTCCTGCCATGTATGAATCTGTAATATAACTTGCCATGTTTACATGGGTGCCATCATATTTTCTGATCCTTTGTGGCTCATGGTCAGTAAGGGAATCTTGTTCTATGCAATTAGTAGATTAATGCCATGCCTTTGGTTGCCATGATAACTTCCTGTACCATGTTGTTTGATAGCTCTAAACATTGCAACCTGATGTTATTTCTGCTAAAGTCTGAAACTGTTAATACTTGCAATCTTGCCATGTGTGTTTGAGCATGTTCTAGTAGTTTCTTGAGATAGCTCAGTTTTCATGTTTTGTCATGCTTTACCTGTACATCATGCCCATGCATTTTGTTTTCTTGTTGAGGTCCTGTAGCATGTTGTTTTGATACTTGCAATATGCCTAGTTGCTGTTTTGGACAGATTGTTACTATAACTTGTATAGAGTGTATGTGTTGAACCGTTGCTCCGTTTTGAGTGTGCTCTATATGAAACTTGCTTGATTTTGCATGTAGTTTCATATTATCATGTGGAATCCTTGTTTTGAGGTGTTTGCTTGATGTTTGTATGCATTTTGCATCAATGCCATGTTTAACTTGTTTTGCTCATATCTTCTAGGCCGTAGCTCCGAATCTAATGAAATTTATATGTAACTTGACTAGAATTTCGTGTAGATCATCGTGGTGCATCTTAACTTGCTGTTTAACAACTTGAACATAAGGCTTATTCAGATCTGGACCAATTTCGAAATTTGCATATGAGGACTTACCGGAATTGTTCTATGTTGTTTCCGGCCTCATTTAAACTTGCTTTGATGTGTTGCTCTTGTTTGCATCATCTCTTGCCATGAGTAGCTTCATGTAGTCTTGTCATGCATCATGCTTGTTGTGCCTCATGTCTTGTTCATGTGTGGTGTGTTTACCATGTTGTGTGCTTCTTCTTGTTAGTTCCGTTTCGCTATGATCGTGAGGATTCGTTCGTCTACGCTTGGTTCGGCTTCATCCGTTCGTCTTCTTCATGGACTCGTTCTTCTTCCTTGTGGGATTTCAGGCAAGATGACCGCTACCCTGGATCTCACTACTATCATTGCTATGCTAGTTGCTTCGTTCTATCGCTTTGCTGCGCTACCTATCACTTGCTGCTCAAGCCTCCCAAATTGCCATGAACCTCTAACTCGTTGTCACCTTCCTAGCAAACCGTTGTTTGGCTATGTTACCGCTTTGCTCAGCCCCCTCTTATAGCGTTGTTAGTTGCAGGTGAAGATGAAGTTTGTTCCTTGTTGGAACATGGAGATGTTGTTCCTTGTTGGAACATGTTTACTTGTTGGGATATCACAATATATCTTATTTAATTAATGCATCTATATACTTGGTAAAGGGTGGAAGGCTCGGCCTTATGCCTGGTGTTTTGTTCCACTCTTTCCGCCCTAGTTTCCGTCATATCGGTGTTATGTTCCCGGATTTTGCGTCCCTAACGCGGTCGGGTGATTTATGGGACCCCCTTGATAGTTCGCTTTGAATAAGACTCCTCCAGCAAGGCCCAACATTGGTTTTACCATTTGCCTCACCTAGCCCTTTTTCCCTTGGGTTTCCGAAGCCCAAGGGTCATCTTGATTTTAGCCCCCCCGGGCCAGTGCTTCTCTAAGTGCTGGCCTGAACCGAGCTGCCTGCGGGGCCCCCTCGGAGAAACTCGAGGTCTGGTTTACTCGTAGCTAGTCTCATCCGGTGTTGCCCTGAGAACGAGATATGTGCAACTCCTATCGGGATTGTCGGCGCATCGGGCGGCTTTGCTGGTCTTATTTTATTGCTGTCGAAATGTCTTGTAGCCGGGATTCCGAGACTGATCGGGTCTTCCCAGGGAGAAGGAATATCCTTCGTTGATCGCGAGAGCTTATCATGGGCTAAGTTGGGACACCCCTGCAGCGGATAAACTTTCGAGAGCCGTGCCCGCGGTTATGTGGCAGATGGGAATTTGTTAATATCCGGTTGTAGTAAACTTGAAGCAAACTCTTCTAAAATACACCAACCGTGTGCGTAACCATGAGTGTCTCTTTTCGGGGTTGATCGAGAGGAGAACACGGTTTCTGGGTTATGTCTGACGTAAGTAGGAGTTCAGGATCACTTCTTGATCATTACTAGTGACGACCGTTCCTTTGTTTCTCTTCTCGCTCTCATTTGCGTATGTTAGCCACCATATATGCTTAGCCGCTGCTGCAACCTCACCACTTTATCCCTTCCTTTCCCTTTAAGCTTTGCTAGTCTTGATACCCATGGTAATGGGATTGCTGAGTCCTCGTGGCTCACAGATTACTACACCACCAGTTGCAGGTACAGGTTTGCGATGCTCATGACGCGAGAGCGATGTTTGCTTGTGTTGGAGTTCTTCTTCTGCTTCTTATTCGATCAGGGGATAGGTTCCAGGTCGGCAGCCTGGGCTAGCAGGGTGGATGTCGTTTGAGTTTCTGTTTATGTTTCATCCGTAGTCGGATGTTGTTCTTGTATATGATGTTGATGTATTCTTGTGGCATTTGTGCCTAATGTATGTATCCCTATGTATTATGTAATGTTGATGTAATGATATCCACCTTGCAAAAGCGTTCCAATATGCGGGTCTATCCTTGGTGGGACCGTCGAGTTCCTTTTGGATAGGGTCGCATATTGGACGTGACAAGTTGGTATCAGAGCCTCAACCGACCTTAGGAGCCCTCTTGATTGATCGTGTAGTTTGGCCGTTGTTGAGTCTAGAAGAAAACTATTTTCAGAGTCTAGTTATATCGGAGAGTAGGAATTCTTTTTACTCCTCAGCCCCTTCATCGCTCTGGTGAGGAATCTTGACGTAGGTGTTTTGAATTACTCCTCTTCCCCTTCAAATTTTTTCTTTAGGATCACGCTGTTGGTTTTTCGATCATTGGCCCTCAGCTCTTTTCATCCGGTGCATTTCTCGTCAAGTCGACTCGACCATCTTCATCTTTGCCAAGTTCAATCCTCAGTTGTTTTCTTTTCCCACCCGCCCACCCTTTTTCATCTCGGAACCGGAATCCGTAATCGAGTATCCATCCTACTCGTCCGAAGTCTTTGCTTTCTTTCCTCAATGATTTCAACCGGTGTTTTCTCTTCAAGATGTTCGTCGTTTTCCCCTTCCAAGTTGTCTTTGTTTTCCCGCCCTCCCACCCTATTATTCCCAGAGTTCGAGTTTTCTTCCAACCATCAATTTCATTCGTACGGAGTCTCTTCAGTCTTCCCTCAATTATTTCAACCGGCGAATTCTCGTTTTGTACGACATTCTTCATCTCTTTTCTTCTCCGGTGGACTCAATTCAAGTTTTTCGGGTTGATCTTATTCTTTTCCTCGGCTCAAGTGTTTTCCTTGCTCGTTTGCATCTCGCCATTCAATCATCCCGGAGTTCGTAAGATATCTCAGGAGATTCGTCTGTCTTCCAATTAATTCGAGGTTGTCACCTCAGTCAAATATTTAAGTTCTTCCGGTGCATCATCTATCTGTTCAACATCCCTTTCCAACGGTGTTTTCTTTTAGTGGGCCCTAACCCACAGGTCTTTTCCCAGGATCTTACCTGACTCTTCTAATTTCCCTTGAGCTATTCTCAATTCTTTTCAAGTGTGACGTAAGAATGGATTCCATCAGTCACATGCCTTTTCCAAGATCAATTTCAAATCATTTCATTGTTGGCTCAACCTTTTCGGTTTTTCATTCTTCCGGAGTACCTCAGTTATTTTGGTGGTGTTTATCGTCGTCCTTTGAAGACCGAAGTAGAGTTTCTCTTAAATCTTGTCCGTTCTCCCGGAGATTCGTGGTGCTAGCTCGATGTTATCATAGCTAGTTGTTTCCAGTTGTGCAATTCTTTTCATCCATCCGGAGTACTTCAGGTGTTGCTTTCGCTCTCGATCATCCGGAGGCCATCTTTTCGGAATATCTCTCCATTCTAAGTTTTTCAAATTCGTTCTCCAATTATTCCATATTCGTGCCCCTTCGTTCGTCTCAATATTCTTCCGGTGCTTCGTTCAAGTGTTCTTTAATCAGCTCATGATCTCTTTGTTCTTTTGCATCTAAATCCCCTCGAGCATATTTGTTCTTCTAATTCTTCCCGTGATCCATTCTCTTTAATCGTCACCAATTTCAATTCATGGTGGTTCTTTCAGATTCTTTTCCTTTGTTATCATATTAATTCATTTGTTTCTTGTTAATCCTACCGGTGGCTCATAAATACTCTCTCAAGTTTTGTGCTATATTCCCCTTAATCATTTTCAAGAAGAATAAGTAGTATGCAAAATCCATTGCTTCTCATCAATTTAATTTGATGAAGGATAAGCATACAATAAATCTTAATTCTTATTTCCTCAAAGTGAGTAATCCCTTCCTTCGAAGTTTGTTCTTGAGGAATAAATTCTACTTCCAAGTGTTTTCATCTTTTCTTTTCCGGAGTTCAATTATTTCCTCGGCCATCTCGTCGGAACCTCCATCTAAATCATCGTAAGATTTAATCTTATTCTTTTCATCCTTCATTCTATCTCATCATCCTTTTGTTACCGGAGTTCTTCATGGTGGTTCGTCATGATTTAATTCATTCTTCAAGAGTTCATCAAGATTTTGTTGGAGGAGTTCAAGTATCTTTTCTTCTCGCGTCTCGAACCGCAAGTAATTCTTCGTATTCTTTTGAAGTGGAGTTTTGCATTTCTTCGTTCTTCTCAGCTATCCAATTATTTTCGTTTGTGGCCGGTTATCACCTTATGATCTTGAGATGTTACCTATAAGTCCACGACAAGCTCATTCTTTCGTTGTTGATTTTCTCAACAACTCCATTCAATCCTTCTATCTAAGTTCTTTTCAATTCTTTCAATTCTTCCGGAGGCATTACGTGGCTTATGTCGTCAAGTATCATTCCATCCTCTCTAGCTCGTGTTCTAATCCTTCCATTTTTAGCCGGAGTGCTACCTAAATTCTTTCAGTCTTATTCGTTTCTTTTCTCATTCTAACCACTCCGGTTAGAACGAGTGGTTTCATAGTCTATCATGTTTCCATGAGCTTTCGATTCGCGTCATTCTCGTCGTTCCTCCCTTCTTCTCGAGTGCTCTCGATTCTTTGCTTCTTCTCTTGAGTTCTTGTTTCGCCTCATCCCTTTTTCCTTCCGTCTCGGTCCTAAGATCTCGGGACGAGATCTCTTATTAGTGGAGGAGTGTTGTAACGCCCCGGATTCGATGCGCCAGGTGTCCGTCCGTTATTCGCCGTCGTTGCCATGTCATCATTTGCATTTCTTATCATGTCATCATGTGCATTTCATTTTGCATACGTGTTCGTCTCATGCATCCGAGCATTTTCCCCGTTGTCCGTTTTGCAATCCGGCACTCCTATGTTTCCGCGCCCTCTTACCTCTTTTTCGTAAAGCGGGTGTTTAACGGTCTCGGACTGGACCGAAGTTTGTCAAGCGGCCTTGGTATAGCACCGGTAGACCGCCTGTCAAGTTTCGGATCATTTGGAGGTCGTTTGGTACTCCAACGGTTAACCGGGTAACCGTAATGGCCTCTTTTGTGTGCAGCCCAACACCCCTTCCAAAGTGGCCCAAAACCCAGCAAAGTCTCTTCCATGCTCTCGGTCGTTCGATCACGATCGTGTGGGCGAAAACCGCACCTCATTTGGACTCTCTTAGCTCCCTCTACCTATAAATATGCGTCCCTCCCCGTCCAAAAACGCAGATCAAACTCTAGTCTACTCCTCCTCTCGCCCGGCGAACATGTCCATGCCACGGACGAAACCCGCCGCCGCTCCGGCCATTCCGGACGCGCCACGTGGCCCTCCGCCGCCATCCGCCGTTGCCGGCCAGCGGGGCCCGAGGCTGCCTGCCGCACACCAGCACCTTCCGCGCCCGCGCCCCTCTCCGCCCGCTTCCCGCCCGCCCGCTCCGGCCGCCTCGCGGTGCCGCCGCCTCCGGCCGCCTCGCCGGGCGCTGACACCCGCTCCGCCGGATCCGCATGCCGCCGTCGCCGCAGCCCCGGCCGAGGCGCCCGCGCCGCCCCAGCTGGAGCTCGCCCGCACCTCCCTGCTCCCCGGCCCGCGGCCGCCGCCGCCGCGCCTCGCCGGAGGCGCGCCCCGCCCGTCGTCCGGCTCCGACCGGCGCTCCTCCACGTGCCCGGCCCGGCCGCCCGTTGTCTCCTCCGCCTCCCTGGGTCCGGCCGGATCCGGCGAGATCCGGCCCGGACCCGCCCGTCTCCGGCGACCCCGCCATCTCCGGCGAGTTTTCCGGCGAGATCCGCCTCGCCTCGTAATCCGTGCCATGAGGTTGACTTCCCCCCCCTCCGAAAAATCCACTAAGTCCCTGTATCTGATAATATTTTTCATGCATTTTCATCGCATCATATCTCTGCATCCATAGCTCCGTTTTGCGCGTGTAATATGTCAAATTGTTCGTCTCAACGAGTACATAATTTTATCTCATTGCATCATTTTCATTTGAGTTCATCTTGAGGCCAAAAATTCTGTTAGAAGAGGGCTATGTGATGTTAGTTTCAGATTCTTATCAGAACATGCACTTTTGTCATTTTTGCCATGATTGATATGTGCACCCTATGAACTTGAGTCCTACATGTGTTTTGTAATATGCCATGCCATCTTTACAGGGGTGTATGCCATGTATTTTTGTGATCTCTGTGGTGACTAGCACAAGCATGCAAACTAGGCTTCATGATGTTGCTGATTTCAGCCCCTGTTCTGCTGATATTTTTTATGCCATGTTAACTTGATGCTACCGAGAGATCCATGCTTATTTTGAGATACTTCAGTAAGGATGTTTTGAACATATGGTTATTCTCTATCCATCCCTGCCCTTGTTTGCAATTATGGAGTGCCATAGCTTGAGTCAATCGAGCTCTACTTTTGCTATAAAATGTTTCCTGGCAGATTGTTTACATGTTATTCAATTTTGCCAAGGTTGTTGTAGTTGATCCATGCACCCTATGATGTTGTTCTTGCCATGTATAGCTTCTATGCCATGTCTTATTACTGTGAGTTGCCTTGCCATGCCATGTATTGCTCTGTGGTGAGTGGTTCAAGCTCACCAACATGCCTACTTATTATTGTTCCTGCCATGTATGAATCTGTAATATAACTTGCCATGTTTACATAGGTGCCATCATATTTTATGATCCTTTGTGGCTCATGGTCAGTAAGGGACTCTTGTTCTATGAAATTAGTAGATTAATTCCATGCCATTGGTTGCCATGATAAGTTCCTGTACCATGTTGTTTGATAGCTCTAAACATTGCAACCTGATGTTATTTCTGCTAAAGTCTGAAACTGTTAATACTTGCAATCTTGCCATGTGTGTTTGAGCATGTTCTAGTAGTTTCTGGAGATAGCTCAGTGCTCATGTTTTGTCATGCTTTACCTGTATATCATGCTCATGCCTTTTGTTTTCTTGTTGAGGTCCTGTAGAATGTTGTTTTGATGCTTGCAATATGCCTAGTTGCTGTTTTGGACAGATTGTTGCTATAACTTGTATAGAGTGTATGTGTTGAACCGTTGCTCCGTTTTGAGTGTGCTCTATATGAAACTTGCTTGATTTTGCATGTAGTTTCATATTATCATGTTGCATCCTTGTTTTTAGGTGTTCTCTTGATGTTTGTATGCATTTTGCATCAATGCCATGTTTAACTTGTTTTGCTCATATCTTCTAGGCCGTAGCTCCGAATCTAATGAACTTTATATGTAACTTGACTAGAATTTCGTGTAGATCATCGTGGTGCATCTTAACTTGCTGTTTAACAACTTGAACATAAGGCTTATTAGATCTGGACCAATTTCGAAATTTGCATATGAGGACTTACCGGAATTGTTCTATGTTGTTTCCGGCCTCATTTAAACTTGCTTTGATGTGTTGCTCTTGTTTGCATCATCTCTTGCCATGAGTAGCTTCATGTAGTCTTGTCATGCATCATGCTTGTTGTGCCTCATGTCTTGTTCATGTGTGGTGTGTTTACCATGTTGTGTGCTTCTTCTTGTTAGTTCCTGCTTTAGCTTGCGATCGTGAGGATTCGCTCGCTCACGCTTGGTTCGGCTTCATCTGTTCGTCTTCTTCATGGACTCGTTCTTCTTCCTTGCGGGATTTCAGGCAAGATGACCGCTACCCTGGATCTCACTACTATCATTGCTACGCTAGTTGCTTCGTTCTATCGCTTTGCTGCGCTACCTATCACTTGCTGCTCAAGCCTCCCAAATTGCCATGAACCTCTAACTCGTTGTCACCTTCCTAGCAAACCGTTGTTTGGCTATGTTACCGCTTTGCTCAGCCCCTCTTATAGCGTTGTTAGTTGCGGTGAAGATGAAGTTTGTTCCTTGTTGAACATGGAGATGTTGTTCCTTGTTGGAACATGTTTACTTGTTGGGATATCACAATATATCTTATTTAATTAATGCATCTATATACTTGGTAAAGGGTGGAAGGCTCGGCCTTATGCCTGGTGTTTTGTTCTACTCTTTCCGCCCTAGTTTCCGTCATATCGGTGTTATGTTCCCGGATTTTGCGTCCCTAACGCGGTCGGGTGATTTATGGGACCCCCTTGACAGTTCGCTTTGAATAAGACTCCTCCAGCAAGGCCCAACATTGGTTTTACCATTTGCCTCACCTAGCCCTTTTTCCCTTGGGTTTCCGGAGCCCAAGGGTCATCTTTATTTTAGCCCCCCCGGGCCAGTGCTTCTCTAAGTGCTGGCCTGAACCGAGCTGCCTGCGGGGCCCCCTCGGAGAAACTCGAGGTTTGGTTTTACTCGTAGCTAGTCTCATCCGGTGTTGCCCTGAGAACGAGATATGTGCAGCTCCTATCGGGATTGTCGGCGCATCGGGCGGCTTTGCTGGTCTTGTTTTATTGCTGTCGAAATGTCTTGTAGCCGGGATTCCGAGACTGATCGGGTCTTCCCGGGGAGAAGGAATATCCTTCGTTGATCGCGAGAGCTTATCATGGGCTAAGTTGGGACACCCCTGCAGCGTATAAACTTTCGAGAGCCGTGCCCGCGGTTATGTGGCAGATGGGAATTTGTTAATATCCGGTTGTAGTAAACTTGAAGCAAACTCTTCTAAAATACACCAACCGTAGCGTAATCGTGCGTGTCTCTTTTGGGGTTGATCGAGAGGAGAACACGGTTTCTGGGTTATGTCTGACATAAGTAGGAGTTCAGGATCACTTCTTGATCATTACTAGTTGACGACCGTTCCTTTGTTTCTCTTCTCGCTCTCATTTGCGTATGTTAGCCACCATATATGCTTAGCCGCTGCTACAACCTCACCACTTTATCCCTTCCTTTCTCTTTAAGCTTTGCTAGTCTTGATACCCATGGTAATGGGATTGCTGAGTCCTCGTGGCTCACAGATTACTACACCACCAGTTGCAGGTACATGTTTGCGATGCTCATGACGCGAGAGCGATGTTTGCTTGTGTTGGAGTTCTTCTTCTGCTTCTTCTTCGATCGGGGATAGGTTCCAGTCGGCAGCCCTGGCTAGCAGGTGGTGGATGTCGTTTGAGTTTCTGTTTATGTTTCATCCGTAGTCGGATGTTGTTCTTGTATATGATGTTGATGTATTCTTGTGGCATTTGTGCCTAATGTATGTATCCCTATGTATTATGTAATGTTGATGTAATGATATCCACCTTGCAAAAGCGTTCCAATATGTGGGTCTATCCTTGGTGGGACCGTCGAGTTCCTTTTGGATAGGGTCGCATATTGGACGTGGCAAGTTGGTATCAGAGCCTCAACCGACCTTAGGGGCCCCCTTGATTGATCGTGTAGTTTGGCCGTTGTTGAGTCTAGAAGAAAACTATTTTCAGAGTCTAGTTATATCGGAGAGTAGGAATTCTTTTTACTCCTCAGCCCCTTCGTCGCTCTGGTGAGGAATCTTGACGTAGGTGTTTTGAATTACTCCTCTTCCCCTTCAAATTTTTTCGTTAGGATCACGCTGTTGGTTTTTCGATCATTGGCCCTCAGCTCTTTTCATCCGGTGCATTTCTCGTCAAGTCGACTCGACCATCTTCATCTTTGCCAAGTTCAATCCTCAGTTGTTTTCTTTTCCCACCCGCCCACCCTTTTTCATCTCGGAACCGTAATCCGTAATCGAGTATCCATCCTACTCGTCCGAAGTCTTTGCTTTCTTTCCTCAATGATTTCAACCGGTGTTTTCTCTTCAAGATGTTCGTCGTTTTCCCCTTCCAAGTTGTCTTTGTTTTCCCGCCCTCCCACCCTATTATTCCCACAGTTCGAGTTTTCTTCCAACCATCAATTTCATTCGTACGGAGTCTCTTCAGTCTTCCCTCAATTATTTCAACCGGTGAATTCTCGTTTTGTACGACATTCTTCATCTCTTTTCTTCTCCGGTGGACTCAATTCAAGTTTTTCGGGTTGATCTTATTCTTTTCCTCGGCTCAAGTGTTTTCCTTGCTCGTTTGCATCTCGCCATTCAATCATCCCGGAGTTCGTAAGATATCTCAGGAGATTCGTCTGTCTTCCAATTAATTCGAGGTTGTCACCTCAGTCAAATATTTCAGTTCGTCCGGTGCATCATCTATCTGTTCAACATCCCTTTCCAACGGTGTTTTCTTTTAGTGGGCCCTAACCCACGTGTCTTTTCCTGGATCTTACGACTCTTCTAATTTCCCGAGCTATTCTCAATTCTTTTCAAGTGTGACGTAAGAATGGATTCCATCACCACATGCCTTTTCCAAGATCAATTTCAAATCATTTCATTGTTGGCTCAACCTTTTCGGTTTTCATTCTTCCGAGTACCTCAGTTATTTTGGTGGTGTTTATCGTCGTCCTTTGAAGACCAAGTAGAGTTTCTCTTAAATCTTGTCCGTTCTCCCGGAGATTCGTGGTGCTAGCTCGATGTTATCATAGCTAGTTGTTTCCAGTTGTGCAATTCTTTTCATCCATCCGGAGTACTTCAGGTGTTGCTTTCGCTCTCGATCATCCGGAGGCCATCTTTTCGGAATATCTCTCCATTCTAAGTTTTTCAAATTCGTTCTCCAATTATTCCATATTCGTGCCCCTTCGTTCGTCTCAATATTCTTCCGGTGCTTCGTTCAAGTGTTCTTTAATCAGCTCATGATCTCTTTGTTCTTTTGCATCTAAATCCCCTCGAGCATATTTGTTCTTCTAATTCTTCCCGGTGATCCATTCTCTTTCGTCAGTCAATTTTGAATTCATGGTGGTTCTTTCAGATTCTTTTCCTTTGTTATCATATTAATTCATTTGTTTCTTGTTAATCCTACTGGTGGCTCATAAATACTCTCTCAAGTTTTGTGCTATATTCCCCTTAATCATTTTCAAGAAGAATAAGTAGTATGCAAAATCCATTGCTTCTCATCAATTTAATTTGATGAAGGATAAGCATACAATAAATCTTATTCTTATTTCCTCAAAGTGAGTAATCCCTTCCTTCGAAGTTTGTTCTTGAGGAATAAATTCTACTTCCAAGTGTTTTCATCTTTTCTTTTCCAGAGTTCAATTATTTCCTTGGCCATCTTGTCGGAACCTCCATCTAAATCATCGTAAGATTTAATCTTATTCTTTTCATCCTTCATTCTATCTCATCATCCTTTTGTTACCGGAGTTCTTCATGGTGGTTCGTCATGCTTTAATTCATTCTTCAAGAGTTCATCAAGATTTTGTTGGAGGAGTTCAAGTATCTTTTCTTCTCGCGTCTCGAAGCGCAAGTAATTCTTCGTATTCTTTTGAAGTGGAGTTTTGCATTTCTTCGTTCTTCTCAGCTATCCAATTATTTTCGTTTGTGGCCGGTTATCACCTTATGATCTTGAGATGTTACCTACAAGTCCACGACAAGCTCATTCTTTCGTTGTTGATTTTCTCAACAACTCCATTCAATCCTTCTATCTAAGTTCTTTTCAATTCTTTCAATTCTTCCGGAGGCATTACGTGGCTTATGTCGTCAAGTATCATTCCATCCTCTCTAGCTCGTGTTCTAATCCTTCCATTTTCAGCCGGAGTGCTACCTAAATTCTTTCAGTCTTATTCGTTTCTTTTCTCATTCTAACCACTCCGGTTAGAACGAGTGGTTTCATAGTCTATCATGTTTCCACGAGCTTTCGATTCGCGTCATTCTCGTCGTTCCTCCATTCTTCTCGAGTGCTCTGATTCTTTGCTTCTTCTCTTGAGTTCTTGTTTCGCCTCATCCCTTTTTCCTTCCGTCTCGGTCCTAAGATCTCGGGACGAGATCTCTTGTTATTGGAGGAGTGTTGTAACGCCCCGGATTCGATGCGCCAGGTGTCCGTCAGTTATTCGCCGTCATTGCCATGTCATCATTTGCATTTCTTATCATGTCATCATGTGCATTTCATTTTGCATGCGTGTTCGTCTCATGCATCCGAGCATTTTCCCCGTTGTCCATTTTGCAATCCGGCACTCCTATGTTTCCCGGCGCCCCTCTTACCTCTTTTCGTGTGCGGGTGTTTAACGGTCTCGGAATGGACCGAAGTTTGTCAAGCGGCCTTGGTATAGCACCGGTAGACCGCCTGTCAAGTTTAGGATCATTTGGAGGTCGTTTGGTACTCCAACGGTTAACCGGGTAACCGTAATGGCCTCTTTTGTGTGCAGCCCAACACCCCTTCCAAAGTGGCCCAAAACCCAGCAAAGTCTCTTCCATGCTCTCGGTCGTTCGATCACGATCGTGTGGGCGAAAACCGCACCTCATTTGGACTCTCTTAGCTCCCTCTACCTATAAATATCGTCCCTCCCGTCCAAAAACGCAGATCAAACCCTAGTCTACTCCTCCTCTCGCCGCCGGACATGTGTCCGCCCGCCGGACGAAACCGCCGCCGCCCGGCCATTCCGGACGCGCCACGTGGCCCTCCGCCGCCCGCCGCCGCCCGCCCGGCCAGCATGGGCCCGAGGCAGCCCCCGCCGCCTCACACGCCCAGCGCCCGCCGCCTCGCCTCCAGGCCCGCGCCTCCCGCCGCCCGCTTCCCCGGCCCGCCCGGCTTGGCCGCCTCGCCAGCGCCCGCCGCCTCGCCGCCTCGCCGGGCGCCGACACCCGCTCCGCCGGATCCATGGCCGCCCGTCGCCCGCAGCCCCGGCGAGGCGCCCGCGCCCGAGCTGGAGCTCGCCCGCGCCTCCCTGCTCCCGGCGCGGCCGCCGCCGCCGCGCCTCGCCGGAGGCCGCGCCCCGCCCCGTCGTCCGCTCCGACCGGCGCTCCTCCGCGTGCCCGGCCGGCCGCCCCGTTGTCTCCTCCGCCTCCCCTCGCTGGGGTCCGGCCGGATCCGGCGAGATCCGGCCCGGACCCGCCCGTCTCCGGCGACCCCACCATCTCCGGCGAGTTTTCCGGCGAGATCCGCCTCGCCTCGTAATCCGTGCCATGAGGTTGACTTCCCCCCCTCCGAAAAATCCACTAAGTCCCCGTATCTGATAATATTTTTCATGCATTTTCATCGCATCATATCTCTGCATCCATAGCTCTGTTTTGCGCGTGTAATATGTCAAATTGTTTGTCTCAACGAGTACATAATTTTATATCATTGCATCATTTTCATTTGAGTTCATCTTGATGCCCAAAATTCTGTTAGAAGAGGGCTATGTGATGTTAGTTTCAGATTCTTATCAGAACATGCACTTTTGTCATTTTTGCCATGATTGATGTGTGCACCCTATGAACTTGAGTCCTACATGTGTTTTGTAATATGCCATGCCATCTTTACAGGGGTGTATGCCATGTATTTTTGTGATCTCTGTGGTGACTAGCACAAGCATGCAAACTAGGCTTCATGATGTTGCTGATTTCAGCCCCTGTTCTGCTGATATTTTTTATGCCATGTTAACTTGATGCTACCGAGAGATCCATGCTTATTTTGAGATACTTCAGTAAGGATGTTTTGAACATATGGTTATTCTCTATCCATCCCTGCCCTTGTTTGAAATTATGGAGTGCCATAGCTTGAGTCAATCGAGCTCTACTTTTGCTATAAAATGTTTCCTGGCAGATTGTTTACATGTTATTCAATTTTGCCAAGGTTGTTGTAGTTGATCCATGCACCCTATGATGTTGTTCTTGCCATGTACAGCTTCTATGCCATGTCTTATTACTGTGAGTTGCCTTGACATGCCATGTATTGCTCTGTGGTGAGTGGTTCAAGCTCACCAACATGCCTACTTATTATTGTTCCTGCCATGTATGAATCTGTAATATAACTTGCCATGTTTACATGGGTGCCATCATATTTTATGATCCTTTGTGGCTCATGGTCAGTAAGGGACTCTTGTTCTATGCAATTAGTAGATTAATTCCATGCCATTGGTTGCCATGATAAGTTCATGTACCATGTTGTTTGATTGCTCTAAACATTGCAACCTGATGTTATTTCTGCTAAAGTCTGAAACTGTTAATACTTGCAATCTTGCCATGTGTGTTTGAGCATGTTCTAGTAGTTTCTTGAGATAACTCAGTGTTCATGTTTTGTCATGCTTTACCTGTATATCATGCCCATGCCTTTTGTTTTCTTGTTGAGGTCCTGTAGAATGTTGTTTTGATGCTTGCAATATGCCTAGTTGCTGTTTTGGACAGATTGTTGCTATAACTTGTATAGAGTGTATGTGTTGAACCGTTGCTCCGTTTTGAGTGTGCTCTATATGAAACTTCCTTGATTTTGCATGTAGTTTCATATTATCATGTTGCATCCTTGTTTTTAGGTGTTCTCTTGATGTTTGTATGCATTTTGCATCAATGCCATGTTTAACTTGTTTTGCTCATATCTTCTAGGCCGTAGCTCCGAATCTAATGAACTTTATATGTAACTTGACTGGAATTTCGTGTAGATCATCGTGGTGCATATTAACTTGCTGTTTAACAACTTGAACATAAGGATTATTCAGATCTGGACCAATTTCGAAATTTGCATATGAGGACTTACCGGAATTGTTCTATGTTGTTTCCGGCCTCATTTAAACTTGCTTTGATGTGTTGCTCTTGTTTGCATCATCTCTTGCCATGAGTAGCTTCATGTACTCTTTTCATGCATGATGCTTGTTGTGCCTCATGTCTTGTTCATGTGTGGTGTGTTTACCATGTTGTGTGCTTCTTCTTGTTAGTTCCCGTTTCGTTGCGATCGTGAGGATTCGTTCGTCTACGCTTGGTTCGGCTTCATCCGTTCGTCTTCTTCATGGACTTGTTCTTCTTCCTTGCGGGATTTCAGGCAAGATGACCGCTACCCTGGATCTCACTACTATCATTGCTATGCTAGTTGCTTCGTTCTATCGCTTTGCTGTGCTACCTATCACTTGCTGCTCAAGCCTCCCAAATTGCCATGAACCTCTAACTCGTTGTCACCTTCCTAGCAAACCGTTGTTTGGCTATGTTACCGCTTTGCTCAGCCCCTCTTATAGCGTTGTTAGTTGCAGGTGAAGATGAAGTTTGTTCCTTGTTGGAACATGGAGATGTTGTTCCTTGTTGGAACATGTTTACTTGTTGGGATATCACAATATATCTTATTTAATTAATGCATCTATATACTTGGTAAAGGGTGGAAGGCTCGGCCTTATGCCTGGTGTTTTGTTCCACTCTTGCCGCCCTAGTTTCCGTCATATCGGTGTTATGTTCCCGGATTTTGCGTCCCTAACGCGGTCGGGTGATTTATGGGACCCCCTTGACAGTTCGCTTTGAATAAGACTCCTCCAGCAAGGCCCAACATTGGTTTTACCATTTGCCTCACCTAGCCCTTTTTCCCTTGGGTTTCCGGAGCCCAAGGGTCATCTTTATTTTAGCCCCCCCGGGCTAGTGCTTCTCTAAGTGCTGGCCTGAACCGAGCTGCCTGCGGGGCCCCCTGGGAGAAACTCGAGGTCTAGTTTTACTCGTAGCTAGTCTCATCCGGTGTTGCCCTGAGAACGAGATATGTGCAGCTCCTATCGAGATTGTCGGCGCATCGGGCGGCTTTGTTGGTCTTGTTTTTATTGCTGTCGAAATGTCTTGTAGCCGGGATTCCGAGACTGATCGGGTCTTCCCGGGGAGAAGGAATATCCTTCGTTGATCGCGAGAGCTTATCATGTGCTAAGTTGGGACACCCCTGCAGGGTATAAACTTTCAAGAGCCGTGCCCGCGGTTATGTGGCAGATGGGAATTTGTTAATATCCGGTTGTAGTAAACTTGAAGCAAACTCTTCTAAAATACACCAACTGTGTATGTAACCGTGAGTGTCTCTTTTCGGGGTTGATCGAGAGGAGAACACGGTTTCCGGGTTATGTCTGACGTAAGTAGGAGTTCAGGATCACTTCTTGATCATTACTAGTTGACGACCGTTCCTTTGTTTCTCTTCTCGCTCTCATTTGCGTATGTTAGCCACCATATATGCTTAGCCGCTGCTGCAACCTCACCACTTTATCCCTTCCTTTACCTTTAAGCTTTGCTAGTCTTGATACCCATGGTAATGGGATTGCTGAGTCCTCGTGGCTCACAGATTACTACACCACCAGTTGCAGGTACAGGTTTGCGATGCTCATGACGCGAGAGCGATGTTTGCTTGTGTTGGAGTTCTTCTGCTTCTTCTTCGATCAGGGGATAGGTTCCAGGTCGTTTGAGTTTCTGTTTATGTTTCATCCATAGTCGGATGTTGTTCTTGTATATGATGTTGATGTATTCTTGTGGCATTTGTGCCTAATGTATGTATCCCTATGTATTATGTAATGTTGATGTAATGATATCCACCTTGCAAAAGCGTTCCAATATGCGGGTCTATCCTTGGTGGGACCGTCGAGTTCCTTTTGGATAGGGTCGCATATTGGGCGTGATACCGGCTGTGGTTTTGCAAGCCATCCCGGCGGCTGGGCCGTGGGCAGCGCTGGAGAGGCCGTCGGAGGAGGTGCTGGCTGTGGCGGGAGCGGCTAGCGGGGAGCATGCCCTGGTGCCCCGGCAAGGGGGGCATCGGGCCGCCGTGTCGTAGCCGGTGCAGAGCGGGAGTGCCGTGGTCTTCGGGCCCCAGACCAAGGAGGAGGAGGCGATTGACACCACCAGCCGCCGTCTGCGCGGGCGGACGGACCGGATCAAGGCCTTCGCCCAGGCCGAGGTGGAGCGGACGCGGGATCTGGAGCGTGCCGTGCTAGTAAGTTTCTTCCGCAGCTTCTTCTGTGCGCGGGCGCGCTAGCGCACCCACTGGGTGTAGCCCCCGAGGTTCAGGCCAACTACGTAGTAGTTGGGTCAAATCTTTAGAATGTTGTCTTAGTTTTGATCGCTGCCTTTTTCAGGAACTCGACGCCTACCGGGTCAGCGCCTTCAACCGCCTCCTGGGCAAATATCAGGAGCTCAAGGAGCAGCTTGCCGCCAAGGAGGAGGAGCTCCGCGCCGCAGTAATTATCTTCGTGCTCTTTTCTAGTGGGAGCACACTAGCGCACCCACTGGGTGTAGCCCCCGAGATTACAGCCTGCTTCTTCATGACCCTGAGGGCAGCTTCGAGGAGACGGGAGTCTACCGTGACGGGGGTGCCGAGGAGGACACCGGCACTTCGCCGGACCCGGAGGCCGCCAGGGGAGAGCCGTCGACCTCGCGACCCGGCGCTGGAGACGCCTGAGATGACTTAGTAGAATTTGTTGTTAGGTAGCAGGTCCACCCACCCATTGGGGGTTTCTGGGTATATTGAACTCTGGCCGTGGGCCTTTAAGTATTTATGTGATGTGTATATCTCGTGAATGTTTTTTCTCTTGCTTTTCGTTTTTGAACCGATTTCTTGCGCTTTTCCTTTCTCAACCCCCCCACCACCACGAGTCAGGCGGTCGAGGCTCCGGTCCATGACAAGGAGTTTGGCTCTTTGAGATGAGCGTGCGGTACTTAGGTTTTCAAATTGTTGAGCGCGAGCGAAACACCCACTAGGTCGGCTGGTGGCAACCCGGCGGAGCCAGTTGGCGAGCAGCCGGTCATGCAGCTATTTTTTAAAGTGACGAGCCGGGTTGATCGACCGGGAGGCCTTTAACTTAGTGTTTGAAACACGCAGGAGCTTTGGCCCGTTGTGCTTGCTAGCCGACAGCCGAAGCCAGATCTGTGGCTTAGGGCGAAGTGGGGGGCCGCGGCGTCCTTAGTGCATCAGAAATCACTAAGGAAGGTGGCGGGTGGTGACCGAACCAGCCAGCCACCGAGCCCCGGGTCGACCGAGTCGGACCGGTGGCCGGGTTCGGGAGCATAGTGATGCATAAAAGTAGGGGACACAATAACTTGGTCGGCAAAAGGCAACCCCCGAGCGTCGTTCGGGGACCCCATAGTTTCATACGTTTACAAAAGGTAGCGATACATACACTCCTAAGGCTAACTGTAAAACGGGCGGAGGAGTTCCGCGTTCCACGACCGGGTTGTTTCTTCACCGGCGGTGTCTCTCTTGCGCTTGTTTGACTTGTGTGCGTCGATTAGGTAGTATGTGTTGCGATCGCACAAGGCCCGGCTGACGATGAACGGGCCCTCCCATGGAGGGGACAACTTGTGGTGGCCGGCTTGCTCTTGGACGAGTCGGAGGACGAGGTCGCCCTCGCGGAATGCGAGGTGCTTGATATTCTTGCTGTGGTAGTGCCTCAGGCCTTGCTGGTAGATGGCCGAACGGCTGAGCGCCAGGAGGCGGGCTTCTTCGAGTAGGTCGACGCCGTCTTCGCGAGCTCCTTTGGTTTCGTCTTCAGTATACATCACGACACGTGGCGAGTCGAACTCGACGTCGGTCGGGATGATGGCTTCGGCTCCATAGACGAGGAAGAACGGGGTGAACCCGGTTGACCGGTTCAGCGTATTTCAGAGAATCCAGAGGACGGCCGACAGCTCATCGAGCCAGCTGCCGGGTGAGCGGATGAGCGGCTCGACGAGCCGCGGCTTGATGCCGGATAGGATGAGGCCGTTGGCCCGCTCGACCTGCCCGTTGGAGTACGGGTGTGCAACGAAGGCCAGGTCGAGGCGGATGCCGGAGACAGAGCAGTATTGCGCGAGCGCGCCCTTGGCGAAGTTGGTGCCGTTGTCCGTGATGATGCTGTTCGGCATGCCGTAGCGAACTGCGATGTCTTTGATGAATCAGACGGCTGTTGGCCCATCCAGTTTCTTGATTGGCCGTGCTTCGATCCACTTGGTGAACTTGCCCACCGCCACCAGCAGATGCGTCATGCCGCCTCGGGCGGTTTTGAAGGGTCCCACCATGTCGAGTCCCCAGACCGCAAAGGGCCAGGCGATCGGAATGGTGCGGAGTGCTGACGCCGACTGATGGCTGATACGTCTCCAACGTATCTATAATTTTTGATTGTTCCATCCTATTATATTACGCTTTTTGGATGTTTATGGGCTTTACTTTACACATTTATATCATTTTTGGGACTAACCTACTAACCAGAGGCCCAGCCCGTATTGCTGTTTTTTTTGCCTATTTCAGTATGTCGAAGAAAAGGAATATGAAATGGAGTCCAAACGCAATGAAACCTTCGGAGCGTGATTTTTGGAACGAACATGATCCAGAGGACTTGGAGTGCAAGCCAAGAAGCAGCCGAGGTGGCCACGAGGGTGGAGGGCGCGCCCACTGAAAGTGCAACTATCCCTAGGTGGTTTTGGTAATTCATAACAACATATAGCTCATTGAGCTAATTCTATTCCAAGACTATTGTTTCAGGAAAGCTCAATGAATGGCATGGCATGGATGATGAAAGTGGATCCCTCAAAATACTAAGGACAAAGGATTGGCTCAAGCTCAAAAGCTCAAGACTCTTCATTTTACATCTTAGTGATCCAAGATCACATTGAGTCTATAGGAAAAGCCAATACTATCAAGAAGGGATGAGGTGTTGCTTATTGAGCCTCTTGCTTCATGTGCTTAGTGATATGCTCCAAAACCCTCAACTACTTTCCCACATCCACAAATGACCTAAACCTAAAGCCAAAATCGGTCACACCGATTCTTTCTATCCGGCGCCACCGATTCCAAAAGTCATAGCCACTGCCACAAACCCTAAGCAAATCGGTCTTACCGATAGGGATCTCGGTCTCACCAAGATGGGGTTGCAATCTCTCTGTTTCCCTTCATAACGTTTTGGTCTAACCGAAGTGAGCGATCGGTCCCACCGAGATTGCAATGTAAACTCTCTGTTTCCTTTTTGTAACATTTCGGTCTCACCGAAAAGAGCAAATCGGTCCCACCGAGTTTACCTGACCAACTCTCTGGAAAGCTTATTACCAAATCGGTCTCACCGAGTTTGTGTAATCGGTCTCACCGAGATTACGTTATGCCCTAACCCTAACCGAATCGGCCTCACCGAGATGCATGTCAGTCCCACCGAAAATCACTAACGGTCACTAGGTTTACTAAATCGGTCCGACCGAGTTTAACGATTCGGTCCCACCGAGTTTGGTAAATTGTGTGTAACGGTTAGATTTTGTGTGGAGGCTATATATACCCCTCCACCTCCTCTTCATTCGTGGAGAGAGCCATCAGAATGAACCTACACTTCCAACTTACTATTTCTGAGAGAGAACCACCTACTCATGTGTTGAGGCCAAGATATTCCATTCCTACCATATGAATCTTGATCTCTAGCCTTCCCCAAGTTGCTTTCCACTCAAATCTTCTTTCCACCAGATCCAAAACCTATGAGAGAGAGTTGAGTGTTGGGGAGACTATCATTTGAAGCACAAGAGCAAGGAGTTCATCATCAACGCACCATTTGTTACTTCTTGGAGAGTGGTGGCTCCTAGATTGGCTAGGTGTCACTTGGGAGCCTCCGACAAGATTGTGGAGTTGAACCAAGGAGTTTTTAAGGGCAAGGAGATCGCCTACTTCGTGAAGATCTACCGCTAGTGAGGCAAGTCCTTCGTGGGCGACGGCCATGGTGGGATAGACAAGGTTGCTTCTTCGTGGGTGGAGCCCTCCGTGGACTCGCGCAGCCGTTACCCTTCGTGGGTTGAAGTCTCCATCAACGTGGATGTATGATAGCACCACCTATCGGAACCACACCAAAAACATCCGTGTCTCCAATTGCGTTTGAATCCTCCAAACCCTTCCCTTTACTTTCTTTCAAGTTGCATGCTTTAATTCCCGCTGCCTATACACTCTTTGCATGCTTGCTTGAATTGTGTGATGATTGCTTGACTTGTCCTAAAATAGCTAAAATCTGCCAAACTCTAAAATTGGGAAAAGGTTAAGTTTTTATTGGTCAAGTAGTCTAATCACCACCACTCTAGACATACTTCAAGGTCCTACACCCACCCCTACAGGGCGCCCCCCTATCTCGTGGGCCCCTCGGGCGGCCACCAACCTACTTCTTCCTCCTACATATACCCATGTACCCCAAAAACATCTAGGGAGCCAACAAAAAACAATTTCCACCGCTGTAACCTTCTGTATCCGCGAGACCCCATCTTGGAGCCTTCGTCGGCGCTCCGCCGGAGGGGGAATCAACCACGGAGGGCTTCTACATCAACACCATAGCCCCTCCGATGAGTTGTGAGTTTACCACAGACCTTCGGGTCCATAGTTATTAGCTAGATGGCTTCTTCTCTCTTTTTGGATCTCAATACCATGTTCTCCTCGATCTTCTTGGAGATCTATTCGATGTAACTCTTTT